>OX243963.1:1852500-6852500 GCA_945859745.1 Synanthedon formicaeformis
AAAGATACTGAAATCACTTCATCACCTAGGAAATGTCTGATATTTTGAGAACCATCGCGATCACGTCTTTCAAACAAAAATAATCCGGTTCAAAATGCCTCCATCCGCTTGAAAGCTACGATTTCACAGACAGATACAGAGACACACGCGTCAAAGTTAAAGCATCCCGTTTTTGCGTCGGAGTTGATATAGTTATGAAATCAATAATAATATAGAATTCAAATGTAGCTACTTAATTAAAACTAAATCCAAATACAGTCATCTCATATTAGCAAATGTCGCCGTTCGGAGGATAAAAGTAATTACACGTAGCGTGGATAGCGTTCACCGGAAAGTTGAGTTCGTTTTACGTCTTTTGCGAATGTTACATACAGACTGTAGTTAGTACCATCTGTTCTTTTTATTCCTTACATTTAATTACCACTGCAGGTCATCTGTGAGTAAATTTGGGCAATTGCTAAAGAGAAACTGAAACTAATTTACCCCAGTAAGTACCTTAGTCAAAATTTAGTCGAAACTGCCGATATATTGATTGTAATAAGTAGTCGGTATCTATTGTAGAACTTTTAAACGAACTTTCATTATCAATTCGTCGTACTAAATACGCGAATGACGCTGTTATTTATCTCACACATATACCTAATAGTTAGGTGTTAATAGTATATTTTGAGAATATGATATTTTGCGAAAAGGATATTATTATGAGAACGATATATTTTCAATACATTGATGACGTGTTTACCGACAATAAGAAATCTTTTAGAGTAGATTGTATACATTTATAATTAGCGGTGCCTTGTATAATGTTTTCAATTTATTTAAATATGATGCATCTCATACGATTTTCTATGTCTAATCTAATGTGTACATGTAAATACTAGTAACAAAGAAATAGGTCCAGTAATGTTTACATATTCAAGAATTTTATACGCTTTTTTGAGTTCCTCGCTCTGTATGACTGTATTTCACGAGGTAGTACTGATGGCTTATCATTGAAAATACGGTTGGTACGTGTGTACAACGATTGGGACATCGAGGCGAGCTCACACTTATCGCGATTGGAATCAGGTGAAAGGGCGTAAATTCGGAACGTGCGCTCTCTTTCCTATTCCATTTTTAAATACGAATCGAATGCGTTTTTGTAACAAATGTTCTTTTCAGAGTGCCTAGTGCGAGTTTTACTCGATCAAACGCATAGAACGCGTATGGGAATTTAGCCACTAGGTGGCGCTATTGCATTCCTATACGAATTCACGTTTATGTGTTCGATGCGTTTGATCGAGTAAAACTCGCTCTTGGCACCCTGACCCTAAAACTAATTATCGAGTTATCCTTTACAATCGTATTAAAACGCGTTTGGTGGCTTAGAAGAAGTTAGCCAAGAAAACAATAACGAAACGCTCGGTAGCATATGAACAGAAATATAAGTATACAGACTGATGAATAAATTATTTCTATATATATATATATATATATATATATATATATATATATATATATATATATATATATATATATATATATATATATATATATATATATATATATATATATATATATATATATATATATATATATATATATATATATATATATATAATAAAAATATAAATTTCGTGTCACGTTGTTTGACGCCAATGAACCCCTAAATCACTGAACCGATTTTGATAAAACTTCGTAACGATGTGTAATTTGGTCCAACAAGGATAGTTCTTAATTTTGAAACTGGGCGAAGCCGGGAGCGTGTAGCTAGTATTAGATAAAAAAAAGAATTATTTGAAAATAATATTCGTGTAACTAGAATTACATAATATGAAGAATATTCTCGAATTTTTAAAAAATATTAATTTCCATGTTTGCCTTAGAGATGAAATTATATTAGCTCAAGTCTAGACGAAATGGTTTACTTTTAATCTACTTGTAAAGCCTGAGGTAGATTAAAACCATAAAGGCAATTAAGTTACTCACACATATAATATTTGATAAAACAGAGCACAATAAAGTATATTTAGCTGACTTATTCTTTATATTTATTTTCTGTATATTGAGACTAGCGACCCGCTCCCGGCTTCGCACGTGTGCAATTTTTTCTGCAAATAATGTTGCCACGTTTAACGCTGTTTCCATTAGTAAAATCCACTTTGAAATCCGTTGCGTATTTTAAAATATCAACAATGGTTTTAATTTTATTATTACATATTATATAATAAATCAAATTGTATCATCATCTATGCAGATATGAATATGTTTTGGGTAATTCGACTAACAACTATGTTTTTTTGTCTCCTGTCGCATTTTCCACAATTAGATTTTTGTACGACTTTTGTACGTGCATCTCTCATATGATTATTATGATTTATTATGTCTGTAGGTATTCATAACCAAGTACACTCACTGTATGCGATGTAAACTAAAAAATATATTGTAATTTCCATACAGCACAGTAATAATTTGTCCTAAAATGTAATACCTCAATATAAATTCACCTCTATGCATGTATGTATATAATATAGACATATATTTATGTATTGTTTAATAACAGGAACTATATGCGGCACCCCAAAAGAAAACTAACAGGGTTAAATTTAACCTTAGGCTTTTAGTTAAGCGATGACTTGTTTATTTTGTCACCCCAAGATAAGTCCAAAGCAAACTTAACTTCCCACTGCTAATGCCCTAATGGATTGACAATAACGCGTATGTGACAATAACGTATAAAAGGAATTTTAAGGAGAAGAACGAAGATTCGTAATCCACTGAGAGCAAGTTCTATTCCCGCTTATGATCTGGTATCATTGAGTCTTTTATTTTTTTGTCACTTGCTTAAACATGAAGAATTAAATTATTAAAAATCTACATGTCCCACAAGATTTGGATGTTTATGTAAATGTCAATAATCTGACTGTCAACTTGATGGTAGGTGGCTACCGTCGCCTATATAACACAAGCACAGCACATAAGGCTAACTGTTACTTCACTGTGACCTTTTGTAAAGAGGGGTCTGCTGCCATAAGATGGGCAGCTCAAATGACTGCGAAACGCAGTGTACCCTACCACTACTTGCCAGATGTATACTAATGACAACTTTGATAATGACCAGCCGGGAATCGAACTCGGGACCCCTGAGACAGAGTGCTAAGGTAACCTTAACCACTCGACCAATGGTCTATTAGTCCATACTTTCTCACATAATTATATACACATTGGCTAAATAGTATCCCATTCTAGACACACTAGACATTCTTATATTATTATACACACTAAGGAGTTTTGAAATATATCCAGTAAAACTTATACTTTCTTTACTGTTCCAAATACTATTCCGTGGCTTTACCATACACATTAGTGTAGATAAACATAGGGTTAGGGGTATTGATTTATGGGCATTCAGTTGAAACTTATTATTAACACTGTCAATGGCTACATCTGGAGCCAACTTAATTGAAGCATTATATTTAGATACATTGAAAGGCCTCGGAAGTTGTTACACGATTCGCTATTGTATTAGACTTGTATTAAGATCTAAATTTCAATTAAAATATTTCTCGGATTTTTAATCATAATTGGCAAAGTCTGTAACATATCCTTTTTATATATCTATAAAAGCACAATCAATAAATCCACTTTCCATACATAAACTTTTATACGAATTTATTTTCAAAAATTTCTTATAATTTGTTTTCAAAAAAGAAAATTCCCTGCTTCTATTTAAAACTAGTGATTCTATTTCTCCATATTGAGCTTGAGGCTAGATCCCTATCTAGCTCCAAAGACATGATTATTGTGGGATATTATATGGATATTATACGCACAGTTATCAAAGGATGGTCATGGAAATCTCTCATAAGGAGCACAGGTAGGTATTATTATATTATATGGGTATTACATATGTACGTGTATATAAATCTCTATAACTTTATTGAGGCTAAACCACTAAACAAATTTATATGAAAATTGATAAAGAGAAAGTTTAAATCCTAGGGGATGACATAGGAATTGTTTGAGTTACGATACGATGGAAGTTGTAAAAGGCCTTATATGATATTTGGGGTTTTGGGTAAAATAGCAAAAAGAAAATAATTAAACTAGCGACCCGCTCCCGGCTTCGCCCTGGGTGCATGGGGAAAAAAGTAGCCTATCCTGTGTCTCGTACGTCTAAATGTTTATCTACCAAGTTTCATGAAAATCAGTTGATTCGTTTAAGAGTTATGGAGGAAGATACATACATACATACATATATACATGCATACATACAGAAAAAAATTCTAAAAATGGTCAATTTAGTTTCAGTATCATGTATAGAGCCTATAAACACGATATCTCTGAAAACAAAGTAACTTACTCCATGACCAACCCTTACAGATTTATTATTAATATTGATTGAAGAAGAAGATTAGGCTCCAATCTGGGTATAGCTTTTAAGGCATATTTATACAGAAATATATACAGTAAAAAATACTTATACACCGTCTAAGCCAAAGACACAGCTGTTCAACTCACAAGTAAAGAAAAATTGTTTTAAATTTGGTGATATACTTTGCTAACGAATCTGAAGAATTATTACTTTGTACTAGTCGATCGACGCTTTGTACGATTAGAGCTCTATCGTCCGATTTACACCTCATTAGTTATAAATATCCACTTTTGCCGTTTTTCAAGCTCGCCTACTTTCGTAATAAATGATATCTTTCAATCATACCTGTGGTGACATACGTTACAAGAAATTAAAGTAATAGAAATAGGCAACTTTATGAATTTGTTATTTTTTTTACTTAGAATACAAGTAGAAGATCCATATTTTGATTACCGACATAGTCAGATATAGCAGTTAAAGTTAATTAAAAATATTTGAGAAAAAAATACATTCCTATTTTCTGTATCAACCTAATTGACGAAGCCTTGGGTGAGTTGTTAGGGTACTTTTGAATGAGTTCTCAGGGGTTCTGGGTTCGATTCCCGACAGGATCAACTTGGAAATGAACTTTTCAAAGTTGGCTCTGGTCTAGATTTGGAAAGTAGTGGCACCCTAATACGTTTCTCAGTAATTTGGGCAGCCGTCAGGCTGTAATGACCACCTCTTTAAAGAATACCACAGCGAAATAACAGCATTGTGTTTCGGTGATTTCTTTATCCTTTCCTAACCATTTTTCTCCGAAATTTTCAAGGTCGGCTTAGTTAATAAATAACACTTCAACGACAAATTTACAGTCGACAGTTGTTAATTAAATAAGTTTAGGTTCTGGATAAAACGATTGAGTCTATATCCTTGGCACCTTTCATTTCAATGAGTAGCGAAAATGAGTCGCTGTCAATTTGTTCCATTCATCGTTTCCAAGTAAATGCGTTACATTGTATTCCGAGTTAAGTACAAACACGAGTGTCTATAAATAAATCCAAATGTAAGAAGATACGAGAATTTTAACAGAATTTTACTTGATTGAATACAATCA
The DNA here is from genome assembly GCA_945859745.1 of Synanthedon formicaeformis. Lineage (NCBI taxonomy): Eukaryota > Metazoa > Arthropoda > Insecta > Lepidoptera > Sesiidae > Synanthedon > Synanthedon formicaeformis. The sequence goes on from OX243963.1 coordinate 1,857,951, forward strand.
ACACTTTGATACAAGAAGGTAAATTACATTTTAGCTTGTGGACAAGTAATTTTAGATGAAAATTTCGACTTCAGTGATAACTAATGGCGGCGATTGTAGTCACCAAGACCAAGAATAAATAGGAGGGTATAGGGAAATGGACTTTAGTATCCCTTATCTCACTCACCGAAACACCACAGCAACATGCTGTTATCTCATTGTAAAGGGAAGGTTTTTCGCAAGGTAAGGACCAACATTAAGATATAACATAACGTTTCTTACATAATATGACATAACATTCTTATGTCGGTCCTTAACTTGCAAAAGATAGGATAAAAATTTACATTTTATGAATCGTCCCCGGCTTTGTATAGTTTAATTTTTTTTTTTGCAAATTTAAACCTTTGTATAGTTTAATTTTTGCAAAATTGAACCTTCCTTGTTTCTATAAGGCGACGGTTACACGTACGGTATTTACTGTGATCCATCAGTTCAGTATTTATTGTTGGATGTCAGTATTTCTAGAAATCCATAGAAAAAAATATTGACATCCATCAATACGCTAGACTACACGTTCAATAAATACCACGACACATAATTATTTATTGACGGATCACAGTTAATACCGTTACGTGTAACCGTCGCCTAACCGTCGCCTTAGTGAAAACCGTATCAAAATCTGTTGGGCGGTTTAGAAGAAATTAGCGGAGAAGTAGATAATGACGGAGAGAGGCTTAAGTATTATTAAGTACTTTCAGGAAACACAATGAGTAAGGGATGCCAAGGCCAACTTCTCTACCCCCTCCTTGTCTTAATCCTGTCAAGGTGGGTGCTGGGAACTTGCAACCCCTATGGTGTTGCTTCTTGCTGTTTCAATCACTGCAAGTATAGTCCAGTATCCCTCACCTGGATTTTTTTCTGATTACTAACAGGCTGAAACTCCGTGAGTAGCTTCGGTTTACCGAGACGCCCACCTTTTTCTTCTGCGAAAATTCTCGATAGAGGTAGCTAAAGTAGAGCGCAGCCGTAAATAACTTCCAAGCGTAGGACTGGGAAAACGTACCACTCAATTTGTAGGACTATGCGGCAATTTTATTATACAAAATGTTTACTAAGCTGCAGACAAAAAATCAGCTGGTTAGTAATAGTTTTTATGACCTCATTATTTTGATATATTGGGAGTGGTTTTTTTGGGAGAGATGGGATTACTAACCAGGTGATTTTTTGCCTGTAGTTTAGTAAACATTTGTCTACTAAGCTGTGGACGTCTCGGCAAACTGAAGTTAACTCACGAAGATTCAGCCTGTTAGTAATCAGTTAAAAATCCAGGTGACGGATACTGGACTAGTGGCCGCGATACTTAGACGCGTTTATTATGAAAGGAATATTTTCATTGATTTAATTAAAATTTATAATATCACTTTCAGATGTAATGTGGGTTAGATTTTTTGTTTTAATTGCATTTTATTTGTTCGTCGACAAAAGTTTCTCTTTATGGTATACCCTCGAGATTATTTTGATCACACTAAGTTGATTAGGCTAATATTTTACGTGAAGAAGGTCCGATAAAACGATGTAATGAAAAATAATGTCTTCATTTTTAAGTCCATTGACTCCGGCGTAATAATTTCGAATCGCTGTTAGGGTAGTTTGACACAAGTCGCGCGGAAACTTTTGGGACGACGATTGAAGTCAATGAGGAGAAAGAGTGATAAGGAATACACTTTAAGCAATAGGATTTTAGAAGTGATGGTAAATGGTCAGCGTGAAAATTTAAAAAAGTTATACTAAGTTAAGTTGCTTGTGTTATAGGCGACGGTTACCACCTACCATCAAGTGGACCGTCAGCCTGTCTGTCGACCTTAACATAAAAAAAACTTAGTTTTTATAAGGTTTTACAAAATTGTATTGCACTTTTTTTATATATATACAATACATAGATAGATAATAATTTTAAAAAATATTTATTAATAAATTACTTTTATTATAAAATTCATTTATTTTGTTAAAAAGGTTTACGAAAAAAACTCAATATTTACGTTCTGTGGTTTGATAAATATTGCAATTAATTTTTATTCAGGCTAAAATTGACAATTATAAACTAAACCCGACGTAGACCATTCTAATGAGCCCAAACACGCTATATCTGCTGTAAGTTGCTAAGGAATTCTTGATACTAAGCATCAGGTCAAGGTTATGAAACCATGTTATGAAAATACCACTGGAGTAACAGTACACAAAATTTCAAATCAATTAAACCTATGGAAGTTAGTGAGATCCCTTCATCTATAGCTAAGAAACTAAGTATAAGTTATAGCTAGGACCATCTCGATCACGTTGGCTTCCAAACAAAAGAAACCGGATCAAAAATAGTTCCGTTTGGGAACTATGAAGCCACAGACAGATAAACACACAGATTAAACTTACAACATCCTTCTTTTGCGTCGAGCGTCAGGGGAATGTCGGGGGTTAGAATAGAATAGAATAGAATAGAATAATGTTGTATTTGTAGCACACAACCGCTCTAACTCAGCATAATGCAGGTTGTAAAAACCTGCGCTGGTCTTCCGTTGGACCCGGTGGTGAGGTTACGCACTTACTAAACAAAACAGTACAAAAAGCTCCAGAAACAAAACAAAACAAAAAATTTTTGAAATAAAATAGTTAAAATTAAAATACAAACTAAAAATTTATACAAACAAAAAAAAATATACAAATTTATACAAAGAATATAGAAAAACACATATTTATATAATCAAGAAAAAAAAAAGCAACTATAATAAATAAAAAAAATATATATATATTCAGAAGGCACTGGTGTCGCTACGCAGTTGCTCCTCGCTTTTTTGATGTTCAAATATAAATAATTAAATAAATAATTAATAATTATAATTAAATAGATTAAATAATTCTAAATAATAATAAGGTTAGTAATTAAATAGATTTTTTTTTCTATACATAAAATTCAAGAAATTGTAACAAGAAGCTCTATTTTAAATTAAAACATTTGAAGGTTTCGGAGAGCACTTAGACACGAAACCCTTTCACGTCATTCTCAAGATGAAATAAACAGTCTAAATTGTGGGCCCATACATTGATATAGAAGGTTTTGAAGTGACTTACTAATTAGTAAGTATATGAACTAAAATATCTTGTACCTAATATAAATTGTAGCTATTAATTTTGCAACTTAATTGTGTACATATATAAGCTGTTTTATTTCATTAAAAATGGTCTTAACATTTAAGGCGTTACTGATGAACTTAACAAAAAATAATAATATTCCTTTTAGTTTCATATAAATGAACGTTTCCAGAAAAATGTATAATTCATTGTAACTACATTGTACACGACTAAATTAAAGGGCGAATTATTTATGTAGGGCCAGTCCTTACAGAACCTGCGTAAGTATTTAATTTCGTACCTCCACACCTGTGGCTTTGTTTATTTCCCAAATTTCGTAACTTACCTCTCTTAATGTTCTCAACAAACTGTTTTAGATAAATAAGCATTTTCCTCGCTCCCAAGGGAAAATGAATAATTTCATTTCCGTGAACTTAGTCATTAAGAACGTTTCTTATAAAAAGTTAAAGGCACAAAAGAGAAAACTTAATAAAAATGGAGCTACAATTTTTCCTCTTCTCTGACCGCTAGGGTCAACTACACCGATTTAATTAGTTAGCAACGGACTTGAAATTAAATCCAAACATGATTTAATTTAATGTCCGTTGAAAATGATGACCGCGGCCAATGTCTGGAAATTCCTCAGGACTCTTGAAGTTGGTAAATATCATCATGATTCTATTCCGACTAACGTATTCCCTTCATGTTTTACTTTGAAAACTGACTACAAATACACTCTTTCTGATTGTAAAGTCATTTTCAAATAGGTAGTCACTGGGAACTTTACTGTGATTCCTTTAAACTCAGTATCTATTCGAATTTTCGAATTTCGAATACATCACTAAATTGTCAAAAACACTATTATATTTAAAACGTGTGTGTCGGTGAAATCCCTTATTTGAATTGACTCCTTATTTGAAAACGACTATAGGCAGTCGTACTATCTCCAAAATCAATTTTAGCGAAGAATTAATCGTGCCATCTGTACACTTGACCCTACTATTAAAAATAATTTTCCCCAATTACAAATACCTAAACTGTGCGCTCGAAATAAAAATGTTTGCTATTTAAAATAATTCTCCAACAATTTATCAATTTTTCGCCAGCGATAACAATGCCGCTTTGTACAAAGGGCCCAGTACATTATGGGTGTTGATCTCATCACGTGGGATCAACCCGGTTGACGCCTTTTATATTCACGGCAATGTTTCAAACACAAAGCGGCTCTCTTTTGTTCACCTTTAATTCTACCTTGATGTTGTAGGATCTACATTATGGTATACGTAGATCTGTTAATATGATTAAAAAGTTCTAAGTGCTATAATTATATCTACTACCAATAAATAAATATAATATATCTTCACACATTCCACACAGCACCACCTAGTTCCACAGTAAGAAACTAATACTTGTATTTTTTAACTATTTAACTTGTATTTTGTATTTTGGATACCAGACAGCAGTTGATATACTACATATATTACTTTTTTTTTTGTAAATACATACATATTAAAAATACAAAACTTCCATGACTCAGGTACAAAGGTAAACATTTGCCCCTAGCGGGATTCGAACATGCGACCGTTTGGTTAACAGCTAGAGTTACTAGCCACTAGACCAAATGTGTCGTCAAATAGAATTATCTGTTATGGACGAACGACACGATCAAGCGTTTGGCGTGACGACAAAATGACGTGACAACGGCGCCGATTTTACATACAGTTTTTGACATCAAGCCATCAGTTTTTACCATACACGATCAAATTTTGGCTTCACGCCAGTTAATTTGACGCGATGGACTGATCGTGTGTGTCCACTATTATATTAGTGTATTGATTTATCAGTATATCTATAGTATTTTAATCTTTAGTAGTGGCAGGACACACTTATCCTAATTCTTTTTAGATAAAATATTATAAAATTCATTAACATTTTTAATATCTATATCCATCAATGGTTTTATTTTCAAACAGACTGGGCAGCCGAAAATAAGTAGCTTATACAATCACATCCATTCTATTTTTTTAAATGCATGAATAAAATTTTGCATCGATTTTATATTTGTTATGTTTGTTTTAATGAAGTGACTGCGGTAAGGATCCGTCGGTAAGAGCGCTGTGTCGTTCTTACATTTCTTGTATACGTGGCTCCACGAGTGGTTTCGAGGTGTGCCGACAGACAAAGCGGGATGTTCTATATTTAAATTTATACGTGCTATCGATTTTTTTTTCGTTTTGACGTGGATACGTCTATCTGCGGAGGTATTTCAGAAAACTAATGATAACAAAATCGGGGGGACACAGTTTGATACTGTAGCTACAACTATATGTCAACTTCTACGTCCAAAATTGAATTAAACAACTCAATAGCTAAAGGATCAAAAAAGATTTTGGTATATTCGAATTCGTTGGATATATACATAAAATATTTTTCAGGTATATTCGAATTCATTAGATATATATACCTAGATATAATATGCTAAAAGACAATATTGACTACTCGGAACGTACATGTATTCAACGACACAGCCAACGTACCCCATTTTCCTGTATTGTGCTGTGAAACCTGGGGCGTATTCTAAACTGTGACCATACAGTTTTACGTTATGCGTACTCGTAGTATAAAAATGTTGATTCATCAACGGCGTATAAAGTTAGAAATATTTCGGGGATCGTGAGTGCTCATTTCGTTTTCTCAACCTTTCCTGAGAGCTTGTCGTCGGGCGTAAACTTGATATTTTCATAAAACTGTCACATTCTATATTATGACTTTTCATATAACTTTTAGTGAAGACGTAAAGCCCTCACTTGAAATGTTACCAAACATATTCGAAATAATAACGAACTTCCGGGAGATTTTTTCATTTTTATGACACGTGTAGATGTTTCTAGCGCCATCTATCGTTAATTTTCAATATTAAATTTTAATTGTACAGTTTATCTGTGTTCTTTTTATACAAATATTTATTTATAACTTTTAATTAGGTATGAAAACAAGACAAAATCAAATTAAATCAAGTGAAACAAACTTTTTTTACACACATTTATTTTACATGAAAATGTTTTGTTGAACTTAATAATGTAATAAATTAACGTAATCAAATTAAAATAACAATAAGGGCCTCTTTCACAAACTAGATGTAAAGTGTTGATTAGTTACTTTTAGAAATCATTTTCTGTTATATTGAATTATGCACTCGGTTTACTCATTCGATAGCCGTTTTTTTTTATTATTTTCTATTTAATGTTTGGGACGTTTACCGTACAAACAAAGGTATATCAGCTCCATCACCCCGGTTACCGGTGACTTTAAATGACAGTTTGGCCTACTTGACGTTTGTGAAACAGGCGCTAAGTGTTAAATTATTTACATAGTTTTAAAGCATGTGCGCTGTTGTGTTTTGATAAGTAAGGGATGGCAGAGCCCATTTCCCCATCTCCTTCCTATCTTTAGCGCACTTGCAGTAGGCAAAGATTTAAATCGAAAGATGCGGCGTAATCTCCTCGCGCCATACTAAAAACACACATTCTTAACAATGGGTTGGGCGCAGGCGCTCAACCCAACTACAGTTGCACGCCAGCTACAGTGAGTGACGGTCGCTTGTTGAAAGCGTCGCTATCGTCACAGTCACGTTTGAAGTAAGAAAAGTGTTGTCTATGTTTAAAAGTGTGTTTAGACAAAGGTACATGTATTTTATACTTTTGTCTTTAGTATAATTTTTGTTGTATTTTGTAACACACTTTCGCTAGTAATGCCGCATCTCTCGATTTAAATCTTTGGCAGTAGGTACCCGTGGCGTTGCTTGTGTTATAGCCGAAGGCACCTACCCTCAATGGACTGCCAGCTTGTCTGAAGATCTTTATATATAGAAAGCAATGTACTCTATGTCCAAATTTATTAACATTATCAACGAATTTGGGTGTAGCTAACATGCATGAGGTGTTAAATATACGTGTTTCCAAAATCTACACACGTACCATAGGTCGAGAACTGTATTGGAATATTAATACGTCCTATGCGATTACACACATTCCTCAGGCAACAGGTCGACCGTTAATAAATTATAAGGGTGTAGGTAATTGTGCAAGCAAAAATTCAGGGTTTTTTTTAAATCACTTAAATGGACATACCTACTGAGTTCGAAAGTAGCAGAGCTTTGTAGAATTGACAACCGTTGGGCAAGAAATGCGAGAGAAAGTTCGTTAATATAAATATTAGTACTTACTATATTTTGTCGCTCTAAATAGAAATGGAAGTACATAAAAGGACATAGGGTAATTTCATAAAAACAAAAAAAAGTATACTTTGTAAGAGAATGACGAAGTCGAGGGCCAAAGTTAGCTAATTAGACATTTCAATAGAAACATAATATTTCAATTATGACATACGAGTATTAACATATTTTTTTAGTTTTTAGTTCAGTTTTCTAAGTAAATATTACGTTTCCTTACGAATAAAATGATACAATAAACAATTACCAGAAGTCGCGATCACTTACGTGTTTCGGTAAAATTTGTGTTTACTCTTTGTTTCAGGTTACTGTGTGCCCTCCCCTATATCGACGTAAACAAAGAGCTCTTGCTCTATGATTTATGGATACGAACCACTACTGTTTATACCGTGTTTCGTGTGAATACAAAAGGTAAACAATCACTACTGTTAGGTTCCTGGGGTTATTATGGGCGGGTACTTCCATTAATAACCTATTATGTTATTCGAAGACCTATACAGAGTGAAATTAATCAATATTTTAATAATTTATGACTAGATTTTAAAATTCTCTCAATATTATTAAATTTAGTAGTTCCAAAAGCAACATTGCTTTTCGCAGTCTGAAACTATAGGCAACAGTCGGACAGTACTGACCATTCCTTACTTCAGACCATCTTGAAATAACAGCATTTGTGATGTCGTGTTTCGGTGACCATAAGGGATGCCAGAGCCCATGTCTTTTCAATCCCTTATCCTCAAGAAATGAAAAGTCCACATGAAAAGTCGAGGCGCGTCGAGGCGCGTCGCGGCGTAGACGAGGCGTGAAGAATTGCGGCGGAGGCGGCTATGCTTTCTTTACACAGTCAACTTCACTTACCAAGAAATCACTTACGAGTTTCGTTTAATTGTTGCCCTATTTCACCTCATTTTTGGTCCTGTTTGTTTCTATTGCTATAGTCGGAACGTGTCTGGTTCGATGATTTTTATATTTAGATCTAGATCGTCTGACATTTTACTTTTATTTAAAAAATACACGACCACGTTTAAACACAGCCGCAAACAAAATGCCGCGCCCGTTCGGCGACGCTTCGCGCCCGCGCCGCGACTCTTCGTGCCTCGCCTCGCCTCGCCTCGCCGCCGCCTCTCCAGTATGTGGGCGCACAACCATTGATTTCTATAGGAAAGCTAGAGACGGCGCGCCGCTTATGCGCCCGTTCCTCGACGCGACGCGACGCGACTCTTGTGTGGGCTTCACACCTACCTCCGAGTGGTAGACACCTACCTCCAAGTGGACCGTGTAAGCCTGTTTGTCGACCTTAATATAAGTCTTGCCAACTTGCATGCAAACTTTTACACACAAAAAGAAATCAAAAACAGGAATTTATTTAATCTTATAGCGCGAGATGAGGCTTTTCCCGCCAGTAAACAGAACTATAGGAAACTATAAACATTAAATGAAAACGAATAGAAGAATATATATATATATATTCATATTCATAACATTATAAATTCTCGCAGGTTTGTATGAAAGTACTGAAACTTATTTTTTATATAAGTAGTACTTTTATACAAAAGTAACTTAGTATTTTCTACAATATTTTCAAAGCTCTATTTGAGTGTCGATACAAATTAAATAATTTTGTTGGATTTTAAAAATTCTTTCACATATAGAAAGACTTATCAGCGAGTGACATAGGATATCCTTACTTCCTTACTAATATTATAAATGTGAATTTGTTTGTTTGTTTGTTACGCTTTCACGCAAAAATTACTTAACCGAAATTTTGCATACACGTTGTCTGGGACACTAGAAAGGACATAGGGTACTTACAATCGTTCAACGCGGACGAAATAATAGCTATATAAAAAGAAGATGACGTGTACACCAGCTCTAGCTTACTGGGTATACCTTGTCCAAACTGCATTAAACCAAAACCAAATTAAGTTTTAAAAGACGTGTAAAAATAAGTTGCAATGGGCAGGGGAACTAGTCAGTAGAAACTTGCTAACAAGTTTAAACGCCTAACTTCGAAATCCATTTAGAACTTCACCGCCCCCTATATATCTTGTACACGTTTTCACTTAGAGAAGAAATATTTTTTATATAAAATTTATTTTATACAAAATTTTTATCTTAAGGTGTGTTGACATTTGCAACCACTAAATAATAAATTAAGTCTCATTAATATTCAACCCTAAAAAGGTACTGGGATCTTCTATAAAATCCCTGAACACTGGCTCTCATAAATTTAAAACTACTCGGGAGGTACGATAAATAAAAAAAACAGTTGTAGAACTGAAAGTAGCCACGATAAAACTTGCTTTACGGCTCTTTCGACACTAGATGAGGATAAAACTTAAAAAAAAAAAACGGAAAAAGGTATCAAGAACCCCTCTCTAGGAACTACCAGCAAAGTCGATACCGACTTTGAAATAGGTGCATAAACAAAGTTTTCAGATACGAATCTACAAGATTCGTTTGAAGCAATCGAACTGACCGTCTAGTTAGAAAATAGTTTGTGAGTTAACACATAGACGAGCCCGCTGGACGAGTGGCAAGGTTGCTTGCCTAACGTCTCAGGGGCCCCGGGTTCGGCCTGGGGTAATATAATTTTCAAAATTGACTCTGGTCTGGATTTGAAAAGTAGTGGTAGGGCACACTGCGTTTCGCAGTCATTTGGGCAGCCCGTCTGGCGACAGTAACCACCCCCTTGCAGAATACCACCGTGAAATAACAGCATATGACTGTGATGTTGTGTTTCGGTAAGTGAGTAATGGATGCCAGAGCCCATTACCCCCCATCCCCTCCCTTATTATACCTTATCCTTAATCCTTCTATGGTCGACAGCGCACTTGTAGCACTTATGGCGTTACTTGTGTTATAGGCGACGGTAGCCACCTACCATCAAGTGGACCGTCAGCCTGTCTGTCGACCTTAACATAAAAAAAAATAGTGGGCAAGTATTTATGTAATTTTCTGTTTGACCCGAGATGTCTTTTTTTCATATTTTTAATTAAAATTTGTAGAGTGGGACCAATGAAAAATAATTGTATAAAGGCCTGAAAATGCTTACTCTCAGTCTGGTAATAGCAACCACTCCTTTACAGAATGCCTATTGGGTTTCGGTGGTGACTCCATTATCGCTTAACCAGGTCCTCCTTCCAGGTCGAGAGTCTACATGCTGTCCTTATGTTTTATGTCTGTGTCGTTCCTTGTATTAATAGGCCACCCACCATCTATTAGGTAATCCACAAATAATTCTTAATCCACAAACACAAACAAAGTAGTCTATTTTTGCAAGGCTCGGTCCTCTGAATTATTAATAAGTAAATTAATTTAGATTAGATATCTGGAAACGTTTGCGGGTTACAAATAAATATGAGCATTTCTTCCAGTTATTGAACCTTTAGCCGGTGAACCCGAGTTTGAACTTCAAAGACGGCCATAATACCTTTCTACCTGTATTTTCAAGTAACCTCAGAGAACATTTCAATGAATTGATGGCCCTTTGAGTTAAATCTTTAATTTATTATTCCACTTCGATTCCTCTTACCAAAAAATAAGGCCGACGTCAAATATTAATGTTACGAAGTTTTGGCTTATTGGAGAGCTATACAGAATTATAAATTTATTTTATTCACGAACAAATATTTTTCTTGTTCAACTTAGAAACCTTTTTGAAACATTGCAAAAAAATATTCCAAATGATAAAAATCGACTTAATTATATTGCCGTGAGATCAAACTCAGTCAGTTATATTAGTAAAGCTTTAATTATTATTGTACGAATGAGCGAGACTCGCAAATTTAGATTACATTAATCCTTTTTTAAATTGTATTTTAAAATTTGAATTTTTAATTATTGAATTATTAGTTTTATTTATATGGGGAAGCATGACACGTGTCGCCAACTTCCTAAAATAATTAGCCATATCTGATACTACAATATGTCATCATTAACATCGTCGTCTCTGTAATTTAATATCGTTGATTATACTGTATCGTGTTCTCTTAATGACGCATTCCATTAGGAACCCGTAAACATACGGACATTACTGCAATTTTCATATGAAAACATCAATTAGAGAGATTCGCATTAAGAAAATTTACATGTTTTTCATTCGTTTATTACCACTTAGTATAACTTACTATCTAACTATTATAATTTACCAATTAAAGTTGGTACTAGTATTTCTGATCTCAAAAGCGTAAGACAATTTATGAGTTCAATCATACTATTATAAAAAGTAGCACTTAGTTTCAAAATAATTTTAACCACTTCCTTATAGAAGACCACTGTGTAATAGTAGCGTTTGTGCTGTTGTTTTTCGGCGAGTGAGTAAGGCGAGTCCATTTCCGCAACCCTTTCTAATTCCTTCTACTAACTTCTACTAGCTACACGGTCCCGGTTTCGCTCAGGTTTAAAATAAACAGTATCCTATCTTATAAGTTGAACCAAATAGGAGTTCATTAGCCTCAAACAACGTGACACGTAATTTTTATATATAGAGATTACGCGGACCTTCAGCCTGTCTGACAACCTTCACATAAAAAATCATTTCAATACGTTAATTGTCCAATACAAAAGTGGTTTCAATATCACAGGTCAATCACAAAAGGAGCACAACTATGGAAGTACAAAAGATAACAAGATAAAAATACAGTTAATTGAAAAGCATATTAGTAAAAAAAAAATTGAAAAAAACGGGATTTTTTTTTTTCAATTTTTTCAATTCAACTAGCTGCTGCCCGCGTCTTCGCCCGCGTAACTTTGTAAATTATATACTAAAACCTTCCTCGATAACCACTCTATCCATTGGTGAAAACAGCATGAAAATAGGTGCAGTAATTTTTGAGTTTATCGCGAGACAGACAGACGCGGCGGAGGATTTGTTTTATAATATGTAAGGATAAGGATAAATAGAGAATTAGTATGTCACATAGGGATCGGTATGAAAAACCACATGCGACAAAAAAACTAGGGATTCACAAAACGCGATTCCTCAGGTCATTACACTCGATCCAAGCGGAGTGTTAAATTAAGCAGTTTGTATTCAAAGGGAGGCTTTAGAACCCTATTTGTACCCTGGATGTAGTGGATAGCTTTCTTTATCTGGTAACTTTTGGGGGTCTTACATAAAATATATATTTTTTCTTTCAAGAGCAGAGGTGTCGGCAGAATGTTGGTCGTTCACAGATAAATTCGGGACGAGCATTGGCGAAATGAGCACACACGCAACCCGTAGCTTTCGTAACACGAATAATGACGTTTGATTTTTATATAGGTGGGTACATCAAACTACTACAACATGGAACCCGCGTGCCATACAAAACACTACGAATTTTATGGAACATTTAAAAGTGACATTTGCGTAGAGCATGAACTGTCATTTAAAACAAAACAAACATAATGATAAGTACGTAATTTAAAAAAAAATGTGACTTTACGTCAACCCAAGAGAGTTTAAAATGAAATAGTAGAAGTTGATCGTAACTATCTTTTACCATTGACGCTTGAAGGCAAGAGTCCGCCATGATTCTGTCAAAGGCGTTCTTTTTTGTGCCGCTTTGGCATTTGTGACGCAAATTCCATTGTAATATTTCGATGGGTGGGTACGAGAAATTGTGTTCCTATAAAATAAATAAAATGTAGAAAGTTTTATAAAAATTTTTTTTACATGCTTGTGTAATTTTAAATGAACCTTCATACGTTGAATCATAAGCCTTATAATATTGTATATTGATTTATAACTAATAGGACTTTTAGATGGTTAAAAATTCTTACATTGAATAAGTTAAGTACAGCAATAGTTAAGTTAAGTCATTTATATTTTATTGCGTTAAAATACAAACTATTTTAGACATTACGCGATATATTGATTAAAATACATGTTTTTAAATTTGCAAATAAGCTGTTAACCTCTTACTGCATAAATTATGAATAAGATTGACAATTTTTTTTTTATTAAAAATGTTTATCTTTATTAAATCAAAATAAAAGAAAAGAAAAAAATTATTATTATTATTTGTGAAATTATGTGGCAGAGCCATATATGGCCTCGTATGTATTCGGGTAAAATCCTGTGAGGACATATATGGCTTCGTATGCATTGCTATTACATTTTATGGAAATCTTTGAAATTGCGCTTATCATTATAACATGAGAAGACTTCGCATTAGGGTTAAATAAGTTTTTTAAATTTAGCATTCAAGTAATTAAAAAAAAACTGAAGTGCTGAAACTAAAAAGAAATGAAATAAACAGCTTGCAACATTTTCTTTTTTAATATAACGCGCCAGCAGACAGACAGTACGGTGTATTAATAATTGTTTTGTTGTGGTGCTCCGCCCACGAATCGACCGACTAGTCTACTTTTACGATCTGTGTCAATTACCGACCGAGAGCAGACAAAAAAACCGTACAGTTGCCAAGTCGATATTTCCATATTTTTTTAATACTCTCTTGAAGTTCAAAAGTTTCATTTCATTGTGAATTGGATATTATGTTTTAACTAAAATTTAAAATTACTAAACTAACGTACGAATTTCTCCTGCTTTTCCGAGTTACCGGCATCGGAATATACTCGTATATATCTTTGGTTCCCGGAAATTATTATTTATTGGACTTATAGATGACACTTATCGCGTTTGAGATGTAATAATAGAATTTAAAATATCAATTTGAGCTCATTGCTCGAATGTTAAAAGTGTCTGATTCAGGACTCTCGGGTCCGATTTGCGGCAGATCCTGGTCTCGGTGTGCAGAGATTGCCCGTTGTACGTTATTGTATTCACAACATAAACTTGCTTTGGTCGCCAAACATTAGGTGTGTTTTGATTAATAAATAATAAAAGAAATATCGTAAATAACAATTTGTACTTTTTCTATCTGAACCTGAACTGTAAATGTAATTTCAAAAGATAGACGTATTTGTTGACGGAAGGGACGTTATCTCAGAACCCCAGCATAGAGCATACATATTGATACGAGTATAACATGAGATTTTCTGTAGCGAGTTTCAGTAACATTAATTTCGGTCTCTTGGCGACGGGGTTGCTTTTTGAGGGAGACTTATTGATATTTGTAAAGGGAGAGAAAGCAAACAAAGAATTTATCGCACGTGGCTATAAAAATAAGTAAAAAAGATAAAATGAAGCCCAACGAGCTATGGAAAGGGCTATGCACGGGATTTCACTGCGAAATCGAATCAGGAATGAGTAGATAATATAGACGAACGAAAGTTACCGACAATAGACGGCGGTTAAGTAAGTTGAAGTGGCAGTAGGCAGGAAACATAGAATGGCATAGGCTGCTGGGGCCGAAAGGTGCTCAGGTGGAGGCCATGGATTGGCAAGCGCAGAGTAGGACGTCCACCCACAGTAAGGGGCCGACGAGGTAGCCTTACCTACCGTTTGGTGCAGGTAGCTTATCCTTAATCCTTCTATGGTCGGCAGCGCACTTGTAGCACTTATGACGTTACTTGAGTTATAGGCGACGGTAGCCACCTACCATCAAGTGGAACGTCAGCCTGTCTGTCGACCTTAACATAAAAAAAAAAGATAATGACCGGACACGGGTGGACCGGACACGGGTAATGACCACAAAGGGAGGAGTCGCCGCAGTGTCATCACTGCGGCTATGGACGTTCTACGGCTAAGGTGATAGTGATGTGTGTAATAAAAATTCTCAATGAAAAAAAGAAATTCAGATACATAATACTTAGGTCTTAGATAGCCTAAACACTGAAAAATAAAATAAAAGTTTTATTATTTACTTATTTTATTTATTTTCTGCGGGAAGAATGAAAGTTTCTTAAAGGTAAGTATGCACTTATAATAAAAAATAATATAAACTAGAAAGCCTTTAACAAAGCTAAGTGTACTTACTAGTATAATTCAAGTACAGCAAACAAACATACCACAAGCACCTCATTATTATTCCTGCTGGGGACCATAACAATTCATGTTGAGAGTCCGTTCGGATTTCAGAGATTTTACGACTTCAATGCGTGGCTACTATTTACACCGTCACGTAACTCTCAATTTGACAGTCACTAGGAATACTAGGCTCACACATTTAAAAAATAATGACGATATATTTCATTTTTACTGCCTTTCTTTTAGGTAAAAGTCGGCAGCCTGACTGGTGATCATCTTAAAAGCAGGTGGCCAATTAACGCTATCAACTCCTCAGTTGTTGCAAGTGGGCTGCCGACCGTAGTAGGATAATACGATTAATGATTAGTTAGAAAATAGATTTAGAAGGGATAAGAAAATGGGCTCTGGCATCCCATACTCAACAGCACACGTGCTGTCTTCTATAAGAGGGTGGTTACTGCTGTCAGACGGGCTACCCAAATGACTGCGAAACGCAGTGTGCCCTGCTACTATTTGTCAAATCCAGACCAGAGCGAACTGTGAAAAGTTCATTATTTTCAAAGTTGACCTTGGAATGTTGCTGGCAATCGAACTCGGGAACCCCAGAACAGAGCGTTAAGGCAAGCACCCTAACCACTCATCCACCGGACTCGTTAACTGATGTTTTTTAATTGAAATGACTGGCGGATTTAGATATAAATGTAAACTATTTGTATGAACGGTGTAACAAAGGACAACAACTAGTAACCACTGAAGTGCACGTAAATGAGATATACGCCTGTGTTTTACGAGATGGCCTGAGATTTTTATGGGCAGCCTTCCGTTCAACACACGGATAGACAATAAATCACTTAGTGTTTATGTATGTATTTTGGGTATTTTCAACAAAAAGTCTGTATGCAAATAAATAAGAAAAATAATGGTCTTTTTCATTTGTTTTGTAGTACCGCGAATGGCCGCGATTCAAAATTAAAAAATATTAATTAATTATATTATCGTACTTTACTTTTTTTTATTTGTCTGGTCTATATGTATTTAATTAATTAAAGTAGCCCATCACCACCAGCCTGTGTCTCTCAGTGTTATAATAAAAAAAAATAACGAAATAATTTTTTCACGTCCTTCAAAATGATAGTATCCATTCAAACTTAGCTGATTGAATTGAGCTATAACGATCAGTTCGGTTCTCCGACGGAGCTTAGAGAATTCACATCACATTAATACTAGGTATTTTTAGGTACAGCCTATTTATTAAATTAATGTTTACTTGGTTAATACTGGGTACAACCTAATTTTAACCCTTTAACCGCTTGGTTTTGTAGTTGTCATGCCCCTAGCGCCTTATTTTATTTTATTTTATTTTTGAGAGCAACTTAATGATTTTAAAATAAACATTATACTCGTACATGTTGAGGAATTTGTCGTATATATCCGGCTTTGGCGAAATGGACACGAAAATAATTGTTGGATAAATCCGACTCTTGCGGCTAAAGGCTTAATTAAGTATTTAAAATACCGCAAGGCACAGTTAGCACCTAGCACATAATTTTAAACTAACAAGTAATCTACATAGCGAACTAGGATCGGGTAACGAGATATTAATTAGGCGAATACATGGGTGTCCTCACGTCACTACCTACCCCCGTGATCACAGTAACATTAATGTCAATAGTTAACATACATAAAATACCTAATTTTTTTAGGTAAATAAAATTAAGTATTCTATTTTATGTTTTAACGAACTCAGATACGTACGCACACATTAATGTTTTGATTCCATGTATTTTTTAAATATAAAAAGTATAAATATTTTTATAAATAAATGAAAAAAGATAAAAAAAATAGTAGCGGCTCCGTTATCAAATCCAAGCAGTTCTTGATCTTGAATCGGTGGCGCGCCCTCGAAATTTTTTAAATATAAGAAACAT
This sequence comes from Synanthedon formicaeformis, assembly GCA_945859745.1. Taxonomy (NCBI): domain Eukaryota; kingdom Metazoa; phylum Arthropoda; class Insecta; order Lepidoptera; family Sesiidae; genus Synanthedon; species Synanthedon formicaeformis. The sequence continues at coordinate 1,875,070 of OX243963.1, forward strand.
AATATTTTAGGTTTTCTGTTATAAAATTAATAAAATATGAAATTGAAACTTAAATTTACTTTTAACTAACGCGTGATCGTTACTCGCATAATATTTTGCTTTCAGAAGTTTCATTTAAAAAAATACCGTTTAAGAACAAATTTTGTATATTAAGTTACCATACTGCTGTTTGTACGCGAACCGGTTTAATGTTGCCACTAATGTTACGAATGAGATGTGTATATCACATCTAGGTACAATATATCATGGACGTGTATCGCTAATGCCCTTGCAAACTAATTATTTTAAATTAAGGGCGTCGCAAAGTAGTGTGGCGAATTCTGCTGGACTTATTCTATAAGAAAGTAGCCACCCCCTTTAAAAAGATCATGGAATAATAGCACCTGTGTATTTGTCTTTCAGTGAGAGAGTAAGGGATGCTAAAGCCAAAACATTCCTTATCCTTTATAAGGAATAATGAGGGAATGCTTATTATGCTTATGCTTATTATTAAAGATCCATTAAAGAAAATGAGGTTTTGAGGTTTGTTTAAGTAGTAAGGAACCAAGATCACCAAAACTCATATCTCTTACTCGCTCATTGAAATTTAACACCACACATGTTGTCGTTGCTGGTTAGGTGGTCTTAGTTTCTATATGGGTTCTATAAGGGTTTCTATAAGGGTTTCTACAATGGTTTCTATAAGGGTTTCTACAATGGTTTCTATAAGGGTTTCTAAGGTTTCTATGGGTTATGACTGCGAAACGCATTGTGCCATTTATTTTTGTTCCTGTATTTTTGAAATCCTCTTGAATACCTGGCAGTTTAGAGGAGACTGCGGGGTTATGCCGGATTCGTACCAGTTAAAACCTAACAACTTTGTAGCGCGGCCGTTGAAGGGCTGGGTCGCGCGGACGTTATGACACGACATCGGTGCCCCACCACGGTTATCCAGCACGGGGAGGGCTACGCTCCCTGTTAGAACCTCCACTAATAATAATAGTAGAACTAATCCTACAGTGTACGTCATATCGCACACACAACACATGAACCTGTGAAACAATTACATAAATCTAGCAACTCGTGAGTTATGGGCAACGCTGTCAACAAAACTGTGTAGCCAATACGTTAGCAGTATAATTAATCAAGTTAGTGGCGCAAAGAAGTTTTCAATTACAAACCGGGCAACACATAAACAATCATTAGTACTCGGATGCAGTGAATAAGTTAAGTGTTCGGGTTGCTCAGCAGGTGAATACATACTGCTGGATCGAGCGGTGTATTTTCTTTACAATCTTAGTATAATTTGAAGTCGCTTTGCGCGTCTGTCTGTATGGCCACTACTCCTAAATCACGCAATGAAATTTGATGCAGAAAACACCATCAGTTAGATATTTTTTCAGGGAATCTTTATTATATATTATAATAAAATCGAATTAAGTTTTCATGTACAACCAAGTCCCCAAAAAAAAAAAATTTAGGTACATAAAATAGATACATCCGAGATAGCATTATCTCTTCTATTACGGTTGACTCGCAGTAATAATTTTTTTCATAAACTAGTTATTATAAATTTATTATGTCTGTTTCTCCGCTATATAAATAAACTAGCTGTTGCACGCGAGTTTGTCCGCGTAATTTTATAAAATATAGCTTATGTTACTAGCTTCCCAACAGTAAAATATTTTTTAAATCGGTCCAGTACTTTCGGAGCCTTTTTAATGCAAACAAACAAACAATCAAATATTTCCTCTCAATAATATTAGTATAGAAAAAATAACTGTGTTATTAAAAAAAAGTTATTTTCTGACGGCTTACATGATTGAATAAGGGATTGAAGTAATCACCCTTAATCTGCATATATACTGGGTTTCCCGAAAATCTTATATCAAATTGTTATCAAAGCACAAAGTTATTAGTATTTAATAGACATTTCGCTGCTTAAAAACTAAAGGGCCACAAATCAAAATTACACATTTTACAGCAGAGCTAATTTTGTCTTATTTTTTTATTATTTATCAAACACAAATTTATATTATACATCGTTAGAAGCGTATTTTTAGTAGCATTAAATGTTTTGAGTACTTTTATAATAAACTGAATACTAGATAAGATTGCATATACTTAAGTTATATTTGAATATAAAAAAATATCATAATATACTATATATTGAATAAAACAACGGTAAATCTCTTTGCAACATACAATATGAAGGATTGTGATTGTATTTTTGCAATAATTTTTTTTTTTGGATTTTTTATTTTATGGCCCTTTAGTTTTTAAGCAGCGATTTAGGGATTTTTAGTGACAGTGTGTAAACAGATCTAAGAAGTTTATTGCTGTGGCGGAGCGAAGAAACTTTAGCAGTTACTCTTCCCGAAAGTATTTACATCCAAGACCGGGTTTACGCACCGCAATACAAAAAAATGTGTTGTCCAATACTCGCCAATTCCAACAAAGTGTTTAGGCCTTTTCATATTTCTTCATAATTTGTCAAAACTTTCAATGTTTTTTGGGCAATAAAAGGTAAATAAAGCGAAGACTTAGTAGGAGAGCGTTATTTTTGTCGTCAAATTTGACTTCTTAGAGTAAAATTAAAACTCAGATAAAAATACAGTGCTACATGTAAAAAAATGAATTGGGCATAGTTATTTATACAAAATATTTATTTTTTATTATAAAAAAAGTGAATTATTGCTCAAAAAAAAACTCGTCACAGTAATAACAATTTTCAGAGACAACTACATTTGTTTTTAAGCTCATTACTTAATTTCTTAAGAACTATTAAGAAGAATTAAGAACTTTTATTTGTTTTTTCTTATTCTAAAAATATTTAAGAAATTGTGTTAAGAAGTCAAAGGCAATGAAACAACTGTAAAACGTATAAAAAAGGACTGAGAATAACTACCAGCTCATTTGGAAATAAACTTAAGATGGGGATCATTTTACATTTTGCTGACACCGACTACTAAGTAAAGCCCTAAGCCGCAATACAATACAAATACAGTACCTAGATTTAGATTATACTAGCTGCTGCCTGCGACTTCGCTCGCGTATCTTTGTAAATTATATACTAAAACCTTCTTCGAGAACCACTCTATCCATTGGTGATTTTTGAGTTTATCGCGAACACAGACAGACGCGGCGGAGGATATGTAGTGATTTACTTTGCATAAAAATTCATCCTAAAGGTAATCCTAAGGGTAAGGTGGCCCGTTACCCCACCCCTCCCTTATCCCTTATCCTTAATCCTTCTATGGTCGGCAGCGCACTTGTAGCACTTATGGCGATGCTTGTGTTATAGGCGATGGTAGCCACCTACCATCAAGTGGACCGTCAGCCTGTCTGTCGACCTTAACATTAAAAAAAAATCTATTTCATTGAGAGAATGGTTCACTTCAATTTGTATATTAATACAATCTGTAACATAGAAAGCATTTGTTTTAAAAATTAATATCCAAATCAGCTGGAGGAATACTCGTATATGGCACCACAGAGTATAGATTTAATAATAAATAAATAAAATATGCAAGTCTCATTGGCCATTTTGCTTATTTAGTTCGGTATTAAAATATCTAATGCATTGAGAATAAATTTAAAATTTAAATTTTTAAAATGACCTCACAGAACGGACTAATAGCTAAGCTGTTAAAAATATTTATAGATATAACCATGATGTTACAGTAAATAGTTATAGGTAGTCATGTTACTTGTGCTCCTCAAGTAGCACGTAAAAACTAGTTAGTTAAAAACATAAAACTAATATAATAAAGCAAAAGCAAGGATTTGAAATAACATATTTGCAATTGATAGCCTATGTATTGTCATATACTACTTATCACTCTTGAGCAAAAAGAGCGCGAAGAGCCGTAACTTAAATCGAATATCGAATGCAATTTTGTTTTGGAGAAAAAAATCGAGCACTAAGATTTCATACTGTCTCTTATATGCACTGAGAAAACTATTTGGGTGTCGTCGTACAAATTATGTAAATATAAAAAAATTCAGACTAGTTGTTTACGGTTCATAAAATTTTACAACTTGCAGTCCTTTTTGTGAATCGATTTATTCCTGAGTGTTATTTAGCTTCGGTTTCTATTATACATCAATCTTTGAAAATTAATTTTTCAAAGAAAATCTTGTATTTGATTTTCATGAAATTTTAAGATTTTTTTCATAAAAAAGTTAAGAGCCGTCATTTTAGATGACATTTTTAATTTTTGTTTGCTCTTGACATTTTAGTTTGTTATCGCTTAAGTAAGTAGCGATCGACGAATTGCCTTACGACGTCTCACCGTAATGCGTACCAGGCTGATACAAACAGCCACTAACGTCTTAATAACGAGAGTATCTCCATTTACCGACCACTTTATATAGAACTCAAAAGCGTTCCCCAAAGGCGACAGCAAAGATTAGACTGATCTGAGACACGGCGTCTCGAAGGAATGGAAGCAGGAATTAGGTATCAAATAATTAATAGCTCGAGTCAACTGTCGTCTGGAAGGATGTATATTACACCGTTAGTGCGTATTTTTGGATGAGAAAATATGTATATATATCTAAGAGACATAATAAGTAGATATTGTTACGTGCGGGGTGAGTTAAAATGCCGTTTAGGGTTGTAAGAACACGATTTATTACGCAGACCAAGATGACTTCCAAAATATCAGAGCTTTTCCAATTAAACCGTAAAACTTGCCAAAAGTCGTAAATAATTCACTCTATGTGTCAACAATGCACTGTCGCAAATATCTTCGCAAAAGCTCCCAAGAGTTGTTTTCGTATCGCTTGTTGTCGCAGAACTGCCCCACTCGAGCGATGGCACCCGTATTTATACACGTGCAGTCAGCCGCGATGTTTTTGGAAAACACTAGAAACTTTAAGGTAAACAAGCTCGTACACAAGTAAACAAGTCATAAAAAACAAACATCGTAAACAACTTTCTGGCTTAAGGGAATGTGAACCTTATGTCGCGAACATAAGGAACAGTTTTCTCTGAGACAGGAGAGCTTCCTTCTACGTATGGAAATTTCCATACGCCCAGGTCTCATGATAAACAACAACACGCTGTTTGTTTATGATAAACAAACGCTTCTAGAATGTTCGGTCGTAACATTACCCCCCTCTTAGTTATGATCGTCCCGATCATCATTCGTGCCGTGATACTTTGTCAAACGGTCAATGTGTACGACCTTCGGTTTTCCTCTTTGCCCCTTTTTGATTCGATAGGTGACGTCGTTGATTTTTGTAACCACATTGTAAGGTCCTTCCCATCGTGCTTGCAACTTTGGGCTTTTGCCCTTTTTCCTGAAGGGATTATGAAGCCATACGAGAGTTCCCTCTTCAAAACCGTTGATGTTTGATCTCCTATCATAACGGGTTTTCATTTTTTCACCGGTCTTGAGACTGCACTCGCGAACTAGCTTATGCACTTCATCCAGCTGTTCTCGAAGATCGCTGACATAATCCGTCACAAGTCTTGGGCTATTCGGCGGAGACCCTGTTATTGCATCGACTGGTAGTCTTATTTCTCGTCCAAAATTCACTCTGGCAGGGGTAAAACTAGTACTATCATGTACAGCGGAGCGATAAGACAGCAAGAAAAGAGGAATGTACTGGTCCCAGTCTCTCTGATGTGAGTCGACTACTTTAGCCAAATTATTTTCCAATGTTTGGTTAAACCTTTCGACCATTCCGTCAGACTGAGGATGAGCTGGTGTCGTACGGGTCTTATGTATACCGAGAAGGTTGCACATTTCTTGAAATAGGGCTGATTCGAAATTTCTCCCCTGATCGGAGTGTATTTCCAGAGGTACGCCATACCGACAGATTACATCCTGAACTAGCTTCTTGGCAACAGTTTTAGCTTCTTGGTTAGGGGTCGCAAACACTTCCGGCCATTTGCTGAAATAGTCTTGCACTACAACGATGTATTTGTTCCCATCCTCAGTTTCAGGAAATGGTCCGGCCACGTCTATAGCGATACGTTCCCATGGTGCTCCTACATTGTAGAGCTTCAGTTTTCCCCTACTTCTTGTCTGTGGTCCCTTGACTGAAGCGCATGCGTTGCATTTACGACACCAATCTTCTACGTCTTCCCGGCAATGGACCCAGTAGAACCGCTGTCGCACTTTCAAAAGGGTTTTCTTCACTCCAAGATGACCACCAGACACCCCATCATGGATATGACGTAGTAGAGGAGATACCTTACTTCGAGGGACTACAACCTGTACAGTCACCTGATGTCCGGTATTAGACTCCCATTTCCTGCACAAGATTCCGCCTTCCAGGGTCAAACTATCCCATTGAGCCCAATAGCTTTTTGTAACAGGACTGGAAGCTGATACATCCGCCCACTCAGGTTTCACTCCCTTTTTTATCCAATCTAAGATCAATCGCAGGTCGTCATCTTCCTCTTGCGCCTTCCTCATATTTTCTCCAGACCAGTCATCGTCTAATCCTTGGGTACGGATAATTTTTACTGATTCCTGAGACTCTTGTTTCCTGCAGTGTTTACAGATTTCAGGACATGGTCTTCTCGATAGAGCGTCAGCATTACCATGACCTTTACCACTTCGATGTTCTGTTGCAAAATGGAATTCCTGCAATTGCTCAATCCACCGTGCTACCTGTCCTTCAGGACTTTTAAACTGAAGAAGCCATTTAAGTGCAGCATGGTCCGTCCTTAAGGTGAACTCACGTCCAATGAGATACTTGTGAAAGTGCTGCAAGGTCTTCACTACAGCTAACAACTCTCGACGTGTAACACAGTAGTTTCTCTCTGGCCTGGAAAGCGTTTTGCTGTAGTACGCAATCACAACTTGTTTGTCTCCCTGCACTTGTGACAACACTCCACCAATACCCGTGTTGCTGGCATCCGTATCCACAATGAATTTTCCATTCCGTGTCGGATAGCCCAATATCGGGGACTCACATAAACGCTGTTTCAGTTCTTTGAAAGCGTTGTCACAATTTGCGTCCCAAGCAAACACCTGTTTATCTTCAGTCAGGCGATGGAGGGGTTTGGCTATTGTTGAGAAATTTTTGACAAAGCGCCTGTAATATGCGCATAAGCCAAGGAAGGATCTGACTTCGGTTTTATTCTTTGGTGTAGGCCAATCTTTTACAGCTTTGATCTTTTCTGGATCTGTTTGAACTCCTTCCTTAGTGATTATGTGCCCCAGATAGCTAACTGCGTTGCTGAAGAAGGTACACTTTTTAGGACTTAGTTTTAAGTTTGCCTCGCGTAGACGGTTGAACACCTTTTCAAGGTTCTGGAGATGTTCCTCGAAGTCACGACCCATGATGATTACGTCGTCCAGATACACCAGGCAAACATCTCCCAGAAGACCCACCATAACTCTGTCCATAAGGCGCTCAAACGTTGCGGGAGCATTACACAAACCAAACGGCATGACATTGAATTGCCAAAGTCCATTTCCGATGCCCGTAGAGAATGCTGTTTTCTCCTTATCCTCTGGACTTATTTCCACCTGCCAGTACCCACTTTTAAGATCAACGGTAGAAAACCATTCCATTCCACTGAGCATATCTAAAGTGTCATCAATACGCGGTAGAGGATAGCTGTCTTTCTTAGTAACGTCGTTCAGCCTTCGGTAGTCTACACAAAACCTGGTTGTGCCATCTTTCTTTTTCACCAGTACCACAGGTGACGACCAAGGGCTTGTAGATGGTTCGATGACTTTGTTTGCCGCCATATCCCTTATCATATCCGCAACTTCAGCTTCTTTTGCCCACGGGATTCGACGAGGTCTTTGTCGTATAGGTCTTGAATCGCCGGTGTCTATTCTGTGCTTCACAAGTCCTGTTCTACCGCAATCATTTCCAACGGCAAATATGTCTTTGAACCGCATTAAAAGATCCTGAGCTTGCCTCAACTGAACTGACGACAAATTTCTTTTCAGCGAATCCAATAACTGCGATACCTGGTAGTCTGTGCTATTTACTGCGTTTGTTGTACTGCTTATACGTCTTAAATACTTCACTTCCTGACACTTTCCAACTACGCTGTTTCTTCTGAGCTGTACCTCTTCATTGCTGAGATTTAAAATTCTTACTCTGCCTATCCTGCTTGTCATTAGTAGTGTTCTGGCCATTATCCAATTAGGATGTGTTCCTTCATCCTCCGCAATGACACATAACCCGTTCTTGACGTTGGATGAGAATTTCGTCATTACTAGATTTTCTGATCTGGGAGCTAGTTTGACGTCCCTTAAACAATAGAGTGTACATGGGGTCGAGCCTTCTAAGAAAACTTCTTGATCAGGAAATTCGAGTACTCCTTGGTCGACGTTCAAAATACAACGGTGATTTTTTAAGAAATCCAGTCCTAATATGCAGTCGTCAGTAATATTGGCAATCAGCACTGAGTTTGAGTACAACTGACTACCAATTCCAATTTCCACGTCTGAGTCACCGAGGACAGGTACTGGCTGGCCCGTTGCTGTTCGTAGCTGACATGTTGGAGATCGTTGCTTCCATGAGATAGTTCGTTTTAAGAGTTCAGGTCTTACAATGGTGCGCGATGCTCCTGTGTCTATTGTGAACCTGCACTTTTTACCGTTCAGCGTACCCTCGATGCTTAAACTGTTTCCGTTAGAAGCTTGTCTGATAGTAATAGCAGGGGCTTTCCTTCTCCCAGCCAGCGCCTGCCCCGCGGCCCTGGCAACGCTTAGTTTAACTGCCCCTCGTCAACTTGGGTCTCCATCTCTGAGACCCTTTTTCTCTTCTTCTTTGGGCAGTCCAGCCTTATGTGGCCTTTTTCACCGCAGCCATAGCAGGTCGGGCCATAGCGAGGCTTTCGCTCCTCGGCTACCAGCTCCCTGACCTTGAATGGCCTCGTGTCACGCCGCACAGCTTCCACTTCCAGAGCATGTGCCAGTGCACTCTTCAGGGTCTGGTGGTGACCCAAACGTACCGCTGCGCGAACTTCGCCGTCCCTTATCCCGTCCACAAAAGCTTGAAGTAGAGTTATTTCTACTGCATTCGGTGTTGATGTATAGGCGCGACGAACTAATCTCTCGATTTCGTCAGCCCACTGCTGGAGTGTTTCCGTGGGCTTCTGCGTGCGATCGCGTAGTTGAGCCCTATACGTGTGCTCCATGTGCTTGTCACCATATCGTGTCTCTAGAGCTTCCAGTAGGGCTTGCAGAGATCTTCCTTCTGTAGGGAGTCGCTCCAGAATCAGTTGGGCGTCTCCTCTTAAGGCTAGAGTCAACGCCATGAATGCTTGATCCTCAGTCCAGCCGCTGCAGTTAGAGAGGGTTTCGAACTGGTACTTATAGGCTGTCCAGGAAGATGTGCCATCAAACCGTGGCAAGTCCAGCCTACCTTGTGTAGGTACCGGCGCAGTGAAGACTGCCTCCCTCGTCACCAACTTCTGCACTTTCTCGGCGAGCGCCTGGTGGCGAGTGTCGGTTTGGTCGAGTCTCTCTTCCAGGCCTTCGACTTTCACTGAGACCCCTTTAACTTCGGACTCTACCTTTTTAACTTTATCGCAGATGACTTCAAGGCTTGTGTCCAATTTCGAAAGCAGCATTTGGCTAGCAGATTCCTGTTCACGGCGAGCGGCTTCCTGTTCACGGCGAGCGGCTTCCTGACTGGCTTGTATGCTCTGCACAGCAGCTTCCTGTTCACGGCGAGCGGCTTCCTGTTCCCGGCGAGCGGCTTCCTGACTGGCTTGTATGCTCTGTACAGCAGCTTCCTGTTCACGGCGAGCGGCTTCCTGACTGGCTTGTATGCTCTGCACAGCAGCTAGCAGCGCAGCGAGGTCCATCGACGGGCTCGATGTAGGTACTGCCGTAGGAAGCAAATCAGCATCGGTGCCTTCCTCCGGCTCCTCATGTGCTCGTTGTCTCGCAGCATCCATCTCCACTTGCCTCCTGGTCCGTGGAGTACGAGTTCCTTCGTCCCGTGGCATTAACGGCATTCCGCTTCTGACACCAGTTGTTACGTGCGGGGTGAGTTAAAATGCCGTTTAGGGTTGTAAGAACACGATTTATTACGCAGACCAAGATGACTTCCAAAATATCAGAGCTTTTCCAATTAAACCGTAAAACTTGCCAAAAGTCGTAAATAATTCACTCTATGTGTCAACAATGCACTGTCGCAAATATCTTCGCAAAAGCTCCCAAGAGTTGTTTTCGTATCGCTTGTTGTCGCAGAACTGCCCCACTCGAGCGATGGCACCCGTATTTATACACGTGCAGTCAGCCGCGATGTTTTTGGAAAACACTAGAAACTTTAAGGTAAACAAGCTCGTACACAAGTAAACAAGTCATAAAAAACAAACATCGTAAACAACTTTCTGGCTTAAGGGAATGTGAACCTTATGTCGCGAACATAAGGAACAGTTTTCTCTGAGACAGGAGAGCTTCCTTCTACGTATGGAAATTTCCATACGACCAGGTCTCATGATAAACAACAACACGCTGTTTGTTTATGATAAACAAACGCTTCTAGAATGTTCGGTCGTAACAATATTTATAATGTTTAATTAGGAATTTATATGTGGTAATTGTAGTAAGTACCTAATTCAGATAAATGTAGGCCCTTATACAGAAGTAGAGTATAATTACTTATAACAACATAAATCAATTAAATATTAACTACCCTTAGCGCCTCTTTCACATACGTCAAGTAGGCTAAACCGTCACTTAAAGTCACCTGTCACCGTAATTTAGCTGATATACCTTTGTTTGTACGGTAAACGTCCGAAATAATAATAAAAAAATCGCCTATCGAATGATGCAGTAAACCGAGTGCATAATTCAATAAAACAGAAAATGATTTCTAAAAGTAACTAATCAACACTTTACTTGTAGTAGGTGAAAGAGGCGCTTAGAGTAACTAACACAGCAATAGTTAGAAATATAGTGGAGTGCGCTATGGTTGCTATAGTTTTAATTATATGATCTATATCTATATCGTTGTTACAGCAACCTACTTTTAAATTAGTACAAAATGTCTGTTCTTTCCGACACTTACTTTCATATCTATTGACAAAAAAATTAAATTAAGATAATTCAAAAATCCACTTCATTAGAACATGAGCGTTACAAATATTATGAACAATTTAATTGGATTCCATCATATTTTATTAGCAGATTTAATGCAATGCGAAAATAAAAGAAAATTAGTGTTAGTGAAAATTAGTGAAAATTAGTATAAAATTACATTTTATAAAAAAAAATGATTCGGTGTGAGAGGCGCTCACTTCAATTAAAACGTTTCGAGATGTCGCCAGACAAAAAGGTTGAGAACAATTAATTTTAAAACTGGAGAGTTAATGAAGATGGTGACATTATCTAAAATGTCGTTCTTATTTCTTAATATAACATAATATAATATAAAAGATATAATATAAAAGATTATGTACTTGATTGTAATGTTGTTAGGTTTGCTAAAATAAAATAAATAAATATACCAACGTAAAATACTTAAAAAGTCTCTTGAGTGCAATACTTGTAAAGACTCTTGAGTCTTGTACATGACTCACTCCTCATTAAAGTTGGCTTGTTATTAGCTTCGTTAAACTATGGTTGTAACTTAACGTATCCTTTAGACATGTTTACGTTATTGGTTTTCAGTTCGGAGAGCTGGAATGTGGCACGAGAGGCACATTTAGAGGCGGCCGGATTAATGCTGTCCGTGTTTATTTTAAACAGCATCAAATTTATAGATAGAACTTTTAGTGGATCTTATATTCTAAGCTGGCCCTTGATCCGGATCCTATCAAAGGAGAATAATATGACAATTTCGAACTACATTAAAAGCCCAATGCAATTAGATTTTAGTTACAGTAAAGCAAGGTATAGCTCAAAATTATTAATCCATAATTCCCATACTAGTCCATACTATCCTTACTGTCCATACTAATATTACATACTAGTTTACATAATATTTAAATACTATAATATTTAAATGTGAAAGTAACTGCCTGTCTGTCTGTTACCTTTTCACGCCTTAACTACTCATACGATCATCATGAAATGTTGTATAGTTATAGAAGAAAGGAAATAGGGTACAATTCATACAGAAAAAAGTACTGTTCCCAAGGGATCATCTAAAATAAAATAAAATAAACTAATCGTGGCCAAAGTGTTACAGCAACAAGAGGTTCAAGCGATAAGTGTATTGCTTACATTTTTTTTTAATTTTTCAACTCTGACGAAGTCGCGGGCACTAGCTGTAGTTAACTATATCAATAGCGACCAGTTCCCAGCTTAGCATTTGTGCCATTTTGCACAACAGCGTTTGCCAGTTTGAGTGGCTGCATCAAGCTAGTCCCGTCGACCCGTTGAGGTAAGGCGTTCATTTGATACGCCATAAGTTACAAGTTTCCAGTAAGGTTCAACGCCGTAGCACACTAAAGTTTATGTAGTTAAGTACAGGGTACTAGGTGCTTCCAACTTATTTCTATACATTATTATTTGTATCATTTATAATATTTTTTACACTTATATTATCAACATTATAACTGGAGAATATTCTAGATGCTATATTGCTATTTCTAGTCTGTCTATTTCTCTACTTATTTCTTTCAAATCATGTAATGAATTTTGATAGGGCTTTCACTAGTAGAAATTAGCATATGTACACAAAATACGTCAATATAACCAAGACTAATTCTAATGGTTAGGGAGCCCACGATGCTAAATGTGTAGTCACTCGAGCGTCGTGGGGACCTATAGGACTTTGAAGATTGGATGGTAAGAAGAAAAAAAGGTTATATGAAGTTTTTCATTTCAGCGGTGGGGTGAGCGTCTACAGGCGTTCAAAATTTTGTAGGCGCTGTATTTTATAAAATCCTCCATATAATCGTCAGATTAAAAATCAACACGATCAGGAATTTAGGCTGAACCGTCTGTATGAAAATCTGACGCGCTCGAGTATTACAAAATGAGAATCGTCAAATATATTTTTTGCATTTTCAAAAAGCTGCCACGAGCTTGCGTTACATCTGAATCGTCTGAATTTTAAATGGGAGCTTAGTCTAGGTTCACTTAACATCCCCTCTAAAAATCTGACGCGCTCGAGTTGTATTTAAAATTTTACCCCCACCCCCGCCAACCCCACCAACCAAACCGTCAGATTAATACATATCCGTTATCGGAGACACGTGGGGAATATACATTGGCAATATCTGACGCGCTCGAGTAAATCCAAAAATCCCCTCTTGGGCTCCCCTACCATAACTAAAAATACAATCTTTGTATAAAGATTTTCCCAGTTGAATTCGCTTTTGGTCCATAGGTGACTTTTCACTTAAATCAAAAAACTTTTCAGCGGTCGGCCTTTAATTCGATGTTGCATAAGTCTACCCAGGCTAAATATACAGGATATTTAGCCGGGGTCGACTGTTTCAATTGTCTCCCATGTGGATTTGGAGTTTAGTCGCGCATAAATATCGCGCTCGAAACGTTAGTCAAGTAAATTATAATTTATCGAGCTATCTGTAAATTGTTTTTGCCAGTCTATGATTACTTAATGAGTATTAAAATATTATCGGTATAGATGTGATATAGTAACCTTTTCATGGCTTTGTAATGAATTTCTGTTATATTTCTTAATCTTATGTATAATAGGCCTTAATCGATTGCTATTCGACTTTATATATTCGAGATCAAACATTTTAAAATTATTTAAAACATACCTACAGAATTTTGCAATAAAAAATAAACATTCAAACACGGATATGTTGCATTTATAAATGGGACACATTCATAATAACATTGTGTTTGAGTAATGAAAATTAGGTGTTGACTCATAATAGTTTTTGGTGCAACAAAAAATTACCTATTATTGCTCATTCAACTCATATTACGTAACATTTAGGTAACAGAGAGATGACATACAAGTTCATTGGACTAATTTAGTCTATTGAAATATGTAATAGTTCTCTCCTAATAAGTTTTGAAAATAATATTCAATTAATTTCACAACTTTGTGTGTATTTTTTAATGTATTCACAACCTCCGTATAACACTAAGTTATTAAGAGAGAGACTCCATCATAGCAGGCTTCGGTGGCTAATTCAACTGCCTTTACCAGAGAGGCCATATGTGATGGGATCCATTGCAAAAGTTCCTTCACTTTGTAGTTAGTAAAATAAATCTGCTCAAAAATATTATTTTAATCATATGTAACTGCTGATCCATTAACAGCATCCAACACCCTCCCGAACGTAATTATTAATAAATGATTCTCATTAATATGCAAATGTATCCTTTCGACAAGCAATAAAGGCTTAATTAAAGTGTATACTTTTCGAACGAACGCGTTCGTGGCCACAGTATACTTCCAAAACAATAGGAGAGTTATACGCACAAAATGTATGACAAATATGTTCCATAAAACTACCATAAAAAAGCACATGGTCCTCATAGCATAATGTCTTGAGGTTCAGAGAGTTCGCTTATCCTAAAATTCTATGTTTTTCTTAATTTTCCTCTAGCAGGGAAATTAGGGCAGCGCACTAACACTCCCCTTTTTGTTGCTTACCATCAAGTGAGCCGCCAGCCTGTCTGCTAACTTTATATTATAAAAAAAAATAGTTCCTGCATTACTGACGACGTCACTGCGATATCCCTGATGTTGCATTGATATATCGATACCTTAATTCGCAAAACGAATAACTCCACTTTTGGTTGAAAATGACTTTGATACGGATGAAACTTAATGACAATTAGAATTTAATTTTTAAAAGGTCTATCGGTTAATACGAGCCATAATTTCCAATGTAAAATTGTCTTTTTTCTTTTGTCTTATCATACAAAAAAAATTACAACGTTTTTAGTCTCCCCTGTAAAGTTTGCCTCAGGAGGAGTTACTTGGTTTGCGAATTAAGGTATCTATATACGATGGGGATATCTTATTTAAGGGAGTATATCACATATGAAATAGTCACATATAAAATATATCATAAAGATTAAGATTAGTCATTAAATTAGCTAAATTAACGAATTGATTACACAAACCTTGGCTAATTCTTCTAAAAAAGAAGTTGTAATTTAAATGTTTTAACTGTTACATTTGTTGTACTGTGATTGAATACCAAATGTTACTGATGAAAGCAATATCATTGAAGTTAATTCTTCTGAACGTGCGTATATTTTAAACTTATTGGTCACACGAGCACTTCGAACAATTTCGTATTTTTTGATGAATAAATTCATTTACGACCCAAGTTAAGATCAGATTCAGAATGTTAATCACTGTAAATGCGTCTTTATAGAACATTCAGTTTTAAAAGGTGTAAAATATTTTGAATCTTCATCAGATATCGCAATTTATGGAAAGTTATCTGTTGTTTAATATATGAAAGAATATACCAGCTTATGCTCGCGACTTCGTCTGCGCCCTTTTTTAGGTTTTAAAAAATTTATTCAATCTTTATTGCTCATATATTTTTATGAGGCGTTGAATTTTACATTTTCATTTTTAGACGATCCTTTAGGAAAATATGTACACTATGTCCTGTTATGTATCCCTGACGTGTATTTAAAATTTTATAATGATAGGTTGAGTAGTTAAGGCTTAAAAGCGTTGCAAATAAACTCACTTTCGTATTTATAATATTAATTAGAATTCTATAGACGTGACACTATACTTGAGTGTTACAAGAGGATACGTGTTCGTATTCGTCTTCCGAAAATATCTCTCTCCCGCTTTATAGAAGGGCATTCTCGCTGTATGCTTTCTTAATATCTAATCCCGCTTAATCCTATAATCTAAATTACATCCTTGCCGGGGGCAAGATCATCATCGTAGCGATAAACGGCACTTTTTTAGAAGGAGATGGAGACAGTCGACGAGGGGGAGTGTGGGACTCGCCCGGTGAAGTAACTTGTCACTGGGAATACCCACTAAACCTCCCCGGATTCCACCATCAGCGAGATCACAGCGACGCCTAATCCTCGGATCCCCACAAACACTACGTCCGCAGACACCAGGATTTCACAAAGTGCTAGAATACTGGATAAATACAAGGTCTTGGTTAATTTATCCCAAGGTCAGTGAGCATATCCTTATAAAAGAGTTACCTAAAAAAGCACCGTGGGATCACCATTGCATGTAGGTACTTAGAGTAATACTTTTGGTAGGCGCCCAAATTTATATATACATAAAATATATTTTATATATCGCTTCATTTATCATTATAGCTTAAAATCACATTTTTAACAAAATGGTTAAAAATTGCTAGATTCGTTGCAAGCAATAAAATGTAAGTACCCAAAACATAATAATGTAATTTTGATATCAAATTATCTCTCTGTTAGATTATTAAATAGAGCTAAAATTAAATAGAGGTACCTACCTAATAGGAATAATTCCACTCAATAAAAACATGATAGACCCTGACAAGTATCATTGAACTTCCCAACGGTAATTTCACTGTATTGCATAAAGTCATTTCATTTATTCCCGGTATGTCTGATCCGAACGAAATTTCATTTATCAGTGACCCGGAGCGTTGCAAGCATCCAAACGTGGCATTATTTCAGAGGATTTATCAAAGGTTACAATGACGTCATCTCACAGTTTGTAATCCCAGTTGGTTTGTCGGTGTGTGATTATGATGCCAGGGTTTAAAATGTATTGTGGAGTTGAAGATTGGATGCTTTTTGTTTAAGCCAAAATCTTTGACGTCCGTTTGAGATCAGTAATCACAGAGAACAGAAAAATAACATTACTTTTGTTGGGTTTTGATACGGTTAGCGATGTCAGAGGCCATTTTTCTATGTTCACTTTGTAATATATTATTACATAAATATGTATAGTAACAGATTCCTAAAATAAGGAAGTGTTTTATATATAATTAGTTTGTGCCCGCGACTTCGCCCTAATCTGCTACACTAATCTGAAGATTGTCTGAAAGTTTCATAAAAATCGGTTCAGCGGTTTTGGAGTCTATAGGAGACATACCGAGACATATACACACACATCCCCTTTTATATGTCTCGTGACATAGAGACCAAGTCATCTGTCAAAAACTAAAAGTAAACTAAAGAATCAACTAACACTCTTAAATTTAAAAAAAAAATGTCTACTCGAATAACTATACTGGGAATGAAGTCAGCACCAATTTACAAATTTAGTGAGTATAATTTTAAATTCTAGCTTGACGCTGGAGGATGTATTTGTGAGATAAGTTCTTTTCTCTGTTACCTATCACCGGTACATGTCACAGTATTCAACAAAAAAATTTAAAAAAGACTGACGCCCGGTTAAAGTTGCGGTGCATATATTTATCGGTAAGAGAAGACATTTAAAAGGTTTGAATTTTCATCAAATATTTTCAATACTTTAGAATAAAGAATAACTAGCGCGTTCAATCATAATACATGACGTGCAGTGTCTAAAGAAAGATAGCTGACCAATTAACGATTATATTTCGTGATAGTGAAATAAAGTTGTAAACGAACTGCTTATCATTAAAATATGTTGTAATCCTAATATTATTTTTTACTTTCATGTCTTAACTTATGGCATGCTCAAGAAATTTTGCATACACGCGTCTGTGATACAAAAAAGGACATGGGGCACTTTTAATCCAGATAAAAAGTACTGTTCCCGAGGGATAAAATCAATACTAATAATAAATATGTAAGGATCGGTCATGGAGTAATTTACTTTGTTTTCAGAGATATCGTGTTTATAGGCTCTATGTATACATGACACTGAAACTACCTAAATTGACGATTTTTAGAATTTTTTTTCTGTATGTATGTATGTATGTTCCTCCATAACTCTTAAACGAATTAACTTATTTTCATGAAACTTCATAGATAAACATTTAGACGTACGGGACACAAGATAGGCTACTTTTTCTTTTTCAACGCGGACGAAGTCGCGGGCGCCAGCTAGTAAATAATGTATACGACCTATCGATCTTTTTATCGTGAAGCGTAGCGGTTCCATAAATATTAGGGTCCCTGTAAAAAAGGTCCTATTATTATTTTTTAAATGTCCCATAATTTTTAAAAGTGTGTCAAACCTTGCCAGTTGATTTTCACGGATTATCCGGTCACTCGTGTCCGCCATGTTGCCATGTTGATGCCCTGGGGAAGAGAAACGTTGGCTACGAAAAAAAAATGGTGAAAATTTTTACGCTCCGTTGTCAACAGAAGCTAGAATTTTCTACACTTTTAAACGTTACTGGATAATAATTTCACAACAATTTTTAAAGAATATATTTTTATAATTTTGTGATATAATGTAAGTTTGGTGCGGTATCAGCACAAAAATAGCTTTAAAATTGTTTTGCAAGCACAAGTATTTTATAATAAAATTATTCATACTTTATTTAATTATTCACAGGTTACCTTATACCTGTATCACTGGTTGTCTATGAACCTGTATTGATTGCAGCAGGAATGCAATATATTTTTTTGGATGTCCTGGATCCTGTATTTCTAACGTAATTATAGGACTTATAAAAACATTATAACAGATTATAACACTATTATTAATATTTAACAATTTATTTGTTTGGTACTTGAAAAATTCTGTACATGAAAAATTCTGTATAAAACGGTACTCGTACTATTTTATTCAAAATATTACGAAACAAAAAAAAAATAAGGAACAAAACGAACAAAGTAACGTAAAATTTGTGGGGTGCGTATTCTTCTCATTTTCCAAGGAACGCGTACGGCTTAATAGTATGGAAATGAGTGCACATTGAATACGATTTGGGCCCGTAAGGAACGTCTCATGCTCCAATCGAGCCGAAAACGTGATAAGGAAACGCCTCAACCAACTTACGGGCTAAATAAAAGGAGCATTCTTACTTAATGCGTTTGTTTATTCTAACAGAGAATCGTATTCTTATCGCATAATAAGAATCAGCAAAAACAATTGTTGCTTACAGTAACTAATAGCAAAATTCAGTATTATGTATTATAGCCCAGCTCTATGTTCGGCGTTACTCGGATTACACATGTAATTATTTCACAGTTTCCCAGTTTATGACTGACATTAATATACTAGTTCTGGAGTAATATTTTATAAGTAACAGTATAGGTGTCTATATAGTTAATTTTTATGACAAATATACCTCCAAATTAGTCCAGCGGTGATGAATATGGCCCCCAGTCATTTATAATTGACAGCATAAATATTATTTACCAGCTTCGTACCATGCCATTTTCTGGGCAATTGTCATACATTTTGTATGGAACGGCATTTTGACGTGGTACGAACCGGGTCAGCTGGTAATAAATATGTATAATCGCATGTCTATATACAATATAGATTATAATCTTAATTGTAAGAAAGCTCGTTTTGTATGAGAAAGCTTATGCAAATAAAGTAGAGAACGGTCAAGAGACAATTGAGGGTGTTTCCAAAGTCAAACTGAAGATGAATGTTAAAAGTTAACCATCTACTCTAACGACTTTGAGTAAACAATTAAGATTGTAATAATTTATCTGTCCTTCCAATTAGCGCTGACGCAATTTATTTATCCGATGGAAGAGGGAATTTTGTTCAGCATTTCAACTGTTCCGGTTTCCACCCAAGTCACAAGAAGTTCCCTTGTGATGTCAGGTTATATTAATTTTTTTTAAATCAAAGGTTAGCAGGTATCCAATTTGTCCATTCCAAGGTAGGTGACCTTTGTCTTTCAATTCTAAATTGAAACAAAGAACCTTGTTAGAAAGAAAGAAAGAAAAATGTTTCTTTGGTACTTTACCATATGCAATTGTTCGACTTATATTCTAGCGCAAATTAATATTTAGACCGATTTAATTTATGGCAAGTATCTGATCAACTTCAAGAATACTTTCTTCAAGAAGTGGTAAGTCTCTCAAGAATGTAGCAGAGTCATATACGCATAGCAACAAAATTGGTGGCCATTTCACATGTCATTACGAACAGTACAAAATACATATATTTAAATCGAGTCTGATTTCTTTATTTCACAACCACGGTTTTATTTGCTTCAGTAAGAGGTCATTCGCCCCAAACACCCTATATTAGGATGAAAATACTTCAGTAAGTAGCTTGCATACATGGGATAAAATTTTTACCTATTTAGGTCATGGAATTGCAGCATCTTCCTGTTTAGTCAAAGGAAATGTATTCTTCACCTAAATCGCACAGTATGGTGACCTTAGATAGGAATTTAGTAGACCAACTGATTGTTAGGGAAGGAGTATTTTATAAAATAGGGACTAAAATGCACAAAGACACGTTAAGTTAATTTTAGAAACCAGGAAGTTTTAACCTTATAGTTTAAAATTTAAAATTTTAATATTTTGGAAACATAATTTATTTATTTATTGCGGCATACGTTAATGTTTTACATCATCTTAAAAAATTGTTAACATGTGTCAGTATCTGGTTAAAGCTTTAAAAATACGCCAACTCTCTAAACTCAGAGGCAGTGACAATTCCCGAAATTTGTTCCCAGATAAATTTTTGAATATTTTTTAATTTTCCGCTACACTCCTTTATTTTGAACACCGAAGTACTAATAAAGTGGAGTTTTGTGATAAAATTAATTTTTGTTTGGCAATTTTTCGAAATGATGCTTCAGGAATTAAATTAAACGTTTATTAAATAACTGTCAGAATGATTTGATACGTTTTCTTAACAACAAACAAATATAATGAAATTTATTATATTTGTTACCTTTAATAAAAAAAAAAAACTTTTCATGTAGGTAAGTTAAAAAGGAATATTGAATTATTATAATTAGAATTAGAAACAGACACAGGCGGAAAGCGAATTTAAAGATAAACACAATATTATTATACTGATTTTTTTTATTTTTTGTGTTAAGGTCGACAGACAAGCTGACGGTGCACTTGATGGTAAGTGGCTACCGTCACCTATAACACAAGCAACGCCATAAGTGCTGCAAGTGCGTTGCCGACCATAAGGATAAGGATAAGGGACAAGGAAGGGATGGGGTAATGGGCTCTGGCATCCCTTACTCACTAACCGAAACACAACAGCACATATGCTGTTATTTCACGGTGGTATTCTATAAGGTGGTGGTTACTGCCGTCAGACGGGCTGCCAAAATGACTGCGAAACGCAGACATTACTTTTTTAATTTATTACTTGTATTTAACTTGTTTTGCATCTGTTTTTGGTTATGGATTTTAATCAAATATTTCCTTTTTTATTTGCAATTGGAGACAACTGGTAGATAGATACACGGCTCTGTTGGCTGGCTTTTTGGATAGTGGCCAACCTAATTTGATCTGTGCAAATAAGCGTCGACAATTTTGTCAAATTGGTATTTTTATAATTTTATTTTTTGAAATTATGGGAGTCGTTGATTTTATTTAAGAAATGAAATCGTACAAACACATGAATTCGAAGTTTTACGTTTACCTACTTAATTAAATCTATACTAATATTATATTTGTATTTTTGTTTGTAATGAATAAACTCAAAACCTTCTTTTACTTGGCCGATTATAAATAGTCATAAGTTTTAGGGAGTAACATCTAAGGCTATAATTTATAAAGTTACGCAGACGAAGTCGCATGAAAAAGCTAGTCTTAATATAAAATTATAAACATATAAAAGGTAGTTTTAATTCACATACACTTCAATGAATTTTAGTGAGTGTATGATTGGTTTCAGCTGCCAACAGAGTATAGGTAGTTTATATCCTTACTAATATTATAAATGTGAATGTATGCGAGTTTGTTTGTTACGCTTTCACGCAAAATCTACTGAACCGATCAACATGAAATTTTTCATGCACGTTGTCTGGGACACCAGAAAGTACATAGGGTACCTTTCATCCAGAACGCGGACGAAGTCGCGGGCACCAGCTAGTAATTTATAAAGGTATGCCGATGAAGTCGCGAGGAAAAAGCTAGTATTTAATCAAATCCACGTCTAATAAATTAAACCACTACGGACTGCAAAGGTTAAATAAGTACTTTAACATTTCTGCCCCGCTGTTTCGGAGGCTAAATTTCCGCTCATTTCAGCTCCGTTACGCTGGAATCCGCTTTATGCTTTGTTTCGTGTTTCCTTGTTTGTCAAAATTGCTGTAACATAAATTTCTTGGGAGGTATGCCATTGTTGGTAATGTACAATGAAATTATGTTAGTATAAAAGCAAATATACTTCGTTTACGCAACCTGTTTAGTATATCAGAATTTTCAGAAACTTATTTTTTTTTTGTTATTCTTATTTATGTTAAAAAAAAGAGATACATCAAAACTTAGTTACGATATATTTTTTAATGTAAATATCAGCAGGCAGACTGGCCGTCTACTTGATGATAGGTGGTAGAAAATTATCAATCGACTTTGATAAGGGATCGGAGTTTCCATACAAGAAGAGAGAACGCAGATTCTTATAAAGTTGTATTGTCTACAGCGACGTCACATTGACCGTTTCTATATCGAGATGGTGAACTCTTTATACAATAAAGCCACCATGTCGGTTCGAATAAAAGAGTAGAGCACACAGTCAATTCCATTGCGAAGAGGTGTAAGACAGGGAGATGTAATCGCTCTGAAATTTTTCACTGTCGCTTTGGAAGATGCATTTAAGCTGCATCTTCCAACATTTACGGCGAGTATCACTCACATTCAGTTTGGCGACGATATTGTGGTTTGTGCGAAGTCTATAAGAGACCTCACCACGATGCTCGATGGCCTCAAATGAGTTTCACAAAGGGTGGGCTTTATTAATATCATAATTATCATCATTATCTCAGCCGCGTGACACGGAGTGGGCTATATTCTGGGTTACATTGCGAGATCGAATCGGAAATGAGGAGATCCGTAGACGTACGAAAGTTACAGATATGTTAAGCCGGAGGACTAGTAAGTTGAATTAGCAGACACATAGTACGGAGAGCCGACGGCTGCTTGGGCCGGAAGGTTCTCGTGTGGAGGTCATGAATCGGCAACCACAGCGTAGGACGTCCACTCACAAGGTTAGACAGACAGATGATCCAATAAAGGCCGCGGATCGATGGCTGCTTCTGATCGGTCTTATTAGAAAATTATATAGGAGGCCTATGTCCATCAGAGGTCGTCTTATAACTGAGTTGATGTTGTAGAAAGTAACATTTATTGAACTCTACTGGTGAATGATAAGTATTCAGACAGAACCACTAGCGCACGATCTATAGAAACGAAAACAACAGTCTTACCTCCCTTTTAGCCTGTGAAAAAATTTCCTCTTAAGAGAAAAGAGAAAATTAACGAGAAAAACATGAATAGATTTCTATGAGGCAATTACGACAGACAAAAAACTTGTTAACCATTGAGCGGAATGAAGCACTCAGCACTCGGCATCAGTGCCCCCGAATTTAACTAAAATACAGTGGAATTATTAACACTCGTTCATGAAAACGAGGTCGCCGTTCTGTACATACGTGTATTAATTCTCCACTAAAACACGTGCTGTGGAGAGAAAAATTCAGCTTGTTCCGAATTGTATCGGAATTTTTTGGATGTATTTTATTTGTTAAATTCTTGATGCACATCCAACGTTCTTGATTTATAATATTATAAGATAATGGAAGATCAATAATTCGTGGTCAGCAAGTGACTGCGATTTTTCTTTCAGATAAAAAAAAATACATACCAAGGGTAAGAAGACGGAAGTAGTCTCCTGAAAAGTATGTAAAGCACACAATATACACAGACACATCCGCATTGAAGAAAAACCAATCGTATATAACAAAACACTCAACACCACATTAGAGCGGAATTCGGTATCTATTCGAATATATAATAATGGCTTCCGGCGTAGAAGCGCACACGCCGGCGCGTCGACCGCCACTGACTCATGCGCATCCCGAAACACCCTTCAGATCTATTTTTTGAAATTCGAAATAGGAACAAAAGAAGGGGGGAGGCGAGCGCCCTCAGTCGCCGTTTCAGATATAATTAGACCGGCGGCACAAGCCACGACACGTTCAAAGTTCGTTCACTCAGGATAGAATACTTGAAAAGGGACTCCGAAATTCCATCTATAGGGCGTTACTACTTAAGATAACGAGCCAAAAATACACGTCCGGCCGTATACCGGCTGTTTAATAACGACCATTCCGGCAATACGCTGACTGATAGTTCCCATTCTCATTAGCGGCGGCGATCGATTCAGTGACGTAGTTAAAAATGCCATAAAACTCAACCGGATGGATCGTAAAAGTCGGGAGAGAGGGCTCAATGTCAAAACATGGGCAATTGAAACCATGCTCGCACGTGTCCTGATTTTTTACTAAACATTCATTTTTTATTTGTATGCAACTGTTGAACTAATTATAATTAATAGGTGCTTATTAATATGAATATTAATATATCTTTATTATTATCATTAATATTTAGTTTTCAGTTCGGGGAACATATTGATTATTTTTCAGGTATAATATTCTCCATATAAGTATGTGGAAACAAACGAAGTATTATGGTCCTGGAATTAGGACGGTCGGTGCATTTTACATTGAATACAAGAAAGTCGCAAATTTATTAGAAATTATGAAAGAGAAATGAAAATAATATAGAAACGTATCGTATGAGCCTTTATTACACATATATTATAGTAAACAGAAACAGCATTATTTAGGCTTGGACTACTCGAGCCACACGATTAACTCGAGGGGATACTGTACAACATACTCTGAAGAAACTGGGATTTTCAATCTACTTTCAAATCTGGTTGGTACCAGTTTTCATTGTTGTCTATGAAACTATGCTATGTATAAAACCTTTAGCGCCTGAGCTTGTCAATCTGAAGTCAATGTCAAGTCAATTAGTAAATTGACTAATTTAAACTAAAAAAATTCCGAATTTTTTTTAAAGCTTACAAAAAAAATAACTAAAAAAATTCCGAAATTTTTTTAAAGCTTACAAAAAAAATTTGTGAATCACTAAGAAATATTTTAGTGATTCACTTATTTTTTTGTAAAAATTTTTAATGTTAAGGGATGGTAGATGGCTACTGTCACCTTTAACACAAGCAACAACACATGTGCTACAAATTACTACATATTTAAAATTTTAAGAATATTTTTGTGTTTTTTCATGATGTCAGGTGGATCTCTGTTACTTACATAGTTTTTACATAAATGTATATAATACTACCTCTATGTGTTTTTGTTTCTTGTTTTTGATCTCATAGAAGACACACAAATTTTGTATATTGTATTTATGTTAGGGCCTCTTTCACAAACTAAAATTAAAGTGTTGATTAGTTACTTTTAGAAATCATTTTCTGTTTTATTGAATTATGCACTCGGTTTAGTGCGTATTTTTTTAATTATTTTCTATTTAATATTTGGGACCTTTACCGTACAAACAAAGGTATATCAGCTAAATTATTCCCGGTGACATGTGACTTTAAGTGACGGTTTAGCCTACTTGACGTTTGTGAAAGAGGCGCTTAATGTTGTACCTACTTCCTCCGATTTTCCTATTCTTTTTTTTCTTCTAATTTATCTAATTATTTTTACTTTAGCTATTCTAAATCTTGTGTTAATTTAAGAATAGCACTTAAATGTATTGTAAAAGCACTACGCTGTTGTGACTCTTTAATGATAGCCTGACAATGCTTTCGGAAATTGACTAAGCCAATTGATATGTGTGGAGAGGCGACATTCCTGACGGTTCTAGTCAGCTGATGTCAAAATACGTCTAGACTAAATTTGAACCGTCTTAATGCAGCAGTTCCACTAGCATTGCTATTTTAGGCAACTGTTTTAGTTGTGAAGAAATAGAAACTTTATGCGGTCGTATTAAAGTTTTGAGTAGATTGTCACAGAGACAATTGAATCGGAGACATTTTGTAATATAGAAGATAATGGCATTTCATAGTAGGTAACAGTGTTGAGAAGAAATTTAATCTTCTAGATCCCTAAATTACGTTCATTTTATCCGTTTAGTGTATTTTAAAGTCTCATTGTTCATGATTAAGTAATTTATTTAAATAAGAAATAAGATGTCTTAATATTTTAGTGTATAATATGACTGTGTGGGTTTCTATAATATTATATTCATTTTAATCAGATGCCCGAAGTTGATTATAAGATATAATTGTATAAAGATATGCGGATGAAATCGCGAGGTATTATAAAAATATTTTTAAATATAACGAGAATGATACGATATTTTTAATACTCCAGGAACGGTAAAAAATCTAAGGAGAAATGATGCCACAAAAATATTAAATGAGTGGATGTAAGGTACGGCAGAGGTCGTCGAGGCAGACAGAAGTACGATTCCCGAATAGCACTTTTAGTGTATATTAAGAACTTTTGTCACTGGAAATGTCTTTTTGTTCGTAGGCTCCGATTTCACGAAAAAGTGTGATCCCCTTATATCTCGAAGAGTTGTGAAGATATGATATTCAAAAAGGGCTCAAAAGATGTATATTCACGAGAGCTGTAAGGTACAAAAAGAATTTTTCGAAAAAGCCAAAAACGAAAAAGTTATGGCCGAAATAGTGAAAAAAATCATTTTTTTCCGTTTTTTTTATTTTGGCGCTCGATATTTTGGAAACGAAGAATGATATCAAAAACTTGAGAAAAACTCCTCTGGAAAATTTAGTCACCTACAACTTGAGCCTAAAATTAAGACGATTAGGTTAAGAGTTTGCCCTGTAGCTTAACCTTTTTGAAAGAAGTCAACAAGTCAGAACAACATATTTTTTCGAATTCCGTAGATTCATTTCCAATGTGCTCGATAGTCGTGTGAGGCACGAAATCTGTTAATTTTTTTAATTAAAATGTATAATAAACTCATTTTGAGTCTTTTTTATAAATCTGTGGCTTAGAGCAGTGAAAATGCTTAATTTTAATATTCAGCATTTTTTCAGAATATAAAGAATCCGACATGTTAATCATCAATACACCAGTGAAAACCGCATGAAACCAGTTAAGCCGTTTTTTGATATTCGCACAAACAGACAAATTCTAAAAAAAAATTTTTGAAAAATATTTAATGATCGTTCACAATTTTATTATATGTATAGATTTACTGACGATGCCGTTGAAAATTAAAATAGACGTGGCTCGCATCGAATGAAATTAAATAGCAATCGAACTGTAAGAAAGTGTCACCAGTAAAATGTCAAAGCGTGCTAGAGACGACACAAATTTAGAATCCGGATATCGGTGCGGTGGGGAGCTCCACTATGTTTTGCTGGCGTCACGTCTCACTTACCGCGTCATAGATGTACAGTTGTAATTTATTCATTGTACAAGAAAGGACAATTTATATTAGTTACTAGCTAGCGCCCGCGACTTCGCCCGCGTGAAAAAAGTAGCCTATCCTGTGTCCCGGACGTCTAAATGTATATCTACCAAGTTTCATGAAAATCGGTTAATTCGTTTAAGAGTTATGGAGGAACATACATACATACATACATACATACATACATACATACATACATACATACATACATACATACATGCATGCATGCATGCATGCATGCATGCATGCATGCATGCATACATACATACATACATACATACATACATACATACATACATACATACATACATACATACATACATACATACATACATACATACATACATACATACATACATACATACATACATACATACATACATACATACATACATACATACATACATACATACATACATACATACATACATACATACATACATACATACATACATACATACATACATACATACATACATACATACATACATACATACATACATACATACATACATACATACATTGCAAGTTAAAAAAAGCTTGTAAAAAATCGATAAAATCGTCACATTTAGTTTCAGTATTAAGTACGAGTATAGAGCCAATAAACATGATATCTCTGAAAATAAAGTAACTTACTCCATGAACAACCCTTACAGATTTATTATTAGTATTGATAAAACACGGCAATATTGAGGACTATATCTTCATTTATTTTTTATTTTTTTTTAACATTTAAAATATACATAATATTTTAAAAAGTATTAAAAAAAAGAAAGAAAATCAAACCCATCCAGTGTTTCACAATTTTCAACATCTTCAACACAACACGATAGAGGGCTTTTTTCATCCCCGTTTTCCTTTTTTAGTCACGCCTTGTGTATTAAAGTGTTTAATTTGTTTCCTCCAATGGTTTTAAGATAAATGGTTGTACCCTGTGTCTGTTGGTACACACCTTCTAGTTTAGATTGATTGATAGCTTTCCTTATTGAAAAGACACTGATTGACATCAACGAACTTATGGAGTGGTTGAATTATTGTGTGTAATAAAAAACCGGAAGGAAAGTGGTTAACATTATATACCTACATCGTTAATGCATCTGTGTGTTTTTAGAGTAGGTAGATTTTATGAACATTAAACTACCTAATTATGCTATTTTTTTTGCTTTTACGGTAAATAGCTATGAAATTTTATTCTAAACTGTTTACTAAACTTAAATAACAAATGAAAAAAATAATTGTACCTGTTGTCACAATTAGTTCCTAATGTTACCTATACGTCAAAAAAATTGTTTTTTATTTTTTATCTGCTTGTGATAGAATTTCTACCGATTTAAATGCGGTTTTCACTGATATATTGATGAACGCCCTGATTAAGCTATAAGAAGCTTTTTATGCTGAATAATGTTAAGTTCTTCTAGGTTTTTGAAAAAACGAAATACAGCGCGTACGAATTTGCGGGCATTTTCATGTAATTATATTTTCCCATCGAAATAATATATCTCTATTTTCCAATCTGAAGGATATACGTAAAATACCTAAGAAATGGGAATGTTATACGTAAAATATTTATATATTTTTTCGTATGTGTAATGACGTGAAAGGCGTTAATGTGATATGGCATTTAGCCCATTTGATGCGTAAAAAACGTTAGTCAATAGGTTGCCAAACGAACGACTTCCAATAGGGACTTTTTTTGCGTAGGTTTTGAGTCGCACGTGCGTAAGTAAATAAAATTGCGAAAGAATTTTGTCTATTTTTTTATATTTTTGTCCAGATAAAATCTACATTCTACATGGTACCAAAAGGTAGATAATATGTATGTAGATATAAAATAAAATTGTATAAATGGGGAACGGTAAAACGGTAAAAAAATGGTTACTTTTGAGGGAGCACAGCTTTTTAACAGATTACCATTGAATATAAAACAAGCAAAATTTTTTAGAGAATATAGATCCAGGCTGTTTAAATATTTTATGTCAAATGTTTTGTCGTGTTGTTGTTAAAGATGAGGAACAAATATTGTTTAATTTTAGTTACTTTTGTCTGCCTGTTTAATGTTTTCGTTTCTTAATTATTTTGTTATATTTCTCATGTAAGCTTTAAGCTTTAATGAGAATCATCATCATCATCATCTCAGCCGTAGGACGTCCACTGCTGGACATAGGCCTCCCCCAAAATTTTCCAATTGGACCGGTCAGAAGCAGCCTGGATCCACCGTTGACCCGCGGCCTTTATTAGGTCGTCTGTCCACCTTGTGGGTGGACGTCCTGCGCTGCGCTTGCTGGTCCGTGGCCTCCACTCGAGAACCTTCCGGCCCCAGCGGCCGTCGGCTCTCCGTACTATATGCCCTGCCCACTGCCACTTCAACTTACTGATCCGCTGGCTTATGTCGGTAACTTTCGTACGTCTACAGCACACAGTCCATTCCATTGCGAAGAGGTGTGAGACAGGGAGATGTTATTTCTCCGAAACTGTTCACTGCTTTGCTTTGGAAGATGCATTTAAGCTCCTGGAATGGCAAGGACTTGGCATCAATGTTAACGGCGAGTATATCACTCACCTTCGGTTTGCCGACGATATTGTGATCTTGGCGGGGTCGATGAGAGACCTCGGCACGATGCTTGAAGACCTCAACCGAGTTTCTCAAAGGGTAGGCCTTAAAATGAATATGGACAAGACGAAAGTTATGTCAAATGTCCATGTTGTGCCTACCCCAGTAACAGTTGGGAACTCAACTCTCGAAGTTGTTGACGAGTACATATACCTGGGACAAATAGTCCAGTTAGGTAGAGCCAACTTCGAGAGGGAGGTCAATCGTCGAATCCAGCTCGGATGGGCAGCGTTCGGGAAGCTCCGAGACATCTTCTCGTCCAAAATCCCTCAGTGTCTCAAGACAAAAGTCTTTGACCAATGTGTGTTGCCAGTGATGACATATGGCGCTGAAACGTGGTATCTTACTATAGGCCTCGTAAGGAAGCTCAAAGTCGCTCAACGAGCTATGGAAAGGGCTATGCTCGGGGTTACACTACGAGATCGAATCAGAAATAATGAGAATAAAGAAATATAAACCTAAATATAATAAGTATGTTCTAACTATGGAGATAAAAACTTAAAATAATTATGTTTAGTTGAGAATACAATCTTCTTTCTTAATATATAAAAGGCAATGTGTGTATGTATGTTCCTTATGTACTCCAAAACCGCTGAACCAATTTTGATGAAATTTCAGATTTGTTCAGAGAAGGACGCGGATGAAGTCGTCTGCACCCACTAGTATACATATAATAAGACTGTGAATTACTATTACTATTATTGTGGAATCAAAATCAAAATATTTATTTATCAATTAAGTTTCCACAAAACACTCTTATGATAGTCATTTTAAATTTAAATTTACCTAGGTTTCGCAAAAAAAGCCAAGATGATGACGATCCTAAGAAAAAACCCCGAAAGAAACTCAGGATACCATTTTTTTGTCATCTTTTTATGAATTATGTACTGTGAATACTGGAAGTCAATATAAAAAAAAAAAAATTACCTCCTGTTAGTAGAAGCTACTTAATTTCGTAAGTTAGTTTCCTAAGTAAAAACTTCAATAAGTTTTATAAAATTTTCTGTACCGTATCACTGTGGAAACTTTAATGATGTCTTTTTTTATAATAATTATTCCTTTTCTTACCTTATGTACTATCGCGGTCAATGGAGCAGACCCACTTTTCATACAAATTTGTCTAACGTTGAATTGAGGTTGTCATAGTAACGTAAATGTTATAATACGAAATACGAGTAGGTATTTGAAGTAGGAACAAAGATAAATACAAAATGTGCACACGAAATTGTTCCTTACGGTGGGACTGCTCCCTTAACCGCGATAGTACCTGCTACTGAGAGCGTCAATTTTATTGAAGCAGGCTAATAACATATTTAAGGCAACATAGCACTTTGACATAATTTTTCGAAATTCAAATTTATTTTACCAAGTTAATAATTTCAAGAGTGGTTTTAATTAAAATCTCCGTCGATGCGAAAGGAACAATTTCCTCTATCTTTCCTACTTTTGAAGTTTTCTTAAAATTAATAATGATACAATTCTCGACTTAATATCACTATGAGAGAAATTAATATACTTTTGTTCTATTATTTATAATAATTTCCAGCTTATTTAAATGACATAAAATTTAGTATTTGACAGCGTGACAGTAAAATTAAAATCTGCGTGGGAACAGAAGATTTTTTTTACTCAAAGGTTTGTGGAAAAGAAAAATTCATTGATGGAGCATTGTATACTTTATTACAAATTAGTTTAATGATTGTTATTTAGCTAATATACGCTTATAGGATGACGAGGGTGGCATGTCTTTGCTGTTGACCCTAAAAAAACAACAGTAAAAGTTATGTCATATTGGTTTTCTGTAAGGGCTAGTCTGACGTCAGATAGACCCAAACTCTAGAAACACTGATTATGTCATATATTATAACAATATTATTTTACTTACTCGGTTAAAAGCAGGTTTATAACATACTAGCTGGCGCCCGCGACTTCGTCCGCGGTGAAAAAGGAAAAGTAGCCTCTCCTGTGTCCCGTACGGCTAAATGTTTTCTAGCAAGTTTCATGAAAATCAGTTGATTCGTTTAAGAGTTATGGACATACATACAGAAAAAAATTCTAAAAATCGTCAATTTAGTTTCAGTATCATGTATAGAGCCTATAAACACGATATCTCTGAAAACAAAGTAACTTACTCCATGACCAACCCTTACAGATTTATTATTAGTATTGATTGATAGTGAAGTATAGATTTAGCAATGAAATAAAAATACTCCATGAGTAACACATTCCTCCATGAATTTTAAGTGTCGTCCAAGCAGACAAAGTCGCAGACATAAGCTACTCAGCTCAGCCATGAAACAGAAACCCATTTTGGTTTGATATAATTTCCTCAAATTTATTGGAACAAAATAAATATCGAGACTTGGGTCCAGTCAGGACTAATTAATTACGATTGCTCAACGAAGCGCGGCCAGAGCTTAGAGAAAATGTTTTTTCTCCGTCCCATATAAACACAAAGGCTTTGGCGCAAAATTATTTGAGATAGCAAATTTTCGTAAAACCGATTACGATTCCGCTAGAATGATATTACTGAAAACGGTTTTAATATTGAGTGAAAATTGTTTTTATTTTCAGTTTTATTTTAGATTTATTCAATAAGATTAACATTTTAATAATACTTAGTGTAGATTAGCCATTTGCCTGGCTACTACGAGTATTATTGCTGCCTGTGTTGTTATATGGGATACAAATAATTTTAACAGACGAAAATAACAACTTTTACTGGTTACTATTAGGAACGTTAACTATTAGCTACGTCATCTCTTCTAGTCACCACTGCCACAATGACTGAAGACAGGTTTACAATCAGTGCCGCCTGCGAATAATGACTCACGGCAGGACTGGTCCACAACTTCAAAGTTGCTCAGCGTGCTATGGAGTGAAATATGCTCAGAGTTTCTTTAGTGGAAATGATCAGAAATTCTGAACCGCCCCCAACCAAAGTGGTCGATATAGCGAAATAATCAGCAAGTTGAAGTGGCAATGGGGCAGTCACATCTGTTTCAGAGCTGATAACCGATGGTGTAGAAGAGTGTAGAAGAGTGCGAATTGGAAAGAGCAGTGCAGAGGATCGTGCGTTATGGCGAGCCATGGGAGAGGTTTGTAGAGACACGGGGTTATTATAATGATGATAACTAGGAATAAATTGTTAGAATTTAGTAAAAGTAATAAAATCAATCTAAAAACCATAATGAATGCTCAAAATACTGTAAATGTTTTAAATAAGCTCTCATAATAGAATACAGTCATGATAAAGCAGGGTCACAGCATTTTCGGAAACAGGTAGTTATGACAATGATGTATCTAGCACTCAGTGAGACTGTAAAATAAAACTGTAACATCAATACACTTATGATATTATTATGATGTTATTTATGATATGATATTACATTTAAAGTATTAGTTCAATCAATAGAACAACGTGGAACTAATTTACGTATAGTTCTACCAGTACTAGTGAAACTAGTAGAACTGCACGGATTAGACTAAAATATTGTGTAAAATGAGGTTGTCCTTCCTAATTGTAGCATTTAAAAATGAGTCGTGTCCATTACTTAATTATATTACACAAACTCAATTAATATATCCCCACTGGGCTATTAGATCAAAGGCGTGTTTACGCATTACTTGACCCGTGACAAACAGACATGTAATTGCTATTAGGAGCAAGGGGTGGGCCTTAACATACGTAACATTACCTGTAACATTATATAATACTAAGGGCCTCTTTCACAAACTACATGTAAAGCGTTGATTAGTTACTTTTAGAAATCGTTTTCTGTTATATTGAATTATGCACTCGGTTTACTGCATCATCCGATAGCCGATTTTTTTTATTATTTTCTATTTAATGTTTTGGACATTTACCGTACAAACAAAGGTATATCAGCTCCATTATCCCCGGTTACCGGTGACTTTAAATGACAGTTTGGCCTACTTGACGTTTGTGAAAGAGGCGCTAATCATTATATTATAAACGCGACTTCGTTTACCTAACTTTATAAAAGATAGCTTATGTTAATCGCTATAAGTGACAGAATTTTTAAAATCGGTTTCGAAGTTTTTGAGTTTATTCATTAAAAAATACAAATCTCTTCTCCACAAATAATTTTAAGTATCACTCCATATTTACTATACAATAATAACAAAATATAATGATAGTCGCTGTTCGCATCTATATGTTTGTTTTCTTTTAAACGAATTTTCATACGGTTTTTACTAACGGAAATAGCATTAAGCGAGATAAGAAAAATTGCATCTGTGTGACGTTGTCGGCGATTATTTTGTCAGTTTGTAAATATATATTATCATATAATAAAAAATACTCTACCTATCTGTATTCTCAAACTCAAACTGAGTTACTTTCTGCTTCGTAATTTTAGGTTTCAAATTGAATTCTACACACACAGCAGTTTGTATCTATAGATTTTCCATTATTAATATTTTTTATGAATTATAATTTTTTTAATGATATTTTGGGTATAATTGAATATTTATTCTGCCATTATGGCGGAGACATATTCAATAAATTAATGATCATAAAAACCAGTGCAGCCGTTCTCGAGTTATAAATGTTATAACTAACACAACTTTTTTATAAAATATAAATTTAAAACGTGGTTTATATGAAGTAGGTGACCTCAAGAGGGTATAAATATAATTAGTGGGAAAAATATACAGTAAGAGAGACCCATAAATATTAATAGAAATATTCAGTGTAATTAATATAGAGGTTAAGATATTCGCTTATTTTATGGCCACGAAATCATTACATAATGTTCGTCATGTTATAATAATGAAACGTACATTTTGACAGGTAAATAATGTTTATATATACTTAGGTATAATTGAGTACAGAATATAAGTCTTGTCATTATTATAACAACAAGAAATTATAATAAATCTACTGAAATAACAAGTACATAATTGTTTCTTAAAACATATTATTATACGATCTTTTAATATGTTTTACGTATTTATATATCCTAAGGAAAGCTTTGATTTCTTATTAAAATCATATATTTAATTATAAATATTTGAATTCATTAAGAGTTATTAACATTAAAACGAATGACTCAAATTACTTAACTTGTCCTCAAATTTATCCTCCATGAAACAATACAAAACAATTGACACCATTTTTATTGAGCCTCATTCGTGAAATATTTGCGTTTGATTTGCATATGAAAACAATAATGGAAATTGTCAAATATTTAGATAAAAAACAAAGAATTTTATGTCATTGAAACATATCTATTTGTACAATCCGTTTAAACAACAACAACAGAAAAATATTGACATAAAAACATATTTAGGCATAGCGCTAGGCATTCACTGGATGTATTATTAAATTTTCAATTTTCAACAGATTTCATTATTATTATATAAATAACATGACTTATTTCTCTACAAATCCCAGATTAGGCCCCATATGGAATACTGTTTTCATCTAAAAGCTGGCGCGCCCAAAATACCAACTAAGTAGATCCATTTGACACCTTGCAGCGTCGAGTGCTCAAACAACAGTCTAGAACCCTTTAGATTAAGAAAGGATATAGCCTCTCTTTGTGTGTTCTACAGTACAGTGATGAACGATCTGATGAGTTGTTCCAATTGAAACTACGTACAGTCCGAATGAGTAGAAACTGTATCCGGGGGATGCCTGAACTTTGGAGCAATCTCCTTTCTGACGTGTTTCCACCTAGCACCTAGCTTTAGTAGTGGCAGGGCACACTGCGTTTCGCAGTCATTTGGGCAGCCTGTCTGGCGGCAGTAACCACCCCCTTACAGAATACCACCGTGAAATAACAGCATATGACTGTGCTGTTGTGTTTCGGTGAGTGAGTAAGTGATGCCAGAGCCCATTACCCCCCATCCCTCACTTATTATACCTTATCCTTAATCCTTCTATGGTCGGCAGCGCACTTGTAGTACTTATGGCGTTGCTTGTGTTATAGGCGATGGTAGCCACCTACCATCAAGTGGACCGTCAGCCTGTCTGTCGACCTTAACATAAAAAATAAAAAAAAGCTACAATATGGGCTTGGAAGTAAACTATGTTTTTCTTTTACTCCTGATGATCGGTCGAGTAGATAAGCCGTGAAAGTGTAACTAACAAATAAACGAACAAACTCACTTTCTATAATATAGTTATAATATTAAGTTATAATATGAAGCATATATAAGTTAGGATATGAGTATAGTGACTGACACTGAGTTACGAGTAATTAAGGACGTAGGAGCAAAGGCCTTTGTCAAAATTATCAATACTAACAATAGATCTGAAGTGTAGGTATTGTATGTATGTTCCTACATAACTCTTAAACGAATTAACTGATTTTCATGAAATTTGGTAGATAAACATTTAGACGTACAGGACACAGGATAGGCTACTTTTTTCTTTTTCAACGCGGACGAAGTCGCGGGCGCCAGATAGTTTATCATAAAATTTAAAGTCTGGCAATTTCTCGCCTTTTTCAGTCTTCATCAGTTTACATAACTCGGGGATATTTCATCTTCTCTTGTGTTGTTTGCGGAGACTATGATAGTAACCTACTTACAGTCAATTAGAAGGTTAGCACGCGTTTTGCGATAAAAAATATTATTTTGACGCACTTCAGAGACAACACGTCTCAAAATAAATCACACCATCCTAGCTTTTACCGCATTCGGTTTGAGAATTCTTCACGAAATTCCTCGCTTCAAACAAACCTCTGGCTCTATTCCAGCTCGGTCCACAAATTTTCTCGCAATCTGTGTGTTGTCCCCATTTAGTTGTTAGAGACCATCTTACTGCAGCGGCTGGCTGCAGTACTACTGATAACGAAGTTATTTCATAACTGTGTAATGTCGTCACTTAATATGTATTAGATGGGAAGATCATTGGCACCAACAAGAGTTTATTTTTTATTGTATTTTCATTCTATAAACTTATTTATATCAACATTATCTATATCACCAAATGAATTTTGAAAGGATTTTCACTAATGAAAGAAAATTATCAGGAAAATTTTCACCGTGAGAAGCCAGATTCGGATCGCTAGTATAATGTAAACACTATCATATAAAAAATATTTGAATGAAAAATAATAATATGTAATTATAAAGAAAAAGTGCACCCAGAACCCAGAAGATTGTGTAAAATATTTTCTTAAATTAATACAGTAGCCTAAAACTAAGTTGTGTCAAAGTGTGTCAAAATTGACACGGTCATGTTATAGTCGTTATTAAATTAGACGTAAAAGGAATCTCGGAGAAATATAAGTCTTTGTTCAACCTTTGTTCCAAGATCACTTAAACTTTATTAGGTGGGGTCTGCCATGTCAGAAATTTATTTTCAGTAAGCTGAATTTGTATAATATAAGAATTTATTGACATTAAAGTGTTAAATAATATTAATAGCATTTAAGTGTAGGTACATAATATAGATTGGATATTTTTATACAGGTATGATTGTGAAATCGGTATTGTTAGTTTAGTGTCAGGAACTAATTATCTATATCTAAATGAATCGGTAAATTTGTTGTTAATTAAGTCCGTTAAAGTCCAAGAAGATTTTAATAGAGAGAAAAAATTGTTAATTTGCCCGGAAAAACGAATCTTAGGTGCTATGAATTTTTTTTAATCAAAATATATTGACGTCAAATACATCATTCAAAAACTGTGTTTATGATACATAGAAAAATATATAAACACTATGTAAATTTATTATTGACTAGCTGGTGCCCGCGACTTCGTCCACTTTAAAAAAGAAAAAGTAGCCTATCCTGTGTCCCGTACGTCCGTGTCTAAATGTTTATATACCAAATTTCATGAAAATCAGTTGATTCGTTTAAGAGTTATGGAGGAACATACATACATACATACAAACATACAGTATACACTTACAGATTTATTATTAGTATTGATTGATTGATTACAACACGATAAATTATTTGGTAGTCAATAAATAATGTGAATACTCTAAAATAAGTCATTATATATTTTATTGTTTAAAGTACACATCAGCTGCCAGTCCAATTAGGTTTTGAATTAGCTATTAGCTAGTTATGAATAAAATTTCACCACATCATTAAATAAACGTTATTGTAATAGGCTTTCCATAAATACATTATTTCGTCTGAACAGAAAGGAAACTTTCTCAAATACATATTATCTGATAATATATCACCAAAACGAAACATAAAGCCTGAAGTACAACCACGATGTCACGTACGGAACGTTGTCGTCAGAAAGGGCATCTCATATCATCTCAAACGTTTTTCCAGTATGTAGACGATAGAAAATGTGTGGACGACCCCCGAAAAAACTCGAAATATCATATTTATAAAGATAATTTTTGGGTAATTTGTTTCTAACAATATTTATTTTCTGTGAAAGTTGTCAAAGAGGCTGACGGTCCACTCAACTATAGGTGGCCACTCATGCACACAAGCACTACCACAGGTGCTGAAAGTTCGCTGCCGACTATAGTATTATGATACTGAGAACTACAGTGCACCTAATGTCACTACAACTTACATTTTACTCACATTTTTTGGTTCATTAGTGGTACGGCAAAAATTAGCAAATTAGCCGTAAATTTGATAATTTGTAAAGACAGGTAGTTTTATTACTGCACTAGCTGGTGGCCGCGACAAAGGTACCCTATGCCCTTTCTGGTGTCCCAGATAACGTGTATACAAAATTTAGTGGTGATCGGTTCAGGAGTTTTTGCGTGAAAGGGTAACAAACATACATCCATACAAACTTTCGCATTTATAATATTAGTATGGATGTAAGTGAGGAATTTCAAACAAAAAATAATTAGGTGAATCTTTATTGCATAGTACCATCTATTAATTCAATATTGGTCAAAGACTTCCGGGAACAAGTGGAGAAAGTCCGCAATAAATCAGACGCCCGCATGGACAACCTATCTTGAAATAGATAGCGGGAGTAATGTGTCCCCACGGCGGGCCATGACACAGGATTATGAATAATGAAAGCGGTGAGGAAGGATTGTCAGTTTCATGTTCAGATGGGTTCGATTACATATACAGAATATTTTTAAGGTGTTAGTCAACGACAAGAAAGTTGAATGATATATTGCAAGATAACAATTAAAAAAAATTCCTGTATTTCCTAACTCATATAATCCAAATCTTTTCAAAGTTCTAGTGAATAGGCATTTTCTGGGTGAGCTCGCTCCATCATAGGCCTCATCCTTGCTACACAGCTGGATGTTGCCCAAGAGCAAACCCATCTCTAATAAAAAATAAAAAAAATTACTTACATACTGTTTTTAATTTTGTTTTCTTATTTTTAATAGTTAGTAGCAAAATTTTACATTATAATATTTATTCAATAATAAAAAATATATTTAGTTTCTTTCCACCTGCTAAATGATGACTATCAAATTTTGACATGAAGGATTTTATAAAATGTGTTTTCTTGTGAACAATATCATTAAAAATATAATTATTAATAATAAACAACAAATTTATGGGCTTTGGCGTCCCCTACTCACTCTGGCAACTTTGAAAAGTTCATTTCCAAATTCATCCCCGCCAGGAATCGAACCCAGGGCCCCTGAGATGTTAGGCAAGCACGTTTACCACTCGTCCAACGGGCTTGTAGAATTTGTGACACTAATGTAAACCAATTTCTATAAAAAGTTTGCTTTGCTTTTCAATTTCCTTGTGACGTATTCAACGTAGCTGACTATTGTTAATAATTCAGTCAGATAACCCTTTCGGACCCACCGAGAACCTCTGTCAAGTGTCGATTTTTTCTAAAGGAAGGATTAAAGGGTGCTTTATACGCATCTCGGTTTCAAATGGCATTACTAGTAAGGCTAAGACTAAAATTATGTATTTTAAGAAATTGTGGCATGGTAATCCTATGCTTAAAAAATATTTGGAAATAATTTATAAGTAGGTACTTCAAGTTTGACTAAAATGAGTGGAAGGAGATAAATTACAGCACATTAAGGTAATTACAAATAAGCAGTTTTAAAACATAACATTGACATTGACTTCATTCTCTAATAAGTTATACGAGTAATATTGACAGTAAGTATATTATATAATAATAATTATTACATGTTTTTCGTAATTTGTATTTTTCGTATTTTTATATTAATTTTTTTAAACATTATTGACAAAAAAATTGTAAATTTCTATAAATTACATATTTATGTCTGTTTAATAATATTAGGTTGAAATTTTTAAAAACTTGGAGAGATTGACTTTCTTTCCCAATTCTTTTGCATTTTTTGCTTTTTTTTTGAGCCACCATGATTTAAGGGTATAGTAATTTATTTATTATTTCTAAAATTCGTTTGAAAAATATATGACAAATGTAATCGACTAGTTCAAATAATGAAATGTCAAGCCAATAATTATGAAACTTGAATTCAGGAGCGTTGAATTAAATAAACGATGTAATTACTTAACGAAATACGACTAACATTAATATTCAAAGACCTCAATCAGCCCCCATACAATTATGGCAAGGCAAATGATCGAAATTTCGTACTAAGAGAGATTTTCACTCAATTAGTTTGATTCCTTTGATATCGCTTTGTCCTCAAGTTGGGCCATAGTCGTTTGTGTTGTAATAAAGGGACGGGTCACAGAATAAGATTAACGTTTTCGAATTTAAACGGCGTAGGAATACTCACAATTTTTCAAAATTAAAAAACAATTATTCCTAACAATACTAGTTTTTCCTCGCGACTTTGTCTGTACCCCTATTTCTAAAGCAATGAAATTATTATTTATCACATACATACATACATACATACATACATACATACATACATACATACATACATACATACATACATACATACATACATACATACATACATACATACATACATACATACATACATACATACATACATACATACATACATACATACATACATACATACATACATACATACAAATACCTACACTTACAGATTTATTATTAGTATTGATTTATTGCTCATATATGGTGAGTGAGCTCATATATGAACAGTTTTTCTTTCTGGATGAAAATATAGACATTACAACGTGTATGAAAAATTTTATGGTGATCGATGAAGTTAGATACCTACATCTTCGATTGGTTTGCAGCTATAAACAATCTTTAAGAGATTTGCGGATTTGAATAAAGAAACCGGCCTCTAATAAGTGGAAAAATCATTAAGTAAACTTATTAACGAATCACTACATTTCAACATTTTAAATTATATCTCATTGTAACTGTTTAGGAATTATAATGTTTAAATAGTATGCGTACTTGGTTACGGTTTCCCTTGCTTGGCTTATAAGCGCATTTACATCAATACTTACTAGAGTGGTCACTTAGCATTGAGTAGTCCATCAGCTTATAGTCACAGAAGTACAAGATCTTTTCAACTGTACTACACCAGCCAGACATTTCGCTGCTTAAAAACTAAAGGGCCGTAGAACGAAAAATCCAATAATGTTTTTATTAGAAAAAATACAAACACAATCCTTCATATTGTATGTTGCAAAAAGACTTCTGGTTGTTTTATTCCATATTTAGTATATTTTGATCTTTTTTTATCTACTCAAAAGTGACTTATAGGCTTATATCTCTTCTAGTATTCAGTTTATTATAAAACTACTTAAAACATTTATTTCTTCTTAAAAATACGCTTCTAACGATGCATCATATGCATATATTTGATATATATCTAATAAGAAAAAAATATACAAAAAATAATTTATTTTTTTCGATTAGCTCTCCTGTAAAAAGTGTAATTTTGATTTGTGGCCCTTTAGTTTTTAAGCAGCGATTTGTCGGTATATCTAAACCAGAAATATGCTTATTTTGAAATATGTCTTGATCCCGCAAGCAACCAGCATAATGGAAACGCGCTTTTAGGTTCTTAAGAGAGCTTGCATGCGCCTTTTCCCACCAACATAATGGAGAAAACTACATTCGAAGAGCATTGTTAGCAAGCTCTTGTGTAGTTCGCATAAAAGTGTTGCATTCTCTTCAAC
This sequence comes from Synanthedon formicaeformis, assembly GCA_945859745.1. Lineage (NCBI taxonomy): Eukaryota > Metazoa > Arthropoda > Insecta > Lepidoptera > Sesiidae > Synanthedon > Synanthedon formicaeformis. The sequence goes on from OX243963.1 coordinate 1,916,865, forward strand.
TTTTATAAAACTTCGTATACCTTATTTTAAAATAGAGACTGCTCTTTATCTTTTTCCTGATAGAAATCGTCGGACATGCCGATAGTCCACCTAATGTTAAATACTTACCGTCACATAGAAACACAAGCTATATCAGAAATGATTCAAATTTGCTAAACAATAAGGAGATAAAAAATTGAAGTAAGCTTTGAAAGCACACGCCAACATTACATCCATTGTATAAGTCCATATAAGTAAATGAGCTTTAGAGTAAAACATGTAATTAAAAGTTCTTTTTGCCAAACATTCATTAAGAGCAAACCAAACTAGAAATTGTTGTAAAACTATGGCGCTCATTAAAGCTTCTGTGACATAGTAATGTCGGTTTGCAAAGAGCTGAGTCTGCCGTCAAATGTGTCGTTCATTGTAAAAGTGAACTATCTCCTTGTAACTGAATTTTAGAACAACGAGCTTTTTGTGAATTATAGTGTAGGAAAAAAATATAAGCATTCATTCATTGTTTTCATCTATGGGATTTTAATGCAACTATTGGAGTTACTTCACTTTTATATTGAAAGTTATGACTAAATGTGATACCATTAGGCAAGAAAAGATGGTTTTAAAAATAGGGAGTTACACCACTTTTACAATGAACGACACAAATGTGATTGTGATCTACGGGAGATAATCATGTAAAACTTAATATTTCGCGTTTTTATTTTTATATCATTACTTTACTATTTATGTCTTAACATACAGGGAAAAGATAACTAATGGAAAAATTTAAAACTTCGACAAATAGTTCTAAGAGTTTATTTAAAGCTGTTCTTGTACTCGTTTTGCAATTTCATGATATTTTTTTTAACATTAAATCAAAGATTACCAATCTGGATACACTTTAAAAAGCTAGGTATGAGCATAGCAGTACCTAACATTATTAAAAAAAAAAATTTTTATAATTTATAAAAATTGTTCTCTCAACAAAGCCCTATTTATTTATTTCAATATAGATTTTTTCCAATAATTATACATGCGTTCAAATTTAATAGTAATTATAAAAGGAAACTTCATTGTATTGTATGTTAGATTCAGCACAACATACAGACGTGTGTTTTCACATGAAACTACTAGAAGTAAAATTGTCATATGAAAAATGGTAACAAAATTTGGCAAACAAAAAAATTACAATGATTGCCACTAATGTATAATATGTAAAATAATAATTATACTCGTAATTCATGGGTACCACCAGTGATATGTTAAACAAGTAAGGATGCGTCTTCGAGCAATGTACCAACCGATGAGAACACTTTACAATAACAGAATATGCCAATAAGAAATAAAAATACGTATTAGGATGGCAATGAAAACAAATTATTTTTTAGTAAGTAGATGTGCAAATAAAGGAGGACCGTTTTTTTGTCACTGGTATAGTATGGTAAGGGCGCATCCTTACTTCTTTAACATATCACTGGGTAACACACATATTTCCTTCCATTTCTTAATTAGACGCATTCTTTAAAGTACGACTATAGTTTTCAACCTATGTAGTGGTTACTTTTACAATTATCAATAACTAACATTAATTCATATTGTTAATACTTATTTTCTTGGATCACTTTATTATCAACATTATAATGTATAGCCAGTTAGATAAATACTAACTAATATTACATTTCATCATACCTACTACATAATTATATTATGTAATATTATCATGATATTATTCACAATAAGTGTCTACATGCACATAAAATAGGATTGGGATAAGTTGGCCAAGATAAAAAAAAAGTAGATTAAATTAAATTACAAATTGTAAATTACATAATAAATTATAAAAGTTTACATAAATTAAGAAAATAATCAAAATTAAAATAACAAAAACAAAGTGTTTTGTCAAATGTTTGAGCAAGAAGCAAAAAAAATGTTTGAAACTTTTGAATGTCTCACCGAAAATGTCAAAATCATCAATGTGGCTGATGATCGGTCCAATGTATATTACAATGTACAAGTAACAAGGGGAATTCTTGGTACTTATCTGATCTAATAATTTTCAAATAAATCATTCTTGAATAGTCTAAAATAATACACAATTGATGATATGGAGTTAATTAAAACATAAAGTACAAAAAGCATGTTTTCCGGGATCGTTTCAAATTTCAACGCGTAATTAACCAGCACACACAAAATGTACGAAGTTACCGTCGAAATTGTGGAACCCTTTAAATTTCCAAAACTAATTTGGTAAACGGTGAAACCTTTGGTAAATACATATATGGTAGAATAAATGAGTTATAAAATGTTTAATATCCAGTAATCACTTTTAAAAACTGTTGGAGTATTGGTCACAGTATAACTACTTACATATAAATAACTCTTTTTTTTTTAACAAAAAAAAGCTACTTCAAACCGTCTCATGGTCTTTTCTCATGGATGCCATTGTCAGAACTGGACCAAATTGAAATGGGACCAAACGAGGAGCAACAGCTTTCTCAGGTAACAAATATTAAAAAAAACTACAGTCGAATTGAGAACCTCCTCATTTTTTTAATCTCGCGTCACAGTGTTTGTAACCAAATTCACCCGAAACAGCTTGATCGATTTTCATGATTTTTCTTGTGTGTATTCGGTAGATCTAAGAATAGGTTGTAAACTATTTTTATAGCCCTAAGTGATAAGAGTGGCCCACCCCATTTTTTTTTTGCAAAACAACGTTTACTGGGTCAGCTAGTCTTCTACGAGTATACAAATAAATAAAATTGTCTATACGAAGTAAATCAAGTTTAGTCAAAAACAATTTTTAAATTTTGGTTCCAGCGTGTCTATTTATTTCAGCTGATCTCTAAACATTAATAAAATCGTAAACGAGTCGTGCCCGTACATTTAATATTTTTCCAAAAAAAAAAAAAAACAATTTGCAAAAAAAACAATAGTTTTTAGAATTTTTGTCTCTGCCTGTGGCTGGCTAATTGATTTGAATGCGGTTTTTGAATACTTTGTCAGAAAAAAAAACCTTTGAGCCAGAGGGTATCTAAACCACGCAACAATTATTATTATGAATCAAAAAATATTCGTTGTAATTTCGTGTATCGGATTTCAATCAATAATTCTGAATTTCAAAATTTATACTCTTCATAATTACAAGCATCTATTTAATTGGAAATAATATCGTGTTCATAGCCGAATATTAAAGTTAAATATTAAAATAAATCAAAGTTAATTGCGAAACATTAAAATTAAACTCTAAGGAGCAGTAAATTGGTAAGTTTATTTTACGGTTTTAAATTACTGTAATTAACCAAGTAATTTTTAGTAAAAAGTTACGTTGGTATGGAAATAACACCGTTTTCAATGTAATTTGTGTGTAACGTTAAGTGGAAAATAACTTAATTAAGAAACTTAATTACGTCCTCTGCTAAGGACAATATTAACTTATATAATTATTTTTATGAGTATAAATTTATGAGTATAAGTATATTTTATGAGTTTTTATGAGTATAAAGTCTAGGAATATTGAATGTTAGCCCAAACTCTGTTGAAATACGGAAACCTAATTAATGAGTCAGAAGGCTGAGTTTTCTAATATTGTATATTATTTTTATTTCTTATACAGTATTTTTAATTAAATATTATATAATTAAGAATACTGTATTCAATTATATGTATATTATGAGAAGTTTGCCATTTAAAATTTAAATTTTTTTTTTAATAATATCTTGCCGACAATCTGAAATTTTGTTGACTGAAACAAAATGTTAAATAAAAACAACTAAACATCTTGGAAATTCAACAACTTATTTTACTACAAGCTTTTGTTCGGAAATCTCGATTGTGACAAAGTTGTCCAGAAGTTTTTAACTCTGAAACTCTTACTGGATCGGCTCAAGTTTTATAAGACTGATCTTCTTAAATAAAAGGCGACTTCTGCACAATACCTGTTCGATTTAACAAAAAAGTGATGTAATTATATTAAAAGCTTTTTTCAAATTAATTATAAAGAAAAACAATTTTTTCGTAGAGAAAAGCTCCAATTGTCCAGAATTTGAACAATTGACCTGAGATTTTCGTGTTTTACATTTCGGATAAGTACTTATATTATACTTATATATTATAAAACTTTGGGTTTTAATATATGAGTAGACAAATATCAAAAATATCAAAAATGACTGTTGTTTGTTATCTATAACATTTTTTTAACATTTTTTATTCTATTATTAGCTAATATTCCCAAAGCGAGTAATATCTGCGTATATTAATTCTTATCATCATAATGTCGACCGTAGTTTTTTAAGTACAAAAATTGAATAACAAGTTCTTCAAGTAATCAGCTTTACCTGTGTGTACAAATACATCTATTAAAACATCGCATAAATTATTTACAAATATGTAAAACGACAAGAAATTGCGGAAAAAAATGGTGTGGACTTGCTAGGAGATACAAATCCATTAGCAAAAAATATTTATTTTTGTGAAGATCACTTTGATGTAAGTTCTTTTTTATTGCTAATCTATAGCATTTATTGTTATATTTAAGTTTTAATTTTGATATGAAATTAAATTTGCTTCCAACAAAATCGGGGGATGCTGCTTCATCCAAAATTTAATTACACCCTTACAGCTAAATGATTAATAGCTAAATGATTAATTTTTTTGTATAGGTATATTTTTTTGTTTGAAAAATTAAATATTACTCGTACACTACACGTGTTCCAGTAAAACTGACTGCCGTGTGTGCTATCGACTAAATTTAACATAATTAAATATAACGAAAGTTAATACAACTTTTATTATATTTAATTATGTTAAATTTAGTATTAAAAATTTCAATGTATGAAAACTAGTGTGATATATTTTTTCCCAGAACTACACTGTGTGTAGACAGAACTAGAAGCGAAAATTTTGAGGAGATTCTGTATGAAAATATAGACACATAAATAGGATTCACATTATTTTTAACACGGATAAGTGTAAGCCAATACGGAATAAAATTTAGCCAAAAATACTATTGGACAGATATGAACTAAATTCGTTACACATACGTATATTACTTCATAATCTGGACTATGCGTTTTTATTGTTAAACAATAATTTTCTGAACTTAATTAAGACTACATACCTGTTAATTATATTTATTTATCAAGTTTGAATGATTAAAATAGCTGTTCCCTGATTAAACACTGCCATCAAAGAAAGTAACACTGTCAAAAAGTTGAAATCACTTCAGACAAACAAAATTCTGTGCACAGTTAATTAACCTTTATTAAAATAATAAATTTTAATTAACAATGCAAGTAGATAATGTTGAAGCAAAATGAGGAGGAGATTGGCATCGGGAGTATAATTTTATTAATTATGAAGTAGCCTTGTCAATTCATTGTTTACTTGCTTTATTTGCTTTAAAATAGTTTTTTATTCATTATACTATGAAACATTAATAAAGTTGTTCAATTGAACATGTTCTAAGTTATTATTTTATTTATACTACAGTTCTTAGAGCTCATTTCCTTCTCTTCAGAATCCGTTAACATAAGGGCCTCTTTTACCAACTATAAGTAAAGTGTTGATTAGTTACTTTTAGAAATCATTTTCTATTTCATTGGTTTATGCACTCGGTTCCTTCGATAGGCGATTTTTTATATTATTATCCTTTTAATGTTTGGGACGTTCACCGTACAAACAAAGGTATATCAGCTCCATTATCCCCGGTTACCGGTGACTTTAAATGACGGTTAGCCTACTTGACAGATTGTGAAAGAGGCCTTTAGTCTTACTAAAGTTGGCTGTGACGTTGTTTGTGTAAGTTATGTTAAGTAGTGGCAGGACAGACTGTGTTTGGGCAGCAGTAACCACCCTCTTACAAAAGATAATCGTATTTCAGTATTCGTAAGTATTTCAGTGAATAAGTAAGGGAAGCCAAAACCCATTTCTCTATCCGTTTTTAATCCCCTATCCTTAATCCTACTAAGGTCGGCAGCGCATTTGCATCACCTGTGGCGTTGCTTTTGTTACAGGCGACAGTATCTACCTATCATCAAGTGGACCTTCAGTCTATCTAACCTATGTGATAGGTAAAAATGTAAGCTTCTGGTTTCGTAAGCATATGGATAACGGAATTATTCCCAGGTACTTTGGATGCTAGTTGCGAGCATTCTCATTATGAAAATATACACAAACAAAAAGTCTCCACTAATGGGACTTCCTTTTTGGTTTCAATTTAAATTCGGAATGCCTCTTCCTTGAAATTCTGTCTGTTAAATCATACCGTCAACTTGCTGGAAAATTTACTCAGTTTAAATTTGGTACGAGTTTTTGAGGTCGACGAGTCTTTTAACGATAGTCTAAAGTTAAGTTCCAAGGTTTGATGTCAAAATCAATGCTGTGGTCAAACTTTGTACGGAATTTTGTACTTATCAACTCACAGAGTTTAACATTAACTTCTTCGCTTCAGTAAGTATTTTGTTTGAACAATTAGGTCACGGTTCTGTTAAATTAATTGCTATTTATTATTAAAACCTAAAAGATGAGATTTTCGCCTTAGTATATCAGTTAGGATTTCAAAAAACCACTTTTGACATATTAACAATAAGGCATGTTCATATTTTCTGAACAATAGTTTCAAATCTGGCTCGCGTTTAGTTTAGTTACGAAGATTACTCCATGGAAGTGATCAAACAGAAATTAGTAATGCCACCAACAAGGGTCAGATTAATGGAATCTTCAAGGAAGGAGGCCTTTTAGGTTAGTGGGTTGACATTTATACGATGGTCACAACATTGCCTGGAATTTAATTAAGCACCCGATATTACTCCATTGGCATTTTATTGGCGATAGGAGTAGTGGTAAAGCTACGAGTATTATATGCTTTTAGTAAATTAAACCTGCACTAATTTTAAAACTATTTGACTAAGCGCCTGTTTCACAACTGTCATTTAAAGTCACCGGTAACCGGGAATAATATGGGCCCTAGCCAAGAGCAAACCAATGCAAACGGGAGCGTTGCGTATTTACGAAACGATAGAAAATAAAGCCCGGCGATTGGTTGTTGTAACGCCCACATAAAATTTTGACCAATCATTGGGCTTTATTTTCTATCGTTTCGTAAATACGCAACGCTCCCGTTTGCATTAGTTTGCTCTTGGCTATAGGCCCTGATATACCTTTGTTTGTACGGTAAACGTCCCAAACATTAAATATAAAATAATTTTAAAAAAATCGCCTATCGAATGATGCAGTAAACCGAGTGCATAATTCAATATAACAGAAATTGATTTCAAAAAGTAACTAATCAACACTCTACTTGTAGTTTGTGAAAGAGGCCCTTATGCTATAGCTGATATAAGGTCTAGAATCTGGTTTGAACTCAACTCGAGCCAATCTCGTGTTCAATCAATTTAACTCCGATTGGTACTTGCTTGGTCTTGTTAATAATTTGATTTGCTTGTGATTGGTGAACAAGCAAATGTTTGCTATCTTGTAAGTAAACACAAATAACTACTCGTCTTTGAAACAAGTCAATGTACTCGTCTTTGAAACATTGACTTGTTTCAAAGACGTTACTCTTTTAAATACGACTTTTAATTTGACTTGTTGATGTTACGTGACTTGGATGAGACCTTAAGGGTAATTGAGTGAGTATAAATATTAATCGAGATATATAAAAATATATAAAAATAAATATAAATTGAGTAATAATCATTACGCCATTTCATATCTTAATTTCATGAACAAAATATTTTTAAAAGTTGTTCGTAGTTAATTTTTCAAAAAATTTAAATATTCCTTTATTTTTTATTTTTCCAAGTGTAAGCTACAATTGCCTTAAGTTTTGCAGCTTTATAATAAGACACAAGTTCAATTAAAATTTTATGTAGGTAAAAAGTGTCACTACGTAAATTAAGTTCAAATTCCTTCAAACACACTCAAAAACTTTTGAAACATTCAGCGCCTGAAATGAGATTTCCGGGGTATTTTGGGCGTTGCTGTAATATTACTTAGTTTACTTTGTTACTACTTGTTTACTTATGTTTATAATTTGAAAGTAGTTATACAAATCATGAACGCTGTAGAACAAAAGTTCAAGTAAGTACCTTCACAATTTGCATAAATCCAACAAAATTTTCTTACACAATGTCTTTTATAACATTTAATTCTTATTATTAAAATTTTTGTCACGTCTAGCGTTGAAATACTTGACCGGATAATATTATAAGAACAAAAGCGGCTTGCTTGTGGCTAAATTTCTTGACGACTCTATTGGACTTAGGGTTCTGTCTCCGGGGTCCGGGTTCGATTCCCGAAACTTTGGATACTTATGAACTTTTCAAAGTTGGCATTGATGATTTGATATGATATGATATGATATGATATGATATGATATGATATGATATGATATGATATGATATGATATGATATGATATGATATGATATGATATGATATGATATGATATGATATGATATGATATGATATGATATGATATGATATGATATGATATGATATGATATGATATGATATGATATGATATGATATGATATGATATGATATGATATGATATGATATGATATGATATGATATGATATGATATGATATGATATGATATGATATGATATGATATGATATGATATGATATGATATGATATGATATGATATGATATGATATGATATGATATGATATGATATGATATGATATGATATGATATGATATGATATGATATGATATGATATGATATGATATGATATGATATGATATGATATGATATGATATGATATGATATGATATGATATGATATGATATGATATGATATGATATGATATGATATGATATGATATGATATGATATGATATGATATGATATGATATGATATGATATGATATGATATGATATGATATGATATGATATGATATGATATGATATGATATGATATGATATGATATGATATGATATGATATGATATGATATGATATGATATGATATGATATGATATGATATGATATGATATGATATGATATGATATGATATGATATGATATGATATGATATGATATGATATGATATGATATGATATGATATGATATGATATGATATGATATGATATGATATGATATGATATGATATGATATGATATGATCGATAAGCGAGGAAGGTTGGTTTATTTATAATTTCCAATAAAATAAAATTACACCCGGGCGAAGCCAGCATTCGGATCGCTAGTGTGTTACTAAAATAATAGTAATTTTATTTAAAATATCGCTCTCACTGCACTTTCAATAATTGAAATTTGTTTTGCAGCACAAGTGGAGTATAAAATAATATTGCGAATGTGATTTTACATGTGAACTTAAACAATATTAATTGTACGTAACATAAAGAACATTTATTATTATACGGTAGGTAACTGTGTGCGTGAGATGGTTATACCAACCAACGAACCATACAGTGGCCAAGCATCGCAATTACTTCAAAAAGGTTTCATAGAAACGACAGGGTTACAAGTTGTGCGTGGTGACATGCGAAGCGTTTAAGTTAAAAAATATAAGTTAAGATAAAAAAAAAATGTACTTATATATTCGGTAGATAGACGTGATCCTGTCCTCTGGGTCCAATTGTGAATCTAAGCCATCAAGGGAGCGACTCATTCCGATCTAAGCCATCAAGGACTGATTTTTTTAAGAACTCACAAAAAATCAGTCCAGCCGTTTAGCAGATCAGTAACATACGGGAGAAATATTTAAAGGAAAAGTGTATATATTTTTACGTTCCTGCGCTTTTATATCCAAACCTAAAAATTATATATTAAAAAAAAATACTATATCTCACATAATTTAAAAATACAAATTAGTATTTGTGTGACATTTACGTTTGTTTTGTCGGCTCAGTTTCATTTAAACTATGCAAACGGGTATATTTAAAAAAAAAATGCTTGCGGTAATTTTGTATGTTTAATTTTTTTCTTATTTAGAACATAATATAATAATGTGTTATATGTTCATGCTAGCAAAATTCAAGTTGGGCGAAGCTACTGCTGCTGCTACTGCTATTGTAAAACAAAATTTAAAAAATCATAAAATCGCTCCCGCTCCGCTTGTGACTGTGTTCATATGCTGTCGCAAGTGCGGTGGCAATACAATACACTGTTCACTTCACTTTACATCTGAATGAGCTTTCCGTTTGATTTGAGCGTAACATCGAAACAATATGCATGTTATATCGCAGTTATGCTATGATAAGAGATGACGCGCAGACTTTACACGGATACTATAAATAGTTAGTATCTAGCTTTAACTGTTTGAATTAATAAAATTTTAATTAATAATTATATTGAAATAATTAGATAAATGTAGTTAAACAAAAGTTTGTTGCGTCTGAAATATAATACCAGTTATTAAACAATGAATAACAATGGAAATTAAACTAAGGACCTCTTTCATCGTCTGCCAAGTAGGCTAACTGTCATTTAAAGTCACCGGTCACCGGGGATAATGGAGCTGATATACCTTTGTTTGTACGGTAAAAGTCCCAAACATTAAAAAGAAAATAATAAGAAAAAAATCGCCTATCGAAAGATGCACTAAACCGAGTGCATAATTTAGTAAAACATAAAATTATTTCTAAAAGTAACTAATCAACACTTTACTTGTAGTTGGTGAAAGAGGCCCTTAAAGTAATAATAAATCAATCAATAAAATATGAAAATCAATAATGACAAATCAGTCGTATAGCTCTATATTTAACTCTAGACTTGTAGTGAGAATTTCGTACCAATTGTTTCCTTAACGATGACTCGAACCCGAGACCCTTAAATTGTATAAAAGCAGGATTTTTTTATCAGAATAAGAAACAGAATCGCCTTACAGGCGTATATTCAAAGCTTCTCATTAAAAATCTTCTATGATAAAGTACTGCAAACACATTAGACGAGAGAGTCCTTTTCAATATTTAATTAAATTTGTTCTTTACGTTTCATCTTTTAATATTATTTTATTAATAATAATCTACAGAAACCGCAGAAAATAGGATATTTCAAAAGGTTTACATTTTCCTTTGATCGTAAAAAAGCGTAATCTTATTTGTAATGGCCGCAGTGTGCACCTAAAAATACAATACAGTAGCCAATGTTATAGAAAAAGCTCTTTAGAAAAAATAGGGTTCAAGGGTGTGACCGAAAATAATTAAATATATAAATAAATTATTATAACACACGAATTACACAAAGAAAGAATCGTGACCACGACGTAGTATTTAATTTTGTTTTTCAAAATTTTTGAAACTACTTTAAAGTCTTTCAGGCCACAGCAGATAACTTTTGATGAAACTTTAATAAATACCTACAACAATAAAAGAATGGTTTTCGTCCATTCTAGCATCACTTACCTATAAATTTAATCTATCGTGGATAGTACACTTGCTTCCACCAAGTGTTTTTTTGTGTTTATACAATACTATGACACTATATTTTAACTGTACTTATTCAGTAATTAAATCAAAATTAAATTACCTCGATAAGAACAGGTGCCTGTAATGTAGCAACAAGATGCCCTGCAGAGACTCTTGCAAAGAAGGGGCTAGTAGCTATTTAATATGAAGAAAAAATAACAGCACAATATGTATTAGAAATTTGTGGTTGCCTACTGAAGTACAATGACTAGGCTTTACCTATGTTACGGTATACTTAGCGCCTCTTTCTCAAACGTCAAGTAGGCCAAACTGTCATTTAAAGTCACCGGTAACCGGGGATAATGGAGCTGATATACCTTTGTTTGTACGGTAAACGTCCCAAACATTAAATCAAAAATAATAAAAAAAAAAAAGGCTATCGAATGATGCAGTAAACTGAGTGCATAATTCAATATAACAGAAAATGATTTCTAAAAGTAACTAATCAACACTTTACATGTAGTTTGTGAAACCCCTTTCACAAACTACATGTAAAGTGTAGTACAATGACTAGGCTTTACCTATGTTACGGTATACTTAGCGCCTCTTTCTCAAACGTCAAGTAGGCCAAACTGTCATTTAAAGTCACCGGTAACCGGGGATAATGGAGCTGATATACCTTTGTTTGTACGGTAAACGTCCCTAACATTAAATCAAAAATAATAAAAAAAAATAAGGCTATCGAATGATGCAGTAAACTGAGTGCATAATTCAATATAACAGAAAATGATTTCTAAAAGTAACTAATCAACACTTTACATGTAGTTTGTGAAAGGGGCCCTTAGTGTTTTGTTTTGCTATGTTCACTGTTTTACTATGTACGACTAAAGATAACCTACTGCTTGTATTCTAATTGTGCTACTGAGCATCACTTTCCATTGAGCCGTGCAATCAAATTAGGATCAAATACTTTAAAGCTGACCGCCATGCCCGCCAGTCTGTTTTCGTTTGTATTTTTTTTATCTGCACCATTTCCTTTCACCGCTTTGACGCATTAAATTTTATAATACGAGCCGTGTTATTATTCGCATATGATAAATAATATTAATAACTCGATACCCCAAGAGACCTAATAATAATTTATATTATAAAGACCCTAAAAGACGACAATAATAATATTAATATAGCTTTTTCTGATTGTATGCACACTTGTTTATGGATCTTATATCCAGCCATAAAATCTGGCCTGGTATTTTATGGGTGTGAGGCTTGAAACGTTAAAGAGTATCTCAGTAGAAGATTAGAGGCATTCGAGAGGTAGACGCTTTCTTCACATAGCTGAACTCTTAAATAAACGTCAAAGTTCTGCAATTGGTCGCGTTTAAAAAGCATAAAATTTCCTATCTGGGTCAAGTTCTTAAACACGAGCGATATGACATGCTTCGGAGGAACGACGGGCAAAGTCACTGAAAAGAAAGTTGAGCCATAGGCAAGTTGACTTGTTGTTGCACTTGTTTGTGGTAGATACGGAAATAGACCCTGGCATCAATTAATCACGGAACAGTGATTGTTACTGCCAAAGGGCTTCCCTGTTTACGTCTGCGGAACACAGTGTGTTTTGCCACTACTGTATATTATTCCATTAAAAATTAAAGACGGGATCGTGTCGTGAGACCAACACCTGTGCATAACACGATACTTCACAAGCAGCTCACAACAATACGCGTAATGCACTATAAACAGTTGAGTTGAAACGTCTGAGTGTTTACGTGATCTCGTGTGAGGAGTCTGATGTGGGTGCATGAATCGTATTTTCCCTGAATCGCATGAATACTGTTTACATTATGGAGACTGTTGAACTAACGTCTTTGCATTTATAAGTTTTTACATTTTATATTATGTAAGTATATCATATAATAGCTGTCTACGCGACTTCGTCCGCGTATCTTTGTAAATTAATTTCCTGTCGTTTTAAGTCCTTTCCAATTATAAAGAATAACAGATTAGAAGGGTATAGGAAAACAGCTAACTCACTCACCGAAACACGACAGTTCACGTGCTGTTATTTCACGATGCTCTCACGAGCCAGACGAGCTGTCTAATGATTGCGAAACTGCGACTTATGACACAGAGTTCTAAACCCTAACACTGGTCCAATAGGCTCTATATATTCTAAAAGCGATAATATGAAGATATGTCTAATATTGCTGTAAGTGATCTGAAATCAGTCGTAATGTGCATTTATCGTGCGAGCAGATATGATTTGAGCATTAGATCAATAAAATTAATGAAAAAACTTTGATGAAACTCTTGATTGAAAAAGCGGTCATATATAAAAAATATATGTAAAAGCAAAGATTTAAATCGAAAGATGCGGCGTAATCTCCTCGCGCCATACTAAAAACACACCGAAAATTCTTAACAATGGGTTGGGCGCAGGCGCTCAACTTAACTACAGTTGCACGCCAGCTACAGTGAGTGACGGACGCTTGTTGAGAGCGTCGCTATCGTCACAGTCACGTTTGAAGTAAGGAATGTGTTGTCTGTGTTTAAAAGTGTGTTTAGACAAAGGTACATGTATTTTATACTTTTGTCTTTAGTATAATGTATGTTGTATTTTGTAACACACTTTCGCTAGTAATGTCGCATCTCTCGATTTAAATCTTTATGTAAAAATAATTAATTTGGGCATCGGTTAGTGGGAGCATAACAGATAATGAAATAAGTTTGCGGTGCACACCGGTCCAAGTTTAACGACGCAAAGTACTCCGAAGTTTACGAGTCGTATACTCGTACCTAACTCGTCTTGGAAAATAAGTTGAGTTAGGAAACACGCGTAATTAGTAGATGTGAGCCGGTTATATGAAAATGTAATGGATGTAATTAAGCGGATCTGTAACTGAAGATTTACGAAAACTTTGAAAGTTTGTTGTTTAAAGGAATTGTTACACTCGGTTTTTTTTCTATACAACATTGAACTATAGCTATCCCTATGGATATTCAATTTGAAAATATTCATCGGTAGAAATGCTTTCTATTACTTCGGAACTGAATTGATCATTGAATTTTAAATTTACACGAAGATTCAATCTGCGCCCCATTTGCCGTGACTCCGTGTTGCATTGCAGCATACATTTTACATTCATAAGCAAGGGAGCTTTTAAAAACTTTTTTTTAATAAATCAGTTCGTATGATTTCCAAATTGAAAAATGATTGAAAAATTATACCGATTTGACCCTTTAGACCCATCAAATGTATATTTCGTAGTAATACATTCTTTTAATTAATTTATTAAACCAGAATAATATATGATTTAAGCAAGTTATTGCAAATATCAACAATTTTTACAGTGTCACTTGAAAGTTTTCATGTGATACTTAAAAGGTCATATCACTTTAAAGTTACAGATTCCCATAACAGTGGATGTTAGTTTTCAATTTCAATCCATTACCTCTCGAAAATAGGTTTTTAATTTCCTTTAAAAGTAAATTACGAACTTAAGATTAAATTGAATCTCCAGTAGGCTTATTCGTTCCTTCTTTCTTGCCAATGAATAAATTAGCATTTTATCTAAATGGTGAATCTCTTTAAAAAGTGCTTTCGGGACATAAAGGAAATTGTGTTTGAGACGTGGCTATCTTTTCAATATTATCCGGCAATAAATCACATTTTTCGTTAGAAATAAATTAAAAGTTTTTCATGAATAGTCTTAAACTCTTCCACTTTATATGTCCCTCGTCTTTCTGTGGTTTTTTGAAATTCTTACACATTTATTAAGAACACCAACGTCCTTTCCTATAACATTTTGTAGTCAATACTTACACGAGTTTTATAAAAGTACGTTTTTAGATTTAACATTTTAATATTCCATTAGTTTATACATTGTTTACAAAAGTGTGTTGTTCTCACGGTTTTTAAAGATAAACAGTCGATTCATATTTACTTGTGAGTGAAATTTAATTTCACATCCCTATTTTTATCTTCAGAACCTATATAGTTTGTTTTTTAATCTCAGAGACAAAAATGACATTACATTTGACATGCATTACATACATTTCATGTCATTTCATGGTATCATTATATGCAAAGTTGACATTTGCATGTATCATTTTTGTTTATTTATTTATTAAGATTATTTATTTATTAAACAAAAATTTATTAAGATAAAACTTGAAAATAGATAGCATGATTTTTTTTCCCATTCCTAGAAGGAAGTGCACGACGTATAATATCAATTCCAATTTGGATTCGATTTACATGTTAGGTTCCAGGTTCGGGAAGTATTCGAAAGGGGCGTCACCTAAACGATATCGAAACGAATGATCGGCACCTCAACAGATTCTCGGTGCTTCGAGCAGATTGCGGTTTCTCCATCTAATATGTTGGTTTCTACTTCACTGCTAACATCTTCTAACGTACGTAGAAAAATTTATGGTTGCCAGTGATGAATCTCAGAAATCTGTCTTCGTTCAAATATCTATTTGTTTTAAAATTAACCTACAAATTTTTGGTTTCTTTTTAAAAATTAAAACATAAGTAAAAATACGTTCAAATTAGAATTTATTAACAAACTAGCTGTGACTGCGACTTCGTACGTGCCGTAGTATGTTTTTTGAAAATTACACTAGAACCTAAATTTTTTTTTGTTAACATATAGAAAAAAGGTAACCATAATGTTAATCTGGCTAATAAACTATAATGTTTCTGAGATTAGCGTGCACAGACAGTCAAAAATACTAAAAACTATTTTTTTTTACCTCGGTGACATAATTATTGTAATTAAATTTTTATAATGTACAGACACGGCTCGTTTACGATTTTATTATATACATATATAGTATGTGTATATTATAGTATATGTATATTTAAAATATGTATATTAACTCCATATATTATGTTTATAGTAACAGTAACTAATTATGTTTTTAATGTGGGAAATTCGCCACTTGCACCCAAACTGTTTTGCATCTTCAATTTAGTTTACGAGTATGTGTAATATATAATTTAATATTTATTTTTAATTTTAATTTTTGGACTTCTACAAGGGGGTGCTGGTTACTGACGTCAACCAGTCTGCCCAATTTGCGAGTGCTACCAAATTCCGGTTATTCACATACTTTTTTATTGTTATTATAAGTAATGGAAACTCACGTTTTATGCCAAATAAATAGTAAATTCAAATTTTACAATATCCTATTTAGCTAGACGTTTCCCTATCTTGCTGACACTGTGACACACGTGAAGGTGTCTGCTGTAAATATTTGAATACCACCGAAGGATGTCGTACAAAATACGATGTGGGGGCGGAAATTTTTCAACGGAAATTTTAAATCACGGAGTATCGCGTGTAATGTTGCGAACGTATATATGGAAAATGAGATTCGCCAGGACTGAATTGGTTTTCCTTTGACGGTCGTTTAGGAAATGCAAATGTTCTATTACATACGTTATTGGTCGATCTTACGACTAGAAGTAGGTAACGTTTAGTTAACCAAGTGACCAAATACTCGAGTACTTTTGAGAAAAAGAAAAGTTTATTCTACAAAAGGTTCTGTTCCAACCTGTTTCTGTTCTGTTCTGTTAAATCTGTTTCCAACCAAATCTACTGGTAAATCGAAATCGAAAAAGCGATAAATGAGGGAGGTTTGTGTATATAATTTGTAGAAAAAAATACATCATGCAAACCGGGGGTGGATCGCTAGTATAGAATAAGAGATAATGCATAGGTAAACAGGGTTCACCCAAGCACAACAAAACAAGAGCTGTTGTTTCACAGTGTTCTTCCGCAAGTAAAATTTTGTATTCGGGTCTGTGCTTTTGGGTGTAGTTACTTTAACAGCCATTGTAAGGCTTACTCAGACAATGTATGCAGCGTAAATTTTCCTAGTTTCAATAACAGTATATTCCACTTCTTCGAAGAATCCTTGGAATATTTATCTAATAGCAGTACAGTAATAAATTGGTGAGGTTGCAAAGTCGTATAAGAAGTAGAATGAAACTTGTAGCATATATAAGTTGACAAGATTTATCTAAACTGCATATCGAATTTAAATGAAACAATGGGAGAAACGTAGTTGGAAGATTGAAGCGGAATATTCCGTAGAAATATAGCAGTGTCAAGACGAGACCGCGGGCTGACAGTTGAAATAGCTGAATAGTTTCGCGGACCGAACCGGAGTGGTCCAAAGGTACAAATAAAAGCGTATACATAGGAATCGAACCAATAAAAATTCTGTTGATATCATCGTGATTACCCTGAAGTTTCAATTTTATAAGCAAAAAACTAAAAAAACAGCAATTTTTTCTATAAAATTTTTAATAACAATGTTATAAATAATAAACTCGAGTGAAAATCATGACAGTATATCATATGAAAATATTCTTCACACAATAGCGGTGTTGGTTTTCTTCTAAGACTTTTTACATGTCAAAACCTAGGTAGCTTGGCGTATAAGAGAAACCATTATACTCGTATAATTATTAGATCGCTAGCTTAGCCAACATGAATAAAGTTTACTATTAAACTATTTTTTAATTTTAAGGTTGACAGACAGGCTGACGGTCCACTTGAGGGTAGGTGGTTTACTATTAAACTATTTTTTAATTTTAAGGTTGACAGACAGGCTGACGGTTCACTTGAGGGTAGGTGGCTACCGTCGCTTATAACACAAGCAACATCACAGGTGCTACAAGTGCGCTTAGGGGAAGGGATAGGGAAATGGGCTCTGGCATTCCTTTACTCACTCACTCCGTAAGGGGCCGCCCAAATGACTGCCTGCCAGTACATCCATATTCTTTCAGCTATGTTAAGATCTAATGTATACATATCATTAGACTAGCTGGTGCCCGCGACTTCGTCCGCGTTCTCTATAGCCTTCCTCGATAAATGGACTACCCAACACAAAAATAATTTTTCAATTCGAACCAGTATAGTTCCTGAGATTAGCGCGTACAAACAAACAAACTCTTCAGCTTTACATATTAGTATAGATTAATTTGTTATCGTATCATTTTTGTAGATTTAGCTACAGACCTAAGAACAATAATAATTTCAATGTTTACTTGACCTACATAATTAAAAATAATTAGCGCCTCTTTCACGAACGTCAAGTAGGCCAAACTGTCATTTAAAGTCACCGGTAACCGGGGATAATGGAGCTGATATACCTTTGTTTGTACGGTAAATGTCCCAAAGATTAAATAGAAAATAGTAAAAAAAAATCGGCTATCGAATGATGCAGTAAACTGAGTGGATAATTCAATAAAACAGAAAATTATTTTTAAAAGTAACTAATGAACCTTAGTTTTGTAAATAACAGACTAATTAACAATACCCAATTTAAACGCCTACTTGACTCCCACAATGGATCTAATTAAAAAAAAATTTGACCTTTACCTTTATGTTGTTAAAATATATTTACTTTCATGTAAAGGTCATCAGACAGGCTGACGATTCATTTGATGGTATAGTGAGTCTGTGGTGGCTACCATCATTAATATACACATAAAACACCGATGGAATAATTTATAAGAATGTAAGGATATTATGGAAATGCATCATAATAACATCAGACGTTTTATTATTCGACAGTAGTTTATGTTATAACTTGTACCAATTAAATTGTCTCTACTATTTCATTAGAAGCCACAATTTTTCTTGATTCCGGACAGTTCTTCTAACTTTTTCCGAACCCCAAAACGATATCTCTTGAACACATCGAGTTGATATATAGCTGTAATACGCCAAGAGAACTGTAAACCACTCCAGTGTTGTGTTAGTGTAATGATACAATTTTCTGGAGCAGTACCTCCATTACTAGTGCAGCAGATGTGTGTACTGGACAGATTGGATAGGTGTTGCCAAAAAAGTTTTCAAATAAGCTTTGACATGAAATTGATCGAGTTTTAAACCAATTTATAACAGTGAAACACTATTTTGTGGATAATATATGTAATTTTAACTATGCATCCATCGAAATACTACAATGGAATTTGCGTCACAAATGCCAAAGCGGCACATAAAAAGAACGCCTTTGACAGAATCATGGCGGACTCTTGCCTTCACGCGTCAATGGTAAAAGGTAGTAACGATCAACTTCTACTATTTCATTTTAAACTCTAATTACGGGTTGACGTAGTCACATTTTCTTTAAATTAAATACTTATTATTATGTTTGTATTGTTTTAAATGACAGTTCATGCTCTACGCATATGTCACTTTTAAATGTTCCATAAAATTCGTAGTGTTTTGTATGGCACGCGGGTTCCATGTTGTAGTAGTTTAATGTATGCATCTTTTAAATTATTTGAAATAGATTACTAGGCTTAGGCTATTTTTACCATCCCAGCCAACGAATTCATGAATTACTAGCTGTTGTACCCGACTTTGTCTACGTAACTTTATAAAATATAAGCCAATGTTACTCGCTAGCTTTCTAAATAGGTGGAAGAATTCTTAAAATCGGCCCCGTGACATAGCATATTAATTGTCTATGTAATAAAAAAAAAACACTTAAATTCATGCATTAAAATATATGTTTTAAAAATAAATAAACATCAAATATATTTGTAATTTTTTTAAATAACAAAACAAAACAGAGTACAATAATTTTGCGAAATATATAAAACTTCAGACTAAAAAGAAATGTAGAGAGAATATAAATACGCAAATTAATTTAAAATGGTGTTCAACCAGAGAGGTTATTTTGTTTTGCTATAAACTATCGGTGAAAGTTATCTAGGAATATTACTTTAATAAAACAGTACTTAAATTCTTCTAAAGTAGTCCAATCTGGAGCGCAGCTACGACACTTGCACATTTTATTCTGGACAGAGTTAAAAATGTAAATGAAGAATAAAAATCTACTTATGAAAATGTTACTAGTGAACTTCGCGGCAAATCTGCTTAAGACAAGAGCATCTCGACTGATATATGGTAAATTATTCTGGACCGAGATCTTTTCAGTTTAATGAAACTATTTTTAATATAATAATGAAAAAAAAAAAGTACAGAAATGATTCATGAAAAAAAAAAATCATTTTTTATGTTAAGATGGACAGAGAGACTGACATTATAGAATTTAAGATCACCATGAAATAACAGCATGTGTTTCGGTGGGTAAGCTTTGGTTTCCTAGGATAGCGATGCCGTCATATAGCGGCCGTAATATTAATTCGCAAAAAGACGGCCGTCTTTACGGTGCCGACATGTCGGTTTCCTAGGATAGCGGTGTCGCTAACACCATCTGTCATCTTTTCGTATCTGTATACAATATATTAAAAACAGCTTCACCGCTATCAATAAAAACATTCAGAACCGACAAGACGGCCGTCATGCAAATGGCGGCACCGCTTTTTGACGTTACGGTGTCAATTACCGCTCTCTAGGAAACCGTGCCATTTTGTTTACATAGACAACGTTCTAGTGACGTCATCCACCGCTGTATTACGGCCGCTATATGACGGCACCGCTATCCTAGGAAACCAAAGCTTAAGGGATGCCAAAGCCCATTTCCCAATTTCTAGCTATCTCTTAGGCTAAGTTCACATGACCGCGCGGTACAAGATCAAACTAAACAGTGTTCCTTGTCTACATAACCGTGCGGTACAAGTTCTACAAACATGTATCGACCTGTTCAGTTTGATCCGCGCGGTCATGTGAACCTAGCCTTATCCTCAATTCTACTATGGTCGCACTTGCAGCACCTATGGCGTTGCTTATGTTATAAGCGGCGGTAGCCACCTACCATCAAGTGGACCGTCAGCTTGTCTGTCGACCTTAACATAAAAAAGTAGAATTCCTTATACACGCACGAAGTCAACAACACTGTTTTTTACAGTCTTTTTAAGTAGCAGTATCTGTCAAGCTTGCTAACAGACCTATACACTTATTGGCAAGTCCTCAAGTTGATCTAAAAATATAAATAAGAATCCAAAGTTACCCTTCAATATTAGATATCAATATCAAAAGGACCCTTTACGTCATAGGCCTACACATACTCTTAAAATAACTAAGAAAATTACTTGATTAAATTGTTTTTCTTGTTTGGCTAAAAAACTTTATCCCAATGATTGTATCACTATTTTCAATGTGAGCTACTATTATATTATACTTATCAATGTGAGCGTGTCTATAAAGGTATCTGCGGTATAATACTGCGGGCATTATTTATAAATAATCTGTATTCGAAATAGAATAACATTCAGAGGTAGATACAGGATCAACAAGGCTTCAAAACTATTTTTATCACTAGTTTCATCACTGTTTTTATCACTCCTTTGCCTTTGTCACGTTTGTTTTAATAGTTGAACAAAGGGCCATTTATGATTCAGCACAATATTATACACATGTATGTGGAAACATTGCGTTTGTAGGCAAACAAAGTGACAAAATGGTTTGCTAGTGATAAATTGTCGCCCTCACGAATTGTTCACTCTTTCCCGTAGCCCTTTTGTTTCTGATGACATTTATTATTTGCCACCTCCCTCCACTCCCGGTTATGGTCTTCGCCAACGGATATTAATAAATCGCTACACACTGCTGTTAAGTTAAAATGTGAATTCGTACATACAATTTCGAAAAAATGTATGAGTTTTAATTTATCAAGGAATAAGAAAGTATGAATTGGTATATTATTTAAGTTGTGTTGTCGCTCAATACTGGGCAAAATGAAGAATTGAAACTTAGTACGATTATAGATTACCTAAAAGAAAAGGTTAAATTCAAGGTTTTACATTCTCAGTTTCCCCTCAAAAACTAGCTATTTTAAAGATTATTTTAAGGATCTGTATGTGAAGAATATCTTGTCTGCATGATATTCTTCACATACAGATCGTAGTACGAGTAAGTATGAACTACTTTTGATGACTAATCTTTAAACTTAAAACTAATCTGTTTTAAGGATTTTTGAAGTATCCTGCCTCTTATAAGAAGTGACATCAAAAAACAAAACAGGGAGAAAAGAGGAGGTGCTAATAGTTGATATTTATAATCTTTTAAAAAATACTCCAATGCTCATACGTTTGCGTTAGCACTTGTGCTAAAGTATTATAGTAAATGTTTTAATATTTTGTCAAGGTCACGGTGTACGATCACGGTTATGTTTATTTGTGTAGTACATAGTATTCACATTAAATCCGCACGTCTAGACTAATTAATTAAATATTTTGTAATATAGTATTGAATAATTTTGCAGAAAATACCTTCAGCTTATCGAATATAATAGCCCTAAATAAATAAGCGCAAACTTGCAAAATCATTAAAAAAATCTTAAGAAGGGCATTGACATTTCGTTGAGATTATACTCGTTAATTTTAAAATTTGATTAGGGTTTTTTTATTTATATTATATACCTAACACCTTTTCACCTAGCAACCATCAACTGTGGTGAGTGATTTATATATTTTTGTACAAAGTTTTAGCTAAGCTAATGGCTATCGAATAGGCCATCAATAGCGACCCTAATCGACGTTGCTTTGAAAGCGAAACAGTGGCTCTACCGAGCTTGCGAAGGCATTATTATATGTATTTTATAAGCCTCAAAAAGGCTTTTTTTATCATTTTTACTTGAAACACTCAACGCACCCACTGTGTGACTCAGATTAAGATCAGATTAAACAAAAATTAGATGAAATATTTTAATAGTAATATGTTGAACTAGCTGGCGCCCGCGAGTTCGTCCGCGTTGAAAAAGAAAAAAATAGCCTATCCTGTGTCCCGAAGGTCTAAATGTTTATCTACCAAGTTTCATGAAAATTAGTTAATTCGTTTAAGAGTTATGGAGGAATATACATACATACAATACCAACACGTATAGATTTATTATTAGTATTGATGATGATGATAAAGAAAAAGAAAAAATAAAATACGCCGACCGCACTTCAAAGGTGAGAACAATTGCCCCGTTTTCTGCTATGATGGAGCCATACTGGTCCGTTTTGATGTGTCTGCAACGACCTTCTGCAACGAGAAAGAACGTCCATAAGGCCGGTTGTGTAAATTAGAGAGTGGAGTTTGTCACAGTACTTCAGTGCAAAGCCCACGCGGGGCGCAAATATAGGTAGGTATTGTTAACATTTACCATAAGAGGTAAAAAAAATCATCAAAACATCAAAAGGTAAACAGTGTGTATCTCTACATCTAACGATGATTACTCTCCTCTTAATAATATCTTCCATTGTAAACGAAATAGCTTTCGATTATAACAAAATATCAGCCTATCGTAACACTAATAAAGGTTTTCTGAGCTCTAATGTAGAGTAATCTAATAAAATGCTACAACGTTTTGCTATAATTTCTCTCATCGTTGACGAATATACTCGTACTAGATAGGGCTTTATATAGCCATACAAAAAAAATTATTTGTTTCAAAATTATTTTATATAATAGCTTTTTAAATCACTTCCTGTCATTTCTTTTTACAGACGGGCAAATTTTTCGTAAGAATTAAAAATGAAGTTAAAATATGTCACTTTAGCGAGTGCATGACTTTTAAAAGTATAGTAAACATAATAATACAAACGTTATCTAAAAGACATCAATCTCGAAGTTAGCCCGACTCCGTTATCCAGTAAAGCCGTATCTCAAACGGTCGGCCTAACAAAGGCTTGTTAATATTTAGACGTGAAGGGATCGACTTGGACATATAAAGCTCTTCTTCTAACGTTACATTAAATTCATTTTTGTATTTAGACTCTTTTCATACTTTAAGAATCTTTAATAATTATGAGCAAATATATCGAGTAAATCGTTTTGCATAAACAAGGTTTATAAGTTTGGGTTGTGCCATAAGAATGCCACACCCAGAGGAGATAATATTAGAATTTATATCCAAAAAGATCAAATAATATACCTACTTTCAAAAAACACAAAAATAAAATATATTTATAAACTAGCTGGTGCCCGCGACTTCGTCCGCGTTGAAAAATAAAAAAATATGTAAGCAATATAACTCTCAACCTCTTGTTGCTATAAAACTTTGGCCAGGCGTTAGTTTTTTATCTTATTTTAGATGATCCCTTTGCACAGTACTTTCTTGTATCCCTGACAACTTGTATGACAAATTTCATGATGATCGGATGAGTAGTTAAGGCGTGAAAAGGAAACAGACAGACAGCTTTAAAAATTAATTAAAAATTAAATAGATTTAAATACATTTATAAATAGATATACAATCAGACAGATTTATCTACTCTCAACCCAGCTTTTTGATTAAAATTAGACTATTTCAAAGTGTCAATTGACTGAATAAATTTGTGAACTATAAATAATTGCTTGAAGGTTCGGACTTAATATCTTTTAGAATTGAGTACATATCTAATTCGCTGTGCCTGCCAAATTAGGATAGCCGATTAGGTTGGAAATAAAATAGCCGTTCAAACTAATCCGATCGATTCAAATGTGCAGATCTGGACTTAAAATCTAATTAGTTACATATGGAATACGGATATTTTGATACCGATCCCCAATTACAATTATAGGGGGATTATGCTGGTCGAATCCCTTGATATGAGTATTTCGTATAGCCAAATTAATAATGATTTGTGATTTAGTTTAGCGATAACGTAATCTACTGAAATTAGAGATATTGTCCTTTATTTTTCTTTCATTATTATAATGTACCTACAATTCTACAATACTTGTTTAATACAATTATTAAACAAACACACACATAACATAGATACAAACTTGGGGCTCTTTCAGAACGTTAAATGAAGGAATTATGTGTGTGTGTTATACACCTATAAGATTAACAGACCTATAATGTTGACACTGGATTCAGTCTGAAAATTATGGAAGAGGCGTATGTCCAACGGTGGACATCCTACTATGCCTTAGATAATAACGATGACAAATAAAATTATTAACGAAATAAATAAATAAATAAATATATTTTTTTTATTAGATAGGTGTGGGTTTGCTCCAGCCGTGTAGCGAATATTAGGCCTATGATGAAACGAGCTCACCCAGAAAATGCCTTATTCACTCGAACTTTAAAAAGGTTTGGGTTGCATTATGAGCTCGGAATTTTTACAGTTTTTAATAAACTTCATTCATTACAAACCAAATTACAAGAATACATTTTGTTCCATCTCATTGGTTAAAATAGGTTGAATTCTTGTTTTTACACGGAAACCCTACCGGTGTAAAATCTCAAATTGAATACGTGTTTTTAATATTACATTCTAATTAAATAAAAACTCAGGTAACATAAAGGGTTTTTTTATTAAGCTTTTTGAAGTCCGTTATTTTAGAATATGCAAAAATATTAATAAAATCGCGCCCCTTTTTTATTATACTTATGGATGGATAGAAAAAAGGAAGCACCCTTTGAATTCAAAAGGTGCTTTCATCCCCTACAAAATGGAGTTTTTTAAAGGTACCGGGCTCCCAATGTTAACAAAATCATGCTTCTTGATATTGCTCATGTCGCTGGGCGACAGTGCCACATCCTAATAATTATAATAAATGCGAATGTCAGTTTTGTTTGTTTATTTGTTAGCAATCACCCCTTAACTGCTCATCACCATCATAAAATTATGCATACACATTGTCAGACATTGAGAAAAGGGCATAGTTGTACATTTTATCCAGACAAAAGTACTGTATTTGAAAAAATGAATGATTGAATAAATGTTTGAATACCTGAGAAAAACGAGCACGGGCGAAGTCGCGGGCAAAAGTTAGTTCACTATAATTTCTATGCTTTGAATCACTCGTCTTCTGAAAGATTTTCAACAATCTTATTATTTACCTTATATTTTTATTACTATTTAAAAAAAAAAGAGAAATTTACTAGAACGCACAAGGACACAATACGAAAGTTATCTAAAACAGTATATTCGCAATGTTAGGTCGTATTTGGTCGTGACCCGAGTAATTCATCACGCGATGATTGTGGGCCTAGCATCAAAAGTCTGATCTCGTGCACATGAATGGTGTTACGTGATCCGACCGTTTATGTTTTCAACAATATTGAATTAATGGGCGTTCCAAAATATTATCAGAAGTTATTATTTGTTGTCACCACGATAAAACGATGTCTAGATATTTAGAATTAGAGTAGATTACCATAAGAGTGCTTGATTTTGGATGAAAGTGCGTCTCTTTTCTGTTTTCTTCTTTTGTTTCGTTAAGTAATGTGAAAGCAACACTGTTTTGTTTGAACATGCTGTGTACACATATTTGATCCTCTGTCTAGTTCACTTCCATGTAATTATATCTATTTGATGTATTTATTGTCAGTGTCCTGTTTTGTGTACCTTAGTAAATAAAATAAAGACACCATGTTATTTGTTATCATGACTCTTCTTTAATTTTACCTAAAAAGACTTATACACAAACACAAACACCTAAAATTATTATACTTAGACATAGAACGAAGGCTAGACATGCATACACAGAAATACATAGGGTATGTCAACTCATTTTCGTATTGGTCGATGAGAAAATCGTTCCTGAATAGGCTCGTCATAATACTGGACGGTATATACAGGGTTTAACTGGATAACCGTTTATTTGATGTGCAACTATAACTTTGCCACATTATTGTAGCTATGGCCATACATATTGCGAGTATATTGCGATGTTGTATGAGTAAAGTGTGGCTATAAAAGTTAACAATAGATTTAATTGCCAACCCATTCGTAACATGTTATGAAGCACACATTATGTGTGTATTATACATACGTATAGAAAAAAATACATAGATTTTTTTTTAGATTAGTAGGGATAGAGAAATGAGCCCTGACATCCCTTACTCAATCACCAAAATAACAGTAAATAAATCATGGTGTTGTTATTTGCCAGTGGTTATTGTTGTCAGATGGGTAGCTCAATTTATGTCAACCCCTACTACCATTAATAAATAATCATAATATTTAATAGTAAACATTAAGTGTCTTTTAAAATCAAATTATAACATGCACTAACCAAATAAAATATCAATAACTGCCAGTTTATATGTTTCTCTCAGTAAACGACCCCTCAAGAATTTATTGAGAAATAATTTCAGAAGCTTCTCCCTTAAACGTTTAAGTTAGAAACTGTAAAAGCGTGGGCCGAATTGATAAATCTTCCAATCTTCATTGTCTACATAATATTTTGGAAGCTAAATTTCGCAAGGAACGCTCGACGTGACAAAGACCCGCACATAAAAGGTGTCTTGGAGATGTAAACGACCTCTGAAAGACACTTAATTTAGACAAAATAAACATTGCTATCTAACCTTGCACTCCAGTATTAACGTCTAACTACATAACGACAAAACGAACCTTTTTATTGTTTGATTAAGTTTAAGTTTTCTTGTTAAGTATCTAATTTTCTAGTACTATATTTTAGAGGTAAAACTACTGATATTAATTAATGGGGAGACAAGGTAAGGTAAGGTTAAAGTAAAGATGAACAAAACTTCGGTATTTGTTGAAAGCATCCTAGTAGCCTTATAGTAGTATCAAAGTCTTACTTAATCGACTTAAAGTTGACTTCCGCCCCAAAATGAATCGACAAGCAGCAACGCTTTAATCCTGAGTATCCTGAGTTTATTTGAGACTGCCAATTTCGGAGAGAATGCGAAGCTATCAGAGTGTCTGCAGTCATCTGGTAACAGTAACCACCATGCCTCTTGCCTCTTGAATTGCGTATTGCAGAAGCAGCGCAGCTCTATGAGGCAAAGAGGGGCAGACCGCAGCGGTATTTAAAAGGCAGGGAAGTCGAGGAGAGGGTCTCTTTTTTGAGAGCTCCCCATCCGGCGACCGACGTCGCCGTCGATTTTGAAAGCATCGAGTGTGAATCGCAGGTGCCTAATATTGGCATTGCGATTTACACAGATGGGAGCAAGATCGACGGCGGGGTCGGGGCAGCGCTTTCCTGCTGGAGGGACGGTGCGGAGATCTTTGCAAGGAAGTATGCACTGGAGTCCTTCTGTACGGTGTTTCAGGCAGAATTGTATGCTCTCCTCAGGGCGATGGAAATAGCAAAAAATCGAAAAGAGGCGGAGGTCGGCATACTCAGTGACTCTCGGTCTTCGCTGGAGCTTCTCAGGGGGGACCGGAATCCATACCACCCTCTGGTGCACGCGATAAAGAAAAATCTGCGCGTGATGGCATCAGAGGGAAGGGGAGTCCGGTTCTACTGGGTACGCGCCCATGTGGGGATTGGGGGGAACGAGAGGGCCGACCATCTTGCCAAGCTTGCGGCGACCAAATTAAAGGTCGCCAAAAGCTATGACAGGTGCCCCTTGTCCTATGTTAAGGGGCATCTAAGGAGGGAGACCGTCGCCCTGTGGGGAGAAATGTACAGAGACGGCGCCACTGCTGCGGGCACCAAACTGTTTTTACCGGATGCTGAGGCTGCGTACAGGATGATACGTAAACTACAGCTGTCACCAACGCTGGTGCAGGTGTTCACGGGACATGGTGGGTTTGCAGATTATCTGCACCGGATCAAAAAGGTTTCCAGCCCGGACTGCTTGTGCGGGCATGGGGTAGCGGAAACCGTTCCGCATCTATTAGTGGACTGCCCCAGGTTCGCGCGAGCAAGGTTCGTGCTGGAAAATGACATTGATATAAATCTGAGTGCAGATAATCTGCACAAAATCATAGAAAATAAATATATCAGTAAAAAATTTCTAGACTTCTGCAACAAAGTGGCAACGGTGTCGATCGGACTGAATAAAAAAATAACTGGATAATTGGATAATTGGATAAGATCTAATCAGCCAAACAAGGTCCCTTGCTTATGCAAGGGGTAAATGTCAAATCCCCCAAAAAAAAAAAATAAAAAAAAAAAAAAGTAACCACCATGAAATATCATAACTTACCATGTTGTTTTTCAGCAATAACAACTTGTATGATTTTGTACTTTCCCATTATTTACACTGCAATATAAACTTAAAATTGCACAGCTTATCTTGTTGCTTGTGTAAATAAACATTGGTAGCTACTTACCATCCAATAAATTGGCACTCCGACTGATCTTACATAAAAATACTGGTAAATTTGATCTTTGATATCCTATCTCAACACGTACCACTTGCGGACCGCGAGGCGCGGGCGGGGGTTTCATCCCTTCGTGGTTGATGTTCCTCGGTCACGCACGAAGCGTTACAGTTTCACCTTCCTTGTCCGAACTGCTAAGTTTCCTCAAAATTACAACCACAAGGTCTTCAAATCTAGGGCACTTACTAGGTAAGCGTGGTCCACCTTCGGCCACATATTCACCTTACATCAAGTGAGATCGTGGGAAAGCGCTGCCTTGATAAAAAAAAAGCAATTACTACCAGAGTAGTGGTAGGACACACTGCGTTTTGCAGTCATTTGGGCAGCCCGTCTGGCGGCAGTAACCACCACCTTACAGAATACCACCGTGAAATAACAGCATTATGTGCTGTTGTGTTTCGGTGAGTGAGTAAGGGATGCCAGAGCCCATTATCCCATCCCTCCCTTATCCCTTATCCTTAACCCTTCTATGGCCGGCAGCGCACTTGTAGCCCTTATGGCGTTGCTTGTGTTATAGGCGACGGTAGCC
The DNA here is from genome assembly GCA_945859745.1 of Synanthedon formicaeformis. Classification (NCBI taxonomy): domain Eukaryota; kingdom Metazoa; phylum Arthropoda; class Insecta; order Lepidoptera; family Sesiidae; genus Synanthedon; species Synanthedon formicaeformis. The sequence goes on from OX243963.1 coordinate 1,946,742, forward strand.
ACCTACCATCAAGTGGACCGTTAGCCTGTCTGTCGACCTTAACATATAAAAAAAAAGATCAAATTTTACCATATAACTCAAGTACTAAAATAATCATACCTTCGTGTCGGATTGACAGCCCCATAAAAGAATGTTTGTATTAACTGGGATTTACTGGATTTTGATTTTTAATCCAAATTATAATAACGTCTTCTTGAAACATTTGTCTTTTCAATATGCCTGAATTCTCGACTTCATTATTTTCTCTCGTAGTTTTCGTAGCTTCTCTACAAGTGTTCTACACGGCTACGAAACTTCGTAGACAAGTGTCTACGAGTACCGCAGAATTGGTAGAGTTTGCGCGCCTTTTATGTTTCCTCTTTTCATTCTTAAAATTCTAAGTAAAGGAGAGTCGTTTCTGACGACGATTATTATAAAAGATAATCAACAAAGGAAGGATTGTTTGTCATGAGAATGGCGAACGTAATTTGAATGGTAATGGGAAGGCGGTGGAGCAACGACATTTTTCTTCACAAAAACCTTTTGAAAGAAAGAAAAATATTCGGCAATCTTTTTTGTGAATGTCCTAACTTATTTAAATGAACCTGTGCTTAGCGCATTTATTTAAGAAATAAAAATTTTATTCAGTCATTTAACAAGGCGTTGTTGATGTACTTTAACATTCCTTCAAGTCATAAATATTTTTCGTTAAATTTTTAAACATTTTTATTTATATTATTGTTCTCTAAAGACTACGGTCACATAACAGCATAATGATTTGTTAGTGGTTCCTTGCATAATGATTGTTAGTCATAATGATGTTATGGAACGGTAGCCATCTACCATCAAATTGACCGTCAGATTATCTGCCACATTTTATCATAAAATATATTCATTAATATCACTATTAAGGAAGTCCTTTAGTCTACTCTAGATACATCAGTGTCAGATTATCTTGTCTTCTAACATAATTGTAATATTATCTAATATACAAGTAAATCATGCATACCTTTGCGTTGCGGTGTGCATTCAAAATAATCAAAGGAAATTGATATTTCAGTATAATTAATAAAGTTTATAATTGCATGCTTCATATTGCTATATATCAGCGGCAGTAACCGAGATGACGAGTAATGAAGTAAGGAATATCGCAAATATTTTGAAAGAGACCCATAAGAGCGTCTGTCTGTTTGACTAAACGGATGCAATTTTCCTTGTCAATTAAAGGAATTCTAAAGAAATATGGAAAAAATTATGCCTTATTAAAACCATTTGATCGTTTACAGCATAAGTAGGTATGCCTAATATTATAAACATTATTTATAATCCATTAGCACGAGAAGAATGTAGACTCTTAGTGTTATGGTTTTCAGATTGGGCATTCAAAATTTCTAGACAAAATTGCCTTTTAGTCGATTCCACACGTACGAAGTTAAAGGCCAGATTTTATTATTCAAGTAATAATTCGAGTCTCGCATAAATTAGTGGAGTACCATTTGTATTAAGTCTAATTTTCAAACAAAAAGTCGAAAAAAGAATCAAACATAAAGGCTTTACAAATTTATAAGAAAATTATATCACTAAATTATTTGGCATTTAACCTTGTTTTAAAACAAATATCTAAGTAAAAGGTTTAGAATGGGTTTAGATAATAAGCCGTCTTGACTCAGTCATGTTTGCGGTCAGAAGTGGTCCTCGGTTTTATAAAAGATAAAGGTAACCTATCCTGTGTCCTGTACGTCTAAATGTCTATCTACAAAATTTCATGAAAATCAATTAATTCGTTTAAGAGTTATGAAGGAGCATACATACATACAATACCCACACTTACAGATTTATTATAAGTATTGATTGATAATTTTATTATAGTTTTATAATTACATAAGTGACTACGATATCATCTCAAGTAACCCTGAAATCATATAAAAAAAATTTAGTTTCTTCAAAAACACATAATTTCAAATATATATGTAGTAATTTTTAAATAGAATTTAAGTGCTACAAAAATATTTACGTGCTAAGCAAAATATTTATAATGATACAGCAAATCATTACCTAGATAATCGCCCGTGGATTCCCTAATAGGCTCACAGCATGTACAATGGACACCCAAAATGGTTATAATAACAACAATATAGTAGATTGGTGAAAGCATTATGATAATGGAGTTAAGGCTAGTATACATTATTGACACGCGAAGCGACATAATAATAAATACAGCCAGGACTTTTCAAGTACAACAAGATTAATGCTATTTAATAAATAGGATTAGCTTAGTTATTAAGCTAGTTATAAAATATTGCGAATAATTTAATTTAAGTATTATTAAATGTATTATTAAAGTATTATTATTAATAATTAAATGAAGTCTGCTTATATAGATATTAATTACCTCTTACTAACTACGTACTTCGCGTTAATAAAGCTATAAGCGTTTAAGTTAAGTGAAAGAAAATATATATTTTAAACATAAAGAAAACACTCAATTATTAAATTATCTATATATTTCATATCAGATAGATTTAATCGAAGTGTATTAGATTATGGGTCGATAAAAAATTCTATTTAGAGTTGAGTACAGATTTCCAGTGTTAAATAATTCTTAATACATTTGTTATGGTAGATATCTCGCACATACATAAGGCAAGAACACATGGCGTTATTTAAGTTATTTTAGATAAAGTTGAGAATTATTTCGTTAGTGTGTACCATGTCTAAGCTTCGAAGGGTGCTGCGCAAAGAATAATTCACGATAAGTGTACTTAAGAACAACACTCCGAGCGTAATATTTTTATCCTATTTGGAGTGGATATTGTTTTTATTTCGAAGCAATAAGTTTTAATGATATTTTTTTTTTAATTTATCCATCAATTATTATAATATTTATCTGAATTTATTGGGTGCAATTTATATTTTCTGCAAATATAGAATGGCGCTAATACCAGCGAACAAAGATGTCGGCGACATTAACTATTTAGCCATCTTTGAAATATATAATTTGTCTTGTCCTAATTTAAATGAGTAAAGAAGTTTTATTAAACTTCCACGAATTCCTACAAACTTTCCTCGTTTATCTCTCTTTTTATTAAGTGAAAACCTATCAAAATCCGTTGGTTGATTTAGAAGAAGTTAGCTGTGAAACAAACAGTATCAGACGGAGACCTTATTTTATAATATGTATTGATATTAGACGTATAGAAGATTAAGAGAAAACTCCATTCATTAAGAGAAAACAGTATATTCATTGAGTGGTTTAGAATAAGCTTGAGAAGAAACAGCTTGCAAACAGTGGCTTTGTTTTATAACTAGCTGGCGCCTGCGACTTCGACCGCGTTGAAAAAGAAAAAAGTAGCCTATCCTGTGTCCCGTACGTTTAAATGTTTATCTACCAAATTTCATGAAAATCAATACTATTATTAGTATTGATGATGATTGATTGATGATGGTAATATCATAGATAAATGATTGGTCTCGCTGCTCTCGACTAGATACGGCCCTACCTAAAAGCAATAGCTCCGTGCATGCGGCAACTTTTTATTGTAGTGTGTGTAAAACATAGTCACTAATTATCACTTTTTACTCAGTATAATTATATTTTTAAACAGTTTCACTACTCAAATTGGCGCCCAAATTATCATGCCCAAAATTTAATAAAACATTCGACGCGTACACATCACAGACAGTTTGCAGTGTGACTAGCTCGAGTACGCCGAATTCGGCGTAATATTTGTTGTCGCATTTGTCAAGTACCAGCGGCTGTATCTAGTAGAGCGCAGCGAGACAAGTCAAATATTTTTGGTGCGATATGTATATTATTTGTATAAGTAGATATAGATTTGAAATGTCTTCAAAAAGAGATTATTCATATTACAAGCTAATATAGAATAGAGAAACGTAATATCCTGAACGCAATATACAAATAATGTAATTATAATTGTAATCCCGCGATCCACCCGACGTCCGTTGGTAGGTCAACACAATGCAATGGCGTAAACATGTTATTTGCATATTTGATTGAGCACCGTCCAAATAGTGACATGCATTTCCAAAACAGCATTAATTTTGGGCGCTTTGAAATGATAATTGTACACAGATATTATGTTCAATCAATATAGGCAATATGCACAATTCTCGACACAAAGGCACTATTTAATTTGAGCTGTAATGTTGAAAGGGATGACTAAAAACGTGGTTGATATTAATATTTATTTAGAGCTGGAAATAAAATGGATATTATATCTACTTAAACAAAGACTATAATTAAACGCACACTAACCAATGGTAAATGCGCCTATAGTTATATTACATGGCTTATAGAACTATATTTATAATGGTTTTATACATTTAATTAATATTAAATGTTATTTAATTACTTAAAAATGAATTTAAAACAAAATAACTTATTCCTATTAGTAAATAAGAAAAAAAGTATGTACAACCATTAAAGTTAATGACGCTTTTTAAATTCACAAGCTTTATTTTTCAAATGTAAGAAGTTAAGAACTGACAGTTTTAATTAATATATTTTCTTAACTTTTCTTAAGTTTTGTCCGGTTTAGTCCAAGTTTAAAACTACGCCGTCTATCATTCTTTGCGCGAAGCATGGTTTAAATTAATTTGGATACCTTTCATGTCAGGTTTCAGTTGTTTTAACTATTCATTTTACTTTTCCCATGAATTATAGCTCTTTTTCAGTCAGGTTGACGGTCCAGTGAGGTTGAGGGAAGGAACACAAGCAATTGCAGGAAGGGTACAAATATGAATTTGACTGTAATCAGGTTGAAAATAGGGTAATTATGACAAAGAATCAAGCAGTAAAACCTAGCCGTACACAATCGCCTTAATTATAATATTTCCGTTAAAACTTTCAAATAGTGTTAAAATTACCAACATAGTTCACGTGAGGACCGAAGAGATTTTCCATGACGTAATTACATTTTAATGAAAGTCTGCAATACGTAGTACAGGAGCGAAATAACAACTTTATTTAAATTTTGAAGTTAATTTTTGCAACAGTTTCTATGTGTATAAATTCGAGGTTATAACAAAATATAATCAAATATAGTCATAATGATTTATTTAAGGGGTATCATTGTTATATTAAAAAAATGCATGAAAACAGTTCTTCGGTTTATCAAAGAACATTATGTGTGGACTTGTAGTTGAAAAGTGACTAGGCAACATCCTGAAAGTATTTCTTTAGGAATTTCTTTAGGAATGTCGCATTCAGATACTTATACTTCTACCTCATCCTTTCCTTGAGGAATATCAATCGCCCCGTGCCCGCTTGACGTTGATTTTTGGGACAGCCTGTATAATAATTTATTTGTGAATACTGGTGTATGTGTGTCAGCTTGGTCAGCTCCGACACACGACTGGACCTTATCCTTTCGAATGATTATAAAACACACCGAAGAACAACATTGTTCTTTTTTTAAAATAATATTGTGTAGATGGCGCAATATCAAAAAAATAGAACGTAACCAACGCATAACATAACGCATTGTTGTGACAATTCTGATTTTACTCCCATAAATTTTCATACCATTGGCTTATACTAATATGCAAATCGATTCTTTTGGGGTAAACTCCAAAAGATAGTTAACTATACATATAATTAGTTTAATTGTATTGGGAAGTTATTAAATGTATCTTCACAACTTTTATTTTAATTAAATTAATACTCGGTTTTTTTATTTTTTATTCACATCTAAAATATATTCTGGCAAAGAATTATTTTCGAAGATCCAGTCTCGAGTGAAATTTATTTGAAAAATGACCTCCCCTCCATGTAATTGCTGATAGATATCGGCAAAGAATTAATGGTAAGCGAAATCGTCAAGTCGGCTTCGATTTATCTTCTATCGATAAAGTTAATGAAGACTCGGGGAAATTGATTTTGAAGGTTTCTCCAGGAAGGGTGTCGATTTTATGAGTAATCATTAAAGGAAATAGACTAAATTAGATTTTATAATAATATATGGTAAAACAGTGAGCGCCTCTTTCACAAACGTCAATTAGGCCAAACTGTCATTTAAAGTCACCGGTAACCGGGGATAATGGAGCTGATATACCTCTGTTTGTAAGGTCATGTTTAACTACATGTAAAGTGTTGATTAGTTACTTTTAGAAATCATTTTCTGTTATATTGAATTATGCACTCAGTTTACTGCATCATTCGATAGCCGAATTATTATTATTATTTTCTTTTTAATATTTGGGACGTTTACCGTACAAACAAAGGTATATCAGCTCCATTATCCCCGGTTACCGGTGACTTTAAATGACAGTTTGGCCTACTTGACGTTTGTGAAAGAGGCGCTAAGCTGTATGTACTACAAGCCACACAGCGCTGATATTCCGTTTGAGACCTCAAACTTCATGAAGGTACGCCCAATTATATTAAATAGATAAAATATAACGCCATAATAATGAAATACGGCTATAATAATGTGCTTGTTGACATAAATATAAGAAGTAATTTTTTTAAATATATTAATTTACTAGCGGTCGCTCTTGGCTATGCACCCGTGCAATTTTTATTGCAAATTGTATAATAATATATAAAACCTTGTTTATTTTCCATTATAGATGGCGGGAAGCGACTTTGTTTTATTCTACGAGGTATGTAAAGATGTATCAATAGTTTTTATAAATGACAAAAGTTACAAATATCTAAGTAAGTAAGAATAAATAATAAATAAACGGACAAAGTGTGTGTGTCTGTTCTGGCTTGTGTGTTTTCATGAAATATGCGTATTGCGTCCATATTTCGTATTTGTAGCGTTTTTACTAAATTGAAATTTGCATGATATTTCTTAAGGATCTCGTGAAAAAATTTTCATTTTCTTAATTCATGGGGGTGATTGAAGTGTAAGTACGAGTATTAAGTCTTTCGGAAAAGTTTAAAGATACGGAACGAATAAAGTAGCTTGAAGATGTGTCGCTTTTTAGTATTAATTAAAAATCAATTTCGGAGTGCACTTAACAAAACAATCTTAAAATGTTAAATGCAACGGGCAAAGTTGAATCCGTTTTAAAAGTTGGTTCCGACGAGGCTTTTAGCGCAATAAATGCCTTCCTTCCTCTCTCTTAAAAGTTTCCTTTAGAACAAAAAGATTTGTTTTCTTTATCCCGTAGACAGCCATCTTTGCCATAGATACAAATTTAAATAGAAATGGGTGTGACGGAACTTGCAAGGCGTTGCAAGGTGTTATGATTAGCTAGACAAGGTTGTTTTAAGCTATGTCTAAAGAAGCATTAATTCATCTAGACGGCAGCAAATAATACAGATGTAGTTTCTAATCCCCGTGGGACGTGCACTGAGTCCGAGAATGTTATTGTCATTCGAAGAAATATATTGTAATTGGTAGTGGCGGTGCACATTGCCTTCTGCAGTCATATACTGGGTAGACCTTCTGTCGGCTCCAACCACCGTAAAGTAACAGCACAAATGCTGTTTTGTTTTGAAAACCAGAGGTCTTTCCTACCAGTGGTGTTGAGTGACAGAGCACACAGACTTTGTTTAGCAGCCTTCGACCAGTTAAACTAGATATACCTAATATACTTTCTAGCTTGTTTTTACTCGCTTACAGAAGACCACCAAGAAATAAAAATGTATTGTTCTTATATTCTTATCTAATTTAGGTCTTATATTAATTTTATCTTTGCATGAGTAAGTGATGTCGTAGCTCATTCTTCTATTGTCAATTTTATTCTATCCAGTCGGCAACGCAATTGCGTCTGCCTGAATAGAAACTACTCGTACGTAATTTATGGGTTATAGAGCTAAATGCTAAATCTGTGCATAATTACATTTTCATAAATAAAATGAAGTAGTAATTTCATGATCAGCTCTAAGCGTTTCTCTGTCTATCCTCTTTACACTTCGGCATCGACTCTACGAACCGATTTTGTAGGTTGAATTGCAATTTTGCCTCCAATAAACTTTCTTATGTCAACTTCAGCTCGTTCTGCATTCAGATTTACTTGAAGTAAATAAATGTTCTTTTGTTGTATACTTTATTTCGGCCATTTTTAATTGAAATCAACAAAAAGTTTCATTGAATCCGAATTTTGTATACAAACTTCTCCTGACTGTGTAATACGAGTATTGGTACAACACTGCAGTTTGTTAAATTATTGTGGGCATGCAAAGGACATACTCGTAGTTTAATCTGTAACAGAAAAGCTAAAGATATTGCTTATTTTTTTTTGTTTTTTTTTTGTACGCGCTCATCTCGATGTTGTATTTGACATATTATTTAGCAATGTTAGCATATAATATTATACATATAACTAGCTGATGCCCGTGACTTCGCCCGCGTTAAAGGTAAGGGATGTATAGCGCCTGACTAAATGTGTAAAGCAACATAACGCCGGACATCTTTGCTGTTATAAAATTTTTAGGGGTTGTATCTTTATTTTTAGTAGATCGCTGGTGCCCGCGACTTCGTCTGCGTTGAAATTATATACTAAAACCTTCCTCTTGAATCACTCTATCAACTAAAAAACCGCATCAAAATCCGTTGCGTAGTTTTAAAGATCTAAGCATATATAGGGACAGACAGGCGGGAACCGACTTTGTTTATACTATGTAGTGAAATATGAAGCTATAAATAATTAATAAGAACAGTAAGAAATTATGTGCAAGTCCTTGATATTTTTATGTTAAGTTAGGCAGACAGGCTGACGGTTCACTTGATGGTAGGTGGTTACCGTCGCCTATAACACAAGCAACGCCACAAATGCTGGAAGTGCACTGCCGACTACAGTAGGAGGATAAGGGATCGGAAAGGGATAGAGAAATGGGCCTTCGAATCACTTACTCACTCACCAAAACATAACAGCACACGTGCTGTTCATGGTGGTCTTAATATATGGCTGCGAAACGCAGTGAGCATTGCCCTACCATATAACTGTTGTCGGCTAGAACTTTGTTATTACTTTCTGAAGTCGACTTTAATTATTGCAGTTTGTACATTTACATTAATATTCAGAACTGAGTTTGTATAGAACTTTTGCTCAATTGAAAACTCTTATTATGATTGAAATTGTGTACGTGTTTATTTTATTAAACAGAGAAATATCACTCGCATCGCATACGGTGTTAATGTCCCTTGGGCTTAAGTACGAATGAATTTGAAAATAAAATTATTACATTTATCTCGAACGCGACGCAGCCCGGGGATGTAATCCGCCATCTTAATAAAAATGCATTGAATATTAAATGCACTCTACAGATAAAACGTAAATGTATAACTCATAGGTCGTTCGCATTTCAACGAATAAATGCGCTTTGATATATTTTTTTTATATTAAATTTAAAACCAAGAATAACTCAAACATTAAGTTATGATTTATGAAGTGATAAACAACATTAATTTCTAATTTTTAGTCTCTAGGAGATGAGATCTTTCTAATTTGTTTTACCTAATCTTAAAATTAAATTATGTTTTTTTTTATTTTATAAACCTATTACTTTAGACATTGTAATTATATTCATAGCTATTTTATAAGATGTATTAGATTATTTATGCCTAATATGTTATATTATATACCTAATTTAATTGTGAATAAAAGTTTTTCGGCCTTTAAAAAAACTATATTTTAATGCTTTTCTGACAACCACATTATTAAAAAAAATATATACGCAGCTACAAACAATATTTACAACAATGCAAAGTAAGAATATATTTCATTAATATACAATAAATTGTTTTGCTTTGTATTTTAAAAGAAAATAAAATTCCATTCGCGTCAAGAGTTTCTACAAAAAAAAAAACAATAATGTTATGTTTTTTAGAACCTAACCACAAAAACAACAATAAAATATATGCAAAAGTTATGTTCTGAACAATTGCATTAAGTTCCACAATTTCTTATAATTTACGAATGCGGATGTAAAAGCTTTCTCATAAAAGTGTAATAATATGCGTTCACGGAAAACCATTTTGCTGAAACGGCTTATAAATCGTAAAAGCGGGTCTCTTTTAAAAGTTCCAAAGGGAAAGATAATTTCACTATGATGTAACGAGTTACATAAATCACATTGAGCTTTTATTACTTACGGTTGACGAAAATGTGTACCTTTCTTTGAGTTGGCCGGCACAGTAGCTTAATAAAATGAAAAAACACATTCAGAAAGGTAATAAAGGAAAGGTGAACGTTGTAAATGAAGTGAAAATAGGGTAGGCATAATAAAGATCATATCTGGTTGTGAAGACCTCAATAAATAAAAGCTATAGTGATTATGACTGACTTTAAAATTCTAAATAGGTAATGAAGATAACATGACATTCTTTCATAGAGACCTGTATCTTAAGTTGATGGTCTGATATGTTAACATTTATTATAGTCTTCTTCCTCTTTCTGTGCTATGTTTAATCAATGATTAGCTCTATTTATTTATCGGCACAAAAACCAAGGACACAAACAAACAATCAAATCGTTCCTCTTTATAATATTAGTATAGATAAATAAAAATGAAATGTGTTGCGAAGCTCAAAACACGAGAATGGCTGGACCAATTCGGCTATCATTATTTTTTTTAATATTCTAAACAAAATTAGGGGCGTTGCAATTACAATGAAAAACGATCATTACCAAGACTGAAAAAAGGACAATACAATTTCTTTTTTATACAAACGAATTGTGAAACTGCAGGGCTGTTAGTTATAACTGTTATAACAGTTAGATATAACTAACTGTTAGTTATACTTATTTAACCAAAAACTTTTAATTAAAATGGAGCTACAATCAATAAGAGCAGATTAAAAAAAAACTAGGAAAGATTTCATAGCATAAATGAAGTAGCCGAAACTGTATGCTTAAGTATATCAATTTACATTAACCCGGGGTTGAAACCACGGGGTACCAACGGTATATCATGAATCGAAGCAATTAAAGACCTTTTTTAAAACCTTAAGGTTCAAATTAATTGACACAATTAACAAGCGGAGTAATAAGTGGTATACAAACTCAGTAACCGCCGTTAAAGTAAACAAATAGAGGTTAAACATTTTTAGAGTAAGCGCTTCTTTCACCAACTGTCAAGTAGGCTAACTGTCATTTAAAGTCACCGGGTAACCGGGGATAATGGAGCTGATATACCTATGTTTGTACGGTAACAGTCTCAAACATTGAAAAGAAAATAATAACAAAAAATCGCCTATCGAATGATGAAGTAAACCGAGTACATAATTAAATAAAACAGAAAATGATTTCTAAAAGTAACTAATCAACACTTTACTTGTAATTGGTGAAAGAGGCGCTAAGAGTAACAACAAGTATGGTAATATAAATTGTCAAAGCATTTAACGATCATAAAAATGTTTATAATTGAAACAAAAAAAACAGCCGTTAAATCCATCATAAGTCGCTTCATAGAGCGAATGTCACCCCTCAAACGGCGGATATGTTGCAGCTTATCCGGACTGTACCGGATCTAGTATGAAGTCCGATCACGCTCCCAATAGCCCGGCGAACGACCGCCGTGAGTGCGACGACGTGACTTTAGTCTGATGAGTATTTTTCCAAAGCGTTTGTTGTTTTAAGCAAAAAGTTCACTGTCACCATTAAACGTGATTATTTTGAGAATATTGTCGAAACGCTTCCAATAAAATTTTGTAAAAGTCGCATTACAAAATTGCGTCGCAATAAAACCTTTTGCAAATGTCTTCACTGGAGGATGTTTTCATTGAATCTGTGGTGTCAATGTTACAAAAGGGAGTGCAACGTTCTCAGAACGTGCTGGAGGAAATAGAGCTTCAGTAAGTGTCGGGCCTGCCGTAAATTTAGTGAACGTTTTTTTATATGAAAATGGCAAGTTGAAAGTTCCATAAATACGCTTCCAACAAGCATCTTACTTCGTCGTCACTGTTTAATGTTTATTTATATGTTCTGGGTTCTTTAGCCTCAATTTGTTAAATTATAATTTGTTAAAGTGCATAATTCAATAAAACAGAAAATTATTTCTAAAAGTAACTAATCAACATTTTACTTGTAGTTGGTGAAAGAGGCGCTAATAGTTATGGAGGAACTTACATACAATACCTACACTTACAGATTTATTATTAGTATTGATTTGCTATGGAGGTATACTTGTTTTTTATTGTTACAAAATTATATTGTGGTCACACTGGCCAAAGATAACTTTTAAATGCACCGAACCAAGTGTGCCAAACTTAACTAGTCATTAAAATGTATAACACATTTTAAGTTCCCAATACATTGTACTACGGATACTTGAATATGTCAGTAATTCAAAGCCGGTAGATATAATCCAGTCTGAACCAGATGGTGCCATCAAACGATGTTCAGATAACCGGCATACAAGCATTGTTTGTTTAATGAGATTCCAAAGCCATTGCTTAATCGATTTATTCATATATGCGACGGACATTCAATATTATTACATGACGTGTAATTATCGTCAAAACCGTCAGTAATATATTCGCGAATTCACATATGAAGTGGCGCTTTTTTCGCATATAAATTACTAAGCAAAAAATGTTTTTAACTGTCAAAAAAATAGATGATTAGGTACGGGTTATTACAATATATTTTATAAATTTTACTTATTTTATTTTTACTTATGTTTAAAAGTGATATGCTTCAAAATGCTACGCTTCATGCTATGTTATGCGTGATATGCTTCTTCCTTCAAAATCAACACATTTTAAAAAGAAAAAGGAGGATGATAATTTTCGAAATCTCAACGAATTCATAAATGAAGACGTGAGTGGATGAAGGTAATATTATGTCTATATGAATGATTACAATACCTTAAGATCGTCGATTTAAGGCTTTTTGGAAAATAAAAAGTTCAAAAGTGTTATGTACGGTTAATTATAAAAAGCGAAAAGTGCAGAAAAGTTTACTTTTGTTAATGGAAGAGGGAGCTATGTATGACTTTTTTTTAAATTAAATATTAAAAGTGTTTACATGCTATCGTACCATTAATATTTTAGGTTGTTTACACAACTTTGCATCATAATTTAGTAGAAAAATCAGTTCCGTGGCAACTTATCTCAAAAACTAAAAGTAAACCTCGATTTATTCAAAATTGGAATTTGCAACATATCACCTTCATCCACTCACGTCTTCAAATATTCCATCTTTCTTTCTAACCACTATCCGTGATCTAACTAAGTGGTTTATAATGGTATAACATAAATAATGGTAAATAAATATTTAAAAAACAATAGGGCCGTGGCGTAAATGTAGCTGGCCATAATTTGGAATTGATGAAGGCAACTCGAACCGTCATGTACAGAACTCGACCCGTGTTAGTCGTTAACACACTTGCTCTGTATGAAGCTGTAGCTGTGTTGCCTCTGTTAAATTGTTCGTAAAACAGTATTGCAGTTGAAATAATGGCAAGGATCGCATTGATTTTTATATACTACTAGTTGGCGCCCGCGACTTCGTCCGCGTTGAAAAAGAAAAAAGTAGCCTATCCTGTGTCCTGTACGTCAAAATATTTATCTACCAAGTTTCATTAAAATCAGTTAATTCGTTTAAGAGTTATGGAGGAACATACATACATACATACAGAAAAAAAATCTAAAAATTGTCAATTTAGTTTCAGTATCATGTATAGAGTCTATCAACACGATATCTCAGAAAACAAAGTAACTTACTCGGTGACCAACCCTTACATATTTATTATTAGTATTGATTAGTAAAAACCTACAGAATTAGACGGCACCCAAGTCACAATAATCTGTGTGTACAACAAGTCAAACATCGCTAATCTCCGTTTAGGACCTCATAAAGCCTTCATGGATGTCCGCCCAAAGGACCATTCTAGAAAGATAAAAAATACAGCTGTAATAAAATTAAATAAATGAATACGAAACAACGAATATTACACTTATTTTATACAATATACTAATAATAATAATATACAATATACTAATAATAATAATATACAATATACAATAATAATAATATAGTGTGACAATAATACTGAGGGCCTCTTTCACCATCTGTGAGTAAAGTGTCAAGTAGGCTTACCGCCATTTAAAGTCACCGGTCAACGAGGATGATAGAGCTGATATACCTTTGTTTGTAAGGTAAAAGTCCCAAACATTAAAAAGAAAATAATAAAAAAAACATGTCAGTCGTTAGACTAGTCAGAAGTGAAAACGTAGCTTCACAAAAATAATTGTATGATATTTAATTTCCTTGACATTATGGAATTAGGTAAATTGTCCCAATTATTGATCGCAGAAAATACAAGAGAAAATATATATATGACACTGACACACAATGACAATAATAAACTCATAATGACAGACCATTAAAAAGGTTTATGAAACTATTTTATTGGTCAGAGGTGTAAACCATATTGATCCTTGTTATCATATCTAGTAAGTTTACTTTCAAATGCAGTTGTCTGCTTTGGTCAGAAGTGTGTGTATATTCAATGATTTTACCCCATCTCAAAAACAAGCCTAAAGAAGTTTTCACTTCAAAAATTCGCCTATCGAAGGATGCAGTAAACCGAGTGAGTTTTAATAAAACATAAAATTATTTCTGAAAGTAACTAATCAACACTTTACTTGTGATTGGTGAAAGAGGCCCTAAAATAAAATTTTATTATAAATGCGCAAGTGAATTTGTTTGTTACGCTTTCGCGCCTTAACTAATCAAAAGATTATTAAAGTTTGCATAGAGCCTCCACTTAAATGCAAACTTACAAAATCTATAATTTTCATAAAATTTTCAAATTCCTTAGGTTCATTTCCATAGGTAATATATATATTTTAAAATTAATAGGCATAAAGGAAATAAAGAATATTTCGGTAAAAGTAGAACACCCCGTTGTGAACACTAAGGGATAATTTATTATTCATGAGCCAGTTTGCTTACAAATTACCTACAAAAATATTGCTAACAGAAAGGAGAAAAACGAAAATATATATTTTTGCCACAAATTTAATGGGTTTCTAGGGAATTAATGAAAACAATATTATGTCAATCGAAGTTTTTTTTTTATTGTAAATTAAGTTTTTGTAATAATAAATTCGGCTGATGCTGTAAATTGTTTGACAAGGGAACCGAGTGACAAGCTTGGGATTCGAGCAGCTATAAATTACCTGCAGAAATGAAAAATGATATTTTGTATTTTATAGCAAAATACAATAAAGTTGCCATAAATTTTAATCATTATTTGTATAAATTATTCATTGATAATTTATTAAGTATATACAATAAAAAAATTCTTCTTTTTAAATATTTAAGATACAAAATACTGACTCACGTGCTGACTGTAAATCAAAATTTTTATCATTATCATCTCAGTCGTAGGACGTCTGTCACTGAAAATAGGCCTCCCTCATAATTTTCCAAAGGGATCGGTCAAACGTAACCTGGATACCTTTTAGGTGTTCTTAAAAGTTCAAGTTAATTATAAAACAAGAAAAATAAATTACAATTTTAAACCGTTTAATTTTTCTTTTCTTATATTTTTTATACATAGAAGGAAAATTTTGTGGAATTATTCATAAAGTGTTCATAAATTCAACTTCGAGACTTTTAAATTCACCTCCAAAGGGTGTTGAACAGGAAGTTTGTCTGCAAACTGAAGGAAAGTAGGTAGATACTAACTTATAGTGAAGCTGCATGAAGTAAATACAAATTTAACGTACCGTGAGCAACTGCTATCGATGTGATAGGTATACTTTTTCTATCGATATAATGAGTATCTAATCAATCAGAAAACACATGGCACGTTGCGCAGTAATAATTTAGGCTTTTGCCTACAGAGGTTGTCGGTTAAAAAAAACTAACGGACCATCCAGCTAGACAGCTTGATTTGTCGGTTGGTAATAGACGGAAAGCAAGCACTACAGAAGACCGATATGAAATAACAAATCTGAATGCCGTTGTGTTTCAGTGAGTGAGCGAGGGCTTTTCTATCCTCTCCTAATCTCTTATTTTCATCCTACTAAGGTCTGCAACACATATGGCATTACTTGTGTTAATAGATGTCTTAGCCTCCAACCATCAAGTGGACTCTGTCAGCCTGCCTGCTAACCTTTACATAGAAAAAATAAGTGGAGTTTGTGTATTGATAAATTTAAATACCATAATCACAACTGTAATAGTAAATCATATTAACATTTAGGTCATATTAGGTATAGGAAGGTCTGATTTTACCAGGTCTGTCTATTTTCAAGTTAAAAGGGAGCAGGCAGGCTATTGGATACTTGATGATGTGTCTACTGTCCCCTACAAACATAAGCAACTTCAGACTTCACTTCAGCGCACTAGACAAGATAAAGAATAAGAATAGCGCAGGTACTACTGTAACTTAGAACTATATTTTCTGTAGATATTATTATTTACAAACTTTCCTGCTTCCTTTCGTTATAGGTTCTTGTTAGACGCTATAAAGAGCCGCGTGTGTTGGCAATGAACGCGTAATATTTCCTCGCGATTTTTCCTTGAACATTTTCACCTTCACGTGTTCTTGATATAGTGTGAACGGTCTTAATAGGCTTATAAAATAAGTTGGCACATGGCGCGACACCTTTAGTTAGTACAAGCATACATTTTATATACCAATGTTTGTTTTTCTGAATATTCGACGTAACCAATACTCTTTTAATCTTTATATTCACATATGCACCTTGGTATACATTTGTGTAACTTTTGTGTAACTAAATCACCAAATGGATTTTAATACTATTTTTACTAGACGAAAGCCGGAGGCTGTAAACGGATTTTCTATAATACACTTTTAGCCTCGTACAAAAGTTAAGTATCTTATCTGATTAGATAAATTGTATAGATGTTTATAAAAAACTTCATATCTCGTAAGTGTCATTTAAAAGTAATTGAATAAGCTCTTTTTAATGCTACCTCCTGCAAAAGAAAATATACCTAAGTTCATAATAGTTTAATAAAGAATTGCTTTCGAAAAATATCGAAATATAAAAGCACAACATTGAATTTGTTGAAATACTTTTACGAATTCGAATTTGTACCTTAAGAACTTCCGTTTAAAGTTCAGCTTTCACTGCACTACATTGAAAGCTACATTGAAGACTTTCTATTATTGAACATTTTGTGTGACTGGTATTGGCAGTGCTGCGGCACGTTGTACTTTTTTGTGGGGACCTTAACGTCGCAGTAATAAAGGCCATTATTAATATTTCCATAAAGTTTTACAATCTGCGGTAATGCACTAGTTATTGTACAAACTGGGTATTGTTAAATTTATTTAATACATTTCAAACTGGAAATTGTTGGAATATTTATTTTTAGTCAACACAATAAAATAGGATAACTTAGAATATCTATGGGAAAGGCATTGGTTATTAAAAATTAAATTTTGCCTAGCATATTAGGTAGGTACATTACACGTATATTTTACAGACATTGCGAATATGTTATCCAGTTTTCATAGCCAATAAACTAAATATATATGTTGCTGTAAATAAATAAATAAATAACGTTGTAATCTGATGACTGATGTTATGTAGAGCGTTGTATCGCGTGTAAAAAAACTTTGAAGAATGTCAAACAGCAACGTTCGACAAAAGCTTTGCCTATTGCAGCCTGAAAACTATCAAACAAAAAGTTTCCAGATTCTAATAAAGCAAGCTACGTTCGTAGTAATGGCCGCCAGCACATTTCTGCTATTCTGAAACATTTTAGAACAATTTCTCAGTTTGGGTTAGAGTAAAAATAGTTTTGTATTTTTAGTTTAGGTGCGCATATTTTTTTAACAAAAAGTAATAACATAACATAACAAAAAGTAATTTTGTTGAAGCAAAATAATAATACTATTAAGTTATTGATCAATTTGATAATGGACAATAGATGTTAAACCAACTTGACGTTTTGACTTTTATGAAAAATAAAATCACTTTCTCAATTAAAAGATTTTTTAATATTTTATTATATTAAACATTTTATATTTTTAATATTATAAATTTTTATATATAATATAAAAATATTTTATAATATAATAAAATAATAAAAGATAAAAAAAATATATATTTATTTATTTATTTATTCTACAGGTGAATTACAGTTATATAAATAGTTAAATAGAAACACATAATTATATACCTTGTAACAGGACAGAGATTCATGTTTTTTGAGATTCAATGAACATCTAATGTAGAGTGCACAGTGCATGCTTAAGTCATCGATTATATTCTGATGTTATCACATGATTTAACTGGACAAGTATTACGGATCAAGTATTGGTTTAGATCCGAAATTTTTATTCTAAGTTTAACCGTGTAAGCGTGCCAAGGTAATCGCTTACAATGGTCTGAGAGACATTCTGGTTCCGTTGACAAATCGCTCCGTGCTCGCTACCAAGTTTTCTTTTGAGCCGGATATAATTTAGCTCGTAAATCCCCGAAAGAAGCTTCGGAGCAATAACCTTATCATTAAATAAATTACTGTCAATCATGCCTTGAAAATAAATAGTATTTAACTAAAAAAGCAAAGTGTAAAATGGATTTACAGTACCGGGGAGTTAAGCAAATTTAAAAATCGAAAATTACTTCTAAATATAGCATAGCGAGATAATAACTCGAGCGTTGGATTCTCGCTCGAGCAAGTAGTTTGTTTTTTAATACATATAAAAATATAGCAGAATTAAATTGCAAAAATATAACATTTTGTTGAAATATTCTGTTTTCTTTCTCGTTTACGCTCTGCAATTTTAAATTACAAACCCATTCTTTTTCTATCAGCCAGTCGCCATTCTTGTTTGCACTTCAGAAATTGTTGAAAATAAAATAAATAAATAAAGGGAAAATGTTAAATGTTGAACTAGCTAGCCCAATTCAAAAACAACTTTCAAATATTCGTGCAGTTTGTTTTTATGAATCATTTAAAAGCAAGCGGGTGAACATTGGGAGGTCGCGTTGCACTCGGGGAAATAAAGATGGCGATGTAATGCAACTAAGTTTGGCCGGAGGTATACGCGTGTAATTTTTGTAGAGCATTAAGAGGGGACGCGGGTACAGCAGAATTTGAAAAATAGATATTTGAAGAAACTATTGCCATCGCGCAGCCCTCCAGCCTTCCCCCTTATTGTGCGAATTATACCTACAAAATTTTTGACTAAATCGAGGATTCGTATTCCCCTGTTTTCTCCTCTAAAAATTGAGCCTATCGAATTATTTTTACACAAATATTTTCAAAAAGAACTACTTATGTCCCTATTTTTTTTTATCTTAAAAGTCTTCCAAATATTTTCCAATAAATCATCAGTAAATTTTATAAAGGTATAAAAGTGTTTTAAATATACAACAAAAATTCATTTTAATATTTTACACAAAATATTGCATCTGTGCGAATCCCTGGGTCCCTGGCGTGAAAATCTAACATAGAGACTACAGACAGACAGAGGTACTTTCACATTTATAATATTAGTATGAAAATACGAGTATGAATAGTATGAAAGTATAGATTTTTCTCACTTAAATTGTAAAAAATGATTATGTTGGTTGGTTGAATTTATGTTGGTTATGTGGCACGGTGTAATATTTGTTCGTGTGTCTCCTCTTTAGCGCTTTGTAATTGTTAGCGTAATCGTACACTCCCTCGGGACACAATTAGACCTTATGTTACACAGCTCGGAGAATTTTAAACCGTTTTAATATAAGTGGTATCATTTTTGGAATCTCGAAGTATTGTGTTGGTAAATTTTATTTTAACTAGTTTGCGATAATGTTTTATGGTAACGTTGACAGACAGACTGACAAACAGGTACACTTGATGGCAGGTGGCTACCGTATAACCTAAGCAACGCCACAGATGCTGCAAAGTGCTCTGCCGATGTGAGATTTTGAGGTGATATTGAAAATGGGCTCTATAATCTTAGTATTTTAATAAAGGTACTTACATAATAATAAATTTAGAATTATTTTTCTATTCAAAATATTCAGCAATTAATTATGAGATGTTAATTACAAGACTTTTATAAAAGTTCTTTGAACGAAACGAATAGGCCAACTTTTACTGTAAAGAAGAAACAAAGACGGCCTTTAACAGGGCCGCACTTGAATATTTTATTATGAAACTTTACCAGTTTTTCAATTTAATACTATTTTTGCATTTTCAGACCGAACTTAGTAATATTGGATTTACTGACTGAGTACCCTATTTGAAAATTTACTAGTGAGCTTTCAACCATGCAACTTTATAAGGGCAATCTTTTAGGGAAATTCAAAAGACCATCACATTTTTCAAAATAAATATCTTTGTAATTTGAATTTTTAATTTTTTTTTAAAGATAAGGTCATCAGACAGGATGACAGTCCTCTTGATGGTAGGTGGCTACCGTCGTCTATAACACAAGCAATGCCACAGGCACACGAGTAAATACGGAACAGAGTACAAGCTCTCTAACAACATCTTATTTTATTTTAAACAATTAAATCAACAAAATCTCTCGTAAAATGTTCATAAAAATCGTCAAGTAGCGTTCAGTTCAGTAAACCAGTTCAAGACGCCCGCGGACCGTATGTGAACCCGTCGGTGAGCGGTCACGCACATATTGCCGCGCTATACTCGTATGTGCGAGTACCTACAGCGGGCCGCTTCTATGAAGCTTGTACTCTGTTCCGTATTTACTCGTGTGCCACAGGTGCTGCCAGTGCTTTGCTGACCATAGGTGAAAATTAGGACGGCATAGGGAAATGTATGGCAATCCTCACTCACTTACTCCCTGAAACACAACACCACACACGCTGTTATTTCACGGTGGTCTTCTGTAAGGGGTGGTAAAAAAAATGCTTGGGAAACAAAAAAATATACTTAAAATATTATTTTAATAAGTTTTATATCGATATATGTTTTTCTTAAATGATTTACCATCATTATTACATTGATATTTATTATTTTCGTCCATATTTGTATTATTAGTATGATGTTTGCATTGTACGTGTTAGCGATGTATGGATATTGTTAAGTGACAAACCATTTGAAATATAACGAGTATTTAGTAAATATAACGAATATTATACTTACTTTAATATACGAATATAAATTTAAGTTGCGCATAAATGAAGTATATACAAAGCTAAAAATTCAAAATTACATAATTATAGAGCAATTTTGAATCCGCCTCTGTATTTATTGTAACTTCACAAAGGCGGAGGCGATTCATTCTCAAAGAATGACGAGTGAAATTCTTCCAAGCACCCTAAGTTTGATGATTAGGCTCTTTACGACGTGACAGATTTGAACACTTTTAACTCGACCTTCTTATATTGCTTCCACTTGTTGGAGAGTTTCTTAACAAACCATTTTTCTTCTTACATTGCTAAGAAAATTTTTACGTTTATAAAAAGTTTACGTTTTATTATGAACGTGAATAAAGTAGAATACTAAAACTACTTTTATTTAATATATAAAATTTATTTATTTACTTTAGGCGCAATAACAGTGAACATACAGTAATAACAGGAAAAATATAAATACGCTCGACCGCAAATAAAGCGGATCAGTTATAAAAAAAATGCGATAACTTTTAAAATATTTTAGCAATTCTTTTTTGAGCATTATTCTGATCAAATTCAATTTAAAACATGCCGCTAACACCTGAAGAGTATACAATAATAAGTTTAAAAGTTTGCTTATTTATTTATCATGACAATTTTCAACAGATTCTTCAGTTAATGTATTTTAATTTATTTAAAATAAAATAAATGTTTACCAAAATTTTTATTAACATATCTAGTCAATCATCTTTGTAACAAATCATACATTTAATACATTTTAATTTAAAAAATATCACAACATACCTTTTAACTATAGTGTTTGGAAAATAGTAGCAAGACACGATAAGAAATATGGAAGATGCAATCAATCATAATAATATGACTGCAAATAAGTAAAAATTTCTCTTTACGCGAAGAAAGTCGTAACTCGTTTATGACAATATAAGTTCAAGTTACATTATTATTGAAGACGAATTTATCTCTGAATCCATATTGCCTAACGTAACGTCTTACATTCACCTGTGACATCTCCAATTACACGGTCGGGGGAAACATGGATTTAAAAGTTCCAGAATAGAGCTGTAGTTTATTCGATGGTTTTGAAACCTTTTTCTTGGAAGTAACATTTATAATTAAATATAATTCAATTACATGTACATGGGCCTCTTTCACAAACTACATGTAAAGTGTTGATTACTTACTTTTAGAAATCATTTTCTGTTATATTGAATTATGCACTCGGTTTACTGCGTCATTCGATAGCAGATTTTTTTTTATTATTTTCTATTTAATGTTTGGGACGTTTACCGTACAAACAAAGGTATATCAGCCAAATTATTCCCGGTTACCGGTGACTTTAAATGACAGTTTGGCCTAATTGATGTTTGTGAAATAGGCGCTTAATCTCAAATAATGTTGTGCTTTCCTATAATTTAAATTCATACTTGTGATGTTCCTTTCAGTGTTGCATATAGTGATTCAGTATGTCTTTAATTGATAACATAATGCAACAGATATACTTTTTGATAATGTATCCTAACATATTATAAAACAAAGTCCCTCCGCCGCGTCTGTCTGTCTGTTCGCGATAAACTCAAAAACTACTGCACCGATTTTCAAGCTGTTTTCACCAAAGGATAAAGTGGTTCTCGAGGAAGGTTTTAGTATATAATTTCAACACGGGCGAAGTCGCGGGCACCAGCTATCTACTAAAAATAAAGATACAACCCCTGAAAATTTTATAACAGCAAAGATGTCAGGCGTTATATTGCTTTACACATTTAGTCAGGCGCTACATCCCTTACTTTAAACGCGGACGAAGTCGCAGGCACCGGATAGTTTTAACATAAAACGTAATTCTGCAGACATTTTTGTGTGCTCGTTAAGTATCTATATTAATATTACTAGCTGGCGCCCGCGACTTCGTCCGCGTTGAAAAAGCGAAAAAAGTAGCCTATCCTGTGTCCTGTATGTCTAAATATTTATCTACCAAGTTTCATGAAAATCAGTTAATTCGTTTAAGTTATGGAGGAACATAATTACATACATACAATACCTACACATACAGATTTATTATTAGTATTGCGACAGATTTGTATTTTTAATTAATAAACTCAAAAACTACTGGACCGATTTAAAAAAATCTTTCACCTATGGATACAAAAACTAGTAAAATAAGATGGATTGCGTTGAAATTTTTACACAAAATTGAATTTTAACAAAAGAGTGTTTTTACATACTTTTTATTTCGTATTATTCTAAGACACAGCGAAGCGTGGCCTGCTTCAGCTAGTATATAATAAAAAAAGCCTCATATGTTTGTAATTCAAATGACTACTTAAAATTTTGTCAGAAGTATTTAGCTTTTACAGTATTTCCAGTATATTAGTAAACTTCACCTACTTCCATGTCAAAAGGAAAATATTATTCACACATTTTTCGAAGCCAATGTCGTTTGTAACGGCCTCCGTGATTACATTTTCCGCTTCCCTTGTATTTTTATTAGCTACGTAGGTATAAAATGAAAAAAATAATATATGAGCATTAAAAAGTCTTACAGTGTGTGGTTAACGTTTTAACGAACACTTTTTTTTAATTAAATATTTTTTTTTAGTCACAGTCTTCCCTCAGAGAAAAGGAAATTAAAGAAATAAAGATTTTTACTGTTACTTGCCACAGTGTATTTATGAAAATTTAATTTATCCGTATTAAATATCAGTCAATTTAATAAAAAAATATGATATTTATAATCTCAATACTAGGTTTAAAAATTATATTGATTTACATTCGAAGTTAATGTGTTATCATTTTTAAATTGCAAACAATATTTATATAAGAATTAAAATTAAGAGTTCACTTTTGTAACATTCTGAAAGGATCTGAGATATACTCGTAAACCAATAGGAATAAAAGCCCCTTTCTTATGTTCGTAATGTTAATTTATATGTTGAAAAATAATACAAAAGATTTAAATGGTGCAGATGATTTTATTAGATACAATTTGTTCGTGACCAACAATTCTTTCGATTAAATCTCTAGAAATATTTGGAACATCGTATAATATTAAAATGGTTTTCGATTTCTTTCATCTCTGTAATTTAAAAACAATATTTTTATAACTGAAATATTCATTGCGTGAATTATTTAGGCACGTTCCAACTTTAATATTCGCAGCTGTTCAATAATAAAAACACACATATTGGCATATTTATCATTTAACCCTTAAAAATATATTGAAAGATGAAAAAACTAAAATGATTATAATCTATACGAATATATAAAGCTGTAGGGTTTGTTTGTTTGGTTGTACGAGCTAATCTCAGGAACTACTGGTTCGAATTGAGAAATTCTTTTTGTGTTGGATAGTCAATTTATAGAGGAAGGCTATAGGCTATAGAGAACGCGGACGAAGTCGCGGGCACCAGTTAGTATGAAATTTTCGTTAGGTTTTTCGAAAGAAAAAATTTCCTGTCGAATAAAGTCTTAAAATAAATATTTTTACGTCATGAATTAGCTATATAGAATGAATTACATTCAGATTGAAATTTTATCCTGAACGTTGGACGCTAATTTTATTTGTGATTTTAATTTTAATT
Organism: Synanthedon formicaeformis; assembly: GCA_945859745.1. Taxonomy (NCBI): domain Eukaryota; kingdom Metazoa; phylum Arthropoda; class Insecta; order Lepidoptera; family Sesiidae; genus Synanthedon; species Synanthedon formicaeformis. Next base: position 1,971,298 of record OX243963.1, read on the forward strand.
CCAATGACAGGCCTAATGCAGTTTCAATGTTTGGATCTTCAAGCACCTGAAATTTCACTAACGTATCGTCACAATTCGATCGTCCCAATTTTAACTCTACTGGATATTCTAAATTTAAAATAAACTAGTTTGCCCTGCGCCCCTTTTTCTGAAACGTCATTGAAACGTTGAAAAATAAAAGAAAAATCAACGCCTGACAAAAATATTTCAGCAAAGTTTTATTTAACTTTTATATTCTCATTTTATATAATTACTAGCTGGCGCCTGCGACTTCGTCCGCGTTGAAAAAGAAAAAAGTAGCCTATCTACCTTATCTATCAAGTTTCATGAAAATCAGTTAATTCGTTTAAGAGTTATGGAGGAACATACATACTTAAATACAGAAAAAAAATTCAAAAAATGGTCAATTTAGTTTCAGTATCATGTATAGAGCCTATAAACACGATATATCTGAAAACAAAGTATCTTACTCCATGACCAACCCTTACAGATTCATTATTAGTATTGATATATAGATGACCCATCAGGAATAGTATTATTTTGCTGGTTAAAAGGTACCCCATGTACTTTTCTGCATCCCTGACAACGTGTATGCAAAATATCATCATGATCGGTTGAATAGTTAAAAGGCACACACGCACAGACATACAGATAGAGTTAGTTTCACATTTATAATATTAGTATGGATTACAAGTTAGATTATTTAATTTTTATTTTAGAACTCATACATTACTTGCCCGTTCCTGCCACAGAAAATATTTCATTGATTTTTTTTTTACCAAAATACCTTGTCTAATCTTATTCCTATATATTTTAATATAATAAATCATAAATTTATATATGACGAACACTTTACTATTTTATTGCTACCCAAATAAGGCGTGTTTTACCAAACAAACAAACTCGCCTTCGCATTCCTAATCAATACTAATAATAAATCTGTAGGTGTCGGTCATGGAGTAATTTACTTTGTTTTCAGAAATATCGTGTATATAGGCTCTATACATGATACTGAAACTAAATTGACGACTTTTAGAATTTTTTTCTGTATGTATGTATGTATGTATGTATGTATGTATGTATGTATGTATGTATGTATGTATGTATGTATGTATGTATGTATGTATGTATGTATGTATGTATGTATGTATGTATGTATGTATGTATGTATGTATGTATGTATGTATGTATGTATGTATGTATGTATGTATGTATGTATGTATGTATGTATGTATGTATGTATATATGTATGTATGTATGTATGTAAGTATGTATGTTCCTCTATAACTCTTAAACGAATCAACTAATTTTCATGAAACTTGATAAATAAACATTTAGAAGTACGGGACACAGGATAGGCTACTTTTTTTTTTCAACGCGGACGAAGTCGCGGGCGCCAACTAGTATTAGATAAAATTGAAATTTCCAACCAAGCAATTTTTCATTTGTATTAGTTCGCGTACTTGCTATCCGACTATCCGCCTACACAAATTTATTTAGCACATAACATTCCTCCTTCCGACCCGACCGTGGATTTATGATAGTTACCTCTATCGATCAGTCAATAGGCGTTTACGATGCGTGGGTAGAACGTGACTGGCAATTTGTTGATATCGACACGGTACGTACATACTATAGTTTCCAACTAGCCTTGATTGTGTCGCTTTGATGTTCAATTTCTTTTTTCCAAAAAAGGTCTACTTATAAAAAACTCACTTCCGTATTATAACTCACATTGTGTTCGGTCGGACTGAAAGCACCCTTTTTGGTAAGCTTTAACTCTGCGTAAAGGAAAAGTTTCTAAAGTCAAAGATTTTTTTTAAAATGCGTCCAATTATATAATTTTACACATATTTTTTTATTTATCCATAATAAACTATAGTATTTATATTAGGTATAGAACGTCAAACTAATTGATCGAAATTAATTAATTAGCGGTTTGAAAAGCTGTTTCTACGGGTTAACCGGGGTTTATAAACGGGGTTGCTAACCAACTAGAAACCTCAGTAGTTGCTCTGTTCAAATAAATCTTTCTTTGATCAAAAATATTAAAATTAAATTTAATGAGTACTCGCAATCTCTATATGTGAACAAAATCAATTAATTTTAACCTCATTTTGTCAGCACTATAGTGCTGTAGGTACCTACACAATTTTCTTTTGATAGATGATTTGAATTTAGGTATAAGTAATACAATAATTCATACATTATCTGTATTTTTATGTGATGCAAATTCATCCGTGCGAAACTGTGAGTGGCTTGCAAGTATAGGGTGAAGGGTAAATATTCCAAAATAATAAAGACGATTGTTTTTTTTTTGTAAACAACCAATTCAAGATATAGAACTAAACAAACAATACGAACAAATTCTAAATGAGTTAATCACTGAGTCAACTCTCTTAGATAATGCCTAATGTACAAATCCTATCTTTAGAACAGTCCAGTGACCATGGCGACGCTATATTTGTTTACGTTTTTAATCAATAGAAAAAGAATAGATAATGGAAAAATAATTTCATGTACTTTAACAGTATATTGCTGAAAACAACTTCGCTAAAAGTGTACTGTTTTTAGCGAAACTTTAGTATTATATAAAAACAGTTATATTAAAGTTTTTTTATAAAAAAAATCTTTGTCAGAACGATTTATCATGAGCAATCTCATAAATTTTTAAATTAGGGAAGTATTTGTTTAAAACGAGAGTCTTTACAATAACATATCTGTCTTTTAATAATCGACAGAAAATAATATCATTTAGGTACACAGAAACCGCAGAATACGTAAAAATAGACAACAGAGCCAGCCCATTATCTATTACCTCTATTATCTATTTTTAGTAGCGAACAAAAGACAAAACGAATTACTCGGTTCTAATAATACATTTTTATCCTGTTTACTCGAGTATTTTTTTCATAAAGATACTACATAGTAATAAATATGTATGCTAAGAAATATTTATTTAATATCATACATATTAAAAAAAAATCGGCTTATGAATTATGTATGCTTTTGCGGAGAAAGTTAATCCTATAACGTGGGCTGATGATGGTGGTGACAGTAGCCATCAAGTAATCATCATAACTTACGAGCAAGTAGTCCGCTTTTAATAATCTTTAACAAAAAATGAACCTTAGAAAAAGATCTCTCGAAACAACAAACTGTTATTAAAACACAAAAGCTATTCTTTTGCACATATAAACAGGTGAAATGCGTTTTACGTGTTCACCAGTTGAATTAAAACTTACCACTTCTCTTGTAACTTTTCTTCAAGGACTGCACACGATCCAATTTAAGGAGCTCGTAATACGTGACTCCCACTTTCCCACCGCCAACACAGTCAACTTAATAAAACTAGTAAGTATAGAGACTCTTTTAATACTGTCTCGTCTGGGCTACACAATAAAAATATTGTGATATTGTCTGAGTGTTATACCAAACAACTCTTTGGAGTAATTTGGATATTATACGCCACTTATGTAAAAAAGGGTTAACCAAGGCATTCCCTGTTTAACTCTTGACATAAGTGAAAGTTATTATATATCAAAATTGCACCACGGGCGAAGTCAGAATCAATTCACTAGTAATTTATTACAATTATATCATCAATCAATACTACAATACTAATAATAAATCTGTAAGTGTATGTATGTTCCGCCATAACTCTTAAACGAATTAACTGATTTTCATGATTCATTCATGATTTTTGTTATAAATAATATATTATTACTTCTGTCTTTCAAAAGTTATTCAAAAGTTATTCAAAATAGATTTAACAGTTTCTTCTATTTCCTGATCATCAAAATATTAATCCTTAATACGTTTACATAAAACATAGAATACTGTAATAAGTTAAACAAAAACATTTTTAACTTACCATTCTTTTATACAGAGAGTGCAATACACATAAATATTTTAGCTACATATATATTTTTTAAAAAATATATAATTTTATAATATTTTATCACAATAATTTTGAAAATAGCATCAATACAAGTGCAAGTACGCGACGGAGTAGTCATTGCATTGTTGAACTACACGTACTTGCTATACGTCAGGACTGTGACCACTTGTGGAATTATCGCTTTCAGGCGAAAATCCACCCGTCTTTTACAGACGTCTTTGCTTCGAAGAATAGTTAAACTGAAAACGATTCAACAGAAGATTCTGACAGTTTTCTTTTACCTTAAACATTTCTTACTAATTAAGGAAGAAATGTTTGTTTTCTTACTTAATTAAATTATTTTCTCAAGACAAAAAATCTACATAGATATCTACAGTGCTCTTGGGAATGGGCTGAAAATGTGCTCTGGCAACCCCTACTCAATCACCGAAACACAACAGCATACATGCTGTTATTTCACGGTGGTCTTCTGTAAGCAGCGAAACGCATTTCGCACTACTTTCCAAATCTAGACCAGAGCAATCTTTGAAAAGTTCATCCCTGCCGGGAATCGATCCTAGAAAGAGCATTACGGTGAGCACCATATAACCACTTCATCCATCGGGCTCTTCAAAAAATTTAAAGGGGAACATATAAATAAATACTATGTAAGATTAAATACAAATTCAGATATTCCTAACCAAATACATGTAACGTTAGAAACAACAGTTCCATCAGTATATAATATTTTAGGCGAGGAAAAAATTCTCTGAACCGTATACAAAATAAAAACATTTCCGAACATTCCTCACTTTATCTTACGAAAATATTATAAGAGGTACGAGGGCCCCTTTTATTAGATTTTCACCAGTTAACGTGCTCATCCTTAGTTACAGTGGAGTGTGCCGTAATTTGATAAGCACATGTCGCTACAGTTGCGTTAAAAGGAAAGGGATTACTAAATTACTTTATTTACTATACTCGTATTATCTTATTGATTCTCCATTACTGTCTCTGGATAATCTTCGATTCAACGTCCTTAGCAAATAGAGTGGACCAGTGGACTCATTACGTACGTTTCTGAGAGATTTATATGTGTCAAATAACACTTCAAATAATACCCTTCAGAGATTCGCATCTCTTCTGGTCACCACTTTTTTTTTATTGAGTTAAGGCTACGCTTGGCCGCAATCTCACTTGATGTAAGGTGCAGATGTGGCCGAAGGTGGACAACGCTTACCTAGTAAGTGCCCATTTACCCTAGATTTGAAGACCTCGAGGTTTTAATTTCCGCAGTCTGAAGACAAAGGATCAAGATTGGTAGTCATCTTGATCCTTTGTCTTCAGACAGTTCGAAGTACAGAGAACCGTGCCTGGTGGTGAGCCTTGAAAGAGGCACCATATATCCAGCAGTGGGGAGACTGATGATGTTCAGATATTCACTTCTGGATATGTTGAGTATCTACAAACTAGAGCTAGAACTTCCCCACATAGCTACTATCAGGTCCTGGATTATTGGAGGATATTATCAATTAAGATAACTCTATTTGTATATCTGAATTCCGAATTACCTATTCTCAAACTAGGTGATACATGTATAAGTGAGCTTACAAAATTTGACATCATCTGTAAGTGTAAAGGACACCATGCCTTATTAAAATTTAAAATAATAAGCCTACGGCGAAAGTATATCGTGTCTTAAATAATGACTGTTTATAACAATAAGGAGTTAAATATCTAATCCAGAAACTAGATACAACTAACACTAATTCCCTCTCGAGTTCCAGAGATGTCGTTAATTCTGCCGCGCGTCCGCCAGACAAGACAAATTGCTTCATTAATGTTTTCTTTCTTACTACATTTTAGCTTTATATATTACAGTACCTAGAACAATGTTTGGCTAATTGATCCAGGTGCTAGTACTAAAGCTAAGGGTTACATTGTTGTTAGCTCACATAATATTAATAATCTATACTAAAATCAGTATAGATACATATTTACTGTGTTTCTGGGCTAATATAATCCAAATCTTTTCAAAGTTCGAGTGAATAGGCATCTTCTGGGTTAACTAGTTCCATCATATGTCTTATTCTTCGCTGCACGGCTAGATGCTGGCCAAGGGCAAACTCATCTGTAAAAAAAAAACTGAAGTCGCTGTCCGCGGCTGTCTGTTACTCCAGTAGTTTCTTCTAAACAACCTAACGGATTTTAATACGGTTTTAACTAATGGAAAGAACGTTAAACAATGAAAGTTTATGTTGTGATTTGAAAAAAAAAAAAATTCCATCGGTTCGATGCGATCCGTCGCTTGTGTTCAATATACCGGAGTAAGTATATTTATACAAAAATCTGCATTTATTTGAAAAATTCTTTCATCATTTCAAAGGTACAGTCGGTCGCATAAGTCGATTAACACATTCAAAAGTGCAAAACAACTGAACAATCAACTTACTTACTTTTTAACTGAAGCTTTTTAAGATCTTTTGTACGTGAAGTTTATTTTGTTCTCTAGTCGTGACAACGACTTATGGTGCGTTGAGTGTTACGTTGTTTTGCACTTTTCAATGTGTTAATTGACTTATGCGGCCGACTGTACAGTACATCATATGAATATTGACATACATATATGTATTCAGATTCTGTCAATAGCAACGGCGCATCGGTGTAATTCCAAGTATTTCTAGAGGTAAGTCAATATCAGCTGTTTACTAAAAAGTTTCTGTAATTGCTCAATTACAAGGTATTCTGTTGATTTTATGTTTATATTTACAAGTACCTTATCACATAATTATCTCATTATTATTGTTTATACTCATACATATATCTCAAAATTTTAAAAGTTCTCTCTCTCTCTCTTACTATGTGCCTCTTCAGTCCTGAAGGTTAGCCCGTCAACTTCCTGAACCGGTCCCTGTCAAGAGCCAACTGGAAGAGCTGCTCGACCGAGGCAATCCCAGTCCACTCAGATATTTCTGAGCTACGACTTTCTCCTTCGCTCAGCGCGTCTCTTCCCTTCCACCTAACCCATCATAATCAATTGGAGCAGACATCTATCGTGCCTAATCACGTGGCCAAGATATTCAATCTTGCGTTTTCTGATGGTTTTCATCATCTTTCGGGGCATTTTGACGCGTTGGAGAACGGTTTCATTTGTGACTCTATAAATTCAGCTAATACAAAGCATACGGTGGTAGCACAAAATTTCAAATGCCCGCAGGCGTCTTGTTGTGTCTTCCTTGAGAGTCCATGTTTCGCAGCCGTACATTATTATAGGCCAGATGTAACACATATTTGAAAAGTTATAAAAATCCATGCGACACGGACCTATGTGTATACGACTAAGTAGGAATTAAACCCAAAATAATAGACGATTACTTCCATACCTCAAATTTATATTTCCTAAGAAATCTATTTAATGTATCATAAAATTATTACGATGTTACATACTTATTTAAATCTTGTGGATTGAGCTAATCTACCAACATTTTTAATCTGTCTCCATAAAATCTCCGAAGACCCCAATTACTTTAAGCTGACTGAGCTCAAAGTGAACGACACAAAACGGGAGTAACGACTAGTAAATTGGACTAAAATTTTTGCTTAGTTGAGACATTCTAGGGAAAATCCTTGTAGAAAATGTTGCAATGTTTCTTTTAAAAATATAAAAATATATTTCGTTTTTATTGTTACTTGGAATTTAAATAATAATCTTTTGATTATTATTTAAATTGTTACTTTATGATTGTATTTAATTGAGAGAAAATTAAATTATTTTGATTTTAAAGTTGTCAAATCAACTGGTTTTAAACAATGAAATCAATTTCAATAAATTGACCTATTATAATTTTTTAAAACATTTTATTTTATTTTATGTGGATTATTATTTTTGGTCCACATAAATAATATTCCACATAAAATAAGAGCTAGGTATTACCTAGGTCAGGAAATTAACATTTTTACTATATAAAAAGCTTTGTTATTAAATAAGCTATGTTAAAATTGCAAAGAGACATAGAACTACGTAGAAAACTTTGTGTATTGCTGCGGTAATTCGAAGCCAGTAAGACTGCGGTTTCGAGAAGAGCTCTGAACTTAACGCTTACACCAAATTTTCCGTCCGTGTTAACACCAACACATTTTGTGTCCACAAATCCAAACAAGTTGCTTAATAAATACACAGCTGAGGTTTAGTGAAAGCAGAAAAATATCTTGTCTAAATTATTTAGAATCGTACATTAGGGCGAGGACTTGACAGAAAAGCGTTATTTTCGTCACCTAATTATAGTTGTTTATATTTAAAAAAAAGGTTGAAAAAAGTTTGATTACAATAAAATCTATTTTCTAAAAAAATGTAAATTACCGCCTAAAAATACATTTCTTGTCACAGTAATAACAAATTTCAGCGACAACTATTGTTTTTAAGCTTATTAATTAACTTTAGTTCTGTACTAAAAGCTTTAGATAAGCTTTTACACAATATTTTAAGTCTGTTATCTTCGAGAAGCTACAAAAAATGGTTGTGTAATTGTGAAACTTAATTCTTAGGTTATTAGGTTTCGCTCAATTTCCTAAAAATTGTGTTCTGTCTGAGGTCAGTCCTTATGTACATTTATTTATACGAAGATATTATTTTTCACTTTTCACTTTACTTTGACTCCATCTTGTCGAGCTGACAGCAGTACTTTCGCACATAATCTTGGCTTATACCATGAACGCGAAGACGTCTTGAGTGCGTTTCGTTGCGCGTTGAAGATAGTACCTAACCTAACCTCAGTAATCCGTGCTTACGTCAACACCAAAAATGTCTTACTTTTTGGTTTGGTCGCTCGTAATCGTACTCATTTTGTAGATTTAGCGGAAAGATTTTGAAATTTATGACCAACTTTTACCCGTGACTTTGATCGTGCACCTTTTTCTTAGGTATCATTGCTCTTTATTATTCAATTTTATTCAATAAAATTTTCAAAAAGCTATAATTAATCCTATATGAACGTCTCCATTTATATCTGACGCTTACTTTTGGCTGCAGCCACGTTATTAATTAAAAAGTAGCCAATGTATTTCCCTTGATTTTGCAAGATCGATCCCATTACAACTGTACCTACCTGTATCAATGATGAATAACTATATAAGCCTATAATATGGTTCATCTGTGTGCCAAACACCCAAAATTCACTGAAAAGTGTATGCTTGATCGAATAACATTCAAATGTATCCTATGTAACTTTTCCAGCAACGAAGATGTTGTTATTATCCCTCATAAGTAATAGTCTCCACTTTCAAACAAATAATTATAGGTACATGACTGTATTGTAACGAAACAACAAACGAATATGTCGGTTGTCATGCTAATTTTGGTTTTTACCCTTGTTTGGTTGTTTAGTATTGATTACTAGCTATTTCTTACAAGTACAACACTTTTCCAAGATCCATGAAGATTTTTTCCTTGTAAGTAACTAATTTTCTCCTAGGATTGAATTTTCTTCGTAGAAAAGTTATATTTAAAATGTTTTCTCTTAAGAATAAATATTTCCTCGAAATTACTGCTATCTCAAAGAATTTAATTACTAAAATACTGTGAATTATAATGTTTACTAATGTAAGGAGAAAACAAAGATGAAGTAATTAAGTAAGAAAGAAAGAAAGAAGATGTAACTATAAGGGGATCGTTATTATATTTCGTCTGCTGGCAGTAACTACCCTTATAGAAGAAAAAACAGCACATTAGCAGTTTTGTTTTGCTGAGTGAGTAATACTAGAACCTATTTTTCTATGAGACCTCGCAATTTATTTATTTGCATTTAATGTTTCCTACTCACTATAGATCTTTAATTTGATTGATTAAACAGAGTTTCTAGTGAATTATTTCATTAATCCTTACATCCTTACGTATCCTTACGTAGTCCTCCGTCGCGTCTGTCTGTCTGTTCGCGATAATCTCAGAAACTACTGCACCGTTTTTCATTCTGTTTTCACCAATGGATAGAGTGGTTCTCGAGGAAGGTTTTAGTCTATAATTTACAAAGTTACGCGGACGAATCCGCATGCAACAGCTAGTGTTTAATAAAAAAGGAACAGAGTTCAAATGTACGTTTAATTATGTGAAAATAAGAGTGCTTTTCTTTTGTTTGCCCATAAATTGCAAGGGGAGAATTACATCAAATTAGTCTTCGATACTATTGGCATAAGATGCTAACCCGCTTAGAACGGGAGCCAATTAATTTCTCACTAATTGCTTCCCTTTGTTGAATCAACAACAGAAAGAAAATAAAGCCATATTAAGACGATTGAAATACATTAATTACGAGAGGCTCTTCTATTGGAATTAATTGCAGAGCATTCGTATTACCATGAAAATGCTTTTGAAACAATTACTCACTGGAACGTATAGATTTTGTCGAGGAATATTTTCTATTAAAATTAATAATGATTAATGTCCATTCAATTATTTCTTTCTTCATTAATTAATATAACAAGACATTATTCATCAAATAATCTTAAGTCTCGCAAAGAACGTTGTGATGATTCTTAATTTTATACCTACTTAGTTCTGAAGGCATTTCTCTTATAATTGGTTGGTTTTCAACAATAGTTCAAGTAATTAAAGCAGGTTTACATAAGGTTTAATGACACTAAGACGAAATCAAGCCACGCGATTCGAAATATTTGTAGGACACATTGTGTGTTCTGAGCAGTTACCAAAATATGTTTAAAGTTTTCAAGTATCAAAACAAAGTTTAATTATAATGAACGCAAACAAATCTAATTTAATATCACCACATGCCGTCGTGAAGTTAAAGCTTCACGACATACTAATACGATCAAATGCGCTTACCAAACTACACGCCTTAGTTGCGGTAGTATCCAGTGATTCATGACCTCTAACCCTACAACCAAGTTACCCCTAACCGTTCGTGGATTGTTCAAAATTCAAGGATAGGGGGAGGTCTAGTTATAATTGCGCCTGTCAAGCAAGTTAGCCGCACTCCAGCTCAACCCATAACTCCTTAATTAGGTCAAGAAAAGTAGAGGTCGCCACTGGGATATTGTCGCAGTCTCTGATATTTGTCGACAACTTCCTCCAAGTTTTATTACTTGTATGAATGAAGACCAACTGCAGTAAAGGCCAAGTTTATTGCGCATTCAGTTTGAAACAACGCTGTCATATTGCTCCTTGTAAACATTTTATGGTTGATCTTTACTAGTCGTAGTAAATTTATAGTCGAGTGTTTTCGTCTTTAATTATAGATAGTCAAATTGAGGCAATGATTCGATTCTTATAAGCTACAATAAATAACTTAGAAAATAAGTCACTATTTTATGTTTTTAAAGGTTACAGACAAGCTGACGGTCCATATCGTCAGCACATTTGCAGCACCTACTTGTGTTATAAGCGACGGTGGCCACCTACCATCACGTGGAACGTCAGCCTGTCTATTGACTTTAACTTAAAAAAATCCGTCACATCAATAAATTTTGATTAGACGTCAAATATCTATATTTAATAAATAAACTAAAAATATATTACATTGTTTTTTTGTTTACTTTGCTTATAAACAGGCCGAATATGTATTTAAAAATAGCAGGTAAGTATCACATATTATATTACAAAATCGATCAAAGAAATGAACATAATACCAAGAAGACTGTATCGGATAACAATGACCATAACTTACGTTTACGCGTGATGTCCTCAAAGGCGTGGAAAGCCCAGGCTTTGTTCATGATTTATGGTTGGTCCGAAGATTGTGGGCGAAGAAATAAATCTAGAGATATTAATACCGTCCTCTCGCTGAAGGGACGTGGGGTCGCATCACTAGGTTATGGAGGAAAATTATGACGTCACAATCTATATCTTGAACGACATTTAGGAGCACTCTGGACATTTGTAATCGCATTTACATTGGATAGCAAAAAGAGTAATGCGATATATGGACATCTCAAATCGTAGGGAATTTAATTTAATCCTTTGGTATCCTTACTAATATTATAAATGTGAATGTAAGTTTGTCTGTTTGTTACGCTTTCACGCAAAAACTATTGAACCGATCACCATTAAATTTTGCATACACGTTGTCTGAGAAACCAGAAAGGACATAGGGTACCTTTCATCGTTCAACGCGGACGAAATCGCGGGCACCAGCTATTATACATATATATGAAATATTGAAACAAAAAAGAAATGAAAATTTATTTAGAACACCTTTATATTATATAAAATTATAAGGGCCTACTGTTCCTTTAATAAGGATTCGCGTAATCCCGAGCTACAATCCTGTTTCAACAGCTTATCTGTTAACTTTCAAATTGATTGAGTCCAAGCTTAAAAAAGGTCTATTTTAATGACTTTTTGTTAAAGAATTCATATATTCTCGGGTTTTATTAATTACTAGCTTTTGCAGGCGACTTCGTCCGCGTAACTTTATAAAATACAATCACAATTGTTGCGCACAATTGTTGGTTAACCTCAAAGAAAGACTTACAGCCAAATCCCTGAAAGATAGAAGTAACTAGTTTTTTTTAATGTATTTTTATGCGTTTATCTAAGATGAAATGTGAATGTTTTATATAAAAAATACAAAAAATATATTCCTTATTTGCAAAATGTGATAGCATCATATACCACAACTACACATCACCCGCATTTTTATTGGATCGTGACTACTCGGGTCAATCACTCATAAAATATCCATAAATTTCAACGAAGCGGTCTTGGGGAATAGATATAAGCACAAAGTTATCATTTTGTAAGAGGGTCTTAAAATTCTATTTTTCTTACCCTCAGGATAGCTGTAGTTATAAAATAATAGTACACTTGTTTTTTATAAAACTATGTACAAATTTTAAATAAAACACTGGTGGTTTTATTACAGCAAATTCTGGGGTAAGCTATTAATTTACTATAATATTAATAATTAAAGAAGGTTTAAACGTACGACAAAAGATGTATTATCTACTAGGTACTTTGCATGTATTAACTTTTTAAGAATTTTTGAAAATTCAGTTTTGTGTTCTAAAAAAATTATAACCTCGAAGAAGGCAAGGCACATATAATTTTTTCAAATATTATATAATTTTGGTTATCCCTAAAGGCCACGACTACGATTCGGGAATGAACTTGTTTAACAATTCTTTTTATAATAATTGTTTAACAATTATTAAACTGCAATAATTGTTAAACAATTATTATAGTTTGTGAATGAACTTGTTTAACAATTCTCGTAAACTTAGATTCTCTTACTTAGGTATGCAACAAAGTATTTTCTTGTTTATTAATTTTCAATGCATGATGTTTTCTATTCGCAGGCAAACATACACTATTAATACTAAGAGCATAGTGCACTAATCTCACTAATGAACGGTATGCTTAGATGCTAGGTTGCGTCAGTAAGTAATTGCTTGAACTTCATCATAATTAAACATCCGACAGTCGCCCAAAACGCTAAATCGCAGTATTATTATATGAACGCGAGTATGTAAGGTATCATATTGTATATTGTATAGAATATTTTATTTACAGGATAGATTTCTTTTCAAGATCTCATCGAATCTCGAAAAGAGACGAGGATCAGCCCTTCTTTTGTTTTTTAAGCCTAAATACAAGCTTTGAGATATTAAAACTAAATATCCTACAGTTTATTCCTGTAGATAATAATTCTTACTTTTCAATCTTTTTATTTTATCTATGTATAAAATAATATTTTTATAGAGAAAATTCCTATCTATATGTTTATAAGGATTTTATGTAAAATGCTAGGACTTGATGATTACAGTTTTGTTTCTAAGGTGGTCGGATGACGCAATAGGTACTTATTAGATACTCGCTCGCCAGTAAATCTTCCAAAAGTAAAGATCCACATTTTAAATGTATAATGTAAAAGATTTACGTCTTTTTAATTCTCAGATAAGAAAAAACGATTTATATTGCGTCTTTCATTAATTATTACAGGAAATGAAAGTGCTATGGGTTACTACCTTGTAATATGTAATACATAACATATATTTTGTATACTAGCTGGTGCCCGCGACTTCGTCCGCGTTGAAAAAGAAAAAAGTAGCCTATCGTGTGTCCTGTACGTCTAAAAGTTTATCTACCAAGTTTCATGAAAAGCAGTTAATTCGTTTAAGTGTTATGAAGGAACACACATACATACAATACCTACACTTACAGATTTATTATTAGGATTGATAATATACATAATTATATAAGGGTGAAGAAAATCACTCTGAATGTTGAGTAAGATAAAGGGAAATAAAACTACCTATAAACGATTTTTTAAGGCGAGTTATTTAAAATGTACTATTATTAAGACCCAACATCTAAAGAAGACTACCGCGACGCCATTACCTTTTAACAATATTGTGTTCGTAAATCTTTTTAATGCCCTTTACGATACCATTACCCTTATGTATAATTCTGTTTGCAATAAACATAACTTTCATCTTGCCCATTTCGTTAAAGTCTTAAGAGTCTCAGGTATGTATATTTTTCCCTTTACTTTCAAGCACCCTCGAACTCGCTTGACTACTACTGTCACTAAAATTGGTACAATTTTATGTTTTCATTTTCTTAATATTTTTGTTTCAAATTTAAATATTTTTATTAAATTCAGACATAGTCCTCAACTATTTTGCTACCGCTATTACTTCGTAAATTTCGTTTAGGTCAAAATCAAAGTAACTTCCAATATATATGCAACGATGGATAAGGGTTTACTCTTATGATATTGCCAAACATTGACACATGAGATTCAAGGATAAAAATAGATGACTTTATCTGGATAGAGTCATCAAGAAATATCATTCTTAATGCTGATTTTGCTAAGCGCACCGGGTTAGTATGATAAACTTTAACTTACAATTTTATTCCTCACTTAAAATACATGTGTTTGTTCAATGAAATTATACTTAATAGAGTCGACAGTTGGAAATGATTCAAAGCTTGTTCGGAGAACAATTGAAATTTAAAATTTTTCGAAGGATCACGCCCTAGTAAAAATAGTGGCCAGTGGAGTGTCGAGTGTTCTACAAGTAATATATAGTTGGCGCTTAAAATACTGGCTGCCTTCCAAGTTGCGATGCCATTTTATTTTCAGAATTGGCACTCGCTTATTGAGACCATAGCTCAAGTTTGTTTCTGCAGATAGTGTGGGACCGTAAATTTTACAGGCTATTTTTAACCAAGTTAGGCGCCGAACGGATTGGAATATTTTTGCATATATTATCAGACGGGATTAAATAAAGTTTATGTCCAAACACCTTCAAACGACATTCGAGATATTTTTGTTATTGATGGAAATAAATTTAACGAAATTTGGGATACAATAACAACATATTTTGTAATTGAGAATTGTTTGTATTTTTAGACGGTTTACTTAGTGGTAGATAGATATAATCGCCAATAAACACATACGAATTTTTTATGCATATGTATTATGTATACTTACTTACCTAATGCCTATTTATAGCGCCTCTTTCACAAACGTCAAGTAGGCCAAACTGTCATTTAAAGTCACTGGTAACCGGGGATAATGGAGCTGATATACCTTTGTTTGTACGGTAAACGTCCCAAACATTAAATAGAAAATAATAAAAAATAAATTCGCCTATCGAATGATGCAGTAAACCGAGTGCATAATTCAATATAACAGAAAATGATTTCTAAAAGTAACTAATCGACACTTTACACGTCGTTTGTGAAAAAGGCCGTTATGGATGTAAGATTCTTACTCAATGAAATCTGACTATTTTTGTGATAGTGGTGGCTAAATAAAACAACTTAGTTCACAATTCTTACTTTATAGGATTAAGTACTTGAATTAAAAGGATATTATTATTGATTTTTCTGTTTGAAGCGTTTACTTATGTAACAAAAAGCAACGAATTTATTTTTAGCTAAATTTATATATAATTCGTCTGAAATATGGTATTGGGTAGTGCTTCAGCGCTTAAATAAGTTCCTTTGTTTTCATTTCGATAACAAAGTAGAAAATAGTAACAAAACTCCAATTTTTAACTCGTGTAAAGTCATTATTTTAAGTTTTACTTAAAGAAGTTATTGTGCAGTGTAACATGCGAGAGAGTAGAAACAAAGTAGGCACTTGTAAAGTTTTAAGGAAATCGCGAATCAGAAGTTTTTTCCTTTAAAAATAATGCTTCATTTTATTTCATTTATTTCTGATACTTGAAAATGACATGGAAAATAAGTGACGACATTTGTCAACATTATATCTTGAAAGCGTGATACTGTTTCCGATTTTATGACGTACTTGAAGTACGTTTTAGTGATATTTTTTTGTTACGGGCGCCTTAAGTTATCAGTGTTGCCAAGGTTCATAATTGTGTGAATTCACTTGAATCCACTTAGGAACCCCCTTAGGAAAACCAGCAACATCAAGCTTCAAGGCTGATTTTCTTTTAATTACTTAATTTGATAATATACCTGGGTCCTAATCCGCTGTCGTAACAAATAGGTAAACAATTATTTTTTAAATCTGAACATAGACCTCACATCCACTTGAATTTACTTACACTTGACACAGTAGCTCGTATCGTATCAGTAGGACTATAACACTTAGGGTCAGCGCAGACCGACGGAGTGGCGGCGAAGAGACTAAAGCGCTATCAATTGAAAATCAACTTTAGTTTCTTTAGCTGAAGGTTCACCGTGCGCCGCTCGCCCGCGCTTGCCGACGCGAGAGTATTTTTTTTTTATTATACTACTTTCAATCACATGCTGAAGTAACTAAAGTCGATTTTCAAATGATATCTCATTATTCTCTTCGCCGCCACTCCGTCGGTCGGCGCTGACCCTAAGCGACGCCAGAGATAAGCAATGGGCTCTTATCTCCCATACTTACGCACTAAAACACGATAGCACAGTCAGGCTGCCCAGTACCACAGTCCAAAACTGTGGAACTGCCTGCAGTATGCCTTGCTGTCACTACTACCAAGCTCCATTCCCATAATTTCAGTTCAAGTGTCTACGCTCCTCCAACATAAACATATTTTGTTGGTTGGCTATTGTTAAAGAATTCTGTAGGAAATGGTCATTGTACAAGGGTCGTTCCAGGAAGCCATAGCTACCAGTAGTTAGCACGTACTCTTCATAAATACAGACCCAGATTTAGTAGGCTTTCGTAGTGGAATTTCCGAGAAATCCAATAATAAATATTAGTGGGGAAAATGGATGTAAAGTCTAATAGAATATACTAGAAATGACATGAAGGTTTTTATGGTTATCCAATTTTGGTTGTAAACCAAATTGAACAATAGCTACTATACAGCGAAAAAAAAAGAGTTGACAAACACAGCAAAATTGATTAGTTTTATTAACCTGTTAATATATAGATTACAAAGATATCGTATATAACATAAACATGTCGAATTGTAAAGAAAATTTCTAATAACCGGACTTTACAAGTTATACAAGAATTTATGTATTAATATTTTTTGGATTTTTTAGTTTAGTATTTTTTGGAATCATTTAATCTATATTAGATTAAATGATTTCAAAAAATACTTCAAATACTGGAAATACATTTAAGATTGAAAACCTTTACATACTCGTAATATAAAATAATGTTAATGCGGTTTTCATTAAGAGAAATAACTTTAAACGTGGAAGATTTTTATATATTATTATATTAATTTCATTACTACTAACATTTCTAATTATTTTCTATATCTGTGTAATTTCGCGTTGATATAAGTATGGTATTCCCATCACGCGTGCTCCCATCGTAATTGGAATTCTCAGGGAGATTGTGATCTTATAAAAGGCAGATCGACGTCCAATCACATGTTTGAAGAGGCTTTTTAAATATTATAATGATGTGATATTGGTATATTTAACAGTCTTATCAGCTAAAGCACTTCAAAGTGCAGTATTGATTTTGGGACACCCACTTTTTCAACCTAATATTTCATTTATGTACTAGGTATTATGAATTCTTGGTTAGGTCTGTGTACTTGCGGTGCTACCATAGCCACAATATAAACGAGTGAGCAATATAAGCAGTAGGTCAAACACGACCGCGATAGCATGTACTACATAATATGTTAGTATTATAATACTATGTCCCCCGCAGCTTATAATAGTTCATTTTCATTTGGCTTCCTTTATGATTTTTTATCTTTTTTCTTGGTTAAAGGTCATTGAGTGACCCTCGTCTTTCATCAAATGTAAAAAGAATTTTTCAAATACGATTTAAAATAACAATAAATCAATTTTAAAAATAAAAACGAACATGTTTATTAAATGATTTTGGTAGTTGGTAAGTCAATAATATCGATGAAATCAATGAAATCGAATTACAAGTAAAGCCCTTTCAGTTTTTAAAAGATACATTTTTCAAAAAATAATTACACAAAACAAAACTACGTACTTAAAAAAGTCTAAAACAAGTTAAAAAAAATTAAACCAAAGGTTACCTAAATCACGACTAGTTTTCAAAACATAAAATGAATAAGTCTAGGAAACACTCAGTTCTACGGATTGAGGTTCATACTTGCCCACTCATGCGGCTCTTATGGCAAATTTAATTTATATTTTCCAGCCAAACATAAGTGCTTGTGAAAAATATGAAATGTACAATTTGATTTTTTAAGCGCGCGCAGTGTTTCAATGGATTCAACGTTGAAAAATTTCCACATTTCGTCTTCACAATACGAGAGTGTAAATGAAATGGTGAATATTTACCGTGAATTCTGCGGGATTTTTAAAAAAATTAAAAAGCATATGTCGTGTTTATTTTAGTTAAAATAAGTATTAAGTGTAGCATGCATATCTATTTCTATATTTAAACCAAAAAGCAACGCGGTCGTCATGAGACGACGCGTTATCACGAGCTGACGTGCTTGGGAATAAACTATGAGGAAACATTTATAGAGGGCCTTAAGTTAAGTCAAGGTTTAAGAATTTAAGATGCGGTTTACAATGCGACATTCTGCGTCCATGACGTGACGATGCGTCCCTGCCCCGCCGCCGCAGAAGTAGAACGGTGGAACTTCTGTCTGTCGTTATTTACGCTTAGATCTTTAACTACGCAACGGATTTTGATGCGGTTTTTTTTAATTGATAGAGTGATTCAAGAAGAAGGTTTTAATATATAATTTACAAAGTCACGCGGGCGAAGTCGCCGGCAGCAGCTAGTTCTAGTATATGTGGAATTGAATGTTGATTGTAATACCCGGCTTAGACAGTAAGCTTTTGTTTTCTACTAACACATACCATTAATTTTTGATATTATTATTATTTAATAATAATTGTCATATTTTCATATCTAATTCATTCTATATTGAAGAAATCTCCATAGATAAGTAGTCCTTCCACAGATAAATATTTGTATCCTCAATTTTATTTAATAAATCATCTTATGAGCTTTAATGCCCATATATACAGATCACTTTTCAGCGCCATATGTTCATTAACTACATTAAACTGAAAGTGGACTGACGAAGAGGAACTGATCCGGTGACAGCAGTGGTTTTAATTATCAAATTTTTTTAAAAGAAAACTTATTTAGGCACGGTGGGCACTTTTATTATGGGGACAAATTACGGAACTCGAGTGACCGTCACGCTTAGTGACGCTCAGTGTGTGAGTATATACATATATACTTAAATTATGTATAATTATATGTGAAGTTAAGTTTCACTTTTGACGTGGAGTCAGAGTTCAAGAATAAAATCTTTTTCTATCTATGTTGAAGGTGCGATTTGGAAGTTCGGCATTTGTAATCCATCTTTCAGAAATAAGGAAAATAAAAGAGTGTGTAATATAATCTCATTATATTATTATTCACTTCATAAAGAGTTATATAAACAGATGTTCCTCAATTACTTACAATTTTAGAAAACCTATTGTCTCCAAAAACAATACACTTCGCAAGAATACAATTGAGAATTAATTTAATATTAAAACAAATTACAATATTATAATTAATTTACTCTTAAAGTTTATTATTCTAACAGTTGTTTTACAGAAATTTTCGTATTTACACTTAGGCCTTACGCTGTTACAAATGTTAAATGTGTACCTTATGACAAGTCATTTTAGAATAATACAGTTAAAATTTATAAGTACATACATCATTACGTTGTTAGCGTACGACAAACGGTTTATTCTGTTCGAAATTCTAACGAGCGAAACAGTAACATTAAAAAAAATGTGTGTCAGCTCCACACCACGACTGGAGTTTACCCCTTCGATTATAAAATTTAAATTTTCAAAATTCGAACACGACGAAACAATGTTCTTTTTTTAAATAATAATGGCGCAATATCTATGAAACTTCAGATATTCTAAAATATTCAAAAAAATAGAACGTAACGCATTCGTGCTCGCATTCCGTGTGACAATTTTGACTTTACTCCCATAAATTTTCATACCACTGGCTTATACATATATGTATATATGCAAATCGATTCTCAAGTTCTTAACTTCGATTCTTAACTCCAAAAATGATACGATGAGTACGGTCACAAGTGAAAATTCTTTGGCGATCATAATATAATGTATAGCAGTAGATGTCAAGAAACGTTACAAGAAGTGTCACGTGATCTTTATATTGAAGCCTAACATGAAATTCTACCTCATCGCGTGCAAATAAATTTCACTTCAAAAAACATTTCTGTCTTTTTTTTGTGCACCATGCAATAATCGAGTACTCTTTTTAAAATTATGATTATTCCGTGTCTCAACCTATACATCACAGGCTTCTGTCAGTGAAGTGATATGAGCTACTCGTAATAGTTTATACGTCGACCCACATTATGTTTTCAAAGGTTGTCATTTATTTCGTATGCTCAGGTTCCTTCACTTTTAGAGAACGAGATCATATTTTTTATTCTCACTTAAAACCGAAAACTTAAAGGACAAGGCTTAACCAAGCCTGTATCTGACTACCAGCAATCTAGCGTTGGTTCCACTGGACTGTTCCTATTTATTTAGTTCATTTTTTCTATATAAAACAAGGCAGACTGGAGGCCCATTCGATGGTAGGTGGTCTTAAAAACACAACAGTGTACTTGTGGTGTTATGGTGTTTCTATGTAAGAGGATGGGTAATTTTATTACTAAATATTTCTAGTATAATATCAATTGTACTATACAGCGGCTGGATGCGAAAGGCAGAGGAGCATTTGTGATGACGAAACTTGAGAGACGATGATAATGATGATGATGAAATATTCAAAGAAGCAAAGTTTGTTTCACTAGGATTTTTTCTTAAAAACAAATAACTGTACCTATGTATATGCTGACTATTTAGTGACAAGTTGTAATAGTTAAAAAAGTAATTCGTGAGCAACGTTTTTTTAGTCGCAAAACAAATTTGTTTTTAACTTATAGCCGTTTTTCAGTCATTTCATAAATAGCCTAACAGAGCAAATGTAAACAGAACTCTACACGAACTGTCATAGTTGTCAAAAGTTATTATGCAGGGGTTAAAATTGCGCAAAATGGACAGTTCCGTTTCTTTTACTCAGATTTATATACATTTCAATTACACACAGCTTAACTTTAGTGCAGAAAATATTGCTATTTAAATTATAATTTTCATATATTAGTCAAGCTTTAAGCTTAGGTCGGCTTAAAGATTGAAAATGACTGAAAAGGTCATTTGATTTTATTTGAGGATTTTTAAAAGATTAAAGAATTTTAAGATTTGCAGTCTTCAGACTCTTATGAAGCGCTCTTAATCTGCAAGGGACAGCGTGGTGGATTATATATAATACAATGGAGGTATTTGTCCAGAATATATATGTTCCAAACATATATAATTAGGTATAGTCGATGAAACATATATTTAGACAAAGCTCCGTGATGACTACGAAAGTTTTGTTTGCAAAGCTCGGCTAACATTGCTCGAGTGTAACTAACAACATTAATCAACAAGTATCAGGTTAATCATCAAGGTATTATCAAGTTCCGAAGTTATAGAAAATAATTATGAGTTGCGTACAAAAACTTTTAATAACACTGTCGTCTTTCCCGACTGAACGTTATAGAACTTGGTCAAATGAGACTGATTAACTGTTTCCATCAAACATACAGCGAAGTTATCTGTATACTCGTATCTAACTAATTTACGCCATTCCTAGAAAATTGGAAAGCTGTTATTTTACTGTGGTCTTCTGTAAGGTAGTAGTTACTGATGATTTTAAGTATATATGTTTAAGGAAAAGGAAAGGAAGGAAACCTATCAGTTTTGAAGTCCTTTGTTTAGAGATATTTCAGGCGTGAAAATGCAACGGGACAAAGCTATGGTCTAACTTTAAGGAAATTGCCATCCAACCTGAAACGAACAACAAACTTTGACACGTTCAGTCTCCCGGGCACACGGGAACTTCTATGATATCATTACGACAGGTAGGCTGTTACTGGAAACTTTATTAGTGAAATAAGCAGTTCCCAGAAAATTATTAGTTATTATCTGATGTTACTTATATTATTACTAGCTGGCGCCCGCGACTTCGTCCGCGTTGAAAAAGAAAAAAGTAGCCTATCCTGTGTGCCGTACGACCTAATATTTATCTACCAAGATTCATGAAAATCAGTTGATTCGTTTAAGAGTTATGGAGGAACATACATACTTACATACAGAAAAATACATACATAAAAAAATTCTAAAAATGGTCGATTTAGTTTCAGTATCATGTATAGAGCCTATAAACACGATATCTCTGAAAACAAAGTAACTTACTCCATAACCAACCCTTACAGATTTATTATTAGTACTGATATAACTTGTTTTAGATATTTAATGAACAATATCGTTAATCAAAATCAAGTCATAAAGATCAATATAGTCATAAAGAACATAAAGGTAGTACATTAAGGTGTATAGTTGTTCTTGGTTTAGATTCATTAAACCATCCAGGAAATCACACAAAAACACACACACACACACACACACACACACACAAAGTCATCAAAATCGGTCCAGCAGCGGTTTAGGGAGTTCAATGACATACATACGTACAAAAATATATACATAAAGATAACAAAACATTGTTTAAATAGAAAATAAGTAACTTTTGTACATGTCTACATTTATACTTGTATAAGTAGATAATGGTTCTTTTACGCTTAACATTTGGCGTATTGAAATAAACTTTAAACTTTCTTTCTGTTTTGTTTCGTATCTAGAGTACTACCTTTTTGGTTTATTCCTCGTGGGAGTTAAAAGCGCTTTTAGTGTTCCGGTAAAGTATGGTAAATAATTTTATTCTTTCAGTCTTGACATTAAGACTTTAATGCACCCCTATAATGCATTAGGGATATTCATTTTGCAATTATTTTTGTTGAAAACGTGTTATGAAGAGAATTACTTTTAAGTTAAAGTTGTTATTTCTGTACAATTAATAAAGTTTTTATTGATAAAATAAAATAACATATAAAAAAAATATTGTTCCATTTGCCTTATCTACTCTTTTTAATATATACTTATGATTTATATGCCTAGTAAAATGATATTAAAAAAAAATTAAGGTATTGACTAAGTGACGAGTACAAAACGCTTAATACGATTTATACCTAATTAAAAGTAGAATGACTTTCATGAAATTAAATTGTAAAAATATATGACTGACTTTTAGTATCTATGTAAGTATATATAAATTACAATTTTAAATAAAAATAACTAGTATTCAATAAAAATAATATTACTATAAATATACAACAAATAACATGTGTCAGGGCCTTTTTCACCAACTACAAGTAAAGTGTTGATTAGTTACTTTTAGAAATCATTTTCTGTTTTATTGAATTATGCACTCGGTCGCATCATTCGATAGACGATTTTTTTCTATTATTTTCCTTTCAAATTTTTGGGACTTTTACCGTACAAACAAAGGTACATCAGCTCCATTATCCCTGGTTACCGGTGACTTTAAATGACACTTAGCCCACTTGACAGTTAGTGAAAGAGGTGCTCAATATAATAATTGTATTAGGACCTCTTTCACAATCTGTCACGTAGGCTAACCGTCACTTAAAGTCACCTGTCACCGGTAATAATTTAGCTGATATACCCTTGTTTGTACGGTCCCAATAAGTCCCAAATATTAAAAAAAAAAAAAAAATTCGCCTGTCGAAAGATGCAGTAAACCGAGTGCATAATTTAATAAAACATAAAATTATTTCTAAAAGTAACTAATCAACCCTTGTAGTTGATGAAAGAGGCCCTTAGACATTTAACAAGTATTTACTTTGAATTTAAAGAACATACTCAAAATATTGTTAATAAAATGAAGATTTACACAGAAGGTAGTGTACTGAATTGAGCCTCGTTGTTGTCAAGTTCCCGCTGTTCTACCCGCTCCGCTTGTGTCGTAGAGCCGCTTCCTTATCAGCTTTCTTAAAACGGATAGTTACGTATCGTGCAGCGTGACGTATGGCGTCGACAGACCAGTTGCCTGGCTCGAACACTGCTTGTGTGCCTGTCCAGCTTTTGGCACTAACACCAATTGTTCGAGGTCGCCCTGTTCGCATACAAACAAACAATCAATACAGCTCTAACACTACACTCAATTTATCGATACCATCGGCTTATACTCAAGGGGATTCAAAATATAGCAGGAAATTGCATAGGAATTTATTTTCAATTTTCATTCAAAAGCTATTAGAAGTTACAGACGAAAATATAAATAAAATAAACAAGCGATGAAGGTGTTATTTATTCAAAAATATATTACAAAAGTTTTCGTTCTACGTTTTTGAAATTTAGCTTCCCAAATGACTCCGAAACACAGTACGCCCTACCACTACTAGAGCCATTTAGTTATACTCGTATTATGCACATTATTGATGTTAAAAAATCCGTACTAATATTATAAATGCGAAAGAAAAAACTACTGAATGGATCACCATGAAATATTGTATACACGTTGTCTGGGACACCAGAAAGGACATAGGGTACCTTTCATCGTTCAACGCGGAAGAAGTCGCGGGCACCAGCTAGTTGCACATAAAAACATAAAGTCGACTCGGATGTATAAGAAAAATAAAAAATAAGATAAAATACGCCACAAGCTGCTAGATTTTATAGAAAAAAATTACGAGTCCTACGTAAATATTTGTCTTGTCCCTTTTTTACGCTCTGCTTACAATTTTATTTGCCCAGTAATAGAAGATTCCAGTATGTAATGAAGGCTTTATGACTAAGTATATTTATTAAAAAATCTTCAAAAATGAAAAAAGAAAATCGAAATTTCATTCAAAAAATAAAAATATAATAAGTACCCATATAAATATGTGATGAAGAAATTTATTGGCTTTCATTAAATGCTAATAGAGATAAAATACCTAATAAAAAAGAAGTGCATGATTTATTATACTTATGCTGAATGGTGAATAATATGTTATGAATTAGGTCTACTATCCATAAGTAACCTACTGTTCTAATATTCATACATAGATAGCGGTTGCTACTATCTAAACGACATTTATTTGATTCATATCATTTTGAATTGTTGGTTTGAATATTTTTATGTTATTTCTATATGTAATTAACGCTCCCTCACACTACATAAAGCTGTTTTTTTAAGGTTCTACAGAAGTTTACATGTAAAAACCATTTTCTGGATTAACCTTGGCACACTAATAGGTTATGTTCTGGTTATAAATTGATATTGATATTTAATTCTCGTGAGAACACTTTTAGTCTGATATTTATCAACAAATGGCACGACCAACATCCTTACTAATATTATAAATGCGAAAGAGAGTTTGTACCCTTTCACGCCTTAACTGCTCCTGCTCAACTCATCTTTATGAAATTTTGCGTACACGTTTTCAGCGATACAGAAAAGGACATAGGGTACCTTTCATATAGAAAAAAAATAGATTCTCTCATACCTTAAAAATATACATAAAAAATCAACGCCTTACAAAAATGTAGTAGCAATAAAGACTAAATAACTAAGCGCCTCTTTCACCAACGTCGAGTAGGCTAAACCGTCACTTAAAGTCACCTGTCACTGGGAATAATTTACCTGATATACCTTTGTTTGTACTGTAAACGTCTCAAACATTAAATAGAAAGTAATAAAAAAAAATCGCCTATCAAATGATGCAGTAAACCGAGTGCATAATTCAATAAAACAGAAAATGATTTCTAAAAGTAACTAATCAACACGTTACTTGTAGTTGGTGAAAGAGGCGCTAAATGTTTTAACACCTAAGGAAAACGGGTGCAAATGGAGATATCATTCGCTAGCGCTAGAAGAAAGATAGCGAAAGATAGATAGCGAAGAAAGATAGCGAAAAATAGAGAGCCAAGAAAGATAGCGAAAGATAGATAGCGAAGAAAGATAGCGAAAAATAGAGAGCCACGAAAGATAGCGAAAGATTGATAGCGAAGAAAGATAGCGAAAAATAGAGAGCCAAGAAAGATAGCGAAAGATAGATAGATGACAGCAAAAGTAACTTACCGAGAACAGATATCCTATAATGAGATCAGCGTCTCTCGGTGTGTCCAGGGCATCTTTTTCGAGGACGTCGGTTCTCAACCAGCGACAGTCAACATACGCCCTGACTGTGTTGTCATCGTGGACACTAGAAAGAATTATGTTCATGTAGTTCATGATACACGTTACTATTATTATTTATTTCATTTATTTAGTACTATGGAGTAGTAGTACTTGAAGTGCTTTGGACTAGGAAACGTTACAAGTTAATAGTAACGTGTGCCAAGACACTTTTATAATTGGTACTATCACACAAATGAATGTTGGCAATGCATAAAATTAACAAATAAGTACATATAAAATACATATACATATAAAATGATACAAAATGATACTCGAGATTAGATAACATTTATTTAAAAGCTACGGTTCTAAAATACGGTCTTTAATATTGTTAATTTTTTATGTGTATATTATTATAAATATTTTTGAGAGAGCTAAAAATAATCTCTTTTAGGATTGTTTATTAATTATATTTAATTATAAAATGTTGTTCATTACATACAGGTTATTATTTTTTAAAGCTTAGCACGATGGAGTTACAAAGAGATTTGTTGACTTACATACATTCGTTTAGAATGGGATTAACTGTAAACTGATTTCGCGCGCTTTTTTTGTCACTAAGTAAATTGTACTTACATAGTATTTTGTGACAATTTTAGTTCACCTATGAAAATATTTTCATCATAAAAATTATATTAATCGAAAAGTAGGCTAAAATTTAGATTATGGACCGTCGAGTTGGCTGACCGCGATTTTTTGGGAGAAGGTTAGAGTATAACAAGTAATAATACTTTTACTAGCTGGTGCCCGCGACTTCGTCCGCGTTGAAAAAGAAAAAAGTAGCCTATCCTGTGTCCTGTACGCCTAAATGTTTGTCTACCAAGTTTTATGAAAATCAGTTTATTCGTTTAAGAGTTATGGAGGAACATACATACATACATACATACAGAAAAAAAATCTGAAAATCGTAAATTTAATTTCAGTATCATGTATAGAGCCAATAAACACGATATTTTTGAAAACAAAGTAACTTACTCCATGACCAACCTTTACAGATTTATTTTTAGATGATTTGATATCAGAAAATACTTATTTTTATTATAAAAAAGACTTAGGTTAGAATCTAGGCATGTATGTGAAAACACCCGAATCGAACGCACCCGGGAAACATTTTTAGGCAAAAGGTGTATATTATTATTTGGACATGGTTTATTAAATACCTCGGATGCGGAGTGGGAGACCTTACAGAATACATATTAATAATTAAAACGAATAAATAATAATTAATATTAATTCTAAACTAATTAATCACTAATTAATCATTAATTAATTAAGTACAGTGTTATATTTGTAATGTTAAAATTTTTATAACTGGTATTTTAGTACGTTATAATTTTATCTGTTTGCTTATGTATGTTTATGATAATTTTGTTTCATTGTGAATATTATACAATAAAGGCTGTACAATATAAATTAATCACTACATATTAAAAATAAAATTACTACTTTGCGACAAATAAAATATTATTCTACTCTATTCTAATCTAATAAGTTCGATTAGGTGACATTTCTATTTTTGTATGGTCAAAAACCTGTCAGGAAATGTCAAATTACTCCTTCGAATTAAAAAAAACGCAGTATAGTATTATATTGAAAGCAAGACCCGGAAAATTTTGAAGTTACTAAATAGTATCTGATTTTATATTTTATTGCTGATCTCATTATGTTGTACTTAATAAATAATAAGATATGTCAAATAAAATGCTGTTTTATTTAGGTAAACTGCTGTATGTTATATAAAAATAGAAGCTATATTTAAAAAAAAAAGAGTTAATAGGTATAAAGTGCGAGTCATTATTAGCTGTGCATTAAGTTTAGAATTTTATTTTTTTGTCTTTAATTAATAACGCGAATGTTGAGGCTCTCGAGATAACTAATTTATTTTTATCTTTATAAATAACGTTTGCGTAAAGAGACTTTACTATTTGGCTTTTGTGTTTGTAATATATAAATAACATTTTAAATATTATTTAAAATTGTTAAAATAATATTCTAAACGTAAACAAAATAACATCCTATTTCTTATGTAATTTGTGGTTTTAGAAAAGATATTCAGACTTAAAAGAGGCCTATAAAGATTTTATTTATGTACCTACTTATATTATTTAAAAGTGATTTACAAAAACATGTTAGAATTCACACTTCCCTTCATAAGCTTAATATCTAATTGAAGAGTCTGTTTGTAATGTCAAAGTCATCGAAATAATATATCTCTGCGAGGTCAAAGTAACTTCTTGTATAACAAAGTAGTAAAAGTACGGTACTTAAAAAAAAACATTATTTTTAATTTTATCTGTTTGTTCAGACTCCGAACTGCTGGACCGATTTTGACAGGACTTTCACTGACAGATAGCTGAGTAACTTTGAGTACTTTTATTTTAGAAAAAAAAATGTATTTAGAAGTAGTAGTGTCCAGTCCGCAGCGAAACGTGGCCAGGTTCAGGTAGTTGAAAATACAAAAACATATTTTATGGTAGCCAAAATACAAGAAAATTGATTACCTTATAGCGATATGATGCCAACGGAAGTCGTACAGTGGAACTGCTAGATATATGGATCTTGAAGAACCGGCTCCTGCGTGAACCAGCCTTGCTGCACCTCTACCAGCCAACTCCAGGGACAGAAATGAGCCAGTGCGTCGGCGAGACCGTAAGGAGAAGAGAGTGCCTTGCCCATATCCACCACTCTAATAACACACAAAATTTCTTTGGCAGGGTCTTATTATAAAACACTTTTAAATTAAGTTCAGAGGATTTATAAGTATTTTTTTAATGTAGCAAGATATAATTAAAATATAAAGTAACTAGCCCAGGAATTTTAGCTCCAAAAATGGGTTCGCTCCGCAAAAAATCCTGATAATTGATTTTTCGATTGGATTATGCCAGAGGGTGTCTCCTAAGTGTAAAACCAAGTTTATGTCATCCCAAGCCGCGAGCGTTAGCCGCCATCTTGAAAATTATTATTATTATATTAAAAAAACATATCGACATAAAATTGACTCGTGAAGGATTTGAACCTCCGCCCTCCGATGTTCAAGTAAATTTATATATCGGCGCTCTAACCTACTGAGCTAACGAGTCGATATTTATGTCGACGAAAATACCGACCATTATCCGAGATGTGACGTCACCTGATTGTTATTAGTGTAAAAACGCACATGGAACTACTATTTATGTGGGCAGCACAAACGATTTACTTCGAAAATCTAATGAGTCTGATCAATTCGGGTTAGGTACCTACATTATATAAAACTAAAATAATTGTAGATCAATAAATAGCCAAGAAATATTGGGTAATGGGCCTCGTAAACTTCGTCGTATGATAAATTCTTTTACAGATTCACATCAACTGTCTTAAGGAATGAGTTTAATTATTAATTATTCACATTAAGAGACTGTCTTTAATTATTTTTATTATTTTCTAGCTGATCCAACAGACAGCTTTCTGTCAAAAACTATTGGACTATGGCTTTTGATGTGTAATTGAAACCAAAAAACAGGCTATGTTGCTCGTTTGCTAAATACGTATGTGATTGATAACAAATGATTACACAAGATTAAGCCTCAGTGGTTTTTAGTGTTATCATTTTAAATGTATCATAATTATTAGTCTTAAAATTGTTAAAATTATAAATAAATAAAAATGTAAATAGAATAAATTTAATGAAATTCATTTCTTCACTTCTCAAAAATAGGGACGTCGTCGTATAAGGAATATGCACTTAATTGAATTTGAGTGCAAATGTAACGTCGTCAAAGGGTCCATTAGCTGTGGTTTTATTTATAGAAGCCAAAAGTCTAAAGACTTGATGCGTCTGGTTAAGTTTAAAAAAGCTATAATACTTACTAATATATAACTCTTCAATAAAACATTTACTGAAAACTACAACAAATTTAAAATATGCAAGAAACGTTTTCTGAATCCAATTTCCAATTGGGTTTGAATACTATTACAAGTTTTGTTAAAATATCAAAGAGAAATTTTTTTTTACAAAGATTGTAATCTCATACTCAATTTGAACAAAGAAAAACTTATGAGACTGTCTTTATACTTCATAAGGATGTCTTAAAAGAAAAATAGCCAATCCTAGATTTGAATTTTATCTACATAAACAAAGTCCAATTTAAAAAATAATTTAAAATAGATAAATACATTATAAATGAAAGTGAAGACTCGGACAGAAAACATAATATAATGAAATTTTCTCGATAGAAAAAAATCACCAAGTGAACTCTCATTTTCATCGATTTTAGTTTTATTTTCAAAATGACACACAACAAAAAGTGTAGCAGTAATCTCACTTCACAAGATTCGAATTATTTTTTCATTTGACATTGTATTTTACGAATATAATTAATATTTAATACTTTTGGCACATACATTTTTATTGAGCGAGATGCGCTATCTTTCATCGCATGGTGTGCGTAGTTGTACGTATTTTGTGTCACTATCATGTCCAAGGGGCCACGCGGGTGAAATTACAAATTTTGTTTGCTTTATACGCACTCTTAATGAGAAAATATTATAAATTCTTAAAAAACGTAACTTACTTATTAATGTTAATATAAATTGTAATATAATTTGTATAAACAAATATGATATTACGAGTATAGAAGCGAAAGTAGCTATGTATAATTTGATATTAGAACGAATTTGGTAAATACTAACCCCGAGGCACGCCTAGCGAGGCAGGTTAGTTAGAATCTCTTGAAAATTTAGAAATGGACAGCCATGTTAAAAAAAGAAAACAAGCACGTTTTAAATCAAAATTAAAAGAAAAAAAAGCTTTACGAGCGTAGCAATTAATACGGAAAAAAATTCCAGTATATTTTTTAGACAATTTATGAGGAAAGTATAGCTCTGCGATCCTAACGAAATAGGCATTTAGGATATTTAAGACATTTAAACGTGTATATTTAAGATTTTATATTTCTAATGTAATTTAACAAAAACTTACTCAATTTTCAACAACTTTAAATATATTAACGATGTTATAGTTTCACTCCTTTGCGAATCGCAATTGATATTCCAGTTAAAACAGAAGACATTTTAATGAATAAAGAAAATATTATTAAACACAAGTTTTCAACGGTGTTGTAATAAAGTGAAAAGTTTGAACAGAAATTGTACTGAGAGTGGAGAAATACGTTCTGTTTAATTAATTACTTTTAAAACAATGTCAAAATTAAATTTTACGCATGAAAGAGAGAATTTACAAGAGCTTTATATAATTAGGTGGAGTTCGTCAAATGAGTTACAGGAGAATTAAGTTGATCATATTAGTCGTTTTAATCAAAACTCGAGGATCAATTGACGTTTTAAAATTTTAATGTCATTTAATTAGTATAATTTTTTTATAGCCTTATTTTTTATTAAAATATTTGATTAGATTTTAAGTAGATAATTTGATTTTGTATAATGTTAGCAGTAATTACTCTACTTGTACCTAGTTGCTTTATTATTAAAAAAAATTATCCACATTAAATGCGCAAGGCTTCGATGTAAAGTAAAACAACCAAAATTCGTTGATGGATTAATTATAGGTACATGATTTTGTTTTAAAACACCTTGATAATGTCAATGAACTCCTCAATCGGCTACGCCAATGTTATACAACCGGCTGCTATGGTAGGAACTTACGATGGTAGACACCGTCATCAAGTGGACCGTTAGCCTTTCTGTCGATTATGACAAAAAAAAAACAAGAAAAAAAATGTTAATGCACTTACCTCTGGCCGTAGCCTCAGAGAAATAAAAAGTGTGAACTGCCTGGGAAATGTTTTTCCGGCTGCGAACAGTTCTGATGATGCGATCCAGATATATGAATTAGGTTTGAGACTGAACGCGTTAGGTCTGTCTGCTACTAAACCCCATCTAGCTTGAGCTGGGTGGAAATTTCGCCTGGAATTCGGCGCCAATGGGTTAATCGTGCCTGTTACAAAGAAAAAGAAATAGTTAAATTTATAACTTTTAACCCAAATCTATTGAAAGTTCGAGTGCTCCATTGTCAGCCTCAAAAAACGGAGTGTAATAGTAATGTAATAAAATCACTGCCACATTGTACCATTATATTTATGTAAAATAGCTTCTACATGTATACCTATTGGGCCAGAAGGATAGATGCTCACCTTGGCACTCAAAAGAGTTGCACGATCGTCCTTGTTCCCCATAGCCCTCGCATGTGGTTCTCGAACAATATCTCCGTCTCTTCTGTGTGCCACCTCCACACGTTCTGCTGCAAGTTCCCCATTCACCCCAACCTGCCCAACCTGTAAAATTACAATCTTTCATTACACCGCACTAAAGCTATATATACGTTACTACCTATGTGATCATTACTGGGTGACAATTTTATGAGACCGTCGTGAGTATCTCCCTTCCCGGGTACGCCGAGGTTACGAAGAAACTTTTATTTCTGAGGCCGAGGTTCCGACAGGGAGCGTAGCCTTCCCTCCGCTGGGCAGTTGTGGTCGGTAGCGGATGTAGAAGGTGTCATAATGTTCTTGCAACCCTGCCCTCTGTCATCTGCAGTCACGCTAGAAGTAGTTGGTTTTTAGCCGGAAGTAGTTGGTTTTTAGCCGGTAGGAGTCCGGCATAAAGTCGCAGCGTCCCTTACGCTGATGGGTATACGCTAAGAGGATTTCAACGTTAAAAAAAAGATGATGATTTTATTAATGACACACTGGTACCCGCAATGAGTCTGACCATCGATTTTAGTTAATGATATCCCCCAAATATAGCTCACTAGACAAATACGGCAGTGTTTTTATTTTTTTGATATCTTAAAAAATGACCGAGTTATAAGCGTTCAAAGTACGCGCGCCACCCAAATTTTTTAATACTACTCGCGAACGTTGATGACGTCACAAGGGCCTATTCTAGATGCAAGAAAGAGAGATTTGTATGTTTAACTCAAAAACTACTGGACCGATTTTAAAAATTCTTTCACCTATAAAAAGCTACGTTATTAGCGAATAACATTGGGTATATTTTATAAAGTTACGCGGGCGAAGTCGCGTGCAACAGCTGGTAATATCATAAAGAGAGTAGATTTCTATTTTTGTTTGTAATTTATTAACTCAAAAACTACTGGACCGATTTTAAAAATTCTTTCACCTATAAAAAGCTACGTTATCAGCAAATAACATAGGCTATATTTTATAAAGTTACGCGGGCAAAGTCGCGTGCAACAGTTGGTAATATCATAAAGAGAGTAGATTTCTATTTTTGTTTGTAATTTATTAACTCAAAAACTACTGGACCGATTTTAAAAATTCTTTCACCTATAAAAAGCTACGTTATCAGCGAATAACATAGGCTATATTTTATAAAGTTACGCGAGCGAAGTCGCGTGCAACAGTTGGTAATATCATAAAGAGAGTAGATTTCTATTTTTGTTTGTAATGAATAAACTTAAAAACTACTAGACTGATTTTAAAAATTCTTTCACCCATAGAAAACTACATTATCAGCGAGTAACATAGGCTATTAACATAGACTATAAAATTACGGGGACGAAGTCGCGTGAAAACAGCAAGTTGATTATAAATTATAAAAATATTCTTAAAATGATTCTTGAGCGGGACTTACGACAAAAATTTCCTCAATACTTTCTGAAGTTATCAGGTTCGGAATAAAAATACGTCAAAATTTTAAAAAAATTCAAAATGGTACAAAAAGTACAAAAAGTCCAGTGCTTATTATAGGTCAGTGGCGCCGGAGCATTTGAAAATTTAAATAATGACCGTTACTTTTGCCATATAATAAATACTAATAATAATAATAATAAGATACTAATAATTTGTACATAATATATAGTGCCTATATATTATGTACAAATTCAACCATCCACACACCTTCTAAATTATTTTTCCAGGTGCCAATGGATACGAAAAGACATAAAAAGTGGATGACCATGAAGCCCGTCACACACGTATTTTATTTTAGTGTGTGTAAGACATCGTCACTTTTCTCCCTATAAAAATATACTTACCTGCCTAGTATACTAACAAAAATACCTATTACACTCTTTATGA
Source organism: Synanthedon formicaeformis (assembly GCA_945859745.1). Classification (NCBI taxonomy): domain Eukaryota; kingdom Metazoa; phylum Arthropoda; class Insecta; order Lepidoptera; family Sesiidae; genus Synanthedon; species Synanthedon formicaeformis. The sequence continues at coordinate 2,005,749 of OX243963.1, forward strand.
TATGAGGATGACTTACAACCAAGTATATGCTTGCAAAGCAAAGTTGCAAGTAAAGTTGCAAACCGCAACCTAGCTGATACAACAAAACGTACATTTACATTTTGTGTCGAGAGACAGTTAAAACAAATGAATGATCTGTAGTACAGAAACGTAGACAAAAAGAACTGACCCGCAAGATACCTACTTCATTAAGATATTCTGAACCCGATAACTTCAGAAAGTATTGAGGAAATCTTTGTCGTAAGTCCCGCTCAAGAATCATTTTAAGAATATTTTTATTATTTATAATCAACATGCTGTTTTCATGCGACTTCGTCTGCGCAACTTTATAAAATATGGCCTGAGTTACTCGCTGATAACGTAGCTTTCTATAGGAGAAATAATTTTTAAAATCGGTCTAGTAGTTTTTAAGTTTAATCATTATACTCGTAAACAAAAATAGAAATCTACTCTCTCTATAATGTTACCAGCTGTTGCACGCGACTTCGCCCGCGTAACTTTATAAAATATGGCCTATATTATTCGCTGATAACGTAGCTTTCTATAGGTGAAAGAATTTTTAAAATCGGTCCAGTAGTTTTTGAGTTAATTAATTACAAAATACAAATCTATCTTTTTACTATGAACTTGCGTCTAGCATCGGCCCTTGTGACGTCATCCACTTAGCACGGGCGAACTTGAAAATTTGAATAGCGACCGAAGTTTCGGTGTCAATAACTTCGGAAATACTGTATCGATTTTGATGAAACAAAAACTTTTCACATGTACATAACCATAGCTCTGATATGATGTGTGTTTTATAGTCATTTTCAAACCCATCGGTCAGACCCATTACGTCAGCGTTAAAAATTAAAAAATATATTACGTCCGACATAGTAAGTATATGAGCAACATAACGCCTAACAAATTTTGATTACGTTTTCACTAATGGAAAAAGCAAAAAATCAGAATGTGTTATATTTTTTGCAGAAAAATATTTTTAAGAATAAGGAGCTAAAAAGAATAAGGGTCGCTAGTTAATAATAAATTTGAGTGACACAATTTGGCCTTTAATATTTGATATAGTAATAACATTCTCTACCCTAGTTCATTAACAAGTTTAACAACTCTAAAATACATTCCAACATTACATAAAACTTAAATATGTTTTTGAATGTTAGTTTTAAATTTAATTGCTTAGTTAGATGTGCCTATTAGTTGTTTAAACTTGTTTGAACAAGGCTGGATGTGTTGGAAACGTGAATATTAATTAAAGGGGAAACTTCATGTCAGAACTAAAAATGATTTTTGTATGAAACCTTCACTATTTTATGATAAACTAGGTGGCGCCCGCGACTTCGTCCCCGTTGAAAAAGAAAAAAGTAGCCTATCCTCTGTCCTGTACGTCTAAATATTTATCTGCCAAGTCTCATTAAAATCAGTTAATTCGTTTAAGAGTTATGGAGGAACATATATACATACATACATACATACATACATACATACATACATACATACATACATACATACATACATACATACATACATACATACATACATACATACATACATACATACATACATACATACATACATACATACATACATACATACATACATACATACATACATACATACATACATACATACATACATACATACATACATACATACATACATACATACATACATACATACATACATACATACATACATACATACATACATACATACATACATACATACATACATACATACATACATACATACATACATACATACATACATACATACATACATACATACATACATACATACATACATACATACATACATACATACATACATACATACATACATACATACATACATACATACATACATACATACATACATACATACATACATACATACATACATACATACATACATACATACATACATACATACATACATACATGTATGTATACAAAAAAAAATCTAAAAATGGTCAATTTAGTTTCAGTATCATGTATAGAGCCTGTAAACACGATATCTCTAAAAACAAAGTACCTAACTGACTCCACGACCAACCCTTACAGATTTATTATTAGTATTGATTAAATTTTCTCATCAATCTTATCACTAGATAGTAACACTAAAAGGTTTTACTTTCTCAGTACAGCCTTAATCAATAAAAAAAATGTCAGCAAGATAGGTTTACACGCTGTAGTACGAAATTATCTTTCTATAAATAATTTGAAAAATAAATAGCTGTTATTGATAAACCATAAGCCCTATCAATACACATAAAAATATATAGAATGATACCATATAAAATAAATTATACAAATAGTTGATGAATATGCCAGCCCATCGAGGCCACCACAAACTTCTCAGCAAAAGAAATTGAATTTGATATAAAACATATATTAAGCCATATATATGGCTTTATGTTTATTCCAAAACACAATTTGTTACCCTGTTAGTATGTGACGTTTTAATAAAATACAATACATTTAGGGCCTCTTTCACAAACTACATGTAAAGTGTTGATTAGTTACTTTTAGAAATCATTTTCTGTTATATTGAATTATGCAATCGGTTTACTGCATCATTCGATAGCCGATTTTTTTTTATTATTTTCTATTTAATGTTTGGGACGTTTACCGTACAAACAAAAGTATACCAGCTCCATTATCCCCGGTTACCGGTGAATTTAAATGACAGTTTGGCCTACTTGGCGTTTGTGAAAGAGGCGCTTAACGATATAAAGTAATTTAAAACATATTGTATTTTTTGATATACTTATCCTATACATTCAAAAAACTCACCAACAGCGTTCCATATGGCGATGTCAACACCCAAACTCCAAGGAACGGCTGAAGCTGTTCCTTCTAACCAAGGTCCGTCAGGTGGAGTAGTTTCCAGGTCCACTATAGGGTCGCTGACCCTCGCGAAGACCACGAGCTCGCTTTGAGATGGAGTCATACTCCAGTTGAAGCACCCTTCCAATTGAGGGCTAACCTTAAGGTTCACCTGCCTGCAAAAATAAAAAATCATTTTTATCTGCATAGGAAAGGAAAATTTGACTTCCTTTTACAAAAAGTTAGTGAAAATATCAAAAATTTTGTTCCATAATTTTACTGCCATTTTCTTTTAATCTGTATTTTTTTATTATAATTTATAGAAACAATATAATTTTCTGCTACATTAATTGTTATTTTAAGCCAAACTAATCACGATTGCAAACCTTTGAAACAAATTATTTTCTAATTATTACGTTTAACAGAAGACTAAAACTTTTAAAAACTTTTCTATTTGTTAAAAGGGCGAATTAATTAACAAAATTAAGACTAACGAATAAATTCTACTTTAAATGTGGACGTGGCCAGGCTTGAGAGATCCTTAAAATAATTCAAATGAGATCTTCAAATTGATTACTTGAATCACAATTATTTTCATAATTTTTTACTATTTTCTTAATATTTTATAAACTTACACACTCTCCATAAATCCTTTGTCCCATACCAATAAACCGTATTTGAAAACCGAAGAAAATAAAGAGATAAATTAAAAGAACGCAAATATCAGTTTTGAGAATTTGCAGACGTCGACGAATAAATCCTATTAAATACAATAAAAGCGTGATATAAGAGGCCTGCACCAGAAGTACATTCGAGTCACGCAGTACTTTTGCTAAGAAAATTTAATTATACGGATCGCGATTCCGCACAAACTTTGCGTTTGGTTTAATTGAGTTCCGCACTAATCTTTAACTTGCTTCTGACGAGAATTTGGTATAATTTACGGGAGGAGAGCAAAGTTGAAGGTGGGCAGAAGTTTTTATCCGAGGCCGAATTGATTTGTATGGAATATATTTACGAAAAAAATAAAATATTGAATCATCGACGAGCGAGTTCGATGAGTGATTAGGGTGCTTGCCTTAACGCTTTGTCTCAGAGGCCTCGGTTTCCATAAACTTTTCAGTTAGCTCTGGAAAGTAGTGGGGCACACTGCGTAACCACCCACTTATAGATCACTATGAAATAACAGCATCTGTGCTGTTGTGTTTGTTTATTTACTAGTAGGGGATGCCACAGCATCCTCTCTATCCTTATTCTCAATCCTGCTATGGTTGTCAGCGCACTTGCACCACCTGTGGCGTTACTTGTGTAATAGGCGACGTTAGCCACATACCATCAAGTGGACCGTCAAACTGTCTGTTGACCTTAACATAAAAAGCAGCAATACTAATAGCTTGTTGGGTACTTTGCGCTAAGTGGCTAAAATGGGTCATTTTCTAATTCCTTCTTACTTTAAGTGTATTGTAGAGGATTTTAAAAAGGTTAATTGTTTAACACTCTAGAGATTAGGAGCAGGGAGTTCTTTCGCCAGTGGGATTAGACATTTCCTGTGTGAGAAATAAATTCGGTATTGTTCTCTGGAGAAACTACGGATGATAATCAAAAGGTATATTTGCAACCCAAAAAAGCAAAAAAGAGCCACCTGCAATTTAAAAACAAAAGGATTAGTGTAAGCTGTATTTGAAAATATTGAAAAACTTGGCTGTGCATTCAGTGTTTATATTTGAGTGCATAAAAATGTTTATAAAAGAAAACTAGCATATTCAAAGTATATGGAGCGTCCGCGTCATAATTTAAACTGTATGGTCGCTGTTAGGTCTTTTGTATGGCACCTTACTAATACAATAACAAAAATATGAAGTTTAAGACATGTGCCAGTGCTCAAAAAATTGCTCTGCACACCGCTTGTGGGTGGAATGTGTAGACATAATGTGTATTTAAATTTACAACAATTGTATATACACCATATTCAGCAAATAAATTATGTTGAATTTGAATATTTAAAATTATTTCTAAAAAAATCGTTTAACTATTGTTTTTCGGACATTCTGCATTCCGCATTCATAAATTAAAAGCTTGTCTGGCACACCTCTTTACAAAAAAATATCGGTGGGTAAGTCAAAGAACTTTGAACATATTGTAGTTTACTGGCTATTGCGTGGTAGGGTTGAAACAACTTTTCTTTTCAGGGTTATCAGGGTCGATAGCACATTTGTATCTCCTTTTCATAAATTAAAAAGCTTGTCTGGCACATCACTTTACAAAAAAATATCGATGGGTAAGTCAAAGAACTTTGAACATATTGTAGTTTAATGGCTATGGCGTGGTAGGGTTGAAACAACTCTTCTTTTCAGGGTTATCAGGGTCGATAGCACATTTGTATCTCCTTTTCATAAATTAAAAAGCTTGTCTGGCACATCTCCTTACAAAAAAATATCGGTGGGTAAGTCAAAGAACTTTAAACATATTGTAGTTTACTGGCTATGGCGTGGTAGAGTTGAAACAACTTTTCTCTTCAGGGTTATCAGGGTCGATAGCACATTTGTATCTCCTTTTCATAAATTAAAAAGCTTGTCTGGCACATCTCCTTACAAAAAAATATCGGTGGGTAAGTCAAAGAACTTTGAACATATTGTAGTTTACTGGCTATTGCGTGGTAGGGTTGAAACAACTTTTCTTTTCAGGGTTATCAGGGTCGATAGCACATTTGTATCTCCTTTTATAAGGCTTGTGTTTGTTACACCTTACAACAAAATTTCATGATGATCGGGTTCTGTAGTTAAGGCGTGCAAGCTTATATAACAAATGAACAAACAAACTCATTTACACACTTTTATTATTAGTTATAAGATTCCGATAAGACTATTAGATTTATATATAGTCACTTTTGTAATGTCAGACGGTTCTGCAATCAAAGCACACTATAGATGTACGGGCTACAGTTAATGTTTCAACAATAATGCCTGCCATTTCCCAGTAAGCTTTTGTCTACAATGCAGTGCTTTGATTGCAATATTCACCGTGGCTACAGCATAATTGCTCTTGCAATTTCAACACTAATATTACGCGAATACAACTGAATTCACTTCTACTTGAAAATAAAATGGTTTCTATTCAGACAGTAGAATTTGCGTAGCCCGCCATGTTGTAAGTTGGTGAGGATTTTGGTACATCGCAGACTGCCTGATGCTGCATCATCAGGTCAAGATTACCACGTCAAGGAAATACAAAGGAAGTAACAGTAGAGCAAATTTCAAATCAATCGAACCTGTGGAAGTTAGTGAAATTCCTTCGTCAACTAGGAAATGGGTTGATGATCTTAAAAGTCCTTAACAAATCTTTATAAATTATAACCAATAAACCGAGTTGATAGCGTCAGATTTCAGACAAAAAAAATGGTAACAAATAAAATTGTGTGAGACACATAATTTTATTTCTTACGAAATGTGCGGAAAGCCAACTTTAAATCAATCAATCAATCAATACTTAATACTAATAATAAATTTGTAAGTGTAGCTATTGTATGTATGTATGTGCGTCCATAACTCTTAAACGAATTAACTGATTTTCATGAAACTTGGTAGATAAACATTTAGACGTACCTACAGGACACAGGATAGGCTACTTTTTTTCTTCATCTCTCACACTTTGACTTATCAAACTTTATAAGCAGGTTAAACTTTATAACACCCATATTTTGCGGCGGGCGTTAAAAATGTAGTCTGTTAATCAACGTAAGTATTATATAGTTACTATGCTAATTTATACCGTCAACCTTATGAATGTGTGTAAGTATCAGTGATGTTGTATAATGATCAAAGAGATACTCATAAATTGATATTTAATTACAATGAAATCTAGCACATTTCTCCATTCAATCACTCTATTAATTAATTTACTAATTGAGGTTATCGTGAAATGGAATGAAATTTGTATTGAAATTGCAGTGAAATTTTATTTATTTAAATCTTTGTTTGTAGGTTAATTCACTCACGAACTCTGAATTAAGTCAAAGTTCATTATATGTATTATGCATATTATATCGAATATATCTTTTATATGAATAAAAACATATTATGTCTGTATATATTATAACAAATGCATATTTTTATACGTGTCAAAAGGGAATTCTTTATTAGGTATTTTAAAAAAAATATTGGTTTGCCACTTGCCAACTAGTGCCAACCGATCATTAGCCAAAAAGTCGCTGCCCGACTCTGTCTTTTCTCCGGTTACTTATATATTCTAAACACACGTCGGATTTTGATACGGTTTTCATCAATGGGAAGAGCGATAAATGAGGAAAGTTTGTGTATAGAAAAAGTGCAAGCCCTTACGAATTTGCCTCAAAGAACTTTTCATTTTAACAATGATAAGCGAATAGAAAATTTTAATCCAATTTTGAAACTGACACGAATCATTCAGACAAAAAATTGCTTTACTCCAAATATGAATTCAGAAAACATTTGCTTTTTAAAAACTTGATCGTCCAGTGGGTTAAATACTCTGTTAAGATTCAAAACCCGATGTGGCATGACTAAATGTTTTTCGACTTTACTTTCACACCCACAATAACAGAAACTAAATAGTAACTAATTTTCTCACCTATCTGTAGTATTGTAAGGTGATCCGGCATACTGACTGACTGAAGCCAATTCCACGCCTCCTTTATAAATAGACACCAGAGCCAAGTCCAGTGTTTTGCTCTGAAACAAAAACGAAAATCTTTAAATACATACTGCTAATAAAAAATGTGTATTTTATTAGGTTGATTTTAATAATTTTCTAATTTTTTAATTTTTTGATTTTATTAATTTACGCGTCAAGTGGTTAAGGCCTTTAGCCACAGACCACACAGCTCTTGGAGTTCTAATCGTGGCAGGGCAAATTTTGGTTGGCGCAGCAAACTGAGCTCGCTGCGACCATTGGACTGGACTTCTCTTTGCCGGCCGTAGTAAAAGCTATGGTTGGCAGCAGAGACGCTTGGCGAGCGATAATCCTTCTGCGAAAATGTCATCTCGCAGAAGGAGGCGGCGGAGAGAGATCGAGAGGACGACGTCCTGTCTCATCCCCTCCGTCGCCGAAGAACTGGACGCAGGCGGCTGGCGTACGCTCGCCACCTGGAGCCCTGACAGGACTAGGGCGGTAGATGGGGACTCTACCGCCCGCTTCATCCTGAGAGGCACGGCGCACTTTGGCAGTTCGGGTGCACCGTCCCGATGAGCCTGTGTCCGATTACGGACCCCGCGGCGGAGTTGCGGAAGAGTGTTCGCCCGACCTCGCAACTTCGCCTTATAGCAGACGTGGAGGACGCGAAGAGGTTTAGTCGGTAGGTCTTCCCCAATACCATCTCGGGGCAGGAGTCCGACATAACCCACCGGTCTGTCCCCAGGCCGGTGGGTATCCATGATGGATTCCTCTTGTAAAAAAAAGGGCAAATTTTGGTTATAAATTTTCTAACGCTTCTATAACGCAATCCGTTGTCTGGTTATTCACTAATACAAAGCTAATAAAACCTATTTTGTTAGTGTGTTTAATCTTGAAAATTTATTCATTTGTAACAAATCTGTGAGAATCTTACTACGGCACCAAGTTGCGTGTTGGTTATGAAAGAGAGGTTATTAACTGAATTAATAAGCTGAAAGATGAGCGGTATTAAGATACGACTGAATAAATAAAATTTCTGAACATTCTAAATAAATAAAGGAAATAGGTATCACAAAACGATATCTGTTAAACTCCATAGGGCCTCTTTCACCATCTGTCAAGTAGGCTAACCGCCATTTAAAGTCAAACTATACGGTAAAAGTCCCAAACATTAAAAAGAAAATAATAAAAAAATCGCCTATCGAAGGATGCAGTAAACCGAGTGCATAATTTAGTAATATATAAAATTATTTCTAAAAGTAACTAATCAACACTTTACTTATAGTTGGTGAAAGTGGCCCTTAAAGTCAAAATTCTGTTCATAATTTGAGACCTTTTAACCCACAAAAAATAAACAAATAAACACTCCCCTTACATACACACTTGCAAGAAAAAGATCATTTGCACCAGCAATAATATAATAGCGTTAAAGATTAATAAATTAATAAACACAGGCTCAAATAGATTCTATTAGCGAAGACAGAGAATTGCTTTTACATTGACTTAGCCAAAAGGTTCCAGTTATGTAAGTATCTCTTTTCCTTCGTCATAAGACCGGTACGGGAACAGTAAGAAATATTAACGCTCTCTCAAGAATTTCTTATAGTACTTATTACAACAGCCCTTTATGTTTCATATGTTGAAATAAACTTTTTGTTTCTCTTTGAGATTGCGGTTAATTCCCTTTGAAGCTTAAGAACAAATGAGGAGACATTTTACACATTATTACACAAAATATATAATAAGTTCTAGGTAAGAGTTGAAAAATAAAATATTAACATCTGACAAAAATATATGAGCATAAAACTTATAGGAAAGCCGCTTAAAATATGACATTATGTTAACTAAAAAGTAAAAATAAAAATAAAAAAATCTTTTCCGGAATGCAAAATATCAAAATAAAATCCGGAACTAAAATGTTCTTTGCATTACTAGCTTTGCCATTAGATGTTACGGGAAGCTTCCTATAAAACAACAGTAAAAAAAAATAATTTTTAAAAATATATTTAATGTACGACAAATAAATGTGTATAAAAGACGATCTGCGGTACAAATATTATCAAAAGTTTATTGACGTGTTTACTCAGCTTTCTCTTAAATGGCTTCTTTTCAATAGATAATTTTAAAAAGTTCCACGAAGTACACATCAAGCACTTTCTGATGATTGATTTCCAAAATTTAATATTACATTGATTAATTAACTGCGTTCTATTTTGTACTCTCTTTTATTGTGAAACTTTTTATATTGTCATTTGAGTTGGAATCATTATCTCTCTATTTCTCTCTCTCTCTCTCTCTCTCTGTGTGTGTGTGTGTGTCTTATTTTTCACTATCTACGTATCCAATTTTTATATTATTCCATCTTTACAATATCGTCAGTCCATTAGCACGCTTTGCGACCTCATCTCTCGTCATATCTGCGACAGATGTTGGCAGAAGATCTCACATTACGTACAGACCGATATAGCGTCATTACTTCAGCAAGTCGGTCAGGCTAAAGTCATTCTCAAGATTTCAATATTACATATCCGATCACAGAGTTAGATTCCTATCGGTTCAATTTGTCACTGTGTGGCTAGTAAGCGATGCAAGTTTGTTTGGTAAGAGCTACTGGTACCTATATATTTTTATTTAAAGGCATAAGATCGGTAAAAAAATTTGATGCGTCGTTTACTTTACTAGTTGTTCGTTTTTCTCTTTGAACGCATTTATTCTGGTTAATACTTTAATATCAAGTAGCTAAAAGGTCTTGGAGAAAGTTTAGACGAAATATTTACCTCTATACTCTCTAGCGATAACGGGCTTCTAATATATAGGATGGAAGGAAACATTCAGATGAAGCTAAATATACGAATAGTGTCTACAACTGTAGTAAAATTCAATGCTATAACAATGATATTTGATATTCAGGACGCAGCTTACTAGCTGCGAACGCCATCTGAGCTTTATTTACAAAGTTGCGATCATAATAATCTCAACAATGTTCTCGTGCATTTGTCATTCCTATGAAACTGCATATAAATTATAAGTTATCCTAGTTGCATTGTGCTTATTTATAGCTATCGATATACAAATAGGTAAAGACAAAACAGTCAGTCCCTTTCCTCCTTCATTTGTTTTAGTATTTTCATTTTTTTCTACCGATTTTCATTTAGTATTGACGAGTTTTATTTTCACTTAAAAAATATTAGTTTCTACCGGTGTAGAAAACATAAAATGTTAAAAATGCCAAGTCTCGCAACGCAGTTCTTCCACTATAAAAAGTTGTGAGAGCACGTAGAACCAAGTCTGAGTTATTTTAGTTAATGTCTATTCAATAACTTTGTAATATATTGTTATCTAATCAATTACCTATTATAATTTATAGTGACCGTATTGACATTAGACATCTTTATTTCTATAGTAATTATGATGATGATCAGACACATTTCTTTCACCTTTTAGTAGTATTTTACAATTATGTTCCAGATATTCGCAACTAAGTCAAAGACTAAAGGTATATAGTATTTAATAATTAAATAATTATAAATGACCTGCTGAGCAGACTCGCGCTTTTGTAGTGCTATGATTTTGAATTTGTAATATCTTTTACTTGTTTAGAAATTGTTTAGTAATCCAAATTTCTTGTAGCAATACTTTAGCAAACCTGACATTTTGTTTTTATCAATATATACATGTCAAATTTGAGGAAATTCGAAATGCAGAATTTTGACCAGACAATTTATCGATAGATAATAATGGACAACACTACGATCTGTAACGGACGAACGTACGGACGGGAGACAAATCGCCTCATTATTGTTTTTCATTCGCGCCAGAACCGGGCTTTATAGCTGTAGCCTATCTCGAAAATGGGCGATCCTTGCCAAGACAATGTTGGACCTAATTTGTGGGATCCGACCGATAATTTAATAGTTAGGAAAATAGAGTTTTTTCAAAGGTTTCATTAAGCTAATATTATGCCATCAATAATATAAGTAATACTGTCATAACAGATTGTAACAAGATGTATAGATTGTAAAAAGTTATTTAAAAAAATTGATCTCAGAATGTTCTACAACAATGCGGCTATTTGTGTATTTTAGCTATATGTTTATACTAATTTATTACTATTTAAAGTTTCTAGATTTAATAAAATTAATTTTAATATATTTAGAACAGATAAGTGATTATTATTTATGTAAATTCTTTGACTAAGGCTGGTTTTTACAGTGACGCTTACCGTCCGCGCCGGTGGTAAGCGCGGCCCGTAAGCGCACGAATGACCCGCTCGACAAGTTTAGAGTCGCGCGGTTTGCTGCCTCGTACAGTGGTCAGAGCGGTCCATCCGTCAGCGCGGGCAATCCGCGCGTGTTGGTTAAACTATGTAACGATCCAAGAGACGCAAAGCTGGCAAAGTGGCCCGCGACGCTTACCAACCGCACTGGCGAAAGCGTCACTGTAAAACCAGCCTAACATATTGGTTACTATTAGGGATCCGTGCCTGGCTTCGCATGAGGTACATATTTTTTCCTACAAAGGATATACCTATATAATATAACTTATCTAGCAACTGTACATTTTGATTATATATAATAAAATACCACCTTGTGAAGTCGAGAAATAATTAGATTTTTACTTCAGGCACAATATTGAAGAAAATCTATTATGTTTATAGAGTTTCTTCAATTTTGTGCCTTTAAACTTCAACTAAAAAGCTTGAGGAAAAACTTAAGGTACTTATGTTAAAAAGACATTTAATAGAGACCGGTCATATACATACTTTAATGAGATTTTAAATAACATTATGAACAAAATCGACTTCTACGCAATATCTATTACCCAGACTTATTACGAGTGAATCGAGGCGTGTAACTATATTCCCCCTTCGCTCACATCCCCCACAACAATCTTGCGAACATTCCCTCATCATTTCCTCTTACAATATTTACACAATAACATTACACATAGCTCAAATATGACGAAGTATTGAGCATTTATTTACTGTGGCTACCGAATCAATTTTAAAGGTGGTTTCGGCTTAGGTATCGCGGTTACGTCATTTTGTGATTAAATTAATAAAGAGGTTTTTTAAATTCGATAATGTATTAATTTATAAAAAATATTTCTTATGTAAATTTATTTTATGAGAATGTATTATATTTCTTTTATGAAAAATGTATAAAATCACTAAAAATTTCAATGGAACTATGTTCCTATCACGTTTTAATTTCATATTTCCATTATAAGATTCCATGATTTTAAGTAGAAAGAAAATCTTGACCGACCTCTTTCAATTTAAGTCCGCTGTTTTCATTTTTATTTTTTGAGAATTGGAAACTTTTTCCAAGTTCTTTCGTGTTCGTTAATGAGTTTAAAATTATTTGAATACATTTTTCTTCTTTATAAATATAATTGCGACAGCATGGTTGCCTAGTGCAAATTAACTTATGATAAAAATTTCATTCTTGTACATACTTTCTATAATGTAAATATTAAGAGTGAAGTGGGTCGGAAATACTAGGTGCAATCCTGGTGGCATAAATAGTGTAGAAACTGAACATAGTGGAACTAAATTATCGTCAGTATAAAAATTTGAGCACGCATCTTCTGACTTCTCATATGTCTAAATTATAAACCATCAGCTCTCCAAGATCGCCAGAAAATATTGCTTCTAAAATATCTAACAAAAATCCTTTGTTATGTATCATATTAAATATTAATCATAATTATTAAAATATTCAACTAGGTAGGATAAGATGCTGAGCTGTCAATCGAATCACTTGTGTATCTGCACACGGCTAGTTGAACGAGCATAATTTAGTTTTGTGTTACACATTTCTAATTTTCTCATTGGAAAAACAGTTACATTTAGTTTTCCAACAATTTAGTTTTTCTGTTATAGTTTTTTCGTAGGTATGTCAGTAAACTTTGATCGCAAAGAGACACATAAAAATGTGAAAGAATATAATTATCATTAATGTTCCTTTTGTCTCACGGCTATAGGCTATAGTCTATCTATTGTAACACAAAAAAATCTATATATTACTTACGCTCCTAACACACTTACCCAAAAATTGTTTCGGTCAGCTGGATACACGCACAGTGCAGATTAATATTATTTCCGAGAGTGCCGAGCGGACACGGCATATGTTGTCAGGCTACGCTACTATAGATATGAAAATATCCATAATGTGAATCAGAACATTATTTTATCTGCGCCTTTATCTACGTGTCTGCCACATTCAATATAGACATAAACCGCCTAGGTTTATAAGAAATTTCAAGACAACGATGTACCAGCTCGAACAAGTGTGAAGGACGTAATAATATGATGTTAGTTACTGGGATAACTAATGGTGTGGACGGACTCACATTTCACAATCGTACATTGCAAAATAATTTTTAATATATTTTTTCAGAAGAAAAAGTATACAAAGTATGTTATAATCCAGGTAATAAACTACCCGTGTGCATCCAAATCATTTATTCAAACCCGTTCAGCCGTTTTTGCGTAAAAGATTAACAAACATCCATACATCACAACTTTTAGCATTTATAATACGAGTATAAGTAGAATTTGAATATTATGCACATTCTTGCCAGATAGAAAATATCTTGTACTGTAAGGTATATGAATTAAAAAGATAAAGATTTAGTTATTATTACTTAAAATGTGCTTTATTCTTTATTTTATAACAACGAAAATATAATAAATTTAATTTACACCGAATCTAGTTTAATCTTACTAACACTAAAACTGTACTAGAAGAAGCCTTAGTCAAATTGTAGATTAGAATTTAATCAATCTAACATTGAACCAATTACGTATGATTTTAGTTTACTTCGATGTTAATTAAAATTATAATTATGTACAACCCATATAACGAATCAAATATGAGGACTTTGAGTAAAAAACCGAAAAAGAGTTTGGCAAGTCATTATGAAAATAAACAAGAAAGATAAGTAGGCCAAAGACGTAATAGAACTTTTGTAACGTTTTACAGAACTTCCATTATAAGAGAAAAATATGGAGCAGTGTCAGAGAGGAGGTGTGAAAAGGATTTTAAGAGTGGGTATAAAGCAAACAAAATTTGTAATTTGACCCGCGTGGCCCCTTGGACATGACAGTGACACAAAATACATAGAACTACGCACAACATACTACGAAAGATAGCGCAACTCACGTTGTAACGTAAAAATGTTATAAGTGCCAAAAGTGACGCTCAAGTGACTACACATTTAGCATCGTGGGCTCCCTAACCATATGTGAAGTGAAATTACTGATACACTTTTAGCTTTGTAATGTGTGTCATTTTGATAATAAAACTAAGATCGATGGAAATGAGAGCTCACTTGATGATTTTTTTCTATGGAGAAAATTTCATTATATTATGTTTTCTGTTACAGTCGTCACTTTCATTTATAATGTATTTATCTATTTAAAAAAATTAATTAAATTAGACTTTGTTTACTTAGATAAAATTCAAATCTAGGATTGGCTATTTCTCTTTATACCCGCTCTTAAACACAAAGTAGCAACGCAAATTCGATAAGTGCGATACTCGATAGCAATTTGTATGAAGAGTTTTCATTGTGTAAATGAAGACAATGTTCATAAAATCTTTTTAAATGAATAATTACCTACATCGGTATATGTCTACTTATAACATTGTTAAATAAAGACACCGCTTTATCATCATCAATTAATACTAATAATAATCAATCATACTGTATGTATGTATGTATGTTTACTTACTACTTACTAATACATAAATTAATTAACGAGAAAGTTTTAGGCAGTAAAATATTTTCAGATTATTTTTTTTGAATATAAAGTCACACCCATCAAAGACCAGCGCCATTGCAGAAACAAGAGTTTTTGGCGTGGTTTTGGAAATTTAAACTTTAACATTGAATTTATTAATAATACAGTAGATCTCCCGGAAATATCAATGTAGTGTGCTTATTATGTCATATGGAATAATTTAAAACGATTTTCTAAAATTAGTCAAATAGCGGATTAAAGACATTATAAATACATTATACAGAACCTATGTTTTATACTAAAAGTATTTTTTAATATTAAAGGTTACGACACATTTTAGTTCAAAGCTAATACCCCATTGGATTTGTATACACTTGGGATCCAAACTTTTTCGAATGTAGAAAGTAAAGATAAAAGGTAATATGTCGCTCGAAGTAAATAAATAAACTTCTCTATAGAAAAATTTGGACGTAATACAAAAAGTACGGTAAATCCTGTTATTTATGCTGAAATTCTATTCTATAACTATTGGAAAAATATTTTTCTTGACATTTAAAAAAAAAAGTTCCGAGGTGTATTTTGAGAGACAAATTACAATTGTTTTCTAACAACTTATTACTTTTTATTTATCTTATCATTGTTACATGCTATTAGCGACCACTAACTACACCGAAATTATCCAATAATCTGAAATTTCATGCCGTTCTGTGGTATTTGGCTAGCGGTACGTAGGTAAACGCGATTGTGAAATTCAAAATGCTCCACACAAAATGGAAACAATTTTATACGGAATTCCCATCTGTGATTACATTTGCATTTAATTAAGCCTACAGGTGAACGTTTTAATATTTGATGTGGCAGGCGTACGAACACTACTCGGTTATTTGTTTACTATAAGTATTATACATACTGTGAGAATTCAGTTAGTTATTGTAACTCCAATAGAAACTTTTATTAACAGAATAATTACTAAAAACCATTCCCGATATTGAATTGAAAGTTGGCAATCACGTTGTGTGTATAGTAATGTATATTGTATTAGTTTTGTAATTTATAATATTTAATTTGAATATTAAACAATTAGAAAAACGAATGAATAAGTGTTTGCAATCTGCTAACGGAAGATAGGCATAATTTTTTTTTTAATTAGAAAATCAGAAAAAAAAATACAGAATCAAATTACAAGAAATAAATACTAATACCTGATGTAACTATAAGACTATCTTTCTCTCTCTCTAATGGTATCTCTTCACATCAGAATTACTGACAAAGTATCAGCCTAACTGAATCGAGTAAAAACATTGCACTATCTAGTTGCAAGCCTGAATATAGGTAAAAGTATAAGACATGTTTAATCAGACAATAAATGGATAAGCAGTTGATTAAGCAATTGATAAGCAGTAGCAGTCATTGGGGAGTAAGGGGACAAAGGAACTAAGATCTTATCCTACCCTACTGTCAACCTCACCTGCACACGCCGGATGGCGGCGGAGTGGCGTTTTACTGCTCCGTAGTTCTCCCTGCTAAACAACCGACGAGGCTCTGGAGACCAAGTAAATGGCGGAATAACCATTCACCTGGCTGGGAAACCGATTGAAAGAGGTTAAAACGGCCTAGGGGCTTAAATTACCCCTAAAAGGCTTAAATGAAGAAGGCAAGGGGAACCACTGCATATCTTTTTCCCATGAAAGTCATTATGAAGGTTCAATCAAGACCTGAAATGATGACCACAACCACTCTGTCAAGAGTGAAACCGACGAAGAAGAAAGCAGTTGATTATGATGATGGTAGTGATTTGCTTCTTTTTAAGATTAGCTTCCAAATAGTGATATTAAAATGTTAAACTGTAAATTAATTAATTATAGTTAATTAACAACAATTAAGACAGGGCACGCTGCGTTTCACAGTCATTCAAACAGCCCGTTCGGCAACAGTAACCACTCCATTACAGAAGACCACCGTGAAATAACAGAATATGTGCTGTTGTGTTTCGGTGAGTGTAAGGGATGCCAGAGCCCATTACCCATAGCTTGAGAAATAATTTAAAAACATTCACAGTTTAGTATTGTTAAATTGTACACAATGTCTAGCTTACCTGATAATAAGTTTGAACTACAACTGCCCTAAACACTATGGAAGCATCTTGAACTCTCGTCTCTAAAGGTTTCTCAGCAAACTTCGGACATCGGCTGTCACATACAATTGTTCGACAAATAAACAGAACTATCACCAGCACACCTCGGTTAGAAATACCGAACGAGATTGTCACCGCCATTTTGCAACTAGAATCCACTTTCTTAAATTACATGTTTGTTTAAGTCTATCTTATGACACTGATCTGTTTCGATCTTCTTTTTTTCTGCCGTTTTCTGCTTTGCATTTTTTATCTGTAACAAAGAAACATAATTTTATTCAATTGTATTATTTTTCTATATTATAAAGAAAAAATTGTACGCCAAATCATACCACATCAGCATACATCCCCCGCGTTAATAGGCTTTTGGCCCTTCAAGTGGACCGTCAGCATACTTGCCGACTTTTACATAAGGAAAAACTAGACTCATATGATATAACGTTTTTTCCCCATTCTAGCTTCTAGAGCAGCTACGTGACAACCCCTCGTGTGCTCAACAAAGATTCAAATCATCAAATTCAAGCGACCAAATATATTTTATTAAAAAAATCAGCACATTTTTTAATTGTTCATATAATTCTTCGATTAATATTGTTTTGACTCACTGTGGGTCAGATCAGACGGGTACTTAAAAGTGGGTCAAACTGTCATTTTTATGAAGCGGGTCAAAAGGGCCCGATACCTAATTTTGATCTTTATTCTTTAATTTAAGTACTTCTCTGATGATTTTAAGTGTAAAAATACAAAATTATATTTAATTAGAGGATTACATGAATAAAAATTACAAAGAGAAAAGCTTAAAGATTACTTAATAATTCTTTAATGAAAAAATGAGAACGTTTTTCGTCTGTTTTCATAAGACTTCTGTTCGGGTACTGTAAAAACACACTGTTCGGTTTCCTTAGGAGTTTGAGGGTAACTTTGTTCTTTAGTCGTATATAATAATCGTTCTTGGATTATTTATAAATGAAATTTCTTTCTTTGACTCGGACAACTTGGGAAACAAACTTGTATTATTAATGGTGGTAGAAATGGAAACATATACGTACATTACATCCAAGAAACAGTAAGATTAATACAATATATTACCTACTAGATGTTGCACGCGACTTCGGCCGCGGAACTTTATAAAATATATTAGCCTATGTTACTCGCTGATAATATAGCTTTCTATAGGTAAAATAATTTTACTGGCCCCTACCCACTAAAACTCCCCGGTGTTTCCTTGCCCTTTGAGTGGGAAGTGGACGAGCTCTGCCGAGACAACTGCTCCGACCCACACCCCTCGGGTGGCCTAGCCAGACGGAAGAGACCCGTGCAGGCACACACAGCTAGGTCCCCGAGGGCATTTGAAGAAGGGACACCATGGGGGGGAGCCAATGGACACCATTGGTGTCCATTGGCTCCCCCCCCCCCTGCAACGCGGGCGAAACCTCCCTCGAACGAGCAGGGGACCAGGGGCCACCCCTCTAGGCCTCCCTGTTCCCCTGAACTCACTCAAATCCCTGACGACCGGTGACGAGAAAGGCATAAAGAGGGATACCAATGGCGGGCCCTAGCCGCCAGGGCAACATCAACAAAGAGAGAGCGCTCCTGTGAGCACTCCTCTCATTCGTGCACTCCGCCACGAGCTCCGCAGAACGGAGCCCGCTCGGAGCACACGGGGGGTGGGCCTTCTTGGTCCCCAACAACAATCCGATGGGACGAGGAAAGGCCAGTGAGAACCACCGGCCCCCGCGACCCCCCGGAATGTCGAGGGTAAGCCCCCCCCACCACGACGAGGTCATGGCCCACCTAGGGGGGGGCTGTTAATATGCCTACTACTTTTAATTGTGCAAATGATTTTGATTCCGTTTTTTTCACAGTCATTTAGAAAATGTCATTCAGTAACTCAACTTGTTTCAGTATATCAACTTGATGCTTTTTCTTATTCTTTGACTCACTTACTTACATTTTTTTCTATCATGCTATTTATTACTACTTTGGCAATTATATTTACAACTTGATTATTTTTGAACTTAAATATATTTTTAAATTTCCCTTTATTTTGCTCGGTACGCTTAAAGTTCCTGTCAATCTTGAGTAAGATAACACAACCTGTCTGTAACAGTTTTTGATGTTGTTGAAAATATTTGTTAATAAATTTAAATTATTCTTTAAATAGGTACTAATGTAGTTATAGAAAATCCTTGATATATTGTGAAAAAATCACACTACTAACTCAGACAAAAGAGGAACTATTTGTTTTTTTACTATGAAACTCTAAATCCTCAATAATAATTTACTTTGTACAATATTTTACATAGTCCATTTAATCAACGTCAATAACAAAAACCAACCAATCAGGCGCGAGCAGTTTGTTTACTGAATTGAAAAATAACTTCCATTCCATTCCGTTGGCGAATATAATAGAATCAATTCGTATTTACCGTCACATCATTAACGGGAAACTGTTATTAATTGTGAAACACTTGATTTATTCAATTAAACCAGTCGGGATTTGGAAAATAATACCTCTGCTAGGTTGTGAAATAATGACTTTGATAATGACAAATACGCTTTAATAAAAAATTTAGTCATTATAAATGTAAACCCTATTTAATTTGTATTTTGTTTCCGAAATAACTTGTATGCAAATTTAAATTAATATCGATTATAATTCCAGTAGCTCAGATCTCACCATCTATTGACTAAATTCAGAACTAAAGTAACATACTAGGGTTTATCCAAATAAGTATCAAATAATATCCTATGTGTTTATTTATCCAGATCCTGAGTCTTCATCTAAATTCGTTTGACGATATTTTAAGTTTCATTGATAAACAGACAATTTCACGAAAAAAATAATAATGAAAAAGGTTTATTTGATATGGTCACACCATCGACATTCCATCCCAAATGGAATGTCGATAAGTCACACAAACGAATAAAAAAAACAATTTACAAAATAACTAATGAAAGTAATACCAAAAGCTATAATTAAAATTATGAATCAGAGATCAGAATCAGTCCATCCGTTAGAGCTACGATTTCACAGACAGATAGATACACAGATACTTACTTCAAAGATGTAACACCCCATTTTTGTGTCGGGCGTCGAGGGTTAAAGATCTTATTCTTCATAAAATTATACATTAATTTATTCTAGCAAATTGATTTTTTTCATGAACAATCATCATGAAGCCCCTTCAATTCGTCTTGGCAATAAGAAATCTGCTCAAATAAGTTAGTATCTCACAATTGCATCCCACGCAAACAACAAAACGTCTACAATAATTTAAATTCAATTTACCTTTTGATTGTAACATCAAAGAAATATTAGCCGAGAGGCGATTTAAGAAAGCGTTTCGACTTTAATCCTTAAATGTGTGTGTAGATCCTACATAAGTCCCGCATCCTGTCGGTTGAGCCCTTAAATCCGGGCAGAGTAGCACTCCCTCCATCCTATAATCGGAGATTAGGCAGATCCTTTACTGTACATATATATATATATATATATATATATATATATATATATATATATATATATATATATATATATATATAGGATTACTCCTACTTATCCGTGTTTTATTAAAACTTTACAAATAACAATGTTGTATAATATCCGATTCGTATAAAGATTTAAGTAGAGCTGAAAATTAAAATTTGTTTTAAAAAGTCTTTTTATTACAAAAGTGATGAATTTTTTTTTTCTTTGATTTATAAGTTTCAAAGAAAATATTAAATTTTATAATATTTAATAAACAAAGTTACAAAACTTGTGCTTACTAGAGGAAATTCTCCAAATTGGAGCGAATTTGCATAACGAATATCAAGGAAAGAATTCACCTCACACATTTTTTTTAAACACAGACTGACGGATCCATAGAATCTTTCATCATTCATTTATCGAAAGCAATAGATTAAAAAAAGGGTAAAAGCAAATTTGTGTCAATAAACACTCGTATCATTGGACGTTCAGGACATGTGAGCGACAGGACTATCCATCTTCCTGCCTTGTTTCAACACAACTCAGCAGATTTTCAGCCACATTACCCACTGGATTATAGCAAAACAAATGATCTGACATCGGCAATATGGCAACAAATTAAAGTATCGTTTTTCACGTTTAGAAACTGTGGGGATTACTGGTTCAGACGATTGAAGGATATTTAGTAGAGGCTGTGAGAGTGAGATAAGTCCTCATGTTGACTTTTTAATATTATGTGGTTTGAAAAGGGAGTTTATTTTAATATATTTTAATCCTAACTATACTCGTCAAAGTATGAGTGCAGTTTTTATAAAAAAAAAGAAAAAAATAACATTAATAAAGATATGAAACATACCACTTAATATGGTAATTATTATTGAATGCCATATACTACAGGTAATAAAGAATTTTCTTCTGCACTAAATTACTACTCTTATTTTTTTTAAATAGGTTTAGTATCATGTACTGACCCTGAATGCACAAAATCCTTACAAATTAGGCGGGAGTGCCGCCATTTTGACAAAAAACCGTTTTGGCCTATATTTCGCTAACCGTGCACTTGAAGTCAAAAGTGGTAATGATCTTTACTGTAGATAAATAAATGTCCTATCTTTTATATCGTATTATCACTTACCGTTTACGACTTATTCGACTATTACGATTTGTTTATTGACTTAAAATGGCCATAAATAAATATGACCACAAATTACAACTCCTTTTTTTTTAATAGGTTCAGTACTACGTACTAACTCATATTTCATTATTAATTAAATAACGGTTTGTACTCCCTAAGCTGTATAGCGGATTAATCTTTTCGAAGATTCCTGGTCGACTCAGTCGTAAGGATTGGCAGAATCGTTCACATTTCATTAATCTATTAATCCACACAAGAAATTGAAAAAAAGGTTCAGACGTGACTGAGATTTAAACCTGAGTCACAATAATTGGCTAAAACTTCTATTTCTTGCCACTTTCGAATTACAAAGTCTCACATTTCTAGAATTTACGTATTTGAAGAAACTAAATGCCCGTACACACATACTCACCATGTAGGTACCTAAATTAGGCTTCGAAGTTGGCCTATACCTACTCGAGAAATTGGTTGCCCGCAACCCGAAAATGCCACAGATGTTGCGAGCCGCTCTAAATCTATTACAGTGTCATATACTTCGTGTTTGTAATTGACTAGAGTTTTGATTTATTGTTATTCTCAACTTTTGGTAATAAGTAATTAATTTTACTATCGGTTTTCTGCGACGACATCACCATGGCAACTATAGCAGACATTTCGAAATAAATTATTGTGTGAGTTTAAGGTTAAATTTCAAATTCAAATATTATAAAGTAAATTATTACAGTCGAAAAATATTCGTACGAATTTTATTCGATACATAAAGTTTTTTGACCTAGGCCATTTGGTTTACATCAACAGAAGGACGAAAGACCGTGTGGCCTAATGGATAAGGCGGCGGACTTCAGATCCAAAAGGTATGATGTCCTATAAGGGTATATGTTAGCTTAGGTCCACTGAGTTGGCCTCCCGCTGCTAAGTGTACGAATACCTCCCAAGACTTCTAACCCTTTAAGACTTCCAATAATCAAGAAATCAATAGTCATCTGCTATACGCTTGAAATACATTAGGACACACTAGCGAGGTAATTTTCGAAGATTCAGCCTAATTCACTAAATTAAGTACAGCGGTAAAAGTTGCGATAATCGAGAAGATAGGCCTTCAGGTACGAGCACGTAAAATTAAGATGTTACAGTTTTATAAACTACCGTGAGAGGGAGCATATTATGACATGTTCTTCTGCTCAGCCTTGAAGTTCCCCGAGACATCTGTTTTGTGTGGTACCTAGGTACCAAATCTCCGTCGTGGAAAAATAATCTACCGGTAATAGAAAAATAGCATTCAAACTGCAAGAAAATCGAAAAATGGTGGAATTTCGTTGAAAAACAAATCTAATCTTAGATGTTCCAATATTTGGAAGTAATGTCCAGGTTTTTGTGTTAAAAACTAATGTTATACAATAGTATTGTGTGTATTTAAAGATATTGGAGCTGTATTTCAGAAATACACTCCGTATTTAACTTTTTTTTTTCTTATTATAAAACAAATTGAAATACAAATCTCCTAGAAAAAATCATGAAATTACACCAGCCGTCCCCTATGATTCTCAGAAACATTCGTTGAAGATTACTCTCGGGAATAACTTCAAGCTAACTATTACGGTTACAAACGGATTTCCTAATAACAGAACATCTCAAGCTTTGTTCTTTTTTCGGTTTTTGCTTTTACGAATCCTATAAAACGCGTGGTAGTTGTCTGAAACCAGTTCTGTTATTTTAATGTTACTTGCTTTGAATTTTTGTTTCAATTTGTTTAAAATATTATATATGAATGGGTGGTGGACCGTCATGTGCTGCACTTAAATGTAAAGTGGTGCCGCTAATAGAAAAAAGATGGATTTTTTTTTTATACATATAAAGGTCGGCGGGAGGCAATGGTTCACTTGGTACGACCTAGCAACTGACGGCTTTAATGATACCCTAACGTAATAGGGGTTACAAGGTGCTGTCGACGACCTTAATAGAAGATATGATAAGATTTATATCACAGCGACAAGTTCTGTAATTTCACGGTGGCATTCTGGAAGGGGATGGTTACTGCAGCTAGATTGACTGCATTTTATGATTTTGGAACGCAATTTTCCCTGCCACTAATAAAAAAACGTTTAAGTATAATTTAAAATGAAATAATAAGTGGTTAAATTTATTTTCTCTTAAGAAATATGTTAATAAAAACTAAATTCAATTTGTATACATATTTGAATGATATTTTGTAGTATAGTGACAAAACGTAGTGTCCGGGAATTTATTTATCTGACTGACCCAGAGTTCCCGTACTGGTATCATTTCGGCCGTGGGTTATCCATAGGCCTCCCTAATAATTTTCCATTAGCGGTACTACTTACTAACGATCAGAAGCTGTTAAATCCAATTTTATAGATACATCTTCTTCTCTAAGCAACAAAAGTGCAAAACACTTCCATTCTCTATTTTAGGTTTGACTATTTTAGACTGAAACTTAAAAAAACTATTTAGATATCTGTTGAGAAACAAAGTTGACGAATAATGAATGAGGCATTAAGTTAACAATAGAGGGTGGCGCGCTAACATTGCCAATGAAAGTTATCACTGTTAACAATACCGAGGCCTAATTTATTAGACGAAAGCACTTACTCGGCTCCATTGTTGTCGAGTGTTGAGCCAACCAGTTAAAACAATTCGGATTATAGAAAGTGGGAGCCAACGGTTAATTTTAAATCGTCAATTGGTATCTCGAAAATCTAATTTGTTTTCTCTAGTGCAACTTTTGTATAAGTAATGAGTAGTTGTTTTTAAAGGATTATCACAATAACGTACTTATGATCTATTCTTTTTCTATTGATCAAAAACGTAAACACATATAGCGTCGCCATGGTCACTGGACTGTTTTAATGATGGAATTTGTACATTTATCAAAGAGAGTTATTCAGTGATTAACTCATTTAGAATTTGTTCGTATTGTTTGTTTAGTTCTATATCATGAATTTTTTGTTTACCTTTTTGATCAATGAAAAAAGAATACAATATAGATGTTACATTTTCCATAATATGTACCCATTACAGTAACCCTTCCTAGTTTGACCCTTATCTTTAATGCTACTATGATCGGCAGAGCTTGCAGCACCTGTGGCGTTGCTTGTGTTATTGGCGACGGTAGCCACCTACCATCAAGTGGACCGCCAGCCTATATGTCGACCTTTATATAAAAAAACTTAATGTGTTTCCATTGTATTCTAATCATTATATTAACATATCTATGTAATAGTGATGTATATGTGTCGTCAATATAAGTATGAGATTTCGTTTGTGGACATTATGTCGATTATTATTGATATTTATTGACGGGGGAAAAAATGTCCGATAAAAGTATTTTGATCTAAGATAACTTTCCAATATATTATGTATATTATCCAAAGCAATTTTCCTGTTCTCATTTAGACACACGGTAAAGTAATAAAAGCGAGTTTCGCAAACCTTTTAGACTCTTTTAGGTTTTTGGACCTTTTTATCTGAAAAACTCAAACTAAATAAGAACTATATAGACAGAATTTTGCGGACAACATAGTGAAGCCGGTTTTTATGTATGCAACTGTGTATAAGCCGTTTACTGTATTGAGATTTTATGTTCCAATTTATAACCTCAATTTTTATTTATTTTTATTGAAAACTAGCTGGTGCCCGCGACTTCCTCCGCGTTGAAAAAGAAAAAGTAGCCTATCCTGTGTCCTGTACGTCTAAATGTTTATCTACCAAGTTTCATGAAAATCAGTCAATTCGTTAAAGAGTTATGGAGGAACATACATACAGAAAAAAATTGTTAAAATGGTCAATTTAGTTTCAGTATCATTTATAGAGCCTATAAACACGATATCTCTGAAAACAAAGTAACTTACTCCATGTCCAACCCTTACAGATTTATTATTAGTATTGATTGATGTTGGTTTCCAAGAGTATACTGCTTTTTATTTTTTGATAGCTGCTTTTTACAGCCTGTCACTGCGCAATTATATCGCACTGATACCAAAATAAGTACCAAGCGTAATAAAACCGCGCGTACGAAGCTATGCGGACATAGCCTAGTAATAATATAAAGTCGCTGTCAGTTTATCCGCTGAATATTCTTCTCAACCACCGAACATCTTAATAAGGCTTTCACTAAAAGAAAATATAATAAACTAGGAAGGTTAATAGTAATTTGTAAAAAAAGCATGCGTCCATGCGAAGCCGGCGGCTGGTCGCCAGTTAAGTTAAATCGACACTCTTGTTTCAGTATACAAATTTATATTAAAAACAAGATTTCAAGTCAAATGCCTATTTCGTAATATTCCTCGTATAAAATGTTCGTGTATTTAATTTACAAAATTGAGTCCCCAATATTTCACGTTCCTTCGAGAATTAAATGACAATAATTTGATAATTTATTTACGTTCTCAGACACCGCAGAATTTAATTTTGTTCTCTTACAAATTGAAGTTTTTTACGCACAATGTGATATATTGTTGTCACTCAATTTCTTCGTAATAAGCAAGCATTTTTTAATGAAAATTCAATATTAATTAATTATGCAAACGTTCACAATATATATTATTTTCAATAATTACTACACAAGTACTTTTCGAAACAAAGGCGGAAACAGTTTTATGTTATGTTGAATTTCGTGAGGAAGAAAAACAAATATATTATTCCATAGGTAAGCCTTAAGGTTTTACAAGTCACTTTTCCTCCATACAAACGTTTAAGGTAAATTACACCGCTGTTTTATGTTTAATTTACAAAAGTAAGCATGATACCGATTTATCTTGTCGTTAACTAAGTTTCTAGGCATACAATCCTTAAAAAAAGTATTAATTTAAAAGATATGATCATTGAAAAATCCATATTTTAACACAAGTTTTAATGTAACTTTGAGGTTGAATAGGTCACTCTAGTTTACAAAAACTCCAAAATACTTTGCCCATAAACATTGATTAGTTATTCAAGAGTCGAAATAACTTTACACAAAATAGATATATGCAGTAGTTTTTTCATAAAAACCGTTAGCCCAAGAGTCTATTTGTGATTTTTTCTGTCCTCATTTTTGGTATGAATCGATGTGCATCTCACTCGACTTTTCTTCCCCCGCGGGTAGTGGAGGGAAGGCACGCCCACACAATAAATGGTATCAAGGAGGATAAGAGTTACCTCTATCCTCCTTGAATGGGCCGGGGAGCGAGTCACAGTGTTGCCATTTATACGGATTTATCCGTATATGTACCAATTTTCAACTTCACATACGGGTAACTTAAACATACAAATATTTATGCGGAATTATATGTTCAGAAATATAAAATAATAATAATTTTATAAGGATACAATATAAAAAAATACAATAAGTAGTATTGTACATAAATAAATACGAAACTAAATAATCCAGCTGATGGACAACACTGCCTAACAAGTATCTATTGCACCATTGTTTTGATTTCGATGTTAATTTATCAATTATTCATTTATTATAATTATTATTTAAAATCATACATTATCAATTTATTCCGTAGGTACTAATATTATTTTTATTTTTTATTTTATTTTATTTTATTTTATTTTATTTTATTTTATTGAAACACCAACAGCACACAGAATCATCCAGGTCATATTCATAAGTTACAAATTACATGTTTACATCTGTGCGCCAATTACTGGTATCTACAGCTATATCTACACAATAATGTCTCTGTTAAAAAATAATAATTTAGAACAAAAAAAAAAAAAACAATAATTAAATCAAAACAATAAAATTAATGCACAATAACATATAAGGACAAGAAGCAGAGCATCCACTCAATATTAAATTAATTACACAAGTCAAAGAACAATAAAAATCAATATAAAAAGTCACATAATTATTATTATTTACATTATTAGAACGATTATTAGAATAAGAATAAAAATGTCAAAATGGAAGCAGTCAATCTATACTTTTAAGCTTTAAAAGTTTCATTTTAAAACGATTCAAGTTGTCATGGAAAATATCCACCTCCACGTCAGTTTGAAGAGAATGGTAATTAGAAATCATACGATTGACCGGGGAGAACTTGCCCAAGTTTGTGCGTATTATGTCATACGAAAATATCCTCGTAAGAGGATATCTAGGTATAGCACGGGGTACCACCACAGATAGAAGATTCAAGACATCAGGTGCCGAGATAATTCCATTAGCTATTTTATGCAAGGTAACCGCATCCGTAATCTCGCGACGTTTCTCCAAAGACTGGAGTTTAAAATGTAGTAATCTAGAATTGTAATCCAGAGAAGGGGAACATTGTTTATCCTTATGAGCCAAGTATCTTGTAAAGCTGCGTTGAATACGCTCCAGCCTCGCTATATGAGACCGATACGAAGGGTTCCAAATTGGAGAAGCGTATTCTATAACACTCCTCACCAATGTTTTATATAGATATATCACCGTATTTATATTTGTAAAGTCACGGCTGTTTCGTTTTATGAAGCCCGATAGTTGAGAAGCTTTTTTAGCTACAGTGTCTATATGTGAGATGAATGTAAGTTTGGCATCCAAAACTACCCCTAGGTCACGCACCGTATGGACCTCTGCAAGGGGGGCGCCACCCACGTGATACATTGATGGAACTTTATTTATTTTTCTAGTAAACTTGATATGACTACATTTATCAGCATTTAGTTCCATGCCATTCCTTGCACACCAAAGGAGAACTGAATCTAAATCTTCTTGGATTAGTTTGGAGTCGTCACAAGTCCTTACAGCCCTATATAATTTGCAATCGTCAGCGAACAATGCACAACGGGTATGGTGCAGACAATCTGCAAGGTCGTTCACAAATACCAGGAAGAGCACCGGCCCTAGATGGGAGCCTTGCGGCACACCGGATGTAGCAATGTACGATTTTGAAGCGAAGCCACAAGCTGTGACCCTTAGTGTCCTGTTCAGTAGGTATGACCGGAACCATTCCAGAAGACTACCGTGCACACCGTAATTTTGTAATTTTTGCATTAGAAAATTGTGATTTACCTTATCAAAGGCGCTGGAGAAGTCAGTGTAAATTGAGTCCACCTGACCACCCTGGTCAACATATTTTGTTATATTATTATAAATGCGCAAGTTTGTATGAATGTATGGATGTTTGTTACTCTCACACAAAAACTACTGAATGGATTTCAATGAAATTCACAACAATATAGCTTATACATCAGAATAAGACATAAAAAGATATTGTGTGGATAAAAAAAAGATATTGTACGGATTGGGCGCCACTGTCGCGCGGCGACGCCACCGTCGTCACAAGGATAACTATGTCTGGCGTTACCACTCAAATATTTCCTGCATTTCCTTGCAACGCGGACGAAGTCGCGGGCACCAGTTAGTTTTTAATAAATGAATCCTATGAAAACGGTTGTTTTTTTGCAATTGATATTTTTTTACAATACAATACACAGTCATACGGAATTTATACGGATTTATTAGGGCCCCGAATATTACTTCGTATAAGGTTGGCAATGGCAACACTCTGTCATCTGTCAGCTAGACTGAGCTAGACTAGAGTCTATAGTCTACTAAATACATCGTAAATATTATATTTATCTAGTTATTTATAACGTGGCATAGTTTGTACGTAAAGACATTATTTTATTATTTAGTTAGGCAAGGCTGTTGTACAAGTGATTAGTGACTTCATATTTTCATATCATATTGACTCTCTTTGGACACCAAAACATTGTACCAAATTACAAAATATAAAAATAATGGGTAAGTTTTATTACATATTTAATCTAATTTTTGTTATAATATATACATAATTTTGGTTATATTATATAGGTAAACTTGACAAATAAAGTACTTTATCACCCTAACATTATTTGTATGTTGTAGAATAATAAGGTCAGTTTTCTTTTGAAAATTCAAAGTGACAATTATGTCAATCAATCAATACCTATATTTCAAATCTAAGGCCGGTTTCAGTGCTCTCCTGACCGACCGCGGTAGCAATACGCGTGCGTACGGTCAGGCGAGCTTTGTAACGAGTTGTGAATTTTCATACAAGTGACAACCGCGTCAGTCGCACGGTCGGTAGTACGTATCGTCAGTACTGACCGTCAGGAGAACACTGAAACAGGCCTAAGCCTTAGCGAATTTTGAAATGAATGGAATTTGTTATCGAAACTGATAAAGCACTTTTCTGGTCTGGCACGTTGTCTGGGACACCAGAAAGGACATAGGGTACCTTTCATCCAGAACGCGGACGAAGTCGCGGGCACCAGCTAGTTATTTATAACTCGAGACGGCTGGACTGAATTTTATGATCTTTATTTTACTAATTAATAATCATACTAATTAATAATGATTATCATAATATAATAATAATGAGTATAATATTATCATAATATACTTATATTACTCAATCAGGCGGAAATGGCTGGATGGATTTGAATAGTTAGAGTATAATAATTATATCTTAGAGCAACGAATATTTCTTATCCCTGTAAAGATAATTTTGTCCTAGTATTTTTTTAAAATTTATGGTCCATACATAATAAAATTCTTACAGTATAAGTAAATAAATAGGTATGTGCTGCTTTTATAGCTATATGCTTTATTTTATGAAACAGAACCGCAAAAGGATCGTCGTAATGGAGAAAAAAAAAACGCTTATAGTTACCTAACTGCTTCTCGCAAAATGTGTTGCTAAGCGCAAAACTCGAAAACGGCTGGACCGATTTTAATTCTGTTTTCACTCATGGATAGAGGCATAATCAGGGAAGGTTTTTACGTAAAAAATGCACCCCGGGTAGCTATTTGTAAAATAATTTTAAATCAGGTTCTATTTTTCTAGAAATCTAAAACTAATTTTTATTTATATTATTCCTGTTTTAGATCACATGTAAACCATCCTGAGGCATATAAAGCAACTGTGGTTCAAGCAGAAACATACAAAGCATCTTCTTCCTCATGTTCTGCTACTGCTACTCAAATTCGTAACTAAATCCCAGTGTCTATGTAGTGTTTATTTTATTAATTGTATATTTTTAACTAATATATTTTTGTTTTAGGTCACCTCAAGAATCATTTCTACAAATGGTGGTTCAAACAGACGTACATAATCAACCTTGTGTTTCCTCCTTCAAAGATATTATTTCCTCAGCACATGCCCCTTGTAAAGGATTTAGCTACTATAATATTCAGGCTCAAGCTAACTGGGATGAAACTGACGCTTCTGTTTGTAACATCGCAAATTTGTAAGTATATATACAGACATTCTATGTAAGCAATGTATGGAGGAAGCAAACAAATTAATAAAGTTTTCAAACTTGTTTGGGTTAACGGTTCAACCCGTTAACGATTTTTTAAGTATTTTGCGAAAACTTTAATAAGCACAAAAAGTATCAAAAACAAAAATTATCCACATTAAATTTTTAAACAAAATATGTTCTCTACATTATTTTGATTAGCTTGACGGTTTTTAAGTTACCGCCAGTTTTCAAACTTTGAAAGTTAGTATAAAAACTTTTATACTCTTGTTTAGAATTTTATGAGAATAATTTTTACCTTTGACACTTTTTTGTATGTATAACACCCGTATTCACAAATGATACTTGTCTAAGTAGCAATACTATACAAAGAACGCTATGCGTTACTCATATCAAGCCATCCCATTCAAGAAGTTCTTTACTATGTATTGAATAACGGCCCTGTGATTGGTTAATTTGTTGTGGCATACTTCACTCTAGTATTTGACAATTGATATTACAGATGTTAACTAATATTATAACCTGTATATGCCTGTATAATATTTTTCGTTTGGCGTTGCTTGTTTTATTTTTATTTCGGCATGGGTATGTGATTTTTATTGTTATTTTATTGACCAAATATTAATATTACGAGACTGTTGGTTGACTGATTTTTATAAGGTCTCCAGTAATCATCTGTAAATCATTTACTTCAATAAAGCTTATACTTTATTGAAACATTTTTTTTTTTAAGTCAATGCATTTCGTTATTATCTACAATAAATAATAAATTATATTCATAATTAGTCTAATTTTTCCTAATTAGAGAGGTACAATAACCTGGAAACTCCCAAAAGCATAAAATCTTAGGGCCACTAGTAACTGATAAACAGGAGGTATTGGAAGGCCTCTTTTGGTTAGTTTGTCGAGATTTTAACTAATCAGTGGCAGGAGCACGAATAGAACAATATTATCTTTTGAAAATCTATTCCGCCTCCTAAATTCATCCGCACTGTAGTAATCGAAAGGATTTTTGAAAACCACCTATTACTTTTTTGTACTTATTGTTCGAAATCCTACACTGATATAATTATCAAACTCCTCTTCGCTACTGTAATCCATTGGTTGAAAGTACATAGTTGATACAAATATAATTTTCAAATTGAATATAACCTGAAATAACCGACGGCCATTCAAACTCCAACGATTATAACCTTGCTTTTGACATAAGCCGGGACACAATGCGTTCGCTAATATAGCTTGGGCCTCGGCGGCTACTTTACCTGTGCGTCGATTTTGACGGACACATAGTGTCGTTCATCACTCAAGTGCTGTTTATGAATTGATTCGGCCGTCCCTTTGCGTTTGTCAGCACTGTGAGACCTCATAGTATCACAAACTGTCGTATGTGACTATTAACCCAGTCACCCAAGACAAAAAAATCGCGTTAGGTCGCAAAAAATTGCACCGTTTTGATTTTTTGGGATGTTGTTAAGATAGATACCAGTAGTGTAAAACCAAGTTTGCATTTTTTTTTTGACAAGGGGAAATCTCATCCATGGATACCCACAGACCCGGGGTGGCCTGTGGGTTATGTCGGACATTAACCGACTAAAACCCTTTGGCGTTGGTATTAGGTGAGGTTCCTCCACCACTTCACCTCTGTGACTTCAATATTGATAAGAACCTACACATTAATATTATTTGCACATTATTATTATTTTATTATACTCAATTTAACTTGTCTCCCCCTCCAAAAGCCATAATGAGGGGGAGACGGCTTCAAAAACATAATAATAAAAACATAATAATAATAACAATTAATATAATAATATTAATACCAATTATTATTATTTTTATTACTATTGATTGTATTCCTATTTTTCACTGATTCATGTTTTTCTTATCTTTTACAAAGGTCCTATAATTCGTCAGGCTACATATTTTGAAAAATCCGATTTCCTTTCTATTACTTATTTACTTGATAACAAGTGAACTTATTGGCCCTACAGAGTTGTACTTGTGCTCAAATTGAAACTAAGTAAATGCTCTACAACTTCATTTCTCATAACTTTCCATGTAAAATGATATTTTGTTTCAAAAATTTCTAACTTTTTGGGAAAAATGACCCATTTTTGAAGTAGTGTATCTCGAGATCTGTTTGACATACAGAGCTGCGGTTACACTCGAATTGTAGCAAAATTTATTTTCTTTAAGAGTGTCTCGGATGATTTTTCCATAAAATGCACTTTTCAGAAGTTATAAGAGAAAAACTGAAAAAAGTCTGAAAATTTCGAGCTTTTTCGAGCACCGTGCAGTTAGCACACAGGTCTCTCGAAACTGCAAACTTAGTTTTACACTACTGGTATCTATCCTAACAACATCCCAAAAAATCAAGACAGTGCAATTTATTGCGACCTAAGATGTCTTCAGTGACTGGGTTATTTATAAAAATGTATTTCTGCCTATTTCATTCCGTGTCTGACAAATATGACAATTTTAGTACTGTCAATTTAATTTATAGTTTAGTTTTTATGACAAGAGAATTAGCACCAATACCACGCATACATATCATAATAATTATAAAATGCGAACGAAAGTGTGTGATGATGATGATGTTCATATTTGTATTCATTCACGTATTGTATCTTACTCATCGGTATTTGTTACTCAATCACGTCAAATCAATAGCGCAACGAATATTTATTATCTCTGTGAAGTACCTAGTAATAAAATAATAACTCCATATGTGCTAATTTAGACTTTTTGTGTTTGTATTTTATATAACATTCATTTTTATGTTATACCAATGTTTATAAAATAAATAAATATGAAAAGTATTTTTCTTTTATTTACTTCCTAATCAGGAAAATCAGGAAAATTAACCTTATTTCTATACTAATTTGTTTGTTTCTTTGTAAAGATTTAAATCTTTGTTTGTTTGCGTTGAATACGCTTTGAAACTACTGAACCGATTTGAAAAGTTCTTTCACTGTTAGGAAGCTACATTATCAGCGATGAACATAGCCTATGTTATATAAATTTTCAAAAAATTAGAGATCCTTACTAAAACTCCAATAATGTAACCCAAGGTGTAAAAAAAATTACTTAAAATATTCCTTACATCGCGTGCGCTGCGAAAACTTTGCAGAACACATCAATATCTATACAAAGTGTCGCAACAGCATAAGTATTTATTTATTTACCAACTAAAGACATACTAATATCACTATATACACTACTGAAAGGAACATTACAAGTATGAGTTTAATTTAAATGTCTTTATTATAGTTATGCCACGAAATATTCAATTCGGACATTCCATTCGAACGATATCACGAGTTTAAAAATGTAAGTATTAGAAAAAAGTCGCGTGGCGTGGTCGCCGCTCACCCCAGACTATAATATGCGATGTAAGCGTCATTTATTTGTTAAATACCCGTGCGAAGCCGGGGCGTGCTGCTAGACTAGTACTACAATAAATTAGTGATAAAACACTCGCGGCAAACGTCCGCGTTCGACGAGATCTCGCAGTGTGCGTTGCCTAACAATGTCACAATACGGTCCAATTGTGTATGTGTGCGCGCTATGTTCTAACTGCTCATCATCGGTCTTTCTCTTTCGCCCAATTTCTGTGTGAAACAGAATGAATTTTAGCTACAGGCACCGATGAGTTCGGGCTGTCAACTAGTTACGCCTTAAGCCTAATCTGTTTTCTATGACATAGGTACTACTAGCGACCCGCTCCCGGCTTGGCCCAGAATGTAATTTTTAAATAAACAAACCTTCCTTTTTTGTCCCTCTTTTCTTAATTGAAAACTAAATTGAAAATCCGTTGTGCGATTTAGAAGTAATAAGCGCACAAACAAACATGAGGAAAGGTTAGGTTTAATGAAAGAAAAGGTTACTGTGAGTCAACAGTAACAGATAGAAAACTTTGTTAGGTTTTATTATATATTTTAATTTTAAAACTTCCGTGAAAAATTATCTAACTGATGGCGAAAACCGTATCCAAATGCGTTGGGTGGTTTATAAGCGCGAATTAGCGGTCATACAAATTGACAGACGCGGAAAGCGACTTATTATTTTTCTTATTTATTAACTAGCTGGTGCCCGCGACTTCGTCCGCGTAGAAAAAGAAAAAAAGTAGCCTACCCTGTGTCCTGTACGTCTAAATATTTATGTACCAAGTTTTATGAAAATCAGTTAATTCGTTAAGAGTTATGGAGGAACATAACATACATACATAGATACAGAAAAATTTCTAAAAAACGTCAATTTAGTTTCAGTATCATGTATAGAGCCTATAAACACGATATCTCTGAAAACAAAGTAACTTACTCCATGACCAAACCTTACAGATTTATTATTAGTATATTGATAACTAGCTGGTGCCCGCGACTTCGTTTGCGTTGAACGATGAAAGATACCCTATGTCCTTTCTGGTGTCCCAGACAACGTGTATGAAAAATTTCATGGTGATCGGTTCAGTAGTTTTTGCGTGAGAGTAACAAACATCTATACATCCATCCATACATCCATGTCATCCATACAAACTTTCGCATTTATAATATTAGTACGGATAGGTTTTCTCTTAGCCAGCATCTAGCCGTGCAGGAAGACGAGCGAGCTAACCCAGAAAATGCCTATTCACTCGAATTTTAAAAAGATTTCGGTTATATGAGTTTGGAAACACAGACACCGGAAGGGAGTTCCAATCCTTGGCAGTGCGTATTATATAAGAGTTTTTAAAACGTTTGGTCCGAAAAAGAGGAATTTTGACGATGGTAACCTGCCGATAATAACTTTTTCCCGCAACTTCGACGGCGTATCTATTAGTGATGATTCAAAATCCTTCCTTATTTTTAAAATCTGACTGGCACTTCCATTACTTAACGCATTCAACCAAACGAAAAAACAACTTATTAGTAAGTAAAGTTAATATAAAAGAACATAACGAAGAACATAACGAAGTATAAATATACCTAATTTATTTGTATATCTACTTATTTATTCCTCTAAAATAGCAATATCTTGTCCGGGTTTTTAAAAACCAGACGGACAGAAAAACCAGACCTAAATACAACCCAAAGCTACAAAGATGCCAATTTTTTTTTATAATAAAGAGGTGGCAGACAGGCTGGCGGCTCACTTGGTGGTAGGTGGTTACCGCCGCCTAAGGTTTCCTTGGATCAGAATAATCGCCCATCAGCTAAACAAAAACAGGTTCTTTTTAAAATAGGACATATCTTATCATAATACCTTACTTATATTGTACTTACACTTTACTTGTATTTTAATCAATATATTTTTCACTTATTATGTAAGCATTTTTAAAGAATATTCCTTTTAAAGCTTTTAAACGTATATTTATTTCCCTGTTGTTTTTGCATATATATTCAAATATATACAGACCAACAAAACACAATATTTTCGCATGTTCATTACAGAGCTCCGTTCTCTCGGAATAATATAAAAAAAATTACTCCACAAACCGTCAGCAATTACCGCACCGACAAAAAGAACAATATTTTTTATTCGCTCACATCTAATCCTCATTCGAAACAAACGGGGCCGTCCCGAAAACCAACAAACGACATTAACTGAAAGCTTTGAAGAAATACTTACAATAATTGAAAATGGAATCTCTGGGCCGTCACAAAAAGTCACACAGACACAAAGTGATTTTATCTATCAATTCACGTCGTCGCGCGATACAAGTTATTTTGTACTGTGACAACGGCTAGTCGAGGAGCAAAGAGATGTGCTACACCGTAGAGAGTCGACGCGAGACTGGCGCACCGCGTCGTAGCACTCGTAGCCTGTAGCCAGTCGCGTACCTACAAAGCTCATATCTAGATAAGACAGCTTCCTGCTAACGAGTGTGAACGGTGTTATATCAACCCTCGGGAGATTACAAGGCATTTAATGTTTCTATAAAATTGTAGATTAGATCAACCAGATTCGTATCAGGTAAATTAGACTGAGTGCTTTTGAATATTAGTCGTGTTTTAATGAGTTTTACTATCATTAGCTTTATCATTATAATAAATTCTAGATATAGGTAACAATAACCGTCGTTTAATGGTATTTTAATTATTACTTAAACCTTTTTAACCTTAAAAGGCTAAAAACTAGTACATAAAAAACATTAGAAAAGATCATATCATATTTCAAATCTTTTTGATGTTAAATGTTATGAAAAGAACTAAAAAACATTTTAATACAAAATGTAAAAATCATAATAAATGATGTAGATCTTCATAATACGTAGATTTCAAAGAAACATTCTCTCTTATTTAGTACGTGTGCTACGCTTGCAATGCTAGGAAGCTACCTTCTTGTAGAAAATAAGAATAGTGAAAATCACAAAGTTTGTTAAGAGAGGACCAATGTGAAAATTTTTAAGGGAATTTAAATCACTAAAATGGTACTTAATGTCTTCGTAGACATCGACCTTAACGTATATTTTAAAGAAAAAAATAACAATACAAAAATTGTGAGTGGTATTAAAATCATTAAGGTCTAAACAGTCTTATTGTCAACTACATATTTAATATTTTAAGTGGTTCGTATTCGTTCCATGAAAACTATTCCCAAAAAAAAAAAGAATTTAAATTACTTATACCTGGTATTGATGTAAATATTGAAACCATCATTTTCGATTAGAATAAATGGGATAGTTACTGCTCTCAGAATGGCTTTCGACGTATAGTATGCTACAGTGTGTGTTGTTGCAATTTGTCACTGATCGAAAAAACTTGGAATAGTAAACAAATAAAGTTAATATGAACTATCGAATCAACTTTTTAGAGCTACTTAACGGTGAAATAATAATATTGAGAAAAATATGTCATAAAAATTGTTGTTAATATAATTAATTATGTCAAACTAATATATGATTTAGCTATTATATTATACGAAATAAAAAAAATATGGTATATTTTGTAAATATTTTGTAATGTAAATATTTTGTATCCATCGCCTAGGAACAAAAGCAACATATGGATTGAAAGTGCGTTTCGATTCTCATAATATATAATAAAAGATAAGAGACATAGTGAGGGTAAGATAGTATCTGTCATTTTGATAACAATAGCCTAATAACCAATTTTTAATAGCGGCTTTCCTAACGAGGCTGTTCACTGCCCTTAGACGATCTGCCCATTTAATGCTTGCAGAACGCAGTAAGCCTTTTTATGTTATAGGTCGCCAAACAGGTAACTGTTGACATGATGGAATGTGGCTACTGTCGTCTATAAACACAAGCAATTACAGATCTTAGTAATGTTTAAGGTTAAGGGATTAGGAATGGGTAGGGAATATGGTTTACAACTAGGTGCACGAGTTGTAAAAATCTCCATAACATTTACATAGGGTTATAAGTATATTATCTGTATTCCTAAGGTTTTCGTTACGAACAGATAATACCTTAAAATAATTAATATAGTTTTCGTATGATGTGATTTTAACTGTAAACCAAGCAAATTTGTTAGTAAACAAGTTTATTTACTATGTAAATTAGGAGCCAACAATAAGTACTAAATACCCAGACTATAAACTTTGTTGGCCCAAACTTAACTATTGGTAAACTGAAATCCTCATCCGAATTGTGTAATTTGTAGTACAAACAGAAAATTACCTATTACACAATATGTTCTGAGCACTTGGGGATGAATTATTCACATGAGATTATTATTATCATAATTATTTACCTAGCGACCCGACCAAGGTGTTCGCATGGATGTAATTTTCCCAAATATTTTTCAAACTTTTCTCCATATAACAACCTTCCATGAACTGTTACCACATTGTTAGGATAACAATAAGGTGCTTTCAAAATGGTTTCGCTAGATACTGCATCTGTGGAACACATACTACGCTTTTAATTTTGGAAATTTCCTCACGCGGTAGCAGAAGCAGACACAGTACTTACAGTAGACCTTGAGTTAGTAAGGGTTGCTATAGTAAGGGTGCTGATTGGCAACGCACTTACAACTTACCAATATTCGTCAGTCTGTATACATAAAACAATCCTTTTATTAAACAAGCTATAATTAAAATTATAAACTAATCGTCGACTGTATATTGAGCCCATATCTACTATAGCGATATAGCGACCCCCAGCAGATATAGCGTGCCCATATCACGCTATATCTGCTGTTAGTTGCTGAGGAGTTGGCTGTCCCGCAGACTATTTTATGCTAGAGCATTATATTAAGGTTGCCATGTCGTGGAAATACCACCGAAGTTACAGATACCAAATATCATATCAATCAAACCTGTGGAAAATATTGAAATCCCTTCTCTTACCCGTATGCCACGACGATCTCGCAAACGGCTCTAACGATTTTGACAAAAATCTAGGGTTGGGGGTTTTTTAGGTCTAGAAATCGATCTGCGAGGCTCTTATCTTCGAGAAAATTCGTTTTAGGTAGTTTTTTTTAATGCAACAGTTACAAAAGTAATACTGCTTGCTCGTTTTAAAGTACAGCTAACGCCATCTAGCGCCGAGCGAACTAACTTAATACTTAAATTGTCTAAAAGTCTAAATTGTTTAAAAAAAATTAATAAAAATAAACAATGTACTGATGTATTCTTGAATTTTTTTTCTATAATGTTTCATATACTTTCATTCTTACGTGTCGTTTACGTCTTTTCATTGGCCCGAACGAAGCTCGGTCACCCAGGTACAAAAACTACAAAAACTACTTATATCGTTATATAGAAACACTACAAGTATAGTTCCATAAGTAAAAAGCATTAAGTCACTCCTGCCGCATGCCAATTAAGGTTCTGGCTGAACAAAATGTACTCCACAAAATGCCGCGTACAAAATGCGTACAAAAATCGTATACAAATACAAGTACCTATTTCATTCATATACCGCTTTTTTTACATTCGTGAATATTACACATAAATAACTACAATAGTTTGTGATTCACCACACCCCAATTATTCGAGAACTGCTGTCGATTCGTATTTAGTGCGTCAGCAAAAAAAAATTCAAAACCTTACTTCATTGTTTATTAATAATTATATTATTACTTAAGTTATTATTAATTTATTAATATTATTTTATGAAGTTATTTAGATATTTCTTACTCAAATTATACTCAAACAATAAAGCTGATGAGAGTGTTTTTTTTAAGTGCGCTGATCTCTGGAATAAGCAATCAGATTTTTAATAAAATATTTTTGTATTCGACTGCCCCATTCTTAAGGATACTTGTAGATGTCGGCTATTTAAAACGCTACTGACTTTATCAGCAAGAAATGAATATGAATATTAAAACTACAATCATTATTAAAAAAATAGATTTACACCTACAGTCTCTACTGTATCCGTTCATTAAAGTAAATAGTGTTAATGATAAGTTCTCTACCCCAACCTGTCACAAAAAATATCTCCCAGTTTTTGTGGGATCACCCTAATTGTGTGCTAAAGGAAGTGGGAGAATCCAATCAATCACTTATAAAACCGTTCTCTTCACATAGTTTTTGTGAAGGCTCTCTCAAGATTAGTGCCGTTTTATGTTGATTGGATTTTGTTTGAAATGAACTTTGGTGTATCACGGTTAGTTAGGATAGGTATCAAAATTGTGCTCCGATTCCAAAATGTAATGGTCATATTAAGTGTAATTTAGACAGTCCATTGTCGTCTGAAGAAACTTTTATATACCGAATATGTAAACAAGAAAACCATTGCTATTGCATTGTAACAGGCGCATATGTTTCACATTCGAGTATGTAAAATTAATGAGTGATCTTTTGTTTTCCACGCTAATTATATTGAAATTTTTTATTGTGGCAGACAATCAAATTGAGATTAGATAAAAAATGTGAGAGAAATATTTAAAATTCAGTAAGTATAAGTATTTTCCTATTGGAAGCCTCTTTTGTATTCGAAATTTACTTACAACCTTTCTTAAATTTAAAAATGATAAATAGGACCCTTTAAATTAAATAATATAAGTGGCGAATAAACTCAAAAGACTTCTAATTAAACAATATATGATACTCGTATGACGAAAAAAAATTAAAATTTGTAACTGTAAACCGGTAAAAGAACAAAAAATCAAACCAACACAAAAATCGTCTCCCATCCTCACATCGCCAGTCATAAGTCATACTGAACACACTCGGGACAATGCATAGAAATAGGCTCGCTTTCGGCGGTACAACATAAATTTCACACTTTGACACTTGCTAAATTAAAAGTGTAATATTTTTTCAAGGCATCCACAGCCTTTTCACGAGTTATGGAAACACGGGACTTTTTACTGTTTTATAATTATACTAGTGACCCGTTCCGGCTTCTCACGGATGCTATTTAAAATACACAAATAGCTTTTCCATTAGTGAAAACCGTATTAAAAATCATTGGGGTAGTTTAGAAGAAGTACGCGAAGAATCAAAGAGAGGAGAACAGGCCAGGCCCAGGCGCTAAGTAGAATGCTTTTGTTAGGATAAATATGTATTATACATAATTAATACTAATACTAACTATAACATTATAATATTAATTTACTAATACTATAATAATATAATACTATACTAATATTAGGGCACCGAAGTCGTGTCATAACGTCCCCGCGACCCCGCCCACCAACGGCTGCGCTAGAAAGTTGTTGGGTTTTAGCGGGTATCCAAAAAGATTTCCCAAAGTTAAAAAAAAAGAATAAATTTCCCTTAGTCCTTATCTAATTAAAACATTACAATAAACATTGTTTAAAAAAATCCTCTTTAAATTAATAAAGGAAGTTTCGTTTAGAAATTACGACGAATATAAAAATGTTATAATTAAAAACAAATCCTCGGTGGGAGTAGTTACCTACTCGTACACGTTCTATTTTTTGTTTAGTTTATAATATTAATTTTGTTTATACAATTAATGTGTCCACGCGAAGTTGCGGGCATAGAATAGTTTCATATACACATACTCGTACGTATTTGTTTATAATAACTCTGATATCCAATATTTTACACATTATCAAAAAATAGTGCAAATGTGACTAGCTAACGGCTTTTTCCCATTAAAATGTCAGGCTATACTTTTTCATTTTTGAAATAGCAACACCTAAAAGCTTTTATGGCATCCCTATTTTTGTCATCCACTAGTCATCCACCGTAATCAATTTTAGTTTAGCACTATACAACTACTATTTATATAAAAAATAGTAAAATGCACATAATATTAAATATATAATATTGAATTGCCTCCATATTATACAGCAATTTTATAACAGGCGACGGTATCCACCTAGTGTCGAGTGAACCTAAATTTACATTTAAAATAATTACCAGTGATGTTATTAATGCGCTTACCGCGATAGCGTACTTAATTGAAACTTTTGAAAGCAGTTTATTGGCATTGAAATCAACCAGCGTGTGGCTGTTGTGTTAATAAAAATATAAAAAGTAATAATAAAAAAATCAAGAAATATGACTCGTGAAGGATTTGAACCTCCGCCCTCCGATGTTCAAGTCAATTTATATATCGGCACTCTAACCTACTGAGCTAACGAGTCGTTATAAATTTCCACGAAAATATCGACCATTATCCGAGATATGATGTCATCTGATTATTATTAGTACTGAGACTACTGAGCATCGAAATAATATTTATCTTCAAGGTACTGAGTGACTCATCTGACTGCACAATACGTTCCACTGGGTGGTATGTGACTACCATGTACACTATTAACACAATCAATACTAATAATAAATCTGGGTTGGTCATGGAGTAAGTTATGGCAAGAATGGGCATTCACGTTGACCGTTCAAGTGTAGCCACTCACTTTCGCGTTAAAAATTAAATCAATATTTATCGCGTTGATAGGCATTGACGTTTTCCTTAGTGTGGCCCCACAGTTATAGGAAAAGTTTGCAAACGCACTGTGCCCTGCCACTACTTGCTAGACCCAAACAAGAAGCAGTTTTGTTACCTAAACTCGAACCCGGTACCCTTAGTGCTAAGGCCAGCACTCTGTCCTTAACCATAGGCCTTCCTTAACCATACGGCCAAAGGGGTAGTTAAATATATATTTTTATGAAAGTCTAACGTGAATGTATAGTTGAAGATCTGAATAGGACGCGTCAACCTTCACCTATCTGTTTAATGGATGAAAAGTATTTTAAGTCAAATTTAGAATGTTAATACATATTTATCTCGAATGGGTGGCTAAAAAAATCCTGGCTAAAAAAACTTTAGACTATTGTGGATCTGAGTACTAGAAATGTTGATAAATTAGAACAAAAAATTAATAGAAAAACATGTTTTTCTAACAGACAATTTTGTTAATAATTATAAAATGAAATTGTCACCCAGCAAAATGAAGTTTACAGAACTGGTACACTGTGAAAGGAATTTAATTTCGAAAACCCGAGAGCATCTTCAGTTATATCTGTCTGAGGCTTTGATTAAAAAGGCGAGGCTTTGTCTTCGGCTTCTAAAGTGAGACTTTTAATCAGTATCGCGTTTTACGAAACACAACACTGCATAATTAAAGGCGTGATATGACGTCAGTTGCTCCTAAATAATCATATTGTAGATTTGAAGGGGTATTTTAGAGTGGTAAGGTACTTTGTTAATGTCTCAGCGGCCCCAAGTTCGATTCCCAAGTTCGAACCTTAAGTCAACTTTAAGGTCAACTGTAAGGGCACCCCTTTACAGAAAACCACCTCAAAATAACAGCATAAGTGCTGTTATGTTTCGGTGAGTGAGTAAGGGATGCCAGAGCCCATTGACCCATCACTTCTTTATCATTAATTGAGTTTCTAGAAGTTGCTTAGGATTTAGTAGGTACTTATTTTTAGTAGCCCATTTTTATTCATACACATTTTTATCTCCAATTTCACCCCTTTCAAATTTTGTTTTCATGTCATAACGTAGTCTATGTTTGTCTGTACTAGGATTTTGACTGTCTGCACTGTACTGTCTAACTAGTAAACGAATTTTAGCCGCTTCACAATGTTAAAAAAACAACACATTTTCAACGAACCCCTTAATAAACAGAATGTTTCTCCGTAACGTTTATCAGCGAGCTTACATACGTGAGATGCTCATTTTTTGCCCAAGTGATGTAGCTATGTAATTACGTTAATGACTTTAGACGCATTACACAAGAGATTTTTGGGCGAATTCGACGCACCCGCGTGTAAAACTGTGTCGACTTTTCATTTTAAAAATGTTACTCTTCACCACATAAGCGCGGCATTTTTTTCACTAAAATCTACTCTTGTTGACATCTTAATCCGACTAAAGGAAAACATTTTATGAATGAACTATGAAGATTTCTAAAAGTATATAGAAATCTGTAATCTGATGTATATGTATCCACTGAAAAGATCTGTAAGTTTTATAAATAATAAATAACAACAAAAATAATAGTAATGTATTAAGTAAATGTTTAGTTGAACTCTTCATTTTAGTTTGGCAATGTTTTTTCTTTGATATTTTTTTATCCTTTGATCTTTTGCTCTAATAGTCATTTATCCATGTTCGTTTATTTATTTGTTTATTTAGGACATCCACATCGGTGAGATACATTAATACAAATTTACCTATATTTTAAAATCATTTCTACAACAGTACTATAAAAACTAATCAAGAACACGAAATCAAAAATACCATTGTTTTGATATACTATTTCGGTTACGACTTATTATACTATATTATATTACTTATGCCTTATTTTTTACTGGCCTCTAAATGTTACCGTAGTTGACCAAGTTTAACACAGGTAAAAGGTTAAGAAAGAAAAAGGAAGTAAGAAATGGGTTACACCATTTCATG
Source organism: Synanthedon formicaeformis (assembly GCA_945859745.1). Taxonomy (NCBI): domain Eukaryota; kingdom Metazoa; phylum Arthropoda; class Insecta; order Lepidoptera; family Sesiidae; genus Synanthedon; species Synanthedon formicaeformis. The sequence goes on from OX243963.1 coordinate 2,050,723, forward strand.
CTAAATTAATATGAATTGTGAGTATAAAAATTCTTTGTACTTAAGCTTACAATGAACCTTACATGAAATACAAAAAATATATATATTAAGATTAAAATTATAGAAACAATTGTAGTAGGAACTTCCATTTAATATAGGTATGTCCATTACACGGTTGTGGCAACTTCGTCTAACTTCTCTTAACAATGTTGTGCAAGTTTGTACAAGTTTGATTCATAATCTATTCCATATTAATAATTCAGGTGAGATATTGTGTCTGTTTGTTAGAACGTTAAAATAAAATGAAACACAAAATGTTGTTTAGTATTTGATGTGCTGACAACTGAAGAGAAGTTGACGGTTATGTCACGCAAACATAGCAAGCTCGTCAAGAATTTATTTACAGCTCAGTACGTCATACATACATCCATACATCCAGAAAGGGCAACTTTTATAACATTCGTATAACTTATAAAAGTTCTCCTCATCATGCGCGTGTGCAGAGGCTCTTTAACAAAGAAATGGCAAAAATTGACAAGAAACTCTTTAAACAACTCATCACAACATTGTTCATTGTCTAGATAATCAAAGTGCCACCAGTCATCATTTTACCGATTTCTTATTATTCGTCGTTTATATTTAGCTGCCAACATTAGAAAATATTCACAAATCCTCTGTCATCTTTGAAAGAAACCTCTATCAACATAAATGAAAATATTTTACTCATTGCCAAGATAAGACATATGATGAATATAGTATGAATTCAGGCATGTATTAGAATGCTAATAGACGAAGGTATGAGTTTGGAAACAATCGGTTGTAGTTAGAATCCTACTTTCAGTAATTATGACGTTAGGTAGAATAAATGCAGCAATAACTGTCATTAATTAGTATGTATTTCGTAATAAAATAAAACAAAATAGGCACGGAGGGTCCATAAATATGTTTTTCTTTGTATTCAATGCCGAATGACAACTGCTTTCACATGAAACAATACTAAGAAATATTCGTTTATCAATAATTCTATGCGTCTCATTACGGAGTGATGCGGTGAAAAATTAAATAGGTGTAGTAAAAAGAAATCTATAACCAAGGCTTATTTACCATAGCACACAATATATAATAATTAATATGTGCTATTTTAAGAGAGGTCATACGCTGTCCTTAGTTTTGATATTAATAGAAAGATAGATGGCCATTAATGAACCATGGGACTCGGGTCAGAGCCAACTTTAGAAAGTTCGTTCCAAAGTTAGACCTACCAGGTAAATCAATCCCTAGACTCATAGAGTTTAGTCACTTGATCATTTGCTTTATAAAGGGATAAAAGAAATATGTTATGAATAATAGACAAATGTAATATATCTTTTTCCAATACTATAAAATGAACATCGCCTTATTTTATTTTAAACTACAATAAATAGGTGGCATATCAAGTGGGGAAGTCGGGAGCGGGTCGCTAGTATAATAATATATAATATAGATTCAGCATCAGAAACATTACAGATCATTATAATGATCAAAATAAAATGTATCTTTTAATGTTCTTTGTTACAAAAATAGCTACGTATTTACAGATATACCTATCTATATACTTGAAGAATGTTTAAGGTCATTACACAGACGAGCCTAAGAGCTTTATTATGATGATGGAAATGAAACGGTTGGATATTACGGCGAGTTTGATTGAAATACTTCCTCAGTTTAAACAATGAACGTTGGGGAACATTTGAAATCACACCGAAGAGGTAACGTATAATTTTGTAATGAATTTATGTGGGTACTGTTCCACAGTCATTTGCACGATATTAAAATTAGATTGCACTGATTTTGTATTTATAATTCAATATAAGTGTATATTATTTATATATTAAGTGAAGTGAAGAAACCAAAGAGAAGCTCTGTTAAACTTGTATCATTAGTGTACTATTTTGTATGTTGAACGTAAAGTTAACATGTATACCTTCCCGTGAAGCCTTCCAGGTCGTTTGCCCATCTGTCTGGCCGCAGAGCATCCCAGGCTGCGCTTCCCAATTGGGATTTTGTAAAAAAAAAATGTTTTTTTTATGTATTTTACAATTTCATTATTAATAATATTGATATTTAATGCGAAAAACTTAAAAAAAATTTTTTAAAATTAATTATAAACAATTAAAAATTAATAAAATTTCAAGAAAAATCACGTGACTATGAACGCGCCACGATTGATCACCATAGTTGTGACGTCATAATGTTAAAGCTATTTTAGAACAGTACTTCTCTGAAAACTGCAATGAGTGAAAGAAAACTAACATTATGACGTCACACGCGCTCGGTTTTGTTTTGGAGCGGTCGGCGGATCTTCGATACTGGATTCAAAAATTCATTTTCATTTTGATATACTTTTGAATTATTGCCAAAAAAATAGTTTTGTTATAAAGAATTATGATCTTTCCATTGATCACAAAAAAATATATATATTCAAAAACCCAATTCCTGGCCTCCATTCAAAAACTCTTCTACCCCATCGGTTATCCGCTCTGCGACAGAAGCGACAGAAGTAATAGTTTTTGAGTTTATTCATTGCAAACATACAGTATAATATACCTATGTATAACATCCTTACTAATATTATAAATGAGAATGTGAGTTTGTTTGTTTGTTACGCTTTCACGCAAAATCTACTGAACCGATCACTATGAAATTTTGCATACACGTTGTCTGGACATAGGGTACCTTTCATCGTTCAACGCGGACGAAGTCGCGGGCACCAGCTAGTACATAATATTTATAAAATACAAAGATACTAAAACCTATATAATATGAAGACGTGAGTGAATAAAGGTGGTATGTCGCATTTTGGGTTTTTTCGTTTTTTTTTTTGCTTTGATGAAAGTACTATGTCCATATGAATGATTATAAGATCGTCGATTTAAGACATTTTTGGAAAATAAAAAGTTAAAAAAGGTGTTATGTATAGTTAATTTTAAAAAGCAAAAAGTGCAGAAAGTTTACTTTTGTTAATGGAAGAGGTAGCTATGTTCACTTTTTTTTAATTAAATAATAGAATTATTTCATTTCTAACATATCATTAATATTTTAGGTTGTTTACATAACTTCGCATCATAATTTAGTACAAAAATAAGTTCCGTGGCGATTTATATTAAAAATTGAAAGTAAAACTTTAACTTCGATTTATTCAAAATTGGAATTATGTGATATATTACCTTCATCCACTCACGTCTTCATATAACGAATTCAGTTAACACAAGAATTAAGTCGCCAAATCCATTAACCCTTTCTCGATTTGCATTAAATGATTTCGGCTTAAAAATACTAACTTATATATCTCTAAACTTTATCAGCGAAGAAAAGAAGCAAATCCTTATTCAAATGAGGCGAGCCACAGAGTTCCGAATAAATGCATATTGAATATGTTTACGTTTGCCAAAACCGGAATAGAATACTTCCCTCTATTTAAATGTAACCCTAGAATCTCCATATTATTGCTCCGACTGATATCGGATTCCTTGTTTAGCTTGGTTACCGCGATTTTGTCTTTTATTTGTACAGATTTACCTTCATTTTGTAGCACGTGTACGGGAATTGTATGGAAAAAACAATTTTTAATGGTTTAATTTTCAACCGACTTCCCAAAAAGGAGGAGGTTGTCAATTCGACTGTATTTTTTTTGATACCTAAGAACTTACGTCTGAGTGAAACGATTTTGATGATTTATTTTTTATTTGAAAGCTGGTGCTTCCCGGGTGGTCCCATTTCAATTTGGATCAGTTCTGACAATGAGTTAAAAAGAGTTTTGAAGTCAGTTGAAAATAACAATAATTCCATAAAAAATAAATTCTCTCTTTAGCTCATCAATTAAAATAACAATACTTACGTATAAAGTAAATATTCTTAAAGAGAAGTAATTTATTGAGGTAATATTCAACTAAACGGGCGGATTCGGGATTCGCTCTTATTTATAGCTCAGCCATTGTACGTGATTAAGGAAGTAAATGTTAGCACAATTAGACACGTTAGGGAATTTGTCTTGGACATAGTGTTGTTGGGGTACGTCTACAGTAGCAACGAGTTTTTGAAAAAATATTGTATTTCTAACAAAGATCTTGATAACATAAATCTTTGATTTATAACTTTACTAGCTGGTGCCCGCGACTTCATCCGCGTTCTCTATAGCCTTCCTCGATAAATGGACTACCCAACACAAAAAGAATTTCAATAGTACCTGAGATTAGCGCGTACAACCAAACAAACAAACTCTTTAGCTTTATATAATAGTAATGGCTGCTGCCCGCGACTTCGCTCGCGTAACTTTATAAATTATACATATACTTAAACCTTCCTCGAGAACCACTCTATCCATTGGTGAAAACAGCATGAAAATAGGTGCAGTAATTTTTGAGTTTATCGCGAACTGACAGACAGACAGACACGGTGGAGGACTTTGTTTTATAATATGTAAGGATAAGGATAAGTAGATTAAAGGCATTAGATAGTTACTTATATAATAAAATTTAAAAGTTAACACTAAAAATAAACTACGCATACAAATGAGCAAAAAAAAGGTCATAGACAAGCCGAGAAGTCATAGACAAGATCGTAGTAGTTCTACTTACTTATGTTAACGGAACAAAAAATAGTTTTTAAACATTTGTCTGTACGTTTGTGTGCGCTAATCTCAGAAACGTCTTAACGGCTATAGGTGAGATTTGTCACACAGATTACCTAGATTAATAATTATATAGGATACTTTTTATCCCGTAAAATATTAGGCTCCAGTAGGATTTTCAAAAAAACCAACTACAGCGTTTACGTATTTGCGAGCACAGTAAACAAGTAGTTAATTTTGTAGTGTGAACTTTGACTAAAAGAATTTTAATCAAGGGCGGTGTTAATTTAGAAAAATACTTAATTATTTCTTTTATTTTTTATTTATTCATTCAATCAAAATCCACAGCTCTCAACATGCAATTTACAGACAAAAACAAAACGATGTAGTTGCTCTAGTCCTCTAGTACCATTTGATTGTACTAATAATTTCTGTAAATAAATAAGGTAAATCGACCTAGTGCTGTTTCGGATTAGGACATAGAACTACGAATGTGTACAAAGGGTCTAATAGTAATAATAATAATAGTAATAGTAATAATGTGTCCACTGTTTTTTTTAATTTACATACATCGCGTTTTTACTTGTACTTATACTTCACATATAAATGATCCACTTCTAAAACAGCTTCCATAAAATCGCTATATATAGTACCACGTCCTAACCGCCCCTTAATGGTTGTTTACACAGCGCTGCAGAATTCAATGAAGATTATGTTTCTCTGATTTTCTCTCTCTCTTCAACTAATTAACATTCATAACTGTACTTTCTTTTATATGTTAGTATATAATCAACTTCATCAATCATCAATATAAATATAGTAATAATAAATTTTGAAAGGGTCGGTCATGGAGTAAGTTACTTTGTTTTCAGAGATATCGTGTTTAGAATTTTAGAATTTTTTCTGTATGTATGTATGTATGTATGTATGTATGTATGTATGTATGTATGTATGTATGTATGTATGTATGTATGTATGTATGTATGTATGTATGTATGTATGTATGTATGTATGTATGTATGTATGTATGTATGTATGTATGTATGTATGTTGGAGTAATTCAGTACAAAATAATTTTCTTTTGCATTTAAACGAAAAGATTGAAATTGTCACTTCGTTTGTTACTTTGTAAAAGTACAGTTTAATGTTAATATTTAGATGTAAATGTATATTTTATGGACATTTAAATGAATAAAGTAAATATTTGTTATTAACATAGTACTTTATTATTATATTGACATTGCGCACTAAAAATATATTGTTGTGTTAATTTGCATAATTAATTAGTAATAGTGAAATGTGAATTTTCCTATATTATGTTTTTGTGTTTACTTACTGAGAAAAAATCCAAATAGATAAGGACAAGAGTCACAAATTAACAATCATAATATTTCCAAGTAAATATATTTATAAAAATGACCTCGGCTAATACTTTTCTGTATTTTTTTTTAATTCAATTCTTATTTTAGTCTTTTGTTCATTTATGTTCATGTATATTCATTTCTAAATAATTATGAGTTTTAAAAAAGTATCAAGAATTTAACCTTCGATTAATCTCTCGTCTATTATTGACACAGATCTGCGTCAAGCGCCTCGTCTGTCACGTTTCACGATTTTTAATATTGTGAGTATATAAATAGGGTTTAAAATTGAACAAACATAATGCCAAATAAGTACGCAATCTAGAAACGCAACAAATAAGGAGTTAAAACTTCGGCTCATGGGATTCCTGAGTCGCCACATAAAAATGTGAGGCGAACACTCGCCACGAGATGAATCCGAAGCGGACGTAGCGGTGAGTGCCTCGCTGTGAGCTCGGACCCACACATTAACGCTGATGATGGAATCCGGGGGAGTTTTAGTGGACTTCACCGGGCGAGTCCCACACTCCCCCTCGTCGAATGTCCCCATCAACGAGGGATAGTGCGTAAATGTCATCTCTCTTAAAAAAAACGTAAATGCACTTTATCTCACTTGGGTCATTGATCTGAACTATAGATGCGGCGTAGCAAGCAGAAAGCCCCGAAATCTTTGGTAGTATTAAAATCATACTAGCGCTAGCGAGCGACAGTGCGAATTCGTCCACTTCTCTCTCTTTCTCTCTCGTGTGGACAATCTCGAGTGGACGAATTGTACTACTACCATTATTTACGGGCTACGCCGTGTCTATACTCCCAAATATACTTATAAAGTCTTTGACTTGGGTACTAAAACTTACAATATTATTTATAACAAGCTGACGCCCGCGACTTCGCGTTGAAAAGAAAAAAGTAGCCTATCCTGTGTCCTGTAAGTCTATGTTTATCTACCAAGTTTCATGAATTCGTTTAAGAGTTATGGATGAACATACATAAATACAGAAAAAAATTCTAAAAATCGTCAATTTAGTTTCAGTATCATGTATATACTGTATCATGTATATTTTTTATTATTATTTTATTTATCATGTATAGAGCCTATAAACACGATATCTGTAAACAAAGTAACTTACTCCATGAGACCAACCCTAACAGATTTATTATTAGTATTGATTGATCATGCGTGTTTGTATGAGTCAGTCGCGTGTAATTCTTATCGTACGACAATATTATATATTCTTGCGTCACACTGTCTAGAGCTCATTTTGAAAAAGACTATCTTAGTTTAATCATAAAGTTGGAGTTACTGGCCGCGTATTGTTCGAATGATAACATAATAATAAAATAATATTTATAAAATAAAATAAGTAATAAAGTTAAAGTGCAATTAAAACAAAACAATTAATTAATAATAATGATCAGTGAAACAATGGCCACATTCAGTGAAATAGATTCACAGCAAAATGAAGAAAAATTTATTGCTCCTCAGGCAGCTCCAAGAAAATATGAAATTGTATATTTAAATTTACTGCTATTCGGATATTGGCATTTAGCAGCTTTATATGGTCTTTTTATTTGTTTTACCTCTGCTAAATGGGCCACTATTTTATTGGGTAAGTTACTCAGCCTTTTAATCATCATATCACTATAAAACTTTGATAGCATTACTAAATAAATTTAAATTTCTCACTTGCTTTTCTGTTAAATATATGTTTCTTTTTCTATATAAAGTTTATCAGACAGCTTGACGGTTCACTTGATGGGCAGCTTGGCTACCGTCACCTATTAACATAAGCAACGCCACAGGTGCTCAAAGTGCTCTTAGTGGGTTTAAGGATAAGGATGGTATAGGAAATTGTGCTCTCTTATAATTATTATACAGTTAACTGTTATTTTCAGAGAGTAAGGGCCTCTTTCACCAACTACAAGTAAAGTGTTGATTAGTTACTTTTAGAAATAATCTTATGTTTTATTAAATTATGCACTCCGTTTACTGCATCTTTCGATAGGCGATTTTTTTTATTATTTTATTTTTAATATTTGGGACTTTTAGCGTGCAAACAAAGGTATATCAGCTACATTATCCCCGGTTACCGGTGACTTTAAATGACGGTTAGCCTACTTGACAGATGGTGAAAGAGGCCTTAAATAAATTTTGATTTACATATAAAATATTACATAGTTGGTTATATACTTTGCTTATTTAAAATACTAAAATAAACCAAATATACATATTATAATAATGTCTGTTTAGCGATGTCGTTTTCTTGATTTAAGTAGGTATAATAACAAACATTTATTGTATTGCTGACTTTTTATAATATTAAACTTACTAATTATTAAGTTTCACTCGTACAATTATTTTACTTTTATATAACAGTTTGAATAAAACTTACACCTAATAAAAAAATTCCACTTATACTCGGAGATTACAGACTATTCTAATAACAACGATAATAATGCGTAAGAGTGTTTACATCGATGGTTATAGTCATTGAAAAATTTATCCGCTATAATATTTTTTGTTTTAACTATGGAACGGTGGAACATTTGTCTTACTAAGAGCTAGATGCAGCAAAGAGCGATTTCTCAAATTAGTATGAGGGACATCAATACTAATAATAAATCTGTAAGGGTTGGTCATGGAGTAAGTTACTTTGTTTTCAGAGATATCGTGTTTATAGGCTCTATACATGATACTGAAACTAAAATGACCATTTATCGAATTTTTTCTGTATGTATGTATGTTCCTCCATAACTTAAACGAATTAGCAGATTTTCATGAAACATTTAGACGTACAGGACACAGGACTACTTTTTTCTTTTTCAGCGCGGACGAAGTCGCGGGCACCAGCTAGTATATAATAAGACGCAATGTGTCCCGTAACTCATAATATTTTTTTATATATTCCCTTCCAATTTGCAATGATGAAATTATTTGTTTCAGCTTTTTCAATGTTTGTAGCAGGAGAAATTGGTATCACGGCTGGTGCTCATAGACTATGGACACACAAGAGTTACAAAGCAAAATTACCATTGCAGATAATTTTGATGATATTCAATTCTATAGCATTCCAAGATACAGCAACACATTGGGTTAGGGATCACCGCGCTCACCATAAATATAGTGATACTGATGCGGATCCTCACAATGCTACGCGAGGTTTCTTCTACTCTCACGTGGGATGGTTGTTGGTGAAAAAACACGAAGCAGTGAAGAAGGGAGGGAAAATGATTGATATGTCTGATATTTACAGCAATCCTGTTCTTCGCTTCCAAAAAAAGTGAGCTTTTTTATTAATTTTCCTACAATCTCTTCGTATGTGTATACCAATCCGCTACCATTGCTGAAATTTCAATAAGAAAGGGCAACACTCACAAAACCTTTTCTACTCGTTCTTGAAAGTAGACACTTGAACTATTGTCACAGATCCTTAATTTCACTGAATTCATTTACTAACCTTAGTTCAAGAATTATGTCAGATTAGCTTGATGTCGTTGAATGCCCAACTCTATTCCTTCCAAACCAATGCATAACTCAATCTCAATGCGTCCCCATTGAAGAACAAAATAAGAGTATACTATAACATGCTGAATGTTTCAGGTACGCAATTCCTTTCATCGGGGCTATATGTTTCGCTTTACCGACAATAATCCCCGTGTACTGTTGGGGCGAAACCTGGAACAACGCCTGGCACGTAGTCATGCTACGTTACGTACTAAATCTCAACATAACATTTCTAGTGAACAGCGCTGCTCACATATGGGGCTACAAACCTTACAATAAAAAACTTTTACCTGCTCAAAATATTTCTGTAGCCATATTGACATTTGGAGAAGGTTTTCATAATTACCATCACGTGTTTCCATGGGATTATAGAACTGCCGAACTAGGAAATAACATACTCAACCTGACAACTCAGTTTATAAATTTCTTTGCTCGAATAGGCTGGGCCTATGACTTGAAAACCGCTACAAATGAAATGATCGTGTCTAGAAAAAAGAGGACAGGGGATGGAACTAATCTTTGGGGATGGGACGATAAAGATATACTTTGCGAAGAAAAAGAAAATGCGAAAGTCCTTTATGCAAAATATGGATAAACATATCAGCAGAAACATTTAAATAAATAAATATTTTCAAGAAAAAAACTCTGTAGTATTCAATTTTTTTACGATAATGTTAAAATCCATTACAATATGAATAGAAATACTTAATTGAAAATCCTATAAACCCGTACCCTTAATCCTAATATGGTCGGCAGTCTGCTTCCAGCACCTGTGGCGTTGTTTGTGTTATAAGTGAAGGTAGCCACTTACTATCAAGTGGATTATCAAGTGGAAATAATGTTAATATGTTAATATGTGTAAAGGATGTTAATATGTGTTTAAATTTTTATGTATGTGCCCTTCTATAAGATTATTCTAGAGGATGTTGTATGCCTGCATGGTGCATTTATCGAGTTAACAGCTAATGTTAGCTTGTATATTGTTATTTCAGTCCAATATTTCACCATAACTTTATTATTTTATCTTTGGTTTAAAATTACCTTGTATTTTTGTGTATTGTTATATTATAATTTTTGTTATGATTATTTTCATCTCATGTGGTAGGTACACTACTTACTTCCTATATAGTTCTAATTATTGTCCACTTTGTTAAAATTTATCTAATTTATCTAATAAGCTTAGTTTTCTATGTAACTAAGCTGTCAATAATAGAGATACATTAGTTCTTTTTTTGGAAGATAATTTGTTATTTATTTTTCGGTATTATTATTTATTTCTTGTTTTGAAATGTTAATAATTAAATCATATAGCCTCCAAGCGAAATGTTTACAGCAAGGTTACGATTACGTGGAAAATATATGTTTGAGCAACACTGTGATTTAAAGTATAGTAGCTAATAACATTATACTATTTTATTACCAAACCGCTTTTTTATTACATTGCATTGCGTTTCATTTAAATTTTTTGTAGTGGATTCCACTGGGAAAACCTTGAATCATTACAATGGAGACCACATAATGTCACATATTTTGTCTGTAGCAAATTGATGCTTGGTTATACTTTTATGTCAGAGAGGTAAACATAATCGGTTATACATGAACAATGTATTACTTTATATATATTTTAGGTCTTATTTTTAGGTCTTGGGATGAACTTGGACAAGACGGAGGGCGTGTTCGACGAACATTTCTCCCAGGACCTGTTAGCGTTGAGGATGTGACTCTTGAATTTGTGCAAGATCGTGTCTTAACAAAGAAGCTGATTGAAGAATCCAGCTGAGTTGTGCGGCGTCGAGGAAGCTACGTTAGCTGTTCTCGTCATCACTGCCGCAATGTCTGAAGACCAAGGATTATAATCAGTGCATCATGCCAGTAATGGCTTATGGTGTCGAAACGTGGCCTCTCATAGCAGGACTCATTCACAAGTTCAAACTCGCTCAGCGAGCAAATAGAGCGGGCTTGGTGCAGACTTTATTCTATTGAGATCAACTGGAGCTGGACTTACAGCCCCAATGGAGTTGCTTGTATTTATGGGCAATTAGTGTCATACCATCAATTAAGCAAAGACCGTGATCCTTCCTGTCACTGCTTGAAAAAAACAAGTCTAGCCGGTTTACAAAACATTATCTAGATTTAAAAAAACATTAAGCGCCTCTTTCACCAACTACAAGTAAAGTGTTGATTACTTTTAGAAATCATTTTCTGTTTTATTGAATTATGCACTCGGTTTACTGCATCATTCGATAGGCGTTTTTTATTATTATTTTCTATTTAATGTTTGGGACGTTTACCGTACAAACAAAAGTATATCAGCCAAATTTCCGGTGACAGGTGACTTTAAGTGACGGTTTAACCTACTTGACGTTGGTGAAAGAGGCGCTAATTTTATTAAAGTTACAAATAAATTTTCATTTCATGTTTTATCTAGAAATATAATCTATAATCTATAGTCAGATATAATTTAGAAATTATAACACAAATATTTTCATTGTAAATTTGAAATTGAACGGTACATTAATATGAACGACTCTAAAAACAGATAACTCCAATTAAGGGATCGCCACTCCATTCAATAACAGACCACTGTAATCCTCGACGGACACAAAGTTGGACATTAATCTAAAGTTGGCAATGGTCGTGCTGATTGCACAAAGGCCAGACAAACACCTGAAACTGGTGCTATCTGCATTCAAAAGCCACTCAGCAAATTTACAATTCCATGCATAATAATTTAGTGTCATGTTTGTCATTTTTATGGATATTTATATACATAATATGTTGGAATATTGCTTTTCAGTATTGACGTAAAATTTATGTTATTAAATCTAATCTAGTTCCACTAGTTAACCTTACTAATCTGGATTAAAAAAATGTATTACATTGCAGTCTGCATCTGTCTGATCTTATTGTCCCAAGCGAAAAATCCTATAAGAAAAACTAATAGTTACACGTTTATGAAAATAACAAAACTCAGTCAAGAATCTGCTGAAGATATTTCAATCCGCTACACTTGTAAATAGACTAACTACAGTATTTACCTATAATGTGGTAAGTAACTTACCTGAATATATTGTCACAAATTGGTGTGGTCAATCACAATTCACAATGTTAGAGGTAAGATATTGTGTAATGTCACCTGACCGCAAATGGACGTTGAGCAGCGTTGCACATATACCAGAATTATCTAACACACTTACTACGTAGCTTAACTACGAGTATCTCATCTATTGCATAAATTAATTCCCATTAAAAATTGGTTTATATTATTTGGAATAAGAGCTTTAAAACATCATTTCACTCCCAAGGCTTGGAACTCCCTGCCGGCGTCTGTACTTCCGAGGTCATATGACCCAAATATTTTCAAAGTTCGAGTAAATAGGCATCTTCTGGGTGAGCTCGCTCCATCTTAGGCCTCATCTTCGCTGCACAGCTGGATGTTGGCCAAGAGCAAACCCATCTCTAAGTAAGTCACTGGCCGCCTGTGTCTATTTCTCCGATAATTTCTTCTAAACCACCCAACGGATTTTGTGATAAGTTTTTGTTTATAATTTACAAAAAAACGCATCCATGCAAAGTCGGGGGTGAGTCGCTAGTTAGTAAATACATTAGATAAACAAAAACCTCGTCCGTTTTTATTTGAAGAAGATTTTAACTTCTGATGACAGTATTCTACTAGTACCTAGTTCAATCTTTTTTCAAAGACTCAAAATAACTCAAGTCCAAATTGTAATCACAAAGTCATTATTAACTTCTGGTACTGATGTAGGTATTACGTATTTAGAGCATGTTTTGTTTTTAGGGGATGTACATATGGGTTCATTTCATTAACAGAATACGTGTTCTTTATCAGAATACAATTGCACTTCAATCACACTTTAAACAAGTTCAATAATTTGCAACTCCTACGATGTTATAGGCGACTGTAGCCACCAAGTACACCATCAGTCTCCACAGTCCATATACCTGTAAATCTCCACATAAGACTTGTGCAGTTTATTTTGAGATTGTTAATGCGAAAGTAAGTTTAATTGTTTGTTACGCTTTCACGCCTTAAATACAACCGATCATCATCATGAAATTTTGATACACGTTGTCAGAGATACAAAAAACAGACATAGATGGACATACAAAAACCGAACCGAGAGATCATCTAAACAAATTATGTATATTAGCAATAAAAAATTGAATACTTATTTTAGCACCTAACAAAAATAGGCTAAAATATACTAAATATTAAAAAAAAAACAGACAACTTATATTCGAAGAAACGATAGAGAAAAGCATTTTATTTCTATCACAATTAACACGTAATAGGATCGGTAGTAGCGGGCGGGTGCCATCTCAATTCTCCCAGTCTGACTGTGACGGTAAATTACTCGACTACGGCCTTACTATGGCACACCACTAATTGGTGCAGCACTAATGTGTCGAAGTAGGAAATACGGTCGCAGTTAAAAGTGTCACAGATTAAGTGCTTTAGTGATGGAGACTATTGTTCTAGCGCAGGTTAAAGGTGTGCCACTTATCGCGGATGGGTTAGGGATTTATATAACTGTTTTCCTCTTAGGTGAGTTTAGATATAATTATAATAACATTAGTTCGCAACTGGAATAGATTAACTTTTACTGAAGTAGTATGGCAAACTTTGTCTCACTGCTTGGTGAAATTTAAAACATTTATATTTTATAAGACTTTTTTTTTAAAAATGTTATATTATAATTACTATTACAATCAAATTAAATAGACTTATATATTTACCTATATAGTATAATTTGAAGTCGCTTAGGTACCGCGTATATCTGTCTGTATGGCCGCGTAATCTGATTTTGATGCAGTTTTCACGATCAGTTACATAAATTTTCACAGAAGTTTTATATAAGTATATAAATAGAAATTGCAACAATGTCACCTAAAAATAAATTTACATGGCTTACGTAGGCTAAAACTTAAGAAATACATTTAGTTGATGTACTAGAAAATTGCAGATTTTCTTTTAATCTCAAAGTAAACTTCGCGATTTTCGCATTGATTATAGACCTTAGTTTTCAGGCATTGCGAAACTCTTCTTGTTCTTTGTTCGACTTTGTTAAAGTCGTTTCTGCCTAACAAGATCTTTTGTCCCCAATAAACAAACAAGTCATTGCCTATAATAAATTTATATATTTTACAGTGCTATAAGATAAGACAACTTCAGATCAACATTATTACACAGAAAAATGCTTAAAACAAAAATGTTTTCATTGCGTTTCAACAGCGAAGTTGAGTCGCGAACTTTTAAGATACAACGTACAAAACAAAATGGCGTCTTGTTCTTCCTTCTCGAGTGTCACCGCAAACAAAAACAATTAACGTCACTTAATAAAAAGCGGTTGAAAATTTGCCTTAATTTCCTAACTAAATGCTACCTAAGAGTTTGTGTTAAGTTTCCAACGACAAAGATAAATGGAGTAAGGAGGTTTTGCATCGAGATAGTGTAATAAAGTTTTATTCATGATGCTCCTTTTCAGGGCGAACTTTCCACCGTGTTTTCTTTGAGTTCAGGTAAAGCGATATAAATTTTAAGGCTCTGAATTTACCCGCCTTTTTCGGGTGTATATTTTGTCAGTGTGTTTATTGTTAGGTATTTGCTAAGGTAACTGCTGCAGTCTTTTATAAGTTCCCCCATAGATACGGTTGTTTTTGTTTTCTCTTTAAGCCAGCTGAATTTAAGTTCAGGCTTGCGATTCAGGTATATTATTGTTATTTTTAAGATAAACATGCTTTGTTGCTTTTATCTACTTTTAAAGTTTGTAAATAATATGATAAAGTTTTCAGAGATTTAGTGCAAATTTATAATAATTTATTTAGAGGATTTCTTCTAGAAATATTAGGTACATACGAGCATAAACAAAATACAATATATTATACATGGTGTTAGTGAAGGAAGATATCTTCTGCTATTCTGGAAGATTCTTCAAACACAGTTTGAGCAACTGTGGTCATTATTGCAGTAACAAAACTTTTAATATAATAACCACTTGATAGGGATACATAAATGGTAGAAATCGGTATTCCTACCAGTGGGGATACGTTAGTATGGATGTGTCGAACGGGCGAAATTTTAAAAATATTGCTCATGTATTTATGTTATAAATTCTATTGTTATAAATGCAAATTGTTATTGTTATTCACGCCTTAATTACTCAACCGATCACCATGACATCATCAATCAATCAATACTAATAATAAATCTGAAAGTGTAGGTATTGTATGTATGTATGTATGTCTCCATAACTCTAAAACGAATTAACTGATTTTCATGAAACTTGGTAGATTTACATTTAGATGTACAGGACACAGGATATGCAACTTTTTTCTTTTTCAATGTGGACGAAGTCGCGGGCGCCAGTTAGTATTAAGCCAGCAGCTTCATATGGTATATTATATATATTCATGGTTGAAGAAAATCACATCGGGTACCTTCCCGAGGGACGCGGTCGAATTCGGGGGCAAAATTTAGTAGCGCGTATAAAGTACTTATAAGCCATTCTAAATAATTACGAGTGGTAATATTGGTACTATACAATCAGTTCATGTTCATGTATGTTATACAAATTATATAATGTTTACACTGTACCTTAACGGCCTTAGTTTAGTTTAGTCTACTCAGACGACCCCCTTCAGCCTCTAATCAAGATGCAGAGCAAATTAATAGTATTTTAAGATAATCAAAAGTTCTTGAACTCGAAATTAGTAAAGTTCATCCCTTTGTTTATTTATCTCAAACTATTTTACTTGAACGATCTTGCATTCAGAAACTGGAACTCAATGTTAACAGTGTTTTGATCTTTCATTAGAGAGTATGTTTGAAGTTTACTTAAATGAGTCAATTAAGTTCTACTGTAGACTTTCAACACAGTTTTAAAAGCTATTATTAATTTATAAAAAAAATAACGTAGCTATGAACAAGTAATTGTTTATTTTAGAAGAAAAACCAAACAAATTAAGTAAATTTTAAGTAATTAAAGTAAATTGTGGTAGGGCAATTATATTTCATGTTAAAAGGAGGCAGATAGGCTGATGGTCTACTTGATGGTAGATGGCCATCGCCATCACAAAGCAAAATTTAAAAAAAATTTAAGCAAAATTGGGATAGATAGAATGCAAAAACACTAACTACTCTGAGGGGTCTAAGGAAAACGGAGAAGAGGGAATACTGTGGCACTCATTAAAAATGTTTTTAAAAGTAATTTGTGGCAGTTTGAAAAATACAACTCTCTTTACATCTTATCGGAGTAACTCTTCACTCGGATCTAACGAACAGATAACCCTAGTAATTGCAATGAAAGCACTTTAACAACTCCGCTGCTTGTAAACTGTCACAATACCTAAAGATCCCATTAAACTTTGGCAATTTCTAACTTTTCCTATTAGGCGTTCTACACACATTTTGCCCTTAAAGTCTTACGGATTCTTGTAATCGCGTGTTTAGCTGAAACACGACCAAAGATGGGAGCTGAATTATTTATAGGTCTCGTGGAAGCACTTTGTTGGTAAAGATATCTTGAGATAAAGATACCTTAAAATATGCCTGGGAGAGAAGATCGAGATCATCGAAATGTTTGTACAGCTCCTTTATATACCTTTCAGCTTAGTCTGTAGGTACACAGAGCTGTGTAAAGTGATATAACAAGAGATTTTTATTTTTTATTTGAGTACCTACCAGTAGACCCGACAGTCGTTGCCCTGTCAAAAATTTAAACACCATCCAAATCTTTGACTATTCTCGTGGATATTCCAAAATTTATTTCTAAAATTTATTTATTTACTGCCATTTAAAACACGTAGGTTTTCTTTTGATAAAGTTTTATCAACATCAGAGCAGTTTTTGCGTGAGAGTTATCCCCATATACTTTCGATTTATAATATTAGTAAAAGCTCTTGCACGCGATTTCGTCAGCGTAACTTTATTATTAATAGCCTATGTTATTATAGGCTATTATTAACATAGGCTATTATTAATAAAGGAATAGGAATTAGGAACTCTCACCTATAGATGCTCTATCTATGGGGTGAAAGAATTCCTAAAATCAGTCCAGTAGTTTTTGAGTTTATTCATTACTAATAATTTTTAATTGAAAAAAAAAAATAACATTAATAATTTAAGAAAATAGAAATGGGCTTTTTAAAAATTCATTACTTATGTATACTGTGATCAAAACAAAGTTACAAACCTCGAGCATAAACAAAGGACGAAAGCTGTTTTAGGGAAAAGTTTTTAAAGGAAAAGGTATATGTAATAATACGAAATCATTACTTATTGATGCTGTACATAGCTGACTTACTTACCTATATACCAACCAAAAAGAAAACCTTTTTCTGAATGTTATGATTTTGTTTATTATACTCGTATGTATTATATGACGAACTACGCGGTCGGAAGCCTCAATATATTTATCTCAAAAGATTAAGTTAGCATTTACTTTTACAACCTAGTTTCGGATACGTCTTTCATAAGTTCTGTGGGCTCAAGGGATACTTGGTTTGGGTTGGTTTGAATCTATTTCAATCAATTGACTCCAGATTTATTATTTACTAGCTGGCGCCCGCGACTTCATCCGCGTTGAAAAAGAGAAATATATACCACGTTTCATGAAAATTTGTTAATTCGTTTACATACATACATACAGAAAAAAATTCTAAAAATGGTCAATTTAGTATCAGTATCATGTATACAGCCTATAAACACGATATCTCTGAAAACAAAGTAACTTACTCCATGACCAACCCCTTACAGATTTATTATTAGTATTGATTGGTGATAATTGAATATTGATTGATTCTCGTCAACAAACACATCTTTGTTTCAGATATAACTGAAAAAAATACGTTGACTGGTAGACTAATGTTTAAAGTCGGATATAATTTTTCAACTTTAACTCCATCGAGATCCTTAGTGAATTCCTGAAAAAGGAATTCTTGTGCGCAATAAAGGAATTCCTTGGCGCAACGCCATTCCACGTCGACCTGAAATACTAGGTCATGAAAAGGTTTTTGAAGACACTTTTTATTTATTTATACTTATCGGATTAAATTTGCTCTAAAAAAAATTAACACAACGAATGAACCACCCGTATGGGATGACAGCAAAGATTTAAATCGAGAGATGCGGCATTACCAGCGAAAGTGTGTTACAAAATACAACATACATTATACTAAAGACAAAAGTATAAAATACATATACCTTTGTCTAAACACACTTTTAAACACAGACAACTCATTCCTTACTTCAAACGTGACTGTGACGATAGCGACGCTCTCAACAAGCGACCGTCACTCACTGTAGCTGGCGTGCAACTGTAGTTGGATTGAGCGCCTGCGCCCAACCCATTGTTAAGAATTTTCGGTGTGTTTTTAGTATGGCGCGAGGAGATTACACCGCATCTTTTGATTTAAATCTTTGGATGACAGCAGCAGCCTTTGTTGTTAGACATTCATAACACCCAAGAACAGGTTTTTACTGGAAGCACTCAGCCAGCTATGTGTTGTGAAATTAATTAATATACAACTTGCATACCAAACAGGAATGTATAGAATGTTTTGTCTTATAATTTTTTTACTTCTTCTTATTTTCTTTCATGTTGTACTATATCTTATTACTGTTAATTATAGATAATATATATAATACTGTATAGATTATAATTAAATTAAAAAAAAAATGTAGAAAATATATGGGTCTAGTTGCCTGTAAATTAATGAATTTGAATTTGAATTTTGAATTAATATAAAATATAATATTATAAAGAGAGAAGATTTGTATGTGTGTAATAAACAAACTCAAAAACTACTGGGCCGATTTAAAAAAATCTTTCACCTATAGAAAGCTACGTTATCAGCGAGTAACATCCGTACTAATATTATAAATGCGAATATTATAATGAAACTTTACAATAATATAGCTTATACATCAGAATAAGACAAAGACTACATAAAATACGCGGGCGAAGTCGCGGGCAGCAGCTAGTAAGCTATTTTTTATAAAGTTACGCGAGCGCTGTCAAGGGCAACAGCCTAGTATTAATATAAAATTACAGCAAAGTACCATATCGCTAAAAATTTTTGCAATAAAAACATTTTTGGATTTTTTTGTTTTATGGCCCTTTAGTTTTTAAGCACCGTAATGTTGGACTTACTACACGGAAGACTTTCGGGTGTAAGTTTCTGGCAGTCATCCCACTGGGGTTCACGGTTCACGCTTAACGAGACAAATAAGAATATTATGCAAAACAACGAAGGCATGATTCTGATCGTGACACGGTGCGCTTTGCTCCTCACCGCTACTTGATCTCCATAATTTAATTGGATTCACATCAGGACTCTATTCACTAGCGAACGAGAATATTTTCTACACACTCGTGTACAGTCGAAAACTAAATTTTTTTTTTAAATAACTTACGTAGCTTAACATCTACATGTTACAAGTTACAATGAACATCTAAATGTTATAAAAAAATTCTAAGAAAATAAATATGTCAAGGGGTTTTTTTTTTTGTTATCAAATATTCCTGTGGAGGAACTGTGGAAACAAAATACAAAATATGTTTTTGTATTTTGTTTTTGTAAAAAGAACGTTGAAAAATTTTGCTACTCTAAATATTACAAAATATTTTAATCACTGTAAGCCCTTTCCCTTACGTTGCCTAACGCCTTAAGTATCTTTAAATACCATACGGAATTCACAACAACAAAAAAAATATTTTCTCATACATTTTGTATGGAATGGCGGGTTTTTACTCTGAGGCGCCACTAAGTTCGCCGGGTCAGCTAATGAATACTTAAATACAATAGATTAGTAAGAACACTTGAAAAAAAAATTGAATGTAGTTTTTTCTATTCCAAAAGTCAAAACGTTGGTTACGAATTTTAGTTTTAGATTCTTTTATATCGCATTTGGATTTCTCACCTATGTAATATCTCCCTATACATTCTTTTAAGTTTCATTTTCATCTTCTTTTGTTTTCATTTTATGTTCTAATGTCATGAACAGCCAGATTGTGCACTAGAATGAGTGCTTAGCCTAAAACCTAATGTACTATTGTCACAATATATGAATACAGCGAAATGATATGCTGATCTTTTTCAAGAGACTTTAAAAAATATATATAAGTAGGCATTATATTATATTTTATTTAAAAAAAAAACAATAATTTTTTGATACATAGATTTTAGATGTGAATGTACATCACACAGGCAGTGGTAATTAGGCCTTTTCAAACATGTTTAACGTGTAATTTCGCGTTTCACGATGTAAATTGAAATTAATTAATGTAGACACAAAATACACATGAAACAAATACAATGTTAAATAAGATATCCTTTGTGGAAGTTGCAACCATCTGTTATGATTTGGTTTAACTATATTAAGCGCCTCTTTCACAAACGTCAAATAGGCCAAAATGTCATTTAAAGTCACCGGTAACCGGGGATAATGTACCTTTGTTTGTACAGTAAACGTCCCAAACATTAAATAGAAAATAATTTAAAAAAAATCGGCTATCGAATGATGCAGTAAACCGAGTGCATATATAGCGAATTCAATATAACAGAAAATGATTTCTAAAAGTAACTAATCAACACTTTACATGTAGTTTGTGAAAGAGGCCCTAACTGTAATAATTAACTAATCAAATTAAATAATATTATATTATTACTAGAACTATTGATTTTCTCTTAAATATTCGAATCAACTTGGAAACCACCTAGTAAAACTTAGGAATATAAATTATTATAATAACAGAATATAAATAACAGGATACTAATTATTAGAAAGATGACTAAAACCGAAAATCATCTATTCTCCCGGACGGTGGCATGCCGACATTATTTCTTTTAGTCATCAAACTACTACAACATGGAACCCGCGTGCCATACAAAACACTACGAATTTTATGGAACATTTAAAAGTGACATATGCGTAGAGCATGAACTGTCATTTAAAACAAAACAAACATAATAATAAGTACGTAATTTAAAGAAAATGTGACTACGTCAACCCATTAGAGTATAAAATGAAATAGTAGAAGTTGATGGTTACTACCTTTTACCATTGACGCGTGAAGGCAAGAGTCCGCCATGATTCTGTCATAGGCGTTCTTTTTATGTGCCGCTTTGGCATTTGTGATGCAAATTCCATTGTAGTATTTCGATGCTTTTAGTATATTGTTCGCTTTAATAACTTCGCCAGTAATTAAAAAGAAAACCGTTGATTTTACCAAACAGTTCATAGCCAATTCACCAACTCAAGCAAGTCTACTCAGATCCCGTTACACCTCGTACAAACTAGTAGATAAGCAGATAATAATAATATGTACATAGGCAAAAGTCAACACCAGCTATTCATTCACATAGTGTTATCTCCTATTCAAAACATTTCTAAACGGATTGGTCGCAAAACGTTGTGTCAATCATAATCCTATTCATACCTTAATCTTGTTAAATTCAATACGGCCCTTTAACGTTTTATCGTGATCCCTAGACACGTGTTCCCTAATAATTTATTCGGGTAGCAAGCCCTACATTTGGCACCCAATAAATCTCCCACTTGTCAAATAAAGCTAAAGGAAACTAGATTTATATGGGTGCTATTAGAATAGTATGTACTTATTAGAATTTATTTTTAAATGAGGTTAAAGGGGTCACTGCAGCTCGCCAGGTTTTTCCGCGCTTAAATTATAGTGTTGACAACAAATTATTCACAGGGAAAAAAACCACTCGTGAAAATTGTTGATTTGAAGTGTTAATACAATTCAAATAAAGCTAAAGGAAACTAGATTTATATGGGTGCTATTAGAATAGTATGTACTTATTAGAATTTAATTTTAAATGAGGTTAAAGGGGTCACTGCAGCTCGCCAGGTTTTTCCGCGCTTAAATTATAGTGTTGACAAAAAATTATTCACAGGGAAAAAACCACTCAAGTGAAAATTGTTGTTTTATTGCTTAAATGTTCTATAAGTACACAATTAATAAGAAACTAGCGACCTGTCCCTGACTTCACATGGATACAATTCTTTTTTGAAAATCATAATGTAAAGAGTGTTAACCGTACCAGATAAAGATAAAAGTTAATGTTTTTATTATAATTTATACTAATATTATAAATGCGAAAGTAACTCTGTCTGTCTCCCTTTCACGCCAAAACTACTGAACCGATTTAAATGAAATTTGGTACACAGGTAGTCTAGAGCCTAAGAAAGGACATAGGCTACTTTTTAATGCGAAAAAGGGTTGTACGCGGTTGAAAGGGGGAGATAAAAGGTTGTATGGAAGTATCGTTATTTTTAAAGCTATCTTTTACTTTTTCACGCCTTAACTACTTAACCGATCATCATGAAATTTTTCATACAAGTTGTCAGGGATACAAGAAAGGTTACCTTTCATCCAGAAAAAAATTACTGTCCGCAAAGGGATAGTCTAAAATAAAATAAAACACTAACGACTGACCAAAGTGTTATAGCAACAATAGGTTAAGCGTTATATTGCTTACATTTTTTTTTATTTTTCAACGCGGACGAAGTCGCGGGCATCAGCTATTACCTATATATAAACCTTCCGTGAAAATTATCTAAAGTAAGTAAAGTATGAAAAGTATGCCATGTGAAAGTGTTACATTAAAGTAAATTAAGTTTCTTAAATAATTCGCTAAACCAGAATAACATTATTACATTAGAGAAAGTTTACATTTTTTTTATTAGAGATGGGTTTGCTTTTTACCAACAACCAGCTGTGTAGCGAAGACGAGGCCTATGATGGTGTCAACTCACCCAGAAAATGCCTCTTCACTTGAACTTTGAAAAGATATGAGTTCGGAAATACAAATACCGGCAGGGAGTTCCAAAAAAGAGGTCCGAAAAAGAGGCATTTTGACAAAATGAGGATGGTAACATGCAATATTATTACAAAGTAAAATGCAGTACGTAATTTTTCATAGCGCTAAAATAAACTATCCTCGCGGTAGTTTACGTGACGTCACGCGCGAACAATAGTTCGTAACTGTCTTATTGGAATATTCTTAGGAAAACATCGCTAGGAAACTTTCTGAAATGACTAAGATGACTTCGCAGACACGTTAAGTCCTATACTCAAATTGAGAAGCAATTTATGCCCGACACAGTAAGACGTTGGTAATATTTATGAAATATAAACGCCAACACAGATGACATACCGGAACATAACTTATACTAATAATCCTAATATCCTAACTAAGCTTAGTTAGGATATCACATATTTTATATTATAAAGAGAAAATAATGTGTATTTTTGTATGTTTGTAATGAATAAACTCAAAAACTACTGGACCGATTTTAAAAATTCTTTCACATATAGAAAAATACATCATCAACGAGTAACTATAGGTAGGGTATATTATTGTTACGACCAGGGTATGGAACATTCTCGATAGCGTAAGCCCTGAGCGCATGGAAATATCCACACGCCCACGACAGATAGATGGTGACCACGCCCCTTTTTTAAGCGTCAAAGCAAACTGTTCCTTACGGTTGCGACATGAGGTTGACATTCCACTAACAGCAATATACTTCCAGAAACTTCAATAAACTTGTTTACGACTTTTAAGTTTCTAGTAATATCCAAAACCATACAGGTTGACTGCGCGAGTATAAATACGAGTGCGATCGCTCGAGAGAGACAGTTCTGCGACAACTAGCGATACGATAACAACACTTTGGGAGCTTTTGCGACGATATCTGCGACAGTGCATTTGTGACACGTTGAGTGAATTAGTGACGACTTTTGGCAAGTTTTACGGTTTATTTGGAGAAGCTTTGTAATATTGGAAGTCATCTTGGTCTGCGAAAATAAATCGTGTTCTTATACCCCTAAACGGCATTTTAATTTACCCCGCGCGTAACATTATTTTATAAAGTTATGCGAGCGAAGTCGGGTGTAAGCTGGTAATATTATAAATGCGAAAGTTTGTATACTCAATCATGTAATGTAATGCGAATGGTTAGATGTTTGTTACTATTAACTATTAACTTTTTTTTACTATAAAGTCAAACACGCATCGCACACATGCAATCGCTCGCATCACAAGTATAACAACATATATACATATTTATCTATTTTTCTTACCTTTCTAACCCTCTAAATTCAAGACAGACCATTAAGTTATCTCAACTCGCTCCTTCAAAATATTCGCTGTCCGCGTGCTGTGTAGTCTGTGATCATTATCGAAGGTTAAAAGCTATGCTTCAACGTATAAAAAATGCCTTAAATTAATAAAAATCTCTTTTGAGTATTATGGTCGAGACCGAACCAGCGCGAGACGAGCAGGCGAACCGCAGTACATTTACTGCTAAGTCTGTCTTCACTCCTCTAATTTATACACTAGTTAAAAATCACTTAAAAACGGCTGGGCGGATTTGAATGAAATTTTGCACACATAAATTTATTATACCTAGATTAACATTAGGATTTTTATTCTGAAAAAAAAAATATTCTAAACTTTGTTTACTTTTTATTCTAAAAAAATGTTAGGTTCCCGAGGGAACTAAAAATATAAAAAATTCAATGGCGCGACCAAAATCGAAATACTTTGGTGAGTAAAGAGAATCTTTCACTACTTTTCTTTGTCAATATTCTTATAGCGTAGGTAGGTACTTGAAGTGTGTTGAAAGCAAGCAGATAGGTCGAACGCCATATCTTGTTGAAAAAACGCATCGATTCCGCTTAAATCTGTTTCGTGTCCCCTTTGCCGCCCCTCGCCTTTGGGTTGCCTAATATTTTATGCAAAGTCGGGGCCCGTCTGCCGCGACAGAGTTCTGTTGTTTGCACAGGAGAGATCAAAAAGGGAATTGGCTCTAAATCCTCGCTTTCGTGTTCTGAATAACAAACTAATTTATCTACCGTTTGTAAATTTTAATAGCAATTTTCCGTGCTTCTGTTTTTAACCGATAAAACTACTTAATGTGTCGTCCGACTCGTCTTTTTCACGAAGTAGGTATTTGCTTTGCGTTTTTTTGACATGAATGTCTTTAAATTTGCTTCCGCAGTGGGAAAAGTGATAATTACAAAATCGGGGAATATAATATCTTTCATCTACATACAAAATTTAATTACACCACTCGATAGCTAGAAGATGGAATATTTTATTTTGGTAATATGGTATATTTGAATTCGTTGGATATATATACACATATCCAACGTATATGCTCAAAGAAAATACGAGTATTACTCGTAACCTTGTAACCATCGAAATAATAATTATGTATCTTTGCAAGCAAGTTCGTTCCCCGTAACGCACACGTATTGACGTAAAATACAAGGTCGTGTCAACGACACAGCCACACACCATTTAATTTTTTTTTTATTAATATTGCTTATAATGGAATCATTATTTCGATGGAAACATTGCAATAAATAGTACAGGCAAATTCAGCCGAATATCGGCAATCAGGGGTAATAAATCGTGTAGTTTTGAAAATTGGTAGAATTATACTTTACGGTATCCAGATTACCTACCATACTAAAAGTCCTCCCAGGGTGGGGGTTGTGCTGGGGTTTGAAGGTACCTTTTTTCAGGTTTTTGCTCATATCGCGAATATCTGTAGATATTGTCTACAAATTTGTATACTTTTAACTTTACGATCAACTACAGGCTGTGTAAGTTTACAGAGACAAAAAAAAATCGCTTGTCTTGACTATCAACGCACAGTAAAAATTATTATTAGATCTATAAAAAGCTAAAATTTAGAAAATAGGTTTATTTTATAACGTAGGTAGGTAAAGTATCCGCAGAGAAAGGATGTTCATGTCAGTGCGAAGTCGGGGGCGATATACAGTATAAGTTATATACTGCAAGTATAATAGTTATTTATAACTTATACTGTTTTCGCTGTAGCATATTGCGAATGACATGTTATTAGACGAACCGTTCCTTTTCAATCTTGTAAATTGCCGCAACTTATAAATATGACGTAATATTTCAGTTGCATGAATTTAGAGCCCGTTCACACGGGAGCATTTTTGTCGGGCAGTATTTTTGTTGATCCAGTTTATTTTTAATAGTGGCCTATGATTTCTCATAGAAACATTTCCCACACGGACTATCTGCATGGATGATTCTGCAAAAAACCTATCCATTTGTCATTCAGTTTTGTTAACTAAAACCAGACACAGCTTTTGAACTGGAACATGTTCACACGTATCCTGCGATTGTTTGTAACGGCAAATATAAATATTTGCCCCTTAAGATTCTTCTCAAATCTTCGGATCCCTTTTTGACCGATTTGAAAGATTATCAAAGTTGTCTAATTTTTATTTTTTTTCCATATTTCCTCATCATAAGAACCTACCTCATAGGACTAGGAATCATGAGAACCAATTGGGCTATTCTTATCGTGAAATAACATCACGTGAACTATTGTGTTTCAGTGAGTTAGTAAGGGATGCCAGAGCCCACTTCCCTATCCCTTCCCAGTCCCTTATCCTTTTAGTCCTAATATAATTGACAGCACAGTGCTGGTGCTGCACTTGTGGTGTTGCTTTTGTTATAGGCGACGGTAGCCACCTACCATCAAGTGGACCTTAACTGTCTGTCTAACCTAACCTGTCTGCCAACCTTAACATAAAAAAGAGCTCTGCAGTCATGATGCTGGTGCAATGAGCAATATCATGAATACAAAACTCAGTATGCCAATGCTACTAAAATAAAACAATTTAATAAAATTTTCTTTTATATTATTCAAGTTTTTAACAACTTTTTTTTTCTATCCTTATGAACACTTAGTTATCGTGTTTTCAGCCTTTATATATAATAAAGTTCAAGTTCTAAAAGCTATTTATAGTGTTGTATTTGTGCTTGTCATAAAAAATTTGCCCTTTAAAAGTTGAGTAAGTCTGCAACCTCACTCCATTCATAAAATAATTTATTTTATCTCAACTTTTATTCATTGCATTAAGCATTCAACCCTCATCGTCAACCCTACAGACGTAGTATGAAATCCTTTGTGAAGACGAAATGCCAGACTCATATCTATAGTGACATCGCAATATTCTTCCATTTACTGAAATAATCTCGGCGCCGAAATTTCAGAATTTACGGTTCCAGAATTCACTTCAATACCTGACGATTTTGTACACGAGAAAAGTATACAAAGAAATTATTTATTTATTACACAAAATAAATATTTTCGTCCACGATATAGAAAATAAGAAAGTAGTACAGAAAAATAAATCCCTTCTTCCATATTTGTAACCGAAATTATAACCAGTTACAAAAGAAGATTTTTTTTTCGCTGTATTGATATTTATATAAATATATTTTATTAATACGTACAGTCAAATGTGGAATTTCACGTAAACACTACTGCACTTTGGATAAAATTTGGCAAACAAATAGTTTATTACCTGTTTTATCATATAGAATTATTTTTATTCTAAATCATATTTTCTTTTGTGTTAATTTTTGATTTTTTAACAAGGACGAAGTCGCAGGCATCAGCTTTTATATACTTAATGTTTTTTTGATCATTAATATGTCACATGCATATTAATGAAGTCCTTACTAATATTATAAATGTGAATGTTAGTTTGTTTGTTTGTCACACTTTCACGCAAAAACTACTGAACCGATCACATCATATGTTGAAAATATATTTATGAAACGATTCATTGGATACATGATAATGTTTATGCACGTGACTGCAATACAGTAAGTAAATATTCCTTCGCTGCATAACAATTCTCAATTCTAAAGTTCTGAAAGACTAAAGACCTTTGTTTAACAATTTGTTAAACGAATAACAGCGAGCCGATAGTTTTGTAAACAAAACGATTTTTCAAACTTTTATTCTGCGCCGAATGTGCAGAATCAGTGCGATATACTTGCGTTTAAAAAGCAGAAATAACCAAGGCAAATTAAGCCAAATATCGGCAATCAGCAACTATTGATTTTACAAAAAAAAGCTTCCTACAAAAATTATAGAAAAATTTATGCTCTACAACTTTGATTCACACATTTTTTTCGTATTTCTAAAATTTATCGAAATATTTTTCAAAAACAAAAATTTGGTTTTTTTAATCGACCATATATCGGCATATATTAACAGTAGAGAAAAACATTTCAAATAAAAACGATGGGAAACTTTATTCTCTACAAAAAAGATTCTTACAATTTTTAACGTAAAACTCACCGTTGCCGAGATATTTGCAAAAAGGCGTTTCTCAAGATGGCGGCTAACGCTCGCGGTTTCAAGCGACACAAACTTGGATTTATACTTGAGAGACAGTCTCTGACATAATCCAATCGAAAAATCAAATAGCAGGATTTTTTGCGGATCGAACCCATTTTTGAGCTATAAATCTTGGCCTGTTTGTATATGCAGTGGAAAAGACGTCGATTCAGCCTCAGTGGTATGCATGGACCTCAACCTCACCATCCACGACCCGCTGACGCCCTTCGTTGCTTAAGGGCACACGGTATCTTGAACCCTCGGACCTTGTTTACATTATCATCTTTTTTGTTTAGAATTTTCCATGGATCTTCATGGGGTTTTTTATGTTGGGTAGGCCGATGACTAAGCTTGCTTATTCTAAACTAAAAATGGCGATAAATAACGCCGAAAAAAAAAACGACACCGTTTGCTGAAATCGTCTATTTTTATATATCTGTAAACTTACACAGCCTGTAGTCCCTAAAGTATTGATCGTAGAGTAAAAATGAATATATCTAAATTTGTAGACAATTTCATGTAGAAACTTTTGTCAGAAGTAATCATAATGCTATTCCTACAGATATTCGCGATATGAGCAAAAACCTCAAAAAAGGTACCTTCAACCCCCCCTTACACCCTTAGCACAACCCCCACCCTTGAGGACTTTTAGTATGTTAATCTGGATACCGTAAAGTATAATTCTACCAATTTTCAAAACTACACGATTTATTTCCCCTGATTTTTCTTATTTTCTCAGGCTAAAAAATTTAAATAAAATTCTATTTTTGAATAATGCAAACTTGTACTTATTTTTCCTTTTATTACCTAAATTTACATTCGTATAAACAAAATTAAAAATAAACAAAATTAAATATTTAAAACATTTTGCACAATGTGTAGCGTCGCGGTAGTCACGTGACGATGCGTTGCCACGTGACGACGCGTTGCCACGTGACGACCGCGTAGCTTTTTGAAAATTTCCCAATCACAAGTCCCAATAAAAGATCGGTTCTGTAATACGACCTGTCACTTACATAGATATCCATTTTATACAGACACCTTGCAGTAAAAATTAATAACATGCTGAATCGTTAATGTATTGTAAATAAAGGTTGTAATACTTGTAATGTTAATTACCAGTTAACTTCTTTATGCCAACGCATTCAATAAAATTGAGATTAATTTGACCACAACCCACAAAATTAACCATAACAAATAAAATAAATCAAATATTCCCAATAAAATAAATCAGGGGTAAGCGTCAATTACAATTTTATTGCCCTTAATCTGAACGCGGTTATTACCTAACCAATTGTATATTGTATTGTATGTTTTATTGCTTTTACGTATACGTATTATTGCTGCTAACATTATTTATAGATTTACATAGTACACATACAAATTAAAGAATATACAGCGTGCTCGTGGAAGTATGGATCAAATAGAACGAAAGCATCGACAACATTTGAGGCCCAAAATTCTGGTTCCTGGTATGGTTTTACTACATTTTTGTTTTTATTCCTGTTTGTGTTCCAAAAATTAATAAAATAATATATATTATTATTATTATTTTCTTGTAATAGGGCTAAAAAATCATAAAAAAGTTGCAGCCCTATCAACGTAATATTTTTCTTATATGACGTTGTAGAAAGGCGTCATATAAAATATATTTACTTTCAATATTAAATTGTATTTTTAATTGGTATGAGTATTACGAGATCTTCATAATAACACATTAAGGGCCTCTTTCTCAAACTACAAGTAAAGTGTTGATTAGTTACTTTTAGAAATAATTTTCTGTTATATTGAATTATGCACTCGGTTTACAGCATCATTCGATAGCCGATTTTTTTTATTATTTTCTATTTAATGTTTGGTACGTTTACCGTACAAACAAAGGTATATCAGCTCCATTATCCCCGGTTACCGGTGACTTTAAATGACAGTTTGGCCTACTTGACGTTTGTGAAACAGGCGCTAAATGAAATAGAATTATTTTGTAATCAGGTTTCATTTATTTGAGATTTAATAAATTTTATCAAAAATTTACTATTATTTGAACTGGCAATTAAGGGCACATCCTCGTTCTGTCAATGGTTACTCATATATATTCAACTAGCTGATGCCCGCGACTTCGTCCGCGTTCTCTGTTAGCCTATAGCCTTCCTCGATAAATGGACTATCTAACACAAAAGTAATTTTTCGCGTACAACCAAACAAACAAACAAACTTTTCAGCGTTATATATTGGTATAACTATATTATAACTATATTATAAGCTTTATATATTATAACTAGACTGGGCGACCGAGCTTCGCTCGGGCCAATGAAAGGTTTAAAGTTCTTTACATGAAGAAGAAAGAATGTATTAGTATAGATATGAAATTATATACACCATTGGAAAAGCTACGAAAGTGTAACTCATACAAAATGCGTCAGTTAATTCCCATTTCAAAATAGTTAACCTTTTTACAAACGTAACGGGGGTTTGTTTCGAGTGCAACAGCGAGCATTTGCTCTAACGATGCCACTGATATGCTAATAGTGCTCGTCAGTCCTCTATTGTGGGCGACTAAACGAGATATTTAATGTCACCTTTGTGGACGAAACGTTGAAAATGTAAAGTTGAATACTTCATCAAGCTGCTTTAGACTATTTCTCTCGATGAGGTATCTACGGACATTTTATTTTATTTTACCTCAACGTAACTCACATAGGGGAGAGCGGGGCTAGTTCTAACAAATTTCAGAAATTTTGCTCTAACTTCAAAACTATTAATTTTTTACTATGAAATAAACAATTTATTTGACTTTGAGTAGGGTAAATCAAAATAAAGATAAATGTAAACTAATTTGACTAACTAAAATCTACTTTTCTGAAAAAAGTCGTCCGTTAAAACTTGGCCACTTTCCCCTATAAATGGAAACGTGGCTCACGTACATCTAAGTAGTGAAACTGCGTTTCCTAGTCATTAGGGCAGCCCTTCTAGTGGCAGTAGCCATCCCCCTCATAGAAAACCACTGTGAAATAACAGCATGTGCAGTCTGTTAATTTTCAGTGAGGGAAACACAACAGCACACGTGCTGTTATTTCAATGTGGTCTTCTGTAAGGAGGTGATCACTGCTACCAGACGGGCTACCCAAATCGCAGTGTACCAATACTAAATAAAATGACTAAATGAAAATAAGTCAATAAGTGTAAACATACATTAATTGTACTTACGTTACAGAACATTATGTAGACAGTACAAGAAAATACCTACAACAAAACCGAACAATATATTGTGGTAAAAAATAGGCAACACTTTATGAAGAACAGTTGATTTGAACATCTGCAACCGTCCTCGCCATAAACATGTTCAACCCTTTTCATTCCCTCTATTATTATAAAGCTGTATTTCAAATATATTCGGATACAAAGTCTAACAAATTATCAGCGAAATATCATTTTATACATTTTTTATTACAATTAGAAGCCATGTAAAACTCGTGTTAATGAAATTTGCTTATGTAATATACATAATTATGCTTAATGTATGTGCTTGGGCATATTCTCTTAGGGCCTCTTTCACAAACTTTGTAGTTGTGTAATGTGTTGATTAGTTACTTTTAAAAATAATTTTCTGTTTTATTGAATTATGCACTCGGTTTACTGCATCATTCGATAGCCGAATTTTTTTAATTATTTTCTATTTAATGTTTGGGACGTTTACCGTACAATGGTATATCAGCTCCATTATCCCCGGTTACAGGTGACTTTAAATGATAGTTTGGCCCACTTGACGTTTGTGAAAGAGGCGCTTAGACGTACCTACGATTTCTACAGATTGTCCAGCATTTGTGCTGAATAGAAAATAGAAAATAGGAGGCGCCTCCGTCAAATTTAATTATCAACTTTCGCAGATCTTTCCATTATTTATATATTACGTAAGATTTACTACAGATAACATTTCTATTATATGAAATACTACATATTTGCCACGACTTCGTCCACGAGTAGCATGCAAAATGTTATTTTTTTTTTAATTCCGGAGTTTAATCCGTTTAAATAAATAATTTAGCTTTACTATATTAGTTTGAATCCTTGGATTAATACAATTCTTATTACATATATTATACACTAGTTGATGCCCGCGACTTCGTCCGCGTTCTCTATAGCCTAATAGCCTTCCTCGATAAATGGACTATCAAACACAAAAAGAATTTCTTAATTCGAACCAGTATGTAGTTCCTGAGATTAGCGCGTACAACCAAACAATCAAACTTGAGCTTTATATAATAGTATAGACTTGCAATATTAGCATCAATATTTATAGTTTTGAATTCAACTAGCACACGTACACACTGGTCAAAGTATAATTCTTAATCTCAATGTTACTGAACTTCTCTTGTAAAAACTACGTGAAAGCTGAGCTTTTTAATAAATAAAAGTAAAAAAAATGTAGGTATAATTGAAAATTAAATGCAAGTAAAATTTATATTACGCGTTACGACTGAAACCGTCCGCTTGTCGGGCGCACTTGTATCGTGTGAACGCACCGTTGCGTTACAAAAATAACGAGTACTTTGTGGTCTAAAACATGAGCTGATTCGTTTTGGAACCGCTCATGAAAGGAAGAATATTACTCGTACTGGGAACATCGTTGACACTTGCTAAAAGTTATGTCAGTTCGTGTGAACTTCTAGAATCTAGACTGACAACAACTTTATATAAGTGTGTATAACTTGACGTTGAATATCTGTTAAGCCTTGATATCTATATCTATATATAAGTATACTAATAAAAGAATCTAAGCCATAATATAGATAAGCTTTTGATGACTCGAATGCTAAGGAACTCATGGTAAATATGTATAGACGTGTACAATAATCAGGAATGGAGCAATTATATAAATGTAGACCACTTTCCGCTTGTAACATAAAATATAACACACATTTTTATGCTTAAAATGTTCTGGATTCCAACAATATTAAAGCCTCGTATTCACTAGGAGACAAATGTCCCGCGACACGTGTCGCTCGACATGTCGGGCGACGTCGTCTGACTTCGCCCGACATCGCACAATTCTAGCAACAATGCGCGACTTTTTCCTGGACGCCGCGTCGCTAAATGTGGACGAAAAAGGTCGCGAGACATGATGTCGCTCGACCCGCGACATGTCGGGCGACATGTCGCGGGACATTTGTCCCCTAGTGAATACGAAACTTAAACAATACACTCACTTACTTATACTTACATGTATTATTATAAATTAAATGACAGAAAACTTGTGTTCAATTTGGGTTTCAATCAATAGGGAATATACGTAGGTAGCCAAATTTTAATAGCTGATTTAATTTAATTTGATTGGAAAGAAAACTGTCATTATCATATTATATAATTTTTTGTATAATAAATAGGGTGACAACAGCTCAAAATGATGTAAAAGAAATATAAGAATTTAATCAGAAGACTTGATGATCTTTTACATTTATACTGAATTCAAACACTGTAATAAATGAAAACTGCATTCTTAACGTCCAATTTAAAGTATTTCATTATAAACATTTCTACTTTCCACGAACGTACAAGGAGCTTTAAATATACAAATCGCTAAAAGCAAAACTTAAGTACTCGAGGCATGAGAGCACTCAGGGTTCTTTAATCAAAATAAGTGAAGAATTGTGGTAGATTTTGTATTCATTCTGTCAACGGAACGGTAGTAATACTAAATCTATGGTAACAAACGAACACACACACATACACACATAGGTAAAGAAGTAAACAAAAGAACTTATGTAACGATTTTTTATGTAAACTAAGCGCTTCTATCACAAACGTCAAGTAGGCCAAACTGTCATTTAAAGTCACCGGTAACCGGGGATAATGGAGCTGATATACCTTTGCTTGTACGGTAAACGTCCCAAACATTAAATAGAAAATAATTAAAAAAAATCGGCTATCGAATGATGCAGTAAACCGAGTGCATAATTCAATATAACAGAAAATGATTTCTAAAAGTAACTAATCAACACTTTACATGTAGTTTGTGAAAGAGGCCCTAAGGGTTATAAAATATTAATGGGAGTTCACTGATCGGACAGTGTAAAACTTTTTTGTTCATTGTCACCTAACACTAAAATAACATTCTTAAGTTTTATGAAATACATAGTTATCAACAACAGTGTGACAACATTCTAGGAAATGCATTATGGAGTTAACTAGTTTGGCAGCACTGTGACAAATGTCTGCCGTTTTCAAACTAAGGCAACAGTCTCCGAGGGATTAGTTGGACTTCGTATTAATTTGATCCGTCGTGTAAAGTTGAGTCGAATGTTGTAATGACTTTGTCATTCGGTGCAGTTCGACTGTGCAAACTGTGAAGTCACATATTATGTACAGTCAAGGGCAAATATATCTGTACGTTTCCAAAGCCGCAAAAATATCTATACAGTTGAGAGGCTAGAAATATCTATGCGATAATTCGGTCAGAAATATGTGAGCATTTAAAGGGTCAAAAAGATGTTAATGATAGTTTCATGTATAGATATTTATTTGGCTACATATATTTGACTGACATTGTACATTTATTTATGGCCACGTGAACGTCTAGATCTTTTTGACCCTTTAAATGCTCACATATTTCTGACCGAATTATCGAACATAATATATTTCTGGCCTCTCAACTGTACAAATATTTTTGCCACTTTGGAAACGTACAGATATTTTTGCCCTTGACTGTATATGTTTTCCGCCATCCATTATAATACGATTCAACGGTGCATGCTGTGGCTGTGTATACAACGCAAATATTAGCTTCGTTTATAATTTGGTTACCAGTAAATGAGGAGGAATATCCAATATCTTGGGATTAATAGCTCCGTCAGTAAAAATGTTACCCCATCGAGGCACGAAACATTCACATAACTTTCATCCTGATTTTACTTATAAAACTATATAGGTATTAAGATTTAGAAATATATAGTATACACTTTTGTTTTGCTATAAATTAGCAGTTTTGTTTTGTTTTAGAGAATCTAGATTAGACGATTGTCTACAGATTTCACACCACACATGTCTGCTTATTTCGTGTGCTGTAAAATTTCCTTATAAGCTTTTTGCCAACAAAATCGCCACGCTGTGTCTTTAAACTTTTATCCATGGGAATATGTACTTAGGACTTAGTGTTCTTAATAGTATATCATCAAGTGATACGGTTACGGACTCTTTATAATCGCCATAATATAATCT
Source organism: Synanthedon formicaeformis (assembly GCA_945859745.1). Taxonomy (NCBI): domain Eukaryota; kingdom Metazoa; phylum Arthropoda; class Insecta; order Lepidoptera; family Sesiidae; genus Synanthedon; species Synanthedon formicaeformis. The sequence continues at coordinate 2,086,620 of OX243963.1, forward strand.
AAAGGCAGCTATGAAAGCTTTTATAAGCTTCTGTGTCACTGAAATGTAGGTTGGCCGAAACGCTTGAACTCATCTTGTCACATTTTTTTTTCACTCCGAACCTCGCAGGAATGCGATGCTCCTATTAAATTGATTGAAATATTTGTTTATGCTTATAGATATTACTAGCTGCTGCCCGTGACTTCACCCGCGTGACTTTGTAAATTATATACTAAAACTTTCCTTGAGAACCACTTTATCCATTGGTGAAAACAGCATGAAAATAAGTGCAGTAGGTAGTTTTGGGTTTATCGCGAACAGACAGACAGACAGATAAACAGAAAGACGCACCGGAGGACTTTATTTTATAACTAGTTGGCGCCCGCGACTTTGTCCGCGTTGAAAAGGAAAAAGTAGCCTATCCTGTGTCCTGTACGTCTAAATGTTTATCTACCAAGTTTCATGAAAATCAGTTAATTAGTTTAAGAGTTATGAAGGAACATACATACATACAGAAAAAAATTCTAAAAATCGTCAATTTAGATTCAGTATCATGTATAGAGCTTATAAACACGATATCTCTGAAAACAAAGTAAATTACTCCATGACCGACCCTTACAGATTTATTATTAGTATTGATAAAACAAAGTCCTCCGTCGAGTCTGTCTGTCTGTCTGTTTGTCTGTTCGCGATAAACTCAAAAACTACTGCACCGATTTTCATGTTGTTTTCACGAATGGATAGAGTGGTTCTCGAGGAAGGTTTTAGTGTATAATTTACAGTTACGCGGGCGAAGCCGCGGGCAGCAGCTAATATCTACTTAAAATTTAGGTAATCCCGTAGAATTTCCTTGTTGTATTTCAAAAACCAGAATGAATAATGTTATTTGAATATTACATTAGGGAACTTCTAAACCCGATTAATTATTCAATAGTTCGAAAGTTACTATAAAATTCATTACACATGCAACGCATTAGCGGATTTCACGTTTTACTCAATAATTATTTTATTTATCACACTCTGGGCAACAACAGTATATTTCAATTTGAATTGTTTTGTAAAACAGAAAGACAAGCTAAATCCGCCATTATGTAAATCAGTATCTTGGTGCACCTACAGTCCTCCACCGAGATTATGCGGTGTATTTTACATTTCTCGAAGGAAACACGAGTGGAGTAAAACAAAAGGAATCTCGCTTAAAATTTATTACGAAGTCAATTTAAATTGTATATCAAACGTGAAACATTATTTCAAATAAAGGATTCATGCCACAATAGAAACAAAAGGTCTTTCAATGAAAGTCCTTGAAAATTATTCCCAAAATAAACTCTATACATTCTTTACAATTTATAAATTGGTAAATGTAAAATTTTGATCAACTACTTAGGTTTTTTTTATAATAAGGTCGACAGACAGGCTAACGGTCTACATGATGATAGGTGCGCTGTCGACCGCATTAGGATTACGAAAAGACAGGAAAATGGGTACATTTCTTCAGCTTATAGGGAAATTGGAAATGAATTTTCATGATTCCCTGGACTCCGTAAAAGTCAAATGATATTTCTTACTGGTGATACTCTCTGATAAGTCACTGTGCTTCAAATGGGAAAGAAGTTGATATGTTCCACTGTGTTCAACGCCGACACCAGCAAACGCAACCGAGCAAGTTGTGAAAGTCTCAATACCTTTTATGAATTGAATGAAAGCGGGAAGTTGGTCGCTGCTTGGAAATGCTTCATGTGCAATGCCATCAGGAGTTATTATGTAACAACCTACTAACGTGTCGAACCATAATTTCGGGATACCAATAGTTTTTGGGAACCAATCATTGATCATCCAAGAAGTAGTTACATCGTCAAGGTAAACTTCTGATAAGCATTGTCCTGAAACAATAATATGTATTACTGTTTTAGATATTAGAAGTGCACTTTGTAGATAAATGTAAAGTTGTAGTTTTAAATTGCACATCAACTTTCTCACTGTGGAGTGCCTGGATATGTCGCTGCTTAAAAACTAAAGGGCCACAAATCAAAATTACACTTTCTACATAAGAGCTAATCGAAAAAATTTAATTACTTTTTGTCTATTTTTTTCTTATTAAATATATATCAAATATATGCATATTATACATTGTTAGAAGCGTATTTTTAAGTAGCATTAAATGTTTTAAGTATTTTTTTATTATAAACTGAATACTAGAAGAGATATAAGCATATGAGTTACTTTTGAATATATAAAAAATGATCAAAATATACTAAATATGGAATAAAACAACCATAGGTAAGTCTTTTTGCAACATACAATATGAAGGATTGTGATTGTATTTTTGCAATAAAATTTTTTTTGGATTTTTTGTTTTATGGTTCTTTAGTTTTTAAGCAGCGATCTGTCCCTAAGGTGATAGTGGAATGACAGGTGAGTTAGTATGTGCACACTGTTTATTACTCGTGTTGCGCGTAATAAACGCAACGACCAGAACACTCCCAGCTGCGCAGAGCCCGACCAGTGTGCTTGGCCTCGTTGTAGCGTGCTGCGTCAGCACCGCAGACCGCTACACACCCACTTTTCTACTTTCCAATAGTTATTGAACTTCATTAGAATATTTGGAATTTAAATTTATCTCCAGATAGTGTACTTATTACAACACATCAACCTCTAGACAGTAAAACAGATACAAAGAATAGTATAAATACATACTCGTATCTGGGTAATTACGTATCACATAATATGCACATTAAGTTTACTTACTTAATAATAGTAATTAGTAATTATTAAGTAATGTAATATTAAACGTATTTATTTTAAATTTAATACGTATCGTCACTAATTTGAGAATCGCCTTAAAGCTCTTTGAATATGTTGATATATTATTATATCAACATATGAATGTTAAGAAATATCGTTTATTACATGAGAAACTCCGCAACAGAACATAATTATTTATGCGTTTGATAATTGGACTAACAAAATAATAACAATTTGCATAATTTTCCACAGCACCTGGAAACAATTCTAGAATATTTTCAAAGATAATAGAAAGTTTTCTTGGACAAGCAGATTTCTTCAAGATATTTTCTTTTTTTATGTAAAATCCAGGGATCTACAAAGACACACATTAAATCGGAAGCGGGATTCGAATATACCACGATTTTTCCTTTAAACTAAGTGTTTCTGAATATTATATCTGAAAATATATTCTTTATATTTTAAATGTGTATTTTAAATGGTTTAATTGGTAAAAAAATACACTTGATACCTTGTGATACTACCGCAAGGACCACGAACAAAGATAAAACTTTAGCAACCATTTTCACTGACAACGTACAATCGAAATATGATTCGCGTAAAGATTTTTTATTTATATTTACTTTGATAAACATCAAAGTAACACTAATCATACTTTGATATTTATCTCTTGTTGTATTTTAATTGTTCATTTAATTTGTACGATAATAATCCATTGTACGAAAATAATCGATTTTTTTTTTGTAAAACGTTTGGCTTAATTACTCATTCTTTAGATTTGCACAAATTTTATTTATTTAATTAAAGTACACAGACAGAATGCAATTATGTACATGAATACTATAAAATACGTGAAATGATATTTTACTAAATTGCAGTCCGAAATAGTATACAATTACTTAAAATTAAATCTATATTTGAATGGTTTTTATTTATTTATTTTTATATTTATATGTGTTCAGCACAGGGCTAAGCAATGCGATTACGTATCTTGCTGCACCTAGCAACTGTGTTTCGTAACCGATTCCGCTGTATTTGGAATTAGTTTGTAACTAATAAAACTTTTTAACAAAAAATAAAACCGCCGAAAAAACTGAAAAGCATAAAATAATCTTATTATTGTTACGTGCGGGGTGAGTTAAAATGCCGTTTAGGGTTGTAAGAACACGATTTATTACGCAGACCAAGATGACTTCCAAAATATCAGAGCTTTTCCAATTAAACCGTAAAACTTGCCAAAAGTCGTAAATAATTCACTCTATGTGTCAACAATGCACTTTCGCAAATATCTTCGCAAAAGCTCCCAAGAGTTGTTTTCGTATCGCTTGTTGTCGCAGAACTGTCCCACTCGAGCGATGGCACCCGTATTTATACACGCGCAGTCAGCCGCGATGTTTTTGGAAAACACTAGAAACTTTAAGGTAAACAAGCTCGTACACAAGTAAACAAGTCATAAAAAACAAACATCGTAAACAACTTTCTGGCTTAAGGGAATGTGAACCTTATGTCGCGAACATAAGGAACAGTTTTCTCTGAGACAGAAGGGCTTCCTCCTACGTATGGAAATTTCCATACGCCCAGGTCTCATGATAAACAACAACACGCTGTTTGTTATAATAAACAAACGCTTCGAGAATGTTCAGTCGTAACATTACCCCCCTCTTAGTTATGATCGTCCCGATCATCATTCGTGCCGTGATACTTTGTCAAACGGTCAATGTGTACGACCTTCGGTTTTCCTCTTTGCCCCTTTTTGATTCGATAGGTGACGTCGTTGATTTTTGTAACCACATTGTAAGGTCCTTCCCATCGTGCTTGCAACTTTGGGCTTTTGCCCTTTTTCCTGAAGGGATTATGAAGCCATACGAGAGTTCCCTCTTCAAAACCGTTGATGTTTGATCTCCTATCATAACGGGTTTTCATTTTTTCACCGGTCTTGAGACTGCACTCGCGAACTAGCTTGTGCACTTCATCCAGCTGTTCTCGAAGATCACTGACATAATCCGTCACAAGTCTTGGGCTATTCGGCGGAGACCCTGTTATTGCATCGAATGGTAGTCTTATTTCTCGTCCAAAATTCACTCTGGCAGGGGTGAAACCAGTACTATCGTGTACAGCGGAGCGATAAGACAGCAAGAAAAGAGGAATGTACTGGTCCCAGTCTCTCTGATGTGAGTCGACTACTTTAGCCAAATTATTTTCCAATGTTTGGTTAAACCTTTCGACCATTCCGTCAGACTGAGGATGAGCTGGTGTCGTACGGGTCTTATGTATACCGAGAAGGTTGCACATTTCTTGAAATAGGGCTGATTCGAAATTTCTCCCCTGATCGGAGTGTATTTCCAGAGGTACGCCATACCGACAGATTACATCCTGAACTAGCTTCTTGGCAACAGTTTTAGCTTCTTGGTTAGGGGTCGCAAACACTTCCGGCCATTTGCTGAAATAGTCTTGCACTACAACGATGTATTTGTTCCCATCCTCAGTTTCAGGAAAGGTCCGGCCACGTCTATAGCGATACGTTCCCATGGTGCTCCTACATTGTAGAGCTTCAGTTTTCCCCTGCTTCTTGTCTGTGGTCCCTTGACTGAAGCGCAAGCGTTGCATTTACGACACCAATCTTCTACGTCTTCCCGGCAATGGACCCAGTAGAACCGCTGTCGCACTTTCAAAAGGGTTTTCTTCACTCCAAGATGACCACCAGACACCCCATCATGGATATGACGTAGTAGAGGAGATACCTTACTTCGAGGGACTACAACCTGTACAGTCACCTGATGTCCGGTATTAGACTCCCATTTCCTGCACAAGATTCCGCCTTCCAGGGTCAAACTATCCCATTGAGCCCAATAGCTTTTTGTAACAGGACTGGAAGCTGATACATCCGCCCACTCAGGTTTCACTCCCTTTTTTATCCAATCTAAGATCAATCGCAGGTCGTCATCTTCCTCTTGCGCCTTCCTCATATTTTCTCCAGACCAGTCATCGTCTAATCCTTGGGTACGGATAATTTTTACTGATTCCTGAGACTCTTGTTTCCTGCAGTGTTTACAGTTTTCAGGACATGGTCTTCTCGATAGAGCGTCAGCATTACCATGACCTTTTCCGTTAGAACCTTGTCTGACAGTAATAGCAGGGGCTATCTTTCTCCCAGCCGGTGCCTGCCCCTCGGCCCTGGCGACGCTTAGTTTTAACTGCTCTTCGTCAACTTGGGTCCCCATCTCAGAGAAACTCTTTCTTTCCTTCTTTGGGCAGTCTATCCTTATGTGGCCTCTTTCACCGCAGCCATAGCAGATCGGACCATAGCGAGGCTTTCGCTCCTCGGCTACCAGCTCCCTGACCTTGAATGGCCTTGTGTCACGCCGCACAGCTTCCACTTCTAGAGCATGTGCCAGTGCACTATTCAGGGTCTGATGGTGACCCAATCGCACCGCTGCGCGAACTTCGCCATCCCTTATCCCGTCCACAAAGGCTTGGAGCAGAATTATTTCCACTGCATTCGGTGTTGATATATAGGCGCGATGAACTAATTTCTCGATTTCGTCAGCCCACTGCTGGAGTGTTTCCGTGGGCCTCTGCATGCGATTTCGTAGTTGAGCCCTATACACGTGCTCCAAATGCCTGTCACCATACCGTGTCTCTAGGGCTTCCAATAGGGCTTGCAGAGACCTTCCTTCCGTAGGGAGTCGCTCCAGAATCAGTTGGGCGTCTCCTCTTAAGGCAAGAGTCAACGCCATGAATGCTTGATCACCAGTCCAGCCGCTGCAGTTAGAGAGGGTTTCGAACTGGTACTTATAGGCTCTCCAGGAAGATGTGCCATCAAACCGTGGCAAGTCCAGCCTACCTTGTGTAGGTACCGGCGCAGTGAAGACTGCCTCCCTCGTCACCAACTTCTGCACTTTCTCGGCGAGCGCCTGGTGGCGAGTGTCGGTTTGGTCGAGTCTCTCTTCCAGGCCTTCGACTTTCACTGAGACCCCTTTAACTTCGGACTCTACCTTTTTAACTTTATCGCAGATGACTTCAAGGCTTGTGTCCAATTTCGAAAGCAGCATTTGGCTAGCAGATTCCTGTTCACGGCGAGCGGCTTCCTGTTCACGGCGAGCGGCTTCCTGACTGGCTTGTATGCTCTGCACAGCAGCTTCCTGTTCACGGCGAGCGGCTTCCTGACTGGCTTGTATGCTCTGCACAGCAGCTTCCTGTTCACGGCGAGCGGCCTCCTGTTCCCGGCGAGCGGCTTCCTGACTGGCTTGTATGCTCTGTACAGCAGCTTCCTGTTCACGGCGAGCGGCTTCCTGACTGGCTTGTATGCTCTGCACAGCAGCTAGCAGCGCAGCGAGGTCCATCGACGGGCTCGATGTAGGTACTGCCGTAGGAAGCAAATCAGCATCGGTGCCTTCCTCCGGCTCCTCATGTGCTCGTTGTCTCGCAGCATCCATCTCCACTTGCCTCCTGGTCCGTGGAGTACGAGTTCCTTCGTCCCGTGGCATTAACGGCATCCCACTTCTGACACCAGTTGTTACGTGCGGGGTGAGTTAAAATGCCGTTTAGGGTTGTAAGAACACGATTTATTACGCAGACCAAGATGACTTCCAAAATATCAGAGCTTTTCCAATTAAACCGTAAAACTTGCCAAAAGTCGTAAATAATTCACTCTATGTGTCAACAATGCACTTTCGCAAATATCTTCGCAAAAGCTCCCAAGAGTTGTTTTCGTATCGCTTGTTGTCGCAGAACTGTCCCACTCGAGCGATGGCACCCGTATTTATACACGCGCAGTCAGCCGCGATGTTTTTGGAAAACACTAGAAACTTTAAGGTAAACAAGCTCGTACACAAGTAAACAAGTCATAAAAAACAAACATCGTAAACAACTTTCTGGCTTAAGGGAATGTGAACCTTATGTCGCGAACATAAGGAACAGTTTTCTCTGAGACAGAAGGGCTTCCTCCTACGTATGGAAATTTCCATACGCCCAGGTCTCATGATAAACAACAACACGCTGTTTGTTATAATAAACAAACGCTTCGAGAATGTTCAGTCGTAACATTATTTTACCTAAGTAATTTTGAGTCGCCGCCGCGCATCACTCTTTACGTAATTTTTGCTTGTTTGGCACCAACTCAAAATTACTTAGGTAAAAAAAAAGATTATTTTATGCTTTTCAGTTTGTTAAAAAGTTTTATTTTATATTTTTTGTGGCTATAATCTAATATTTACTACATGCTTCATTTTTAATTTTCCCACCCCCATTTTCCCACCTTTAGGGTAGGATTTTTTTTCCAAAATTATACGAGACTAATAACTTCGAGGTATACTCTATCCATTAAAAAAAGAATTATCAAAATCGGACTACTCTGTAAAAAGTTATACGTGTTTATACGCTACAATCGGTGAGTGAAGACTCAATCATCCCCTGTTTTCCTACCCTTAGGGTTGGAATTTTTTTCCAAATTAAAACGATAAAAAAAAGAGTAAATACGTGTGTTTATTTTGTTTCAGTGCGTAAGTAAGGTACTGTCCTTTGTCTTTCAAGTCGTTTAGTTCTACCTGTCTCTATCTCTTAAAAGGTCTTCGGACCAAAAACTATAGGATTGGAACAAAAGTAAAAAATTATCGACCATACCTGTATTGTATACCTAATACCTTCCTATTTAGGTGCGATCTTATTTACTGAAAATTTAACGTAAATCTATGGTTAAAAGATAACAAAATATTTTATCTTTTGTACGTGACCAATTAAAGAAGCATATCTTTTAATGTTAAAATGATAAAATAGAAAATGATAAGGAAATTATGATAAAAAAATAATATATATGTAAGTAAAATACATCAAAGCATAAGCACGGCTAGTCGGTCTATATTTTGGAAATGAGTAGAATTATTACAATTGAAGACGTGAGTGGATGAAGGTGATATGTCGCATAATTCCAATTTTGAATAAACTGATTTTTGTACTAAATTACGATGCAAAGTTGTGTAAACAAACTGAAATATTAATGGTGTGATAGCAGTGAAACACTTGTATTATTTAATTTAAAAAAAAAGTGAACATAGCTCCCTCTTCCATTAACAAAAGTAAACTTTTTTGCACTTTTTCCTTTTTAAAATTACTTGACATTACACCTTTTTCAACTTTTTATTTTCCAAAAATGTCTTAAATCGACGATCTTAAGGTCTGTAATCATTCATATGGACATACAGTGAAAATCGGTTATAGCGACCTTCAAGGGAACACAAAAATTGGTCGTAATAAACGGATAGTCATTATAAGCAATATTAAATCTTTATAGGCATTCATCAGGGACCTTGCCATTTGGTCGCTGTAACCGATATGTCGTTATAACCGAAGTCGTTATATCCGGTTTCTACTGTATTACCTTCATCAACGCAAAAAAAACGAAAAAACTCAAAAATGCGACATATCACCTTCAATTGTCACACGAGAATCTCTATCACTTCGGAACCATCTTTATAGTCGGCAAAGAGGCTGATGAGACACTTGATGGTAGGAGGCTATAATAGAAGCAACGCCAGAGGCAAGCAAGTATACTAAATACCAAGAATAGCATAAAGGATAAAGGGGGAAAGGAATCATAACAGAAAGAGCTCTAGGATCTTTTGATGGAGCACTCGTGTTGTTATTGTTAGATACTCTTGCCAGTCGGGTTGTCCAATTCGTGAAGGCAAAGGTATCAGAATATATTTTCAAATATATTTCAAATTAAATAAATATTCAAAAATTAGAGTTTAAATAAATATTCAATAAATTTATTATTAACTTCGATTATTCGTTGACAGATTATTAAAGATTACAATATTATTAACTTATTATCTACCAAGTTTCAGCAAAATGAAGGAACATACATACATACATACATACAGAAAAAAATTCTAAAAATCGTCAATTTAGTTTCAGTATCATGTATAGAGATTATAAGCACGATATCTCTGAAAACAAAGTAACTTACTCCATGACCAACCCTTACAGATTTATTATTAGTATTGTCTACAAATATTTGCATGCCCTTGTCTGGTCTGGTCATAGTTTGTACCTACTGTAGCAGCTGTATGTGAATTAAGATCCTGTAGACATGTGCATCTTTATTTGCAAGAATTGAATATGTATTTATTCATTTATTATGTAGCATTGATAGCCCAGTGGGTTAAATGAATGGCAGCCGAAAAGGCAGACAAAAGTTTCAGACTTAGATAAATTGTTATTTCATTTCATGTGTGGAGAGTAAAGAATGATCACTTGCTAACACGGTAAAGAAAAATATAGTAACGGTAAAGAATATAGTACAATATAATTTCATCTCCGAAAGTACTTTTTAAATATTTTGTTAAACTTTAGAATAATCTACTACTTATAAAAATAATTAAAATGTATCATAATAATACAAAGTGTTATTACTATTATTAGTTGTTTTAATACTCTAAGCGCCTCTTTCACCAACTACAAGTAAAGTATTGATTAGTTACTTTTAGAAATAATTTTCTGTTTTATTGAATTATTCACTCGGTTTACTGCATCATTCGATAGGCGAGTTTTTTTTATTTTATTATTTTCTATTTAATGTTTTTGACGTTTACCGTACAAACAAATGTATATATCAGTTAAATTATTCCCGGTGACAGGTGACTTTAAATGACGGTTAGCCTACTTGACGTTGCTGAAAGAGGCGTTAAGTATTATTTAATTATTAACTGTTATTGTTATATATAAAACTTTCCAGTTTCCCCTTTTTTTAATGTCATAATTCCTTTGTTTTATCATTGATTTCTTAAGAATTCTGCATACTTACCGTACACGTGTTCACAGGTGAGTTTGAGCACCAAAATTTGCGGCTAAGTCGGAAAGCACGTTCGAACACCTGCGATTGTAAACCGTTCTTTATGTGAAGGTAAGCTTGCTACATGGCGTGTTTATCACAAGGGGAATAATAACATTTTCCATGTACCTAACGCTATTATTATGAATTAAATTGGTGTAATAGTCCAAATATCATCACTTAGTAATAACCCACGAATCTATTTCCATATGAGTTACTCATTCATAAGGAAGGAAAGTTTGGGCTAGAATCCATTCTCTATCAGATATAAGACATGATAGAGAAATTCCAGAGCCCATTTCTCTATTATGTCCTATATATTCTACAAAATTCGGTATTGCACTTGCAAATATGACGTTGCTTGCATTAATAGGCGACGGCAGCTATCTACCATCCATTCATCCATCCATCAGCCTGCTTACTAAAATTAAATATTGCCAGAATTAAATAGTTATTGAAATGGGAATTTATATTCCTTTTTCAATAATTATTTTTTAAAATATTAAATATTAATCTAAATCTTAAGGGCCTCTTTCTCAAACTACAAGTAATGTGTTAATTAGTTACTTTTAAAAATAATTTTCTGTTTTATTGAATTATGCACTCGGTTTACTGCATCATTCGATAGCCGAATTTTTTTAATTATTTTCTATTTAATGTTTGAGACGTTTACCGTACAAACAAAGGTATATCAGCTCAATTTACCCCGGTTACCGGTGACTTTAAATGACAGTTTGGCCTACTTGACGTTTGTGAAACAGGCGCTAAGTCATGTAAACTACAATAAAATTAATAACACAAAATAAAAAGAAAATAAAGTAATGATTGTACCTATCTATTTCTATAAAAAAGGAAAGAAACAACTTCATTAAATATATATATTATCAGAATATTTGTATCAAAGGCGGTATCGTGACGCAGAGGGCGATCGGTCGAGCGAGTAATTCCGGATCAATTGACCGCTAACCTACTGTAATCAAATTAAAAACGGCTCCAACAGAGCGTAGCAAATAAAACTTATTGACAGTCACAAAATGTACACTCAATAAATAAATAAAAAGGTTTATATCATTTCAACATGTCAGTATGTGCAATATTGTGTACTTTTGAGATATTGACAAAAAAAGCTTAATGAAATTTTTTACATAAAGGTTTATTTAAAAAAAAGTATTTTATTGGAAACTTATACGTAACTTATTTTGAGTTAGGATTTTTATAAGTAACTTAAACCTATTTGTAAACTTATTAAGTTTAAACATATAAGTACCCAAGTCATTCATTAGCTATTGGCGGTCTCTAGAAAGTATAAACCACATGTTCAAATTAAAAGTGTATTAATATTAATTGGAATTAAACGCGCTATTCTCGATTGGTAGATTGGAAGTCTGCATTTATATTTGCCAAAAAAAAAAACATCCCTCCGAAGTCACTTTCACCTTGGTTAGTTCTGATGCAACTATAGTTAGTCTAGCTTTAAAAAAGATTGGCATGACGATATTAAGTATGGTTTATATATGAAATGTATACGGTAATGTACAGTTTAAAATGAAATCCCAACGACAAACCTCACAAGAGTAACCTTAACAATTCAAAACGCGTGCAGAGAACCCCGTTCATTATAATGTGTCACGTAAAACAATTTCCAAGCCCCTTATCCGAGACTGCGTGGAATACAATACACTCCTACTACATGCAGGGCGACCAACGAGTTTAGACCCTTCATTTGTTTGGAGAAAAGCCTTCGATGTACTACTAAAATAAAAGCGTGAGGGATCGGAGTAGGTCACACTTTACTGGTGCACTGTTTCGTTAAAATCATTGGCGAACTCTGAATTGTGACATGGGTTTCTAGAGTACAATGTATATATTTTGAGAAACATTCTGAAGTTAAATTTCAATTCATTTTCAAATTTCATGCACCAATAATTATGTTTTAGTTGAATTTTGTGAGGTTTTGTGAAATAGAAATCCTATTAATACTAGTCCATACTTCCATACTGCCCATCCATACTTTTCCACACTAATATTATAAATGTGAAAGTAACTCTTCTGTTATCTTGTCACGCCTTAACTACTCAAACGAGCAACATGAAATTTTGCATTCACGTTGTCAGTGACAAGAAAAATCACAGGGTACCTTTCATTCAGAAAATAGTACAGATCCCAAGGGATCATCAATACTAATAATAAATCTGTAAGGGTTGGTCATGGAGTAAGTTACTTTGTTTTCAGAAATATCGTGTTTATATCCTCTATACATGATACTGAAACTAAATTGATGATTTTTAGAATTTTTTTCTGTATGTATGTAAATATATATGTTCCTCCATAACTCTTAAACGAATTAACTGATTTTCATGAAACTTGGTATATAAACATTTAGACGTACGGGACGCAAGATAGGCTACTTTTTCTTTTTCAATGCGGACGAAGTCGCGGGCGCCAGCCATGGGCGTAGCGAGGTACGCCCCTAGAAGAGCGGTTGTTCTGTTAAAGCTGTTAAGCTTCATAGCTTGCGACGCTATAAGACCTAAGAAAAGAAACTAACAGGCTTGAAGGCTGGCTTGTGAAATCCAACAATACGGGATGTGATCTCCAAGTCTAGGCAAGAAGTGGGTTTTCTGCGAAAAATAGAAGTCTTCGAACAATATGACCGATAACTCATTCTACGCGGAATGCAATTCTGAGATAGGCGCTTTCAGGATTTTTCTGCCTATAAAAATTGCAATTGTTATTATCAAAAACGAAAAAGCCATTTAGATTTTTGATGATACAAACTATAAATTATAGCGAAAATCACATTTTTTTAAATCATAATTGACTAAACAATAGAATGACAGAATTTTTTTTTTCAAAAATATGAAACTAAGCTAAAAAAAAATCTTACCCTATATAGCTTTAAAAAATCTTACCTAAATAAAAAATCTCGTTTTTAAATACTATTAAAAACAACGATGAAAACAATATAAGTAATCTAGGATTTTCTTTGTCTGCCCCCCCTTATATACAATCCTGGCTACGCCCTAGTCTAAAATAAAATAAAAACCTGTCCAAAGTGCAGCTACAAAGAGATCAAGCGCTATCAACGCGGACGAAGTCGCGGGGCCAATATCCACCGTTATTTGGTTTGAATCATTGGACGACAGAGTTGGGTTCGCTTCCCGACGGGGTCAACTTTGAAAATTGAACTTGAAAATTGGCTCTAGTCTTATGCAAAGTAGTGGCAGGGCACACTGCCTTTTCGCAGTCATTGGGGCAGCTCGTCTAGCGACAGTAACCACATCTTTACAGAAGACCACCGTGAAATAACAGCATATTATGTGCTGTTGTGTTTCGGTGAGTGAGTAAGGGATGCCCCATAATCCTACTATGGCGTTGCTTGTCTTATAGACCGTCAGTCTGCCTGTCGACATTAAAATTAATAGAAAAAAATAATTGATTTACTGCACATATCCCTGTCACGACAAAGTCAAAAGAATTTTTGTAACTTCCATGTAGAATGTGAATAAAGATCGATGACTTCGATATTTGTTTTTACGTCGTGCCCTTGTTTCGCAGAACTGCCGAACTTTGAGCCATTAGTTGCATACTGTTTTTATTTACTGTTACTTCTTAACCTTATTTTGAGTTTCTTCTTTCACTTTTCGTGTAATGAAAATAATATATCGATACCTTAATTCGCAAAACAAATAACTCCACTTTTGGTTGAAAATGACTTTTTGATACGGATGAAACTTAATGACAATTAGAATTAAATTTTTAGAAGGTCTATCGGTTAATACAAGCCATAATTTCCAATGTAAAATTGTCTTTTTTCTTTTCTCTTATCATACAAAAAAAAATGTATAACGTATAGGAGTTATTTGGTTTGCGAATTAAGGTATCGATATAACTTTCTAATTGTCGCTCACACCCTCTATTATCATGTACGGAAGTATATAGGTAAAGGATCGTGAGATCGTAGGTAAGCGATCTCATACGAAATGTACAAAGGATCGCAAAATGGCGGTTCAATAATATCAAGCGCTAAGTCGCAGCTGTTTTGAGGCTTACCATACATATTGATGCTTACCTTCATACTTAGTCGACATTTTTCTTTACAGGTTTAGTAGCAATTTTCCTACTGTCATAAATCCTACTAATATTAAAAACTAGCTGCTGCCCGCGACTTCGCCCGCGTAACTTTGTAAATTATATACCAAAACCTTCCTCGAAAACCACTCTATCAATTAGTGAAAACAGCATGAAAACCGGTGCAGTAGTTTTTGAGTTTATCGCTAACAGATAGACAGACAGACGCAGTGGAGGAATTTGTTTTATAATATGTAGTGATGAGAAAGTTTGTGAGAATAGATGGCATCCCGGCTTTGCACAAAAGCATTTTTTTTGCAAACTACATTCACAAACCATATTTCGTTTGATAGATCTCTTTACTTAGTTATCCTTATGATATATTTTTACTTTCAAAACAATAAGCATAGTGATGGTGATATATGTATGAATGTATGTGGTATGTAATACATAAATATGAGTGTTTATATACTCGTTATTATGTATATTATTTGTTGGTAAAATTGTGATATAATATGTTTATTATAAATTAATTGTTCGTTTTGTTTGTTATTTTCATATTTCCTATATTAAACAAATGTAACTTAAGTAATTTGCTGTTTGTTGTGATTTTTTTATCTGTAAATTGAAAATTTAAGAGATGTAGATTTTTAATGAATGAATAAATAAAAACCGTATAATACGTACTGTTGAGTACTTATTTTATAATTTGTATAGATAATAGATAATGCATTTAACGACATTGAAACAGTGTTTTTTTTTTATTTACAAATTTTTAATTTTTAATTAACTTGCTATCAGAGTCAATTAATGAAGTTAATTAAATCAATAAAACTCCATCGAGTCCAATCACTAATAAAACAAGTATAAAGATAAAAACTCCAAACAAGATAAGTTTCTTGTCTCGTTTAAAAAAAACGCGCTAATTTGATTAGTTATAATTAAATTTCAATTATACGGTTCTTTGTTTTTATAAAAACAAAATATAAATTTACTGAGAATAACGTGTTAACTATTCTGAAAGTTCACTTACTTGAAGTATATGTAAACATAAAATGGTAGTGTACAAATAACGACAAAGCTGTTCATGTTTGGGTCTAAAGTACCGATCAAAACATACGGAATCATATTTTTACCGTTTACATAGCGTTTGTACCCGATGAGACGTTAAAACGATTTAATTGTAGTATTTTTTTTTTATGAAAATGGGGAATGAATGTTTAAAGTTTTTATATAAAACGGACTCTATTTTGTTGTATATTTATAAAATATTTCTGGTTAAAAGATGAATGTAGAGATAAAGTACATGCTTTTTATATAATATACGCTTCAATTGCTACATACTTAATAAATAAAATATTATGCAAAAGATGAAAATGTAACTGAATGGAACTCAGTTGTTTTTCTTTTTTCTATGTTTTCTTTTAAATACATTCCTTCGTGTCTTTCTTATATTTTAATACATTTTTTGTTTTATTTTATTTTATATAATAGGTAGAGCCTAATGATAGTAATTTTTCTATTTATAATATACGAGTAAAATAAAAATACATATAATAATCAGATCATCAAATTTTAATTGAGGGAGATTGCTATTAATGAACTAGTCCAGTTTCATGTGTGTTTCCATTTATGTACCTTTTAAAAAGGTAGTTTTTCTTACTAACCTTAATTATTATCTCAGAGAATCAGCTAGTACCTATTACTTATTTAAATTATGGTATAATTCTGTAAAACAAAATAACTGCCGATAAATAATATGACAAAATATTATAACAATAAATATAATAAATATGATAAAATATTGCCGATTACAACTAAATGGGTCGTTCATTGTAAAAGTGAACTATCTCCTTGTAACTGAATTTTAGAATAACGAGCTTTTTGCGAATTATAGTGTAGGAAAAAATATATAAGCATTCATTCATTGTGTTCATCTATGGGATTTTAATGCAACTATTAAGAGTTACTTCACTTTTATATTGAAAGTTATGACTAAATGTGATACCATTAGGCAAGAAAAGATGGTTTTAAAAATAGGGAGTTACACCACTTTTACAATGAACGACACAAATATGCTTAACTAAATTAATATCATATTTACTAAAATGTGTGTCGTGTGAAAAACGCGGCGTTTTAACAGGCAATTTCTTCCCGTATTATTTCAATTGGCACGATACATCAGGTCCAAGTGAGTTGAGAATCCTATACACTCTCAAGTTTAGTGAGAGCCGACTTGGAAACAATGTTGGAAGAGGTTTAACTGTTTGACAAGAAGATGGATGATCGCCAAACGATTTGTATAACCTAATCAGTATAAGTGGAATACCGAGAGCCGTTTTTGTTCATCACCGAAATTAGGTTAGTTAAAAATATGTACAAGACATTTGGAGTTCGAAGATTCCCCTGCCTGCCCTGCCTAATTATAATATATATTTTATAATAATTCGGTAAAGTTTTAATTCTGTATGTCTATTTGTTGCGGCTAATCTCGGAAACGGCTTAACTGATTTTGACAGGACTTTCACTGATAGATAGCTTATGGTATAAGTAGTCAGACTAATTTTTTTTAAGCAAAACATCAATACTAATAATAAGTAAGGGTCGGTCATGGAGTAATTTTCTTTGTTTTCAGAGATATCGTGTTTATAGGCTCTGTACATGATACTAAAACTAAATTGACGATTTTTAGAATTTTTTTCTGTATGTATGTATGTTCCTCTATAACTTAAACGAATTAACTGATTTTCATGAAACTTGGTAGATAAACATTTAGACGTACAGGACACATGATAAGCTACTTTTTCTTTTTCAACGCGGACGAAGTCGCGGGCGCCAGCTAGTTATATAATATATTTGAAATCGCAGCGTATGTTCTTGTGTGTGTTGCAAGAAAATAACAATGCTTGTAAGTTTAATATTTTAAATAGTTCAATATTAAATATATGATATTTTAAATCTACGCTGTGATGTGTGATGGCAAATATATTGTCATTTTTAAAATTATGATTGCGAGTCGTTGAACAAACTGCGACATTTGTCCGCTAAATATTATGGAGGTTAAGGGGCCGTACATGGTATGACAATAGGCGTGACGTGCAGCGGTGGCGGTGCCACGTTGATTTTTACATGAACTAAACTACGGACAGCGGTTTAGTAGGTGTAAACGGTTTTGATTCTTTTCATAAGTATTTTTAAAAATTATTAAATTTATTTTTTATTTTTAATATTATTTTTATTTAGTGAAGCCACAACAGCAACAAAGCCAAAAAAAATTATTCTGTTTTTTATTTTTTTAAATGTAACTTGAGAACAAATATGAGATGGCCAATTACATTAAATCCCATAGAACGTTTCATTTTGTAGTTTGATTAAATATTAGCTAGTCTGAATGGTATTTTTGAATTTTCTACGAGGTGACGTTCCGGATTTTTTTAAAATACCGTTTCAATGTTGAATTTTCAAATTTTAAATGAAAGTAAATACTACACGATTGATTTTTTTATTGAGGGACAAAATAAATATTAGAAATAAAATCCAAAAAATCACCCAATAATACGGTCATTCTGTGTTTTCAGATTGAACAATTAATAAAGTTTTGAAACTTATGTGGGTTATACCTTTGGGTCTGCTGATCAAGATCCACAACTCCCCCCCCCCTTTCACATGCTGCTTCATCCCCCCACATCACAAAGTTTGTCTCCGTCAATGGTTTTTTAAGTATTTTGCGAAAACTTTAATAGATACAAAAAAAGTGTCAAAGGCAAAAAGTACCACCATTAAATTCTTAATAAAATATGTTGCATAAACTTTTCGATTGTCTTGACGGTTTTCAAGCTACAGCCAGTTTTCAAACAAAATTTCATAGTTGGAAAATTAGCTATAGCTTGAAAACCGTCAAGGTAATCAAAATAATATATACTAGCTGTCGCACGCGACTTCTTCCGCGTAACTTTATAAAATATAATACATTCGTGTCTGTGAAACCATGAAAATACACATACAAAATTTCAACCCAATCGGTCAAGCCGCTTAGTAGTTAACATACCGACAGCAGCGCCACCTACCGGGTCCAATTGCATTTTTATATCATCCAGGAAACCTTCGAAATACCCATATAAAATTTCAACCCAATCGGTTCAGCCGTTTAAAAGTTATGTGAAAAAGATAAGTACGGAAGGATAATTCTTACTACCCGTTGTCCTATTACCCGTTTTCCCGTAGGAATGAAGCATTTTCCGGTAAAAAGTAGCCTATGTTCATCACGGATATGGTCGGCTTCTAATGGTAAAATATTTTTTTTAAATCGGTCCAGTAGTTTCGGAGCCTATTCAATACAAACAAACAAATCTTTCCTTTTTATAATATTATTATAAATATATATAATATATTTTGTTAAAAATTGGCCACGTTAACGTGGCCATAAATAAATGTACAATGTCAGTCAAATATATCTAGGCAAATAGGATGTATAAATATCTATACATGAAACTATCATAAACATGAGAACAAAACGATACCCAAATTATATAGATACAAATTTATGCAACTAATCGTTTATAAGTATCTGTAGAAACAAACAAGTTTCTAATTTTGAATTATGACAATCATCGAAAAGAGTACCATTCTGTCATATGATCGGTTTGTCTCTTTCATTTTGGTCGTGAAGTCATTGGCGTAACATTTGTTTCAACTGTCATCCTATTTTTTAGATTCTGCTTCACAGCGTTCACAGCTATCATACACGATTTTCATGTGGCTTTTCTCGTGAATATTATATTAGCGTTTTTTTAATGCTAAGTTTATGTCAGTATCATATTAATACTAGACGTAGCGATGAAACGGAAGATATTTATTCAGAAGATAAGTAATTATACTATATTAGTACGAAAAACTTTCGATTATTACATTAGCATGTGATTTTACGAATGTGGCTTTGCCATTAAAAAGAACACTATTTTCTAGTTTCTATTCCTCTTTGTGGTGTGACTGACGTTTATTTGACCCGCGACTTCGTTCGCGTTGAAAAAGAAAAAAGTAGCCTTTCCTTTGTCCCGTACGTCTAAATGTTTACCTACCAAGTTTCATGAAATAATTCGTTTAAGGGCCTCTATCTCAAACGTCAAGTAGGCCGAACTGTCATTTAAAGTCACCGGTAACCGGGGTAAATGGACCTGATATACCTTTGTTTGTACGGTAAACGTCCCAAATATTAAATAGAAAATAATTAAAAAAATTCGGCTATCGAATGATGCAGTAAACCGAGTGCATAATTCAATAAAACAGAAAATTATTTTTATAAGTTACTAATCAACACATTACTTGTAGTTTGAGAAAGAGGCCCTAAGAGTTATGGAGGAATATACATACATACAGAAAAAAAATTCTAAAAATGGCCAATTTAGTTGCAGTATCATGTATAGAGCCTATAAAGACGACATCTCCATGACCAACCCTTAGGCGCGAAGCCCACACAAGAGTCGCGTCGCGTCGCGTCGAGGAACGGGCGCATAAGCGGCGCGCCGCCTCTAGCTTTTCTATAGAAATCAATGGTTGTGCGCGCACATACTGGAGAGGCGGCGGCGAGGCGAGGCGAGGCGCGTAAAGTCGCGGCACGGGCGCGAAGCGTCGTCGAACGGGCGCGGCATTTTGTTTGCGGCTGTGTTTAGACATGGTCGTGTATTTATTAAATAAAAGTAAAATGTCAGACGATCTAGATCTAAATATAAAAATCATCGAACTTGTTTGATGTAACCCGTGTCATTATGACCAGACACATTCCGACTATAGCAATAGAAACAAACAGGACCAAAAATGAGGTGAAATAGCGCAACAATTAAACGAAACTGGTAAGTGATTTCTTGGTAAGTGAAGTTGACAGTGTAAAGAAAGCACAGCCGCCTTGGCCGCAACTCTTCACGCCTCGTCTACGCCGCGACGCGCCTCGACTTTTCATGTGGGCGTAGCGCCTTACAGATTTACATACATACATACATACATACATACATACATACATACATACATACATACATACATACATACATACATACATACATACATACATACATAATATTATATATGTATTATTAATAATAATATAAATGTGTGTAAATATAATGTATTAAATTAATATTTTACTGTGTAGATAAAATACTTTTTAATGTATACTATTTTAACTTATGTTTTGACATAGGTGTAAATCTACAATTGCTATGACAATATGTAAATAGAAAAATCAAAATGAAAATTTGGTAATAGTAAACTTATATTGTCATTTTATAATGCGATAAATTATACAAATGCGTTGCTTTGTAAGTTTAATCAAAGAAACGACAATTTAAGTTAAATATTACCAAATTTTCATTTTGATTTTTCTATTTACATATTGTCATAGCAATTGTAGATTGACACCTATGTCAAAACATAAGTTAAAATAGTATACATTAAAAAGTATTTTACCTACACAGTAAAATATTAAATTAATACTTTATACCCATACTGTGGTAGTGCAGAAAAAAATAAAAGCTAAGCATGCATTGTCATCCAAAATAAGCGTGTATACCAAATTTCAGCTCAATCGCTTAAAGATAACCGATTTAAAATTCAGTTGCAAGATTCCACCCGGACAAACATACATATATACATACATACATACATTGCAAGTTAATAAAGGGCTTGTAAGTAATAATAATAAAAATAAATATATAAGAATAACTAATCTATATCTAAAATTAAGTTATATATATTTACAAATAATCTATACTAAATAAAAAACAAAACTTACTATTGAACCTAAAACATATAATAACTGAAATATAATATTAAAAGGAGTCCCATTAGGCAAGGTTCCGAAGATACTGGCAGCGTTCCCCCTTTGAATAGCTAGACTAATTCTTTGTCCGAGGTAGCTGCCAGCTCTTCGGTCTCCTGTGATGTCGACTAACCTTTTTGCTATTTCTTTAAAAAGCCTTATAGCGCTAGGACCCCACGGACCAAGGGTCTCGACACCGAATGGGACAAAATCATATTCGGAGCCTAGACCCCTGTATTTGCATGCTTTAGATTTTTCAATCGCTTCACAAGCCGCACCAGCTCTGTTGTTGTTTCCATGTAGATGGGAAGGGGCCAGCGTGTCTGAACAGGTTGCATCCCATACCAGCACCCGGCCCATCTTCCATGGAATCAAACTCATACCATCCGGTCTCTTGCCATGATATCGTTAAGTGCGGCATGTCTCGAGAAGCGGCTTGCTCTTTTTTGGCATGACAGTCCGTGATGTCCTAGCTTGTCGACATCACTGCCTCAGGGGCATTTATGAGGAGCGCAGACCCGAACCCCAAGCCGTAGACAGGTTGCGATTCGGAGCGTGTCTGGCTCAAGGAATGTTCCTGTATTTGACGAAGGGTACGCGTGAAGCCATACAATTATGTATGTACATACATTATGTTCAACATAGTTTTCATCATTTTTTATGTAACACAAAAAATATCATAAAAAATATTAAATAAAAAAAAGTCAAAACGTCTTGGTTGCACTATATTATTCGACCGATCGTTCGATTGTGACCACGTGACCGCACAATAAAAAGCGATACGTCCTTCCTCTAGGAGCGCTTAGCGCGTACTGGCGGCCCTGGCAATGTGTTTTCTAATATATTGCAAGATTTGCATGTTTTTACGAGTTGTTTTTTTAGTCTTATTTGTTAATATATTTATTTGATTTTTTGCATACAAGTAGCTGATGATCTGAAGTTTATAGTGGTACTTTTATTTCTAGCAAACAATATTTAGTCTATTCACAAAAGGCACCAGTTTTGGTGAATATTTTCGAAAATTTCACTGCGTTATATTATTTTATTTTACAGAAATTTGATACTATAATAAAAAAAGTAATTATTCATGTAATAGAACACATCTATGGCAATACGCAGTATTTTTTCCGTTAAGTTTAAACTACGATGTCGACTGAAAATAGCGAATAGTTTGAGTCCCCGAACTCCACATTTTATGAAACGGATGTTAGAACATGGTGTATAAATCGAAATTACAGGAATAAATCAAAAATGTGAAATATTTAAGTAATTACTATTGAAATAGTCTTTCTAATGACATATTATGAAGTATTCAACTCGGTTTATTTTATGAATAATCTCTACAAGAAGTTGACTAAATATCACCTTAGGAGTCTTAATGTCCAGATTATTTCTAACGCACTCAGCCTTTCTAAATGCAGCGAGAATGGTGTATCGCATTAAATTTAATTGCAACGGGCTTTTCATTGCAGCAGTGCACCGCGGTCGACAAAATGGCGTCATAATGACGTCATTACAGTAATGTTATTGCACGAAACTTGGGCTTCGAAAATTTCATTTTACTTGACATGGTCACGTTTGATATAAACTCGTATCCTTAAGAGGAGACTTTCCAACTCGAACAGCTTCCCAATTCCGTACTAAGTAAGTACATAATTAAATGATTACTCCTCAATTATTGATCGTAAGAATACGTTAAAAGATGACATTTCTGAGAATAATATTTATGAAGGTTTGAATAGAAACAAAAAAACTGAAATTAATTTCATATCAAGCATAATTAATTTCTTAAATTTGCAAAAACTGAATTCTTTTAATAAGTAATTAATTACAATTACAAAAAAAAAATGTTTTTCCAAGGAACAAAAATGTTCAAAATTTCAAGTTAAAAATTGGGCCGAATGTCTTGCGTCGCGTTCTGTTTTCGGTTATTATTTATATTATAGTGGAGATCAATTTATTTATTATAGTTAGTTGAGACATCAAACTCTCCCAAATACCTATTACTGACTTCACACGTTCACACACCTTGTCCTTAACATTTTGAATACTATAGAAACAAATTAAATCGCAAATGATAAAATACATATCCCTAATTAAAACTTTGTTGCCACCGCCTTAAGTTCGAACAAATATTGACGCGTTTCCTTAACATAAACAGCTACTCGGAACGTAAAATACACACTGAGGTAAACACACCTACAGACGTCCTCCTAATTAGTAAATATACCGCGTCATCAAACTGAATACAAAGTCCTCTGATTTCATTTGTACCTACATAGGAAATCTGCTCAATTTAGAGTTCGAGTGTTTTTCGCTAGTCAGGAATAATAGTTGTCTTATTTCTTCTTAAAGTATCCTATCAGGTCTCCCCGACGTTGGCGATCACCCTCGAAAAAGCCTCTTTGGCACGGGCCACTCGGAACAGCTTTCCCACTCCCGCAATTCCGTTCCATTGACGGATGTTCCTCAACCAAGACTTCTTCTACCGACTTTTCTAAAAAGGTCAATAATAGTTGACTTTTTTTTAATGGTAATTTCGACACTAGGCTCAATTCATGTTAGAGGAGCAGCGACGCGACGCGCCTATTTTCATATTGCATTCTGTACTTTATCTTCAGTCAATAAAGTGCGTGGCTTTTCGGCACCGTTGCTAGAGGGAGCCTGCTATATGAAATTGCGTTTTATTGACTGAAGATAAAGTACAGAATACAATATGCAAATAGGCGCGTCGCGTCCCAGCTCGTCGCTGGTCATCCAATATGAATTGACTCTTAAAGTAGATGGCTACCGTCGCCTATAACAAGCAACGCCACAGGTGCTGCAAGTGCGCCGCCGACTATACAGTAGCATTATGGATAAGGAATTAGGAGGGGATATTTAAACAGGGCTCTGGCATCCCTTATTCCCTCACCGAAACTAATAAGAACACCGCTCGACGAGGTTACAGCATTTGTGCGATTGCCTCGACAAGGCTAACCAATGTAAGTACGAGTAGTAACGGTAATTGCTATTACTAACTTTTCAAATTATAATAACGTACCACCTTACTGCTACATAATTATGGGAAGATCACAAAACTATGTATGTACATTACAGAATTTTTGCGTTCCCTGACAAAGTGATCAGACTTGCAATTGCACTAACTTGCAAATTCTAAACAACAAATATCCTTTGTAACATCAAGCCGCTCGAGATTCTCTCCAAAGTCTGTTATACCTGGAAGTTTAACAAACTGTACTAGAATTTGCAATGTCTAACTAAAATAACCTTTGGAATAATTATGAATTGTCTAAATTATCTCACCTTTTTACATATATATTTAAAATACCTACCATACAACTAGCACATTTTATTCCTATATGCGAGTCCGTACATAATACTCGTATACCCCAGGACTTTTAAAATTACGTTCCAGTTTTTAGCTCGAGAAAAAAGAAATTTTTAAACATTTTCACACTTGAAAATGTTCGCGAACAGCGAAATAACATTTCTAAGCTTCAGGTGACGCCTCATGTAAAAAATTTTTTTATATATTATACGCAATTTATAAAGCAGACGGATTATTTTAAGCAGGTGGATAATACAAGCTTTTCCCGCAACTTTTCCATTGATAAATATTAAAATCAACGCCTAACAAAAATTTGTGAGCAATAAAATTTATTCAACTTTATTTCTCATTTACTTATTTCCGTCAGGCGTTGATTTTTTTTAATAATTTCTAATCATACCTCGGGGACAGTATTTAAGAGTATTTCTTAATGAAAGGTATCCCTGCCATTTTCTGTATCTCTGACAACGAAAGAGACACGGAGAAAAAAATATACAGAAATAATATTTCAACGATATGTATTGGATTTATTTTTAACTAGCTGGCGCCCGCGACTTCGTCCGCGTTGAAAAAGAAAAAAGTAGCCTACCCTGTGTCCCGTACGTCTATGTTTATCTACCAAGTTTCATGAAAATCAGTTAATTCATTTAAGAGTTATGGAAGGACATACATATGTACATACAGAAAAATATTCTAAAAATCGTCAATTTAATTTCAGTATCGTGTATAGAGCCTATAAACACGACATCTCTAAAAACAAAGTAACTTACTCCATGACCAACCCTTACAGATTTATTATTAGTATTGATAATATAATAAAGATTGAATAAATGGTTCAACTCCTTATAAAAAAAGATGCGCACGAAACCGCGAACACGAGCTTAATAAAATGAGATAGGCTAAAGAAAATATAAAATATATTATGCTTGTGAATTTTTTTATCTAAGACATAAAGAAATAGAAAAAAAATCATTATACAATATGTTAGTGCTATAAGTTATTATTATCAAGACTAAACTTTATTGTTATCTGTCTTCACAAACATATATTATATATAGGTAGGTATATCAACTGTTCAACTCTCCACTGGAGTAACCTAAACAACTAACGACCCAGAAACCTATATACGCGCTATACAGTAAATAAACCACAATATCTTTTATAACAATACCTTACCTGTTAAATGGGACATTTTTATTAGGACCTCTTTCACCAACTACAAGTACAGTGTTAATTATTAGTTACTTTTAGAAATAATTTTATGTTTTATTAAATTATTCACTCGGTTTACTGCATTTTTCGATAGGTGATTTTTTATTTTATTTTCATTTTAATGTTTGGGAATTCCGTACAAACAAAGGTATACCAGCTCCATTTTCCCTGGAGACCGGTGACTTTAAATGACGGATAGCCTACTTGACAGATGGTGAAAGAGGCCCTTAGTGGGAGATTCTCGGCAGACCAAGTAGCACACTATTTAGTTTTATTTTTAAATTCATGACGCCCGACGCAAATGATAGGTGTGACCGATTTTTTTTTTTAAATAAAAATTGACATCATTGAGATTATTATTAGCTATATTGTAGGACATCTGTTCAGGAGTTTTATGATCATCAGGTCTTTTCCTAGTTGAAGAGATTTCACTAACTTCCACCGGTATTATTGATGTGAAATTTGGTATAGGGTACCTATTGTTGTTTGACGATACGTTTGGTCTAGTGGCTAGTAACCCTAGCTGTAAACCAAACGGTCGCGGGTTCGAATCCCGCTAGGGGCAAATGTTTGTGTTAACATTTTACCTTTGTACCTGAGTCATGGATGTTTGTATTATAATATGTATGTATTTACAAAAAAAAAGTAATATATGTAGTATATCAACTGTATGCTTGTAGAACAAGAAGATCTTTATATTGTTACTTTACTTAGGTGGTATATCGGTGGTAATAAAAAAAAAATTATCATAACAATTATGCACGGATGGTATAAATATATTATTATGCAATAAGCATGTCTGTAAACACGTGGTCACTATTTTTAAGATGTATTTATTGTTATTGTAGAATTTACGCTATCATTCTAGTTCACAAGTTCAAAGTGTTAATTCCTGATAAAGCTCTTAAAAATATTTGCAATGTCTCATTGGATCCGGAATGATGTCTAGATAATTTTATTAAAATGTTTACCAGGATATAAAAAATTGCAATAGTTATAAACAAATTGAGATGAAACAAGGCATTTAATTATTCGCTAATTCCTTAAAAACTATAAGCGATAATGAGAAAAATATTATATTTTTATATACAATTTTTATAATTTTAAACAATCTTCATTCAAGAGATAAATCTGTACATTAAATATTTTTTACTTATAATATTAGTACACATTGTATTTAATGTTACCTAATCAAAAAATAGTTTTTGAAATTTTTGGCTGTTCATCTGTGCATCCTCACATATTATAAAACAAAGTCCTCCGTCGCATCTGTCTGTCTGTTCGCGATAAACTCAAAAACTACTGTACCTATTTTCATGATTTTCACCAATGGATAGAGTAGTTCTCGAGGAAGGTTTTAGTATATAATTTACAAAGTAACGCGGACGAAGTCACAGCCAGCAGGTAGTTGCATATAATATGCACGCTATCTCAGAAACGGCTTAAGAGCGGGTATAAAGAGAAATAGCTAATCCTAGATTTGAATTTTATCTAAGTAAACAAAGTTTAATTTAATTAATTTTTTTAAATAGATAAATACATTATAAATGAAAGTGACGACTGTAACAGAAAACATAATATAATGAAATTTTCTCGATAGAAAAAAATCACCAAGTGAGCTCTCATTTCCATCGATTTTAGTTTTATTTTCAAAATGACACATATTACAAAGCTGAAAGTGTATCAGTAATTTCACTTCACATATTATCTAAGGCTGTATGTAACAATTTTTCATTTGACATTGTAGTGTACGAATAATTAATATTAAATACTTTTGGCATCTTCCGTCGCATGTTGTGCGTAGTTCTACGTATTTTGTGTCACTGTCATGTCCAAGGGGCCACAAGGGTGAAATTACAAATTTTGTTTGCTTTATACGCTCTCCTAACTGATTTGAATGTGGTTTTCATAATATGATCGATCTACCATCGCCTCTTAACGCGAACAAAAGGGTTAATTATTAAATGCTTCATTACATAAATTGCTTCATATTATCGTACATTTCTCACCGTTGATACCTTTACCTCTTTCATTCTTAGATCGTGGTCGTCCTCCAAGTATCCCAAAACTTTTTATTAACGCTTCGTGCCAGAGCAATTTCGCTTCAACCGCCAACGAGTACTAATGAATTTCTGAACCTTCCTCCAATCAAACTTTTCTCGTTTGCGATGATATATTCCATCTCCCTTGTAGGCCTCCCATTTGACGAATCACGCGAAAATGTTTTAGTTCGTCACAGTTGCCAACTGAGATAAGCAACGACGGTTTCGCTTTAAAACTTTTTGTCAATATAATTTCATAAATTTCAATAAAAATATATCGTGAAAATACTGTTGCGTCTGTATAAAAATATTATTTTAAAATAAATATTTTTATAAGAAACTTGCTGGTGCACTTTAGTGCGTTGAGAAATAATATAATTGAAAAATGTTACCTAGGTTACATTTCTTGTTTTATAGGCTTCGGAAGTCACTAATCATTAAGTAGGTATACAGACAGCCCGTCACTTGACCATTACTTAAAAAAAGTTAATCTCAGATTTTATGTAGCAAAACTGTTTTCTTCAACGAGAAAATTTAAAAAATTTATCATTTTGAATAAAGTATGCAATGCCCATTACCATAAAACGTGTTTAGCTGGGGTCGGTATGTAGCAGATTCCCGTAGCTTCTCAGGATTATGAAGAAATAAAAGTTTTATAACTCTCGACACTTTCGGGAAATATTTTCGCTTTTAAAATGTTTTTCGCACTTGTTTTTAACGTTGCACTGACACAAATTTCCAAGGCTTTTGCGCCGAACATTTTTACAAGTTTGCTTTAGTTTCGACACTTGGTGACAACCGCTTTACAATTTTACAATAATTCCGTTTAATGGGACTTTTAAATAAAAATATCTGTAAGTAGGTAAACATAAATGATAAAATCGCAAACGAACCATGTCTGAACATATACATTAAAATATTTTTATCTAAAAAAAAAAACAAATTGTACACTTAGCGGTGTACTAAGTTTTTTAGGAATGTTTGGCTGTATGTTTGTTTGTTTGGATCTCAAAAACGGCTTAACCGATTTGAATGCGGTTTTCACTGATGTATTGATGATTACTTCATTAAATTACGGGGTAAGTACTTTTATAATCAATTTTTTTATTACCTTTGTACATCTAAATATATTTTTTTATATTTTATATATTTCTTGCCTATTTTACAGCCCTTAGCCTAATGCAATAATGTAAGCACTAATAAAATAAATATTTACACCTTTTTTTTCATTAACTAGTTTTTTATGGTTCGTTTTGTAGGTACTAAAGTTTTTTTAGGTATATTCTTATTTACTTCAACGGATGTCAATTTTCTTCAGTAGTAAGTAGATAGAAGTTTTTGCTTTTGGTCACCAATACCAACATTAATGCTTTCGAAAGTTTGCTAGTTTCAAAAACTAATTAATTCTTATAAAGCAGCAAAAGTATTGTTGGGAATAATTATAAAAGAACTTTTCTGAACCACAGTAGGTTTTTGATACAGAAGTGTCACTGTTTTACTTTTTCTATTATATTAATATTTCCGAAATTTGGACGAGTGCATTTTTATTATAGACTAGCGATCCGCTTTTCGCTTCGCCTTATTATATAAAATACTCGTATATTATTAAAAGACAATGTGTGTATATATGTTCCCTGAGGACTCTTTGATGAAACGTTCAGGCAATCTATATGTACCTATTTATTATTAATTTAGTGTATATTTAGTAATTTATAATTTGTTAAATTATTAAAATTAATATTTTTATTTTATTTTATTTTTTGATATTTATTTTAAATATCAAAAAATAAATTATAACTAATTCATGAAGCATACGATACAGGCTTGCATGCCTAGTGTGTGTTTTCATATCCAATTAACTGATATATAATATGTTATTGCAAATAGATAAATAAATAAATAAATAAATCTTCAGATTAGTCCAGCGGGTATCCTGTGAAGTTTGGTAGCGATTGGACGCGGGCGAAGCCGGAAGCGGGTCGCTAGTTTTATATAAAATAAATTATATACAATATCTAGCATAAAGTCCTATACCAGATGGTAATTTTAAATACGTTCAACACGAATTCCACTTTCACTGAGTTTTGTTTTCACCTAGACTCCATTAACAGGAGCGATGGTGGTTCGTATAGAGACGAATGGTTTGTTTGTGGCACGTAACAGGCGCACGGCAACTTTTTGTGACTGATTAAGGCAAACATTTACTTTTCACTTGTTAGAACTCGTACATTGATTGAATTTCATTTCGTCCCTCATCGAATTCGTTCATTTCTGACTTCGCTTCGTTTTACCTTTCCTCCTTATAGCTTTTTTTTTACTTTTACGCCAACACGGTCGCTTTCTCCCGAGAAGTTCCTTTGTAAATTAAAAGAAAAATCATTTGAAATTATTGCGCCGCTATAATTACCAACTTCAGCGACCGAGGCTCTTTGGAAGGAAAAATAATACTTGCTCTTTTCTTTCATATTAAATTATTTCACGCCAACACTTCACAGAGGGAATCGAGGCTAGCGTTTTTTGTTCTTTGTATTATGTATAAAAGGAAGTAAACTTGTTTTTTATTTAAAATTTTTATTTAGTTATAAATCCTTACTCAGTAATTATTAGTATACAAGCAATAGAGGAGCCGTTTACTCTTGTCCATAATGCACTAAATTACCCACAACTCTTTTATTTAAATAGGTTCTGTATCACGTACTGACCCTAAATGCACAAAATCCTTACAAATTAGGCGGGCCCTATGCCTCCATTTTGACAAAAACCGTTTCGGCCTATATCTCCGTAACCGTGCACTTGAGGCCAAAAATAGTAATAACCTTTATTGTAGATAAATAAATTTCCTATCTTTTTTGTCCGATAATTTTTTTTCTATCACTTACCGTTTACGACTTATTCGACTATAGATTTTCAAGTGAAGACACTAATATCCGGAGCGGCCATATTAATTGTGTCAATAAACAAATCGTAATAGTCCAATAAGAAGTAGAACCAAGACGCCGAAACTGCTCGCGTCTGCTGTTCTCCTGTCGTCTGTCTGCTGCTGTTTCTCCGCTAACTACTTCTAAACATTCCCAAACATTCAGTGGATTTTAATTCAGTTTTTACTTTTTGTAAAGAGGGATTTATAACGAAGGATTTGATCTATATAATAAGTAAACTTAACTGCAATTTTATACTACCTAGCTTATAGGGCGAAATAATTATTTTTTATGAATAATTTTAAAAAGAACTCAATTTGCTATCTTTAAAGGAAAATAAAATAACTAAAGATTATATTACACTAAAAATAGTATGCGCTCAAAATTATTTAAAACGAGGCTTCATTATCTCTTTAATAATCACCATTCCATAACCTTTTGAACGGAGTTTGGTTTTGATTAAACTTTTATTTTTATTTTTTATAGGTAGATCACTAATTATTGCGGAAAGTTTATTAATAAGGTCGTATACATTGAAACAATATTATTTTAAAATCTAGTATTGAGATGCTAAATATTACTATAATATTCTAAAGTAATATTTTATGTTTATTGTCACCTAAACAAATATTTTGACTTAAAAGATTCACGTGAAAATGTCCGTCAGCATTTGAGAGCGTATGTCAAAAGTTACTAAGTCGGGATTTAGTAACTTTTTCCCCATTCGCTTGTTTCATTTCGTCGCGTTTCGACATATTGGACTTTTGTCGAACTTCCTTCAATGTTGTGTGGATTTGTTGTTTAGATTTTGTTATATAAATACATAGAAATTAAAACAAAAATGACAAACACAATTAATTCATTACTACAAGATTTATACATATTATATTTACCTTGTGTTTATAACTTTATCTTCTATTAACTCAAGGTACAGGATATGAAATAAGGAGAGGATAGAGTAATAAAATATGTCCTGACGTCCCTTAATCACCCAGATATAAAAAAACTATTATTTCAATAAAAGTTTTCTATATAGCGATAATTATCTACCTGTTCTGAATTTACATATTTTTTAACGATTGTGGCGAAACAAATTTATGTAAGGAAATACAAAAGTGTGGCAAAATCAACTTTGTGGCGAATCAACAATGACCCTATGTTTACTAACACCTCTACTACCAAATGTGCCACCCAGTTTATGGATATACATGGAACATGGCACCACACGCGTAGAAAGTCCAAGGTATATTGAATTACATAAAAACTTAACAAATTGACATACCTACTCAGTGATTTTGGCATATATTAAGGTGTGGGTAACGAAAAAACTGAACAATTACCCAATAGTAAATTCAATTTTAAGGCACAAAATACGTGATATAATGGCGAAAAAGTCTGAAACTAAAACATCCAAAAACTAATATTTCACTCGTCGCA
The DNA here is from genome assembly GCA_945859745.1 of Synanthedon formicaeformis. Taxonomy (NCBI): domain Eukaryota; kingdom Metazoa; phylum Arthropoda; class Insecta; order Lepidoptera; family Sesiidae; genus Synanthedon; species Synanthedon formicaeformis. Next base: position 2,118,997 of record OX243963.1, read on the forward strand.
TCTCACTACAAAATGTAGGTACCTAAAAGCAATTTGACATTTCTCGCAAAATATTCCAATGGAACCTCTCGCCGAAGGCAATTTCTTCGTTTTCAATAAAACCCTCTATTACGTGGTAACGTAATAAATAATATACACCGCTTTATATTCTATTCTATAATACCTAATAGCATCGATATTCAATATTAGTAAGTAGCATAAAATATACTTATAAGTATTTTCTTTTAGAAATATCATAACAGCAAATTCCTAATTAATGTCCTTTGATCAGTATTAGAAAGTAGTCGCTGTTACCCTGAGTGAAAAAAATTGCTTATTTTTCTCATATAGTTTTCCTTATTGATGAAGATCGTGATCATAGGAGTGAAGAACTTTTCTCCTGACTTTTATGTGTCAACTGTCTAAGTTCCTGACGATGCTCATTGAAACGTTTGTAAACTTTGACGTTGGTAATGTGATTATTACAATTATAATAATTGTGTTATCATTACCATTGTAATAATACCTAATTGTCACTTGCCTGTCAATTGCCTGTCTTGAGACAAAATACGAAATTAGTGATCACCATATTAGTTATAATTATGTAGTTGTAGGTAGATATTATAACTATAAGGGCCTCTTTCTTTACTTACTTTTAGAAATCATTTTCTGTTATATTGAATTATGCACTCGGTTTACTGCATCATTCGATAGCCGATTTTTTTTATGATTTTCTATTTAATGTTTGGGACGTTTACCGTCCCTAAATTATTCCCGGTTACCGGTGACTTTAAATGACAGTTTTTCCTAATTGACGTTTGAGAAATAGGCGCTAATTCAGTTAAATGTAATACGTAAATAGTTATACTAAATTTATGTAAATATGTAATTTTATTTCTTTTTTACTATACCTACTATTTTACTATCTTACTACCACTGTGTGTCTGCGCTTCGCAGTCATTTGGGCGGCTTACTGCGCAGATTTCCCAAAATGACTGTGAAACACAGTGTGTCCCGCCACAGCTACTGTCCATATGCAGACGGAATCCAATTTTTAAAGTTCATTTCCAAAGTTGACAACTACCTTAACCACTCGTCGAATAGGCTCGTCAGCTGTCTTATAAAATAACTAGCTGGCGCCTGCGACTTTGTCCGCATTGATAAAGAAAAAAGTAGCCTATCTGTGTCCTGTACGTCTAAATATTTATCTACCAAGTTTCATGAAAATCAGTTGATTCGTTTATGAGTTATGGAGTAACATACATACATACAATACCTACACTTACAGATTCATTATTAGTATTGATTGATTGGTTCATTGATTGAAAACTGATTTCTATGTATCGCCGTATCACCTTATCGAAAAGCTTACAATTTCATGTTTCGTCACTTTCATTAGAATTGCCTTACGGAAAATCCCGATCACAATACGTAAAGCTTTTTCGGGACACAATTTTTTCAGGTGAAAAAGGCAGCTCCGTTTCTATTGTCGTCAGACACGTTCAATTTGTATGGTACCTCGTGAAAGCTCTGTTAATGCGGCCTAAATGAATCTTGACAATAGGTCTTTGGAAATATATTTTGCGAGGTGTAGGCAGGTCTTTTAGAGTAATACTTTGCTCTATAGACATTATCTGTTATTATTTTTTTGGAAAGTCCTTGGGTAGGTCGAATGGTTCAAGGTTCGTTGGCGTGAAAGTCTTAAGACAACGGTTAACGCTTTCAGCTTTGTTAGCATCAAATTTAGGATTAAGCTTACCTAATTATGTTTTGATGGCGCTCACTAAATTCCTGCAGTTAATAATTATTGTTTAATAGCAAAAAGTCCCTGTTCCTGGTGGGTGCACCCTCCCTTGAATTTAAATTGGCATTCAAAAATCGGGTACTCTCGGTAAAGCTCGTTTTTTTTTTATACCGGTAGGCCGCAGCACCTTTTTTCGCTCGGCCCCTAATAGTCCTTCCTCAAGCTATCAAATGAAGTTTATCAAATGAAAAAATAAACTTACAAATCCGGCTGGTAGACTGAATGTTTCCATCAAACTCCATTAATTGCCTCGTTTAAACATTTATTGGTTTATCTTTTGTTCAATTGTATCCATCTGAAGCGAATCAAATCACTAGTAGATGACATAAAATTATAAAAAGTAAAATAAAAAGTAGATGACATAAGTTCCCATCGTGTTTTCGAAAATTCTCGTACAATAAAGGATTGCTTATTATCTTTAACGGAATATAACATAAGTGGACGAACCCTTGAGGATTCTAGAACCCGTGAATACGAAGGTCATCTACCAAAGGTCGGAAGGGTAGCAGCTATAAATCATGACTATCACGAGGCACGATGAAAAACTGCTGCGTCTACCCTTTATTAAATGTACGAAAATATTCACTTCAGATTTAATCAGTTATATTCCTATGTTTTAAATGAACATTTCATTAGGAAAATGATTTTTTCTTCGTGATTTGTAAAGTCAGAGATATGTCTTGATTTTATTATGACATTACTCTAAGTTATGGTATGGGTATCTTTTCTGTGTTATTTTATATTCAATGCTTTCGATATAAGGTACGATTCTTTAACTACTTATTTATAGAACTTTAACTACTTATTTATACTTTTCTACTAGAATAGTAGTAGTAGTAGTAGTAGTAGTAATACATTTTTATTCTAAGTTAATATATTATTTATATATTTAAGTAACCTGATACGGTAGCACTTTTGTGTATTATATGTACATAATTATATCAAAGCAGATAAGATATTAGATAATCATCAAAGCAGAAGAATCCATTGAGGTTAGTATTTATTCATAAATATTTAACGAAAAAAAAAACTAAGGACGTTTTATCTAAAAATCCAAGAAAAGCGCTAAAATAAAATATTTTGTTTTTATTTGTTTGCTCGGAGAATATTCCGTGGGCGTCAACAAAGAATAACGGCTACTTGTCAATTGTCTGTCGGGACCTATTATAACTCAACTTGTGGCAACTTCGAGGAAAGAGGAAAAAACTCTTATCAAAAGCCTCACAGTAAATACAATGAAAAATATTATGTTGGCTTCAAAATTATTAAATTACAATAATAACATTATTGTTTACAAGTAAAACAGACTTTGACGAACAAACTTTTTGTTAACAGGTTCTCGTATGCACTGATATAATTATTGGTCAGTCTTTATTTCATTACATGAAAATATTTGGTACCTACTTACTTAGTTGGTGCCCGCGTAGAAAAATAAGCAATAAATACAATAACTGACAAAATACACGAGCATTAATAACGCTTGACATATTCATTGCTATTATAACTACTTTGGACAGGCGTTAGATTTTTGTTTTTAGGTGATCTCTTTGGGAACATTTCTTTATTTTTAGATGAAATGTATGTCCTTTTCTGTATCCCTGACAACGTGTTTCATGATTATCGGTTGAATAGTTAAAGCGTAAGACAAACAGACTGAGTTATTTTCATATTTACAATTGAAGACGTGAGTGGATGAAGGTGGTATGTCGCATAATTCCAATTTTGAATAAATCGAGGTTAAAGTTTTACTTTTAATTTTTGAGATAAGTCGCAACGGAACTGTGTTTTTTATGCTAAATTATGATGCATAGTTGTGTAAACAACCTAAAATATTAATGGTATGATAGCAAGTAAACACTTCTATTATTTAATTTAAAAAAAAAAGTCATACATAGCTCCCTCTTCCATTAACAAAAGTAAACTTTTCTGCACTTTTTGTCTTTTTAAAATTAACTGTACATAACACCTTTTTAAACTTTTTAATTTCCAAAAATGTCTTAAATTGACGATCTTAAGGTCTGTAATCATTCATATGGACATTATTACCTTACTCATTGCAAAAAAACGCAAAAACCAAAAAATGCGACATACCACCTTCATCCTCTCACGTCTTCAATTTTAATATGGACATAGTTACAAACAGGGCATTTGTTGAAACGATAAAAAGATAAAAAATATTTTTACTTGTCAATTATTTTGTTTACTGTTTACACTAAGTTTTTATCACGGTACTGCCACGTACTGCGCGCGCACGGGTGCGCAGAGTAGATCCGCATTACTTGGATAAAGCTTCTTCCTCACCGGGAGCATTTGTCTGTAATGTAACGTTACAGATTCCAGCATTCCATCAGTGAGGGAGGAGAACGAAGCATTACAATTCGCCACCTGTAATAATACACTGGACCGCAAAAAAAAAAAGGTCGGTTAGAAAATCTTCAATATCTTCAAATGTACCTGACCAAAAAAAATATTTTGATGTGCTTAAATAAAATTAAAATTTATTTAGTTTAGCTTTAATTTAGTTTTTATTTCATAAAAGATAGGTCAGATACTTTTGAAGATATTGAAGATTTTCTAACCGACCCTTTTTCTTTGCGGTCCAGTTTATATATCTATTAATTGCAGCAGTGCATCTCTGGAGCGGATCCCCAATTCTACAAAGAACTTTGTTATTTAGGTACAGAATGATAAGTCAAAACGCATGACTAATGAACGTGAACGATCTAATTAATGTCCAGCGGCGTGAAAAACATTCCAACATTTTTTTTCTGCTTTGAAACAATCGCCAATTATTTTGGTATTATACTAATCATCGCGATTGTAAATCAATTTCCTCAAATCATTATTCCAATGTCAATGTTGGATCAAATTTGTGGCAGAAATTAAAAACAAAGATGGAAACAGCAACTATAGCGCCTTTGGCGTTGCTTGTGTTATAGGCGACGGTAGCCACCTACCATCAAGTGCACCGTCATCCTGTCTGTCGACCTTAACATAAAAAAGACATATTAGTAAATTTGAAAAAAGAGAAACACACATAAATAGAGGTAACAGTGCAATCAACAACATTTTCCACGAATTAGTAAACTAATTTTATACAGAGGGAAACTTTACAAACAAAAATACACCAAAAAAAAACAAAAACAAAGAAAAACAAAACAACATCATAAAACTGAAGCAACAACAATTATATTTTATATTCGTGTGAGCTAGTTGAAAATAGATCAACAAAAAAAGATCAAACAGTTGAAAATAGTTGAATAAACAATTGTACTTGTGCATATAAAGGCGCACGTTCACCAGCGTTAGTTTTGCAGTACTTCGGCATATTAAATAGTTTATGCGTATAGGAATCTCGTATACGCTGCGAACTGCTTGGCAATCAAAATAAATTATTATTCACAAAAGAGTTACAATAAATAAGATATTTATTGTCACTTTTTCCTTTTATAATGGAAAACATGTGGTAATGGAAAACATGTTGACTACATGTTTTCCCTTATAAATGCCATACATCGAGCATTTCAGTGATTCACCATAAACTACTTTCAATTTGATGTATTTGTTAATAAAACTTTCCACCGTTTATCATACATATAAACAGACATGTACTTGTACATGCGTTCATTAATTAATATCATGTTATTATGTCGTGATGAAACGAATCGTGATATTTTAAAAAGTTGTTGAGGTCAGCCCTGCAAGATTTAAGGTGGGATTCGAATTTCGAGGGTATTCTGGCAGAAACGGATAAGTACAGAAAATTTCAAAATGAGAAAAGAGCATTTAAAAGTTTGAGGGCTCATAGTAAAACGGCGAAGCACAATAGCCACAATAAAACATAAAACCACAATAAAAGCTAATTCAGTTATACTGTTTTGCTAGATAAAAAGAGCAGAAAAAAATAAGTATGACTATGTATCTAATTTTCGTTAAATTTTGCACTTATTCGGTTCTGCCAGAATACCCTCGGTTTATATTTTTTATTAAAAAACTCTAAAATACACGTGGGCGTCAGAATCACAGCAAACATGAGAGCGGTAGTAACGCTGGCGTCCGACGTCACAGACGCAGAAACAGTGACGTGGCGTCACACGTCAGTGACTGCACTGGAATCACGTTCCATACATTTGTATAGAGCAAAGCTACCGCTCTATAGTGGCGCTGACGCGACGTCACTGACGCTAATAACGCTTGCTTTGAAATCCCACCTTTAGGCGAATTATGTTTACGCATAGAGAGTAAGGGTGGGAGTGACTCAACTTGACTCAAGATCAAGAGCAGCGCAGTGTCAGTTATAAGTAAGTTACGAACACACAGAGATATCGGTTTGATCCTTAATTTGTGACTGTATTAAATAATTTAAATCAACATGAAAAACAGCCCAGTGAACCTTTTAAAATTAAAGCCGAACCAATTCAAAAAGTTCCTAGATTCATTCGATCATGTTTTCTCTGATTGTGATGGTGAGTTTACGTGTACTATGATTGTTGTCGATTGATTGTGGAACTCTTATTAGTTTAGTCTGATTCATCGAAATATTAATCTTTGGGAGTCTGATTGTACATGTAGTAGGGGAGCCCAAGAGGAAATTTTGGTATTTACTCGAACGCGTCAGATATTGCCAATGTATATTGCCAACGGGTCTCCGATAACGGATATGTGTTAATCTGCAGGCTTGGATGGTGGGGTTCGTGAGGGTTGGGGTAAAAATTAAAATACTACTCGAGTGCGTCAAATTCTCAAGGGGATGTTAAGTGGACCAAAACTAAGCTCCCATTTAAAATACAGGCGATTTGGATGTAACGCAAGCTCGTGGCAGCTTTTTGAAAATGCAAAAAAGATTTTATGCGATTGCCATTTTAAAATATTCGAGCTCGTCAAATTTTCATACAGATGGTTCAGCCTGAATTCCTGATCGTGCTGATTGTTAATCTGACGAATATTTGGAGGATTTTTCTTAATACAGCGTCTACAAACTTTTGAACGCCTGTAGACGCTCACCCCACCGTTGAAAAGGGAAACATCATAATTATACCCTCTTTTTCTTCCTACCATCTAATCTTTAAAATCCAATAGGTCCCATAGACGCTCGAGACTCCCCAGCATCGTGGGCTCCCCTACCAATGTGTGTGTTTCTTTAAACGAAAATAATTATAAACGTTACAAAATAATAAAATATATAATATATAATTATAAAATAATCATTCATATTTAAGTCATATGATGTTAAACAACATAACGGCGTTATTAAACCAAAATCAAATACCTTTTTAATGCTTTTAAATGTAACCCCAACATTAGGAATTATATCACTTTTTAAACAAATTGATGTGTGAAAAAAAATCATGGTTTTTAGTTTTTTTATTTTTTTTTATTTAGAAAAACTTATTTATTTTATTAGGGTGCAATTACACAGGTAAGTAGGGTATTAACGAGACAAATCAAATGAGATGCGTCAAGTCAACAACAATGAGTCACACTAATGGTTTTTGTTATCAGCATATCTAAAAAATATAACGAGGAAAAAATATTTTATTAAAGTACGGCCTCCGGGAAAAATCCGATGCGACCACGCTCACATACACGGGTTGCCAGATGCCGAACTTTTTTTCTCGTACCAGAGATGCCAAATATCTTACTTTCGATACATAATCTCGTACAAGTGTAAATTAAAAAAAAAAAAAAAACAGGTAATATCCATAATTTAAACTAGATATTTACATCTATATAATATATATCTGCGAGCAAGTTCGCTGGATATTTACTATTATGAGTTGCGCTTGAGGATGTATAATGACTTCATATTACAACAAAAAAATTATACACTTATCTAATGAAATGTATTTAATGTTCTACTAAAAGATAAATATAATGTCGGGAATGTTGGCAAAAAAATCTTTGTTTTTATTATATAGTTTTTCAGTGGTCATTGTGGAAATCATTTCTTTAGAGAATTTGTTCGAAATCTAGAATAAATAGTAAGTGAAAAGTGATAAAATCTCGTACAAAAGTGTATGACATTTTTATCATTCTCGTATCTCGTACAGACACTGTAAATCTTGTATCGGTACGAGATTTCTCGTAGGTATGGCAACCCTGACTTCAGTGCGAATCGAGCGCTTGCGTTCTTGCGTATAAATGCAGTAACTTTTATAGTAATACTAGCTGCTGCCCGCGACTTCGCCCACATATAATAAAATAGATAAAATCCTATTCTCAGACCTACCAAGTATATATAAAATTTCATCAAAATCGGTTAAGCCATTTCGGAGCAGTATGGCAACTAACACTGTGACACAAGAATTTCATATATTAGATTTTGATATGTTGGTGTCTCATTGTTGTTATTAACGAGAAACTTTTAAAAAACGTCAATTTTTAAATTTGTTTTTCCTTCATAAATAAAAGTTTGTGCAAAAGAAAGGTATTGTGAACCTAAATAAATTATATGCATAAATTACATAATTTCCTACTCTCAATGTTATAACTGGAAGGGCGTTAAATCAATACTAATAATAAATCTGTAAGGGTCGGTCATGGAGTAATTTACTTTGTTTCCAGAGATATCGTGTTTATAGGCTCTATACATGATACTGAAACTAAATTGACCATTTTTAGAATTTTTTTCTGTATGTATGTATGTATGTTCCTCTATAACTCTTAAACGAGTTAACTGATTTTCATGAAACATTTAGACCTACGGGACACAAGATAGGCTACTTTTTCTTTTTCAACGCGGACGAAGTCGCGGGCGCCAGCTAGTGCTATAATATGTGTGAAGCTGAACAATAGATTGTACGTGTGCAAAGTCTGGCAGTACGTCACTTTTACTTCTATTATTATAACTGTAAATATTGTTGAACTAATTAAAAGATAAAAATACAACTGAAAATTGGGCACTTCAATACGCTTCAGTAAAATTTTATATTAAAAAACATATTCTCAATTGCTAAACAAGATACTTTCAGGCCTATATTTTGTATCTATATTAATTTTATCTCTATTATCTAATAATTATCCAATTTATTGTGATCACCATAAAGTTCAAAATTGCACGATTATAATTATAATTATAAGCGCCTCTTTCACCAACTACAAGTAAAGTGTTGATTAGTTACTTTTAGAAATCATTTTCTGTTTTATTGAATTATGCACTCGGTTTACTGCATCATTCGATAGGCGAATTTTTTTAAATTATTTTCTATTTAATGTTTGGGACGTTTACCGTACAAACAAAGGTATATCAGCTAAATTATTCCCTGTGACAGGTGACTTCAAGTGACGGTTTAGCCTACTTGACGTTGGTGAAAGAGGCGCTAAGAGAGATAGACTGATAAGTATATTACTAACTTTACTTTTATATTTCAGGTGTCATATGGGCCCAAGAGCCCTTTCCAGATGTTGGAATTTTTTTCGATCTGATGGAAAAACACGGGAAGACAGTTAATTTTGTATCAAACAACAGTATGAGAACCAGAGAGAATTATGAAAAAAAATTTCAAACAGCTAAAATACCTAAAGGATATGTAAGTGATTTCTTTATTTTTTTAAATATCGTTATTAAAAATTTGAAAAAGCGACATTTAGAGGATCCTGTAGAGAATTACACAGCATTAAAAATAAATTTGTTGCTTTTTATTTTTAATGGCATGAATATAATTTAATTTAAGACACCTACTTAATTCTTAATTTGTTTAATATTTTGCAGGAAAGGCTTACAACACCTTCTGTGGCCATAGCGGAGTACTTAACATCAATGAATTTTAACAAGAAAATTTATTGTATTGCGTGTCCAGAAACCGTCCGTACATTATCATGGTATGGATTCAAATGTGAAGGAGGGGTAATTGTTTTTTATTACTAAATACAATATTTTTAAAATTTAACAAACAATATCAAAACTCTAACTTTAAAAAAACGACTTACTTCAAACCGTTTTCTAATGGATGCCATTGTCAGAACTGAACCAAATTGAAATGGGACCACACGGGAAGCACTAGCTTTCAAATAAAAAAAAAATCATCAAAATCGGTTCACCCAGTCGAAAGTTATGAGGTAACAAACATAAAAATAAATTTTTAAAAAACACAGTCGAATTGAGAAGCTCCTCCTTTTTGGAAGTCGGTTGAAAATCAATCGTGTTATGAGGAATTGTACAATATACTTGAATAATACCGAAGAATATAAAAAGGAATATTTCTTCGGTACGTGTGTATGTCACTGAACTCCTCCTAAACGGCTGGACCGATTTTAATTCTGTCTACACTTATGGATAGAGGGATAATCAGGAATGGTTTGTGTGTAAAAATAAATTGGTCGCGAACGAAGTCGTAGGCACCCACTAGTATTATATAGATTTTTATTATTAATCTACTACAACTATGGATTTCGCATGTCATACAAAGCACTACAAACTTTATAGAACATTTAAAAATGACATATACGTAGAGAAGACAGAGTAATCTGTCATTTAAAACCTACCAAACATGTGTCGTTTAAAGAAAATGTGACTTTATGTCAACATAATGGAGCTTAAAAACAATAGTAGAACTTGGTCGTTATTACCTTTTACCATTGACGCGCGAAGGTAAGACTCCGCCATGATTCAGGCGTATTTTTTATGTGCCGCTTTTATGACGCAAAATCCATAGTTTCAGATAACATTGCGTTACAGCACAATTTAAACCTCTAAATTGTATGTTAAAGCCGGACGTTGGCCCCGAATACTACAGCGATTACATTCAATACTTCGAAGATGACGAGTCGATAGGCGCAGTGGTTTTCGACAGTGACTACAGAGTGAATCTTCCGAAGTTGTACAAAGCCATGACCTTCTTGAAGCGGCCTGAAGTACACTTCATTAATGGAGCGACAGATAGATACTTTGCAATCAAAAAGGATCTTTTGGCAGTAGGTGAGTTTGAAAATTATTTTTATGATCTTTTTAAAATGGTGTCATTTTAAGAACGTAAAAATTTTCTATAACATGTTTATTAACACAACATCGGATTGTTTTAAAGACAGCCTTTTCTTTCATTTGTAATAAAATCTTTTATATTGTAAAATAAAATCAAATTGTTAAGAAGAAACAAAATTGTACGAAGAGAGTATTCATAAAAACATAATCAAGTTCTGCTCTAGAATTTTTCTGTTTTGTATGTGAATAGCTACCCTCCTGGCTTCGCATGGGGCTTGCAATTTTTTTTCTGCAGATATTTTATAAAACATAGTCCTCCGCCGCGTTTGTCTGTCTGTCTGTTCGCGATACCAATGGACAGAGTTTCAAAATTGGATAGAGGAGGGTTTTAGTATATAATTTACAAAGTTACGCGGGCGAAGTCGCTGGCAGGAGCCAGTTATATATAAAAACCTTCCTCGTTTAACGTTCTTTCCATTAGTGAAAACTGCATTAAAATCTGTTGTGTAGTTTAAAAGATCTAAGCGTACTTAAAGAGGGACAGACAGCGGGAATCGACTTTGTTTACTTCCTACCATTAAACTACTACAACATGGAACCCGCGTGCCATTCAAAACACTACGAATTTTATGGAACATTTAAAAGTGACATATGCGTAGAGCATGAACTGTCATTTAAAACAAAACAAACATAATAATAAGTATGTAATTTAAAGAAAATGTGATTTTACGTCAACCCATTAAAGTTTAAAATGAAATAGTAGAAGTTGATCGTTACTACCTTTTACCATTGACGCGTGAAGGCAAGAGTCCGCCATGATTCTGTCAAAGGTGTTCTTTTTATGTGCCGCTTTGGCATTTGTGACGCAAATTCCATTGTAGTATTTCGATGACTTCCTACATATAAATTCTAACATAGAAGAATTAGAATTTTCTAGAATTTTCTAAAATTTTCCTGTTTATAGGAACTGGAGTGTTTACCGATCTAGTAGAGGAAGAAATAAAAAGAAAACCAGTACTATTAGGGAAACCAGGCAAGATGTTTGGGCAGTTCGCAATGAAGAAATCAGGCATTACGGATTGGAAAAGGGTTCTGTTTATTGGTGACATGTGAGTATTTTATTATAATTTCAAGATTAATTTCATTATTACAACCCCTAGCTTAATGAAACCTTGTTTTTGAATGGTTTAATTAATAGGGGAAGGGAAAACTGCAACTAGCATTGGCTTCTTTAGGATATTACAAGAAATAATCCCCTTCTTTATAAATTTTATAATTCGAAACAGAACGTTTTCTTTCTGGGAGAAAATCAGGAATTCCAAAAATGGCATTCTTGGGGTCATCGGTGAGGACTACTCTGGTCCCTTTCAAAGGCACTGGCTTAGTGTTCACCGGAGCGCAAATAAAAAATAGTAAACAAATAAATAAATATTTTTATTATATGATATTAATAGCTTTAGGAATTAATAAGATTGGAAATAATGTAAAATATTGTCATAAGTACTATAATGTAAAATCCTTTGTAGTTACTACTAAAAACATATGGACTAATAGTCTGAAATAAACGTTTATTATTATTATTATTATATTATTATAATCCTAATAATATTAAAAACTTGAAATTGTATATGTTTGTTACTCATCAAAATGGCTGAACAGATTTGGATGAAATTTGGCTCACATATAGTTTATTACCTGGATTAACATATAGAATACTTTTTATGATAAAATGATAGGTACCTGTAGGATTTTTAAAAACGAACTTCATCCTACAGGATCCTGTAGCATTTCTTACGACAGGTAGGTTCAAGTAGGTCTTGAAATATTTATAACAAATAATTATAATTTTGTATTGATTGTTAAATTACTTCATTGTCGAAAGTCACTTACTATATTTTAGCAAAATTTTGATCTTACTCTTACCGTATCTCGTAAAATTAAAAAAAGAAACTACAAACCCTTGCTTAGAAGGAACAAGGAAAAACGTATAATAACACTTTTTTTACTTTAATAATACTTTTTTTTAGGTGTCAAATATTTTTAAAGTATATTCTTATCTTGGTACTCTATGCTGTTCGCATTTGTGATAAATAAGTAAATTTTTTTTGCGTTTCTTAATCAGTACACAATATTTCTATTATTCTTCAAGAAAATAAAAGTTAAGTTTATTTTAACTTTTAAATCTATCCAATTATTAGTGAATAGTATCACAAAAACCGCCTTCCAGTTTATTGTAACAAAACATAATTTATTATATTTTATATTTCAGGATCGAACAAGACGTTGCCATGGGAAAAGAGATGGGATTTATCACTTTATTGTTGCTGTCAAACAACACTGAACAAAGCATGCTATCTCATAAAACAATACAACCTGATTATTATGCTGACTCGTTGGGAAGTATAGTACCATTGTTTAATTAAACAAAAGAGGAATAGGTTATACAGACACGTCTCATATTACTCCATGTATAGTCAACTTTTCTAAAGTTTAATGTAGTGTAATATCACGTTAAAGCCTCTTAATAAAATACTTAGACGTTTATACGTCAGTATTTTATTAATTATTATTGTTATTGTATTATTACAAAAAATCCATAGTAAATAATATTATTGAAGCATAATTGAATACCTACAGCCGTTGTAAATTTTATATCAAACTACATTTCGATACAAACCAAAATTATTGTAAAAAAAAATGAAAATCTCAGACTTAAAAATACATACTAAAAGTTTTGTTTTTAAGTTTGTTACGATTAGTTAATTAAGAAACACAAGAAGTTAAGTGATCTGAAACGTACTATAAAAGCATTGTTTTGAAAAAAAAATTATGTTTGTAATATTCATTACGATCTCTACAAAAATAAATTTGTATATTATATATTTTTGTAACTTATTGTGTATTATTAAATTTATTAAGAAAAATAATTTGTGTATAATTATTAAGTTTAAGTTAGTCAATTTTTAGGAAAAATCTGGAATGATCGAAATTTTATAATAATAAATGAATGCTCATTTTTTGAAAAAAAAGATAAATTAAATGACAAACTGAGAAACGTGTTTTCTCAGGCCATAAAAAATATCGTAAAATTAAAAAAAAAACAGCAACGCTAGCGGAATTGGAAGTGCGCTGCCAATGCTGAAAGAATCACTACATAGTATAAAACAAAGTCGTTTTCCGCTGTCTGTCTGTCCCTATGAAACTACGCAACGGATTTTGATGCGTTTTTTTTAAATAGAGTGATTCAAGAGGAAGGTTTTAGTATATAATTTTTAACGCGGGCGAAGTCGCGGGCACCGGCTATCTACTAAAAATAAAGATACAACCCCTGAAAATTTTATAACAGTAAAGATGTCAGGCGTTTTATTGCTTTACACATTTAATCAGGCGCTACACATCCCTTACTTTTAACGCGGGCGAAGTCGCGGGCACCAGCTCGTAGGCAATAAACGATAGGTAATATGCTCTGGCATTACCTACTTACTTAGTCACCAAAACACAACTGCACACTGCTGCAGCTAATGGTGGTTGTAATTTTCACAATCAAAATCAATATCCAGTTCGAAAAATGTGCGGGGAAAGTAGACTGTAAAATAGGTTGGCTTTGACATTGGTTAAATTAGTTAGGCCTGTTTGCAAAGACCTACCAAAGATGGATTGTCAACATTAATTATATCTCCTCATAACGAGGCATTGACTGTGTAACGTGCAAACTTAGGTACTTGAGCAGGGAAAAAACTCATATCCCTATCCTCACCATTCCACACTTTATTCAGTTTGGGGTTGACTGTGAATAGCGGTTGCCACCTACTATGGTAGGGGAGCCCAAGAGGGGATTTTTGGATTTACTCGAGCGCTTCAGATATTGCCAATGTATATACCCCACGTGTCTCCGATAACGGATATGTAGTTTGGTTGGTGGGGTTGGCGGGGGTGGGGGTAAAATTTTAAATACAACTCGAGCGCGTCAGATTTTCAGAGGGGATGTTAAGTGAACCTAAACTAAGCTCCCATTTAAAATTCAGACGATTCGGATGTAACGCAAGCTCGTGGCAGCTTTTTGAAAATGCAAAAAATATTTTTGACGAATCACATTTTGTAATACTCGAGCGCGTCAGATTTTCATACAGACGGTTCAGCCTAAATTTCTAATCGTGCTGATTCTTAATCTGACGATTATATGGAAGGATTTTTAAAATACAGCGCCTACAAAATTTTGAACGCCTGTAGACGCTCACCCCACCGCTGAAATGAAAAACTTCATATAACCTTTTTTTCTTCTTACCATCCAATCTTCAAAGTCCAATAGGACCCCACGACGCTCGAGTGACTACACATTTAGCATCGTGGGCTCCCTAACCACTACCAATTGGACCGTTGCCTGCCTGCCGGCCCTGCCGCCCTTTATTAATAAAGAAAGAAACAATTAATTCTATTGCAACAGTGCCATTCTCGGGCGGAACCCCAATTCTAAAAACAACTATGCTATTTAGGTACAGAATGATAAGTCAAAACGCATGACTAATGAACGTCCAGCGGCGTTGAAAACCATTCCAACATTTTTTTTCTGCTTCGAAACAATCGCCAATTATTTTCGTATTATACCAATCATCGCGATTGGAAATCAATTTCTTCAAATCCAATGTCAATGTTGGATCAAATTAGTGACAGAAATTAAAAACAAGGTCGTAGCTATGGCGACAGACGGTAGGAGCACTTAGGATCGATATTGTGGGAAGGTTTCCATTGTGTAATACCCACTCAGTAAAACACAACAATGCCTATACAAAAATTCCTCCCTAAAGAGAGTTTTTTGATGGTATCAGTAACGTCTTTATTTAGATAGTCTTTATTTATCAACGCCTGCGACTTCGCACGCGTTGAAAAATAAAAGATATAAAGATAACGTCTGACATACATTGACGCCTGTCATTATACTTTTACCAAGAAATGGATCTTTATTTCTTAGATAACTGGGGTGTGAAATTCTATTCTAAAAAGTGTATAATAGTCCGGGAGGTGGCAACGTCGGGAAAAAAAGCATTTTAGGTCAGCTGATTTTTTGATATGTCGTCTCTCTTGCCCTTTCGGTTAGGATCTGGGCAGTCTGGCTAGCGGTAGCAGTTGCGTTTACCTGTGCGCATCCTATTTGTGCAGGTAATATACTGACTTTTAAAATCATTTTATGAAGGTTCAATTTGCATATTTTAGCTTAAGATAAGTTTAACAAACATCAATCTCTTATTGCCAGACATTTTTATCGTTGCTAATAATGAGCCAGACGCGAATTTTGATTTAATTTTTATTAAAAAATTAAGTTATTTCAGAATGTCTGTCATTTTAATATTATGTTGTTTAAGTATGAACAGACCTAAAAATAATTTGCCAGACATTAATTCAGTTGCTAAACCATGAATCAGAACGATTAAAGTCCTGAAAACTCTTACAGTATGATTCTACTCTTACAGTATGAATTGGACTTATGTAAACTGTATATCTATATATACATACAATAGATATACAATTGCGTAAGTTCAATATTTTTTAAATTAGGGATATTATTTTTTATTAGCATTTAGCAAATTTTAACATAAAAAAATAATTGAAATGAGATAGAATTAGATAGCAGGAAATCAAACAACATTATTGAAAATTTAAAAGTTTTTTTTATTTGAAATACTCTTGTCGCTATGATACACTGAGAAAATTTTACTTTAACATTTTGGCTCGTTTAAAGGCAGATTATTTAAAATTAACTAAAACTCGTTTAAGAATATATAAGCGCAGTTGGTTATAATCTAACACGTCAACATTGTTATGGATACTTGGTTATTTTTAACATTGCACTTAATAATTTTTAAACAAAATTGTTAGCATTCTGAACCAATTCAGACTTGTTTAAATTTTAATACTTAATATTGTTAAATCTAACCAAGTTATGTATGTAATTTTAAATATGTTTAAAAAGGGTTAAAATTAACCCTTTTTTTGGTTAAAATTAACCAATATATCTCTGTTACCACCTACAACGTAATCGGTTACAAATAGCCATTGATATTTTGTTGTTATTAAATAAGTGCGATTGTAAATTTTACCATGACACATTTGCTAATCTTTACAAACAGCTTACTAAATATTAACCAAGTAAAAATACTTAGCAAAGCAAAATGTGTTACCTATAAGTGAAAACGAATCATTCATTTCGTCCAAATCTTTCTAGCGTGATAGTCATTGCGTCTCGTATTTAATAAACTCGTATTGCCTAAAAAAATTTTATAATTTACAAATATTCCTAATGGATGACGATGTCAACAACCTTTTAATTGCATGGAAATTAGAAGAATACATAGAAGTATGTAAAGATGAGTGAAAAACCTACATTTTTATCTACCTAGATATAGTTACAACTAAGTTAACTCTACACCATATTATTATAATTTACTAGTTATGTTATTATTGCAGTGAATTTTGCGTTTATCTTAATTTAAAATTCTTAATTTTCTCACAAGAAAAGATTATTAACCAAATAAGAAATACCTATAATATAAAAAAAAACAAAAGAATTATGTTACATGTCACCTGTTTGACATCATATAAGTAATTACTAAATTCTTATTTTAGATATTTTTTGACTTTATTAATTATATTGTAAAAATTAATAGTCAATTTATTAAAATTAAAATTAAAAATAAATTAAAATTAAAATTAAATTATAAATTGTTAAAAGCCAATTTTATACTCACATGCCGAGACCGCCCATCGGCGGCATAGCAGAGGTTACAAACCTTATAGTAAATTAACGGATATTAGAATAACAACTATTTCACATAGTACTACTATGATAACTTTGATAAACAAGACAACTAGATAGAAGGTCTCTAAGTAAACACGGAACATTTTTTATTGCTTTTGTTCAAACATTAAAACTAAAACAGAAATGAGTCATACGGATACAAGAGATTTTTTTTCATCACAACAATTATCATTTATGGATGATACCTACAAGTAGATACAAAAGATTGCCGACGCACCTGCATTTTGTTTTGTTGAATTTTAAAGAGGAAAGATTTGTTTGTTTGTATTGAATAGGCTCCGAAACTACTGGACCGATTTGAAAAATTCTTTCACTGGTGGGAAGCTATATTATCAGCGAGTGTTATAGGCTATATTTTATAAAGTTACGCGGACGAAGTCGCATGCAACAGCTAGTGTTCTATTAAAAAACTATAATTAGGAAATATAAAACGGTATTAATTTTCATTTATAAAATATCAATATCGACGTCGATATATCGAGGAAAAATGTCAATATATCTAATTAAAAATATCGATACTTTTTCAACAAACCTACGGGCTCGTAGATCGTGGCCAACGCGATGCCTAGCCCGACAGCCTGAGATTAGCACGTACAACCAAACAAACAAACTCTTCAGCTTTACATATTAGTATAGATAATTTAAACATTGTACCTAACAATTTTATATAATAATAATTATCATCACGCGTTAATCCTTCATTTAATGAATGAATCGTGGTAATGAACGATAGCCATAGCTCATTAAGTTTTCGTAGTAATACTGAGTATAAAGTAAAAAAAAAGTACTTAAATAGTTTTTACTGAGTATTTACTCTGGCTTGAGTAATACTACAGTGCTTACCCATCTATAGCTGAGAGCACTCAACTGTCTCTCTCTGACCAGTAGAATCATACTGTAAGAGTTTTCAGGACTTTAATCGTTCTGATTCATGGTTTAGCAACTGAATTAATGTCTGGCAAATTATTTTTAGGTCTGTTCATACTTAAACAACATAATATTAAAATGACAGACATTCTGAAATAACTTAATTTTTTAATAAAAATGAAATCAAAATTCGCGTCTGGCTCATTATTAGCAACGATAAAAATGTCTGGCAATAAGAGATTGATGTTTGTTAAACTTATCTTAAGCTAAAATATGCAAATTGAACCTTCATAAAATGATTTTACTGTATGAATTTTCAGGACTTTAATCGTTCTGATTCATGGTTTAGCAACTGAATTAATGTCTGGCAAATTATTTTTAGGTCTGTTCATACTTAAACAACATAATATTAAAATGACAGACATTCTGAAATAACTTAATTTATAAATAAAAATGAAATCAAAATTCTCGTCTGGCTCATTATTAGCAACGATAAAAATGTCTGGCAATAAGAGATTGATGTTTGTTAAACTTATCTTAAGCTAAAATATGCAAATTGAACCTTCATAAAATGATTTTACTGTATGAATTTTCAGGACTTTAATCGTTCTGATTCATGGTTTAGCAACTGAATTAATGTCTGGCAAATTATTTTTAGGTCTGTTCATACTTAAACAACATAATATTAAAATGACAGACATTCTGAAATAACTTAATTTTTTAATAAAAATGAAATCAAAATTCGCGTCTGGCTCATTATTAGCAACGATAAAAATGTCTGGCAATAAGAGATTGATGTTTGTTAAACTTATCTTAAGCTAAAATATGAAAATTGAACCTTCATAAAATGATTTTAAAAGTCAGTATATTACCCGCACAAATAGGATGCGCACAGGCAAACGCAACCGCTACCGCTAGCCAGACTGCCCAGATCCTAACCGAAAGGGCAAGAGAGACGACATATCAAAAAACCAGCTGACCTGAAATTCTCTTTCGAAAACGTTGCCACCTCTTATACTATAATTGGATATCAATATTTAAGGTGGATTAAGTACCTAATAGTACCTATATAAGAATTGACCTTTGTATTAAGATACCGAAACTTAGTCCTTGTGATAAAGAATATAATTATTTATTAGTAACTTTTTTGGTTTCATTAATAAGATTTTTATTTTATTCGACTTATAATTTCATAATCTCATTTGTTTTATCGGAGAAAAGTAATAAATATGTAATCTTAGCTGAAGTACCAATACCAAATTAAACAATTTATATAAATCGCTTTATAAAGGATTGATGAGTTTGAACTAATTGTAATTATGGAAGAGTTACTATCAGTAACTATCAGTAACTCTTCAGTAATAATAAATTAGATAACCTTACACCTTTTTTATTAATGGAAAGAGCTTTAGATGATTTAAGTTTTTAAATATTATATAATTTGCAAAAAAAAGGCACCCGTGTAAAACCGGGAGCGGGTCTAACGTTCACAATAAACCACTTAACTGAAATTGATACAATCCGTGTAAAAACAGGTGGAAGTTTCACATAATTATCTATCGTTTATCAGACAATATATACCGTATACAATATACATATACATATATTCATTCATTATTATCACGTTATTACGTCACGACGACGGCTTGAATCAATGTATAACGTGACCTATTTTAAAAGTTGTCGAGGCGATGACGTTATAGTACGGAACCAGCCTTACAACATTTAGACGGATTATTTTTACGCATATAATGTGAGTGTGACCGTGTGACGCAAGAGCAGTGCCAAGCGCCAGTGCCAGTTATAAGTAGGTTATGGACACACGTATCGGGTTTGTTTAGTTGGTGATAGACTTTGATCCTTAATTTGTGACTGAAATATCAAAATAAACATGACTAGCCCAGTGAAGCTTTCAAATTTAAAGCCGGAAGAATTCGAAAAGTTCCTAGATTCATTCGATCATGTGTTCTCTGACTGCGATGGTGAGTTTACATGTGTGGATAGTCTAGTCTAATTAATAAATAATGTGTGAAGATTGTACATGTGTGTGTATGTGTGTGTTACAAGGAAATAATTTTATAACCGAACGGATTCATTTTTATGAGTAGGTATTATGAATATTTTCTAGGCATTGTGTACAGGTAATTAAATAATTATAAATGCGTTATGGCGTTATTATTAAAATTAATATGCCATATAACTAATGTAGGTAATTTTAATTACACACCTTGTGTCCTACTACTGGGCTTAGTTGGGGCTATCTTACTTAAATGTGAAGTGTGGCAAGTTTTAACCCACGACGCCCGTCGCAAAAACGGGGTGTTAAAGTTTGACGTGTGTATCTGTGTATAACACGACCACGCTAAGTTTGCACCTCACGGTATGCAAAAAAAAAACCGCACTTAGGTACGGTATGCAAAAAAAGAATTCGCTATGACTAAAAATGAAACGAATGTTTGTTACAAAATGTCGGCTTAGTCAACTTTCTGTAATAATTGTGATTATTACAGAAAATCGCAAACTTCCATTCCAGCGAGGTGCAAACTTGGTCGTGTTGTAGTGTAGATCTTTTTTTTTTGTCAACGATGGATGTTGGATAACCTCAATGAAGTAAATTTGGACAAGACGAAAATCATGTTCATCGAACACATTTTCCCAG
The DNA here is from genome assembly GCA_945859745.1 of Synanthedon formicaeformis. Lineage (NCBI taxonomy): Eukaryota > Metazoa > Arthropoda > Insecta > Lepidoptera > Sesiidae > Synanthedon > Synanthedon formicaeformis. The sequence goes on from OX243963.1 coordinate 2,140,040, forward strand.
GACCTGTTTTATTATTGAATATATGCAGGATTACATCTATTTTGGAGAAATGATCCAGTTAGGCGGGAATAACTTTGACAAAGTGATTGACAGAAGAATCCGACTTGATTGTGCTGCGTTCGGGTAGCTACGTCATCTATTCTATAGCCGGCTATAGCCGTCATTGCCGTAAGAGCTAGCGCGCACTGCGGTGCGGCGAGTTGCGGTTGCGATTTTTCAACCGGTGCGGTCAAATTGCCGCAGTGCGCGGGGTTTCATACAAGTTCATAGAATGCAAAAAAAACTTGCGGCGCCGCACCGCAACAAATCTGTGGCAAACTACAGATTTTTAGCCGCATGCGGCTAAACAACCGCAGTGCGCGCACCTCCACTGTGATTCATACATCACAGATTTTTGCGGGAGCAAAAACCGCACCGGTTGCTGCCGTAGTGCGCGCACTCTCTAATGTCTGAATACAAAGTTGTGCATCGTGTTCTCTGCTAAGGCGTACTTTTATATTTCAGGTGTAATATGGGCCCAACAGCCCTTTCCTGGTGCTGGAAAATTCTTCGATCTGATGGAAAAACGGGGGAAGACAGTTAATTTTGTATCAAACAACAGTATTAGATCCAGAGAGAACTATGAAAATAAATTTAAAGCCGCTGAAATATCTAATGGATTTGTTAGTGATTTCTTTTATATATATTTATTTTTGTACGTTATATCTTAATCCTCACATACCCAAAAAAATATATAACACCTAAATGTTGTTATAAGAATTGAAATATCAAAGTTAATATTAAACATATAATAATTTTATTACCTAGATAGATTAATTTTCGTACTTTCTTTTTTCATTGTTTCTTCCTACCTTGCTTCTATCATTGTTCACTTCTATCCTATAACTATTTTCTTATTCTATTCTATTTATTCTAGATAGTTATTCCAGATTAATTTGGGGTTTAAATGTAAAAATTAAACTCGCAATATAAGTTTGTAAAATAATAATAATTTAAATGTGACAAATAATTATAGACTGACCGACCACGCCAGTCTATAGTAATATTGGTCACACAAATTTCTTGAAAGTAACGAAAACCGTAAGACTGAAACAGCTCCCATCACCCCACGCATCGAAATAATATCTTTACATTCAAGTTCGCTGCCCCCACGTGCCCCACGCCTCAACCATTTTATTGACCGCTGCTCCACTCGCACGTGGCAAACCAATATTTTTTTAAATACCTACAAAAAATTCCCCTTTCGCACGAGTATGAATATGAATTCCCCGCTGCCACTAATACAAAAGTACAGATAGCAAAATAGAAGCAAATATTACTAACACTTGATTCAGCTAAAATATAAATAAAAACTATATAATATATAGGTATAACAAATACATTCCTAAAAAAAAGAACTGATCAATTTATGTCTTTACCAAACTTTGAGCTACGCAATTTAAAAAATTCAAAAAAATATATATTCAAAAAATAAGTTAAGAATTGGTTTTAAAGGACAGTGTCGTGATTCCTAAAACGATTTCGTCTTGGGATTTTTTTTTCTGCAAAGGGCAAAAATCAAATACTATATTTGTTTCAATTTTGTCCGCTTATCAGATCGCATGATTGGTTCCGTTACAATACTATTATTAATATACCTTTTTGTATTACTACTTTATTAATTTATCGCTATTATTATCTATATTTACTGCCAATGCCTACGCTTACATAAGCTTTCTTCTTTTGTATTCTCTGTTCTTATTAATAGGATTTGTCTGTAAAGATAATGTACATCTTATCAGTCTGTTCGTTCAGAATTAAGCGAATTGTTCAACAACTTATAAAAAAACATTTAATTAAAAATATTACGAATGTAAAAAAGCAGCACTAAGAGGATTCTGTAGTGAATGAGACATTAAATTTAATTAGCGAAGCTTTAATCCCAGCTGCCTATAAATACCAGGCTCCAATTTTTTTTTAACTTTTTTACTTATAGATAGATTTTTTTTAAGTTACTATAACTTTATAATGACCGACATAGAAACTCATCTTACTTATCTGTCCTAAATTTAACCATGAGGCAAATTACTGTAGGTATGTATTCCATAACTTCAACATAAAATCAATCTTTAAATTGTTTTTATTTAACATTCCATTTACTATCCTCTTATTCTAATTTGTAATCAACTGACCTTGATTTGACTTTGAAAAGTTCATGTCTATATTTGGCCTTATCGCGAATCCAACCCGGCTCTCTTCCGTGAAGGGACTTTACTATAAGCTCTTTACCAATGAATCACTCAGCATGTACTCAACGTTAGTTTTCCGACCAAATTTATTCTTACAGGTTTCATTCCTTGCTTGTGGATGTGCATAAATCAGTAACTAATGAGGTCCTATCACTGACTATTAAATAAAATAGGACCTCATTAGTTACTGTTACACAGGGTCAAATAAAAACGATTTTTATATTGAAACGAAGAAATATTAACTAATATCACAATATTTTTATTATCCTCCTAATATGATTAATAGGACCAATGGCTTCATCCTTCTAAGAAAGTCTTTTCACTTATCTATTTCTCATTGGGTTCTTTATAATATGATTAGTTAGTACTACTAAGACGGTATATATATACAATATTATATAGAAGTAAAAATTTCAAGTGTATGAGGTAATCTCCGAAACTACTTATCGTACATTATCGTTCCCTCCGAAACATTATAACCTGATTCCAAATTAATTGAATTGTAAACTATATTTTGCTGTAACAAGTGGTGCCCCGTGGCTTTACTTGAGTGAAACGTCTTAAATTTTTGAATCCATAAATCTAAGCAACTACCTATTCGATTTATTAAATTGTTTTTAAATTAGCGGTGTGGGGTTTCCAAAATTAACCTGAGTGAAACCAGTGAATTGGTAGTAACTAATGGAGAACACAAAACTTAAACACACTGTATCAGTAAATTAAGACAAATTTCCCGCCACAGTACAGATAAGAACGATGTTGCCTTGTATTTTAATATTAATTCTAAGGGGAAAAATTACAAGGCATTTTCTATAGTAACATACCTTACCTTGTAATATTTGTAGATATACATATAGAACTTACTCTATATATCGCTGCTTAAAAACTAAAGGGCCATAAAACAAAAAAATCCAAAAATGTTTTTATTGCAAAAATACAATCACAATCCTTCATACGTATGTTGCAAAAAGACTTGTGGTTGTTTTATTCCATATTTAGTATAGTTTGATAATTTTTTTTATATTCAAATGGAACTTATATGCTTATATCTCCTCTAGTATTCAGTTTATTATAAAAGTACTTAAAACATTTAATGCTAATTAAAAATACGCTTCTAACGATGTATAATATGCATATATTTGATATATATCTAATAAGAAAAAGATAGACAAAAAAATAATTTTTTTTTTTCGATTAGCTCTCCTGTAAAAAGTGTAATTTTGATTTGTGGCCCTTTAGTTTTTAAGCAGCGTTATATGCTTAATATGCTGTTTTTTTTATTTAAGGTCGGCAGACAGGCTGACGGCCCACTTGATGGTAGGTGGCTACTGTCGCCTGTAGCAACACTACAGGTGCTGCAAGTGCGCTGCCGAATACAGTAGGGTTGGGAAAGGGCAGGGAAATGTGAATAAGATACAGTTTTACATTATTAATTACATGAATATTATTTAATGTACGACACACATATATAATATTTTCTCTAATATTTTACAGGACAGGCTTATAATACCTTCTGTGGCCATAGCGGAGTACTTAAAGTCAGTGAATTTTGACAAAAAAATTTACTGTATTACGTGTCCTGAAACCGTCCATATGTTGTCATCGTATGGATTCAAATGTGAACAAGGGGTAATTGTTTTTATTATTATAATAAATATAATCTTTTTTATTATTAACAAAAGTTGTACAGACAATATTAATTACAAATAAAATAGATACATATGTATTACTCCTTTCATTTTATTTTATTAAAAAAAAAAAAACAAACAAGAGAAGAATTTCTCGTTTTTGAGTTTAAAAAATATTGAGTCTGTTCAATATTACAACCTATTTTTTGTTCAATAATTTTAATATTAATTTGTTCGCATTTTGGTCAAAATTCAAGCTTACAATACCTATTTAAGGGGTCCGCGGGACGATCAATTGCGATTGTCAATATATACGTGATTGAAGATTTCAAATGACGGGCGATGGAAAGACCAATTGAAGGTATATCATTCGCGCATGCCTCGGTCGTTTTGAATTGTGTTGAGAAAAGTCCTTGCTCATTAAATATGATTCCAAACGCAGATATGGCTTTTCTTGCAATAACTATTACGAAAAAAATGAAAACAACCAGACGTTGGTCCAAGGAGTGGTACAAATTGAGATAATATATTATTATATAGGTACTCATGAACATTTAAAATATATACAATTATTATCATTTGCCATTATTTGCACTCAATATACAGAGCGTCAATTGCCGTCAATCAAAATTTTTGTCATTTGCTGTCAATGCCGTAGCAATATTTGACAATCGTTTCATTTGCATGTTGTAAACGATCAATATTTGTAACAATGAACGTCAATCACATAAAGATTGTCATTCGCAATTGATCGTCTCGGGGATCCCTTAATATAATAATAAACACACACACGTTTATTTTTACTTCGACCATATTTATTACTCGAAGTATACCTAGGTATAAATTAATAAGTTTAGGTCTACCTACATAATATATCGGTTTCCATAAGATAAAATCGTGACAGCAAACTCCAATTTTTATGTTAAAGCCTGACGTCGGCGTCGATTACTACGGCGAGTACATCCAGTACTTGGAAGATGACGAAGCGATAGGCGCAGTGGTTTTCGACAGTGACTTCAAAGTGAATCTTCCAAAGCTGTACAAAGCCATTACCTTCTTGAAGCGGCCTGAAGTACTCTTCATTAATGGAGCGACAGATAGATACTTTGCAATCAAAAAGGGTCTTTTGGCATTAGGTGGGTTTGAAAATTGTTATAAAATCTAACCTACTTGGGAACTAACCTAGTTTTAAAGCTTTTTCTCGCTGTTACTGTACTCGCTGTACGAGTATTTCAGAATACATATTTTTATTGTTATTTTCAGAACTCACTGTACTGTATTATTATTAATATCAACACATATAATAATATCTATACATGATATTGACTGTTTTAAAAACATCCTTTTCTTTTTATATAATTTAATTTAATTTGGTCTTTCTTTATTTACAGGTGTAGGAGTGTTTTCTGATCTAGTAGAGGAAGAAATAAAAAGAAAACCAATATTATTAGGGAAACCAGGCAAGATGTTTGGGGAGTTCGCAATGAAGAAATCAGGCATTACGAATTGGAAAAGGGTCCTCTTTATTGGTGACATGTGTGTATTTAATTATTATTATTTCATGATTAATTTCAGTACCTTCTACAAGCATTAGCGCCTCTTTCACAAACGTCAAGTAGGCCAACCTGTCATTTAAAGTCACCGGTAACCGGGGATAATAATAGAAATTCTGTACTGTTCTATTTATAAGTCTTAGGGCCTCTTTCACAAACTACTTGATTAGTTACTTTTAGAAATCATTTTCTGTTATATTGAATTATGCACTCGGTTTACTGCATCAATCGATAGCCGAATTTTTATTATTATTTTTGATTTAATGTTTGGGACGTACAAACAAAGGTATATCAGGTCCATTTACCCCGGTTACCGGTGACTTTAAATGACATTTTGGCCTACTTGACGTTTGAGAAACAGGCGCTTATTCACAGAAATTATTTACAAATAATAATATAATTATTATATTAAATTTTAGGTTGCTTAGATAGGGTTTCAAGCATGTTTATGTTGGCTGCTTACCTTACCTTGTTGTCTATTACCTTACCTTGTTACCATTACCTTGTTGTCTATTTCTAGACAATAAGGTAATGGCTTAAAATTTTAAAAATCGCCTAGACATTAGAGTGTATTGTAAAGAAATATAATTTATTAAGTATTATATTTCAGGATCGAACAAGACATCGGCCTGGGAAAAGAGATGGGGTTCATCACTTTATTGTTGCTTACAAACAGCACTGAACACAACATGCTATCTCACGAGACAATACAACCGGACTATTATGCTGATTCGTTAGAAAGTATAGTACCCTTGCTTGAACAAAAATAGAAATTGATTAGACATAATATGTAAGTTTATTACTAAATCAATGTATTCTTAAAGTTAAAGTTAAGTACCTCTTTTCTTAAAGTGAATATAGCGTAATGCAGCAATATTTTTAGCAATTGCTTAATAAATTACTAAGCGCCTCTTTCACAACCGTCAAGTAGGCCAACCTGTTATTTAAGGTCACCGGTAACCGGGGATAATGGAGCTGATATACCTTTGTTTGTACGATAAACGTACCAAACATTAAATAGAAAATTATAAAAAGTTCGGCTATCGAATGATGCAATAAACCGAGTGCATAATTCAATATAACAGAAAATGATTTCTAAAAGTAACTAATCAACACGTTACTTGTAGTTGGTGAAAGAGGCCCTTAGACTTATATTAAGGAAAAAAAATCTACAAATTAAAATCACTAACTTAACAAGTCAATGTACGAGTAAGGCACTGTTATCGGAAATTATGCTTTATTTTTTTTTGGAAAATTAAATTATGTTTTTTAGATAAGTAGCATTAACCTAAAAATTGTATGTTAGAATCAATACATTATGTAGGTATATATTACGAGTATAAAATTTTTAGATGATCCCACGGATTCACTATTTTTTCTGAATGAAAGTTCTTTCCTGTATCCTTGAGATCGTGTATGCAGAATTTCATGATGATTGGTTGAGTAATTGAGGCGTGAAAGGTAACAGACATACTTACTTTCACATTTATAATATTAGTAAGGAGTAAGGATTCTGTAATATATTATATTGGCTTATGTAGGTACATTATATAATATATAATACCTATATATATAAACCTATATTAATGGACCAGTTATAAGTAGAAAATTATTTCAACAACACATGTGCTTACTATTACTTTACAATATTCATTTATGATCTCTACAAAAATAATTTTGTATTCATGTATTTTTTATTTTTTGTTTATTAATAAATTTATCAACATAAGTAACTTGTGTATGTATCTTTATTAATTTTATTGTTAGTCCATTTTATTTTCCTCGTTCGCTATCCTCTCCTAGTCCTTTATCCTACTGAGGTCGATAGCATACTTGCAACACATTTGGAGTTGCTTTCTGCCTGGACTCAATCTGTCATTATAAAGCTTATAGGCTTATATTTTTTAAAACATATGCCATCGAAATACTACAATGGAATTAGCGTTACAAATGCCAAAGCGGCACATAAAAAGAACGCCTTTGACAGGATCATGGCGGACTCTTGCCTTCACGCGTCACTGGTAAAAGGTAGTAACGATCAACTTCTACTATTTCATATTAAACTCTAATGGGTTGACGTAAAGTCACATTTTCTTTAAATTACGTACTTATTATTATGTTTGTTTTGTTTTAAATGACAGTTCATGCTCTACGCATATGTCACTTTTAAATGTTCCATAAAATTCGTTGTGTTTTGTATGGCACGCGGGTTCCATGTTGTAGTAGTTTGATGCATATGCCAATAAAATATGAAATGCCTAACTGAAATCTCTTACAAATAAAGCGTTAAATTGAGAGCCAGATATAAAAGGCAATTTCAGTAAGTGCTATTGTTACATAGAATTTAGAAACATTGTACGCGACAGGCAAGTTCGCAGACAGCTCTAATTAGGGAGAATTGTTGAGGACAGTTGGATCTCGTTTCCATACGTCAATAGTTCAATTAACCGCTTTAAATTGTTGCCTCGAGCGTAGACTGCCGGTTAATTTGATCTTTAAACACAGTTATTTCACCAATAGGCTTGAAATACTCGTATTTAGACCTTATTTCTTGTAACATTTTTTTTTCAATAGGCAACGGATCGAAATTTCTTTTCATTTTTGTGTATTTTTTTACTATAGCAGAGAAATAAACGCAATTTCTATATCTATCTATTTATATTAAAAAAAATTTTTTTTTCATTTGTAAACAGAACCGATCGATATTTCTTATCATTTTTGTGTATTTTTTTACTATAGCAAAGAAATAAACGTAATTTCTATATCTATCTATTTATATTAATTTTTTTTTTTTCATTTGTAAAAAGACCATTAAGGAAATGCTGATTGTATTTTTGCTTTTTGATGTGTTTGAATAAAGCTAACATCCGTTTTAGTTTGATGGAATTTAGAAATTCTCTCAGCTACACCCTTCCATGGACTTAAGTATATTAAACTGTTGTTATTATTATGTATATTTATAACGTATACATATGTATATATATAGCTGTTATTATGACCCAAGTGAGCTGTCCAAAGTGGCGGAAACATTCTCCACTTCGAAGCATTTACGCTCAAGTGCATTCACAAGTGGATCACTCATGTCAAAGGTTGGTCTAATATCAAACGTTTGGATGGAACAAAGGAAAAAATGTCAAATCAAAAACGTATTCGCCAGACGGTGTTGATTGATCCCAGGTGTATGCTTGCACGTTCCAACGCCACTCCGGAAAGGAGTACTAGAATATAACAGCACTAGCAAATGTATGCAAAATAAAGAATTCATTGCAATAAAACTGGGCTCGCGTCGGTAACGTTTTTTAGAGCGCATTGACGAACAAAAAATGTTTGCGGTTTTACACACTTTTAATCCTGAGCCAATACGAATTCCGAGGAGTATTGGCAACATTCGTCCCTTGAATTTATATTGAAAAAAAGAGAGCAATAAATAAAATACTTTACGCTTCACGTAATCAGTTCCCCATTTTATGGACGAGTGAACAATATTTTGGGTTGAAATTAAGAAAGTCTCGTATAATATCTGTTGGAAAAAGTTATTTCACCAATAGGCTTGAAATACTCGTATTTAGACCTTATTTCTTGTAACATTTTTTTTTCAATAGGCAACGGATCGAAATTTCTTTTCATTTTTGTGTATTTTTTTACTATAGCAGAGAAATAAACGCAATTTCTATATCTATCTATTTATATTAAAAAAAAATTTTTTTTTCATTTGTAAACAGAACCGATCGATATTTCTTATCATTTTTGTGTATTTTTTTACTATAGCAAAGAAATAAACGTAATTTCTATATCTATCTATTTATATTAATTTTTTTTTTTTTCATTTGTAAAAAGACCATTAAGGAAATGCTGATTGTATTTTTGCTTTTTGATGTGTTTGAATAAAGCTAACATCCGTTTTAGTTTGATGGAATTTAGAAATTCTCTCAGCTACACCCTTCCATGGACTTAAGTATATTTTTTTTTTTTTTTTTTTTATTTAATAATCATACATACCCCTGATATACAGGTCAGGGACCTTATGGTACTATAATTTACATTTATTTATAAATTCTGTGGTTACCTCTAATATAATTTAAGCTTATGACAATAAAATTTACAAAATCGCTGCTGAAGCTAGTCCACTACATTACAGATGGGACATGCGAGAAAGGTAAGACCTAATTATTTTAATTATTATTATTATTTTTAATCTATTTCAAATTCTAAATTAGTCTAAAATATGTTGGCGTATGAAAAATTATACAACCACAGCCCATATCTCAATTTTTATTGTTTTTGATTACTTTTTCGGCTATCTTATAACAAAATTGTAAAAATTTATTTTGGGTATTTTGTTCCTTAATCAGTTTTGATGCATTTTCTTCTATGATTTGTGTATTAATTTCCTGTTCTAGGTCGAACCTTTCCAAGCTATAAATGGGGCACTCGAATATCACATGACGAACCGTCTCTTTAATTCCGGACTCGCACCGACACGACGGATCACTCTTGCACTTGAATCTATTCAAGTATTCGGAGAATCCGCCGTGCCCAGTAAGAACCTGGGTTAGAACCTTATTTATTTCTATTTTTCTTAATGTCACGTATGCCTCCACTGCGTCTGGGAAGAACATTTTGGTTGTCCGAGCCGTTTCTCCAGACTTGTACCTACGGTTCCATTCGTCGAGAGACTCCTTTCGTATTAGTCGCTTGACGTATGATACCGGGCATTTATCATAGTCCGGTCTTTTCTTAAGAGTCAGGGCTGCTTTTTTAGCCATTTCGTCTGCTCGTTCATTCCCAGCCAAACCAATATGTGCTTTGATCCAAAATAAGCGTATTGTTTTATTTTGTGTTTCGGCCCATTTAATATTTTGTCTGATTATATTTGTTAATGGGTGCAGTGACATTGGGTTTTTAATTGCCTCTAATGCGGCCCTTGAATCACTATATATGCCAAATGATTTCTCTGTCCGTCCGAGGATCACCCTTGTGGCTTCGCATACAGCCAGAAGTTCCGCCTGGAAAACCGTGCAGTAGGACGACAGTTTCAATTTACGGGTTTTGGTTTCGGTTACATTGTTCCATATGGACAATGAGGCCCCAACTTTGCCCTCAATCTTACTGCCGTCCGTGAAGATGCGGACGGATTGATCGTTATTGTCCTCTACCTGTTTTTGGTCTCCCAAGCATATGAAGCTCAGACTTGTATGCTTAGCCGGGTGGGTAGTCTCTCGGTAAGGAACGGGACGCTCCATCTCCGTGTCCGCCAACATCGGAAGAGCTATACCTCTTCTTGCTTGGTACAGAGTAGCGGCCTCGCGCACCCTTAGGTCCAGAGGTAGCATTCCTGATACAAGCAGGGCAGAGTTCAGTGAGACGGTCTTGTATCCCTTGCAGAGTTTTAGCGCAAACCCTCTCTGAACTGCCGCAAACTGTTTTTGGACACCTATTTTATTAGTTGCCGAAACCCACGCGTTGGAAGCATACGTGACAACCGGTTCTACGGTGGCTGTATAAATAATTCTAATTACCTCAGGGTGAAGTCCCCAATTTACTTTTGCAGCCCTAGAGAGGCACTTGTAAATGTTTAGTGCTTTTTTGCATATCTCGTTTACATGTTTGTTGAACGTTAGCTTGTTGTCTATGGTTAGACCCAGCACTTTTATTTCGTTGCAGAGTACAATATTGACGCCTCCCAAGCTCAGAGAGGGTGTGTCGTACTTTAACTTTTTCGTTATGACCATCGCCTTTGTTTTATGTGGTGCAAACTTGAGTTTATTTTCAGCACCCCATCTCTGAGCACGGGCCAGTGCGGCATTAGCAACTCTTTGTACATCTAGCGCCGTGTCCCCGTCGAACACAAGCACTACGTCGTCCGCAAAAGCTTGACAATGTACGTTATTTGTTGACATGTCTCTGAGGAGTGGATCCATAAGGAGGTTCCAAAATATTGGGCCCCCTATAGATCCCTGCACGCAACCTTTATCGGTGCCCCTCGAGTGTTCTGCTCCAGCATAGCGCACCCTAACCACTCTATCTTGTAAATAGCTATCGACAAGCCTTCTGAGATTTACAGGACAGTCTTCCTCCGCTAGTCGCACTCTTATGGCAGGCCACCATGCGTTATCGAAGGCTCCCTCTATGTCCAGTGAAACCAATACGACAAGCTTTTTATCTTTAAGTCTGCTTCGTATGTGGTCCATCAGGTCACAGAGGGAGTCTTCGGTACTCCTTTGAGGCATGAAACCATATTGACTGGTACTCATCCTGGGGATCAAGTGCCATTTGATTCTACTTATCAACATTTTCTCCAGTATTTTCCCCATTATGGACAATAAACCGATAGGCCTATACGATTTGGGGTTTTCGTAATTTTCTTTTCCTGGCTTTCTTAGAGCGACTACTACGGCCTCCTTCCATATTTTGGGAAATACACCCAGTTCAAGGCATTTGTTTGCCAAGGATAGATATTGCTCCGGACCTTGAAAAATTGCATGCATACATATATCAGCCGTGAGGCCGTCAGCGCCAGGGGCTTTTTTGGGGTTGAAGCTCCTCACCGACATTACAAGTTCCTCCATTGTAAATGGTGGGTCATGTTTTTCATCATGACTTTCACAATTTACTTTGTCTGCTTTATCACGTATATGTCGGTGAAAAGCCTCTTCCCCATTCTTTTCATCTCCTGGGTAGAATGTTGTCGCTAACAGTTGAGCAGAGCCTTCGGAGCTGAGTCTTTTGTCTCCATCCACAAGGAGTGTGTCTTCCTGTCGCTTAGTGACCCTGCCTATTACACGATAGATACCCGCCCATACCCCCTCCTTATCTTGCTTTTCACAAAAGAGTTTCCAACTTTCGATCTGGGCAGCCTTGGCTTCCTTTTCATATCTCTCTCTTGCTTCTAAATATTCGTTGATTACTTTTTCCCTGCGGATTGGCGCTGCACATCGAATTCTGCGTTTTCTGGTGGATACTTCTTTCTTGAGTGTCTCAAGCTCGACTGACCACCATGGTAATTTCAGTTTTTCTTTGGCTTTCTTTTTCGGTATAGCTTCTTCGCTTACGCGCTCTATAAAATTTACAAATTCTTTTATCATATTTTCTAATTCTTCGGTAGTTCTGGCATTTTTAATTTTTTCACAAGCGAAGTCAGTTTTTATTTCGGCCATTTTCGTTCGGAATTTGTTCCAGTCCGCCTTTTTAGTATTGTAAATTCTTGTAGTTCTCATCACTTGTATTCCGTTCTCTTTTCCGAATTTAATTTTAAAGACTATGGCATTGTGATCGGAGCTTATGAGACCATCTTCCACCTTCCATTCGTCCACCAAATCCAGCATGTCAATAGAACAGGCCGTGACATCCACAGAGCTTTCATATAGCTTCCCTCCTCTCACAGTGTGGAAAGTTGGGATGTTTCCATTATTAAGGACGTGCAGACCCAGCTCATCTAATGTGCCACTCATTTCTTCACCTCTGTAGTCCAACTTATTACTTCCCCACCATGGATTTTTAGAATTTGTATCACCCCCCAAGATGAATCTCCTAGGCCCTACTTCTTCTGCCACCTGCTTTAATTGTTTCAGGTATGGCTCCAACGGCGCGTTTGGCTCAAAATAAAATGAGACGACAGTGACATTCCAGAACTCAGTGCAAATTTTTACCACTACAATATTATTGTTAGTTAAATCTGGGCACTGTATAACCTTCATGTCACTGTCGAATACTGCTATTGCAGCCTTTACGGTGCCGTCCTCCTTTTCAGAACTCTGGAAAACTCTGACACCTGCATAACTTTTAAGGCGTCTTCCAGCTCCTACATAAGGTTCCTGAAGCAGCGCCAGTGAAAACCCTTTGCGACTCGCTTCCATCATCAATTCGTCGGTTGCCAAACGTTTCCTCTGTAGGTTTGCCTGCACAACAAAGTGCGACTTCGTCTTTGTAATAGTGGCCTTAAGTAAGTCCGTATCGCTGCCCTTAGCAATATGCTATAGCCGTGCGGGCTAGTACATCCCATTTTTTTCTGACTATACATTCTTGGCTAAAGGCACTATGATTATTTTTTTCATGCTTCGCATCTGTACAGTTACAGCAGATCGGCTCCGTGCCGGCAAGCCAGTCCGAGCATTCGCTCTTCATGTGACGCCCACCGCAATGGCTACACCTATCAAGCGTCTCTTTACAGTACTTTTTTCCATGTCCGTAACCAAGGCAGCGAGTACACTGGATTAGCGGTGTTTGATCCATCACCCTTACTTTCTGGAGATCTATATGGACTGTGCCGGCCTCCGTTGCTTTGGTCCATATAGCGGGAGAGACTCTCATTATGATATGCCTCTGATGAGGGTTTCTTGCTCTTCTATTGTATCTAACTTCAATTCTATTCTCTTGGTCTGCAAGATTGTGGAAGATGTGTGGGTTTTGTTTTTTCAAGGCTTCGATTACCTCCTCATCGGTATTGTACTTAAAGATGTCCTTAAAGATAAGGAGAGGATCCTTATTTTTAACATCCTCGAATTCGAGGATGTTTTCGGAATTTCTTAGTCTCTCCTTCACTCTTCTTCTATCATCTTCAGTCTTACATCCAATAATAATTTTCCTATCTTTTATTTTCCTTACTTTGTCTACTTGTATCCCCCCCTCCTTTGCGTTCAAGGCCTTTCTAACCTTATCCATTATCTCATCACCTGTTTCAGACTCGTCTTTAGAGGTTACCATCACCGAATGTAAGGCAGTTTGTTCGGATGGCCTATTTTTTGTGTTACTAGCCAAGACGCTTGCATACGTAGCTCCTTGTATGCCCCTACCATGTTTTTCCAAAGTTTCTTGCATTGATTTCATTCTTTCATTATTTTCTCTTATAAGCTTACTGTGCTCTTCCATTTTCCTAATCAATTCACTTTCCTTTGGTACGGACATGCAGGCAGCGGCCGCGGCAGTGTAGGTATCAATGGTAATTGGCTTATCTCCTTCACTTGAAGTTCGATCTCTGTTATTTTTCTTACTTTTTAAATCCGATTTTTTAACCTTATTGCTTTTCCCTTCTTCATTTTCCGCTTCTGCTTCTTTGACCAAAGCGTATAGCCTATCTATAGCCTGTATTACTCCCGCCCTAATTTCTGTTTTTAAATTATGGGAATTATTGAGGTGCCGCTTAGCTTTAGTCAGGCATGCCCTCGCTTCTGTTGTTCGGTCTGCGTAAGTTACCCTCTGTGTTGTATTTAGGATTTTTGTTTGGGTACTACCAGACGACATCGGCGGAGGGGTTGCAACTTTCCCTGATTCCCATTCTCCTATACTTTTCCTTACTTTGGATACTGGCGGTGGAGACTCACTTTGGGAGCCTTGGGGCTGCGTATTTGGTTTTATTGGAGGAGATCGAATTCCGAACATTCTGCCAAAGAGATACGCGTTGCGCGATCAATATTTGTATAAGTTATATAAGATAAATAACTTAGATAGATTAAGGATCAATATAGGGGCTGTAAATGGGCCTTGTCACTTATTTTGGCTGTAAAGAAGCCTTGTCAATAAAACTGAGCTGTAAAGGAGCTTGTCAAATTGAATTAATACATTTAATTAGGTCTATTTTTTCTTTTTCTTTTTTTACATATATATATTTATATACTGTATATAGGTAGCCGAAAAAGTTTAGAAAAAATATATATTTATTAAAAAAAAAAAATTAATTAAAATTATTAAAAGGGCTATAAACTATCAAAAAGTTATGGATCTTGTCAATTAGAGTAAAAAGGTTGCAAAGAACTTAATTACAGTAAATAAAAAGTTAATTAAAGAAGTTATAAAATACCTTTCCTATTATTATAATTAATGAATAATAAAAATGCTTGTCAATATACCTACTAAAGTTCCTAAAGACAGAACGAGTTTCAGGTCCACGTTACAGGCGAACCTTCAAGATAAACATGCACCAGCACGGGTTTCAATAGCGTGTCAAACAATTTGGTAACAGAAAGCGTTAACATAGAAATTATGTCAACTACACACAGCATGAATCTATCGTTGAGTATAGATATACCAACTGTGGTATCAACATTCAATACTATCAACAAAGTGTATTAATACCAGTTTCGTTCATGAGTATTATACAGTTACAAACTGCCATTAATTAAAAATATACAAACTGTGATTATACTTGTAGGTACCATTAATTTTCTATTTTACTGTGTAAATAAAAGATTATTAAATTAATTTATGTACAACTAATAAATATTTAACCCACAATACAATTTTAATTTCCGGTACTTCTATTTAATTATTGTTATTATTAATATTATATATACATATATAAATTATATATATATAATATAATTCCGCTAATTATGAATTCTAAAGTTTTATTATACAAATAAAATAAAAATGCTAAACAATCTGGCTTGATAAATAATTAATGTCGTGGGTAAATTTAAAATTTTATAAATTAAAATGTCAATTTCTCCGGAGTCACTTGCTTGATTTTCGAAATTCTTTCTGCGTTGACACTTGCACGGATGGCCACATCCACAGGAAACACCGCAGGAACAAAGCCGGGGCCCACTAGTGGTAATTCAGTTTAAGTCACTTTAGAAGATAGCTCACCCTGCACGATCTATAAGTCGGAAAAATCCAATCTTTTGCAGGGGAGGGGAAAAGACTCCTGCGTCGAACGCCGTCAAAAATAAAGACGGGTGTCGTCGTGATAGAAAGCGCTGGCGTACGCACTCCAGTTTCCAACTTTGCGATAATTTGACCTTTCCATCCACTCCTTCTCGCTAGGTCAACCAATCTCCACGCGAGCGGCAAAGATGGAATCTCCACAATAAGCTGGTTTCAATTATGTATTGCACTTATATATTGTCACCTTTTTGCCACTTCCAGAGATTTTTAAGTATTATTTCGGAACGGAGCTACTTCGCGCACGTCGTTTCGTTATCAACTCGCAATTTGTATATTGGTGGTTCGATTTCACCACAATCCCAAATCAAACAATTTCATGAACAAACAAATAAATAATATATATTTGTTTACAAATGACTAGAAGGAAATATATTATGTTACTACCAACAATTACTAAAAGTTTTCTAAAACTTTTAGTAATAATTGTGACTTTTAAACTCGAATCCATGTAAAGTTAAAGATCGTTCGTTTCTTAATTATTAATGTCAAGGTGGAAAATAGTGGGAGGGAAAAATTCATTATTTTATTTACAAATAAAAATGAAGATAGGATTGATAATAATCTTTACAAACGAACAAAGAAGATTACTGAAATAAAATGCGTCACTAAAATTAAAATAAAAAATCCTCCGACAGAAATGATGAAAATTTCTAGTAATAAAATGGTCTTCCGAAAAATCTTATAACAAAGAGAACTTATGTACGAAACGTGTAAATACCTTTTTGAGTCTTTTTCCTACATATCCCTCCGGCAGCCTTTGTTTTGCTAAAAACTTTGAGCACGACGCTAAAATGTTTACAGCCCCTGTTTTATAACTAGCAAAGTACTGGACTGAAAGCAAGCAGCATTACTTCATAGTAACAAGCAAAACAACAATCACGTTTATCACATGTTGTGGCAGAGTAAACAAAGTAGTGCTTCTTAGTTTTTATACTTTAGTTGGAATAAATTTCTTTATATACACCACAAAACTCGAGCGTGCCTATCCTAAAGAAGGGTGTACACTAGCCTATTTTGAATCCCGTATTTTGTAAAAGTTTGTCTCTTACGGAAATTCCCACTCACTCAGCAAATAATATACTATATCTGCATTTTTTTAATAATTGGCTATTTGACAAGATTTAAAATATACTGCAAATGGTGGTTATCCTATCAGAAAATAGCGTAAAAAAACATATGTCACATTATTTTAAGCTAAATTATGTATATTTTTTGCAAATTATTTGAAAAAAAAAAATATCATAATTTTTGAAATTTTTTCTGCGACCGAAACGCCCTGTGATTGGTTGCAACTCTAATGACATCATACGCTAGTAAACATTGCTTCCGCGACTGATTGTAGTTTGCGGTTATTGAGTTGTTTACTAGCGTGTGACGTCACACGCATCAAATACCAGCGCCATTACAGAAACAGCGTTTTTGGCGCGGTTTTGGAAATTTAAAGTGTAACATTGATTTTTATTAATAATACAGTAGATCTCCCGGAAATATCATGCTTATTATGTAATAAAGAATAATTTAAAACGATTGTTTAAAATTAGTCAAATAGCGGATTACTATATTGATTTTTTTTAATGTGGTTTGAAATACGAAAATCCATGGGCAAAAAGGGGTCTAGCTTAAAAAATCGACGAAGCGAACACCATGAACTCAATAGCTCTGTTCAGTGAACCAATGCGTAACTTCAAGAAAGTGATTGACAGTAGTATGATGACGGGGTATCTACTGATGAACTTTGAATAAGTGACTTTTCAAAATGATTACACTTTCCCTTCCTTATAATACCTTCCCTTATCTTTAATCCTACTTTTGCTGTTCGGCAGCGTACTTGCATTACCTGTTGAGTTGCATGGTTATAAGCGCCGATAGTGATACCATAAAGTTTCGCTCGTGTGTACCTCACTTAAGAGACAGTAATATTCATTACGGTAAAACTCTCAGGTGCTCGTCTCGCTACAAGGAAATGGGCACTCGATATAAAACTGCATTGAAGACAAGTACGGAGTTAAATGGATAAAGAAAATTGGCTTCGTAGCACGTAATGGGATAGATGATGTGATCGTAAAGTCGCTGAGGAAAACGATTCCACTTTTATAGATATCAATAATACATACTTTTTTTTAGCATAGATTTTCTATTACATGATAAAATGGATAAATATATCTATTTATCCATAAACACATTAAAGCAATTAAGTGAATAAGTCTTCATGCTCCATACACTTACAGATTTATTATTAGTACTAGTTGGCGCCCGCGACTTCGTCCGCGTTGAAAAAGAAAAAGTAGCCTATCCTGTGTCCCGTACGTCTAAATGTTTATCTACCAAGTTTCAGTAAATCAGTTAATTCGTTTAAGAGTTATAGAGGAACATACATACATACATAAATACATACATACGTACATACATACATACATACATACATACATACATACATACATACATACATACATACATACATACATACATACATACATACATACATACATACATACATACATACATACATACATACATACATACATACATACATACATACATACATACATACATACATACATACATACATACATACATACATACATACATACATACATACATACATACATACATACATACATACATACATACATACATACATACATACATACATACATACATACATACATACATACATACATACATACATACATACATACATACATACATACATACATACATACATACATACATACATACATACATACATACATACATACATACATACATACATACATACATACATACATACATACATACATACATACATACATACATACATACATACATACATACATACATACATACATACATACATACATACATACATACATACATACATACATACATACATACATACATACATACATACATACATACATACATACATACATACATACATACATACATACATACATACATACATACATACATACATACATACATACATACATACATACATACATACATACATACATACATACATACATACATACATACATACATACATACATACATACACATACATACAGAAAAAAAATCTAAAAATGGTCAATTTAGATTCGCCAATTAGCCTATTAACACGATATCTCTGAAAACAAAGTAACTTACTCCATGACCAACCCTTACAGATTTATTATTTATTAGTATTGATTGATGATTTTAAAGTACCCGGACCTTAATGTTTCTGGATAATGAACTTTAACGACACCATCATTCGGTAATAGGCACTTACGCTATAGAACCGGTTGGAGCAATAAACTGATTATATCCTTAACTAACGGTTAACCAAGGGTCGTCCGCAATTTTAGCTTAATCTTAATAAGATTAAGCGAGGTCACCTCCTACCCCCATACAATCCCTTATTATTTATATTAAATTTAATTGCACATTCAAATTAAGGTATTATTAATCCGAAAAACAATTACAGACTGTAAATTTTACTTGAAATTTATATTTTCTGCTAATGCTTTTTTAATGACGGTTGTTGAATTTACAGATTTCATTATAATGTTTCTTAATTTAAATTAGTTTTCCTGTTGAATTTCAAATTGTTTTTAGTTAACTTTTTACTAACAAAAAAATTAATTGCGTAGTTGAAATTTTTCTTCCGGTATTCGTTTCAATTATATGAAGTCACTGTTTTCTTTTTTGGAAGGACTTTTATATATGTGTATAGATTACTGAAATTTAATTATAATAAAAAATTTGTGTGTACGCGAGTAAGAGAAATTTAAACTCAAAAATTTCAAGAAAATCTATCTTATACATACGGTTGGTCGAATATATCTTTTACGGAGAGAAAGCTTGGTGATTGGTTACTGTAACGTCAAAATAAAATTTTGACCAATCACCGAGTTTTCTCTTAGCGTAGCGTAGCGTAACGTACCGTAGCGTAGCGAAGCGTAAACGACTAGAAATCACACTTGGCTAGGCCCCCTGATTCTTAAAAATAATAAATGGTTTAATTAATATTTTCTTTACAAGGAGTTAGTATTCTAATCTCTTTTGTAGTTCATTAAATTAAATTGATGTTAGATTGAGTTTATATTTTTTATTTCTTTGCTTTGCAAATTTGCATTGAGCATTGCAACGTTCACAGACAGAAGACGGCCGGCACCACAGTGCAACGTATAATAAGGCATGTGCAGAAGATATTAATATAATGAAGTTACCTACAAATCCCAAAAAATGTTATAATCCGTCCTTATGCTTCCGAATTTATTTGATTGAACTTCGTAATTGTTTTATGATAATTAATTCTTCACTCTATTCATATGCACGACCCAGATTAAGCCGGATAATTTTGTTAAATTGATTTGATTGGACCACATGCATCAAATTTAACCGCACGCTACACATCAATTTGATATTACTTGTTTTCCGTCACTTATCCTCTGAAAGTAGGTTATATTTTTTTAAGTGAAGGGAAGTGATGGTAGGTGGCTATATTCGCCTATTAACACAAGTAACGCCGTGCTACACTACAAAAGGAAATTCTCGTAAGTAAAAAAAAAATGTTTTGGGAAATCAAATCAAAATCAAAATCAAATCAAAATCAAAATCAAATCAAAATCAAAATCAAATCAAAATCAAAATCAAACCGTTTAATATTTATACACCGTTTAATACCAAATACAAGCATCTTTTTTGCACACTTTCTTCCTTCATATTTGTTACTATGCAGCATCACGCTAAAAAGTATAAATTAATTCAATGACACCTACTTTTAACCTAGCTATGTTACACTATAGAAAACTAAATATAAACTAAAATATTTGTGAATTATAATTATACTATTATAGGCAGGTTATCACTCGAATAACTAAACCTAAAATATTTCTAAAAAAATCTATATAAGTAGGTACCTTTATTATCATGAAACTCGTACAAAATGGATATAGTGTCAATATTTAATTCATATAATGTAACTGAGATCTCCGTCAGATTATAATTATTAATTTTGCTGGGCGTTCTATTAAATGTTGGTAAGGTATGGGTATGGTCGTCAGTGCCCGGCATTGTCGTTATTGTATTTCATTATCGTGCTTACCTTAGCGTTACGAGCACCGCGTAGGTACACTCAAACAAATTATATTGTCTTCTTTTTAACGAATTTTGACAATATCTTTTTTAGCATCATTGCAGACATAATTATAACCTTGAATTTGCGTTAAATATCATGAAGAGTTTATCGGATTGAGATCTAGTAGACTACTTGATGCTGCAACATCAGATCAAGGTTACCAACATGTCATAGAAATACCACCGAAGTAATGGTGTACCAAATTTCACACCAACCGGACCTGTGGAAGTTAGTGAAATATTATAAATAATAATATAATTATATCTTCACACATTCCACACAGCACCATCTAGTTCCACACTAAGAAACCATATGGCTGTCTGGCACTATGGATACCAGACAGTCGATATAATACATACATTAGTTTTTTTTTGTTGTAAATACATACATATTATAAATACAAACATCCATGACTTAGGTCAAAAGTAAATGTTAATACAAACATTTGGCCCTAGCAAGATTCGAACCCGCGATCGTTTGGTTAACAGCTAGGGTTACTAGCCACTAGACCAAACGTGTCGTCGCAATCCATTCGTCAACTAGGAAATGGGCTGATGATCTTCAAATGGTCAAAATTGGTCTATTCGTTTGGAAGCTGCGATTCCATAGATTCCATTACCACCCCGTTTTTGCGTCGGGTGTAGGAGGTTTAAAATGAAAGGTGTACGTGCTCCTGCTAGGTACTGTCCCTAGAAAGATAATAAGTTATAATCGGCATTCGTACAACTTTGTATTCTAGGGAAATAACTAAGTTCCTGTTACCATTACGTACACAACATTGCCTTGACTATAAGTTGTGTACCTACAAAATTAACTATAATATAAATAGTTAATTCTGTATAGTTTAATTGATCCTTAAATTTTTTTGTAATATGCACTCGTTATTTTTTCCTATTATTTTGATTTACGTATGCATTATACACGTATGTAGAATTTTTATTTATCGATCCACATGCTCTTTAAAGTAGGTACCTTGTTTTAGTTGCCTATTTGGTTTAAATTTGATTATAAACTTATCGAGCATACATATTCAAGACTACTTACTTTGATTCTTATTGATTCTTCATAGTTAGATTTTATTTGACAAAAATGTATTTACGTTTATTTTCTCTGAAAAATGTTAACAAATTACGTATTTAATAGGATTTATAACCAATATTGTAGTTACAAAAGAGTTTTGTTAGCCTAAAATTTTAGAAAATCATTAATTATTTGGCGTTTTAAGTTTCAACCATTATTTAAAACATCGTGGTAAACATCTTGTTAAAAACTAATAAAGGACTTTAATAATTTTGTCTAACTACTAACTACCTACTGGTAGGTACATTGTAAAATCTAAAAACATTTCGACAATTTGGCTACACTATCTAAATCAAAATTACACTTTTTACAGGAGAGCTAATCGAAAAAAATTAAATTATTTTTGTCTATTTTTTTCTTATTAGATATATCAAATATATGCATATCATACATCGTTAGAAGCGTATTTCTAAGTAGCATTAAATTTTTTAAGTACTTTTATCATAAACTGAATACTAGAGGAGATATTTAATGAGCATATAAGTTCCATTTGAATATAAAAAAAATTATCAAACTATACTAAATATTGAATAAGACAACCATAAGTCTTTTTGCAACATACAATATATAAGGGATTGCGATTGTATTTTTTTGTTTTATATGGCCCTTTAGTTTTTAAGCGGCGATATATTCAGATGTAATTTTGTTTTGAATTCAAATATCTTAATATGTATATAAAAGGCGATGCATTAAATATTCATAAATAACTGGACACGAAAGCTTAAGGGAATCCCCGTAATAACTATCATAAGAACAGTTCCCCGATTTTTACCTGGCAATTTAAAAAAAATGTAACTCACTTATTTTGTTTAACAAATATTCAACTGACTGTACTTCCATCATCGCAGTTTAATAACGAGCAACATACGTATCCGACGTTAATCATGTAATAAATAAAGCCTCTGTTTATTGCTAAGGGCTTCATAGTAAACTTGGAATAGGTACAGTTAAATATTACGTTGTTACCTTACCTTCGTATTGCCTTTACGGACAATGTAGTATCAGTTCATGGCTGTATTAACTTACTTGTTTTTCTTTGCAAGCCTGCCAGCGTAGCAGAGGACGTCATAGAAATGAACTTCGTAGACAATGAAACGAAAAAAGTGGAATTTCCTTTTTGAAAAACGATTTTAGGTCTTTCATTTTAGTCATCTATAGTGTACATTTAAATATACAAATAAATGTCCGGTTTTATAGACTTTTAATACGCTTTGCTTTAGTTAATCTGGTTAACACACTTTTTTAAATGAATACACATTTAAAAATATGTAAATAATTATTTAAAGCCTGAATTGTATAAAATATTTCTCAATAAATATTGGAATTCTGTATTAAAGCACGAATGAATATACGAATTAAAATTAAACATCAAAACGTGGCTGAAAGTTAGATAATGAGTGCTCTGCGGGTCAACGTAAATCCGGAGTTGATAATCTGCATTCGCTATGTGTTAGGTAATATTTGAAAATTGCTGTTATATGAAACTACAACAGTTAATTTGTATTTGTGAATTAAGTATTATGTTAGCTATGAATGGTTGCCTTTGTGCGATATGGACAAGATCAATGTTGAGTAACCAAATTTTTATAGTGTTACAATAAATGGAATACTGTTACACTTTATCTATGGAAAGTCACGATTATAGAAATAAAAATCTGATACTATATATTGAGTTGGCAAGAAAGTTCTTTCGATTTGCACCAGCGGGGCCCTAATTCTGTAACGCCATTTTGCGATTTCTTACTTCAAAACCACATCAATTCTTTAAATTGTTACGACATCTGCTAAAAACTTATTCTCTAGTTAATTTTAGATTTTTTCTTTTGAGATTTCGAAGACGATATCTTTAGGCTCATATAGAAATGAATTTCGTTTAATTTTGTTTACAACTGTCAGTTTACAGACAGTTTATGGACAGTTTAATATAGTGTAAAATGAGCATTATAATAATATATACACATTTACTTTTTTATTTTCATAAAGACAAAAAAGCTTTTGTTTGAAAAAAATCGTTCTGAAGATTTTTCCCTGAAAGATGACAAACGTTCTGGACGACCTTCTGAAGTTGATAATGACAAAATGAAAGTCATAGTTGAATCGATCATCATTATTAGTATTTTCTACAATCTGAAGTACGGCTTGTTAAAACTTCGTTCGTTGAGAAAGTTAATCAATTAAAATGTTCTTTATGTTAAACAAAAGTATCGTAATGAAAATTAAAGGTCCACCGATTTTTAATTTGTACTTTTGTTACGTCACTGGATTTAATAAAATTAGTAAAGTCTAATCAAAATTTGTGAAATTTCTAAAGTAATTTTTTTAATTAATTAAATTAAAATATGTCCTTTAATTAGTGACGATTTCATTATATTCAATTTACTAATTAATATTATTATGAATACGAAAGTATGTTTGTTTATTTGTTACGCTTTCACGTCTATAAAATTTGCATACACGTTATCAGGGACATTTGTTTTCGGCGAGTGAGTAAGAGATGCCAGAGCCCATTTTCTTATTCCCCCTAATCCCATTTAGGTCTATCTTTATCCTATTAAGGGCGGCAGTGTACTTGTAACAACAATGTCATTGCTTGTGGTGAAACAAGCCACCTACGAGTACCATTAAATAGACAGTCAACTATTTATAGACGTGTCTGTCCTTCGTCTGACTTCTTCATAAAGAAATTTAATTCCAAAAAACGTCAAATTTCAATTCAAACATAATTACAAGCATCAGAACTAAATATCTTTTCTGAGATAGGCTCTTTTTTATATGTTTGTGATATTTTTTTTTTCGTACAATTTTTTTCAATTTTCGGGACGTTATTGAAAATCAGCCATATGATTTACTTACATAATAGTGCTTAGTTAGGTTTTACACACACACGCATCATTTTAACGTTTTCAAATGATTTAAGCAGTGGCTGAGCATGCTGAGCTTACTGAGCCGTCATTTGGGAAACACCTCTGGCCTTATTAAAGACAGTGAAATAACAGCATGTGTGCTTTTGTGTTTCGGTAAGTGAGTAAGGGATGCCATTGATTATTATTCAGGGATTATTTGAGTTATAGGTGATGGCAGCCACTTACCATCGAGTGAACCGTCACCCTGTGTGTCGATAAAAAAGAATTATTTGCTTGAGTTATCTCCTTTTTTTGTAAAATTCCCCAACTTTGTGGGAGAAATAAACTTTCTTTTTCTGTTATTCTTAATATTCTAATATAATACTTTTGATAGTTAAACAGATACAGTTTTATAAAACTATGCCATAGCTTTGGTAATAAGAATTTAGAGTCTCCCATTATGCTCGATTGTTCGAGTGTTTCGATGTATATTGTAACATTCCAGTATTTTTCAGATTATGAGTCATTCGACAAAGTAGGAAGCGTTATTCCCAAACGCAACATAAACCTGGATAATAAAAACAATTCCACATCGTTTCAGAGTTATTCTTACTGTCTGTTTGCCTCTCGCTCTGATTTGGGTAAGTGGCTGAAAGGCCGCTTGGGTATAGCCGACATAAAGGTAAGGTTTTAGGGAATGGTCCCAGTTTTGACGCAAAATTAACATCATTTGACATTATGTGAAAGTGACGTTTCGTTATATAATTGTATGGTTTTAATCGTAACTAGAGCTGGTTGAAATTCGACTATAGACAAAATAGTGTACCAGTTAACCAACTTTACAAGCATAGTAATTATTTTTGTTTACTACACGTCATTGTGTTGTGTCATCGAATCCAAAATGGCAGCTATTGCGTCATGTTGGTAGCACTGCTTTTTAGTGTTGCCAATTCAAAACTAAACATTACGGTTTGGTAGATTTTGAAGTTGTACAAATTACGACCCGGTCCAATTTGGGCAACTTTACCCTATATCTATCACTACATATTATACAACAAAGTCCTCGTCTGTCTGCCTGTCTGTTCTCGATAAACTCAAAAACTACTAGAGATAGAGTGGTTCTCGAGAAAGGGTTTAGTATATAATTTATAAACTTATGCCGGCGAAGTCGCGGGCAGCAGCTGGTTCTGATATAAAAAGATATTGTATTTTTGTTAGTACCTAATGAATAACTTAACTTAACTTAACACACTACCTACTGGACCGCTTTTAAAATTCTTATACCTATAGAAAGCTACATTAGCAGGGAGTAACATGGACTAAATTTTATAAAGTTGCACGGACGAAGTCGCGTGCAAGAACTAGTTACATATATAATTTCAATTGATAGTGTGAGTCCAAAAGAGTAAATTTTTCTATGTTTGCTATTGTCAACTTACTAATGTTTTTCGTTCGTCTCCTCATTCCTGATTCGATCTCGCAGTGTAACTTTCTTACGAGGCCCACGTTTCAACGCCATATGACTGGCAACACACTGGCCGAGAAATTTTGGACAAGAGTCTCGGAGCTTCCCGAACGCTTTTCTTCCTAACTGGATTCGAATTTTTATATAGATAAATATAAAATTAAGTGAGATTTGTTTTTATAAATCAAATGACTATTATACTTTATAATTATAACAAAACGCCCTCAATGCGACCACAAATAGAGGTAAGGTCTCGAGAGGGTGCTCCCAGCTTCTTATCGCAGAGTTTTTCCATCAAATCGGTGCCCTTTTTGTCAAGGACTGTTTGTATCAAGAGAACAATGGGGGTCGTCTTGCGTGTTTTCATAAAAACTTGTCACACATAAACGTAACATTATTAAAAAAGAAACCTAATTTAAGAGGTTATCTTGTAACCTCAATATTTAATTTATTTAAAATCATTTTAACATGATGGTATAGGGTTGCCGAAAGAACCATAAGAAACCCGAAATGCTACCAAACATTTCACACAATTGAGAATAGTTTATATAAACCATTTTTCTTACTTTACTTCACGATTACAAAGTTTTTAGTGTTCACTTAAAAGAAAACAAGTGAAAACGAATGTCAAATAAAAATATTGTAAACTAGCTGGCGCTAGTATAGCTAGTATAGCTTGAAAAAGAAAAAAGTGGCCTATCCTGTGTCATGTACGTCTGAATGTTTATCTACCAAGTTTCATGAAAACCAGTTAATTCGCTTAAGAGTTATGGAGGAATATACATACATACAAAACCTACACTTACAGATTTATTATTAGTATTGATTATGTACTATTACGGTACTATCATGATCTAAATATTCCGTTTGGTTAACGCAAATTTCTTCAGATACACTTTGGTGTAAGGGCGACCTATTTTGACTCAACCTGAACATACCAAAATAAAATTGTGATAAACCTTTATTGGTGTCCTTAGGAGCGGCGCAACTTTTGTTCTCACTTTTTCTTTTAAAAAAAATGCTACTTCCATATTATATGACATAAAAAAATTGTGTGAATATTTCATCGTCGATTCATTGATAAATTAATTGGCATATTCATAAGTGATAAAAATACATTACGAAATCAAATTACACGCCAAATTGAATCAAATAAAAGGTAAATAACAAATTATCATGGAGTCCTGCTTTGGCCTTGTTTTTCCAGCTTTTGCCCGTGACTTCATTCTTCTTAGGTGTTAAAATATTTATTTAATACTAGCTGGCGCCCGCGACTTCGTCCGCGTTGAAAAAGAAAAAAAGTAGCCTATCCTGTGTCCTGTACGTCTAAATGTTTATTTACCAAGTTTCATGAAAATCAGTTAATTCGTTTAACAGGAACATACTTACATTCAATACCTACACTTACAGATTTATTTATTATTAGTACTAGCTGGCGCCCGCGACTTCGCCACCTTGAAAAAGAAAAAATTATCCTATCCTGTGTCCCGTACACTGTTATCTACCACTGTCTCAATGTTTATCTACCAAGTTTCATGAAAATCAGTTAATTCGTTTAACAGGAACATACTTACATTCAATACCTACACTTACAGATTTATTTATTATTAGTACTAGCTGGCGCCCGCGACTTCGCCACCTTGAAAAAGAAAAAATTATCCTATCCTGTGTCCCGTACACTGTTATCTACCACTGTCTCAATGTTTATCTACCAAGTTTCATGAAAATCAGTTAATTCGTTTAAGGGCCTCTTTCAAGAACTAAAAATAAAGTGTTGATTAGTTACTTTTAGAAATCATTTTCTGTTTTATTGAATAATGCACTCGGTTTACTGCATCATTCGATAGAAGAATTTTTTTTATTTGGGACGTTTACCGTACAAACAAAGGTATATCAGCTAAATTATTCCCGGTGACAGGTGACTTGACGGTTTAGCCTAATTGACGTTCGTGAAATAGGCGCTAAGAGTTATGGAGGAACATACATACTTATATACATACATACATACATACATACATACATACATACATACATACATACATACATACATACATACATACATACATACATACATACATACATACATACATACATACATACATACATACATACATACATACATACATACATACATACATACATACATACATAAATAAATAAAAATAAAAAGCCTTTATTTGACCAAGCTACAATTTCAACTTAGTTTCTAAATTACTAACTAATTCCTAGGTAAACAAACTTAAATTTTTCTTTCATTTAATACTAGTAATCCTATTTAAAGTGCATTAAGCTAGGCCCCCAGGTTGGGTAAAGGCCTCCTCCAAAGTCTATCCTGCGCTATTTGCAACCAGTTTGAGCCAGCGGCTTTTTTGATCTCAGCATTCGTAACATTGTACGTTGCTAGTTGCTATATGAATATGTTGAATTTTATTTTTGTTCTTGTTTTTTGTTACTGCGGTGATTAACTTTGGAGGGTTATGGTCGTACTCTTCCACGGTGACCAGCCGGATTGGAAGAACATATATGTTTCTTGTTTTTATTTGTGTGTTAGTTTTTCTATGTTGGAGGAGGAGGCGTTTAATTTCTATGATTGTTTGTTCTGAATGTTATTATTATTTGGTGTGTTTCTGACTACATAGTTTAGTAATCCCTGTTTTATTACTCCCTCCGAAAAGCTGCTAGACCTATGGACCGATTGTTTTATTTTGTTCTTCTTACTTAATTGTGCATTTTTCTCTGTATTGGTTGCAGTGTCATTATCGGGTGAAGAAGGCAATTTTCGTTTTGTGTTGTTTTTCGTTATTATCAATTTGTCGTATATAATTCTGGCTAAATTTCCCTTTTCTCTTTCCAAATGTAGTTGTTCTTTTAGTTCCTTTCTCTTTTCCAGTACGTATTTTGGATAGTCTTCTTTAATGTAAAAATTTGTATCTTTTAACGTTCTTTTTTGTTTCATAAATTTTATTTTTGTGCCTAGATTTGAGAAAGTCACTACTATTGGGCGTAAACTATTTTCTTTCTTCCCTATTCTTTTTATTTCTTGAATGTCGCTGTAGTTTATTTTTACAGAGAGATATTGTTCCGCCCAGATAATAAAGTTTCTTTCTAAGCTCGCGTACGACTTTTCATTCTCCTCTATTCCAAAAAATACCAGATTATTTTTTCTTGCCTGTCTTTCTAAAATATGTAGCCTTTTTTCTTGGTTTTCTACTTTTTCTTTCAGCTTTTCATAATTTTTTTCTATTGCTAGGAACTTTTCTTCAAACATCCTGCTGATATTCTGTGTGACTTGCTCTGTAACGTTCTTTCCTGTTTCCCGGATTTCCTGTCTTTGATTGTCCAAATCATTTTTTATTGTTTTAAGTGCGTTCAAAATTTCATCCATAATTTTATTTTTAAGAGTTGGTCGTAATGGAACTCGAAGCGCCCTCTTGTGGATGTTGGTGTAATGATGTCCGTTGATACTTATGGGTCAATACTTAGGTCTGACGAAGTAGTTCAGACGCTAGCCGTGAGATGGCGCTTGAGACAATTCCGTAAATGATTTTTTGACGGAATTTAAGTTATTGTCGGTTTTAAATGCTTTGTCGGTTTGAATGCGGAATATATTTGTTTGTGTTCACTGTGTTCACTTCACCGTTAATTTCAGTTCTTGTAGATAACACTGAGAGAAAAGTGATTTTTTATGAGATGTATTGTCACTTATATTTTGATTGATTTTTATCACTTTTTGCTGATTTTTCACTTATACTTTACACTTTTAGGATTTTTTATGACTTAATGTATTTTTTTTAGCAACTGTGTCCCTTGAGATAACGGAAAATTGTTTATTATGTAAAATTATAGACAGAGCCGATGTCAACAGCGGCAGTGACGCCTACCCTCTCCACATACATACATACAGAAAAAAATTCTGAAAATGGTTAATTTAGTTTCAATATCATGTATAGAGCCTATAAACACGATATCTCTGAAAACAAAGTAACTTACTCCATGAACAACCCTTACAGATTTATTATTAGTATTGATTGATGATGATGATATATTTTTGTCAAGCGTTGATTTTTATTTTAGAACGGTACTTTTTTCTGGATGAATGCTAAGATTCCCTCACATAGATGTTAAGTTTCATTAGTAAATTATACGAGTAATTTTCGCTCTCCATTTTAAACATATTAAAACTTACCGGTAGCGGTATTTAAAATTGTCTCACTGAAAAATAAACGAATTTCGGAGAGAAATTTTGCTTAAAAAAATTGTCACTCTTTTTTCCTGGATCCGAGCGTAACAACTGAAAGAGAACGATATGAAATAACTGACATTATCAAGAATGACGTGACATTTACATACATTATTCGTGAAGTGAAATTTCTTATTCCATTGATGTGATTGGACTGAAATAAAATCACACCGACGTTTTATGTAGGTATACATATTATTATATATTATTATGTCTTCACATATAATATATTAGTCCCTAAGCAAACTTGTTGTGTCCACAGGGTAAAGATTCAGCGAATGTCCAAGTCCCAGTACTCGACATTGTGGAGTTTCATTCATTAGTTTATACATATGTATGTGCGGCTTCGTAAACTTGGAATTAGGTCTCTAATAAATCTAGATATTTCTACACACATACACAAATAAATTAGTCAAAGTTATCTAGTATAGGAACATTTATGTCGCTGTTGATCTTGTGAAATGAATTTTGGTCTATTTTGGTAAAATTGTGGTTAAAATTACGGTTGAACCAATGTCGTAAAAGAAGTATATTATAAAAAATATATTAGTAAAGTGAAAATAAAAAGTAATAATTTTCTAATAAATAGCTAATGAAGGAAAATCTTCTTGCAAACGTATCCTGAATTATTATAAGAAATCGAATTATTTTTGAGATAAATAATTTGATTTAATTTTAGTATTTTCATTATATTTACTAAAACTAAGATATTTTATATATTATTACAAATTGTCCTACCAAGCAGCTTGCATGAGGTAAAAGCCAGGCAGCCAGAGTGTTAGTTAAGAGCGGGCATAAAGAGAAATAGCCAATCCTAGATTTGAATTTTATCTAAGTAAACAAAGTCTAATTTAATTAATTTTTTTAAATAGATAAATACATTATAAATGAAAGTGACGTCTGTAACAGAAAACATAATAATAAAGAAATTTTCTCGATAGAAAAAAATCACCAAGTGAGCTCTCATTTCCATCGATTTTAGTTTTATTTTCAAAATGACACACATTACAAAGCTAAAAGTGTATCAGTAATTTCACTTCACATATTATCTAAGGCTGTATGTAACAATTTTTCATTTGACATTGTAGTTTACGAATAATTAATATTTAATAGGTTTGGCACTCATAACATTTTTATTGAGCGAGATGCGCTATCTTCCGTCGCATGTTGTGCGTAGTTCTACGTATTTTGTGTCACTGTCATGTCCAAGGGGCCACGCGGGTCAAATTACAAATTTTGTTTGCTTTATACCCATTCTTAATAAATAGACCATACCTATTAATTGGTCAGAGGCCTGTCACTATATGTAGGACGTTTCTATAATATATAATGGATAATACAAAACAGTGCAGTAAACAGAAACAACAATCCAGGCAAAACAGCTGAACAATGCTTTGAGAAATATATTGAAACAATTTGCGAGACATACGCTCTCCAGCTTATCTGGACTTACCAACGATTGGCTTCAATCCAAATAGATTCCATGTAAACTATGTAAAATTGAGTCGACTACACTTGCTGTCCTTACAAGAGTTCGCTGAAAATCACTTAGCGTTTTCGATTCTAATACTTATTAGTGGCATTTACAACTATTACTTTAATGAATAATACACTTGATATTTCTTTAACTGTTGTTTAATTAGATAATACAATACAATATATAAGCTTACAAGCATGATGGATTACAAACATTATTTTGAATATGCTTGTTAATTCCAACCTATAACGTTAACAAACCTGTTTTGTGTATTCTAATCTAAAGCCTTCTTCTAAGGGGAAATATTTTAAAAAGATAAAAATCTTTTCAATGATAAACGAAACCCTATGATACTATTTTTTAAGTCAATAATATATATATAAACGCAATTAAAATTAATCGTGTTCTAGATTGCCATTGCGTTTAATTGCGCGAGCAAGTTTGTTTTTTACTCATTTGTTAAATATTTTAGTGTCACATAAGTTAGTGTTCTTTCACCGTCAGATAATTAGTAGCCCTATTTATGTAATTTCAAAACTTCTAATGAATAACTGCGATTACTAAATTTTTGTACGGTCTATTTTTGTGAGAACATATTTTACAAAAACTAAATATCATTTTCAGTTTTGCTTTGTACACAAAACAGTCAAGTTATATCAGTCGATGTTAAAAATGTATGAATTCTTACAGATTCGCGCGACCTCCTTCCCGTCAACAGTTTTCAACAAAAATCAAAACTTCCACTTTCTGTGTTTTCAACTTAGTTTTCGTCTTGGAAAATACTACTGAATTGTCGCATAAAATGTTGAGTGCTATAGAATTTACACAAATGTTTCCTTCCCTTTACAGTACGAGTACTATCTTGATCTGTTATTTAGTTGTTAACAGAAGTTCTGGACAAGACAAGAGGCATTGGAATTATTTCAGGTTTCTTTCAGAGGCTTAAGTTAGCACTAACATAATCTCACTATAATAAGACAGACAGACTATAATAGTAGTGGTAGGTTTCGCAGTTTTTTCGGCAGCCCTTCTGGTAGCAGTAACCACACTCTTACAGAACACCACCATGAAATAACAGCATGTGTGCTGTTCTACTATAATGAGTGTGTAATAAAATAAATGCCAAAGATCATTCCCCTGTAGGTACTCTCTTTACCCAAGTTACAGGAAACGGAACGAAAAACAGGAAACGAAAAAACGGAAGAAAGCTTCTCTTTTTTCTTCGTTTTTGCATGTCAAACAATTTTCAGCATTTGAACATTTTTTTAAATAAATTTATTACGTACTAGCTGGCGCCCGCGACTTCGCCCGCGTGAAAAAAGTAGCCTATCCTGTGTCCCGTACATCTAAATATTTATCTACCAAGTTTCATGAAAATCAGTCAATTCGTTTAAGAATTGTGTCGTTCATTGTAAAAGTGAACTATCTCCTTGTAACTGAATTTTAGAATAACGAGCTTTTCGCGAATTATAGTGTAGGAAAAAAAATATAAGCATTCATTCATTGTTTTCACCTATGGGATTTTAATGTAACTATTGGAGTTACTTCACTTTTATATTGAAAGTTATGACTAAATGTGATACCATTAGGCAAGAAAAGATGGTTTTAAAAATAGGGAGTTACACCACTTTTACAATGAACGACACAATTATAGAGGAACAAACATACATACATACATACAATACCTACACTTACAGATTTATTATTAGTATTGATTCAAGTCTTGTCGTATCTAGAACTTAAAATAAATTTACAACGACGATCATTGTCGTGCTCGAGTCGATCCGTCAGTTTCAATGAAAACTTACTTAGACTTATAGGGAACAAACAAACTTTGCTCTTCCATCATATTGAGTTGTGAATCATTTTTAGAACTTTTTGTCGTTTTTCCTATATCAATCTACATCACAAACACTGAGCTTCAGTGTGACAAAAACAGCAGGCAACAAAAAATTGTTTTGTTGTTAGTTTCGATAGTATTTTCTTTTTATTACATTTTTGTAGCAATGAATAGGGCAAGTGAAATTTCACTCCGCGCCAGTGCTTACTTATCTAGCTCCATCTGGACTTCTCATCCTTTGAAGCGTCGCGTCAAAATGCGGGACTTGAGACTCAAGTAAAATTGTTCGAATAACCAATAATTCCATAGGTGCTTCTCCTTGAATGTTCGGTTGTGCTATGGTAAGTAGTTCCATTTAATTCCTACATCGAGTTCACTACCTGACCTCTTCCATCAGCTTAGCGTCGTAGATACGAAGTTTGCTCTCTACTGAAGTATTTCCTACCGCTGCAACATAGGCCTCTTCAAGTGAGATTTAGATAAGTTTATGCAGAATCAAAGTATTCTCATAGAAGTGAAAACAGAATCAAAATTTATTTTAAATTATCACCACTGACTTTCCCCTAGGTGACAATAGTAAGCGTTTACAACATAATTCACTACCCACACTTCTTATGAACTCCCAAAGCGCATATACTCCTAAACTTGTGCGAATTATTTGTCGATAACGGCACAACTTACTTGTGAAATTCGCGGGTGAGATTTTGCCCAGAGGAATAAAGTTTTTAAAAGTACAAAAAAGGATACTATATAGCGATGAAACAAAAACGTGTGTTGACGCGCTAAGAGTATCATGAATATGTCTATGAAAGTTTGGTAATCTTCGCACTTAGACAGGTTGTAATAGCTTAAAATACTAAGAAGTAAATGATAACGCAACGAAAACTTAATATACATGAACAAATATAAAAAGCTTCTAAGAACTAAAACTATTAACAAATAGAAAAAGTAAGACACAAGTGAGATTTACATCCAGATTCCAAAGTTTCCATTTCCAAAGATGATCCTGCCGGGAATCGAACTCGGGAACCCTAGAACCACTCATCCAACAGTCTAGTCAAATAATTTTCTTCTCTTTTATTTAAACTATCACTGTATTATTTATTTAATTTATTTAGTTGTGATACCCATTTCGACACTGTTAAGCATTAAGATATTTTTGTTTTGTTAAAAAATTCAAATACAATAAAGAATTTTCTATAAAGTCATCATAAATTTTTTAAGGCACCACGTGTACGAATCTGCAGGTAAAAATTAATTCTATTCAAAAGTGGCCGAAACGAGGCCGTGTCGGCTTACATTTAACAGCATTTTGACGGAATGTCAGCTTAAAAATATAAAAACCCGCCATTTTTATGATTAACGTCAGCGTGAAATGTAAATCGCGAAAATATGTGAAACTCGTTCGCAGACAATATAAATATTTGGTTTCAACTGAGAAGGCCGCACATAAAAATGATGCATGACCCGATGCGGTCGTGCCGAGACCCGAATTACACTGAAATTGGGTAATTTTTCCCCAAATTTAATTCCGTTATACGTAAAAGCATTTCGTTGTATTTGAAATATTTTTATCGTTGTTGAAAATTGTTTATCGATACTATATTTCTATACCCTAAACCTTCCCAACGGGCATTTGCGGCCAGACTTATTTTATTATCAGATTATACTCAGACTAAAATTATAAAACATTGTATTTTGTTTACTTCGAATATGTAATTTATTTAATTATACTGAAAAGAGCAGCTGACAGGCTGACATTACGCTTGAAGGTAATTGTACCGTTCGCCTCTATAGCAAGCGCACTGCTGACTGATAACCTCTTCCTGTTATCAAGTGGAGCGTTGCCGTCAGGCTGCCTGGTGACCTTCACATAAAAATAAAACCTTAAAATTTTCATTAGCCAGGAATTTATCATCGAGCATTTTGTTTACAAAAAACAATTTACTCTCACCCCTGGGAGTGAACGAGATTATAAGTTTTTCCGCATTCCAACTCACTTTATCCACCAAAAAGTTGATTCGCGAAATTACTGATATTTTACTCTATATTTTACTGACTCCTTCGGAGAAACCAATGCCATAGAAACTTATTTACGTATCCGGGCAAAACATTCCTATCGTCAAGATCGTAACATGTCTGAGCAATGGACCGTGTAATTTAGGAAGAAACTTTTTATTGGGACCCGGGTAAACCGAGCGAGACCAATTATTTTTATCCGGGCCCAATATATGCCAACGAAGCTTTCTCTCACAACATTTGTTTAACAATATGTTTACTTCGGGATAAAGAGAAAAAACAAACAAATGAATTATTTTAATCATCACCAAAACTTTTCTTAAAATCATAAATATTTTCACTAATGGCGACAGGCTACAGGGATTTGAATCATTGTTTTTAGTTTATATAATGTTACTAGTAATAAACCAGACTGCTCGGATACAATTAGAATACATGTAGGCTATTTTTATTCATTATTGTTTAATATATAAAAAATTGTAAGCATTTCTCTTACCTTATACTTACCACAGTCGCTCTATATTCAATGCTTCATCTTGGATGCGATTCAGTTAGGCATGGCATGTTGATAAATTGTAACGTTGCCATATATACTGTAATGTCGGCGTGAAATAAAATGTCTAGACAATGGATTACAGACATTGTTATCTTCTTGTGTATAAATACGTGTTAGATAATAAATAAATAAATAATAAAATCTTATTTCTTATTTACTCCTATCATCATTACCATCATTATTATCAAATGAGCTATAATAGACTGAACATAGGCTTTCCCATTTAATTTTTCATTAAGACTGGTCCGAAGCAGCCTGGACCCTCATCAGTTCGTTTGTCCATCTTGTGGGTGGACGACGGACTTCCTGCACTGCCGTTGCTGGTAAACTGCGCTCTTGTCTCTCTACGTGCGCGAGGCGAGGCTTTATTTAGCTGGCATTTTCCTACAATTACAAGTTAGCAGTAAGTAATAAGAACTTAAAAAGTCTTCATTCATATCTTGAGAATTCAACATAGGTACTGATTAGGTAATTAAAATCAACCAGAGAACTCAAAGCCAACAATTTGTTAGACCAATAGTTAGTACAGTATCATTTTATTAGACGGTTAGAAGTAGTTCCAATTTAATAGCGAAGTTCTATGTTTCGGACCAAATCAAGTATAGCTCTCGTTAAGGATTGTTATAGTTCAGTGTAAACATACTATTGGCCATTCAAGAATCGGAGCTCGCTTTGAAATGTCAGACGCAGTAGTCAATAGATAGATCTATATTTACCTAATAGCAAAATCTTTCGAAGTTAATTTCAATATAAACATATTAGACAGGTATTCAGGAGTTTTATACTACTGCCGAAATTAGTTCTTAATTACCGCGTCTGTTTTTATGTGTTGCCATAATATGTCGGAGCACATTCCCCCATCCTATTCCCCCTTTTTTTTCAAGGGGAAATCCATCATGGATACCCATAGGCCCGGGGTGGCCAGTGAATTATGTCGGACTCTAACCGACTAAAGCCAGCTTGGTGTTCCTACGCACTACCTAGATGGTGGGGACTGGAGAAATGAACAACGTCCATCCGAGACCCCCCACCGGCAGTTGTCTAAAGTCGGACCAATCGCAGAGAGTTCTCGCTCTATGCATTTATCAAGGACTTGTGATATTTATCAAGGAATTCTTTAACAGAATAAAAACATTCCTCCAACAACCAGGCCGTCAAAGCCCTGCAGAATTTATTAAAAGGCAAGCCAGTTATATACTTTGGCAGTGAATTATAAATAAGAGGAATCATGTAAACACAATTTCTCTTAAATAACACTAATTTGGCATTTCTAGACAAATCCGTACACATTCTCTTGTCAATTAATTGTCATTATTAGTAAAAAGGTGTACATTCTGCTTAGCAAATTTTGCTGCTTCTAGTATATAAATACTAGATAGTGTTAACAATTTATGCTTTTTAAAAACGGGCCTACACGACTCAGTCCATTTCATTGAGAACATTGCTCTAACACATTTTTTTTTGCGCTACGAATGCTCTTTGCACATCAGAAGCATTGCCCCAGACTATTATCCCATAACGTAAAGTTTTTATGCTTATGTTAATTTAATGGCCAAATCAATGCACTGACGTCAGCTTGCGACTCTTTAAAAAAAATCTGGTCTTTTGTTAAAAAACATTATTTTATCATACACGTGAGACACATACACGAAACTATGTGTGCTGTGGGAAGCGTGGGAAGGACGGGTACGGGGTGGTACTGTATTCAATATATCTAATAATAACAATGTCGCTTGTCCGATTGTCAACCACCTTGTTTAATTTGCTCAATGCTCAGTGCGTGTTGGACAGTGACCAAGTGTACATTTGTTTCAGTGTAGTGGACAATTGTGGCTTCGTTGGTGGATTTGTTGATCTAAACCATTCAGGTAGGAAACTAAACGTTTAATTGCCGTATTGATAACTTTGTCTAAGCTTGTGTACAACGTAAAATGTTACGTTAATAAATAATGACAATAATAATAAAGACAGATTAGATAAGTTCGTCAGATAGGCTGGTGGTCAAATTGATGGTAGGTGGTTACCACCGTCTATAACACAAATTGTGTAATCTATAACTTCTATAGGGGGTTGTTATTGCTGCCCAAATGACTCCAAAACGTAGTGTGCCCTGAAACTACTTGCTAGATCCATCTATGAAAAGATGGAACCGAACTCTGAGACAGAAAGCAAGAACCTTCAACCACTCAACCGAAAATCTTTTAACTAACTTAATGTCATTGAATTCAATTGGAATTAATTCTAATTTAATTAAAATAGTACAAGTGCCCCTTAAAAATTTGGCTTAAATTTAATAATTGATTAAAATTTTAGTCAGAACAAATATATAGTCAGCAATTTTCAGAATGAACCCACCATCCCCAAATTAAATTTTGAGAGCTCATTTCCCTATCCCTTGCCAATCCCCTTATCCTCAATCCTACTATAGTCGGCAGAGCACTTGCAGCACCCGTGGCGTTACTTGTTTTATAGGCGGTGGACTTTCAGCCTATCTGACGATCTTATCATTAAAAATCCATCTCGAAACATATGAAATAAAGAAAGAAAGAAAGAAAGAAAGAAAGAAAGAAAGAAAGAAAGAAAGAAAGAAAGAAAGAAAGAAAGAAAGAAAGAAAGAAAGAAAGAAAGAAAGAAAGAATTTTATTCGCACAACACAAAGAAACAAACATAATACAAAGACCACAAAACAGAAATTAATAAACAGGCAAAATATGTGATTGTCCTCGCGGCAGTGAGGTGTTTCCACCTAGCTACAATATGGGCTACTTCAAGCGAGCTGTAAACAAACTCCTGCAGGGTAGGCAGCGCGCTAGCACTCCCCTTGGTGTTGCTTGTGTCCTTAGGCGGCGGTAACCACCTACCATCAAGTAAGCCGCCAGCCTGTCTGCCACCTTTATATTACTCGTATAAAAAAAAGTGAATCGGATACTGGCTCAGCATTGTGCTGAGATACTAGATATGCACCTGCAGCGCTGATTTTTAACCAGCACCGTTTGAGACTCTTACATACGAGTATTATACAATAATACTAAAGCGTCTATTATATTAATAAATTTAATAATAACTAACATTTTTTTTAATTATAATTTTGTTCCTAAGGTTCCTAACATTCACGTAACTAATATTGCTCCATAAAATTAATTCATATATACAATGTACAATAATTTTCTACTTCTCGTACCTAGGGATACTCAATGGCATTTTTCATAATTCATTGAAGATATAAATTCAAATTAACACCTGTTTTGTTTCAAAGAGGTCACGTGTACTGAGAACAATAAGACAATGTTATTATTCTGAATACCGTACGGTAGTACAGGCTTTGTGTAAATATAATTATGTATCAAGTTAAGGCATCTGAGGAATGCCATCGCGTAACATTAGACCGTGTAATTAATTAATCGCTATACAGGTCAGCTGATAGTGGAATTATATCCACTAATTAAAACGAAGCATTCGACATAACACAAATTAGTTATTAGAAATATAGATATCAGAAGTATATATAATTATATTCTAAATGATATTAAACAACAAAATGATATATTTTTTATTTCAATATGAGACGGACAAGTGGAGAGTAAGTTAAAAAAATACTCTCTGTACTTAAATTAAATTCTCTTAAGTTTTTTTTTTGTATACAGTCATACATCCTCCTATAAATAATTAAGAAAATACATCGAAATTCTCATCGAAATATCTTGCATTCTTACAACTGTCGTAATTATTATTTATCACATGCGAAATACAAAGCCCTATCTTGTTAAAACATAATATTAGACAATTTCATTTTTAATAATTTTCTGGATTCAAGTTGAGATTTAACCCCAGCCAGAACCGATTTAAAAATTCGTGGTGTTATTTACCTCAATTTGATAAATTGATAAGATAATTTGATGATGAAGCCCAAAGAAGTTAAATGAGTTTGGGAGGGGTTCCTATCCATATTTCTTTCATAAAATGTTCTATAAATAAAATAATATTACATTACTGCTTTCCTATAATTTAATTTTATATTCAGTATGAATGTAAAGAATTTTCTACAATATAATTATTATGTAGTAGATGCACAGCCAAAAAAACTAGAAGATATTAAATAAAAACTTTTTTAAATTTATGTAAAAGATTTTCGCAATATTATGAAGAAATATGACGTGATATAATATTTTTAATCTAAAAGTTTTCGAAGATGTTTTCTTATTTGCTCAATTTTTTATGTATTTTTTAACTAATATTATAACTGCGAAATTGAGCTTGTTTGTTTGTTTCGTTTCATTCGGGTATTTTTTTCCAATGTGTCGCAAATAACTATTATCAGACAGACGGACCAAAGGCAAACAACACTGCACAGTTTTTTATTTTAGTATATTTTTTATAACAACTTAATTGTTTTTATTACAGATCCATTTGAAATGTCTCAAAACACGGACGAAGACATTCTAAGACCAAACACTTTACAAGAAGCCATAAACATGATTAAATATCTGAAAACAACACACAAACAACAGATATCGAAATTGAAAGAGGCCCATATTAAACAAACAGGCGCGGTAAAGAAATTGGAATCGATCAGGAAAATGGAACTGGATTTCTTGTCAAGCGAACTTGAGAAATACGAAGTGAACTTAGAGATAAGAACAGATGCTGTCGCTAAACAACTCGCGGAAAAGGACGACGTTATACAAAAGCAAACAGAAATAATTGAAGATCTTAAAAACAAATTGAAAGTTCACGAAGATTGCATTATACCAATAATAAATATTTGTAATACGAACGATACAAATTCCGATTCGGGAATTGTTCTAGAACACGAGTCGTCTTCAATGGCTGAAGAGAAAAAAGTTGAAAGTAAAACAGTTAGGAAATGCAGTAGAAGGTTTGCTGAGTCAATTAGTTTTCTACGAAGAGTTGATTTCTCTCCAATGAAATACAAACCTCGAAATCGTGAAGAAAATAAGAAAAAGGAGGAGAAAAAACATAGTCTACAACTTCCAGTTATCAATAAAAGATTACTCCAAAGACAATTTAGTAATGAAAGACCCTTGAGTGACGATGAGAGATCTTTATCAGTCGACTCAGCATTTTCAGATGGAGGCCTTGAAAGTTTATCATTTGTGAAAAGACCGAAGAAAAAGAATGATAGTATGACAAATCACTTCTCTGACGATGGAAGTGAAGATACTAGCGAAGAAATATTCGACAGAGTAATGACTC
The DNA here is from genome assembly GCA_945859745.1 of Synanthedon formicaeformis. Classification (NCBI taxonomy): domain Eukaryota; kingdom Metazoa; phylum Arthropoda; class Insecta; order Lepidoptera; family Sesiidae; genus Synanthedon; species Synanthedon formicaeformis. The sequence continues at coordinate 2,181,970 of OX243963.1, forward strand.
GAAGCAGCGTAAGAAAATCTGTGAAAGCTAATCCGAAATATAAAAAGATTAATCGAGCTAAATCTAAACTTTTAGAACAAGTTAAAGTAAACATTGCAGACTGATATCAAAACAAATAATTCAAATGTATAAAAAACGACTTCACCCGCTTTAAACCCGCCACAATGATGACCCTATAATCTCCAAATAAAAACCACTGTTAGTCATGGCTGACTTGTGGTTTTGAGTTCATATCACATTTGAAAAACATTTTTTAACAACTTTTCAAATTTTAATTTTCCTAAATTTCGGTTTATGTAAATTAAAAAAAAGGCAAAACCTGTACAGCCTTTCTCAAGTGAAGCCGGCTCTTATGAACAGCATTTATTTTTATATTTTATTTATACTTACAATTTATTTAAATTTATGAAGAATGATATGTGATAATATAAAATAAATTTTACTTATAAGTCAGAATATTATTATGAAACATAACCTTGTTATGATACAATTTTACTTCCTTAGACCAAAACTTGAGATAAAATGCGTTTATATACATTGCTTGTTATTTAAACAAGTCATCTGAATAATCCAGCTATCGCTAACAATTTCATTATTTAGAGAAGCTGAGATTTCATCTAGCTCGGTACTGTAGCTGAAGGATCATCTATGAATAAAAATTAAAAATCAACTCCTGACATATTATATTATAAGTAGAAAGAATATACATTTCATTACACCTATTTGAACAATGACACTTGGCTTCAGAGGGAAAAAAATTCAATTTTTCCCATGTTAGTTTCAGATTTCTGATTGGTAAAAGTTTTAAATATATATGTTTAATTTTTTCATAGTGATTTGTTTTATTTACACTTTCGGTCCAATGTTTAAATAATACATACGATTTCGAAACGTAGCTCTTTCTTCTTCTCATAAGTAGTGATAAAAAATAATTTTGTGTCACTCGAGGCCAAATTTTTTTGCTATCGGGCGGCGTATGTTGAATTCCTCGCTATGTTCTGAATTCAAAATAACTCCCTTGAGAGACAAAATCTTATTTTGTGTCCTTATTAACACAAATAACTATTATGACTTAAGAAAAAAGGGCGCCAACGAAGTCTCGAGCAAAAACTAGTTTCTTATGAAAAACTTATAATTAGATATAAAACTCAATCTATAGTGGATTAGTCTCTTTAATTATAGTAGATTAGTTGTTTAATTATTTTTTTCAATTAGCATTAGCAATGCACCAGTTATGCTGTTTGGACAAGGAAGAAAGACCGACATTGATTTGCCGTTCTCAAGATAAACAGGTGTTATATGTTTAAAATATTCCCTTTTTAATGGTACTTCAGTATTGGATTTAAAATAATAAAAAATTTACTATTTTCATTTATTACCACATTTGACCAGTATGCTTCAAATGTGAAATTTTTTCTTATACTTTTTACATTTTTCATAATTTAAAGTGACCCTATTTAAAGAGTTAATGGACCAAATACACGGTCAGTCAATCGCGTCAAATTAATAAATTTGATCGTGAATTGTAAAAACTGATGGCTTGATGTCAAACACTGGAATTCAAATCAATGGATTCAAATTTTTTATACTATAAAAAAGATGACTTAATTATGAAAATTTAAAAATATTAATAATAGTATCTAATCTAATATTAAATTGCTATTTTAAATATTTTAAATGATTCACCTTTATAATTAAGCTTTCATCTTAATTGGCTTAAACCTCACCATCTGCATGCCATTATTAAATTCAGCTTAGATGATAATCTAGCTACGTGCTGTCCCTTGAGTTTACAACACCTGCTAGTCTAGGCACTAATCCCAAGTTATATATTAGTTGAAGTGGTTGAAGGCATGTAAAGGCCTGTGCAGATATCGCTGTATTTATAATAGCCACTTTAGATATATTAAATAAAAACTACAAGCATATTGAAAGATTTTTTAAACTTTATACAAAATATTTTCGCAATATTATGAAGAAATCAAATACTAATAATAAATCTGTAAGGGTTGGTCATGGAGTAAGTTACTTTGTTTTCAGAGATATCGTGTTTATAGGCTCTATAGATCATACTGAAACTAAATTGACCATTTTAAGAATTTTTTTCTGTATGTATGTATGTTCCTCTATAACTCTTAAACGAATCAACTGATTTTCATGAAACTTGCTAGAAAAACATTTAGACGTACGGGACACAGGATAGGCTACTTTTTTTTCAACGCGGACGAAGTCGCGGGCGCCAACTAGTATGTAATATACATATATCGATGTATATGGATGGGCCCTATGGAGGCCTATCGATGTATATGAACAAAAAAATAACTACGGTTCAGTACTCATTTTTTGTAAGAATTTTGATTTCCTGACATGATGAATGAATATGTAAAAGAAAATGGAGGGTAATTGGGGCAAAAAATAAGCAAGGTCGATTCTTCCAAACGTTTGACCCGGGGTGAGCACAGTCGTAAAGAAGAGTCATGGCTGATCGGAGCCCTGGAATATTCAACTTATGACCCAAAAAAACATTTACCCAAAACGTTGATGTATCTGAATATTCAGGACTGACATTAGTCACTCGTTTTGGAACTTTCACGCAAAAAAATATTTTATCAAAAGCTTAGATTACGGATCACACTTGTATTCTTAATCAAAGATCAAAAGCCATTTTCTACTTGCTGAAATAATTTATTTAACAAAATAAGTTAATAATTCGTTTATTTGTTTTGTTGTACAAACTTTTGTTCGCGACTTCGCACGCTTGATTAGTGAAGGGATGCCTATCTTAATATCGGTGAGTGGAATAAACTTTTGATTCGACCCTGTAGAAGGTAGTGTAGAGATAATTTGACATAAAAATTAACTTTTTTGCTACAATTAAAATAAATAATGTATTTAAAAAAAACATAGATATAATATGCAAATTTTAAATATATATAGTGAGCCAAAGAGTTACCTAATATTTTTTTTATTTACTCTAAAAAATATATTGTGAGATGTTAAAGATAAAGATCTGGGCTGTCTAAAAGTAAAAGAAGTTTAGTGACTATAGTAGTCTTTACAAAAGCTATATACTAGTATTTACTAAATACTTAAGATGATACTTACTTGAAAGCACTATGTCGTATTATAAATATTATAAACATGACATGGTTCTTTTAATATTTTAATGTTACAATTCTCGAAAAAAGTATGCAAAGAAAATAAACTGAAATTAGATAACGAAGGAATCGAGCACAATGAAACAGAATTCGTTCTCAATTTTGTCACAGGAAAAAGTGTGCCTAAATAATAAAAAAGCCCGGCAGTACCTCACGCCTCTGGTTCACAAATATAATATTTCGCCTCCGAAATACCATATTTTACAACCTCTCCCAAAAGAGTACTTCAATTTACTTCGTTATACCTCTTAAATATCTTGTTTTCCGAAACGTGTCTCCAGCGAATTTCAGATGTCGTTTGAATACTGCACCTTAACGTGGAACGATACAAAAGATACTTGACGTGAATCTAGTAAGTATCCTAATAAAATTAGAAAAATAATAAAACTATAATAAAATTCAATGATTTTTAATTAACTACGATTAAAAATATATTTAGAAAAAGTAAAATCTATTATTATTGTTTCATATTCACTTGAGGTCGCTAGTGCTATGTAAATTTTTTGGGAGCTATACTTGTACTTTTAACTCATCCTTTATTTAGTTAATTTTGCTTTCTCACTTAACACGTCAAATATATACACCTATTGCTACTTCTTAAATTATTTAAAAAAAATTACCTAAAGTTTTCTAACTCAAAAATAACAAAATATTTAGTAGGTAGTATTATGTGATAGTCGTAAATATAATTCAACACAATATTTCTTAAGAATAGAATTAGAATAATATGTTTATTTATTTATTTTTAAGAAAAAAAATTCTTGAGAACAGAAAGACCTATTTAGTATAATTTAAAAAGTGAGGTCGTCCACTTGATAAGTTAGACAAGATAGTGCCAATTATATTACAACAGGTAAGCAATATAAAAATAAACATAAATACCTCTCACCTTTATTACCCTTTTCGTGCATCGTTGTTCTGAATGGATCGTAAAATACAAGAGGCGACAACAGGACAAAGTTGTGCACTCAGCCTTTACAGTTAGCGAACTTTTCACTTGCCTTATGCTGATTCCAAGTACATTAAATTCCGTAAACTCCTTTTTACTCTCAACGAATTTATAGAGCGTACTAAAAATATAAAAGTTTACCAGCAATACTGGTGTTTTAGAGAGCAGTGATATTAATAGGATAAATAATTGAATTGTACGCGAAAAAATAAGTCGACAATAAGAGAATGTCTTCTGTGCAGTTTTTTTTCGGATGTTCGGTGTGTGAAAAGACATAATATTATATTATGTGAATACGAGTATATTAATCAAAAGCAGGTTTGTGCGATATTGGAAAGATATCAAAAGAACGCAATATCGCGAAAACGGTGCTACTTGTGATACGTTCAAATAGGATTTTTCTGAAACACCAAGATCTGCTCTATCGATAACTCCAATATTGACCACTAGTTACCAGACACCCTATATAAATATCAATCAATCAGTCAATACTAATAATAAATCTGTAAGTGTAGGTATTCTATGTATTTATGTTCCTCCATAACTCTTAAACGAATTAACTGATTTTCATGAAACTTGGTATATAAATATTTAAACGTACGGGACACAGAATAGGCTACTTTTTTCTTTTTCAATGCGGACGAAGTTATAAAATAAAGCTAGTTATAAAATAAAGTCGCCATCTGCCTCGGTCTGATTCTCTGCTAACTTCTTTTGAACCACTACACGGGTTTTGATACGGTTTTCACAAATGGAAAGAGCGATAAACGAAGAAGATTTGTGTATATCAGTTAGTACGAAGCCATTTGGTTGCTAGTGTTCATCTAAATGAAACTTAATGCTGACACTGCTGCGACAAAATACTCTGTAAAAATATATTTCACACGTGTATTGGATATGTCATTGATCGTTATTTATTGTGACCTACCGAAACAAAGGTGCCATTGAGGTCAAAACAACGTGCCCATAAAATATTGTCCGTGGGCCCTGTAAGCCGCCGAAAAAAAATCAGGAAACATCGAGTCAGATGGATTAATTTTTCACTGGGATTACTTTTGTTACGGGATGAGATAATAAATGCTGTTTACACATACAAATGGGTGCTATCAGTGGAGATGACGTCAGAGATTTGTTCGTATTAGGGTTGCATAGATATAAAGTTTACGGAAGTGGTACTGTTGATAGCCAACTTTTATCCTGTTAGGTGCCCTAAAAATTGTTTTGTTTAAATTAGCGTAAGTACATACGTAAACACGGTTTTAATTTTGTCTTTTAATTATTCAGTGTTTTAGGAGCGATGGAGGGCACAGTCATGGCGCTAACATCTTTCAAATAAAAAGACCACCGTGATATAACAGCACGTGTGCTGTAGTGTTTCGACGAGTGAGTAAGGGATGCCAGAGCCCATTTCCTAATACCCCTTTCCTTAATTCTTATCCTGTGGTGTTGCTTGTGTTATAGGCTTTAGTCCAGACTCTTGTAATATCAACTCAACTTTTCACATCACTTCCAGTATATCTCTTGTTTGAGTTTTGTACTGTTTCCCTTAAGAGACCCAGAGCTCCGTATGTCGGAAGGGAAAGAAATTTGAAAAAGCTAACAGCAGGAATAAATTAGATCCATGAACTAAATCGTTTTCTTCTTTTAACCCACACTTATTTTATTATACATAGGTCAATCAAAAATATCCACAGAAAGCTATATTTATTTATTTATCTGTCTGTTTGTTCAGGCTAATCTCCGAAACGAATTTTTTACGAGACTCACTGGCAGATAGCTGATGTTATAAGGAGTAACTTAAGCTACTTTTATTTTAGAAAAATATATTGGATAAAATATAGGAGTGCCCAGTATTGTTCACGCATCCGCAGCGCAAGTCACAGCGAATAAAGGCCGAATACAAATGATTTTGAAATAAACTTCATCTCATGTATGGTCGCGAAATATCATATCCTCATAACTTTCTTCATCTTTAGGAAAGTGTGTAGTGCCAGTTTTACTCGCGATCTAACGTGTAAACGTGAATTTGTATGGGAATGAAGCAGCGCCACCTAGTGGCTAAAAGGAAAAAGTCACCGGCGAATAAGATAGCTGAGGTTCTGCTGTCAGATTTAGGTAGGTATATTCACATAGTTAAAAAAAATTGCCAAACAAGCCAAACAACAACAGCAACAAGAATTCAGAATTGCCTGAGATTATCACAAATTTAATTAACCATACAAATTACTACTTACATTTAGAAATACCAAACAATTAAGCTCTAATCTCAACTTCCCGGTTATTGTTTGTGCCGTTTTATCAACAACCTCTCTACGGAATTGCACATGAACTTTTACTGTAATGGATATTGTCTCGTTTGTCGCCCAGGGGCGGACTTAATGAGTTAAATTGTCCGCCTACTTTTATGTCCTGGTTAAGTTTCTTAATAACCGTAACAGGTCATTCATTTGTGCCATATTGTGCGTGGTCTCTTACGTCTTCATTCAATATTGGATACGAGTATCCTACTAATCCATAACTAATATTATAAATGTGAAAGTTACTCTGTCTGTCTGTTACCTTTTCACGCCTTAACTACTCAACCGATTATCATGAAATTTTGCATACACGTCGTCAGGGATACAATAAAGGACAATGTAATGTACTGTTCCCAAGGGATCATCTAAAATAAAAATAAAACGCCTGTCCAAAGTGTTATTATAGCAACAAGAGGTCAAGCGTTATATTGGTTATATATATTTTTTATTTTTCAACGCGGGCGAAGTCGCGGGCATCAGCTAGTACGAGTATTTATTATAAATGCGAAAATGTGTGAGGATTACATCCTGTATTAGATGTATGTAAAAGCTACTACTCATAAAATTTAAAGGCACCTTGAAATAATGGGTCCCACTAGTACAGGAGTGTCGCTTCTGCCATGAGGCAGAAGAAACACCAATGCATATCCTGTGCGAGTGCGGCCCTTTGATGCACAATCGCAGTCACATCCTAGGAAACCATACAATGGCTTGTGATGAGTGAAAAATGCCTCTATCAAAAAAGTACTACAGTTTCTCAACATGGTAGGTATGGGTAGAGAGCTCTAGTTCTCGTGGCGATCACAATATTTCAGCAATGGACGAAGTGATACTGGTACCTACTCTAGCAGACAGAAATAGCCACTAAGAAGATAATAATAATGATAATATTAATAATAAAAAATATATATTAAAATCATTAACTAATCGTCTCCTGTCTTAGAATTTTGTTTTATTAAAGTTTCTTTGTAATATCGTAGCAATAGAATAAACTTGAAATTTTCCATGGCAAAAATAAGTACAGAGATAAACATTCAGGAAATAGAAAGTTACGAGTTCTCTCACGTAATTTTCGTACAAACTTTACCGCCAAAGTTTCCGGAATGATCACGTAGGTCGGTTTTCTTTTTGGTGGGAAACTTCGACATTCCAGAAACAAAGGACGGCCAGCAATTATTGGTCTCGAACCACTGGTTGGATGAAAGAAACAAGATACTAGCGGAATTCAAAACAAAAGTATATTATTGTTGTAAAAAAAAGACTCGTGAAAAGTGGTTTATTAACAATTTGTTAAATATCAACTGCCTCAGGGGTCCAGGGTTCGACTCCCGACGAGGCCAACTTTGTCTAGTATGTTTGCTACATATTTAATATACTAGCTGGTTCCCGCGACTTCGACCGCTTTGAAAATTGAAAGATATAACGCTTATTGCTATAAGCGTTGGATCTTCATTTTTAGATAGCTGGTGACCGTGGTTTTGCCCGCATAGAATATAATAAAGCCTATGTCCTTCCTGAAATTATATTGTAAATATTGTTAAAATATTTTTTTAAATCAGAAGTTTCGAAGATTACCTTCTAACTTACAAACAAACAAACTTTACCTATTTATAATATTACTAGCTGTTGCACGCTACTTCGTTCACATAACTTTATAAAATAATAATACATTCGTGTCTGTAAAACCATGGAAGTACACATACAAAATTTCAACCCAATCGGTCAAGCGGTTTAGTAGTTGACATACCGACAGCAGCGCCACCTATCGGGTCCAATTGTATTTTTAAATCATCCAGAAAACCATAGAAATACCTATATAAAATTTCAACCCAATCGGTTCAGTCGTTTAGAAGTTATGTGAATAAGTACGGAAGGATAATTCTTACTACCCGTTGTCCTATTACCCGTTTTCCAGTAGGAATGAAGCATTTTCCCGCTGTAAAAAGTAGCCTATGTTCATCAGGGATAATGTCGGCTTCTAATGGTAAAATAATTTTTCAAATCGGTCCAGTAGTTTCGGAGCCTATTCAATACATACAAACAATCAAATCTTTACTCTTTATAATATTAGTATAGATTATAGATAGAGCAAAGGGCAAAATGATTTCCCAATACCTGAAAATGTAGATTTTTTTAAAATAGTTACACAATTTAAATAAAACGCTTTCGATTAATACTTTGGACCAAAGTGTCCGAACGTGGTCACAAATAGTACAAGAGTGGTCATTTAGCTTCTACTGAAACTTCACAATATTTTAGAAAAAATAGAAATGTCCGTACAATATGCGGGTTTATTATTATTAAACAATTAGGCTGACTGTTCAAGGCGGCGGTTACGGCGGTATTTTTACTTCTAATGATCTCATGGGAGCAATACTTTTTTTATTAATTCTATTCTAAGAGCCTTCCTCGGAATTCAACGAATGTTTGTAAAAAGAGAGATTTATTATATTTTTGTAGATTATATCTTTTAATATATAAACAAGGAATATAGTACTCCCTAAGCGAGAGTATATAAAATTCTCGCATCGTAACGAAACTCCTCCGAAACGGCTTGACAAAACAACGTTTGCGGGAGTATTACATAATAATTAATTATTTGAAATCGAAAGCCCATATAATAGCCTGAGAAAATAAGAAAAATCAGGGGAAATAAATCGTGTAGTTTTGAAAATTGGTAGAATTATACTTTACGGTATCCAGATCAACATACTAAAAGTCCTCAAGGGTGGGGGTTGTGCTAAGGGTGTAAGAGGGGGTTGAAGGTACCTTTTTTGAGGTTTTTGCTCATATCGCGAATATCTGTAGGAATAGCATTATGATTACTTCTGACAAAAGTTTCTACATGAAATTGTCTACAAATTTAGATATATTCATTTTTACTCTACGATCAATACTTTAGGGACTACAGGCTGTGTAAGTTTACAGATATATAAAAATAGACGATTTCAGCAAACGGTGTCGTTTTTTTTTTCGGCGTTATTTATCGCCATTTTTAGTTTAGAATAAGCAAGCTTAGTCATTGGCCTACCCAACATAAAAAAACCCCATGAAGATCCATGGAGAATTCTAAACAAAAAAGATGATAATGTAAACAAGGTCCGAGGGTTCAAGATACCGTGTGCCCTTAAGCAACGAAGGGCGTCAGCGGGTCGTGGATGGTGAGGTTGAGGTCCATGCATACCACTGAGGCTGAATCGACGTCTTTTCTACTGCATATACAAACAGGCCAAGATTTATAGCTCAAAAATGGGTTCGATCCGCAAAAAATCCTGCTATTTGATTTTTCGATTGGATTATGTCAGAGACTGTCTCCCAAGTATAAATCCAAGTTTGTGTCGCTTGAAACCGCGAGCGTTAGCCGCCATCTTGAGAAACGCCTTTTTGCAAATATCTCGGCAACGGTGAGTTTTACGTTAAAAATTGTACGAATCTTTTTTGTAGAGAATAAAGTTTCCCATCGTTTTTATTTGAAACGTTTTTCTCTACTGTTAATATTTGCCGATATATGGTCGATTAAAAAAACCAAATTTTTGTTTTTGAAAAATATTTCGATAAATTTTAGAAATACGAAAAAAATGTGATAATCAAAGTTGTAGAGCATAAATTTTTCTATAATTTTTGTAGGAAACTTTTTTTTGTAAAATCAATAGTTGCTGAGCTCTACCGCAATTAATAGTAAAGTAAAATAAAAGAAAATCTTTTTTTTTAAATTACCGAAAAAAAAATTACCAAAAAAAATTTAATGCCGCAATTTCAAATGGGAAACTTATATTTTATATTTCTGTCTTGTGTTGCTTTTCATAAAAGTTGCCGTAGCTGTTTTTTTTTTACCTGACGGAAACTTTAATTGCGGTAGAACTCAGCAACTATTGATTTTACAAAAAAAAGTTTCCTACAAAAAGTATAGAAAAATTTATGCTCTACAACTTTGATTATCACATTTTTTTCGTATTTCTAAAATTTATCGAAATATTTTTCAAAAACAAAAATTTGGTTTTTTTAATCGACCATATATCGGCAAATATTAACAGTAGAGAAAAACATTTCAAATAAAAACGATGGGAAGCTTTATTCTCTACAAAAAAGATTCTTACAATTTTTAACGTAAAACTCACCGTTGCCGAGATATTTGCAAAAAGGCGTTTCTCAAGATGGCGGCTAACGCTCGCGGTTTCAAGCGACACAAACTTGGATTTATACTTGGGAGACAGTCTCTGACATAATCCAATCGAAAAATCAAATAGCAGGATTTTTTGCGGATCGAACCCATTTTTGAGCTATAAATCTTGGCCTGTTTGTATATGCAGTAGAAAAGACGTCGATTCAGCCTCAGTGGTATGCATGGACCTCAACCTCACCATCCACGACCCGCTGACGCCCTTCGTTGCTTAAGGGCACACGGTATCTTGAACCCTCGGACCTTGTTTACATTATCATCTTTTTTGTTTATAATTCTCCATGGATCTTCATGGGGTTTTTTTATGTTGGGTAGGCCGATGACTAAGCTTGCTTATACTAAACTAAAAATGGCGATAAATATCGCCGAAAAAAAAAACGACACCGTTTGCTGAAATCGTCTATTTTTATATATCTGTAAACTTACACAGCCTGTAGTCCCTAAAGTATTGATCGTAGAGTAAAAATGAATATATCTAAATTTGTAGACAATTTCATGTAGAAACTTTTGTCAGAAGTAATCATAATGCTATTCCTACAGATATTCGTGATATGAGCAAAAACCCCAAAAAAGGTACCTTCAACCCCCCCTTACACCCTTAGCACAACCCCCACCCTTGAGGACTTTTAGTATGTTAATCTGGATACCGTAAAGTATAATTCTACCAATTTTCAAAACTACACGATTTATTTCCCCTGATTGCCGATCTATGGCTTAATTTGCCTTGGTTATAAGATATATACTGCAGACTAGAATTTGAACGAATTTGAATTTGGAATGTTCGTCACAGTCTGCCAATTCATGTAGGTAGGTATGTAGAATCTCGACTGTTACGTCATTTATTCTCGCTCTATGATCAGATCTATACCTATAGAACAATGTATCTGTTCATACCTAAGACAAAGTATAAAGTAGACAGAGTGATAAGATGTTGCCGCTCTTCTGTAGCTGTATAAACTAAAGACCTTGTATCTCTGTCTACGTTACTGACGTGTGCCACGAGTAAAAGAGACACTTATTGTAAGTTTGGCAACAACGCACTGTCGGTGTGAAACGTGTCATGTTATGACCGCCTAGTCTGTGAAAACATTGCGGTATTGTGCAGTATTTTATTAATTTATTAAGAAATCTCAGTGTATTAACTAAAATTTAATTGAAAGATTGATATAATGTCTTGTTCAGCTGTGTATTATTCGTCAAGAACAACAAAAGGAGGAGTGAAAGACCCGGAATTATCATTTCATACGTAAGACATTGAATAGATTATTTAAGTTTTACGATGAGTTTTATAATAATAAAAACGAAATACCATTAAATTTCAGCAATTGTAAGTCTCATTCAATATTCAATATTGATGAGAATCAAGTTTTAAACCTTAAATTAATGAAAATAAAATTCTTTGTTTTGGACATCATTTTTAGTGATGTACCCTGTATGTAATGTAAGCTTTATCGATAAAAATTGTATACATTTTCGATAGTTAAGTATTGAGATTTTTACTATTTTTAAAATAAATGTTTAAGGTACCAAAGAAGAGAAAACCACCTCAGCGCCAAGATGAAATTCAAGTTATAACTCCTAGGAATAGAAAAAGAATGCAAGAGAGCGGTGTCAATATAGAAGATATTCCTACTATGCCCAGGAGCCACTATCGAAAACTCGAATGGTGGTTGCGAGACGACTTGGTGTCATTAAAAAATTCTTAAATTCTTCTCTGTGTGTGATTTCTAAATATATTTTTAGTTTGTTTACCATTAAAATGTTTTTATTTATGTCAGCATATATCAATAATTATAATTATGTATAGTCAAGCTTCACCATAGTTCAAGTTTGAATCCTGTGTGGGTGAGTTAAGAATGGTACAAAGTGTAGAGCTCTATTTGCTCTTGACTGTGCACAAACAAAATAGATTCTAATTATTAATGTACCCTGTAACTTCTCGATATTCAATTTGATATGACTAGGTTATCGATATCGATCGATACACTAGTCACATCCCTATTCACGCACACAACTACATATTGACAGCTGCACACTAACATAAAAGTTACACGCATAAAATCCATATCCTCTATCCATTTATACTTGATCCTAGGTTCATACTCGTAGTGCAAGACGCAACCTGTGTCGCCATATTGGCATCCTTCCATCTTCACGGAACATTTGGCTGGTGCTACTCTAGCTGCGACTGATATCTGTATCATCTTTATTTTTATTTCTTTCGATGCCGAATCCGTGTCTCAGGGTTATCTATCGCTAAGCGATGCCTCTTTATGTTAAATTATAGGTAATTGTTACTTTAGGTAAATAATTTTAAGTTATAAAACAAAGTTTTTCGAACAACTTGTTTAGTCAATGAAGACATGACGTCTGTGCAAAATTTCATGGTGATCGGTTCTGTAGTTTTTGCGTGAAATAGTAACAAACATCCATACATCAATAACTCAACGTGCTATGGAGATTAGAAAGGGTTTTAAGCTCGGGTTATTTTTTGAAACCGAATCAGGAATGAGGAGATCCGTAGTCAAAGGAAGTAACTGGCTATAACCCGCTAGATTAGTTTTTACATAAAGAGTAACAAACATTCATCCATTATAATCCATCCATCCATAATTCATCCAATATTACTAGGATACTTTAGCAGAAGTTCTAAAAACGTGGCTGTAGATTCGATGAGAATTAAGTTTTGCATTTCTAGATAGGTATTCTTTGATTTACAGAATCAAAATAAATTTTTATTACTTACACCAAGATTTAATGTGAATACTTTAGTACTTAGATATAAACAAGCAACTCCAAATAATTAGATCAAAACAATCAAAACATCAATTATTGTTGTGTGTCAAATTGAAATTGCTCTTTCTGAATTGTCGAACTTTTATATGACAACGTTTGCCCGGAAACTCTCTAGAGCAGAAAAAATTACAGAGACAAAGTTAACAATAAATGAAAACGACAAAATTCGGGTCCCGAGCATCCCCAGAGTCCGCCCCTGTCATATTATATGTTGCCATATTTTTATGGCACCTGAAAGAAATACTTGTGTTTTAGTATACCTACACAAGGTTTCTGAACGACTAAATAAGTACTAGAATAAGAATACTAAATGGGTGACAACAATTATATTTAAAAAACATATAGTATATTATAAATGCATTCGATTGAATTCAAATGAGATTCAATCTATTTAAGACCTCTGCTATGTTTTAATATAGTATATAAGGAAAGGATAAGGATATAAATACTAGTGACCTACCACGGCTTCGTAGCAAGAAAAAAAAATGAAAATTGGAATCAACAAAGCGAAGATAGCCTTTATGATCCAACATCCAAAAGAGGAACAAGGTACAAATAAAATTTATTTGATTTTAGAAGACCTAGAACGAGCTATTTAATAATGTCTGTAAATAAATCCACATTTTAATAATCCCGATACTTTTATAAAGCAAATTCCAGAGTGTCGTAGAGCAGGAAATTAGTCTCATATGGCACGAAGCGGTTAGATTCCATGAGAAGTTGTGTTGAATGCCACAAAATAAACAAACAGTAGGTAACTATTGAGATTAACAAATAATATGTTAAGAATAACAATATTATATTATATATATCTGAAGATAATTTTGTGCTTGTATAGCCTGGGTTAGTAAATTTATAGACACTTTAATTAAACGATACCAGAACCTCACCTATGTAGATAGTGAATGTACTTGAATTCCTTCTAATTTTCCAAGTGCTCCTAGGCGTGGTATAATAAAGCAAACTGACAATCTGTTTGCCGCCCTTTGAAGTGATAAGCCTAATAACTTCATAAAAAAAGTTAAAACCTTACCTCTCTTATTCCAAATTCGGGTTTGAAATAATTTATATGATAATTAATTGTTAAAAAATAAATAATTAACAAAGAGTATGTACTAATTAAAAATTATATTAAATTTCTTAGTATACGATCAAGACAATACCTAAGTTAATACTTAGGATCAAGCTTTTAGTACCTAAATATTATTCGACAAAATTATTATTACCTACTTTTCTAAACATAATCATATTTTTCTCCATTTCATCGATTGAGAAATAAATTACCTATAAAGAACTTACTTTTAATTTGTAAAATAAATAATTGTTTTCAAAAAGAACAAAAAACCGGCTGGTTGTTTTCAAAAACAGGCTCTAAGTAATATTTTTTATGTTTTTATTTGCCCTTTGATTGCCTTATAAGCCTAAGCGCCTCTTTCACAAACGTCAAGTAGGCCAAACTGTCATTTAAAGTCACCGGTAATCGGAGATAATGGAGCTGATATACCTTTGTTTGTACGGTAAACGTCCCAAATATTAAATAGAAAATAATAATAAAAAAATCGGCTATCGAATGATGCAGTAAACCGAGTGCATAATTCAATATAACAGAATATTATTTTTAAAAGTAACTAATCAACACGTCACATGTAGTTTGTGAAAGAGGCCCTAACAATTTCAGGCTCTGTTTTAAGGTGTCATATTATTGTCATTCTTGGCTTGATCGCTATCCGAAAATTAGTGATGAGATTGCCTACTGTTTATAAAATATAAAATGGTTTGCGTTGGATGCACCGGCACAATGGATGGTCGTTAGACAGCGTCGGAGTCTCGGAAAGCAATTTGCAGTTAAGGAAATACTTTTATAGTACGACCTTTTACGAATAGTGTATCTAATATCTCAAAAAATAAGAACATCGGAGAGCCGCTGCATGTTTTCCTTGCAAAAATTCACTAATTTTGCATGGTGTCGACAATTGTACTGATTCGCCATTTAAAAGGAGAATCATTAATGTTTATACAGACGAAAATAAACATTAACATTAATATTAACTAGCGAGGTATACCTTACAGAAGACCGTAAAGTCTAAACTGAAATGACAGAACGCCTGCTACTGTTTTTCAGTTTGTGAGTGGGATATTATTATTAATTATCACTATTCACTTAATATAAAATGTATTGAGTATAAGAAAAAAATAAAACAAAATTTATTCCATTATTTATTAACAATGTTATTTGTGCAAACAAAATGTGATCAACATCTTCATAGACTATTCATTCAAACAAAATTAATAACTTACAAAATCACTTATAAACATACAAAAGTCGTAACAATGTGTCGTTTTGGTAAATATTCACATTTAACTTCACATTATTTATAACATTCTTATTAATACTTATTTTACACATTACTTAGGGCAAAATTTATACATTTATTTTTTAACGGAACTACAATAGCTTACCATAAATTCAAAATAAAAAAATAAATAAGACGCAAATAGACATCACTATATTATTATATTATTTGTAAAAAAAGTGAGTCAGCTTGCAATTGTCTTCCTCTTAAAAAAATTACTGCCAGTAAAATTACAATTTCATAGTACAAAATGTTAATTATAAAAATATAAATTATATTATATGCAAATATAAGATATTATGTATAAAATTTGTGTAAATTTAATTTTATTTAAATGCAGTTTCCATTGTTGTTTTATTTTCAATAATTTTAATTATCTACTTATGTATAGCAAACTAAACGTTAATTAAATGAATTTAATAGTAAACAGGAAATTAGATTTTTTTTTATTGAAAAAATATTTACATTTATATATTAATACTGTAACATTACTTTAACTGATAATATAAAACTTATTTCTATAAGGCAAGTAAGTAGTTAGGTTTAAGAGACTATTTACAAAAGTAATAAAATGGTATATTTTTATATGTACCAATTTATGAAAAATATACAAACTATACAAAAAATATTTTTCGCAAAATATATATATAGTTAAAAATATATTATTGAAATCTATATTGCAATAGAAATAAAGTGTATTTACAGCAACTTAATATTTTTATTGTATAAAGTTAACTTTCTTTTATAAGTCAAATAAATGTAACTTTAAAAAATAAGTTTTGAAAGCTACATAATTATTTTCATTTTACATAATAGATATTTGCATAATTATATTATATTTAAAAAAAATGTGCCAAATACATATATAATTTTTTTTACGAATTATTAGTGTGATCTATCAAAACAAAAGAATTAATGGAATAGCTTGGCAATCAATACAAAATCTGTAAAAAAAGCGCCAAATATTTTATATCTTAAGCAAGCAGTCAGTGTAAAGGCGTTTATTACTAAATACTTCACCGGTGCTAAGTTCAAAGCGAAGTTACAGAATCACTAATACTAATTCCGCTTTACTTGTTAACAAACGTCTGCAACTTAACGTTGCTGAAGTTTGTCAACCTCGGAGGCTTAACAAAACAAACCTTTTCAAATCAAATTTCATAAATGACTTTTTGACAAAATTCGTTAAAAGCTATTATGCTTCGAGGAACATCGAGAAATGAGTACTTAGGCTATTTATTATGGTAAAAATAGACAGGCAGACTAAAAGATAAAAGTAAGGTAGCAAGTGGCTTCTCTAGTAAAAAAAGGCCTGAAAGATAAAACACAGCATAAAGTAGCAAATGTCAGTTAGGCACCACTTTTTGGAAAGACTAAAAACTGGGCGCGACGCCCACACAAGAGTCGCGTCGCGGCGCAGGAGAGGCGTGAAGAGTCGCGGCGGAGGCGGCTATGCTTTCTTTACACAGCCAACTTCATTGAAAATGTAGTCGTCCGAGGATGAAGATTTATTAGTTTTTATTATTATTGTAATGTGATTTATTTATTCAGGTAGTTTATTATAAAATAGTATAAATTGATTTAAAGTGTATAAATTATTTTTTCATAATATAGCAAGCAAACTTAACAGCTTTGCTACATTAGAAAAAAATCAATAAAAAATATTTTGCTGCAAATGTGAAGTTTGCAGCAAGTGCGATCCTATTCTCATTTTAAACGCATAGTACACGAAGACGTCTAAACACAGCCGCAAACAAAATGTAAGGACAAAATGGCGGCGTTGCGCCCTCGCCACGTTTCTTCGCGCCTCCGCCGCGCCTCGCCTCGCCTCGCCGCCGCCGCCTCTCCAGTATTTGGGCGCACAACCATTGATTTCTATAGGAAAGGTAGAGGGGGCGCGCCGCTTATGCGCCCGTTCCTCGACGCCACGCGACGCGACTCTTGTGTAAGCTTCGCGCCTTAAATTGTTGCTATCAAAATCACCCAAACGCTCGTTCATGACTGATTCGGTAACACCTAAAGTTTTTGTAAATTTTACTGAAATTTTTGCATTTACCACAATATTTTCAGCAGTATTTTTGACTACACTCGCAACTACTGAAATATGTAGTATATATAGGAATTGAAATATTATATAGTAATATAATATTACATGAGCTTAGCAGAGCAACTGTAGTGTGAAAGCCAATATATTTTATCATCTTATATATACCGTGTGTGGCTTATATTTGGCTATAACATATATTTATATTTTAAAGTAATAATAAATATATATTATAGCTATGTCTGTGTTGGGCTTAAGCTGATAATGGATAGTGAATGGGCTCTAATCTATCTTTCTACTTCCACAGTATAATGTGTTATGGGATTCTTCTTTGGGGTAGCGCTGCGGACATAAACACTATTTTTATTTTACAAAAAAGGGCCATTAGAGCCATCTATCAACTAAATCCGCAGTCTTCCCTCAGAGAAAAGTTCAAAGAAATAAAGATTTTGACTGTTGCATGTCAGTATATTTATGAAAATTTAATTTATGTGCATAAAAATATTAGTCAATTTAATAAGAAATGTGATGTACACAATATCAATACCAGGTTAAAAAGTGATTTAAATTTCCATAAAACGCGACTCCACAAGATAAGTAATTCTTTTATGGGTCAAAGTGTACGGTTTTATAATAAACTACCTCAAATAATCAGAGCGTTATCTATAAATAAATTTAAATGTGTCATTAAAACTAAACTCCTCTCGAAAGGCTATTATAAAATCACTGATTATTTAAACGACAAAGAAGCCTGGATTTAAGCGATTCGGAGCTCGTACTATGTTTAGTATTAAAAACTGTAATTGTATATGTATATATACATACTTTAATTTTGTTAAAATTAAGTGTATTGTGTTATTTTATATTTTAATGATGACAAAAAGAATAGTATCCTGAGTTTCTTTCGGGGTTTCTTCTCAGGATCGTCATCTTGGCTTTTTTCCGAAACCCTGGTAAATTTAAATTAATAATGACGATCATAAGAGTTTCTTGTAGAAACCCAATTGATAAATAAATATTTTGATTTTGATTTTGATTTTTCACACATCAAAACACAAAACACATGTGACGTTATTTGACAGTGGTCTTCCTGTAAGAGGGTGGTCATCCCTGTCTCCTTATGGACTCCCTAGTTTATAAATATGGAACGCAATGTGCCCTACTATAACACAATGAAGCTTTGTTATGAAAGTGACACCAAGGAAATGGGTATGGAAGATTATGTTACAATAGTAAATAATTTACAAACTCATTTATAGGCTACAGAAGTTAAATGTGTAATTGTGCATCAAGATTTCAAGAACAATTCATTATTTCTCATAAGTTTATTTTGTTATAACTCCGAGTTGCCAACACTATAGAACTGCTTTTCTGTTCTCGCTCCCGGTGGAACTCAATAAAAGAAACGCCTCAGAAAACGTTGCATTAAATCAACATTTTTGAAGGTAACTCGCACTGCACTCACATTGTTCTCAAAAATCTTCAGAAGTCGTTTCGTCGACACTAACTATAGTCACTGTCTAACACTAAAACAGAATAACTGCTTCTGTAATCACGCGTTTACAGTTTGCAATATCCAAGGGACAAATTTTGATATCCTAGTACACACACCGGGTAAATTCGCTTCGCCGCACCCGATGCCCCAACTTATGATACCCGCGAGGAAATATCTCTGATCTTTTCCTTTCACCTGAAAAGTACATA
The DNA here is from genome assembly GCA_945859745.1 of Synanthedon formicaeformis. Taxonomy (NCBI): domain Eukaryota; kingdom Metazoa; phylum Arthropoda; class Insecta; order Lepidoptera; family Sesiidae; genus Synanthedon; species Synanthedon formicaeformis. The sequence continues at coordinate 2,201,452 of OX243963.1, forward strand.
AGGTAATATTAATTACATTATAATAAACTAAGCGACTTCGGACGCGTAACTATTTATTTATAGTTTATTTTTTTCTGGGCATTTTTTCTTGCGCGTCATAAGAACCTTCTTCGGACTTCAACGAATATTTGAAAAAAAAATAGACGAATTGATCCAGCCAATCCGGAGTTCAACGATAATTTGCCAAAAAAAAAATAGACGAATTGAGTTTTGCGCTTAGCAACACATTTGGCAATTATTTTTCATTTAAATATATAATAGGTCGCATCAAAATATTATGGCAAATGTATCGGCCTTATAGTTACTAATTAAAATTAAAATATTAAATTTAAATCGTTTAATTTAAGCGCCTATTTCACAAACGTCAATTAGGCCAAACTGTCATTTAGCTAATTTAGCTAGGGAATAATTTAGCTGATATACCTTTGTTTGTACGGTAAACGCATCGAAAAACGTCCCAAACATTAAATAGAAAATAATAAAAAAAAATCGGCTATCGAATGATGCAGTAAACCGAGTGCATAATTCAATATAACAGAAAATGATTTCTAAAAGTAAGTAATCAACACTTTACTTGTAGTTCGTGAAAGAGGCCCTTAATGACATAATATTTTCACTAATTTTAGCACACCTGCGCCACTTCGTTTTTGCTTAGCGTTCTTTTTGACTGTTTTCTTTTTTCTCGGTTCCTTGTATACAATTATAATTCGTTGGGGAAATCCAAGGAAAATCAGTTTCATAAATATTATAATAACTCACCTGTAGAGGACCTCCTGAGTCGCCTTGACATGAGTCGTGTCCTCCTCTCTCGTGGCCAGCACATAGGAAGATATCAGGAATGAATTCGTGTCTACCAGCTCGTAAGAACATGGACTTGCATCGCTCGTTCGATACTATTGGAACTTGAACCTGAAATAACAAAAAGTGAAAGATAAGCCGCTCTCATAAAGTTATCGGTTGAGCGAACGGATTTGACACGAGAGCAAATTCTACATTTGCTTTAATTGGAGTCTTTAAATTGGATAAAAACTCTCCTATTCTTAGGATAGATAAAATAGATTTTGAATTAAAATTTAAAATTGATTGACTCCCAGTCAATACTAGTCCAAGAGATTATTCCATTAGCTTGGGGACGATTGAATAATTTTAAAGGATTTTACCTCTTGCAATACCGATGGCAGAACTCCTCCCTCAGACAGTCTCCCCCAGCCGGTAACTGTAGCATTCTCTCCCACTAGGAGATCATCAGATGCCGGCAAACATATCGGCGATATATGAGGTGCGAACTGTATTTGCGACTCTAGTTTGACCAAAGCCAAATCATATTCGTATGTGAAGAAATTGTATTTTGGATGGACAGCCTTTCGAGCAACTCCACGTTCCACGAAAGGATATTGTTCGGATACTGACGAGAAATCATATTCGCCAACTCTAATTCTTATTTGTGATGTCAAAAGGCTGTGGAAGAAAAAAGTGTTAGTTTCTAATATGTTTATTAATAAATCGATCTCAATAATAAAACCATAATACAACCGATGACAACAAAGTATTTATGTCGTGATTACTTCTATACAACTAAAACAAAAGTGGGAGAACCACATTGCAATCTAGTCATGATCTGTACATACAGCCTATTTAGAGGCAGTAACATCTCCCTTACATCTCTACATGTGTGTAATTACGTAACGATTTCTAAAATGCGTCTACTCCGTCGATCTTATATTCTATCGACGGTCTACTCTCTTCAACTTGTCCTTTATCCTTCTTGACTTGACTTGACTTCTTGACTTCAGAGTCGGCAGTTCACTTAAATCCATTGGATTTTTACAACAGACGTTCATAACGACATAACTTCTTCGAATGGACCATTAGAATGCTTTCTTGCCCTTGTATAAAAAAATATTTTATTAACATGCTATTATAAATGTGTGTTTTTCTATACAATCATTATAATAGTTTCATGCAGGACATATGATTTTCTCGTGCGCGTTAATAATGATATTATTTTACCATACATTTCAATGATAAACTATTGTCTAAATGCTTTAAAAGTTATCTACTTCATCATCAATACTAATAATAAATCTGTAAGGGTTGGTCATGGAGTAAGTTACCTTGTTTTCAGATATCGTGTTTATAGGCTCTATACATGATACTGAAACTAAATTGATGATTTTTAGAATTTTTTTCTATATGTATGTATGTACCTCCATAACTTTTAAACGAATTAACTGATTTTCATGAAACTTAGTAGATAAACATTTAGATGTACAGGACACATGATAGGCTACTCTTTTCTTTTTCAACGCGGACGAAGTCGCGGGCACCAGCTAGTCATTAATAATTTTACTTACTCGTCAACACAATGTCCTGCTGTTGCTATCCAGCCTTCGTTTATGATTGCCCCACCACACCGATGCGTTGATGAGAATCCGAAAAAGGACGTCCTTCGCACCGACACCTGCCATGGCCACCGACCAAAGCTTGAGTCTTTGCCGCCCATAATTCGTGTTTCTGGTCGTGGCCACATCGACGTTACCCCGCACTCTGAAAATAATAACAAAAAAACGATCTTAAAATCCTATTACATATTTATATTAATTAAGCTTCTAATAGATGGATTAGGAAAACAGGCATTAACTTTAAAAATAAACAGGTCTAGATAAAATTAGATTCGTTTGCGTTAGTCGTTATGTGCTTGTTACACTTTGAGTTTTAAAATTAGAGCCCATCTATATCAGAATATATGTAATGTGGCAATTCCATGCACAAAAACATAATAATTAAGTAAAATGTTGTGAATGTATAAGTTACTTAATACGAGCCGTAGGCATCAATTATAAGGGGCCTCTGGGCTACAGGGCCACGACGTATGTTAACATGGATATTCGTAAAAACTTATACATAAACTCATTTAAATTTTTAGTCCATAAAAGTTAGCGTTTAAGAGTTTAGAATCTAAATGCATTGTGTCTAAAAACACGTGAAATTTTTGTTTCTTTTGTAAAAAAAATCTTTAGGCTAATCCACAAATAGAAGGCCTCTCAACAAAATTTGATACACTGCCCATCTAGAACAAAGGTACTTACTTTATTTATTGCAATACTAATACTTATGTGATATCAACCTTCGTATGTAGTTACATGTATCATACAGATTGTTGCATAAGTCGCTGCTTAAAAACTAAAGGGCTAAAAATCAAATCTAGGTACACTTTTTACAGAAGAGCTAATCGAAAAAAAAATATTATTTTTATCAAATATATGCATATTATACATCATTAGAAGCGTATTTTTAAGTAGCATTAAATGTTTTAAGTACTTTTATAATAAAGTGAAAACTAGAGGAGATATAAGTATATATTACTTTTGAAAATAAAAATAAAAATTCAAAATATACTAAATATTGAATAAAACAACCATATGTCTTTTTGCAACATACAATATGAAGGATTGTGATTGTATTTTTGCAATAAAAACATTTTTGATTTTTTTGTTTTATGGCCCTTTAGTTTTTAAGCAGCGAAGTGAAAAGAATTTCAAAAATGGATACTCACCAGCAGTGCTGGTAGCTGAAGTGGTTTGAGTTGTGCTTGGTGTTGTTTCTTCAGTCTTGTTGATCATATTCGAAGCCGGATCTTTCGGCTTCATGTAGTTCTTGTGTGGTTTACTGGTTGTCGTTGTGAATTTCTTCGTGGGTTTAGGCTTGCCCGCCGGCTTCTCCCAGTTGGAAGGGCGAGGTTTGGTTATGAATGATGGCTCTGTCGTAGCCTGCCAATGTATGGTATTCAAGTTGCTCGGCCTCGACATGAATTGAGCTGAAAATGTTTCAAAAAAAATGATTGAATTGTGGTGCATATACTTACAATATAATTAACATCTGAAGTACTTTCTAATACCTATTAGATTATTGACTTATTGGTCATTTTTTAATTGACTTACATCTTCGTATCTTACTTATTACAACGAAACGAAGTTTCTACTTAGCGACATCTATAGCAAGTGTATGAACTTTTACTCGTAGCACGATTAGAACAGTCCCATACGTTCTTATGAAGTTATGAAAGTCCCCTATACGTTATGAAAGTTACACTGTTTGCCACTTGCGAACACAAGTACACTATGCATAATAATATAATGGTAGCAGTGGCAAATCCTGACATTGCGAGAAACTTTTATTTTAATTTTTTTCAATTTTAATATTATTGCTTATAACTTTTTCCCATGATATTTAAAACATTTAATTCGGTTTTTAAACATAATTGACATTGATCTCGTACACAGTTCCACAACTGGTCATAGGATGAGAAGCTTGAAATGTAAGTGAATTGTTACAATAATTGTCTATTGTTAAAAAGTTATATCTACTGTGAAGTATTGACTGCAAAAAATATATAAATTCATAATATTCTTTTCTAAAACGACCTCTTCTGTAATTACTGAGAACTATTTAAAGAAACTCCCGCTTACCCGATGAGATGCTGTTTTCTGCGTGCTGCTCCGGTACCGCCATCGGCCGCGCGCCCGGCAGACTTTGACTAGACGATATCTTGTTATAGGGACTAGTTTCTTCGTTCGGCCTATTTACATTTTGGTACTTATTTACACTGTTATAAGATATTTTATGAACTATATCACTATTTTCGCTACTTGAGTCTAAATTTCCTAATGAAGGTACGTCCGGAGGCCGGTAGCTGTAAGGCGTGCCATCTATGGGCTTCGTCATGAACGACGGCCGTTGCGTTTGCCAGCTCGGCCGCGCTATCGTCTGAGTCGACGTCTCGGGAGGCCGATGCGTTGTGCTATACACGACGCTAGATGGAGCCACGTATGGTTTCACTGTCACTGTGACTGGAGGTTGAGTTTCTGAAAAGATAATAATGAAATGTTACTTTTCCAACAGATAGAGCTTGTTGTCACACTTCAAACTTGTTATGCATAGCCTGTTTGTGGACACGGTTCTGTAATATATTTTATATTAATTATTTTTATTTAGGTATTTCACTTATGTATGTTTCTGTATGTGTCCATGTTAGCCATGTGCATATTACACACATTTTGAACTCCCGACGCCCGACACAAAAACGGAGTGTTATAAGTTTGACATGTGTGTCTGCGTTTCTGTGGGTAGATAGCCTGGTTTCGACAGTTTTTTTTTTGTAACCTGAAGTGATCGGGATGGATCGTTCTTAGATAATTTATGAAGATAAGTTCAGGCGTTTGAAGACCATCACCGCATTTCCTAGTTGACGAAGGAATCTCACTAACTTCCACATCTTCGATTGATGGGAAATTTGGTATCCCACTTTGGTGGTATTTCCATGATATGGAAACCTTCCTAGCAGCATCAATTAGTCTGCGAAATACACAACTCCTCAGCAACTTACAGCAGATATAGCGTGTTTGTGCTTAATAGAAAGTTGAAGTTCATTGGTTGAATTATAGCTTTTTACACTAGATATTAGTACGGTAGTAAAGTATTTAAACATACTCTATTGTACAGTTAGCAACCCTCTGTTAAAACCCACCCAAGTGGTATCAATATTATCAAGTAACAGCTGGTCCCTGCGACTTCATCCGCGTTGAGAAACAAAAAAGTAGCCTATCTTGTGTCCCGTACGTCTAAATGTTTATCTACCAAGTTTCATGAAAATCAGTTAATTCGTTTAAGAGTTATGGAGGAAAATACATATATGTATCTTTTTTCATTGATCAAAAAGGTAAACAAACAATTCACTATATAGAACTAAACAAACAATACGAACAAATTCTAAATAAGTTAATCACTGTGTCAACTCTTTTTGATAATGCCTAATGTACAAATTCCATCTTTAACACAGTCCAGTGACCATGGCGACGCTATATTTGTTTACGTTTTTGATCAATAGAAAAAGAATAGATCATACATACAATACCTACACTTACAGATTTATTATTAGTATTGATTGATAAGTCTGAAGTTTGGTGTTTATGAATGACGCTAACCTGATATGTGAACGGGTTTTTCCGGCAGCCGGCAGCACGATCCGAACATGAAGCCGTCGACGCAGACGCCGGCGTGAGTGCCGCCGGCTCTGTTGCACTCCTGCACCCACATGCACGCACCTCTGGCCCCTCCCGCCACGCACGACTTCCGCGACATCTGGTAACCTGCAATGTCGATGACTGCTAATAATATTGATGGTCTCTTAACAACAGATACTTAAATTAAGAACACATAATATGAGTATTCGTTAGGTAAAGGACTAACCTCAGACCGAATACAATTTTTACTAAAATGAAGGCAACGTAATGAATTAAGGTGAATACTGCAAAAAAAAAAATTCTCGAAGTTGCCAATAAAATTGGAAGGTTTTTCTTAAATATTGAGTAAAATATGAAAAATAAAAGTAGCCGATTATAAAAAAAATAGATCTTCAGAATCGATTTAGATCGAGTTCAGAACTTAAGTTAATTAATAAGCTTAAAACATAGAGTTGATAGGTATTTTTTTAAAAAATCACAGCGAGCTAAATTTAGAAAATAAATTTAGCTCGCTGTGATTTTTTAAAAAACCTCCCTAGATCTGTAAATTTTAATTTTAGTAAAAAAAGTTATATAAACATTTTTATGTAAAACTAAATTCTCTACAATATATTTTGTCTGTAACATTTTTTGTAACTTACTATACCAATGTAACTTCTACAGGTTGGAATCGAAAATTTCTTTCACCCATCGACATTATACCTATTTATATTCTAGAATCTTATATCAACCCTAACTTAGTTATAACTTAAAACTATGCGTGGATGCGTTCGGGGCAAAAGCTAGTCATTCTCACGAATATCAACTTTCGTTTTTATTTAACAAAGTATATTAAATCGTATCTATAAACAAATTTGTCATTTTTATTTGACAAAGTATGTCATATCTTGAAAGGATGGTTGACTTTACTTGTGTATCAGGGCGAATTTATTAAGAATGGAGCTACTCCGTATAATAACTCATGAATCGCTCACTTAATTTTCACTCCGACCGTAGCCCGGTTGACGTTGACAAACGACGGCAATAACTATGTAATAAATTGACTGAATGATCGTCTCCTTGGTAATGGATGAGGTACTGAAGATACCTTTTTAACAGAACGATGCGCAGGAGACGCGGAAAATTATATACCTGACGAATGTTAGATTAAACAGTCTCTTTTTTCAACGAAAATTCTTGCTGAGTAATTTATGTTAAACTAGTTTCGCAAGTTAAAGGTTTTTTCTGCAAATTACTTACACAAACCTTCCTCGTTTATCGCTTTTTCCAATAGTGAACATCGTATATTAAAATCGATTGGGTGATTTTGAAGAAGCAAAACAGACAAAACACACAGTGACCTTTATTTTACAAAATCTATAGATGAAGATAGCAAAAAGTTGCATTTTTTTTTACATTTTCTTGATAAAACCATAGAGTAAATAGTACTTATACTGGTTAAGTACTATTTACTGGTTACTATGGTTAAGTACTATAGAGTAAATAGTACTTATACTGTTTAAGTACTATTTACTCTGATAAAACTTACTTTATATTTTAATCCTTCCTACTTTTAGTGTTACCTACTTTTTACCAATACAAAACTTTGAACATTCAAATAATTGATTTCCATAAATTACCCAAGTGCGATCTCGATCATAAAACAAACGCCAAGTGCTAGGAAGACAGCCATTAACGCCTAGATAAAGAAGCTTCGCCTGCGTGACCGTAAAACGAGAAAGCTGATGCTCGTGAAATGCCCGATGATAATAATGATGAACTCATCCGTGTGAGTGCACAGATTAACAAGACAGATATATAAACGTTAGTGGCCGTAAAAATAGTAGGTGAGAAAACTAGACGGTCAAGTGTTGACCTCGTTAAAACTGAAGCGTTAGTAGAAAACCTCGAGTGAGAAAAAAAAACAATTATTTTTTGCATGTCCTTGGAACAATACACAAAGGTTTTGTCAAGCAACAGTTTCGAATATGTTTAAAAATATGGAGTAAGTATATAACTTCCGTTAAAAGACACACATGTGGTAAAAACTTGGTCTAAAATGACAGTACTCGTTTCAATCAGGATTGTATTTGAGTATTTACTATCCGATAAAGGAAAATAGAAGAGATATTTCAGGAAATGGCTAAAATCTATCGGAGGGTTCAAAAATGGCTTTGTAATCAGTATTTATAAGTCATTAAAATGAAACTTACGTAATTATATTATAGCAGTTTTATTTTTATTTAATGATTTTAATATGTGCATTGTGTTAGTACATAGTTTAGTAATTTCAGGTGTTAAACACCTGCAAATTCTTGACGAGAATCAACAGAGTTTAAATTTATTTTTATTTATTTATTTATTATCTAATACAAGTTTACACAAAATATGATAACAATATCTGTAAACCATTATTGGTTTGTCTAGACATTTCAAAATTTAAATTTTAAAATGATAATGCCAAACGTTAAAACACTGTAAAAACGTTTCAATCGACAAGGATATTTAATTTGTCAGCAAAAATATAAACCTCACGTGTTAAAACTTTATCAATCTCACGTACAAAAGCAGTTATTGCAGTGTTGCGAAACTGAATCGCCTTTTTAGCACAGAATTACGGTACAGAGATGCATCTCAGCTTGCCCCAGGCCGTCTAGTTACAGACCACCAGTTGAAAATTTATTGAGCCTACCCCCTCCCTTTATACGTATGATTTATAACAATGGGTGTGAGAGAAACGTGCCGGTGACTTGCAGATTAGATTGTCGGACATATTTTATGAGCATATAAATAGAATCGTTTGAGAAACGGATGCTAAAGGATGATATGTTGCATAACGGGTAAGGCAATAGATTACTTAATAGAGGAAATCTATAAAAAAAAGGTTGCCACATCAATACTGAAGACCACCGTGCAATGAAAAAAATATTTGAAAAAATATTTATTACATAAAATCTTAAATATAATCTTACAAAGAAATAGCTAAGGAACATCGAAATATTACAATGGAATTTGCGTCACAAATGCCAAAGCGGCACATAAAAAGAACGCCTTTGACAGAATCATGGCGGACTCTTGCCTTCACGCGTCAATGGTAAAAGGTAGTAACGATCAACTTTTACTATTTCATTTTAAACTCTAATGGGTTGACGTAAAGTCACATTTTCTTTAAATTACGTACTTATTATTATGTTTGTTTTGTTTTAAATGACAGTTCATGCTCTACGCATATGTCACTTTTAAATGTTCCATTAAATTCGTAGTGTTTTGATGGCACGCGGGTTCCATGTTGTAGTAGTTTGATGCTAAGGAACTATAATATTAACTATCAGTCTGAATACATTTTAAATGCAATTACTAACATGGCTCAAAGAGTATGTATGCTGTTATATTTTGGTAAGTGAGTAAGAGATGCCAAAGGCCTTTTCCCAATCCTTTCCGAATCCTACTGTGCTCGGCAAGCTTTAAAGCTTTAACATATAAAGAATAATATGTCTGCACAAGCGACTTTCAACAAGTAGTACAGCTAGTTAAATTTTGCAGATATTTTTTTATGTAAAGCCCGTCAGACAGGCTGAAAATCCACTTGTTGATAGGCGCGTAAAATACAGCAACGCGCAAGTGCGCTGACGACCAAAATAGGACTTTAGGGCTTAGGAAGGTATAAAGAAAATGGGGCTTTCCGCTAGAAAAATAGCTAAGTTGATTATAATATGACAACTACAGAAATGATCACATTTCTGTATATCGATTTAATTATACGGTAGAAAAACAATTAAGACTGAAAATAGAACGTCTGTACATTGTTAACCTTAATGAATAGAGTAGTCTGCACAATAATAAAGTTTAAGAGAAGCAATATACTGGCATAATTAGCAATAAAAACAAGTTACGATCTCACCTATTTCCCATTTCCAGTTAAGTCTCGCTTCTCGCATAAAACACCAACAAATCGATACACTATCTGTGAATGACAGCGTTGCATTGTTCGAGGCATTTCCAAGGCATAATAGCAGCGCTAAGAGATAAAGCCTTAGCTTCCATTATCTCAGGGTCACTTTGATAAAGATATTCTGACGACTGCTTGGTAGTGTTTAACACCATAATAATTACAAAAGATTATTAAAAATCTGATTCCTAACTAATATTATAATTGCGAAAATGAGTAAGCCTTAACGATGAAGTTTTGTCATAAGGTACCAATCATCCGAAAAAAAAACTTTTCTTAAGTCGCTGCCGAAAGCTAGTTTAATCATCAATCAATACTAATAATAAATCTGTAAGTTTAGGTATTGTATGTATGTATATTCCTCCATGATTTCTAAACGAATTGACTGATTTTCATGAAACTTGGTAGATATACATTTAGACGTACAGGACACAGGATAGGCTACTTTTTTTTTGAACCCGGACTGAAGTCGCGGGCGCCAGCAAGTAATAAATAAAGTTTGATAATAATTAATAATAAGTTGGTTGACTTCCAATGGTAATTGAAGAGTCTACTATTGGAATAGCTTTAAAAAGGTTTATAGAATAGTAACTGTCTGATATTACTGAGGCTTTTCCACGCAAGCCAAGATTGTTCGGCAGAGTATATATTTTTTATTATCTATCTTTTTAGAGCAAGATATAATATATCCCGAAATATATTTTCTGATGATGAAACTTCTACATTTTCTCTATCTTTATCTTCTGCTATGCCTTTAGGGTCATCAGCACATATTGTCTATAGATGGCAGTTGCCACATACCATCAAGTGGATCGTCAGATATCCTGCCGACGTTGATAAGTATTAGCATTGAAAGTTAATATTTCATAAAACAAATATAAGTAAGTACAACAAAACACTAAAATAAATCAATTTGATCAGTACAATTTGTTCTGCTGTTGGAGTATCATTAAAATGTCGTAACAATAAAATACCCTTTCGATATCTCACCTCTGTTTCCACAATACGCGATGCCCAGAGATTGCTCCATCGTATTTTGTTACACGTTGGATTTTCATCGAGAAATAATTTCCAATAGCGATAAATTGCAAGGAATATATTGTTAGTCGGCGTACTAAGACTTGCTACCGGTTCGTCGGCGCACAGCCCAAAGTAAAAGATGATCTACTAGGCCAGAGGTATTTCAGGTTATATTTCTGTCAAGGTAAGTATATCATAACAAATAGACTAATATTACTCGGAATAACAGACTTGTACCTACAATACATATATTCTTTATCATTCGAGCATTGCTAAACTATAAATTACTAGCTACACGCTCCCGTCTTCGCCCGGGTTCAAAATAAAAGCTAAAATAAATCTTTTAATTTGGACCAAAATTAAGTCATGCCTTTTGATATTAAAAATAAAAAAAACTCTTGTTTATATTGCACAAATCACTTTGTAAATTAAGACCAGAATTTAAATTCTCATACAGGAATATTTTAAATTATTTTTTCATAAAATAAACCGTGAATCTGTTTTAATAAACACGAAGGACCATAAAATCTCTAATAATACGTATAAGATCACTGTATGTTTCTAAAGTATCGCTATAAAAACCATTAAAGTTACCTACCTACTTAGTAAATTCAGTTTCAGATAACATGTCTAGATAACTACTATGTAAATAATTAACAATTATGATTACACGCTCGTGAATTCAATTAATTACATTGGCTTTCGTTTGAACGCGCTTATCTTATGACTTGCTCCCGTATCTCCTAAGAAGGCTTCATCGCTTCGATCTCCGCACGCGACGAGGCCGCCCGGGGAAAGTGTGTGCTTACTGTTACAAATATTTTTATGTTAAATGTTAAAAAAAATCTTTTATTAATTATTTTATTTTAGTAAAAACACACTTGCACAGTAATTATACACGACTTTATGATATTTAAAACATAAATGAATAAAAGTTTCACTGTCATTTTTCACAATTAGAATCAAAATCTCAATTCAAAATGTTGAAATTCTTTTGCGTACTCACTTAATTTTTTTTTTCACATTTATTCCTATTCTATTCTCATTTTGACTACTTATTATATTCCCATTTTTTATCCTCTACAATTTTTGATTACTTACATAAAAACTTATACTTTAGGTACTATTCATATTTTTTTATTTTTTTATTTTATTGGGCGCCTAAGAAAACTCAAAAATTTTTGCCTAAAAACAATCCTTTTTCCTTAAAATGAACGAAATACCTCTTTGAACCCTCTTAATTTCTATTACGACCGCTCTTGAAACTTCTCGAAAATATTTACCTGCTCTCGATTCCAGCAAAAACAACTTCGCTAACTTTTTCCCTTAATGATAAAGATATTCACGCAAAAGGAAACTAAAATGTTATAACGGACAAAAGAAATGTAATTTACCGTTTCCTGAAAACACAATCTCCAGAATAAATGAACCTCCGTCCGGTAGAACGCTTTTAGCGGGAATACATCCAGGATGGGAAAACGGAAATAATGGCGCTCTAGGGACGCGAAACAACACCCGATTTATTATCATCGAGTATTTAATTAATAGGACAATTGCCTTTTCGTGCAACGAAAATAGAGTTTATATAATTTATCGTTTATAAAAAAAATCAGTGTCCTATTTAGCTATCCTTCTTTTTTTACAAGAGAAATCCATCATGGATACCCACCGGCCTTTTTTGACGCTAGGAAATGCGTTACGCATACACACACCGTCTGGGTGTGGTGTAGTTATGTGGGACTCCTCTCCCCCTAGTGAGGGAGTTATACCCACTAAAACCTAGCGGCGGTCTTCCACAGCAGCAGGAGGATCCTGGGCTCGCATTAGCGCATCAGGGCTCTCCCCCGCTATCCCCCCCATTTTACGTGAGGGGACCTCCCGGGGATACCTTAACACCCGGCAGCACCCCGACCGCTCGGGATGTTCTCCGGTCCCGGGCCGCGCTGGGGACAGACCGGTGGGATACGTCGGATTCCCGCCCCGAGATGGTAGTGGGGTAGACATACCGAATAAAACTTCTTGGCGTCCTCCGCGTTATAGGCGAAGTTACGTATAGGCCTAAGTACCTATAGGCGAAGTTACGAGGTCGAACGATAGAGCACGCCCTTTGCATGTGAACTTTTCTGACACATAAAATCCTAATTAATATTATTATTGTGAGTTTGTGTTTGTTAGCTTTCACGCCTCATAATGAATTTTTTTCATTACGTTGTCAGGGATACCGAGAGGTCAAAGGACTTGTTCCGTAGGGATCATCTAAAAATAATAATAAAAATTAAGGCCTGATAAATATATGTGAGCAATAAAGATGAAATCTTAATTAAATGTTTCAACGCTCAAGAAAATAAGATAGATATTTGACTTCCTGTAAAAGAGAATAGGAAATTAAATATTAAACTGAGACTTTTCCGCAATAATTTCTGGTTTAGAAGTAAACACAGCATTTATTATTAACGACGCAATTTTAGTTAGTATAATTACATTGCTGTAAGTAACAAAAAATTGGAGTGTGGTTGGTTAAAATCGTGGTATGAAAATTTATGGGAGTGAAATCAAAATTGTTATACGAATGCGTTATAATTACGTTCTATTTTTTTGAATATTTTAGAATATCTGAAGTTTCAGAGATATTCCGCCATCTAGGTACACAATATTATTAAAAAAATAATTAACATTTTATAATCGTTCGTAAAGTATGTACTTTTTTTTAAAATAATTTTTTTTAAAGAATAACGATCTTGGATACATTAGTGTTTAAATTATATCTGAAATACATAAATAACTATTGAAATTTAAATAAGACAATTTTGTCAAACTACCAATACTTGAAGCTACAAAAATTTGAACAAAAATATTCATACTTGGTTATACTTGAAAAATTCAAAGATAAAGTTGTGAATTTGAAGATATTGTTCATATTACACGTTCAGAAGATTTCATAAAACGTTTGCACACAAAAGATTGTCATGATAAATTCTACGAAACGTCTCCCGCGAGGAACTCTAAAAAGCTAACACTTTTCCAAAATAAGCTCACTCTCTTTGTATTCTTGAAAGGGTAACGCTTTGTCGACGATTTGTGTTTAGCATTCTGTTACCCCTTTGAATAATTCAAGACACGAATTTCTGATTTTATAAACAAATCGGTTAAGCTCATCGTAAAATTTACAAGTCTTATTACCATTTTTGTTGAATAATTTCTTGTAATCTCTTGTGTATGTAGTTTTTTGCATGCATTTTATAAAATAAATAATAATTGTTTTTACAATAACCATGATTGAAGACTCCTTTTAAGCGGAAGCCTGTGCCAGGAGCCTTCGCTCTTCCATAAAAGCTAGTAATAATACATATATATTTTTTGTTTTTTTAACAAGAAAAAAGATTTTTTTTAATAGAATAATTTTAATAGAATTAAAAAGATAAATAGGTAAAGACTTCTGTCATCATGTCACAATCTTTCGCATAGCAGATAACCGAGTTCTCAAATGGAGGCCAAGGATAGGAAAACACAGCCTGGGAGCCTACGGCCAGGTAGACAGAGGACCTGAAAGACATAGCAGGAATCCGCTGAATGCGAAGCGTAGAGGATCATGAATGTTGGTTAGCCAACAGTGGAAAAATACTGGCTGATGATGAAACAGTTTATCTAGTTTCTACTTTTCATTTAGTGAACCAATTCTTATAATAAATATTTTTTGTTCAGAAGTTTTAGAAATATTATTTCCCCTAATCTTCGAAAAGATTATGGTCGAATTTCGCTAGTTTATTATTATTGGTTTATATCTGCATGATCTGTAGAATTCATCATGTTTTTACCTATAATGTATATAGTTTTATTAAGGCTATGGTACACAAAGGCTATACTTTATTTTCTGGGCAGGATTTCTTCAGATTTTTTTATTCAGTGAGTACTTTAATCGCCTTATTATTACGAAAATGATATGGGTCGTCCGACCTTTTTTGTCATAAACAGAGGACGTTTCATTGTTCCTGTCAATAAATTCCTACACAAAGACTAAAATTAAGCAGTTTAAAAAAATGTATTTTTTCGGATCGATATATAAAATAAAATTTACTGTATCTAATATTTTCTGTAATTCTGTCACAGCAGTTTGGTTCTCTTTATCGTGGCACTCGATTTTAATGTCACGAGATTTTTCATAATGATTGGCATGAAAATGATTCTCTCATTATGAATGAATGAATAATGAATATTCGTTTATCAGAATGACAGGTTTCACTTCCAAAAGTTCATCTTCAAACTGATAAATATGAAGAGTTATGAACTATGCTGCACTAAGCTAGACAACTGATAGTCACTGAATTTCCTAGTGTATGAGGAGATTTCTTTGTGTTTAATTCGCAATGGCAATGTATCTCATCCTTCTCTCAGCCTATCTCCTATCCATAACCACCAAAAACTTCTATAACAAGCTTGGAAGTAAGATATTTATATGAAGGAAGTCCTATAAGTATCTGACCTATTTTACAGACATAATATTTCCTTTTCTTAGCTTATTATATAAGATACATACAGGTTTTACATTAGGAATAATAATATATCTGCCATTAACAAAGTATTACAATGGCCATTACGGTTTTACAAAAAAATAAACTTAACCATTATTGTGAAGGAAAACCTCGAAATGCTGCAAAAACATTTCAAAACCCTCGTTTGTCGTAACAATTGAAGACAAAGGGGCTGAACATCTCGTGGCTTGTTAAGACTCAAGAAAAATGCTTCACGGCCCAAATACGTCGAGACAATCCCAAATGACATCATGGCCAAAATTTTGGCCATTGTTTTTGATTACGTCATTTTAATGAGATTCTTAAAATTGTGCTTACTTATAATAATAGTTTCATTTCATGCCGAAGTGGCGTCATCATCGTGCCCTTCATTTAGCGCTCCAGGGAAATATCATTTTATTTAATAGATCTTGATTAATTAATGGGCTTATTTTGTACCTATTTAGAAGTTAGGTTTCTCCTATACAATACAGATATAATATGCGAAATTTAGATGACAAGAAACATACAAATACGTTTCTTATTCTGTGTGGTTTAACTTGCTGGTAAAGTGCTCACATGAACAAGGTTTAAATTATGTCGTCTTATGTCATTCTGATTTGTGTAAAAGCCCCTTGACTTGCGAAGATATAGGATGGGGATTGTATTATGTATATTTATTTAAATTGACCATTAACAGGTGTAATTATATAAAAATTTTGTCTGTCTGTTTGTTCCTGCTAATCTTCGAAACGCCTGGAGCGATTTTGACAAGACTTCCACTTGCAGATAGCTTGATGATACAAGAAGTAACTTAGCTTACTTTTGTTTTAGAAAAAAAAAAACAGTGACCAGTACCGCACACACCATGCGACATGAAAATTTTTGAAAAGAACCCAAACAATTTCTATAAGATTAGCAGATCTTCAAGCATATAAACAACAAACAAATAACTTGCGCAGTTGACATTTTTAGTGTCCGAACCCTAGCGAGAGAGTAGTTTCATTAATATATTACGTAGTAAATTCAGCTTTACTTGAAACCTGCATTGACTAAGTACCAGTTTGTCATCCGAGAGAAATGTATAGAGCACTTGAATGGCTTTTGCAGGACAATTGCAAGTCAAACAACAGTTCCAGAATACGTAACTATCGTAACTAACGATTTATTAATAAACCAGTGTTTCACGAATTCACTTGTTAAAAATTAGAAACTTTCAATAATATGTCCAATTTTCATGTTTTTTTTTTATGAAAGTCGTCAGGTAGGTTGAAGGTTTACTTTAAGGCTTCTAGAAAGATGCTGCAAGTGCGCTGCTAATCATAGTAGTATTAGGGATAATGGATTAGGGGGGAAAGGAAAAAGGTTACCCTAGAAAAGCCTTATTAGGATTATACCTAGATGAGTGAGTGTACTCGTAGGTGTGTAGATAAGGTGAGGGGAAATTGACTCTTTCCTTGGTTACTTATCGAAAAACAATAGCACACATGGTGTTATTTCAAGGTGATCTTCTGTGAAAAGGGTACCTAGTTATAGATATAGATATAGATATAGATATAGATATAGATATAGATATAGATATAGATATAGATATAGATATAGATATAGATATAGATATAGATATAGATATAGATATAGATATAGATATAGATATAGATATAGATATAGATATAGATATAGATATAGATATAGATATAGATATAGATATAGATATAGATATAGATATAGATATAGATATAGATATAGATATAGATATAGATATAGATATAGATATAGATATAGATATAGATATAGATATAGATATAGATATAGATATAGATATAGATATAGATATAGATATAGATATAGATGTAGATGTAGATGTAGATGTAGACTAAGATTCTCGCAAAAGAGAAGTTAGTTCTGAAGACAATATCAATCACGACCACTCTACCGTTGTGGTCGGGTGGGAGCGTTCCGATAGATAAGTAGAAGTCAAGTAGGGTATTCATTGGGTCATTTATTTATGTATGCTAGAAGAACATTTCCGTATACAAGGGCGCAAGAAAAAAAGCAATTGAAGTAATAAATCTTAGCTGGCTGTGGTGAATCGCAATGTCGCTTCTCCATTTACAGAAGCAGGGAAGTCGACTACCCAAAAAACTTAAGAATACTACCTCCATCATGTGATTAGCATAATGTTGCATAAGAATGAAGGTTCACACAATAATTGGGCAATGATTGAATATAACCGAACGAAATGTAATTTCCAATCAATGAAGCAATACAATTAGCGCTCTGAAGAGCTCGATCAATCATAATTGAGGGCTGCATATAAACTGATTGCAGATAAATTATCATATAGAACATTAGTCTATATGATAATTTATGTATGATGTTATTATATGATATTAGTCTTCTGTTCATTATTGTACAAAAACACTGAACTAATTTTATACAACTAAAATAATGCACGAAATTTTATTACAATGTCAAAAGAACTGTGTATAAATAAACTTAAACGATCTTTACACTCAGTAATTTTCTAAGCGACTGTTTAAGAGACGAGGAATCATTTTGCCTTTTCCGTAAACACCTGCCGAAGTACAAGCCGCATACCTAGACCCCCTGTTGGCGCAATCCGCAAAAAAAAAAACAGAAAGGCACATCGGCAATTTGTTACAGTTTGTTTCCTAACATTGTGTCTTGAAGAAAGTATTCCTTTGTTGACCAAGAAAATTGTTAACTGTAGCGAATTGTGCATTATGTTTCCTCATGTTACGCATAATGATGATGAGAACGTTTTAGGTTTTCCGTGATGTAAAGAATTATGATATTCCATTGAACGTAAAGCGCCTCGTAGAAAAACAGGAAGCAGAAATTTATATCCGGTTTTGTTTTTAAGTCCCTAAATCTGGTGTCTGTTTAAATATTTTCATTTCAAAATGACACCCAGGATAAATATAATTGTTCTTTATTTTTTATATATCTTTTTTAATACACTGTAAACTCAACAAATAATGAGGAAATTTCAATTTAAAATAATGTTATAGAAATGTATTTTTGATTGCAGCACCAGTTGTGTCACATACCATCTGTTGTAATAAAATCAAATTTGCGGCTTCTGTCTGTATATAGTCTATGTATATAATTATGTAATATTCCTTGCGATGTACTCGTATAGCTTCATTAGTTTCATATATTGTCTATGCCTTACCGCTCTCTGCTCTGTAGCCATCACTAGTGAACTGTTTTGTATTTCGTTTTCCTTGTTAAAATATTATAAAGTCGTTTACAAAACAAGCATAGTTTCATTAAATAATATCACCATCAAATAAATAATAGTAGTATTATACATATATTAAAAGTTTATTTGTATGCGTGCTGCCCCGCACATCACATACGCAAAAATTATAATCAAACTCGTTTTAATGGCCTAGTTAAATTTCTTTAATAAAGTAAATATCAATTTATCCTTCATTGTGGACGGGTATATTGTACTGCCATTAATTACTTATGTCCTATATTACGCTACATTTTAGGTTGAAATTAAAAACAATCACCATTTTAAAATTAAAACTTACCTATATAAAAAATCTAGCAGTCACAATCCATTGGGTCATATAAAAAAATTGCTTCTACATTTGTTAACAATAAATATATAAGGAGTAGAAAATAAATCTCTAGAACTCAGTCCACGATAATTAAGGGCCGTTAAGGTCCACTTTAATTGTTAGTAATCACCAATTAATGTCTAAAAGTGCATAAACACTGGTTTTAGTATAACAAAAACATATAATGCCTGTGTCAACGCTTACGCACAAAGCGCTGAATATTTAGAACAGCGGAAACTATTAAATATTGTTATCTTAAATCAGTATAATAACAGTTTATGGGATAATTAAAGTTAGCGCCTATTCAAGCTAAGTAGCAGGCATGTTGAGGCGAGCAATCTCTCGGTCTAGTTGGAGCCATAACTTTATTGCGTCAAAACCAGTAGCTATTAACCAGGGAACCGTTAAATTCCAAGGACGTGCTGTACACCCTTAAATAACAATACCATCGGTTCTCATTTCTCATTCGTGAGGACTGACGGGAAGCGAGGCTTTCCTAATTGCAATGGAAACAAAAAGGCAGTTGACATTTTGTTCGCTGAAAATAGCTGAGCCCATTTAAATGTTAAGAGATTCTTAGATGTATTTCAATTTTTTATTTATTTTTTGCCTAATTTGAACTCCAAAACTAATTAATTGAAGGGCTTTGTATGCCACCATTGTTTCAGACTAAATTTCTTTGGTATTATTCTTAAGAAGTATGAGTCTTTTCAGTCCTGATCTTTACATGACATAAGTATTTTGTTAAAAAAATTTTGTTTTTTAAAAGTACCATATAAAATACAGATTCATTTGTAAAACTGAAAATTTATTATAAAATACATTTTTTTTTTTCGATAAAAACCTAGATGAATGCGTAGTAGTAGCATCCGATTTGCAAAGTCTTAACGTTAATATAGGCTTGTACGACACCATAGCATCTGTATTCATAATCAATATTATTTCTCTTGTACCCCGTTAGAAGCGGAATGGAGTTGAGTGGAATAATTTTAGGGCCGAAGTAGGATAACCTGGACGCATAAATTACGACGCTGTAGGTAAAACACTCGTTGGGTATTAAGATTAAGTTTATGGGATATCGACAGATTTGTTGTAAAAGACTATCTTGAGCCAATATATTTTTGAATTTTTTACGATATATGTACATAGTACGATTTTACGTTTACTCGTTTGCAAGATACGGTTTTCGTAACAGTAAAATGTTGATTCAGAAAAGGTACGTATACAAACCAATTGGGGAATTATTTTATGTTAAGACAGGCTGACGGTCCAACTGATGGTAGATCTACACTGTTACCTAGAACACAAGCAGGACCATAGCAGGATTAAAAACGAGGGAAGGGAGGAAATGAGCTCTGGCATCCCTTACTCGCTTATAGAACAAAAATATTCCAACTAATGAAGGTTGTCGATTAGCCTAGAATAGTCTTCTCTGTTTTTTGTTTTTCGTAAAGGTTCAACTGCATTACCTATCCCGATCCACTGATGTCCCTCAGCCACGACTTCTTTCTTTCATAAAAAAATAACTTTGCTGAATGGGTATTTCATTAACAATTGGTAAACAGAGAATTTCTTTCGAATAACACGAATGTTATGCACTGCATCCTCATTTCACGTAATAAATTTTCAAACGAGCAGCGTCCGAACAAAACAATTCCCATCCCACTGCGTAATTTAATTAAATGCGGCGTAATTTAACGCGGCACATTAAAACGATGCGGTTTTCGCATTTTGTCGGGCGATAATGAAGCTGTCTCTGTGTAGGTAATTACTACAAACAATGGAGGAAATATGTAAAAGCTAAAGCCAATAAAACTTATAGTAATTAAGCAATAATAATAGATTTCTGGACTATAGGTTTGTTTCAGAAGACAGTGTTGTTAAATAGAAGAGCAAATATTCAATTGGACATTATTGTAATAGTAAAACCGAAAGATTCACATATTAATTAGAAAACCAATTTTTTTTAAAGACAATATTTTGTATGTGTGAACAATCACCCAGTCGCGAATATGTACAGATGTATAATGTCATGTACATAGACAGATGTATTAAAAAAGTTTATGACGTTAATGGAAATGGACCTAATGAGAATTAAAACAGAAAATGAACTTAAGGCTTGAGTCTGGCTGTGCAAAACTACGAAATAGAAGACAAAAAACAATTCGCGCGGAGAGCTCCTCCTCTGCCATCCTGCGTCGTAATTTATCAATAGAATGTTGCTCTACTTATGGCTTTTAATATTTTACTAGTACATATTTTATAATTTCATGTTATTGAAAATACCCAATTTTTAACATTTCTAACAGTCGGCGCGCTAGCTCAGAGAAATTTTAGAAATTTTGACTTGTTTTATAAAATTAGTTTTAGTTAATTTAAAATTTAGAAAAGTTACTAGCAGGTTATCGATATTGTTATTGTGAATAAGGTTGTGTTCATTATTAGAAATTGAATTATGGGCGTCGATAGAATATAATATAGATACACAGTCTTATACAAAACAAAACCCAATAAGTGGCACAACGTCTAACCTATGAAGACGTGAGTGGAAAAGGTGATATGTCGCATAATTCCAATTTTGAATAAATCAAGGTTAAAGTTTTACTTTTAGTTTTTGAGATAACATGTGAACATAGTGAACTCTTCCATTAACAAAAGTTAATTTTTCTGCACTTCTTGCTTTTTAAAATTAACCGGACATAACACCTTTTTCAACTTCTTATTTTCCAAAAATGTCTTAAATTGACGATCTTAAGGTCTGTAATCTTTCATAAGGACATATTACCTTCATCAACGCAAAAAAACGAAAAAACCCAAAAATGCGACATATCACCTTCATCCACTCACGTCTTCCTATCTATAGGTGTATCACATCTATTACAAACTATATAAAAGTAAGTCTTAAAATGTACATACAGTTTTTACAAAATGAAACTTATACACTAATGTCATAAGATTATAAAACGCACGACAGTTTCTATTACTTATTACTTTTTGTTTATAAGAACAAACAAAAAATGATTTCAAGTGTCATCTTTGAACGTAACTTGATATACACTAGAAATTGTTATTGTATAATGAACCGTAATATGTAAAGCGCAAAGCAGGAACTCAATTTCGAACTAAATTTCGAATAGAGAATATATAAACCGAACAAGTATTGGCATGCAATAATATGAATAATACGTTCAGTCAGTATTCAATTGATTCGTGTTATACTCCCGCTATTTATTACTAATAGTTCAAGATAATTAGAATAAAAAATGACATATCTGCCGGTCATCAATTTTTTTTTGGGATCAGTAGAGGGTCATTGGAAGTGCCTAAATCCCCCGGAATCCCCCGTATTTTTGGATTTTTTGTTTTATGGCCCTTTAGTTTTAAAGCAGCGATATATATTATATTATATTATATTATATTATATTATATTATATTATATTATATTATATTATATTATATTATATTATATTATATTATATTATATTATATTATATTATATTATATTATATTATATTATATTATATTATATTATATTATATTATATTATATTATATTATATTATATTATATTATATTATATTATATTATATTATATTATATTATATTATATTATATTATATTATATTATATTATATTATATTATATTATATTATATTATATTATATTATATTATATTATATTATATTATATTATATTATATTATATTATATTATATATTAAAATATTTCAATATTTTCAAAAATAAAGTAAGTAAAAGCTATTTTCATTAAAAAAATTATGAAAAAAACAATTTTAAAAATATATTAAAAATTAAAAATATTTAAATTTAAAATAATATTTAAATATATAGATTTAAAATGAACAAATAAACAAATATTTCAAAATTTATTTCACAAGTTCATCCTCCAATAGACAGCTGCTCTGTCCGCTATTGTGTTCGGATTTTCTTCAGTAATAATGGACAAAGACAACTTCGGCGCTTTATATCTCAGGTAATATTTGAGTTATCGAAAAATGTTTTATACAAAACTTGTTGGAAATAGAGTCCTGCACAAGTTTTATTCGAAGAATTTTTTGATAAAATCGAAAGGGGCCAAGATAATTGACAATAAACATTCGTGAGCATTAATAAATGGCACTTTTGTCATTGTAACTTTTGTTTCATTACAGATCACAAAATTCTTTAAACAAAAGTTGTAGAGCATATTATTCCCTGCAAAACTAAAAAAATAAAAATAAAATCCGACCACCAGGAGCCGAGATATCGACAATTACCTGTTTTTCAAGATGGCTACGAAGCACAAGGAAATTTTGTTGGATTCCGGGGGATTTAGGCACCTCCAATGACCCTCTACTGATCCCAAAAAAAAAATATTGATGCCCGGCAGATTTGTAGATATTTGCCACTTTTTGATCTAATTATCTTGGCGTATAATTAAATTTAAAAAAATCATGATTTTACACTATATCCTTAGGTAAATATACAATATTTCGATATATTTATAACATATTTCGATTATCAAAAATATTAATAATTATGTTATGATTACAATAATAATTAATATGTTTTAAAGTGAAATTGAATATGTTTTAAAGTGAAATATTTTTATTGATAGCATATTATTGACTATATTTGCACTAAAGTACCTATTTGTAATTATTAAAAACTAGCTGGTGCCCGCGACTTCGTCCGCATTCTCTATAGCCTATTATTCCGCGATAAATGGACTATCCAACACAAAAAGAATTTTTCAATTCGAACCAGAAGTTCCTGAGATTTGCGTGTACAACTAAACTAACAAACTCTTCAGCTTTATATTATACTAGCTGGTGCCCGCGACTTCGTCCGCGTTGAAAATGAAAAAAGTAGCCTCTCCTGTGTCCCGTACGACTAAATGTTTATTTACCAAGTCTCATGAAAATCAGTTAATTCGTTTAAGAGTTATTGAGGAACATACATACATACATACATACATACATACATACATACATACATACATACATACATACATACATACATACATACATACATACATACATACATACATACATACATACATACATACATACATACATACATACATACATACATACATACATACATACATACATACATACATACATACATACATACATACATACATACATACATACATACATACATACATACATACATACATACATACATACATACATACATACATACATACATACATACATACATACATACATACATACATACATACATACATACATACATACATACATACATACATACATACATACATACATACATACATACATACATACATACATACATACATACATACATACATACATACATACATACATACATACATACATACATACATACATACATACATACATACATACATACATACATACATACATACATACATACATACATACATACATACATACATACATACATACATACATACATACATACATACATACATACATACATACATACATACATACATACATACATACATACATACATACATACATACATACATACATACATACATACATACATACATACATACATACATACATACATACATACATACATACATACATACATACATACATACATACATACATACATACATACATACATACATACATACATACATACATACATACATACATACATACATACATACATACATACATACATACATACATACATACATACATACATACATACATACATACATACATACATACATACATACATACATACATACATACATACATACATACATACATACATACATACATACATACATACATACATACATACATACATACATACATACATACATACATACATACATACATACATACATACATACATACATACATACATACATACATACATACATACATACATACATACATACATACATACATACATACATACATACATACATACATACATACATACATACATACATACATACATACATACATACATACATACATACATACATACATACATACATACATACATACATACATACATACATACATACATACATACATACATACATACATACATACATACATACATACATACATACATACATACATACATACATACATACATACATACATACATACATACATACATACATACATACATACATACATACATACATACATACATACATACATACATACATACATACATACATACATACATACATACATACATACATACATACATACATACATACATACATACATACATACATACATACATACATACATACATACATACATACATACATACATACATACATACATACATACATACATACATACATACATACATACATACATACATACATACATACATACATACATACATACATACATACATACATACATACATACATACATACATACATACATACATACATACATACATACATACATACATACATACATACATACATACATACATACATACATACATACATACATACATACATACATACATACATACATACATACATACATACATACATACATACATACATACATACATACATACATACATACATACATACATACATACATACATACATACATACATACATACATACATACATACATACATACATACATACATACATACATACATACATACATACATACATACATACATACATACATACATACATACATACATACATACATACATACATACATACATACATACATACATACATACATACATACATACATACATACATACATACATACATACATACATACATACATACATACATACGAATATAAATTAATAATGCTTATGGTATTTGATTTGCACTCATCTTTGTATTCTATTTCTTTTTCTTACACAGGCATATCTTTTTCCTTTATGACCCATATTATATTTTAATAACAAACTATTTAACAAAAAGTTCAAAAATAATATTTAAAATAAATCAAGTAAAGCAACTTTCGATATGCGAACAGAGGCACAAAATCTCTGAGAGTGAGCGAGACAAAGATATTAACACGGAGAGAGTGAGCGAGACAAAAACACGTAAAAATTTAACACGGAGCACACGTCCGACCGCAACGACCGTTCACCGGTCACTGAGGAGTTTTGGTTGCCGGTATTTTCTTATCAATAAAAGATTACTTTTTTTGATATTTATACAGAAAACATAGCTTTTTTTGTACCTAACACTTATCCTTTATGATAATAAATGTTAATTACTAATATTTGTTACGTAATTATGTTATAAAAGGAAAAAAAATAATAGTGAAAAAATGTGATAAAAGACAATTTTTAATGTTCTTAATTAAGAAAATGGATTAGTTTGAGAAAAAAATAATCAGCAAAATGTTAGGACGACCACATAAGAGAAACTTATTGCTAAATAGATTTTATAATTTATCATTAGTTGTTATGTATTACGTCCGTAAACATAGCTCAACATGCTGCAGGGCTTGGGAGAGCTCTATTTAACTCTATTTTTACCTAATAAATACCCTATAAACAAACGTGTAAAAAATACGTAACTGTTAACCATATTATAAATTTTTCTTGGTTATAAAAATATTTCTAGTTTTTCCCTAAATTAGTTTGAAAACAACGTTATCAGCAGCGCCAAAAAATCGACGAGAGTCAATTTTTAACAGACTGCAGCCTTAAACATAAGAAAAGGCATCGAAGAGATAAAGAAGAATAGGGAAAGAGGTGAAGAGACGAAAAAGTTTGGAGATGGAAATATTTTGAAAATTTTATGGGAATATTTTGGAGGGAAGCTCCAAAATAGACAAAACATTAGACGTTTTAAAAGAGCCTTATCTTGAGTGTCAGCCTGATCACGTAAGTCCATCCTCTTCTTCTTCTGATTGTGCCTCTTCAGTCCTGAAGGTTAGCCGTTAACCTTCTGAACCGGTCCCTGTCAAGAGCCAACTGGAAGAGCTGCTCGACCAAGGCAATCCTTCACTTCGCCCAGATTCCAGATGCTTCAAATTAGATAATAATTGACTAAGAACGAGTTCTCAAAGAGACGATATTATAGTGTTAACATATTATACAAAATGTGTTTCGGTGAGTGAGTAAGGGATGCCAGAGCCCATTACACCACCCTTATCCCTTATCCTTAATCCTTCTATGGTCGGCAGCGCACTTGTAACACTTATGGCGTTGTTTGTGTTATAGGCGACGGTAGCCACCTACCATCAAGTGGACCGTCAGCCTGTCTGTCGACCTTAACATAAGAAAATAATAATTAAGAAGTGTAGGTAATTTAAATTTATTCGAAGGAATAAATCTCAAGAAGACAAAGTTGCGTGCAATCAACTAAATATATTATGAAGTTAAAAATAATATTTCATTCGTGTACAGTAAAGTGTTGGAAATAAAAAATACAAGTAAGAAAACCGTTGGCCGGATAACTGAGCATCTTTATACAAAGGATCATTAAGGTGATGAAGTATTATTTGTTACATTTTTTGCCAGAACCGTTGTGTGTGTCTGTAAAAAAAATGTGGAATTTCTCTAAAGAAACAATAAATGGTCACAGATTACATTTATACCATATATTTTTAAATATTGTGATGGTTCATCTAAAAACCAAACTAACTTTTCTTGTTTTTTTTTTCTGCAATTTCTAAAAGTAATTTCAGAATTATTTAGACTAATACAATAAAAAAGACTCTAATACTCGTAGTATTTTAGTTAAGACATTATATTTCAAATTAATATAATTTATCTTTATCTTTTGATATCTTTCCTTATCTTTTATGTTCATTATAAATCTATATTTCGTAATCTATAATCCGGTACACTCTCTTGGGTGCTGACGGTACAATAAATCAAATAATATTGAATTAACAATCGAGTTCGGAACGTTACGATAAGGAGTGGCCTACACCCAACTACAAAAGGAAGGCTGGCTGTTGAAAATTTAACAATTTGTCGATTATATCAGTAGGTACCGCAAATCTTAGCATAATGGCTAACGGCACCAGCGAATCCGTCTATTTGATCATAAATTAATTCTTGTGTTGAACAAAAAAACTGAAAGAAGATATGGTTCAAATAATGGTGTAACAATTAATCTTTTCTATAATGAATGATGATTCCAAGAACTGTTACTTATTTAAAAAAAATTAGTGATGATGTCTTAAAATAACTAAGCTGCAAAAACATGTTATGAAACTTATTTTTGATTTCACTTTTTTTATTACTATCATAGTAATCATTATTGCTTGTCAAAAAATTAATATAGTATTTTGATGCCAACAACTAGTAAGTATAAAATAAATTATAATAAAAGATAAATAATAAATAATAATTTTTGGAATAATTGGTTTATTCCGATAATAATTGGATTAGGATAGCCCAAGACAGGGAAATGTGGAGAGAGATGGAGGAGGCCTTTAATAATCGAGAGTCGTTGAGAGGTCCTTAATAACTAGATTAAAAAAAAATGTTATGTACAATATTGTAGCGATTAAGGAAAATAAAGGTTTTTTATTTATTTATTTATTATGTCATTTAAAAAATGATGCAAGAATAATAAATTTCCCCTGTTAAATTAATCATACATGAATAAATAAATATTCTAAATAAAGTGATAACAAAGTAGACAACCATTAGTGCTACAACATATTTTTGTAACAGTACAATTCAATTTTTCTAAACAAATTAGAGCCAACGTTAAAAACTCCATTTGTCTATTAAAATAAAATCATACATGAAAATTGCAATCTGAATGATTCACGTCAAAATTTTCCTCTTCCTGTCCGCGGTAAAGAAGGCCTTATGACAAATGTCGAGAACTTACTAAGTAGGCGAGAAAGACAAAAATAAGTCGCCCTTGACCCAAATACCCAAGGACGGTTCCCCGGTCGTTTCATTCATGCCAAGGACGAGGTTAGCACAAACTTCGTATGAATGAAATCTTCAAGACTATTAAAGTTTTCATGACAATCAAATATTACTACGACATGTCCTCAGATAAAATAAGAACTAAAGATATAGATCTGTGGACGGCTGAGTGAAGCCGGTATAACTGCGCCTTCGCCGTGTATACACGGTTACACGCACACAAATGCAATCAAACTTCGCCTCACCTTATTAAAACATTTATTGGTGAAAATGCCGAATCTCGTAATGAAAGGGTGTAAAAACTAGTATTAAAAAAAAAACAGCAGGATGGCATCACATGTCCCATGTAAGTTAAGTTGGACACCAATATTTTCAATAAAAATAAACAAAAATTGAGATTAAGCAAAACACAATATCTCAATACAGTAAACGGCCTACGCACACATGTTTATGAAACCGCCTTCACTATGTTGACCGCAAAATTCTGTTTATACCTAGTTTCTATTTGGTATGAGGACACTGTAATTTAAAATGGATATTTAAAAAAAACCTCTTCAATGACCTCTTACATAAAGCTCAGCAGAGCGCATTCTGACGCACGTTCTATATCCATCACTGTGTGAAATATCCGATGGAGCGTTACACACATACTATAACTAGCTTTTGCCCGGTGACTTCGTCCACATCTCTCGGAACAAATTTCATAAGCTTTCAGACGTAGTTTTGTTCTGAATTGTTAAAAATTATTCATCTACACAAAATAAACACACAGTAGTCTCTTAAAATATGTATGTTTATCTAATTTAATTAATTTTAACAAAAAAAAATCGTAAATGCCAGAGCCCGCAGCGAGAATATTCTATACAATGTTTGTTTTATTCAATAGTAGAGGTCACGACCTTAAAGTGAAAATTTCCTGTGTAAATGTCCTTGAAAAAAAAAAGATATTTAATTTCTATCTGCTTTTGTTCATTACGAAATAAAACTGAAATGGCATTACCTATTTTACATAAAGAAAATAAAACATCGTTTTGTTTGAAATTCATGTCTTCCATTCCGAATTTATTTTTCTCTGACAACCGACTGAATTTTAAATTAGATGTCCTGTAAATATTTGATGGAAGCGTCTGTATTCGAGCGTAGCCGTCTCGCGCTGTACCCCTGTTACTCTGTGGTTATTTCATGACGTCATCATTACATTAACCGGTGGAAACTCCGTGTAACAACGTAATAGGATATTTATTTAATGTGTTCACTACTTTAAACTCAGATTAGTGGAGAGATGGACTTTTTCGAAATGTTGCATTTCGTAGAAATTTCTTTGAAGAAGGGATTGATTGTATATTTTCAGAGGACCTCATGAAAATATTTAGTTATTAAAGCACCTTAGAAAAACATTGGTCTTCTAGGTTTCTAGGTAGCCTTAGTTCACTTTCTGTCTTCGATGTAGAGATGATTCTAACTAATAATATAAATGTAAAAATGAGTTTGTTTGTTCTTTCTCTATCCGATCATCATGAACATACACGTTGTCGGGGATACAAAAAAATGACCTTTTTAGAGTACCTTTTTTATGCAGATCACTCGAAGTCATCAATATTCGTTTTAAATAAGTTAGTAAATAATTACTTTTTTTTATTCCTCCCCAAACAATTTTAAAATAAAAAGCCGTCGCCATATTAGCCGCGCCGGTCTCGACAGTTACAAGCGAAGTAATGAGTGTGGCAAAAGCCGCTATGTCACCGCGGTGGACGACCTTCTTAACCCTGGTAATACAAATGCTTCTTCTCTGTACTATCTCATTAGATATTGCATATTGAATGTTGTCTTATTTTTTTAAAATATTTTAATTAACTTCATAAACATTTAATCAATCCTTATCCTTACATATTATAAAACAAAGTCCTGCACCGCGTCTGTCTGTCTGTCTGTCTGTCTGTTCGCGATAAACACAAAAACTACTTTTTT
The DNA here is from genome assembly GCA_945859745.1 of Synanthedon formicaeformis. Lineage (NCBI taxonomy): Eukaryota > Metazoa > Arthropoda > Insecta > Lepidoptera > Sesiidae > Synanthedon > Synanthedon formicaeformis. The sequence continues at coordinate 2,232,380 of OX243963.1, forward strand.
CATGCAGTTTTCACCAATGGATAGAGTGGTTCTCGAGGAAGGTTTTAGTATATAATTTACAAAATTACGCGGGCGAAGTCGAAGGGCAGAAGCTAGTAAGTACATAAATATCAAAGTAAGATACTTCTTTTATACTTTTTCAATTCGAACCAGTAGTTGTTGAGATTAGCGCGTATACCAACCAAACAAACAAACAAACTCTTCAGCTTTATATATTGGTATAGATGTATGTAGATATACGAGTACATTTATTATACGCGAAACGTTCTCACAGTAGCCAAAAGTTTTATCATTTAAATTAATTCTAATGACTTGCGAAGTATAAATTAGAAAAAAACAGGAAAGTAATGGAGGAACGAAATGTTTTTTTTCTGTTTCTAATCGACCGTGCGTGTTTCTCTGATTGTTTCGGTGTGTTTTTGTGAATACGTACAAAGTAGCTTTAACAAGACTGTAAGTTGTTACGGCACCGTTAAACAATTTTACCGATATTAAGACATCGAGTCACGTAAATGTATAAAGGATCCGTCCGAGCAATTGTTAAAACATGCCACTGAAAATTGCAAAACTCTATATTATTTCATTATTAGTAGTAATTATTTAATTAATTATTAATTCTATTACTACTTTTTAGACATTTACTTATTATTTTTTCTCTTATCTCATCTTGTATCTTATTACTGTTAGTATATAATATGTTATTAGGTATATATATAAACAATTTGCTATTATTTTATTTAAGTAGATATAATAACTGATGTATAAAAACGTAACATATGGGCACAGTTGCTTGAAAATAAATGAATTTTAATTGTTATTTTTTTAATTATATATTTAAAAATAATAAACTTCAATGAAAAACTGCTTACTCATTCCTACCATTTAAATGAAGAACTATACTTACCCAGTTCCTCCTATATACCGCTGAAAACTAAATGTCCTGTCAATTGATTTTATCAATGTACTACCGGGGTGAATTTTTTTACGTAAAAACCTTCCCTGATTATCCCTCTATTTTGCAAATAAAAAATTTTGCTTAATTTTGAAACTAAATTGACGATTTTTACAATTTTTTCTGTATGTATGTATGTATGTATGTATGTATGTATGTATGTATGTATGTATGTATGTATGTATGTATGTATGTATGTATGTATGTATGTATGTATGTATGTATGTATGTATGTATGTATGTATGTATGTATGTATGTATGTATGTATGTATGTATGTATGTATGTATGTATGTATGTATGTATGTATGTATGTATGTATGTATGTATGTATGTATGTATGTATGTATGTATGTATGTATGTATGTATGTATGTATGTATGTATGTATGTATGTATGTTTGTATGTATGTGTAAACGAATTAACTAATTTTCATGAACATTGGTAGATAAACATTTAGACGTACAGGACACTGGATAGGCCTACTTTTTCTTTTTCAACGCGGACGAAGTCGCGGGCAGCAGCTAGTTATAATATAAACATATAGTTATAATATGTTGTCAGTTGGTCAAAGGAAAAGGATCATGCATTGAAATTCTTGGGTGCTTTGAACTTCTATAAATAACTTTGAAACTTAGATTGAAAACGGACAATAAACATATTAATTAAACTTGAAACTGGCAAGCAAAGATGTTTAAATGTTACTTCTCAATGAGCTTCTTGTATTTATTCATTTTAGGAACAAAATTATTAAGAGAATTTTACTACATTTTCTTGAGAAAAAGGTCGGCAGGCAAGTTGATGGCAAAGATTTAAATCGAAAGATGCGGCGTAATCTCCTCGCGCCATACTAAAAACACACCGAAAATTATTAACAATGGGTTGGGCGCAGGCGCTCAACCCAAATACAGTTGCACGCCAGCTACAGTGAAGGACTGTCGCTTGTTGAGAGCGTCGCTATCGTCACAGTCACGTTTGAAGTAAGGAATGTGTTGTCTGTGCTTAAAAGTGTGTTTAGACAAAAGTATATGTATTTTATACTTTGTTCTTTAGTATAATGTATGTTGTATTTTGTAACACACTTTCGCTAGTAATGCCGCATCTCTCGATTTAAATCTTTGGTTGATGGTAGATTAATATTATAAATGCGAAAATATTTTGTTTGTTACGCTTTCACGCCTTAACTACTCAATCGAATCAATAAATTATGAAATTTTGCACACATTATCAGGGATACATAAAAGGACATAAGGTACCTTCCAGAAAAAAGATTTAATAAATTTAACACCTAAGAAAAAGGGGCGCGGACAAAATCACTTTAAAAAAGCGAGTAGACAATTCTTTAAATGTTACCCCCCTGTTATGTAACTCGTAATTATACGCCAATACTGAGACTGTGGATCTGACAAGTTTCTTTCCAAAAACCGGTTGTAATTTTACAAGCCGATCCATCAGAAAGTTTAATTTGGCACTTGCAAAAAGCAACAATTTATAAGCAATGCGCAAATAAAATTTTTACTGCTTCGCTTTTTATTGCTTTGAACAAAACTTTTATCATTAATAATAACTTGCTGCCAACCAATTTTGATACTAAAGTTAGTCAATTTTATTTCTTTTTATTTTTTAATCATTAAAGTATAGATTCAAGCTATGCGAATACAAATTTAAATGTCATAAAAAAATTATTTTTATAATTTAATTTAATAATAATCCCCTTGAGACTGGGAAATATTTAAGATATTTCAAAAGCCTTTAAGATATTTAATTTAAATTTTTAAAACATTTTCATTAACATTAAAACCTCTGTAAGACAGAATAATTCTTCATGTTTACCATCTAGAATATATTTTATCTTGGAATTTAGTCTTAGCCATGTTACACATGGCACAACACGTCATGTTACAACATGACAGAAGTCATGTTTAGAAAAAATATCGTCAAAATTTCATAATAAAAAACAATCAACAAAATCATCATGGTAAATATGGTAAATATTTATTTAAATAAATAAATATAAATAAAAAGCCTTTAATTTCCTTAATCGCTACAATATTGTACATAACATCTTTTTTTTTAATCTAGTTATTAAGGACCTCTCGACGAGTAAAGGCCTCCTCCATCTCTCTCCACATTAGCAAAATATTTATTTATCTATCAATACTAATAATAAATCTGTAAGGGTTGTTCATGGAGTAAGTTACTTTGTTTTCAGAGATATCGTGTTTATAGGCTCTATACATGATACTTAAACTAAATTGACCATTTTTAGAATTTTTTTCTGTATGTATGTATGTTCATCCATAACTCTTAAACGAATTAACTGATTTTCAAGAAACTTGGTAGATAAACATTTAGACGTACGGGACACAGGATAGACTACTTTTTCTTTTTCAACGCGGACGAAGTCGCGGGCGCCAGCTAGTATATAAATAAAAATGAATCCCTAAATGTGTTGCTAAGCGCAAAACCGATTTTAATTCTGTCTTCACTCATGGATAGAGGGATAATCATGGGGAGGAAAGGTTTTTACGTAAAAAAAAATGCACCCCGGGCGAAGCCGGGAGCGGGTCGCTAGTTTATTATATAAACGCATTCAAGCCGGTGTGAAATCATCAAACTCTTGAGCGGTCGCAAGCTTTTTCGCAAGTGACGTCAAACTAGCATGAATCTCGATATTTTTTTGTTTTATTTTGTCAAATGATGTCTATATAATTTACAAGATAAACAATAAATGTATTTTTATATTCATCAAAATTATTTTTGTCACAGCAAAGCACGTAGAAATAAACCCATTCATTAAACAAAATATAACGTTTCGCGAAAGGCAATTTACTTTAACTTTTTTGGCGATGACATTTGTACACGTCTCTAAAGAATTTACTTCTACCATTCCACCAAAAACACTTAAAAAAAATTAAATACGTTTCATTTTTGTCGAGGATGTAATTATTTAATTTACTGAATATTTATGTCAGCTAGTTTACATCGTATCGCAATTTAAATTGATATGTCATTTGCAGAAAAAGCCAACTCATGCCGTTATATTCCACTTATTACATTTCTTTCTGTGCCTGACAGAATGACTTGAGAGACGATTCTTTTAAAAGCAATCACAATGCAAAGACTTTTATAATAATTATTACTGAAACAATAGAGCTTTATTATATCTCACTATATTGTTCTTGTTAGATGGATTTTGGATGAACGGATTTGGATGAAATTTGGCATATTTGGATTTGGATATAGTTTAGCATCTAAATTAACATATAGGACCCATCTAAAATATAGGTTCCTGTTGGATTTTCAAAATACGAACAAATTTAATTCATATACATATGTACATCACGTACATATTTTCTTAGTTTAACTTATTTTCATGCTCCTATTTAAACTATTCATTCTAAAAGATTTGTGTTGGTACAAAGGTACGCCCGACGCAAAAACGGGATGTTATAACTTTTGACGTGTGTGTATCTGTGTACTTACCTGTCTGTGGAATCGTAGCACCCAATGAATAGACCGGTTTTTTTAAAGCTGACATGATCTAGCTAGATGGTTCTTAGCTCTAATTTATAAAGATTTGTTCAGACGTTTGAACTTTGAAGACCTCAATCCATTTTCTAGTTGACGGAGTTTCACTAACTTCTACACCAATCAATCGAACTTGATATCGATTGGAAATTTTGGTGTACTGTTATTTCGGTGGTATTTCCATGGCATGGTCACCTTGATCTGATGCTGCAGCATCAAGTAGTCTACGGAACACTTAACTCCTAAGCAACTTACATCAAATATAGCGTGTTTAAGTAGAAAGTTGTTGAGTAATTGTATTTAAAATTGCTGGCTGATTTTAAAAGACAATATTAAATTTTATTATAAATTAGGAAAAGAATATAAGAATTTTCCATGTCAGTGGAATATTTTCAATACAGTTTACAGATAAATTTTGAAGAAATATTATTAATTTTGAAGTATTAGAGAAATATTTTATGTTATTTTTATATATTGATATGTTTAATGTTGAAATTATTATAACAAGTAAAGTAAAATAAATGATTTCAATGTGCACATCTCAAGAAGAAAAGTTTTATTTATATTTCACACAAGAATTCATAGAAGTACTCGTAATATGAATCAAATACTAATAACATAAGTATATAATTTTTTTTAACTGTAGTTGCAGAGATCCACTGTCGGTCGAGTTGACGAACAAACAATTAGTTAAAATCCAATAGAAGCTACTCGGCCAGGCGAACGAGGTTCTTTCGGTCGAGTTGACTAACAACTCGAAGCGTGTTTCCCGGAGGCTAACTTCGCTGAAAGCGCCATATTGGTATGGTATCCTCGGCCAAATCAAACAACTCACAGAGAATTGCAATTCGTTAAGGTCTCAGCAAATTTAACATGCTTGCCAACGCTTGCAAGCAGTCGACACTCCCTTTTATTACATTAATGTAGTCTAATGGAGTAAGTACCCATTTTAATGTTACGCCTTTTAATTCCATATTTAAATTGTAGGTACCCCATGAGTAAATATAAAATAAGCAATAATACTGAATACAAGAACCTAATTTTTCTGTAGTGATTTTTCTAAGTATAAAGATATTTTAAAGAAAAATTTTTTGTAGAGACCAATTATTTACCTAATGAATGGTGAAGCCGGATTTAGTATTTTCGAAAACTTGAAAATGAATGTTGGAAATAGTAAAATTTTCAATTTAATGTATTTATATTATTCCTTTACTAGCGATCCGCCCCCGGCTTCGCACGGATGCAATAATTTTCTGTAACTTCCATAACTCGTATTTCCATAAGTGAAAACCGTATCCAAATTCATTGGGTATTATAAACATAAATAAACGTAAGTAATGTATAAAACCATATTTTGGTAAATTTAAATATAAATCCATAATTTAAATGTAAATTAATCTAATAACTTTTTCTTTAAAGGAATAGACACGAAGACCATTAGAGAATTAGTAATGAAACATCTTTCTTTGTGAATATCAAGTTTACTGTGTTCTTGTCCGTTTTCAATTTAAGTTTCAAAGTTATTTGTAGGAGTTCAAAGTGCCTAGAAATTTTAACGCACGATCCTTTCCCTCTGAGCAACTGACGACAGAGCTGGAAATTCGTTACATTATACATTAGCGTTTATATTGCAAATTCTCTATGTGTTTATCACTATCAAAACTTATTTTAATTGAATTTTAATAGTAACTTAGTAAAACATTTTTGTTAAAAATACTATTCGGTGTTATTTCACTGTGGTATTCTGTAAGACGGTGATTACCCAATCGGGCTGCCCCTGTTGCGACTGAGAAACGTAGTGCCCTGCCACTACTAATTGGAACAACTCATCATATATGTTCGAAAATAAATCGCCATCGCTGTCTTGTACAGGCAAAGAATTGCTTTCGAGATAAGGCCAAAGCCAGATTAAAAGTCCAACAGAGGTAAGATGTCGCTAATGACCAATTAAAAGTGACCGGGCCCGCGGTCACTCGGACGTGACAATGGGAACGGGCCAGACATAACGTCAGTCAGCCATCGGACTGAGTGAGGCAAGTGGAGTGAGGAAGCGATGAGTTTCACTTTCGTAGGCGCGAAGCCGACGCGCCAGTACAGTTAGCTACTATACGGTAGTATCACGGTTTAAGAGTGAAACGATTTTATTAACAGATACAGTTTTAGTGCAGCGCAATTCCAAGTAACTAACATTTATTATGGATTTTCATGTAAAGTTTGACAGGTTCCTCATTGACCGTAGTAAGGTTCCCCGAGATGGCCGGCGTACCTCCACTTTCAGGTACGCAGAGTAGGTAGGTACTCCCCGTGATCGACAGCCATGGCGGGTCACCGATGCCGTGTCACAACGCTCTTGCGACATTACAGCTGTGCTACGAATAGAAAGTTGTTAGGTTTTAACCAGTAGGAGTCCGGGATAACCCTACTGCGTCTCTATTCTCCGGGCATCAATGAGGATTTCCCAACGTTAGAAAAAGGAAGCAAAGGTTTTGCAAAATTACTTATAATTCTTAATTTTGATTTTTTCTTTTCTGAATTTACAAGACCTTTTGTAATCTACAATATATAATTTGTAACTTTTGATTGTAAATTTTGATGGGGCCTATGTCCAGCAATGGCCGTCCGTCCTGCGGCTGATCGAAAGAAGAAAAAGAAGCGCGGGCGAATTCGCGGGCAAAAGCTAGTTACTGATATTACTGTAAATGTACCTATGACCGAGTAGTCTTTATACTTGTACTTTTTTAGACACTTTTTTTAAACTTTCAATTTGGATCCCCAAATATCTATTCGGTTAAAAAGAGTATTTATTTTTAACTACCTGTGTTAAAAGACTGTAATACGATTCGCACCTTCGGTAAGACAAGATAAAACCTACAATTTTTTTTAAAATGAGTTAAACTTAAAATATATGCAGAAATGTCTTAAAAACATTATTAAATTAAAAAATATTTACAAGACTAAGGGGATTATTTGATGAAGAATTGTTTATAAGCAATATAAGCAGAAGAATACTACAAAAAATTAACTTTAAATGGCTCTCCTGTAAAATTACAAAAAGACAAGGGCAGTTATGCCCTCGTCTTGCCGAAGGTGCGAATTGTACTGTAATCAATCCTAAAAGTCTTACGGTAAATGTATTATCTAAATCCAGCGAATACTTCAATGCAGTCTTAAGCACGTACAAATTATTCAAGACACCTGAGACTCGGACGCGTCACGTAGTCCTCAAATAAATTACGGGCTGAATCCTTCTTAAGGGCATGATTTGTGTGCGAATCGTAAATTACTTTCATCGCGTAAAAAACTAAGTAATTACTTATATACGTGAAAGTTATTTATCTTTTAAGAATTTTATCATTAATATACTTACATTAAATGTCTTTCTAGTTTATAAATGTTTTATGTTATTTTAGATCAATCTAGTTATTTAATATTTCTTTATCTTTTTCTAATCCATTATTCTCAATCTTACTAATTTCTCAGTTGTTTTTGAGTTTATTCATCAATACTAATAATAAATCTGTAAGGGTTGGTCATGGAGTAAGTTACTTTGTTTTCAGAGATATCGTGCTTATAGGCTCTATACATGATATTGAAACTAAATTGACCATTTTTAGAATTTTTTTCTGTATGTATGTAAGTATGTATGTTCCTCCATAACTCATAAACGAATCAACTGATTTTCATGAAACTTGGTAGATAAACATTTAGACGTATAGGACACAGGATAGGCTACTTTTTTTCTTTTTCAACGCGGACGAAGTCGCGGGCACCAGCTAGTTACAAATAAAAATAAACTAATACAAAAATACAACATACTTTTTTTCTGCAAATTATTTACAAAAATTATATGCCTTCCTCGTTGATTCACTATTTATAAATTCCGTTACGTGGTTTAAGAGTTATACAGACAAACAGACAAACACGAAAAGCGGCTTCAATTTATACTATGCAAGGAAGGAAGAGAATATTATTTCTCTCCTAATTTCTTAAGGCTTTCATTCAAAACACTCAGCTAAAACAACAGTTCCATGCCAAGTGAGTATACTATTAAAATAGCTACAATAATCTGTTGCTCCAGTTAAGGTAACGCAATCAGTAATGTAAACGCTATGCGCGTTTACATTATCGCTGGCGTGATACGTCGAGTATTGTTAGAAAACTGGAACAATATGTGCATAGAACCCGCACATTTGTGCGACGATAAATTCTAGCACTTTATAGGCCGTAAATCGTACACAGCCTGCGCTTAACACGTCTTGTAGGTATCTGTTGTAAAAATGGGATTTCCAAGGCTTTACTCGACCTAAATACAAGCGAAATTTTTATTTATTCTATCCCAAATATTGTTCAGTTTTGAATTAAATTAACAAATAGATACAAAGCCTTTTTATTTCTTACTAGCTGGCGCCCGCGACTTCGTCCGCGTTGAAAAAGAAAAAAAAGTAGCCTATTCTGTGTCCCGCACGTCTAAATGTTTGTCTATCAAGTTTCATGAAAATCAGTTGATTCGTTTAAGAGTTATGGAGGAACATGCATACTTACATACATACATACAGAAAAAAATTGTAAAAGTGGTCAATTTAGTTTCAGTATCATGTATAGAGCCTATAAACACGATATCTCTGAAAACAAAGTAACTTACTCCATGTTCAACCCTTACAGATTTATTATTAGTATTGATATTTACAAAGTTGTAGAAGTAGTAATGCTATTAATATTATAAATGCGATAGTTCGTAACGATAGATGATTTGTATGGATGTTTGTTACTCTTTCATGTAATAACTATTGAACGAATTTGGGTCAAATTTGGCACACAGATAGCTTATTACCTACATTGACATATAGGATACTTTCAATTCCCAGCAGAGCCAACGTTGGAAGTGAAGTTTTCAAATTTGACTCTCGTCTGGATTTGGAAAGAGTATCTGGACGTAAAATAATAGCATGTGTGCTGTTGTGTTTCGGAAAGTGAGTAAGGGATGCTAGAGCTCATTTTCTTATCCCTTCTCTTTTCCCTTATCCTTAATTCTTCTATAATAGTCGGCGACACAGTTGCAGCACCTGTAGCGTTAAGTCTCCTAGGTACCATGTAGTAAGACTGTCAGCTTGTCTATCGACCTTAACATAAGAAGAAAAAAGATTCATTTTATGTTTTTACTGTACTACTAGTGCAAAGCTCGGACACATTATCGGTTTTCTAGGTTACGTCTCCGAAGACGTAAAACAAGGTAATATTCAATAGTACTTAGAACTACAAGACTATAAATCTTTGTCAAACGACTTCAATCTTATTTGTTCACAGTAAACAATCGTTTTCTTTAACAATACGGAAACAATTGTTGAAGTCGATATCTCCTGCTGAAGAAAATAGAGCAATTGATATTTATAATGTTACTGTATACATCTGATGCACAAATGCATTAGCTATTGTTACAAATGCAAAGTGCAATGTCGAGAAATCATCTTTTGCTGTAGTGCATTATTATATTATTGTGATGTATTCCTAACTATTATTATAAATGCGAAAGTGAGTTGTTTGTTTGTTAGTTTGTTACGCTTTCAGGGCTTAACTATTCAACCTATAATCATGAAACTTTGCACGGCATAGGTATAAGTTATCAGTCAGAATTTTTTCAATAATTTAATTCAATAATTCTGCGAGAAACGCGAATGAAATCGCAGACTAGTTTTAACTAATATTATAAATACGAAAATGAGTTGTTTGTTACGCTCTCACGGCTTCCAACTACCCCTAAAAGTTTATCCACTGAAAATATTTCCACACAAGGTTTTTAAAACCTCTTAGGGCTCACACTAAACTTGTAAAAAAACCTTTGTACAATTTTTATCTTACATTATTTGACAGGTTGTTATAAATATGTATTGGTGATATCTGACCATTTGGTGACGACTGCCAGATGCATTGCGAATTAAAAATCTAAACAAATGTATAAAAAAAATTACGATTATCATATCGTGAATGCAGTCAGATCAAAACTGGAATCGGAACTAAATAATAATTGTTTTATAATGAATAAAATGGAATAAAATTCTTGCACGCATTGCGTGCCATCTACACTGAGCATTAGCGTAATGATATCCGATATATATAAAAGAGAATGTATGTCTGTCGTGTTGTATATCGAACGAGAAAGCGAACCAAGTGATGCAGAGATAGATACGCCGTCCTCAAGGTGCGAAGTGTTATCTAGGTTTTGTTTTGTAAATGGGTTTGTTTTGATTAAACAAACATAGTAAAAGTTAGTTATAGTAAAATATAGGTTGTTTGTGAAATAACATATATTATAATTTGTATTTATCTAAGATAATAATCAGTGAATACAGGCAGCCAGTATGGGAGGAAGTAAGGTTAAATACATCCTATCCTATAGTCCTATAGTCTGTTTAACTATTTAAAATTATTTATGTTAAATTAATTTATGTGTTGTATAAATGACATTACGACCGTATGAGATCTCCTCGATATATATTTCTCATCCGTTTCCCAATTAAAATATAACGGTTTCTTAAATATATTGATATATTCCTAAGTTTTGACTATTTGTACAATTGAAAACAATATACTTAAATTGTATAAGATATGTATAAATATTTATATGAAACATGACTATCGTGAGAATATGGTATAAGCGGTAAAGGCACGTCTCATCGCGTGCCAATTTTCCCGACTCGCTTCGGAAAGTTAACTTTATGCATTCCTTCTTAAATTATAAGTTTTATATAGATATGAGGATGTTGCATTTATGAATTACAATCACATCTTTATGCTCCCTAATGGATGAAATACGTTAAATAAATACAATTATTTGACGTGACTCCAAACGATTTAAATCAAATGGAGCCACGTAAAACATTGTGCCCACATACGGTCAGTCAAATTTTCTGTCATTTATGCGTTTAACCGGGTCGAGTGACGTTGACATGAGCTCTGATTCGGAAGCGCGGCAAGATGCCAAGGCGTAGTGTTTCTACCAAGGAGGATAGAAAATGTATTCTATCCTCCTTGGTTTCTACACTCACGATCAGTTGGCGCGATGAACTGACCTGACACAACGGCGCGATTTGAAATCCACTGTTTGACATCAAGCCATCAGTTTTTACCATTCACGATCAAATGGCTTCACGTCAGTCAATTTGACGCGATGGACTGATCGTGTAATTCGTCCATAAAATGGGTATTATATAATTATCACAGTACCCTACTCTGTCAATAAATGAATGAATGTGTTTATTGCGAAAGCGGTGATTAACCGTGGATCTCCAGAGCAGCGCATTCGCTAATATAAGTACTGACCAAAATTCTGCATAACATTCCCCTTTTTCTAAAAATATTTTAGATCCCACGGATAACCTAATTATTATTGTAAATATATGAAATGTTTTTCAAAAACTTAAAAATTAATTTGTGCTGTAGAAATCAAACGAGCCATCCGCTAAAAGAAAGTACTACAACATATTGTAAGGAACCTTTGTTCGTCAATATGTCAATGGCTTTTAAAGACATATCGTTGGCTTTACATATAAAAATTTGGGAACAACTTATACTCTCACAGTAGATTCTACGACTCATAAATTTCTGTTTTTAATACCAAAAATATTCATGGCAATAATATTACCCAGCATTTCCAACGATCAAGATGACAGTAAATATATTATAACGTCAAACATTAGTACACTTTTATGATATATTAGAACAATGGCCCCTCGTAATGAAAGTAAAACAGCCCATAAACAAGATATAATCTTTAAAATTTATTGCTTCAATAAATATTATGATTCTGTGCGACGGTGTTAGCGACGGTCGTGGAAAGAGAACCATTTTGTGAAACTAATATCAATATTTTATGTAAATCCTCTAAAAATTTTAATAAAAATTTCCACAGACCACGATTTAAAAAATATGTACTGTTTTTAAATAAAAAGAGTAGTAGAAATCCGCCATTTACTCAACTTTATGGTTGCTTCTCGAATCTCTAGTGTTCATTGAGCGGCAGTTGGAACCAGAGCCAGGATTCCTTGAAGAAGCACTAAAGAGATTAGATAAAGAACCACAGCCAGTGATCAACGCATACAAGATGGCTCAAAGTGAGTAAACAAATCCTAACACTCCACTCCCTCGCACAAGACCCGATGCAAATATTATTAAATATGTACTTTTTTTAAATTTATATTATCCTTATATATATAAAAATTACGTATCACATGTTTGTCGCCTATAGACTCCGTTATAAAACTTTGTAACTATGTGTAATTTGGTCCAAATTAAAAGATAGGATAGTTTTTATTTTGGACTCAAGCGAATGGACCCAAGCGAAGCCGGGAGCGTGTAGCTAGTAATGTATATCAATACAAAAATAATAAACTGAAAATTTTGACAATTTTAAATATTTTTAAAAACAAATAAACATAGAACTGTGTAAAAGGCGTCCCATAAAAGCGTATAGATGGATGTTTTGGATATGCAAATAGTGCAAAGTGCCCACTCGGATGTGTTCTACAGAGATAAATAGAATTATTTATGATGCGAGTCAAATGGTAGGCAAAGAGATGTGGGTGCCTGTGACAATGATACGCGACAACGATTTGCAAATGCTAATGTTTTGTGTAACAGGAAAACAAGGGGCTAAAAACAATTTTCAATATGGCTGCGACATGTGTATGTAGCACAAAATATAATCCAGCAATAATTTATACAGGAATTTCTGTGGTAAATCTTTGTTAAATTTGCTGAAAATATTCGAAAATTTATTCAGTTATTATTGGGCATGGGAGTTTTATTTGTTGTAAAATAACACAAAATCGCATTAATTTTATTTATTTTTCACTAGGTATACTTACTTGATTGAGTCTAATTTCATCTCTTGTGATATTTATTGTGAACCTATAGCATTATCAAAAAAACTCACACTGCCAAGTGGTCTCTAAAACCAGCGATTGTGTTTTTACTAATCTCATTTGGCACAATAATGCGATTCCAATTGAGGGTCCATACGCATGTGACACACAGCCGGTAGGTTCCAAAAACAATTATGTATATATAAAATTTTTGCCTTCTCGATCGATAACGATAAATGAAGAAGACTTTAGTAGGCCTGATTGGGACATAGTAAAGTGCGGCTAAATACAATATTCTTCTGCAATAATTCATACAGATTTTTTAATATTCTTCTGTAATTAAAGAATAATATTGTATCCATACGTCATTTGTTCCAATCAGGCCTTACTCTAGTGCCACGCATTTATGTCGTCTAATGGTTAAACCTGTGTGTCACATACATTAACCAGTATCAATGCTGCGTTATAATAAACCGGCCATTTCTCTTTTCCACATTAATGAACAAAACAATAGAGTTAGCGAGACGTGTCCCGATGTAGGAACGCACTAATGAGTTGAGCAGCCATAAACTGTGGAACCAATAACCACGGGGTTTATGGTTATTTCTCTTATAATTAGTTATCAATAAGTCATTAGGTTTCACTTTTTTTGCCAATTAAAATGTCTGTGAACTTTATGTTTCTTCAGTCGGGCCCTCATCACTGTGGATCCTTGGCCCATGTCCATGTTCGCCCTCACGCCTGGCAGAGTGTATTAGAAGAGTGACTTCCTTCACTTGATCTGTTCATCTCTTTAGAGATGAAATTAGAAAGAAATCTCTTTAGAGGCACTCTCTTTTGCCTTCGATAACCAATCTGGAAAAGACCAGTTTTTCCAGATTGTTACGATGGTCCATAGAAGTTACGATGATTAATTTTTTTAAGATTTTTATTATTTATTGTTTACATTATTTACACAAAAATATTAAGTGTATAAAAAAGATTTTCTTATACAATTTTCATCTCAATTTCGCATTAATTTTTGCACAAAGTTTTTTAACTTTTTCTCCATTTTTAACAAGTATATATGTAAAATACGTTTTTTTTTATCAAAACCTACATTTACGTATAACTTGAAACTAGGAAACTAGGTATATTTATTGGAAAAGTGTTTCAAAAAATATTCCTAGTGCCACTCTATAATATCGGAAATCTATTAAGAGTCATAAAACTGGTGAGGTCCTGGTTACGGCCACTTACGAAACGTTTATTGTCAATAAACACAACAGTAAATTCGGTACGATAATATCTGGTATAAAACGGGAAAACGTAAATTTTTTAAAAAACAAAATAAAGATAAAACAAGATGGCGTTTGGTCATAACATCAAGATTGGATTAGTAATGGATGCACAATGCAATTGTGGGAGTTATTGACTTCAAATCATTAACCTAGGATTTTTATAGTATTACGTCCCTTGGATTTTCTTTTTCGATACAATAACTATAAGATTTTTTAAATGCAACTCAAAATCCCGCCAAATAGCTTGGTTTATTAAATAACAAAAAATATATTAGGTATATCAGAAGTTATATTTTAAAATTTAGTGTTAAGATTTTCATCTTAAACTAATTTGACTATTATTTGATTTTATTATTATTTTTATTAGAGAAAATATTACTTAACTTTTTAATATATATAAAACATTTTGAGAACCGATGGACTAAGTACATAGATTATCTATCTATTATCTGTATAAATAAAAATGAATCCCTAAATGTGTTGCTAAGCTCAAAACTCGAGAACGGTTGGACCGATTTTAATTCTGTTTTGACTCATGGATAGAGGGATAATCAGGGAAGGTCTTTACGTAAAAAAATGCACCCCGGGCGAAGCCGGGAGCGGGCCACGTCCCACTCCTGGGCATAGACGCCTGCTCTTTGTGAGTTTAGGCGGTTTATTTATAAGTTGTTGAAATCTAATAAAAATATCATATAGTAGCCAGATGACGTGTTATGTAAACTTGACATTGTGTTTTTTTTAATAAACTGGTTTTAGGTAACAATTATTAAGAGTTAAATTAACTACGTAAGTTAATAACAAGTGAAAGTGTACGTTCTGTGGGCTTCAACAAATGTTCCCCTGGTAATAAATTAAACGACCATGTGTGGTCCTCGCCTTGCACGTGTATACGTGTTAGGGAGTTCACACACGTAATTATTTATACATATTTATTTAACTTTCTTACTATAATTTACAAAAAAAATAATGAAATAGCCAGATTGAGACGGGGAAAGCTTAAAATAAAAAGGAATATTATTAGATCTGCTACAATAATTAAAAAAAATATCTAAAAGTAAAAGAAATTCTTGCGTACAAATTACATGTGGAAAAGCACAAAAAAAATTATGATATTTAATTTATTCGAATCGGGGGCGTCCACCACAGGTGCGTACACCACTGGGGGCGTACACCACGGACCCATTAATGAAGATTTTCATAAACACAACGGCCGAAATTTGAACATAATCATTTCGAAAATAGGGGAAAATACTAACTGATCCGCAGTTTTCGAGAATAGCTACTAAACAAATATAAATAAAATCAGTTCACAAACAAAATATTAGATAATTTAAAATAAAATCTAATTAAAATCCTATTTGAACTGAAGAGGACGTTGAACAGATGAACGTAAGCCGCTCAGGTAGGTACCGGATATACCTGTTCAAAATAAATCTCGTCTGGAAGGGGCTTAAACACCGGACAACGAAAGTGACACTTGACACGGTTTGCATGTTAGGACCACTTAATAGCTTGTGTGAGATAACTTGCTAACATGTTGTTCATAGTGTAAATTAACATGTTACATGTAATTAATGTGTGATTTAATGACATTAAGATGTACTTGCGCCTTTAGTTGTTGGCTTATTTTAATTTATGGATTAGATTGTTAAGGGCCAACTTCGATGCGGCTTTTTATACGAAAAAATTGCTAATTTAAATAAAACAAACTAGTTTAATGTTATATCGTATTAATCAGGAATAATGTAATGTGTGTTTGCAGTTTACACTTTTTTTTACAGATTACAAACTCTCAAGAGCGATTTTAAATAAGGTTTCCAACCGAGCCTCGAAAGTGCACCTTACCTAGAATAATTTAAAAAATCACGTTTTTTTATTACCATTTTTAAGATGAACTCGCGTTTTAACTTTTTTTTTATTACCATTTTTTAAGATGAACTAATAACTGTCGATAGTTGAAATTTACTATCACCTGAAAATACAAACATTACTCAGAATGCACGGGCACTGCCAGCCTTGATAACATTTAAAGTAAAGGACAATGAATGATTGTAGAGGAATCTCTTACAATACACCAAAATCTGTTGGACGAACCCGTTGGTTGACTCTGGTCTGGATTAGGAATGTATTGGCAGGCACACTGCGTTTCGCATCGCATTTTAAGGGCGCATTTAAGTCTTATAAATATCGAATTAACTTAAAGCTCTTGAAATGGCACTTAAATCACTTCTAAGATGTTCACTATTTAGTGTTAAACTTTCCACGTGTCGGTGAAATTGTTTGCACATCGCGGAAATCCTACAATTACATGTAGGTAAGGCCGACAATCGTTGGCCATTATCACGGACATACCACGGATTAAATACAACTGGAAACGCCAAAAAGCAACAGATTGAAAAGTTTTTTTATGTCGTTTGTGCTCTTATGAGTATTTTAAGTACACTATGTTTTTCGTGTAACTTCGTGAGCATTAAATTATTGATATTTATTGTGGGCCTAAACCCTATCCTATGAAATGTAATAAGAGAAAAATATGTAAAATAAGTCTATAAAGTTAGTTCGTCGAATAAAAGTCACTTCGTAATTTCAAATCATGGAATAATAAGACAGGTTCGCAAAAAACAGATATGACCCAATGTTGAAGTTAAATAAAAAAGAAAGACGTAGAAGACATTACTTGACAAGTAAATAATACTATTTTTCAAGTAATAAAACATTTAATTCAAAGGCCACTTCTAGAAACATTATATCTACAACAAGCCCTTTGCTCTTGCAAGACGGACTGTCAGTGATTTCACTCGCTGTGAAACAAATCTTTATGTACTTACGTAAAAGGGCTTAACAATGATATATTCACTTTCTAATATTTGTAGAAATTTTAGTAAACAAAAATTCAAGTGTCGCTTAAAAAAGAAGTTATTATTAAGTATTAGTTTTATATTAACGTTTTGATTTAAGCGGATAAAATTTAACGAAATATTACTATTTCGTTTATTAGTTGAGGAATAATTTCGTAATTTCTGAAAATTATATACTTAACTACTTAATATACTTAAAACCTCACACGCGTGCTAGCAGTATAGGAGAAAAATGGTCTAATAATACTCGCCAAGTATTTTAGACAAGAAATTTAGATATTAGGTAGAACCTCTATAATTTTCCTAACGATTAAGAGTAGCAACATTCTAGTTTGATCAATTATTCTCAAGTTTACTGAGACTAATAGCTGAAGTATTGGTCATGAAGATATGGCTCATATTGGTAGTTAGTCAACAAGATATCCTAACAAGATAACACCATACAATTGTGCATGATATATTTAGGTACAGTCGCGTATAATGGTCCAATTCATTTCTATATTGTCTTCGCGACTACCACTGGCACCGGCCATTAATAAGTTTACAATAACGCAATGGAAAATGCAAGCAGTATGGGAACTATTCAAATTCAATATTTTAATTTATCACCGCTGCTTAATAGGGTAATGTGTTGTTAGTTATGTCGTGCTTACTGCTTTGATTTTACGCGCCCTAGACCCAGTCTCCATGTCTTCATATACAAGAAAAAAGCTCTATGGTCTTCAATCCTAGCTAATACTATATGCGAAAGTGAGTTACGCTTTCACACTTGAACTTATCCCTTCCTCATCCCTTCCTTATCCCTTATCCTTAATCCTTCTATGGTCGGCAGCACACTCGTAGCACTTATGGCGTTGCTTGTGTTATAGGCGACGGTAGCCACCTACCATCAAATGGACAGTCAGCCTGTCTGTTGACCTTAATATAAAAAAAAAGTACTTAATCGATCATAGTGAAATTTTGCACACACGTAGTCAGAGATACAGAAGAGGACATGGGGTACCTTTCATTCAGAAAAAAGTACTATTCTCAAAGGGATAAATTAAAAATAAAAGTACATATATAATTTCGCTGGCAAGAGTTTGTTACCATTATAAAGGCGATGTCTGCACGAAATCTAAAGTGTGATACACTACTGTTCTCATTCTTTATTGTGGCCATACGCCATACAATCTACGTCTGTTCCGCGCATGCAGCTTCGGTCTGACCCCGCTAACTGTAAAATTGAGATAAACCACGTTGCCCGAACCTAATTAATACTACATATAATGAACCCGTTCTCTTAATAAAATTTATCAGTGTAAGGCAAATATGTGGCCTAACTTGATAGCTTGATATTTGTTTACTTGTCCCTCAATATCGCTAAAACTTTATAAGTAGACAGACAGACAGATGATACACTTGATGCTGAATAGCTACCGTCGCTTATAAACACATAGAACATTTGTATAAATGACTAAATTCTAGTTTTGTATTCTCTTTCCTGTTATATCCTGTTATAATAATTATAAATTTTGAACATGCATGTCGCTTTGCAACTAAATCTAAATTTTCCCTTTAAAATACTATAATATTTCTAACATTATTCACGAACAACGGCCGCGAAGTAACCCTCATAAGTTAAGAGTAACATTACCTTAGACCCAAATAAATTACCGAATAAATCTACTGGAACGGAGATCTGCTTCTTTAACGTCTCTCTAAAACAAGTTATGGCCACTAACAGTTAAGATATAACTAGTTGAGAAATCTTTATTTTATATAAGGAAATAAATCCTTACATATTATAAAACCAAATCCTCCGCTGCGTTTGTCTGTCTGTCTGTCTAACTCAAAAACTATTGCACCGATTTTCATGCTGTTTTTACCAATGGATAGAGTGGTTCTCGAGGAAGGTTTAAATGTATAATTTACAGTTACACGGGCGAAGTCGCGGGCAGAAGCTAGTAATTAATAATTAGAAGTAAAGTGTAAGTGTGATTTTGTCGCAATAAAGCTGAATGGCGCTAAATAATGTGATTAGCCGGTAGAATAATGTGTATGGCGATAGGTGCGCGTGCGCTGCATAGATGCTTACTGTAAAATTGCTCACCGTGGCCCGCCCGGGGTGCTGGGCGGGCGGGCGATGCCAGCGCTAACAGCGCCACCGCCCACCACCATGTCATCACAACCACACCTGTCGAAACAAACAACACAATATTAATACGTCTATATGTCTGTCAGGACACGTTTGGTATTAAGTCTTTCTTGATTTCAGTAATTTCCTTATGAATATTTCAGATTTTGTAAGTGTAAATTCTTCTTACAAAATTGTATAAGTTTCAACCGTAACACTTATGGCCTAATCTCCATACCTACAAATCTGATGGATCTCCTTTGTGCCATCTAAGGTAGCTCTTCAAAAACCATATTATTATTGACACACAAATTTAAAACGGCCATAAAATAAAAACTATGTGGATAAAGCAATGTCCATGTGATGACTAACTGGCTCAAGTGATTTTATCACAAATTAAATATAAATGTAAAAATACATATCGAAGTAAATAAAGAACTATAAATTGTTTAATAAGACAGTTAATCAATTTGTTTGAGAGCAATTATTTAAATTTCAACGCCAATAATTTACGCGCTCCAAATAACAAAACGCTTGAGGTCCAATTAAAAGTTGGAGGTTTTCGTTAAACAATTCAATAACTACATTAAATTCAATTTAGGAGCAATTGAACATTTTGGCAGATGTCAATAAGAATTTCTAACTCGTTTGCCACCACAGTTACTAAGACGTGTCGAAGCAATTTATGCAGTATGCGTGGCGAAGCAAATATAAAAATATTTCATTTTACACAACCAGGTTTGATGATTTGAAAATGGAACATAATCGCGCTAATAGTACAAAGTTTTAATACAATTTTAGAGATTAAAAGTGAAAGTTTGTTACATCACTCTGGATAATAATTGGATTGGTTGAGAGAAAACACATAATATGTGGTTCGGTCCTAGTTAAAATTTTATTTTCTAATAGATTTATGAGCACTTAAGGCAAAGTGTCGTAGGCGATTTAGAACTCTTAATTAGTTGAATTAATAATGAGTTTATTATTATTAATTTTGTTTGCTTTTGATTCATTCCCTGATACACAATTTTTACTGATTTTGTAGATATTTTCTGTCCATAAAAATCCGCATACGAAATCGTTGCAACAATGTCCTAAACTATTTCTGATAGAAATATTCAAAACAGCAGTATTTTTCTTTTTAATAAAATATTCAATATATTTTTTACGAGTTTAATAACTGCACAGATTTTATACGTCGCAGTGGAGCTGAGTAACAACACTGCTCCATTCGTCCCTAACATGTTTTAAAAATTATATTTTCTGTATCGTGCATAAAAATATTATGCATACTTTTTTAATAATATTAGTTTTTATATAGTTCATAGCGTCAGTCTTGAACCATATATTTTTTACAATATTTACGAAAAGCAACTCTCAAAGCGTACGTAGAAAGTTAGAGATGTTTATCAGGTGCCACGTCTCTTACAGACTTTGATTAAAACCATGTTTTATAGCCGACTTCGTGGCTCCACCCTTGCTCATAAACTGATCTGTCACTTGGACTTTTATTGGAAGAAAGTTCGACGGTTCCTTTCAAGGGATGTCTCCGGAGACATAAATATTCTTGGAGTTTAATAAGACATTCTGGAATGTTTATTGAAAACGCTTTCACTACGAAAATCCAATTTTGTGTGTTCGTTTGCTATCAAATATCACAATACCAGAAAAGTAATATGAATGTATTTGTAGAGATTCTCATTTTGATTTTGTTCTAATATCATTTGAATTATTGTTTAGATTTATTTATTATTTTTAGCAATCTAGAAGGTTTTTAGTTTGTAGGTACGTCGGAAATAAAGACATATTTTTCAGATTTAAATACAATTATTAGTCTTTTGTTTTGTTTAAATATTATGGTTTAATCGTAACTAAATATTTTTGAAATACAACTTTTTACAAGTTGCTTATTCATGCTTCACTGAGCTTGAAAGCTTTGACTGAATTCGCTAGAAATTCTGAATTAATTTTCTTAATATTTTTTATAAAATATCCGTTACGATTTTAGGAAAGAAATAACCTTTTACCTCATATAAAGTATTATTAAGTTAATAATAACTTAAAAAGCATAAAATAATAACCTTTTAAAGTAATCATTTCATCACATTCTGCTGAATAATATAGAAGCCCATAGAAGATAAACATAATATTTTTGTTTTTTTATAAAAACTATATTAGGTATAATTTCAACTAATAATTTCAACTACTCAAATATGTCATTAATATTTTTTCAGTGTTATAGCAGTCACTGAACGCTAAACTGCTGGAATGGTTAATATGCACTTTTAAATCCCGTCCAGGCCAAGTATTTTTTGATTTTATGTGTAGTTTTTAAATAAAAATAACTGAATAAATGAAATCCTGCTATATTGCCTTTAGATAGCTTAGCAGGCTTAATAGCTCACACCTGCTCACATTGAGGACTTCCCCATTGACTCACATTGAGGATTTCAAAACTATCCCTTTCATTTTAATGAATCTACCAAAAAATATACGCGCACAAAAGTTGTTAAAGTACAGTGAAAATCAAAATAGAAAATACTAATATTTGCCGATGATTTTCCTTTGTGAAAGCAACTAAAAAGTAGTAGTGGACTGTAAATATGTTAACCATCTCGTACGTAGTAAAAACGTGTTAAGTTTTCTTTGATCTGTATACAGTTTGCTTCGCAAAAAAAGTTTACAGATCGACTTTACATCATGTCTGTACGCAGACTCGTTCGCCGGCTTCAATGTAAATCAACTGTGCATATCTAGAAACATACCTATTTGAGTGGAGAAAAGTGTTTTGTAAAATAGAAACCAGTCGGTTCGCATCATCAATATATTCTATGTACTTCACTATTACGAGTATTGGCAATTTTATCAGATTTTTTTAAATTGAAAGATAAAAAACGACCAGAGATTTGGAAATACACTAGTAGCATCTATCGATTGTGATTAAACTTGAATAACTAAGCCGTAAGAAGAAGCTTTATTGGGATGAAATAAGTATGTGTTTAATTCAGGACATGTTTTACCTGTGTGCCAAGAATTATCAGAATCCGTGAAACGTATATTATGCATGTGGCCAGTAACAAAACACAAACATCTTTTAAAATTTTCACCTTTAAATTAACATATTTCATACATAGATTTTTCTCAGGTATGTAGTTTACTTTAAAAAAGTCATACGCGTGAAAAAGGGATAATACCTCGTTCTTCCCGATATTTTGTCCCACATTCCAAAAATTTCCTCCTTCCCAAAAATCTAATACTGAATACCATTCCCATAATAGTATTCAGTATTAGATTCCTGTTTCGTCCGAAAAGCTTTACAAAAAGTCCAATTAGGCTGCGATTGCTAGGTAATTTTCAGATTATAATATGCACTGAAGCATATACGAGTAAATTATATTAATTGAAGCACCTGGTGACATCGTACTTTGGTGGTCATTTATGATGTACCACAGCCTCTATGATTATAGAATAATCAATAACACCAAACAAGTTGCAGTTTACGATTGCGGAACGCAAACGCAGTGTACTCTTTGCTAAGCAATTAGAGATAATTTATGGGATTACTTAAATACATCATGTTTTTAAGAAAGTGACGCTCTCATTATTTCTTACCAATTACACTGACGAAAAATACCAACAGAACACGTTAGACAAATATACTTATCCACTAAAACAGTATTTAATGGGACGTATCGTCTTAGATGGATTGTAATGTAACACATTTTTGTCCAATAATTTACTTGTAATGGAACGTGGACGCTCGCGTGTTCCACACATCTGCCATCATAGATAATTAAGTACATATCACATACGATCCAGTGAAAATGCACTTTCATTGGAAAACAAACTGGAAAATCGGAAGCGTTGCAAATAGATCGTTTAGCCTCAAATTAGACATGTCGCGTCATGCTGTTAGTTAAGCTAAATTACTCCGCTCGCCTATCATTACCGGCCATTGTCTGGCGTCCGTTACGCTAACTTCGTGGCCACACCGTCAATTTTAATATGCGCTTAGTAAAAACGAAAGTAAGGTTAATTTTCGTTGTTGTTCGAACACAGTAATTACAAGTTCGAAAGTAAATTGTTGTAAATTGCATAGCGCTTAATAAACAAAGCCATGTGAATTGGATAAATGGTGTAATAATTGTTTTTCATATATATGTTGTTTACTTAACAACTTCGAACCTTTAACGAGAAAGTAATAGCGATGTTTGACAAAAAAAAAATAAGGCAAAAGCTTTTAAATAATAAACGTTGCAGTTTTTAAATATAAACGTTTTTATTTTCTCTTTTTATGAAGTAAACTTTTCTTTTCTTAAATATCTTTACGCGATATCAAATAATCGTTTTAAAGAATATAGTATATTTTTAACAACGAAGTTGTTTTGCAAAATTCATATTAGTTGTCATTTAGATCAAAATTGATGTCAACAAAATTTAATAAATAATAATAAGACATTATTATTATTATTTTCCTATTGACAAATAGGAAAACATCTAATGTCGTTAACGTCGTCACCAAAATTGATTGATGTGTACATTGAAACTATTGAAAGGCCGTATGAGTTTTCCACCATTGGTTTTCCTAATTGTAACCATTTTTTTGATAACTATTTTTTTTTTTCAAGTCAACTGTTATGGGAGTCCCTATTGGCCTTTTTCATTTACATAATATATTAGTTTAAGCGCCTCTTTCACAAACGTCAAGCAGACCAAACTGTCATTTAAAGTCACCGGTAACCGGGGATAAAGGAGCTGATACACCTTTGTTTGTACGGTAAACGTCCCAAACATTAAATAAAAAATAATAATAAAAATTCGGCTATCAAATGATGCAGTAAACCGAGTGCATAATTAAATATAACAGAAAATGATTTCTAAAAGTACCTAATCAACACTTTACTTGTAGTTTGTGAAAGAGGCCCTAATTCTCTAAATGTATTAAAAATTTAATAGATATTCTACCTACGACAATTGTACAGTCTGAATGACCACTCTTTCTCATTTGTTCTAACTTTCTTATGTGAATCTTTAAAGTAACTAGCTCGACCGCAATGTTGTTTCTGTTCTGGTACCTACATAATCTAGTCGATCACTTTTACGAACGCCACAGTTTCCATTACAATCTCGCATTCACATTTGTCAATAAAACATTCAACCATAAAACCGTTTGCACTCCGACGTCTAACTACCAATTAAGCTGGCTGTACCCGGCAAAGTCAACAAAGGTGTTTTGTCAACATATGCCGGTGAAAGTCAACCATAAACCTGGATGCAATAGTCTGTCAATCATCCCGTAGAAAGCAGCGCCTCGCAAATTTTCTTGTCGTGTTGACAAATACGAAGAAAGTAAGTCGTAGGGCATGACGTGTCAAGGTGAACGAATTTGACACGCATTGTTAAGGTATGAATGACTTTATAAGGTGAAGTGCTTGTAGGCTATTCTCACTTTATTTCTTACGACTATATTAATGTAAAAGACTTTCTGTAACATTCATAAGATATTAACATCTATGTATGTATGTTAATTTTATAATGAAACTAGGAAGCAGCTCTGGTTTCGCACGGATGAATTTCAAATATATTATACTAGCTGGCGCCCGCGACTTCGTCCGCGTTGAAAAAGAAAAAAGTAGCCTATCCTGTGTCCTGTATGTCTAAATGTTTATCTACCAAGTTTCATGAAAATCAGTTAATTCGTTTAAGAGTTATGGAGTTAGACACAGGATAGGCTACTTTTTTCTTTTTTATCGCGGACGAAGTCGCGGGCACCAGCTTGTTATCAATACTAATAATAAATCTGTAAGGGTTGGTTATGGAGTAAGTTACTTCGTTTTCAGAGATATCGTGTTTATAGGTTCTATACATGATACTGAAACTAAATTGGCCATTTTTAGAATTTTTTTCTGTATGTATGTATGTTCCTCCATAACTCTTAAACGAATTAACTGATTTTCATGAAACTTGGTAAATAAACATTTAGACGTACAGGACACAGGATAGGCTACTTTTTTCTTTTTTAACGCGGACGAAGTCGCGGGCGCCAGCTAGTTAATTGATAAAACCGTATGCATTGACGAGCAATAAATCATTGCGCATGTAGAAATTAATTAAAATTTGAGAGTGTAACCTCTCTCCTTGTATTTGTTAAACTGCGATGTGTTGGCAATAAATTGTATACGGCTTGACTGTTAATAGGCTATTGACTCTTGCATTAGCTAGTAACCTTTAGCCCTTATGAACTAGTCTTAGCCCACTGCTTCGTATGGAAGCATGAGAGATCTAAGATATGAAAAAACCTAGCTCTATATGAAAAATCATGAAACTATAAACATCAAAAATGGAAAATATTTAAACAAAACCATAATTCCTTGATATTTACAACCCAATTCAACCCCTCAGGGTGGCAACGACTACTTTCTTAACAACTTTTGACATAAGATTCTCTAATATACAAGTTTTAGAGAGCGAAACAAGAACATCTACTGCTGATGTTTTTTTTTTTTAATTCATAATTATTTCAGTTTTAAATTTCAATATATTATGTAAGTGAAATCATCGGACCTACATAAAAAAAAAATTAAAAAATATTATAAGTATTAAAAATTTATTAGTCATAAGTACATAAATACTTTGTTTAAAAAGTCGGCGCTTTTAAACGCGCACGCATTTGAGGCGCGCATAAGATAAGGTTTAATGATTAAACAGAATGTACGACAAGATAACTTTTACCCTTAAATTTATTTGTAAATACTGAATTCCGTTCAGATATAGATAAGTTCGAGATGAATGCTAGTTTAGTTATGAAATAGTTGTGAAGCACTTAAAACTCCAAACTTTTATTATTAAAATATTTATAAGTAATATTAAAAAAAGTAATTGCTTGAATAGAACCAATTTTATCAATAATTTCAGTAATAATTGAAAACTAATTTATTCAGAAAGTGGTAAGACAAAACATCTCAAATTAAAATAAAATTTTAAAATTTTATTGAAACTTTCTCGTCTCACATTTACAATTTTGTTTGCTAATAAAATACATGCGATACAAATAAAAAAACTATACATTATTTTTAAAATAAATAAAGAAAACTAGTCACATTTGCAATATCCGCATTTAACAATGGAGGATAACTACTATTTGAATATGAAATTTCAAAAATACAATCATACCATACTTATAAATATGATTGTAAACTAAATTACCAAAAAATAAATAAAATTTCATATAGTTATATTGCCACTTTTCTGTGCATTTTGCACCATAACTTTCTGACTCGTGTTTAGCCCCGAAGGCTTCTCACGTATCTAATATCAATTCAAAAACATCATTCTTGCTTTGAGTTTTTATGGTTATATCACTTTGCAATGGTAAGCGAAACGACTTTTATAAATCACGCAAAAACTGGTCCTGCACCTGAATTGGGTCAATCTCCCGATGCCCGATAAGGCCCCCCACTAATGGACCGATTTATCCGTACGTGCGTTACCAGTTGCCTTATTAAGTGAAAAGTTGTCGGGCGTATCAAGTGCATTGGAAATCTGTGCAGCGAATTAATGGTTATCTAGAATCGACACCGAAGCGTGGGAGTGAAGTAAGACTCATCCAGTTGCTCATAACTGAATGAAAAATAATATTTTAACATAAGAAAAAAATTTTTTAACATTCTCTTTGTAATATAATTCATCCCTTGGAAGAATTCAAGATCCTTAGAAGAAGCTTTCTAGAAGCTTCATAATGTATTGGCATTGGAAACCAATTCTTGTCAAAATGAAGGATAAGTACTTTGCACATATTGCAACAACTTTGTCTTTTATATAAAATTTAATAATAAATAAATAAATAAATAGACATTCCTTGATAGTTATTCGACTATAATGAAAATATAATTTTTTATCTATTAATGATACATTAATAAAATTAATTGGAAGGATAAGGTACATTCCTATTATATTACACCATTTGGGACAACTTTATACCCTTATATTTAAGATTAAACATAAAAATAACTTTTTTCTTAAAACTTCTTTAAAACATAAAAATAATATGCTCGGTTTCTTATTTTACTTATATTTTATTTCTTTTTACTTCACATTGAGGAATACAATACGCACGATTTCATTTCCGTACCAAGTAATTACAAAGCAGCTAAACTCAAATCGAGTTCATTTTGTATAATACTTATCTTCCAACTAATCAGTTAAACTTGTATGGAGCAAAATAAGCCTGTAGCCATTTAAATAATAGCCGTGTTATCTTGTAAATTAAGTGCTGTGGAGTTATGACTATCAACTATCTAATGCCACGCCTTAGCAATGTACAGTAGGACGAACTAGTTGGTGGATCAAATGCCTACGCAGCCACGAATATTATTCACGAAGGGTATGTATGCGGAAATAGAACATTCATCTGTTCAACTTTGCATTTCCATTTTCTTTTATATCTTGAATGAGTGACACATAAGTACAGATGTAATTTTTTTGTGCAATTTGTTCAATTTTTTTTCTTCAAAAGAACCTTCCTTGAAGTTCAACGAATATTTGAAAAGAATTGATTCAGCTGTTCTCGAGTTTTGCGCTCAGAACATATTTAGAATTAGCATATAGAATTAGCAAATTAGCAAAATAATAATTAGCAAAGTGAACTTTGAGTATTTTCGATTTTTAAACATCCTATCCAAATTGACACGTTAGTAGTATATAGTTTCCACGTTTTCCATTAATTTATTTAAAATTTATATAATAAATAATCAAAAATGTGATCAAAATTAACAAAATCTAATAATACACTAGAAATTAAATGGAGCTCGCGAATAAAACACAAACTTTTGACGTCTTCTGATATATGACTATTTTTTTAACAAAAACTTTCTATTGAAGAACATAATATGTTGAAATATTTGATTTGAAAATTATTTTTTATGTATAGATAAAGTGTAAAAATAAACATTCAGAACATTCAGAATTCTGGATTGTTATTAACATAAAACGTATTCTAGAATATTTTAGTAATTATGTACATGAGAATTCTAAATTTTCTTTAATAATTTTATTAGTAACTCATGGAAAAAACAATATATCTTACATTCTAAACTTCTTATCTTAGAATCGCAATAGCTTAGAACCTTTGCATACCTTAACGAACTAGTAGAGTAAGATTTTAGTATAAGGAAAATGCTCGCTACAAAACACGGCTCTAGCATTACCTTGATTGGCTCTCTCTAGAACTCCTCAGAAATTCGGCATCATAAACTTGGGGCGATACAACCTCAATCTTCCTTACTCTAACCTCTTTACTGACAAATGTCTGCAACTTACCTTTTCATGTACATTTATTTAGAGAAGTGTATTTATCAGCTCGGATGGGCAGCGTTCGGGAAGCTCCGATTCTAAGGCTCCGAGACATCTTCTCGTCCAAAATTCCTGTGTCTCAAGACAAAAGTTTTCGACCAACGTGTGTTACCAGTGATGACATATGGCGCTGAAACGTAGTCTAACTATGGGCCTCGTAAGGAAGCTCAATGTCGCTCAACGAGCTATGGAAAGGGTCATGCTCGGGGGTTACACTACGAGATCGAATCAGAAATGAGGAGATCCGTAGACGTACGAAAGTTACCGACATAAGCCGACGGATAAGTAAGTTGAAGTGGTAGTGGGCGGGGCATATAGTACGGAGAACCGACGGTCCCTGGGGTCTGAAGGTTCTCGAGTGGAGACCACGGATCTGCAAGCGCAGCGCAGGACGTCTACCCACAAGGTGGACAGATGACCTAATAAAGGCCGCGGGTCAACGGTGGATCTAGGCTGCTTCTGACCGGTCCAATTGGAAACTTTTGGGGGAGGCCTATGTCCAGCGGTGGACGTCCTGCGGCTGAGGTGATGATGATGATTTATCTAGAGACGACACGTTTGGTCTAGTGATTAGTAACCCTACCTATTAACCAAACGGTCGCGGATTCGAATCCCGCTAGGGGCAAATGTTTATGTGTTAAATTTACCTTTGTACCTTTGTACCTTTGTAAGGGGCAAATGTTTTACCTTTGTACCTGTATTGTGGATATTTTGTATTTATAATATGTATGTATTTACAACAACAAAAAAATAATCTCTGTATTATATCAACTGTCTGGTATCCATAATACTTGCTTAGTGTGGAACTAGATGGTGCTGTGTGGAATTTGTGAAGATATTTATTTATTTAGCTACCAGTTAGCCCGGGTAAAAGTAATGGTATAAATATATGTGTTACGTCCATGTAACGCTCCATCGCTTATTTCGTACCGTGATGGATATAGAACGTGCGCCAGCATGCGCTCTGCTGAGCTTTTAAGAGGTCGTTGAAGAGGTATTTTTGAAATAGCCATTTTAAACGACAGTATATTTGATCCTCATGAAAGCGCGCGAGCTTGCATTCATGCTTTAGAGAAACGTGTACGAAGTCACACCGTTTATATGTACTTGATAGGTCTGAGAATAGGTTTTTAATCAATTTTTTTATTCGCGGACGAAGTCGCGGGCAGCAGCGAATAATAAAATAAAATAATAAAACTTTTTTTTTATTTGAACACATAAAATATCTACTTTCTCTAACTTTTTGTCGTAATAAAAGCGATTATTACTAAACTAGTATCGATAGAACACCGAAGGAGAAAGTTAAAACAAAAATACTATGGAACTGAATTCGAATTACGTTTTACGAGTTAAGATAATATGATCCCTGTATCAATTAACTTGAGCAAAAGAGTGGAAAGTTGTCTTGAACAAATTAATTAAAATACTATTAAAATCTACGCGACATGTTTATGATCTTAAGACGGCGGCGACGGTTTATTTTGACCGCCTGTCACACCGCAGCGTAACCGAGTATGAGCTATTATGAGCAATGATTGGTCATAATATTATAATTGCTGTTGTAATAGATAAATGAAAGTTTTGCTTCCTTCTGCAATAAAATTGTTATTACTTTGCAGCGACGGTTATTAACTGCGGAAACAAATACAAATATAACTTAAATGGTAGATTTATACAAATGCATTTGCGACGTGAATATACTGCAGAAGCGAGCATATAAGGATTTTGAGATAATATATTGAAAGATTTCTCTCAATATTTGACCATCGTGACATACAAATTACAAATTATATTTTTTTATTATTTATTGAAGTTTTCAAAAAAGTAAGACTTATAAGTCCTTCATATACTTTTACTTATAGCTCAATATCGACTCGCTCCCGGCGTCGCAAGGGTGCAATTTTTCCTGCAATGTATGAATAAATCTTTCTCATTTATCCACTAGTGAAAACCATATCAAAATCCTTTGAGTGGTTAAGAAGAAGTTGGAGGAAAAACAGACAGAAGCGGACAGCGAGCTTATTTTATATTATGATATAATATACATATAGATGTAGGAAACAAAGAAGCTATTCAGAAAAGCTTAGTTCCTAACAAACTAAAAACACAAAATTGTGTTTATTAGAATTATAATTTATTAGAACCGTGTAATAGTAAACTGTGTTTACTCATAGAATAGGGCGAACTAACTAGACTTTCGAGTGATCAAAGATGTTATCAAAGCATGTCTATGATACTTCTGCGTTTTATGTCTACTTGCACAACATTTTAAAAACCATTTAAATACATTCCATATTCAAATAGCTCTCTACGTTAAATGTATATGTAATGAGGCAGTTATTTTAACAATTTCAAATGTTGTGCAAGCCGTCTTTTAAATATGATAAAAAAAGTTATATTCGCTGACATTGACATTTTTGCGTAAAAGAGCACATAGTATTCTACAAGGAGAAGATAGTCCGTCAGGCGGCATTGGCAGGCGCAATCGCTCTCTACAAATCATATTAAAAAAAAAAACTAAAAAATGTCATCAATCATCAATATCAATACTAATAATAAATCTGTAAGGGTTGGTCATGGAGTAAGTTACTTTGTTTTCAGAGATATCGTGTTTATAGGCTCTATACATGCTACTGAAACTAAATTGACGATTTTTAGAACTTTTTTCTGTATGTATGTATGTAAGTATGTATCCTCCATAACTCTTAAACGAATTAACAGATTTTCATGAAACTTGGTAGATAAACATTTAGACGTACAGGACACAGGATAGGCTACTTTTTTTTTCCACGCGGACAAAGTCGCGGGCGCCAGCTAGTCTATAAATAAATCGATAAACTGATGAGTGTGTAAGGGGTCACAAAATTTGATTGCTATTTTCCTACAATTTAACTTCTTCGTGTAATTGTACATGTTTAAGAAGGATATTCCATCTGTCAATCTTTCTGTCTGTTCGTTGCGCCGCGTTTACACAAAAAAAAAAAAAACATTAAAAATATTGTAAAAAGTGTAACTACTAGATTTCATAATACTGGTCTGGACCATATAGGTTTTTTCTATTACTTATATAAAAACCTCATTAGGTCTTTTAACTACAACGGAAATTCGAGAAAGAAGCTTCATATTTTCAAAGTGTATTTTATTTCATTCAGCTCTTTTATCTAGAATATTATAAATCACAAAAAAATATGTTAAGTAGGTACTCTACATAATAATGAAGGAATCCATGATAACCGGGTTTGCGGGTGCCCAAAAATCAAAAGCTTGACAGAGTGGTTTATTAAGAATAAAATTACCTTTATTTCGAAGCTCTCAGGTAAAGTTGATGGCAGAAGAAAAAGTTAAGTCAAATTTGATTTGTTACCTCAAATAATAGCCTTAAAGCAGTTATGACATAACGAGAAATGAGAGGATATAATAAAACGTATATGATTATCAAGTTAATATCCGTTTTATTGGCACTGGAGTAGGAAGCTCTCTCTGATAAGATTGTACGCAATTTGCATTTAGAGTGAACCTTACGCATAATGGTTTTTGAATAATTTCTAACAACTGGATCAAATCACAAATTCTGTAGACTTAAATATTATACGGTCACACGGATTTGAGAATTACTAAGGTTCCATGATACTTTAATTTAAAATCTGTGTTTTCATAAAGACTGATAACAAAAAGTATATTAACTCATGCAAAATATTCCTTTAATTATTGGCGATAAAAACCGCCAATTGGGAAGTTTCGCTCTCTCTGAAAACTCGTATCTACACTAACATTATACAAATAGGAGAGTATTCTTTTTTGTATGTTTGTTTCTTTGTAATGAATTAACTCAAAAACTACTTAAGAAACTGATTTTAAAAATTCTTTCACCAATAGAAAGCTTCTTAATCAGCGAATAACACATGTAAGATATTTTATTTAAAAAAAGGTTGCTACAATAATCACAATAATGTATTAAAAAATTACCAATTTTACCAAGTATTTATTTGGCGTGTGCTGCGAAAGCTATTGATGATACATAAAAATAATGTACTAAATGTTTATTGTACTCATTAATATCCATAAAACATACAAAAAAAATGGAAACTATAAATATTAAATTAAGTGAAATAGATTCCACAGTTGTTCCTCCACTTTTTGTTCTGTGATGAGCAAATAATAAACTAAATAAAAAAATAATATACATTACCTTCAATTAAAAAACAAGGGATAAAAGTCAATTTCATATTTAAGATGGTATAACATCAGCAAAAGTGAACATTTTTAAAAGTATTCTTTTGCTTACATCTTTACCGCCTTTGGCCCAGTTTAAGAGTTGGGTCCGAAATTTTATGGGCCGATTGTTGGATCGTCGTAATCTCGAAGTCGATGGTTCTCTGAACCGCTTACCCCGCTTAAATATTATGGTGTACACACGCGCCAAAATTCCGAAAACCGCAACTTTCTGTCGTAAATCGCAATCTTTTATAACTTGCGCGAAGACCCCTACCATGAACTCCCAAACAAGTCGTGCTCCATTTGGATTATTGTCGATATTAAGTCGATATAAAGAGAAATAGCCAATCCTAAATTTGAATTTTATCTAAGTGTCTAAGTAAACAAAGTCTAATTTAATTAATTTTTTTAAATTGATAAATACATTATAAATGAAAGTGACGACTGTAACAGAAAACATAATATAATGAAATTTTCTCGATAGAAAAAAATCACCAAGTGAGCTCTCATTTCCATCGATTTTAGTTTTATTTTCAAAATGACACACATTACAAAGCTAAAAGTGTATCAGTAATTTCACTTCACATATTATCTAAGGCTGTATGTAACAATATTTCATTTGACATTGTAGTTTACGAATAATTAATATTTAATACTTTTGGCAGTTATAACATTTTTATTGAGCGAGATGCGCTATCTTCCGTCGCATGTTGTGCGTAGTTGTACGTATTTTGTGTCACTGTCATGTCCAAGGGGCCACGCGTGCGAAATTACAAATTTGGTTTGCTTTATACCCACTCTTAATATAATGCACTGTACTCGTATGTTAAATATTTATTACGACTTAGATGTCCACTGATTCTTAGGTCTCACGTTTCTAAAGGACGAATAGTTCACCATGTTAGGTCTCGAAGACTTCTCAAATTTCGAATTTTCTCGATCTCCTAATTTACCTAACTACGTATTGATATTCAAATTTAGACATAATGAATGTATCTTCTGTGAAAGATACATAAATATAAATTTGTAAAATGTAAATCCTTACATATTATAAACAAAGTCCTCCGCCGCGTCTATCTGTCTGTCTGTCTGTCTGTTCGCGATAAACTCAAAAACTACTGCGCTAATTTTCATGCTTTTATCACCACTGGATAGAGTGGTTCTCGAGTAAGGTTTTAGTAAATATATAATTTACAAAGTTACGCAGGCGAAGTCGCGGGCAGCAGCTAGTTTATAATAATATGTATTTTATACATATTTTATACATACATGGCAACGGCCAAAAAATTTATGAACAAGTATTCCTATAGTAAAGACGTTGTTTTGCTCGAGAGGTTTGCAAATCGAAATTTATGACCTTACGCGGTTGCACACGGAGTCATAAATACAAGGAGGATCGCAAATCTGTTTCCGTTATATACATTTTTACCGTTACGTTTTTAATTTGTGCCGAATCCAGAAGCATTCACAATGAAATATATTTGCAGAAAGTTCATCGCATTTTACTGTTAAATTTCTATTTCTATATGTTAAGAACAATTAGAAAATTCGAAAATCAAAAAACTAAATTACAAATAATAAAAATTTATTGCAAGCTAATGAATTATTGTAGCAAAATTATTTATTTAAACGATGACCTAATACCTAAGTTATCTACTTAAAAATGGCCATAATGTTTTTTTAAATAGTCGAAATACCAGTCACTTTTCTATAGGATGTACAATGTACATACTTTCTACTTGTTCAGACAAATTGGTATTAAAAAAAATTATTGTATCAATCACCTTTTCACCTATTCAACAATCTATGGATGTTTCGTAACCGCTTTCAGAGTGACCCCTCTGATTGACAGGCCCCAAGCGAATCCGATGAATTTATAGCAAAATTTCCCTCAAGCGATATCTATCTAACCTTTCCAAGCGAGTACTATTATGACAAGATCATTTCTTATAATCGCTAAATCTCGAATGTCTTATTCAAATTTATTGTTCTTTGCAGTGTTGTTGCCGAGGCATTGTGCTTCACTTTCACTTTTAAATATATTGCTTTTGCCTATGGGAGCAGGCGTTTAAAAAATTATAACCATTCATCCATGTCAAACTCCATTCAAATAAGCGATGTGATAAAATAATTTCTGAGAGGGAATTGAATAAGAAAATACGTTTAGAAATAAATTCAATATTAATATGTCCACCCAGTAACGGTTGGGAACTCAACTCTCTAAGTTGATGAACAATACTACTACTACTTGGGACAAATTGTCCAATTAGGTAAATCCAACTTCGAGAAGGTCCATAGTCGGATCCAGCTCGAATGGACAAGAGTTTGTGAAGCTCCAAGACATCTTCTTGACCAAAATACCTGAGTGCCATTTTCGACCAATGACGATTTATTTATTTATTTATTATCACAAGGCTTCCAAGGCAGGCATCAAACAAAATCGTCGTCATCTAACTCAAGTAACGCAATTACAGGAGGCACAGCCTGCACCAATAAAAGTTCTAAGTAACGTCCAATACAAATTATACCTTCAGTTAAAGAATACCTCATTAGAACACCTTACATCACAGAAACACAAGCAAAAAAAATAGTGTATTTTTAATTAGACATAAAGAAAAGTTAGATAAAAGTGTACATAAAAAGTACCTAGCAACGAATGTAGACAGTGCTAGCGGAATTTATTGAAATGGATCGAAATGCTCTGAATAGTTGAATAGGTACGCGATGCTATCGACGCACGACTGAATGAAATATTTAATTTCACCTACAAACCTAATGCTATCTGCCTTTTGTCCGTTAATCTAACACGATATTTTGGCAACAACGACCATTTAATTCGGATCGATCTTCGACAGACGATAGCAGACTCGTGACGTGCCCAGGACTTTCTCCGATGAAACTACATAATCGTGGAAGAAAGCAAATTCATGAAGTGAATTCAGATGAAAAAGAACACAAGACAGTTTTTAGACAATACAACAGAGACAATATTAAAAAGCGCGAAGCGTTAGAAAACAAAAGGTAAATAAACAAATTTAGTAGCGCTCGGTCAATAGTCACGTTCGCGTTCCTATAGAAAAAAAAATGGATCAGTCTTTAAACAGACATAAAAAAGTTGAATAAGATCGCGCTGTGGCTTTTGACGGAAGCAATCTTTTCACTTGATTTCAATTTAATCGGAACTATTCCCCTGGTTATAAGTGCTGTGAATAACTGTCTCATATTAGGAACACTCATAATAATGTCAGGTTTCTCTGTTTACTGGTTACATTTCTAATGCGAGTTATTAAGGTCAATAGATCTCTGCGTTCTCTTTTATTTTCAGCTAATTCAATACCTTTATTGCTTGCAATATATGATGAGTCTTAATTTCATTAAAGACCATGTTAAACTAATATTGTATATTTGTTTAATATCTATTAAAGTTAAGAGAACTCTTTAGTAATTAATCCACTTCAAGTTATTGAATTCATTGATTTTCTGTACCTACTTACTCTCTTATTCCTTATTATTATTCTTACATTGTTTAATACAATTTGAATATAAGCGTGAGATTTCCTTTAACGTTGCTCGTGTAATGGTAACTTTCCATCATCGAATTAACCATTAGTCTGCGTGGCATCCTTTTTGAAGTTTACCCTTACAAATTCCCAACCATTTTGAGTAAAGTTTGTCAGGCAGGCTGACAGTCCAATAGATTATAGGTGGCAACCGTCGCCTGTTAACACAAGTAACGCCATAGATGCTACGATTGCGCTGCCAGCCTTAGTAGGATTAGGGATAAAGGAAAGTGAAATGAGCTCAGGAATTCCTATTTCACGGAAGTCTTCTGTAAGGGTCTGGTTACTGTCGCTAGACGAGCTGACCTATTTATAACTGCATTCAATGACTCTTATTAAAATGAGCACAATTAAAACATCCAGACCAAAACCAACTCTGAAAAGCTCATTTCTAAAGTAGACCCTGCGAGAAGCCTCAACCACTCGACCAATCGGCTCGTTTTACATTAAAGAGGATACAATTATAATCCTTTAATCCCCCATAATATAAACTCTACCGTATCATAATGAGAAATCTTAGAGCGTGCAATTATTTATTTTCATTACCGCCACCAGCTAAATATAACTCCAATGTTTAGTAAAGTCATGAAGTGTTACAATGATACTAATCTCTTGGACAGTAAGCTGTATAGCTTTGCGGCTCGTGTCGACTTATCTGATATGCGGTGCGCTGATGACACGCCTGTGACATACTGCTATTATGTTCATAAAGCAAATAATTTGATCACGCAAACAAATCTAAACTATTATACATACATGTTTGTGTTTGTGTGTGTGCTATAATCGATTTATGTACTCGTATAATTCAGATTCAGTTAATTTAATAATGCACTATGGACTAGTATAAAGTCGTTTATTTATACGTTAAAAATATTTTAATTAACTAGTAAAACATCTTTTATCTCTATCCTGTTTCTGTGGATCGGTTGTACTTTGGACATTATGACACTTTGAATTTTTGACTCATTGGATGTAATGACCTTTGGAAATTGAGACAATTGGACAATTGTTTTGGAAAACCACTAAAAATTCCATTTATTAGTGACCCCCCTGTTATAGTGACTTATGAAGAAAGTCTTGTGTTTTGGTGACTAAGGAAAGTAGAAACCATTTTCCTATCCAGTATTTATTTAATTTTAACATAGGTAAACTCAATGTTATAATTTAATTTAATTTAATTTATATCAGTAATTTGTTGTCTGAAATAACAAAATTCTTACCATTATATTGCTCTCTTCAGAGACAGAACAGTTTTGTGCTTTTGCTCCAACAGTACTCCCTTACTCTTCAAGATTACGAAATACGGAGAACCTTGTAACTTCAACCGGCAAGTAATTAATGTTAATCGGACACGTCTGGAGTTTATCATTGGTCCGAGCAGTGAGTGGCAGGAGATTCGTTTGCAAAATGCTGCTGATCCGGTCGTAGCCGGCACATTTGCTTACTTCTGACTACCTTGTCTTCGCCATTGCTGCAACTACTAACATAGCAGCAGACATCGCATGACGATAGTTACCGTTCGCTTTGTTGAATATTGTGAATAACATGACAATTTTCTGAATCTACGCTGTTAAAGATATGCTTTTAGTTTAGTTGGAGAATAAAAGTACGAGTTAATTAAAAGTACGACCGTCCGGTATTATGATTTGAATAAAAATTCTTACAGTAAGTAAAAGTATATAGAAGTACTTTGTATAAGCGCCTCTTTCACCAACGTCAAGTAGGCTAAACCGTCGCTTAAAGTCACATGTCACCGGGAATAATTTA
Source organism: Synanthedon formicaeformis (assembly GCA_945859745.1). Lineage (NCBI taxonomy): Eukaryota > Metazoa > Arthropoda > Insecta > Lepidoptera > Sesiidae > Synanthedon > Synanthedon formicaeformis. Next base: position 2,270,867 of record OX243963.1, read on the forward strand.
GCTGATATACCTTTGTTTATACAGTAAACGTCCCAAACATTAAATAGAAAATATTTAAAAAAAATCGCCTATCGAATGATGCAGTAAACCGAGTGCATAATTAAATAAAACAGAAAATGATTTCTAAAAGTAACTAATCAACACTTTACTTGTAGTTGGTGAAAGAGGCGCTAATAGTTATAAAAGTTAATAATAAATTATTAAGTTAATAACTTATTAACTGTAACTTAATAAGTTATTAAGATAAATTTAGTATAGTTATTATATATATGTATAAAAGTATATCAAATTTTACGATGCTATTACATACAAATCACCCTATATTAAGAATGGAAAGTAAAGAAGCAAATAGTTATAGAAAAAACTACAGAATAAAGACGTCGCATACAACTACAAGCTTTTCTAACAAAAAAATATTAAGAAACTAACAAATGTATACTCGAATGTTGTTGGCATTAAAATATCTGAGTCACTGGCTCAGCCTCTTTAATGCTAAATACAATTACAGCAAGTGGTGCTTAATCATCGGGGTCTTTACCATGGAAATGTCACCTAGTGACCTTAAAAAACATCTTGTGCGGTAGATACTCGTACGTTAGTAGGGTTGCATAAAGCTGGGGATACACATGCCCGTGGCTTGCACACTAGCATACCAGTTCCTTCCACGTGCCAGCTACTGTCATGTGTATACGCTAACTGGCATGTTTGTAACAGGCACACATGTAGCTAGCACGACATTTGATTTACTTGCATGCCCGGGAGGGGGGGGGGGACGCGGGGGTGGTTTTGGCGCGCAAGAATAGGTACGAGTGACTCTCACGAACTGTCCTGTGTATAGGCGAAGCATAACTTGCAGTTACTCGTACATGCCAGTAACTTTCATGCCAGCTGCTTTACCGATTTACTGACATGTGTATCCCCGCCATTAGGGCATAACTCGATGTATTATAGTTAAAATTCAAATTAATTCATTATATGCAACTTTAGAACTATCTCTATCTATAAAAAATCCCTGTCCGCTAACTTCTTCTAAATCACCAAATGGATTTTGATACGGTTTGTCCTAAAGGAGAGGGTGATAAACAAGGAAGGTTTGTATAATTTTTGCAGAAAAAAAATTTTAATGCTTTTTTTTAATCTTTATATATATTTTTTTATGTTACGGTCGACAGACAGATTGACAGTCCACTTAATGGTAGGTGATCACAGGTGCTCCTTATAAGTTATGTTTATGTCTGTATAATAATAATAAACTAGCTGGCGAAAAAGAAAAAGTAGCCTATCCTGTGTCCTGTATGTCAAAATGTTTATCTACCAAGTTTCATCAAAATCAGTTAATTCATTTAAGAGTTATGGAAGAACATACATACATATACAGAAAAAAATTCTAAAAATGGTCAATTTAGTTTCAGTAAGTATCATGTATAGAGCCTATAAACACGATATCTCTGAAAAAAAAGTAACTTACTCCATGACCAACCTTTACAAATTTATTATTAGTATTGATAATGGACCAGCCACCACTTCAACCAATGACAATATAACATTTGAAAGTTTTAATACGTTACTCAAAACATCCTCAAAGCAATGAGTCAATGACCAACAAGGATGTTTTTACGTAACAAGAGCGTGAGTCAAACGGTCTGTCAATAAACGCTAATGGGGACGAAAATATTTTTAAAGCATCGGTTCTTTATCTTATGTAATGTATACTGGTCTGCAAAGAAAAAGGGTCGGTTAGAAAATCTTCAATATCTTTAAAAGTAACTGACCTAGCTTTTATGAAATAAAGACTAAATTAAAGCGAAACTAAATAAATTTTATCTCTATTTAAGCGCATTAAAGTATTCTTTAACTTAGTCTTTATTTCATGGAGCTAGGTCATGAACTTTTGAAGATATTGAAGATTTTCTAACCGACCCTTTTACTTTGCGGTCCAGTGTATTTAGTGTTTATTTGAGAAATGGAAAAAAACATTGTGCCACTTTCTATTTTTATTTTGTTTAAAAGTAACAAAAAAACACGGGTTGCTTGTGTTATAGACGACGGTAGCCATCTACTTACCTAACTAACCTTTAGCCTGTCTGTAGACTCTAGAATTGAGGATTATGTTATAAGATCATTAAGTACAATCTCCTGGTTGACACAGAACAACAAATATATCTGAAACGCCCAGCACCAACTTTTCCTTTTACAACGAAATAGATATTAATATGGCCGCGTCACATGTTTTGCCGGGAACTTGTAGCCTCATTCCAGACCGTGACGAATAGTAATAGCTCTCAGAATTACCTATTAGCCTACCATTGGTTATGGCTCATCGTGTTTTATGGCCATTTTAAATCAAAAATTCACTGTTATATTACATTATGCTAGATCTATTTTTGGATGAGCAAAAATTACATTTGTAGAACATCTTTCTAACATTTCATATAACTTTTAATTTTTTATTTTTGTCATATTTGACCTTTTTTGGATTTATATATAATAAATACAATTTTAATTAGTTCAATTAAAGGATTTCTTGTTACATAAAGTAACTACATATTAATGATTGCATAGAACATGTCACTTTTTACGATAATATATTATTTGTTTGATCTAATCCCGTAAAATAGAAACAATTAAGGTGAAACAAGTCGGCGGCCCGAACTCATCGGTCTCATGGCTAAAATGCGTCCTGTCTGACACAGCACAAAGCGCGGGAAGAGCAGTCGAGTGAGATGCACAATGATTCATACCAAAAATAAAATCACAAACAGACCCTTGGGCCAAGGCTCTTTTTGACAAAACTACTGCATATATCTATTTCGTGTAAAGTTATTTGAACTCTTGAATAACTAGTCAATGTTTGTATGCAAAGTATTTTGGAGTTTTTGTACACTAGAGTGACCTATTCACCCTCAAAGTTTCATTAAAACCTGTGTTAAAATATGGATTTTTCAAGGATCATCTTTTAAATTAATACCTTTTTTTTAAATTAACGACAAGATAAATCGGTATCATGCTTACTTTTGTAAACTAAACATAAAACAGCGGAGTAATTAATATTCTACGTTTGTATGGAGAAAAACTGACTTGTATTACCTTAAGTATTGTCTATAACCACTTGTGTGAGATATATATGCATAAAGATATGTCTTCATGTGGTATAATTCTTCACTTCATAGCTAGAATTCATATAAAAAGACATAACCGCCGTCATTCATCGTCTTGTATTGTAGGTAGGTCTTATGGGGTGGGGACGTAATAGTTAATTAGTACTAAGAGAAAAGTATCATAACCCCGTTTCGTGGTACTGCAGACCTCCGCGTCGAAGGAATTCTAATTCCTGCCAAGCCGAGCTTAAAACGCGGAAGCATGATCTTAATCCCAGATGTGCAACATAGCCCAAGTCCTTCCTTAATCCAAACTTATTAAAATACAACTCAGCAATTTGCTCCACTCAGAAATTTCCACTCATTACATCAAATGAGTCACTAAAGTTTTTGAATGCTTCATTCGAAGTCTCATCTTGTGTAATCCCACAGTTATTTCACGACTTTACATGTGTTCCAGTATTTTTTTTTTTTGGGGCCACACTTAGTATCCCGACCTTTTATGGTGAGATTAAAAACTTTATATAAGTACTCGGTTCATGTATAACTGTGGGTTATGTAAAATTCTTACTAAACCTTTGTAGCGATACTCCACAGTTATACAACCTCTTCGACTAACGCTGGCATAGAAGATTTGAAAATTCAAGAAAAGATTCGAAATTATGAAAACGAATAAACTGTCATGTCAAATTTGTGTATAAAAGGGGTGGTCAACATTTTGTAATTATTATTGTGCTATAGTTTTTCAACCGGACTTTTGCTATGTACATAGGCTTATTTTAAAGTGTAATTATTGTCAATTCTATCAGTTAATATATTATATATCAAGCTATTGACTATTTCATTTGGCTACATCCGAATGCATGCAAAAGCATAAATGTGGTACTGCTAATGTCCCACATATTGGTGACCACCGACGACTCGCAGATACAACCATGTCACATATTGATGACCGCCGTCGTCTCACAGAATAATTGTGAGTTAATAGAAACCGCAAGACTCATTCGGAAGGAAGAAACTTGGTATATGGTGTCACCATTAGCGGAGCGTTTTTTCAGCATAAGTTAAGGATGGCATCAGCAGACGATGATAGGCAAGAGATCGTCAGGATTAACGCCAGAGTACCTCCGTTTTGGCCAGAAGAACCCGTATTATGGTTTGCCCAAATTGAAAGCCAATTCTTGCTCTCCAGAATAACTACGGATGAGACAAAATTCAGTTATGTTGTCGGACAACTGGAGCATCGCTACGTTGCTGAAGTGAAGGACATTATAATTAACCCGCCGGAGACCGATAAATATTTAAGGCTAAAGACTGAGCTTATAAAGCGCCTTTCAGCATCTCAAGAAAAAAGAGTAAAGCAGTTGTTGATGCATGAAGAGCTTGGAGATCGGAAGCCATCACAATTCTTGCGTCATCTACAAGATTTAGCTGGTCCGTCGGTTCCGAAAGATTTCCTTTCCACTATTTGGTCTAGCCGATTACCGACCAATATTCAGATGGTTGTAGCAACGCAGTCCGATTTGACCCTGGAGAAAATTGCAGAACTAGCTGACAAGATTCACGAGATTGTTCCTCCATGTCCACAAGTGGCAAGTACATCCAAGCCCACACCATCTGTCCAAAATGATCTTGAAGCGCAAGTCACAGAGCTCGCGAAACAGATTTCAGTTCTTTCTGCCAAACTAAATAGTCGCACCACTTACCGCCAGAAAGCAGATATACGTCGGACTCGCTCAAGAAGTCGCTCCTGTCCACGACAGCCACCACCGAATCATCTATACTGTTATTACCACTACACATTTGCTGACAGAGCCAGAAAATGTAAACAACCATGTAACTTCGGGTCGGGAAACTCGAAGGGCAGTCGGAAGTAGCGGCCAGCGACTGCCCATCATCCACTACAGGCCGTCTATATGTAACTGATCGCGCATCAAAAATGCAGTTCCTGGTGGACACTGGTTCCGACTTGTGTGTTTTTCCGCGAGCAGCAGTCAAGAAGCCCTGTACCAAAACATCATACGAGTTGGTAGCTGCTAACGGTACGGTGATAAACACATATGGACCAATCCGGCTTCATTTAAATCTTGGGTTGAGACGAGATTTTGTGTGGAACTTCATAATAGCTGACGTTTCGAAACCCATCATTGGAGTGGATCTCTTGAGCTACTATGGATTACTAGTGGACTGTAGACATCAGCGCCTGATTGACAGTATTACCTCGCTAACTGCAAACGCCCAACTGTCCAAAAGTTCAGATGGCATCTCCTCGGTGAAAGTAGTTTCGGGAGAAACAGAGTTTCACGATATTTTACGTGACTATCCCGAAATTACTAGACCAGCAGGCTTACAGTCTACAACAAAACACAACACTCTTCATCACATCCGTACAACGCAAGGTCCTCCAGTTTATTCCAAGCCAAGACGTCTCGATCCAGTTCGATTCCAAGCAGCCAAGAAGGAATTTGAAGACATGCTCGAAAGTGGAACTGCTAGACGTTCGGAAAGTCAATGGTCCTCAGCACTGCATATGGTCAAGAAGAAAGACAACGGTTGGAGACCTTGTGGTGACTATAGAGCACTGAACTCCAGAACAATTCCTGACCGGTATCCCATCCGACATATACAGGACTTCACCTACGAGCTTGCTGGAGCTACAGTCTTCTCCACACTTGATCTTGTGAAGGCATACAATCAGATTCCCGTCAATCCTGAGGATATACCCAAGACCGCAATCACGACACCATTCGGATTGTTCGAATTCCCGTATATGACTTTTGGACTTCGGAATGCTGCACAAACTTTCCAGAGGTTCATCGACGAAGTCTTGGGTGGTCTCGAATTCTGTTACGGGTACATTGACGATATAATCGTATTTTCACCTTCTCCAGAGAAGCACAAGGAACACCTGCGTGAATTATTCGAGAGACTTAAAAAATACGGCATTCTGATCAACACAGCCAAGTGCAAATTTGGTCTATCAGAAGTGACTTTCCTCGGATATTCTGTATCGGCAGCTGGTATTAAGCCTCTGAATGCCAAGGTTCAAGCTATACAAGAGTACGCCATTCCTAAAACTGTAAAGGGACTTCGACGTTTTTTAGGAATGCTTAACTTTTATCGCCGATTTGTGCCCAACGCTGCAAAAGTTCAAGCTCCACTTAATGCCTTGCTCGCCGGACCCAAAGTCAAAGGATCACAGCATATCGAAATGACTCCGGAACTGATACGTGCATTCGAAGACTGTAAAGTTTCGTTGTCAGAAGCTACCCTTCTCAACCATCCGGATCCGTCTGCAGAATTAGCGTTGATCACGGACGCTTCAGACGCATCTATAGGTGCTGTACTCCAACAACGTTGCAAATCTGATCAAGACTGGAAACCCTTAGCCTTTTTCTCACGCAAACTTTCTACTTCACAGAAGAAATATAGTCCTTACGACCGTGAATTATTAGCCATTTATGAAGCAGTCAAGTACTTCCGATACATGGTGGAAGCAAGAACGTTCGTCGTGTTCACTGATCACAAGCCGTTGACATTTGCTTTTTCCGCGAACAAAAGCACATGTACTCCACGTCAATTTAGATACCTAGACTTCATTTCACAATTCACAACTGACATTAGATACTTGCCTGGGAAAGAAAACATTGTCGCTGACGCACTGTCACGAGTGGAAGAGATTGCAACTGCAATTGATTACGAGAAACTTGCACGATTTCAGGAATCAGACCCTGAACTGCAAGACCTCCTGCTAAACGGTTCAGCACTGAAGCTACAGAAGAAGAATTGTATAGAAAGTAACTTACCTGTCTACTGTGATACTTCTGTTCAAACTCCTCGACCGTATATCACTCCTCAGCTACGTAGACAAGTTTTCGACATGATCCATGGTCTGCATCATCCCGGAGCATCTGCAACTGTGCGACTGGTCACACAGAGATTCGTATGGCCAGGAATAAAAAAGGACTGCAGAGAATGGACAAGAGAATGCCTACAGTGTCAGAAAAGCAAGATTTTCCGTCACACTAAATCACCTCTTTCCAGCTTCCAAACTCCTTCCTCGAGGTTCTCTCATATACACCTCGACATCATAGGACCCTTACCTTTGTCTTATGATTTCAGATATTGCCTTACAGTCATCGACAGATTTACTCGTTGGCCTGAGGCGTTTCCTCTGAAGGAGATAACAGCAGAGTCCTGTGCAACAGCCCTCGTCTCTGGCTGGATAGCCAGATACGGTTGTCCTGCTCGAGTGACTACGGACCGTGGTCGACAGTTCGAGAGCAGTCTTTTCAAGGCCCTCACTGCCTTGATTGGTGCGCGCTACTTTCGCACCACTGCTTACCATCCTGCAGCAAACGGGATCGTCGAGAGGATGCATCGTCAACTCAAGTCTGCCATTATGTGCCACAACACATCCAGCTGGGTTGAATCTTTACCTTTAGTACTTCTGGGAATGCGTAGTTCCTGGAAAGAAGATCTACAGTCGTCTCCAGCTGAACTTGTTTATGGTGAACCCCTGCGTCTACCGGGTCAGTTCTTCTCACCCAGTAACGACTGCAACGTTAGAGATGTCACCGAGTACGCAAACCGACTTCGCTCCTACATGGCGAAACTGACTCCACAACCTACCACATGGCACAGCAATTCACCCTTCTACATACCCCGAGACCTGCATACATCTACACACGTCTTCATTCGTCAAGACCATGTCAGAAGTTCTCTAGAACCGCCGTACGCTGGACCCTATAAGATAGTGAAGAAGCAGCCTAAATTCTTTACCGTCGATGTCCGCGGCAAGGTTCAGAACATCTCCATCGACAGGCTGAAACCGGCATTTCTGATGAGAGAAGCGACGCACCTCAACGAAGACAGATGTAAGCTAACCGATGAGCCATCTTCAAGTCGTGTCGTCGTACCTAACGCCGTGCCTGAGGAGAAGAGGTCGCGCAGTGGTCGTCGAATCAGATTTCCGGACTACTATCGACCATAGTCATGGTCTGGCCAGGGGGAATATGTAGCGATACTCCACAGTTATACAACCTCTTCGACTAACGCTGGCATAGAAGATTTGAAAATTCAAGAAAAGATTCGAAATTATGAAAACGAATAAACTGTCATGTCAAATTTGTGTATAAAAGGGGTGGTCAACATTTTGTAATTATTATTGTGCTATAGTTTTTCAACCGGACTTTTGCTATGTACATAGGCTTATTTTAAAGTGTAATTATTGTCAATTCTATCAGTTAATATATTATATATCAAGCTATTGACTATTTCATTTGGCTACATCCGAATGCATGCAAAAGCATAAATGTGGTACTGCTAATGTCCCACACCTTAATTCACAATGGTATGTGGTATACCCATAGCTTAGTCTTAGTCTTAAGAGGTAATTACTACTGCCAGACAGTCTGCTCAATTCAGACAAACAGCCAACTGCTCGGAACTACTCGTATTGATCGCCCATAGTAATTTAAATGATGAAAAACATAACTATTCTAATTTTTTTTTTTTTGAGAACACTAAAGCTCATTAGTAGCTACAATTTTTTCATATAAACGTCGTCAAATAGACTGAAGTCCTCTTGATATTAGGTGGCTACTGTCGCCAATAACACAAGCTACAGGTTTTGCAAGTGCACTGTCGATCATAGTAAGATTAAGCATTACAGAGGGAAATGGAAAATGGGCCCTTACTCACCGAAAAACAACACATACCTACTACTGTTATTTCACGGTATTTTTTAAACAAAAAAAAAGGAAAGAAAATACGTTCTAAAACAAAATGATAAAAAGATACTAAACTGTTTTATCTTTACCTATTGATTTATAGATTATTTGTGCGCATGTTTTAACCGTGAATGAAATGCATTACATTCTGCCAATTGAAGAATCGATATTAGTGTTTCTTTAAATTTAATTTAGTGTAACCATAATATTTTTACATCAGAAACAGTTCAACAGAATTTTATTTGATTAAATCATATTGACGATCTTTATCTATTCTTTAAAAAGGTTTGTAATCGATGCCGCTACTGAGAAATTGATCTATTAACATTGATAGCTTTCAAATGTTATCCGCAGAGGAATCCGAAACGACCCATTGTTTAATTAAAAGATTGTAAAGGTCATTGTCGCGGCGTTCATCGTCATCTATCTGTAAACATTATTTTTAGAGATCAACAGAGAACTACTTTTATTAACCTTCAATGTATTACATAAATTTGTCATATTAATTATTATTAACTTTGAAAAACTTACACCTGCTTATACCACACGAGTTGATAGCACAGGCGGAGACAGCGTGCAACGAAAGTGAAAACGACCTTAAAACGATTCACAAACTGTGTAAGCCTTTACAAAAACAAATATTGAACGCACGTCCCGAGACAATAAGACGAGAGAACACTTCATAGAAAGTGGCCGGCTACCTTCTCTTCGTAACTTCCATTAAGGCTCTTGGAATTGGCCAATTATCGCTGCAGAAAAACTGAATAGGAGCGAACTGGAGTGAATGGATGGTGTTTAAACTGGCACCTTTGTAAATAGAACTACATTTTATCTCGTAAGCATTCTGCCCACAGAGCAAAGAACGCCGCGCCGTCCCATAGAGACGGCATGATCATAAAAATCCAGCCTGTCAGTGGTGTTGCCGTTATTTCAACACCAGTACACGCACGGCTTACGCATTGTTCAGGTTTTGTGTTCCAAGACAATCTCGACTCGAAGTTTTTAAAGGCTAATAATTGCATTTTGTTACTTACTTGTGATATGATACACAAAAATTTTGCTTATTCACGTTTTATAACACCAAATCACAGCACAATGAGGCATTTCTGTCGCTTTTTAGGATAATGTTTACTTCCACAACGCGGTAGTAGAAACTGGCAGTCAAATGCTCGTTTGAGCTGCACTCAGCGCAAAATTGCACGGCACAAATATTAATTACTACCGTCTCTAGTAACAGGGCGGCGCGGCGATTCTTTGCTCTGTGACACTGTACTTTTTCTTTTATTGAAGAAATTGCATATTGTAATTTGTTTGCCTTATTTCTTCTTATGTTAAAGAATTTTAAATGATCCTTACCCATATTTGCAATAATTGATTGCACCACACTGCTGTAATAGGTCTCTTTAGGCATATTTCCGTGAACAAAGTTGATACATTTTTGAATATAGTATTGAAAAAAGGTCGCCAAGTGCTTAATTTTACTAAACAGGCTGGTTTAAATTATTATTATTATTATTTTTATTTAATAATCTTAATTTTAATTCATATATAATATTTAATAATTTTTAATAAAATTATTAAAACTAAATTTCTGTTAATAGCGGGTTTTTATAATTATAATTTAGGTATGTAGCAAGCAAGCTAATTCTAAATTCAAAATGTTTTTTTTCTGAATACATATTCCATTTTGCTTCCATAGTGGGAGGCAATTAAGAAAAGTGATAATAACAAAATCAGGGAAAACAGTTTGATCATCTACATCAAAACACTCGATAGCTACAGAATCAAAAAATATGGTATATTCTAATTAGTTGGATATAACATAATACTCGTAATGTACAGGTATTCACGTAAAACTAATCACGTGACGACGTGACGCTTAACACACAACATTCAACATGGCCACACACCATTTTTTTTTTATATTTCGCCTACAAAAATGCACCAAAATGGTCCGGAAATATAATGATATAAAATCTATTTATTTACTAAATTCGTCTACATATTCAACCGACATATGGAGTTCTAATAACAATTCTTTAATATTAATTTCATACTTCAAAAAGAACGAAAGTCGTTGTAATAAAGAAATTACTATGCGGAGGGATTTCGTTTTACGCAATAACCGGTTCAAGTTTTTATTTCCGCCAAGTACGTATTACAAGCTCATATAAAATCGAAGAAATTGCTCAATAAAATGGAAATTACGACAGAGGAAATGAACTTTCGGTTGAGATCAAACCAATTTTATTCGCAATACAATTGCAAATGTCTATTAGTATTGTTACAACATATCTTAGTATGTAGGAACTTATAAATAATTATTATTAACAATTATTTTTAGGGATCCTTAAATCAGTAAGTCCTCAAGTTGAGGGATATAATGCATTTTCATAGATTTAACAGTATGAATGCAAAATAAAATTATTCTATGCTACTCAATGTTTTATAATATAAAGGATTTTATAACATTCAATGCGCAATTTTTTCCACAAATTATATATACACAAACCTTCGTCAATTATCGCTCTTTCTCTTGTTAAAACCGTATTAAAATCCGTTGGGTACAGCTTAGAATTTATTAGCTGAGATACAAAAATAATAAAATATATAATAGAAGATATACATTGAGCCAATAACTTCTTTTAAAGGACATCCTTGAAAAAGGTAAAATTCTTATGGGCCAACAGACTAGATTGCAAATGCGAGTAACTTTTAATTTCACCGGTTCGTCACGTGGCCCAGCAAAAACTTTTAACAGTGAAGTCACGATCGAAGTGTTCTACAATTAATTGTCTCATTGCTAATTCCGAAAGCGAACTGTGACGACGAATTGCGTAACGGGTGACAGTTATTACAGAGTTAAAACACTTTTTCTTAAATAAAAACCAAAACTTTTTCACTTTCACTAAACGTTTAGTAATTTAGTTAATTGCACTTCGGAATTACTTAAGACATTTCTCTCGCGAGATTATAAAACGCTAAGAGATAATAAAAAAAGTGTGTGTGTGAGCTCCGACCGCCGACTGGAGTTTACTTCTTACGAACTTTAAATAAATTATTTAATAAATATAATTAAAACATATTAATGTAATATATTATATGTATTATATTGAATCATATTTTAGCCTCTAACGCGTAACGTGTGACATTTGATTTTACTCCCATAAATTATCAAAAATTAAATCAAATTTGAAGTCAGAAAACTGTGAATATCAATACTAATAATAAATCTGTAAGGGTTGGTCATGGAGTAAGTTACTTTGTTTTTAGAGATATCGAGTTTATAGGCTCTATACATGATGCTGAAACTAAATTGACGATTTTTAGATTTTTTTTCTGTATGTATGTATGTTCCTTCATAACTCTTAAACGAATCAACTGATTTTCATGAAACTTGGTAGATAAACATATAGACATATAGGACACAGGATAGGCTACTTTTTTTCTTTTTCAACGTGGACGAAGTCGCGGGCGCCAGCTAGTACTATAATAAGTACGAGAGATTGATGGCATTTTCTACAGGCGTTTACTAACCTACCTAATAATAATAATCTATCAGCCAACTGTTTCGCCTGGCAGAACGTTTGCTTGCCGCGCCTTGTTGAGTACCCTACGCATATCTTGACGACTAGAAATCATAGATCGCTTGTTACGCATTTATAGATTCTAATCGAATACGGCGAATTCAATACGGCGAAACAGCCATTCAATTTGCTTTCAATAGTCTATAGACTAAAGACTATCAACATATAGTCAATCATGAATTCAAAATTTTAATATTTACACACTCCACAACTATATAAAAATTGATACCATTTGATTTCGAAGCGCTTATATGAAGGCTGCACCGATTAATAAGTTAATGTCAGTTTAAAAAAATGTTTTAATTTAATTTTTAGTAAATTGTTTTGTATAAACGTCAAAACCATTTGGTTCGCTCTAAAAAAAGGCTATGATCACAATAATGATGATGAAAAATTAAAGAGAAAACGGAACTAAATAAGATTATATAAGTAAGATATATATACATTCACTTGGAACAAACAGAATACTCAAGTAATGTCATAAATAATATATTATTTAAATTAAGCAAACATATATCTTATGAAGCAATGCTAGTACATAATAGAAATCTATATGCTCCAAGCGCACTAAAGTCTACGTGACTTAGATGGAATCTTAAAAGTCGCTAGAAGCTGTTCCAGAAAAATAGATTCAGAGCCATAATTTTGGAACTTATTCTCAAGCATATTATCCCCTCGGGCGACAATAACATGTTATTTCATATGGCTCGCCTAAAATTTGCACACCAACGTTTTTTCACTGCCTTCGTCAAAAACGACAATACAAAATTTAGAGTCAATGACACAAAGAAATTTTAATAAAGGGAATTTAATTATGTCATGCACTAGTCGTGTTCCGTGGTTTCACACACGGTTTAATTTAAATTCATGAAGACACGGTTCTTCCCGGTAAAGCTAGTTTTTCATCCAGCGGCTGCCATAGACTCCTTGTGCAACTTGACATCTCATTGCCATCTGTTCTTAATTTTCACTTAGCGTTCTTTTTCCCTTGTTTTTTTTTCTCGGTTACTAAGGGTTACAGCAATATTATATATATAGCCTAGAACCTTCCTCAAAATATGGACTATCGAATGCATTTTTTTTTAAAATCCGATCGGGAGTTCCAGGTTTTAGCTCGTTAAAAAAGGTATACAAACAAATTCTAGTTTCTTATTTAGTATATTTTTATTACTTCACATAGTTTAATGTTTCTTCAATGTTTCTGTTTGAAGACAATTTTTTTACATGTAATCACATAAATTAATTAAAATATCTATCATTGGATACATTGCAAAAGATACATTTCCAAAAAAAAAAAATTTCTTTAACATTCTTTAACATTATCCTCTTGACTAACAAATCATTTAACTTTTTTATTAACAGCATCATGTGACTACTCAAATTATTAAAATTATTGGTGTGGAAAAATGCTACAAATAAACGCGACGCTTATTACCCGCTCGTGTACAAACGCCTCGCCACACTCGCACTTAGAGGCAATATTGCCTTTTGTCCGTACACGCTTCGTACGGACACGTGCAACGCATTTTCACTTTTTATTAGGGCTATTTTAAATGTATGTAACTATTTGCTGCAGCGTTATTAGCTCGATCGGTTATAAAGTTAATTGCGAACTGTATTGTTATGCGGTTTAACAGACGCGTTGTACTTTCATTCGAAACTAAATAACTATGTACGAATATTTTTTAATTTTATTATTATAGAGCTGGGTGCTCTCTCGCTTTAGGGGTATTGTTTACTACAAGATTTTTTTAAAGTTAAGCTGACGGTTCACTTGATGGTAGGTGGCTACCGTCGCCTATAACACAAGCAACGCCACAGGTGCTGCAAGTGCGCTGCCGACCATCAGTCCTGGATTTACAAATAGGCCGTATAGGCCGCGGCCTAGGGGCGGCAGATTTCAGAGGACGGTCACTCGATTACAGACGATAAAAGTCAAACACGTTCACTGGTTTCATCGTGGTTTTTTATACTTTAAATAAATCCCTATAGAAGAAACTCGTTCCTATCGAAACCTAGTGAGTGATAGATGAGAGCAGTGCGGCGGCGAGCGGACGGCAGTGGCTTATTCTCTAGCTCTTCTCTACATAGAAGCAGAGATAATGAATACCATAAATTATGATGATATTATAGATGATTTTGCTATTAAAAAGTCCCGTAAAAAATTGTAAATCTTGTTTCTTTTTTGCACTCTTTCTTAATGACTAATTCATTCGTTTATTTAACTTTAAGGCATTCTAAATGTAGTAAACTACAAATGGAAAATTATTATTTTAGAAAGGTATGTACATGCGCGTAAAATAATTATACATGGGTGGCGGAAAAAAGTGGCCTACACTCATAAAAAATATAAATCCGGCACTGCCGACCATAGTAGGATTAAGGATAGGTATTAGGGATATAGAAATGGGCTCTGGCATCCCTTACTACTAATAACTAATTAATTTAGTAGCTAAGCTCCACGACTTTGACTTCCATTACAGCATATATATAAACATTAATTGATAGTATATGTGGTCGCAAATATATGATACAGACCAGCTGTTCCTCGCGTCCATGATAAAATTTTACATTTTTTTTGTCATAAAATAAAAAGGCCAAAGGAATGTAACAGAATTCATGAAACAATATATTATATATATAACTTTGGTACCTACTTTTATTTTTGTGTATATATTTTTTCATTATTATGACTATTTTTTAATCTTAATAAGTTAATAACGCAACAACATTTCGAGCAATTTTATAATGCAGTGTAGACTGCAGTATAGATTGTATTAGTTAAAATTATATAGTATAGTAATTCCTTTGCGAAGTTCGGGTACGAATCTTTTATTCTCAAATGAAAAATTGTTTTTACTTCTAATCCACTGTACGATGCTCGTAACGAGCATAAGCTGTGATGTTATTTATAAATGTTTCACGGTACAAATGTTTTCGAATAGAATAACAAAGTCGGAAAAGTGGAATTTCAATTCTCATTTACCATTTCTATTAAGCATTTACTAATAATCTATAAAGCAATACTAAAAATAAAATTGTTTTTGTTTTACATATCAAAGTATATACGATTTTTTTTAAGCTATTATTTTGTCTGTTCGAAACGGCTAGACCTATTTTGACGGGATTTTCTCTGGCAGAGCTCATAATTTAGACAGATAGAATAGATAGAAATAGACAAAATAAAATGCCTATTTTTTAAAAGGAATTTTAAAAATAAACTTAATTGAAATAGCAGTAGGCTTCTAATACTATAGTTTTGGCTACGCAAAACCAGTGTGACATGTGTTTTGTATTTGAAATATTATTTCGGCGATTTATGACCAAACAAAAGGGTAATTTTTCAAACAAACGCGTGTAATTTGTCAGAACACGGCCCGAAGGGACTGCGGGACCCGAACTCTTCCTAACAAAATATACCATAATATAATAAATAATTCAGACAATTTGTTTCATAAATGGAAACCGTGCGAAGGGTAAGCTATCGTCATCACAACACACTTTAAAAAATATTATATATAGCACTAACTCTAGTCTGTGACTTCCTCCGTGTATCAACTAACTAACCCGAAACTTTAAGAGTTTTGAGTTAGAGTGCCTTTAACTACTGACCAATGGGGTCATTCAGTATTCTGCCATCAGCGTAGAACTGATGGGAGAATGTTGGACAGAATCTGAATAGACTTCGGCCTTTTATATCTTGAAGTCAGTAAGTATACCGAATTTTCTGTTTTAAAAATATAATCATTCCATTTTCCTATTTTTTAAAGCTTGTTTTGCTATTCCATTTTGCTCATAAATGGCGAGAACATTCCGAGAAGCTTATATAGCTTAAATCTAAAGTCAAAGAAACCGCGGGACACACCTTGTATAATGTTAGAGAAACACTCATTAAGTCACCGTAACCCGCTCACATAACTCATAATAATTTAGCACGAAACAATATTATAAATTACCTCTTGACATTTTCTTAACACATAAGTACGTCGACCTTTTTAACTGCAACCGGTTTTAAATATCATATTGATAAATGACACCTCTAAATCTTTTAATGATCGCATTAGGAAACATCGAATTAATCGATCTGGATATTCATTAAGTTCGCTTTTCAGTGTCATTAACACCATTAAAGAGGCAGACGATTCGAGATAATCGATAATCGTGATTATCTCGATTGTGATCGAGTCGATATCGAGTAGCGTCCGACTACTGGCCGGTAGTTAATAGTCACGAAACCCATTTGCCGTCTGGCGAGCGGTCTACCGGCGAAGGGTTTTATTGCTCATGCTCGGAGGCATTTCTGATGCTTTTAACGTCAATGCGAAATCTATATCAAATCAATGCATCGATTGTGTCAGTGCGGTGTCCAATACTATTAAATATTCACAAACTATGTCTGAGTAGATTTAATGTTTTAATTAACATAAATTAATATTATTACCTCTTGTCAACGAGACACAAATCTTTCTATTTCCATAAATAATCCTTAGCAGTAGTAACCGAAACGTTTTTACCTGTCACCTATATACTAGTGATCCACCAGGGCTTCGCTTGAATGCAATACAATGAGAGCAAACGCTGGCAAAGCGACTGAAGTTTTCCTTGGAGGCTTTTTCGTACTGTTCTAGACCGATTTTGAAAATTCTTTCACCTGTCTAAGCTACATTAAGCTAACATTAACATTACATTGTTTAAGCTACATTATTGGCGAGTAGCATAGACTATATTTTATAAGTTACGCGAGCGTTAGTAGCCTGCAACAGCCAGCTATATAATAATTTACTACATATAACATTATCATATTATATTATATTACATATTATAATATTATATCACTCAGGGGACTGGACTTAATCTTGGAAGAGTTTATCCATTTTATTGTTTTAATTTGGCTCCAATGAGATAGATAACTGCTATTTATCTCATATGTGTAGTGTTTTAATGAGAGCCGCATAAAAATTTCTACTCCAATAAACTTGGAGTCGCCTTGTATCGTATTACGCGAATGTCACAACTAGTTACGCAAGTAATGTCATATGAGGGACCGCTAAACAACTTTATGAATGTCAAATGTATTTTGACGTGGTGTTAATACAGTTGTCATAGTAAATTAACAAAGGGCTGGGCAGTATATGAGCGGGTCAAGCAAAAACTTGTGTAATCACACTGGGCAGCGTGCTTGGTGGCAGTAGCCAACATTTTACCCGCGTAATTTTTGATGCATAATAGATGATAGAATTCTGTGGTGATGCTTGAGTTTCTAGAAGATGTTTGCTATCACCATTGAGTACCATTTTTAACCGAAAAAAATGTTGCATAATTTACATTGACTACGAATCGCAGTATGTAAAAATATCTGATATTAATCTTCTAGTTTCTTTTTAATTTTCAATTATAGCAATTTTTTTTTCTTTATCCAACAAAATTGATGTTATATTTTTTTATGTTAAAGACACTGAAATGCATTGAAACATTAAGTATTTGAACTACTAGTCCAGTATCCCTCACCTGAACTTTTTTCTGATTAATAATAATTTTTATGACCTCATTATTTTGATATATTGGGAGTTGTTTTTTAGGGGGGATGGAATTACTAACCAGCTGATTTTTTATCTGCAGCTTAGTAAACATTTGTATAATAAAATGAACATATTTTATCCTACAAATTGAGTTGTACGTTTTCCCATTCCCAGTCCTACGCTTGGAAGTTGTTTACGGCTGTTAACTCCTTTAGCTACCTCTATCGAGAATTTTCGCAGAGGAAAAAGGTGGACGTCTCGACAAACCGAAGCTACTCACGGAGTTTCAGTCTGTTAGTAATCAGAAAAAAATTCAGGTGAAGGATACTGGACTATACTCTTACCACGTCCATAACAAGTATGAGATGAGAAATCGCTTTAGAAAGATTTTAAAAATGAAAATAAAAAATTTCGCTCGCTCCGAAAACTAATAACTCTTAAAAAGCGTAACAAAGTTGCAAAATGTGAGTGTAGAGCAAATATTAATACGATAGAACACTTTCACTGCATACATTTTGATGCACGTGTGGATATATAATATGCAAATATTAGCCGAATGCGACCCACTGACATTATTACTGAAGCCTGTCATTCAGCTGTTCTAACATATTATACTTTTGTCCACGACTTCGTCTGTCTCAATAGGGAGTAATATTATTTTGGATATTAGGTAGACTATATCTTATTCTGTGGCCCTGACGAGTGTATGTAAAATTTCATGTTGATAGGTTGAGTAGTTGAGGCGTAAAAGCGTTACAAACAAACTTATTTTTGCATTTTTATTATTAGTTAATATATGTTATATTAGTATAATATGATTATATTGTATTTTTATAATATACTTATATTAGCTGTTCTAATTAACTTATAGTTCTAATAAGAACTAATTGTTTTACAATACAAAGTTGACGGTCTGTTTTTCGAATTACTTTTATTCATATTACTTACTTATACATATATTAAAAACACATAACTGTACGGTGTTTTAGAATAGTTGATTTATTATTTATCTAAAGCTTAAGGTTTAATAATTGCCTACCTTTAAAAAATCTTATCTGCCTAGTAAATGTCAAAAAACTGTTGTAAATAAATAAATTTTATACAGGAAATGTTCCAATCGTAGACATAAGTTATTGCATTGCGATTTTAAAATTACTTCTTAATTTTAAAATTGAAATTGAAAAATTTATGTCAATTTACATACATTATTTTTGGAACAATACTTTTGCATTTGGTGTAAACATTTTTATTCCACGCAGTTACAAGAGAATGTAATTTTGTAAATGTCATACTCGTACAAGAGCTGCATCGCGCGTTTTAGGTAAATATTTGGAATGCTCGCAGACTGTCGTTGGAACTCATGCAATATGCATCGCTTGCATTAGTGCTGGAAAGCGTATTGCATCGCTCTCTCGGATTGTTTCGCTTATTGTCGTTATACCACTTATTATTTAAATTGATTGTTATGCTAGAATGAACGACAACAGACCTGTCCATTCTAAGGAAACAATAAGGGGAAATTGCTGAAACAATTTAAGGGCCAATCCAGTAAAAGGCTAAATCCAAACAAGTTTTATTCTATAACTATACACATTATTAAATAAGATTTGTCAGATTCTGTCTGTTTCTCTGCAAACTTCTTTTAAACCACTCAACGGAATTTAATACAGTTTTCACTATTAAAAAACACGATAAACAAGGAAATTTTGATTGAGTAAATTGCAAAAAAAAATCAATCCACATGTAGAGATTAAAGTTGAAGACGCGGAAGGCGACTTCAGATTATACCTACTATGTAAAGATTTGATTTCTTGTTTTTTTATAAGACATAACATCTTAAACATATTATCTTTAGTAAAAATTGTACGTTATTTAAATTTGTCTTAGTTGAACTAATAAAAAGTCTTGCTATAAAAGTTGTAAACTAATGTTACACTGTGGTCTTACATAAGACCACTGTGAAATAACAGTACATATACTTTTCAGTTTTTGTTATTGAGGAAGAGATACTATAGCCCATTTATTTTCCCACCTCTAGATTGTTTGTGTTAACAGGCCAGTGTTATCACCTCCCATTAAGTGACTTTTGCATAGACAAAAGTAATGTTCTGCGTTTGCTTTCCCTATATAATATTACTCGTAGACTTACCGGGTGCGCGGGCGGCATGCATGTGTCGATCGCGGGCGCACGCGGCGCATCACCGCACGTCCAGTCCAGGTCCACGTCTTACAACACACACATACACACACGCTGAAACAAAACAAACTCAGTATTAATAGAATATTTAAAGCAGAACACACTACAACAGCAATCGGCCTCTAATCCTAATCTCTATGCCTATTAGAGGCAACAGCCTCTAATAAAGGAAGTGATAGAATTCTCTCTCCCTATGCTCAGTCGACGACTGTCCTAAGCGTCTCCTAAGAGACTAAACAACAGTCCAACAGTATCCTAGTTGGGTACTGTGTCGCCTAAGAACACAAGTAATGCCGCTAAGGCTTAACTGAACTGCAAAACTTGGTAGTATCAATACTAATAATAAATCTGTAAGGGTTGGTCATGGAGTAAGTTACTTTGTTTTCAGAGATATCGTGTTTATAGGCTCTATACATGATACTGAAACTAAATTGACCATTTTTAGAAATTTTTTCTGTATGTATGTATGTATGTATGTATGTATGTATGTATGTATGTATGTTCCTCCATAACTCTTAAAGGAATTAATTGATTTTCATGAAACTTGGTAGATAATAAATAATAAGAGTTAAGGAGAGGATAGTAGGCCCTATCCTCTATCCATTAACAACCTTTCAAAAACAATAACGATCCAGTGCCTTTAAAAAAAGGTGTTAAATTCGAAAAATATACAAAATATAATAATTATAGTTATTTAATAAAAACGTTAGAAATGACGATGCACCCGACAAAATTGCATCTTCTCCGCTCGGCCCACATTTTAAAACGGCTACCGGCCTCTTGACCGGACCAACAATTATATACCTACACACAGACCAAAGGAACCACCAACAAATACTATTTAATTAGCAGAGCTGTATATACTAGACATCTAGCTGCATATATTGTATCTTAAGTGATTCATTTTCTACTACTCTTAACCTACTTGTCTAAGTTAAAAATAATCCGAATTATTTAGCAATGTTGATCTTCAGCGAAGTGATTTTCTTACCGGTGAGAGGCAATGAAATTATGAAACTTTCTCAAAACTACATATTAACTTACTAAATTTATTTGAAAATTAAATAATATTTATTCATATTATTCTATTTATTTACACATATCACATATTTTGAGTTCTTTTTTATTATTCTAACAAAAAAAAATTCCGGGCATAATGATTTCATTTATATAAATAGAAATAAAAAACATATGATAACCTTTAACAATTATAAGCTATTATTATTATTTATTAACCTATTATTGGCTCTAGAAATAACAGAGCAGACCAAACAAGGGAACATCAACAACCCTTTTTATTTTATAACGTCACTGTCAGTTAATCTCTGGACTTGTCATCGCCCTAGCATATTAGCCGGTGTTGGGTAACCAAACAAGGATTAAACATACAATAATATAAGGCACGCCAAACGAATCAGCTGTGTGTCCGCCCTCATGCGAAAACAAGAACAATTTGCACACCGCAAATCGTGCTTATTATTTCTAAAGTGGACTCACGTATTGTTTCGGGTGAAAGAGCATTATTAAAACACTTTTTACTTTTACACATTATTTTCTGTTCAACAGCAATTACACTAAAATCACAATTTCTAAGAGACGTAACAATAAATTCGTTCGCCGAAAACTTTCTTCAAATTACAGTCGAAAGTTGTTGAGAAAAGTGTTTGGTGTGATTAATTTTCCCAAATTATAATTACGTGATTGCGTTTTATTCAACCAAGTTTATATTAATTAATAAAACACTCCATTGTCGAGAGGAATTAAAATTTTATTTATTTTTTATATAATTATAATAAAAATATATAGTACATTATTTAAAACAGTAATTTTTTTTTTTCATTCATACTTAGTAATTTTGTCTTGGTTAATAAATCTAACTATTCAAAGTTTCAGGTCGAACTGAGTTTTGAGCCTACTTATTACGTGATGACAGATGAGCTTTCCACTGAATTTTCTATCACCCCTTCCGTTGAAGTCAAAACATGTAAAATATTTTCAATTTTGCATGAAAATGTGTGAAGCAGGGGGCGGATCGCTAGTTTAATGTAAGTAATTAGAGATATAACCATTACTAATTGCTCACCGTCTAAAAGACTGGCGTGTACCTACCCACGTCGAGAAATGACTTAGTAATTTCTATTGACAGCCGCCATTTCCGTACATGTTCGTGCCATTCCTTATTGCTGCCAGCTACGGCATGTTATGGCATTTAATTGAGGATGTCCTACACAACCGACACGGCTAGTAACTAGACAATTTTCTAATCACCCCATAGAATATTAGAACGACAATCTTATCGATTCTGATACATTATTGCTAATGTATCAGAATCGATAAGATTGTCGTACGACGTTTACTTCAGTGAAGGTAAATTAAATAAGTATATACTTTGGCATTTAAACTGTGCTTATCACTTGAAGAACGAACGCACTTATGATATGTCTTCTATGATATGGTACACCGTCCTATCTAATATATAAAATTCTCGTCACAGTGTTAGTTGCCATACTCCTCCGAAAAGGCTTAAACGATTTTTGATGAAATTTTATATGTACACTTGGTAGGTCTGAGAATAGGTTTTTATCTATTTTTTAAACGCGGCCGAAGTCGCGGGCAGCAGCTTGTATATAAATAAAAAATTACGTGTCACGTTGTTTGACGCCAAACTTTTTATTTTGAACCCGGGCGAAGCCGGGAGCGTGTAGTTACTATTTATATTTTTTTTTGTCATGAAAGATGGCAGATATTGGTACAGTCCATATGAAGGTAACAAAACCAGGGGGGTGAGAAATGTCAATACATGCCGATACTATTGGGATAAAGTGTATAGGAAAAACTAGAAAAAAGGGAATAGACTTTATGACGACACTACGGTGATCTTGTGTAGATATACAATTTTCGTTGAATCCTATAATTTTATTTGTATTATGCATGCATAAATGCTTTTAAAATAATTAAGTTATATCCGCCGGTTAGATACATTAAGCGATGTACTGAAGAGGGGATAACCCTTTTTATGATCTTTTGGCAGAAATGTAAAGCTTTTAATGAAACCCTAAGGCCTTTTAAAGAACAAAATTCTCAGGAAGTAAAGTTGAAAATTAAGGAAAATTCTACATATATAGAAGTACCTACTCAAAATATAAACATATTTCCAATGTATTCCATGATACGCATATCAGTTGTCAAGCTCTGCTTTGTTTGAGACTAGATGGCACTGAGAGACGTGTCCTAATAATAATTAAATAAAATAAATAAAAATAAAAATAATTACGTACAAAGTTATGGACAACCAAATAGATGTGATAACGTATCGGGTATAATAACGTAATAGTGCGTCTGTTGGACCCCTTAACAAAGGTCATCGTCGGCATGAGAGACGACGATGATTTCACGACATAAAATAAGTATTAAAAGCGTAAAAAGTAAGAGAGAACACTACCACCAAGTTTATCTCTTTCACTACATAAAACATTAATTGCGATAATGGCAGGGCTTCTGCGAGCTTTCATAAGACCTTTATTAAACCCATTCCGGGATGAGATAAATCAGTCGTGTTTAAAGCACGCAACGTTAATACGAAACTTTAGGGTTGACAAAAATATTTTATTGTATTTTTTTTTAATTATTAAATTTAAATTTTAGACATTTTTTTAATATTTATAATGTAAAATTGATATTAATCTCTAACGATCAATTATATCATTCAGATTTAAATAAAATATGTAATAATATATTATTATAATATATATTTTTTTACTTACAGGACACAATTGTATTTCAAAATAAGTAAGGTAAAAAACTCTAACTAAAAAGTCACTGGCCAGTGTGTCGGTGTAAAGCGCATTAGCAATATGCAGGCCTTACAGAAAATACCTTAAAGAAATCAAAATAACAGTAACCGAATATAGAAAATCTAAATTAGTCTTCGTACGGCCACATTTTTGTATTTCCTTCAGTGTGACAACCCTATAACACCCGATCACATCACTAACATTCCGCGTTATTCTAACCTTTAAATTATTGAGTACCAACGCGTTTCATAGTCCTTTAAAACACAAAGTACCATTTAGCTTTCCAACTATATTATTTGTTTACCTTCAACGTTACACTACTATAACTAACTATAGCAGACTGCTGAGTTAGTAGTTGTAAGTAGGTTTTTTTATTTCTTTCTTTAGTGGCGAAAATTTGCAGTAACAAACGCATAGTTTTTCTGGCCCCAGTAACCAATGTGTACTGAAGTAACAGCATTTTTGTGCTCTAGTGTTTCATTGGAAAATATATATAAGAAGCTATAGAGCCATTTAATTATGTCCTCCTTTTTAATTTCTTTTTTATTTTTTAGTTATGTAAAAGTTAGTACGCAGATTGATAGCCTAATGAAGATATATGAATATTTTGAGTGGGTGGATCTTAGGTACTCAGGAACAGTGACATCGGTATATACCTATGCGAAAAGAGAAAACTTCTCAATTTATTTCTAAACTAATAAATATTAGCAAAAATGAATAAGATGCTATTGAATTTATTTCTTAATATGTTTTAGTTACATTAAATGATATTTTAAGGGGTGACTTTGTAAAAGCTAGTATAATAAATATTTTAATAAAGTACAAATAAAAGACCATAATCGAATCACCGCACAGGCTAAATTAAAACACATAATATACATAATACGTTCGGGATTCATTATTATAAATATGATGAAACTATTGTATGTAAAATTTATTAAATAACTCATTAAAGAACCCACAATTACCCTTTCTCTCGTAACTGGCGTGTTAAAAAACAAAATGGCCGGATATAAACAATGGACTCCTTTTGTTCTCCGCAGTAACTGTATTGTAAAGAAAACAATTAATATCTGTTAATGTTAATTAAAATGGAACGCAGAAATGTTTTTCGTTTAAACCAAAAAATTCAAATTAGAAGTATGTAGTAAGAAGTCTCACAAAAGTTTTTCTTTGTTCGATTTTTATCAAATTCTATGGTTCAATGCTATGATAAATTCTGAATTAATTTTACAAACTATTTATCATTATTATATTCTTTACATAGTACAAAACAAAGTCTTGTATACTCTGTATAGATCTTCCACAGCACCTTCAAGCATTCAAGGCTTCTTCAAATGTGTCGTAAACAAATTCCTGCAATGTCGTATTATGGTCTACTAATTCATTATTAATGTGTATTGCTTTTAAATATAGTAAAACATTGGTAACCGTTGAATCAGCAAATCAGCCTTTATTTTTAGGTTAACATGTGTTTTAATAAAAATAATTCTATAAAAAGACAAAAGAGTCCAAAAACGTATTGTATGAATGTGTACAGTGCTTAACCTAAAATACAGCGTCCGTTATTTAAAAAAAGAACTAAATGCTACCGGTACACAGAAGTCATTATTGGCGAAAAAAAAATCATTAGCTCACGCGACCTCGAACGTCGGAGCAGACGGGTTCAATGATCTGCGTAATTAAGATTCAATTAAAAGTGATACGTAATTTTGACTTGACCAACTTGTAATAGGATAGTCTATACTTCATTCCACAAAACATACATCATACTACTACATCATACGTCCTACATCATACACCATACGTCTATACTTTCATTCCTAGGAAACGAAATATTCGCAGCTCATTGGTCAAACGAAGATCAGTAGTCAAGCTCATTTAGACCGGGAGCTGAGTAGAGTTGAGTGTGCAAAATATGAGGACCGCATTCTATAAATAGTTTTGAACTCAGAAAAGCTTGCAGATTATGATTCTGAATGTTGCCAGGAGATTTATTGGTCCGATTTTTTTTTTTACCCCATCCCCTTGGATATCGAGCAATTGGACGGAACAAATGCTTTACAACAATTTTAATTGTTGTTTTATTGAAAATATCCAATTGTTTTTTATGATTAAAGATACTTATAGCTACTCAATAGAAATAAAAAACAAAAAAATTAAAAATGAAACAAGAATTGTTGAAAAAAAAAAAATTTATTACGAAAAAGCAAATTTTTACATACGTATTAAAAAAAAAGTGAATTAATCAATCTTTTTTATTTTGACAGTCATTATTAATACATTTGCATAACAAAATACAATTTAGTTGTAATTTTTTGCAAGAACAAGCCTTTGTTTGACATTTTGATGTATATACATTTACATTTACAGGGCTGAATCAACAATTCGGGCAATGGTGGTTTCGTCAGTTGCCGTGGGTACAATTTATCATCTTTTTTTTCATAGCCTAATAAGGTGTAATCAATAGGCTGTAGTAGTGTTTGGTCAGCATTTATCCATACATATGTTTGTGCTGAAGCTCTTAACAAATGTAAATGTAGAGCATCTGATGTACAAATTACTTTTAATAAATTTAATCCGAAGCCGATATTTTGAGAAATTAATTTATACCGAAGTTGATCAGCAGTTAATTTTTGTTGTGAGAAAAGATAGGTGCAAATGGTTTCTAATTCTATTAACTGTTCGATATTTAGGTATGGATTCCCTAAATGCCTTAGTGCTTTTTGTACAAAATCTAACGATGCAGCTTTTAAACCTTTTTTTTTGAGCCCAATCTGCTAGTCGAATCGCAACCAGTTAGAGAGTGTAATGCTGGCAAAATACGACAAATGTTTTCGCCAAGGGATTCAGCAGCCAAATGACATCCTGATATGTATTTATTCTTATAAGAACCGGCGAACCATAGACCTAAACAACCTAGACGTGCTAGCTTATTCCAAAAATAAATTCCCAAGATAAAAACATCTGTATCAACGCTAAGGATTATGATATGGGCAGATTGGATTTTTACTGCGTGAAATATGTGAGAAAACATCCTTGAATCGGCTTCTAAATGGTTCGAATTTAAGTCAGGTACTTCAAAAAACGAAGAGCCTTGTAATTTAAAACATTTTGTTGGATCATCAAATCCTCCACAAATATATAACTCGCAATCTTCTTTTACTTGTATGTATCTAGGAGCAGCAGCACAGAGAAATCGAACGAGCTGTAACTTATTTTCAGTGCTTGAAAAGAAATTTTTACAATTAGTTGGAATTTTTGTGTGATCATTTGTAATTATAAAATTTTTAACCATTTGACCTTTACTCCGTAAAGTTGACTCCAAATATTTTATTGAAATATCATCATATCTGTCAAATACAATATCTATTCGTTTTACATTTAGCTGCAAGAAAAGATTATGAATTATTTTGAAGAATGCCTCAGCAAAATCGCCAAACGTGTTGAATTTTTTTAATTGCATTCGATGAACAAGTGCCATACCATCAACAATATAAATTTTCGAAGTTTGTAAATTTAAAACGTCCTGCCGCGTATTTGTACCACAGTTAAAATTATTTTTAATTTCAAGAACGAGTTCCGATTTTGGAGATTTCCTGTAAAATCCTTCTGCGTCAAAAAGATACTTGCAATAATTCAAAATTTCATAAGATGCTAAAATTCTTATGTCAAATCCACGTTGATTAGCCACCATAAATATTTTTTGAAAGAGACTTATATCTGTTGCATCTTGCAACTTTTTATTAGAAGTAGCTGTACTTTTATTTTCAGGAGTAGTTACAAAGTTATAAAATTTACTTTTTTACGGGGCAAAGGGAAAGGGACCAACACAGCTGCCGGCAACATGTTTTTTTTTGTTGTTTGGGATCTCAGGTAAAAGAATTTGAGCATAGTTGCCGGTCCTCACATTTTGCATACTCAACTTCCTTTGGCGCCTGCACTAATTGGTCAAGTAATGATTCAAGTCAAGTAAAGCAATGGGAGCACACGCGTGATATTTTTAGGAAGCTCGACTTCTACAAGTGATTATAAATTAAATTTTCACTAATTCTTTCACGTAAACAAGGTTATTATTATTAATGATAATAGCCATTTTTTCCGAATGTATTTTTTTTACAATTGTCTCTCAATTCGGTGTGCCTTTTGGTATAGGCTCCTCCAAGTGCCTCCATTGATCTCTTTCTAGAGCCACTCTTGGCCAATATGTCCCCAAGTTAATACGAATATCGTCTTCCCACCTTCTTATTATAATGTATTATTAAAATACATTTTATATTCTCACAAGATTTTGTGAGAAAATCCCTCTTTTTAATTGTTGAAACATTTATTCAATCTTTGTTGCTCATATAGTTTGTTCTAACTTATATTTTTATTTTTAGATGATCCCACTGGAACGGCACTGTTTTTCAACATGAATGGTACCCTATGCTCTTTTCTGTAACCCTCTTAAAGTGAGCATACCCATGGGATATCCTTTAGATAAGATTAATAAACTTCAATTTCCTGCTTTATCCCCAACATCGTGAAGTTTCATCGACTTCCGACAAAGTCTGACAGTAAAGGCAACTTTTTAACAAGTTCATTTCCAGTCTATTTCCCTTTAATATATCAACACATGATCTATTCATGCATGGTCAGGCATAAAATCAAAAATTAAATACTTTTTTAGTTTGACATAAATGCATTTTTGTAAAACAAAATTGAAAACACTTTTGAAAAATTGAAAATTGAAAATTCTGTTTTTATTTTGCATTTAACATACTTTTTTAATATGTTTTAATATGTAAATACTTTCAATAGACTATTTTTTCACATCTCCAAAATGTTAAATGAATTTTTACCTCAGCAAGTTTTATGCCTAGATAAAACTTTTAAAAGCTCACAGGCTTTTGCATACAAAGGGCCACTTGTCAGTGTGGGAATTTATATGCAAAAATATTCAGTCGACTGTACAATCTCGGACATTTTTCACTGTTACTTAAGCTGATAAAGTTGAGAAGGTTAATTTATCATTGGCTCGGCTTCTTACCTTTTCTTATTAAAGATAACGTAATGTTCGTGTTGCGTCACTCGAAAGGGAAAGGGAATGTGATAATACTGATATGATAATATTAGACTTTATATATACTAGCTGGCGGCCGCGACTTCGTCCGCGTTGAAAAAGAAAAAAAGTAGCCTATCCTGTGTCCTGACGGTCAAAATTGCTTGACAAGCACGTAATATTCGCGTGCTTGTCAAGCAATTTTGACCGTTTAGAACGGAGCTTGATTTGCTTGACAAGCAAATTAATTGCTTGATGATATTTAATGAAAAATTATATTTTTGCAATGCTTGTCAAGCATGCTTGATCGTTTAGATGCATGCTTGTCAAGCAACACATTCAGTGTGCTACGAAACGTTATGGCGTTTCTGTTTTAGCGCAAGTTTACACTGGGTCACTATAGCGACTGAGATTAAAATGAGTGCAAGTAAGCATCAAGCAATTTTGACCGTCTAGGGCCTCCATTAGATCTTAAACTACGCAACAGATTTTAACGCGGTTAAAGTTAGTAACTAACTGATAATAACTTAATAAATTTTTTATGTAATTAGAAAAAAAAAAATTACAACCAAGTCGCCGAAAAATAGATTTACATGGCTTACGTAGGCAAAACCTTAATAAAGATATAATGTACATAATAAAAATTATATGAACGCATTTTTCCAGATTTAAAAGAAATCCGAACAAAGCTATTTAACATCAATAGCTTTTTATTTGTGAACTGAGAACGTGTTACTGTCTCGTGTGGTATTATTAAAGGAAAATGTCGCAATATATAAAGAGATTTTGGTACGTAACAAGTATTGCGAGATAACGCACGTCGATATTAGCATAAATATTTCATATAAATTCTAATACCCGCAGTTCTACGAGTGTTCCACCTTTTTGGGACGCACGTATGTGTTTATTGATTGAAAATATGTATAGACATTTTTCACAATGATTTTTTTTTCATACCTATTCAACAATGGAATTTTATTTTTTAAGAATATTTTGGTTTTTTAAGAAATGTGGTTGTGTGAATTATAATTTTGCCAAACTTAAAAGAAACAGTCACTCTTAAAAAAAAACACTCAATGCTTCTAAACGACTTTGACCGATTCCCCGACCAATTAAATTTATAAATACGCGACCGAGAAAAATACTCAAAATATACTTTTTGGCAAATTAGCCTTATAAGTAAAAAAATACGTGATAATGTAGCGATGTAAATGTAAATAATTAACATTATTAAATTATAAAAAATTATAAATATTAAATAACTTTAATGAATTACATACATTGTAACATATAAGTTAGTTGTATACATATTTTAAAATAGGTAAATGAGAAATATGTGGACATAATTTTATATAAGATATGGGATGAATTATTTATTTTTATATTTTTATATTTATTTTGACAAAAAAAATAGATTTAATTTTGTATGGGAATGTTCATGTTTCAGAAGCAACTTTCCAACCTTAAAACCTTCGTCCTGGTCGCGAAGAGAAAAAAAAACAGAGCAAAGGAGCGACTGTCCGTATGAGGTGATTTCTTTTTTATAAAAAATGTATCGAGCATTTAAAAAGCAGAAAAGTATTTTTTTATAAAAGCAGAAAGACCAGTTACTCTATCTGAAGTCATACAACATAAATTAAAAACACATGTCACAAAATCCATCAATGAATGATGTTGATTAGTGTCTTCCTTTCGTAGAAAGCTCAGTTACAACTTATCAAAGAGCCACTACCTGTAGCTTATTAATTATCTTTGCCGATAGTAATTGTGGGGAGGAAAGTGAGTTGTACAAGCAAAGATCCGGCTCGAAGGACCAGTTTTAATTAATTGAAAACTGAGATGTTTCAAACTAACCGCAATGTTTAATAATGTAGGTTTTAAGTTATAATTTATGTTAGAAATTTTCCCTTTTCTGTGTAAAGGAAGTTAGACTGGCATATACGACTGCCAACAAGCTTAGGCTTAGCTTAACAAGTTACAAAATACGACATAAATTTAATATGCAAGCAATATTTTAATATGCTAAATAAAGAATTTAAAAGATTTATTTTATTTTATTTGTTCAATAAGTAAAACAGACTAAAATAATTCCAATTCTTAAACAATTCCAATTTTATTTATTTTTTATTTTGTATCAATATACTTTGTACGCCGGTGTCAAATATTTGTATTGTTAATATTTTTAGTTAATTTTCTGACTATAATATCTTCTAATAATATCACACAATTAATGGATTAGTTATAACAGAAATTACCGTACAATGCATTCCTTTTAGATTTTCAATGTCTAATCTACAACCCCTCTATTGTATTCTCCATGTAAAGGTGAAATTCATAATATCTCATATAATAGAATAAATTCGCTCTCCGCTATCTCCGCTTACTTCTTCTAAACCGCCCAACATATTTGTTGTTTTTCACTGATAAAAAGAGCACTAAACTAAAACGTGCAAAGCCAACGTGGGACGCTAGTTAGTTCATAATTACTATTCAGTAAAAGCATTGAATACCTAACTAATTTTACTAGCTCTCATAGCTTGAGGCAAATTGGGTCACAATAAAAGCTTAATCACAAGAATAAAAGCGAATGAGTGCAATAACACTAAGAATAAATTGATGCAATTTCTATTAAAATCTCAAATAAATCATAAAGTGTGCTTTTATAGTATTATTATTAAATTAAATTTATTAACTAAAGTTAATAATTTATGTTCGTTTTATTATTAAATTGTATAATAATTGCCTTAAGGCGCATAGTCAAGTTAAACTGCAAAAGAGACGTATCTTTGAAGGCCTAGATCTCCTAAACGAGTAGTTCAAATAATCAGAAAAAAAAAATGTTATGTGTAATATAGTCAAGAAAAAACTCGTAGTTATATTTTTTTATTGTCGTTAGTTTTATCAGAGAAAATATCTATATTATGTAACCTATATTTTTTTGCAAGAAATCTCTTCCAACTTCTAAACCCCTGAAAAGAAATTAATGATTTTTTTTTTCACAATATTATAGATAAATTCGCTACTTTTTATTTCGAAAAAAAAAAAATATTGTTTAAAATTTGAAAAAATCGTTAACATGGAACAGCATGACTGAATGTGTCGTGAGCACGTAGTTATTGCACCGGGTGCAACCGACAGTCCCCTCAATCTCAAGGAGTGGAACTCATTGCCTGCGTCCGTGTTTCCCCAAAATTATAACCTCAGGGTCTTCAAGTCTAGGGTAAATGGGCACTTACTGGGTAAGCGTGGTCCACCTTCCGCCGCATCTGCACCTTCCATCAAGTGAGATCGCGGCCAAGCGCTGCCTCGATATAGTAAAAAAAAAAAACCGCTATACCGAAATTTGTTGCGGTCTTTAATCGCCTTAAGACGCTTGGAGTCGTCAATGACGTTGACCGTCTGGGCGAGGGGTAGCCCGGTACACCCGCGCCGCATACCGGAATTAGTATTGTATAGCTCAATGTTTTGAATAAATATGCTATGTTGTGATTAATTATTGTGATTCTTTATTAGCGTGTAAATATTTCCAATCGGCATACCCGCTTAAGAATTCCAGCCAAAAAACACTGTTTGGTTAAAACTGTTTTTTAAATAATAGATTTGGTGATACGAAAAAAAAATGTCTAAACTTTGATAATTCATTTTTTTTTTAACTTTTTCATCAAGCCATAAACGAGGAGTGAGCTTAAGAAAGTACCCATTTGACGGCAGTAAGCGCCTTAATATAATTTAACGTTCGTTTTATTATTAAATTGTATAATAATTTCCAGCTAATTGTGGTGCAGCAGGTCGGTCTGTGTTACACATTCTACTAAACTCTCACTAGGCAAAGTAGCGAGCTACTGACACAGTCGAGTGCGCGCGGGAACAACGCACGGCTAGATGTGCCGTTACATGCATATAATATCACGAATACAATCCATTTAGCAATTACTCGACACATTTCTTATCATAACAGACGACAAAAAAGTCTTTAGCAAGAAAGGCAAACAATAAGTGCAGTTAGAAGTCTAGGAATTCAATTAAAAATATCTAAACTGTCAAGATGGGTTAGTAAAAAAATCTTAGATTTGTTTTAAAATTTCAGTTTTTTTATAAATAAAGTAAGGTGTAGGTGCACTTTAAAAAAGATTGGGATAAAAGATTACAGCTTTAGTTTTTTTAAATTAGTAGGTACATCCACACATATTTTTTCTACAAATTATATATAATACGCAATTTCAAGACCATAATTCGACAATATCTATGGAAACCAATATCTGAAATGGAATTAGTATTTAAACAAATAATTCAATTTCAAAAAGATAAACAAATCAAAATTAGTTTTTATATTTTTTAAGTATTTTGTAAGGATAAGTTATTATACAGCAGCATTTATTTACATGTATTGATTTTTGTATGCAAACTAGTTAGTTAACTAGTTAACTAGTTAGTAGTTAGTTAAAATAGATTTTAAAATAGCAGTGAAGTTGATATTCAAAAATTTGTCAGCTAAGCCATCATTATTTTTGCAATAAATGCCTATTATGGAATTGAAAAGATGACGTCGATTTTTTTTTTTTTATATTCTCAATCTCACCTTTATGATTGAGAAAAATACTGTTGCCCGCGACAAAAAGAATTTTTCAATTCGAAGTAAGTAGTTCCTGAAATTAACGCGTTCAACCAAACAAACAAACTCTTCATCTTTATAATATTAGTATAGATACGCGTAGCTTCTTATATGTTACTTTGAATTCAAAGCCACTGACTACAAATCATGCATAGATTTTTATCTTATCTTTTATCGCACAAACCTGATAACAAAATTAGCTAATTATTACTAGGAAAAACTTGTTCATGTTAATGCACTTTGAAGAAGCTACTTCTGGACTCAGTGTACTTAACATTTATTCTTTACTAGTTGGCGCCCGCGACTTCGTCCGCGTTGAAAAAGAAAAAAGTAGCCTATCGAATCTTACGAGGTTTTTTGATATAGAGATATAATTGGACTAGGAAGTAATAAGAAAATTAAAACTTTATTTAACTGATCTGACCACGACATTGTTATTGTAGGAAATTAAGAAAAAGCCCAAACATGCAATTTATTTTATTTTATTTATTATTGCACAGTTAAAAAATCATTTGCAAAAAAACACATATTATGCGTACTCTTTGAAGTATTAACCTGGGGTCAGTAATAAAATTAATAATATTTTACTATGTAATAATTTTTTTTATATAAAATATTATGAAAATGAAATATTTACGAATTTGCAGCTACTATGGGACGTCTAATTATTTCAAAATGCTATCAAAATAATTTAATATCAATCAGATATCATGTATGATATAATTTTAAGATTTCAATTTAATCGTTTTAAAAATGCGAGCACATTTTAAAATAACATTCAAATCTAGCTTTTAAATAAAATAAAATAAATAAGGCCATAAAATAATGTATATTGAGCAGATATTAGTGTTTATGTTATAAATTAGAAATGCTATAAACATTTTATGCACATAATTCATATCAGCATCTCGTATAATATTCAGATTAAACTGCTAGTTTATGTAAAACTAGGTAACGTTAGATTTCACACTTTCAAGCCGCTTCCAGCTTTATAACTCGGTGACGCGTTGTGCGGAGTCTGCGCATCGCTTCGGCGATTTCGTGCACTTTTTGCAAGTGACGACTAGATTTCTAAATAATTTAAATACGCGCACGAAGATATCGCTAATTACTCGAATTGGGGTTTGTGTGTAATCGATCGCGTGACAATAAAAACTACTGTTAAGTAACTAACCCCACACCGCGAGACGCTTGCGAAAAACACCTACTGTTAAGTAACCAACCCTATATGGCGAAAGGGTTGAGAAAATATTAAGTAACCAACCCTACATCGCGAAACGCTTGCGAAAAACACCTACTGTTAAGTAATCAACCCTATATGGCGAAAGGGTTGAGAAAATATTAAGTAACCAACCCCACATGGCGAAAAGGTTGCGAAAAACTATTGCTAAAAAACCACCTCCATGCCGCGTAAAAGTTCTGTTAAGTAATCAACCCCACATCGCGAAAGGGTTGCGAAAAACAACTGCTAAGTAACCAACCCCACACCGCAAAAGTCTTGCTATCTGATTAGTTTTTAAAAGAACTTTCTTAATAGAACTTACGTTCCGTATATCACCAGAACTGAATCCGATAAGAACACAAAATCATAGCACTGTCACAGTTAGGGCACACGAGTGGGCCGCGGAATAGCGCGATCAGCGATCAGCGATCAGTGGTGCGCAGGAGTCGGCTCTAGTGCGTGCGAGCTATGTCGGTGCGCGGACGCAACTGAGCGGCCCGCTAGCCACGAGGTGAAATGATCCCCCGACCACGGCACCCACCCACCAAACCAAATGTCACGCTTGCAATTTTTACGCAGACGTCTGTATAGTAAACCCACATGACTATTTTCGTTCAATTCTCACATATAATCCAGATCCAGTATCTACTAATATTATAAATGTGAAAGTAACTCTGTCTGTTACCTTTTCACGCCTTAACTACTCAAATCGATCATCATGAAACACGAGAAGAACGCAAGTGCGCTGTGAGTCCTGTAGTTTAAAAGGTAGGGTTAGAAAGATAAGCTCTGAGATTTCATTCATTCACTGAAACAAAACAGTGAAAATGCATTTATTTCACACTGGTCAACTTTAAGCAAATACCTTAATTTAGACCCGGTTTTACAGGCGACCACAGTATGATAAAACACTATTAAAACATAATATTTTCACATTATGAACTTATAATGAATATGGGTACATAATATTGGTTAAATTAGTATTTTGTTGAATGTATGGTGAATTTTAGCCGCTGGCACCAGCTTGTTACATATAAAATTGAACCGTGATAATATTTTTAGGCACATTGCAATTCCTAGTTCACTTCGCATTAACTTACTGCCTTATTCTCAATAGCGTGAAGTCGATTTTTCATTACCCCGACATATTCAATTCCGAGATCAACTCTAGGACAACTCGTAAATGCGTTTGTTTGCATTAGAGTAGACAAATCTCTGTCGGCAATTCGCTGCAACCTTATAAAACGTGCGTCATTATGATCTGAGCAAATATGGCGCGCTATAAAACACAGAGCACTTTCTACTACACTATAATTATTGTAGGTAAATTAATTAACAACCAATTATGTTGAGTTTGCTTTCAGAGTTGATTGCGATGATCATTTATTTGTAATGAAGTAGTAAAAGAGAGCTTGTTAGTGCTAAATAGAAGAAACTACATACTCTAATTAACAGTGAAGTGACCTGATTTTCACCCTTCGTGATCTTACTCAGCGTTGACCGACCCGTACTGCGGTTTAAAATATTTTGTTCGCCTAAATGTAAAAAACAATAATTATTCTGCTTGTGTACATACTAAGTAATTTTTATAATTAATGTTGTACTTACTTTGGTAAAAAAAATGCTAAAATTTTGGTAATTGTCATTCTAATTCATAATATCTCACTTTGTTAATCATATTATGTTTAATTTGATTTAATGCTATTTCTTGCCCACAATTATAGAAAGCACTGACTCCCTACATACAGGTGTCCAATCTAGATTCATCTATAGTCTAATCTATCATATTTAGTTCAATGTAGTGCTGTTTTCATTGTTGTAGCAATCTTTTAGTGTTTTTTTCGTTCCAATCGGTTTACAAACAAAAAAGGTATACCAAATTCAGAAAGGGCACATATGAAGTAGGGGGCACAGCTAGTTTTATAATATGTATAAACATAGATATACAGATAGATGATATCTTTTTATTGTATATGTAAATTGGACACGTACATAACTAATGTTCATTATGATCTATAAAGCGGCGCGCGCGCACGACGCGGGGCGGCTTGCGCGCACGTTGATGTCTTTACTATGCACCTCCGCATATTAACGATATTTCCATGTAATCGATTCGTTTTTATCAACAATAATATCGACTTTAAATGTGATCACCTGTAAAGATTTTTACGGGCAAAGAACACTACGTTTCGCACTCATAAAAGAGGTAGCCCACATAAATAACACCATTGCTTCTTTTATTCCGGTGCTAGAGATCTAACTAAGGCGTATCATGTTAGCCGTAGAACACTGCCCCTCATGTTTTTCCCTTTCTCTTAATTTCTTATCAATCTGACATTGGGCTTATCAATCTGACGAGGAACATATTGATAACCCAAATGTGATGGTAATAGATGATGCAGGTTATGTTACAGGTTTATTTTGAACATACATTAATGTGCCGTCTGACTACTTAATAAATATTTTATATACTTAATTAATACACAAAGATGAAAACATGCTATGTTATTTATGTTATACATAAAAATGTGTTGCTAAGTGCAAAACTCGAGAACGGAGGCGATGTATTACCATTTCGGCACCCTCGAATTGTTAAGAATTTCGTAGTTTAAAAGTACAGTTATGTTCATATTTATTTGCTTTCCGTGTACTGATTCGGCCAATTCAGCTAAAATTTTTTTTTCTTATATTAAAAACGTGTGAGCAACGTTCTTATGAAAAAAAAAAATAAAAAAATTGGTCACCCGCGCGAAACCGAGACCGGTTCGCTAGTAAATATTTACCGAAATATATTATTAATTAATATTTTTTTTAAGTTTACATGATTTTTATTGGTCTCAACTGTCAATTATTAATTAATAATCCAATATAAATTATATAATTTTTTAATATATCTTTTGATATTTTAGTTTTATTTAAAAAAAGACAATAAATTAAAAGATAACAACTGGCAGAAAACTTGAAGTGGCGATAATTACCACATCAGCTATAAGTAATGACCGGTGTTCTCGACAAAATGGTAAATTAATTTATTTGCCAACATTTTTAATTATTTTCGTCGTTAAAGTCAGGCGTGTGAAATTTTTTACTTCCACGGAGTCTTAATTATAATATCCTGCCATAAAGTTACGCGGTCAAACTTGATTAGTGAAAGGAAATCTCATTCGATGCTCAGTTTCGACCTGTCACCGTTTTACTAAGAATAGACATAAAATACATTGATGATTTATTCATAGAACGGCTTGTTTGTATAAATTTATTATTAGGCATCCAAAATGATAAATATTTATCATGGTAAAGTCACCTGAGGAGAATCCCTGGTAAAAATAGATTGGCAATCAGAAATGTTCTTTTAAACCTACTTTAATGAAAAAATAGATTACTGTTTTTTTTTTTTACCGTTTTTTTTTTCTAAGTAATAATTAATTCTTAACCCGGATAGACACATTTTACAAAAAATATTTACGTCCATTGGTTAAAGTGCGGTCGATTCAGGGGCCCCGGGTTCGATTCTCGGCCGGGCCTACTTTGCAAATGATCTTTTAAAAGTTGGCTCTGTTCTGGGTGTACAGGATTTCACCTTGGTTATGCCATAACACAATAGATTTAGACTTCAACATAAAAAAATCTGTGAGGCAAAAATTATAAAATATGTCTATCTCTCCGCGAACTTCTTCAAAATCCAACTGATTTTGATATGGTTTTCACTGATGGAAAGAGCGATTTATAAACGAGGAAGGTTTATGTACTGGACAGGAGCCCTGTATCATTTGAGGCCTGGCTGTTGTCGACGATTGGTCGAGGAGGAGAGGGGTGTAAATTCCAAAACGAAAGCTTTGTACTATTACTGGTCTTTATTATGCGTTAGCACGAAGAAGACTGATTTTACGCAGAAAATCGCCTATTTATCATCAAAAAGTTGCTTATACAACTAGTGGCGGCCGTGCCATGAGCGAAAAGAGCTTGCGCCGATAGCGCGCAAGCATGACACGACCGCCCT
Organism: Synanthedon formicaeformis; assembly: GCA_945859745.1. Lineage (NCBI taxonomy): Eukaryota > Metazoa > Arthropoda > Insecta > Lepidoptera > Sesiidae > Synanthedon > Synanthedon formicaeformis. The sequence goes on from OX243963.1 coordinate 2,309,672, forward strand.
AAATAATATGTCTATCTCTTTCTATTTCTCACTATTAATTTTATTTCTTAATGCTAACACGATTCACTATTTTACAATTTAAACTATTGGCTGTCCCGAACATTCTCCCGCCGTGCGTCGTCCTCAGGGCGACGCAGCTTCTGTGTGCTGGAGGGCAGCCGGCTCCGTCGATAGGACCACCAACTTTTTGGTGGGCCTCCGCAGAGTGCCAGCCTTGGTGCTGACGTCGACCGTCCTCACAGCTCCGTCGGGTCCGGGGTAGGCCGCTATGACCCTCCCTCGCGGCCATGTGTTGCGAGGCAGGGTGTTGTCCGCGATGAGCACGACGTCTCCGATAACGACTTGTCGCCCTTTTCCTTGGGGCTCCCGCCGGTGCTGAAGCTCAGGGAGGTACTCCCGAAGCCAGCGCCGCCAGAACAAGTCGGCGAGACGTTGTGAGGCACGCCAGTGCGTGCGTCCGATGGTGTCCTTCTCGTCGAAGGCTCCTATTGGCGGATCTCGGCCCGACCCCATCAATAAGAAATGGTTCGGTGTGAGCGCCTCGGGATCGTCAGGATCAACCGAGACGTGTGTGAGCGGCCGACTATTGACGGTGTACTCGACCTCCGCTATTAAGGTGCCGAGTACTTCTTCGGTAGGGCGCCGCTCCTCTAATACACTATTGAGTGATGTCTTGACGCTGCGAACGAGGCGTTCCCAGGCCCCGCCCATGAAGGGGGCACCGGGAGGGATGAAGCGCCAATTGATCCTCTTCCTATTTGCTTCCTCTTGAAGCAGTTGGTCTGAAGCTCGCCGTAGTTCACGTTCTGCGCCGTGAAGATTCGTGCCGTTGTCCGACCAAATTTCTGTTGGGCAGCCGCGGCGCGCTATCATGCGTCGCAGTGCCATAACGGCAGAATCCGTTGTCAATGAGGCGGCGATCTCCAGGTGTACGGCGCGCGTTGTCAAGCAAGTAAACAGCGCGACGTACCTCTTCTGTGTTGTGCGTCCCACCGCGACTGAGAGTGGCCCGAAGTAGTCGAGCCCGGTGAAGGTGAACGCACGTCTATGATGTGCTAGCCGGCACGGTGGTAAGTCTCCTGTAGGTGGCACTGGTGGCTGCGATCTACGAATCCTACATGGGAGACATCTATTCACTATCATGCGCGTGACCGGGCGTAGCCGAAGTATCCAAAAATGTTGTCTACACTCATTTATTGTTGATTCGACGCCAGCGTGATGCAATTGCCTATGGACGTACTCTATGTAGAGCTTGCAGACTTGGTCGTTGCCATCGAGGACTGCAGGGCTCTTCTGTCTATCGGTGACGTCTTGCGTGGCGCCGATACGTGTCTTCAGTGTGATGACATCGTTTTCTATTTTCACCGCTAGATGGCGTAGACGACTATTTGTAGCTATTTTTCTATCACTGTTGAGGTTGTGTAAATCTTCGGAGAACGCCTTTTCCTGACTCCTTCTAACGAGGATCTTCTCCGCCTCGTGTAGAAGGTCCGTAGGTATCGGTGTGTATGACTGTTGTTGTTGTTTAGGAGCCTTCGGAAGTTTGTTGTGTGGCTGCCGTGACATTTTATGCTCCCGCCATACAGGATCGGTTTCAGGTCGTTTTGTTGTCCTCTTGTAATTTACATGTTCCTTTTTCAGCTTGCAGAGTCGGATGAAGTGCAACACACGTGCAGTGCTTCGTACAAGTTTCTCCCACTTGGAGAACCTGTTGCTATCGGGAATGCACTGTTCTAACTTCGATGTCTGTTTCACTATGGTGAGATGCACTTTTTCTTCTCCGGTCTGCTTGGTGGTGACAACCTTTTCTAGTGGCCATCTATCAGGTGCTTCCAGCAGGAAGCTCGGCCCGTTGAACCACCTATGTTGCGAGTCGAAGTCGGTGGGCACGTCCCTGGTTGCGTCGTCTGCAACGTTCAATTTGGTAGGCACCCAGCGCCACTCGCCTATGTTGCTATGTTCTTCTATTGCTGCAATGCGATGTGCGACGAAAGGTTTGTAGGACCTAGCGCCTGTTTGCAGCCATGTGAGCACTGTTTTGCTATCTGTCCAGAAAACCTTCTTGTCAGGTTTCCTGTCGTGCTCTTCTATTACTGTAGTTGCCATCCTGCTTCCCATGACTGCGGCCATCAGTTCAAGTCGCGGGATTGACATCAGTTTGAGGGGTGAGACTCGCGCCTTCGCTGTCACAAACGCCAACGACACTTGTCCGTCTGGCTTAGTGATGCGCCAGTATAGGGCTGCGGCGTATGCGTTCTCGCTCGCATCCACGAACACGTGTAGTTCTATTGTAGTGGCGTCGCTATAGTTGTGGTAACAGCGAGGTATGTTTACGTCGCGTAATCTCTTCAAATGGCCTAGCCACTCTGTCCATTGGCTAGCTATGTCACTATCTATTTTTTGATCCCAGTCTATTCCTCTGCGCCATAACTCCTGGAATATTTGCTTGGCTCGTGTGGTGACAGGCGATGCGAGTCCAAGCGGATCGAAGAGGGACATTATAATTTTCAAAGTTTCCCGCTTCGTCGGTTGAGTGTTGTCTATGGCGCCAGGTGGCAGTCGAGCCATGTTGAGATCAAAGGTGAGCTCGTCAGTAGCAGGTCTCCATATGACGCCCAGGAGACGTTCTATCTTCATGCTATTGTCGAGGTCTATACTCCTTTCTTCTATTACGGTGGAGTCTTCGGTGAGCGCTTCGAGTATTTTCTTCGAATTTGAAGTCCACTGGCGCAGCTCGTAGTGGGCTTCCCTATTAATTTGGCGTACTCGAAGGGCTGTTTCTATTGCTTCTTCTTCACTATCGAAGCTCTGTAGATAGTCATCTACGTAGTGATTTCGAACAATCGCTGTGTACGCCTCTGGATATCTATCTTTGTATCTTTCGGCGTTTCTATTTTTTACAAATATAGCCGATGCAGGCGACGACGTGGCTCCGAATATGAGAGAGGTCATCCTATACTCTATTGGAGGCTCATTGCCTCGCTGTTGTCCCCTCCACAAGTATCGAAGCGCATCTCTATCTTGCTGTCGTACTTTCACCTGCATGAACATTTCGGCTATATCGGCCGACACGGCGAATCTATGTTGCCGTAACCTCATTAGAACCCCTGGCAACGACTGTATGAGGTCAGGTCCGGTTAGCAGGTAATCGTTGAGCGAACGTCCCATCGTCTTAGCTGCTGCATCATGCACTATGCGGACCTTTCCTGGTTTGGTGGGGTTGAGCACGGGAAAGTGTGGCAGGTACCATGTTCTTCCCGGCGTTCTATGGGGAGGCGCCTTCTCTGCGTATCCCTTTTCTATGAGTGCGTCCATTTGCTGCTCATAGCGATCTCGAAGATGTGGATCTCTATCTATTTTCTTCTCTGTCGTGTGGAGCCGTCGAAGCGCGTTGTCGTAGTTGGCGGGCATCTGAAATTCGTCCGATTTCCAAAGCAACGATGTTTCATAATGTCCGTCGCTATTTTGTCGAGTACTGTCGACAAGCGTCTTGATGGCTCTCTCCTCTATATCGTTTGATGGTCTTTTCGGGGTGATCATCAACGACTCCAGAGAGAAATATTGTTTCAATTGTTCGTCCATGCTATCTTCTGTTTTAAGGACGATGTTATTTATGGTGTCTACACGGCGGCCGAGCATGCGCGCGTGTGACCCATGTAACACCCATCCGAGCTTGGTGAGAGATGCGACCGGCTGATGTTGCTGCCCCTTTTTGACATGTTTGGCAAGCAGCAAGTCCCAGTTGTCCTGCCCGATGAGAAGTTTCGGTTGTACTCGTGGATACTTGAGTCGTTCCCTGATGTTGTTGAGATGCTTGCAGTTGGCCAGGTCTCGCTCCGATACAGATTGAGCGGAGAGCTGTAGGTTGTCGATCGTTCTTGCTCGAATGGTGCAGTTATTTCTATCGCCGTGTAAAGTCACTTTCACACGGCGCGATCTGTTGACATCCACTTCGGTGTTAGCTATCGCCTCTATGTGTAGAGGGTCGACGGGCCCCTTTGCGCCTATTTGTTGCGCCAAATCACTATCTATTAAGGTCACCGTCGAGCCGTCATCGAGTAAGGCGTAGGTGTGGACACTCCCTCGGGGGCCGGAGACGCGCACGGGAACGAACTTCAAAAATGACTGCGTTTCCGACGGTTGCCAAGTGGAGGTGACCACTTCTGTACGATCACTATTTGCACTATCTTCACTATTTGTTGGCACGAAGTGGAGTAGTCTATGGTGAAAACGCGGCCACTTGTTCACTTTGCACTCCGATGTGTGGCACTTGTGTGTCCTCGATCTATTTTTCAAACACCGGAAGCACAATTGTTTGTCCTTTGCTATATTCCAACGCGTTTTCGTGTCTGCTTCTATAAATTTCGAACACTTTTCTATTTTGTGTTCGACACTTTGACATACCGGACAGGCAGACACTTCTATCTCTGTTGCGGCGTAAGTCTTCTGTGTCCGTCGGGGTGCGTGGCTCGCCTCTTTAGGCGTCGCGGACTCCGGCATCGAACTGAAGAGTTCCGCCTGTGTTTCGAAAAATCGTGATAACTTCAGTAGGTCTGGCTGTTCCTTCGGCTGTGCTTTGCTGAAGGTCACCCAGTGAATCTTGACTGCGAAGGGAAGTTTGTCTATTGTTTCCCGTAAGACGGCTGGATTGTATAAAAATTGTGGCTTCTCCAGCGCTTGTAGGGTCTTCACGGTGTTGGTGACTCTGATGGCGAAGTTGCAGATGTCACGTGGTGAGTTGGTCAGCCGCGGAAGAGTCCTCAGCCGTTCAAGTTCGGCTAAGGCGATGTCATCTGGCTGCCCGAACCGATTTTCCAATGTTTGCATAACTTCCACTATATTCACGTTATGCTTGAGTAGGCCTTCGACCGTTTCTTTGGCCCTTCCTTGTAAACTTTTTCGCAGTCTTGATACGTTGTCACTATTGCTATAATTACGATACGATTCTTCATAGGCCGCTTTGAAGGATAGCCATTCTTCATGCGACCCGCTATACGATGGCAGCTCCGAATAGTAACGAGCTTGATGGTGGCCCGACTTGGCGGCCAATGTGATCGCTGCGGCCAACTCCGTTAGCCCTATAGTCTGGCTAGGGGGCGCTGCAGCGGGAACTGTTTCTATTACTGGCTTGCTTCCGCTCGGTGGCCGATCTTCTATATGCACGGGGAGCGGAGCCGACTGGATCGTGACGGGTAGCGCTTGGGCCTGCTCTGTGTTGCGGGTCTCTTCTATAGGGGGCGCACCCGGCGCTAAAAGCGCTTGGCTATTGACCCAGTTGTCGACTCTTTCCTTCGTGACTTCAAGGTCTTCGACAGTGTCGTCGTCCATTGTGTCGGCGTCTGAATCTTCTTCTATTTGTTTCAGTTTAGCGGCAGCAATTTTCAATTGTAGTTCCATAATTTCTATTTTGGCCTTTTCTATTTGGGCCTTCCTTTTCGATCGATGTGACGTGGCTCTCTTGCTTGAGCGTGCGTCGTTTCTATTTTGCACGGTGTCCGTGCCGTGTGCACCGTGCGGGGGGACCGATACGTGCCCCGCTCCCGCCGGTGCCGAAGTGAGCGTCGCAGCCGTCGACGTTGTTGTCGTCGTCGCTGGTGACGTCATCGAAGTCCCCGCTGACCACGTGTCTGTTGACGTCGTGGTGGATGCCGTGGTGCACCCAACGGGGGTGGTGGACGCGGGAGCAATTGACCTCCCGTCATCCCGAACTAAGGACGCGACGGTGTCCTCAAGGGTGGACGCGGGAGCTATTGCGATTGCCCTCCCGTCGTCCCGAACAGTGGGTGTGGGAGCTATGGACCTCCCGACACCCCGAGCTGAGCTACTTCGTGTGACCGGCATCGTCCAGACACTATTCCCTCACTCCTCGACCACAGCAAACTGACAAACGGCTATATCCGGCTCGTTCGGACCTTAAAATGTACTGGACAGGAGCCCTGTATCATTTGAGGCCTGGCTGTTGTCGACGATTGGTCGAGGAGGAGAGGGGTGTAAATTCCAAAACGAAAGCTTTGTACTATTACTGGTCTTTATTATGCGTTAGCACGAAGAAGACTGATTTTACGCAGAAAATCGCCTATTTATCATCAAAAAGTTGCTTATACAACTAGTGGCGGCCGTGCCATGAGCGAAAAAAGCTTGCGCCGATAGCGCGCAAGCATGACACGACCGCCCTAAATAATATGTCTATCTCTTTCTATTTCTCACTATTAATTTTATTTCTTAATGCTAACACGATTCACTATTTTACAATTTAAACTATTGGCTGTCCCGAACAGTTTATATTATGTATATAATTCGCAGAATACATCGCATCCGTACGAGGCCGGAGAGCGTCGTTAATAAATAACTTATTTTGGCTCTAACGACAACGTTATTTAACAGATTGTTTTGATGTTTGTGTCCGTGTTTAATATATAAAATATAAAATCACGTGTCACGAGTCAGAATCGATCATTGTTACAGCGGCATACGAGTATGTTGTGTACGAGTGAAAGTGTTTGGCTTATACGAGTACATTGGTTCATCTCGCACGTCAGTCTCCGCGGTGATCGCGGGAAAGCCGTTCCAAACATGCTAGACACACGTCCACTGTATATTGAAGAATTACTATCGAGTCACTTTATAGAACTAGCTGCTGCCCGTGATTTAGTCCGCGTTGAAATAGAAAAAAGTAGCCTATCCTGTGTCCTGTATATTTATCTACAAAGTTTCATGAAAATCAGTTAATAGAAAAAAAATCTAAAAATCGTCAATTTAGTTTCAGTATCATGTGTAGAGCCACACGAGTTAAAAGTAAGGGATGTGTAGCGCCTGACTAAATGTGTAAAGCAATATAACGCCTGACATATTTGCTATTATAAATTTTTCAGAGTTGTATCTTTATTTTTAGTAGATAGCTGGTGCCCGCGACTTCACTCTACCTATTAAAAAAACCGCATCTGAATCCGTTGCATAGTTTTAAAGATCTAAGCATACATAGCGATACCTTAATTCGCAAACCAAATAACTCCTCTGAGGCAAACTTTACAGGGGACTAAAAACGTTTTTTTTTTTTGTATGATACGAGAAAAGAAAAAAAACAATTTTACATTGAAAATTATGGCTCGTATTAACCGATAGACCTTTTAAAATTTAAATTCTAATTGTCATTAAGTTTCTCCCGTATCAAAAAGTCATTTTCAACCAAAAGTGGAGTTATTCGTTTTGCGAATTAAAGGTATCGATAGGCAGACAGACAGCGGGAAGTGACTTTGTTTTATACTATGTAGTGATATTGCAAGGTATGTTTGTAGACTATCCGACATGCTATTACCAACGGCACATCCCCTCCACATAAAGCTGCGTCACACAAGACGACTATGACCTAATTACCTTGCGGTTAATTAACAGGCCGCTAAACCACTGGTCTGTGTTCATTCCGACTTGCAACTTCTCACTATAATTTTAACACTTCATATACTTAGGTACCTATGGACACGTTTTAAAATTCAGCATTAAGACCTAAAAGCTCTTAAAACAAAGACTCTTAATGTATTAAGACTTAATTAAGCAGGTCTTAAGCTCTTAAGAGTTACTTAAACATTTATCATAAGATCCAAAATTATTAATTTTTTAACTAATAATAAATGTGAAATTGAGTTTGTTTAATACGCTTTAACTACTCAAGCGAACATCATGAAATTTTGCATACACGTTGTCGGGGATATAAAAAAAGGAGATTCATCCAGAAAAAGTAATGTTGCCGAAGAAACATCTGAAAATAAAAACCAAAATATAAATTCAACCCCTGACAAAAATAAATGAGCCAATAATTAAATAAAAACCGTTGCGACCCCTCTGATACAAAACAATTACTAATGGCCTTTATAAAAGTTTAGAAGTTGATTAATTTATATTACATGGGCCCCAATTTATTACATTTCTTAATTTATTATGAGGCAGCGTTCTCAAACAAAGCTCCGGGATATACTTACCTTTCAGTGCTATTATATTTTATGTTGCCAGTGATGACAAATTGTGTTTAAACGTGGTCACTATGGCCGTTGTAAGAAAGCTCAACATCGCTAAACGAGCTTTGGAAAGGGCTATGCTCGAGCTTACACTGCGAGATTGAATTAGGAACGAGGAGATACGTAGGACAAACAAAACTCATCGACATAACTACTATATTAGGTTAGTATATAGTATATATATAAAAAAATATGTTTTAATTTTCCTTAAGTAGGAGAACTGTCTAGATATAATAACTAATGTATAAAAAATGTAAAATATGGGTCCAGTTGCCTGAAAATAAATTAATTTTATTTTTTAATTTTAATTTAATAACCCAGCGGACTGGTGAGTTGAAATGGAAATGAGCAGAACATTGTAAGGAGAGCCTACATCCACTGATAGATGAACTAATAAGGGTCGCGAGTCGATGCTGGATCCCGGCTGCTTCTGATTTGTCACTGAAAAATGTAAGTACCCTCTTTTTGGTTTTGTTTTGTTATTATATATTGTTTTCTAATTTACATAGTTTTCAATGTTAATTTTTTCAATTGTAAATTTATGTATAAAGTATATTAAAATCCACATGTTACATACATTAATTTAGACCCTTAAACATTAATTTACTAGAGGATCAGGAACACATATATTTACTAGAGCGTAGTGTTTAACCGCATCTCCATGACGTACAATCTACCAAGTAATCCAAGTATTTCGAGACACACACACACACCCTCACCACTCAACACGTAAACACAAGCCTGAGGCGACCTTAATTAATTAGTGTACATGAACATGCGGTGTACTGTACACGATGCGATGCTACTCATCTGTCAACGCATTACCGCAACGTGCGGTCATTATTGTGTTGACACTAATGCTTCGGCTTCATGTGACGTCATTGTTATGACGTAATGGAGATTTTAATGTGCCTTTCTCTGTGCTTCGTAATTCGTTCGGTACTTAAACATCTTGTCTTGAACAAGATATTGTTTGATGTAAACATTCGAAAGAGAATAGAAGGATTTTATCAAAAAGTGCTTGATACTTGTTTGAGTGGGTGTATAAGTTTTTATGTAAATACAAACTTTTACCGTGGCTTCAATCGTGACAAGTTAATAAAGTAAACATAGCTGTCTATGTTTACTAGATTTTCATGACAATATCAAAAATTCAGACTGATAATTTTTTTAAGAATAATTTGAAAGAACTCTAGTAATAAACATAAAATAATATTCATTACTTATTCCATTATAAAATCTACTACATTATCTACTATATGGTATATGGTAGTTAATGTTGTAGATATTTACTATATGGTGCGAATATTTAGGTATTATTATGACTATGGATTTTTATTTTTTTGTGTATTATGTACCTACCGTTTAATATGTATTTTTGTCTTGTATTTTATGTATTAAACTAGCGACCAGCTTCTACCGTAATATTATTCTGAATCATGATTTAAGTGGATTAGAAAACAAAAGTTTTTACCTTTCAATCGACCAAAAACATAGATGAAACCGGGGTCAAATTGACAGCGATATTAATGAGTTCCCAACAAGATATTTCCATGACAACACACGGAACTATGAGGGGTAAATGAAGAGAAACCACGGCTTGAGAATTGCCGACCTACATGCTGCCAATTCCCTGAATAACTCGGAAGGCTTCGGTGTCCACATAACTTTTACATGCAAGTTACAAAGAGTCAGCGGACAGTTCTAAATTGGCATGATGAAATTCAAAACTATTAGGATATGGTTAGGATATAAAAAGAGATTTAGAAAAAAACATAAGTTGGCTAGTAGAAAGCTGCTCTGACTTCGCACATAATATGCGATTAAACAAATACAAATAATTGTATAATTTGCAGATTTGTGCAAACGTTTGTTTAGGGGGACGTTTGTGTTTGTCTTTCTATTAGTTATCTATGTATATTTTTGTATGTCCTTTGCTATTATACTATACTTTTTCGTTTATAATTTTTTCCACTAGTGAAAACCATATCCAAATCCGCTAGGTAATTTAGAAGAAGTTAGCGAAGAAATAGACAGAAGCGTTTATTAATTTTCTTTTAAAATTTGTATAGACATTTGATTTATAGAGGCTGACAGTACCTACACTTGATTTCTGGTGCATCTCCTGTTGATCTTCCATTGAAGGTAAGGATAAAAGTCATAGTGAGATTCTGGAGATTTTATTTATATATAATTTTATACAATATATTCCTATCAATGGTTTAGGTGGACAAAGCTACGTTGCCAAGATAGTGCTATAAGATTTTTTCATTTATTTGTGACTGTCAGTTACATTGCCAGCTATTTTCATATTGAAAATTAGTATACTCTAAGTCTAGATTATAATCAATACAAAGCGAAGAATTATAATCGCTTTCTGTTATAACTTGGGCCAAAAATAACTTTAGTATACAAATGTCCTGTCTTCTTATATGTGAAAGTAAGAGACGTTATTATGTTTTCATCAGTAAAACGTGCTAATTTAATAGGAAAAAGCGATCGTTTGCCAACAAGACCAATGTCAATTCATCGTAGATTGTATGAAATTTATTTCTCGCATAAGTGATTGCAATTTGATATCACAATTGCCATACATTTGTAAAAGTCACCGCCATTACTAAAGTTATTATTCATAATATTCTTGTGACATAAATAATGATATACAGTCATTTTACTACACGCATACTAGTTAAGGTGATTCTAAGAGCCGATGGATTTTGCGCGAGTAGGCGGAGCTAAGATGTAGCCCCCGCACCACCCGTACTTAGAGATCGCGTGAAACGAGTCAAAGACTAAATAAAGTAGAGTGGTAACATTTGATATTGAACATATTATGCCTAACTTCACAAAGCATTTGAGGTGCGTCAGCAAAAAAATGGTTAACTTTTATTTATTTATATATTTTAATAGTATATTTTATTTACAATTCTAGTTTTATATCATATGGCGTGTAAATAGACAGCTAATATTTACTGAAACCAACTATGACATATTTAGCAGATAGTAATGACCGGTTTTATCAAAAAACATAATTATGGATTCCATGTTAATTTTATATTGGATATTAAAAATTAGAAGTAAAATTGAATAATTCTCAGGGAGTTCTTTTTAAGGGAGTTGTCGAGATTAACATTTTAACAAAATAAATGATTAAAATCGGTTCTTAATCAGCGGGGATATAGCGTAAAATATAAAAAATATATAGGTATGTAATAAATTTATCAAAAAAGCTTATTTTAATACTAAATATGAAAACACAAATTTGAAATTGAAATTCATTTATTGTGATCTTTGCTTACAAAGTTTTTGTTCATCCATATTCATAATATGCACATGTTTCCACGCCACCAGTGAAGTAGTGTGTATTTAGCGCGTTTTTTTTTACGTGGTTTCCCCGGTAGGCCTATTCCACGATCTATTATGACTTAGACCTGAAAAACTATGTGTGTTGTGGGGAAATCTTTAGAATCATTTGGAAAGCTTTTAGGGTATTTGAAGACTAAATTCGTTAGGAATGTGTAAGTTTTGTAAAAATATAGCTTTTATGGTGAGGAAATCCATTTACAAATAATTTTATAAAGATTTTATTTAAAACGTAAATTTGTTTATATTGTATATATGTAAATATTGATTTACAATATAAAAATGTGTACAATATTATAATAAAGCTGTCCAAATTATTAAAAATGTCTGCACAACAAACTATTAACTTCACTTCAAAACAGTGTCGTATCTGTTTATCACCTGCTCAATGATAAAAACTATTCGAAGCCGGCGCTGCGACGAGACGCACAACCTCCCCGTATGACGTTCAGCGCTACACTGCCGCCCGTCGCCCGCGCACGGACCCGCTAAGTCTTTGTTTAGGTAAAATAAGATAAATATGGATAATGACTTGAAAAACTATTATATTAGGTCATTAATTGTACAGTATATGGGTCTAATCCATACCAAAATTTAAAAAAAAGAATCATGTAAATATTCCTTGTCGTTTAAAAGAAGATACAAGTTTTCAGCCAAAAACGACTTCCATTTAGATTTTTTTTTCACATAGTAGTTAAACAGTTTGACCAGTATTATTTGTACCTTATATAGATAAAATATCAATAAAAAGCATATATTTTTTTCGGAAATTTATGTTGATTTATGAAAGAGGAGTTAGCCTCTGAATATCCCGTTTTGGCTCTTAGTATCGCCTTAAGCAATTTTAGAAATATATTTTCTAATACATTAATTTGCTATTGTAGAGCTAATATAAAAAATAAAATATTATAATAAAGCCTCATAATAATACAATTATGTATAACTTTTAATAAATTATATTTTTTTATTTCTACAAACTTAATATTTAAAATGTTTTGATTACTCGTATTATGATGTAATAGCAAAGACAATTTTATTGTATAGAATGAGTATAATTGTCTTAATTATATCAAGATGATTGATTCTAAATAAATCAATCAATCAATAAAATGCATTTTACTAACAAAATTATCCAAGGTGGACAAAATAAAAGATTTTCTGATTATTATTTCAAAAAGATCCATTTTTTTAAACTGTGACGTTATTTTAATAAATTATTTTATTAATTCATGTTTGCTTTTTTACACTACAAAATAAAACAATACTGAGCCTTCCGCATTAGGCATTAGGAAAGCAGTTTGCACGAATAAGGTCTCTGACTGAGTTTATTTCTTTTAACTTTGTGTTAGTTTAGGTAGATAGATATATACTCATACAAGTCTAGAGAGAAACACAGCAAAACACTAAGCATTAATCGTCTTATCTCACTAACGAGTCCGCACTCGCAATCTGTCTCAACGATATAATCGGAGCCACTACTATTTTAACTCACCATGTTATCGCCTGCTCAGTAAAGTAACTAAAGAGTGAATATTACACCGAAATTACTTTTGAAACCTATTTAATATAACATAATAATAAATTATAATTTGAAATTTATTACTATTTCAGTATTGACCTTTTAAATTATTAAATGTTACATGTGATTTTTCGAAATGCTATTCGTATTTAGTGGTTATGAAATTGATACATATTAAAGAGCTTTAAGTACTGTAGTATTATTGATAACATAATATAACTAATATTATAGACGTGAAGTTGTATGTTTGTTTGTTAAAACGGCTCATCCGATTTAAAAAATCTTTCACCAATAGTTAGAAAAATAAAATTTCTGGATGGACATAGACTAAATAAGTTTTCCAAAAAGGCATCAGTTATCTTAAAAAAGATTCAACACTTGGCAAAAGTGAAATGTCAGATTGCTTTACATTTTTTGTCAGGTGTTATATGTATCTTTTATTTTTCAATTCAGTCGAAGTCATAGGATCATACGCTAGTGATCAATAAAAATAGCAAAGCGATCAATGATGCTAATATACATCATACGGGTGATTGCAATAAGTCTAAATTATTATCCATCAAAAAAATTCTGGTGTTTAATACTATTGGGCACGAACAAAAAAAATGAACTTTTTTATAGAATTGTAAAATTTTGTTTTCTGAGAAACTACCCGATATTTATATAAATACACTAGTCAAACTTTGATAAAGGATACACTAGATTCTGGGTTGCTTCACTAAAAGTGGCATAGTAGAATATCACCGCACTTATACAGCTTGGGGTGGTATTTTAAATTAGTTCCACAAAGTTGTCCCTAAGGTGAACACGTGTTACGACTTGAACCATTATTACTAAACTAGCTGGCGCCCGCCACTTTGTCCGCGTTGAAAAAGAAAAAAGTAGCCTATCCTGTGTCTTGTACGTGTAAATGTTTATCTACCAAGTTTCATGAAAATCAGTTAATTCGTTTAAGAGTTATGACGGAACATACATACATACAGAAAAATATTCTAAAAATGGTCAATTTAGTTTCAGTATCATGTATAGAGCCCATAAACACGATATCTCTGAAAACAAAGTAAATTACTCCATGAACGACCCTTACAGATTTATTATTAGTATTGATGTTAAGGTTCAAATCAGTCGTGCAACATTTACATTATTCATCTTTTTATCAGAAATTAACGAAAGTGATAGCATGTATAACAAAATCTAGTGGACACTTTTTCGCAGTGATTTTGTTTGAGACCCTGAATCTAGTGCATCCTTTATCAGTCAAAATATCCCGTTTAAAAGACAAATGGTAGGAGCTAAAGTAAACGATGCGTTTTCGAGTGTGTCTCGTCACGCAGACACAAAGCGGCCGAAGTCTCAACTTTAATTGCTACTAATCGTGAACACTATCTAGATTCCTTCACCGCTTGTTAGTGTTTTCGTGAGATACGATCGAGATTTATTTAATAACATAACAGTAGTAGCGGAGCGGAGGACATGTTTCAAGAAAGTACGTTAATCAATATATAACTCGTATGTGGTATGGTATCATGTCGATTAATTACAACTAAGCATGTGTTGCTATGTAGATAATTACTCCAACTTAATATTACTTTAATTACTTATATAATTGAACACTAAACGCAAAGTATGTCACGCGAATATTTTATGGATTGAAGCCAATGTCACGATAATGGCAATGGTTTTATAAAGTACTAGCTGGTGCTCGCGACTTCGTCCGATAATCTCTTTCTCTATCCCATTTCCTATCCCTCTTCTATTTTTCTGTTTCCTTAAACTTAATCCTACTAATAGCGAACTTGAATACAGATATATTATTTCAATTTTCTTAAAACTTTTCTTAGAGATGGGTTTGCTCTTGGCCAACATCCACTTGTGAAGCGAAAATGATACTACAGTCGGGTTAGACGAAAAACGGGCCTAAGCTTACATTAAATTTTCAATAATTTTTATCTCTACGACTTTGTTTGTAGAACCAATATTTAAGGATCTACGCCCATGGTGAATCGAATATCGTCGCTGATTTATTTTACCCCTTTTTTTTTCATTTATCTCGAAAAATATTGATTGTACGTAAAAATGTGTAAGAGATATTTTGTAGAGAATTGCATTAAGAACAATATTAGTCCGTATCATTTTTGTAGTACAGTCAAAAATAACGAAGTTATAAGCGAATATTTGTTACGCCTTAATATCACGATAACTGGCGTAGCTCACCTTAAGAATGATCGAGATTCTTGTTTTACACTCCCACAGAACCCCCCTAAAGGTGGGTGAAAAGAATTCGCTACCTAGAATTAATGTAAGCTTAAATGCTAACCCGACTGGACTATGAAGCCTATGATGGAGCGAGCTCACTAAAAAAATGCCTATTCACTCAAACTTTTCACAAAACTAAACTTCATTGATAACATTAAAAATCTTCTCAGTAGATGGCTATTAAAAAAAAATCGGTTAACAGAGTAGAAAAACGTTCCCAACTTTGTCTTAACGTCGTATTTGTATAGTAAATTAATTATATCAATGATAAGAGAGATTTATAACACACATATTGAGTATAATAATGTTTGTGCTCTCGTCGAAATCATATAATGTTACAGTTTGTTAATTTAAAATCACGCTTTCTTGTTGCCGCCGCTTTAAATTGTGAAAGTGAGCACTTTTCTTAATTTTCAAACGCATTGTCCGTGATACGTCTGTGCTGTGTGTTACAGCAATTATATCCAATGATATTTATCTTATGCGTTACGCGGTTTCATACGTTCATTAGCCATATTGACAATGACGTTCATTCTCTCCAAATAAAAATAAATGTAACTAATATTGTAAATGCGAAAGTGAGCTTGTTTGTTTCGTAACTATATTAACTACAGAACAGATCATTATGTTTTGCATTCACCATGTCAGGGTCACAGAAAAGGACATAGGGTTAGGGTATTCTTTTTTCATTGATCAAAAAGGTAAACAAACAATTCACGATATAGAACTAAACAAATAATACGAACAAATTCTAAATGAGTTAATCACTGAGTCAACTCTCTTTGATAATGCCTTTGATAGTACAAATTCCATCTTTAAAACAGTCCAGTGACCATGGCGACGCTATATTTGTTTACGTTTTTGATCAATAGAAAAAGAATAGACCATAGATACCTTTCATCTAGAAAAAAGGTACTATTCCCTAGGGATCACACAAATTTAAGAATAAAAAAATAAACTTCTGACAAAAATACAGGGCGCCCCAAGACATGAAGGGAAAGTACCTTAAATATCGTATATAGGATATTTTGTTGAAAGAAGACTTTATGTTATTTTTAATAGTTAGTAATTCTGCATTCAAAGATTTTCTAAAAATTAACTTTTCGTTGGCAATAAATAATATTCTTGAATTTTGAATAAAACATTTTACGTTATTCCTTTCTTTTAAGATACTATTTTACTTAAGAAGAATTATTATTTTTTGTCCATTCTTTCGATTGGCATTATAAAAATACAGGTGATTTTTTTTTACATTTAAGTCGGTTCGATTCCCAGCAAACGAAGCAAGTATTTTTTAGAAAATCTTTGAATGTAGTATTACTAACATAGTTTTCTTCAGCAAAATATCCTATCTACGATATTTAAGGTACTTTCCCTTCATGTCGCATAGTCCTGAACATGATGCCAGAGTTTTATTCCCAATCTCCTCCTAATATACATTATTCATTGTACTAAGGTCATTAAATATATTGACAACTGGATGTTTATATTACACATAGATATTATAATACAGGAAATACATACTGCTATTACGAGGAAGTAATGATAATATCTAGAAAGTTATCAAACATCATCTGATACACGGCGTCTTACAAAATGCTTCCGAGCGATTCCCTCTTACGATATCGCGTTACGTCTAGTGTACACATATTATATTATGTTTGTGAGAGACATTTCTAGCAAAAAGAAAGGAGAAATTGATCTCATGAAATCTTCAATAGATTAATTTATCTTACAAATTTATCTTAATTTCCATGAGTCAGATCGAATCTATAGAGCTGAATAGAATAACGAAATTTTTTTGTCAGTTGAAATTTATACTCGTAATATATAAAAAAATCAATAAATTAAAAAACCCATTGAATTTTTAGATTTCATTTATTTAAAAAGAGCAAAAAGAGAATTAAAAAATTGTATTATTATATAAATCTTACTTCTTTTTAATATATTAAAAATGAATTGGCATTATAAAAATAAAAATAAATATTAGACCTGAAATATTATGTTTATATTTTAAACAGGTAGGTTTTCTAATTAAGTTTTCTTTTTTACTTCGGATACATGATTTCTTTTGTAAAGCAAATAAAAATCATTAAAAATAGTCTTTAAATATTATAATGAGACTAGCTGGTGTCCGTGACTTCGTCCGCGTTGAAAAAGACAAAAATATAACGCCTGGCAAAATATTATGTTTAATAATGCAATATAACGTCTGATATAACTATATTTTTGCTAAGCGTTGGATCTTTATTTTTAGATAGCTTGTGCCCGCGGCTTCACCCGCATGGAATATTTAGCCTCTATATCCATTGGTAATCAAAATTACCCTATATACAAACAAACGAACAAACAAACAAATATGCAAACTTTTCCTCTTAATAACATTGTACACAAAAAAGAAAAACAATTTTAGCTGAAAAATATTTTTAACTCTGAATTCGGGACAAGCAAACAGAAAATTGTGTCGTTTATTACAAAAATGATTTACCGTGAACTTTAAGCTCGTCGGTTGGTTTTGCTTTCAAAGGAACAGAACAAAGCTTTGTCATTGGAAACAGACGTTTGAAATGAATCGTAGCGTTGAAATATTCACTTACTTTTTTGCAAATTAATCTGGTTTTTACACTTCCCACAGAATCGTCATTATGAAGCATAAATAAACTTTCATGATCAAAGGCCGCCAACTCTTTAATAAAGAATTTTGACATTTTTCTGATTATTTGGTCTCTTTGAAAGTTATCGTCACTCTCCAGAATTTTCACGAATGTAATTTTGTCAGAAAATTACATACATGCAAACCTTTCTCGTTTATCACTCTTTCCATTAGTGAAAACCATATCAAAACAAAACCGTTGTGTAACTAAAATCGCTAAAATAACATTTTTAAAATAAATACGGTAAAATAAAATTTCTAAAATAGAATCGCTAAAATAAAATCTCGGTCTGCCTTATTCGACAAAGGTCGATACTTAGTTTGTAACAAAAGTGTAGTATTAAAAAATTACCTACTCTTATTCAATCTCAACTTTTTTTAAAAAAACGAAAATATTCAATTTTTTTGTCTGCTTGTGTTTTTTTTAGTGATGCTTATGTAAATGCGAGGATAGGCATTTTTCCTGAACCCTTTTATCTCATATAAACCGCTTTGAGCTTTTTGCCGATGCAATGGCGAGGCATTTCACTTCGTTCATTATTTCAGGCTCCATTCGTTCATTAGTGTGGCATTTCGCTGCGTTATGACGTCCCTTACGACACGGGACGTAAGGGACATGTAATAATATAATATAATAATATCTATAGTATAGATTATAATATTTGTTTGTTTGGTTGTACGCGTTAATCTCGGGAACTACTGTTTCGAATTGAAAAAATCTTTTTGTGTTGGATTTGTGACGCGGACGAAGTCGCGGGCACCAGCTAGTATATAATATAATATATAATATCTTCACACATTCCACACAGCACCATCTAGTTCTACAATAAGCAACTATAGGCTTATATTTTGGATACCAGACAGTTGATATACTACATAGATTACTTTTTTTGTAAATACATACATAGTTATAAATACAAAACATCCATGACTCAGGTAAACATTTGCCCCTAGCGGGATTCGAACCCCCGACCGTTTGGTTAACAGCTAGGTTTACTAACCACAAGACCAAACGTGTCTTCAATATACATATGTATAAGTACAAAGTGTCGGCAGTGAGTTGTACACTTCGCATGATAAGGGACGACTCATCATAATTAACAACATAGCTGTGCTAATACAATTATGTGATTTCATAATAATAAAACCAGAGTTCAAAATTGTATGTATTCTAAAAAGCCCTAAGAGGCTAATGACGTCATATATACGCGTGCATTAGGGAGACGATTCCCTTTCCGATAACTTTGCTCATAAATAAGTCGTAAGAAGTGTGATTTTGATATCTGACAGAAATGTTTTATTTGTTACTTTAGTTGTTATAAAACTCGCTAACTGTAACAAAGTTACAGCTTATTTATGTTTAAGTACTAATTATATTTTTGGTTATATTCTTGAGTTATTTTAACTCTTTAAAAATATATATACATGTAAGTACTTGCAAACTTCCATTACATCATTATTATGGAATAAAAGTATTTCCGTTCTAAAAGAATACCATTAGAGCGCTACCTTACCGGGACGCCACGGCTGGCGACGTAGGTGGCTAGCCACGGTCGCCAAATTGAGTGGCCAGTGACGTCTTGACTACCGTCTGTCAGTCAGTTCTGTCAGTTTTCGTATAGAAAATGGACGCTTTTGTATTTCAACAATGAACCTCCGGTATCAAAACTCATTATTTTTAATAAAAAATCACACAAAACTTAAAAATAGAACGCGCGTGCTACCGTCTTGGCCACCGGTTTGAACACAGTGAATGAGACGCAGTTTACTCGCATACATTTTACTGGCGACGTCGTCGCGTCGCCAAAGTCTCCAGTCTCCACGCAAAGCGCCGACGTTCGTGGCCACGCTTCTAAACTAGCCACGCTTCCAAGCCGTCGCCAAGTGCGTTATCTGTCATACATGTCAATATAAATTGTTGGCCACGTAGTCGGCCACGTGGCCTTGGCGTCCCGGTGAGGTACGCTTAGACACACTGCATTTCCACATGATGTTTTCCTTTGCAGTATGAGCAAATTGTCTTTATTTCTAATTTACACATGAAATAAAAATCAATCAGAGGCCTAACTGAATCCTAATTTGGCCAAAGTCAAATATAGTGATTCAATCCTTATTATCTGGAAGCGCTGGAAACCATTTTGATACGGTTTTCAATAATAGAAACAACGAATTTACAGAATTTAATAATTCGGTGTCTTCCTTGCCGTAGATTATTTGTAAAATTACTATTTTTTTCTCCACTGACCAGCACAGATTGTAAGATTTTTAAGATACAACCTATGACAGCTGAGTGTTTGAGCCACTAGGCTATTACTACTACTACCAGTCCAACCTAAGCGATACTCGTAATACTTATGTTACTGAAGACTCGCAAGAATGATCTTAACGAATAGCAAGTGTAAATGTTTTCTTAGCAAGAAATCTCGCTAATGAATTTTCTTCAAATAAGGAAAACTCAACGAAATGTTGAAGCGAACTGAGACGGATTTAATTAAACTGTTCGAGATTCGTTTTGTGAAATCTTTTCTTAATTAAACGAGTAAACCTTTTTGCTCTGTTCACATCGTGTACTTAATTTTGTCTTTTAAGTCTATTATTGTCTACTTAATGTTAAGGATACATAATAATTATGTTGCCTTGAAAGTTTCCCTGAGACCGGGAGTTTTCTGTAAGGAAACATGGATAATTCCGGTAGTTGAGAATGCAATATAACAATTTCTATCCTTGTTTTTTTTTTTATTTGTTACGCTTTCACGCAAAAACTACTGAACCCAACACCAGAAGTCGCGGGCACCAGCTAGTCTAAAATACAATGAAAATAGGGCTTCTGTACAAGTACTGGAATAGATAATGGAACTTTACAAGTATAATGGAATTCGAAACGAATTTGATTTATTCTCTGGTTCTGCGGTCTCGGCAAGGAAATCAATTCATAAATATGTAACTTTATAATTATTATTTAGTTGTTTCTTTTTTTGTAACTGTCTAGTACGTTTTTATTTTGTATGTTCTGTTCACATGTAGTAGGTTACATTCCGAATTAATTGCTGTATTTGTATGTTCTAGTTATTTTTTTTTACTTGTACATGGAATTGTATACCAGTTTTGTGAACCTTAATAAAAAAACTAAAAAGAAGTACTCACATATACGCTTTTTCATACAGTAAGTTCCAGAAAATGTTTGTATTCATAATTCATAGTCTACAAAACTACTCGTATTATATAAATTACATAATAATACCAAATTATTCTCGTCTAAAGTCCATCTACATTCGTCAATAACGTGTGTGAATACCATTTACAATGCCTATATCTTGATAAAGAACATATGGCCTATCGATCGGGGTACTGAGTAGTACTTATCCACCTCGGAGTACCACTCAACATCTGTCGGTGTCCAGTGGCGAACGATAATTACTTGTCACTGCCATCGACCTGCACTGTGCCAGATATGACATCCATTATATTTCAATGGTCAAGCAGTAGATTTTATATCCTTCCTTACATATTATAAAACAAAGTGCTCCGCCGCATCTGTCTGTCGGTCTTTTCGCGATAAATTAAAAAACTACTCCACCAATTTTGTCGCTGTTTTCACCAATGGATAGAGTGGTTCTCGAGGAAGGTTTTGGTATATAATTTTCAAAGTTACGCGGGCGAAGTCTCGCGCAGCAGCTAGTTAAAAATAAATGTTTGTTTCAAATGTCAAATTTATCCTGTTTCTCTTTGTATGCCTTTTCGTCTGTCTCCGCCTATATCCTGCCTGTTGATTTTCTACAAGCAACTTACTAGGCTAGCTAGAAAAAGTACCGTCTTAGTACCGCCATTTTTTATTTCTTAGACCAATGATAATACTCTGTGCACTGACATTTACTTACGCTGCCATTACAGGTCGTCGCCTAACAAAAAAATATCTAAAAGACTATTCTAGAATAAAATGTTAGATCAACGTTCGAAACTAGGACGTGCTGACACGAACGTATTTATCACTTACCAACAGCTGTTTACATTGCTTATCGAACTTGCTTTTAAATTCACAATTTAGAGTAAGATAATCTGAACCGCATTTTGTCGTCTACTGTGGATGCAGCTGGCAAGAAACTATTTTTTCATGTGCCAAGTTTTTTTTTGGCAAAGATCGTCAGTCAAGCTGACGGTCCACTTGATGGTGGGTGGCTACAGTCATCTATAACGCAGGCAACGACCCACAGGTGCTACAAGTGCGCTGCCAAGGGTAAGGGAAATAAATGGACTCTGGCATCCCTTACTCACTCACCGAAAGACAACAGCACACAGCGGGTGGTTAAATGACGCAGTCTGTTATCCGTACTAATATTATACTAAAGTTTGTATGGATGTTTGTAACTCTTTCACGCAAAAACTACTGAACCGATCACCATGAAATTTTGCATACACGTTGTCTGGGATACCAGAATCGGTAATAATCCTTTTTTTCATCAAAAAAAAAAAAAAGAAGATTATTCCCGTGGGAAAATCTAAAATAAAATAAAAAACTAACGCCTGGCCAAAGTGTCGCAACAACAAGTGGTCAAGCGTTATATTGCTTTTGTTTTTACAACGTGGTCAAAGTCGCGGGCACCAGCTAGTTACTAATTTCAATTGATTGCTTTTACAAAACGTTTTATAAAAATAAGATAAAAAAAACATAAATAATGAAACGCAGCCCGGGTGCAGTATGTTATTAATCCAACTTCATCCAACTTGTTTGCTTGTAATGGCAACTATGGCAAGCGCTGTCAACAGCAAAGTGATTGATAGTTTTGTCCTGCACTGTAATTTTCAGCTTGGCAACATAACCACAGCACAATACATCTACAGTGCTAGTGCTAGGAGCCTTCGATCGATAAACCCTACTAATGTTATAAATCAATTGTAAATATAATTGAAATTATATTTATATTATAAATACTAACTGGTGGCCGCGACTTCGTCCGCGTTGAAAAAGAAAAAAAGTAGCCTATCCTATGTGCCTTGTACGTCTAAATGTTTATCTACCAAGTAACATGAAAACATACATACAGAAAAAAATTCTAAAAATGGTCAATATAGTTTCAGTATCATGTATAGGTAGGGCCTATAAACACGATATCTCTGAAAACAAAGTAACTTACTCCATGACCAACCCCTTACATATTTATTATTAGTATTGCTAATATAAATACAATTTAGTCGCGGTTCGAAACAATTTTTTTTTTCATACAATATTTAGATGCTGTATTCGTGGAAGTAATACCCTTAATTCGATAAGCTTATTCTACGTTAAACTTAGGTTTTTGTAGCACATAGTCATGCGATCTATGAATTAGTGAATCTCCTGCAAAGGCGATTCTGATTCGCACGAAAACGTCCATTTTTCTAAGCAATGTATGTATAGTGTATACGTTTTTCTTTCTGGTCCTTTTATTTAGTTTTACTATAACTGCTGTGAACAGAGATTCAAAGTTTCGTCTAGAGGCTTATGATCATTTTATTATTCAGTTTTCAAATATAACATTATGATTATGTATGGCATCAAAACCCGAAGACTTAAATCGACAAAAAGCCAATTTGAAATAAAATGGATGTAGTTCGTAAGAGATACCAGGGTTAATTTTCTATTTTCTATACTTTTCCTTTATTTTATCAATATTTGTAGCACACCAAGGTATGGTTGCTTATATCATTGGGTGACGAAAGCCACCTAACATAAGCCTAGCTGTAGACCTTTGTTTAAAAACTTTTAAAAATTTCATTATCATCATACAAATATCATACAATCCTAACATTAAATATTTTTCAGAAAACAATTTGTATATTTTTATATTATTTTCTGTTTATCTGTGCATTTATGCACGCTAATCTCAGAAACGGTTTCACCGATTTCAATGTTTTAGTTGATGTAGTAAGATTCCCGTAACATTTAGTGTTTGTTTCATTACAAACGGTTCAATAACAAAAAAGTTACGTGATATTGTAGAAACACGTACAAATTGGTACAAATGCGTGCACAACTTAGTTAAAATAAGAACACTTCTCCACCCCCATTTGTTAAAGAACTATCGACTTTTACCATACCATAATATTGTTATGTAAATCATTAATAATCTCAAAGAATAGTGCCTAAAGATTTTGACAAGCGTTCAAATGTGGTAATTGATAATCACAAACATTACGTCTACACATCCGGAAACTCTTTGTCTGACATTTTGTACTGTCGCTCCGTTTAGAAAGCAGATATTATTCGTCAGCACTTACCTCTCGATGGATCAATAGAAAGTGCATATTGAATAACTGAAGACGGCCGCCGAAATGTTGACAAACGCTGATGAATGAAAGCAATTAAATACATTTCTTTTTTTATGTAAAAGTTTGAGTGACAAGCTGACGGTAGCCACCTAGTGTCACTTATTACATGCAACCACGAAGTGTGTGCGAATCTCTGAAATATTAGATAACGATAGGCCATGAACTAATTTGATCAACCCGTTAGTAACCGCAGCTTTACAGAAGACCACTGTGAAATGACAGCATGTGTGCTGTTGTGTTTCGGTGAGTAAGTATTAAGAGATGCTAGAGCCCATTTTTCATCCCTTATCCCTCATCCTACTGTAGTCGGCAGCACACTTGCAGCATCTGTATGGGCTCTGATCCAGCTGGCTACAATAACTTTCAGATCTGGAGTTGGTAGAGGGAGTTTCTCAAAAGGTTTTAGACAGCCCTTCAACAAAATTTTATTCCTTTGTTATTAATTATCACATGCTAAATTGTATTCACAAATTTTCTTTACGAGTATAAATTCAAAAGTAAAATCGTTTTAGGAAAGGAACCTCTTTATAATCTTGTATAAAAGAAGCGCCTGTTGAAATCTATTAAATAAAATATTGATTAAGCTTAAGTTATTGCTATTAAATTGAAGAAGGCGCATTTAGTTTTTTTGATTTTTTTTTTCAGACTATTGTCCTATATTCATTAAAACTTAAAAAATACATTTTATTATTTATTTATTTATTTATTTATTCGAATTAAATATGAAAAAAATCATTATTTTATTAAAGTAATGATTTTATTAAACTAAGTAGGTTCCTACTAGATTAGTTTAGTTTACATTATACGAATCTCTAAATTTGTCTCAACATAAAAATTCAGGACAAAGTTCAGTGCCCTTAACTGAATTTTTATTATTGCACATTCTGTAACAAAATTGTCGTTTAATTCATTGAATGATTTCTTGTGTGAGTCATTGATAAATCATTAGACTGTAACCTTTGCTTGAGCCCTCGACATATATTTTAAGTATAAGAAAACAATAACGTGAAATCGTCCGATATAAACCAAGGCCAATGAGTTTAATAATGCAGAGGAAATTATTTGCGTCTGTCAAGAGTTGCTAAATTTTTTTTCATAATTAAATGCCTCAACGGTTTGTTACTTCGATTAGATAAGAATATTTGATGCGGAGATGGCGAGATAATTTGATCACTAGATATTTTGTTTAGGCTATTTAAGAGAACTAAGTATAATTAACATAATATATTTCATATTATATTAATTAGTACTCATAATATATTTATTATAGATACTTATTACTTCCAATCGTCCATTTCGGAAATTTCAGGAATTCGGACGGGATATTTCAGACCCCCTCTTGATATTGTTTAAAGTAAGGTAAATATTGATATAATTTATAGCTCTTTACTTACCTTTTTATAATGAGTTGATCTATGTAGAGAATCTAGTAAATTACAAATCTCCCTCTCAACTTCAGGATTTCCCCAAACTTAATTGATTTATAAATGATATTGGCAAAATCATATTGCAGTGAATATTTAGTAAACGGCTTATACTTGTATGTGATTGGTATACACACAAAGAGAATGCTCTGGGTAATAAAATGAAATGAAATTTAATATAGGTACTTACTCATATCTTATGCAGATAATATCATGGTAACTATATAGGCGAATAGAATCACGTCACATAAGAGCAAGGATGTAAGTATTATTTATTTCTTTATTTTTTTAGGGACTTTTTTTAGTTTCACATAAGTTAGGTTCAAGTTCATTATGCCCAGTGAGTCTTATACCTAAAGAAATAATTTTAAATATGATGATATACAAGTAACAAGGAAACATTTAACTCAGTATAAACAAGAATGCCTTCTAGAATTATGGCGATTTTTCTTAGAAATTTGAGAAAACTAGCTACCGCAGACCCGGTGTGATTGCGTAAACGAACGCCCCACCCGCCTCCATTGAACTGGAAAACAAGGTCTTCGGGCAAGCTCATTGTATTATAACTGTGCTGTTCTCATTAGGACTAGTTGAAACAATACCAGGGGCAGGAAACGAGCAGGTACGGGCCCCAGACACCGCGTGAAAACTATCACACTACAACCACTAACACAAAAACAATTTCGTTCCACCAGATTTAACCTCCTATAAATAAACGTTGCAATACCGCAATGACAACAGTCGCCGTCGATTACGATCAGCATCATGTTGACACAGACATTCGTCCTCGCCCTTGTCACTTTGACATCGGCGCAAGTTTTCCACAAAGTCGAGTTATCGGATGAGAAGACACCTTTTGATTACGTAAAGGAACGATTGGACTCATTGAAGACTGATACAAAAACTGGAATGCCTTTATCCAACTCGTACGAGGTTGAAGAAAGTGCTGATTATCCTGAACAGGACGGGGCGGCGTCTCAAATCCTAAATACAGTTACGAGTGGCGTTGGAGTTGGTGGATATGGTCTGGGACAAGGCTTGGGACAAGGCTTGGGAATTGGTGGTCTGGGAGGAATAGGAATCGGTCAAGGATTGGGTTATGGAATTGGAGGAGTTGGGGGAGTTGGCGGCGTTGGTGGCATCGGAGGTGTAGGTGGTGTAGGCGGAATTGGTGTTGGTAACGGAGTGGGATTGATTAATCCTGCCCTCGGTGGTATTGGTGTAGGAGGATTAGGTCTCGGAGGAGGATTGCTCTATCATCCCTTGTTGGGAACCCAAGTCGGAGGTGGATATGTTGACAAGAAAGCGTACGACGCTGCACAGAAGAAAGGAGCCGATGAGAATGTAGAAAAACTGGAAAAGAAAGCTGAAGAAGAAGCGAAACATAACGAAGAAGGTTTCCAACAGGCCGCAGCTGCTGCTAAAGCGGAAAAGGGGGAATCTAGCTTTTACAAAGACGAGGAAGCAAAAAAGAAAGCTGCCGGTGATGAAAAATACTACGAGGGCGGACAAAAAATCGACAAACACGGTAAAGTATATTAATATATTTACTTCATTGATTTCATATTATTCTTCACGGATTTGATTTCATATTATATTATTATTTTACCAGGCGCAAATGAGGAAGTATTAAAAAAGGCCAAAAGTCACAAAAAAGGCCACGTAAGCAAAGGTTTTAAAACATCAAGTAGCAAGAACGAAGAAGAAAAACATGAATCATTCTACGATGAAGCTCACGATGAAGCAGATCATAAGGTCGCTGGACAAAATGCTGGATCCTTTGGAGAAAATTCACAGCAAGGATTTAAGGGAGCTCATGAAGAGAAGATACTCGATGCTAATGCTCAGGGCAAAGAGGGCCATCATGTGTCTGAACAGAAGATTGATGATTCTAAGGCCAATAAGGTTAGTTTCTTAACTTTTTTTGTATTAATTTAATAATCTTAAAAAGAGCACTCATGCTATTGTGATTCTGCGCATGAGTAGGAAGCATATTTCGCTTCAGGTGTCACTAAAAAGTGTTAACTAGATAGTTAACACTATAGATATAATATACTAATATTAAAATGTGAAAGTGACTGTTTCCACGCCTTAACTACTCAATGGAGTTTTCATTTTTTAAATTTAAAAACAAAATAAAATCATTCCCTAACAAATGGTTGTAAACCTGATTAAATTCACCTATATACTTACTGTTACATAGAGCGCACATTTCAACCAGCAAAACTGTGCCGCACATGAAAGGGGATGTAATAATACCTACGATATGCTGCAAAGCTTTTCCTGCGGAACAAAAAAGATTTTCCTTTTTATATTTTTTGTTTTGTCCTTTGTCCCGATTTTTCAAAAATATATCCGAATTGAACAAAAAAAAAGTAGCTAACTATGTAACATTTTAGTTCTTTTTCAAACGTGAAAACAGCCTACAATGTTATAACAACGTGACTATAAATTTTCAGGGTGAATTCCTGCACAAAGGCTACAAAGGTGGTGCGGAACAGCTAGAAAAATTCAACAACCTTGGGGCGCATTCTGTGCACGGACATCAGGAGGCAAGCGGCGGTTACCAACAGAACAAAGGAATATTGCCAATACATTGATGTTCCACATCTAACTTTTTGTGAATCGACTGAGGCAATAATATAGATTTTTCAGCTTTTTGATTGTGTTCTTTTATTTTCATTTGTTTGTACTTCGAAAATTGTTTTTATTAGCCGTTTCCATATATGGAAAAGTTATAGCATGAAAGTTTAACTTCACCTCTAATATACTTACTTACTTTCAAATAGTAAAAGTAATTCTCAAACAGATGCAATGGTTCCAATATAAATTCGTTAATATAAAACTTAAATTTCGGGGAGATTTAAGTAAAATAATAAGTTAAATATTATATTAGGTACCTAGTAAAATATATGTATTACAATTTTATGAGACATCGAGTTAAAACCTTTCACCAAGGCGAATCCTAATTATATACCCTGTGAATTATTAGAAATGGAAATACTTTTGTTTTAGAAGAAAGATTGAAATAAAAGAGTAATTTCCATCAGTTATTGCATACTCTTTTTATAATTCAAACATTTTATAACTTAAGTGTTCGAGACTACTTTAAATCAAATTAAATTTATTTATTATTATCTAACAAGTATTTACACACAATATTATCCCAATGTCTGTAAACCACTAATGGTTTGTCTAGACAAGACAAACCATTAGTTTAAATGCGTTTAAACACAAAAATTCAACTGAATTTTTCCTCATAACTTCGAGAACAAAAGGAGCGTGAGAAATAAAAGGCTGCATTTAGGATTATTCAAATCAAAAAAACTTAACAATTTATTTATTAAACACACAATAACTTAAAATAACTTCGAGAATTTTACTTATCTATACTTAAGTATATAAGAACTTACTTATAATATAATAATTAACATTGCTTGTTTGCACGATAAGACATTGCTTAAATTTGAATTTATTATTTTATCATTATAGCTTACATGCAAATCTTCTATAGACAAGACAAGAGGAAAATAAAAATATATTTAGGTAATCGCTCAGATAAAATAAGAATTAAAGATAGAGCTCTGTGGACGAAAGAATGAAGCCGGTAAAACTACGACTCGCCTTATTAAAATATTTACTAGGGAATACGCCGAATTGCGTATTGAAAGGATAGAATCACATTTCATACAAAGTTAACTTGGAATTCAATATGTTCGACAAAAATAAACAAAAATTGAGGTTTTTAAAAGACTAATAAAATCGGCTTCACTATGTTGGCCGCAAAACTCTGTCTATAGTTCTCATTTGGTCTGAGATCGAACAATAAAAAATAAGGCATTTTGCATTCTGCTTCTTTGAATAAACATTTACAATACGTCACGTTCTGTCAAAGTCATTCATTCATCCGTGTCTAGTGCGAAGTGACATCTGTCAATGTCATGCAACGCGTTATTACGAATATTTGAATAGTTTTTTTTTTACATTTTCATAATCTTCGTTTGATCTTTAATTGATCGCTTCTTTCCATAATTGTTTGCGCTAATAATGAGGGTTCCGTGAGAACTGTTTGTTAGATACCCCGACTCGTTGTTATATTCCCTACGGATATACCTAGAAAATAAATGGGACCAATAAGCAAAGATTTAACAGATGCGCCCTGTGCTTCTGAAAACTGTCGACGTAATATGTCTGTATGTAACGTGAACCTCTCACTGCTTTCTACAAGCGACTAAGGCGGGAAGAGTGAGCTCACTCTTCCCAACGATGACACATTTTCGGCCGCCTGAAGTGAGGAAAGGGCGCATCTGTCATTTAAATCTTTGCCAATAAGATCATTTCGATAAATCCGCGATCACAGATTACACGCTCGATAGAACAATGTTTAGCTATGTCAAATTGTTCGATTATTTCTGCTTTTTGTTTTGTATTTGACTTAGTTAATGAAGCGAATTTTATCATAACAAAAAACCGTAGACAACGCAAAAAAGGAAATCCGACAAAAACGATTTTGAATTTCTAACGCGTAATTTAATACAATCACGACACAATTTTGATATAATTTTATCGATGAAAAAAAAAAGAGAAGGCTGCATAAGTTATTATTTTCCTTGCCTCATTTGAATAATGGAGAATTTTTTTTTTAAATATAATTTACAAGGGTAACTCAAGTACATTTACTCACTAAAGTTTATAAATACTTTACAAAACTATTGTACCCTGCCGATTCTGGACTTGGCGGAGTGATTACCGTTGGACGTAATTTATGGGAAGGGTTCGATCTCTGAAAATCAAGACATATTATTTTAAATAAGACATTATTACTTATATGAAATTTTAATATTTTACTTATATTATAAACTAGTGATCCGCGCCCGGCTTCGCCTGGGGTGCATTTTTTTTATGTACAAAATCTTCCCTGATTATCCTTCTATCCAGGAGTGAAGACAGAATTAAAATCGGTCTAGCCGTTCTCGAGTTTTGCGCTTAGCAACACATTTTTATTTATATAGATGAGAAAATTTGTGAGGTTACTCTTTAATGCAAAAACATCCGAACGCATTTGGATGCAATTTGGCACAAATATGAGTTTATTGCCTGGACTAACATGTAGGATACTGTTTATCCTGGAAAAATGTGAGGTTGCTGAGGGATCGTCTAAAAATTTAAAAATTTTAGCGCCTCATATTTTCACAGGTGTTATATATTTTTCATATTCCAACGCAATTATAAAGTCATCATCTTTATAAAGTCCGTTATCATTCATTTCTTTTATTGGTCATAATCATAATTAGAGGTAATCTCTATATTTAATGAGCTAGCCTACTTACTATAAGTGGCATTGAGTTTATATAAAAATATTACTTTCGTATGGGGAAGAGATGTAACATAGTTGTTACATAAATACGAGTATATGTGAAATTTATTTAGTTATCATTATATAGACGATTACCTGACTGATACCACTGATATTTTGGTCACAACTCGAGCGCTTGCTCAATCTATTCGGTGTCACGAGGTCAGAACGATACGCCTGTTAATAATAAAAACATTTTCAACTATGATAATTTTAATTTTTGCCTTAAACATGTACGCCGGTAATACCCTGTCTAAAAAAAAACAATATCAATACACACGTTTTTAAATAAATTTTAATTTCATATTTTTTTTTTTCATTGAAATAAACTTTTCATATGGTTTTCATACACATGTAATCTATACTAATATATAAAGTTGAAGAGTTTGTTTGTTTGCTTGGTTGGTTGTACGCGCTAATCTCAGGAACTACTGGTTCGAATTGAAAAATTCTTTTTGTGTTGGATAGTTCATTTATCGAGGAAGACTATAGAGAACGCGGACGAAGTCGCGGGCACCAGCTAGTAATAAATAAAATAGGTAATAACACCTTATGAGCTATTTTTCTCTAATGACGAATGAAAATCCTGTCCGCCTGTATAAATACAGGCCTTAATTATTATTTTGACTTATACATAATATATATCACATAATATGTATATATACATATGTAAAGTTGTATAAATTTATGAACATATGCTGTTACACAAAACTACGTCCAAGCCTCGTTACAGACGTTACTTTAAGATCGCCAAAAAATACCGAAAGAATTAAACAAGAGCTAGAAAAAAAACACTGTGACAAAAATACGTGCAGAATAAGAATATTCGAAACAATGGGTGTAGGAGACAAAGCAGTTGAAAAGTACTCACGCTATATGGCGTGCTGTTAGCTGGTCGCTTGTACGTCGGCGTGGATTGTATGTAACGCGGCGACACATAGCCCGGGGAGATGGGGACCGTGAATGGGGACACTTCTTCTGAAAATTACGGACTCATTTCTACCTAACACTATGTAGCTTTTCACATAATATTTAGGCGGTTTTGTATTTTTTTTACTTTTTTTTGTTTTACAAACTCATTGTTTGTCGCCTCTATGGTTAAATTACGCTTAAATTGTGTGTAATTTTTATTAAGTATGTACTTAAAACTTGCGTCATAATTTGTGTATACTTTTTCACATTATCATAATTCAAATCGATGTTACCTACAGCTGAGAAGGTAACGTACGTAAGTGAACCGTCACGCTCGGGTCGGTGACGCTGAATAAGGTTTACTGGGAATTGTGTGTAAAAAATCTAAATATTTATAATTTTAAAATTGAAAAATTAATTTCTACCCCTCTCTCGTGTTTTGATATTTTATATTTTATTTCAATGTTCAAAATAATATCTATGAAAATTAGTTGTGCTATCTAATTTTCATTGATTTTATTTATTTTTTATTTTGAATTGTTTTTATCGATCATAACAAATTTGTCATGACTCAGTAAAAAAAATCTTTACTGAATGGGCCTAAATTTCCGTTTTTTTTTTTTTTAATTTATTGTCAGTTCGTAATACATCTATTCTATGAGGAAGAAGTGCCAAGAAATCTCATAGTAACTTTTATCATAATTATCTTGCTATACAATTATATAATAAACAAATAATCGGCCACCAGTCCCGAGCGATCCCATTAGTCATATGAGTGATAGATAGCCTTTTGTACATAATTGTGGTTTAAGCTTAGCACAGACGTAGCTACTATAAATTATACTGTCGGTATTGTATAATACACATTACTAAGTATTCATAAAAGATTTATTATGTAGCTACTTCGTTCGCGATTGAAAAATGATAAATGTAACATCCGAGTAACACCTGAAAACTGTGGGCAATCCCTCGGGAACCTAACAATTTTCTAGGATAAAAAGTATCCTATATGTTGATCCAGCTAATAAACTATTTGTGTGCCAAGCCGTTTTTGCGTCCTCTCACAAACTTTCGCATTTACAATATTAGTGGGATATGATTGGATTGTTTATTGTCGTATTTCGAAAATTGGCTCTTAGTCCTTACATCTTTAAATAGTTCGCAATAAAGTCGCTTCTCGCCGTTACGCTTAGATCTTTACACAACGGAATTTAATGCGATAATCACTAATGGAAAGAGCGTTAAACGAGGAAGGGTTTTTTTTATATATAATATTCAGAAAAAAATGCACCCGTGTAAAGCCGGGAGCGGGTCGCTAGTATTTATATATATTATAGGACAAATAGTGCTGAGAAAGCAAATATATATTTTGACAAATTAATATTATGTTATAGCCACGTCTGTGCTTGGCTTTATTGCTCTTTCAAACTTGTATAATAGTAGAACTTCAATATGAGTTGGGACCTCTTTGGTTGGGACTTTGTTATCGAGTGTAAGTATGCATAGACTTGAAGTCTCGTAGAGGCCACGACCAACCTATCAAACTATCATTGACATAATAAATAATTTTATTAAAATTTCGAAAATATTCCATTAGGTATGTTACCTATTAATAATAAAATATTCTAGTACTCACTATTTTGAGGGACGCGTTGAGTCTCAATTTTTTTTATAATCTTTTGATATTCCTTCAACTGCTTGTGTTGTTTTTGACAAAGTTCAGTCATGCGTTTCAACTCATCCCGAGCCCTGTGAAACTTTTTAGTCTGTGGACAAAGTCGTATTCAAATTTATAATTCAATTGGCATAAAGGTCTAGTTACCAGGCCATAAAATTCCAAAGAAAAAAAAAGAAATAATTCAATATTATTTCGACTGTCGGGTCAGCTAGTCTATATAACTTACCGATTGTAATAAATATGATATGAGACGACGTCTATGTTGTTTTTGAAATTGTAGGACTCCGGAAATTTTTTTAATCATTTCCTCTGGTTCCGTAAAAAAATCCTGAATGTCTGGTGCCATCTGAAAACAATTATATATCAGTAAATTGCTCATAGTTATCTTACTCATAGTTATCATAGTTAGTTACAGTAAATATATCTTACTTAACTAGCTGTGCCCGCGACTTCGTACGCGATGTACTTCTTTTTTTTAAATCCCACAGGAACATAAAAAATTGTGGATAAACCTACCCTATATGTAAATCTAGCTAATACAAGTATGCCAAAATTTACCCAAATCCATTCAGCCGTTTTCGCGTGATTGAGTACCTAACAAACATTCAAACAAACTTTCGCATTTATAATATTACTAGCTGCTGCCCGCGACTTCGCCCGCGTAAAATTGTAAATTATATTACTTAAACCTTCCTCGAGAACCACTCTATCCATTGGTGAAAACAGCATGAAAATCGGTGCAGTAGTTTTTGAGTTTATCGTGAACAGACAGACAAGACGCGGCGGAGGACTTTGTTTTTTAATATGTAGTGATTAAGATTAGGTTTTTATTATACTTACGTCGGGAACCAGCTTTGTTATAGAACACGGTAAACGGCAAACGAAACATGTGCTTTCTTTGTATTTTATACCTAAAAATTAAAAAAATTGCTCGGCTGAGTATTATTTACGACTAAAATAATTTTAAACTATTAAATATATAAGTATTTAGGTCTATAAATTAACTGTAATTATTATAGACATGCACTAGATATATAGATGATATATTTCACATTTGCAAACCTTTTTTAATACTTTCAAATTCAAATACCCCATTACGAAATTACACCATGGTAAAAGTTCAATCTCAATAAAAAGTTATTTAACCGTCCTTTATAATAGTTTCATCAGTGTCAGCTTGAGAATTTAGTATTTATTTAGTAAAAACTACTAACTATTACATATAATTTCACAAACCTTTCTCCAAGCATTTATTGCAAAACATATGTCCGCATGATGTTAAATATAACGTTGTTCCAGGTTCATATAGAGCACAACAATTATTACAATGTACCCAATCCATGATAAAATAAAGTTATAATATCTATTCATTAATTTTTGCAAGCACTGACTGTTTAATTTTAATTAATTAGTAACGAAAACAATTGATAAGTAAGATTAAAACTTAATTGTATCCACCATATTTGTTTTTATTTTGACATTTGACGTTCGTGAAATGTGACGTAACAAAAAGGTATAATATAAAATGAAAGACAATTTATATAATATTATATAACTAATAAATAAGCTTTAGTTATTATTCTGTGATATTATTTTATAATTTTTATATACCTAAATATTTATATGTATGTATACATATACATATGTAATAACTTATTTAATAATAAATTTTAAAAAAAGTTTTATTTTAATTGACACCAGAGATTATCTTAATAAAAATAATATTATTTTGTACCTATTATTTACCGACCTTTTTTTTAGATCAGATTAATAAATAAATAATAAATATTTTCATACATTCCACACAATATCACCATCCAGTTCCAAAGTAAGCAACTGATGCTTGTATTATGGATACCAGACAGTTGATATACTACATAGATTACTTTTATTTTTGTAAATACATACATATTATAATTACAAAACATCCATGACTCAGGTACAAAGGTAAAATGTTAACACATAAACATTGCCCCTAGCGGGATTCGAACCCGCGACCGTTTGATTAATAGCTAGGATTACTAGCCACTAGACCAAACGAGTCGTCAAGAGAGTCAATTGCTTTTTTTAATATAAAATTTATTCATAGAACATATTTGTACAACTATCATTAACTATACTAAAATATACCTATGTATATTTTAGTATAGCTATACTTAGATAAAATTATTTTTGAATATTATTATAACACAGTGTCGCTGTGTGTGCCTGCTGGAAATCAGTTTCAAAGACGGCATTCATATATATATAAAGAAATAGAGTCTCCAATCAGTAGTGCCTTTGCGTCTGTGCGCATGATCGCATGGCCATGACCGTGACATACGCGCATCTTTTTATTTTGCTGGCGCTCGCCGGTACCGGAGTCCACTGCAAGACTTCATGTATGTACACACACTTTTATTTTGGTTGCGTTTTAAAGCTATTTATAGACTTGTCTCTTAACGGATTGAGTTGAATATTTAATTCATGAATCTGGCTATTTTAATGGCTATCTGGTTGCATTAAAATATAATTGTTAAATCTTAAAAGATATTACAAATTAATGTCTATCAAAAACTACAATTACAGACGTTACGGCAAATTTTTAGTAATGATAATAATTTATTTGCGACTAGCTGTTGCGCGCGACTTTGTCGGCGTAACTTAGCGATAAAAATATATAATATAGCCTACGTTACTGGCTGATAATATAGCTTCCCAACAGTGAAAGAATTTTTCAAATCGATCCTTTAGTTCGGAGCTTAGTCAATGCAAACAAACAAACAAACAAATATTTCCTCTTTATTAGTATGGTAGAGATAGATGATCGGCTATGGGTGGCTCACAACTGTTATACCAGAGATGACATTCTGTTTTCTTGTTCCTTCATAACCAACCGATAAATATTCGGTGAGCAAATCTTAACATTTTGATTCTTGAAGTTTTGACGTAGGTAATATGAAATGAAGATGAAATGTAAACAATAAAAATAACAATAGAGGATTCTTATACGAGTCAGCTTCTACATACCATATACTTACATAATATAATAACATACTTAGGTAGGGCCTCTTTCACCATCTCTACAGTAGGCTAACCGTCATTTAAAGTCACCGGTAACCGGGGATAATGGAGCTGATATACCTTTGTTTGTACGGTAAAAGTCCCAAACATTAAAAAGAAAATAAAAATAAAAATTCGCCTATCGAAGGATGCAGTAAACCGGAGTGCATAATTTAATAAAACATAAAATTATTTCTAAAAGTAGCTAATCAATACTTTACTTGTAGTTGGTGAAAGAGGCCCTTAATATAACATAAGACAATATACTTAGGTACATAATATAATATGGTATTTTATTCCCAAAAAAAATTGTCGTGTTTTTATTTCAAAAAAAAATCAGGAATTTAAGAGGTTGTGTAGTCAAAGAAAGATTTGTAATTTATTTATATAATATCAAATAACAATTACTTACCTGATATAAAATATTGTGTATTTTGATATTCAACAAATAACATATTGTATCATTATTTTGTTCTTAGTATTGTTATAAAATTTATGTATAGCACAGTTCATTAATTTTGCTAAAACCAAAGGCTAAAACACGTGAAGTTAAGCCCAGTTAAGCCATTAAAAATGTAGCTGTTATTATCTATCCATATCTATAATAGTGAAAGTTAAATCTAGCTTTCCTTCCTACACATTATTTAGTGATAAATAGTCATTTTATAATTGTTTATCCAGTATTAAATTCTCAAAAAGCAGTTCTGATTCCAACAACATTTGATCCTTAGATTATCTTCATTACGAAAATTATTAATACTATCCATAGAAAAATAACTAAAGCATATATTTTATGAATCAACGTCGCTGATTGGCTGATTACAAAATTGGCAACTATTCTGATTGGCTATTTTAAATTGACCCTTTTTTAAACTGTAATTGTTCTTGTGAAGTTGCATGTGCTTTGTTTTTTTTTTTCTTTGCTTTATCGTGTAATGTTACCTTTATTTAAATAAACTTGTTATTATGACACAATGAATAAATAATATAAAATTTCCTAATATTATTTATGTAGGCATATTGTTTGGCTGTTATGTATTTGTTTGTCGATTTTTACGTAAAAAATTGAATATTTATGTACTTTTAGAAATATTTAAAAAAAAAAGAAAAATGCATTTTTTCTGCTTTTATAGCCTTGTGATATTCTTCAAAATTTGCTAAGGGATATCCTACAATTTTGTTTTAAGATTACTATGTTACAAATATACACTTAGGGCCTCTTTCACCAACTACAAGTAAAGTATAAATTAATTATTCACTCGGTTTAGTGCATCTTTCAATAGGCGATTTTTTTTTTATTATTTTCTTTTTAATGTTTGAGACTTTTACCGTACAAACAAAGATACCTTTGTTTGCTCCATTATCCCCGGTTACCGGTGACTAAATGGCGGTTGGCCGACTTAACACATGGTGAAAGAGGCCCTTAGTTTAATTAGGACATGGTTTGTTATGATGCTTACTAATTATCTGTTGTTCTAGATAAAATATGCGTGCCGGCGCAGTACATGAAGGCTTGCGAGGAGATGCTCGAAGTGCCGACGAAGAGCAAGGCTGCTTTGGAATGTGTTGCGGCGAGAGATAGGTAAATATTCTTCTTCAGGTAAAAAATTCTTAAAAATACACTTCTTTAGGTTTTCAATGTAAAAGTAACTGTCTATCTGAATGTTTCCTTTTCACGCCTTAACTACTCAAACTCAAAAATATTATACATAATTTTTAAAAGATTTATTTTCTTTTAATTTGCCATTGTTTGAAATTTTAGATAACTATATTTTTCAAGAGGTGGCAAGAAAGCTGATGATGGTCTAATTGTCTAATAATAATTATCACCGCGCATGGTCCTCTGCTCTTCGCATCCAGCCACTCCAGTTGGTCGCATTTTAACTAAATAAAAACAATAAATTAAATTCGATTTATAATTTTAACTAAATGTTCACTAGATGCCTACTTATATAAATTAAAAAACTAAAGTCATACGTTAAATGTAACCGCAAAGTAGTAAAAAATATAATATACACATAATACTGTATAACACATTACCCAGTTATTTGTTTCTCCAAGAACAAAGAGATAAACGCTTGGACATAAATTTTACCAATTCGTATTCCCTTCACGTAAATTTTCTACGTGTGTCGACTAAAAGAGTAAACATACTATATAAAAATTAAACAAAAATGCTGAGAAATATACTTTTACTTTCATTATTAAATGTTCATCATAGTTTTCTCATTAGCGTTTCTATGAGAATTGAGATTATAACTTTGTTTCATAGTTGATACACACTCTTGATTACAAGGTTATCAACGTGTTATTTTAATATGACTGTTATTTCTGTAATCAAGACCACAGAAATACTCATAAATATTACTTCGTTACCAGCCCAGTGCATAGACTTTCAAATTTTTATTGACTTATTTATACATATAAAGTTATCAAGCATTTGAAATGAATGAGGTTTTATCTTCAATAGTCGGAAGGTAAGAAGGCCTAATATGTATGCCTAAATGTTTATGTATGCCTAATAAGGCATACTTAAACGGAAGTAACCAACGCTATACCGTAAAATAAAAGCACGTGTGCTATTACATTTCGATGCGTAAATAAGGTACGGTATGTATTCACGCACCGAATTACGAGTACAATAGCTTAAACCCTTGTTAAAATAATAATTACAGCCCCACATAGTTAATTATATTTTAATCCATAAGGATTACTTTTGTCCCCACCGGACAAAATCGCACATGGTAGCCACCTACTATTTCGAGAACCGTCAGCCTGCCTGTCTGCCATCTTTTATTACAAAAAAAAATGTTCAATTTTATCAAATACTAGCTGGCGCCCGTGACTTCGTCCGCGTTGAAAACGAAAAAAGTAGCCTATCCTTTATCCTGTACGACTAAATGTTTATCTACCAAGTTTCATGAAAATCAGTTAATTCGTTTAAGAGTTATGGAAGAACATACATACATACATACAGAAAAAAATTCTAAAAATGGTCAATTTAGTTTCAGTATCGTGTATAGAGCCTTTAAACACGATATCTCTGAAAACAAAGTAACTCCATGACCAACCCCTTACAGATTTATTATTAGTATGATCAAAATAATCAAATTATTTTGCATATAAAAGCGTTAATTGTTTTTGGTGAAAATATTAGTAATTGTGTCTTTGTCTAGAATGGAATGTCTTAACTTCGTCCAACAACGCCAAGCGGATCTGGTGCCAGTCGATCCTGAGGATATGTACGTGGCTTCAAAGATTCCCAATCAGGATTTCGTTGTTTTCCAGGAATACAGAACTGACGATGAACCGGATGGTGAGTGAGCCATTTTTTATACTTTTACACGATCCCTCGGGAATTTTTTTCATGATTAAATTAAAAGTATTCTATATTTTAACCCAGGGAATAAACTAATATGTAGGTATGTATGTGTGCCGAATTTCATCAAAATCCGTTTAACCTTTTTCCGTTTTTGAGTATCCAAACATCCAAATATACGAATTTCACATATACTAGGTATGCTATAGCTTATTGACTAACCTAACCTAATCTTATGGACTATATTATGAAATTAGATGTTTCTGTTCCTCCTGACGCAATCTGCTTGTCGCATCTCCCAGCATCTTCACAGAGACCATTTCTGCCCCGTGTGATTTAGGTGTAATATTCGAGCATTTTTGGCGCATTCAGCATTATTATTTTTATTTTTACTATCTAATGCTGGCCATAGACAATAAATAGTCTACGGAACAGGTGTGACCGCTGTGCAGTTTATCATAAATTTGAGGCTTACTTACTAAGAGAAAACGCGATACTTTCTGTCGAGACTGTATTCTGGTAGTTACGAGTACCAAGACCAAGACCAGACGTACCAAGACGAAATGAACTGAATCTGTTTCAACTAATTCAACATACCTGACAGTCCCATAGACGTATACACGAAGACGTATGGCCTTCATTAAGTATTATATTAAAACACAGAACTATAATCGACTAAAAATGTAGAAACATTGCACTGGTTTACTTAATAAGATAATAGCTGTTCAAGATTGTTATACACAGTCTTTCATATAACTTTCGCATTAACTTTATCAAAGCCTAAAACATTCACTGAAGCACGTTAAGTAATGTATTGTTGTTACTCGACAGTCAAGGGTTTAACTTTAGCAATTAACCGTATAACTTTATTCCTAAGAAAGTTACCAGTGTTTACAGCTCAGACGCTAAAATTGTCTTTAAGTTACTGTTTAATTTAGAAGTTATATTTAGTTACTTAGAAGCTATAAACAAGAAACTAGTTTGACTGCATCGCTAATGAGTGATCGAAAGATTTTCGAATTTTCAAGTTCATTAAATGCATCACATTAAGCGCCTGTTTCACAAACGTCAAGTAGGCCAAACTGTCATTTAAAGTCACCGGTAACCGGGGATAATGGAGTTTATATACCTTTGTTTGTACGGTAAACGTCCCAAACATTAAATAAAAATTAAAAAAAAAATTGGCTATCGAATGATGCAGTAAACCGTGTGCATAATTCAATATAACAGAAAATGATTTCTAAAAGTAACTAATCAACACTTTACTTGTAGTTTGTGAAAGAGGCCCTTATGGTTATAACTGGCGTAGCAATAATATTGATACGTTAATCACATAATGATTACAAAGACTATTAATGCATTTGTCTCAATTCATTGTAGGTATTTGTAATAAATCTCCTCTTCCTCTACAAATAAAGGTTGAAAATGTACTAGTTTTTGTCCGCTACTTCGTCCGCACTCTGTTGTTAAACACCTAAATAAAATATTTGAGTTAAAACATAATATGACCAATAATTATCTTTATATGGCTCAGGGCCTCTTTCACAAACTACAAGTAAAGTGTTGATTAGTTACTTTTAGAATTCATTTTCTGTTATATTTAATTATGCACTCGGTTTACTGCATCATTCGATAGCCTATTTTTTATTATTATTTTCTATTTAATGTTTGGGACGTTTACCGTACAAACAAAGGCTCCATTATCCCCGGTTACCGGTGACTTTAAATGACAGTTTGGCCTACTTGACGTTTGTGAAACAGGCGCTCATAATGATATTTTTGTCTAACAATGTTCCTTTTGAAACAACATGAAATAAAGCTCAACAATACACCTCGTTAAAATTAAAGGCGACTTTCACTTTTGTTGTTGTTACAAGTACGAGTAGCTGGAGACCGAACATCATTATTTTTTCCAATAAAATGTCCCACAATTTTCACCCTTGAGAGAAACTTTTATAAAGGCTTTCGGCCCTTGAGCCTCTTGTGTCATGAAATAACGTTAACAAGAAGGTTTTGTTTTTACTTTTATTTACTGGTCTATACATATATGTAATGAAATCGTAAAAGAGCCATATAATAAAGTCATCT
Organism: Synanthedon formicaeformis; assembly: GCA_945859745.1. Taxonomy (NCBI): domain Eukaryota; kingdom Metazoa; phylum Arthropoda; class Insecta; order Lepidoptera; family Sesiidae; genus Synanthedon; species Synanthedon formicaeformis. The sequence goes on from OX243963.1 coordinate 2,351,600, forward strand.
GTACATTTAATATTTATTTAAAAAAATCAATTTGTACACGTTATACTTTTTTTTTGGCTGTTTAATCAGCCTAACCGAGAATGATCGGATAATATATTATATTATAATAAGCTTCCCGTAACATTTTTTTTTTTTTCATTCTAATCGGTTTATTCTAATCGTACGATGTAATATAATAATAATACTAGTGACCCGCCCTGGATTCGGACAGCATTTTTTCAAAAAACAAACTCTTCAGCTTTATTACATTTACTTTATAGATATTTATTTATACAAAATCTATAATACCATGAGAAAATTGGTGAGACTGGATGAATGTTTGTTTCTCGTCCATGCAAAAACATCTGAAGGGATTTCAATGAAACATTATAAAAGTTTATATTTATGTATATGTATTTAATTATACATATAAAAGAGTAACAATAATATTTAATTTAGAAAACGTATTGGAGTTTTAACTCTACAAATTGCACTTAATGAATATAGAAATGACAGACTCCTATCTTCTTGTATGTATGTATGTATGTATGATCTATTCTTTTTCTATTGATCAAAAAGGTAATAAAATATAGCGTCGCCATGGTCACTGGACTGTTTTAAAAATGGGATTTGTACATTAGGCATTATCGAAGAGAGTTGACTCATTGATTAACTCATTTAGAATTTGTTCGCATTGTTTGTTTAGTTCTATATCGTGAATTGTTTGTTTACCTTTTTGATCAATGAAAAAAGAATACATTGTATGTATGTATGTATGTATGTATGTATGTATGTATGTATGTATGTATGTATGTATGTATGTATGTATGTATGTATGTATGTATGTATGTATGTATGTATGTATGTATGTATGTATGTATGTATGTATGTATGTATGTATGTATGTATGTATGTATGTGTGTATGTGTGTGTGTGTGTGTGTGTGTGTGTGCGCGTTCCCTATGGACTCCAAAACCGCTGAACCGATTTTGATTAATTTTCAGACGATCTTCAGATTAGTCCAGCAGGTAAACCTGTGAAGTAGGTAGCGATCGAACGTGGGCGTAGCCGGGAGCGGGTCGCTAGTCAGTAATGAAATTAACCACAGTTGATCATAATGAAATGGAATTATAAACTTTCGTTTGCAGCGGAGTTTCGTTATCAAGCCGTGATAGTGGTGCATAAAGATTTGCCAATCAACAATTTAGATCAGCTGAAGGGACTGAAATCGTGCCACACCGGTGTCAACAGAAACGTGGGATATAAGGTAAAATACTTCTTCATTATAAACTATATACAATAGTTCTTCATATCATAAACTACCTAACTGAAACTTCTTTATAGCTTTTACACGCGATCTCGTCCGCCTATCTTTATAAATAGATAAGTAAATATTATTTCATCAATTATTATTCTAAAGTTTATTATAAAAAAAATCTGCATACCTAAATTTCTCAAAAATACTCTTACATGCTCCTTAATTATAAAGGTCTTTCTATTTGACAGTGATTTTAGTAAGATCCAGTCTCTGTGGTAGGTTATTAGTTTTTAAGATATCCAAGCAACACCTTTAAGAGTGCAAGGTTTCCCCATTCCCCTTAAAGGGCAATGTATAAGTATGAGAATAATGTATAAGACTCATGTAATGTATATGTATAAGAAGGGTAAGGTAGTAAGGCTAGAATCCCTTACTTGTACATAGAAAGGTAAAACATCTCTTTTAGAAACGCAAAACATCTTTAGGAGCAAGCAAGGTGTTAAGAGGTACAATCTGCGAAATCAATAAAGTGTAGGCTTTTGTCGTAAATTATATTCTATATATATTACCAATAGGTGAAAAAAGACTTCTTTTTATTGTGTACATATTTGTATGGTTATTTCTATAACACACCAATAAACTCGTATAACCAGTTAGCACTCGCATCCGCCCGATTGTAATTCAATCGGACGCACAATGGTATAGGAAATGTGACACAGAACGCGCCTGCAGCAGACGTGTTTGTTATTTGGAAAAATATTGTCAACCGTACTTCTCGTCGAGGGTTCCTCGGCTAATAAAATTTGTCGAAAACGAAGGCTCGTGTTTGTAAAATGTTTTATTTATTTCTTTACATATGGTAAACCTAATGCGATATTGTAAAAGCCAAAGATTTATTTGGTAAAAGCCCTATGTAAACTCGACAAATAAAGTGCTTTATCACCCTAAGATTGAACATTCTTTGTATGTTGTAGAATGATAAGGTCTGTTTTCCTTTGAAAATTCAAAGTGACAATTATGTCAATCAGTAATCAATACCTATTTTTTTGAAAAGTTATTATTTTATTTTAGAAGTTTTTATTTTAGATTCGCTAAGGCTTATCTTGAAATGAATGGAATTTGTTATCGAAACTGATAAAGCACTTTTCTGGTCGACCATACTTAATTAATTAAACAGTATTAACCCTTGTTATGAAGAAGAAATGCCCATTCAATTGTAATTTGTCTATGCCTATGTATGTACTTACATACTAGAGGACTAGAGGTCATAACTACAGTGGTTGAAATTTTACCTAATGCATATTATTTATAAAAAATATTAGCTTTGTCCAATCTCATCTCTGGTAAGCAGGGAGCGGGTCGCTAGTTAGTTAGATGAAAGGGAACTACTATTTGCTATAGGCGATTCGCAAACAGAAATCGAATTTCTTGAAAGTTCATCTAAGTAATGAAGCCAAGCAGTTCTTCACCTTATATAGTAGGTAATGCGGGACTATTTTATATAGTATCTATATATTTATCTATTCTGTGACCATAGTAAGATTAAGGATAAAGGATTAGGAAGTGATAGGGAAATGGGATCCCTTACTCCCCTACCGAAACAAAACCACCCTTGGTGTTATTTCACGATGGTCCTCTGTAAGGGGATGGTTACTGCCCATTTCCCTATCCACTGTTGTCTCGTTTCCAAAATTCATCTACCCCACTCAACGCGGATCTTGGAGCATTATTAAGAGTTTAAATCAATTACAGCCGAACGAAACCAAGTCAAATAATTAGTATAATCTTCAGTACAGTAGAACAAATTATACAAGACAACTTAAAACTGATTGCGAAGTTTATGAAGTCAGAAGTTAAGTAAGATACGGGACCCTACAATAGTTTCTTGCTTTTATACATGCCCACATGAAGATTATGGTACATTTATGATGTATAGGTATACTTTTGTATACAACAATACAACGTGGGTGTGTTGGTACTTGATAGAAATGAGACTAATCAAATCACAATGCAGACAAATAAAATCTGTAGGTAATGTTTGCACGCAATAGTAAAATTATTTATTGAAAAATACTTTGATATTGTTATTTATATAGATACATTATAATACTAGTTACCTGCTCCCGGCTTCACCCGGGGTGCGTTTTTTATATATATACCTACCACCCTTCCCCGTTCATCCCTCTTTCCATAAGCCTAAACTGAATTAAATCGGTCTAGCCATTCTTGAGTTTTCGCGAGACTTACGCACGGCGATTGATTTTTATTATAAAAGAAGATTAAACTTAAACAAAATATTAGTCACCATTGTTACCAAACAACAGCATATTTTCGATTAAGTTCGCTTAGAAAAGCTGAAAACTAAACTAATAATAAAAATTCCATTCGTTCCAACCATCGTTTTATTTTTAAGGCGGATTGAGGTCAAGCGTTGCACTCTCAATGCATCGTGGACTGCAAAAATGTTTTTAAAACATTCTCCTACAGCTATACGTACGAATGTGGTTTGTTGTAGTGTTGCTGTGCACTTAATTGTTTATTAATACATACTTAAAACCACTTTTTTAAAAGGTTTCATATAAATATACTAGCGACCCACCCCCGGCTTCACAGTTCGCACTGATGCAATTTTGACGTGATTCAGAAAACTGTAGACAACAAAATCGGGTATAGAGTTTAATGCTGCAGCCTCATATTTACATATAATTTAGGAACATCCAAAATTTAATTACACCACTCAACAGCTAACGAATCAAAGAATATTGGTATGAGTATATTGTATATCCAACGTGTTGGTACCTATATTATTATATGATATCCACATAATATATACCGATATTCTACTATGGTAGGGTCTCACCGCATAAATATTCAAAAAAAATCAAAAATTATTTTTATATTTTTTTTCCATGTTCTTATTCTTACCTCAACCAAAAAAATTGTAGGTATTCTTTAGGGTATGCACTTTCACTGCAGCAAGTTGGATCAAAATCAAAAAGGCGCTTTTTGAGTTATGAAAAAAATACGAAAAGTGGCTGACACGGTATTACTCAGCTCTGAATTATTATTTTTTATTTCAAGCTCAAAACATTTTAGATTCTACCTATCTTCTAAGTCTTTCTAGCGAAAACGTAATCTGTTCACATTTTTGAATTAAAAACTTGAACTTTCTTAATCTATGGAAAGTTTTAATTTCTTCAATGATCATCAAAAGCGGTCCAGCCGTTTTCGTGACTAACAATAAGACAACTTTCTTATGACAAGTTTATTAGCATAAATTATGTCCAATAATGCTCATCATAAGAAATACGTGAATTAGATATTTAAATGGTTTCTATTGTGCATAGAAATTCAAAATATTTCTATCTAACTAGGTCTAGGTACCTATTTTCATTACTAATTTGACAGATACCACTCACAATGCTGATGAAGCGAGCCGTATTCCCAAAGATGAACGACCAATCAATATCGCCCAAGGAGAATGAACTAAGGGCGCTGTCCACATTCTTCAAGAAATCGTGCATTGTTGGAAATTGGTCCCCAGATTCCGCTACCAATGCTGCTTGGAGTAAGTTACTATCTGATATTTTTATAGACCATTAAGATCAGACGACCATCAGATCGTCTGTCCAAGATCTGATAAAATTGGAGTAGGCCTATGTCCAGCAGTGGACGTCCTAAGGGCTGAGGTGAAAATGAATATTTTTTTTAATATATACTTACATATAAAAATTACCTGTCACCTACCTGTCACTTTGTTTGACTCCAATGATCTAAACTAATAAACCGATTTTGATAAAACCATTTACCTATTTGAAAATGCAGGCAATACAATTTTATTCACCATAATTATGAATATATTTTTTTAAATTTCAGTTCATTTAAAGATATCCAGCCAGCTAGGAATACGCTCTGATTTTGCCTATCGCACAGGTCTATACATCTTATCTAAAAGGCTGTCTGTCTGTCCGTCAAATATTCAATAAGAAACACTTTCAATCATCTATAACTTTCTGTTATAGATAACAAAATATTATGTTTTTCAGAATCCCAATACAGCCAACTTTGTTCACTTTGCGAACACCCTGAAAAATGCGATTATCCTGATAACTACAGTGGTTATGAAGGTGCTCTGAGGTGTCTTGCTCATAACGGTGGTGAAGTAGCTTTCACGAAAGTAATATATGTTAGAAAATTCTTCGGGGTGAGTATATAAATAACTTGTTTTTTTTTTAAATACTACAGGAACCTAACATTTTTTTAACAGGACAAAAAGTATTCCATATGTTAATCCAGGTCATACGACAATACGTCATTGAAAACCTCATTCAAATCGGTCAAACCGTTTCTAAAAATTATTTTCTTAACCTCGATAAACATTCATTTTAATAAAGAATTTAAAAAAGAAAAATAAAATATACATTTTTTATTAAAAGCATAATTTCATAAATCTTTAAAAATTCTATATATTATAAAAATATAGGTAAAAGATTACCAAAACCAATAATATCCTTAGGTGCGTACAACAGATCATTAATCCACATTATGGGTCGGTAGGCACGTACGATGTCAAGAAATGAATTGAAACAAATTGTTCTAACAGAAAACATATTACTATAACGTAAATAAGTAAAAAAATGATTCAGCTAAAATGAAAAAAATAATAATTATGAAATGAAAATATTTCACATATCCATCCATATTACATTACTTTGACACCGACTTAAACTAATTTCGCTGTCGTTCACGGCGTAAAAAGGCACTTAGTGCTAATATAACGCACTTTTCGCCTCAGATTGGGACGAAATGTAATAGCTGCTAAAACACTCGCTCTGACTAAATTACCTCAAATAAAAGCTTTAGGTCTATAGAATAAACCTTTCTTTTATTTAGGCTTAGGCTCATTTAGGGAGATTTAGGCTCAATTTATCAAAGAATAGATGCCATTTCCCATTTTCCTATCCTCCTTCCTAATACCATCTTCATTGTAGCGTTGCTTGTGTTATAGGCGACGTTAGCCACCTATCATCAAGTGAACCGTCAGCCTGTCTGTTTATCTTAACATAAGAAAATTAAAGGTTTATTGTTATTTAATATTTACAATATTTATTTATTTAATGTTCATTATAATAAAATATAACGCAACAACATATTGGTATCACTGCTTTTTTTCTTCCATCTACTTTAAATTATTGCTTAGAAGCATAGAAATAATATATCTTCTTAAAAGTTATATACTTCAACATATTAAAACGGCCAGTTGTATACGTATTGTATACTGTATTATTATGGCAATAGTTATTATTATTTTGACTAAAGTCTTTTTCAGATTTCTTGCCCCGTTCCTTCTCATAGATCAGTAAGTAACAGACTAATGTCATTTGCAAAAAAAGAACACCTATTTCATGAATTGAACGAACACATTGTTTTGATACCCATCGAACCTCCAAGAGATTAATAAATCTAAAAGAAAAATTTAGGCTTGTCCTGAATTTGCAGCGAACTAAACTTTATATGTATGATCTATTCTTTTTCTATTGATCAAAAACGTAAATAAATATAGCGTCGCCATGGTCACTGGACTGTTTTAAAGATGGGATTTGTACATTAGGCATTATCAAAGAGAGTTGACTCAGTGATTAACTCATTTAGAATTTGTTCGCATTGTTTGTTTAGTTCTATATCGTGAATTGTTTGTTTACCTTTTTGATCAATGAAAAAAGAATACATATTAGGTACTAAATTCCAATATTACAGCTTCCAGTAGGCACAATACCAGCGAGTCAATCAAACGAAAACCCAGATGAGTTCAGATACCTTTGTTCGGATGGCTCTAAAGTGCCTATAAGGGAAAAGGCTTGTTCCTGGGCAGCCAGACCTTGGCAAGGCCTCTTAGGACACAACGATGTACTGGCAAGCTTGAATCCAATAAGAGAGAAGATAAAACAATTGGCCAATGCTGGTAAGTACCTAAAATCACGACCATTTCTAGTCTTAGGCTTAAATATTTATAATAGTGGCTTTACTATTTATAGTCGAGCTTAGATAAAGTTAGACAGTAATTAAAAAAATCTCTGTACATTTGACGACATGTTTGGTCTAGTGGCTAGTAACCCTAGCTGTTAACTAAACGGTCGCGGGTTCGAATCCCGCTAGGGGCAAATGTTTATGTGTTAACATTTCACCTTTGTACTTTCATTAGTCACATTTCACCTTTGTACTTTAGTCATGGATGTTTTGTATTTACAAAAAAAAAAGTAATCTATCTAGTATATCAACTGTCTGGTATCCATAATACTTGCTTACTGTGGAACTAGATGGTGCTGTGTGTAATGTGTGAAGATATTTATTTATTATTATTTATTTATCATCATTACTAATAATAAATCTGTAAGGGTTGGTCATGGAGTAAGTTACTTTGTTTTTTAGAAATATCGTGTTTATAGGCTCTATACATGATACTGAATCTAAATTGACGATTTTTAGAATTTTTTTCTGTATGTATGTATGTATGTTCCTCCATAACTCTTAAACGAATTAACTGATTTTCACGAAACTTGGCATATAAACATTTAGACGTACAGCACACAGGATAGGCTACTTTTTTCTTTATCAACGCGGACGAAGTCGCGGGCGTCAGCTAGTTATTGATAAAGTTTTCGTGTGCGGTATACAATCAGAAATCTCCTTGGGCATCTGAAAATATAATTGACAGTTCTGTAAATGTTCTATAGGAGCGAGCACGAAGCCAGAATGGTTCACAAAAGTCCTAGGTCTTTCTGAGAAGATCCATCACGTAGCTGACAACATTCCCATCAAACCGTCAGACTATTTGAAGAAAGCTAATTATACTGAGGTTATCGAGAGAGGCCATGGACCTCCGGAGCCTGTAGTCAGGTAAATTTCTTGTGATTTTACCATTTTTGTTTGCAAACTACATAAAAAAAAATATTGTAACTACAATAAAGATATAGTTCCTTTTGTTTTTCACGGTAACACTTAACAATATTATCCAATTGAATGTATTGTCTATTAAGGCAACGCCTCTTTCATGGATGATTGACCTAATTTGTTATTATGTACGTTTTATGACCAATTTTCTTAATGTCAATGAAGGTGGGTTCTTCGTTGGTCAAAGTAATGAAATTTATGATCACTTTCATTCGCTTTTATAACGAGAGAAAAGACATTATTATTTTATCACTGTTGGAAAGCTTTTGTGGAAAATTAAAGCAATGAGGATTCTGATTATTCATTTTTTTTTGGGCAGCTAATATTATGTACGTTAACTATTTAAGTATTTCTTAAATATCTTTCATATTACATTGACAATGCAATCGAATATGGAATAAATGTAACCCAATACCTATATATTAACTACAATATAAAATTATAATTGTACTGCTACGACAACGAACAGAATCACAACAGCATTCGCGTTATTATTTTACAGTGATCTTCTTCAAAGGTGTCGTTACTGCCCCACATGGGCTGCCCAATTTATGCCTAATTAGCTAAATACCAAAAACTACTTAGCACCAATTTAAAAAAAAGTTTATAATTCGTTAGGCTGTATAATAAGAAACATAAATTGCAACTTAATACTTTGAAATAATAATAAAAACATAATCTGTATGATAATGGTAGACAGATAGACATTCATGGACAAGGAAAGTCACCTCACTTTTAAATACAAGTAACACCAAAGTGGGACGAAACTAAATAAGTAAAGGATAAGGTTAGGTATTTTTTAATGAGAGTTGAGGTAGCTGCATATACTATGTTTAGTATTAGGCTATATTATATACATTGATTTTATTTAAATTTAAGGGCCTCTTTCACCAACTACAAGTGTTGATTAGTTACTTTTAGAAATCATTTTCTGTTATATTGAATTATGCATTCGGTTTACTGCATCATTCGATAGCCGATTTTTTTAAATTATTTTCTATTTAACGTTTGGGACGTTTACCGTACAAACGAAGTTATATCAGCTCCATTATCCCCGGTTACCGGTGACTTTAAATGACAGTTTGGCCTACTTAACGTTTGTGAAAGAGGCACTATTATATTTTAAAAAAGATGACAAAAAGGATAGTATCCTGATTTTCTTTCGGGGTTTTTCTCAGGGTCGTCTTGGCTTTTTTTACCGAAGCCCCAGTAAATTTAATTTTATAATGACGATCATAAGAGTTTCTTGGAGAAACCCAATTGATAAATAAATATTTTGTTTTTGATTTGCAGATTTATTTTTATTTTTATTGTATTTTTCATACAGGATGTGTGTAACATCGAACGTGGCTCTGTCCAAGTGTCGCGCGATGTCTGTGTTCGCCTTCAGCCGCGACATCAGACCCCGATTGGATTGTGTGCAAAAATCCTCCACCGAAGATTGTCTGCGAACCGTATGTTATCTATGATCTATTCTTTTTCTATTGATCAAAAACGTAAACAAATATAGCGTCGCCATGGTCACTGGACTGTTTTAATGATGGGATTTGTACATTAGGCATTATCAAAGAGAGTTGACTCAGTGATTAACTCATTTAGAATTTGTTCGTATTGTTTGTTTAGTTCTATATCGTGAATTGTTTGTTTACCTTTTTGATCAATGAAAAAAGAATACAGTATATGTTTATTTATTCATATTTATAGGAGACTAGCTAGTGCACGCGACTTCATACGCATTGAAAAAATATAAATATTGTTAGCGTCTGCTGCTATTTACTATTGTCGACTGAAGTTGATTGAATAGAAGTGTTCATTCATTCAGATTCATTCGGTGGTATGATAATATTGAAAGGGTTATCAGTCAGTTTATATAGTCAGTTGAACGAACGCGTTCGCGAAGAGGTCTATATGTCCGCACATCTATATGTAGTTGGAATTATAGTTCTTATATATTCTGAAACATAAAGTGGTTTAATTAATGTACAGTCGACCGCATAAGTCGATTAACACTTAAACAACTGAACACTTAACGCACCATAAGTCGTTGTCACGACTAGAGAACAAAATAAACTTCACGTACAAACGATCGTAAAAAGCTTCAGTAAGTAATTAAGTAAGTAAGTTGAGTGTTCAGTTGTTTTGCAATTTTGAATGTGTTAATCGACTTATGCGGCCGACTGTACTCGAAGTAGGGTGCTAACAACATATATAAGCAATATACTTAATGCTTGACCTTTTGTTGCTATAACACTTTGGCAAGCCGTTAGTTTTTTTATTTTATTTTAGACTAGCTGGTGCCCGCGACTTCGCCCGCGTAACTTTGTAAATTATATACTAAAAACCTTCCTCGAGAACCACTCTATCCATTGGTGAAAACAGCACGAAAATCGGTGCAGTAGTTTTTGAGTTTATCGCGAACAGACAGACAGATACGCGGCGGAGGACTTTGTTTTATACTATGTACTTAGTGATGATGAACCCTTAGTACTTTTTCTGGATGAAAAGTACTCTGTCTCTTTCCTGTATCCCTTGACAATTGAATTGCCTGAAAATTGTCTAAAAATTTCATCAAAATCGCGGTTTGGAGTTCATAGGAAACATACACATACATCGCCTTTTATACAGTGTGGAAAGATAAGCCGGGCCCTGGAGGAAAATTACCTTAAATCCTTAAGTTGGCTCATTTTACATAAAGGAGACATTCGTTCATTTTTCAAAATTAGTAATATTGCATTCAAAGATTTTCTAAAAATTACTTGCTTCGTCTGGGAATCGAACCGACTTAAATGTGAAAAAAAAACCACTCGTATTTTAATGATGCCAATCGAAAGAATGGTCAAAAAATAATTATTCTTCTTAAGTAACATAGTATCTAAAAAAAAAAGGACTAACGTAAAATGTTTGATTCAAATTTCAAGAATATTATTTATTGCCGACGACTATAGATAATTTTAGAAATTTTTAGAAAATCTTTGAATGCAGTTTTGTTTCTTTTTAAAAATAAAGAAATGTCTCCTTTATGTAAAATGAGTCAACTTAAGGATTTAAGGTAGTTTCCCTCCAGGGCCCGACTTATTTTTCCACACTGTATCAATACTAATAATAAATCTGTAAGGGTTGGTCATGGAGTAAGTTACTTTGTTTTCAGAGATATCGTGTTTATAGGCTCTATACATGATACTGAAACTAAATTGGCAATTTTTAGAATTTTTTTCTGTAGGTATGTATGTATTTAAGTATGTATGTTCCTCTATAACTCTTAAACGAATCAACTGATTTTCATGAAACTTTGTAGATAAACATTTAGACGTACGGAACACAGGATAGGCTACTTTTTTCTTTTTCAACGCGGACGAAGTCGCGGGCAACAGCTAGTATATTATATAGTATGGAAGCATCCAACATTTCTAATGTTAATGAAAAGGTTCAAGACAACGGTGCAGACATAACGTCGGTGGACGACTTCCGCGATTCAAGTATTGCCGCCAATTTCAATACTCTTCGGCCAGTTTTCCAAGAAGTTTACGGGGAGAAGAAGAGTCCCGAGTATGTGGTGGCTGTCGTCAAGAAGAACACACCTTACAATTCACTTGAAGACTTGAGAGGGAAAAGGTTTGTCTTAATAATCTTTAAGAGCGGGTATAAAGAGAAATAGCCAATCCTAGATTTGAATTTTATCTAAGTAAACAAAGTCTAATTTAATTAATTTTTTTTAAATAGATGAATACATTATAAATGAAAGTGACGACTGTAACAGAAAACATAATAAAATGAAATTTTCTCGATAGAAAAAAATCACCAAGTGACGAGCTCTCATTTCCATCGATTTTAGTTTTATTGTCAAAATGACACACATTACAAAGCTAAAAGTGTATCAGTAATTTCACTTGACATATTATCTAAGGCTGTATGTAACAATTTTTCATTTGACATTGTAGTTTACGAATAATTAATATTTAATACTTTTGGCACTTATAAAATTTTTATTGAGCGAGATGCGCTATCTTCCGTCGCATGTTGTGCGTAGTTCTACGTATTTTGTGTCACTGTCATGTCCAAGGGGCCACGCGGGTGAAATTACAAATTTTGTTTGCTTTATACCCACTCTTAAGTTCATTTTTTAAATAGATAACTGTGCTGGTGTCTGCGACACAGATTAAGTAATAGTTACTGTCGTAACCTGCGACTTCGTCCGCGTTTAAAAATGAGAAAATTATCTGAGTAATATATATATACTGACGTCTTTATCGCTGTGACGATATTTTTAAAATAATTTTAGAAGACCCCTCGATTGTTTAAGTATTTATTAAAATTGTTTCAATTTTTTAACATCTTTTCTAGGTCATGTTTTGAATCATTTCACAAGTTCACTGGATTGAGCGTAATTTATACATTAATCAAGAAAGGACTAATTCCATCGGATCAGGTTAGATTTTTTTATTTAATAAATGATATTTTTAATACCCAGTTTATTCAATGATTCTTTTGGAATTTTGACAGTGTGTGAAGAATTTAGGAGACTTCTTCAGCGGCGGTTCCTGTTATCCAGGAGTCAACAAACCTGAGAATAATCCTAAGGGTAAGGTTATTATGCTTATCCTTACATATCAATACTAATAATAAATCTGTAAGGGTTGGTCATGGAGTAAGTTACTTTGTTTTCAGAGATATCGTGTTTATAGGCTCTATACCTGATACTGAAATTAAATTGACCATTTTTAGAATTTTTTTCTGTATGTATGTATGTTCTTCCATAACTCTTAAACGAATTAACTGATTTTCATGAAACTTGGTAGATAAACATTTAGACGTACAGGACACAGGATAGGCTACTTTTTTCTTTTTCAACGCAGACGAAGTCGCGGGCACCAGCTAGTTATAATATAAAGTCCTCCGCCGCGTCTGTCTGTCTGTCTGTTCGCGATAAAATCAAAAACTAGTGCACCGATTTTCATGCTGTTTTCACCAATGGATAGAGTGGTTCTCAAGGAAGGTTTTAGTGTATAATTTACAAAGTTACGCGGGTGAAGTCGCGGGCGCCAACTAGTATTATATAAAGAGAAAAGATTTGTATTTTTGTATGTTTGTGATGAATAAAATCAAAAACAACTGGACCAATTTTAAAAAAAATCTTTCACCCATAGAAAGCTGCATTATCAGCGAGTGACATAGGCTATATGTTTTATAAAGTTACGCGGACGAAGTCGCGTGCAACAGCTACTCTTATATGAATTACTAAAATGTTTTACTTGTTTCACCAGGTACTGATGTTTCGAAGCTGTTAAAGCAATGTGATTTTGGTTCCGGTGACTATAGTCCCGTGAAGTGTCTTCAAGATGATAAAGGAGACGTCGCTTTTGTACTCAGTAAGTGTTCACGTTTTTTGAAAATTCTTTAGCTTTTGTATATAGGATTTTACAATCTCTTTAGTGAAATCCGCATCAAAATCCGTATTAAAGGTGGTTTAGAAGAAGTTAACGGTTGAACAGACCGAGACGGACAGTGACTGTTTTATAATATGCATAGATATATAGAGCCTTCGGCCGCCTACGAAACCAACGCTACGTAACCAGTTACAATATGGTTTTTCTTACTACGTAACCAGTTACAAGATTGTTTTTCTTACTACGTAACCAGTTACAAGTATTGTTTTTCTTACTACGTAACCTGTTACAAAAATTGTTTTTTCTTTCTACGTAACCAGTTACAAGAATTGTTTTTCTTGCTACGTAACCAGTTACGTACAAAGATATTTTTTTCTTTCTACGAAATAGCCAATAGCAATGCCTTTGTTAACGAAATACAAAAAGATACCTATAGCTATATAGATAGATTTTTCCAATAATCTAACTAAACGATAAATGAGATAAAATTTAATTATAAAAATTAACGCATTTTGTGAATTATTTGAAGTTAGTATCTACGTTTATAGAAAAAAAATAAAAAAATAAAATAAAGAGTTTGATTAATGCAAAACTTGTGTACCTATAGGTTTTCTTATTGATAGGTCGACAGACCAGTTAGAGCTCCACTAGATGGTACCTAGATGGCTACCGTCGCCTATCCTATGACACAAGCAAGGCACAGGTGCTGCAAGTGCGTCGCCGACCATAGTAGGATTATGGATTTTCAAAATCAAAATATTTATTTATCAATTAGGTTTCTCGAAGAAAGTCTTATCATTATAAATTTAAATTTATCAGGGTTTCGGAAAAAAAGCCAAAATAATCAGAGTACCTACTTCAGTACTTAAACCGTACTTACTAATATTATAATATTAAAATTTGTATGAATGTATGGGTGTTTGTTACTCTTTCACGCAAAAACTACTGAACCGATCATCAAGAAATTTTGCATACACGTTGTCAGGGATACAAGAAAGGACATTTAAAGGTACCTTTCACCCAGAAAAAAGTTCTGCTCCCGAGGGATCATCTAGAATTAAGGAAACTAACTCCTGTCTGTGTAATAGCAATAACGATGTCAGGCGATTATATTGCTTTTTCAACGCAGACGAAGTCGCGGGCACCAGCTAGTGTCGTCATAATCTATACTTGGTCTTCAGGTAGCGACTTGTCGCAGTTGGATTCGTCTCAATACGAGCTACTCTGCGTGAACAATAAAAATGGAGGCCGCGTGTCGTTAGATACGTTTGCCTCTTGCAACGTAATGTTGGCTCCCTCCAGAACTTGGCTCTCCGCTAAGGACTCGCTCTCAGACGTCGCAATTTATCACACCCCATTGAGTCTAGCCGATCTTCTCGAAGCCAACACAGGTCTCTTCAACATTTATGGAGAGTTCTTGAAGAACAACAACGTCATATTCAATGTAAGTAACGAAAAAACATCCAATAATCCAACAGAATATGTATGTCTTAATATTATTTCTGTATTTCAGAATGCAGCTACTGGATTAGCAACGATAAAGAAGGAGCAAAGAGACATCTATTTCTCAAAGTTCAAAGACGTGTTCGACACATTATCAACGTGTAACAACTAACGTACTCACTTATTGCTACTATTACTTACAAACTATTAAATGTTAGTATATTAGTAACAAAAAATTGCTTTATTTCCTATCCTACCCTTTCCTTTAAACAGTAGTTAGATGATTAGGTATATATGTGCCGTTAACCGAATATGAAGCTATGCAATGGCAGCCGAGTAAGCAAACCCTTCTATTTTCTTAAATGCATCACGCTTAGTGGTCCATAGGGATCAACCAACAGGAACAAAGAGGCAATGTGGCCCTAAAATCGTATCAGATGAAAAACTAACTAACAATACTAACAAAAGAGACACATTACCTAGTACGAAGAAGTACTAAAGTGTCAGGGAGAAGAAAAAGAAAAAGTTGAACAAATTTATTACGACATAGACCATAAATCTTGTTAGTGCGAGACTCCAATCGAAGGGGTAAAGTCGAAAGGTAGGGTCGAGAATTTCCTAGATAATATGCCTAAACTTTCAATCAATGATTGAAACATACGTCCCAAAAAACTTTCACATTACTAATATAGCAGCAGCAGTCTAATAGTTAACCATTCTGTAAAAATCTTGAAAATTTAAGATTTAAAAAATTCTTATTATTGGGTTTAAACTTAAATAGCTTCCTGTTCACATATTGAGGTTATGATGCTCGCTTTTCAAGCAGGGTTTAATGAAATGGACACATTGATTTATATAACTTTATTACTTGCCAAAATATTAATAAATTATAATACATTAAAATATCACTGATGTCGTTTTATTCACAGAGCTGCTAAACCTAATGTTATAACCGATGCGATGGCCAACATTGTGTAGCCAGTCGCATAAACCTCCTTGATTGTGAGGCCCTTCGCTGTATCCCAATACAAATGACGAATGCCGTTAGCAAAATGATAACCTAAAGGTGCTGCGATTATTGCTTTCAAAATAAATAGAGTCGCCGGAGACATGTTTAGACCTTCAATCATCGTGATGTAATGAGACATGTCATTGGGTAGCACTAAAGCACCTATGCCAATCGCACTCATGTAACCAGCCAGAATCATCCCTGAAAAGAAAAATAAAAATATAGTGAGTTATTAAATATTGGCTAAATGATCTTAGCACATAATCTTTATATATATATTTCTTCTGTGCATGTGTATGTTACTGAACTCCTCCTAAACGACTGGACCGATTTTAATTCTGTATTCACTTATGGATAGAGGGATAATCAGGAATGGTTTGTATGTAAAAGAAAATTGATCGCAGACGAAGTAACGGACACCCACTTGTGTCTAATAAAAATTTATTCAAAATATGGTTGGCAGAGTGCTTGCGCTGTAGCATTGCTTATTTTATAGGCGACTGTAGCCACACACCATCAAGTGGGCCGTCAGCCTGTCTATCTACTTCAAAATGAACAAAAATAATTCCTTTATTTTAAATTTATAGTAGTTCACATTGCATTACATAGATGAACGCTATAAAAACAGCATGTGTGCTATTGTTAAGTCCTCGACTGCATATGCTTATTAATTTAAGGCTTAATATGAATCCATCATGATAGGAATTAAATTAAGTATAAAACCAATTGGGGATTATTATACCTATGTCTGCAATAATGTACCTTTCAAATAGTGAAAGAATATTTCAAATGAATATAAAACATATTTAAACGACATACACACTCTTTATTATATTATTAGATTTAAAAAATAATACTTCATATTGTCTCATGAGTTGGTTTATAAAGATAGAGGATATATTGGAGGATTTTATAAGAAAACCAAATAAATATATTTTTACATTTATATATAAAACTAGCAAACCGCCCCTGGTGTCGCATGGTGTTGATATTTTCAAAAATCCTTTCTTAGCAAATGCTTCCATTATAAAATAAAACCTATGTTACAAATTTCTGCTTTCTAGACTTAAGTTTTGGCTTATGGTAAGTCAGGATAAACAATATCACTATCACTACATATTATAAAACAAAGTCCCCCGCCGCGCCTGTCTGTCTGTTCGCGATAAACTTAAAAACTACTGCACCGATTTCATGCTGTTTTCACCAATGGATGGAGTGGTTCTCGAGGAAGGTTTTAGTATATAATTTACAAAGTTACGCGGGCGAAGTCGCGGGCACCAGATAGTTAGGTATAAGTATAGATTACCTGCAGCACGATGAGTAATTGACAACATGCTGGTCAATTGTGGTGCGTAGATGGTGAGATGCGGTGACATTGGCCGTTTAAGGCGAGCATTTCTATCGTCGTGATGTTCCAACTGTGGAGCTTCGAATTTTTTATAGGTTATCTTAACATCAGCTGCCTGGGCGTACTGAGCGGTGCTAATTACTCTAGGGAACCTACCTAAGATCCCGAGCAATGACTTGTTAGCTAATCTGTAATAACATTATTAGGTAACATAAATATATGGAATTTACAAAACATACATCAACATACTGTTACATAATATTTTTAAAGGGCAGCATACTTCGCATAACAGGAGAGTGCCATTGTAATTCCAGGTAGCAACAATAAATATTCACGTAGACTTCTGTAATGCAAATATGAAATACAATAAAGGAATGAAATGTTTAGAAATTTTAACTTTTATTGCAAAATCAAAACAACTCACCCACCGCTGAGTCTGACAGGTAGTAGACTGTGAGTTGGCTGTCAGTGTCAACTGTATCAACTGAACTGACTGCTGACATTTTGTTATGAATTTAAGATAGGTCTGTGTACATACATAACGTACAGTCAAGGGCAAAAATATCTGTACGTTTCCAAAGCGGCAAAAATATTTGTATAGGTGAGAGGCCAGAAATATATGCTTGATAGTTCGATCAGAAATATGTGAGCATTTAAAAGGTCAAAAGATCTAGACGTTCACGTGGCCATAAATAAATGTACAATGTCAGTCAAATATATGTAGCCAAATAGGAGGGCATAAATATCTATACATGAAACTATCATTAACATTCATATGAGAACAAAACGAATTTCTAATTTTGAATTATGACAATCATCGAAAAGAGTACCATTCTGTCATATAATCGGTTTGTCCCTTTCATTTTGGTCGTGACGTCATTAGCGTAACATTTGTTTCACCTTTCATCCTATTTTTTAGATTCTGCTTCACAGCGTTCACAGCTATCATATACGATTTTCATGTGGCTTTTCTCGTGAATATTATATAAGCGTTTTTTAATGCTAAATTTATGTCAGTATTATATTAATACTAGATGTAGCGATGAAACGGAAGATATTTATTCGGAAGATAAGTAATTTTACTATATTAGTACGAAAAACTTTCGATTACGCTAATGTATGTGATTTTACGAATGTGGCTTTGCCATTAAAAAGAACACTTAGGTTTTTACTATATTTTCTAGTTTCTATTCCTCTTTGTGGTGAGACTGACGTTTATTTGACCCGCGACTTCGTCCGCATTGAAAAAGAAAAAAGTAACCTATCCTGTGTCCCGTACGTCTAAATGTTTATCTATAATAAATACCAAGTTTCATGAAAATCAGTTAATTCGTTTAAGAGTTATGGAGGAACATTCATACATACATACATGTACATACATACATACATACATACAGAAAAAAATTCTTAAAATGGTCAATTTAGTTTCAGTATCATGTATTTTGTTATATGTTCAGTTGTGAGTTTTCGAACTTGACATTCGATTAAATTATTTTCAAAATATGTACGAGTAAGTGGCCAGTATGTAAACAGAAGTGCCTCTTAAAAATAGTTTTAAAGCGAATGCTAATTCGAATTTTGTGTGTTACTTATCTCAATTGAATAAGATGCATATTTGCATACCTATGTGGTAAGTTTGACTATCAAATACATGTATAGATAATTTTGGCACGCGTTTTGTTCTCGTGTATATGATAATTGCGTGTATAGAAATTTTTGACACGCTCTTTGTTCTCATGTATATTATAATAGTTGCGTGTATAGATATTTTTGGCACCCGTTTTGTTCTCATGTATATCATACTTTCATGTATAGATATTTATGCCCTCCTATTTGCCTACATATATTTGACTGACATTGTACATTTATTTATGGCCACGTGAACGTCTAGATCTTATTGACCCTTTAAATGCTCACATATTTCTGACCGAATTATCGAATAGATATTTCTGGCCTCTCAACTGTATAGATATTTTTGCTGCTTTGGAAACGTACAGATATTTTTGCCCTTGACTGTACATACTATTTGAAATTTTTGTAGTCGAGTGCATTTTCAACTACACAATGGAGAAACAAAATGTATTATTTCCACTTACTTGCTAACTTCCCTTTCCCTACTTTCTACAACACCATATAATATGACTACAGCACCATACAACAACGTTACAATAACTCCTTGATTATACCAGCTACTACAATTATATAAATAATTTCACGTCCACTAGACTGCTTCCAAACTCCATTATTATCATAGATTTTAATAAAGTTTTTTTTTTTCGGTTTTCTGTATTCAAAAGATTCGTTTTTTGGACAAATTCGTAATTCGTCAGACTCTTAATTAGACAACTTCGCATCTTTTTTTTTTGCTGCTTTTAGACTAGGCAGACAATTTTTGTCAGGGTGTGGCCTGTAATAAGAGCAATAAATTTAAACTTGATTCTATAGAGTATACGCTGTTACCTTAACCAAATAATAATGCTCCAAAGTGCTTATACTCAGCAATCCAGTTTACAGTACATAATCAATGAATTTCATGATCCGCTAAATTGTCGGTTATCAGTTGCTATGCTATCCCGCGTTTACATGCTTGGCAAATCTCGACAAGTGTCAAAAAACATAAGCGTGTGAACGGGATGTTTGGCTTGGCTTGTGTGAGCTTGTCTCGATCCGGGCTAGTGTCGGTTTTTGAACACAGATCAAAAGAAGCTTGCAGCAAGCGCTTACGACGCATTTACATTACGCTTACGCGTTGGCGCGTGTTTAGTGTCACTCACGAGCTCGCGCCGAAAGGGTTTTTAGTGTATGAGTAGTAGGTCAAACGAGGAAACTAGTTTATATTTTGAATAAAAATATGTCAAGCCAAACGCAATAGCCGACACAACTCCAACGTCCACTATGTTTGCCTGTCCGGAACACACTAACGCACTTGCAATTGCAAACATGTTAGTCCAGGTTTGGAGCTTGTGGACGTTCGCCAAGCCTCGGCAAGCGTGTAAATGCGGCATTAGATGTCTTGGTACAGGGTATTGGGTAAGGAGAGTAGAGCTCCTTAGTATTGGGGCGAGAATAAAAGATCGCAAATGTCAGTGTCAAGTAAGTACTTCGACTGTACACAGTACATTGCTGGCTCGATTAATTTTGTTAGAAAATAACAGTTTTGTTTTTCATTTTAATTAATTGAAACCATTTGGAATTCATTACTGATTCGTTAAATGGTCTATATTTTAATTTATTGCTCTTATTACAGGCCACACCCTGTATATAAAACACAAATAAAAACATCGATAGGTAACTTTTCATAACTTTTAATTTCGTTTCATCCATAAAATCGTTGCATTTTCCTAATTGCATAAAACTAATAAAATCATAGCATTAAAATAAATTGAAATCAATGAGTACATAGCGAAATAATTAACATAAACATAAATAGAAAATACTATATTCAAGTACCTACAGTATACATTTATAGAAAGGCAAAAAGTACAGCCACAATCATAGAGCATATCGTTGCTACCTTAGCAGAATTTAAAATTTCTGCTTTCTTTAACCCTTTTGCTGTGTTGAATAGTACAAATCTAATCCCATTGCAATAATGGAAGGAGAATGGTAAACCAATCAATATCTTAACTAAAAATATTATAAAACCAGGTAAATGAAAACTTTGAATAATTGAAATATATGTGTCAATTCCATTTGATAAAAATAATGCTGCGCTTGCTACTGATACTGTATAGAAAGTCACTATGATGCCTGAAAAAAAAATGGTATTCAAGTGGTATTATTAATATTACTTATAGATAAAAATTACCATTGTGTGAGACACTTTACCGGTAATTCGTTGAGCGATAGATGTCATTGCTGTCACTGTTGGTATAAATATAGTCAAATGTGGTGACATCGGTCTATTTAATCGCATATTTTTGTGATCGTGGTCCTCTTCACAGGGCTTTACATATGGCTGAAATGTTATTTTCCTTGTAGAACTTTGGCCCCCGCACGTCGCGTATTTTTTTCTTGACATTTCCGGTAGTGTTTGCGAGCATTGTAGAATTGGTAGAATATTTTGATATCTAGAAATAAAACTGTTTTCAATTCCTTTAGACCCAAATTTTTTAAGGGTCATTGTAACTGAGTTGGGGGAGTAATAAAAAAAAAGGGGAGGTCACAAAAGTATTCTCTTATTTGTTTCATTGAACTTGTTACTTTCTGTTCACGATAGATACGTAGAAGTTTAGTTCAGCACCTGTGTTTAACTATAGAAAACAGCAGCCTGTTTTGCTTTACAAATAAGCATGTTGCGATTGTAGGAAGCATTTTATATAACTATATCAATGAGATTGATAGTTATGATTTGTAGTATAATCTATGAGTTTAATATACAAATATTGTTAAAGGAAAACGATGAACAACAAGGATAATATATTGACAATATTTTGACAAATTATGTCAGCAATTTAAAACCAATACACCACGAGAAGCTAATGAATGAAGCCAGTTAGGTACATTTTCTCTTTTTTAATTTTTGTTAAAAAGGAGTAGTTCTCTACATAACTCGATTTTTTAAACTAAGTTGCATTTCTCCATTGAATTGATATAATATCTTTGCTGTATTCAATTTCGCTGCATTTCTCTTTCCCTATTTCATTTTCAAGTAGACTGTAGAATTGTCTTGACATTGACAACTCATGACATTGATAGTCAGCCAACAGCTGACTTTGACATATTAGTTCGGCTTTATCAAAGTATGAAAAGAAAACACGAAAATCAACGAAATCAACAAACTCAAACAACATTCAAAATTCAAATACCAAGCAAACTTTAATTGAAACTTGAGAAACTTCGCAAAATAAGAAAATTTTATTATTATATTGTACTTTAAATTAATATCAATTTTTCGTATTATACTTTCAACTTTATTGGCATAATCTTTTGTTTCGAAAGGATCACAATCACATATTAAAAGTAAAATACGTTTTCGAACGTACATATGATCTACGGAATTTAGAAAAAAAAATGAAAAACGAATGTGAAATGTGAAATTGTGGAAGGATTTTTCATTTGGACTACGTGTTAGTTACTTTTTTTCTGTTATTTTAAAACAAATGCTTCGATTGTTGCTATTGACAACAATTGCTACCAGTATTAGAACAAACAGCGCAGCAATGACTGTGGCAATCCAATCGGTAGATTTTGAAGTATTTGGCCGGGTTCAGGGAGTATTCTTCCGAAAAGTAAGTAATTATTTTGTAATATTTTGCATCATCTATACCAACATATAAAGCTGAAGTTTATTTGTTTGTTTGGTTGTACGCGCTAATCTCAGGAACTACTGGTTCGAATTAAAAAATTCTTTTTGTGTTGGAGTCCATTTATCAAGGAAGGCTATATGGGCTATAGAGAACGCGGACGAAGTCACGGGCACCAGCTGGTTTGTAAATAAAAGACAAAAAGATAACTTAATAAGAGTAACCAAAAAAAATTCAATCCATACATCTGGACATAGTCGTTAGGACTGATTGCATATCTATATTATAAAAAAAAACCTATAAATTGTCATTACATAATTACTTAATGACTGTTTCCTAAAAGCTAATAATTAGAAGAGAAAAGCAAAGCCTATGCCATAGGCTGGCTTGTTTTTGTACTGTAATGCTTCTAGTTTGAAACTCAGATATATAAAGGTTCGCAGCTATTATGAGGAAAGACTACCTCCACCTTATCTATCCGTCAGGGCAGCCCCAGCGACATTCTGACAAATCATACACACAGTATAATGTTGTCATATTTGGTGTACATATTCACTAGTTATCGTCTACAAACAAACAGTAGCTGAAAGATGAATTCCATGAGTAAATTCAGTTCTGTTATTACATGGTGGTCTTTCATGAATAAGGGGCTCTTCCATAAGGGAGTCTTCTATAAGTGGTTCAAATGATTTCAAAATGCAGTGTGCCTGTAGCATACTCTGCCAGATCAAATCCAACTCTATGAAAAGTTCGAGAATCAAACTCGGAACGGAACCTCTGAGACAGAGTGCTAAAGCAAACTCAACCTAAGGAGCTCGTCAAGGACCTAAGGACTACTTGTCCATGTAGGTTAAAGTGAAGGAACAAAATAGAAGAAATATTTTTATGTTGTTTCAGCATACCAAAGACCAAGCTGACAAACTAGGACTTAGGGGCTGGTGCATGAACACATCTAAGGGAACTGTCTTGGGCCACATACAAGGTCCAACTGAGAAAATGGAGTCTATGTAAGTAAATCACCATAAATGATGCCTCTTCCGTATTTTTTTAATCAGGCCCCATATTGCTCTGAGCCTATTTGACTTTTTTGGAAATTTTAACACTCTTTCTCGAGTGAACACAGCATTAAAAGATCTAAGCGTACAGTGGGACAGACGGCGACTTTATAAATGATATACTAAAACCTTCCTCGAGAACCAGTCTATCCATTGATGAAAATAGCATGAAAATCGATGCAGTAGTTTTTGAGGTTATCGTGAACAGACAGACCGACGCAGCGGAGGACTTTGTTTTATAATATGTAGTGATGATAGTGACTATGTATCTTACTAATTCCATACTACTTAATTCCATGATCACTTATTAATTTATTGGTCTTAGCAATACATAAAAAAACATGACATTTCTGGGACATTATGAAAAAAATTAATTATTTTTAAATCTATTATATTTATAGTATTTTCGCTGTATGATGATTTCCGTGACAGTTCTCACTTTTTCATGTCACGCATACTGTTTTCAACTAAAAAAAAAAACTGGCACAAAAAAAATTATAATTAAACAAACAAATGTATGGAAAAAAATTATCTATTCGAAAAACACAAAAGGAAATCACTTTTATAATTATTTTATTGTTTTAATAGGTAAATGTAATAAAAACCATATATTTTAAAAGTGTCAAACGCGTGGAACGGAGCGTGTGTCAATAGGGATTGACACTAGGCATATTCACTTATATTCGATATATCGAAAGTACTCTATGTTTGTCATAGGATATTCGGATTTAACAAATATTTTTTTCTATTCTATATATTTATAAAAACGTCGTAAAGCTGACTAATAATAACAATAAAGTTATTCGTTAAGTGTTAAGTTTTTCGTTCTGTTATTATTGTTGTTATTATTTTCTTTTGTTGTTTCTGTTTATTTGTTCTTTTGTTATTATTATTATATTCTGTTTGGTACTTACAATGCCGAAAAAAACAAAATAGTTCGATTCCATTTGCTTTGCCAACTGATTCGATATATTTAATCAATCGATTAAATGTCGGTAGGTTGCATCACTAAAATTGTCAGTTACGAACTGTCACGCATATCATCATACAGCGAAAAGAGTATAGTTTCTAAAATGTGCAGAATTTGTGACGTTTTCGCGGGATGAATTTTTGTAATTACCCACTGACTAAAAGCCACAAATGTTTTTCCATGAAAACATCCTGGCTATAATCTCCATTCAAAATTGGGTCGCCATCATAAAGGTATTACTAAAATTTTTGGATTTCTGGCGTATGGTTTACTATTTTCGCGTGTTCAATAAGTGCCGCGATGTTTTCAGTCGCGTTCATGTCTTCGGTTATTCGCATTATAGTAAGTTGAGACAGCAAATTCTCTCAAATACCTATTACTGACTTCACTCGCTCGTACAGCGTGTCCTTAACGTTGTATGAAACTTAAATCTTTTACCAGGCGATCTTCTATTTGTGTTGTACCAGCTATATGGGGCTCTGATAAAGTTTTTATGTAGAGGTCTGCAGATAGTTCGATGATTCACTCGAGAGAAGAGGCTATGGTTTTCTATTAACCCAAGAAACCCCATAGAGTTTGCAAGTACGCTGCCTACTTTATAGATAAACTATATTTGATAAGGAATAGGGGGATAGGCTCTAGTATGTCTTACTCACGCACCATTAAGCGTAGTTAAATGTGGACTAGTGGATAATTTGCGATGTGGACCAAATGCTCGTAAATCACCAAAACACATTAATATTGGTCGTTTTCAAGGAGATTGTTAGGTACTACCGCCAGACGGGCTACGCTGTTCATGACTGCAAAACTCACCTTGATTAATTTAATGACAGTTGTTCCCTGACCATTTAGCAGCAGTATTCTGCAGTTTTGGTTAGGAATTTTATGCCTCGACAACCCTAAGAAACCATCTGTCTTTCAAGGTTACCACTAGCTATATCATGGATACTTCTACAAGGTTGTTTCGTCTGTAAGGGTAGCAGCGAAGTGAACCCACCTGAGCGTAACCTCTCCTAGTTCTGGGGGAATGTCGTGTTAAAATGTTGAGCAAAGTATTGTTAGAATTATCCAGTTCCATACTGACACCTGTTGATACAATGCACTACTTAATGTTTTCCCGAATCGAATCTATTTCATTCACGTGCTTTTACAACTGTTTTAGATCAACAAGTTGCTTACATAATAACTTTTGCGGGATACGCTTTATACGCTTTTACGGGAGAAATTGAACGACTCAACTATTAGGGTTAGCGGTTTATTCACCTTTTCTGTATTAAGCCGAGTTGATCCTTTTAAGGCTAAGTGGATTTTCTCATCTCTTGCAAGTCAATGGTATTAGCGTATTCTCGCTAATTTATCCTCTTGGATAATTGTGTATTCGTAATTAATTCCCGAATATTTCAGGATGCATTGGTTGAAGACAACGGGAAGTCCCAGTAGTCAAATCGAGAAGGCTGATTTTAGAAACCGTAAAGAAATCGCCGAGTATAGTTTTGACAATTTCAGTATTAAAAAAGACTAGGAAATATAATCTCTCTACTACTTGCTTAATTTATCTATTATTTACTGTATAATTATTAGTACCTACCGAATAGTATTTGTTATTTTCCCTTAAATATATGTCTAAAATGATACTCGTTTTTTATTATTTTGTAATGAAAAATAAAAACAAAAACCTTGCTATAAAATTTTAATTACATTTTGCTCTCACGTCAACTTCCATCTCGTAAATGTGCAGAAAACAAAAGCGTATTTCCCGAGGCTGTAATTAAGGGACTCCGGTCGTTACTCTTGTAATGAGTAAAAATTTAGGCTCACGGTGAACCCATTTTGCTGAACGATGATACGTTAAGAGAGATAATAACTTGTTAGGTACCTCCATATATCTCATGGCAAATATGAAATTTTGATAACCGAATTGGGTAAATATGCTTAGTCTCACCCATGAAAATACAATGGAAGTAATTTTGGCATCGATGTCGATACTGTTTAATCGCGTGTGGCGCGGGTTCCCATTCGCCGAATCCATATTACGGGAAGCGAGTCGAAAGATGAGCACATTCTCGGGAGTATCGAGGAATAATAAACCATCTGTTAGGTAACAATAGACGTCGACCTTGAAGGCTTTTACGAAGAAGTTCCCTAGAAAGGGTGGGAAATAATTACGTTCGAGTCAGTAACCCGGGTGTGCGTTATTGATGGGCCCGCGCGGCGGCGCCGAGACGCACGGTAAGTGGGTCAGGGAGGGGGCGAGGGGCGCGCAGTCGCCTCGGCACTGCGCTCTCACATTGCAACCATGGCGGACGCTCCGCCCGAGGTCCTAGAACTTAACGTCGGCGGCGTGCACTATGCCTCCACTCGGGATACGATACTCCGCGAACCCGATTCGCTGCCCGCCGCGGCTCTGCGCGATCCGGAACATCCTCGCGACGCCCGCGGACGCATTTTCTTCGACCGAGACGGAGTTTTGTTCCGGTACGTCTTGGACTACCTCAGAGACGGTGGTCTCGTGCTTCCGGAATGTTTTCGTGAGCACAAACGACTCGCAAGGGAAGCTAAACATTATCGACTTCCGGGATTAGAGAATGCAGTGCGAGAAGCGGACCCCCGTCCGCCGAACCGCGAGAAAGGATGCATCACCGTCGGCTATCGAGGCAGTTTCGCTTTCGGTCGGGACGGTCTAGCCGATGTGAAGTTTCGCAAGTTGTCGCGTATTTTGGTTTGTGGCAAGGTAACCCTGTGCCGTGACGTTTTCGGTGAGACGTTAAACGAGTCCAGAGATCCAGACCACGGGCTCGCAGACCGATACACTTCGAGGTTCTTTCTGAAGCATTCGTTCATTGAACAAGCGTTCGACATGTTGCAAGAGAATGGGTTCAAATTGACAGCAAGTTGTGGCAGCGGTACTGCAGGCGGGGCAGCTGAACTAAAGCCTGGAGTTGACTCTGAAGAAAATCGTTGGAACCATTACAACGAATTTGTGTTCGTGCGCGAGTAAATTTTGCATAAATGGAATATTTTCCGGTGCATCATTCACCTTAACCTTTCGGTAGAAGAAACACGATATACTGCGATACCACGAGTTAAATGGAAGGTACATGGGTTCCAATCGAGGTAACAATAAGTGTGCCATCGAGTAAAAAGTTTAACCGTGGCTGTTCTTAAAAAGCTTGTTGACAAGATTTTTACCAGAAATCTAACTCTTATTAGATAACTAATTTTTCAGACATAATTTAATCCGCAGTTTTACCAAATTAATGTTTACATAAATGTAGATAAATAAAAAGGTATTAGAGTAAACATGTATCAAATAGTTAGAATAAAATGTATAAATATAATATAATACAGTAGAATTAAATAATATGATCTCCTTTTAGAGTTAATGAAAGTGTATTGTAACAAAAACTACTTACATAGATAAAAACATTTTTCTAAACATATTCTTCAGATTATTTTTTATCAACTTTATATTAATGAATTCTTAAAAATTCAACTTTAATAAGAGGGCCATCGTTTTTATACAATATATTATTGCCAAATTATTATATATTTTGAATTTAGATACTGGCATTCAGTTTAAGTGCATCGTTTATATTTTAATACTTAAAAGTCATTACATATTATATTCGAAATCAATTTACCTTTTAAGAGATGTGTTGTGATCGATAAATTTTATTGTTCTAATAGTATTTAAATTTATAAGATCTTTTTTATCTTTAAGTGAATATTTATTTTTATGCAATTTTATAAAATATTTAAATGAATAATAAGAACTACCTAAGATTTTCTCTTCCGGATCAAGTTATGTTGAAAATTATTTTGAACGAATGTCAAAGATTTGAGTAGCGCAAGTTAGAACATTATCGTTCTCCAAAGTAAGTAAATATTAGCGCGAAAACTTAAATAGCTGTCTCTTGATAATTTATCTCGATGGTTCCATTTTTGAATACTGATTGTAAAGCGGTTAACAGTAACAAATTTCCGTTATTCATTTTGAAGATAAAATTTCCAGAACCACAGACGAAATACGATGAGGCATCCGCATCTGAAGCTGTTTCTTTCATTTTTTTTTCTGTGATTTTACAGCTGCGACATCAACTATGGCCTTGGTTGGTCCAATTTAAATGACATTTTATAGCTGCGACATAAAGCTATGGCCGTGGTTGGTCCAATTTAAATGATCTTTTATAGCTGCGACATAAAGCTATGGCCGTGGTTGGTCCAATTTAAATGATCTTTTATAGCTGCGATATAAAGCTATGGCCTTGGTTGGTCCAATTTAAATTATCTTTTATAGCTGCGACATCAACTAAGGCCTTGGTTGATCCAATTTAAATGATCTTTTATAAAGCTATGGCCGTGGTTGGTCCAATTTTAATGATCGCAACCATATCATTAGAATACGAGGGTGTAAAATAAGCAATACTTCCAACAATCTTCCTGCTTGAAAATGTCTAGCGAATTCATTAGCCAAATACCTCATTGATGTGATCGATATTTTACTTTGTATCGTTGTAGATGCTTTAAACATTGTACGCTTAAAAATCGTTAGTAACGTAGGTTGATAGTCATTCATAAAAGAGGTCACAGAATTCAACACGAAAATACAGAACAGAAAACGAACAGTTTTCAACGAAAACAGAACAGAGAAATGAGGTTTATTAAACTTGAGTTTATTTATAAAATGTTTATTTGTTTTTTATATTATTATGCAATATAACAAAGATAATTGTTATTATTCATATATTGTCAACGTCGTTGTGTAGTCCCTAATACACAAATCCGAAACACAGGACCGAGAAATTATTCCAAATTAAATCCAGTGAGGTTCCTGCCTGTATTTGAATATAATTTGTCTTAAGTGTGCAAACACTGCAAAAAGTTGTATATTTTTATCTATGGTGAATATAAATTTAAATATTTAGTTTCTTTAGTAACAATTTGTACTAAAAGATAAAGTTATCCTAAAAATAACAAGAATAAATTAAGATTACCTACTCGTGGTCATTGTTTTTTATCAGCCACAGGACGTACACTGCTGTTTGATAATTCTGAGAAGCATTTTTTTAGGATATTCAAATCATTCTTAATGTTAAAGAATGTGATTTCATGACTCAAATATACCCTTTATTAGGTAATTTC
Organism: Synanthedon formicaeformis; assembly: GCA_945859745.1. Classification (NCBI taxonomy): domain Eukaryota; kingdom Metazoa; phylum Arthropoda; class Insecta; order Lepidoptera; family Sesiidae; genus Synanthedon; species Synanthedon formicaeformis. The sequence continues at coordinate 2,381,385 of OX243963.1, forward strand.
TTAATTTTTCCATATTTCGTATAATTATTATGATAAAAATTTAAATTTCAAAAGTAACATATTTACAAATCTTGTTTGCCAATACCATATAATATTGTAAGACTTTTGTAAAGTAAAAGACAGTTAAAACTTTCACTGTAAATTGACTGGCTGGAATCTCAAGGTCTAGTTATATACACTGAAAATATGAAAGTCTGAAACTGTTAATTCGGAATTGAAAAGTTTAGATTACCTTTCACCGTTAAATAGTTAACTTTTAAATATATGTACAGTCGATTTTTAATATTTTCGTATATTACTCGTATTATTTTTAATGTACCTCAATACAAATAGTGAAATAAGTAAAAGAAATAGTTAAACTCTTGATCCTGTGGTTGGAACCAAATTGATAATTTTGAGTTACCACGATTTTTTATGAAAATAAAACAACTGATGATACATTTTTTAAATGAAATAATGGTTCATTTAACAAATATCGCTGCTTAAAAACTAAAGGGCATTAAAACAAAAAATCCAAAAATATTTTTATTGCAAAAATACAATCACAATCCTTTATATTGTATGTTGCAATATTGTATGTTCATATTGTTGTTGACTTATGGTTGTTATATTCCATATTTACTATATTTTGATCATTTTTTATATATTCAAAAGTAACTTATATGCTTATATCTCTTCCAGTATTCATTTATTATAAGTACTTAAAAATACGCTTCTAACGATATATAATGTGCATATATTTGATATATATCTAATAAGAAAAAAATAGACAAAAAATAATTTAATTTTTTTCGATTGGCTCTCCTGTAAAAAGTGTAATTTTGATTTGTAGCCTTTTATTTTTTAAGCAGCGATATAATATTATAATAAGTTTTTGTATAAACCTTATACATACATTCATATATACATGGAATTGGTTCATATTTGTATTGTATGATCATTATGTGAAAATTACTGCTACATGTTTAATACCTAACAGTATTTACAATGAAAATGTTTTATAATATTTTAATAAATCAATCCTTTCGAGAAAGTATGTAAACTACTAAGAAATTATTCACACAAAGAGATTTTATTGTAGTTTTAAATTATTTATTTGTGTTAGTACTTTTAAAATGTTTATCGTTGTTTAGATATTTTAGTTGTAAAGAATAATGGATTCTTAAAGGATCTGATGTGATTTGAAAAAATAATTTTTACACTATCCCTTAGTGTTTTTCTGATCGAAAAAAAAAACAGTGTTGGAACTGGACATTAAATAAGTAGGATTTCTATAAGAAATAGTTTCGGGGTAATAAATTTAGTTAGAAAATTATATTGTCTTTTTTTTCTTTTTTGCACATTTTGCATGTTTCACAACGACGATATTCAACTATCACAGTTTAAACTTTGATGACATCTCAAAACTGAGTTAAAATCGTTGTTACCAAACCAAAACCGGGTAAAAATGTATTAGGTAAAATATATAATAATATTAGGTAAAGGCAAAAAAAGGTTTTCAAAATACTTACCTAAACACATTTTTACCAGATTTAGGTTTGGTAACAACTTTTTTAACTCAGTTTTGACATGTCTCACTTTTAAACAGTTTTAACAGTAAACTTTGATGAAAACTGTGTTAAAGGCAAAACGTTTTCAAAATAACTAAACATATTTTTGGTGTTTATTCACTGAAGTTTCGTAAAAGCAATCTTTCGCCAAAAGGTGGCCCGAGCTTCGGGGACAAGTGTCACTAATGTTAGATTCAATGATCAGGAAAGGCAGGTGGCCCTTTGATCTTCATTTCCAAGGGATTTTCACCTAAAATTATTGCTAACCGCGTTATTCGCCTACCGCACCTATCGACTTCACCCGAGTAGGCATTAAGAACGAAGCCTCAATATACCCTTTTAGGGCTGACCCTTTCCTGCCTTCAATAAATTGCTTTATATTTAGAGATAAAATATTATCAAAAATATTTAAGTTTACTTTATTTTATGACAGCTTTCGCTCGCGACTTCGTCCGCGTCAAATTTTTTTTATAGAAAAGTCGCTACACAGGCTGACTGTCTACTTGATGGTAGGTTGCACAAGTTTCATAAAATATTTCCCTTTGGCTAATTAAAAAGTTCTATATCTATACATATAAAATAAAGTTTTTGTACGCCTCTGTTTGTGTCTCCACAAATTTCTTATAAACTACTCAACGGATTTTAATATAGTTTTCACTAAATGTAAGGTTTGTATATGTAATTAACAGAAAAAATCACCCGGGCAAAACCGACGGCAGGTCGCTAGTATAACATATAAAGTTAAGTGTTCAAAGAGAAAGTTGTATATTTACTCAATTTTGCAAAAAGCTGAGAATATTGGTCGTTTGCCAAGAATACATTTAATATGGGAAAGCTCCAGACACCTGTAGCTCAACTTTTAAGCGCAATAACAAAATTGGCTAGAATACCCATCTAGAAATTCCCAAGCGACGAATGTCAACTTGAGAATGAATATTATAATGAATAAATAATAAGGAGCTGTGCTTCATAAACAAGTTCAAGCTTTGTTTCCTTTTCCTTATTAAAAATAAATATCATATTTAAAAAAATATTTACATTTACTATTCGTTAAAAAAATTATCCTTACCTACCAGTCCAGAATGAATTAAGAAGAAAAGCTTGGAAAAGTTATGGCTCTAACGTCGTGCCTGAATTGAGTGTATTACAATTTCACATATGAACTTTTCTTCTACTGAAGGAAAAATCTGCAGTCGATTGCTTCTGCTGAGGAGAGGTGACACCAGAAAAATGACATAATTTTATAAGTAGTCGCTTTCTTTTGTATATACTGGATACGCTTAGGTCTCTTAAAACTACGCAACGGATTTTAATGAGGTTTTCACTCTTGGGTAGAGCGTCAAAGGAGGAATATTTTTATATATTACTTTACTAATATTATAAAGAGGAGAGATTTGATTGTTTGTTTGTATTGAATAGGCTCCGAAACTAGTGGACCGATTTGAAAAAATCTCTTACCATTAGAAGCCGACATTATCCCTGATGAACATAGGCTACTTTTTACCGTGGCAAAATGCTTCATTCCTACGGGAAAACGGGTAATAGGACAACGGGTAGTAAGAATTATTATCCTTCGGTACTAATCTTTTTCACATAACTTCTAAACGGCTGAACCGATTGAGTTGAAATTTTATATGGGTACATATTTCGATTGTTTCCTGGATGATTTAAAAATACAATTGGACCCGGTAGGTGGCGCTGCTGTCGGTATGTCAACTACTAAACGGCTTGACCGATTGGGTTAAAATTTTGTATGTGTATTTCCATGGTTTCACAGACACGAATGCATATTATATTTTATAAAATTCCGCGGACGAAGTCGCGTGCAACAGCTAGTATAATTTGTAGAAAAAAATCCATGCTAAGCCGGAGGCGGCCCGCTACTAGTCTATTACCTATATTATAGTCAATAGGTACCACATACTTTCTTGAAAATAATAAATTGCAATTATTTCGGTGCAATAACCATAAAAGTTGTTGTAAAAATTGAATAACACCAATTAATAGGAAACAAGGACAGGTATTTATTTTGAGTTTCAAGCCTTATAGAAAAACTAGCTAGCGCCCGCGACTTCGTCAGCGTTGAAAAAGAAAAAGTAGCTTATCCTGTGTCCCGGACGTCTAAATGTTTATCTACCAAGTCTCATGAAAATCAGTTAATTCTTTTAAGAGTTATGGAGGAACATACATACAATACCTACACTTACAGATTTATTATTAGTATTGATTGATTAACGAATAATCAACTTGACCTTCAATGATTTTGTCCATGTTTTATCATATACTAGCTGCTGCCCACGACTTCGCCCGCGTAACTTTGTAAAATATATACTAAAACCTTCCTCGAGAATCACTTCATCCATTGGTGAAAACAGCATGAAAATCGGTGCAGTAGTTTTGTTTATCGCGAACAGACAGACAGATGCGGCAGAGGACTTCGTTTTATAATATTATGTAAGAATTAAGTACTAGCAACCCCTGGCTTCCGCACTTATGCAATTTTTTCTTCAAATTCAAGTCTTCAAAGACGGGCTGCTCAAACGACTGCAATATGTTTTTAGTATTAGTACTTAAAAGGTAAGAAAGAAAGAATTTTATTCACGCAACACAAAGACACTAACATAACATAAAAACCACAAAACAGAAATTAATAAACAGGCACAAGATGTGTGTGTCCTCGCGGCAGTGAATCGGATAAGTACTGACTCAGCATTGTGCTGCACTTTTTGGCACACTATACATCAACGCTACACAAACATATTTTATACTAGCTAGTGCCCGCGGCTTCGTCCGAGTTGAAAAAGAAAAAAAGTAGCCTATCCTGTGTCCTGAACGTCTAAATGTTTATCTACCAAGTTTCATGAAAATCAGTTAATTCGTTTAAGAGTTATGGAGAACATACAGAAAAAAAAATCTAAAAATGGTCAATTTAGGTTGAGTATATCGGGTGGCCTATAAACACGATATCTCTGAAAAAAAAAGTAACTTACTCCATGACTAATCCATACAGATTTATTATTACTATTGATGTTGCTGGTGGTGCTGCTAACTAAACTAGCTGATGCCCGCGACTTCGTCCGCGTTCAAAATGTTATATTTATTTATTTATTTTTCAAAAGGTACACCAACAGCACAAACAAAAAAACTTATAATAGGTAATACAAGGCAATTTTAAGGTATACACACATAAATACTAAAGTCTTCCTCGATAAATGGACTATCCAACACAAAAAAGACTCAATTCGAACCAGTAGTTCCTGAGATTAGCACTTACAACCAAACAAACTTTTCAGCTTTTAATTAGTATGGATACAAACAAACATATTTAATAAATTATTTTTTTATAGATAGGTATGTACAAATATTTCGTTTAGAGCCAACCCTAATCTTTTAGACCTTTCATAGGTCACCACACAAAGCCTTTGTGGATTACAGAAGAAAATAAATATGTAGGTATAGGAAAGAAATATTCAGTGAAGGGCGCAGTTTCAATCTTTGAATAAATATTTATGTAATAACTTCGTTGTTTATCTTGGTGTTTCCCGTGATTTTCTTTTGCTGCTCCATTAATAAATCTAACATCTGACAGTAAGGTTTAGTTGGTTATTTGGTTATCGGATTTTCTATTTGTAGATTTGCCAAATTGGCACAAGCAAGTATTGGAATTTCAATTTATACAGCTCTCTGTTATCGGAAATACGATGTAGGTATGATTTAGCTATGGAATTTTAGGGATTCATGTAAACTCGACAAATAAAGTGCTTTATCACCCGAAGATTTTTTTTATACTTATTCAAAAGTAATTTAAATGTTTATATCTCCTCTAGTATTCAGTTTTATATAAAAGTAGGTACTTAAAACATTACCTAAATGCTACTTGAAAATACGCTTCTAACGATGTATAATATGCATATATGTGTCGTTCATTGTAAAAGTGAACTATCTCCATGTAACTGAATTTTAGAATAACGAGCTTTTTGCGAATTATAGTGTAGGAAAAAAAATATAAGCATTCATTCATTGTTTTCATCTATGGGATTTTAATGCAACTATTGGAGTTACTTCACTTTTATATTGAAAGTTATGACTAAATGTGATACCATTAGGCAAGAAAATATGGTTTTAAAAATAAGGAGTTACACCACTTTTACAATGAACGACACATATTTGATATAAATATCTAATAAGAAAAAAAAAACAGACATTTTTTTTCGATTAGCTGTTCTGTAAAAAAGTGTAATTTTGATTTGTGGTACCTACTTTTGAATTTATGCAGCGAACTGTTACTTCGATGGTATTTCCGTGACATGGTAATCTTAACCTGATGTTGCAGTATCAAGTAGTCTACGGGATACCCAACTCCTAAGCAACATACAGCAGAGAGCTATATCTGCTGTGAGTTATACATAGGTGTTTGGGCTTAATAGAAAGTCAATGGTTAGTTTATATGTAATTTAATTTTAATATGATCGTAGTGCCTTTTGTACTTGAATGGTGGTCTTTTGTAATGAAATTGTTACTGCCCCAGACGGGTTGTTCAATTTCATGGGCTTACCTAATTTGTGACTCCGAAACGAAGTGTGCCCTGCCCCTACCAGATCTAATGAAATCCTTGAATAACTTATTACTGCTCACTTACTTAAATAGGTAGCTTCCTAAATAAATTTTTAATAGGAATGATAATATTTTAAATGGAAACAGAAGTCTATGACATTATTATGAATCTGAAAGCGTGTTTCTAATTTATTTCATTGTTTTTTTAGATATACTCTACAAAAATGTTTCCAAGATCCAAGGCCTTAGAAAAAACTTGTTTAAGAAGGTTTATGAAGAGGTTCTTAATTAAAATTTGTAATTCGGCATAATATATATATATATATATATATGGCCTTAAAAATGATTAATATTCAAACGTGTGCCGCAAGCCTTATTGAAACGTATTTGCTGATCAAAGTTTATTCGCCTGACTAGTTCAAAGAACGCGCCTAGTTAACTGCCTCTATAAAGACGCTTGGAAACTAAAAATGTAATTTAACATTTAATTACTTATGTTATTTAAGGTTTTGAATATGTTTACAATTACAAAGTGAAGCTTATATATTTGTTAATTTTCATATTATTTCAAACGAAGAAAAAGAGAAATATACCATTGGAATCCACTAGTCCAAAAAAAAAATACAACTGATTTATCCAGCAACAAACAACTGGTTCAGATAATTGCCATAAGAAAAAACCATCACAAGACTGTGCTGCACCTGTAGGAAATGATAAAGTAAGAAATATCATGAACTCTCTTCAGAAATCGATCACGCGCCGTCATTTGTCTAGCTCAAGCTCTTCGTCCAGCTCTAGTAGCTCCAGCAGTTCGAGTTCTAGCAGCAACTCAAGTACTACTTCATCCAGTAGTCAGTACAACATGTTCTGACGATCATAAAACAGCCCGACCACCTTTAGATGAAAACGCCGACCCACAGCCAGATACTTCTAAAGCCAATGTTTCTTCGCCATCCATATTGACGCCAATTTGCGATGAGTTACCATCAGACCCCGAATAGCGGTTCGTAATTACATAATTTCTCCACTTCATTCGGAGGAAAGTGACATAGACCTTAGTGATGACGATCCCAGTTACAATCAAGAGCGAAACCTACGTCAACGTTCACCGTTTCACTTAGATGAAAGACATTCGTCGGAATACATTGCACAAATGCTCACTAAAACATGTGAAGAATGGGGATTTAATACGGATAAAAAAACAGCAGTAGTAACGGATAATGCTGCAAATATAGTAAAGGCTGTCGAAATTGCATTTGGGAAAATAAGCATATCCCATGCTTTGCGCATACACTTAATTTAGTTGCTCAACATATTTTGGGAATTCCTGAATTACAACTAATAATAACGAAAGCAAAAAATATTGTTACTTTTTTTAAACAAAGTTGTGTGGCAAGCGATGAGTTGCGTAAATCAGTTAAGGCTGACACAAAATTGATTCAGGATATCCCTACACGTTGGAACAGCACGTACTATATGATTGTACGGTTTCTTGATTTACGAAATGCTGTAAGCGAAATTTTGATTCGTCATAAAACAGTACCGCCGATGTTAACTGGTATGGAGTTGACAATATTAACATCGCTTCTTAACATTTTACGTCAACTAGAAGCAGCCACTAAGGAAATATCTGGCGATAACTATTCTTCAAGTGCCAAGGTCATTCCATTAGTGCACTGCATGATATCAAAACTGAAAAAACTAGTAATTGAAGAACCTTTAATCAAGAAGGTACATAAACGCACTCTTACCGAGATTAACAAACGAATGGGCGCTATCGACCACGTATCATCATTGGCTATTGCTACAATATTGGACCCGAGATTAAAAAAACTTCATTTTGAGTTCATCTCACAGAAGTTGAGATGAGAGTAAAGAGCTTAATGATGAGAATGATGTGAATTCAGAAATAAATAAAGGTTCTTATGTTTTGATAAACCACTTACTAAAACCAATTACACCAGGTGTATGCAGGCCGAAGCCGGCTGGCCGAGGCCGAATAGTGATATTTTATCTATTAAAAAAAGTACTTATCCATGCTTATCCATGTAACTATGTAACTACAACAATTAGTTCAAATTCTTAATGGAAAATTGAAGGTACAGAGTTTCATTGTCATTGTGTGTTTACAAAGAATACTGTTATTCTTGAATACTAATGCCAATCGTTTTTACGTTATATTTGGCATTTCCAAGGTATTTACATTTAAAAAATATGTTCACAATAACCTTAAAAATAATTTAAAGCCAACATAAAATAAACAACAAAGTATCTTAACCTATTACTCTAAATTTCTTACATTCATTGGATACTCATTGCCCCTTATTTTTGCACAGCATTGGACATCTTCACTGTGTAAACACTTTTCTTCTCAATTTCTTTTATTCTGACTTTTAAAGACGCCATTCTCTTTTAACACATTTTGTCCTGTAATACCTTGATGTATTTATTTTTGTGCCTAACTTGTGTTGTCAGTTCTAAAATATGTCTACAACGGTATTTTTTGGTAGGTGAATAAAACTGTAAAGTAGTAGCCATAGTTCTGCAGTTCTATGTTTAACTGTCCTCGTTGTAGTTAATATTATTGGCTTGTACCAAGGTGATGACATTTTTTAATTTTACGGAGCACATTTAGAAATTACTGCTAATATAGCTCTGAAAAGAAAGCAAATCTATTGGTTAAAAAATACTATAGTACAGATTTAATTAAGTCACATGAAATAGATAGGGACATGTCTCTTACCACTACAGGCAAATTAAGTGTATTAATTGCAGTTCATATCAAATAAGCAAGGATGACTCTTACATTACGTATAAACAGTTCTGCAAAATGTCGGGAGCAGATGACACTATAAGTAACTAATTGCTTGGAAACCAGCTTTCCCATTTCGTACAATCAATCCATTGTTTTTTAAGATCCGGGTTATTGGAAAACCTGCAAAAATAAAACAAAATTAATATTAATTTTTGATACATGAAGTTTTACAAAAATTTATTTTCATTTTATATAATTACGCAAAAAATATCCTTACATATAAAACTTTAGTCCTCCGACGCGTCTGTCTATCTGTCTGTTCGCGATAAACTCAAAAACTACTGCACCGATTTTCATGCTATTTTCACCGATGGATAGAGTGGTTCTCGAGGAAGTATTACAAAGTCACGCGGGCGAAGTCGCGGGCAGCAGCTGGTTTAAGTATAAATACAGTGGAACACTCTTTTTAACATTCCACTAAAAATGACCATACGAATGTAAATTGAAAACTTTATATTTATTGTTACTTACCAATGAAATGTAATTTCGTCTGTTAAAGTCGATATCTTTAGTTAAAGTTCGATATTTCATAATAATAGAACAACAAGCCACTGTGTGTTAATAACTCAGACTTTACAGAGATGATGCAGATGCTAGCGCATGGTTAATATCTTGTTAATAACGTAAATAGTGAGGTTAATAAAAATATTTTTGTTTTATTTTTTCGAAATAAACAACCGCCGGAAACGGCGGAAACATAACAGAACAAGGAATATTGAATATAGTACTCTAAGCGAGAGTAACGTAAACAGTGTTGCCAAGTCAGTAAAACAAAAAATGGCCACACTTCTAAAAAGGTGCTAGAATGTTGAAATTTTAATGCCCTAAAAGTGGCTATAAGTGGCCAACTTTTCTTTCCATCTCAGCATTAGAGTTTGTTAGAAATAGAGCCAAATCCGTCAAAGCCAAATCTGTGAAATACAGATTCACCGCTTGTATTTTTATAATTTTGACAATATTTAAGGACGTATGCAATTTGTATAGGTGTATTATGAACCATTATTACATCAACTTACCAATTTTTTCGTCACAGATAGACAATATTCGTTCAGAAATAGGTATTTTTATGTAGATGAGTGTTAATTTTCGGAAACTATTACTTTTTATTTTGCTGTGATTTTTATACTTTGCCAATGATTAAAAGTTGCCAAAACAGTGGCTAAAATATTTAGCCAATAATATTTAATATTTATGGCTAGTGCAATCCCAAAAGTTGCCAGATATAGCCAAAAAATGGCTAACTTGACAACACTGAAAGTAAATAGCATTAAATTAACACTGATACCGTACTGATACCTACTTAACATAGTCTGTGGTGGATCTGTCATTGCGCGACGCGGGCGAATGGCACTCTGTTGCAGCCATGGTCGTATGGCCCAGGCGGGTTAGCATTTAAGCTTACATTAAGTTTAGACCAGCGAATTCTTTCTTTCATTTATCTCAAAAAATATTGATTGTACATTGTACGTAAAAATGTGCAACAAATATTTGTAGAGAATTGCATAAAGAACAATTTTAGTCCTTGGGCCCTAGACAAAGTGCATTCGATTCGCTAAATAAAAATGTATGGGATTGACATATGCCTTCGCTAAATCACGCGAAGGCATATGTCAATCCCATACATTTTTATTTAGCGAATCGAATCGAATTCACTTTGTCTAGGGCCCCTTATCATTTTTGTCGTAAGGTCAAAAATAACGAAGTTATATAATAAGCGAAAATGTGTTACTTCTTAATATCACGATAACTGGCGTAGTTCACCTTAAGAATGGTCGAGATTCTTGATTTACACTCTCACTGGACCCACCTAAAGGTGGGTGAAAAGAAATCGCTACCTAGAATTAATGTAAGCTTAGGCTCGATTTTCGTCTAACCCGACTGTAGTAGTAGACGTAGGATAATTAAAGACTGCTTGTAAAAACTTAATTTACGAAAACGAAAATTCATTGCGCCTTATATAGAAACTAATCAGAGACGAGAGAGAGCCTAACACGGGAGGCCGTATGTATGGCCCAACTTAAGGAGTTTAGAGATAAGGAGCGCCATCTTAAGCTGTTTACACATTGGCTCTGATAATTCTGCATTGGCGCTTCGATAAAGATGGACGTAGAAGTTCTTGCAGCTGGGGCTATTTATTTATACAGTACAGTCGATATTTGCCTGCCAATGTTGGCGTTAACTAGACCAATTAAGCCAACATACCGCCAAGTATCTCTCTACACCTTGGCCCCATGTGTACAGCGGGCTTTACATGGGTGTCTTGGCGCGCTCCACAAACAGCGTTCACACGTTGGCGTCTCTTTTTTTAAATTTGACCGATATATGTATATCAATATATCGTATTTTTTCCTTGATATATCGACGTCGATATTGATAATATCGACTGTACTGTATAAATAAATAGCCGCAGCTGCAAGAACTTCTACGTCCATCTTTATCGAAGCGCCAATGCAGAATGATCAGAGCCAATGTGTAAACTGCTACTTTGGGGATGCATCATTTTGGCCCCACATGTTGGCCCAACACCTTGGCCCCATGTGTACAGCATAAAAACTGAAAAAATGGCAACAAAATCCGATAAATATAGATAGCGCTAGTGTGAACAGTGAGAGTTTGAGAGTATGGAGAGTATGGAATGAATGTAGCAGTAGTTGACGGAGTGAAGTGCGCCGAGTTGAATTTTGGTTGAACACTAGCCTCACCAGCGCCACCAATTTATCGACTGTCGACGGACACTTTTAATACTCAGAGATTGTCGTCCTTGTCTCTACCCTCCTTAATACAAAACTCTGTTGCATGTATAGAGTTGGGCTAAGGAGGGTAGAGACAAGGAGGACAATCTGAGTATTAAAAGTGTCCGTCGAAAGACGATAAATTGGTGGCGCTGGTGAGGCTAGTGTTCAACCAAAATTCAACTCGGCGCACTTCAGTCCGTCAACTACTGCTACATTCATTCCATACTCTCCATACTCTCAAACTCTCTCTGTGTACACCAGCGCCATCTCTATTTATCGCTTTTTTTTGCCACTTTTTCAGTTTAACACCCATGTAGGATGGCGCTCCTTATCTCTACGCTCCTTATTTTATACATAGTGCATGACAGTTATTCACTGACCTGTAATAAGCACTGGACTGGCTGTCCCATAAAATTACAGATAATTTCGTGTACCATTTTGTTTGAAACGCCGCCGTACGAAAGTACGGAGATCTAATTTTGACGTTTGCGTATTTTTATTCCATAGATAAGTATAATAGTGTCTGCGGACATCGCTAGTTTTAGTTCCATGTACTTACGCTCCATAGCCTACATTAAATGGCGTTTTTCAAATAGACAAAAAAAAATTGATAGCAGCCTGTCCAGTGCTTAATGCTTATACAGGTCAGTGCAGTTATTATTCAACTTGTTGCTGTCAAAGTGTCAAATGCATTTGTCTATTCTGTGTTATTTTATTTATTCCTCTTGCTCTTGATTGACTGATTGTCATATTTGTCATGGTGTCTAAAGGTTGATTTTGTTTTTATCATAATAATTATAATTACTTTGTTGCTATTAATAAGACCGGTTCTCTTTAAACATGAGCAGATTATTATTTAATAACCGTTTTTACATAAAAAGATCAAGTAAGTACTAATTCGCAGGTAATAATTGCTATTTTTCACCTAACCTATTACGTATGTACAGATCTATAATTTTTTTCATGAGTTATTTCGTTCTATTATATTTTCTTCCAAATGAAAAAAATAAATTAATGTGTTGCCTTTTCGTTTAAAATAAGATGTAAGCAAATGAAAATCATTTAAAGTTGTTACTTCGAATATTATTTTCTTTGTAATCTATTTTTCATATCATAACATCACATCACATGGTTTACGCAATATTCTGGATACATTTGCAACATTGATTGTACATTAAATTTCAGTTTACTACAGAAATATATGTGTTTGTTTACCTTAGATTTATATGCGCAACATTTTCGTTGATAAAACAGAGTAACTAAACATAATATACAATAAACATTTGATTCATACCAATTCTACATCGCAATATCAACGTTTTAGCTTATTTTTTCGTGTTCAGTTGAAATGAATATCTAATGAATTTGATCTGTTCTAGCATGGCTAAAGGAGACGAGACAGTATACAAATTTTCCATACACATCCCTGTCAAGGTCATTGTCATACTATACGACGCGGCCGATCGGTCTTAAACATGACGTCACTCAAAAACCTCTCAGTATCGGAGTTTATTATGACTTTAAAAATATATCTACAAGTAGCTGTTACTATGATAAAGAGCCCTTGAAGCCTTCTTCAAAAGTGGAAGCAACGGTAGAGAATATAAAGAAGGAAATAGAGGAGAAAGAGAAACAATCCAAAAAGGATGTAGTTGTTAAGAAAAGTATAAAAGAAAGAATCATGAATGAGTTGAGACATTATTACCATGGTTTTAGACTTCTCTTTATTGAAGTGAGAATATCAACAAAGCTATTATTCAGAGTACTAAAGGGAGACAGTTTAACTCGTAGAGAACATAGACTTCTCGTGACTACTATCGGTGATCTCTTTAGAATGGTACCGTTCATAGTGTTTATAGTGGTACCGTTTCTGGAATTTGCTCTCCCGTTGTTTATTAAATTGTTCCCGAACATGTTACCGTCCACTTTTGAGAGCAGCAGCCAAAAGGAGGCTAAACTCAAGCAGCACTTAAAAGTAAAGTTGGAAATGGCGAAATTTTTCCAAGAGACCTTGGATCAAATGGCACCGCAAGCTAAAAACAGACACTCAGAGCTCGCTAAAGAATTTGCAGTATTTTTCTCAAAAGTTAGAACATCTGGAGATGTCGCAACTAGTGCTGAAATAATGAAATTTTCAAAATTGTTTGAGGATGAGATCACCTTAGACTCTCTTCAGAGACCACATTTAGTTGCTCTGTGTAAAGTGTTAAATGTTTCCACTATCGGTACGAGTGCAATGCTGAGATTTAATTTAAGAATGAAGTTGAGAACTTTGGCGGCAGATGACAAAATGATTGCGAAAGAAGGTGTGGACAGTTTAAACTTCAGCGAATTGCAGCAAGCTTGTCGTTCGAGAGGTATGAGGGCATACGGTGTTCCCGAAGAAAGATTGAGAAAGGAATTGAGGAATTGGCTCGATTTATCATTAAACGAAAAAGTGCCACAGTCACTGCTGTTACTTTCCAGAGCCTTGATGGTGCCTGAACACGTTCCAACGACGTACAAACTTAAGGCCACTATTTCTGCGTTGCCTGAACAAGTTGTTACTCAAACTAAAGCAGCCATTGGGGAGAAAGAAGGCAAGGTTGACTTCAAGGTTTGTATAAATGTTTAAATATTTTTTTTATCAAAATATAGAACAAAACAATATAAATCTTAAACTCATTTAGTGTAAGGCACAAATTTATATAATAAATTTATAGTTTATTATAGAATGTATTATGGTAATTGACCAAATGAAACTTCTTCTTTTAGTCTCCCACTTGAAGGTAGGTTGACTACCACCTGTATTCTGTAAATACAAGATGGACTTTTCGAATGCCAGTGTAGATGTTGCTGGGGAATCTCATGAATTATTGTGGTTTATGTTGTTAAAGACAAAATTGGAAATATTTTAATTGCTATTATAGTTCCTTTGAATATTTCTTTATATTAAGGTCATCAGACAGGCTCACGATAGACTTGATGGTTCTTGGTGCTGGAAGTGTACTGACGACCTTAGTAAGTTATAGTACCGGTTAGTTAGGGATAGGGAGTTTTATTATGAAAGATTCAATATAAAAATTAATAAAGATGTTATAAGATAAAATAAAACCTTATTATTATTTCACAATTCAGACAAAAGCAGAGGCAATCAAACTTGAAATGGAAAAGATCAACGAAGAAAAACGAGAAAGGCAGGAGGCAGAAAGAGAAAAGGAGCTCCTGGAAGCCAAAAAGAGAGAAAAAGAAGATCTCAAAGACAAGGCTCCTATTCTTGACGCTGAAGCAACACCAGTTATGGTCGATACCGCTCCGGTAATTGCGGATGCATCCAAACCAAAGTCCGAGGAAGGAATATCCGAGAAAGACATTGAGGTTATTGAAGACGCTTTAGAGAAATTAGGTAAGTGCTGGCATAAATCCAAATATATTTATTACAAGTTCAATGTCTTAAACTGTGTCTAGGTGTTAACGTTTCCAACAAGTGTAAATATTTGTAACTCTAATCTTATATATCATAGTTAACTAAAACATAATACCATATGTGTCTTTTATGTCTGGTCACTAGTTTTATTTGAAAACTTTGACACAGTATTTCACTTTGATATGCTTTATGTTTTTTTTTTTTATGATTATATTTTGTATACGTACACAAAACATTAAAAAGAAAAATTTTAGGAAATTTATATTTTTTTTTACTGAATAAAATAAATAAATTTGATATTTAGTACATCAAATTAAAACAAGTAAAAGTAATATTTATTAATTTTAATTTAATTTTTTTTTTAATAAATTGTAGGGAAAACGTGACACAAAATAACAACAATAAAAATTTTGATTATCCAATAGCTACTACTAAACTTTACATTCAGATCACCGAAATTTTCAAACAATCTTCAAATTAGCCCAATTTGAAGATTGTTTGAAAATTTCATCAAAATTGGTTGAATGGTTTAGGAGTTCATATGTATTTTATGCATGTTTATGTAACGTGTATGTATACACATATAAATTTTTATGTATAAGATTTTACATATGAATGACAGGGCAATGGGTGTTTTTATGTTTTTCTCGAATAAAATTTATTTTTATGCTTTTTAAAAGTGAATATGTTATTAGTCTGCGAAGTTATATGTTTATTAGTTATGTTTTACATAAGTTAGTTTAATTTTAATTTTAATAACATTCACAAAAAGTTCTTTGTGTCTGTTTAATGTAAAACATATACAATTTTAGCTTAGTAATTTTAGCAATACTTAGCAATTTTAATGTGTTTGAAAATTGTATATGATTTTGATTTAACCTTTTCCACAAGTTGCATTCATTTTTGACGACACGTTGTTTGGTCTAGTGACTAGTAACCCTAGCTATATTAACAAAACGTTAATACATAACAAAACAATATTTATGTATGTTATAAAACAATGTTTACAAAACATTTACCTTTGTACCTGAGTCATGGATTTTTCTATCTATAATATGTATGTATTTACAACAACAAAAAATTAATCTATCTATGTAGTATATCAACTGTCTGGTATCCATAATACTTGCTTACTGTGGAACTAGATGGTGCTGTGTGGAATTTGTAAAGAGATTTATTTATTTATTTATTATTTTTCCTTTACCTGTATTCTGAATTGCTTTAATTAGTTAATTATTTCTATGTCTAAAAAAAATTTTAATAGCTATATTTAATTAACACTGACAATGCATTGGTACTCTGTATTATAAGACTGGACAAAATGTCTGATTATCAGTTACTAAACAAACATACAAAAATGTTGGTTAATGGTTAATTAATGTTTTGTCTCAAATTCACAGCTGAACAAAGGAAGTCCCTGCTCCTAGAGAAAGAGAGTATCCAAGAGTTGAAGGCGGAACTGTCCGAGTACAGTGAGGACGTTAAAGAGATGCATGAAATTGTGAAATCCAAACAGGCCGATATTAAATTGTCAAAGGGAGCTCGCCGGTATGTTATTTCTCATTAGCTTAGTAAGTACCTACAACGCTGTCTTGTAATACATGTACTGTTGATACAAAACATTTGAAGACGTGAGTGGATGAAGGTGATATGTCGCGTTTTTGGTTTTTTTGCATTGATGAAAGTAATAATTATGTCCAAATAAATGATTTTTGGGATGCAATGTCCATTTTTGGGAAATAAAAAGATGAAAAAGGTGTTATAATAATAATAATAATAATAATCATTTATTTCAGACATAGAACATCCATAATTATTAACTATGTATTAACAAAATAATAACAAATATATACATACATCTATGTGAATTATAATATATAAATATTATTATATCCTTACTAATCCTTATGTGAATGTGAGTTTGTTTGTTTGTAACTCTTTCACCCAAAAACTACTGAACCGATCACCATGAAATTTTGCATACACGTTGTCTGGGACACCAGAAAGGACATAGGGTATCTTTCATCGTTCAACGCGGATAAATAATAGAAGTGTTTACTTGCTATCATACCGTTAATATTTTAGGTTGTTTACTCATCAACTTTGCATCATAATTTATTACAAAAATCAGTTCCGTGGTGTGACTTATCTCAAAAATTAAATGTAAAACTTTATACTAGATTTATTCAAAATTGGAATTATGCGACATATCACCTTCATCCACTCACGTCTTAATTTGTAATTTTGTATAGTAACAGTACGGGGGAATAACCTCTTTCGTTTGGTTGTGTTGTGAGCTCATATTTATTCATAGCTCATAGCGTAGCAGCAGTACATTTAGTAGTAGTATTTAAATCATATATTTGTTTCGTGTGCCCCCCTATGTCCCTATCCCTATGTCATTTCTGGTTTCCCAGACAACGTGTATGCAAAATTTCATGGTGATCAGAGTTCAGTAGTTTTTTTGCGTGAAAGTGTAATAAACAAACTCACATTTATAATATTATACTAATAATAAGGATATTATAATATTTTTATATTTTAATTCACATAGATGTATATAATGTTAAATATTATTATTATTATTTTGTTATTTGTTAATAGTTAATGATTATGGATGTTTTATTTGAAATAAATTATTATTATTATTAAAACAAAGTCCTCCGCGGCGTCTGTCTGTCTGTTCGCGATAAACTCAAAAACTACTGCACAGATTTTCATCCTGTTTCCACCAATGAATAGAGTGTTTCTCGAGGAAGGTTTTAGAATATAATTTACAAAGTTACGCGGACAAAGTCGCGGGCAGCAGCTAGTCTTATTAATTATATTATATAAAAATCAATTGCTGTTCGTTTGTCTCGATCAAACTCGAGAACGGCCAGACCGTTTTTTAATTCTGTCTTCACTTATGGATAGAAAGATAATCAGGGAAGGTTTGTATGTATAAAAAAAAATTGGTCGCCGGGCGAAGCCAGGTGCGGTCACTAGTAAATAAATAAATATCAACACATTCCACACAGCACCATCTAGTTCCAAAGTAAGCAACTATATGCTTGTATTATGGATACCAGACAGTTGATAATATACTATATAGATTACTTTTT
This sequence comes from Synanthedon formicaeformis, assembly GCA_945859745.1. NCBI lineage: Eukaryota > Metazoa > Arthropoda > Insecta > Lepidoptera > Sesiidae > Synanthedon > Synanthedon formicaeformis. The sequence continues at coordinate 2,399,549 of OX243963.1, forward strand.
TGTTATTGTAAATACATATACATATTATAAATACAAAACATCCATGACTCAGGTACAAAGGTAAATAAAATGTTAACACAAATAAACATTTGCCTCTAGCGGGATTGGAACCCGTGACTGTTTGGTTAACAGCTTGGGTTACAAGCCACTAGACCAAACGTGTCATGAACACAGTCATGTTCTGGTTCAATATATCGCTGCTTAAAAACTAAAGGGCCATATTATAACAAAAAAATCCAAAAATGTTTTTATTGCAAAAATACAATCACTATCATTCATATTGTATGTTGCAAAAAGATTTATGGTTGTTTTATTCCATATTTAGTATATTTTGATAATTTTTTATATATTCAAAAGTAACTTATATGCATAAATATCTCTTCTAGTATTCAGTTTATTATAAAAGTACTTAAAATATTTAATGCTACTTAACAATACGCTTAATAACTATGTATAATATGCATATATTTGATAGAAAAAAATAGACAAAAAAAAGAATTAATTTTTTTTCGATTAGCTCTCCTATAAAAAGTGTAATTTTGTTTTGTGGCCCTATAGTTTTTAAGCAGCGATATGTATTTAAATTTTAGTTGTGGAATCGTGTTAGTTTTACGAGGTCCGTTTTTTTTTCAATTACGTAATGTAAGAACACTATCAATTATTATTTTTTATATTATCATTATTGTTTTTTTTTTTTTACAGATTGTACCGTGCAGTCAACAACATGATCGGCAAACTGGACTCTGCTCTTGTGCAACTGGAGAACAAGGAGAAAGAGTTGAAAACAACTCTGGAGCAAACGAAGTTTGAGCCGCACAAGGCGAAGGAGCAACTGATCCAGATCGATGAACTGATGCATTCCATTAAGAGTCTCCAGAAGGTCCCGGACGAGGCCAAGTTGAAACTGATCCAGGACGTACTGGGACGATTGGACGACGATTTCGACGGTCAACTCAAACTTGATGATGTATTAAAGGTGAGATTTTTTTTTTAAAAAGTGAATTTGCTTTTGATAGTTCCAACGGAGGCCGTTCGGAAACTGATGATAACAAAATCGAGGGATATACAGTATAATGATGTAGATTGATATGACTGTATTGGATACATTCAAAATTTAATTAAACCACTCGATAATTAAAGGTTGATTATATGACTATTAAAATACCTTCTAAGATGTTTCTCCACCTAGTCACAATTTCTAGGCAATTTACAATTTACATACATGCACTTTGTCAGGGATACAAAAAAGGACATAGGATACCTTTCATTCAGAAAATAATAAAAAAGTAACGTCTGGCCAAAGTGTTATAACTTGAATTTGAGATTTGAATTGTATTGAATGAATTTGAGATTTGAATTGTAATGAGCGAATGTATTGAATGAAAATTGAGATTTCACTTGTAATGAATGAATGTATTGAATGAATTTCAGATGCTGGAGATAATAGGTAACGAGCACGTGAACCTGTCTGAGAAGCAGATGGCGGAGCTGATCGAGCTGCTCGACAAGGAGGAGGTTCTCGAGGTGGAGAGCAAAATACAGAAGGCCCTCGACAAGGCCGCCTCCGCCGCCAAGGAGCACGACCGAAAGACAACCGAAATAGAAGGAAAGGTGAGACATTATTGCTTTCACTACCAGCCGATTGTCCTATACTTATGCTACAGGGAGACATAAATAGAACCACGCACGCACACACACACCCGCACGCACACACAAACCTGCACGCACACACACACGCGGACACGCACACGCAGATACACACGCACGCACGCTCGAACCCACACGCACACACACACACACACGCACGCGCGCGCTTATAGTGAGTCAATACGAGGCGAAACAAATAGAACCACGAACGCACGCACACACGCAGATACACACACACGCACGCACCCACGCACGCACCCACACACGCACACGCACGCACGCGCGCTTATAGTGAGTCAACCGTAACATAGAGATATTGGCCATCACGTAGTTTTCTTTAAGATCATAGAAGAATTACAATTCTATAGTACAGCATTTTTATATACAGTAGAAACCGGATATAACGACTTCGGTTATAACGACATATCGGTTACAGCGACCAAATGGCAAGGTCCCTCTTGAATGCCTAAAAAGATTTAATATTGCCTATAATGACTATCCGTTTATTACGACCAATTTTTGTGTTCCCTCGAAGGTCGCTATAACCGATTTTCACTGTATCCATTAAGGTTTAGCCTACGTAAGCCATGTATATTCATTTCTCCGCGACATGGTTGAAAGCTATTGTTTTTTTTTGTTTTCTACTTACACATATACTTAACTAGCTGCTGCCCGCGACTTCGCCCGCGTCGCGGATAGAACCAGTCTATCCATTGATAAAAACAACATGAAAATCGATGCAGTAGTTTTTGTGGTTCTCGCAAACAGACAGACAGTCGTGGCGGAGGACTTTGTTTTATAATATACTAGCTGTTGCACGCGACTTCGCCCGCGTGACTTTATAAATTATATACTAAAACCTTCCTCGAGAACCACTCTATCCATTGGTGAAAACACCACGAAAATCGGTGCAGTTGTTTTTGAGTTTATCGCGAACAGACAGACAAACAGAGAGACGCGGCGGAGGACTTTGTTTTGTATAATATGTAGTGATTAGGTTTAATTTATAAACCTTTTGTGAAAAATGCATTAAAATACGTCGCTTTAGGAAAAGTTAGTGGATTTACAGACAGACAAACGCGGAAAGCGACTTCAAATTATAATACATATGTTAAAGGAAAGCCCGCTTGTGAAAAATAAACGGATTTTTTTTTATGGAAAAATCCAATTGAAAATCTAAATATGGCCATTTGTCCATCGTTGGAATATTTTCCCGGAATAATTCGGGATCGTTGCCAAGAAGTCAATCGTTGAATGTTTCCCAGTAGCGAGTGTTAATGTTTGCCCTTCACGTGGCCAATGACCTTTGCGACCGTCAAACTAACGTTATCAACAAAACAGTATTGATGACATTATTACCTATATTTAAATTATCACTAGCGACTTAATAATTATATTTGTATTAATTATAACCAGGATGCACAATTTTTTCTCGTCTGTTGCCATTTTCCTCCATTAGTCAAAATTTAACCTAAAAACTATTCTGCTAATTGAACAGAAAAATGCTTTAAAATTGGCAGCTAGGCGAGAATAATATGTAATACTATCCGTTTGCCACGCGACTTTGTTCGCCTAGCTTTAGAAATATAGCCCACGTTACTCCCTGATATATGTATAGAGACTCCCCGATAGCTTTCTACATGTGAAAGAGATTTTTAAAATCGGTCCACTAGTTTTTGAGTATGAATAATCTCAAAAACTAGTGGAATACAAAAACTACAAACAAAAATACAAAAAAAATAGTATATAGACTGATTGAAATGAATACTTGGATGATGCAGAATCCCTCATAATTCAGAACACTTACATTCGGGCTCTGTTCTTCTCTGAATTAACGAAGCATTAATAAATTTTTTTTTCTTTAGAAATATAAACGTTTTTTATTTCTAAAAAGGAGGAGGTTCTCAATTCGATTGCATTTTTAAAAAAATTTTTTTTTATGTTTGTTACCTCAGAACTTTCGACTGGACTGAAACGATTTTGATTATTCTTTTTTTTATTTGAAATCTGGTGCTTCCCGTGTGGTCCCATTTCAATTTGGCCCAGCATTAATAATTTTTTTTTTCTTTAGAAATATAAACGTTTTTATCAACCGACTTCCAAAAAGGAGGCGGTTCTCAATTCGACTGCATTAAAAAAAAAATTATGTTTGTTACCTCAGAACTTTCGACTGGGTGAAACGATTTTGATTATTCTTTTTTTTTTTGTTTGAAATCTGGTGCTTCCCGTGTGGTCCCATTTCAATTTGGCCCAGTGCTGACAATGACATCCATGAGAAAACGTCGGTTTGAAATCGGGTTTTTTTTTTTTTGTTAAAAAGAGTTATTCGATTTGTTTACAGAGTTTGTTCGATTTGATACGAGAAGCGCAAAAGAGAAGAGACATGAAGAAGGCCGTGGAGAAGTTTGGCGAAGAACGAACGCAGCCGAAGAGCGAAGGCATTGTCACCAAACCAGAGGAGAGCAGTAAACGACCGGAGAGTCACTGAACTCGAATGTGTCTGCCTGTCTATCACTTCTAAACTTGTGTAAATATGTGACGGTCAGTTGACCCCGCTTGCCCCCTTCCTGCTGCTGGTTTGTCCGAAAAATGAGGACATACAGTCTGAAAAATGTAAACGTAAAAAGGGCGAATAGGGTAGTTTCAAAAAAAAAATAATAAAAAAAAAATAATCGAATTGAGATTTTAAATCAGTTTAAATAAAGGACAATTTACAGTGCGTATAACTTGTTTAAAATTTTTTTTTTTAATAACAATGGCAAATGAAAAAAATTCTCGGAAGTCACATCGATATAAAAATTGAAATAAAATATGAATTTAAGTTTGTTTTACTAATCAAAATTTATGAATTATTAATAAATATTTTTTTTTTATGAATGTTGTCTGTAAATATAATTTTAATCTTGTTATAATATCTTGTTTATAAATAACACACTTGTTTAGTAAGAACAAGTTTTTAGTCATCGAAATGACCTTAAAAATAGCAAAAAAAAAAATTTACCGTAAAATTGAAATATTTTGCTGGAATCAAAACTTTAAACACACATTTTTCTAAAATATTTCTAACGTTAAAAAATTAAATCAGCAATTAATAGTTTTTATGGAGTTCGCCATTGTTTTTTTTTTAATTCAACATTGAAACCAAACTTTTTAAATTAAATTCAATTAATTTGTTTAAATAAAACGTGAAATAGTACTAATTTTTTTTATTACAAAAAATATGCGTATTCTAAATTAAAAATTTGGTTCATCATATTATTAATAAATTTTTACAACAATAATAAATTGGAGCATCAAATTCTTAATTACTTCAAATTGCGTGTAAACTTTTAAAGTAACCAATAAGTTGGAGTCATCGAAATACTACAATGGAATTTGCGTCACAAATGCCAAAGCGGCACATAAAAAGAACGCCTTTGACAAGAATCATGGCGGACTGTTGCCTTCACGCGTCAATGGTAAAAGGTAGTAACGATCAACTTCTACTATTTCATTTTAAACTCTTAATGGGTTGACGTGAAGTCACATTTTCTTTAAATTACGTACTTATTATTATGTTTGTTTTGTTATAAATGACAGTTCATGCTCTACGCATATGTCACTTTTAAATGTTCCATAAAATTCGTTGTGTTTTATATGGCACGCGTGTTCCATGTTGTAGTAGTTTGATGGTTGGGGTATGGTTTAAAAAAAAATAATAAAACTAAGATTTATTCTCTATATTATAGAGATGTGGCATATTATGGCGACCCTATTCTAACCCCATAGGGCTTATATTACTATATTTATAGTATTAAAATATACATATATTACCAACTATATAGGAGTTTGTTTTGTTGATGTGATCGACCCATAGATACTTGTGAGTAGGTAAAAAAAAACGTCATTGTCAAATCAAAATGTGCACTTTTTTTTTGAGATTCCGAGAGAGATGAATTGAATACATACTTCACTGCCTTATCTGTGCATTTAAAAAAAAACTGCTAAATGCAAGATTTTTTTGTGTACAAGTTAGTCTATTATAAAAAATAATAATAAATAAACTTAGATTAAAGAAGATAAAAAAGTTTTGTATGCAGAGATCAGTTTATGGAAAGTATCGTTTAATTTGATAATGGGGTTTCATTTAAGTTTGAAAGTATTAAAAAAAACCAAATTTTATATTTTTTTTAATAAAAATCTGAAATATTCACAGGAAATTGATGAAAAGAAACACTTTTTACCAAATGCTCTAAAGTGTAAATAAAAAAAAAAATCTAAAGCAATGGCCTGGTTTTGATTGATTTCCTTTTTCATTATTAAAAGATAAATATTCAAGTTTACGTATAAATATCTCTCTATACTAATATTGTAAAGAGAGAAGATTTGTATGTTTGTAACGAATAAACTCAAAAACTACTGTACCGATTTGGAAAATTCTTTTACATATACAAAGCTACGTTATCAGCGAGTAACATAGGCTATAGTTTATAAAGTTACGCGAGCGAAGTCGCGTGCAACAGCTATCTCAAAGGTAGATATACTCTTTGCACATAGCACATTTTGGTTCGACAGCGACGAAATGCTCTCGTAAACATATAAATGAAAATGTTTTATTAAAATATATAGAATAATTAATTATTGTGCTACCCTTAAAATGACAATAAGCATTTTTAAACAAACCCTTTCAGTCCACACGCAATGAACTTGTAAATATTTACCTCAACTCAGCCGTAAGGCGTCCATAAATTACGTGAGGTGATTTTTCGACCCCCACTCCCCCTGGTGAGACTCACGACCCTGGTGAGATGTCGTGAGATTTGGCTCGACCCCCCCTCCCCCTAATCTCACATGAGATTTTACAAAATGCGCATTTTTAGTGTTAATCTGTGCTTGATTAATTGTAGTGTTATTATTTCTACAATTGGTTGTTTTATTAAATTAAGCACTCGAACTATAACAATATTATTGTGTAGGATTTAACCATATTTTAGTGCATAAACATGTTTTACTTGATTTAACTCGGTTTTCTCGCAATTGTATATTACTGTTTCTTGCGGAAAAAAATTACGTGAGATTTTCCGAGACCCACCCTCTCCCCCACATGAGATTGGGTGAGATTTGGTTCAACCCCCTCCCCCCCTAAACACCTCATGTAATTTATGGAAATCCCCTTGAATTAATTACATTTGTGTAATTCTAAAATTACGCCGTACAAACTATATTTTTTTAATTATTATTACAATAATGTACTTTTTTTTTCTTTTATTTATTTCTGTCATTGTCCAACGATTTTTTTGTAAAATCTGTTCAATGCATTTCTGTGATCAATGTTCAGTGATAGGTAGTTTAATTATTTTTTTAATTAAAAAAAGATATCCAGGATTTAAATGGTTCATGGTTTAAAAATGACCGCCAAATAGTTGTTTTTGTTTTTTTTTTACATTGCGCAGTATGCTTATGGTCCAAAAAAAAAAACAGTATACTATACATAAGCACAAATTTTTCCAAGTTATATTTTTCTGTACTATTCACTACCAGTTGCATTTAAATGTGACTCGAAAATTATATAAATATATTACTTATAAATGTTTAGATGCATATAAATAGGCATATTTTGTTTTGTTTTCAATATTGTAGGTGTACTGAGAAATGTTCACTACTGAAATATAAGCAAATAAACAGATCCTAATGTAGATGGTTGTTTCAATTACAGACACTTGTTTACCCCACATGAGTTAAGTTATGTGGTTAAAATGTACTTCCTATCCCCTTTCCCTTTCCCAGGGTAAAATACCTTAGGATTGAAGAGTTCTTCTAGAAATACATGATGGTTTATGTTAGGCATGCCAATGTAGATCTTTTTCTTGGGACCTCATGAATTATTGTAGTTGAAGTAATTAAGGTTCAACTAATCGGCGACTCGAACTCATCGGTGGGTGTGGCTAAAATGCATTCTGTCTCTCACACAGCACAATGCGCGGGAAGAGCAGTCGAGTGAAATAGACAATGATTCATACAAAAAATGAGCACAGAAAAAAACATAAAGAGACCCTTGGGAAAATGCTTTTTTTGACAATACTACTGTATGTATCTATTTCGTATAAAGTTATTTGAACTCTAGAATAACTAATGAATGTTTGTGGCTAAAGGAAAGATTTAAATCGAGAGATGCGGCATTACTAGCGAAAGTGTGTTACAAGATACAACATACATTATACTAAAGACAAAAGTATAAAATACATATACCTTTGTCTAAACACACTTTTAAACACAGACAACACATTCCTTACTTCAAACGTGACTGTGACGATAGCGACGGTCTCAACAAGCGACCGTCACTCACTGTAGCTGGCGTGCAACTGTAGTTGGGTTGAGCGCCTGCGCCCAACCCATTGTTAAGAATTTTCGATGTGTTTTTAGTATGGCGCGAGGAGATTACTCCGCATCTTTCGATTTAAATCTTTGGGTTAAAGTATTTTGGAGTTTTTGTACACTACAGCAGTGACAGTGCTTTTCCGAGTATCCCCCTTAGGGTGGATAAACGGAATAACCGGCCTATTCACCCTCAAAATTGCATTAAAATATGGATTTTTCAAAGATCATTTAAATTAATTTTAAATTATTACTTTTGTTACTAGTTTTTATAGCAACGTTCCTAGTTAACGACAAGATAAATCGGTATAATGCATACTTTTGAAAATAATAGTAAAATAGCAGAGTAATAATCATTCTACGTTTGTATGGAGGAAAAGCTGACTAGACAAAAAACTAGACCTTAAAGACAAAATTAGAAAAGTCTGAATGGCTACAGTTACAAAGTTTTTCTTATATTAGGTCGTCAGACAGGCTGACGATAGGCTTGATGGTAGCTGGCTACCGTCGCCTATAATGTGTTATAGCAACTCCACAGGTGCTGCAAGTGAACTATCGACTAGATTAGGATTTAGGCTAAGGGAAATAAGCTCATATATTTTGATATTGCAATATCATGGTGCTTAGGTACCTTCGATAAGGCCTTTTAATATTAATTTTTACCGCAAGTTACGATGCAATGTAAAAATAGTTCCTAATTTAGACCTAATAGAAGTTAAAGTAGCCTATATATAAGAACTCACTAGCAAAACCAATGAAAGTTCCGTCAAAATCGGTAAACCCATTTTTGCACAGACAAAATTTTTTAATTTTTTTTTGCTAGAGTTCCTTATACAAGATAACAAATAAGTAGTGCAAATTTTAAATTACAGTAGGAAAATATTCCTATGAAATGCCTCTTAGTAGTACAAACAAAAAAGTGCGGTTTTTTTCTACTATCAGAAAGCAGAAATTCATTATGATTTCAATAAAATTTGAAAACTGGCGGGAGTGGCGGGCCAGTAGGCGAGTTGAGGCGCGAACTATCATCCGGTTCTATGTAACTTTTCAATCATTGGTTATTTTTATTTCAACATCCAATTAAAATTGATTGAGCGATTTAGACCAATAGACATCGAGTATAGCGTTACATTGCATCCTATTTAAAGCACGTCATTGGTGGACTGTCGGCCATCTTTTTTAAATTTGAATATTGCAACACCATTGGTACATTAGGAGACGTCATTTCACACCATTTGATGAAGTTGCATAAAAAATTTACATTTTTGACTCTCCCTCACTCATTGTGGCTGCCATGTTTTTTTCATGTGGGGTGTGTGTATATTGATAAAATGTTATTTTAACCCCATATAAACCTTTACAGGTGAGTTTTCTTTTTAATTGTTATATTTATCAATTATCGATTCAAGTTAGATTGTGTATTCCGCGTCCATAGTGAAAGTGCATCATGTAACACTGTCGCCTTCTTGTGAAATTGCATCTTTTGATGTTCGCAAATCAGTATGACTCAGTGTAAAATAATGAAAACTATTTACGTTGAGCGCATCGCGTGTATTTCTTTGTTGATGAGTAATGCAATACAGTGTTTGTTATCAATGTATCGATGCCTCAAACACTTCTCACCCTCGGGCCTCGTATACGTAAATTGTAATGACGTTTTGGCGCCATCGACCCATTTACCGCGAACGGGGCGGGTATAGGTATAGACATCCAGCATTTATCATTTACCTGTTTATATTAAATTACAAAATTATATAAAAAATATTTTTCTATAAAAAATAATAATTATAACCAACTAAATTTGTCTTGCAGTTTTTTAAGGGGTGCATCCAAGCGTCATTTGCAAGTAATTTGTGACAATGCGATTGAACATAATCTAAGCTCGACAACCGTTGCCTTAATACATATATAAATTGAACCACAAGCAAAGAAAAAAGCCAAAGAAATTTAAGGATGTATTAGTATAGGAAACATCCATAAAAAGGATCGATTTATATTACACGGCGCACGGCAATCGAAACATGGACCCACGAATTTTTTACACGATGTTGGCGTTTGATGATGGCAGATATTATTCGGAGCATGATGCGTAAGCACAAAAGAGGAACTCAGGCGTTCGCCTGCTGGCCTGTCACATCTCGAGAACTTCAAACTACGACACACTTCTACATCTGATACCCACACAAGGACACAAGGTAACTATTCATTCCTAGCATAGAATATTGCTATTCACACCGTTAAGGCTCTGAGACGGTCAAACGGTTTGATTCCAACACGTAGATTTTGGATTGAGTAAAACCAATTTGATCGTTTGCGTGGTTGGTTTGACAAACATTTACGTGTTTGAAGCTCGTTTGTTGGAAATTTATATTTTGGTTTTGTTTGAAGCATTTGAAGCTCCGTTTAAAGTGACTTTCTATGGTTCTGTTTGATGCTAATTCAAAGCGACTTGAAATGGTTTGATCAAATACGTAAGGATTGAATCAAACCGTTTGACCTTAAATATTGCTATTCACACCGTTAGGTAGGGCTGCCATCTGATTTTTTTATAATCGGCTAGAGCGATATGCATATAGCTATAATTTCAGAACTCAAAATATACATTTTGAGCTGTAATATTTCATATTGGTATGGTTTTTTAAAATTTAGAGATCCAAAAGTGTTTTATTGCTTACAAGTAGCCCGCCTCTGAGCAGTGGAGAAACACTGAAGCAGACATCAACTTCAATTTATAATATGTAGACTAGCAGGGGATTAGTATACATAATATTATTATTAAAAAGGTTCCTCCACTTATAAATAAACATACAAAAACTGCCCCATTATATTCATTGCTTATTCATTATCAATTTTAATCATAAACAAACAAACTTATTTACAATTAGTGTTTGTTTTTCTTTACTATTGTGAATCATTGTTCAATGTCAACTTTGTATTCAAGTTTACCCTTGTAATTTTCTTTGAAACATTAAAAAAATACCTTTTTTTAACAATCTTGAAAGGTGGCAGTCCTCGCTTAGTCAATACAATATGCATTACCAAATTAATAATTTAATCCAATAGACATGACTTATGAAAGATAAGTTAAGTTTAAGTTGAATATTTACAAATGCAAGTTGTATGGTTTCTAGCTATTAACAAAAATTACATTACCTAATTGCTTCATTAGTGTCAATTAGTTAATGACTAAGTACATTTTGTGAAGTGACAGTAGATTGACTAATGATAATTTTTTCCGCTGTCAAGATATGCAGTACTCGGTAACGTTGGAAAGGGACTTAAACAGTGGGCATGTTAAAATGGAGACAGTTAACCATTATAAGAATCCTTACAGAAAGGTCGGTCCTAAACTATTGCATTTTGATGTTCATAGGCAACATGAGATCTCTCTTAAAAGTTGTTTGATTAGATCTCTGTAGCAACAAAATAAATATAGCATCATTATGTTTTTGTATGTAATTGCCTTATAAATTAAATGGGGATTCCCCCGCCACTTGCACAGTGATTTCCCACTGCAAACAGCATGTGAGTGTTGCCTATGGAATTAAACCTTTTTGTGTCTAATAATATCACCTTAGTATTTAGCGGAACTGTAGTTTAGCATAGAAGTTTAAAATTTTATTTTAACACTGCTTGGTACTTGCTATTTTTTTATATAAATTTTTTACAACAAAAGTTCTAATGTTTAGTTTTTATGTTTCATATTGTTAGAGTTTTAAAGTAGGTAGATGCTAAAAATCACAGGAATTAGGCACTGAATATAATAAAAATTGTCATTGTTATTTTTTTTTATCTGCAATGCAAATACAAAGAGTATTTACCTGCAATGGCCTTGTCTTTACAAAACAAAACAAGCACATTGCAAGGATGTCTGACAACACCCTTTAGTAGATTAACTGATCCTTTTTCTTTGTTTAGAGGCAAAAGTCTAAAAAGAATATTGCCCATTTTTGGAATATTTTGATAATGCGTTTTTATTGCTCCCGTTTAATTTGTGACAAAATGTTTTCAAGAAATGGGATATCTTTTGTCATCATTGTTTACAAAATATAATTATATTTCTGGGAAACCAAGAATATTTTAAAGTTTTAGTTTTGTATTGATATAAGATAGCTTTTTTCTGTTTTGCATATCTCAGTTGGTTTCAAGGGTTGGCTTAGAAAGTTGCTCCTACTAGTCTCACAAATTGTAATATCTATGATGTTTTATTATCTGATCTGTTTATTAATTTTATTAATTTTGTGTTTTTGTTATTTTATGTTATCTTTTGTTTTTGATGTGAAATTAACACATCAAAAACATGGAATCATTTACCCAGTAATTGTAAGTGTTTTTTAAATTATACTTTTTTTTTCTTTATAATCTCAAAAGTTGCCCCTAAACATATGCAGTGATCTTCATGAGTGAAAACTGTAAAAAAAATATGTAACATACATACTTTTTTTACAGTTTTCACTCATTTTTTTTTTAAATATTTTATTGTATATTATCCCTAAATATTTTATTGACGGTGCCTGTGGCTGACTAATTTTTTAAATTATCAATAGGCATGCATGCATACTTAGGGTTTGTTACGGCTAATGTATGAATTCACCATATCAATTAAAGTTGGCTTGGTCTGGGCATGGGAAGTAGTGGCAGGGCACACAGTGCTGTCAGTAAACTGTCAGTGTCAAAAAGAAAAGACACTGTGAAATAAGAGCATGCATGCTTATTGTGTTTTAGCGAGTAAGTAAGGGATGCCAGAGGCCATTTACTGATGCCTTCCTAATACCTTAACTTATAAGCGAAGCCACTTACTATCAAAAGGTTTATTCACAGCTGCCCTGAAATATAGTTTAGCTCCTGTCCACCTTGTTTTTTTTTTTTTATTTCTTTTAAACACAAGCAAAACTAATCTAACTATATATATATTTCTTTAGTAGAATGTATTATCATCTTGTTTTCAGGAATCCAATCGGCTTGTCGGTGAGTTTGATCCACAAGATATAAAGTATCCGAATAGCGTATCACAAGTAGGAATGCCTACATGTTCTTTAGAGCATTCGGAAGCTGTACGACGGTATTGCGCTGCGTTTCCCTCTCTCAAGAAGGGCGAAGAGTCTCCGCTCTTGTATTATCTACCGCCGCCTGCATGGTGTCGCAAATCAACCACTGAACATTGCCAGTCGATAATAATGCAAAGTGAATCTGTCAACAATTGGAACACGAAAACTAGAAAATTCACTGGCAAAGAGCGACGCAATTCTTTCCATTGTCACAAAAAAAGTAACAAGAAGCGCAACAACAGCTACAGCAGATCTTTGGAGAGCAACGAGTGTCTGCCGGAGTGGGTGACGCACGAGGGAGTGTGGGACATCGAAACCCAGGATCCGGTGAAGGAGTTCATCAGAGCTATAGCTTTCGACGAGGGCTACGGCACCTGCGAGAATACTGTCACCGACGAGATCAAAGAGATCAATAGAATGAACGCAGACATGGTGCCAGACTGGGACGATGGGCTCGATTTGGACGGAGACTGGTTCATCACACAGCAGGATCTAGTCTCCCAGAAGCCCAGATCTCCGACGGACGTGGAGTTGTATGCCAAGTTTGAAGCCAAGTTCGACAGAAGCATAGAGGCGTTGTGGCAGAAAGATCAGAACACACCCGACGATGAATATCAGGATCTGCCGATTGATTTCCAGGACCTACTGTCTTCGCCCTCGGACCGGTTGTTCGCCGATCCCTCCACCGAGAAGTGCAGTCTGCTATCGCTGACCGACAGCATTTGGTCGAACCCGTCCGATTCGTTTCCCCCCGTCTCTTGGGAGACCACTTCGCGCATAATGGACGGTCTCCATGAGAGCTTTAAACCGTTGAAGTTGGCCGATCCGGAGCCCGTCTCGGAGCCCCTCTATCTGTTTGAGGGCCAGGACGTTCTCGACGCAGTGCCAATGGTCACGGAGACCATGCGCTCCTACACCGCAATAAATCACAGCCGCGACTGTAGCGGTTTCGCCGAGGTGCCTCCTAAACCGAGACGCGGGCCCCCTTTGCCGCTACCGGACCCCCCCGAACGAGATCCGACTCCCTCACCGCCCCGCGAAGACTTGCTCAAGTCGTCTCTAACGCATTTCCGTCCCATACGCACCGAGGAGGAGGCGCCGCGTTACGCCGATGGCGATACGTTTGATATCGACGGCTCGCTAGACGTGGTCGAGTATAGACGCAGTGAAACGGGAGGAGTGTATGTGGAGAATTCAACGCAGCGTTATCTCGAGTGGCGGTTGGATGGGCGTTTGTTGCGGTACGCCGTGCGGCAGACAGACGCGTCCGCGCAGACTATAGTTTGGGGGGAGTGCGAGGAGTGTGGGGGGTCAGCGAAGAAAATGCGTCCAAACGGTATAGATAGTATATGGAGTGCTGGAGGGGGTTGCGAGGCGTGTCTCGCGCCCGCACCCCCAGCGAGCGTTCCGCCGGAGGAGTTATCGCGCGAGTGGGAAGAGTTACTCTCGGATATAAGCGCAGCTCACTCTCAGTACGCCGGGGGAGGAGTCGCCGTGAACGCTGACGTACTGGAGGAGACTCTAGTGAGCGCCGAACGCAAGCGGCGTCACAGCGCTGCCCTGCGTGGCCCCCCAGGGGTCCCCACCGGCCCCCCAGGCTGCACTCACCCGCACGCTCGCTTCCTGCATTGCTGCACGCTCGACCGTCCGCTAACGCGTTAAATTCGACTCGGGTGCCCCACCGATTTACAAGCACTGAATCGTTTAACTGACCCATACTCTTGAAACTCTATGACAGATTTGACGATAAATGCGCAAAATATGTGTATGTGTGCGCCGTTTTGATAGATTACATAGATAGTTTTTTGTATATTTTTATGTTAAGGTCGACAGACCAGTTGGAGCTCCACTAGATGGTAGATGACTATCAATGGCCTATAACACAAGCAAAGCTACAGGTGCTGCAAGTGCGCTGCCGATCTTTGTAAGATTAAGGAAGAAAAGGGGAAATGGCTCTGGCATCCCTTACTCACTCACCGAAACACAATCAGCACACGTGCTGTTATTTCACGGTGGTCTTTTGTAAGGGGGTGCATAACTGCATAACGCAGTGTGCCCTGTCACCACTAAATTAATACTTTTTGTTATCAATAATTATGTTATAATAGTAACATTTAATAATGGTTAAATCGCGATTTGAGAATATTTAAGAATATATACTGTTTTGACTAAATTAATACATAAAGTCAGACAGCATTCGTAAGAATTATCACATCTGTCATTCAGTTTTACGAAGAAAAAAAATGTCTTTGAAGATTACTGACTATACGCATACAAACTGGCCCAATGAGTAGCAAAGAATTTCGTTGTTCTTAAATTTATGACAAGTTTTAACGCTTTATCATTATCGCTATTTCGTTCTCAATGAACATTTAATATATATATATATACATTAACAAATGCTTAGTAAACCAACGTTAGGTAACGTTGATTTGTCTCTAGCTGGTTTGTGTGCTTAGCAAATAAAGTATGATTCCTTCTCATACAAATAATATTATGTTCCCATTTTTGACACAATACGAAAAAAAAAAAAACTCGACAGAGGTTTGAAGTTTGAAGGGATTTTGGTATTGTAATGTGACTGAAGAAATTTAATTTTTATTTCTCATTCATTGATTTGTATATTTTATTAAAATCGGTTAAACGGTCTCAGTGTCGTATTTCGCGCGCGTTTTTAAATAATTTTTAGTACTATTTAAGTTTTCCCAAATGACGATGGGCCCTCGAGGATATTAAAATGTGTGGTTTCCGTAAAATTGGCATTCGGGATTGGTTTTCTAATTTGGTCTTTTTAAAGTATATATTTTAAACTCTGTACATAAGTCACCGCGGTCCTATTTTTGTTCCCAACTACTGTAAATGTATATCGAAGCGATTTGAGTACTTTCCGTGTATCGGGTTCGGTCGGGCGAAAGATATATATATATATTAGTTTGTGTTGTTTCAAGTGGCATTATGGAGAAATAGTTAGCAATAATATATAGGTATAGTAGAGCCTTATGTACCATAATAATCTGGAATGAAAGGACATAAATATTTAAAAAGAAAGAGAAGGGCCAGAGATGTGCTAACATATCTTATGATTGTAGATATTTTCGGAATGTAGAATAACGTATTTTAGTTCAATTTCTTTGTAGAGATTTTGTATTGATATAAGAATGTTTCATGGAATGCTCTCGCTCGTATTAAGTTTCTTTTTTTTTTTTTCAAAATCTATTTGTAACTTTTCTGAAAGCTGTTTTTTTTTAAATTTGATCACTTTTTTTAATTAATGCTTTTATTGTTATATTTTTTTTTAAAGTTTTTTGTTGATTTAGGAGCGTTAGCATTCGATGCCAAACATAGGACGATTCTAATATAATTCTTACAATAATATCGTCCGGAGTTATTAAAAAAAAAATTTGTTAATTATAAAACGTATTTAGGTGAAACTGGTATATTATTATTTTTGTTAGTATTTTCCGGTTGCATTATTATCAGGCAAAAGATATACAATGTTTTAAATGTTACAAACCTGATTTGGTTGCGAAAATTTCGAAATTCTCTTAACGCTTTTTGTTGAAATAATGGATTTTATGTTTTACGGATTATTGGGAGTTTTGACAATTGAGCGTAAAGGTCGCAAGTGCCCCCCCCCCCCCCCCACCCCCCTCGTATTTAAGGGGCCCACGGAACGAGCGGTCTTTTATACGTGTAGGCCATTGCAAGTTGGGGGGGAGTTTAGGCCCCCAAGTGATTTTAATGGTTTCAAAATTGTCAGCTCCCCAAGTGTAGAGATGTTTAAGAGGGTCTTCGCTCTAGAGTCGAATCCAGAACTCCGAGTGCTATCGATGGCGAACACGTTTTAAGGGGGTTTGTGCCCCCCCAAGTGTTTTTTAAAGGTTAAGTTTTGGTATGTGTTTTATAGTGACCGCGTTCTCTGTTCAATGTATCGAACGCTCTATTTCGGTTTGGAACTACAGTGAAAATCGGTTATAGCGTCACTTACAAGGGACCACAAAAAGCGGGATAGTCTTTATAAGCAATATTAATTCGTTATAAGGATCCGGCATAGGTGCCTTGCCGTTTAGTCGTTGTAACCGATCCGTCGTTGTATCTGGTTTCTACTGTATATATTATTATTTTTTTCAATGGCTATGCCAAGTTCCAAGATTGGCCCCCCAAAGAAACGGGGCCCAGCGTCGGTATAGTGTACAGGGGCCGCGGTATTGTCGTAACATAATAATTAAAAGCCCACAAATAACAGTTTCATGTGTAGGTAACTGTTGTTAGTTATTTTAACATAGGAAGTGTATATGTTATATTTTCGTATATCTTCATTTTATATTTGGGGGGCTCGTCGTGTCTCGCCAAAACACGGCCAAACACGCGTGGCCCCCCTCCAATCGAAATATTTTATATATATTTTATTTTATTTTACGTTTTAAAAGCCTTGCCTAGTTAAAATTTCATGTAAAACTTTCATGATATTCCTCCCCCCCCCCTCGCAGAATTTGCTACTTTTGTGTCGTGTTTGATATATATATTTTATGTAGTGTGATTTACTTCCGTTTGTAACTGAAATTTAAATATTAAATAAAGAAAAATAAAAAAAAGAAAAAAATGTGACATGCAAAAATTTGCATGGAAAGGCTAATATTCTATGTACATAATATTTAGTATATTGTGAAACTAACGTGTAGTCATTTCCGATTTTATAATATGTATTGTTTGTTAATTTTGATTTTAGTTTCTCTATCTGAAATTTTAATTTTGACTAATTTTGCGAACCGCAACATTGTTAAGTTTTATTATTATAATCGTTTCAGATATTGAAGCTATTTTCTTATATATGTAAAAAAGAAAAACAAAAAAATATATATTATACATAATTATTTACGGTTAGGTATTTTTAAAGCTCTTTCGACTAATTAATTGATTCATTTTCATTTCTTGTGTGTTTCACGAAATACAAGTCATTTTAATAATTTCATCATTGCAGAATCATATTTTTCTGTCGTAAGTTTATATATTGTACTTATTCCATTAATAATATTCGCTAATGAATACCTCGAGAAAAAAAAAAATTAAAAAATATATAAAAAAAAATGAAAAAAAAAATGTAATAGAATCAAGGCTGCATATTAATATTATATTTGATTAGGTATTTAATCTGATGTAATGTGCTTATGCACTTGATCGGTCTGGTCTAGCTGTCCGTAAGACCTGGATGGTATGTGGTATCCGGAGTTTTCGAACAGTCGTCAGTGCTGTTTGAAAGCGTGTAAGTCCGCGACGGTTTCATTAAGGGGGGGGACTTACTTTGACATTGATTGCACCGGACGCCTAACCGTTCGCGGGCTTCAATACTACGAAGTCAATAACCAGCCGAATAAGGGAGTGATTACATGTGTTCCGCTCAATTCAGCTTTTGTCCATAGATAACTCTTTTTTAACAAAAAATAAACCGACTTCAAACAGTTTCATGGTCTTTTCTCATGAATGCCATTGTCAGAACTGGACAAAAATGAAATGGTACCACACGGGAAGCACCAGCTTTCAAATAAAAAAAGAATCATCAAAATCGGTTCACCCAGTCGAAAGTTATGAAGTAACAAACATAAAAAGAAAATAGTCGTATTGAGAACCTCCTCTTTTTTTGGAATTCGGTTGAAAATGGCAGTTGTGTGTTCAAAAGCGAGAAACGCAAAATGGACAAAAGCTGAATAATTTTCAATTAATGACTCAAAAATTTGTAATGGTTGTTGACTTCGCATATAAAATTCTTGGACATATTCGCTTCGCCCTCTCAATTGCAGTTAGCACGATGTCACGTGACCAACGGCAACCAAGATGGCGACGCCAAAGTGTCTAGAAAATAGAGATGTGTGTTTGTGTCCCCCCAACAATCACAATGCACAGTTATTATTAAATAATAATAATAAATATTATTATAAGCCACACAGTATCGTCTAATGGCTGTTTTTTGATCAATAATTATATTATATCAATGCATGCATCATTTCAATATTGGACGAGATTGTTCCTGTTTACGTTTCAAAGCTTAAAGATTGTATCCGTTTTGTTTGGAGTTAAGGCGAAGCGTGTCTCGAAGCGCGTTAAGGCAGCGTTCTCAGAAGGCGTACCTCGCCTTAACGGACAAGTCGGCTTGTAACCGACACCTCACGAGTGGCCTTGGTTACACGCGTTAATTTTATTTGTTTTAAATGATGTCAAATTAAATTGAATTTGAAAATTATTCATTAGAGTAAAAAGTTTTCTTGTACGGCCGGGGTAGGAGCTGTACACAAGGGATTTTCACTGCTTGGTGCCAAATTTTTTTCATGAAATTCTGTATTGTCTTTGAAAGTTGATGATTTAAATTGCACTCTTTGAAATTTGATGGTTTGTAGATTTTTTGTTTGGCACTAAATAATTTTGTAAAAATCAGTAGGAGATGAAAATAGATAAATATAAATGTAAAGGCTTTCCATTATTAGATTGAATGTTGATGGAATTCTTGTTAATATTTGCTTAGATCGAAAAGTGGCATCCCTGAATAATAGTTACCATTTCCATAATGTTAGGTTACGCTCACTACTCTGGTTCTTGCCACCTGTGGGAAGAAAATAAATTAAATCAATCCACAAATACGATTTTTATTTCATAATTAAGTACCTACCTACTTTACTATATTTCTACAGTGTAAATGAATAAAATAAATGATGTGATGACATTAAAATTAAAAAAAAAACTTCAATAACTGAAAATATTGTCTATATAATGTAAAGATTTAAGTTTTATTAGATCTAATTCACACAAGAGTTGGATAATTCACATTTTTGGTACAACTTAAAAGATGGGATAGATTTTATTGCAAATTCTATATATTTTTTTTTAATAGAACAAAGGGTGTAAGGTTCCACAGGTATCTAACAGATGGCGGTGTAAGTTAGTTTATTGACACATCACTACATATAAAACAAAGTCGTGTGTCTGTTCGCGATAAACTCAAAAACTAGTGCACCGATTTTCATGCTGTTTTCGCCAATGGATAGAGTGGTTCTCGAGGAGGTTTTATATAATTTACAGTTTCGCGGGCAGTAGCTAGTTTAATATAAATTTTGTTATTTATGTTGACAATCGGTTAACATTTTTTTTATTAAAAAAAAAAACATAGGTAGTGCAAATTGTTTATCTACGATACCTACTATACAAAAACCTAAAATACTTCCGTACTAATATTATAAATGCGTAAGTTTGTATGGATGTTTGTTACTCTCGCGTAAAAACTACTGAATTCTGAACCGATCACAATGAAATTTTGCATGCACGTTGTCTGGGACACAGAAAGGACATAGGGTACCTTTCATCGTTCAACGCGGACGAAGTCGCGGGCACCAGCTAGTAAAAAATGATTAAAATAGCGACGGGTTTAATTGATGCTGAAGCAGATTTAATTATGTTGTAAATTCCGTTTATCCACCCAGGCTAGGGTGGATTCTCGGATATACATTTCCGGGTATCCCCTTAGGGTGGATAAACGGAATAACCGGTAACTATCAACAATATAAATATGTAGTGCCTACACCGAGTATAAGCCTTTTAGAAGTGCCTACAACCTGGGGGTCGCGTTCATATGGGGATCCGCCCGAAGGGGCCGCTAGTATACGTAAATCGATTTAAATCTTTGCCTAAATCTATACTAATATTATAAAGAGGAAAGATTTGATTGTTTGTTTGTTTGAATAATTCTTTCAGTCGCTGTCTGTTTCTCCGCTAACTTCTTCTTAACCACCCAACCCAACCCAACGGATTTTGCTATGGTTTTCAAAAATGGATACAACGAGGAAGGTGTGTGTTTATAAAAAAGTCGAATCCTTGGGAAGTCGAGGGTGAGTCGCTTGTTGCACATAAAAAGTCGGATATTTAGACTAATCTGTGACAAGTGTAGTGGTACTGAAATAAGGATGTTCAAACTTCGGATGATATTGGAAATTAGAATAACAATAAAATAGTGGGCGAAGTTGCCTCAACTCAAAAAGCGAGACTTGACGTTGGCTAGTCACATCTGTCCTTGTCTCGCTTGTGGGGCAGAGCGAGACGACGCTATACAAAAACCACGGTTACACTTTCATCCATTGAAATGCACGCGTCGCCTCGATGCGAACGAAACGCGCCGGTTTGTCGGTTCAAAATATTACGTTCGCGGCAGCGAGTTGTCGGCAAACAAAAATAATAAACTTACCGACTTGTGTACGAACTGATTTTACATTACTTTGGCCTCAATAAAACCCCAGGACTATTTTGGTGTTGCTCTAAATAAATCCTGCTTTTTGTGTTGGGTAAGTAATTTAGTGTTCGCTTTTATTTACTTTACTAACTGTGAAGTAAGTGGATAACTACTTAACTATAAGCAAAAGAATTAAAAATTATATGAGTATTAAATATTTTTTGTTTCTAATTCTAAAAAATATAAATTTAAAATAAATTTGTTATAACAACTCTTATTTAATCTGAGCCTAAGTGCCTTATAAACTTTTTCAACAGTGTTCCTAATAATAAATACTTAGATCTCACTTAGATCTTCAAATATCTTATGATTGAAGAGAAATAAGTGTAGTTATTGTGTTTAATATTTTACAAAACGCACAAAATCTTTAAAGCCTAAACTAAATCTGTCTAAAGCAGTTTTATTTTGTGTCAAAGCCATAAAGATTGAAGCTTTCTAGTGATAGCGCAAATCTGAAGCGCCGTTATGAGATTCTTACCTACCTAAGTAGGTATAAAAACAGTATTTCTAATCTACTTAAGATGTAGCTTAGCCAGCCATTTTTTATATAGGTACTAAAACGCTTACTTGGATAATAATTTAATATATTGAATTTTTTGACAACTTGCGCTTTTCATTTGGTGAAAATATAAGTCAATAATCGCGATGTGCTATAGGTACTGAGTTTAGGCCCAATATAGACTGCTAGAAAGACTTTATTTTGGTTTTTTTTTGTTAGGCTTTTTATTTAATTTTATCTTCCTACACAAGTTTAGTTTCTTTCTTTTCTTAGTTATTTATTAATACTTAATAAAAAATAACTTTTGTATCTATTCATCTAACCAATTAGCTTTTTTCTGACTAGGTGGGAATCGAATCCGCGGCTTTCTGGTCATTAGTACGACGCTCTAACCGACTGAGCTAAAGGGCAGTAAGCTCAGTATAGTCTGTTATAATTAGATAGCAAATAATAAGTAGTTACGCCCTAAGGGCCGCCATGGAGATGGGCAACAGTGATTTTGCCCCTAGAATACTTATCTGAACATCTCGTAAATCTGACGCCTACGAAGCGTGGCGATACAGAAATAGGCTTTCAAGCAAGTGTCTGAAGAAAAGTTTCTAAATATAGGTATACATCACAGAGAAGACGAATGTAGAGATTGCACTCAGTAAATAGGTATTAACAATAATATAATATTATAACCAATTAGAAACTGTTTTGATTATCTACTTATTTTATGCAGAAAGGATATAAATTTCAGATTTATAAAGTAAATAAATGACAGAAGGATGAATTTTTTATATTAAGAAAGATCTTGTAACATATTTTATATAAAATATAATTTGTTAATTGTTTTGTTTGTGATTTTTTTGTTGTATAGTCTATATACTGAATTTAAAAAAAACTTAATTTTAATAAAATTAGTCAATATTTGTACGGCCTTATTAATGACAGAATGTGTATAGTAATATAATTGTGGCAACATTTTAAGCAAATATTATTGTATTTTAGTTCATAATTTTTGTTAAGATACAACAGACGAAGCACTCTATGGAATAAATATGGAAATTGAATGCGCAGTAAGCAGAAAATTCACAAATCAGCGAAGCTTATTAGCGAGTTTAGATGAGAGATAAACCGTAAAAGTAGTGAAGGCATGCTGTACTATATTTAATCCAGGGTTGCCAGCAGACTAACAAATACTGATTATGAGTCTTAAACCAAATTATAATAAATATTATCAATACACTGGACAGTCACTGTCTCCTAGGGCAGTTTCCAACTTCTTACAGAATACCTGACACCTTTCAGATTAATTAATATATTTGTCAGGTATTTCAGTTCAGATGCAAGAACCTATTCTGCAACGTGTCTAAATGCACAGTTGCACACTGTCCTTACCTTAGTTAGCCTCTTACCTTATTATTAAAACAATCATGGTCGGAAGTGCATTTCCGTACATCCCATTCCCATGTGATATCAAGCATTTGTTCCAAAACTACCATAGAGCAAAACTATTAACTTTAAAAGAGACGCAACTCTGTTTATTCTTAAGAAATGTGCTTTGTTTTACGCTGTTACGTCAACCACAAAACAAGCACCGGGGTTTAATATAGAAAATACTTCAATTTAAAGATGTAGCGGCCTTTAATGAGATTAGACATATAGATGGCGCTAAACAATGTATTATATAATGTTGGAGTTAAAAAAAATAATGATAAATATTTTTTATTAGTAGCAATAGTCAGGAAACTTATACAATTAAGCTGTTGAAAAATAAACGGTAAAAAACGATGCATTATTTAAGAGAAACGAAGGTTGTTGCATTTGCGTTACAAGTTAAGAGCGGGTATAAAGAGAAATAGCCAATCCTAGATTTGAATTTTATCTAAGTAAACAGTTTAATTTAATTAATTTTTAAAAATAGATAAATACATTATAAATGAAAGTGACGACTGTAACAGAAAACATAATATAATGAAATTTTCTCGATAGAAAAAAATCACCAAGTGAGCTCTCATTTCCATCGATTTTAGTTTTATTTTCAAAATGACACACAATACAAAGCTAAAAGTGTATCAGTAATTTCACTTCACATATTATCTAAGGCTGTATGTAACAATTTTTCATTTGACATTGTAGTTTACGAATAATTAATATTTAGTACTTTTGGCACTTATGACATCTTTATTCAGCGAGTTGCGCTATCTTCCGTCGCATGTTGTGCGTAGTTCTACGTATTTTGTGTCACTGTCATGTCCAAGGGGCCACGCGGGTGAAATTACAAATTTTGTTTGCTTTATACCCACTCTTAAATGGAAATTTTCGTACAAATGTGGGTATCCCAGAGTAGGGAAGTGTTTCGCGAGGGTTGGCAACCCTGTCTATGCTCGCCCACGTCTCAGTTCACCTATAATTACCCATTGTCCACACTATACCATAAACACAGCTATATGTGCTTTCTCCGGACGTTATTCGAGATCTTTGGAGATATCGTTGATATATTTTATTTGAGAATATGCACCAATTTATTTACACCTTCCCACAAATTTATTCCTGTGGACCAAAACTTTTCATCATTATAATATTTGTTGTAACTATTTTTTAACTAAAGCCAAAAATTTTTTTTTTAAATTCACTATTCATAGCAACTTATTTTTTAGTAACAAATTTTATAGTTTTTTTTTTAAATTTATTCTTAAAATAGTTTTAAATATTTTAAGATTTTAAAGCAATACACATAAAATATTTATTAAAATATAAGTAAAGAAATATTTTTTGTCGAAAAATTATAAAATTGTGTTGTCATAGCTATAGCTAATTATGAAATACAGGTGCAAATAATAAAATAAAAAAATGCAACCAATTTTTCTTTTTATAAATCTTAAACCATGAAGTGAATTTATGTATCCTTCATGTATACTAGTCCTTACATACTATAAAACAAAGCCATCCGCCGCGTCTGTCTTTTCGCGATAAACTCAAAAACTACTGCACCGATATTCATAAAGTTTTCACTAATGGATAGAGTGGTTCTCGAGGAAGGTTTTAGTATATAATTTACAAGGTTACGCGGACAATGTCGCGGGCAGCAGCTAGTCTTAGAAGAAACTAAACTATCTGCAACAATAATTTCTTTAATTACGATAGGATAGAAATATTTCTGTTTTATATTCTCTGAGTTCTGAGTAATTTCTAGGACGATTTCACCGTAGGTAAATACGAGATCATAATTCATAATATACGTGTCGGCTCTTCGAATTACGTAATACTTTAATCCTTCGGTGAAAGGATACCTTTGCAAGGCTAAAGAAGACTTAGTAATGCTCAAAACACGAACTGGCTTACGAGCCGGTCTTTTGTTTTGTTGATCCATCTTGTGCGGAGACAGCGAATGGTGGTAAACGACAAAATTAAATTATTCATACATAGGTATTTAATTTGAAAAACCCGATTCCGCCTCTATCTGTTCCTCCGCTAACTTCTTCTAAACCACCTAACGGATTTTGATAAAGTTTTCAAAAGTGAAAAGAGCGATAAACGAGGAAAACTCTTGTAATGCAAATTAGAATATTAAATTATTATTAGTGGCAGAAAATAGTCTGGCGGTGTCGATATCTCTAAAATTACATATGTGTACCTAATTTGGTCCAACTTAAAAGATAGGATAGTTTTTATTTTGAACCCGGGAGCGTGTAGCTAGTATAAGTACATAAGTAAAGTAATAATAATAGTAATACTATAATACTCGATTACTATACCTTTTCTCGAAACGTTATAGAAGGCTGACGATCCAGGCAACTGTCGCCCTGTCTGTCGAACATTACATTAAAAAAAACATAGGCTACAATAAAAAAAAATTAAGGATGTAACGATAAATAATTTTGCCGATGCGATATCGATGGCTTAATAGATAATTAATCAAATAATTAATGAAATAGGTAACTTGTATTATCTTTCTTTATTATGCATAAAAGTTACTTAAATTTAAGTCCGAGCCTTGAGAAGTGTTAAGAATAAATTAATTAAAATGCACAATCAAAGTTTAAAGGAAACATTTATTTATATTCATTTTTAAGAAATAAAAAAGAAGAAATTATTGAGGCCGTTACAGAGTTAGAATCACTTTGGAGTGAAAATTTATGATTGTGTTAATCTGAAACTGCTGAAAATCATAAATTTTCACTCCAACGTGATTCTGATTCTGTAACGCTCTTAAGTGGCAATTAGGAAAGTGGCAAAAATTAATATCATTACACAATGACAACTGCTTAATATCGGTTGTATTTTGTATTATAATCGGCGATGCCGATATATCGGTAACGGAATTGGTATCGTTACATCCAAAGATTTAAATCGAGAGATGCGGCATTACTAGCGAAAGTGTGTTACAAAATACAACATACATTATACTAAAGACAAAAGTATAAAATACATATACCTTTGTCTAAACACACTTTTAAACACAGACAACACATTCCTTACTTCAAACGTGACTGTGACGATAGCGACGGTCTCAACAAGCGACCGTCACTCACTGTAGCTGGCGTGCAACTGTAGTTGGGTTGAGCGCCTGCGCCCAACCCATTGTTAAGAATTTTCGGTGTGTTTTTAGTATGGCGCGAGGAGATTACGCCGCATCTTCGATTTAAATCTTTCGTTACATCCCTAAAAAAAATTAGTGTGATTTTTGAACACTTTTTTTACATTATAGTATATTTATGCCATGGTATAAAGTTATCCCAATAGTGATCCGCGTTTTAAAAGAACGTCTCACGAGTTCTCTCCGGTTGGGATATTATTTTGAGATAATCTCACCAGACGGATGAGTCACGAATGATCGCAAGATACGCTTTAAAATTGACTCCCTTTGTCAAACCCGACACAACGTTACGGTACCTATGTTTCATCTAGTTTCCACAGTATTTTCAATCCTAAATTGACAGTCATAGGGCTCACTTTGGAATTTTTAAGCACGTAAAAGCTTCTTCATTGTTCGCTCGATCCCTTTACAACTCGTGCCACAAACTTCGAAGAAAAATATTTAAAATTCTTCAATAGTAAACGTTTGCTTGATTAATTAGCCAATTAAAAAGGCAAATATTTCTGCAGACTCAGACGCTTCTGTAACTCTTGAACCCCAGACTATGTAAGACCTAAGTATACATAACTAAATAGCTACACTCACATCAGGTTAGGTTTCCTCCCTTTGATTAAAGCCTGTAGCAGAACTTAAATACAATTCTTGGAACACCCAAGTATTGTGACGTAAATGTAATGTGAACATCGATGTTTGAGAATTATAGAATAAACTAGAAAATATTATTAAAAAGTAACACATTATATATTCTGATATTGTCTTATATCAATGAATATTTAAGTCTATATATCTACATACATCGTCTGCCTCTGTCTACACTAATTTCTGCCCAACAGATTGCGATAACATTTTCATTAGTAGAAAGAGGCATAACACCTTCGTTTATTAAATTTTCAGAAAAAAATAATTCCGTGCAAAGCCACCTGCAGGTCGCAGGTTAATTAAATTCTCCTGACTGTTAAAAATATTATAATAGTAAGGGGCCTATTATATTTCAGTAATACAAGAGCACTAGGTAACGTTGAAATGAATTTGTTTTCTCACGGAGAGGACCGCACACATCCCATCCCGATCGAGATAGACGTTTTATTTATCGCCTCG
This sequence comes from Synanthedon formicaeformis, assembly GCA_945859745.1. NCBI lineage: Eukaryota > Metazoa > Arthropoda > Insecta > Lepidoptera > Sesiidae > Synanthedon > Synanthedon formicaeformis. The sequence continues at coordinate 2,427,052 of OX243963.1, forward strand.
CCTGATACTCGAACTTGACTTGACCACCATGCTGGTAATGATAGCCAGCCAATAGGATATTAAAACACCGAATACGCCTGGTAATTCTATAGGTTTTATTGACTTGGCTCATTCTTTATCTAAATTTTTATTTTTTATTTTCATTTGTAGTTTACTATCTGACCCGACGAACTTCGTATCGAACTTCTGAATAAAAAAATCTACAAATTTTAATATAAATAGACATAAATATACAATAGATGTGTTGAAAATTACGATATAATTAATGGGTAGAATAAATAAGTTACCTATGATCTATTCTTTTTCTATTGATCAAAAACGTAAACAAATATAGCGTCGCCATGGTCACTAGACTGTTTTAAAGATGGGATTTGTACATTAGGCATTATCTAAGAGAGTTGACTCAGTGATTAACTCATTTAGAATTTGTTCGTATTGTTTGCTTAGTTCTATATTATCTTGAATTGTTTGTTTACCTTTTTGATCAATGAAAAAAAGAATACATTATACGTTATCCAATTTCTTGAAACGTCTCGTTGTTTTGGTTTTTTTTTTGTTACAATAAAAATTCTTGGAAATCAGTGGTCATGTTTTATTGAAGTCGTAAAATGGGTCTTGTAATTTTTTAATGAAATGAATGAAAATACCCTCATAGCGATCGTCTGCGGATTGACGCGAGCGCAATTACTGCGCGCAACCGGAGTCGGCTGTCTTTATCGGGGCATTAATATTGGTCGACTCGTTGCGATCTAATGCTAGAGAATAAGGGTGAAAAAGAAACATCCAACAACTTCATGAGTCGTGCTCGGTTTAACAATCTATCCTCTATAATTTAAGTTGTTGCTGGCTTATACCTCTTTGTAAATAAACGAGTGGGATTCGTCGGCAAAATGGAGGTTCTATTTTTAGAATGATTTAATTTAGTATTACAGAAATACGTACCGGCTTTGTATGAATGGAGCCGTGCGTATGTGACCGGAATGAACGCTCGCACAGAAACTGTAGTAAAAGTTTATCGCGGAGAAAATCTATAAAATCAAAATGATTTCGTCTCTCAAAATTCACAAAAAAATTACTTTGAAATGACGCCATGTTGTTCCAATTTTGTTATTGAATATTATTTATCAATACTAATAATAAAATCTGTGAGTGATTGTATGTATATATGTATGTATGTTCCTCAATAACTCTTAAACGAATTAACTAATTTTCATGAAACTTGGTACATAAACATTTAGACGTACAGGACACAGGATAGGCTACTTTTTTCTTTTTCAACGCAGATGAAGTCGCGGACGCCAGCTAGTCAATACTAATAATAAATCTGTAAGGGTTGGTCATGGAGTAATTTACTTTGTTTTCAGAGATATCGTGTTTATAGGCTCTATACATGATACTGAAACTAAATTGACCATTTAAAAAAAAATTCTGTATGTATGTATGTATGTTTCTCCATAACTCTTAAACGAATTAACTGATTTTCATGAAACTTGATAGATAAACATTTAGACGTACAGGACACAGGATAGGCTACTTTTTATTTTTCAACGCGGACGAAGTCGCGGGCGCCAGCTAGTATTATATAAAAATGTTACGTTGGTTTGTGTTCGCTCCAAAAACTCGAGAATGGGTAGACCGCTTTGAATTCGGTTTTCACATATGAAAAGAGGGATAAACGAGGAAGGTTTGTGAATATAATTTGCAAAAAAAATGCTTCCTTGCGAAGCCGGGAGCTGACTGGTAGTTACCATTAAATTGTTAAATACCATCAATGTTTGAACGAGTTTTGTCAAGGTTACCACACGATTGTTCTCGGCCGTTATTCGTCAAACACGTTTACCACTTCCAAGGTGTATTATTACATAAAAAAAAACTTATATAATTCGTTGTCACAACCAGGGTCAGGGTCATACTTGTTAGACTCCTTTTTTGATGACTCTTTTGCTAACAATTTCATTCGTTTCTTCAACTTCAACTACTTAGTCAATTAGCTAAAACCAAAGATTTAAATCGAGAGATGCGGCATTACTAGCGAAAGTGTGTTACAAAATACAACATACATTATACTAAAGACAAAAGTATAAAATACTATACCTTTGTCTAAACACACTTTTAAACACAGACAATACATTCCTTACTTCAAACGTGACTGTGACGATAGCGACGGTCTCAACAAGCGACCGTCACTCACTGTAGCTGGCGTGCAACTGTAGTTGGGTTGAGCGCCTGCGCCCAACCCATTGTTAAGAATTTTCGGTGTGTTTTTAGTATGGCGCGAGGAGATTACGCCGCATCTTTCGATTTAAATCTTTGGCTAAAACAATCGTATTTAAAACCCATAATCACGAAAAATCAGCAAGTAACAACTCGTCCCTGTAAAACTTGACATACTCAACTAGGTTAACTACTGCAAAAATGTTGCGTTCCGAAGGAGTTGCCAGAAATTTTCCAATAAATAATAAAGCCGTGTTCAGCTACGAATATTTAAATGTTAATTTAATTAACTAATTTGGGTTTTATACAAATCCAATTATCGTATAATACATGTGGACATAACATAGCACGACTGCCTTGTAACGAAATGCAAATCGAGAATTCTTACTTATCTACATGTCTAACTTAATCCTAAAATATGTTATGTGTCATGTATTTTCTTCATGTTTCGTTATACATACGATCCATTAAGAAAATACTCGTACATGTACAGTCGGCCGCATAAATCGATTAACACATTCAAAAGTGCAATACAACTGAACACTCAACTTACCTTATTATTTACTTACGACTAGAGAACAAAATAAAATTTGCGTACAAATGATCGTAAAAAGCTTCAGTAAGCAAGTTGAGTGTTCAGTAGTTTTGCAATTTTGAATGTGTTAATCGACTTATGGGGCCGACTGTACGTACCTCCTAGTAGTATACTGTATGTATCAGATTAATTTATACGAAATTAATAGTTTTATTAACTAACTTAGCTGTTGAACGCGACTTCGTCCGCGTAACTTTATAAATAGCCTACGTTACTCGCTGATATTATAGCTTCCAACAGTGAAAGAAATTTTCAAATCGGTCCAGTTAGTTTCGGTGCCTATTCAATTCAAAAAAGCAACCAAAGAAATATTTTCTCTTTATTATTAATAATAATAATAATAATAATAATCATCATCATTTATTTCAGACATAGAACATCCATAATTATTAACTATGTATTAACAAAATAATAACAAATATATACATCTATGTGAATTATAATATATTATTATATCCTTACTAATCCTTATGTGAATGTGAGTATTAGTATTAGTATGTGAGTAATAATATTAGTATAGACTACGCTCCCTGCATCTCACTGATGTAATTTTTGTCTGCAAATTACATGTACACATTATCTTCCTCGTTTATTGCTCTTTCCATTAGTGAAAACTGTATCAAAATCATTGAAGAAGCATATTTTATTTTATAATATGTATAGATATAGATTATAATTTTAATTTTTTTTTTAATTTGGCTATTGTGAATTCTTCTCTCGTTTCTTTCTTCTAAACTTTTATTTCGTTTCATAGTGCCACAATAAGTTTAAGATTTTCATGTTTTCTATAAATGTGGCATTTAATATAATAATTGGAGAGGTGAAGGAACGACCTCGCCGTCGACCGTTTGGTCATAACACGCGAATTAAATTAATAACAAACCCAATCTAATCTGCATATATCACACAATATGAACCGTATATCCGCAATCCGATTGATACAACTATTTATTTAAAAACATAGACGAATTACTGGAATTTGTGCTTTTGATGTATGTAAATACCTAAGCTTTAAAAGTTTACTTTGAAATTTTACAGTTATAAATAATGTCAATTTTTTTAAAAAGTGTACTGCCATTGTTAATTAAAAAAAATTGTTAAAAATTTTCCCATTGTAAAGAGATTATTTTAAAAATAATTTTTATTTATAAAATTTTTCTAAAATGCCTATATATGGAATCAAATAATATGTTATAGTTGAGTTTCAGCATTTTTCAACAGAAGAAAAGACTAAAAATAAAGACTTTAGCAATAAAATTAAGTGACTATGGTTAAATAAAGTCAATACTATACCGCCAAATATTTTTATTTACAACTTAACTAAATATTATGTTTTAGTAATAACTATTAAGAGCGTTACAGAGTTAGAATCACTTTGAAGTAAAAATTTATGATTCGCGGCGGCTCATAATGCCATGATGTGTTTAGTTTGCAAATAAGATATTAATGTCGTATTATTTGTAGTTTTATAAACTAGATAATGCCTCAAAAATATTTTAAAATATTGGCATAATTTTCTCATTAGAACAGTTTTTAAGTAGCCCTTTATTAAAACTAGCGGTCAACGTTCTACGCAGAAGTGAGATATTAGTAAAATTAAAATTATATGTAAAAAACTTATAAAAATATTGATTTTCCAAAAATTCATATAATTTATTAGATAATAGTTTTAAAAAATTTACGATTTCTGTAAATTTTCATTCAAGAAAAGTATAAACAAAAGTGTCACTTTTAGTAATTTTTCGTGATATTAAACGTCGTGATATTAACGAAAAAAGGCTGTTTAAAAACTGTTCTAAGAAGAATTCATTTTAAAATATTTTTTAGCAATGTACTAGATTAAAAAACTACAAATAATATAACGTTAACATCTTATCTGCAAACTAAACATCTGAAAGTACTGAAAATCATAAATTTTCACTCCAACGTGATTCTGATTCTGTAACGCTCTTAACTCATAAGAATTAAATGAGTGACTGATCCCTTACACTTCCGCAGTTTTAATTGAAGAAAGTGAATTGTAACACGGATATATTAGATAAGCATACATTTACATGTAACATTATCAATTAGCATAATCTGAGGAAACCACCACGCAACCCAACAGTCTATTTGAAAAATCGTCATGCTTCATGGATGTATTTACCTACTAATGACCTATACTATGTTATTTGTATAATGCACCTACATACACAATTTCAAAAAAAAATTAAAACTAGCTACACGCTCGGCTTCGCCAGGGTTCATAATAAAAACTATCCTATCTTTTAGGTTGGACCAAATTGTTACGAAGTTTTATCAAATTCGGTTCTGTGGTTAGGAGTTCATTGGCGTCAAACAACGTGAACCGAAATTTCTACTCTTTAGACAGTGATATGTTAAACAAGACAGGATGCGCCCCTACCATACTACTAGTGATAAAAAAATGGTCCTCCAATTTGCACATCTAGTTACTAAAAATAATTTGTTTTCATTGCCATCTTAATACGTATTTTTATTTCGTATTGGCGTATTCTGTTATTGTAAAGTGTTCTCATTGGTTGGTTGGACATATCACTGGTAAGTAGGCATTTTCGTATCTTTCTACGCACAGAATGAACACCCGTCATTCGTGCCAATTTCCGATTTTGACACCGGCGCGACGGTGCCACGTACTAGGAGCGTTAGCCTTGTCCTTACGAAGTAATATAGAAGTCATTGTCTTTAGACTAAATTCAACACCTGACACTATGGACATGCACGTAGCAGATATATAGCGCCTTTAGGCTCAATAGATAGTCGCGGAGTTAGTTTATAATTTTTAAATTACATAGCTTGTTCTTATTAATTCCTAACATTGTCATTTTTCTACCAATTTTATTTATTGATCAATTGATTTTTGCAGGAATGCACGATAGTTGAAGGCATGGGTCAGACGGAGGAGACGCGACGTTCGCGTGGAAGTCCTGCCCGACGTTCCCCAGATCTTCCACCGTTGCCACCGCCCATACAACCATGCAGTGGTTTCCTCGGGAACGTGAGTACTATTCATTTCATCCAGCTATTTTCATTTATTATATCCTAATATCAAAATTATTAATCTCTACAATAGGTGTCGTCATAACTTTAAAATACTTCTTTAGAAAGTGATTTTTTTGTGGACAAGTTTGTCGGTTCCTCATTCTACAACAGTGATAGGAAAAAGTTTATAAATAGGTGCTTTCATTCTGTTCGGATCGCAACATGTTTATATGTGCATTTTAAATGCTAATAAATTACGTGTTGTTCAAGTAATAATAAGTTTGATCTACATGGGGGAATGTTATAAATTAACGGCTAATGCCAAAGTCGCCAAAATATTTATATTTGCAGGTCGTTTTCGTATATATTCAAAAATTATGTTATTAATAAATAGTTGAATATTATGAATAAATAATAGTTAAGTCAAAACTTGTCACTCTCATACATTGTTCTTGTTTTTAATAGGTACTTTTTTAATACGCAAATTACCTAATATGAAATTTGACAGCTAAACCGCCTGATTGGCCCCAGAAGTTGACCTTTATAAAAATACCCATACGTGTCAACTCCAAATTTAATGGTGATCGGTCGAAACAATGTTGGAGCTTAGCGGTTTCATACAATAAAAACATACATTCGTTATGTGTACACACATACGATATTTTAAAAACAACTTGGCTCAGTCCCTGATTTCTGACGGAAATTGTTTAAAAGTTTCCTATATCCTTTTTAAACCAACACGATTATAATTTCTCAAACTGATAAAGCACGTTTTGCAACATACAATAACACATTTCCAAACTCGAATACAACAACCTTTATGTATATTTCGCTTGTGAAACGTGACTCCAACATTGCCATCTCACAGGGAAGTAGTAAGTACTTTTATAAGATTTTATTCCATAATTTTACTTTCATCTTAGCTTTCCTAGTAGTAACATGTAATTTAAAAGACCCGCCTCAAGTAGGTAGTCATTTAATACTACATATTTGATTACAAATCAAAATAACTCTTAAATCTTGTGAAAAAACCTCACGAGGATCAAATATCCATCTCTGATTGAAGCTTGAGCGACGCAGACGCATAATTTACGTAGCGTCGAATCCCATAAATTGATACTGCGTTTCGTCGCAAGCCATACTCAATAGAGACGGCACGTTCCATTTCACACGCTAGTTTTACAATTAACATAAAATTAAACAAGACAACTCGCGGACCGTCCGTCTTGCTTTGCCGACTTTCCTCTACCGACTTATCGACTTTAAAAGGTTTAACGGTATCACCCGCGACCAAAGTGACGCGTAAATCAAATCCAATGGCAGAAGAGGCGGCCTTGTCGGTTTTAGTTCAACGGGTTAATAAGTCGACGTGATGAATGGTGGCGAGGATTGCCGAGGACGAAATCGAATGTTGACGGCACATAAATGTAGTTATAGGTCTCGATGCTTTCGGTAATGAATGTGAAATTGGGATCTTTGGCGTCGTGATGTTGAGATCAACACGTCAATACTAAGAGTCGTGAGACAATAGTTTAGATCTATTAGATAATATATGTATACATATTACTAAATGGATTTTTATGAAAGTTTACAGTAAAATAGTTTATACATGAGAATAACACATAAGTTTAACATATGTATTTTATAAATGCATAAAAATAAATAACTATTGCTAACCTATAAAAGAAAATTACAAGAAAATGATCGATCGAGAAATATTCGAATAAATTGTTTCCTGATACAAAAAGCGACAAAATAACCGTTACAGTTTGCTAAACTGTTTTAGAGGCTGAACAAGCAGTACGCGCCGTATAATCTTATTCTATAACCATTTACTAAAACCCTAGAGTTGTTGCATTTTCAGTAATCGTTATGTTTATAGCTTCAAATAACAACACACAACTGCCCACTGGGCAATGGGCTATACTGGGCTGACCTGGCAATTTATTTATTGTAAATATAAATACCAATATAAAAATTAAACGGTGTATTTAAAATATTTCTTAAATTTTGTGGTTTTTTTGGTTTTTTTTTTTTGATTAAATAAGCGGTCACTAAATAAATTTTATTTTTATTTAAGCACATTAAAATATTCTTTAATTTAGTCTTTATTTCATAAAGTTAGGTCAAGTACTTTTGAAGATATTGAAGATTTTCTAACCGACCCTTTTTCTTTGCCGTCCAGTGTATTATCAGATGTATAGTTTTAAGTCTGCAATTAAGGCATTACCTTACATTACTTCCAAAGTGTCTTAAGAGCTTCTTAGTACACTGTCTACGTAGGCATTTCGATGAGTACTGTTGTTCCTTTATAAACGGCATTAAATGTTTGCGCCGGGGGCAGCAACGCAACAGATTACGTCCAGGCGCAATCTTCTTACGTCCATAAATTGCTCGTCGCTTACCTCAGCTGGCCAAAGCTCTTATTAAGGCCATAACGCAGATCTCATAGTAGCTGCGGGCCATTCAAACATAAACAAAGACAAGTGAGACGGCACATTTACGTGCTCTATGCTTTCATAAAATTTACTAAGAAACGTTACCGCGTCGTCTGGGAACTCGCTTAGTACGAGATACCTTCAAACGGTAAACTGTCATGTATATTTTTAAGGTACAAACATTCTTTTTAAATTATATTAGCTGGTGCCCGCGACTTCGTCCGCGTTGAAAAAGAAAAAGTAGCCTATCCTGTGTCCCGTACGTCTATATGTTTATCTACCAAGTTTCATGAAAATCAGTTGATTCGTTTAAGTTATGGAGGAACATACATACTTACATACATACATACATACATACATACATACATACATACATACATACATACATACATACATACATACAAAAAAAAATTCTAAAAATGGTAAATTTAATTTCAGTATCATGTATAGAGCCTATAAACACGATATCTCTGTAAAACAAAGTAACTTACTCCATCACCAACCCTTACAGATTTACAGATAATAGGCAGGGCTTTTTTGTGGGGGTACGCGGGGGCACGCAATGCCCCCAAAGGAATTGCTTTTTTATATTGTTACTTACCTAAATATAATTTCACGGGTACAAAAAATTATGGACTTACAACTTTCGAGAATTAGCGTGCCCCCAAAAAAGAAGTGACTTAAAAAGGCCTGTGTATAGGTATATAATATACACCTATAGATATAGTTACTTACAAATGTAGTAAATTTTATGAGTTACTGTCCAAAATAGGGCCGCTATATTGTATGGGGCGCGCTTGCCATAAGGAATAAGGCACGCCTTCTCTTTAACTTTTTTCTTATTGCCCATTTGTTACAATGTTTTTAAAACGAAGGCGTTGCGTGTTAAGGCCTTAGCACGGTGAAGGTAATGAGTTAAAAAATGAAATGTCCGCCAGGATGTGTGTCACAGAGCAGAAACACTAAGTAACGGTTGGCTCTTCGCCAATTAAAGTGCTTCAGTTAATGTTGGGGGAAAGACTCGGTCCGTGTGCCCACTTGTTGCTCGCTCGTACATAGTACAAACCGTTGCTTTAATCGCCACGATCTTGATACGTACCAACCGTGGAATATCACCGACATTAAAATTCATTAAATTACTATTCACATTTCAAGCTTAAAAATTTGGTGGTTCAATTTGGTTTTCAAATTAAGAAATCCGAAAACAGAAGCCTTTAAAACGTATAGATGTATGGATAAACGCATCTATGAAAACGCATATATTGGGGATATCCAAAGTAAATATATCATCAAAAATTAACTAAATTTAACGAAGCCATTTAATTAATTTATTCTCTACTAGCTCCTGCTCGCGACATCGCCCGCGTTAAAAGTAAGGGATGTGTAGCGCCTGACTAAATGTGTAAAGCAATATAACGTCTGACATCTTTGCTGTTATAAAATTTTCAGGAGTTGTATCTTTATTTTTAGTAGATAGCTGGTGCCCGCGACTTCGCCTGCGTTCAAATTATATACTGAAACCTTCCTCTTGAATCACTCTATCTATTAAAAAAAACCGCATCAAAATCCGTTGCGTTCCCTATCTAAGCATACATAGGGACAGACAAGGTAATTCCATGGTAACTCATGTTACATTTTTACTTCCCTATTGAAACTAACAAAGCTAGCATACCATATTTATAATTATATGAACTACCCCCTTAATGGAAATTTCGTTGTTATAAAGCATAAAATGTGGGTCTCGTTTTATTTTGAATTTTCTAGGTTTAGTTTTTGTAGTTTCAATAAAAATTGTTGGTAACTCACGTTACCTTTGGCGACATTAGCTTTTAGGCTAGTATGTACCCAATAAAAATTCTGTTCCGTTTAAATTAAATAAGAATATTAAAAATCAAATCCGTTTTTATTAAATGTCTCACATATGAGATCATTAGCAAAATTAATGGTTTTAGAAACACGCATTTTTTAAGAGAATTAAATAATGGTCACTCATGTTACATGGATTTACCCGACAGACTGGAAGCGACTTTGTTTTATACTATGTAGGGATTACATAGTTTTTTTATCAACCTTTCAGTAAATTAATTTTAACTGCATTTTTAAAATCTGTTCCATTGAAAAATATGTAGGTAACTTACACACACTGTATGCTAACGCAATAAAATGTTATTATCATAAATGTATTCGTTTTGATGGCGTTTTAAAGATATAGGTTCACCTCTTTGTCATGTCGTACAATGCAAAAATTTTTATATCTCTTTCTTTGAGAACTTCATGTAATAGAATATCTTATACTTAGTTGCGAACAATGCTTCAAAGGAGTAACACTTTGGGTTTCACTCGGTAGTGTCAATTTTAATACTCAACTGCCCTCTATTTATGAGTAAGTTTGTTCGCTCGTCGCCGATGCCAAAGGCCTGAATGGGGGGCTTTATACCTGAGCAATATCCGAAGACAATAAGGGCCAGTGCACGCTTGACCTAACAAGTCTCTCAACGGGGCAGGATTATGCTTATTTAGGTTTTGTTTTATAGAAAACCACGGTCCTATACATAGATTGAAGCGAAAAGAAAGATTAGTGACTCACTCTCCACAAATGTACCTCATATACTGAGTCCAATGAACTCAGTATCATTGGCACTGCCTTGCATGCACGTGATACGTTAGAAATACGGACACGGTTTTTGTGGGAATTGAATGTATTTGTTAAATCTGATTTTTAATTATAATTTGATATGGATATATGGATTGTGAGGCTACATAAAACTAAATGCCTAATAGTTTTATGTAGCCCAAATATCGATGACGTAATGTACTGTAAGAATGTAAGAATCTTTCTTTTTGCTTCCATCTACGGTCTTATCTAACGCGACCGAGCGGTTGTATGCAGCGAGAAGTACGCCCTTTGAAACGTCGACTTTTTGCTATGCATACGGTTAATGCCTTATATCGAAACAACAATTTTCTTGACAGCTAGAAAATTGCGCGGTTATAATAACAAGATAACATTTTTGCGGGATGTTACGACCTAACTTCAACGTGTATCAGGTGTTGTTAGTGTGTTTTGCGAAGCTTTATTGGCGATTATAAATTACAAGCTTTTCACTGCGGGTTCGTCTGTCTTCAGTTTGGATATACGTGATACTGATGTGTACCTATTACGGTTTTTTCCCTTAAAATATACTTTGTAATAAGCGTGTATTTTTTCAACTGAAACCTGCTTCTTAAGTTTGACGGATAATTTTTTTATCCTTCTATTTCAAGCAAATTTTTTTTTAGAACTGGCCTATCTAATATTAACAAAATATTAACTATCACATTTGTGTATCAATTATAATTTAACTATGATTTACTTTATACCGAAGAAACTTTGTTTCTTTCTTTCTTTTTTGATCAAAACAGTCTGATGAGCAGACTGTCGGTTTCCTAACAACATTGTAGAAACATTGTAGCACTAATTTACCTAACAAAATTGGATATATAAATCTTAACACTAAGCTATCTCCACACACAATCTTCACCCGGTTAACTGTAAAATTTCATGTTGTAAGTATTTGTATCTGATACTTGGATGCAGGTATTAATTAAGTTGGGGAGCTTGGGCGGTCCGAGTGCAAACCACCAATTAGTGGCTACCCATATAATACGGGTAGATCATCCATCAACGTCGTTCAATGTAAATCTGCAAACAAATAAGTTGGTTTTATACATAAATTTCCTTGTTCTAATGCGTAGGTAAGGCACATAGCACACGACGTATTTTTAACGCGCAGACGACGCGCGTTTCAGGAACGCGCGTTTTCGGCGCCGTAGATGTCGATTATTGCGTTTGTGTCGATTCAATTTAGCTTAAAACGCAATACTAACGCGCGTATACGCGCGTAGGGGCCCCGGGTTCGATTCCCGGCGGGGTCAACTTTGGAAATTTTAATATAATTTTCAAAATTGACTGGTCTGGATTTAAAAGTAGTGGTAGGGCACACTGCGTTTCGCAGTCATTTGGGCAGCCCTTCTGGCGGCAATAACCCTACAGAATACCACCGTGAAATAAAAGTATTATGTGCTGTTGTGTTTCGGTGAGTGAGTAAGGGGTGCCAGAGCCCATTACCACCCACCCTATCCCTTTCCTTATCCCTTATCCTTAATCCTTCTATGGTCGGCAGCGCACTTGTAGCACTTATGGCGTTACTTGTGTTATAGGCGACGGTAGCCACCTACCATCAAGTGGACCGTCAACCTGTCTGTCGACCTTAACATTAAAAAAATATACTCAACGCGCCACAAGTCGTTGTCACGACTAGAGTACAAAATAAACTTCACGTACAAACGATCGTAAAAAGCTTAAGTAATTAAGTAAGAAGTAAGTAAGTTGAGTGTTCAGTTGTTTTGCACTTTTGAATGTGTTAATCGACTTATGCGGCCGACTGTACAACTACAGCGCGTCTGTATGGCTGTATCTGCGCGTATACGCGCGTTCCACGTGTGCTTAGGTTACAAAGTTGCGTTCGAATCTCGTTGGAAACGCGTATACGTGCGTCGTCTGCGCGTTTAAAATACGCCGTGTGCTTAGGCTCTAACAATAACAATCTAGCAACCCTCCCCTGGCTTTTGTACGGTGTTGAAATTTCCAAAAATCCATTCTTAGCGGATGCTTACGTTAGGCGACTGGTACACTTACGGTATTTACTGTGATCCGTCAATAAATAATTATGTAATCGTGGTATTTATTGAACGTGCAGTCTAGCGTATTGATGGATGTCAATATTTTTTCTATTAATTTCTAGAAATACTGACATCCAACAATAAATACTGAAGTGATGGATCACAGTAAATACCGTACGTGTACCAGTCGCCTTATAAAATAAAAATATTTTACTTATTTCAGCTTTCTAGACTTAGTGGTCAGCACAAATAATTTTATTTAATTTCTTATAAATTGTTAAGTAATTTCTTGATAACTGTTGCATGAATACGTATTAAGTGCATGAAGTGCATGAAATTATTATTAATTAGTTTATTAATTAATTTGAAAGCTAAAATCATGAATAAGGGCTTGCATACACCTAAACGAAATCAGTACCGTTTTGCAACTGAAAACTGCGTGTCAAGTATATATATTTTTAATTGCATCAGTGAACTTCGTTTCGATCGATAAACGTCCAACAAAAAAAAATTTAAAATGCCTTAAAACGTTCACATTCATACATTGTAACTGCGGGTAACATGTCAGTGCCCCTTGTACTGTAAGACCATTACTGTCAATAACTGTTTTTTCTCTGACATCACTATACCTAGATAAACACGATTCTTATTCCACTGTCAATCTTGTGGATGTCCTTGTCACATCACAACCCTGATTCTCAACAGTATCTACATTGTGTAGGTAACCTTTTTTTCACATTTCCCTACATATCTGCAGACGCTTACTTTGTAAGGTTTTTGTCTCTGTAATTGGTGTCAAGTCAAGTCGGCAATTCAAGTGGAATAATTGAATGTTTTAACACTATTATAGATTTACTTAAAATAGAAAAAAAAAGGCATTGTGTTTGAAATTTTTTTTGTTGTGAAAATGGTATTTAAAGTTATTTTTTTAATGAGGAGTTATGAGAATATTAATGTTGATTTTAATAGTTAATATTAACATGAATTCGTAAAAAATACAGTGTATTTAACAATTATCTGGTCTCACGGTGTCATCCGAATCTAAATTCAAAGAAATCGGATTTTCTCTCTCTCTGCTTTCTTTCGGCAATACTCGGTTTTTCTTATTAGTAAAAACATTTTAGAGAAGACAAAATTAGTGCAATTTTTTTGGGTTACAAACTTACTTTATAATTAATTTTTTTAATCAATAGGCATTTTCTGGGTGAGCTTGCTTCATCGTCGGCCTCGAGAAATCTAGATGTAGACCAAAACCAAACCCATTATTAATTAAAAAATATCTACATTTATAAAAATAGTTTGCTGACAACTATCAAAGCACAGCCAAAACTACTAAGTTTAGACAGCTGAAATTTGGGACATAGGTTTATTTTATAACGACTTCTAAGAAATTGTTTTCGATAAGTGCGAATCCAAGTTTAAGGGTTATAATGTATATGAAGTTTCAATGGAAAATACGCATGAAAATCTCCGATACATGTTGAATTTTCAATTGTGCAATTTGCAATAAACATGGAATATGAACACATCGACTGGATTCAAGTGTAGCCCACTTGCAAAAAGCGTTCCACGAACGAAATGCAAAACTGCGATAAGCAGCCTTTATTATACCATACTTTATATGTATCCACCTCCCCGAAGTGGGGCAGATGGTCGCACGAACCTGCTGGCACACTTTTCATGCTAACACAACTTATATTCATATAAATATTGTGCAAACGCGGGTAAAGCTTGATATATACTGCTGTAAAATGCAATAACGATGGTCTAACTCGTAGCATTATGCGTATAAGTGTGGGTTGCGTATAAATGACATTGTCAAATCAAAATGTGTGAGAGAGAGCATCATAAAGTAAATTAAGGAGACTTCACCTACACTTGCATAGAAATATTACATGCAGATTGGTAATTGGTTATGGCGTAATTCCTTATACTTAATGCCTAAATACTTCATGGATTTTAAATATTTACCTTTCTTTAATCCGCGACTTTTTCTAGACATCTTTATAAGTTATAGCGACTTTATTTTATCTAACATAATAGTTTTGAATACTGACAAAGGCAATCAGTTAATCAGGCTGTCCCTTGACATAGGCCTCCTTCAGGCTCTTCCATATCTCTCTATCCAGAGTAGTATCTGGATCTATCTACATAGTATAAAGTGTCTAAATAAAGTAGCTATTAAAACAATGAAATATAAAATGAGTTAGTTACTCTAAATTTAAGGAACTGCCATTTAGGTCAATGCAATTTGAAATAATTTAGGTAATACTAAAGTTACGATTCTACAAATCCAAATCAACCGCAAAGTAATTGTCTCAACCTCTGATCTTTATTAGACTGCAAGTAGGACAAAATTGACAAGACAATTGGACTTATTATAGTCACAATTTCTGCGGATATTGAAATCTTTAACGAAGTTACCAAACCGTTAGATAATTCCAATGTCAAAGGATAAATGAAAGAACAAGAAGTGAAACTAGAATGGTTTGACGAGACAGTAATTGATGTTTATGTAACAGTGTTGTTGTTTGTTGTTTTTGCATTGTTGCGTAACGGATCATATTCAACAACTGCAAAACAAGTTACAACTATTTAAATTGTGAATGACGAAAATTGTGTTACAGTAAAGACATTCCAAGCTTTCAATCTTCATAAGAGTTCTATTATGTACACAAACAAAGCATTCGCTATTCATAGAAGAAAAATTTATGATGGAACTCTTGTCCCACCATTTTAGACCTTAAATTCATCGTCCGGTGAATTGTTGAATATATTTGGTACATTGTGGTCATCAATCGAGTGAAAGCGTATATTACAAATAAGAATAACAAACATGATTACTGCTCGCATCCATTGTGCTCGAACGAAAGTTGTATTGTATGGCTTCGGAAAATGTTATGACCAAAATTGCTTCAGAAAGGTTTTGTCGCTTTTACTCAAGTAACATGGATGCAAAGAGTAAGAGACAGTGTAAACATAGGGAAATTATTTGAATATGGTGTACTTAAGCAATTATAACAAGTTCACACAACGCAGAGAAGGGTATTTAAGGTTACAGTAAGTAAAATAGATGAAGACGTTACCTCAAAAGTAAAAGGTGTACAGTCAAAATTAGTAATAACTTCTGGTATTGATGTCAAGAAACTAGTTGTGTTTCCTACTATTTCAAGTATTATGGAGAATGACAAGTCGACGGATCGATCGGATCGGCCGTGAAAGCAGTGGACGCCTCAGGCTGTGGAGCACTCGGCCACCGGCTGTGTATGAAGGTCACTCAATTGCATACTCCGCGCCCAACGAAAGTTTATGGTTTAATTGTTGGGCGGTCAAGTGCAAGGAAAAAGTACGGAGTTATATTTTTAAAAGTTACTGTCGATAATTCCACACCTTATTTATTTGTTAAAAGATATTTTCGAATTACAAAATACAAAAATAGTTACAATATACGAATTATGACATTTCCTTAAAACAGTAAGGGGAGGAATCAGCCAGTTTTAGTTTTAGTAATTTTTAGCCAGAAAAAGCTTTACATTTCCAGCATAAGATTTGTTTGCAGGGTGGATCTTCTAAAAAGATAATTTATTTCTTTACTGTCAACATTTAATAGTTTTTTGGTTTGGAAAAGGTACTACATAAAAATAAAACAAACGTTATAGGGGTTGCACGTGACTTTTAGGATAAATGATAACCTTTTAAAAGTACCTTCTTAATAAGTCGCAAACAGTCGGCTTCGTCGACTCACTTTTGCCTAATTGCAATTTCAATTATCAGCAATTGAATACTGAATAAATGGGGCTAAGGGTCTTGTTTATTTATATAAATCAATTTAATTGATATAATTGTGAGATTCGTCCTCCATGTAGGCAATTTAGAGCTCAATAATTATTCCATTAACGGACACAATGATATAAATACAAGTTAATAATGCGGTATCTTAAATTAGTTGGTTTACCTTGATGATATTATTAGTCTGGGGCATGTTTACTTATATAATAAATTATAAATTATTATAATTTGTTTTAAAGATAAAGATTTCTATTACGACATAACTATGTTCTTGTAAATATGTTTATCAAATTTACAAAACTTCTATTATAATATATCTTCGCATTGACAATCTCTAAGAACGTGTACATGACATGGAGAGACCAAATAATGGGCTTGTTTTCCCGTGTACCTTTAGCTGTTCCCTTGATGGTACAGTGGAAAATAAATTTTAACTGCTGTACCCTTTGTTTAGATCTATAAAAAATTGTAAATCCGATAAAAAAAATTAAACAACTGGCCACGAACACCTTACCTATACTTACTGACTGCATCACATTCACTTGCTGTATAAAACTCGAAGTATCGTAGCAGAAATGCTACGATGCTACTTAAAAATATGTCGGTATGATTGTGTTTTATTTGAGGTGCAACACGTGCATTTGAGGGTTGTGCGTGTAACGAAACGTCTGGCATCGGTGCGGGGGTGTGTGGGGAGTGCTGCGCGGGCGGTGGCACTCAGAGTCTGGAGCACGCTCCAAGGGGAATCGCATGGCCTAGAGGGATCGTGCACTTCATTCCTTCGGCTTTGAGTTAACTACTGTTATTTCGATCGTAGTAGTGATAGACTGTCGATTACAATAAGATTAGATGTCAGTGATACTCCCGATGTCGTCCTAATTATGTGTAAACAAATAAGTACAGACTCTCACGCCGGCCATTCGGACGACATCAGAAGTGGGATGCTGCCCACCATGATGGATGAAAAGATGGAAAACAAGATCCGCAACCGAGACGGCAACCGGAACAATAGCACGAACATTGCACTGAAAATAAACTACGCATGTCGACTCAACACATACAATGCGTATGGCAAGACAAGATGGCTGCCGTGCCGCGCCGTCATAACAAAAAAGTGGTGAAGTCCGGGCGAAGTGACAAAAAAAATGTATACCGTGCTAGCTAACGTTCGACGCAATTCTACAATAAGTGAAGTTGTTGTGGAAGTGATATTCGGGTTGACCGATATTCGTTTTAATAATTTCAAAAAGACAATATTACGCTTCACGGTAGCTATGTTAGAGTGTTGTTATACGATACGAGTGAAACAAAAACGTGACAAGTTTCAAGTAAAGTTAAATGCATCAAAGAAGATTGTTCGCTTCGCTGCCACCGTGAAGAGCGGGCCATGTGGAAGCCTCACTGCCCAGCTGCTTTTATAGGGGCAGTGGCCCTGGATATGTATTGTAACATAAAGGAGGTAAAAAAACTGTGCAAAGCGCACAGTTACGCAAGTAAGGTCTTTTTGTTATTTCGACGGGGTTGCAATATTTCGTGTAAGACAAAGCGTTTGTCTATTAATAGAGATAAGAGAGTTTAATCAGTGAGTAGTGAGTTGTAGTCAGTAACGGTTCGTAACTCTATGGTTGTAGTGTAGTAGTACCTAGTTGAATTGTAGTAGTAAATCGTTATTGGTGATGGTAAAATGATTTTATTAGATGATGGTAATAAAAAAAAAAAAAAAAAAAAAATAATCATTGAGGTAAAGTCGCGGTATAACAAGGTTAATTGATAGTTAACATTTGCTTTCTTTCACTGGAGCAGTTGTTAGTAATATTCAAAGATTTTATTACAATGTAGTGTACCAACATTCAATTTCAAACAAGGCAGAGTATTGTACTGTGGCGTTCGCCGTGGGCTGGTTGACTGACGGATCAAATAGATTGACGTAGATCAACTTTTTATAATTTTGGACTGTAATTGAGTGAGGTGTCACTGTCATCTGTCTGAGCCATATTTCAATTCAATTATGTTGTTTATGTTATTGTTATTGTCAATATGTCAGTAGTGAAAATATAACAATAATAACGAATTTCTATGTTAAATAACATTAAAATTTACAGTTTTGGGCTAGATAAGTGGTTGAGAATTTGAGATAAACAATTTTAGTGGATTAACAGGTGTATGTAACAATTCAGAGCATTTTTGTTAGAAAAACATTAATAATCTACAACTTATTAATCGAAATAGGATTTGGATGCCGTCTGATTCCGATAACTCGAAGCTATTAAAACAAGAGCCCGTGGACAATGTATGAAGTGATTGTCTTGTATGATACCTATTGACTTTATCACATTATGTTTTTGTCACTAGGAGAGTGACTGTTGTGTAGCTGGATGCTGTAGCAATTGTGATGTCGCTGGTGAAGGTGGCAGGCACAGAGTGTGTTTAAGTGGTAGTCACGGAGAGCGCTATGTAATGTGGTATAGACAATAGTGAACCCGTACGTAGAAACTAAAAATAAGCGTTTGTGTTGGTTTGATAATAATTACTTTACTCGAGTTATTGTGATTCAAGACCGGTTTCTATTGTGATAGGCTTTTGTAAAATAAAACAGTAATTGTAATAATTGTAATACAAATTACAAAATATAAGACTTGTTCGTATTAGAGATAAAAGGGTTCAGGAATCTTTATGAAATAAAATGCAAGCGAAATGCATCGGACCGAGAGCCTACTCCAAAATTTAAGATTTACCTCAAATTCAAATTTAAATCATTTAGCTTTCAATATCAACTTGATTTATGGACATAGTACGATTCAGTAGGAATACAGCCATGTAATTCTATGTTTGGTGATATTGTTTTTGAGATTTTAGTGAACGCAATCAAAACATTTAGATTGTAAACTTATTTAAAGTAGGTATTAGAAATAGACCGTTATGAACTTCAAAATGTTAATAGCTTCTAAGGATCGGGCTTTGTTAAAGGAAGTGGCAGGAAGCATGCATTAATGAGACTTTATTAGCGAGAGATTACATAGAGCAAGGTTACTAGTCAAGAGTTTAAGAATTTAGTCGGGGGTGAAGTGTCGGACAAAAGAGGGGATTGGTCATCAGAGAATCAGAGAGGGAGAAGGAAGGTGTGCAGTGGTAGCCCTCGGGGCTAGCCGTGCGGTGAGCAACTTGTGAGGAAACGGTGGCGGTGCGCGCTGGTAACTCGCGGAGTTAGCCAGGCGGCACGCGTTACGCGTTGAGTTTTGAGAGCTGTGTTGGTGTTGTGACGCTGAATGCTGTACTCCCGTCACTGGCCGCAAGCCCCTGGCCTGCCGCACTCTATATGGGTGTTGGTCCCCAGGTGGTGGTGCGGAGCTGTGGTGGGTGCAGTAAGGAGCGACATTGAGAGTTGAGAGATTTACGGGGTGATGTTGAGTTGAGAGGCTTAAGGGGCGATACGAAATTGAGAAATAGATGCTGGGTTAAGGGGCGGTGTGACATTGAGAGATAGTAGATTATGACATTACGAGATACATATTGAGTTTGTGGATTTCTGAAGCTCTGGAAAAGTGAACTTTGCTCTATGTAGGCTCTTACACGTTGGTGATGAGTAATATGGGGTGTATTGAGCGTGGAGTAACGTTATGTTTTCTTTTAGATTAACGCACGAGGGCGTGCGTATGTCAGGAAGGCCGTGTCGGTATGATTGTGTTTTATTTGAGGTGCAACACGTGCATTTGAGGGTTGTGCGTGTAACGAAACGTCTGGCATCGGTGCGGGGGTGTGTGGGGAGTGCTGCGCGGGCGGTGGCACTCAGAGTCTGGAGCACGCTCCAAGGGGAATCGCATGGCCTAGAGGGATCGTGCACTTCATTCCTTCGGCTTTGAGTTAACTACTGTTATTTCGATCGTAGTAGTGATAGACTGTCGATTACAATAAGATTAGATGTCAGTGATACTCCCGATGTCGTCCTAATTATGTGTAAACAAATAAGTACAGACTCTCACGCCGGCCATTCGGACGACAAATATATTTTTCCGGTATCCTTTAATACTGGCAGCAAACAAACATAAACGAAATAAAAAGAATGTAATTGGATATACGACATTTGTAGTCTGTGTCTATTTTTGCGTGAATTTATGTATGTTACTTCTAACGCGTAATTTACACCTCGTTGAAACGTCGGGACTCGGGAAACAGACATATTTATGGATCCTTTCATTGTGAGAACACAAAGTGTTAAACATAAGGAAACGACTAACACAAACTTAGACTTTAGACAAAAGTCTAAGCATCACAATTGCTTACATGCATGATTTCATTGGTTTTCTTTATTATGATTTTTTAATAACATCCAAACTCAACTTGTGTTCGTAACTGAAGTCCGCTTCCGTCTTCCCATGGATACCTACAATTTTTTCTCATTGATCGCTCTTTCCATTAATGAAAACCATATCAAAATCCGTCTCTAAAGGTCTACTTGTTATAGTACGATATAAGTGTCTTTAAGTTCGAGTTACAAGCTTTGTAAGCCTCGAACGTAAATCTACTAGTTATGACAACCCATCTAATGAAAATATAATTTATTTTGATAATTGAGTAAATTTTGCACTTAACAGCTCCTGCACATAGCATATTTATAAAAAAAGGATCGTAGTACAACAAATAAAACTAAGCATTTAGCAGTTTTTTTATAGATAGTCACAGGTTAAAATGATGGAACCTGAAAAAAGTTTACAAAGCACAATTTTTGGGTTGAGATATATGTACTTTCTTATTTCATAGTTTACTTTAATTCTGGTTAGCATGTAAAATAATTAGTTGTTATGCTCGCTGTCATATACGAACAAATTAAATTTATTTCGAAGAAAGTGAAAGAAGTATAAATGTTCAGTACTTACTACAAATCGCCTCATTCGTGTTATCGTAATGGATCTCTGAAAGAACAAATTGCCAACCATTTTTTCTGTGCCACATTTTACTTCCTTCCTATCCGTTACATATGATATTATCTGTTTCACACAGTTTCTTTGTTATTATGTGAACTATTTGTCATCGTAAGCGTTTCTTTAACGTTCAGAAAAAACTAATAACTATTTTGCCTTTTATATTAATGTGACTCATTTTGTAAGCAACCAGCGTTTTCCCGTGACCTCTTTCGTGCCTCTTTTTCTGCTGCGTTGAAAAATAAAAAAATTCAACGCCTGACAAAAATATATCAACAGATATTTGCTTTTTTACCCTTCTATATTATTTTATTCAAGAAACTTACTAGTAAGTTTAGGCCCAGGTGGCAATAAGGTTGGATTGCTAAACTGGATCTCTGAGAGAGGTAATGTCCAGCCCCTGGCATTGCCAGTTTTGTCTATCAAGCGCTTGGTAAAAGCTAAATTTCAAATAAAATGGACACCAGTTCTGTGAATAGAATTTTTAGTTCTTCTTTTAAGTTATTATTTTAGGCAAAGTTAGATATTTTTCTACATATTTTATTACCATCTGCTAGAACAACAAACGTTTAGCCCTTCCGTACACAAATGTATATGGGATCCAGTCGAGCAATTGAAGTTCTCAAGGAAGTTCAACTTGTATGTAAGTATTGGCATGGCACACTTATTATACCGTTAGACAATTTTAGGTACGAATCGAAGTACACCTATATTAATGATAGTGATATAGACAGAACCTTGCAAATAACAAATCAATGTAATAGACACACATAAAGTAGTTACTGCTCACACACATTTCTGTCACATCTAACAAAATTGTCAAATTTCGTATTAAGAAATTCATGACTTTACTTGCAGTCTTTATCATAGGATCGATCAAAATAGAGGAAATAATGGCCTTCAAACGACTGAAATTCTTTTATGTTGTTTTAAAAATTCTTTTCAAAGTTTTGGGATTAAATCGCACGTCGGTCTGTTTTTGCTGTACCAAAACCAGAGCAAACCCATTATTAATAATAATAATAAAAAATCATTGCTTGCAACCTTATATTATTTTAAAATAACTGTACTTTATTTGTTTATAAAATACATGTGTAAAATATTTCGATCGTTTTCATTAAACTGGTATCTGATGTAGATAATATATAATCCTCTAACATGGTAGTCCTATATTTATTCTATGGTGTACTTAAAATTCCTCAACATACTAATTGCTTTAAAAAAAGTTATGAATGAACGAATGAACAATCTAAAATGGAACCGGTTAGATTTAAGTTATCGTATGTGGTTAGAAAAATTATCGGCTGCCTTACTTTTGCCCCAGGGCATTGAGTCATACTTAGCAGCCTTAGCAGGTTATGAAAATAAATCTTACTTGGCTTCTTTTACTTTACTGTTAACCAATTTAGAGATTGGTGGGAACTATAATAATGGCGAAGGAAATTTATGAAACCGTTGCGGCCAAGTGCAAGTTCAGTCGTGATATTATTGGAGAAAATAATTCAAAAGTTGCCACTTATCAGATCTTCGATAATGTTATAACAAAACAGATTGAGATCATTTTATTTTACATCTAAAGCTTTTTGCTCACATTTTCTGGTTACTGAGCATTTAATAATCTCAGATACATTTTTTTACATTAAGATCCCATATACACAAGTTTTTTAAATCCCAACGGATAAGTCATATTCACGTATGTCAATTGACTCGGTGATTTGATTTTCAATGCTCAGCATTTTGTTTGATATTCGGGGATCAAAATATATGGTGTATGACATAAGTTTATCCTTCAAAACGAAACTCCACAAGTGCTGTAATGTAATGCCCTCTTCTGAAAGAGTCTAAGGAAAGAGTTCAAAACAGTATGGCTTGCCAATATTTTTTGTCCCTAACTGAATTAATACTTGTCACTAATTATAAAATCCAAATTCCTTATCTATTTCCATACAAAATCATTGGCACCATTTGTTCAAAACATAATCATATTACTTACAACAGACTAGAAACATAAAATAAAAAAAGCAATTATACCTACATCCGATAAAAACCGCAAAGCCTACAATTACTCACCGACACAAATGATAAAAATAAGTAATGATTCCTTAAAGGTATACAATTTGTTTGAATGATCGCATTCGCTGATAGAGGTGCTGCAGAGTGCAAAAACATCTAGTACCATTTGTTTATTGTCATTATCAAATGAAATAAATGTACGTAGCTTTACTATCTGTATTTGTATTAGCACAGGACGTGGGTTACCCACGGTGTGTTGATGCCTGGAAGCAGTAGTGCAAATTTAGCATCTCGAATAATGACACCATTACTACTTTAATATGGCTTATCTTAGTGCTTACTTTGTTTCCTCTATCCGACTAGTTGTTCCCTCTTATTATCTTTAGCTGATTTGATTATTTTATCTCAAATGAATACAATCTCCATTTTATGTTTCCTGTTGAACACTATAAATTTGTATTGCTGACTATTGCTCTTCTTATATTTGGAGTTAAGATAGACTGTACCTTAGGAATCTTTTTTTTTATATATCACCATTGAAGGTTAATTATTGAATTTCTCCTTGTCCTTCACGTGTCAAAACAATTGTTCCACGGTTTTAATACCGGTCCACTCTCTGATGGTACGTAGCCTGATGACAACCTTCTTCTTTCTACTTTACGCTTTCCTTTTACCTTCCCCGTCATTACTGTATGCAGTAGCCATTTTTGATGTACATAATTTGCAGACAAAAATGCATCCGGAGAAGCCTGGGCGGATCGCTACTTATTGATAAAAAAAATAGGTATAACCCATATCCATTGGTGCTGTGGTGTGTTGGACAGTGCACGTAAAACGCGTCACAACTGATCTACGGTACACAATATTGGCGTTGTTTAAATGTAAAAAAAACGTGACTTCAAGTCACGCACCATATTTCGTGAGCGCAACATATAATGTTAACGGACATGTTCATGCACCCAGCCCTACCTGCGACACACAAGTCACTATTGATTCGCGTAAAGCCCTGTCCAGACATGCGGGACTCGCCGAATGTATGTAGATTATTCGCCTATTCTAATACCATGTGCGCGGTCTCGCATTCGCCAAGTAGTGAGGCAACTTACAAAATAATGTGGTCATACCAGAGCCTGTATCTGTCATAGATTTGCTACGATTGACTTTTTCCATGTGATACTAATGTATCTTGAAGGACAGAGATGACGTAATCGCTACTAATATAATAGGCTGAAGAGTTGAACACGCTAAACTTTGAAACTAACAGTCAGATTAAAAAAAGAATCTTTTTGCATTTGATCCTTCACACGATAGACTTAGAACTAGACGAACTCAGAAGCCGTTTGAGGCCGAGGGCGGTGCTCCGGCGAAAAGCAAGCATTACCGAGACGAACCGAAATGTGCAATTGTGCATTGCCCTTGTCAATTTAAATGAATAGTTAAAACCACAGGACACAACTAGTCCTGAATTAATCCTGAATTCAACATATTTTTTTCGATGCCCCTTATGACCCCTTAATAAAATGTCTGAAACCAAACCCTAACTTAATGTGTGCTTCTGCGATTTTACTGCAAGGCAGATGTACAAATTCTATTGCGATCTGCTTCTCAAGTAACATGCTAAAAGAAACAATAAATATTATATTTTATCTTCTCCTCGGTCAACGACTTTGTCATAAAAATAGGTGACGTGATCGTTTGCTACTATAAAGAAATATTGACAGACGAGCTTATGGTAAAATGTGACATTTACAAGATTTTAGTTACGATTTACAAGTTTTTTTTTTAAGTTAATGGCAAAGACACTGCTTTCAAAACGAGTTTAGATATTTGGCTAAATATTAATGCTCTTCCGTCCATTATTAGTTGCTTCCGCTGTAGTAGAGATTAGCTTTATAAATCAGTGCGTTGAGCCATTACGATTTTTTGTTGGTAGACTAAAAGTGACAGCTGTATAGGGTTGTAAAAAATTTCGAGAAATAAATATTTTGAATTTATCTATACTAATATTAATAATTATACACTTTTCTGTATGATCGAAGACACTGTAATACCCTCTAACAGTTGAGCAAATCTATAGACGGGATCTAAAGTTAAGTATCTGTTTCAAATTCAATGAATTAAGTAAATGATCTTAGGTGTGAATGTTTTTATGTTCTTATTACAAATACATATTAATATAAATTTATAATATTAATATTTATTAATATATATTTACAAGTAATCTATATTAAATAAAAAAACAAAACTTACTATTGAACTTAAAACTAGTTTCAAATTCTTGAATTTACTTGTAAAAAGAAACCTCAAAATCTCAAAATCAATTTACTAAATCATTTTTATATTAAGCGTTCATCAATATTGGTAGCAATAAAAGCCATTGGCACTTTTAAGGATTATGTGGGAATCTCTAGAAAGTGCTCATAAAAAACTATGTTCATCGCGAATTGAGATTTTGAAGGAAGCCTTCTAAAGGTTTAACACGTGATTCGAAACTTCTTTGTAGTGATTAAAATGAAAGTTGAATCTGTGGTTCTGGTAAATAGCCGAATTGATTAATATGTTATGATTAAAATGCTAAACCTTTCGGCTTAGCATTTACCGATTCATTTTTATTTAGGTATATTGATTCATAAACATAACTATAAGGTATATTAAAATAGAATAGAAAAAAAAATTATATTCTATTCTATTTTTTTTAAGGTATAACCGATTTTTTTTTTCGTGAAATTCGATTCAATTGTGTTTGAATGAAAGCATCAATACTTTTTAAACATAGTAACAAGCTTTCGTATTTGTAATATTAGTAAACTAAGGGCCTCTTTCACCAACTACAAGTAAAGTGTTGATTAAATTATGCATGGCGATTTTTTTATTATTATTTTCTTTTCAATGTTTGGGACTTTTACCGTACAAACAAAGTTCCATCATCCCCAGTTACCGGTGACTTAAAATGACGGTTAGCCTACTTGACAGATGGTGAAAGAGGCCCTAACAAGTCTAAACTTAACGTGTATTCATTACCTATGATTTAGTACACCCATTTTATAATATAGTGTAATAAAAACTAAATACACTTACAATGTAGAATCACCTAAGTATTTATGTCCATATTTTAGCTGAACGATGCAATATTTCACTTCTCCGGCTATATAGGAACATCATTTCATCTGCATTGTGAATAAGGAAGATCATCTGAATGAGCCATTAGACTAATGGATTATGTGACATTGACAATGTTGAGAGATGAAATCGCACTAGCATTAAATCTTTCAACTTGTTAGATGCTATTCCATGTCATGAGCAATCAGGGGTAAACTTCCAAGATTACTAGAAGCAACTGTAGGCACTATTCTCAACCTAAACGTTCAGGGAATAAAATTGAAATATAGTTTTACAATAATAATTGTTGATTTTCTAATGAAAAGTGCTTATACTACATTGGATAAAGGCTTCATTTTGAAAAAGTAAGAAGAATGAAGCAAAAAAGCCTAGACTTCTATCGTATTATAAAACGAATGAATATGATCCATCTACATTTGAAGATGTTTCCTTATAGTATAGGACTGGATCTATGATCTAAAATCTAAAATATCCGGTATAAGTATGTGGTAAGTTCATTCTATCAAAACTTAAGTGTACCTATGTTTATTTTGGAAGTTTTTGGCAAAGTTCATATAGAAGTGACGCGAACTTTCAAAGACGGGTGAAGCCATATGTAGCTAATGAAAATAGATTTACTGACGCCTACCACAGCACGTCTCTGACAAAGACTAAAGGTTAAATTTACACAGTATAACTGTGTATTTATGGTTTATTATGGCTATTATGCTTCACCGTTTCACTATGAGCCCTCAAACTTTTAAATGCTCTTTTCTCATTTTGAAATTTTGTGTACTTATCCGTTTCTGCCAGAATACCCTCGACTTATTACTTATCAGATTCAGCACCTCACCGAATCTCCACTGTAACTCGTATTCTTACTATCTTAAGTTACAAGTAGTTATGAAAACAATTAAGTACACTTTGCATTCTTAAGTGCTCTACTCTTAAGAAAACTCTGCCCGCTACTCTTTAAATAAAAAAAAAAAAACAAAGTGTAATCACATAAAAAGTGATAAGAAATCGCTACTTTAATATTAGACACAATATTAAAGTTAATAATGAACTATGGGTTTTAAATGACATTATATTTTTTACTTGTTTTTTTTTTCTCATTTGTGACCGGTGATTTAAAATGGTTGCCGTGGCGCCATATTGCGCTGAGATCAGGCGATAAAGGGGCGCGCACGCACTGTTCCTGACCGTAGCGTAGACTCATTTGCTCTTTATCGATATAATTAAATGTGTTCTCGTATCGTGGGAGGTTTTTAATATAAAGGTGTGGTAAATATAATAGACTGACTACCTTGTACTAATATATACCATACTGATATATTTTATATACTGATATAATATACATGGTACTGAAACTAAAGTGACCATTTTTACAATTTTTTTCTGTATGTATGTATGTTCCCCCATAACTCTTAAACATTTAACTGATTATCATGAAAGATGGTAGATAAACATTTAGACGTACAGGACACAGGATAGGCTACTTTTTTCTTTTTCAACGCAGACGTAGTCGCGGGCACCAGCTAGTTTATAAATAAGTATAAAGTTTAATTAAAGCGATATTTTGCAGTAATTTAAGAAAAGTAGTAAAGGTTCATTAAATAGTATTAGCTTAGGAATCAAGTATTCCCTTCCATACTCGATTATCCCAAATATTAATTGGAATAAAAAAATTCCCAAATATTAGGTAATCTCATCGTCTATTTATGTGCCAAGTTCTATTAAAATGTATTCAGCGGTTGCATCCATAGATCAAAATGTTACGAGAAGAAATTGTGATAATCTTTGCCATTAATAATATTAGTTAAGAGTTAAAAAAAAAAAATTATTGCTCGAAAGTATTTTTCCTTTTTTAGCACTATTAGCAAATAATCTAGTAATTATGTGATAGATGCGAATAAAACTTAATCTCTGTTACATTTTGATGAAAGGTGAGATTTTTGAGGAAAGACATAGACTAAAAACTTACGCAGGAGAAACCGCATGATAAAACATGTAAATAAACGACATTGTTACATTTAAACGGTATATATAGTAATAGGAGATCATAAAATTCAATGGTTACCGTAGGTTCGATAGAATAGAGCCCATCACTAACTCGTAGAGCGGCGCCATTATATCTATCCATCAAGATTTCTATCACAAATTTAGATGGCTTTGCATTTCTCCCGTACAATTTATATGGTTATACGAAGACATTCGCAATAAACCAGCGGTGTGCTAGCGGCTCGCTTTTGTATTTGTTCCCACGTTTGATAACATGGATATGAGGAATCGATTGTTGTGGGAACCAGATGGACTACTCTGTGCGCAGATAAGATAATGCGGGCCACAGTAAAAACTTGTTTCTTCGACAATGATCATTTTTTTTATTTATTACACTACGATTCTTCAGTTGATTTATTTAAAATATCGCATTGGCCAATTAAAACGTTTGTTTGTATGTTTTCTTTCACACCGCTAATTTTTTTTCTTGCATTTTTTGACCACTTAAAGCTTCCATTGTACATACCCTGTCTTCGTTAATACTAATTATAAATAGGTAAAGTACCTTTTTCTCATTAATTTGTCTGTGAACCGATTTACTTAATTTTTTTCACATGGGCGTAACCATGTAATAAGCTTAATATAGGTCAGCAGAAAGACTTGGTTAACTTGACGGATAAGCAAAGCGACCGTGATAAGATAAAGTTATAAAAATGCAACATACGAGTATTTAACATATTAAATATTAGGAAACATTTTTATGGGTTTTTCGCTGGCGTTCTTACTTAAAAATTTATCTTACATCCTTCTCCAGGAAATTAATCAAAAAATCAGGAAATTAGCTTAATTAATCAAAACTACTGAGTTTTACACTAGGTATAGATGAACTAAAATATGAAATATAATAGTATAAATTTATCGAAATCTGTTCTGTGGTTCGTTCGTGACTAATAACAAACATCTTTAAAAACTATCGCATTTATTACATTGTTGCAAGATTTAAATAAATAGAAAATAAAATTGAAACAAACAGAAATAAAGTAATGCATAATAAAGCAGATTCAAAAGACGATACATGTGAGAGCGTTTGTACAAAACCTGATGTAGGCGGGTAAGTGTGCAATAATTTAAACCTTATTACTTAAGCAATAATCACGGAGCGTATATTTTGATGGAAAGAAACCACAGACGCTACCAGTTTTTGCTCTATTTCATTCACGGTTAATGATCTTGAAACAATAGTGGGTAACACGTAATATGGTGTAACATGGTGCACATAATGGTGCCTCTGTAATAACGGAGCTGTAATGGTACATATTTTATAAAAAATAATAGATTTTAACGTGAATACGTCTTCCGTAGTAAATGTACCCTTCGTTTTGAAAGTCCGACTATTCGAAACTCTGACATTATGAAACTCTGACGATTTGAAACTAACGTTTTGAAACTCTGCATGGGAACAAATCGTAGGAGGCAATTCAGAAAAGTGATGATAACAAAATCGGGGAAGACAGTTTGATCCTGTAAAACACTCGGCCGCACCCCTTTTTTCATTTTAAGGGAATGTGTGTATATAGTATTAGTGATACACTTTATAGTAGCTTGCCATTGTCCCTTATAAACACAAGAACACAAGAAAAATGCATGTGTGGGACATGGGGACATATAGGGACAAAACGAGGATAGAGGATTGGGCTCAGACATTACTTACTTACTTATCATCAGTACTTGCATCATCTGTTAGTATTACTACTTGATTTGTTATACCTTAGTATATTTCCTTTGTTAAAGAAAGCCTTGATATAGTCATTTAAATATTAAAGTTTAAATCAATTCACTACGCAAAATAAAGGATCCACTTTTTTTTGTTATAAATCAATTGTTCTAATGACCATACCATAAGCGACCGGACAAAATCTCGTCAGTCAAACCTAGTAAGTACCGGTTCTATGACAAACAAATTGAATTATCACTGTCGATGAACTCCTCACGTCTGAGGATTAAAAAAACCATTCACAAATAGTTGGCTAAAGAACTAGAAATAAGTTAGTTTCGTTAACATAAAACTCGTTCACAGCATAATAAAAGCTGTTTTTTTTAAATAATAATAGCAACTTTACTACGATAATGACAACGTATGTATAGACTGCATATTTTGTATAGTATTAGGTTTATAGGGTAATAGAGAAATTTAAGCAATTACCAGCAGGTTCAGTATGATGGGTGACCTACGAACTCGAGTGGTTCATTGAGCGCATCAGAGCGCCACCGTCATCCATTCAACCATCCGCGACCATTCGTCGCTCGCTCCGCTTACGCTCAGTGCGACTCCTAAACACAGAACGCGTCACACGCGCTCAACCATCTTGGCTGCATAAAACCTTGTTGCCTTTGCCCACTTCGCGGCTGCCTCATAAAAAACAAGCGGGAACTTTTGACGTTTGACAGCTGTAAAAAAGGATTTTTATTTTGAGTTTCCATACATAGTGAAATGTGTTTTGTTTTTTAAAACATTGTGTGATTGTTATTAAAAAAAATGACTACGGTATACATTGAGGTGAGTGCGTGACATTAACATAAGTCTTTTTTTTACGAGTAATTTACTTTTTAAGTGGCCTGTACGTAGGCTAAATGGTTGACCTTTTTGGTGGTTTATATGTGGTTTTCGCTAAAAACAGTGCTTTTTTTGGCGAAAATCTTGTTATCTTAATTATTCGAAATGAGGTCAGGAATTCAACAAGTGAGAAACCAGCGAGCGAAGTAGGGTAATAAACTTAAAGAGACGATGTAGCCGGTCTTCGAACAACTGGCTTATAACACTTTCCGATACAAGTTTCCTAGGTGTGCAATTATTTTTAAATTTTAAATTTAGAAATTATTGATTGATCAGAATCAGATAATATGGTTAATTTATACTGATCAACGATCATTGAAAACTCGTTTTATGTATGAATTATTTTTTTTTAATTATTTTAATCATGAGAAAACAAAAGTGTTTGTCGATGTAGATCAAATCCACATCTACTAATATTATAAATGTAAAAATAACTGTCTGTCTGTCAGTTACCTTTTCACGCCTCATGAAACTCAACCGATTATCATGTGTACACGTTTTCAGGGATACAAAAAGGACAACATAGAGTACCTACTTTTCATACAAAATAGAGTAAAACATATACATATATAAATAGAGTAAATATTTTATGAATAAAACACAAAATAAACTCCCTGATTAAACTTAGCTTACAAACTATTTTAATTACTATTTTATTTTCATGAATTTTAATTATTTAAAAATAAGTTTAAAACAAAATAAATAATCTCCAATTATAATTAATCATTTAAAACAAATAACTTTAAAATTATAATTATATTTAAGGGTTATATATCAAAATTATTTTAAAAAATTTAGCTCATATTTAAAAGGGAGTGCATGTTTGTTTACATTTATCTAGTTTTGGGGTATGGCTGTGTATATTTTAACGCATATGGCCCTGTTTGTGTGTCGTATCCATTAGCAGAAGCACTCTATATTAGGCATGGAGGAAATGTAAACTTTGAGGAGATGCCAAACATGCCAGCGCTTGTTGGTGCATTTACCTTTTTGTGGTCAATGAGTCGAACGTAACATTGAAATGTTCATTCACAAGGGTTCTATTACGCTACGGCGACTGGTACACGTACGGTATTTACTGTGATCCGTCAATAAATAATTATGTATCGTGGTATTTATTGAACGTGTAGTCTAGCGTATTGATGGATGTCAATATTTTTTCTGTGAATTTCTAGAAATACTGACATCCAACAATAAATACTGAGCTGATAGATCACAGTAAATATCGTACGTGTACCAGTCGCCTACCAGACGCTACCATTCGATATGTAATAAAAACTTTATAAAAAAGATGTTCTTTATGGAATATGTTTTTTTGTTTTAGTTTTACCAACCTAGATGAAGCGCAGCAACATGTTTTATGGCATAATTAAATCTTTTTTTTAATAAGCTTCCGTGTGTTAATGTCCAAAAAAGTCGAAAAATAGCCGATGAATAGCTGATTCTGTTCTAACTGAAAAATTAAAAAAAAAAAACACCTTTTTTTTTCAAACCTGTAAGAGAAATTTATTAGAAATATCAGCTTAAATTGCTCCGTCTACTAGGCACAAGCAATAGAGGTTATGGCACACAATAAACAAAATAAAGATACTTATAAAAATATAAAAAAGATGCGTTGATACCTAAACGTATAAAAATTGTTACGGCTTAACTTTCTCCGAGTCTAAAATTGTGATAATGTGTGCGATACTCGCCATTACAGCCGTAAGCCCAATACTTTCACTCAGATCTATTATTTTCGTATTAATCTTATTTACACACGGCCTATATAAACCTGTATAAAAACTAGCTTTTGCTCGCTGCTTCGTCCACATAATATCTTCGAATCGGGGGCGTCCACCACAGGTGCGAACACCACTGGGCGCGTACACCACGGACCCAATTTTTCAGGGATATAAAATGTAAAAAGTATTATTAAAATCCTACTGATAGTTTCAAACTCTTCAGCCTTGTTAAGCTTGAATTTTTATAATATAAAAAGTATAGTTAAAGTGTAATAATGTTTTATAAAAAAAAATCATACCTACCTAATAGCTCTAAGGCCAACAGATTTCAAAGCAAAGATTAACAAAACGTATGCAAGAAGCGCCATCCATTTGTAGATGCTGGTAGTTAATTAAAAACAGTAATTAATTCCAAAGCCCTGCAGTTAAACCCAACAAATTACCAGTTATGTATAAACCATTAAGTTTACACACAAAGAAAAGATGGTAATATAGAATGACCTATCGATTGTGCGGCAGGTGTAAATTAAGAAATGTCTGACCTATAGAATAGGTCAACTTTTTTAATTGTAGGTATCCTACGAGTGAACAATTAGGCACATTGAATATTTTTTTATGATTTTTAATCAACTGCTTTGTTTTAGTTAGCAAACATGTTTGATAAAAGCAACCTGTTTGAATGTGTTTAATTGCACACAATTATCAACTTTAATATCATAGCAATTAGTTAGGAGAGATTTCATTGTACCTGGAGTGTGAAAAAAAATCAAAACGGAATCATACACAAAGAAAAGTGAACAATCAAAATGTATTTGTTAATTTATTAATTAGACTTAGCGCCTCTTTCACCAACGTCAAGTAGGCTAAACCGTCAGTTAAAGTCACCTGTCAACGGGAATAATTTAGCTGTTATACCTTTGTTTTTACGGTAAACGCCCCAAACATTAAATAGAAAATAATTAAAAAAAATCGCCTATCGAATGATGCAGTAAACCGAGTGGATATAATTAAATAAAACAGAAAATGATTTCTAAAAGTAACTAATCAATACTTTACTTGTAGTTAGTGAAAGAGGCGCTAAGTATTAATTAAAATTGTAAAGAATTATAAAAAAAATGTATTTTGTGGTTTTCATGCTATTTCTTGTGTTATTGGCGACGGTGTAAGTGCACTGACGAACATAGTAGGATTAAGGATAAGGGATAAGGAAATGGGCTTTGGCTTCCATATTTTTTTTCATAACTCGATTCCGTTTTTAAATAAACTGTCATATCATTGTCGAGGCAACTTTTTTTCACTAGGTCAACACTAGGTATGTACATATTTTATTACTGTACCGGAAAATAATCGATGGATTATATTTTTCTTGTACCCACTTCAATGTCCCAAACAAATTTTATTACAAAAGATATTTATCTAAATATCTAAATTACTTTAAACGAATTGACGACTCCTGTGCTAAACATGCGTGTGGGCTCGACCGTAATGACTTGCCAATCGGCCATATTGGGGGAGCGGTGACGTCATCATGACTCATTCCTTACTATTGGCAGCCGAGTCTGTG
Source organism: Synanthedon formicaeformis (assembly GCA_945859745.1). Classification (NCBI taxonomy): domain Eukaryota; kingdom Metazoa; phylum Arthropoda; class Insecta; order Lepidoptera; family Sesiidae; genus Synanthedon; species Synanthedon formicaeformis. Next base: position 2,461,684 of record OX243963.1, read on the forward strand.
TTCGGCTGGACTAAACTGATTTTTTTGTGTCAGCTGGAATGCTGATCTGTATTCGTAGAATTTTGCCCGGGCATATTACCAAAATGATTTTTTATGTTCCCATGTAAATTGTAATTAAGGGCATCCGTACAAGCGAGTGAAGTCTGTAATAGGTATTTGAGAGAATTTGTTCTCAAGTCTCAACTTGCTTGTCTTCAATAACCGAACATAGAATGCAACTCGAGACATTGACACTTATTTATTGAACTCACTAAAATAATATTGGTTCGTAGTAAAAACACAAACGAATGAAGTAATTGAAGAGTTTAATTTATAGAAAAATCTCGCTACCTACGGAGACACACTAGGACACTTAGATACTTAGGACTTAGGTCACTTGGAGACACTTAGGATTACCAAAGAGAAGTAAAATCACCGTTATTAAAATGAAACGAAACTAAAATGAAGTGTGAATGGGCGGGTCGTATAGCTTGTAGAACGGAAAACCGTTTAGGAAGTTTCTCCATGATCGCACCTGTAAATGGTTAGACCCCTACGAGGTCGTTTGACAACATATTGTGTATTTCCACTGATGTGACAATATGGCAACATTATTTTTGATAATTATGGTTAGGTTAGGCTAGCAACCAGACTAATACATAAGGATTGCAAACAAAAAAACTACATAATATATTGAGTGGGTATGACCGACCAGAAAAGTGCTTTATCAGTTTCGATAACAAATTCCATTCATTTCAAAATTCGCTAAGCGCCTCTTTCTCAAACGTCAAGTAGGCCCAACTGTCATTTCAAGTCACCGGTAACCGGGGATAATGGAGCTGATATACCTTTGTTTGTACGGTAAACGTCCCAAACATTAAATAGAAAATAATAAAAAAAATTCGGCTATCGAATGATGCAGTAAACCGAGTGCATAATTCAATATAACAGAAAATGATTTCTAAAAGTAATTAAACAACACTTTACATGTAGTTTGTGAAAGAGGCCCCTAGGTTTAAATTTGAAATTTGAATTGATTACTGATTGACATAATTTTGTCACTTTGAAATTTCAAAGGAAAACAGACCTTATCATTCTACAACATACAAAGAATGTTCAATCTTAAGGTGATAAAGCACTTTATTTGTCGAGTTTACATCTACTTAATTTAGCATATAGCTAATAATCTCTACTTCACATATTATGTGAATGAGTGAGAATGCAAAAGCCCACAATCCCCTATCCCGTCCTTTGTACTATCAAATTCTACAGCGATATCTACTTACCATCAAATGAACCGTCAGCCTGCCTTACCATCAAATATCAAAACCAATCAATAAATAAAAGACCTCGGATGGTATTGACAGGAAGATAGGTAAAGACAGAACTCAAAATGTTCGCAATATGGTCATGTTTGTACAACATCTTTTAATATGTATACAATTAGAAATAAAGTATGTTAAGTAGTTTAATAAAATATAATAAAAATTATATACTATTTAAAATCATTTAAAAATTAGCAGTCGAGTTCAACGAGCGCATTGGTCCGCTAAAATGTGGCACAGACTAAGTTTAAGATGGTTCAAGCCGGTTTTATTAACCCTGTGCATTGATGATAGCAGGTCAGTAGGTTCGATATTAATGTATCGTACATATAAAGTTAAAACTACACGTGAATATGTAAGATCATGAAGTTCATAAAATAATTTCTAATGTATTTTATGTAACTAACCTTAATGTCCATAAAACTGTTATAATTAGTTTGTTTGCAGTATGTGATATAAAAAGTAATAGTCGAATGAAAAAGTGGGACGCTTTTGAGCCCCATGTAATGTGGGATTACATTAAATAATTTCATCGAAACATTTGATGCTGCTGCCGCTGCACTTAAGCAATTAAAAATTGAAAATATGTACGATTTCATTTTATTCAACTTAGCATACCGCAAGATAGATTCAATATTATTACAAAATAAGCTGTAAATATTAAAAGAGTAATTAGTTTTGAAAGTCAGAAACACAATAAGCTTAGTGTTCATTTCACCAACAGGATATAATAAGCAAACATTGTATTTCCTTGTGAATCCTAACTATCATTCTTCTAAGGAGCAAAAATTAAAATTAATTAGCTTGATCTACTGTTGCTCCAAAATGCGGGAGCCCCCATTATTATATAATTAAAAGACATTGAAATTGATATGTTTGTTACACTAGATGCCAACAACTAAGTTCAAGAACTACTGTAACTTTAGAATGATACAATTCTATTATAATTTATAGTGAACCGGATGTTAACGGGTATCTTGTTTCTCACGTTATTAGAACATCTCAACACTGTAAAAGTATATATAAGTACAATTATTGGAATACCTTTACTTGATTTTTTTTTTTCAATCTATCAATCCGGTCATTGAAATAAAAAAAAAATATCTGTGTGTGTCCTTTCGTTACGCCTTTAACTTTTATGAGGTCAAGATATATAAATATCCAACATAATTGACATAGTAAAGGGGACAAACTAATTAAAAAAAAAAGAAAAACAAAAAAAATCGTTTAAAGGTACGATTGAATATGAAATCGACTGAATCATGAAAAATAAAGCTGGTGTGGTGTTCCTTTGGAACTTGTAGCTATATAACGTTTATAAGATTGATTAGTTTCTGTGTTTAAACAAAATAGGTTTCTCTTATATAAAGGTCATCAGACAGGTTGACGATCCATTTAATATAGGCTACTTTCAGAATAACGGATTAGGAAGAAAATGACCTCTGGTATCCCTTACTCACTTACCGAAACACAAGAACAATTACTGTTATTTCACGGTGGTCTTCTGTAAGGGGCCAGATTCTATCGCCAGATGGCAGTGCAGTGTCTTATTGTCCCTAGCCAGATCAATGATTTTGTAATGATCAATGATTTTGTATTGAACACAACATCAAACAAACAAAGTTACTTACGTATTTTAATCACTACATAGTATAAAACAAAGTCGCTTCCCATTGTGTCTGTCCCTATGTATGCTTAGATCTTTAAAACTACGCAACGGATTTTGATGCGGTTTTTTTTTAATAGATAGAGTGATTCAAGAGGAAGGTTTTAGTATATAATTTGAAAGCGGGCGAAGTCGCGGGCACCAGCTGTCTACTAAAAATAAAGATACAATCCCTGAAAAATGTATTACAGCAAAGATGTCAGACGTTATATTGCTTTACACATTTAGTCAGGCGCTACACATCCCTTACTTTTAACGCGAACGAAGTCGCGGGCACCAGCTAGTGTAATTATGAATTAAGAACATCAAACAATAAAGTGTTATAATAGTTAAACAAACCACGTGGCCATGATTTGAAGCTACACGTACATCCAAGGATATTTGCACTCATTATAAATAAACAAAAAAACAAAGATGGCCATAAAAAGTCGAATACTAAAGAAACAACCTCCCGAGTAATTGAACCCGTGGTTTACAATTAGAGCAACTCGCCTCAATCGTATAAAAAGTAACCTTGGTGTTACAAAGAATAGAAAATTTATCTTCTCATGCGAAATTATCAACTTAATTGAACGGAAATGAGTCATAAATGTATTCAATACAATTTAAAGACTCGAACAAATCACGAGTTATCTTTACATCACATTACCGTCTCTAATTTCGCATGGATGCAATTTTTTTGCATTCGGGCGAATACAAACCTTCTCGTCTATCGCATTTCCTATTAGTCAAAACTTTATCAAAATTTTTTGTTTGATTAGTAGGAGTTAACTGAGAAGCAAACAGAGGTGAAAATTGATTTAATTTTATTATGTGTACATAGATATACATAGATATAGCTAAATTTTATGTTACAGCGTTACTTTTCTCTTTGAAAATGAAAGTGAAAATATAGATTATGTAATCGTCTAACAGAAAATTTATTATATTTTTTTTTGTAAAAAAATCATAATAATACCTACCTAACTTGAAGACTGTATATTGATACCCAAATCATTCCATTATGCATTTGACAATTATAACTAAAGTAATGTGTAAAGAAGGTAGGTTTGGTCACATTTTTATCCCAACAATGTATGGAAATGATTGTACTTTGTGCACAATTAAGGTGTCCCTGACTTTATAACTCTTAGCTGTTACTGTTAAGTAAGTGGTCCGTAATGTGAATGATGGTAGCCTTGTTTGCGCGAAGAAATAGCGTGGGAGTAATTCTACGCTTGACGGTTGACTGATGTTACCGATCGCAAACAAATTAATGACTATACACCGTGAAGCAATAGGCTTCGGTAAAAACATCGCATAGACAATGAGATACCATTCGGGTAATTGCTAAAGGAACTCGGGTTTGTTAATATTTGAACACTCGGATGAGAAGCGCATCGCTGTCGTGGGAGTTTCAAACTGAATAACAAATGAAGCTACGAGAAATCGTAAAACGTTCGACAGAACCAAAAAAAAAAAGTTGTTGATACGCGATCGCATAAATTCTACCGACAGAGAAATGTTTTAACATATTAAAATATTTGAAGATAATAAAAATCAAATAAAACAAACTGGATCGAATATCAATGAAGATCTTTACACCTCGTTCGCCCACAAAGCAATACGGACCACAATTTTCTATAGGCGAGAAATTTTATAAGCAGCAGAAACCAATTGACCTCGCCTCCGCTATTAAGAGCCTAATATTCTGGCTCATCGCTCTTCCGGATGGTCTACGCCCACAAATCACAGGTTTGGTGATGCTGATAATAATTGTAATGCGGTTTTGGTCTCAGAAATTCCAAATGATTTACATAAATAGGTCCGGTCTACTGATTTGATTCATTTTGTGTTACGGTCAAGTTTAATGATGGATTATTTATTATATTTTCTTTCCATAGTTGATCTGCTATTGTGTTTAGATAGAACTTTAGAGAAATAAATACCATCGTATTGAAGAAATAGGTGACGAACGCTCTAAAAAGAAATTTGTTAGTAAGGTAATAAAACACTTGATTAATAGGTTGTAAATGATGCTATGATGCTATGATATTGATGCTATGATCTATGATGCTCTTTAAACTATTTTTCTTTAATGATTTGACTATAATTTTATGAGTTACTCTTATTCTCTAGGACAAACTGGGTCAATCTGTAAGTTATTATTAATTAATTTAATAAATAAATAACAACAAATAATAAAAAAAAATTTTGCCCATGAATGAAAACAGGAACTAAACTCTATCATTATATTATATTTGTACAATAAAAACATTTGTATAAATTAGTAATCTAGCTGGAATGTATTGTATATTTAATTTATTAAATATAAGTACATACCTAAACTTGACCTTGTTTTAATATTTAGGACATATTTAGGAAAGGTTTTGAATTTTGAGACTACATATATGAATATCTGTTGTAATTAAAAATATTGTGAATATATGTTCTTAATTAACCTTTAATTATAGCATTTAGTTATTGAAATGAAAAATCGTTATTAGTTACAAAACCAATTCAATACCTATCAATATTGATTTAATTATGACACCTTTGAAGATTGTAATCAAAAATTTTGACTTTTATGAAGTCATGTGATGAAACAATACAATTTAATGTCGGCTAGAAACTTTCTAATTGACCTTTATGTTAGTTGATATAAAGGTGGAAATAGATCAAGGCCAACAACCATGGCGGGTTTTAGATCCGGTGGTCACGAAACGACTCAATCTGGCTTTTACTAAACATTTGATAATTTGTAACTACCCGCTGGTAGTTGACAGCCAGTGTTGCCGTAAAGTTTTAATAAAATTTTGAAAAAAAAAAAAAGTAATACTATTTGCATTTATATATCACAGATAATATTCATGGGTAATATTTAAACTTGGCTATGGAGAGTTCGGTATGATTTCTATCATAGCGATAATGAAGATGTCCGAGAAGTCTGCATTGGAGTATTTTTTAAAATATTGTGAAATTTTTTCTATGTCCCACTTAATAGAAAGATAGCCTTAGGGCCTCTTTCACCAACTACAAGTAAAGTGTTGATTAGTTTTAGAAATAATTTTATCTTTTATTAAATTATGCACTCGGTTTACTGCATCCTTCGATAGGCGATTTTTTTTTATTATTTTCTTTTTAATGTTTGGGACTTTTATCGTACAAACAAAGGTACATATATCAGCACCATCATCTCCGGTGACCGGTGACTTTAAATGGCGGTTAGCCTACTTGACAGATGGTGAAAGAGGCCCTTAGTGGTACCGTAAAGTATAAATAATTTAAAAAAAGAATACTATGTTTATTTCAGATAATAATCGCAGGTTTAAACTGAGCTACGGAGAAATCGTTGATTTAGATCTACAATCAAGATGTCCAAGAAATCTGCATTGCAGTATTTGTTTTTTAAATATTACGTGCACAATTTTTTCTATGTTCCACTTAACAGATATTTTCCTGGTACTTGCATCTCCATTTGTGTTCTTGCAATAACAAAACTGACCTTAAGTTTGCTCAGTGTAGTCGTAACCGTACAAATTTAATTTTATGGTACATTTAACCACGACCCGCGTTACTTCCTTCATCAGTCTCATTTGAATTTTTGTTTTTTGTTCATCCAACATCACTATTTTCAAATATCTTACGGAAATTCTATTCCAAAAGGCTTCCACTTAATTGATTTCTAAGTTGTGAATATATTTTGCATAAATACATATAAATGTAGTTAAATTCCATTTACTCGTGTATTATTTACTTATCTATACTAATATTATAAACAGATAAAATTTTGTATGTTTGTAATGTAATGAATAAACTCAAAACCTGCTGCACCGATATTTTAAAAATTATCAGCGAGTAACATGTATAAAGTTACGCAGGCGAAGTCGCGTGCAACAGCTAGTAAATTAATAAATTTGAGTTACTAATATTTTTTATATAAAATAAAAGTATATTTGATAAAAGTTACGATACATTGACAATATAATTTCGTACTAGTAGTGCAGATAACAAAACCATTATAATTATCTCATGGCTAAGTCCGTCTACTTGTTGACTGTTTTTCTGTTACTTATTAACTCATAGGTTTGATAACAATGAGTCGAGAGGTATAATGATTAAGTACGTATGTCAAAATTATACTTTGCATGATTTGACACATTAAGCGCCTCTGTCACCAACTACAAGTAAACTGTTGATTAGTTACTTTTAGAAATAATTTTCTGTTTTATTGAATTATGCACTCGGTTTACTGCATCATTCGATAGGCGATTTATTTTTATTATTTTCTATTTAATGTTTGGGACGTTTACCGTACAAACAGAGGTATATCAGCTAAATTATTCCCGGTGACAGGTGACTTTAAGTGACGGCTTAGCCTACTTGACGTTGGTGAAAGAGGCGCTTAGCCAATTTAGCTATCGCAAAAATTAGACTCGTGAAAACTATATTACCAATTTAACATTTCCAAGCTAACGTAAACTCATATAATTACAAATCAAGCAGTCCTTATCGATGCATTTCTTGCGCATTTTTTCTATGCTTACTTTTTGTACTGATGACGAAATAAATAAATAATAAATAAATATCCACACATTCCACACAGCACCATCTAGTTGCACAGTAAGCAACTATAGGCTTGTATTGTGGATACCAGACAGTTGATATACTACATAGATTACGTTTTTTTGTAAATACATACATATTATAAATACAAAACATCCATGACTCACGTACAAAGGTAAATTAATGTTAACACTTAATTGCTCCTAGCGGGATTCGAACCCGCGTCCGTTTGGGGTTACTAGCCACTAGACCAAACGTGTCGTCAATCAAGCATTTTTATTACAAACATCAGCAATCCAAATCCATCAGCAATTTCTATTACAAACATTCCATTTAAATACACACACAAATCTCCTATTAAATCTTAACCCTACTTCCACAACACCGATGTATATGCAAATAAGTATCTGAAAGCTGGTCACTTGACATACAAACCGGCAAACTGCGTGCGCGTGCGCTTCCACACTACATGTATTACAAAATAAGGAATTAACAGTAGTTAATCTTCTTAAAACTATTCAAAAAAAGCTAACCTGATTCTGTGATTTCTAACGGTACTTTGATTAAATCCTTTTTTGTGCCTTTGACACATTCATTGTAGACAGCTTCGTCTACCTGACAAAAGTTTTTGTTGTACCCCATATATGATTCTCGTCGGGCTATTGAAAAGCTAATATTTTTGACTTTAATACGCTATTAATCTTATACAATTATATTCTTGACTAGTTGTTGCACGCGACTTCGCCCGCGTAACTTTCAGAACTTTCAAAATCGGTGCAGTAGTTTTTGAATATATTTATTACAAACATATAAATTTTTATTAGGAACTAACTCCATGGTGTCTTAAATCCACATATCTATATAACATTCTAAAAATTCACTCTGATCTTTTTACTCTCACTCCTAATAAATATGACCTAAAATCTGTATTAGAAAATAAAGAGTCATCATTACAAAGGAGAATTTGCTTTCATATTGGGTGTTTGACAATATGCTGTTCGTCTGCTCAAAATGTTTCGATCTTATCGATTCCTCTGAGTATATTGGAAGTGTTCTTCCAAGCTACTTGGAAGTTGGGTACGCAGTCGCAGCATCGTGCGATAGCCATACAGATAGGCCATACGAGTAATGTATTATTAATCGACCCCATTGTATGGACGCTCGCTACACCCTTACAAAGCTCACTTGATTATTCATGTAAAAAGCCAGTGAGAATACTTCGTGTAAATTCACTTTGTATTTACATGGACGATTTGCTTGTACAGGACGTAGTTACTGCAAACTCTAGTGGCACTACACATCTGCTGTATTCTCTAAGAAGTATTGAATTTATGATTATTCAACTGTTTCTTGATTTAGTAATGTATTTATTTAATAAAATAATGAGAATAGGTGTGGTAATATTAAAAATATCCAAAACTACCGTTTGAAATTTGGTTTTATCGCTTCTACAATTATTATGTAGTTTGTTTCTCATGCAAAGGTTGTCACATCGCAGTGTGCCCTAGTGCTACTTCAATCACTAGCTTTTCTTTAAAGTAAACCGTATTCAGTAAGGCACGATATCCATTTCTCTATCCACTTATCCTTTTCATTACCCTTTATCCTATTATGATTAGCAGCGCACTTGCTTTTCCACTTAATGTTGCTAGAATTTGCAGGCAGCAGATCCACCAATCATCAGGTGGACCGTTAGCCTCTTATTAGACAAAAATAAATCAACATTCAAACGAAACCGTTTTCATCACTTACGTATCTAGAGACACAGTAGTAGGTTACGAAGCGAATAAAGAAGTAAACAGGGTAAATGTACAGGTGTACGATGCATTCAATTGAACGAAGCACGATCCCATTGAGCCAGGTGAAGAGAGAGCTAAAGACAATGTCGTCTCGTATCTCGGCCTGTGCATCGGGGACCACCGGCCGTGCCCATTAGCATATCGTCGACTGCCGCTATCTACGGACCTGTTGCAACTCGCCGTCTATGTTAATTATAACCGTTAGGAGTCCTTTTTCACCAGCAGTTTCTTTTGTAGCGGAATCTGCATTTGTTCCAGTTGGAGCATCATTTATTACTACGACAGCTTGTTTGACTAATGATGTTAGTCGCCTCCTCTGAGGTGCTTCTTGTTCAAAGAAGTGGTGTGTATTTAAGATTTTTCCTTCGTATAATGTAACGTATTTTCTTGTGAATAAAGAAATAAGCTTTGCTTAATAGCAGCCAGTCATGGTGAATTTGATGTTGACGTTTTTTTTATTATACCACCATAAAGTGATAAACGAAGATTATTATAATTTCTATAACATCGAAAGTAATAGAATGAGTAAAACTGTGTATACTATAACTAGCGACCCGCCCCGGCTTCGCACGGATTTTTTTGCTCTTAAAAATTTAGACACAAACTTTCCTTGTTTCTCGCTTCTTCATTATTGAAAACCGTAATAAAATCCGTCGAGTGGTTCCTATAAGAAGATAGCACAGAAACAGATAGAGGCGGATAGCGACTTTATTTTATAACTAGCTGGCGCCCGCGACTTCGTCCGCATTGAAAAAGAAAAAGTATTCTATCCTGTGTCCCGTGCGTCTAAATATTTATCTACCAAGTTTCATGAAAATCAGTTAATTCGTTTAAGTTATTGAGGAACATACATACATACAAAAATAATTTAAAAAATCGTCAATTTAGTTTCAGTATCATGTATAGAACTTATAAACACGATATCTCTGAAAACAAAGTAACTTACTCCATGACAAACCCTTACAGATTTATTATTAGTATTGATTTGTATAGTATAGACTATAACTATAATAAAAATAAAACTATAACAAGAAGAATAACTCTCGCAGAGATATATTATTTCGATGGAATAACTGAAATGTAGTTTATAAATAACACATAATATGCAATATTACGCAGTACCCGTCAGTCGTATTCAATCAGAGTACAAGATGAAGGTAAAAAAGTCACGAGTACCAGCGTAAATTAAAAATGAAATTATTATTTTTCAAGGAAGATTGGCAGCCCTATCTGCTCTAGCAATGAATACATTAATGTGTGTAAGGTTGTGGATTATTCACGGCTGTCTGATAGGTTGTCTGTTGACGGCAAGACTTATATTGCATCGCCTACGCTTAGATTATCTGCTGACAAGTCTATTTGAGGGACCTATCTTCGGCCATAAAACATATTTCGATGTTTCTTTTGTGTTTACCAAAGTTATGTATGCAATGCTCTTTATTTTAATTTAGGTAACTAATGAACCCAATTAAACCAATTTGAGGAAATTAAGTTGACTTTTAGTACGAATTTTAGTTTACTTCTTAGTCTTTCGGATACGAAAAGACTTCTAAACATGAAATTTTAAGCAGTTGTCAACTACTCTACTTCATTTTGGCAATAACGATTTGCACGAAAATGAGAAAACCCAAAATTATTGCGTTCCAAATTAAAATGTGATAGGTAGGTACTTATCGCTTTTTTAAAAACAGTATTACATCAAATAATTTGAGTTTTGATTTTACTAGAATCGCATTTACTTGGTCTCTTTATGTAATTAGATTTTTGAATTTATTGGACAAAGACTACCTTTTGTCAGTATTATTCTACATTCGATTATGAATTTGAAAGCACAGAAAATAGAACTTTAACTGCAGAATTTTAAGACGCTAATAACAGCATTTGATGATTAGAAAATACTAATATAAGAATTTTATTAATATCTACCGTTGACAGGCAAACAATTCAAGTAAGTGTTACATTTCGTTTTCTATTTGCCATTCTAGGCTAGTCCATTAACAAAAACTTTTAATACATTCTTCGTCTTTCACTCTCACTTTCACGGGCTGCCAATACCTACAAGCATTTAGCTACGTATTACTTTTATTATAGTTTTATTGACATAATTATAATTAACAAAAAAAAATAGTCTTTTTTTAATTGATCAATATTTTGATACATCTCTTAGAATTTGCTAATAAAATTGGGAAAAATTTTGTATGTATTCCAGAATTCTTGTTACACCATTAAAACTGACAGTGGTGACTTGTTGTTACACCTGTTTTCATTTTTTTTTAATAAATTTGTAACCTTTGTTTTATACTTCGTTTCAAAATAAAGTGTTAACATTTTTGACTATTGATTTTGTTATAATAAAATAAATAAATATCTTCACACATTCCACACAGCACCATCTAGTTCCAAAGTAAGCAAACAATGCTTGTATTATGGATACCAGACAGTTGATATACTACATAGATTACTTATTTTTTGTAAATACATACATATTATAAATACATGACTCGGATACAAAGGTAAAATCAATCATCAATCATCAATATTAATAATAAATCTGTAAGGGTTGGTGATGGAGTAAGTTACTTTTTTTTTCAGAGATATCGTGTTTATAGGCTCTATACATGATACTAAAACTAAACTGACCATTTTTAGAATTTTTTTCTGTATGTATGTATGTTCCTCCTTAACTCTTAAACGAATTAAACCAAACAAACAAACTCTTCAGCTTTATATAATAGTATAGATTGGGTAGATTTCTACTGAGATATATAAAGTATAGGACAATATATAATATTATTTACTTCTATTTACAATGGAATAATTTAACGTTTCCTAACAAAATTTAAAGCATTAATATTTCTCTACCAATTTTGTTTTCCTTTAAATTTATAGTGGCCTACAAATTTCTATTGCTTCGTATTCGTATGGTCGTCAGTTATAACCATTTCAATAAGTCTATCCAATTAATGGTCTATTGTTTGAAGACAATCGTATTTCCTGAATTCATGTATAAATCTTCATAAAATTTATAATTGTTATTTGTTTTGATTGCCCATTGAATATTAATAACTCGTTTTTTCAACAGTTCTATGAAGAAAATAAACATCTATTGTTCTTATCATCTAGTAGCTAGTGGTTCAGAGAATTGCTTTATTTGTGAGAATTTATTTGTTTCAATATTATTAGATGTTGCTTGAAAAATTGATTTGATTTAGTACCAGTAAGTAAGGAGCGAACAATAATACTAACTTCTGGATGACAGGCCTTAAACTGTAATAAATAAATAATGATAATTTTGAGTTAGAAATTATGCTTTTAATAATCCCTATGCAATAAATATCCCTATGCAATATTTTTTTACAGCCAGTATCTGAAAGTAGGAGTTTCACCTCGCTTGAGATTCGATAGTCATCTAATAAACGCCTACAGTGCTTCAACAATGGATAGCTCAGCAAGGTGTTTTGCAAAGTGGTTTGCGTACAATGTACCCGTAAAGTCACCATCAAAGTCTCGTATTAGGAAGAGCTCTGAAAGTGTTTTAGATGTTTGGTTGACTGTACGTTATGAGACGCAACGTACGTAATGTAATAGCAGTTTACAAACTATGATTGATCGTGATTACATCGTAAATAATCCCACTCGACATAGCTATTTACGTCATCGTTGGTTGCCAGTAAATCAGTTTTGTAGGCTCTATCCTTTTATATTCCTTCGTTAATAGCCTTCATCAAATAAAGGATATATTATACAAATTATGTGAAACTATAAAATTTTTAAAGATCAATATGAATAAAGACCAAATAAGGAAATAAAAAATATGACAAAACTATTCAAATTTCAAATTTTAAGGTTTCCTCGGGTTTCCTCCATCGATATATAGTTTTTTCAAAGATTTTAAGAACTTTTTTTTTTTCTTTTTTTATAGTTTAATTTTTCTTCTTCTTATTGTCAAAACTAAAAAATCTATATCTTCCTTTATTTTATTCTATTTATTTTTATTAATATTGTCGTTTAAGTATAAGTTTTCTTCTCTGTTATTCTGCGTAAATGATATAATTTATATTTCTTCTTAAATTCTCTTTTTGTAGGGTTATTTTCATTTTTTAACGCCGACAAAGTTTCGGGCACCACCTAGCTCAACTCTATATACCTATGCTAAAAGTATATAAGTTTTCATTCTTCATCTTCTTTTCTTAAGAAAGGCTTCTCTTTCTATTGATTTTAACTTTCCTTCACTGAGTAACAGATAAAGTATGATGTTGCCAAAACACCCCACAGTCGTGAGTTGCCTTAATCGGATTACTCGATCTTGTCACGATATATGAGAACACAATGACGAATGGTGTCAAGGCCTTCATTTCACTAATACGCTCAAACACCGGTCACAACAATAATAAATAACTGTTGCACATGCCCTCGGCTTTTTTGCGGTTTCAATACAGTTGATGAATCTCTTGATACTGATTATCCGTAACCAAAGAGCGAATTGAAATGACGTTTCGACGTAACTTGACCACAAAAGCATTAGTTTGTGAAATACTTGTTAGATGCATAATGTACCTTTAGTAATTATAAGGCACACAGCATTTAACCGGCATTTAGGCATCCCGTCTGACAGCAGTAATCACCCAATTATAGGATGACACAGCCCATTTCCTTACCATCAAATAGTGGTAGGGCACACTGCGTTTCGCAGTCATTTGGGCAGCCCGTCTGGCGGCAGTAACCACCACATTACAGAATACCACCGTGAAATATTAGAATTTGTGCTGTTGTGTTACGGTGAGTGAGTAAGGGATGCCAGAGCCCATTACCCCATCCCTTCCTTATCCTTCTATGGTTGGCAGCGCATTTGTAGTACTTATAGCGTTGCTTGTGTTATAGGCGACGGTAGCCACCTACCATCAAGTGGACCGTCAGCCTGTCTGTCGACCTTAACATTAAAAAAAACTTTTTTACACTTGAATTTTGTTACATTTGAAAGACAATGAGTTTAAGAAGAGATGTAACCTGTCTTTGTGTTTATACCGATGAGTGCTCTGAACGTCGATATACTCTTGAAGAGTTGTTACAATGTACATCCAAGTTTTTGCAACCGTACTGCGCGACATGGATGTAAAGTTTATCCGAAACTCGGATAAGGTGCCGCACTATCTGTATGAGTCATCGAAATACTACAATGGAATTTGCGTCACAAATGCCAAAGCGGCACATAAAAAGAACGCCTTTGACAGAATTATGGCGGACTCTTGTCTTCACGCGTAAAAGGTAGTAACGATCAACTTCTACTATTTCATTTTACTCTAATGGGTTGACGTAAAGTCACATCTTCTTTAAATTACGTACTTATTATTATGTTTGTTTTGTTTTAAATGCAAGTTCATGCTCTACGCATCTGTCACTTTTAAATGTTCCATAAAATTCGTAGTGTTTTGTATGGCACGCGGGTTCCATGTTGTAGTAGTTTGATGGTATGAGTAGAAGCTTTGTCCTGTGGATGCGCAAATTTTGAACAAAAATTCCTGCAGCTTAGACAGCACACCTGCATCCTTGCTTATGTCATTAAGAATTGTAAGCACCTACCATCAAGTGGCCCATCAGCCTGCCTGCCACTCTTTTTAACATAAAAAAGTATGTACATCAAAAATCTTTTCCTCTGAATTTAAAATAAAATTTCATTTTTCCTTCTGAGTAAGTCATATTCTATGTATTAGCTACAACTTGTTATCTTGTCGTGATCATTTTCTTTTGTCGTTGTAATACATTGATAAGAAATCTTGAATCTTGGTCTCGATCGATCTCAATGCCTCTCTCCATGTCTCAATGCATCGGCAGCTTTCTCCGACACAAAAATTGATGTGACCGTCTATCGACTGATGTATAGGACTTGCAAAAACGCCTATAACTTGTAAGCAGGTATTTATTACTGAACTACATATATAAACCATGTCGTTTCGTTTTATTATAATTGATTTATTTAACGAACAATATTATTTGTATGAAACGGTTATCTGTTGTAACTTTGATTATCACATCGCGAACTAAATAAGTTATAAAAAAGAAAGCACCGAAAAAATATCCAAAAAAATATATAAAGCTTTTATTTAATGCACTAATAAACATAAAATTATATCTAAAAGTAACTAATCAAAACTTCACTTGTAGTTGGTGAAAGAGGCCCTATGTCTAACAACGGGGAAGTTCTAAAATCGAATTGTCACTAAGGGCCTCTTTCACCAACTAAGGACCATACTCTTCAAAATAAATAGAGTACCTAGTTATAAAGATATTTGAAAACTAATAAGAAGAAAAAAGAACAATTAGTGTAAGCCTGTTTCACAAACGTCAATTAGGCCAAACTGTCATTTAAAGTCCCCGGTAACCGGACACAATGGAGCTGATATACCTTTGTTTGTACGGTAAACGTCTCAAACATTAAATAGAAAATAATAATAAAAAATCGGCTGCAGTAAACCGAGTGCATAATTCAATATAACAGAAAATGATTTCTAAAAGTAACTAATCAACACTTTACTTGGAGTCTGTGAAAGAGGCCCTTAGTCGCAAGTAAACTTAATAATCTCATCGTGTAGAATTTTAGTTAATCTTTAAAGTTGCGAATAAATAAGATGGGATTGCATTTTATGTATAGGCAAGTGTATTGATATAATGCATTCACTCATAGATTTATTACTACCATTCCGTTAGCATTCACCATACTCCAATTATTAATGGATTTTTTTCATCCATCACATATTCGTCCTCGTTAATGTGGCATCCATCTAAAATGAATTTAAATTGAATTTAAAAATTCTAAATGTAATTATCATCATCAATACTAATAATAAATCTGTAAGGGTTGGTCATGGAGTCAGTTACTTTGTTTTCAGAGATATCGTGTTTATAGGCTCTATACATGATACTGAAACTAAATTGACCATTTTTACAATTTTTTTCTGTATGTATGTATGTATGTATGCTCCTCCATAACTCTTAAACGAATTAACTGATTTTCATGAAACTTAGTATATAAACATTTAGACGTACGGGGCACAGGATAGGCAACGCGGACGAAGTCGCGTGTAACAGCTAGTTATATATATATATATATATATATATATATATATATATATATATATATATATATATATATATATATATATATATATATATATATATATATATATATAAATATTAATAAACGCTCCTTTGAGTTTGTTCTTAATTATGTTAAAAATCCCTTTGAGTCAAGTAGGTACGCTTTGATGGCGTTTGAATTCCAATAACCTATAGCGAAGTATTGCACAAAATAAACCCAATGCATTCGTGTAGCATTTGCGTCAACCATTTAATTGGCACCCCAGCTATTTAGAAACTTATTACGTATTTATTCGCTGCACGACTCGCGAATGTTTTTGTTAAAGCTTCTCGTCTCTGAGCTATTGTGGACAAATTTAAATTAATATAATTGTAGGTTCAAACATTTAGCAGGGGTGCAATAAGGGTGCAATCGGCTACAGGGGCAGATGTCGCGATATATTTTGTTGCAAACATCTGCTTCGCACGTGTATGCAGTTTCTGTTTTTATCCGCCCTTCAAATTTATCAAAATTTATCCCTGTATAATGTTAATGGCAATACCTGCCAATTTTTTAGAATACTTTAGGGATAAGTAATTTATTATCTAAAAGAGAGAAACGGACAGTTCTTTTTTTTTTTAAATATATACGTATTATAAAATAAAGAAGCAGTGCGCTTCTGTCTGTTTCTCCGCTAACCTATTCTAAACCACACAATGGATTTGAATGAGATTTTTATATGGTTATTTAAAAAGATTTAAATCGAAGATGCGGCGTAATCTCCTCGCGCCATACTAAAAACACACCGAAAATATTTAACAATGGGTTGGGCGCAGGCGCTCAACCCAACTACAGTTGCACGCCAGCTACAGTGAGTGACGGTCGCTTGTTGAGAGCGTCGCTATCGTTACAGTCACGTTTGAAGTAAGGAATGTGTTGTCTGTGTTTAAAAGTGTGTTTAGACAAAGGTATATGTATTTTATACTTTTGTCTTTAGTATGATGTACGTTGTATTTTGTAACACACTTTCGCTAGTAATGCCGCATCTTTCGATTTAAATCTTTGGTTATTTATCACTAATAGAAAGAGCGACAAATGAGTAAGGTGTTTTAATTTCCAAAAAATAGAAACACCTTCGGATTGCTAGTGTATTATAACTGACACTGACCGCTTCTGTCAATTTCTTCGTTAAATTCTACTAAATCACCCAGCAGTTTGTGATGCGATTTTCACTAATAGAAAGAGCGATAAACGAGGATGGTTTGTGTACAAAATTTGCAGAAAAAAATGCATTTCTATCAGGTCGCTAGTTTATTATTATAATAACTAGCTGGCGCCCGCGACTTCGTCCGCGCTAAAAAAGAAAAAAGTAGCCTGTTTATCTAGCAAGTTTCATGAAAATCAGTTGATTCGTTTAAGAGTTATGGAGGAACATACATACATACAGAAAAAAATTCTAAAAATGGTCAATTTAGTTTCAGTATCATGTATAGAGCCTATAAACACGATATCTGAAAACAAAGTAACTTACTCCATGACCAACCCTTACAGATTTATTATTAGTATTGATGATAACCCTAAAGTATCCTTAAAGTTAGGTACTTAGAAATATTGTTCACAAGGGCACCTAATTTTAATAAATCTGCAATCGATTTTACAACACGAGATCTTTTTTATTGGCAAATTTTCACGATTGCATTATTGTTTGTGATGGCCACGCGTTCGTTCTTTTCGGACGGATATCATGCGGATATCCCTGTAGGTAATCAGGGTAACTGTAATATCAAACAGTACGCTTACTATTTTTTTTCTTATTACCTTTCGCATTTATACTTAACATTATTTTCACTGATCCTCCCAATATACTAGTGTTTGATTATTTTACTTTATTTTAAATCATATGTTATAATTTTATACATAATAGATAATATACAATCTATAGATATTAGATATGCTATGTAATAGATATAGCTGTGTAGATTCTTAAGCGATGAAAAGCTTCTATATGAGTAAAATTTGCGATTTTTTTTTTATTTTACATTTCAAATGATCTATGAAAACCATTTTTGTTAATGAAAAAATAAAAAAAATCCTTAAACTGTACTGTTTTATTGAATCAGAGATCAGTTACTGCACTTTTTTCTCCCGCTGCTGTATAAGGCTTGTAAACCGTCCTGTTCAGATCGTAATCCTCTAATTTACGATCGTGTACGATTCACAATCAAACGCCGCACAACGTCCTTTATTATCGCAGTACAGTTACACTAAGTACATAAACATAAAAGTAACACTGGGATGCACATGTTGGGGTTGGCGTATACGTCTAACGGATCTTGAAACTTTCCAACGTTTATATTAAATAAAATATTTAAAGTAACTAGAATTTTTCAATTCAATAACTTGATTAATATTTCATTATCATTATCACCATCATCACCAGTAGCACCACCATCATCATCATCATCATCATCATCATCATCATCATCATCATCATCATCATCATCATCATCATCATCATCATCATCATCACCATCATCATCATCATCCTTACCATAAACCCACGAGCGTCGACTGTTGGAAGTATACGTTTTTTTAATGAACATCACCACTGGTCACCACGCTCTGTCATCTGCCCTTCGTATCCATCCACTGCCAGCTGCTGTCTTGAGGTCATCTCCATTCAACGAGCACGGGACATTCATTTCATGATCTCCAATCCATGAAAGCTGAAGCTGGAGGTAGGAGATTCAGCTGACAGAATTCTTATGTCGACCACTTGGGTTCTCAAATGGATATATTTGAACCACATCCTTCAGAAAAAGGTCGAGTGTAAAACATTTTATCAAAATAATCGAACTATATATCAAAATATAGTTTATACTTAAGTAAAATATTATGGTAGACCTAAACTTTTTTCAGAGAAAATACATTTTAAAACTAAAAGCATGCTTCGCGTGATAAACTTCGCGTCCCAATCATTCGAACGTTAATCGTCCTAAATATGCCATGCAACAAAATAATTAACCAAAAAAATATTCATAATTCCGCACAACCCTAAAATAACTTGGGGAAGCGCGTCGAGCCTGGGATATTGCTGGAGGCTCTTTTTATAAACGGTTGACTAAAACCAGGCTATCTCTGTCTCAATTAAAACCAAATTTACATTCCCCAAATTATCCCAAGTATTCCGCCACGCCAACGCTGATGTTAACTAACACTGGTCATCAGAACAGACACTTACTACGACCTGTTGTCTGAGAGGGACAGATGATCTGGTTATCGCTCGAACAGTCGAGAGCTAAGAAACACGTGGTCTTGAGCGTGGGAGAACGCCTGGGGGTGACGCAAATCTGTTATTTGCACTGATACGTTGCCTCTTGTTTGTGACATGCAAGTTCATTTTGCAATACCCGATTAATCGGAGGCGTGTTTAGAGCTATTCTTTTCATCTTAGTACTTGGTATGTAAATGAATTTAATATTTTTATTTGATGATGAATTCTAATTAATGCTGTGCAATACCATGACTGTACAAATCGCTGATAGATACTGGTAAGTATGACAGGGAACTAGTTTTAACGAAACTTAAGCCACATTTACCGGATAGTTTAAGAGTAATAAGAAACTGATGACTTAAACATCATGTTTTTTGAAGTGCATAAAAAAGTTGTGAAAAGGCAAGCGACGTAGTAAATATGCAAATGGATCTTTTGACACCAACACCGCCTAGGCGTTATACAGACGAAATGCGTCGCGTCCAATAGGCCATACAGTAAACGGGCAAGAAGTAATAGCATCTAATAACAACAGAGGTTCTGTATAATGAATCATGGTGAGCCACCCAGCGCGTACATGAAGTGGGTCAACCACAACATCCACAAGCCACGCTTTATGGCCACCTCATAGGGACAGGCCTCCGTTATTATTCAACTCAACATCTTTATGTTTATGGACATAAAACGTGAGAAATTGCTTGAAGAGTTACATTTTTCATACTTAATTTGTGCTTGATGCAATTCTATTGTGTTAAGGATGCTTACAAGACGTAATAAAATTTGTGAACGTTTTTGGTTTTGTTCCTTATGTACGCTTTCTATTCTTTGGTAAATTTCTGCTGAAATTTAGAATTGTTTCCTAATATCAAATAAAGACTCAAATCACCTAAAATGATCATTCTCCTTGCATAAAATACTATTGAGGGTCCAAGAAAGATAAAATCTGTTATCAGATCTCTTAGAAACTGCCGATCTGTTAACATCTACGCTCTACGCAATCTTCCGTTTAATTTGTAATAAAGTTTCTTACCGGTTTTCTTGCTTCATACGTTAATTGCAGGAAGCTTTACGTAACGAGGATAACATACAGACATGATAGATATAATTGCTAATGGTAATACTGATGTTTTATGAAAACCTTTGCAATCAATGCAATTAAAGTGTTAAGGATTTTGTTCATAAACTTAAAAGCATAGTAACCTTGTGTGGACTGAACATGTTTATTATTATTATTTTTAACTATAATACCCTTCATTTCTTCTTTATACTCACCTGAAGACCTGCATATATAAAACACTGTTTGCGAAGAATGTATTTGGAAGTCTTGGAAATTCCGGAATAATAATAGTCCATTATATCGCTAGGTAATTGATAGTTGAAATCGATTACAGCATCGTCAACATTTCGTCGGTATTGTTAAAATATTATGTTCCAATAACTCCGAAAATCTTGTTATTCACGTAACTTAAAACTAGTCTTCATTAACACCGATTCACACCGCCTAGTAAATAAAAAAAGTTAGGACAACTTATTAAATGTTTACTTGACAAAGATTCACAAATGACCAATGAAAACTTCGACTGACAGATTTGATCTTAAAAAATACGTTGTACCTTTGTGCTGTCTATAAAAGATTCGATGAAACAAAACTCAAGTCGTCTCAGTCTACTAAAAGTACACAATAGGAATGGAATATCACGTTTTCAATTGTTGTCCATAACGTTTAGCCTCTCCGAAGTATATTTGTAAGAGAACATCAACTTCAAACTGGTCAAGTAAAATTGTGCCGACTGCGGTAATATCATTTCCGCATAACAACAGGATTAACTGTTATAGATTTTTTTTCGAGATCCACATTATTTGATTTCACATTTAATTTTTATTTTCCGTGCTTTTCAGTATGACATATTTGGTCAATCAGCCAACGCTTTTCGTTTCGAAACTCATCATTCCTAGATCCTTCTGTAGCCCAGTCAAATTAGCAAAATCAGTCAAAAGCAAAAGGCAGTAAAAGCTCCAGAGTGCCAAATGATTTTGAAGTAGACATAAAAAGTTTTGTCTTTTCTAATTCGTGTTATATCAGAAATATCCTGCTTACAAACAGCTGTACTGAAAAAGTACCTTGGTTACAAATATTTTGATGTTAAAAATTACGACCATTAAACAACGCAAAATAGTATACAAAGAACAGTAGTAGGAAGTCAAGACGGAAATTCTATCCAGGCATCCAAGGTTTCACCCACGTTTTTTATATTTTACTCGTGTAATATTTCTTAGTATTCATGAGAGCGTGACTTTACAAAAACTCAAATGACAGATATAATAAAAACTGTATAAAAAATTTGTTCAAAGTTTAGGAGTTCAAGTTTAGGAGTATTCGCTTCTTGATTTATTTAAAACTGCAATATAAGATCACGAAATTCCTAATGTATTTCTCCTTTTTCTTAAAGTTTACTGTCAACTATCATTTTTTTTCCTAAGTAGACGACGGCTATATTTACTTCGGTAAGCTGAACGTGTTTCACAAAGTGTTGAAAACAAACCAATAAAAGTTAGTTTCCAAACGCCAGCTAAACTAAAACTCTTGTCATTTTTCAGACCAGTCATTAACAAATTTCGTTGCACTTAGCGCCTCTTTCACCAACTACAAGTAGTGTTGATTAGTTACTTTTAGAAATCATTTTCTGTTTTATTGAATTATGCACTCGGTTTACTGCATCATTGGATAGCCGATTTTTTATTATTATTTTCTAATAATAATATTTTATTAACAAAGGTATATCAGCTAAATTATTCCTGGTGACAGGTGACTTTAAGTGACGGTTTAGCCTACTTGACGTTCGTGAAAGAGGCGCTTAATCTCGAGATATAAGTCCTTTGCATAATTTGTTATTTAAACACGTTAAACACACAATGATGAAATTAATATTTCACAGCAACTTTATACATTACAATTGTTTTATTAGATGGCGTTTAAAATATATCTTCGTCAATAAACAAACAGCTAAAATACATTACGCTTTTTAATTATTGAAATAATAATAATGAATTATGAAGTAATGAAATAATAATAATGAAATAATATTGAATAATAAATTCAACAAGAGTATATGCATATAAAAAAGATTTTTTGCCTTAACAGAGAACTTTTGCATTATTTCTGTGTATATTGCTGCGTATTGGTCTAGGAATTTGTATGATGATTTACTCTTTATTTTTCTTAATATTAAATTAGCAAATTCTTCTGTGAATAGTCTAGGTAACAAAAAAACTTAAATGAATACTAAAATCAACAGGAAAATTATTTGAATTTTTGCATTCTAACAACATACTTAAGCTAAGATTTCTTTTTAGTATCACAGCCAGATATTTTCCCTTGATTTCATTTATTCATTTATCTTCATTTATTACCTTCATTTCATCATTACTTTATAAATAATTTATAAATATTAATAATAAATCTGTAAGGGTTGGTCATGGAGTAAGTTACTTTGTTTTCAGAGATATCGTGTTTATAGGCTCTATACATCATACTGAAACTAAATTGACCAATTTTAGAATTTTTTTCTGTATGTATGTACCTCCATAACTCTTAAACGAATCAATTGATTTTCATGAAACTTGCTAGATAAACATTTAGACGTACAGGTCACAGGATAGGCTACTTTTTTCTTTTTCAAAGCGGACGAAGTCGCGGGCGCCAGCTAGTTTAATTTATAAGTTTGATTACATTTATTTGTTCATTGTATTGTTACAATAATTTGCCTTCACCAAGTGGAAAACTGGTAGAAATGCACTGGCCCCTCTCACTAATGGGGTAACGGAAATTCCGCAACACTTGTTTTATTATCTCGTACCCAACAAATGACACCATTGTGGATAACAATAGAAACGTTACACGACCACATTATGATGCAAAATATTCTTCGTTGAGCTATTACGGTAAAGCTATTGAAAGAAACCGCTAATGACATGTTAATATCTGCACTAAGCTGATCGTGTTAGCAATCGTTTAATTAAGCGGTAACTTTGGTTCTCGATAATATATCAATTCATTTTATTTGCACACATTTCTTCTATGTCAATCTGTGAAAAACAGGCAGTTTATGACTTGTAAAACGCACTGTGCCTTGACAACTACATAATATTATTTTTTATTAAGCTTTAGTATTTCTTTGCCTAGTAAAAAACCAAAAAAAAAAGCAATGGATTTTTTATATAATTTCACCAATTTTAGTAAAATACTGATAACACTAAAAACCACTAAGGTTTAATCTCGTGTTATCATTAGTAATTATTATTATTAAAATCTAACTATACATATACTAGATATTAATTACAATTTAAAAAATATTGCTGTAATTAAAATCAAATTGATTCGTAGCACTTTTACTTTCCAACAAGGAAAAAAAAAATAGTTTGAAAGTAACGAATAATTAAAAAGTAAACTATATCACTATTCTGAGATAGATTAGTAGTGGGTTAGCTAGTAGATTATAATGGTGTGTACATAAAGGTATAATTCCAACAAGGTGTTATAGAGAATCGTTTAGCGGTTTTGCGATATAAATCCGAGCCAACGAGTGTCCAGTTTTTATCAGAGTCGTGACATTCCCGACACGCCTTAATACTTGTTAGACATCAGTGGACTCTGGGAATTCGCTAATCAACCCTTCGCGCTTCATTGAGCTTTCGCCAGACACACATTCACTAATTGAGTAATTAGTCCTCATTGAATAAATGAGAAAATATCTTGTTACAATAGCTATTTATATTTCACAAGCTGTTGTACGCGACTTCGTCCGCGTTACACTATAAAATTTAGCCTTAGATATTCGCCGATAAGAAACTTTAAGGATTCGATTGATGAGATCCTTTTTAGAAGTTGCATAGGTATTATATTTTTTCATCAAGATATCAAATCAATGTATATTACTTATGTCGCTGCTTAAAATCTGTTTTAGGCCATAAAACAAAAAAATCCAAAAATGTTTTTATTGCAAAAATACAATCACAATCCTTCATATTGTATGTTGCAAAAGATTTATTCCATTTTTATTCCATATTTAGTATATTTTGATCATTTTTTTATATATTCAAAAGTAACTTATATGCTTATATCTGTTCTAGTATTCAGTTTTTTATAAAAGTACTTAAAACATTTAAGGCTACATAAGAATACGCTTCTAACGATGTATAATATGCATATATTTGATATATAATATCTGAAAAGAAAAAAAAATAGATAAAAATAATTTATTTTTTTCGATTAGCTCTCCTGTAAAAAGTGTAATTTTGATTTGTGGCCCTTTAGTTTTTAAGCCCTTTATTTATACGTACGTATAAATAAGATGTGTTCTCTCAGTATATTATATTTCTCAATTCGCCGCCAGATAAAAAATAATAAATATCCGTTTTGAAAATTGGAACACGTCGAAATTTTTGTTTTATCTCGAAAATGCGTGCGTCGTAAGAGTCCGCACGACGCAAGCGTCATCACGTGTAACTGTAACAACAAATGCACGTCGCAAAGCAATATTGACCTTTGTGTCGTGTCGTGACATTTCACTGCGTCTGCTGCGAGTGCTGCGTATGAAAATGTCAAATCCGTGCCGCCATTAACTTAACATAGCCTATCTAACGAACACGTTAAAAGAATTAAGTACTTGTTGTCTATTATACATTTGTCTTTTTATAAAAATACCAATACTGACCTTTGATTCGTATACCACCAAGCCGTACGAATAAAAGGAAGTAGATACACTCCAATTGGAGTGTCTTGCAATCACTCGGTGACAAGCAAATCGGGTAAAATGACTGTTTGACAGGGATTATTATATAAATTATGTTAAAATGTTTAATTAATATAATACTGAAGTATAAAACACTTTTTTTTCTAATATTTCATTAAAGAAAAATCACATTATTTTTAAAATTATTTTTACTAACATTATTATATTCAATAGCGAAAAAGAAATGTATTGAAAGTTGCCTTGTATAGCTCTAAATATAGCCAGTTTATAAACTTAACAGCACGTATGCTATTGTGATTAGTTCAGAAAAAATCCATTTAGCCTACAAGAGATTAAGTAATTCTGAGTACTCAAAAGTGCTCTGAGTACTTACTCAGATGCAAATCCCCATACACTACTCACTCGCAACTAATTCAAGCAATTTGTTCAATGAGCCTAATTATACTTTTTTAACTGCTGTGTTTTGCATTTATTGCGTCCGGTTATAAACTTTAATATACCATGACGAATGAATAGAATTTGTCTGATCTTAGGTACATTAAAGCAACAATTTCTCTCAATAATAATTACATAATCATATTATGTACGAGTATCTCTCGTAGTATGGATCTATATACATTATTGCAAACCATATTGGATCACTCCTTTCAAATTCCCAATCGGACACGCATCGACGTACCATGAGAGCGAGAACACATATAATTAAAGTATGTACATATCTACATACATTATTAACACATAGAACAATACAAGTCTAGGTTACTTACTCTAAAATTCTGAAAATTGTTTTTAATTGATAATAATGTAGTCTAACACGAGATGTAAAAGAATGCAACATTTTCTCGGCTGACAATCTGCAGTCTAGTGTGATGATGACATAACAATTAATATATTTTTTTAAAATGCTTTTAGAGGTATCGCTGATACTTAAGTATAGGTATTTATTTTATTTGGGAAATCAAACAATTACACCATATATAGTAAATTTGAAAAAAAAAAAGAGAAACATGCATAAATAAAGATAATAGTGCAATACACAACATTTTCCACGACATTCCATTTTAAACAGAGAATACTTTATACATATTTATATACAAAAATACAAAAACAACGTTAATTCTAGGTATTAAGCTCAATTCTAGGTTTAATATCTAAACAGAGGTCTGGATGATTTTAATTATATTGCCTTTTATATATGCTTAAATATTACTTATTAACTTACCCTGACTTACCCCATAATAATATGTTATACAATATTTATTTGTGACCAAAAATACTTCATTGTTTTATTATTGTTGCAGGGCAAATCCGTGATCCGTCCTATAGCTTTTAAGCCACTAGGGGGACGGTTATCAGCAGGTGGCGAACGGTATGGCTCCACACCGGTACTGGCGAGCAGACCACCCTCTCATATGACCCTCTATGGCAGTATGTATTATATATATTTACATTTATACCAAGAAATTAATAAGTAATTGGGTAGAACGTTTTTCTACACCACTAGGGTTTGGATCCCAATTATTCATATTATCCATACAAACATTGTAAATATGAAAGTAACTGTCTGCTGTCTGTTACCATTTCACGCCTTAACTAAGTAGTTAAGTAACGCACACACGTTGTCAGGGATACAGGAAAGGACATAGGGTAGAAAAAAGTTCCAGAGGGATCATATTAAACTAAAATAAAGAATATATTTTTTTTTTCAACGCAGACGAAGTTGCGGGCAACAGCTAGTTTCAAAATGACTACCTTTACTATTTCCGTCATAAAATTGACATAAGTTGATTTGTAATTTTTTTTTATTAGGTCAGAATTTTTTACGGTTACGAGTGCAGAATATTCAGAAAGTTTTTTTCATAAGATAAATGTTGGAATTACAGGCTCATCGGATGTCCGCGAAGGGCGTTGGTGTGGTTCGCCCCAACCAGCGTCTCTCTCTGCGCTACCACCAACCAATATTTCAACACCGTTGCATCAAAGACATCATTCTGCTATTGTGTAAGCGTCCTATCTTTTTATCTCATGTTTCTATGAAGATTACCGTCAAAATATAAAATAAAATATGCTTAACCAACCACACTCCTGGGTGTTGTTTAATTTAGGACTCTAATCAACTCAACTCTTACTATCAACTCTTAATACGATTTAATTTAGGACCTACACATTCACATTTATTATATTAGTAAGGATAATATCACATACTCACCAGTAGAATTTATTCCAAGTTTTTTTTATTTTGTTCTATTATAGAAATAGTAGAACAGTTTGGACATGTTTCATTAAAATTATTCGAGTCCAATCTGTCATACTGTGCAGTAGAACTAGTTGAAATTTTTTTGTCCAAACTGTTCTATCGTAGAACAAATAGTAGAACAGTTTGGAACAACCCAACTGGATTGCATTTGCTATTTCGTACCATCAACTCCGTTTTTGTATGAAAACGATTTTGTTTAGGAACCCAAATTAAACTGCTCTGAATTTGAATCGTCTTTTAAAAGTTGATAGTAAGCCCCTTTTCTCACAGGTATTTTAGGCCCCAATTCATCTTAATATTCGTATATAAAAGGCGATGTCTGTGTATGTTCCCTATGGACTCCAAAACAGCTGAACCGAATTCGATGAAACTTTCAGACATTCTTCAGGTTAGTCCAACGGGTAATCCTGTGAAGTTTGGTAGCGATCGGACGCAGGCGAAGCCGGGAGCGGGTCGCTAGTTTCTAAAAAAGATGGAAAATTTGGAGAAAACTTTGCTATGGTTATTTAAACACGTCAATCATCAAAATGTGACAATTGCCAGTTACTTTATTAATAATTTTTATCAATTACTTTAGTGGAACATTTAATTAATAAGAAAGGTCTCGAAATCTTAGAAACAGTATTGATTTTAATACTTTTTCTTTTTCGGTTTCTTGACAGATTTTTCTTCATTGAATCTACATTCTGAACCGATTGTAATAGAGCAAGGCAACATTTTGGTGTATGGGCTCAGATAAAATAATAGTTAGTTAGTATGGGCTCAACATTTTGTTGAAATTAGTTCATTATATAAATTGTATAATAACGTTGAAACACTAATTTGAGTTTCCACATTTTAGTTATGAATATTTTCCTAAATATTTCGATAATAAACTGACGGACTCATAAACTGCATCAAAGTTCAGGATTACTTTGAAATGATTTTTTTATTAAGTATGCAAACTTTTTAGATTAAATTATATAAATATGGAGAGAGTGGCTCTTAATCTTAAAAAAAAGCAAAATTAAAAAATAGAACTGCAGTAAAACAAATGAATATAGCCGGGAAAAGAAAATTTACTCGTAGTATCAGATTTGCGTGTTATTTAAAGCAAAGTTTTAAATTGATTCGCATTGATTTTTTATTCTTTTGTTAATTGAATTATTGTTACCAGCAGAATTGTTGGGTTAGTTTTTTAACTCATCGAGAGTTTTTGAACCATAATATGGATACTTCGTCCGAACAAGCGGCTCAAATTGTAGCACTGGTGCGGGAGGGCCTGGATCAACGAATGATTGGTAGAAATTTAAATTTAAACCAGTCTACGGTTTCTAGAATATACAGAAGGTTTGTGGAGACAGGTTCTTACAGAAGGAGACGTGGTACAGGCAGGACTCGAGCAACCACCGGTCGTGATGACCGATTTATTGTTACAACTTCCCTGCGAAATCGTTTCCTCACGTCAATTAACATCAAAACAGGAGCTTAATGAAGTGCGTGGAGTAAATGTGAGTGCACGAACAATAAGAAGAAGGTTAAAGGAAGCGGATAACATCCCTTTTAGACCAGCAAATGGTCCAAATTTGTCTGTAGCTCACAGACAAGCTCGCTTAAGATTTGCGCGTGATCACCTAAATTGGACAGAAGAGCAATGGGCCTCCGTATTGTTCACGGACGAGTGTAGGACATGTTTATATGGTGCAGATGGTCGCAGAAGAGTCTATCGTCGACGTGGGGAGCGATATGCTCAAAGTTGCATTGAGGAGCGTGTTCCTTTTGGAGGCGGTTCGTGTATGGTCTGGGGTGGCATATCGATGAACGGGCGAACAGAACTTGTGTTCATAGACATGGTCCGTCAAAACGGTAATAGAGGGGGTTTGACTGCACTTCGCTACATAACAGAGATCTTAGAAGATCACGTGGTGCCTTACATGGGATTCATAGGCGAAAATTTTACTTTAATGCAGGATAATGCCCGGCCGCACGCTGCTGCACAAGTTCGACAATATTGCGAAGAGGTTGGGATACGTACAATGAATTGGCCAGCACGCAGCCCGGATCTTAATCCCATTGAGCATGTTTGGGACAATTTGAAAAGAGCTGTATATGCGAGAAATCCTGTGCCCACGACAGTGGCAGCACTAAGAACAGCACTTTCAGAAGAATGGGACAATATTCCGCAAGATCTTTTAATAACCCTAATAAAATCTATGCGGAACTGATTAGAATCCGTAATAAGGGCACGTGGGGGTAATACACCCTATTAAAACATAAATAAACCCTTGCATAAAGTTTGTGTCTATTGTTAAAACCAATTTTTTTATTAAACCAATTTTACTTAAATTTCTGTTTTTTCTTCAAAAAAGTCTTAAGGTCCTTTCCAGTACACAAACTTAAACTTAAGGATACGCTGTTTTTAAGTTCACGAACCAATCTAGAGGTTTCAATTTAAATCTGTATAGAAAGTTTGCATACTTGGTTAAAATATTTATTTCAAAGTCGTCTGTTACTTTGATGCAGTTTATGAGTCCGCCAGTGTATATTAATATTCCCTAGAACTTCGATTTATCAGCGCAGACATCTTCGCGCCATCTATTGATAAATTTCAATAATATTATTCCAAGCAAACTATATTATCTCAATGAAACTGAAGTTTAAAGATTTTCGCGTATACTTCCAATATGTATACATACATTACAAAATTTTAGTAAATGTTTTACCCAATTTAAAGGTCAGATCTCTTACAAACAAGAACAAAGACAAAGATACCGTAATACAAAAAATATTTAAAAAATAAATTCTATACATTACTAAAGAAGTAATAAATCCAAAGCCTACAAATTTCTCTTTTATAACCGTTGTTATCTTCAAAACGTGTCATTTTCTGCTTTAATGGGTTTAAATGCGTTCTTTATATTTATGCTTATAAAACAATGACCCAATAGTTTTAGGCTTACGTAACTAAAGATAGTAATTAATGTTACTAAACAAAGTCTTTATGGGACTTTCTATTTTTTTTATGTTCCATAAGCTCCAGCAATTAGAGTAATTATTGATATGTCAATGAGCCTAACAATCGGAGGGACAGTGACTGTCCACTTAACGGTGTTATTAAAGTTATTAACGAGTCTTGTCTCGCGTGACGAAGACGGTCAGTTGAGTGCCTTAACGATTCATGAATGGATTGTCTCGTCCGCGACTACGTACATTACCGTGCGGGCGAGCCCCTAAAATGTCGCTGTGATTTATATATATATATATATATATATATATATATATATATATATATATATATATATATATATATATATATATATATATATATATATATAACTAGCTGTTACACGCGACTTCGTCCGCGTTGAAAAAGTGGCCTATCCTGTGTCCTGTACGTCTAAATGTTTATCTACCAAGATTCATGAAAGTCATTGACCTACCCTTCCAGATTTATTATTAGTATTGATTGATGATAACCTATATTACTCGCTGATAATATAGCTTCCAAACATTAAAATAATTTTTCAAATCGGTAAAGTAGTTTCAGAGCCTATTCAATGAAAACAAACAAACAAACCAATCTTTCCTCTTTATAATATCAGTGTAGACTAATATAATTTAGTTTACTATTACTGCTATCTCAATAAGTGTGGTACAACCATCAATGTACTACAAGTATGGATTTCGCACGCCATACAAAACACTAGGAACTTTGTGGAACATTTAAAAGTGACATTTGCGTAAAGCATGAACTCTTGTCATCTGTCATTTAAAACCAACCAAACATTTGTCATTTAAAGAAAAAATTACTTTACGTCAACACATTGGAGTTTAAAATCAATAGTAGAAGTTGGTCGTTACTACCTTTGACCACCATGATTCCATTTTAGGCGTACTTTTTATGTGCCGCTTTGGCATTCGTGACGCAAATTCCATAGTTGTAGTACTTCTGTGGGTACAACCATCAATAAATAGACGAGCTCATGGTTTGCCTTAGTACTCTGACGCAGGAGACCTGGGTTCGATACGAGGCTGGGCCAGCCTTGGAAATGTTCCTGTCAATTTTGGTTTGCAGTTTCGCCCACAGTCCGTTGTATGGCTATGCTATAATACAATCCTTATGGTTATTACACTTTATAATTGTTTTTTTAGTCTTGAAGATCTTGTTTATTTTTCAAAGATAAAATAATACCCGTCTTTCTTGGCAAAAGGATTAATAATAATAAAAAATTCAAATACTTAACTTTTTCATAATTTTAAATTTCATTTTTATAACCTTAACAGAAGCATAGATTAGGGATAAGGTTACAACATATTATAATAACACTATATTATAAACTAGCTGGCGCCCGCGACTTCGTCCGCGTTAAAAAAGAAAAAAGTAGCCTATCCTGTGTCCCGTACTTCTAAATATTTATCTACCAAGTTTCATGAAAATCAGTTGATTCGTTTAAGAGTTATGGAGGAACATACATACTTACATACATACAGAAAAAAATTCCAAAAATGGTCAATTTAGTTTCAGTATCATGTATAGAGCCTATAAACACGATATCTCTGAAAACAAAGTAACTTACTCCATGACCAACCCTTACAGATTTATTATTAGTATTAGATACATTTTCTTCTTACGTCTTCGATATTGTTATACTTGCACAAAAAAGTTACTAATGTGTACGCAAAAGTACAGATATATCATTAAGAGTAATTTGACTAAATAATTTGCTGTTTTGATGGTTTCAAATAGTAGCACATACATCGCTACGGTCTAAAAATTAGTAACAGCTTCATAATAAGTGTCGATTATTCAACACAAAGTTTAGGTAAGTAAGTACATTTTAGCGGCACAATGCACGCGTGATGCCATTCGTTCTCAGTTCGTAGTCGCGGAGTGGAGAGCTGCCAGTGTGTGTAAACTAATTTATATTTTTTTTTAAATCGAGTAACCAATTCTTTTAAATGCCATTTTGTAAAATTGTTCTCTACGTTGTTGGATTTGATATTGAGAAAATTTAAAGTTCAGTGTTACCAAACCGTCTTAAAAAATGTGAAAATATTGGTGTTTACAATGCTCAGGTATATAATATCGTTAATTGGTTATTTCCTGCTCCATAATAATAGTGTTTATATATGTATTTCGTTATATATCTATACTAATATATATAAAGCTGAAGAGTTTGTTTGTTTGGTTGGTTGTAGGCGCTAATCTCAGGAACTACTGGTTCCAATTGAATTTTTTTTTTGCATTGGATGGTCCATTTATCGAGGGAGGCTATAGGCTATAGATAACGCGGACGAAGTCGCGGGCACCAGCTAGTTGCTTAATATTTATAGATACGTAAACATAATAATGAAAAAACCTTGAAGGTGTGTTTAAAAAAGGAATATGATAAGGATAATGTTCTTTATCATTCATGTTCTAAAAGTAGGTCGAATTTAAAGCGTAATGCGGTATGTAAATTTGACTTACACCAGAGAGGTAATTAAATTTGTAATGAAACGACGCTCTTTTACATTCTTTTTAATTATTTTTTTATCTTATTTCTTAATTAACAAACATAGAATACATATTTCTACATTGTGCTTTGAAATTAACATTAGCAATACTCAATAGGTATTTTAATGTCTCTTGTTAATAATAATTAACTAAGTATAGGTAATTCATTAGGTGCAGTTTATTAGTAAATTAACTTTTGCTTTTAGGTAACTTGACCGCATGCCTCGTAAAAATTCCTATTTTTTTAGACGAAAAGTATATCCTATGCACTTCACTGTCCTAAAAACAAACAAACTAAATTTCACATTTGTAATATTATAGGATAATAGAAGTACATAAATATTACTGCAGCCATAACTTGTTTCCGTTTAGTATCAGTTGGGTGCGGCGTTGCAATATTTTACACAAGGCTATCGATAATTTGTTATTTCTATGCTCGTTGACGCCTAATGTAGTTCATTATATTATACAATTTTGTCCCTAATTGATTGTATAAAATCGGGGTACGAAAACCTTCGTCAGTTTTCAAATTCATTCCTTTTTTAAAATCGTAGAATCTTAGTACCTTTTGACACTAAAGCACTTAACAGACAGCTGACATACGTTTGAAATGAAATTTTATGACTGACAAGCCCTGGTACAAGCCAATTTCGACTTTAAAGTGACGAACCAGGGTCCCTAGTCAAAGAAAGTAACAATTGAAAACGATAACGAAGTGCGAAAACAATAAAATGTATGGGATTGACATATACCGTCGCTAAATCACGTGATACTTCCCATACATTTATTCTTTCGAACTTCGTTATTGTTTTTAAAATGTTACTTTGATTAAGGCCCCTGTTCTTACCACGACTGTATTACACAAATATGCTGTCGTAAGTGGTTCACATATTGCCAAATGAAAATAAAATGTCATCATTGTCTATTAAGAATATTAAGATGAGTCAACGTCAGTTTGAATTGAAGTGATTATCAGACCTTCGAGAGTAACAATGGACGGTTGCGAGAGATGAGTACCGGAACCACGCTATGATGATCGCACGCACATTTACATACAACTAAAAAAAAGTGTAATTAAAAATTTGCTAACTTTGGAGTTTACTATATAAAAGCCCCGTGGTATGAAAATTAAAATTGTCATACGGAATGCGAGCACGAATGCGTTACGTTCTATTTTTTTTTAACATCTGAAGTTTCAGAGATAATGCGCCATCTACACAATTTTATTTGAAAAAAGAACAATATTGTTCTTTCGGCGTGTTTGAATTGTGAAAATTTAAATTTTATAATCGTTCGTAAGGAGTAAAATCCAGTCGTGTGTCGGAGCTGACCAGAGATATATTATTTCGATGGAGCTGACACACACTTTTTTTTTTTTATGTTAAGCTCGTTGAGCTCGACAGACAGATGGTAGGGACCACTTGATGGTAGGTGGCTACCGTCGCCTTTAACACAAGCAACGGTACAGGTGCTGCAAGTGCGCTACCGACTATAGTGGCATTAAGTATATGGATTTGGAAGGCATAGGGAAATATGTTCTGACATCCCTTAGGTATAATACTTACCAAAACACAACAGCGCACACATGCTATAATTTCATTACTGCCGACATATGGGCTGCCCAAATGCCTACCCCTAATATTATAGTATTATTATTACTAGGCATAAGTATTGTTTTAATTTTTATTTTAACGTAGACAGTAGCGAAAACAGCTGACGTCACCAAGGCGTTTCTAAGCAGGCACGACCTTCTGCAATGAAGTGCAACGACTTTGATTTGATTGATTGATTGATAGACGGTTATTGATATTACATTTTGAAAGTTATACTCGTAATATTGAAAGTCAACGCATGCGATAATAGGTATTTGTTCAAGTTTAGAAACTTATTTTGTACACTGCCTAGGTTTCAAAGCACATGTTAAATAAAGGTTAAAAAAATACGCTGATGAAGTAGTTCGACCTCTCGAGTGTCAGTGACCTCAGAGCGGCTAGAGTAGGGGTCTAATAGATACTGTTATTGATAATTTCAACTAATTACATAACAAATTTATAACCAATCAGATCCATGAGCTTTTTTGGTGAATGAATGTAAAATGTTTTAAGAAAGTCTCTATAATTTTACATAGGTCATTAGATAGATATTATTATACGAGAACCTATGTTATATATTTTTTTCTTTGTTCTATAAAAAATGTGGACAAGTTGTCATTTGTTCAAAGAAACGCCCATACGTAACGCATTCAGTATATTTAGTATTCAACATTCGTTATCGGATTCCTACACACAGCGATCTTGAATCATCATTTGCTTATCTGCATTAAAACAATTCTGTTATACTTTGAAACTTCATTTTGTCGCGTACAAGAATTGCCTGTTTAAAGTTATTATAATACGAGGGGCACACTGAAATGACCGGGAATAGATTATTTCGGATTGAGTTACAGTCCAGTATCCCTCACCTGAATTCTTTTCTGATTACTAACAGGCTGAAACTCCGTGAGTAGCTTCGGTTTGTCGAGACGTCCACCTTTTTCCTCTGTGAAAATTCTCGATAGAGGTACGAGTACTAGCCGAATCAGAGCTCATGTCAGAATGACAGAAAATTGGACTGACCGTGTGTGGCCACAATGTTTGGCGTCGCTCCATTTTACACGTCAAATGATTGATCGTGTATTTCGTCCAGCGGAGGACTTTGTTTTATATGCTCATGTATATTGTTTTTAAATAAAAATTCGAAAACTACATATTATGTAATACATTATTGAATCGCTGTTATTATATTCTAATAAGTGAGCAGGTAAATAAACGCAAAAGTGGGAAACTTGCAAGAGTCCACGGTCGACCGGCAGAGCAAGACGCTCTTTCGACCGAGACGCTTTTCATGCAACCATTGTAAACTTAATATAGATTAGATATGTACCGTATTCTAATAACTGACAACACACTGGAAAGGTTCCACGGAGAAATTAGATAATCATAATGTTTGAATATGACCTAGATTATTTTAATTTCCGTATGTTACTTACTTAAAACTAACGCGAACCGTTGAACTGATAAGAGTTGGACATTTTTTTTTTAGATTAAATATATTATTTTATTAGCAGAATCGCTATAATAATATAGTTTTCTATGTGTGAAAGAATTTTTAAAATCGGTCTAGTAGTTTTTGAGTTTATTCATTAAAAACTCTCTCTTTATAATATTATTATAGTAGATATTTTAATCCTTACCATTTTTTATGTTAAATAGTCACTCAACACACGAGTGATACCTTTTCTCATTACATTTTTATTTTACCATTGTTTCAAATTATTGTAGCTACAAAAGTCAACAATGTGACCTATAAAATGTACTCAAAATTATTTAATTTGTCAAAATTTGCTCGCTTCACCCAACATCTCTGATCGAAGGAGACAGGAGAGTGCACATTCATTCAATTGTGTGCCTTATGTTTTACAGGACAAAGTCGAGTACCGGCTTGAGCAGCGTCGAGGGGAAGGAGCCCGCGCCTGCGCCCTCGCCTGCAGATTCCGGAGTATCCGAACTGGAGAGAGACCATCATGACTACACGTGAGTTACTCTTTCACTCTCATTCGACCTTCACATTTGACCTTGCCCATGAATTTTGGTTGAAACTACTTAGCTGTGTGCCCGCGACTTCGACCGCGCCCCTTTTTCTTAGGTGTCGAAAACATTTTTCCAATCTTTATATATTTGTAATTTTTTATATGTAAAAATTGTAATTTTTTTTTATATTGTAAAAAATATATATTGATACCTTAATTCGCAAACCAAATAACTCCTCTGTGGCAAACTTTACTGGGGAGACTAAAAACGTTATAATTTTTTTTTGTATGACAAGAAAAGTAAAAAGACAATTTTACATTGGAAATTATGGCTCGTATTGACCGATAGACCTTTTAAAAATTAAATTCTAATTGCCATTAAGTTTCTCCCGTATCAAAAAGTCATTTTCAACCAAAAATCCAAGAGTGGAGTTATTCGTTTTGCGAATTAAGGTATCGATATATTAAGGCTATTATTATTAATTATTTATATTAACCATGGGGGGTCATAATAATAATAAATAACTTTAATGGTTAGTCAGTCAACCTTAAGCAATATCCTATATTTTTACTAATTTACCATGTTTTGGTGGTCAGTACATGTACTATACAGCAATGGTTCAAGTACTGCCCATCCAATCTCTCAGCCAAGGCCCTCAGTCGGGCAGTCAGTAGCATTTTTGTCAGGCGTTATATCAGATACCCTATGTCAGTATGTCCTTTTCTGTATCCCCAACAAAGTGTATGGAGGACAAATATGCAAGCTAAATAAACGTTTGCTTTTGAATATACATAGTTATTTAGGTTACAAAAAACATTAAATAGTCAATCAATATTATTATGCTTCGAATCTTCGAATCAGCCGTTAGCGTTTCGTTTATCTTGCGTCCTAGCAAATGTTAATATTTGCACATTCAACATTCGCCGACATCTGCCAGTGATTGACTGATATGGAGGGTTTGTTGAAGGTATTACACATTAATGGGAAATTATTACAAAATTGTTGCAATAATATTAACTTATAATACTTAATTTATTATGGAGAAAAATTCAAATTAATCTTTTGAAAAAACGTAGTAAAATGCACAACACGGCCTCGATATCTACTAGATCGATACTAGAGAGTTTGTCATACACATAATTCTACTACATATTTGCATGTTCGTAGTATGAAAATAAGAAAAAATTGAGAATCCAAAAACTGTAAGATTCGGCTTAATTTAATTGGATTTATTCATCGAATCGAACTAGTAAACATTTTTTTTAATGTGTGAAATTTACTAAAGAACTACTTGTTGTAAGTAATTTTTAGAAGCTACAGTACAACACTAGAATATAGATTCAAGTAAGAGGTAGGTCCATTCCAAAACCTTAATTTAATTCATAAATTGTGTTGTTATCGACAGTATGTCGGAGCGACTTCGGCCAAGACCTGCACGCGCGCTGCCTTTACTGGGCCGTCGCGAGACAGACGCGCGCGAGGCTGAACTGTGTCGCGTGCGTCGCGACCGCGCGCTTCTTCGCCAACGCCTCGAAGACACCGAATGGAGTCTCTGTCAACGCGCGGGAGAGATCGCGCTGCTCAAGACACAGCTCAAGCATGCTCAGGTACCATTCACCATTACATTTACACCACCACCATTACCATTCACCATTAAATTCACACCACCGCCATTACAATTCACCATTACATTCACACCACCACCATTACCATTCACCATTACATTCACACCACCATCATTACCATTCAACATTACATTCACACCACCACCATTACCATTCAACATTACATTCACACCACCACCATTAACATTCAAAATTACATTCACACCACCACCTTTACCCTTCACCATTACATTCACACCACCACCATTACCATTTAACATTACATTCACACCACCACCATTACCATTCAACATTACATTCACACTACCACCATTACCATTCAACATTACATTCACACCACCACCATTACCCTTCACCATTACATTCACACCACCACCATTACATTCACACCACCACCATTACCATTCACCATTTACAGTATTCACTATTAAACCGAGTGCATTAACACACTAATACGACTTTTGTTTTCAGAACGAACAAACCACGAAAGGTCACGAATATCTCACTTTGAAAGCCGATTGTCGGCAACTGCGCGAAGCTCTCGACAAGAAAGAGAAAGAAATCATGAGGCTTCGAGCCGAATCTGAAGAGAAACAAAAGAACGCCAACAGACTTCAATCCGAGGTGGACAGACTCACCAACGACTTGATGGAGAACGTCGCCGAATTATCCAAAACTAAAGAGAGCAGCAAAATCGAGATAGAGAAACTGAAAAGTGAACTGAAAGAGCTTAGACAGGAACTGTCGGATGTCTCGTTGAGTGGATACGAAGGGATCGAATGTGGGAGAACAATGAGGGGAATATACGATGTGTGCAAAACGAACGAGTATCATTGGACTTCTAACGACAGTGCTCTCGAAGACGCCGAAGTTCAGAGGCTAAATGGAGAAACCCCGGATCCGTGTGGCGATAATTGTCCGCAATCAAGTGTATTGGAAAGACTGAAAGGTGATTTGGAAGCAAAAGAGACTCAATTCAACAACGAAAGGAGAAAATGGTCCGAGGAGAAAGATAAAGTGTTGAGATACCAGAAGCAGCTACAGTTGAATTACGTGCAAATGTTCCGAAGATCTCGCACTTTGGAGGCAGAAGTTGACTCTTTGAGATTAGAATTGGAGCTTTGCAACAAAAACGCAAAGAACATCAACAAATCAAAGACAATAGAGTTGTAAACCAAATTGTAATTTAATTAAAGGCTACACTTGCATTTGTAAATAGTTGTTTTAAGTTTTAAATCTTGCCTCTTAAGTTGAGTGTTCTAAGGAACTTACAAACGTTTAAGTTAGTCCAATGTAATACTCAAATAAAAGCATGTCGAGTTTAAATTATTGTATATTGAATTATAACGAGAAATTTATGATTGTATCGGATTATGTCTTTAAGTTATTCTAGATAATAAAAGATATTATTAATAAGTTGTGTTTAAATTCTTCCTCAATAATTGTGTTCAGATAAAAAAAGCGGTTTGCAGTTGTGCTAAAAATTTATTGCAAAATACACACATTTTTGGAGCAGAACTTTGATAGAAATATTATCATTAAAACACTACTATTAGAAATGTCTCCACAGATCTTGAACACATGGAAAATACCTCCTCAATTATATAAATTAGATGAGTTAGAATTTAGACCTGAAATTTGTTAAACCGAAATTTTTGGATCTAAAATTGAATCCGGTTCCAAATTTTGAATTTGTAAAATTATCCGCGTTGTTTCTTGCTGTTTTTGCTGGTTCAACCTGAAATAAATTATTCCAAATCTATATTTTTTTATAAAAATTCCCCCCTATACCTATTCATCAACTTTTTCTGTCATACATTAGTTTATAGCCTATCTATAAAGATTATCACCTTTGTCACCTAGTAGGTGACATTTTGAACCAACTTATCCATCTTTTCTAAATTACGTATGTCATTGCCAATTCAGGCATTATTTAAGGGCCAGAACTGTATGCATCAAAAATACAGACACAGTTTACTGTCATAATTATGATTTTCTTTTTCCTTTTTAAGTAGTTCCTTAAAAAGTTGTGGGTAAGTGTTAGATTAATACCTGAGTGACATCTCCAATGATCGGTCGTTTCCGCCACTTATACCACCAGTACTCCACTCCAAGCGTTATACAGGCGAGGCCTATTCCCATGAAGATAACGATGAATACTCCACCGATGTTTTGTATGGAGATTCCGTCGGACTGGTCATCCTGTTTTTCACACTTCATCGCTTCAGGGTTATTGTTCCACCAGTTCTCCTTGAGTTTTTCCAGTTTTCTTTTATTGAGCAGTTGGAGAATTCTGTGTAGAATGAACATTTCTTTTATATTAAGGTCCACAGACAGGGTGACGGTCCAGTTGATTAAGGATAAGGGATATGACCTCCTTACTCACTTAGCGAAACACAACAGCACACGTGCTATTATTTCACGATGGACTGCAAAAATGACTGCGAAGAAATTTAGTGTGCCCTCCCTCTACTAAACGTAATTCAACCTTGATGTGATAGATGTATCTTGGACCATAATGCCTTAGACCATAATATTATACCTTAGACCAAAGATTTAAATCGAGAGATGCGGCATTACTAGCGAAAGTGTGTTAAAATACAACATACATTATACTAAAGACAAAAGTATAAAATACATATACCTTTGTCTAAACACACTTTTAAACACAGACAACACATTCCTTACTTCAAACGTGACTGTGACGATAGCGACGCTCTCAACAAGCGACCGTCACTCACTGTAGCTGGCGTGCAACTGTAGTTGGGTTGAGCGCCTGCGCCCAACCCATTGTTGAGAATTTTCGGTGTGTTTTTAGTATGGCAAGTATTTAAATCGAAAGATGCGGCGTAATCTCCTCGCAGATTACGCCGCATCTTTCGATTTAAATCTTTGCCTTAGACTAATAAAAATAACCAGGAATTTGATAAACTATTAAAAGAATGCATACCTAATTAACGATTATACTAAAAAGATTCCAGTGGCACTGTATTTTTTCAGCGCCATCTTTTGCCGTGTCAGCAAAATATGCTTTTTATTTAAATGTGTGTTTTTTTTTTAAATAATAAATAATGTAAAACATTAATGTCTTTTTTGTTATTTCATGTACTTACTTAAAAAAAATTAAAAACCATGAGATATTACTTAATTCGACATAAAATTATGTATTCGAAGTATGACTTTGCTGATTTCAATGCAATGAATAATTAGCTTTAGTGCGAAATTATACACGCATACGTTGAACGGCATTTACATCTAACTTATTTTTAGGTATCTTCATAATAACTCGTTATTGTGAAACATGAAAGAAAACAATAAAACGTTATTGCACGGTCGTCATTCAAATAATGGGTACTTGTGCGCGAAAATATATACAATCCTTTATTTGAAACCAATATTAAAGAATAAAGAAATTTATTTCAGAATAACAACTTTAGTTTTAGCATAATTATTTCTGTCCTCCAAATTAGGCTCTATAGGTCCTATAGGGAAGTAAACAATTGTATTAAATAAATCAATTTTAAATTTTATGTACATAATAATGTTACTAAAAATTTAATTTAGCAACCTACTATTTGTTTGTTTATTAACAAACAAACAAACAAACAAACAAACAGTAGCATTATTTGGAAAGAAATAAAAATGATAAAGTAAATTTGAATTTTTGAGATGATATGTGATTGTATGTAATGTATGTAATGTGAATGTGTGTGGTGAATGTGTGAATGAATGAATTTTTAAAATTACAAAATTTGTAATTTAAATTTTAACTAATTTTATTTAGTCTATGTTAACATTGTTAAAAATCTCTTATCGCACAATAGATGTCGCTGATTGCTAATAAATTCAGTTAATGCACTTAATCGCTCGATAGATGTCGCTGTTAGTCATAACAAATTGTTTACTGTAAAATTACAGCTTCTATTCATTGACATTTACTTTTACTTCGTAGGACATAATTATATACTATATTACTTTAGGATCAATGCTTCTATTATACATCGATCACTGTGAAAGCCTGAAATTATCAGCGTAAATACATAAACATCCGTCAACGTTCATTTAATTGATTTGTTAACTTTTTACTTCGAAACTACAAACAACAGCAAAACGTAAATGCAATCAATTTATTCTTATACACACTTTACTTGAATGTCACCGCAGTCACCTTTCCGCCTTCATTTACATACTTCATTGACCGGTTGCTACTTAAATTGCTTTAAGTACGTTATAATTATCATTTATTTTAAAAGATAATATACAAAAACCACGACTAATCCTTAATATTTTCATAAAAGGTTTTCGATAGCTCTAAAAAGCTTCGAAAAGCATCCTTTCGAATTGTTTCTTTGTGAGAATTAAATCTTATCTACTTGCTTTCTGGATGAAAGGTACCCCTGTGTTTTTTTTTGTACCTATCCCTGACAACGTTTATGTTTTAGTCTATAGGTACTAATATTATAAAGAGGAAATATTTGATTGTTTGCATTGAATAGCCTCCGAAACTATAGATTCGAAAAATTCTTTCACTGTTGAAAAGCTATATTCACAGTAACATAGGCTATCCTTACTAATCCTTACTAAAAATATAAATGTGAATGTGAGTTTGTTTGTTTGTTACGCTTTCACGCAAAAACTACTGAACCGATCACCGTGAAATTTTGCATACAGGTTGTCATGATTTTAGAAAACGACATAGGATATATAGTTTACATTTCACGCGGACGAAGTCGCAGACAAAAGCTAGTGAATTATAACATCTCAACCGCAACTGGCGCCGCCGCTAATTATTGTTTTGTTTTTTACGTAAAATATCAGGTTTTATTATTCCAAGACTTGTTTCTGTATTATTATAAGCAGGTAGACAATATAATAGTATAGATGACTGAATTCCTAGAATAACAGTGTCAATGCCGACTTTTCTTGACATTAATTGGAGTCATCGGTATTAATAAAATGTAAGAATCAACAATATTATCTAGTTGTAGATTAAATAGCTCCATTCATCGTCCGGGAGCCAGCGACACTTTTGGTTGCTACATTTGCGCAAGCCTGGTTTTTTTTAT
Source organism: Synanthedon formicaeformis (assembly GCA_945859745.1). NCBI lineage: Eukaryota > Metazoa > Arthropoda > Insecta > Lepidoptera > Sesiidae > Synanthedon > Synanthedon formicaeformis. The sequence goes on from OX243963.1 coordinate 2,505,093, forward strand.
TTGTCGTGATAATATAGCCTATCAACAAAATGAATTCCTGCCATCTCAATCGCGGGACAACAAGTGGCTGTGATATGTCAATTATGTTTAAACAAATGAGTGAATGTCAAAAATGCGCAAAGCTGAAACTTTACATATTGTTTATTGGCAGTCCATTATAGAAAAAAAAAACACTTCCTGCCACCTCTATTGTCGAACAACAAACTCCTGCCATCGACATAATAATGTTATGTCATGGATTTTCGTACATGCCTATTTTGCTCCTGCCGACGCCATGTTCTGTCAAATGGCTGGCAGCATAATTTTTTTCACAATCTTAATTATTAAACTAATTATAAAATAAATTGAAAATTCAGCTAGGCTCATATGTCAATTTTTTTTAACATTTTTTTTTTTTATTTTTTGCGCCGGCAGGAGTCGATTTTATGTTTAACAAGCGCTAATATGACACAAAAACCATATAATATATGTTGCGCAAATGTGTCAAAAAATAGTGTCGCTGGCTCTCGGACCCACCCTTCACCTTTCATATAGCTTCACACCCTTTAAGTGTGAATTTTTGTCAGGTGGCTAACCCCAAACTATCCAATTTTTTCCGTCCTTTTTCACGTATGGTTCACGTTATGTTATTAAGGATTGTTTTTTAAATAATTATAGTGGACAAGCGTCCACTGTCAGACATACTTAGGACTATTTAATTAAAAACGCTATCAAAGCTTTCATCCACTGCTAGCTTTTTAGGTCTCGCTCTCTTTAGGTCAAAATCTAAAAACCGCGTCTCTATTTTGAGCCATCAGTTCTAATGTTGAATATACAAGTACTTCAATGAAATACTCACGCATTATTGAATTGATCTTTCAAAGGCGAACCCTGTTGTACGGCTATAGCATAGGGTTTTCTTGAGAATTCGTCACCAACCATTTGAAGGTCACAACTCGTCAATACGTGATATCTGACGTCCGTCGCGTCGCCAAGCCAAGCGAAACCTTCGCTGGAACTTTTAGAATCTCTGACTCTCTGAACAGCTTCCTCCATTGAGTTAGGGAGACCAGCTTCCTTCATCGCCTGCCACATTTTACTGTATTTGTCGCTAACTGGGTAATCCCAAACAGCTAGTTTTGCTCTTTCCACTTCGCTTAGACTGTCGTTTAAGCTCATGTCCTTCCAAATCCTAAAGATTAATACAGTAATTTAGTAGACAGGACAAACTGCGTTACGAACTGTGAAATAACACTGAAATGACTGTGAACTGTGAAATTACAGGATATTAAGCCACTGTGAAATAACAGCAGCTCACCAAAGAATTTGTTTAGCTGTATATAGTAAAAAAATAAGAAAGCAGAACTCAGAACCCATGCTCCAATTCGTTACTTGTGTTAATAAGCAATAGTAGCCACCTACCATCAAATGAATTGTCAGCCTGTCTGCTGATCTTTGTATAAAAAAAGAGTATTTAAAAATTACATAGCCCAATTCGTGCAAAGAACAGGGCGAAATAATCTAAACACAGTGCACATAATTCAAAACAAAATAATAAAATTATAAGTAGCAACGCATTTTGAACTCTCCGCTCATACATATAATAGTAATTTTTGAGTGGCAATTTATGCGGACGTTATTTGTGGGGTTCGCATATGACTAACTTCAGAGAGGTCAAAGTAATTTGGAGGGTAAGCCGGACATATAATGTACCGGCCTTGTGTTTGATATACTCACTCATAAAACCGAAGCTCTATATGCGTCATTCTTTCAAAGTAAGTCATAGCTGAAGAACCGTTTAGAGGAGCGTATTGTATTTTGTATTGCTTCGACAGGTCATCCAAGGACTCTATGGGAGTGTCCAAACGTGATACTGTTAGGAACGCAGCCAAATTCGCCGTGTAAGACGCTATTATGATGAAGCTAAAAATTGATCGAAATAACTGTATATTCTTTAAAGAATGAAAGAGGGATTAAAATAAGATTATTTGACTGTTATAACATTGATTGCATGGTGTATATTTAGTTGCATAATTGTAAATGTCTACAGTTAAAGCGACTCGGTCGGCATTGACCGACATTGATACCTATAGCAAATTGCTAGCGACACGGCTCAAGGATTTAATTTTTCTGCAAATTATATACAAAAGCCTTCCTCGTTTATCGTTCTGTTCAATAGTGAAAACCGTATCCAAATCCGTAGGGTAGTTTATAAGGCGGACAGCGAGTTTATCTTTGTAAGTATATAAAAATTTCGTGTCACGTTGTTTGTCCGCGATGAACTCCTAAACTAGGTACTGAATTTTGATTTTGAAAATTCTTTGAAAGCTATATTATCAGCTAGCAACATAGGTTATATAAATTAAAAATATATTATGTCTACAACTGACTGTTCTACGCAAAAATTGTAACCCAGGTACTTAATAAAACAGTATCTAATAATTTAGAATTTGAAAATGTACCTATATTTTGAAAGGAATATACAACTGAAAAGAATTCAGTATTAGGTACTATACTGAATGTGATATGTATGTCTTCGCTTAGTCTTATAGATATGTATATTCAAGTTAGGTTTATAGCATTGCTAGATACAAACGGCAACCAAAAGTTTTTTCGTCCAACAGGTTTTATTTACAGATGAATCTTATTATAATAACCAATGATAATCATCAATCATCTTTTAGAGACTTGAAATATTTTCAAGTTCAAACACATTGAAATATTTGAAACTAGCTGGTGCCCGCGACTTCGCCCGCGTAACTTTGTAAATTATATACAGAAACCTTCCTCGGAAACCACTCTATCCATTGGTGAAAACAGCATAAAAATCGGTGCAGTAGTTTTTGAGTTTATCGCGAACAGACAGATGTTTTATAAATGTAAGGAGGATAATCAAACGCCGAAGAGCACTAAAAGAATGGAATTAATGTTAATAACAAACCCAAAAAGCCACCAAGTAGCTGCCAATAAACGTCCAGATAGATTTTTAGGAGCTTCGCCACCGCCTTGAGGAGTGAGGGACGTCATACAGAACCATAAACACTCTTTCAATGTAAACTCCCTCCTTTCTTCGTCATCTTTGTATTTCTCTCTATTGTTTTGATAGCTATATGGGCTCCATTTGTCAAATACCCACATTAAGAAGCTGGAAAAGACTGAGCTCTGTAAAATCTAGCGATATCTGGAATAGTCTGGAATGGTTAGGTCAGGTTTAGAGCAATTGCTTATGACCTTAGGCGACATTTCATCACTAGACGATATAAGTATATTATGTTTGTTTTTTATAAGACTGCGTTTCGCAGTCATTTTGACATGACCTGCCTTTTACAAAGTAATAGCACATGTGCTTTTTTGTTTCGGTGAGTGAGTAAGGGATGCCAGTGCCCATTTCCCCATCCCTTTCCAATCTCTTATTCTTAACCTTACTATGGTTGGCAATACATTTTCAGCATCTGTTACATTGCTGGCATTACCTATAGCCCCATAGAATCAAGTGGACCATCAGCCTGTCTGTCATCCTTAACAATGAAAAATGGAATAAATCATTAGAAAATTTTTACTAAAAATAGCATGAATCCAAGTGTGACAGGTACAAACAATATTAAAACAGCTACGTCCACTATTTGACCTCGTTCCAATAAATCTGATAAGAAATAATAGAAGCAGGTGGACTTACTCTATCGATCGTCGAAGGAATGTATTGTAGGAAAATGTCAATATGTCACGCGTGGTCACAACATCGATAACGGCTTACAAGAAATTAATTTTACATGGTGATTTACAAGTTCGGAAATAAAATATGACGGATAACCTTTGGATGACATCGTGCTACTATTTTGGTATGTAACAATAAATGTAAAACAGGTTTGGAGTCGTATGGTTAGGAAGCTGTTGAAACATGGTTGAAACATGTCAAGTTTTGTAACTTGTGTTTGTTACTTAAGTACTTAGCAATATACACATGAAAAAACGATGTCGCAGTCAATGACGAATCCGTTAATGGTTTAGTAAATGCCCTAAATGGGTTAAGCTCCTTTAAAATTGATGTGTTGGCACAGCCCGGATAATGTTTCATTCTCCCAAAAATTTCCCTTCCAATATCTTCAATTTTCAAGAGTGCCGTAAACAATATCTGCAGTCATTAACAACACACTTCTGTAGCACTGCCATGTCCTGAGGCGACGGTAAACACCTACCATGAAGTGGACCGTCAGCCTGCCTGCCAACCTTAATGATATTTAAAAAAACTATCTATGATAGGTATGGTATCTTCAGTTGTTACTTACCTTGTAAAAAAATATGCCGCTAATATAGAGAGCCACACATCGTTCTCCAAAACTGTTAGGAATTTAAACAAAGATGTGGGTGTCCTTGGCAACTTCATAAGTATAGTTATGCCAACTAAATCATAATAAGGAACAGTAAAATCAACAACGTTCTCGCGTTCAGCCATCACTGATAACGAACTGAGACCAATATCCGCCCTTTTTTCAATTAGTTCTTTTATAATGCCATTCCAATTGCCGTTTTCATCCATTGTACCGAAATTTCCATCAGGTGCTAATGTTATTTCGTAATCAAACTTCACTATTTGTCTTATTTCTTCTATCAAATCTATGCAATAACCTTTGAAACCTTTCGGAGCTGTGTCGTCCCTTATAATAAAAGGTTGTTGCTAAAAAAATACAAATTTAATTTATATGTAAATCAGTTCAGACCATCTAATAGAGAAATATAAAATCATACAGATGACGCATTGTATGAACAGCTAAACAAGCTGACAAAATTTTTATCATGTTGCTAACTTCTCAAACAATAGCAGAGTTCATTTACCCACCTCGACAGTGACAACTCTATATACCAGTTGTGCGGAATAGTCGCTCATATTTTCAGGGTCACTTAGAGACAACGGATTGGAAAGACCAGCCTTCCAAGAGCCCAGAGAACGGCTGCCGATCGAGGCACCGTCCTTAATGGTTACAGCTGACAAATCAGTGTTAAACTCCATATAACTTCGTCCATTCATGGGATCATCTTCAGGGATGTAAAATGAGGCGTACGTTGAAGGTTCTTTTACCTGATAAACGAATAAGGTTTTCTCATGATGTCTTCATCCAAGTGAGTATAAGTATCAAAACCGGGAACAAATATCTTTAAACTGTTTTTTGAAAATAATAAGCTTTTTTTAAACAATTTCAAACATATTTGGGGGTAACCTCAGTAACTATTACTTAATCTGTGCCTCAGCGATGTAAACCCAAGAACACATTCCCATTACAACCACAAACAATTACGTAATTCGTAAATATGTCAACAGACCTCTAGAAAAGCGGTTTTGAGGTCCAAGGTCCTGTTAGGTGTATTCTTGCCGTCATAATCATCGCAACTAATATATTTCATGTCATTTGGCCACTTGCCAGAATCGAGCAAAGATCTGGAAAATTATAAAACATGAACTCTCATGGAATATACCAAGCTATAATTAGAGATCCACAGTTCACGTGGCGTGCTAAATTCAAATGAGCACACGAGCACCGGAATAGTTAAGGGTTTATTACTTGATGGCTAAAAATGTTCGGAGAGACAGGTCGAAATAGAAGGCAGACGTGATTTCGGGTTCGCCGTTCATACTGTACGTCGTTTTGATCTTGCCTAGACGATCTCTACTTTTGGCGTCTGGAGTTGGTTTCATGTACACCACAGTGGCATCTTTGCAGCCACAACTGATGTCTCCTTTGTCCAAAGAGAGCGCGAACCAAGCCGTTTTTCTGCCAAAATATTGATTCTCGTCAGCGGCATCTAGAACGTTCTTAATAGTTCTTAAACTGCCTATAATGAAAAAGTTCACAATGTCCAATTCCCGTAGGCTTCTCAGTTGAGTCTTTATATCGTCCTTGTTGAAACTTTTCACAGGTGTGATGACGTGTCTTGTGGGAATGTTTTGCAAGAGCGATTTGTATTTGTGATCCATCACTGTAAAAGAATAGAATTAATATGTTTAAGTAAGGTTAGAAGAATTCTACTAACAGAACTGAAACACCGAAATGCTGGCGCGTTTATAATGAGAGAGTTACCAATAACGGATGTCATTAGACGTTATAAATATTTCGTGATACCCACATATTATATGACTAGTGACTACCTACTATAAGTATGAAATTTTTGTCGAATAGGGAATACTCACCAAAATATTCATCGAACATAATGCCAGCATTCGTAATGTCCTGTTTGGTTACAATAGCCCGAATTGATTCCGGCAAAATATCAGCAGGTGGCATGACTTGAAGTAAAAACTTAGTTTGGTTCGAATCCAAGGAACGCCACTGGCGCAAGTCCCCAACTTGACCGAATGACCCCGATATAGTCGGCAAACCTAGTGCAGCCGTAAACGATTTTATGGTTTCTGAACCCACCCCGGTCATAGTGAAATCTAGGACAATGTGCGGGGTTTTCTTTATCGTTATCATGTCGTTGTATTTTCTGCAAACTGAAGAAAACACATAATAATATGTGCACATTAACTTGAACTAATATTAATAAGAATTAGCGCCTCTTTCACCAACTGTCAAGTAGGCTAACTGTCTGTCATTTAAAGTCACTGGTAACCGGGGATAATGGAGCTGATATACCTACCTTTGTTTTTATGGTAAAAGTCCCAAACATTGAAAAGAAAATCGCCTATCGAATGATGCAATCAATAAAACAGAAAATGATTTCTAAAAGTAACTAAACAAGACTTTACTTGTATCTAGTTGGTGAAAGAGGCCCTTAAGATAATAAATCCTTACCATTCTCCAAGAAGTCTTTAGCATCTGTACGGTTACCTACAACGATGACAGGGTCCACTGCAAGACCTAAACTAGGATTTCTTCTTACATATTCCTTGGCAACTTCGAAAGCGCGTTCGGCCAGTGCGTTATTTTCCTCATTAATCAACACTAGAAACAGCAAATTTTAAAAAAGATTCGGCTCCAATATCCAATCAAACTAATTTTAAATTACAAAAATACTTACAGACATTTATGTTTTGTGTAGTTTGTGAGAATGCATTATTAAAATAAAGAAACATATATAAAATGACGTAAAAAGTATTCATTCTCCAAATTTTGTACTCGGGGTAATTCGCTATATGGACTCGTGGTCAGTGGACATCCAACTGACCATAAATCAAAGGGTGAAATCGTTCAGGTGTGTTGTCCTATTGTTACCACGGCAATGTGTGCCCTTGATCCAACATAAGTTATTAACGATGTTTTCAGTGCTCATCAATTTAGTTATCATATTAGGTACACAAGCTGTTGTTAGGTAATTCATAGTCTCCAATAATTACCTATTTAAGCATAGCAGAGTTCTTTGTTTGATACCCATATGCACGAGCCATAATAGCTAGGTAAAGTCGGGGTACGAAAACCTTCAATTTTCAAATTCATTCCTTTATCATGTCGCACACTTACTACCTTTTAAAACTAAAACACTAATGGCCTCTTTCACCGTCTCTGAGTATAGTGTCAATTAGGCTAACCGCCATTTAAGGTCACCGGTAAGAAAGCGTACGAGTTTCACCATTTTCGAGTACCAAAGGTAATTTCAATGAAATTGACACAAGATACTCGTAACATTTACTCGCCAATTAGCGTTACTTGAAAAGTAACTAATCAACGCTTTACTTGTAGTTGGTGAAAGAGGCACTAAGCAGACAACTGACAGAAGTTTGAAAAGAAATTTTGGCTTGGCATGACTGACAAATGCTTTGGTGCAAGCAAATGTCGAATTTAAGGTGACGAAACTTTTCTTACCCCGACTGTACATCATTCGTCGGAAGTCCATTACTGGACATTGATCTCAACCATAATTTTCTGGTCTTCTGGCCCATCAGAATTCTGACTGTCCTAAATAGACGTACTTAGAACTTTAGAAATCAACAAATTTTATTTGAAACTAGCTGCTGCCCGCGACTTCGCCCGCGTAACTTTGTAAATTATATACCAAAACCTCGAGAACCACCCTCAATCCATTGGTGAAAACAGAATGAAAATCGGTGCAGTAGTTTTTCAGTTTATCGCGAACAGACAGGCAGACGACTTTGTTTTATAATATATAATGGCATTCATTATATTATACTGTGCTTATGCTACATTTCTAAGGCAAATAATGAAAATAAATTTCAGAAGTTTAAACTATGCAGGTATTTGTTAATTTACGAGGAATCTTAAGACAATTAAAATTAATTAATGGAAATTACGTTAATAATTAGCTCACTCACGATGTTGAGATCAAAAATTTTACTAACTTGCATATTTGGGTTTTTGCAGATGCAGAATTTTCGAACAATGTAAATCTATGATTCACATTATAATAAACAATCAAAATTTTAGTAAAGAATTGAAACAATTTCAAGGAAAATATTTAGGACTTGCCCCAAAGATTCGACTCCACAATGGAAGCAGATGTCTAAAATGATGCGGAAGTTCTGCGTTTGCGGATATCCCCAAAATTCAGAAATTGCCTTGTATTTCTTACAAATTATTAAACAAAGTCCTCCGCCGCGCCTGTCTGTTCACGATAAACTCAAAAACTACTGCACTGATTTTCATGCTGTTTTCACCAATGGATGGAGTGGTTCTCGAGAAAGGTTTTAGTATATAATTTACAAAGTTACGAGGGTGAAGTCGCGGGAAGCAGCTAGTTTCAAATACAAGGATGGAAATAAAAAAAACTGAAATTGTTTGGACTATTTTATTGCCTGAAACGTTTTACAAACACTAACTCCACATAAGAGAAGTTATGTTAAAACTGTACACACTACATAACTCTAACACTAAAATGTACTTTTGAAAGTTAAAAAAAATAATTTTAAGTAGTTTTAAGAATTACATATATTTGTCAAAAAGTAGAATTTGAAAAGATACACATTTTATATCCAATTGGAACACAATCTGTATACTGCGTGTATTTTTTTTTTGTTTTGGCAATAAAAATGCAGATTCATTTTCCACGAAAAATAGCTTATATTCGAGGTTTGTATTTATCACATATTATTAAAAAAAAGTTAAATAAATTAGAAAAAAACAGGATATTATGAAGAAACAAAGATGCATCTATAAATTTACTATTATTATTATGTCAAACATTGAACTCGTTTTGAATGTCAAAATTCTAGTCGCGTGTGGCTATTTTTTATTTTCAAAAAATAGTCTACAAAAACCATAACCAAAAAAATTGTCAAAGGAATGTTCAAAAAATGGTTTAAGTAAATAATGCCTATGAAAATATAAATTGTGCGAGGACGCTTTTAACTGCTAACTTAAAGTTTAGAACTGAAATTAATTAATTACCTAAACATTAAAATCTTAATTAATCTAGAATCCTTGTTTTTCGGAAGCTGTTTTTGTCTAAAAACGCATCGTTCACAGAACGGATTTGTGAGTTGATTCAACAAAGTGAATTACTTTGGCAGTATTTTACTGGCAGAAGGACGTTCCGACAATTTTATCAATTCACCGACTCCTGGTCTACTAGTCTTTTGTACCAAACACCCACAGCATCACGATACGGCGTCCATCGGTTCACACCAACTTTTATTAATTTACACTTTACAGGTACTTTACAGGTCACTTCAATACAATGTGTATTTCAAACCTAAACTAAAGTGTCGTCCCGAGAGAACCCAACTCCTTTTCAAATTGTCTAATAGTATTTGCAAATTTATCATTTCATTTTTTAACATAAATCAGAATATACTTGTTATTAAGTATATTAAAGTTATTATGCAATTATTTGGAGAATGAGAATTTTGCAAATCCTGTATATATTTTACACGTTGTAGAGAATATAAAAAACTATATAATATATAGAATCTGCTTTAAGGCTGGTTTTTGTGTCACGCCGACCGTCAGCGCCGACAGGCCAGTATGTATTGGGTGCTATGAAGAGTTTAAAGAGTAACGCCGACCGCTCAGCGCTGACGAGCCGTACTGAGCTGTGCGCGCACTTGACGGTCGGCACTGAGCCGTACGCACCGCTGACGGTCGGCGCTGAGCGCCGTCCACGCGCCTGTGAGTGACCGTTTTCGTGTCGCGCCGACGAGTACAATCATACTATATTGGCCTGTCGTACGCGCCGAGGCCTCGGCGCTGACGATCAGCGGGACATGAAAACCAGCCTAAGTCTGTGGGATATCTGTATAGAGGATATGTATAGAGGAGGGATGGAGTTGGGGCCTGTGGGACAGGATTGCATGGCAGTGGACCGAGGGTTGGAGGACAAAGGGAGGTTTAGGCGGCGGCCTCTTCCTCGGCCGGAGGAGCTTCCTCCGCCGCCTTGCTCTTCTTCTCCGGTGTGCTCTTCTCGAGGGCGTCTCCGTTATCAGCTGTCGATTTCCTCTTCACGCCGACCTCTTTTTTTTCTGAAATGTCGAAACATAAAATATTAAATGTTGTTGACCTTTAAACATACGTGCAGAAGCTAAAACTACTTGAAGAAATTAATTTTGAAGCTAATACGTAAGTATAAAATATATCTAATTTTTATCTTAAATTTAAAATTAATGAATAACAAGGTAATCACTACTCTTTTTGAAAACAGAGAGAATGTACACAGTGGATTCAGGGGAAGGATAGAAAAGGAGGACTCGGCTAATATGAGATAGTAATGTTCTATATTATAAAATGTATTGTATCTGTTGTAAATGCTATTCTTGGTTAAAATTATAAAGTACAAGTGCTTACCTGTGGCATCACCGTTTTCTGTGGCGTCGTTGCTTTCTTCGGCATCTCCATTCTCTGCCGGAGTATCCTCGGGAGCATCTCCACTGCCATTCTCCTCCTTTCCATTGCTTTCAGGCTCAACCACCTTCTTGGCCGGTGACTTCTTTACTGGCGACTCCTTCGCTTCAGTGGAGCTGACTTCTTCAGGAGCGAGGTCCCTGAAAAGTATTAATGTCATATTACTGTAAACCGTTTACTTTGTTTTTTCATTATGAAGGCGGTAAATGTTCTAGTTAAACGAGTTTCATATGAAAGCAAAAGTAAATTGCATGTTACACTAGGAGCTAAGCGAAACGAAGCTATGTTTCGCTTCGCTCATGTCGACCAATTAAGAAGGTATTTGCAATTATTTGCAGATTTGAACCGACCATGAACTGTAAGATCTAAAAAAAAAAAATTTGGTAAAAACTTGGCCATTTTCAGGAGGCGGCATTGGTTCACCAGCTCGCAAATTTGTATCGCTGAGGCGTAGTTTAGCTATGTAGTTCGCGGTGTAAACCCAAGTATGAAAAACAGCGGTAACTTTCGTTTCGCTTCGCTCCCAGTGTAGCCTGAACTTAATGAATGTGTATTACGCTGCGAATACTGTCGCGAGTGGGGGAACGTAAACGGAAAAGTATGTCGGAACAAAAACAAGCAATTGCGCAACCTTACTTACTACATGTGGGAAAGTTGCATTATAGGAAACGAAACTGCACACACGATTACTTGAATTAGTTATTCGCTTCACTTGATCGCCTGTTAAAGGCAATGAGTTAACTCAATTCAGCTTTTGTCCATAGAAAACGGCAGTTTTTTATGAAAATGCGAACGCGTCAATATCTTCAAATTTACTTACGCCAATAAGGCGAATAATGAGGATAAGACAGTGTATTTTATCATCAGCCGAGTTCAGTGCTGTACGCAGACCGTACTTACTCCTCGTCGAAGAGTTGCGCTTACATTCTCAGACATTCAACTGAGTCTGTCTGTACGAGGCTGATAGAAGCGTTTTAACGGATAGCACGCTACGACGGTTGTACGCGGCTGATAGAAGCGGAACTGTACAAGTGTACCAAAAAGTGGGAGTGTGGAGTTGTTGAATAAGTGTAGTAATATTCACTAACGCTAACTTTAGTTAAAAATAACTAATGACAACACGCGTCGCTCAGTTGTACAGATGCGATAACGTAATCCAAGTGTTGCAAAATGTCGACATGTATTCAAAACGAGCGCGCGCCGGTGACGCTACTAACGCGCCGGCACGCCGCGCATCAGCGCCATCTTGCTTAACGAACCCCGCCGGCGTGCTTTTAAATTTTATCGCTAATTACTTCATATCTATATATAAATTCACTGCCACTGATCAATTTAATAACGTTAACACTCAATTAGTTTTTAAATAACAACATTCCACTAACCAGGCAACTTGTCAACACAGATATCAATGCGAAAACATTTTCCCGCGTGAGTACCCATTGGCGTTGATTGTTACGTACACATAGTAGTATGTGTGTAGTTGTACTAAAAGTTTTTTTTAATTACACACACACACACGCAACGAACAAATAAAAACACGTTGATGCGAGTTTAAAAAGCTAAATTAAGAAAAAACATGAAATACACGCTCTAAATGGGAAGCCATTTTGATCACGTTTTCGGATGCCGCCAAAACTTTTTAGAGAAATTAATTCTGTTAATACACTAAATAATGAGAGTATTTATTCACTTACTTCTTGTCGACTGCTGTGTCTGCCATTTTTGTTATAAGTAAGTTTACAAGGAAAACTGGTAATTGAGGAAAATTTACACACGTGCTACGCACACCGTACACACTGTTCACAGCACAAACACCGGCGATCAAATGATGGCGGGAGGGAGGGAAGAGAAGAAAATATAGCGCGCGTCGCGTTTGCGGAGTCACGCGTATTGTAATGAAGTTCGTGCGTTTACTTCACATTGTTGAGAGAGAAATATGAAAACCTCTGAGTGGAAACGAGACAGCTATATGAATCGCTATGTCTCTTTAAACAACCTTGAATCGGTCGGTTCGAGGCGGCGGCAAATTCTACCTTGCTCTCTCCTGTTTGAAAATACGTATCGTTAAAATATTGAGCTTGTTTTATCGCACCGGAAATTGATATTCATGGAAAATTAAATTTACCTATTTGCCAGGTCTTGTATGGTGTGTCATCGTCCTCATTACCATTTAACAGTTTTATTTTTATTTTAGCAAAAATGTTATCTTATAACCTACCAACTTATGTGCAACACAATAGTCACCTTTCAACCCCTACAACGTACCTATTTATAATCTTATGTATATATAATATATAAAAGGCAATGTGTTGTAATATAAAAAAAACCGCTGATCCGATTTTGATGAAATTTTCAGACAACCTTCAGATTATTCCAGCGGGTAATCCTGTGAAGTTTGTTAGCCATCGGACGCGGTCGAAGTTGCGGGCGCCAACTAGTTGGATATAAAATACATGAAATAATATTCTCTAAGTGTAATTAAATTGATTAACACAAGCCTTCTGTAAAAATATGCAATTAGGTAATCTAAGGCAAGAGGTATTCAACGCCGAAAAATTTTAACACAAGCATTTTTTTAATTAGAACATTTACCTACATTTTAAAAATTGCAATTGTTTTGCATATTTTGCAACACAACTAATGAATAACTCTTGGTAGGAATATTAACGTTATTTTTTTGTATAAGCGTAAACAACTTGTTATGACACACGGAACGGAATTCTGTCGTGGCTAAAAGCCACATTAAATTCAAAAATACGTATAGGTATGTCAAACTAATTATTGGTTAAGTAAGTATAAACATTGCAGTTGGAAACAGATGGTATCTCTGTGTATCTGTGTACCTAAATTGCACACGCGTCTGTTTTCCACCAACCTGTATTCGGTTCACCTCTCTTGAGCCAGAAAACTGTCCGCTCAAGCCACACGGACTCAACCGACAAAAATAAACAATGACTCATTAAAAATGTTATCTTTATTATTTTCGACTCTATGGCGTTCGTAACAAAAGCGCTTATATTTTATGTTATGTGAATCAGTAATATTGCTATCAGTGTAGGTCGTTGGCTTTTGAAAGAAATCTTGGCACTTGATGGTGATTTCGTCAGAATGTGAATTCGTCAACCAGAACAGGCTGCTTTGATGGCTCAGTGTAGGAATTACTGTGTCTAATTAGTTGAATGTTTTTTTAATTTTATACCTAAATGTGTGTTACTTTATAGGCGATAATAATAAATAATCAGGGGAGTTGATACCGCCGTATTTATAAAGCCATATCAAATTATTAGGGGACCTCAGGCTAGAGGGGCCGTGGCGTGTGTAAGCAAAAATTCGTCAAATGTTATTCACAATCCCAATGCTCCCAGAGTTTAGAAGTACGCGACTAAAAATGTATTGCGTTTAAAAACATGGGATCTTTTGTCGGTTTGTATAAAAAATTACCCTATATTTGGGCTTCGCCACGTCATAGCCACGTTACAGTAAGGTAGAAGGGCCTCTTGACATTATACCTACTTAGGTTATAAAATCTAGGGTTAGCAACGAAACTGATAATAGGTAATTTTAAGGTTTTGGGAGCACCTAACTAAGTATTTAAAAAACTTTTGTTGCGTTTATTGTTTCACGTCAATAAATATACTATTTATGGACGGTTATTTCTTCTTGTCCACAAAATAACTCGAAAATATTCTTTATAAAAACTTATTATACCTAACTAGGTATACACAAAAAATAACAAAATTTGACCATGGCCAATAGAATAGAAGAATAGCTATTATAGATTCGTTCGTTGACCAATTTTAAAATATGAAAGATAGATAAATCACCACTCTTCTGCTATAGCAAAAACGTCGATACTGCAATAACAGCCTTATGTCGTTGATATAAGGATTATAATAAAAAAAAATCACTAATATAGTTACCTACTTTTGAGACAATCATCATCATTGGCACAGTATTTTATATACCTGTTGCTACTATAGTGCAGTCAACGAAAGAATGCGATCCTGACGTCTGTGAGTTGGTCATGACTCATGACTAGTGATGATTTCTTATTTATTTAACACTAGCTGCTGCCCGCGACTTCTCCCGCGTACGTAACTTTGTAAATTATATACTAAAACCTTCCTCGAGAACCACTCTACCTATTGGTGAAAATAGCATGAAAATCGATGCAGTTTTTGAGTTTATCGCGAACAGACAGACAGACACAGACGCGGCACTTAACTCTTACTTCTAAGTAGGTACATAAAATTGAAAGTCATGGTTTCATTGATTGATATGCTACGATGCACTTATAAAGTGAATCCGTGTATGGTTTTGAGCAGATAGTAAAAAAATGTACGTTTAAATGCATTTTTTTAATATTAAAAGCTTGCACATGACTGTATTCTAAATATTTTCGACATGCTCTTTTTAGGATCTAGCTAGGTACATATTTTTTTTATTAGAATGTACCTATACCTAAAAAAAAGTACCTACACATATATTTTTTTTCAAGATATACACGTGACATCAAGTTACTGTGTAAGATTATTATAGAAAATCGATTAAACTCCGAGCGATCAGTCGCATTTCGTCGCACTTTAGGTTTATAGTTTATAGCACATTCCTGTCCTCATTTCCAAGAAAAACACAATACACAGCCAAACAACATAGCAACAAGGCGCGCTTTAACGCCTCTAACGGTAATTTTTAGTTTAGCAAAAAAGTCAGTTATTATCATACAGTAGGTACGTGCATTATCGTATTAATTTATATTGCTCGTGCTTTCCGAAAGCTTTGAAAAATACACGAAAATACAAATAGATAGGTGTAATCTATTGTTATGTATAATATAACTCAAAACCGTTATGTATGAAAAGTAAAAATCAAATTTTATTTAGGTATATTAACGACATTAACGTTCCTTTTCCAGACAGACCGACGCGGATTTAATTTATTTTATGATGATTTAATGCTATATGTGACAAACAATAATCATAACTCAACGTTTTTTTAAAGTAAAATTGATATAAGTACAGGCTGAAGATCCACATCTTCAGTCGTTGTCTATTGAAATAAACAATTGAAATTGAAGGAAGTGTGCAAGTGCGCTCAAATTATATGTAGAGGGAGCGGAGGGTATTACCACAGCTTTACAATCCATACAGTTGGGCAACGAATGTACTTGCACAGAGCAACGGTGGGGGCTGGCGCGGGGAAGCGGGCAGCGCGGGCCGCCACGGCCAACTCACACAGTCTGCATTTCCAACAATCCCAACTTTCAAGGCTGGCGCGTACATGTTTTTGAGTTGAGTGAGCGGTGGCGGATTTTCCATATTGTGACAACCCTAGCACATCCGCGCGTGAGTGGCGGCGTCGCCCGACATCAAAGGCGTTGCCCAAAATGCCCAACTGTATGGATTCTAAAGCTGTGGTATTCGGAGTCGGAGTACATTTTCGATGACAAAAACTTATATTTCTATTGCACTCTAACGTATAGATTGAAGCATATCGCACCTTCGGCAAGACAAGGGCATAGCTGCACTTTTTGTAATTTTACAGGAGAGCCATTTAAAGTTAATTTTTTTGCATTCAATGACGTATTCTTCTACTTATATTGCTTTTAAACAATTCTTCATCAAATAAGCCCCATACTCTTGTAAATTTAATAAGGTTTTTAAGACATTTCTGCATATGTTTTAGGTTTAACTCATTTAAAAAAAAAATGTATTATTCTATGGTTATGCCCTTGTCTTACCAAAAATGTGCGATATTACGATACGAACACACTCAGTCACAGTGTTGCCACCTTAGCCCTTTTGGGGCTAGATCTAGCCTTTTTCATACATACATAAATCTTATCATTCTTATATTTGAATTATCGATATTTATAAAAATATCAATATCGACGTCGATATATCGAGTAATAAATATCGATATATCGACATATTATAACGGTCAAATTTTCAAAAAAATTGCGGTTTTAGTCTTTTAAAAATTTTAAATCGTAATCAAATATTAAAATCGTAATAAAACTAAAAACATAGTAAGATTTTTTTTAGTTTATATTTCTAGTACCATACAAGACTGAAACAGTCAAATGTAGCCCTTTTTTGGGTGGCCGCTAGCCCGTTTTAAAAAATTAAGGTGGCAAAACTGCTCAGTCAGTCACGTGAGGTGGCCATGATGACAGTGCTGCGATGTTTTGGTTGGGGAGCCCAAGAGGGGATTTCTGGAGTTACTCGAGCGCGTCAGATTAAGCTATGGTAGATTAATTACATGCTGAAAGGTGTGCATTTTAATAATCTGACGATTTGGTTGGTGGGGTTGGCGGGGGTGGGGGTAAAATTTTTAATACAACTCGAGCGCGTCAGATTTTCAGAGGGGATGTTAAGTGAACCTAAACTAAGCTCCCATTTAAAATTCAGACGATTAGGATGTAACGCAAGCTCATGGCAGCTTTTTGAAAATGCAAAAAATATTTTTGACGATTCTCATTTTGTAATACTCGAGCGCGTCAGATTTTCATACAGACGGTTCAGCCTAAAGTCCTGATCGTGCTGATTCTTAATCTGACGATTATATGGAGGATTTTTTAAAATACAGCGCCTACAAAATTTTAAACGCCTGTAGACGCTCAACCCACCGTTGAAATGAAAAACTTCATATAACCTTTTCCTCTTCCTACAATCTAATCTTCAAAATCCAATAGGTCCCAACGACGCTCGAGTGACTTACACATTTAGCATCGTCGGCTCCCCAACTATAATAATACCGCGTCTGTCTAATGGCCGCACTCAAACCACACTACCTACTTGGTCTTGGAATTATACCTTGCACACGAGGACTCATGCACGCAACGGATTTTGGTGCGGTTTCATCAATTATGATTTTTCGGAATTTGTATATTACGTAAAAAGAAAATATATTCCGACAGCGGGTCGCTATTTTTAATATTAATATTATTAGGATTAGGTACATAGGATATATTTATATTTTATCATAAGATTGCGTTTTTTTATTACAAACAATAAAAATATACTATATGACTGACATGACATGAAATTAAACATTTATGTATATGGATATTTGATGGATAAACATACAATATGCCCACACACACAATATACTACCGTGACTACTTGACTGCTATGTTATGTGATTGTGATGTGATCACATAACATAGCAGCGCGCCTAAAGGTGCGTTTACATGGGCAATTAGTTGAACAATCTTGGACAATATTGCTTCTAATTGCACAATATAACTATTCAGTATATTTCAATGTCGCCGACACGAATTGCAGAGTATCCAGTGGGTATGGAAATTTATTGCATTTTTTTCTATCCTGCTTGCATTTATTTATTCTGTGGTCAAGTATTGAGGAAATCTTTGTCGTAAGTCCCGCTCAAGAATCATTTTAAGAATATTTTGATAATTTATAATCAATTTGCTTTTTTACGCGACTTCGTCCGCGCAACTTTATAAAATATGGCTTGTGTTACTTGCTGATAACGTAGCTTTCTATAGGTGAAAGAATTTTTAAAATCGGTTTAGTAATTTTTGAGTTAATTAATTACAAACATACAAATCTATCTTTTTACTATGAACTTGCGTCTAGCGTCGGCCCTTGTGACGTCATCCACTTAGCGCGCGCGAACTTGAAAACTTAAATAGCGACCGAAGTTTCGGTGTTAATAACTTCGGAAATACTGCATCGATTTTGATGAAATAAAAACTATTCACATGTACATAACCATAGCGTTTATATTATGTGTGTTTTATAGTCATTTTTAAACCCATCGGTCTGACCTATTGCGCAATTTTGATTGCCCGTGTAGGCGTACCTTTAGTTGAAGTAAAAAATAATTCTTTTGTGACCCCACATGTGCAAACCTTTCGAACTTCGACAGTCATAAATCTTCCTAACATCACAGATGCACTCTTTGTCCCGGATTATTGTAAGGAACTAAGGAACAACCAATAAACAATTTCAATGTTTCTCCAAATGACCGACAAAAAAGGTTCTCATATAGAAATCATTGACTTTAAATAACGAAGAATTCAATTCAATCAATTCTCTTCTCGCTCGGACTCCAACCCTTTTAACATCGCATCCTATATTCAGTGTATTTTAGTCAGATAAATTATATTCAATAATAATAAATAAATTGTATTCAAAAACTTAATAAGTGCAACAACGAGTTTCGTCTTTTTTAAAAAAAATGGCATCTCGCGCCAATTCTAGTATGTTATGGGACTATTTTACCAAAGACAGTGTAAATAAAAAAGGGAAGTGTTTAATTTGTGGTGAACTGTATAGTTATAAGACAAGCACCGGCAATTTAAAGGCACATCTTCGCAAAAAGCATGGACATATACCAAAGAGTTGTATCTATGCAAGCCTCTTCACAACGGCAACATGATGTACAAGCAGGAGTTCAGCCACTCCTCACCATTACACCTGGAAGTTCAGCAACCTCTCATAGTGAGCAACCCATAATTCAGGCAGGCAAAGATCAACTACTACCGCCATCGAATCCACCACCACCGCTACAGAATCCACTACTACCAGGTCTACCAGAACCAGTGCGAAATATACAACAACAGAGTATGGGAAGGTATGTCAGTGCGAAAAAAATTTCTTCGACACTCAAACAGAAAATTGATATGGATTTGATGGATTTGTTCATAGACAGTTACCAACCTTTCTCACTGGTAGAGGAGAGAGCATTTAAAAAATTTTGTCGTTGGATACCTGGCTATGAGCTGCCCTCCCGGAAAACTGTATCCAATAAAATGCTAACGGCTTTATATCAACGCACAAAGGAAGAGACTAACAAAGAACTTAATAGTGATTTACTGAAGATATGTCTCACGGCAGATTTATGGACTTCACGCGCCAATGAGTCATATCTCTCAGTAACTGGACATTTTATCACAGAGACATTTGATTTAAAATCAATTTTGATAAAATGCTCAAACTTCGAGGGCGCCCACACTGCTGAAAACATTAAAACAGCCCTATTAGCAGTAACCAATGAATTTGATCTCTCCAAAAAAGTAAATTTTGTTGTTACTGACAATGCGGCAAATGTTCAGAGAGCCCTTAATGAGATTCAATGGAAACATTATGGATGTTATGCACATTCATTGAATCTCATTGTGCAAGACAGTTTGACATTGGTTGCCGAAAATTTAAATAAATTAAAAAAAATTGTGCGTCACTTCAAAACAAGCTCCACTGCTCTCGAAAAACTTTTAAAAGAGCAAACTAGAGATAATCCAAACGTTGTACCCAAACGGCTGATCCAGGAAGTGCCAACAAGATGGAACTCTAGTTTCTACATGATTAAAAGATGTATGGAGGTGGAACCTCACCTGAGGGCTACTATGGCAGTTTTGAAAACAGATTTGCCTATAATTTCAAATGAAGAGTGGCAATTGTTCGCCGATCTTACCAAGATTCTTAAACCATTTGAAGAAGTGACACAGTGTATGAGCGGAGAAAAATATATGACAGGAAGTTTAGTAATCGTCATGACCAGATGCCTAATTACTTCTTGTCAAAATCTTCAACAAGAAAACTTTTCAGAAGCAGCATTACGCGTAGTGATAAGTTTAAAAAATGGTTTGGAGTCAAGATTCGCCAATGTTGAAAAAAGTACCACATTCTCTGTTTGTACATTTCTGGACCCAAGATACAAGATGACTGTGTTCACTGACCAGAATGATGCAGGGAGTGCAAAAAAAAAGGTTCAAGATTTGCTTGCTGCATTAATATCTTACAAAAGCCAGCCTAGACAACAATCATTGCAAGATCAGAATTTACCGGGCCCATCTTCACAGGTGCAGGCACCTGCACATTTAGACAAATTTTCACCGTGGTTGATTTTAAAAGACATCGTTGGCGTTCAGCAACCACTCGGTACACCAGTTTCTAGAGCAATTAAAGAAATCGACACGTATCTCAATGATGACATGTTACCAGTCTTTGCCGAGAATGGTTCTTTTAATTGTCCTATAGAATGGTGGCGCAATCATCGCTTCACGTACCCTTACTTAGCTTGTCTTTATAAACAATACGGAAATATAATGGCAACATCAGTTCCATGTGAGCGAATTTTCAGTAAAACAGGGATTATCATAAGCGATCGACGTACACGACTGACAACGGCAAAAGTTAGTCAGCTTACATTCCTTAACCAAAATTTGTCCCCTGACCGATTCAAGTTGTAAATATAAATAAATTGTATATATGTAAATTTCTATAAAAAAATAGTAAATAGGATAAATAGGATCAAAAATTGTAAATAGAACTTCTAAATACGCCTGCGAATTATTTATTTCATTCTAATTATTAAAACAAAATCATTCTAATTTTCTGCAGTCAGTCCTAAGCCTGAAAAAAGTATGAAGGGAAGTTCATTGACAATCCTCTTTTACTGTGGCGAAACGAGACAGAGGCATATATAGCGCAAAGCGCACCCGCTACTCGTTCCCTACACGTTTATCACGAACGCATTAAAGAGAATAGAAAAAGCTGCTACTTAGAAAAAAATAGTTTTAGAAACTGCTATTGTTATTCAAAAGCCGTTATCGTTTCGTTTCGGCGAAAAGTCGCTATTGCCCACCACACTAATGTGATGTGACGTTGCCTTGCGCCAAACGGCGCATGTCTCTATGCAACAAGTCAGTGCTGCCACCTGTTAATCAATAACGAAAACTTTTCTTAGGGTTGCAATATTTAAAAGGTAGTGCAACTTTGGTAGAAATTAAATAAACAAATGTTAATTTTATTTGGCTATTGTCATAGGTGTATATAATTAATTATTATTATTATTGTATCACTTTTTCCGAATTAGTGGTACGCGTTCCTTTGGGAAAATATAAAAGATTAAATTAACTATTAGATATCACAAAAATTTCAGTGTTCAAAGCTATGCGAGAAATATTTTATTTAAATTCATGATTGAATGATGGAGTACAAATATATGAGGTAAATGCATTTATGTACGTAAAAATCTGTAGCGACATATATACATACAAATTTATATTAGACCGACAAAGAAAATGGAAATGGTTCAAAAAACATTGGAATACGAAAATAAGGACGAATCATGATTTTATCGTCAAAAAGGCTTTAGTCGGTCCCTAGCTTATATTTAATTAGCGATCCGCTCCCGGCCTCGTC
Source organism: Synanthedon formicaeformis (assembly GCA_945859745.1). Classification (NCBI taxonomy): domain Eukaryota; kingdom Metazoa; phylum Arthropoda; class Insecta; order Lepidoptera; family Sesiidae; genus Synanthedon; species Synanthedon formicaeformis. The sequence continues at coordinate 2,527,030 of OX243963.1, forward strand.
CGCGATCACTACCAAACTTCACAGGATTACCCGCTGGACTAATCTGAAGATTTTCTGAAAGTTTCATCAAAATCGATTCAGCGGTTTTGGAGTCCATAGGGAATATACATACACACATTGCTTTTTATATTTAAGAAAAAGAAGAAGAAGATGTATGAGTAGAACATTTACAAGTCTCTATGCGATCACTTTTATTATTTATTATTCACTATCACGAGTTCTCAAAGCACCTAAATGCGGCATTCATTTATGCAGTGCTGGTCAATTTTGATTGAACGTACCTTTTCATTTATTTCTGATCTTACTATAAACGAAACCGCGGAGTGGAGGCAGTATATTGTTAGTTTTTAAATACTCAACCAACAGATCGCAACAACTCTTAATATTTTTGGACAAACAAAGTACGTTTATAAGTTTCAGTTAGTTAAGTACATACAAATCACTGGGGAATAAAAATGCTTTAATGGATTCATTTAGGTACATTGCCAGTAAAAAAGATTCGACTTTTATTTCAGAATAGGCAATTTTGAATATTAAATTTGAATTATCTTCTAATATATAAAATTCTCGTGTCACAGTGTTAGTTGCCAAACTCCTCCGAAACGGCTTAACCGATTTGGATGAAATTTTTTGTGTATATTCGGTAGGTCTGAGAATAGGTTTATATCTATTTTTTATAATTGAAAAAATTAACGATAAAAATAAAAACAATAAACAGAAAATTACTATAGAAAGAAATTGTACTTTCAAATCGTCAGAAAGAGGCCTGTCATTTGCCTGTCATAGACATACTATCGCGGTCAATGGAGCAGACCCACTTTTCATACAAATTTGTCTAACGTTGAATTGAGGTTGTCACAGTAACGTAAATGTTATAATACGAAATACGAGTAGGTATTTGAAGTAGGAACAAAGATAAATACAAAATGTGCACACGAAATTGTTCCTTACGCTGGGACTGCTCCCTTGACCGCGATAGTACATAATCTAGCACCTAGCAACCGTTGTTGATAACTTTTTCGCTGTCATTAGAAAATACAAATTTATATACATAGGAACTGTCAAATCGATTGGTCTCATGTTGTTCTGAAACAATGCCGCAACCCAGAAGATCTAATCTTTCCCTACAAAGCTGTAATGCTATTAGGCTTCGGAACAATGGAAAAGGGATATGCCCTTTGATTTTAAACGAATTCAATTTCCGATTCGACTTGCATTAACCATGACGACTGACAAATCACAAGGCCAATCATTGAATCTAGAAAATGGATGTTTTACTCGGTCAATGGGTCTGACCGATGGGTTTGAAAATGACTATAAAACACACATAATATCAGAGCTATGGTTATGTACATGTGAAAAGTTTTTGTTTCATCAAAATCGATGCAGTATTTCCAAAGTTATTGACACCGAAACTTCGGTCGCTTTTCAAATTTTCAAGTTCGCCCGTGCTAAGTGGATGACGTCACAAGGGCCGATGCTAGACGCAAGTTCATAGTAAAAAGATAGATTTGTATTTTGTAATTAATTAACTCAAAAACTACTAGACCGATTTTTAAAATTGTTTCACCTATAGAAAGTTACGTTATCAGCGAATAATATAGGCCATATTTTATAAAGTTACGCGGGCGAAGTCGCGTGCAACAGCTGGTAACATTATAGAGAGAGTAGATTTCTATTTTTGTTTACGAGTATAATGTTTAAACTTAAAAACTACTAGACCGATTTTAAAAATTATTTCTCCTATAGAAAGCTACATTATCAGCGAGTAACTCAAGCCATATTTTATAAAGTTGCGCAGACGAAGTCGCGTGAAAACAGCAAGTTGATTGTAAATTATAAAAATATTCTTAAAATGATTCTTGAGCGGGACTTACGACAAAGATTTCCTCAATACTTTCTGAAGTTATCGGGTTCGGAATATCTTAATGAAGTAGGTATCTTGCGGGTCAATTCTTTTTGTCTACGTTTCTGTACTACAGACAAAGATTTAAATCGAAGATGCGGCGTAATCTCCTCGCACCATACTAAAAACACACCGAAAATTCTTAACAATGGATTGAGCGCAGGCGCTCAACCCAACTACAGTTGCACGCCAGCTACAGTGAGTGACGGTCGCTTGTTGAGAGCGTCGCTATCGTCACAGTCACGTTTGAAGTAAGGAATGTGTTATCTGTGTTTAAAAGTGTGTTTAGACAAAGGTATATGTATTTTATACTTTTGTCTTTAGTATGATGTATGTTGTATTTTGTAACACACTTTCGCTAGTAATGCCGCATCTTTCGATTTAAATCTTTGACTACAGATCATTCATTTGTTTTAACTGTCTCTCGATGACACAAAATGTAAAAGTAAGTTTTGTTGTATCAGCTAGGTTGCGGTCTGCAACTTTACTTGCAATTTTGCTTTGCAAGCATATACTTGGTTGTAAGTCATCCCCATATCATAAAGAGTGTAATAGGTATTTTTGTAAGTATACTAGGCAGGTAAGTATATTTTTTAAAGGGAGAAAATTGACGATGTCTTACACACACTAAAATAAAATACGTGTGTGACGGGCTTCATGGTCATCCACTTTTTACGTCTTTTCGTATCCATTGGCACTTGGAAAAATAATTTAAAAGGTGTGTGGATGGTTGAATTTGTACATAATATATAGGCACTATATATTATGTACAAATTATTAGTATTTTTTATTGTTATATGGCATAATTAGTATTTATTATATGGCAAAAGTAACGGTCATTATTTAAATTTTCAAATGACTTTTTGTACCATTTTGAAATGTTTGAAAATTTTGACGTATTTTTATTCCGAACCTGATAACTTCAGAAAGTATTGAGGAAATCTTTGTCGTAAGTTCAGCTCAAGAATCATTTTAAGAATATTTTTATAATTTATAATCAACTTGCTGTTTTCACGCGACTTCGTCCCCGTAATTTTATAGTCTATGTTAATAGCCTATGTTACTCGCTGATAATGTAGTTTTCTATGGGTGAAAGAATTTTTAAAATCGGTCTAGTAGTTTTTAAGTTTATTCATTACAAAAAAAATAGAAATCTACTCTCTTTATAACATTACCAGCTGTTGTACGCGACTTCGCTCGCGTAACTTAATAAAATATAGCCTATGTTATTCGCTGATAACGTAGCTTTTTATAGGTGAAAGAATTTTTAAAATCGGTCCAGTAGTTTTTGAGTTAATTAATTACAAACAAAAATAGAAATCTACTCTCTTTATGATATTACCAGCTGTTGCACGCGACTTCGCCCGCGTAACTTTATAAAATATACCCAATATTATTCGCTGATAACGTAGCTTTTTATAGGTGAAAGAATTTTTGAAATCAGTCCAGTAGTTTTTGATTTAATTAATTACAAACATACAAATCTCTCTTTCTTGCATCTAGAATCGGCCCTTGTGACGTCATCAACGTTCGCGAGTAGTATTAAAAAATTTGGGTGGCGCGCGTACTTTGAACGCTTATAACTCGGTCATTTTTTAAGATATCAAAAAAATAAAAACACTGCCGTATTTGTCTAGTGAGCTATATTTGGGGGATATCATTAACTAAAATCGATGGTCAGACTCATTGTACGTGGCATGTTCACGTGTTGGCAAACCGTCCGCTTTATTTGTTCTAGCGCCTGATAACAAAACGAAAAATGTAGTATTATATCACAAAGTATTTCACTGAAGAGAATAAACCTGAATGCAACCCATTACCATGCAGCAAAATACATATTTGATTGATTTATGTACTTTTATTGAATTTTTATTATCCTGATAAACTATTGCATTAAATATGTATTTTTTTTTATTCATTAAGTTCATAATATCCTAAATAAAGTTTATCTAAAAAGTAACACTACATTCATTGACTTAAGCTTTGGTTTCTTGATCGAAACTCACAACTCTGCGGTAAGCGTTATGCGGTGTTAACCTATTTGTATGGAAAACGCGGAAAAACGTCTATGCGGATTTCACCGCGCTTGCCCCTCACCGCTAACGCACGCTCCGCCAGAACAACAGACTTTTCCATACAATTAGGTGTCCACAGCATAACGCTTAAGCGTTGTGCGTTTCGATCAAGAGACCAAAGCCTAGGCGGTACGAAGTTCGCCGGGTCAGCTAGTAAATCTATAAAATTGTGAAATCTTACAGAAAGTGAGATATGAAATATAAAACTTTAGCGCTACCAGGGACACCCAAACGATGCTTGTTTATAAAGTTCTGATGACAAAATTGGTGTTGTCAATTTTGATCATTTTTAAAAGAGAATAGTAACTTCAAGGTTGAAACAAACGTTATCAATGTAATAATATACCTTGAAAAATTAATATTATTTGTCGTTACACAGGATATTATGAAAATAAATTATTTATTTTGTGATCCAAGAGCCCTTAACAACAACAATAAATCATAAGCAGTAGTAATAAATAACATTATCTGAGACTAAAAAGGAGTTTAGAACATAATAATTATGTATACTTAAATTTGTTGGGGCCTAGATCGTGGGTGGTAACCCTCAGAAACCGTAACAAACTTTGAATAAAAAAAAATTCCATTAAATAAAAAAATTAGTTGAAATTAGTTTAAAAATGGTATAAATTTTCAGAATTATATGGCAACACAGTCAACATTTGACTTGACTGCCAGTGCCACCCATCCGCGACTATACGTAGCTACCGTTTTGCGATCTCGCTCTCGCTCTCGCCCTTGTCGATCGAGTCCGGTTGTGGTGTGGAACTTGTGGAAGCCATTTTAATTTATTCTTGTGAATGTAACAAAATCATTTTTTCCAATTTTTTATATATCAAACAAAAACGGTACTTCAATGTGTGACTGTGCGATCGAGTGTCGGTTGTGACGTGAATTATTATAGGTATTGAGAATGTACGTGTATCAAATAGGTCTGTGCTGACCTGCCCCGTTTCTTGCACGGTCGCAGCAGGCATCGATTAGTGAAACGAGGCGGCCTTATAACGGCAAATCGAGGCTTTGGACTTAGTTTGTATCTTGCGCCATGGGCAACAATGCCGCCACCGCCAATAAAAAGGTGGACGCCGCCGAAAGCGTCAAGGAATTCCTCGATCAGGCCAAGGAAGACTTCGAGGAAAAATGGAAAAAGAATCCTACCAACACCGCCGGACTGAACGACTTTGAGAGAATAAAAACACTCGGCACAGGATCATTCGGCCGAGTCATGATAGTACAACACAAACCCACCAAGGAGTATTACGCTATGAAAATACTGGATAAACAGAAAGTGGTGAAGCTTAAGCAGGTGGAGCACACGCTAAATGAGAAACGTATTTTGCAGGCTATTAATTTTCCGTTCTTGGTGAGTCTGAAGTTCCACTTTAAGGATAACTCCAACTTGTACATGGTGCTAGAATATGTACCTGGCGGTGAAATGTTCTCGCATCTACGCAAGGTCGGTAGATTTTCGGAGCCACATTCGAGATTTTATGCGGCCCAAATAGTCTTGGCATTTGAGTATTTGCACTATTTAGACCTCATATACCGAGATCTGAAGCCTGAGAACTTGTTAATTGATTCTCAGGGTTACCTCAAAGTGACCGATTTCGGGTTCGCCAAGCGCGTCAAGGGTCGTACGTGGACGCTATGCGGAACGCCTGAATACCTCGCACCAGAGATAATCCTCTCGAAGGGCTACAACAAGGCCGTCGATTGGTGGGCACTAGGTGTCTTAGTTTACGAGATGGCAGCCGGCTACCCGCCGTTCTTTGCCGACCAGCCCATTCAAATATATGAAAAAATAGTCTCTGGCAAGGTGCGTTTCCCATCTCATTTTGGTTCAGACTTGAAGGACTTACTCCGTAACTTACTACAGGTGGATCTGACGAAGCGCTACGGCAATTTGAAGGCTGGTGTGAATGATATTAAAGGTCACAAATGGTTTGCGAGTACCGATTGGATTGCCGTATTCCAGAAGAAGATTGAGGCGCCGTTCATTCCTCGTTGCAAGGGACCCGGGGACACTAGTAACTTTGATGATTACGAGGAGGAAGCGCTACGTATATCGTCTACGGAGAAGTGTGCGAAGGAGTTTGCGGAGTTCTGAGCGCGAGGGTTGTACCAGCCTCTGCGCCGGTGTCTTATAAGGAATCCGTTGCGATATTGCCATTGCGTTGTCACATCTCTTTGGCCGGTGGGCTTGGTTGGAAACGGACACTATTGTGCCCCCGAGTGGTCCACATCGGAGATTAGTAGAACTGATTTCTGGTATATCAGTGGCGTTCATTTGCTTAGTGCCCTCTCAAGTTGAAGTAAACGTAGGCATAAAGTGATCCTTGTTCAGGTGATATATCCCCGGAGGTGCATCGCTAACCAGTATCTACTTATAGTGTTACTCGACACAATTGATGTTTGTTTTTTTATAGTTTTTGAATTTGTGGGTAGTCTGCGGATACTATCATAGGATTATGGTGAGCCTTATCATTTATTACAATATTATTTCATTAAATTTAATTATATATTTTTTTGTAAATTGTACATTGATTGATTGTTTTTTAAAAAATATTTACAATAAATTTCTCAATTTTTATCTATACATTCATCAATTTCTCGATTTGCTAAGTTTTAGTCAAAAAAATCAATTTCCTAATACTTATGAGGGAATGTTGTATAGGTTTTTATTAATTCTTTTTTTTTCTGGTTTTTAAATATATTTGTATTGTTGTGTCATTGATATTTCATTTAGGTGTATTATGAAAATAATAATTATTATAATGGAGAGATTAATTTATTTGTCAGTATGTATATGTAGCATTTTACAATTGGTAAATTGACCTTTAAATATGTGTTTGTGATCTGAAGCCAACATTTGTTTGAATTTAAGTGTAATGTATAGTTCCTTATTTTGTAGTTTTTATGTATTTTTATGGTGAAATGTAGACTATACCAGCCAGTCCTTTATAGCAAACTATAAATTGTCACTTATTGCTGTCATCAGTGATTTGAAGCCAATGAAATTAACATGTTTTCAGTATGTAATACTTGTTCTTACATTCTAGCCTACGGTTTTTCTTGTGTATAAATAAAAAAAGTACCATCTTCAAGGCTCTAGCTAACTATCTCCATGTAAAGTTTCATCAATATCAGTTCAGTAATGTAACAGATATAGTTATTGACTTAAAAGTTTCCATAATTAATCAACATTTTGGAATTTTTTTATCATTTGATCTTTTGAAGCTTCATGCAGATTGACATTTTTGTTTTAATCAAGTTAATTTCACAATCTAGCTATCACCAAACACTTAGCCCAGGCGGTACATTTGTTTTGGATTTGGTAAATTTGGAAGTGTGATAGATTGTTGTTGAATACACTCCAAAAAGTCATAAGAATTAATAATTTCACTATGAGCATCTCAAGATGCTAAAAATCTCATGAACAAAACATGAGATTTTTAGCAGGTACCGCTTGGGCTTAAATCTAAAACAAATAACAGTCTTAATTTGTCTTACAAAACTGTTTATATAATTATATCTTTGTGGAGGATAAAAATAGGCTATGTCATTAACTTGGTAAAATGGTGATAACAAAACATTAAGTAACACAATTATCAATATCCCATTCAAGGGCTATCTATTATCATTTATAATTTTAATGGAAATATATTCCTTATAAAAATATAATATAATATATAGGTACCAACTTTTGTGACACCTGTCTTATTTTATAGATAATTTTGATTGTATCTTTTTATACAATTTAGTAATTATAATAACTAGTTTAGTTTGATTAACAAAATCACCATAAATAAAAAGTAATCATTTAACATTTAGGCAACTTTTATTTATACCATTTTATATTTTTATCATGTCCAAGACTATGCAACATGAAGGGAAAGTACCTTAAATATCGTAGATAGGATATTTTGCTGAAAGAAAACTTTATATTATTTTTAAAAGTTAGTAATACTGCATTCAAATATTTTCTCTTATTTTTTTTTTATTTTATTTATTTACAATAACATATTATATTTAATTTAATTGGCCATGAAAGCACACACTAGGCTTGCAAGTGCTTCTAAAAATTACTTGCTTCGTCCGGGAATCGAACCAACTTAAATGTGAAAAAAAAAAATCACCCGTATTTTTATGATGCCAATCGAAAGAATGGACAAAAAATAATAATTCTTCTTAAGTAACATAGTATCTTAAAAGAAAGGAATAAAGTAAAATGTTTGATTCAAATTTCGTAATTCAAATGAAGTAATTTGTAGAAAATCTTTGAATGCATTATTACTAACTTTTAAAAATAACAGTCTTTTTTCAGCAAAATGTCCTATCTACGATATTCAAGGTACTTTCTGTTCATGTACCATAGTCTTGGGACGCCCTCTATAATAGAAATATATGTGTCAATATTGTTATTAAAATGAGACAAGTGTAAAGAAAAATGGACTAACTATAGGCATTAAATGTTCTCTTGAATGTTGCATAAAGAAAATGTGTTTTTCTGCCCACCGCGGCTGTAATATCTTTTCATTGAGACTGATGTTATCAATAAGTAGAACTAATAATGTGTGCAGATTTTTTCGAGGCATTCAGTCTGATAAAAATCCTTGAAATTGTCATCAGCTAACTGGCAGTATTTATGTAAAGTTTGTTAGCGAATTAGAAGTAGGACTTTGAATCCAGGCTGTACAAAAAAAAAAAACTAACTAACTAGTTATTTGTAGTGCATTTTACATTGTGAAATATATTGTGAGAGTCTGTGTTAATAGCTATATATATATTAGGTTTGTTATCCCCCGAAAAGGTCTTTGTGCACGGTTTACATTAATCCCGTTGATAGCTTACAAGTTAATTAATATATTTGAAAATCTTTTCTGTGTCTGCATTGGTCCTTTGTGTGAGCTCTTTTCTTAATTTTCAAGATTGTAAAAAACATGCAGTAGGTATGTATGTACAATGAGAGGCTATAAATCATATTACATTATTATATTATACGCCTCAGTCCACATGAGATTATTTGTGACCTTCGGTAAGACAAGGGCATAACTTACAAAAAATTGTAAAATGAGTTAAATATGCAGAAGTGTATTAAAAACATTATTAAATTAAAAGAAAAATTTTCACAAGAGTATGTGGTTAATTTGATGCAAAAAATAAATAAATTTTTAAAGCAAAACAGAAGAATACTATATTGAATGTAAAAAAAATAACTTTAAATGGAGGGCGGGCCTCCTGTAAAATTACAAAAAGTGTAGTTATGCCAAAGGTGCGATAATATCTGCAATAATTAAGCCTTGATACTGGTTTTTACAATTTTTTTTTTTACATCGTAGACACTGAGGTTCTGTATAAAAAAATAAAAATAATTTACATAATTTCATTTTTATAATTGATTTTATAAAGTGAATTTAATTTTTTTTTTCTTAAAGAGATTATCGAGTGATTTATTCAAGGACCATTGTAGTAAAAAATATTTGCACTTTGCTCTTAATAAAATAATACCTTACATGCTATCTTTGTCAAATTTGTCACATTTATTTTCTTGATGTTTCCATATATTATATTTACGTATATTATACCTATCAAAGAATGGATTAAATAATGATGTAAAGTCATATCAATATTTTTATTGTTAAAGTGAATTTGTAATTTTGTCTGTCCCTAAAAAGACTAGCTGAATAATTTCACCATATTACCTAAAATTTTCTTAGGAAGTACCTATATCTTTTGTAGTTTTTCTCTAAGGGCACCTTATTGTCTTTGTAAAATCAAAACAATGTCCCTAATTGGTGAAAATATAGCAAAAACCTAGTGAAAAATATATAAATTATAATTTTTATACATATATTATTTATGTTGTGCCATAAACTGTACCATAACTGTGGTTTTTCTTAATTGCGATTTGATTTTGTTAAATTTTTTATTACTTAGATTTTTATTTTATAAAATCACAAAATATATTTATTAAGTCTATTAAGTAATAATATTAGTTAATACTTTTAATACACTACATGAATGTTTTGAATTCTTATTTTCTGCTAGGATTCCATAGATTCCAATGGGGTATTTGACAGTAAAAATTATGATTCTTCACATTTGTTGTTTGTTACTAATACATTTAATAAATATAAATTAAACTTAATTATATTGAATCCCAAAAAATATATTTGATAGGGTATAGTTGATCCCCTTCTATTAACTTATGGGATTTGTTTTTTAGCAGAGTTGATAAGGTTCACTTTTTTCAGCTTAAAAAGTTACTTTAAAATAAAATAATTTTATGTTAAGAGAAAACTATAATATAAGAGAAGCACAATACCTACTTCAAATACCTTCTTGTAATGGAATTCATGCAATCTGTGCCCTACTTACAGCACATCACCTTGAATTAGATAACAAGTATCGATGGAATTTCTCATTCAAATTGCTTAGCATTATTAAGTAAAAATAAAAGGTTTAATTAATGAAAATAGCTAGTCACATAATTCTAATGATTTTAATGCAAATTTTTATTGCAAAAATGGCAAGACGTGTAATGCTTTAGAATTTATTAGAACGCTAATAAGATTAACTAGATGATAAGTTAATGATTTTGTATGTGACTAAGAAGACAATGCAAAGAGCCAATAGCCTTATTATGTAGGAGCAATTTTAACTGTTCTCAGATCACTTTCAAAGTAATTGTGTTTTTATGTGTTGATGTGTTTTTCTCTCTATGTGAAAGGAAAAATTTATATTGTCACTATTGTTTTAAGTCACTCTCTTGTTATGCAGGCCGTTCACCATTTGGACATTGTTTAGGGCTTGTCCACACAGTGCGAATTTTAGATTGAATAAAAAAATTGTAAATTAATATACCAAACAAGCTCTTATAAAGGCTGGATACCTTAGAATAATAATGCTCGTGAAGTTTTACTTGTTGAGCACATAAAAGTGTATATTATTATATAAATAGCAGCCCCCTTAAACATCCGATTACACAAATCCCATTGACAGATTGCCGCCAAATCAATCGAACTATTTTACAACATTTTGTTTTCAACTCAGTGAGTAATGGGTTAATTGTATGTACGAGAAGACTAACTTTAACCCTATGATTGAAGTTAATCTCCTCATGCATACAATTATTTTAACATTTTAAAGGAGAACCCTGTTTCCCATATAAGTCTGGGCCATGACTTGTATAGTTGTAAAAAAAATGTACAATAGGTATATTTTGGTTACATAACTAATGCATTATGTTTTGTAAAATATTATGGTCATTGATCAATTTCTTTGATGGTTATCATGATTGCATTGATACAATTGTAACATTTTAGGTAGTATAATTACATTAATGCCACTTGTCGATTTATAAAAAAGTAAAAAGTGTTCTGTGGATTAAACACACAAGAAAAAGGAATATTCACAGAACACCATGATAACTATCCAAAAATTATGACATACTCGTAAGACACTATAGCAAAGTGGGTTCATAAAGACAGTTAATAAACAAGGAAATGAAGTATGGAAAAACGAATTATGTATTTTCTGCATTCGACTATTGTTAATGAGACCACATTTTAGGTGAAAAATGAGATTTTTTTTTTGGTTGATATATTTGCCTTGTACAACCAATGACCCAAAAATAGGGTTCTCCCGTTTATTAGATTCATTGAATATACAATAATAATTATTATTATGAAAATTTTAATAACCAAGAAAGTACTTTTGTGAAGAAGTTTGTAGAGAAATCCTAAAGAAATGACTACAGGAATGTTGTATAAGGGATACTGTTGTAAGTGTAAAATCTCAGTCTACAACAACCGTACTTCTCTTTTCAGTGCATTGTTATTCTAAGGGTGTGGTTAGTAAGCATTTCTAAAGTGGAGAGAACTTGGTTTTTTCATAGAACTTATTTAAATAAGGTGATTTTACGAGGTGTATAAACTTTTGTTTCTGTCTGTGTATATATACCTATATAACAAATGTACTAGAGAGGTCGTGTTCCCTGTAATTAGTGAATTTGATATCAGCTTCGATACCTGTGCAGACCTTTGATACTGTAGCTTCACAATTTGCTCATCAATGGTCGGAGTATAGGAATGAGGGTTGGATTTTTTCTTTATATTTTTACTATCAAAGGGACCGAGCCCTTTGCAGGAGACATAGGTCTCCGTGGCGCGAGTTGGCCAAGAGTGCAGAAATTTCCTATCCTCCAACCTTTATCGAAATCCATATTGGATGCTCTAATGTGAACATTTTAAACAAGTCTTGGCTATTATAACTATAATAAAATATAGTAGACGCGACAGTAAGTTAGTGTGTTTGCGAAAAATCGTCTTTTTATATCTGTGCATGTAATATTAAAATGTTCACGTTTAGATCTAATTAAATATTGAGTGCCTATAGCAATGAAAGTGTAAAAAAAATTCAAGTTAATTTCTGTAATTATTTGTCACCATGTATTGATCTTCCATAAAATTACGAGGAAATTAAAATATCGATGTAACAGTGAATATGTTTGTTTGATTTCTCAAATTATTTAAAAAATGTTCTTACCATAATTATTATTAAAATAAAAAACTTAAACACAATGGCTTTTAAAAGCTACTTCTCTGTTTTGTGCCTAACTAGTTATCTAATGTTAAATTGGAAAAAAATAATATTTAAAAGATAATTTTGAGTAGAGGGTAGGGACAATTTGTACCTCCTTTTTCATAATTGTACACTTGTAGTGGTTTTGTTAATATTCATCTGATAAGTTGATCCAGCTGCTGCGAGATTTTTCCATCTGTTTAAATTTATGACTACTATTTAAACATAAAATAACATTAGTTAGGGAATACTATTACATAACTAGAAAAAGATTAATGTTATGTGGACTGTGGTGTCAACAGAGGAAATGTTATGTCATACTTAATAAGATAGCTATGAGTATTTTTGACTCAAAAACGTTTAAAAATATTGACGTCTCATCCGGCTTTGAACAATTTAAGCTAAGCTTATATAGCAATCTTAATTTTCTAAGTAGGAACCAAAGGGATACATTATTACTATATTTACAGTAGTGAACTCAAATAGTGACTCAGTGAACCTCTGAATGAAAACCACTTGCATAAATCTGTATTTTAAAGTTAGCTCAAAAGCCTTATAGAATTTCCTGTACACCATGACATGTAAGACAACACAAACCATGACATTGTGTGTAAGACAGACATTAAGGTCAGAGGTCACAAAACCCGTTTTTTTTGGTGCAAATATCTTGTTTCGATTGCTCGGAATGACATGAGTTATTGAAGGGTATAAAATTCTATACAAATTTTATCTTGGGCAGTATTTTCTATGTCTATTCTACAATCTCATATGTAGTTTACATAAATAAGACAATGTTACGAAGATGTTAGTCAGACAGAGCCGATTTCTTTATCCTTCTTACTAAGGTCGGCAGCGCACTTGTTATGGCACAGTTTCCTATGGCGTTACCTGTGTTATAAGTTATAATATAAGCGACGGTAACCACCTATCATCAAGTGCACCCTATTTGACGACATTAACATAAAATAAAATAAATAGAAAAGTAAAATAAACCAATCCAGAAAAAATTAAATGCTAATTGTTCCTTTTTGGTCAAATGTCAAGTCACCAGGGAGGTACGCTACTAATATATATACGGGAAGACGCGTTGATAGCATTTACAGATGTCTGAAGTTTTGGCAGCGTACAATGGACGCGTTGGCTAGATAATGTACAGTAAAGATAATAATGTAGGTGATAAGTTATAAATGTATGTCGTTGGTAGATATATACCTAACACGGTGCTGACACGTGTAGGGGCGGCCGGCGCGCTAATACGTAGCTTCCTAATAAGCGGAATGCTCCATTCGTCCGTACACTTTTTAGCGTAGGCCAGCGTGTGTTGTCAATTTTTAACTATTCGTAAATTATGTCAATAAACAATAATTTATTTTTGGATTTTTGGTGCTCGTCAAAGATTATCTTTTCACAATTAAAAAGTTGCAAAATATTTTGTTGAGCGCCACAACATGTGTGGTTTTCGTTATGGTAAAAGTTATAGCGTTTGATTTTAAGAAAAGAAAATAAGTATTGAAATTAGTTATTAGATGACAGAAATATATAGACTAATCGAAATAATTTGTTTATTATAAATATTTTATCAAAAATATTCAATCAAAGCATGAAATAGCTTAAAGTAGTTATACTATGCCCTGCAGTGGCTATATCTGTAAATTTCCGTCTTTCCATGGGGCATGCTGAATAAATAAGTAACTATTCGCCTACTTACCATGTGTAGAACTGTACACTAACCTTTTAGTATCCGCCTAAACCTCTGTTGACACATTTTATATAAAACCATATAAATTAAGATTTGATAAGAGACTTAATGATAAATGATTGGCCATTGGTCGAGGGGTCAGTCTGACTCAGCAAACTTTTCAAATAAAATTTTCCAAGTTGTCTCTGGTCTGGATGTGCAAGGTTTAGAATAGCCTGCTTTCCGTGTTTTTACGTGAAATAGTAACAAACATACATACATATCTATCAGCATAGGCTGAGGTATAGGATGCTAGATATACATCACTGGTTACGTCACTTGTAGATAATTATGGCTAACATGTCGAATCAACTGAAGCAAATGGGTAAAGATTCTTTAAGATTTTTTTCATAATAAAACAAAAATTCTACCAGGCATGATTCACCTATGCTAAATCACTTAATTTTTGGCCTAAAGTTACGACAGTAACTATTATTTAATCTGAGCCTAAAGGCAAAAAGTAGGTATGTTTTCTAAAGGTTAGGTAGCAGTGTTATTTTAGTCCCCAGAGAAGTAGCGACGTAACAATCGCGCATATGAATTTCAAACTTAGCCTTAACACTAAAGAACTGAGAATTCATTGAAATGTTAGGTATGTGTTACTTACCAGCGTTTCCGGACACAAGACAACTTACTGCCTACCCTAGTCTAAACAAAGCTCTAAAATTAACATTTTACGATTGTCTGAATCCCGTTTACGTTACGTAAAAGCGACGATCACAACACGTCAGACGTATAAGAATAACTGTCTATTTTCTATTTTGGTCGGCCATATCAAAACCATTCGTTTTGTTATGCTATTGGCAACGGAATGTTGCTTTTCAAAAATGTTGTGCCTCTCTATTTTGAATTTATGATTTACTTTAAGGTCACAGAAAGTTAAAGTTATTCGCTCCTGTAATGTGGTTTTATAAACTATTTTCTACTAACGTCTATACTTTATAGTTATTCAGTTATCTATTTTCTATGTACATTATTACATTATTACGCCTTTGCACGGATGCAATTTTTTGGGAAAATTATAATACAAACTTTCTTCGTTCATCCCTCTTTCCATATGTGAAAACCGAATTAAAATCGGTACACCGATTTTTTCTGAAGCGTATAACTAACTACTAACCAAATAACATTTTTTATACATAATATGTAAAGATACTACCTGACAGGCGTCCTGTCAAAAATTGATCAGTGGAAAGTGACCAATTGACCAATTGACCAACTGACCAAAAACTATTAAAAAAAAGTCCGTGTGGTTTTCCGTTTGTTTTCTTCATGAGAACCTCTCGCTGACTTCAACGAATATTTGAAAAATAATAATAATATTTTCTTCATATTTTCCCAGTTTTCATGATTTTTGTCGAAGAAATCGTTAAAATTTTGATTTGAAATGATTTTTGGCGCGCGGGACCTAATACCGTCTACCGTTATGGTTTTACAAAATAATAAATATAAGAAGTTGATACTATTGTATGACAAAATTGGTGGCCTTAAATAGATCTACAAAAAATCTGCATATTAAATAATTTAAGAATATATTTTTTCTTGTAAATCAGGCATCAATCTTGTTTTTGGACGCAAATAAATAACTAGTTAGTTCTATAAAACTGTTATTGAACTGTTATTTTGACATTCAATAAAAATTTACCACAAATTTGACTGAACGCGTCTTCTGGTATATTATTTATTCTGAAAGTTCCTTATATCAAATAATTTTGAACTGTTATTTTGATACTCAATAAAAAATTACCACAAATTTGATTGAACGCGTCTTCTGGTATATGTAACTATTATTTATTCTGAAAGTTCCTTATATCAAATAATTGTTCATTCATTTGTTCATCAGGCAAGAATAACTACAATGCTGAGTAGAAGTCATTTAGTTACCTTATTACTTATTTGATCACAGGTACCTCGACAACAATATGGTGTTGATTGTATATACACACACATAAGTAGGTATCTACGTATTAATTATGACACGGTTCTCAGACAAGGAGATCGTTACAACACAATACAGGACGGCTACAAATTATTTTCCTCGATTAACCAGATGTACGATTATAGTTAAAACATGTGTCTTTTACTAAATTACTGTGCAACATTTTGCTCCAATTAATTGAGTTTGAAACTTAAAAAAAAAAAACTTTTGTATAATAATATTAATAAAAAACAAAATTTGATAAAATACATAACGCTATAAAACGAAATTTGAACAATATTACGTTTTCTTACATATTAACTATGGAATAAATGAATTTTGTGTCTTACACGATTTTATTGTACGCGTAACTTTGTAAAGTAGGTAATAGCCTATGTTACTCGCTGATAATGTAGATTTCTATAGGTGAAAGAATTTTCAAAATCGGTCCAGTAGTTTTAAAGTTTATTCATCACAAAAAAAATAATTCTTTATTATTAAAAATAATTTTTTTGGAACATAAGATGTTGAAAAAGGTGGTATGTCCAGTTAATTTTAAAAAGCAAAAAGTGCAGAAAAGTTTACATTTGTTAATGAGAGAGGGAGCTATGTTCACTTTTTTTTTTAAATTAAATAATACAAGTGTTTAATTGCTATCATACCTTGTATAATATAATATTTTAGGTTGTTTATACAACTTTGCATCATAATTTAGTACAAAAATCAGTTCCTTAATAAAAAACTTAATAAACTTTTAATAAACGTTAAAAACTTTAACCTCAATTTATTCAAAATTAGAATTATGCGACACCATCATCATCCACTCACGTCTTCAAATATTAAGGTCCTTTTAATATTTTAAAAGAATACTTACCTAATATTAACTAGTCAGATCGATAGCATTTCTCGTTCAATAAATTTATTTCAACTAACTAAACGTTTCGTACGTATTTTATTGAAACGACCTTGGCAGTGCTCTATCTATTTTAAATATCGTACGCGTGTACACATTGATCGTGAATACTCAATTTTATAAACTGAGCATCAGGTTTTACTGACAAGCTGACGGTTAACTTAGGTACCCTAGGTGGATACCGTCGCCTATAACACAAGATGCTTAGATAGAGAATAAGGGATAGGAACCTGGAGAATAGAGGTAAGGAGGAACAAGTTTATACATGAGAAAGTGTTCGTCGGCCACCAATAAATAGGAGGCGCTGTAGTAGCATTGGGGCGTGGCGCTCTAGTAGCATTTTATTTACGATGGTTTCGTGAACTACGAAACCAACCAATAATATCAATTCACCAATAAAAAGTGAGATGTTTCTTGAGAACTTTGAAAAATCATAATAAACAAATAATCTTGTTCATTATGTATATAAAAAGACCTCCCAGAAATAAAAAAATATATAGAGACATTATTTATACTTTTAAAACAGATTTTATGGAAGATTAAGTCCACGAAAAATTAGGTAATTAATTATTGAATAACTTTAAGAAAAATGAAGTTAAAAATTTCTTTTCAATGGGGCTGTATTCCTTCGAGTGTCTAGATGACACTATAATTTATTCAGATTTTTAAATTAATATTGAATATTAAAAAAAAAATTGTTTTGTGTTGCACACTTCGCTTGGCGGTGACGCGGCGGCGCCGAAACGGCCGCGCGCAACCCTATTTTCAACGTTAAATTAAAATTATAAATATTGCAGCTACAACTTCGGGAGTACAGACTTATTTTACTGAAATTTTCTCCTCTTTTAGGATCTTTTTTCAAAATTGAGATATCTTCAATATTTTTCCCTTTTTCTCTTTTCGTTTTTTGTTTATAACAATTGCAATTTTTATTGGCAGATAAAATAAAAAAATCCATTTTCTCAGAATGAAATTCTGAATCCAATGAAACAATTGCCATATTTTGAAGACTGTTTGAACTATTTTTCGCAGAAAACTCACTTCTCGACTAGACTACAATGCTACACGAGCGCCATTCTGGCCACAACCACTATTTAAAGGTTGTAGTTTTTCAGTTTAACAACCATATACCTACCTAAGTTAGTCCTCCTTACTTCTGTTCTCCAGGGATAGGAAAAGAGTTCTAGCATCCCTCTCACCGGAACACAGTAGCACGTTATTTTTACGGTGGTCTGACCGGGTCCTAAGGGACGTGTTAGGCATAGGTTCAGCATAGTATAACAAATTCCTGAACATAGGTTCAGCAGTAGACATCCTACGGCTGAGATGAAATATGATGAATTACTATTACAACTTTATCTCAAAAAATAAAAACAAAAAATTAATAAACTTTTTAATTTTTTTTAACGAAAATGCAATTTGAATTTTAAACGAGTGAAGCCGTGTTCATTTAGCGCCAGCACTTTTAAAATGGAATTAATAATGAGTTTTGAAATGCATGTTTCATTCGTGTCTTTAGTGAGCTACTGAGCGAGTCTGTTCTCTCTCGCAGTTAGCCTTGAAGTAAGAAAGCGTTTGTTTGTTACGTGGGTATGTTATATTATGTAGAATTGTCACTGATCTCTAATAAAGCACTGGATGGGTTATCCCATACAAATTACAGATACTTTCGTGTACCGTTTTGAAGCGCCGCCGTACGAAAGTACGGGAATTTTGACGTTTGCGTATTTTTAATCCATAGATAAGTATAATAGTCTGTTTTATTCTATTTGTTGATGTCTTAGGGACTGTTTACGTTTATTTGTGTCCGCTTGAGTTTTGAAACATGAAGAAATGTGTATTCTGTAAATGTCCCTATCATGCGGACATAAATAGTTTTAGTTCCATGTACTTACACTCCATAGGCTACAGCGCCAAAATGGCGATTTTGAAATAGACATAAAAATAATTTGACAGCAGCCTATCCAGTGCTTTATTACAGATCAGTAAGATCTATATATGATGTAATGAATATGTATTTTGCAAGGTTGCAACCATCCTAGGATGGCGAGTTTGTGTCCACTTAGAATTAGCTTGATATTATGATATATACAACTACAACATTTTTATTACCTATTCTTTTATGTTAAGGTTATCATATCAGACAGGCTGACAATGTACCCTCGCCTATATTACAAGCAACGCCACAGGTACTACAAGCGACCTGCCTACCATAGTAGGATTAAGGATAAGGCAATAGAAAGGAATAGGGGGAATAGGGATGGGGTAGGCAGTATTTAATTATTTAATAAGGTAAGGCACGAAACTGAAATGGGGAAATGGGCTCTGATTGAAGGGAAAATGCTATAAGGTGGCAAAACCGTGTCATTAGTCACCTGAATTAATCATGATTGTTTACAGTACTGCTGTTATCTGATGAGGTCACGCGGCTTTTTCTTCTTAATAATTATTAGCAGTTAGAAAATGCTATGAAAGATGTATGTAATAAGAATATTGTCTTATTTTTCTTTAATTTTCAATTGAAATATAATTTGAGAATATTCTTATTCAGATGGAGTCGTAGGTTCATTCATAAACATTCACTTCATTAAAAAAAAAGCTATATCCTTAAAGTACTTAGTATAACATCTAATAATAAATCTGTAAGGGAAGGTCATGGAGTAAGTTACTTTGTTTTCAGAGATATCGTGTTTATAGGCTCTATACATGATACTGAAACTATATTGACGATTTTTAGAATTTTTTTCTGTATTATGTTCGTCCATAACTCTTAAACGAATTAAATGATTTTCACGAAACTTGGTAGATAAACATTTAGACGTACAGGACACAGGATAGGCTACTTTTTTCTTTTTCAACGCGGACGAAGTCGCGGGCGGGGCGCCAGCTAGTAATAAAATAAAAGTCGCTGTCTGCTTCCACTCTGCTTCTTCACTAATTTCTTATAAACCACCTAATGGCTACTTTAAAATAAATAATTATAAATATGCCTGAAAAACTATGAGTATTTTTTATATTTGGATGCAAACTTTAGGCAAAACATGAAGTGAAATATTAGTAAGATTTTATTATATACATATTTATAGAATAAGTATGAAGAATACATTAGTATAATACGGAGGGGATTGGCCACCAGACTGTCCAGTTTATGACTGTGGAAAAAACTGAAAATGAAAATTCAGGGGACCAAGATACGGAGCATAAGGAATGTAAGTATTCCAACTATGTACTTAATGTTTATTTTGAAATAATAACATTAAAAAATTTAATAATGTGTTTTGAAATAATTAAATGAATATATTTAATGGTAAAATTAATCATATTAACAAAATAGTGGTTATCGAACCAAAGAGACGCTTTGCCTGAATGTAAAAAACCTTGAGATTGTGTTTTGACCTCACCGTAAACAATATAGTGAGCTCTTTATAAACTTGTCAGATTTATTACCGATATTATTGGAATTATCGTTTGCACCGACGTTTCATTTATCCAAAATCTGTTTCATTCCGAGCTGATTTGTCTGTTAGCAAAATACTTGCATTAATATTGAAACAATGAAACATTTGTGAATTCATTAAATAGTTTTCAAGAAAACATATTAAACATCAGTCAAAAAACTTTTTAAAGTTTTAAAATGACGAGCCCGTTGGACGAGTGGTTAGTGTTGTTGCTTTGACGCACTGTTCCAGGGTTCTCGGGTTCGATTCTCGACACAACTTTGGAAATGGCCTGGATTTGGAAAGTAGTGGCAGGGTACACTGCGTTTCGCAGTCATTTGGGCAGCCCTTCTTGCGGCAGTAAACACCCCCTTACAGTAAACCACCGTGAGATAACAGCATGTGTGCTGTTGTGTTTCGGTGAGTGAGTAAGGAATGCCAGAGCCCATTTCCCTACCCCTTCCCAATACTGTAGTCGCCAGCTCACTTGCAGCACCTGTGGCGTTGCCATCTACCATCAAGTGGCCGTCAGGCTGTCTGTCAACCTTAACATGAAAAAGTCTATTTTTACGAGAAAGATAATTTAAGAGCGGGTATAAAGAGAAATAGCCAATCCTAGATTTGAATTGTATCTGAGTAAACAAAGTCTAATTTAATTAATTTTTTTAAATGGATAAATACATTATAAATGAAAGTGACGACTGTATCAGAAAACATAATATAATGAAATTTTCTCGATAGAAAAAAATCACCAAGTGCGCTCTCATTTCCATAGATTTTAGTTTTATTTTCAAAATGACACACATTACAAAGCTAAAAGTGTATCAGTAATTTCACTTCACATAATTATCTAAGGCTGTATGTAACAATTTTTCATTTGACGTTGTAGTTTATTTACGAATAATTAATATTTAATACTTTTGGCACTTATAACATTTTTATTGAGCGAGATGCGCTATCTTCCGTCGCATGTTGTACGTAGTTCTACGTATTTTGTGTCTCTGTCATGTCCAAGGGGCCACGCGGGTGAAATTACAAATTTTGTTTGCTTTATACCCCCTCTTAATCCAAGTAACTAATAAACTATTTGTGTCAAATTTCATCCAAAATCCGTCAAGCCGTTTCTGAGATTTAACGTGTACATATGAAAAGACAAACTGTACATATTTTTTTAAAATATAATTTCAAGTACAGACAGATACGGCTCGTTTATAATTTTATTATACTTATGTATAGATGTCTCTCATACATAATAATGTGTAGGTATAAGAAATTCAGCTATAATAACAATATTTAATATTTAAAGGAGGAAAAGTGGTACAGAAACCGCGTTATCTTCTCTTGCGAGTTAGCTGAGAATTTCTGAACTTTACCTTGGAGTTTATTACCGCGCGGCTTGTGTGTATATTAGCATGTGTTGGGATGACGTGGCACCGCGTCTGTTACGTATGAAAATCATATATTTATTTTGTTGATAGTCGTACAGGTATAGGTATGTACAAGTTTACATAAATCCGCTGAAAGATCCTCGCGACTAAATATTTTATCCGCCAAATTTTTGCCATTGTTCTACAATTAATGTTCTTCGTCAGATTCTGATGGTCCACTTGATGGTAGGTGGCTATCGTCGAATGGTAGATGGTAGGGAATTGGGATCTGGCATACTTCACACTATTAGTTAACAGGTATAAAGTGATTTTATGAGGTTTTTATAGATTACGTCCATACGAGTTAGCACATACAAACATATGTAGGTAGGTATTATAATGTGTATATTATTACTAGTTTTCCTCGCGACTTCATTCGCACGCCTCCTCGGGAGAAGTACTTTTTTGCTAGATGAAAAGTACCAAATTACCTATGTCCATTTCTGTTTTTCTGTACCCTTGAAAACGTGTAACAAACAACAAAAAAACAAAATATCTATTGAGTAATTGACCAGTGATATGTTAAGTACTACGTACTAGATGGAACACTCAAGACGCGATGAGTGTTCCAAGTGATTGGAGTTCCGACGTCCTACCCGTTCACAGTCTGTCATACACGCTCGTAGAGATTAGGCGTGTTATTATTTTCAAAAAAAATAAAAATGCCGTCTTATGTGATGAGATATTGCAAAAATAACAAAAAATATTGGTAAAACTGCTGGTGTGACGTTCCGTAGGTAAGTTTTATTAATATTGAAACGTTTAATAGGTTAATATTTAATTTGTTAAAACCGACGTGCTTATCGGGTCGGCCATATTAATATTCAGACTTGACGTATTGACCTTGACACTACTGCCGCGCCGTCCCCCGCGCACCTTCCGCGTTGGAACATGAATTTAGGAAGAATTCATAGGGAGTGCTATATCTAGTACTTACTTAACATATCACTGTACTTGACAGGACAAAGCGTAACAAACATAAAGCTCTATTTCACATTTATATCTAATATTGGTTAAAACTTTTATCAATAGATGTGGGCAATACTCAGTTGAATAGTAGATATACGGTAAATACATTGGAAGATAATATCTTGACAACGTGTATGCACAATTTCATGGCCATCGGTAGAGTAGGCGATGGGCGTAACAAACTTTATAATATTGGCTAGAATGTTTGGTTATCATGAGTTAAAAAAAAACTAGAAATAAAATTGATCCCCTGTTAGAGGCGCTCTTCAAAAATTTCACCCAGAAAGTAACAAATACGTAGGAGCATTACTTAATAAATTTTTACTCGTTTAGATAAAACTCTTGTAGAGTTGAATGTACAATTTTAAGAGATAAGAAGGTGAAATATATACTATTAAAGTTATCTTGCTCCTTGTTTTGAGAAATAAGATATCTAATCGGGACGATAAACAGCAAACGCGTTTTCTGAATGTGATAGTAGAGCCGAGGTCGAACAGTCGCTCGTATCAAAATTATGTAGATATTTTGTTTACGTAATGTGAACTAAATTCGTCTACAACTACTACATTTTAAACGAGGAAAACGAATCTTTTAGTCTGTTTACTGTCAAAAATGAAAATTTATGTAGATGTGGACAAAATTTTCATGTAAATTCCTACAAAATTTTTCTTTAACATTCATTATAAATGGTTTTTTTTTATAAATAAGGCGAATATTTTAAAGTCCGTTTCTTTAAAAAATTTGAGTGGGTATCAAAAAGTCACTATCACCTAACCTGAACTTGACCAACTAAGAGGTAGTCCGAATGGGGAAATTCGGGGTCTGCGAGTTGATCTGTTGGTCATAAGTCAAAAATTCATGTATGTACCTAGATATTTTGTTTACTTAATGGCAAAGAAGTTTACTGCACTGCGATGTTTTCTTTGAAATAAAACCAAAAGGCAAAGTGGCTCTGCTTTTTGTGTAAAAAAATGGGCTGTAAAAATATTTTTCTGACAAAAACTGAACAAAGACTCAAAGCTAATATACAGTACTTGCATTCCGCCAAACATGGCATGCAAACACCCATCACATTTACATTATTATTTTCTATGAACGTCATTCGTTAACAGGCTCGTGAGCGAGACAGAATTCATTTCTTTTTCTATCTCCACTTGAAAGAAAAATGAGTTAATGACTGCCAAACATTTGTATAATAGTTGGTGTCTCGTTTTAGTAGCATTGTTATTATATTTTTGTTCAACTGTCTCTGTCCGCTTCTTGGCACACCGTCAACCTTTCGAATAGATCCCCTGTCTATTCCTGGACGACATTGGTCTTGAGTTGCCGCTACAAGGACGCGATGACCGTGTGCACTGTCTTGCCCAGTTAAACTTACACATGATGGTCTTCGCCTATCTAAGTATCATGTAACTAGCTGGTGACAGCGACTTCGTCTGCGTTGAAAAATAAAAAATATATAACGCCTGACAAAATATATTATCATTAATTTAGTTTTGCCAGGCGTTGGATTTTTATTTTTATATGATCCGTCGGGAACAGTACTTTTTCCGGATGAAAGGTACCGTTTTTGTCCTTTTTATTAACGGGTAAACATAACGAACGAACATAACATAACGAATAAATATTAAAAATCGACTCCCAGGATTTTTAATCTTTATTCGTTATGTTTCAATACACAATAGAAGTTCATATATGTCTTTGTGAATATCACTCGTAAAGAAGTTAATTACTAAGGAATTCAATCCGTTTGGCATTTACAGTGACAGTAGAATACTTTCTCCCACGGAACACCCACGAACATGTTTTCCGTATTTATCTATTTTTAGATTTAACAAGAAATACTTTTAATTGTAGCTGTACGTTTCTTACCTTTAACAAAAAGGAAGATAATTACTTCGAACCATCGATGTATACTTCGAACGTACAATGTCGAGTTTGTAACATTGAATAACATTCTGTTATCAAAGTATCTGGTATCAATGTATATTTATATATACATCTATATTTTACTGTAAAAGCCCGTTTACCGGGAAATTCTAGGGTTTACTGGTAATACTTTGGATTTGTTATCATAGGTTGGCAAATGGAAGATTTTTCTGTGTTTTTATGTATTTAATGAAAGAATATTTAAAGTCGGATTTAAAGAAACAGTTTTCGAATTTATTCAATAACAAATAAAAATACAAAAAAAACAAATGTTTGCTCTTTATGATATTAGTGCAGCTTACAAAGTATTCCTGATGACTAGCAAACGTTTTATTTATTCGCTAACGCTTCTAAGCAGTGTTAATTTTTGAAATCTTGTCTTCTGGCCATGACAATTTTCCGCTTCTCGATGACTTCATCGAGAAGTTAGCGGAAAATTGTAAGTAGAAGTAAGTACTTCTTTATATCTAACAACTTCTTCTATCTTCAAGCCTTCATTAAACGTGGTGGAAGTTCGAAATTAACTATGATCACACATAAGTTCCGTAAACCTTAGGATTTACTGAAAAAATTTAGGATTAACCGTATTTAGAGCTGTTACAGTGACATATAAGTACATATCATAAAGTAAAGTAGCTGCGCTGTCTGTCTCCGTAAATTTCTTAAAACAACTCAACGGATTTTGTTACGGTTTTCAATAATAGAAAAAGCGATAAATAAGCAAGGTTTTGTGTACATACAATTTTTATACATTAAATCATACGAATATATAATTTATTATTAAAACATTTAATCAATAACAATAAATTAAACGTTGGCTTTGAGGTAATTTGTCGTCGTATAAGTCGTCACTAATGTTACAATAACAACCGTCAACCGACAAAAATCTGTTTGTTATTCACATTTTATTTTTGAAGTGACAAAATAAATATTGTTCTGAATAGAAGGCAACTCGAGGGTTGTGACTTGGCTGTTATGAAAAATAAAATAAATAAATAACCAAGTTGTTATTGAAGCTTCAGTTCGATCAGACGAGACATTTTGATTTCTTAACTACAGCTGTCTGCTCGTAAATATTATGAATATGTTTCGCTGAGTAACTACGACAACTCATTTCAATATCATATCGTTCCATCATTATTTAGAGCGGAACTAGATCTTCATTAGAATTCCATTGAGGCCAAACTCGTTGATGTATCTTAATGATTGTTCTGTGCTCAGATAAAATAAGAACTAAAGATGGAGCTCGGTGGACGGCAGAGTGAAGCCAATAAAACTGCGCCTTCGTCGTGTACATACACGGTTACACGCACACGAATACAATCAAACTACGCCTCGCCTTATTAAAATAGTTGATAGTGGAAATGCGAATTCCGTAGTGAAAGGGTATAAAAACCAGACTTCAAAATAAAAAGTAGGTATAATGGAGTCACATTTCACACGCATGAAAACTTGGTAAAGAATATGTTCAACAAAATAAACAAAAATTGAGGTAATAGCATGGAACACAAAATCTCAATACAGTAAACGGCCTCCGCACACAATGATTATAAAACTATGTTGTCCGCAAAATTCTGTCTATCATTCTCATTTGGTCTGAGGTTCTGTGGTTAATGCGTTACAAATTGTGTTTTGAATTGTTTCTTTAAAAATTCCATATAGTGTGACTTTGAAAATGATTATTGAATAGAAGAGATGTCATTCAATGTCAGTCTCAGTAGAGCCTTCAATCACGCTAAAAAGTTGAAGATAAATAGGCGACCGCACCTGTGATGTTACTTCGTTTTGTGTTCTATACCTACCTGCTGCTAATTGCTATACGGGCTATCCAATTTGTAACTGAAGACGGTAAAGAGCCCTCCAATGTAGATTAGACAACAAAAAAAATTATAAATTAAACCCTTACATATTATAAAACAAAGTTCTCCGCCGCGTATGTTTTTCTATCTGTCTGTTCGCGATAAACTCAAAAACTACTGCACCTATTTTCATGCTGTTTTCACCAATGGAGGCAATGGATAGAGTGGTTCTCGAGGTAGGTTTTAGTAAAATGTCGCGGTCGCGGACAGAAGCTAGTACCTAATTTATAAAAAATAGAACATAAAAATAGCGTGAACGCACGCGGTCACAGAACACATAAAGTGTATTGGATAGTCTCATAATGACAGATAAATGACAATCTATATTTTAAGCAAAAAATGGACTCAACCGTTGATTGTTTAATACTGTAATGTATTAATTACTGATCCCGGCTTATTAATAAGTTGAAGTGGCAGTGGGCAGAACATAATATACGGAGAGCCGACCGCCGCTGGGTCCGGAAGGTTCTCGAGTTGAGGCCACGGACCGGCAAGCTCAGCGTAGGACGTCAACCCACAAGGTGGATAAATAATCTGATAAGGGAAGATCCATGCTATTTCTGACCGATCTTATTGGAAAATTACGAGGGAGGCCTTTGGCAGAGACGATGATCATAATTACAAAAATATATATAATAAAAATAAAAAAAAACTATAAATTCGATAAAAATATTATGTTGGGACATGAATTGCGTATAATGGCGGTGGAGTCGATTTTTTGCTTTCGATTAGTACGGATTCAAACGTTTTTGAAACAGATGTGTTATAAAAATATTGATACGTCTTTTCTTTCATTTTAAATGAACTGTATTGTATATTACAGTTAATAAATAGAATGGAACATAAACAGGCTTTTATTAAATGATAATAAATAAAATGAGTGTCCGATCGCGTGAAAAACGGGAGTAATTATTTGGAAGAACGCCGAGTCGGCGCGGCTCACTTCCGAGTTTCGATAAATTTGTGAATTGAAGGTTAAAAATAATTCAACAAGTTTGCTTTAACCTATTTCTTATATAAGTTATAAATATAAACTTATCGTCTATAAAATATAGAAAAATTTAAAATTTTTGCTGCTTAGGATTCAAGTTATTATCGTTAAAAAACAATTCTAAAAACCCTTTATAACTATGAAAGTCCTATTGATTATTATAAACTCATTTGTGTAGACTTCGCTGTAAATGGCTCATTACAAATACCTACTTAATACAAGCTTAGTTTTTGCTCTTTTTATTGAACAATAAAATCAGAGTTAGTATTTATCAACCAACTAGAAGTAATTAAATAGAAAGGCAATTAGGTATAATAAAATATTTTAAAGGTTTTTATTATAAGTAGGTACTATTCAATAGACGAAGTGAGCTCTTCATATTTAAAACTAGCTATTGCACGTTCTTTTCGCGTATTTTTTTTTTATAAAATAAAGCTTATTTAATTTGTCTTTATATAATGTGTTACATCTTTATATAATGTAGCTATTAATAGGTAAAATATTTTTTAAAATCGATCCACTATTTTTGAGTTTATTCATTACAAACGTACAAATTATTACCTGACTCTCTTTATAAAATTAGTATAGAAGTTCAGATACATATTTATGTCCCTCATATTATGTTAATTTGAATATATTTTTTACAGTAAACAGTGATATGTTAAACAAGACAGGATGCGCCCTTACCATACTACTAGTGACAAAAAAATGGTCCTCCAATTTGCACGTCTAGTTACTAAAAATAATTTGTTTTCATTGCCATCTTAATACGTATTTTTATTTCTTATTGGCGTAATCTGTTATTGTAAAGTGTTCTGATTGGTTGGTTGGACATATGTGTCGTTCATTGTAAAAGTGGTGTAACTCCCTATTTTTAAGAGCGGGCATAAAGAGAAATAGCCAATCCTAGATTTGAATTTTATCTAAGTAAACAAAGTCTAATTTAATTAATTTTTTTAAATAGATAAATACATTATAAATGAAAGTGACGTCTGTAACCGAAAACATAATATAATGAAATTTTCTCGATAGAAAAAAATCACAAAGTGAGCTCTCATTTCCATTGATTTTAGTTTTATTTTCAAAATGACACACATTACAAAGCTAAAAGTGTATCAGTAATTTCACTTCACATATTATCTAAGGCTTTATGCAACAATTTTTCATTTGACATTGTAGTTTACGAATAATTAATATTTAATACTTTTGGCACTTATGACATCTTTATTGAGCGAGTTGCGCTATCTTCCGTCGCATGTTGTGCGTAGTTCTACGTATTTTGTGTCACTGTCATGTCCAAGGGGCCACGCGGGTGAAATTACAAATTTTGTTTGCTTTATACGCATTCTTAAAACCATCTTTTCTTGCCTAATGGTATCACATTTAGTCATAACTTTCAATATAAAAGTGAAGTAACTCCAATAGTTGCATTAAAATGCCATACATGAAAACAATGAATGAATGCTTATATATTTTTTCCTACACTATAATTCGCAAAAACCTCGTTATTCTAAAATTCAGTTACAAGGAGATAGTTCACTTTTACAATGAACGACACATATCACTGGTAAGTAGGCATTTTCGTATCTTTCTACGCACAGAATGAACACTCGTGATTGGTGTCAATTTCCAATTTTGACACCGGCGCATCGGTGCCACGTACTAGGAGCGTTAGCCTTGTCCTTACGAAGTAATATAGAAGTCATTGACAGTAAATTACATTATTGTCTAGTTACTCAAATGATTAAAATAACGACAACCAACAAAAAGTATTTTTATATTACATATTGATCCAAGTTGAAACAAGAATAGTTTTTTTTAGTGTTAGCTAATGGAATTGTGGCTAGTTTATTTCTATTCTATTACTTGCCGCCATCAGTAGAATTAATGGACGACAAAAACATGTGTATAAATATAGAATGGGTTCATCGCGATAAGCGATTGTCCAATGTGAAAGGCAACTGAAATAATGGTAATTACTCACGCGATGCCAAACAATGATTGGCTTTTATTGGCATTGCGACTATTGCGTTTTTGAATGTAATAAACAAACAAGAGATAACAAGAGATAAAAAACAGAAACACAATCTCCCATAGGCTTACCTTACCCACAGGAGATTCGGATCTTAAGAGCGGGTATAAAGAGAAATAGCCAATCCTAGATTTGAATTTTATCTGAGTAAACAATGTCTAATTTAATTATTTTTTTAAATAGATAAATACATTATAAATGAAAGTGACGACTGTAACAGAAAACACAATATAATGAAATTTTCTCGATAGAAAAAATCACCAGTGAGCTCTCATTTCCATCGATTTTAGTTTTATTTTCAAAATGACACACATTACAAAGCTAAAAGTGTATCAGTAATTTCACTTCACATAATTATCTAAGGCTGTATGTAACAATTTTTCATTTGACGTTGTAGTTTATTTACGAATAATTAATATTTAATACTTTTGGCACTTATAACATTTTTATTGAGCGAGATGCGCTATCTTCCGTCGCATGTTGTGCGTTACGTATTTTGTGTCACTTACATGTCCAAGGGGCCACGCGGGTGAAATTACAAATTTTGTTTGCTTTATACCCACTCATAATAAATAATTTGAAAACAATAACCTCTTGTCTTTAGTCTGTGTATACATGAAATTATTGTTTGAATATTTTCAGTAATACAATACTAATAATAAATCTGTAAGGGTGTTACTTTGTTTTCAGATATCGTGTTTATAGACTCTATACATGATACTGAAATTAAATTGACGATTTTTAGAATTTTTTTCTGTATGTATGTATGTATGTTCCTCCATAACTCTTAAACGAACTAACTGATTTTTATGAAACTTGGTAGAGAAACATTTAGACGTACAGGACACAGGATAGGCTACTTTTTTCTTTTTCAAAGCGGACGAAGTCGCAGGCGCCAGCTAGTATATAATAAGAATTCCGAACAATATTAAGCAGCTCAATATTATTATATTTAAGAAGAGAATTAAAGAATTAACCAGTTGAATTTGTCAACACTTCAGACTAGTCGAGTGAGATGCACAATGATTCATACCAAAAAAATAATCATAAACAGACCCTTGGCCCTATACTCTTTTTGACAAAACTACTGCATATATCTATTTCGTGTAAAGTTATTTGAACTCTTGAATAACTAATCAATGTTTGTAGGCAAAGTATTTTGGAGTTTTTGTACACTAAAGTGACCTATTCGCCCTCAAAGTTGCTATGGAACAAACGAGGAAATTTTTGTAATGTGGGACAAAATATCGGGACGAACGAGGCATAAATCTCAAAGGCTTGTGTTATAGACGGAGACGAAACCCAGCACACGCAGACCGGAGTCAAATTTGAAAGTTAATTTTCAAAGTTGATCCTGTCAGGAATCATGCCAGGACCTTAACCACGCCAGCAATGTACAACATGTTTTGTAATATTTCAATAACACGTTTTGATCCCAGTTTATTTCTCTAATCGTAAATTATCAACGGTCAACGTATAATAAAGTTTGTACTCGTACTTGTTAATTGCGTAGTAACGATGCATGATCAAAAGATAAGGCGATATCAGTCGATAAATGTTTGATTCAATCACTACAACGTGGATGGTAGTGTGTGAAAATAACTGTTGTTCTAGAAGCGTTTGTGTAATGTACACACTGGCTGGCTGAGGTTAGATAGTTGTACTTGTGCTATTGTGTTTGGCATAGAGTAAATAGTTACTTAACCAGTAATTAAGTAACTATTTACTCTATGTGTTTGGGTACCTACTAGATTTATATCTGAATTTATTTCCTTACATTTATATTCGTTATATTTATCTACTCGTAGAAACAGCCTTCCCAACCGTTGGTGGATTAATTTAGATTTATTTTGTTTGACTGTCTTACATATAAATACGTTGATATTCTACTACTTCCTACTAACCTAGTATGTAATAGTATAAATGAGAAATTGTGAGGATGAATGGATGTTTGTTACTCTTCCACGGAAAAATGGCTTTATGATGGATGAAATTTGGTATACCGATAGTTTTTTACCTGGATTAACATATAGGATACTTTTTATCCTGCAAAATGTTAGGTTTCTGTGGGATCGTCTAGAAATATAAAAAAATAGCGCCAACGCGTCGCCGTAGAGTTTCATCGTCACAGAGTAAAATATATATAATTTTCTTTAATGTAATCTTCTTTATATTTAATTTTAATATTACTTTGTAACTGTTGCTTTGCTTTGCTGTACTCCTTCTGTCATGTCGTTTGCACCCATTTGACTCATAACTGACTAAAGTAAGGCCAACGAGACAATGCAAAGAATATAAATAAACGTTCAAATGTTTTCAAGATGGCTTCCTATGCTATGAACGCCTTCCGCTTCGTGTGAGGGAAAAGGACAGAGTAAATTGTTTGCGTTGTCTCCTTGGCTTTGTTATAGTCTATTTTGTTTTCTTGGTACAACTATTAAATAAATAAATATATAATAATGAAATTCGGTTAGTAAATCTTGCGTTTGTACCAAGCAATTACTTTTTTGTAAACTTACTGATTACTCGTTTTACCAGTCAGTTTTACAAGCATTTCAAGTATAGCGATAAGCGTAAAAACACAATTCTCCTTATTTTCTCATGATAAACACCTATTTAACTTCATAAAACAGGTTGGAAAATGTTTACTGAATCATAAATAAGTAGGTAAGTGTTACACACAATATCAATAATGTTCAGAAGGAAATTGTGCAAATTACCCACCATTTGGTTTCATCGATGAAGAACGGAATTTGTAAGTTCATTATTATATTCGAAGGGAGCTCGAGTAAAAAGATTGGCAATATGCTTTAAATAAATTCATTTTGACCTCAGCCGAACAACGAGCAAACCTTCGAGTCAACATAATTACCACGGACAGCCAAAGACCTGCGTTCACGTTCAATATCAGGAATTGTCCTTCAGGTCGTCAGTGATAATTTGCCCTAGATATTTGAACTAGTTTACACAATTTTGAGAAACTATTTAGTAGACAAAGGACACTATTAAATCTGTGGTATTTCAGGCTCAGATTCTTCAGGATTTCGGATTATTCGGTGGGCGAGTTGTAAGTACTTTACATGGCTCATAGCATAACTCTCACAAACGCTCAACAACCTACGCATTGATCCATTCGATGGACCCAGATTTTTTATTTTTAAATTTAATTTGTATTTTAATGAATGTTGAAATAACTAACATTTAGTTCATTAGCAAAGAAGTGGAAATAATCACATTTGGTAGCAGCAAAAGCTATGATTAGGTGCCCTTTGAAATTTCACTCAGATAAAATCTGTACCTACGCTGGGGATAATACGTCGGCGACTCGTAATGGGTGGAAATCTGTCCTGTCTCGAAGTTAATCTAAAAGTTAATTAAGTTAATCATCGCTTAGGTGATAAGGGTCGTTTAAGTTACACAAAGTTTACCATTCAATTAAGAAACAGTAAATCTAGATTGCAAATAATAAGTTTAATAATATTTTTAATATTTATTAGATACTTTTTTATTTGTAATGATGATAACTTTTGATATACAACTAATTTTTGCTTATTTACGGCTTTGCCCGTATTGACAAAGAATTCTAACTAATATGGTAAATAGGAAAGTAAGTTTGTGTCGCTTTAACTACTCAACCGATCATCTAAGTTTAATACCACGTTGTCAGGGATATAGGAAAGGACATATAGAGTACTTTTCATCAAGAAAAAATTACTGCTCTCAAGGTATCATCTTAAAATAAAACTAGGAAATTCAACGTCTGCAAAAATATAATGAAGAGTAAATATTTAAAAAAAAAATGTTTTATCAACTAAAAAATAGTGGCGCGAAGTATGTCGCTGGCAAAAGTTAGTATTAGTACCATTTGCTGACTGACTACTTTTAAGGAAGCCATTTGACTTGCTTTAAAACCTATGGACGTAAAATGCTATGAGAATGGTTTCATATTTTTTAAATTATGTTCTAAATTACTAAATAATATGATAGAGTAAAATTATAGCATAAGTACATAATATTAATATTTAAAAATATTCAAATCGCATTTATCAATACTAATAATAAATCTGTAAGGGTTGGTCATGGAATATTACTTTGTTTTCAGAGATATCGTGTTTATAGGCTCTATACATGCTACTGAAACTAAATTGACCATTTTTAGAATTTTTTTCTGTATGTATGTATGTAAGTTTGTGTACTAAAATACCTTTTTCACTAAATGTTTCAACGACTGTGTTTAATTATAGTTATGCGAGTATCTTTGAATGTAGATAAACTTGCATTGTTTACTTTGTTATTCTCGTATTTGAGGTCATTGAAAACGATACTATAACGTTATTTAATTAAAGTCATGTTTCCAATTAATTAACTGCGATATATTCAATTGATATCCGAAGTGCAGTCTTATGTGTACTTATACATAATTTATGTAGGTATAAGTAAAACCTTTAAGTATTTTGTGTAAGTCTTTGAGAGCCTTGATCAGTGATTTTTATAATATTTATTATTGACGGGAGCCCGTTTGGCAACAGTGGTCACTAACTTACAGAATATCAGTGTGAAATAAGGACACGTTTCCTGCGACTTTGCGTTGAAAAAGAAAATATATATGATCTATTCTTTTTCTATTGATCAAAAACGTAAACAAATATAGCGTCGCCATAGTCACTGGACTGTTTTAAAGATGGAATTTGTACATTAGGCATTATCAAAGAGAGTTGATTCAGTGATTAACTCATTTAGAATTTGTTCGTATTGTTTGTTTAGTTCTATATCGTGAATTGTTTGTTTACCTTTTTGATCAATGGAAAAAAAGAATACAATATACCTAATTATGAGTATAACGCCTGACATCTTTATCGTTGTGACGACGGTGACGCCACCAAGGCGACAGCGGCGACATTTTTTATATTTTTAGACGATCCCTCGGGAACACAACATTTTTCCAGAATGATAATTATCCTATATGTTAATCCAGGTAATAAACTATCTGTGTGCCAAATTTCGTTCAAATTCGTTCAGCCGTTTTTGCGTCAGAGTAATAAACATACATTCTCACAAACTTTTTTTTGCCTCTGGGATACCTACTTCATTTCTAAGCCTGACAAATTTTAGTGATGAAAAATCAAATTATTTAAAAAAAAACTGGAAACACAGTTTTGTAGAGCACTTTGCCAAACAGCAAACAAGTCGTTGTGAAATACAAGAAAATATTAAAACTCTACGAATTTTCTTACAACGTAATATTTTATTCTATATAAACATCTGTAGGTAATAGGTAATGTGAACATATTGAAAGTAGTTAGCTAGTGGAAACTTCGCAACACTGCTCATCCGTTTGCGAAGACAGCCTTGACTCCGTTTATTGAATGTTAATACTAATTTGCGGCTCGTTTGCTACCCGCTGAACATTCTAATGTTTTGTAATGAGGCCTGTCTCGACCGCTACCGCCAATGTCTGTTGCTAAGGTCAATGTCACTATTTAAGAGGACACAGTACTTCTGATAAAAAAGCCATTTTGCACACATGTTGTCAGCAGGAGGAGTTAATGGACTAGGTACTGCCCAAATTTCTCTATCCCAAATGGGCGAGTTATCACGTTTGATTTTTATCTATTATTTCAATAAACAATTTGCCCACAACGGTGATTCTGTACAGTTGTACATTAAAACTTAATAAAATATTAAAGTTAAAAGTATATTGCTTTTAAATAAAACAAGTTTAAATAAATTACTGCTTTAAACCACAGATATACGAGTAATAATATTACTATATTATAGGGTACCTTTCATCTAATAAAAAAGTGCCCGAGTGATCACCTAAAGAAATAATGGATAGTTAACATATTAGCAAAATAAATGCGCAATAAAGATAGAATACAATGTTTCAATGTCTTAGAAAAAGGGGCGCTGACAAAGTCGCGGGCAAAAGCTAGCAATTTAATAAAAAGCTTCTCGAAGCGTTTCTATCTGAAAGCAACGCTTCCAACACATCGTTTACCGTGTTTATTTGTTTAATTACTCACCTTCTAGTACTAGATAGTTGCACTTGATGAGTTTTGACCTCAATCCGGATCAATTTCATTAGCATCTGACACTTTAACCTTGCATAAAATGAAGATTAATGCACGATGCTGGCATTTTCCTACAAGTATCTACCTAATGAGAACTCGGCTGGATTTACGGTCTTTGACTTTTCATTAGTTGTGATTGAAATAGTTTTTCCCACTGCGAATATATTCCGATCACGGTGAAGCGCGCTAGGTATTTTGAACCTTCTGATGGTTGACCTTTAGTAGAGTTCTGAATTAAAAGATTGTTTAAAGCAAGGGTGTTCAACCCGCGGCACGCTGGCTAATTTCTTGCGGCCCCCAGAGACTAAAGAAAATATATATGATCCATTCTTTTTCTATTGATCAAAAACGTAAACAAATATAGCGTCGCCATGGTCACTGGACTGTGTTAAAGATGGAATTTGTACATTAGGCATTATCAAAGAGAGTTGTCTCAGTGATTAACTCATTTAGAATTTGTTCGTATTGTTTGTTTAGTTCTATCTCGTGAATTGTTTGTTTACCTTTTTTATCAATGAAAAAAGAATACATTACGCACCCGCGAACGACACTCCGAGGACGCTAGCGCCACCTAGCCTAGTTAGAAGAGATCCACTGTGAGCTAAAAAACTAAGTCTAAAACAAGGTCGAGGGTTACAAATGCACATCTGAAAGGCAGTTTGCGGGTTGCAACTACAAAAATAAAACCAAATATCGACACACTCCTCAAAAATCGCATTGATTAATTGAACCTTTTAACCAATAAAGATTATTGCACATTGAAATTATATACTTACCTACTTTTTATCTTATTAATATTGTGGTAAAGTGACGTGGAGCTTTTTGGCCCTTGCACTAAAAAGGCCTTTGTTTAAAGTATAAAAATATTCTAAAAGACAGATATTATTTGTCCGAATACATTATACTTTTATGCATTTACTTTTTCAATTCTATTATTTTATTTTTTACAATATTATTTTGTTGAAACCTGACACACGTCATCATTGTACTCAACACGCTGTATGTTATTGTCGAACTGAGCAAAGTGAGCGAACACAATAGAAATTATAGTGAGACCCTCCTGGTAGAATAGATTATTATCTACAATACAACTTCATCATTACAAATCATTATAAAAAATCGTGTGATATTTTTAAAACGAGATATGAAAATACGATATAAAGGAGAGCACATATAATGTATAATATGTACTTATATATGTTATTATGTAATAGAACTTGCTGTTTGCTTAACTTGAATGGCATATTTTTGAAACAATTTTTTTTATCGCATTTATGAACGGGTTTCCCATCGAATCGGACGTAAAACACGTGAGTTCTTTTATCGCAAGTTAGCCAAATAATCAAAATAAATAACATGTTTTGATAATACTCTACGTTTAATTTTATTCCAAATAAATGTTTGGATGCATTCAATGATAATTAAAAGTAATATAGTAAGTCAATGGAAGCATCGTGAAAAGTTTTCAACAAATAAACTCAAATTATGTGAATGATAGGTTTATGTAACATCATATAAATAAAACAATGTTTAGAAAGCAAAATACATTTCAAGATAATTTTGATTTTTTTTTGTGATTATTGTAATAGAAATGAAAACAACATTACCATTCTTATTAACTACAGTTACAGTACAGTACAGATAGCAGTTACCTATCTAAAATTAACAGTAAGTTTTAGGTACAAACTGACATACATAAAAACTTTTGGCGTTAGATGTAAGGTGCAAAATTGCCCTTACATTCCTAATCTATTTCTATAATTTAAAAAAAAGTACTAGATAATTACATTTTAATGCTGATACTACCTAAAAGTAGATACATAATATACAATATTATTGTACGAGTACATTTGTTCAAATATCTTTTTTATAATTAAATAATTTTTATAGTACAACGCCTACTTCATATAGGTACTTCTATATGAATATAGGTCTATAGGTATTTCTAAGCTAAGCTAAAATGTGACGAAACAAAAATCTGTCAAAATGATAATAACTCGAAGTTTTTCCACACACAACATGTTTACTACCTACTACTTGAATGTCGTTAGTTTTAGTCGTATTTTTAGTTAGTTTATTTTAGTTTCTCTTCACAGACAGAGACACAGTTGCATAATAAAGAAACAATTGAAATATAGAGAATAATAAAAATAGCTGTCCTTACGTCTGCAGAGATCTGACAGGCAGACAATATAGTATACGTAACCTATGAGGAAAAATAAATTGTTTTTTGTTACATACTACTTTTACTTTGTTTTTAGTTGTTTAACTAGGTAAAGGCAGTGATATGTTAAGTAAGTACTAGATTGAGCACTCCCTACGATTGCTTGCTAAATTCATGTTCCAACGCGGAAGGTGCGCGGGGGACGGCGCGGCAGTAGTGTCAAGGTCAATACGTCAAGTTGTAGACAATTGAATATTAATATGGCCGACCCGATAAGCACGTCGGTTTTAACAAATTAAATATTAACCTATTAAATGTTTCAATATTAATAAAACTTACCTATGGAACGTCACACCATCAGTTTTACCAATATTTTTTGTTGTATTTTTGCAATAACTCATCACACAAGACGGCATTTTTATTGGTTTTGAAAATAATAACCCGCCTAATCTCTACGAGCGCGTATGACAGACTGTCAACGGGTAGGACGTCGGAACTCCAATCACTTGGAACACTCAATGCGTCTTGAGTGTTCCATCTAGTACGTAGTACTTAACATATCACTGGGTAAAGGTGGTCCACCTTCAGCCGCATCTGCACCTCACATCAGGTGAGATTGTAGTCAAGAGGTGCCTTGATTTAGTAATATAAAAAAAACCTGCTGTTATTATATGTTTCCTGATACCTATATATCTGTTTTATTTACGTACATAAGAGCCTAAGATATTAAGACAAAGTTATCGCTGTGCGATAGGAAAGGCTTACCGAATTGAGATATTGAAATATGAACATTCAATATTCGTCACGTTCGCAACCAATTGTCACTTTAAAATTTTTGTTAATTTGTTGTTTTCGTTGTAAAGGTACACTCGCGAAAACAATGTTTTACTTTTTTTTAAATCGCGCAGAACGCGGACGAAGTCGCGGGCACCAGCTATAGTATGTTAATATATCTATTGTATAATATAATATAATGCAAAGCTGAAGAATTTGTTTGTTTTGTCAAATTAAACTTTGGACTACCAGTCGGACTTACAAAAATATTGTTATAGATCATATTATTTTTTAAATACCGATTATTTCTTGATTGGCAATTCGTTTCGTATATGTCAAGTGGAAGCAACTGTACAGAAATAATGTTTACGTCTGCGCAGGGTGTGTTTGATTCCATATTGATTATATGAAAATTAAAATATTCATTAATATCTTGTATCCAACATAAGATACAAAATTGTCTTATGTTTGCGCAGCGCCATAAGGAGGGATTCCACGCCGCGCCGACGTGACTTAAAATATTTGACTGAATTAAAGTTCTTACCTCGATTAAAGGCGAAATTCGCTTGCATCAGGGCAATTGTCAGTCATGTCAAAATTTCATTTCAAACGTCTGTCAGTTGTCTGCTTGGTGCTTTAGTTTGAAACTGACGAAACTTAAAGGAATGAATTTGAAAACTGACGAAGGTTTTCGTACCCCGACTTTACTTACATAAGTTATAAGTTGTCGAATGTCAATAACGACAATATCAAACGGAAATGGAAGATGGTCTAAATAAAGAATTTTATTATCATTAGTAGCTGTCGCACACGCTATAGTTCGTTTTTTGAAAATCTCACGGGACCCTAACATATTTCCAGGATAAAAAATACCTATAGATTTGATTTGAAGTCTAATTTGTTTAATTTTTTTTTTTCAGACTGTACATGTCAGTCACGCAGTGTGAAATATTTGAAGATTTCACGCCTCGACAAAACTGTCTCGTCTCGCCCGTCATTTATTCCTATACACTTTGTATACACTATACATACTTAAGTGTAATATAATAAACTTTTAGGGTTCCTCTTCCTTTTCTTCTTCTTCCTTGATAGGAACTGATGAATGCCTTATAAGATATAAACCCCCGTCTTGTATGAATCTGCATACGTGTAGCTTTACGCCAATCAGTCAGAAACTGAGGACACTGTGCCACCGTGTAGAACAGCTCGTGTGCTGTTATCTTCAGATGGACCAACAACAGGGGAAGCCACTAGCTAGAGCTCCATTTTGTATCAAAATTGTATTTCAATACGTGAAAGGTATTATAGGAAGAGTGTTCGTGACTTCACTAAGACATCATTATTATGCACAGGTCTATATCCTATAACCAACATCCGTTATCACAAGCTGTCGGTCTGTCTATCATGCAATATCATAAAAATGCTCGAGTGATCCATAAATGAAAGACCGAATGTGGCTTCATATTTAATTTCATGTCTACACCATACTGTACACAATTAAGTGGGAAATCATGTTATAGTCCAGTATCCCTCACCTGGATTTTTTGCTGATTACTAACAGGCTGAAACTCCCTGAGTAGCATCGGTTTGCCGAGACGCCCACCTTTTTTCTTTGCGAAAAATCTCGGTAGAGGTAGCTAAAGTAGTTAGCAGCCGTAAATAACTTCCAAGCGTAGGACTGGGAAAACGTACCACTCAATTTGTAGGACTATGCGGCCATTTTATTATACAAATGTACTAAGCTGCAGACTAAAAATCAGCTGGATTTTTATGACCACGTTATTTTGATATATTGGGAGTGGTTTTTTGGAAGGGATGGCATTACTAACCATTATTAGCTTAGTAAACATTTGTATAATAAAATGGCCGCATAGTCCT
This sequence comes from Synanthedon formicaeformis, assembly GCA_945859745.1. Classification (NCBI taxonomy): domain Eukaryota; kingdom Metazoa; phylum Arthropoda; class Insecta; order Lepidoptera; family Sesiidae; genus Synanthedon; species Synanthedon formicaeformis. The sequence goes on from OX243963.1 coordinate 2,567,694, forward strand.
ACAAATTGAGTGGTACGTTTTCCCAGTCCTACGCTTGGAAGTTGTTTACGGTTGCACACTTATCGAAAATTTTCGCAGAGGAAAAAGGTGGGAGTCTCGACAAACTGAAGCTACTACTCACGAAGATTCAGCCTGTTAGTAGTCAGAAAAAAAAAACAGGTGAGGGATACTGGACTATTAATACGGAGATTTAAATCGGTTTATTGAGGCTCAATCAATCAGAGCGTACCTAACTGAACTCAATTATTGGTGGTTAGGTATACAGAGAGAACCGCGTTCGCATGCGTTTAAATTTAACCGATTTGTTCCGCTATTTTAATTTATAACAAAGCTAAGGAAATTTCGTATGTGCTTGACCTTAATCCTAAAGTAGCGTGTAGATTTTTAATTTTGGAAGTTCTGAAAAACATGATAATATTTTCTCTTTTTTTCTACATCTCCAGCCATTGTGTCAATTAAGTATATACAGGGCCCGTATTCTCTAAGTGTGGTTTTGCTGTGGTTATCGACTCGATGCGGTTATAGACTCGACACTTGTGTACTATGATTTTCACTAAGCACATGTCAAAATGTCTACGACGTTTTTTCAGTAGTTATACATGTCAATGAAGTTATTGGCACGTTATTGTGTGGTTTTTAGTTTGACATAGTATTATTTCCAATTTAATGTCGACTTTGGAGTCGATACGTTTTAAAAACCACACATAGAGAATAGGCCCGCAGGACAGACATACGACAACCTGTATGTCCAATATAACAATCCTTCTAGGGTCAGACTGTCCAACAACCTTTACATTAAAAAAAGTCAAATAGTCACGAAAATCAACACATTTTATATTGCCAAATAAAAAAGAAAAACAAAATAATATTTCTTTCCTGGAAAACCATCCTGGAAGCATTATTGCTGTTTACGTAAAAGAGGGTGTCAACAAGATAAACTCTTGGCTTATTTTCGTGATTCGATAATAATCATAATATTTGTCGTCAAATTGTGACGTTGTTTCACTGGCATACATAATTTTTAATTACTAGGCGCTTGGTGCCCATTGACAAAATTAAAACATGACGTTCGTTCAACGCAAAGGTTCAACGCGTTTTGTCTATGACTTCTTGTTTTGATAAGTAGTTATTTTAAACTAAACGCTTGCGCCATCTACTGAATAATTTTAGAAACAAATTGTAGAACAATTATCACATTCAAACGGTGTTCGAGCGTATCGCGAAGGTAAAAGGTATCTTACCTATTTCTTGTGCTAAGCATAAGAATAATCATTGAACAAAAGTCAACTGTTTCTTAAAAAATAAATAATAATATACATTTTTTAGTTTATCGTGCAAACGTTTCGAATTCCTAGCTATTTTAATGGCAATTTCAGATCGCAATCAGCAATAAAGATGGATATGCAACTATGGCTTCCGTGAATGCAACAGCTATTAAATTTTCTTATTTATTTCTGTTTTGCACCATTGAGCTCTTGAAAAAGCTTAATATAAATATTCTAGTTGAAACATAGCTTTCTAATTTATAATATTATTTAATTTAATTCTACGATAAAATGTAATTGTTGTACAAAAACACAACTAAAGAACTGCTATAGGTAGCAGCTCCGTTTAATATAAAGTAGTGCCCGTCGGTCAATCTTTTCGAAACACGTCCATAGTTATAGAATGAAAGAATAATTAGTGTATTTTGTATGGAACCGCACTTGTATAATAAAATTCCAAAAAACCATCAAAAAACATAAGAAATATCTACAGAAATCTGACAACGTTCAAGGATCACTTATGTAATCTTTTGGTGGAAAAGAATTCCACCACTTTTGGTGGAAGTGAAGGAGGTTATTATTCACCTTAGGTACTTAATGAATTCTTAAATGATGAGACCATGTAGCAGCAGTGAAAAATGTATCAAAATCAGCGAATATGGTGTTCTATATTGGAGCGCGAGTAAAGGCTTTCTAGATCTCAATTATTGTTTATCTTATCAAGGTAGGCATCACATAGCAGCTTTTCACACGTTTGGTTTGGTTGGTTGTGTTGACACGTTTAGTCCAAAGATTTAAATCGAAAGATGCGGTGCAATCTCCTCGCAGCGTTTAGCGCAGGCGCTACACCCAACTACAGTTGCACGCCAGCTACAGTGAGTAACGGTCGCTTGTTGAGAGCGTCGCTATCGTCACAGTCACGTTTGAAGTAAGGAATGTGTTGTCTGTGTTTAAAAGTGTGTTTAGACAAAAGTATATGTATTTTATACTTTTGTCTTTAGTATAATGTATGTTATTTTGTAACACACTTTCGGTAGTAATGCCGCATCTCTCGATTTAAATCTTTGGTTTAGTCTAGTGGCTAGTAACCCTAGCTGTTAACCAAACGGTCGAGGGTTCGAATCCCGCTAGGGGCAAATGTTTATGTGAACATTTTACCTTTGTACCTGAATCATGGATGTTTTGTATTTATAATATCTATGTATTTACAAAAAAAAGTAATCTATGTAGTATATCAACTGTCCGGTATCCATAATACAAGCATTAGTTGCTTACTATGGAACTAGATGGTGCTGTGTGGAATATATATAATATGTAAGGCAACGGTAGCCCTTGCCATCAACATGTCTGCCATCTTATAAACTAACGTTTGGAGTAATAAATTTTGTTGAATGTTTTATTAATTACCGAAAATAACTTATGAAAATAATAATGAATGAAAACAAAACTTCCAATTAAAAAAGAGGACCTACGAGTACTTTGTCAGGAGAGAAATTATTTTCCAAGACAAATATTGGCACTTGTTATTGCGCAATTTTCTCGGAACCTTATTTAATTACAGACGGATATTTTTATGAAATATTATCTTTTATCTTTATTGTTTTCTATATAATAATACAAAAGGCAGACAGTTATTAATTTAATCTAAACCTATGATATTATTGTTTATGAAAAACAATGATAGCATTCATTAAAAAATATCTTTGGCAAGAAAATGTGTTATCTATATATTATATAAAAATTATGTGTCACGTTGTGTCTACGGGATGAACTCCTAACTTAAAAGATAGGATAGTTTTTATATTGAACCCGGACGAAGCCGGGAGCTGGCCATTAGTATCAGTAGAAATAGTTTTTAGTTCCTTCCACGCAATTCAGCACTTCATATTATTGGGCTTTGAATATTGATCTCCATTTAATGACTTAAATATTTTTGGTCACCAATTAGAACGCGCATGCGCAATGTCTTAGCAGCACCATAGTATACAGGGCGTCCAAAGACTATGCAACATGAAGGGAAAGTACCTTAAATATCGTAGACAGGATATTTTGCTGAAAGAAGACTTAATGTTATTTTTTAAATTTAGTAATACTGCATTCAAAGATTTTCTAAAAATTACTTGCTTCGCCTGGGAATCGAACCGACTTAAATGTGAAAAAAAAAAAAACACCCTTATTTTTATGATGCCAATTGAAAGAATGGACAAAAAATAATAATTCTTCTTAAGTAACAATGTATCTTAAAAGAAAGGAATAACGTAAAATGTTTGATTCAAATTTCAAGAATAATATTTTTTGTCGACGACGTAATTTTTGGAAAATCTTTGAATGCAGTAGTACTAACTTTAAAAAATAACATAGTCTTCTTTCAGCAAAATATCCTATCTACTATATTTAAGGTAAGTACTTTCCCTTCATGTCGCACAGTTTTGGGACACCAAGAATAAGAAATGGTAACAGCGTAATATTAGATCTATCATAATAACTAGTTCTCATAATATATAATAACATTTTAAATATTAGTAGTATTTAAATTAAACGTAGTCTTTATTAAAAAAATGTTAAAATCCTTGAATATGAAATTAATATGACGTGGGTAACCTTTGTATTCTAAGCATTGGATGTAACCAATGATGGCTTCTCCTAGTCACGTGACCACCGCGAAGCTTTTTTGATAAATTCAAGTTTTAAATAGTTGAAAAAAAATCACTTTTGTTATTTTATTTTAATGTTTTGTTAGCAACAATATGCTATCAATTAAAAGTGTTAAACATTTTGATTTAATGTCAGAAATAATTTGTAATTAAACTGTTTAGACGCCCAGTATTTGTTATAATTATTTAGTGTCGGAGTTCGCAGCTCGCTGGAAGTAGCGGTGGGATGACGTCACGAAATTAAATTTCTTAAGGCTCAGTTACACAAGAAGAGTTTCGTGTGCGAGTTTCGAACGCGAGTGGAAAAAAATCGTATAAGGCAATGAGCGGGATGAGTTTAAAGGGGCGATAATTTCTTTCGAGAGGCGACACTAGAAGCATTTTGTTTACACTATACTGTCACAACAAATTGAATTCTCGCATTCGAGAAACTCCTTGTGTAACTGAGCCTTTACGCAGACAGTCGCAGATTACTACGAGTATAGTAATAGCAAAGTAATAGTAATAGTACTAAAATATAGTAATGGTATAGTATAGCAGCAGTCTCTATAATGACATGAACGATGTTTAATTAATATATTTTTTTGATGTTGACATGTATTGAAATCTTCTACTTTAGTTTCCACTTTCTATAGATTTATTACTTAGATTAACTACATACTTTAGTTTTAATAAAATAAACTTAGTCAGTTTTCAATAATTAGAGACTTATCACTTTGTACTATTAATTTTGTATGGACATTGAAACGTTTTCCTTGTTAGACAGATTTAGTCTTATTTCATATCTATTATTTTCCGCATTAAATTTAAATATTTCTAAATTTATATATTCTAAATTACCTATTATATTATTAAATATCTCTAAATTGAAACATCCATTTTATTTTTCAAGCATTTAAAGAATGAAAATATAAGTAAATATCCTATTAATATAAATGATCAAGTTTGTGAAGACGACTCACGCAAAAACGGCTTGACCAATTTAGGTGAAATTTGGCACACAGATAGTTTATTACCTGGATTAATAATAGGATAATTTTGATCCTGAAATTTTCAGGTGTTATATTTTACATTTTCCAACTTGGACGAAGTCGCGGGCACCCAGTTAGTATCAAAATAAAATAAAAATCTTGTCACTCCAGCCTGCAATTTTAATGCAACCGCAATAATATTTAAAAACCCAAGATTCGCAGTTACTAAAAATTATATTTGGGTTTTTAAATATAAAATTAATTATAGAAAAGATCTAAGCGTACAGAGACAAACGGTGGGAAGCGACTATTTTCAACCGACTTCCAAAAAAGGAGGAGGTTCAATTCGACTGTATTTTTTTAATTTTTTTTTAATGTTTGTTACCTCAGAACTCAGAACTTTCGACTGGGTGAAACTTTTCATGATTCTTTTTTTTTATTTGAAAGTTCTAACAATGGCATCCACGAGAAAAAGGTTTGAAATCGTTTTTTTTTTTGTTAAAAAGAGATACATAAACATGTAAAGATTTTCAAAATATTGTCAAATGACGTACTTTATTTCATTATGTAATCATCACATACCACAGTGTTTGCTCGAATATACATAATCAATGTGACGAGCGTCGATGAATTAGTGTTGTGAACTTGCATTGTGTCGTTCGTTGAGTCACTCGAGCGAGATTTGACCTCATAAATTAATCTACGCTCAGTGGAACTTCAAATTACTCCAACAACTATGTTCATAAAACATTGAAGATGTTCATGTACATAAGACAAGTCTTGGAGTACATCTTATACGTAGCTAAGGTCAATAATATCACATTTAAAAATTGTTTTAAAATGTTCGCAACCATTTTATGAACTAATCAAAACACGAAAAAAAAGACAGTGGCACTCCGGGAGTGCCGACAGAAGGGAAAACTTCAACAAATACTTACGTGTATTTTGAATCGTCAGGAAAGTACATACTTATATACAGATTTGTCGGTTAAACGGTTACACGGTAACAAGTCGCGAGTTCAATGGATTTTTCCCATCTCAAAAATTGTTTTTTTTTTTTTTTTTTTTTAAATTAATCGGTTACACGATTACGGTAACAGGTCTTGAATTCAAATATTTTTTCCCTTATTGCGTTTATTGCGCACAATTTTTGTATAATACACAAAAATCTAAATTCAAAAGACTATTGGTAATAGGTCCAGTTATTCGATGATGCATCGTTTTTTGACGATTAATATCAGGACAGCGAGTATCTAAAATAAGTCCTGCCTGCACTGCTATACGCTATTAGGATAATCCTATTCATGTTTCCGTTTCCGGTTGTCAAATAGTAAACTGTCAATTAAAGCGATCCAAAGAAAATCTAAAATTAAAAATAGTTAATTACCTTGATAGTGAAAAGTAAAACGCAAATCAGATATAGTTAGTGTAGTGGTACAATAATACATAAATGATCACTGATTGTGTGAATAATTATTGCAATATAAGTCTGTTATAATTATTACAATATTATTACAATATACCTACAAAAATCAAAATATTAGAGAGTGACACAGAATAACAAGGTAAAAGAGTGACACAGAGCAACAAGGCGAAAAATAGATCTATGTAAATAAAACCCACAACGTACTAGAACGAGCAGTGATTGTGTGCAGTGACCACAGACTAACAATTATTACTGCAGAAGTGCATGGAATGGACTTGTTGCTTAAATTGGACTGTGTGTACTTCCATTCTTAGAACTTTTACAATACATTTAAAAATCAACGAGTTGAGTTGGTTAGACAAATAGAAAAGAAAATGGAACAACAATTGCAAATGTTTTTTGAAAAAATGCAAATTGAAATGAAAAATCAAACAGTTGAGTTAACAAAAAACATTACTGATTCCATTATACATACACTAGAAGAAAAGTTAAAACCAATTAAAGAAGAGAATGAAATTTTGAAAACAAAATTAGTAAGCTTGGAGAAAGAAATCGATTATTTGAAAAGACAGAAAAGAAACAAAAACATAGTAATTTTTGGTTTAAAAGAAGGAGAGAATTTTAACACAGAAGTCATGTTGAAGGTAAAAGAAATATTTCGAAGGGATTTACAGATATCTATCCAAGATTATGATGTTAGCAATATTTACCGTATCGGAAAAACAATTAATAGTGGTAAACCGAGACCAATTCTTCTTTCTTTTGTTAATACCTTAAAAAGGAATGAAATAATAAGAAATAAAAAGAAATTAACAGAAATTTACATTACTGAAGATTACCCAAAGGAAGTTTTGGAAAAGAGGAGAGCCTTAAAACCCAAATTGATAGAGGAAAGAGGCAAAGGTAATCTGGCATATATAAAATACGACCAACTTGTGGTAAAAGAAAACAACTCAAACAAAGATAAAAGGAAAAGAGAACTATCAATATCACCTCAAAATAACATACAACCTAGAAAGCAACCGACTATCAGATCAAACCAAAAAAATGCATTTGATATTATGAGAGACAGATCTAACTCTCTAACAAACTTTCCAGAAAATAAGCAATAGCAGTTGCACATCGGCAAACGGAAAATAAAACAAACTACAATAACAGATCACAGCAACAAACTAAATACTACAATACAACAAAACGAAGTAACAGAAAATAATGGAACAGAAAAGCTCTCTCCCCCAACCCGACTGGTCCTCGTGGGGGAAAAAGACCACGACCCTCTAAAGATAAAAACAAAGAAGAAATAAATCAACAAAAAATTTAGATATACACATTTCCACGTTTAACACTCGATCACTGCGAACACCTGAAAAACTCTTCGAATTGCAACTGGCACTAGAAAATATAAATTGGGACATATTAGGAATCAGTGAAATGAGACGCCTTGGAGAGGGAATAGAAGACTATGGAGAGTATATTTTACATTACAAAGGTGAAACGCCAGGATTATACGGCGTTGGATTTTTAATCAAAAGAAAATTCATGAAAAATATAATTGAAATTAAAGGTATCTCGGAAAGGATTGCAGTCCTGAATATAAAATTGCCTATGTACCAGGAAAAGGATTCATTGTGGTCCATTATTCAAGCGTATGCTCCAACAGAATCTATTAGAAATCAAGAAAAAGTAAAAATAGATGAATTCTACAAAGACTTACAATCCACTATACGAAATTCACATAAAAACATCATACTGATGGGGGATTTCAATGGACAGGTTGGAGTTTGCAGGCTGGGAGAGGAATTCACGATGGGAAGACATGGTTACGGAAATAGAAGTAGGAATGGGGATAGGTTGATTACACTTGCACAAGAAAATAAATTAAAAATTCTAAACACCTTTTATGGCAAAAAAGTTTCAAGGAAGTGGACCTGGATTTCTCCAAACGGGTCATATAAAAATGAAATAGATTTCATATTGTCCAATAACAGCAAAGTATTTAAAAATTTGTCAGTAATTAATCAACTAAATTTCAATTCTGATCATAGAATGGTTAGGGCAACTCTGACAGGAGCACATGTAAAGAAGAATAGGAGGTTTCAGAACAATGCTAATAGTCTTGTCTGCCTCGGTAATAGCGATAAACTGTTGAGCAACTTGAAAACACTAGTAGACAGCACTAAACAATACACGTCAACACAAGAAAAATACAATTACATTTTAAACACACTTAGAACTGAAACAACTAAAATAAATAATGAAGGCAAAACGAAAGTTCTGTCTAGTGAGTCCAAACAATTGTTAGACCAACGGAGAGAATTGATAAAGAAAGAGAACACCAAGAAGGACAGACAAAGCGTTATAAGCTTGAGTAAACAAATAAATGAAAGCATTAGAAGAGATTATAAAATAAGAAGACAAAACACGATACAAAAACATATTGAACAAAAGGGAGGAATAAAGAAAGCCTTCAAAGAATTAAATGACAAAAAAGTGTGGATGCCATACCTAAAAAACAAAGATAAGGACATTACCAACAAGAGACAGGAAATACTTAAAATTGCTACGGATTATTATAAATGTTTATATGGAAATAAGGAAAATAAAAGTATTGAAGAGATATCGACACAGGACATCTGGACTGACCCAGAGCCAGTGCCATTAATATTAAAGGATGAAATAATAAAGGCTATAAACTCACAAAAACTTGATAAAGCTCCAGGATCAGATCAAGTAACCAATAAACTTCTTAAAACTACAGTATCCATTATAACTCCAGTGCTAACTGATTTATTCAACGAAATCTTAATAACAGAAAATATACCTGCTGACTGGATGAAATCAACAATAGTACTACTTCATAAGAAAGGAGATAAAGGGGACATCAACAATTACAGACCGATAAGCTTAATGTCGAATATTTATAAGGTGTTTTCCAAAGTAATTCTGTCCCGTATTGCAGCTACACTTGATGAAAACCAGCCCAAAGAGCAAGCGGGTTTTCGTAGTAAGTTCTCAACAGTGGATCACATCCACGTTCTTAGACAGGTCATGCAAAAATTTCAAGAATATAACAAAACATACTACATAGGATTTGTTGACTTTCACAAAGCATTTGATTCCTTGGAACATGAGTACATATGGAGAACACTGAGCTGTCAAGGTATCCCAATTAAATATATCAGAATTCTTAATGCTATCTACTCAGGAAGTACAGCTCAAATAAAACTGGAGACCACAGGGGAACCATTTCCTATTAAAAGAGGTGTCCGTCAAGGGGATCCCATTTCCCCAAAATTATTTTCAGCAGTTTTGGAGATGATTTTTAGAAATCTCGAATGGGAAAACACAGGTCTGAACATAAATGGAGAAAAATTGAATCATTTGCGTTTTGCGGACGATTTGATAGTATTCGCTGAAACCTCAACTAGTTTAGAACTAATGCTACAACAATTATCCGATGAAAGTGCTAAGGCAGGGCTGTCTATGAATACAAACAAAACAAAAATTATGACCAATAGTCAACATTTAGATACTATAAGAGTAAATAATAAACAAATAGAATATGTAAATGAATATATATATTTAGGACAGTTAATATCTCCCTCAAATACCATGCATAAAGAAATAGATAGAAGAATTACAAATACTTGGAAGAGATTTTGGAGTCTTAGTGAAATAATGAAGAATAAAGAAATAACAACAAACATTAAAAGATCTGTGTATAATATGTGCATACTCCCTTGCTTAACGTACGGTTGTCAAACATGGTCACTAACAGAACAATTGGCAAATAAGATAAAAGTGTGCCAGAACAGCATAGAACGAAGCGTAGTGGGTGTGAAAAGAAGGGACAGGGTCAAATTAGAAAAAATAAAAAGCAAAACAAATTTTAGAAACGCATATATGGTTTACAAGAAGTTAAAATGGCAATGGACAGGACATTTCTTGCGAGAACCAAAAGAAAGATGGACAAAAATAATAACAGAGTGGTACCCCAGGGGCGACAAAAGAAGTAAGGGGAGACAGTTTAAACGTTGGGAGGATGATATAAGACAAGTAGCAGGTCCTTTGTGGACCAGATTAGCAAAAGACCGAAGAAGTTGGAAATCTTTAGAGGAGGCCTTTGTCTCAGGACAAGCTGTTAAGAGTTGAAGGACCGATTGCCGATATTATGTACCTGATAATGTTTATATTCTTAGCTGTTTTATATTGTATTCAAAGTATATTATGTAGGCAAAAAAATAATGTATAATATTGTTAACCTAACAGCAATAAAGGCTTATTTTATTTTATTTTATTTATTTATATTCATGAATGCACACTGCCAACACAAACTAGACCCAAACGTTTGAAATTGGATTTCAAAAATAGGTCGCTTCGACGTTTCGTTCATTGGATCTGGTTTTCAATATGGGATTAGTGAAGATACTCCCTATCTATTTGAGCAGTTGATACAAGATACAATATTACTTAAACTCTTTTAAACTTAGAATTTAATAAGTTAGAATAAATGAAAAGATCTTTAGATTTTTAACGCATCTAGTGATTTGCAAGTTAGTATGCAGAAACCATCGATGGCAGAAACAAATAATATTCAAATATCGAGGGTACTCTGGCAGAAACGGATAAGTACAGAAAATTTCAAAATGAGAAAAGGGTATTTAAAAGTTTGAGGGCTCATAGTAAAACGGTGAAGCACAATAGCCATAATAAAACATAAAACCACAATAAAAGCTAATTCAGTTATTACTGTTTTGCTAGATAAAAAGAGCAGAAAAAAATAAGTATGCCTATGTATCTAATATTCGTTAAATTTTGCACTTATTCGGTTCTGCCAGAATACCCTCGATATGTGAATTTTATCTATAATATTTTTTCTTGCTACTAGAATATACCTTCGTATTCTCTTAAATATATGAATAATAATAAGAATTCTTCTACAATTATTATTATATAATCTACAAAGTGAGTAAATTGATTGGAGGCTTTTCACCAGAAATATGAAGCCAGTGAAAGGTCTTCTCAATCGACATTAAAACACCAATTTCTTAGTCTCAGTCATCTTTATGTTCGTCTGATGAATCATACAAATTACATTTACAAAACTGAAGTTTCCGGCCGCTGAGGTCAGAAAATGCTTTATTATATATACCACAGTCTGAGAAGTGCAGCGTAGGACGTCCACCCACAAGAAAAATAGACGGCCTAATAAAGCTAACTGGTCTTCACTGGATCTAGGCTGAAATTTTAGGGAAGCCTATGTACAGCGGTGAGCGTTCTGTGGCTGTTTTAGGTTTTAAAACAATTTCACAATTATTTTTAATATTTTAATATAGAAGTAGTCAAAATGTTACAATTGTAATCATCAAACATTACAATTTCGTCTCAAAATGGAACTCTAATAGATATCCAAGAAGAGAAAAAAGGTGTTTCAAAGTTTCTTACGCGATATCTCGGGAATCTCAGGATGAAAAGTATTCTTTATTTTAATTTAGATAATAAATTAAGTATCTGTGTGCTATAAATTTCATCCAAATCCGTTAAATCGTTTTTGAGTGAAAGAGTAACAAACATCCATACATTCATCCTCATAAACTATAGCATTTATTCCAAATTCTCATATAATAGTCTCAATGTTAACAATTTATATCAAGAATTAGATAATATGTGTGGTATAGTATATGACTTATTTGAACTTAGTTTCCAATCATAGTTTTTATGATCGATGCGGTCGTAATCCCACGGAGTTCGCAAACATAATCCTGTGGGAAAATATGGACTTAGATGGAAGTATGGAGTTCACTTTGAAACGTCCGCCGATGAGTTATGAATCGGCACGTAGTACCTCGGTGCAACCTACAATGAATGACAAATAAACCGAAGTCTATTCACATTATCTTAATAGATCTTTTATCCAAAGATTTAAATCGAGAGATGCGGCATTACTAACGAAAGTGTGTTACAAAATACAACATACATTATACTAAAGACAAAAGTATAAAATACATATACCTTTGTCTAAAGACACTTTTAAACACAGACAACACATTCCTTACTTCAAACGTGACTGTGACGATAGCGACGCTCTCAACAAGCGACCGTCACTCACTGTAGCTGGCGTGCAACTGTAGTTGGGTTGAGCGCCTGCGGTGTTTCGGTGTGTTTTTAGTATGGCGCGAGGAGATTACGCCGCATCTTTCGATTTAAATCTTTGCTTTTATCACTTTTATAACGCTAATATATATAAACCTTTATAATACTATCCTTAATTTTTGGCAGCGCACTTGCAGCACATTTTATGGCGTTACTTGTGTTATAGGCGACGGTAGCCACCTGCCAACAAGGTGGACCGTCAGCCTGTCTGTCGACCGCCTTAACATAAAAAAAAAATAACAATATTTTTCATTACAAAAATAAAGGATCTTAAAATAAAACTAAAAAAGAAGTTGTAAAAATTAACGCTTGACAAAATGCTCATATAGAGAGCAATAAAGATTTTTTAAATGTTTCGACGTCAGAAAAAGGAGCGCAGACGAACTCGCGAGCATAAACTAGTCTTTATATATTAAAAGGCAATGTGTGTGTGTGTATGTTCCCTATGGACTCCAAAACCGCTGAACCCATTTTGATGAAACTTTCAGACAATCTTCAGATTAGTCCAGCAGGTAATCCCTTGAAGTTTGGTAGCGTTCGGACGCGGACGAACTCGCGAGCATAAGCTAGTCATTTATAATAGGTTTATTTATCGAGTTTGAATCATTGATGGCGAAATGTGTTGTGTCGAAGGTCGCAACAAAGTTGTGGGAGGTCTCGGAGGCCTTGGCATCGAACTCTTGAACGAATTAATCAGCTAACTCCTCCGCAACACGTGATCGAGAAATTTCACTTTCTTTGTTTTTATGTGCAATTGTTGTTGGAATATATCAAAATAAATCTGTCTCACTCTAACAAATACATTGAGAGTCTTTCTCCTTCACACATGGTTATGGGAGCCCACGATGCTAAATGTGTATAGTCACTCGAGCGTCGTGCTGGGGACCTATTGGACTTTGAAGATTGGATGGTAAGGTTATTATGTAGTTTTTCATTTCAGCGGTGGCGTGAGCGTCTACAGGCGTTCAAAATTTTGTTGGCGCTGTATTTTAAAAAATCCTCCATATAATCGTCAGATTAAGAATCAGCACGATCAGGAATTTAGGCTGAACCGTCTGTATGAAAATGTGACGCGCTCGAGTATTACAAAATGAGAATCGTCAAAAATATTTTTTGCATTTTCAAAAAGCTGCCACGATCTTGCGTTACATCCGAATGTTCTGAATTTTAAATGGGAGCTTAGTTTAGGTTCACTTAACATCCCCTCTGAAAAATCTGAAAAATACCCTCTGAAAAATACCCAAAAGACTGATAATAATTTTATTCATTTGTTGGACTATTTATATACATATTCACAAAGCAACATACTCTCAAGATTATACAAGCAAGGATTTCACTCTCTTTGTGTCTGTAAAAGCAAGCACAGTCAGTTTCAGTTGAAACAAGTTATTTTTACTCTGCCAAGGGAACTGTTACAAAATGCTAAAATAGAAGAAAATGGGTAAAGTCTGTCAGTGAAACAATAGCGGCTGTACGCAATGAGAGCACAAAAGCTTTTACACCACTTGCACACGGTGACCATGGGTTTTGTTATTTGGAAGCAAGACAGATTAGTTTTATTCTAGTACTACCCAATACACTTTACTTCTTTTGATATTTCGCCTACATTCGGTTTTTATTTATAACTTTAATAGACGACTTTAAAGAACTTTAAGTGCTTTTTTCTATGGTGAGACACAAATTGATGTGCTAAATCTAATTTAATTGATGACCTGAATCAGCACCAATGTAAATAACACTTAAACCAAATATGTCTATCTATTCTATGTCAGAGCACAGAGATAATTTGAAATATTTAAAATTACTTTAATAGTATTTTCACACTTTAAAGAACTTTGTTTCCTGTAAACGAACTTTATCCAAAGATTTAAATCGAGAGATGCGGCATCACTAGTGAAAGTGTGTTACAAAATACAACATACATTATACTAAAGACAAAAGTATAAAATACATAACACACCTTTGTCTAAACACACTTTTAAACACAGACACACATTCCTTACTTCAAACGTGACTGTGACGATAGCGACGCTCTCAACAAGCGACCGTCACTCACTGTAGCTGGCGTGCAACTGTAGTTGGGTTGAGCGCCTGCGCCCTACCCATTGTTAAGAATTTTCGGTGTGTTTTTAGTATGGCGCGAGGAGATTACGCCGCATCTTTCGATTTAAATCTTTGACTTGATCCATATATAGTGGGTTAAATTGACACTTAATTTAAAAGCAAGACATATGACGGATTTAATTATTCGAATAAAACTTGTGAGGTAAAAGGATCGGTTCAAATTTAACCTGATAATTATGATATTTGCCCAATCACAGGGCTACAGTATTACTTGCATACTGACTTTGTCGTTTTTTGGCTTTTGTTATTAAAATCTTTGTTTTAGTAAATGTATATAAAATTCATATTTTAATGGTCAATAAGTTAAATAATTTTTATAAAATATTTTTTTCCACAATATTTTATGGTCACTGCAAACTATCTACTCTGGTAACTCGTGCGACCCATATATACTCAAGCTAGTGGCTGCAGGAAAACTGTGAGGCGTGATGTTGCGTCCTACACTATTCCTGGAGCTATTATATATGATTTATACAATTTTTCACGCTAAAAGCAATATTTCTCCTTGAGAATTAGAATCTTTCTGGATTCTTTAGGCAATTAACGGCTTGACACTGAATTTAAGGACGACTAAAATTTCTTAAAACCTTCAGGAAGTAGGTACTTTTGAATAACGGAAGTAATTTTTTTAAATGTAAAGGTCGTCAGACAATTTTATAGTGGTCTTTTGTAAGAGGGTGCAGCAGTCAGATTGGTTGCCAAAATGACTGCGAAAAGCAGTGTGTCCGGCCACTATAATTGCTAGATCCAGACTAGTTTAAATTTTAAAAAGTTAGATACTAAGTATCCTGGCTTCGCAAGATTTTTCTGCAAATCATATTACACAAACCTTCATCGTGTGTAGCTTTTTCTATTAGTGAAAACCTTATCAAAATATTGTTGGTGAATGATTTAAAAGAAGTAACAAGCAGCGACTCTGTTTTATAATAAGCATAGATATTAATTGTGAAGATGAAGAATTACAAAAACAGTGGTCATAACTACGAACTATTTGAGACAACAGCAGACGTAATGCATTGACGTCAAACTCCTATTCTTTATTTAAACCATTTAAACGGAGCGTTGCACTTTGCTTATTAGGTAACAGAGTACTTCATAATGTTGTCCTCTCATTGTTAGCAAAGAGCGTTATTTCGTTTCATCTTTATCGTTTTCATTCAATTCAATATTAATGGGCATACTTATAGCTGTAATATTTTTTTGTATATCTCATGTACATTAGACGACAAACAATGAATGTTGCACCATCCAAATATGCTCGCTATACAAATACGAGTCAGTATGAACAATTGTACACATTCACACAGCTGTTAAGTCTAACGGACGCCATTTTTCTTCATTTAATGACTATATTATATTATATACTCTGTGTACTAATGCTTACTTCATTTTCAGACTGTACCTCACTGTCACTATGGAATGGAGTTATCTGTGACAATATGATTGTTTAAGGAAATAGCTGTTCCCCACGGTTTCATCCGCCATATCACAATTCGGAATCTGATCCTATCCACCAAAAAACTCCGAGCATCTCTCTCCATAGCTCGCTGAGCGACTTTATACTTGTGGTTAGGTCCCTGCAGTGAGAGGTCATGTTTCCGGTACCTTAATGGACCTTTAGTTTTTACATGAGGCAAAATACAACAAACCTTGGTCTTTAGACATTGCGGCAGTGGTGACGAAGGCACCCATCAGCCAACCATACAATATTCTTCCCAAATGCATATCAATAATTTTAATTTTTAAAGTTGAACCTAAACTTCGTCCGCGTTGAAAAAGAAAAAAGTAACCTATCCTGTGTCCTGTACGTCTAAATGTTTATGTAGCAAGTTTCATGAAAATCAGTTAATTCGTTTAAGTTATGGAGGAACATACATACATACAATACCTACACTTACATAGGTATAATTGATTGATATAATTATTAAAATAAAAAAAAGCGTGATTGGGTCTTGTCTTGTCCGTGTCTTGTCTTGTCTTGTCTTGTCTTGTCCAAATTAAGTAATTGTTTTGTTAATATTAAAAAACTACTAAACATAAAACAAGAAAAAAAATACTACCTATTCTAAAATGATTTTGACCTTGGGCGAAATCATTCAAGTCTCAGACCTGCTCAGATTATTTATTTGTAGAAGTCACACAAAGAAGGGGAGACAAATTGCAAATTGTTTCAAATTGTAGCACCCACTTGCACTTCGTTAATAACAGCAACCCACAACAACACAGGACGGATGACCTATCACTCGTTAGGTGGATGTTTGCCGTTGTATGTGAATTACCAGTAAAACAGAGCCCATTCCGTTGAACCTACCTTATATTATGAGGGTAATCAAATGGTATCTAGACCTAGTACCAGTTTACTTTCTAATCCTTTGATAGTGATATTTCTGTCTTTCCAAAATTGGTATCTCGAGATTTAAAAAAAATGTAAATACTTAGCCTTGGTCTACTTGATTAATTTATTTGACTATCTGATGTAAGATGTATGTAAGTCGACACTCGGCAGCGCACTTGTAGTATGTATAAAGCTAAGCAAAGATTCCAAATTAAGTAGGATTAAGGATAAGGTATTAGGAGAGGAAAGAGAAATGAGTTCTGGCATCCCTTACTTAGCCTGCCCGAAACACAAAAGCACACATGCTGTTATTTCGTGGTGGTTTTGAAATTTCACATGAAATTATTACACAAAAAGTAGTGTGCCCTGCCACTACTTGATAGATCTAGACCAGATCCAACTATAAATTTATTTCCAAAGTTTGTCCCGTCCGGAATTGAACACGTGACCCCTGAGACAACGTTTTATGTGTACCAATTGTCTGGAGACTAATTTAAATACGCGGTCTAGACTCAAAAGCCTTCGACCCTAAAGACCGTATGCCTGTTAGTCAATGGTGCGTGATAAGCATTAAAATCGATAATTTTATTAACCCCCGACGCCCGACGTTCAATCAGGGTGGTATAAGTTTGACGCGTGTGCTATGTATCTGTGTATAATATGTCTTTCTGTGGAATCATAGCTCCCAAACGGATTGATCGATTTTGATCCGGTTTTTTTTTGTTTGTTAAAGGTATTGGAAGAAAAGCTTATAAATGTTCTATTTATAAGGAAAATATTAGCCACCGGCTTTGCTTGGGCGCAATTTTTTCTGCAAATTATATAAATATAAGTACAAAAACCTTTCTCATTCTTCGCTCTCTCCATTAGTTAAAACAGTATCAAAATCTGTAAATATATATATCTTCACACATTCCACACAGCACCATCTAGTTCCACAGTATAAGCAACTAATGCTTGTGTTATGGACAGACAGTTGATATACTACATAGATTACTTTTTTTTTTGTAAATATTATAAATACAAAACATACATGACTCAGGTACAAAGGTAAAATGTTAACACATAAACATTTGCCCCTAGCTGGATTCGAAACCGCTTTCATTTGGTTAACAGCTAGGGTTACTAGCCACTAGCTGTGTGTGCCTGCACAAGGTTCTCCCCGTCTGGGGATTTCCTCGATGTCTCCGGGAAATCCCCCTTTGGCGCCCTGGGGTGAATCGGAGTTGTTGCCTCGGCAGAGCCCGGTCCACCCGTTCAAAGGGCAAGGAGGCACCGGGGAGTTTTAGTGCGTATTCCCAGTGCCGCTATGATCAGGGACCTGATTCTGTAACGCCATTTCGCGATTCCTTACTTTAAAACCACGTTACTCATCAGTGGAATTGTCAAATAAATACAATAGTATACTGTAGTTTCCGTGAAATCATAATGTGCCATAGATAATTTGTCTTGGGGAATACAGAATAGAGACATAAGAATTCCGTGACACGACAAGGCAAGACATTGACGTGGTTTGAAAAAAGTAAGACAAAAATGTGGAATCGTAGTTGTCATACAGAATCAGGGCCTAGGTGCTGGGCGACCCCCACATATCCCTTTCGCCTAGCCAGCGGAAGGGAATCTGTAAGCGGATTACTCCTCGTCAAAAAAAAGGGTTACTAGTCACTAGAGCAAACGTGTCGTCAAGAAGTTAACTGATAAAGAGATAGAAGCGGACAGCGGCTTTATTTTATAACTAGCTGGCGCCCGCGACTTCGTTCGCATTGAAAAAGAAAAAGTAGCCTATCCTATGTCCCGTACGTCTAAATGTTTATCTACGAAGTTTCATGAAAATCAGTTAATTCGTTTAAGAGTTATGGAGGAACATACATACTTACATACATACATACAGAAAAAAATTCTAAAAATGGTCAATTTAGTTTCAGTATCATGTATAAAGCCTATAAACACGATATCTCTGAAAACAAAGTAACACTCCATGACCAACCCTTACAGATTTATTATTAGTATTGATGATAAAATAAGTACATACCATACTACCTATAGATAAAAGGAAAACTCGTTACAGTATCACTGTCATTATCTTGTACACTATTAAATTTTATTACCACCTAATAAATGTTTTAATTCCATTTATCATTCACATATGTCAATTATAAAGTAAAGATAAGAAGATTTATGGTTTACATAATGTCGAGTCACAATGACCGATTTGTCTGTTGTTAGTATAAGCTATGGTATAGCTATAAGTTAGGACCTACCTTCTTATACGATCTTGACGACGTCTGTTATAGACGTTCAAATCGATTAACTATACCAAATATAAAGTAAGCGTTACGTGACACTGCTGTAATAAATTCGATTATGAATGGTCCCGTTTTCATATTTTCGCGTTGTGAATATTGATGTTATGGTACTTATTGAGTAGGGTCTACTGATTGTCGACTTAGCTAAAAGGCTCGAAGTTATTAAGCATTCTCCGAAAACAGGTTTCTCTACGTGAAAGAACTAGTAATAAGGAGATCTTGGAGAGTTAAGGTGACTGAAATACAGAATAGGTTTATTAATTAGATATATTATGTTTAATATAAATACTTGCCATCTGAATAAGTTTTAGTAAATCATACTTAGCTGTGATAAAATATCAAATCAATAATAATAATTTATTTTAATTGATCTCATAGTATTGAAATATAATAAAATACCTACATATAATAAAATCGTAAACGAGTCGTAGATTACATAATATATTTAAAAAAAATGTACTTAATGCTACCGAGGTCAAAAAAATGGGTTTAGAATTTTTGTCTCAATCGGCTTAACAGATTTGGACGAAAGGCACTCAAATAGTTTATTACCTGGATAACATACTTTTTATACCGGAAATATATTAGGTTCCTGTGTGATTTTCAAAAAAATCCCACAAGAACCATAAACCATTTTCATTAGATAAACGCTTTTCCTTTACATGTTTTTTTTTTTAATTTTCTTAAAAATACGTCCTTTGGGTTATGAATTAAATACAAAACGGCCAAAAATTACTTGACATTTAAAACAAAAAGATAAAATGATAACCTAAATTTGCCTCCAGACTACCTTACGTCCTTTATATTAAAAAACAATCTTAATATTTAAAAATAAGTAATATTTTGCTATAAATATCTCTTAGTTACGTACACATATAAAAATAATTTTAATTCAAGACTTTTAGAAGGGATTAATGGGATAAAGTTTGCATCATTCTTTTGTTTAAATATTCCATTTGTTACAGTATGAAGCGTCACGAGAATAGAGAATTATTTTTAGCGAGGGAATATTATTATGTTAATTAAAGAGTTATTATTTGAAAACTTCAAAGTCCCAACACTGTGTGATCCAGTCATTTTATCAAAATTAGGCAAGAATCTCGGAATTGGAGATACCCAGCTATAAACTCGTATAAAGTTGTATTTTGACATCCTAAAAGTTGTCTCAAAACCTACATATGCTAGGGTGTACGCATCTATTAAAATCTAAGGTCAAAGGTCATAAAATAAAATAAGGTCATAAACATAAAATGTGCAAAAAAAAAATCGATTTTTGTGACCTTTGACTTTAAATTTTAATAGACGCGGACACCCTACCATATGTAGGTTTTGACAGAACTTTTAGGATGTCAAAATACAAGTTTATACGAGTTTATAGCTGGGTATCTCCAATTCCGAGATTCTTGCCTAATTTTGATAAAATGACTGGATCACACAGTGTTGGGACTTATAGTTGGGTTTATAGTTGGGTATCTCAAATTGCGAGGTGAACTTCCTAAGATGACTGGACTAGTGGGCGGCCAGCGAATAATTTAAAAACAAAAAAGAGATTATCCCAGTCTATGTTTTCGCAGCCTTTTCAGCGTTCTATATTTAAATTCTTTCGATACAATACAGAGTTAATTCTAAATTTAAAATTCAAATCACTTCCTCGCAAATAATTCGGAACAATATGATTAATGTAATTTCCATTTATATTGTTTTCGAAAAACTTTTTAAAATACGTAATTTATCAGAGTACATTATAGTACTTATCACACAATATTTTATGATTTTAGAATTTAAAAGATTCAAAAGGATTTTTTATAATTGATGGTGTTTTGTTATCTAGAACTTAATTGGGAATATCCTATTGGATATTTCATTAGGCCGTAAGGCAAATAAGGCTTAGCCACATTTGTTTGTGGACAAAACTTTGAATAAATCTATTTTCAATCGAAGGGCTCAATAAATCTTCCCAATTGTGCTTATATTGCTAGAAATCGATTGAACGTAGGAAGACCGCGTAGAAGGACTAACTACCAAACTAAGGCACTCCATTTGGTAGCGTTCTAAATCGGTAGACGACATCCAAAATCTTATCATACACAATTCATGTGGTTTTTTACCTTCACGATGAGATAATGCATGAATTTGGAGTGACGGAGTGGAGCGCTGCCAAATGGAGTGCCCGTGAATGGTGGCCTTAAAGGAGCCAGAAAGGAAGCGTTGAGAGAAGGAACAAGATTGATAGCAGGTTTTTGTTGCAACTGTGTGAACATAATATTGGCACCTAATACGAGTATAGTCACGCTAAAGTAGATCAATCAAATTCAATTTTTTACTGCACACGTGACTTGCAAGTTGCAACACGCGTGGCCTAAGTCTGATTGTGTCATATGGACGTAAATCTTTCGGTATGGCATATTTTGAACATAAATCCTCATCAGCATGCTCATGCTCCCGTTGAGTGAGTGGCAAGAGTGCTTGAAGACGCTCCGTTACAGGGTTACCGGGTTCGATTCCCAGCAGAATCAACTTTGAAAATAAAGTTTTAAAGGTGGTTCAGGTTTCGATTTTAAATTAGTAGCAGGGTACACTGCGTTTCTCAGTCATTTACGTAGCCCGTTTTGCGACTGTAACCACATTCTTACAGAAGACCACCGTGATATAACAGCATGTGTGCTGTTGTGTTACGGTTACATAGCGAGTAAGGGATGTCAGAGCTCATTTCACTATCCCTTCCTTCATCCTACTTCGGTCGGCAGTGCACTTGCAGCAGGCTGCATGTGTTATAGTCAACAGTAGCCTACCATCAAGTGGTATGGGCTTCGGCATCCATTATTTAGTTACAAAACAGCATAAGAACTTTTATTTCACAGTTGGGCCCAGTTTTTAGATACTTAGAACCTTGAACTTAACCAAAACGCAATTCAATTTACCAACTAACTTATTTACTAACTTAGTCTAAGCAACTCTTAAGAGGGACAGATTGTATCGGAAGCAGATTGCCGAGAGAGGAGGTTGAAAGGAGTTTCAAGCAACTTTCTTCATTTCCTACCAAAAATTGAAAATGTCGGTTAACAATGAAGGATTACTTAGATATGTTTTGCGATAACATTTACATTTTTTCAAGTCATTTTTCGAAAATAATTCTTACTAATATTTAAATTTGTATTTTAATAAAATAATATAGTTTAAATGTGTTAACATAATAATGGAATGGTCATTTATTGCCTATAATTGACATATTTAATGCAAGACAGGCAACATCTATGTTAAGAGGAAATTAGGTACACTATGAGATGAAAAGAAATAGCAGGATTTTCGTTATCAAGTTAGGAAAAGAAGATAAGTAAACGGATGTTAAGGAAAAAGAACAAATTTTGTGTAACAAAAGATTTCGTAGCATTATTAACCGAACAACGCCGCACTAATATACAAGGCAACATTTGGTAAGAGCCCGGTAAAGGGAACAACTCCTCAATTTACTCGATTTATCGACCAACAAACATACACTTAAAGTAATTAAGTAAGAAAACCTTAATGCCTTGTGTTAAAGTACAAAATTGGTGTGATTAACTGCAAATGTCATGTTTGGTTAGTACATTTACATACCAATTAGAGCGTAATGACGACTCACACGTGACCCGTTCTGTTTACAATTGAAGCAACGTATATATGCGAATGTGTTGGTACACTATCTTGACAAAATATTAATATTTATTTACACCCATTGATAAAGACAGACAAACAGACATATTCATATTCATGTTAGGTTAAAGTGTTTCGTCCGCAATTATTCACTTGAACAATAGAAGTGACGTCACGGACACAGAACAAGAAGTGTGCACGATTGTTAGAAATGTACAAAGCAGAATTTTCAACATCCTCGATAATGTAATTATACGGACGCAGACGTAATAGAGGACTAGCTGGTGTCCTCTAAGGACTAAGAAAAAAAACCTAAGGGACAAAATATTATGACGCTGGAATATATTGCCAGACATTGGATTTCTATTTTTTCAGATGATCCCTTTTTCTCAATTTTCCGTTTTTCCTTCTTTCTGGATGAAAGGTATACTTTGTGTTCCTGACAAGGTGTATACAAAAATTCATGATGATCGGTTGAGTAGTTAAAGCGTGAAAAGGTAACAAACAGACGGAAAGATTTACTTTCACATTTATAAATTAGTATTAGTATGGATCATATCCGCGAAGGCAGATACGGCAGATTAAATTTTTCAAATAAATTGCAGAAATAAATTAAATTGATTTTGAGAGCAGAAATAAATTGAATGAAATTGATAATTTTAATAAATTTTTATTAAGTATTCAAACTTATATATCTACTACTTAGACTAGAAAATTGAAACAGTTTAAATAAATAAAAACAAAAACTGAAATAATTGATTTATTGTCTAACTAGCTCCATCATCCGCAATGCATTGATTATTGCAGATGCGGATAGAGTTGCGGATGTCTATATCGATTCTATGGTTCTGCAGTTCCGCATTTGCGGAACTCTGGTATATGAGTATATCTATGAGTAACTATGTACGAAAACATGTATTAGGTAATTCTATAGGTATAAATCCGTGAGTACCAAACCAACTAATATGGATTGGACCTGTCCAAGCTATTCTTATGAAAGTAATGTGTTGGCCAGAAAGTTGATTCGGTTTTTCTACTAACGTAGTTTTATGGGAAAAAAATATTAGTTATGTAATTAATTCATTAATTTCAAATTCGTGTCTAATTTTTATCCAAGAAACTAACATTTGTGATTTTACACTCTTATAGTACAAAAAATTAACTAGGTGAGTCAGTACACTTCCTTGTAAACCGATGATTTATATGAAATATTATTTATAACTAGGAAATTGCGTCTTAAAATAAACGAAATGTCGTTATAAACTATGTAGATTCGCTAAACATAGTAACAGCATCTGCTCTTAATATAATTTTAAGGCGAGGTTACACTTTACGATATAACTTAAAAATAACCCTAAAATACATTTATGTTAATCTAATAATTGTATTGAATACAAATCGCTACGAAGTCTAACTTTTAAGGATTCCGAATCAATTTAAGCGGATTATTCGTTAAAATACAAATACAATAAAAGTTCAATGGTATTAGTTCAATCCCTGTCTGATAGAAATAATTTTTAATAAAATTATATATTTTTTGAATTTGAATTTTTCCACGTTCCGTATCGTAGTTTAAGTAGGGCAGTAATAATAACAATTTACTTAAAATATCAATGAAATACGACTCCATACGTCTCATAAGCAAATTGAGGTTGCTTGCTTGCTTTGCTTATTCTATGCTTAAAATTTATTTCTTAATGTCAGTTTAAAATGATTTTGTTCTGAAAATTTCAAGCCTTCACTGAACACACTAGTATTTGGTTTTCAAAAATGAAAAGGACAAGCTGACCAGTACAAGCTGGTTTAGTGGTTTCTTTTTAAATATCTTTTTAAATAAACTAACTCATGTGTGGATTACCTACTGACGCCATTCCTAAAAAAGTTCTATTGCTCTAACTCTCGTGACCCTGGACTTAGAATAACATTATAACTATGAACATTGAACATATAACCTGACTGTAATTATTACACAGTCTCTATAAATAGATCGCGTTAATTTTCTATGTTTACATCCAAAATGTGATGGTGGCGTTGGCGTAATGTCGCAGATGTGTAGTGAAAATTGCCAAATAGCACGATGTCATGCTAACGTGTTTAAAATGCCATAGAACAAACAAAATTACGAATTACAGACTACTAAAACGTCATTAATTTTCATTCAGTTTTTTGTTGTTATTTAAATTCGGCCGCCGACTATGTGGGCTGAGTTACTCACGGAGAATTATTTATTTTCATTATTTTTTCATAATAATTTTTTGGGATCATTTTTCGAGATGAATGGCTGTGGGGTCAATAGACATGGAAATTGATTTTCATTCTGATATTTAATCTTCGAGTGAGCTCACAGACTAAGTGGGCTGTGGGTCGAATTGTTCTTGGGGACGGAGACTTATAAAATGAATAAAAATTTATTTTTTATATTATTTACTAGTGACCCGCTCCTGGCTTTGCCCGGAATGCATTTCTTTATATAAAATATACAAACCTTCTTCCTTTATCACTCGTTTCATAAGCGTTTTATAAGTGAGTATAGTTAGCGGAGAAACAGATCTAGTATCTAAATAATTGTGAAAACCGCATCAGGATTTATTGCGTGGCTTGGAAGGAGTAATGGCCACAAATACCGACGCGGAAAGCGACTTGAAATTATTACTATGTAAAGATATTTTCCAGGTGACTATAGGAACTACGAAAGGCAGGCTTCCTAATTTACTTGTATAATGACGCAGAACAGTGTGTCATTATGTCTATCTCTATTGAAGTCTAAAAGTTATTTTAAAAAAAGAATAATTTCTCTGTAACACTTCTATTTGTTATTAAGTCTATGAATGTTTACTGTATTGCGGTTGTTTGGTTTCAAAATTGCATTGTTGGGATTTCCATATTATTTTAAGTTCAGAGGTGGGTGGCCACATGGTGGCCCTGTCCACCGTACATGGGGTAAACAACTGTGTAAACAGTTATTATCTTTAAACAGAAGTAAGTGTACATATTATATATATTATGTGTGTTGCCCATAGATAACCATTATTACTACTGGCAACAGAAGTGATGTCATTATGGCGCTGTAACGTGGTCTGTAATGTAACTATGGGCCTAGAAAGCTCAGAGAACTATTAGGGCTATGCTATGCATGCTCAGGCTTATACTTCTAGATCTAATCCTTCATCCTTAATCCTACTGACTGGTAGTGCACCATGGCTTTTCTTGTGTTAATAGGCCACGGTAGTCATCTACCATCATGGACATCTTTTTTACTACTGGGTTGGGAGAGCCTGCTTTACTTATTAAGTGTTCAAACTTCAAAAAGTGGATAGTGTTCAAATCGTAGTTTAAACTCTACCAAATTGAGGTCTAGTACTGTAAAGTTTTCTTTAAAAAAATAATTAACATAACATAAATCTTCGTCAACAAAACTGTTTTATAAATAACACCAATAATGTATTTGTATAATACGAATATGAGCAATACTAACAAGTTGTTTTATTGTGAACTCGCGTGACACGTTTCTTCATGCATATTGGGTTCATGTCAAGGACTTTAACTCACCGCTACTTACGCAATATTAATGTATGGTATGTGTATGATAATAAAGTATGTCTGATTTATAAAATATTAAAACTAATAGTGTGTCTCGTAGGTCAGATTTTCATGCTCCTTTTCGGGTTGGGTTTTGAATTAATTGTGGTAGTTTTTTAAGGTGTTTTTAGGCTAAATTAGTTAGGAATTGTCATAGTTTTGTAAAAATATAGTTTTTATGTCTAGGATATCAATTTACAATTAATTTTATAATCATTTTAAAACATAACCTAATATTTCTTTACAATACAAATAAGTATTTATATACCACGTTTGTTTGAACTATCAGCATCAGTGTCACTTAAAAACATCACTACAACACACGTTTTCATTACAACACTTTAAATTTTTACTGTTTAGAAGTTAATTTTATAAAATTAGTATTTGTTCACTTAATATTAGTATTAATAATAATAATAATAATAATAATAATAATAATAATAATTTATTTGCTGAATATAGGTAATTTACAATGTTTTTATTTATAATGTATAAGGCTCGCTACATTCTACCCTTTGGGGTGTGCAAATATTTTGAGAACACTACATAACAAAATAAGCTATTAATCACCACTATCCACAAAATTATCACACATATAGTATTCTGTGCATTTATTACAAAATTTGTGACAAGACTTATTTGTACAGAAAACAAATAGGTTAGGTTAGGTTCTGGAATGTTATGAAAATAAATGCGAGCGGAGCGAGCTCACCTGTTTACAAAATGTGTTACAAGACTTTGCAATGCAGAAAATAGGTTAGATTGAGTACTGGAATACTGGTTGTAGCAGAACAATTGTGCGCTTATTACAAAATGTGTTACTCTATACAAAATGTGTACAAAAAGGTTATATTTTAAAATAATTATAAAATTAATTGTAAATTTATTTCCTAGATATAAAAACTACATTTTTATAAAACTATGACAATTCCTAACTAATTTAGCCTAAAAACACCTTAAAAATCTACCACACTTAATTCAAAACCTTTCCCAAGTTTTCTTATAACACATGAGCTGAGAAAGTTTTCTTAGTTATGTTGAATACATATTTAAACTTTTAGATTGCGATCGCCTGTGGCCCTGTGGCACGCCGCTAAACAAAGATTTAAATAGCCGCTAAAGTGTAAATAGAATTTTTTTTAAATTTAGTCATTAGATTAAAAAATAAAACGCAATTTGCCTTCGATCAAAATTTTCGTAATTAATAGCTGTCTATCTATAACATTAACAATCGCTTAAAATAAGCGATCAATATATTTATAACCTATTAACATTAACTTGCTCAGTAAACGTGCAAATCTACTCATGTTTATCCTTAGGCGCTACGCCCACATGAAAAGTCGAGGCGCGTCGTGGCGCAGACGAGGCGTGAAGAGTTGCGGCGGAGGCGGCTATGCTTTCTTTACACAGTCAACTTCACTTACCAAGAAATCACTTACCAGTTTCGTTTAATTGTTGCGCTATTTCACCCCATTTTTGGTCCTGTTTGTTTCTATTGCTATAGTCGGAACGTGTCTGGTCATAATGACACGGGTTACATCAAACAAGTTCGATGATTTTTATATTTAGATCTAGATCGTCTGACATTTATTTAATAAATACACGACCACGTCTAAACACAGCCGCAAACAAAATGCTGCGCCCTTTCGGCGACGCTTCGCGCCTCCGCCGCGCCTCGCCTCGCGCCCGCGCCGCGACTCTTCGCGCCTCGCCTCGCCTCGCCGCCGCCTCTCCAGTATGTGGGCGCACAACCATTGTTTTCTATAGGAAAGCTAGAGGCGGCGCGCCGCTTATGCGCCCGTTCCTCGACGCGACTCTTGTGTGGGCTTCGCGCCTTACATTACAAAATATTATAAAACAAAGTCCTCCGCCGCGTCTGTCTGTCTGTTTGCGATAAACTCAAAAACTACTACACCGATTTTCATGCTGTTTTCACCAATGGATAGAATGGTTCTCGAGGAAGGTGTATAATTTACAAAGTTACGCGGGCGAAGTCGCGGGCAGCAGCTAGTAATATATATACTGACTGACGCTACAGCATCAAACTGTATCCACTGATTTTGTTATCATCAGTTTTCTGACCTTCCATAATGGAAGAACATATAAAAACGTATTTATGTCAAAAAATTTCTGTATTTCTAAATAAACAATAAGTATGTTAATTAATTCAGTGTTATTAACAGGGTACTCATGACGCATTCATTTCTTGTTTTAAATATGGCATCCGTATATCATCGCTGACAATAAATGTCAAATTCAAACACCTGTCATTTGCAATACGGTTGTCAAACGCTCCTCCCTATTCTCGAAAATGTATTGACAAAACACTTCACTGCTGTTAATTTTACGTATGAAGGTATTGAATTTACATTGATTTTATTATTGTTATAAAAACCAATGTTGTTATTGAAGAATATCTGAACAGTAATAGAATTAATTTATACATAGCTTATATATGTTTTTTTAGAATCTATCATATTTCAGGATAAAAAGTACGCTTTATGTTAAGTAATCCAGGTAAAAAACTATCTATGTGGCAAATTCATCCAAATTGAGCCGTTTATTCGTTATGGTAAATTTAAATTAATAATGACGATCATAAGAGTTTCTTGTAGAAACCTAATTGATAAATAAATATTTTGATTTTGATTTGATTTTGGTTAAATTTAACTTAACAAACTTTCGCATTAATAATATAATATAGTAGGATATAAAATATAGTCTATGTTACTCGCTGATAATACCTATAGCCACAAACTAAATATAGATACTAACGTATCCTATAGCTTCCCAATAGTGAAAGAATTTTTCAAATAGGTCCAGTAGTTTCGAAACTATTCAAACAAATAAACAAATCTTTTCTCTTTATAATATTAGTATACTTATAGATCATTTTAACATCAAGTGAATATTTATAGTGGCGTCAACTGCGCAAAAACTTTATTTGTATTATTCAGTGCCCACGGCGTTAGAGCGTCTCCCTTCCCTACCGTACTAACACCACCCACCCTTTTGAGCCTGCAAAAGTGTATAAACACTTTTGAAGTTAACTGTACCCGCTTTCAGAGCCAACATCGTTTTAGATCGACCGCACAGTTTGCTGTCGTCTTTATAAAAGGTTCTTTAGAGTTCTTTTAGAAGCCCCTTTGGCTACACATGATCCACACCTCCATATATTCTGTTCGTAAATTATACACACACCTTATGTTGCAACTCAGAATACAGAATTAATCAGAAAACGGAAGCACCCATAACAGATTATCTGTTTACCTGGTTTAACATATAGGATACTATTTATCCTGAAAAATTGTTAGGTTCCTATGGGATTTTCAAAAACGAACTACAGAGCATATAGGAAGTCGCGATCACAGCTAGTGTAGCTATTTTTATTACGATGAGTGCGTAATGGATTACAGTAGGTACCTTTACCATGAGTTATAATGACCGCACTCGCTAGCGAGAGCTTAAAATATTTATATGGAAAATTATCAATTTGACGTTGACAGTTGACAGTTTTTCATAAATGTTTTACGCTTTCGCTAGCGAGTGTAGATAATGTCAACTCATGGTGAAGGTACAGAACCAATTCTTCTATCCCCTCCTTCATTGTAAATGCCATGGCGTTGCTTGTCATCTACTATAGATATCATAGATACAGTCAGTATGTCCGTTGACCTTTACGATCGATAAATGATGGGAACGCTAATTTTTCTAGTAACATTTGCCAAGGTTACTTCAATATTATGCCACCAGATATAGGGCATAAATTAGAACTTGAAATAGAATTAGTGTGTTACTCGAGGACAGAGACAAATTGTGTATAGACTTTAAATATTAATTTGTAAGTCACACTGTGAGTTACAAATTCAATATTTAAAGTTACTACGATAACTAAAACCTTCATGTATAATTCATAGAGGGATCAAATTTATCACGACCTTCGTATCGAATCGACACTATAGAGATGTTATTTATGTAGATAAATGTTTTATAACACGGACAAGACAATCTACAACTACAAGAGCAAAACAAAAAAATATATCTAGAAGTTTGCGAAATAAAGGGTCCTCCTATTTAGTCTGCAAACTTAAAAATATTTATTTAATTGATCTAAATTTATATACCTACAACTGTTACAGCACAAAGTATGTTTTGCTCGGCAAGGGCATGCAAATATAATTTCTTATTTAATAATTTAATTATATATAATTTGTACAGAAGTATAAATTATATATAATTAATGCTAGTTATGCAGGATATTATGCTAGTTTTATAGTTTTTAACACGGACGACGCTGCGGGGAATCTCTCTAGCTACGAGTAATACTCGTATATAGAGAACGTATAGCTCGGAATCACAAATAAAGTAGGTAACATTTGGCACAGGTGCGTCCACTCCACTCAGGTCAATTGAATGCACTTGTTTAGCTTCTACTCAGAGATAGCCGTTTGTTGCCTAGTACGGATAATCAATCGAGTTCGCAGTGTACTGCATACCTCTACACATAACCTTTCGTGGCAGCCCTATAGTTAACTTAAAGGTTATTACACTGTGGCATTTATGGTGGTATTTTAGACCGGTATTCATGCAAGTCACCTGTACTTGTTGCGAGTTATTTTTATTGGAATTTCGCTTATAGTCGTAAAAATTAATGTAATGACCTTTGTCTTAATTTTTTATAACTTTACTTTGCCTTATAATGATTTTAATCACTTTATTGTTATAGTTACGAACATAAAAATATTTGACGAAAATGAAAACTAATAATAAAATAGACATGGTGATTTATTCATATAAGAAGACCATCAGCGTATACATATACCTGTTTGTACAAATCTATAGTATCTATCATTTGAAGTATTCTGTTTGTATCAGCATATTACGCCCTGCGAGTGCCTTGACGACAACAATAGAATAAAATTAAGAATAGGGAGGGATCGTCAAATTGACTCTTAATAATTAAATAAAAGTACATCGTAATAATTGTTATAAGTAATTAGGCAAATGATAACTAATTAAGACATAAGTTATAAGGTCCTAATGTCGCTCCATCTATTAATATATTTTTCTTGATTTTTCAATGGCTTATGATTGGATTTAGTAAGTACCTGACAGAAATCTATTTTTTTTAATAAACTATTACATTCATAATATTAGTATTGCAAGCGCATTACTGCACCGGTGACCTATTTGGCTCAAGTAAAATTTTGGCTGCCAAAACTAAGATCCTGTGGTTGTTTAAAATATGTACTTCCTCAATGAAAAGTATTTTGGCTGACATATCTATAACATGTTTCAATCATTAAAATTTAATGCATTCAAGTAATATACTGCAACAAATTTAGCAACATCACAAATAAGACAAAAAATTAGGAAGTCCAATTTTGCAAATGACTCAGTTCTCAACTTAGCTATCAGGTAAAAACTTTATCGTAATGGATTTTCGCGTAATTTTCGAGGGTTTTTCAAGTTGCGAGCGTAAGCCATTATAAATAGACGCCGTGTAAACCCTAAGTGGGTAATAAATCACAAAATATCCGGGATAACGATCCGGTATAAAGACTGGGAGCAATCCGGTCCCGTTGCTCGCTTAGGACGTAATCTTATGTGAGCTTCCATTTAAGCGTGTTAATTTAATTCTTACCTCCGAGAAGGGTTTTTTGGATGAAGAAAATTCGGTTAGATACATATTGGATTTTATGAGTGTGTTAAGAAGAGAAATGCATCTTGACAAATTGTAAGGAAGCTCTTTGGATTAGTTATCGATTTCACGAGACATATGTTTCAAAGGTTTTGTCGAAGACAATTTGAGTATTAAAGTTTATCTTTTTTTTGCAATATTATTATGAATTTTTTTTTTAGGTAGAACTTATTTTATTTTTTATAACATCTCAGGATTATATTCGCATTTAAGAAATTAAAATTTAATTCTTGTTTGTTTTTTAATTTTCAGAATTAAAAGAAGATTTCATGAAAATGTGGACAATTGAGACTGAATAGCGTCTAACAGCAATTGAGAGACAATTTTGTTTTGGAAGGCGAAATATTTACATAGGTTTAGGTATACGAAAAATTATGTCTACGACTCCGGTATTTGCAGTAGTCCAATGTTGAAGCAAGCTTTGAATCATAAGTAGGCATGTTTGTTAGGGGTGTCACATACCCCACAGGCTGTTGTGGGATAAGGGTTACCAAATTTTACTTCTGGACATAGATGTAGTATAGCCGGGGATTGTAGGAAAAAATTGAAGATTAATGTTCGAATTTTTAATAACAGTCGTAATATCCGTGTACACACGCCATACATTTTGACATTCCAAAGATGGTTACTGTCCCCAGCTTTGATTTATTTTATAGTTCATAAAACAACGCCACTCATCATGCGTATTTTATTTTTATTCTTTTTTACTATTTAACTACTTTGTCAAGTTGCTTACATAATCTTATTAATAGATGGCCCGTTATAATCCATAGGGTGGGTGCAAGGCCATCGCAAGAAATAAGAATTTCAGAGGGTAAAACAACTCTGAGAGTAGGGGGTGGCAGAGCATCACCTCTTTGTTATTCCTTCCTACTTATTATATTATTTTCGTTATTTTAACGCACTTGCTACTCTCACACATAGCTTTTAGTGACAGTCTTTTGGTGACAACCCTAACTAAAACAAATCGCCTCTCGTTTGTCAGGCAGGTGAGCGTCGCATACATTACTGCTTTGAATGTAAGTACAGTCGGCCACAAATTGCATAATCATCTGAAATGAGTAGCGGATTACCCAATCTGATCGGATCCAAAATATCTTGAATTTGTGATTATTTTCTTTAAATTGTGGATAAATTTATAAAATTTAAAACTCATTTAAAAAATTTAAAAAGATATTACGATTAATTTTTATGTGGAAATCATAAAATCTCTCATTATGTACCTACTAGGTAACGAACACATCATTTTGTTAAGTACAAATATAATTTAATGATAAAATATAAAAAACCCATTTAAAAAATATACGTCTTTAAAAGAAAATTTTAATGACGATACATTTAAGAAATTCCATTTTAAAAATAAATCTTCAAAACTTGATATTGAGGGAAAAATTCACGTAATTTATATAATATATAAAATTACGTGTCACATGTTGATTTTGATTTTGAAAAAACTTCGTAACTATGTGTAATTTGGTCCAACTTAAAAGATTGGATAGTTTTTATTTTGAACCCGGGCGAAGCCTAGCATGTAGCTAGTAAAATATATTTTTTCTGTAATTATTCAGTTTTTCATTCCAAAAACGTTTACATTTTACATCTCCATTTTGTCAGACGACGTCGGAGCTACACTCCCAAATAACAATAAAGTCATTTAATTACTGAATCAGGCCAAAACTTTATCAGCGTGCCTCGTGCAATTTCGTATTCAGCTTTTGTCTTTCGGCTTACAACACCGCTTGGTGGAAAGGGTGGCGTAGGTTTAGGGGGATGGGGCCCAGCTCCGCCCAATGACGTCACACCAAGATCAAGGCCAACCAATACAGCTACATTTCGTTACTTAAACTCGTTACTGCATCGATAAAGATTTCACTACCCGAAGCTGCACGAAATGTCTATAATACATAATTGTTATTTTGAAGGGTGTCCGTGAAACGGCCAGCTTTTACTGTTATTGCTTCATAAAGTTTACAATTATGACTTTCAATTGAAGAAATTTAAGACGTGAACGCTAAAAATATCAACGACTAGCTGTTGCACGCAACTTTGTCCGTGTAACTTTCAAAGATTTAAATCGAGAGATGCGGCATTACTAGCGAAAGTGTGTTACAAAATACAACATACATTATACTAAAGACAAAAGTATAAAATACATATACCTTTGTCTAAACACACTTTTAAACACAGACAACACATTCCTTACTTCAAACGTGACTGTGACGATAGCGACGCTCTCAACAAGCGACCGTCACTCACTGTAGCTGGCGTGCAACTGTAGTTGGATTGAGCGCCTGCGCCCAACCCATTGTTAAGAATTTTCGGTGTGTTTTTAGTATGGCGCGAGGAGATTACGCCGCATCTTTCGATTTAAATCTTTGGTAACTTTATTAAAAAAATAGCCTTTGTTACTCGTTGTTAATATTAGCTTCCCAACAGTGAAAGAATTTTTCAAATCGATCCATAAAAATCCATAACTGGCTGTAGGGTGTGTTTTTGTTTTTGTCAGTAATTTTTGAGAGCTGTGGATTTTGAATAAATAAATAAATAAAGTACCTAGTTTCGGAACCTAATTCAATGCAAACAAACAAATCTTTCCTACTTAGTATATGTATATTATTCCTTAGTATATTAGTATAATGTAGATAATATTATGTAGTACAATGTTTCCTAATCTGGAGGGTTTATTGTTTTCCGAATTCTGGTATAGTTTTCCAAGTATACAATAAATCACAAGTAGATATAGGTATATATATAACATATATGTATAGACTTGCGCAAGGTGAAAATTCAAAGGCACCCCAATTAGTATTGGATCTTTTACAACTGTTCTCATTTTAACTGTTTGGTATTGATAACTGAATAAATTTGTTCATTGAGTAATTCAATCCTTGTATTGAATTATAGATATGATTTTTTGTTGGATTTACTTTTCATTGAAACTGCATTATATTATTGTGGGTTCCCCAACTATTTTATTAATTATTGTCACCAAAATTTACATTGAAATGTAAATATATATATATTTTTTAAATAATATCATTATATAGTTTTATTTTTAAAGATTGATGATGAAATTAAGGAAAACCACCGCACCTTTGTTGTGCCGATTCAAATTACTAATATGTAGGTGCGTAGGTACATACTTACATCATAATTTATAATGAAGATTTTTAATTTGATTCATAATTTGTTTAGTGAATATTATAATTTATATATTTTATTTATAATATCTTTAATCTGTGAAAGAATTTGTTGCCGGAGCGTCATTCCGTTTATCTGCAGTTTGTATTCTGTTTTTACTGTGATTGAATACGTTAAACTTTTTTTTAATGTTATGGTCGGTAGACAGGCTGACGATCCACTTGACTATAAGTGGTCACCGATCATGTTTAGTTAAACATAAACAGCACCACAGATGCTGCAAGTGCGCTGCAAACTATATTGGGATTAAGGAAAGGGATTGAAAATGGATTTGAAAATGGGCTCTGGCAGCCCCTACTCACTCACAGAAACATAACAGCACACGTGCTGCTTTTTCAATGTGGTCTTCTGTAAGAGGGTGGTTACTGCTTCCAGGCGGGCTGCCCAGATGACTGCGAAACGCAGTGTGCCCTGCCCCTACTAAAAACTACTTAAATAGATACTACCTTTAAAATGTTTTCAGAAATGTTTAGCTAAGCCACTCACGTAGTCACTGTACTGTACTGTACTGTAGTATACTGTACTGTAATATACTGTACTGTGTTTACTCACGTACAAACCTATGATAAAATTTATAATGCATCAATATAATAATTTAATAGTATAACTATTAAATTAATAACTAAATTTAAATTATTAACTATTAAATTATTAATATAATAATAGTAATAGTATAACTAGTAACAGGCATTACTATTGGCTATATCGTAGAAAGAAAGAAAAAAAATTCTTTGTACGTAACTGGTTTCGTAGCAAGAAAAACAATTCTTGTCACGTAACTGGTTACGTAGCGTCGGTTTCGTAGGCGGCCGAAGGGAACAAATGATCCTAGTAGAAATATGCGTAGGTTGTGGTTGCTCCCACAACACTACTCTATTATTAAATCCCACGGCGTTACCTATTGTTCCATCAACTTGTCAAGGGATTTGTCACGAGTAATTTCTGTTCGTCATAATAAGTTTCAGTATTAAAGATAACATTTCATCAACTTTACGAACGACGACATCACGCCCTTCTGGGTTCTGGCTTTGTTCAAGATTTTATGTTATCGTTATACATATTATACTAGGTAAAATAAAATAAGAAGATTATTTTATGCTTTTCAGTTTTTTCGGCGGTTTTATTTTTTGTTAAAAAGTTTTATTTTATATTTTTTTGTGGCTATTATCTAATATTACTACATGCTTAATTTTTAATTTTCCCACCCCCATTTTCCCACCCTTAGGGTAGATTTTTTTTCCAAAATTATACGAGACCAACTTCGAGGTATACCCTATCCATTAAAAAAAAGAATTATCAAAATCGGACTACTCTGCGTGGTTATACGCTACAATCGGTGAGTGAACAATCAGTCATCCCCTGTTTTCCTACCCTTAGGGTTAGAATTTTTTTTCCAAATTAAAATGGGACCCCCTCGGGGGTGCACGTTTTCAAATAAAAAAAGAATTATCAAAATCGGACCACCCTGTCAAAAGTTATGCGTGATCATACATAAAAAAAAAATATATACGCGTCGAATTAAGAACCTACTCCGTTTTTGTTTTTTCGTTTTCGTCGGTTGAAAACAAAGTTCTTCGCCGCGTCTGTCTGTCTGTCGGGAGAGGCAGCAGCTAGTTTTGTATAAAATAATCCAACTATTTAATTAGGCGAGACGAATTTGTAGGTACTTTGTCATTCCAGGATAATTCCCGTCTATTAATTATTTTAGTATTAATTTTCTTGCTATACTTTTTTTAAAATACATAGGTATTCTTTTTTTTAGAATAGGTATAAATTCTTTATAAGAATGATTGAATTGACTGACAAGATTTACATATTTATGCAGCTGAGGTGTTACTGTTCTTATTTTTTTTTCTAGAAAAAGATAGTCTTGGTCAGGCTTTCATTTGCTTGTGTCACGTAACGTCTCATGCGACTATATTTATTCACTGAAAGTTTTATTAAAAAATATAGAAAATGAATTAAAAAACAATCGGTTTCTTAGTAAGTTGTCGAAGGACGAAGAACAATCTATATTAATTACGAATGTTAAGCCCCTTACAGTTAGCGAAGTTGTTGTTGCTATGCCGAAAAGAAATGAAAAACAATGTAACTTAACCTTGAGTAGTAATTATTCCGGATTCCGATCGATCGGTAAAGTTTCATTTGGTACGTACTTACTTACCTATTCATTGATATGTGTTGATTTAATATTACAATGAAAGACTATGGCAACAGGTATAACATCTAATATTATAATACTAATAAAAAAATTCCCTAAACGAAGCCGGGAGCAGGTCGCTAGTGTGTTATAATTCTAATGTAATGTTTATAAGCTCACGGGAATTAAACCTACTCGTTTGTATAAAAATAGCGGCTGCGTTGGACGCGGAAAGCGCAGTAATAATAGAAGCTTTTAGGCTAATAAGGATAAATATTTTTAAGCATTATTTGGTTGCTCTCCTCTACTTTCCTGTTTACTGATCTATTTACGTGCCTTTTAAAAGCCAAAACTACATTTAATTCCTACTATAAATATGAATAAATTTTATATTTTATTAGGTATACTTATTTAGTCTTGTATTACTGGTGACAGGTAAAGATTTACAAAAATGACTATTTACTATTTAAGAGTGCGTATAAAGCAAACAAAATTTGTAATTTCACCTGCGTGGCCTGGACATGACAGTGACACAAAATACGTAGAACTACGCACAGCATGCGACGGAAGATAGCGCACCTCGCTTAATAAAAATGTTATAAGTGCCAAAACTATTAAATATTAATTATTCGTAAACTATAATGTCAAATGAAAAATTGATACAAAAAACATTAGATAATCTGTGAAGTGAGATTGCTGATACACTTAAAAGCTTTATAATGTGTGTCATTTTGAAAATAAAACTAAGATCGATAGAAATGAGAGTTCACTTGGTGATTTTTTTCAATCGAGAAAATTTCATTATATTATTATGTTTTCTGTCCGAGTCTTCACTTTCATTTATAATGTATTTATCTATTTTGAAAAAGTTTTTAAATTGGACTTTGTTTATTTAGATAAAATTCAAATCTAGAATTGGCTATTTCTCTTTATACGCGCCCTTAAGAATAGAGTCTAAAGTGAAATCTATTGAAGTATGTATATTGGTAATTTCGTTAGACAGCTGGCACGAAAGCAATATTCTTGGGTTGAAGCCTAGTGAACACCTACATCGGAATTACTGTCAGCAGACCACAAAATCAAGAAGGCCCAAATTAAATTAGTGCATGGAGACTTGATGTTATATTACTAACAAAAATACAGTATTGTAGTTACAGAGTTATTACACCTAATATTATTACTAGCGACTCGTTCCCGGCTAAAAGCTTTTAAAAATATCTGATTTGTTGTTACAAAATGTACCAATTTTGTTATAAATTGGTGTTGAAGGCTTGATGTTATATTACTAACAAAAATACAGTATTGTAGTTACAGAGTATATATAGTTCTACTTATTACACCTAATATTATCCTTATTACTTTACTAGCGACCCGTTTCCGGCTAATAGCTTTTTAAAATATCTGATTTGTTGTTACAAAATGTACCAATTTTGTTATAAATGTAGTTGTGTAATCCAGTAAGCGTCTTGAAATATCGATCCTTCGTCCTTAGAGCTTGCTCGTCGCGTTCTTCTGGATACAATAAATACGCTCTAAAATAATTACAGCTTATTTTTATTTTATTTTATTTTCTTTTTTATAGCTTATGTCTGTCTGTGTGTTAATTATAATAAGATAAAAACTCTTGCCTGTATTTAAAATGTGTAATTAAAATTTTCCTTTTAAAATCGAATCGAATTCTAAATGGTTACAAATGAAATCTTAAATTATTAGTAAAGAATAATTTAAACATTCTTGGTTACCCAGAAATATATTTCTGGCTACATGTGACCGAACAGAGTTCGTGGAAAGTACTTACCGGAAGTGCCAAACGCAACATCTGTACTGGGCACATTTCGAGTGTATATTTTTGCGCCTTAAATCAACCGATCCTATTACTCAACCCACAAGATGAACTCGTATATACAACTTTATAGGTAAACGTTGCTGCGTAATTACTGACAGGCGTTTTTTTAAATATTTTTGCTTTTGTTCAAGAGAATTATTACTAATACTTACTTACTATTAGGAAGAAATAAATGAAACGCAAAAAAGCAAATTGATATCTGAGACTGGTTCTTTATTTATTTAAAAATTCCCGAGCTAATAATACAAGGTTATTTTATTACCTTACTAAAGTAGGCACTGACTTACCTGCGGACCTTTACCTTATAATACAACAAAATAATAGGTACTACTGTGACTATAATTTATGCTCGTATATTTTGTATCTTTTTTAAGATGAAGTTATCTTTGTTAAGTCACGAGTTTTATTATTATTATTCGCATAAATCCCATATTTCCGGATTAAGTCAATCTTTGAATCTTAATGAACATTTTGGCATTTTTGGCGACCACCACAAATTGTATGCTTTTTTCCGAGATTTATGACAGACATATTTGTAATTATAATATTTGTAAGTATATTATAGTCTCTTTATCGTTTCTGCTTTGCACTCCTGCAATATTTTATTCTTATATGTACTCAAAAATCTCAACTAATAACTAATAGTGTGACTAAGTGCATGTTGTGTTGCCTATAATTAATTGGCCCATATACCTACTAGCTGTCATAATTTGTTAATGATATATTATGTAATTTAAGTATTGGTGCTGTTGGCGTCTCTAAAATAAAATAACATATTAAAAATAAACTTGAAGTTTATTTTTAGGCTGATTTTTGAATAGAATTATTGAGAATGTATGTAATTCAAGTGGCTTTTATCAATGCCAGACAACGACTGGATTTGACGTAGATTACATGAGTTACTCAGTAACTGAAAGCAGTGTGGAAGTCCGAGAAATTTTCCGCCCTCGCCTCACACCTACACGCGATTACGTCATGCTTCAACAAAGACATAAAGTTTACCGAAGATACGAATTTTCCTCACCCTAAATAATAAGTACACATCGCTGCTTTAAAACTAAAGGGCCCTAAAACAAAATGATCCAAAATGACTTTTATTTAAAAAATGGGGCAAAAATCACCCTTATTTTCATATAACACAGACACTTGACGAAATCGACCTTAAAAATCAGAAATTTACGCATACGCTTTTTTGGCATTTTCACGCATCGGTGACTAAGTTCAGAGCAAAGCAGTGGCCTTTAGTTTGAGAAACCCTTTCTATGTTATTAATAGTTAAGTAGATTTTTTTACCTAAATGAACACATAGATTGGGGAGCTTTGATTACCTATGAACAAACGGGAAGTTTCTAACAAAATTCGTTACACAAACTTTTAAACACATTGGAATCTTCAGGGATTTCTCGAACGAGCGAAATATTTTCAGGAAAAAATATTTTACAATTAATTTAATAATAATATTAACGTGTGCCCGTGACCCAGTGGCGGATTTACATATTTGCCGCCCGTAGGCTATTCAAATTTTGCCGCCCCTACAGACCCCTGCAATTCGATAGCCTAGTTCACAATCATAATAATATTAAAAAAAAAAACTTATGTAATAAGGTACTCCAATTTAGCCACATAGTATCGGCTCCCGTCACTGTTGGTCGCGAGCAATTTGTGGGTCATTTTTATTTTTTTATTTCTGTAAGACACAAATAGTTTTTTGGCCAAATTTGCCGCCCCCTAAAATCTGCCGCCCTAGGCTCCAGCCTACTTAGCCTTCTTGTAAATCCGCCATTGCCGTGACCACAGTAAAGTATCCCATCCCAAACTTTTTTCGAAGGCTTATCTAGTACATGTAACTGTTTGTTAAGGACGCCCTTTCAAGGTCATCCCGTAGTCCCGAGGTGTACGGGAGTGCCACGCAATCACGAAGCGAGAAAATGTATGTATACTCAAACAACAGAGGCCGCGCACTCTGGATAATGGAAATAATATCAGAAGTGCTTATAACATTTATGGTAGTGCCGAATAATGGAGGTAACATAACTATTATTGTCATAGAATGTCAAATATTTTGATTGTAACTTAGGAGCTAACAATAACGAATGCAGAATATGTTATAGTTAAGTTATTTCAGGCGTGACATTCAGTGTGGCGGGTCCGAAGTTTATTTTGGTCGGGGGT
Organism: Synanthedon formicaeformis; assembly: GCA_945859745.1. Lineage (NCBI taxonomy): Eukaryota > Metazoa > Arthropoda > Insecta > Lepidoptera > Sesiidae > Synanthedon > Synanthedon formicaeformis. The sequence continues at coordinate 2,609,200 of OX243963.1, forward strand.
TAGGTAAAGGTTTAATGGAGATATTTCAGGAGAACAATACGTGACCAATATTGAGGTACTGTTTGAAGGTTGTGAAGGATTTAATAAAAATTAAACAAATAACAGAATGATTTCCCGTCCTATGATACGCCTCGTCAATTCTTTTCACTAGTTTGCTATCACTGAACATTAATTGGGCTGTTACCTATATTTTATTAGGAAGGCATTTTTATCGCAAATATACCGAAAAACCTTTCTCGTTTATCGCTTAATTATAATAATATTTAATTAATATTAAACCTTTTGCAAAATAGAGTTATTTTCATCCGTTGTTTTATTTAAACAACATCCCAAACAGCACCATCTAGTTCCACAATAAGCAACTAATGATTGTATTATGGATACCAGATAGGTAGTTGATTTACTACATAGAATTTTTTTTTTTTGTAAATACATACATATTTTAAATATATACAAACATCCATGATTCAGGTACAAAGGTAATTGTTAACACATAAAAACATTTGCCCCTAGCGGGATTCGAACCCGCGACCGTTTGGTTAACAGCTAGGGGCTACTAGCCACTAGACCAAACATAGGTATAATACTTTTAAAATTTGGATACGTAACCCAAACTGTGCCTATAATACCATTACGACTTTGAAAAAGTTCTACAAATATCCCATATTATATAATATGGTGTGTCGTTACATTGTAACACGTGCCGAGTAGAGATAAGGGAAGCAGGCACATGGTCCCGGGGGAAATTTTATTTCGCTTAAACACCTCTCGCGTCTACCCTCGCGCGTCCTTGTGTTTTGTGAGCAAACTCAGGAATTTTCACGGCCATGCGACGTACCTATAGTAATATGTTAATATATTTGAGCTCCTGCGGAAAGTAACGTTATTTCAGTATAAGATTCAATGTAAATTATTATTAACAAGTCCATTATAAGTGACTAGCTATATCCCGCGAGTTCATCCTCGTGATTTAGTCATTAGCTGGTGCCCGCGAAAAGTACCCTAAGTCCTTTCTGGTGTCCCAGAAAACGTGTATGCAAAGTGTCATGGTGATAGGTTCAGTGGTTTTTGCGTGAAAGAGTAACAAACATCCATACAAACTTTTGCGTTTATAATATTAGTACGGATTAGTACTGATTAAACTAGTATTAAATCTTCATTGCTCATATTTTTTTTGTTAGGTTTTTTTTTAAATTTATACATGATGCCTCGAGAAAAGTACTTTTTCTGGATTAAATGTACCCTACGTCCTTTTCTATGTCTGTGACAACGTGTATGCAAAATTTCATGATGATCACTTTATTAATTATTATTATGTAAAATGTCATTATTACTAAGTAAATTATAAGTTACTAGTGATCAGCTCTCGGCTTCGCCCAGGGTGCAATTATTACTTATACATATACAAACCTTCCCCTAGTATCCCTCTTTCCATAAGTAAATACCGACTAAAAATCGGTTTAGCCTTTCTTGAGTTTTTGCGAGACAGGCCTCGTTCGCACGGGAGCGTTCGGAATTTAAAATGGAGCATAGACGGATCCGACGTAAAAAGCGCCCGCGTTTGAACACAGCCTAGAAGTCATATGGTCTATTCGAAACATCAGACGTCAACGCTTTTAACGCGTGTTAAAGCTCTCGTGCGAACGTGGGCTTACGTACGGCGATTGATATTTCTATACGAGTATAAATATTGCAATAATATTAATATCAAAGCTTGGAATCTAAAAGGACGTTATTGGAATCTAAAGATGATATCTACACGACCGAACACGACGAATGCTAAGCAGGATGCGAGTACTTTGCCACAAAAAGATAATCTGAGGATAGGATAGGTTCTGGTATCTGCCATTCGAGAGAGAGGCTTTATTCTAAAATTTGATGTAAATTTTCTCTTATTTTCAATTTATTTTCAATTTACATAGCTTTGTTGTATCGTTAAAAACCCCCAAAGATCCACTTAGTTGTCTGAATTAATTTAAATGATTTAAGTCAAAACCTAATGGATGACTGCTCAATAGAATCTTATTTTATTCATCTCTTTGTACTTAAAAGCAATAATTCTTTTTCTCACAACACAACTCGATCAAATCCAGGTTGCATTTTATGGTCAATTACTTTAACTATGTTAAGATACTTTTAAAATATATTTTGTTTATGGTGAAGTTGCAAAATAATAGTATTAAACATGAAAAACCAGAGCTAGCTTTGAAAAGTTCTTTCTAAGGGTGGACCTGCCTGGACCTGTGAAAGAGCGCTAAGGCAACCCTAACCACCCCACTCCTAAGGCACTCACTGGATGCCAGGACCGGTGGATGCTCCTGCACTATCAGCCAACAAGGTAAATGCAAGGTAAATCCTGTTTCTTTGTCTGATAAGTCGACAATGGACCCAGGCTGCTTCTGACCGGTCCTATTGAAAAATTATGTGGGAGTTCTATGTCCAGCACAGGACGTCTTATAGCTGAGATGATACCACGAAAGATACAGTCCATGTTGTTACGTTAGCTTGTTAGCTGTCCTCGTAATCCTATGCCATATAAGTATATACTTCCTTTGGGATACCGCGGAATATTTCATTCCTTTCAAAATTTTAACCTCTCGTAGTAGCCGAGATAGTTTTCTTTTATTAGACATTTGAGTAAAAGCAAACAAAAACTTTGGGCATTACTTAGGGCCTCTTTCACAAACTACATGTAAAGTGTTGATTAGTTACTTTAAGAAATAATTTTCTGTTATATTGAATTATGCACTCGGTTTACTGCATCATTCGATAGCCGTTTTTTTTATTATTTTCTATTTAATGTTTGGGACGTTTATCGTACAAACAAAGGTATATCAGCAAAATTATCCCTGGTTACCGGTGACTTTAAGTGTCAGTTTGGCCTACTTGACGTTTGTGAAAATGGCGCTTAGACTTAAAGAAAAAGACTCGAAGAACTTTAAATTCAGTCACTCCCCGAATAAGTTGATTTAATTAGTATCCACAATTTAGTTGGTGAATAATGTAATAAACATTGAACAGCAACCTTCTGTCGGTGCAAGTAGCGAGCAAGGTCGAAGCAGTTCAGCGACATTGGCTTTCTCATAATTTACCTATTAATTTTATCGGCAACACGAAATACAGCTTGATATTTTTAACAAGAAAACGTCCTAAATATATTTTAATTAAATGAAACACTGAAGCTGGAAACACATTTTTGTTTGTTATGTTTTTATTCATTTATTAGAATCGGCTGTTTGTAAAGGACCGAATCTTTATTTATATGCTTTATAAATGAAATTGACTTTTTTATAAATACATTTAAATGAAAGAAATAAAAGCAAGGAACACATGACGTTGAATGAAACCTATTTTCTCTTTATTACGGTGTGTTCACATAGTAAATTTGTCATTTCTTTATGACTTTTGGGAGTGATTTCAACAAAAATCTATCACCTGTCATACATATAAACTTCTGTCAACCTGTCTGTCGACCTTAACATAAAAAAAAAATTATAAATAGGGTCATTTTATCACCCTATTTTTAATCGAGAACCTTTGAGGGGTTTTACTACCTCTCAAAGGTTCTCGATGGAACCCCTACAACCTTCTCCCTTTAATGACTCTTATTTACAAACCATCAGCCTTCCTAATACGCATTATCATAAAAAAATAGCCTGTATATAAATCTACAGTTAACAGTTTTGTAGCACCCTTCAGCAAGGTCGCGTGTGAACCTCAATCGATGGTACACGTTTCCTACTCATAAGAGTTACACAAATATATACTTTGTGACTTCAACCTTAGAATGTATATTATAGATTGAAACACTCTTGTAAGAATTGATTTCTGTTACCTATAGGTGTAATCTTTTAACTAACCACAAATTGGTTTGATGTGTTTTACTTGAATGTTTAAATTCAATATATTAAAAGATTGAAGATCTTTGAGGGAATTCTGACTAAATTTAAAGTCTTTGAAACCATTTTTAATCAATTATACGTTTATTATTAGATATATGACAAAAAAATAGACAAGTTATTCGCTATATTTTTCTCTTTTTCAGTTTGTTGAGTTGGTAGAGTTGATATTATTGATCATTTGTTACACAACTGCACGTTTGGGATCGATTATTATTGTGGATGTATGCGCTTTTATTCTTGGAGATTATCCCTTATTGGCCACATGTGGCCACTTATCTGCTCGATGTTATTTTGTTTTTAGACTAGCATTTTACGAGCGGAGAATTCATATTATTTTAGACTAGTTATATTCCTTAATCCTATCCTTATCCTTAATCGTACTATGGTCGGCAGCACCTGTGAAGTTACTTGTTATATGCAAAGGCCTGCCATCAATTATTGTGGAGTGCCAACCATCAAGTAGACCGTCAGCCTGTCTGACCACTTTCATATAAAAAAATGTTTCGGTGTGTGAGTAAGGACACACACCTTACTTCATTCAATTATTATTAATTAATTTCATTCAATTAGAATGAATAATTGAATCCCAGAGGAAGGAATTCCCCCATCATCACTCTTTCCTTTACCTATCAGAGTTATCATCACTCTTCCTAATTATTCTTTATACATTAAATAGGTTTACTTAGCTTGATTTTGTAAAGGACAATTGGCACACCATAAAGTGGATTATCAGCATGAATTATATCATAAAAATTAAGTACGGCACCTAATTGAGCTTCACTTGAGTATAATCAATGAATTTCATTTTCATTATGCTCCACATGAAATGAAATACCCCTGTCACGATAAAATGTTTTAATGCATCCATTCGCTCTCCGAAATTAAATGTTCAGTAAAATGTACGAACCAATATGAATGTGTTTTGAATTTGAATGTATTCTGTTTCTATTAGTAGAATACAATTATATTATTATAGCAACAATAATTTGTAGAATGTTAAATTATTGAAGAATTACCTATACAGGTTTTATGATCGATTCAATTATTCATTCTAATATTATAAATGCCCTTGCCTTGCCGCCATTTTGGTGACGTAATCTCGTGACACACTCAATACTATTAGATTTATTAGCTGTATTTTTTTCAGCAGTCATGTGCATTTTTTGGGAGAAGGTTCCTGCTCAGATGTTAACTCAGATACACCTAGGTACTCTACTACTAGGTGTTACTATAATGGTGTAAACACTGGAATTGCTTCAAAATCTGGTTCATCGGAGCAATATTAACAATAAAGGCATACTGGACCGGCGCGGCGGTAATTGTAATGAGTTAATTACAATTATTTCTTCTTCTTATTTTGAGTTCCAAGCAGAATTTTTATGTAAATATACTGGGACCAAAAGAAAATGTAGACAATTCAAATGTAAAGTGTATACGTAAATGTTTCACTGTTCTCGACTTTGACGGTGACCTTAAAAAGATTTTAATTATTCGTACGTTAAGAACAACCCATTACCGGCTTACTGTTACACCAATGTCTAATAATGCTATTTTTGAATGTTTTTCTAAAAAAAATTAGACTGAGACGTGGACCATAGAGGACAACAAATTTTAAAGCATTCAGCGAGCCACAAACTGGAATGCTCAGCATTACTCTGAAGGAAATGAGGAGATCCTTTAGAAAATCAAGGTGACCGAAATGGCTCAACGAATCAGCATTGGAAAAGTTAGAGTCTAAATAGATTGGACTATTGTGAAGAGTGAATTTTAGAGTGGAAACCAAGTAGGAAATGTTCCATGGACTAAACAAGCGATTGGCAGGAGAAGAGAGGTGCTACTCACCGCCTGAAGAGAGTGAATCAATGAAAAAGCCCTTATCCAATACAACAGTTAAATGAACTGATGGTATATGAAATGCATATATCTTAGCACATACTTAGTTATGAATGAAATCATTAAAAAAAAATTAATTGTAAACAAAAAGAGATAGACATTTCACAATTTTGTGCTCGAATCAGAACTTAGATGGCATTGTTCATTTATATTTGTAATTTTACAAAGAGTGAAGTTGCAGAAACAGCTAGGTGCAGACACCAATATTAACTTATATGAGAGGACTTATTCTAAGAAGTGACTAGTTAAAATGTAAGTTACCAAAATGCAAATAACGGTGTAAAAGCATGTCTTGTTTACGACAAATATAACTACGCTTAATACGTCCAGATAAATGGGAACCGCAAAGTTTTATAGTACTTACATAAAATTCATTTCGTACTTAGACAAAATGGAGGGCAACTTATGTTGGTAAGCGTTTGAATAGCATAACATTTAGAGGGTTTAATGTATTAAATCTCAAGAAATCCTGTAAAATATCACGATGTTGTTGTAGTTTTACGACTGTTATAGAGGTTAAAGTACTGCTTCTAGCAATATCTGTGCATCACAACACAATTCACTTGAAATAAGAAATGGATGCATCAATTTTGACGAGCCCGTTGGCTGAGTTGTTAGTGTGCTTGCCTTTACGCTCTGTCTAAGAGGTCCCGGGTTTGATTCCACCTGGAATGTAAACTTTGGAAATGAACTTTTCAAAGTTTCAAGTTTCAAGTTTTTTCAAATCTTACTGCACATATGCTATGCTATTATAAATATTTTATACATATATATGGTTTATACGTATAATATAGTGTTGTCTCTGTTGTTTTAGAGCTATCTTCTGATTAAACGCCAGACTTAACTTTTAATTTACATTTTTAACGATCCGTTAAAAGCGCGAGATTCCTCATCAGTCTTTGAATTAAACTTGTTATCTTTCTTTATTTAATTCCTTCTTTCAGCGACTTGATTGAGTTGTTAAATTTGATTATTCGATTAACGCTAAATGTCCTCTCAAATTTTTGCGTGGAATTTTCTGGAATAAGCAGTATTTGAGGTCAACTGGTATAGATTTTCCTTAATTTAGTAGGATATATAAGGATTTTATTTTATTTTATTTTAAAGACGTTAGACGTCAGAATTTCGAAGATATGTCTGGAAAAGAAATAGAAGAGTCGATATATTACAGTCCTCAATGTCTTATGTCGTTGTGTTTAGGGTAGAAATTAAAAATAAAACAATCTATAAAATATATATCAGTCTTCACCTACCTTCAAGTTTACTCTAGGCTATTAGCGAGTCTGGTAGGTAGCACTAATTAAAAAGTACTGAACTGAGACACCGACCCCGCCTGACCTATTTCCGTTCCCGATCCGGCCAGGTCAATACGATATTAATATATATAAAAGCTATATTGGTTCTTCTTGAACAAATATAAAGTCCATTTTGGATTGCAAGTCTGCTATCCTGAAATAGTTTCGCGAGACATTTTGTTGACTGTTCCATGTATTCTGTGGTTAACTAAATTAGATGTATGGTTTAATTAATATTGTGACATATCTAACATAGACGCATTTGAGATGGGAGTTATTTGAATATATGTAATTATTATATAAGTAGTGTTGCCAGTAAAGACATATTACGGTGAAACGTATTCTCTATAGTTTGTTTTTTAATCTCAGAGACAAAAATGACATACATTTAATGTCATTTCATGGTATCATTATATGCAAAGTTGATATTTGCATGTGTCATTTTTGTCTGAGATTAAAAAACAGACCGTAAGATTTATTAACAGATTTAGTGATCAATAAAAAAAAAATTAAAACAATTATTTTTTTTTCTTCAATTTTGTTATGATTGTGATCGTATTTCGACTAGTGATCTAATAGTTAACAAGGAAACAAATTCGAATTACAATAAATAAAGAAAACCTACCTATTAAAATAAATAGAAACTGACTAGGTACAAAATTGTAATATATTGGAATAAGAAATTGTTGAAACTAAGTGTGTTTTCTTTTCATATTTAAGATTAAGAGATAAGATCTCGTCTAACATGGCTTAAATTCGTGTACTTGTACTTACATGACGTACATCACATCGTTATACTCAGAAATAACGGAAACAACATTTTCATTTCTTACTAGAAACTAGTGATCCACCTCGGTTTTGGACCAACATAGTATGTATACAAAAACCTTACATGTTTATCCCTATTTCTAACAGTGAAAACCTTTGGGTCAAAATTCTTTGGGAGGTTTCATAGGGTGTAAGCGTAGAAACAGACTGAGACAGATAGAAATTTTCTTTATATATAAAACTAGATGCTGCCCGCAACTTCGGCCGGGTTTGTAAATTATATACTAAAACTTCTCTTGAGAACCACTCTATCCATTGGTGAAAACAACATGAAAATCGGTGCAGTAGTTTTTCAGTTTATCGCGAAGTATATGTAGTGATGATATGTATGTAGCGCTGACTGCAGATTTGAAATGGAGCTTAACCTTATACAGATTTGAGTTTATATTAATGAAGACCATTATAATTCGAGGATGGACAGACAAAATCAAATTTTAATAATAACTCCCTTACGTGCCGTTACGTTTACACAGAACACGAACGTGTTTAGGCATACTGCGGGAAATATTCACGGCCTTTATAATTAAGCGAATTAATGATTGGTACATTCTTTACATGCACTCAGTAGGCGTATATGTGTCGTTCATTGTAAAAGTGGTGTAACTCCCTATTTTTAAAACCATCTTTTCTTGCCTAATGGTATCACATTTAGTCATAACTTTCAATATAAAAGTGAAGTAACTCCAATAGTTGCATTAAAATCCCATAGATGAAAACAATGAACGAATGCTTATATTTTTTTTCCTACACTATAATTCGCAAAAAGCTCGTTATTCTAAAATTCAGTTACAAGGAGATAGTTCACTTTTACAATGAACGACACATATGTTACTAAGCAGTAATAGCCCAAATGGATGATTCGACAGAAGCAAGTTCTAATCCCGTTAGGAAAAGCTACTGTAGGAATTATTTATTTCATTTGTGTGTAATTAAAAATAATACTTGCGCTAAGCTTTACTACAGTTAGGGCCTCTTTCACAAACTACAAGTAGTGTTGATTAGTTACTTTTAGAAATCATTTTCTGTTATATTGAATTAAATATGCACTCGGTTTACTGCATCATTCGATAGCCGATTTTTTTATTTTATTTTCTATTTAATGTTTGGGACGTTTACCGTACAAGCAAAGGTATATCAGCTCCATTATCCCCGGTTACCGGTGACTTTAAATGACAGTTTGGCCTACTTGACAATTGTGAAACAGGCGCTTATTTCTGTAAGGGCTTCTTTCACCATCTGAATTAGTGGTGATAATCCATTTATTCCTCTTACAGAGCTGAGATGGTGTGTGATGAAAGTGATGATAGCTGATTATAAATTAATAATAAAATGTAGAATTTTTAAAATTCAATCCCTGTTTAGACTTATTCAAAAATAAAAAGCCTATAGTTCAACTTCATATTCAAAAATAGGTAAATACTCTACACTAGAAAATAATGTGGCTTCTGTTTGGGCTTGTGACTTAAGTCTCATAATAGGTTCTTACGTATTTCCGTGCGGTTTAATTTTAGTACATAATTGATTACTTATTGAACACTATATAATATACTAGCATGGTGTCTGCGACTTCGTTAGAGTTGAAAAATTACACATAATATAACGGCTAACATACATTTATGACTGACATACTCGTATGTGTCGTTCATTGTAAAAGTGGTGTAACTCCCTATTTTTAAAAAACATCTTTTCTTGCCTAATGGTATCACATTTAGTCATTTATAAGTTACTTCAAATTATTATATCTCTGATTGTATTAAATAATAAAAATAAAAAAAAAAAAAAAAAAATGAATGCTTACATGTTTTTTCCTACACAAAAATTCGCAAAAAGCTCGTTATTCTAAAATTCAGTTACAAGGAGATAATTTACTTTAACAATAAACGACACATATTTCGATACTTTTGCTAAGTTTTGGATATGCCTATATCCAAATTGAAATTCTATACAAACTATAATTGGTGAAAAATTTTTTTTTAATCGGATAAGTAGTTTTTAAGTTTAGGTACCTCTTACAATTTTATTTAATATTTTCAAATATACAATATCAATTTTGAACTCACCTTATTGCTGTTTTAGTCGATTATAACAATTTCAGTGAAGGTACTTACAATAGCAAAGTATTGGGCATTGCGATCAGACAAACAAGTATACTGTTCAATAAAAAAAATAATTAATAAAAAATATCACGAATGTAACAGACGATTACGAACATTATGGACGATTTGAATTTGTGTTGCAAGTGTATTAATGAATAATTATAGTGTTCATTACCTGGCATCCGTTATTATTAATTTTGAATAATAATCAAGAATAAAACACTAAAGGCATGCTTTTGAACTCTATTTTTAGAATAACTTTTGGGAAATAATAAATAAGGAGCTATTGAGATCAAGATCATGCTTTTCTAAGAAAAGCTAATTTTTATTTTTAGATGATATCTTCAAATTGTTTTGAAGATCTTTTTTTCTTTTTTCTATAGATGAAAGGTGAGTACGCCCTTTTCTGTATCCTTGAAAGTGTAACAAACATACTCACTTTAGAATTGATAATAAATTACTTAGTTAGGTTAGGTATTAACCTATTTAAAAATAGGTACCCATTGCAAGTAGTGGCAAGGCAAATTGCGTTCCTCAGTCATCGGGCACCCCTTCAGACGAAAATAACTACCCCCTTACAAAAGAAAACAGGGAAATACCGCACGTGCAATTTTATGTTTCATTAGGTTGAGTAAGGAAGTCAGAACTCTCTACTTTTCCTTGTTGTCATTTTTATTATAATACTAGCTAGCGCCCGCGACTTCGTCTGTGTTGAAAAAGAAAAAAGTAGCCTATCCTGTGTCCTGTACGTCTAAATGTTTATCTACCAAGTTTCATGAAAATCGGTTAATTCGTTTAAGAGTTATAGAGGAACATACATATTTACATACATACACACATACATACATACATACATACATACATACATACATACATACATACATACATACATACATACATACATACATACATACATACATACATACATACATACATACATACATACATACATACATACATACATACATACATACATACATACATACATACATACATACATACATACATACATACATACATACATACATACATACATACATACATACATACATACATACATACATACATACATACATACATACATACATACATACATACATACATACATACATACATACATACATACATACATACATACATACATACATACATACATACATACATACATACATACATACATACAGAAAAAAATTCTAAAAATTGTCAGTTTAGTTTTAGTATCATATAAGTATAGAGCCTATAAACTCGATATCTCTGAAAACAAAGTAACTTACTCCTTTAGAGATTTATTATTAGTCAATACTAATAATAAATTAGTATTGACTAATTCTAAAATTGACCATTTTTAGAATTTTTTTCTGTATGTATGTATGTATGTATGTAAGTATGTATGTTCCTATATAACTCTTAAACGAATTAACTGATTTTCATGAAACTTGGTAGATAAACATTTAGACGTACAGGACACAGGATAGGCTACTTTTTCTTTTTCAACGCGGACGAAGTCGCGGGCGCCAGCTAGTATTCATGATAATTCTATACTTTTCTTCTAAGCTTTGAAAGCTTCTTAAGCTGCAAATAAACTTTTTTTTTAATTAAAATAAATCGTATTGAGTTCAAAATTTATCTAAGAGCTATCTAAATTTATCTAAATTTATTATACTAGCTGTTGCACGCGACTTTGTAAGCGTAACTTTTTTTATAAAATATGGCCCAAGTTAATCGCTGATAATATATAGCTTCCCAACAGTGAAGGAATTTTTTTAAATCCGTGCAGTAGTTTCGAAGCCTATTCAATGTAAACAAGCAAACGATCAAATCTTTTCTCTTTATAATATTAGTACTGTACAGGACACAGGATAGGCTTCTCTTTTCTTTTTTAAGGCGGACGAAGTCGCAGGCGCCAACTAGTATTACATATAAAAATTTTCCTCGTTTAACGCCACTAGTGAAAAACCGCATGAATTTTTTTTAGTAGTTTTTGAGATTATCGCAAACATATGTACATACAGACTCGACGAGGTTACTTTGTTTTAATAATATGTAATGATTTACTATCAAACTAGGTCGTATCACTGTTAATAAGTCAGATCCTCTCTTATCATAATTGTTAACGCATAATAATATCCGATAAAAGTTTATTTAAACGCTGCGAATTCGTACAAGGACTGAAAGAGTAATGAAACGCAACATGTTACGCGGTGTTCTGTTGCTTTTGACCCTTCTATCTGAATATGTGACGAGTTACCAATATGCAAACGTTACTATAGAGCCTTCCACACGACCACTGCAGGATTTCAAATTTCAAAATCCAGTAAGTACCTACACCATCTGGTATTCAAGAAGTTAATATAAACAGAATTAAATGAGTTATGGTTTTAGGCATACCAGTAATAGTTTTATGTTACAAAAAAAATTACATAAGTATGCAAATAGCGCTGCAGAAAATATATCAAAACTTAGCTTTACTAAAGTACAATATATAGGTACAAAGTAAAATGTGAAATGGAAGACGACCCTGGAGTATTTTCACTTGTGAAGGTTTTCGATTTTATGTATTTACTAGAGCAAGGTTACAGACATTCGCTGACATATGATTTTTTAAAATTTCAACTCCATACAAAGCGATAGAAATAAATTTCCCTTGCTGTAAAGAAAACATCGCACAGAAACTTATCTTCCTGAATATATTAACAATATTCAAAGCCACTTCAAATTCTGCCAATTTGTAATACATTTTATGCTCAATAAGACGTTATGATTACCTATGTAATACAATATAGCCTATATTGTATTACATAATTATAACACACTTATCAAAAACAGGCACAGTTAACAAAAACATAAAAAAATAATATTTTTTTAAATATATAATTGATATATATTTGTTTTTAGAAACCGATTGGCGTCTTAACTACAAGTGCTGGGGGACCAGTGGATATAAGGGATACAATTACTCTAAATGCTGACAATTTATTCAATTCCGAATTCAATTTGGACATATCAACACACCACAATGCTGAGAGGATTCCAGAAAGAGTTGTGCACGCTAAGGGAGGCGGTGCTTTCGGATATTTTATAGTTACTCATGATGTTTCCCAATACACAGCTGCTGAAGTTTTCAATGGGATAGGAAAGAAAACACCACTAATTGTAAGAGTTTCACAAGCTATACAAGGACTTGGTGGCAGTGATCTTACAAGGGAACTCAAAGGATTTGCTGTGAAGTTCTATTCCAAAGAAGGAAATCTGGATCTACTAGCTCTCCAAACGCCTGTCTATTTCTATAGGGATTCAATACTATTTCCATCGTTTGTTCGCGCATTCAAGCGAAATCCCCGTACTAATTTCATAGATTTGAATTCTGCCTGGGACTTCCTCACATTAAGACCAGAGTCATTGCACGCCTTCCTTTGGATTCAATCCGATTATGGCATTCCTAATGGATGGCGCAAAATGGATGCTTTCCCTATACACACATATGAATTGAATAACAAAAAAGGCGATAGATATTATGCAAGATTTAATTTTAGAACCGAACAAGGTTTGGAGAGTCTTACATCAGAACAAGCTATAGCCTTGCGAGATCCCGATGCTTTTAATAAAGACTTATACAACAACATTGAACAAGGCAACTTTCCTTCTTGGAGAGTCGAAATAGATGTGATACCATTAAAGAATTTGAAACATTTAGATTATAACCCATTCGACGTCACTAGGTTATGGAAAAATGGTACATACTTTACTGTACCTATAGGCCGCATAATTTTGAACAGAAATCCTGACAACTTCTTTAAAGTAATTGAACAGAGTGCTTTTAATCCCGGAAACTTAGTGCCTGGTATTCACAATCCAGCTGATCCGTTGTTTAAAGGACGAGCTTTCTCTTACAGAGACACACAGAACTACCGTGTTGGCGTTAATCATGATAAGATTGACGTTAATATGCCACGGTATCAGCAGACATATAACCGTGACGGAGTTCGCCCTGTAAGAGACAATATGGGAAGCGCACCAAATTATTATCCCAATTCATTTAGCGGACCGGTTCCATTTGTAAACGAAGGCAGACCGAATGAAAGACTGGTTATATATCAAAGTTCTGCAGTGGATTTGCAAGAGATATCTAACTTTTATAACAATATAGTACGCGATGAAGCTCATAAACAAAGACTTATAGGTAATATTGTTCGGTCATTGACAGCTGTACATGCACCAGTATTGGAAAGAGCGCTGGCGTTATTGACTATGGTTGATGCAGAGTTTGGTAGACGTGTGACGGTCGGTGTATTGGCAGCTAAGGCTGCTGCAAGTGCAGCGGCAGCTGCGACAGCTCAACTTAATAATCCTCAAACAAAATTATTATTGAAACCTTACAAATAGAGACATAAAATTGAATTGTCAAAATTATCAAAAAACTAAAGAGAAAATCTTTAATGAATAGGTATTATGGTTATTACTTTTATTGTATAAAATTAATTTTGTATATTGATTTTAATGATACATAGCTTAACTTTCATACATCCTATGTTTTCAATTTTGCAAATACAAAACTCAAACTACTAGTTTCTTATTTATATATTTAATATACTTTTTATTTATATTTTTTTTGTTATAACACTCATTATTAACGACTGCTCACCTATCTAAATTAAAAAATAAACTTATTATACATTTTCCGGTATCCTACTAATTGAATAATAATTTAGCATCAGCTAAGCTTGAGAATTGTAAAAAATTAAGATATCTCAATAGCTCCTTATTTATTTTTTCCCAAAAGTTATTCTAAAAATAGAGTTCAAAAGCAAAGTTATTGCTCAAAAGCTGTAATTTTATTACATTTTAGGAAGTTAAAAGAGAAAATTATGTTGTATAATAATAATTTTATGAAATAGAAACATGCAAATTTATGACATTGAAATAAATGGACATGAATGACATGAATGACAGAGTTGACGACCGCAGAAAATGTGGACAAAATGTACTCTTTTGTGAATAAAATGCAAAATTAACGATTTTATGAGATTTCATTATTTTTTTAACCCCCGACGCCCTACGCCCGACGCGCCGGTACGCCGTGGTTCTGACAGGGAGCACAGGCCTCCCCGCGTTGGATAGCCGTGGCGGGGCACCGAAGTCGTGTAACAACGTCCCCACGACCCCGCCCATCAGCGGCCGCGACAGATAGAAAGTCGTTGGTCTTTAAAAAAAAAAAAAGGGTCTCGTCCGCCGTCATCACAACACCGGGCAACGAGGGGAGACGTGCTGTGTGTTTCCGGCGCGTCTCTTCACGGCGCGGAGGTTACACCGCGCCTTATCGAGGTGGAGCCCGCAAGTGTGCGGGCCTCGTCTGGACACCGTAGCGTGTCTAAACGTCCCCTGACCCCCGCCCATAGACGGCGCGAAGAAACACCGCGGGGTTTTAGTGGGTACAAGTCCCACATACCCCACCGATCTCCCCATGGTCGGTGGGGATCTGATTCGCAGATTTCCTCGCGTTAAAAAAAAGGTGTTTCGGCAGGGTCAATGCTTTCCTATCCACCATATTTTCCTGATCTGTCTCTAAGTGATTTTCCTTCCTCCTTTTTCCAAATATTCAGTGATTCTTCCTTTTTCCAAACATGATTAAAAGGATTGGGGGACGAAGATTTGGAACTGTTTTAGAGGTGGATCCTTTTTGATGTGTGAAAAACCAATACCCCGATGTATTGAGGTTTGGGCAATGCTCGCTAAAACAGCATAGCAGATAGAAAACATATTTAAATCTTTATCTTAGTCTCAGATTAAATAAGACTTATTGCATAATATGCTTAGGCATGAATGATGAGGCATTTAGTATGCTCAGAATCACTACATATTATGAAACAGTCCTCCGCCGCGTCCGTCTATCTGTCTGTCTGTCTGTGCGCGATAAATTCAAAAACTACTCCACCGATTTTCATGTTGTTCACCAATGGATAGAGTGGTTCTCGAGGAAGGTTTTAGTATATAATTTACAAAGTTACGCAGGCGAAGTCGCGGACAGCAGCTAGTTGTCGAATAAAAGAAACTGAAATTTGAATTTTTCTCAAATAAATCCACATCCCGATTTTAGGTACTTATCAAAAGGTGTAGGCTGTATCGACTGATTGAAACAAACGTTATTTGTGGTATCATCAATCATCAATACTAATAATAAATCTATAATGGTTGGTCATTACTCAGTCATTAAACTTACTCCAAGTTACTTTGTTTTCAGATATATCGTGTTTATAGGCTCTATACATGATACTGAAACTAAATTGATGATTTTTAGATTTTTTTCTGTATGTATGTATGTATGTAAGTATGTATGTTCCTCCATAACTCTTAAACGAATTAACTGATTTTCGTGAAACTTGTTAGATAAACATTTAGACGTATGGGACACAGGATAGGCTACTTTTTCTTTTTCAACGCGGACGAAGTCGCGGGCGCCAGCTAGTTCTAAAATAAAAACCACCTTAATTACGTAAAAATACGTGAAACTGTACAGTTATTTACAACAATGTTAATTAAATCAATTACAGTAATCGGAAACTGATCATAGCAAGTATGTATAGGTATACATTTTCCTAACTCGTTTTTTCTTGTAATAAGTATTAATTTTCTATAATTATATGTGAAATATCCTGTATATTCTGAGTACTAGGTTCATGTAAACTGTTTATATTCTATTTCTTCTTAATCTCGTAAAAATACATTTTTTATGCTGAGGTCCACTTTATGGTAAATGGCTACCGTCGCCAACAAAATCAAACGCCACAGGTGCTGCTAATGCGCTGCCGACTTAAAAAAGAAAAACTTTAAAAAACAACACAGCATCTTAAGATTTAATTTAAATGTATAATCTGGTTCTAAGCACTTACCTGCAATATGAAAATAAGGGAATTAAAAAAAAATCATTTAAGATTTATTTACTACCTATCTAATTTGTTTTTAATAAAACGTTTAATACCGCCTATTTTCCTTGTAAAAATTTGAAAAGTTGACACTAAGAAAGTAATAAGTTACAAAGGCATTCAGTTCAATATCGACTTTGCTCTTATTAACATAAGAAACTCATTTGGAATTCAAAGGTATTCAAATAAACTGCTAAGCGTATTCAAATAGTCTTAAATGAAATGAAATGTAGAATAAAACTATTCTCTTCTGCAAAATCCTTATACTTGTAATATTATAAATGCGAACGTTTGTATGTTTAATGTGTGTGACTCAATCACTAGAAACGGTTGAACGGATTTGAATGAAAATTGGCACCCAGACAAACATAGTTTATTACCTGGATCATCATATAGATTCAGCTAAGCAATTTCCCCCTATATGTCATACTAGCGACCCGCCCCCGGCTTCGTATGGAGATGAAATTTTCAAAATACTTTATTAGCGGATGCTTACCTGAAACCTAAATACCTATGTTCAAAGTTCAGCTTTCTAGCCTTAATAGGTTTGGCTGTACGTTAATAGTCAATCAGGATTTTTTTATAAGTATAGATAGGTAAAGTATGTCCTATTAGATCCTGCTCAGTTTGAATCTTCTATTCCTGTATGTTATTAAGACCACCATTCACGGGCACTCCATTTGGCAGCGCTCCACTCCATCACTCCATCGGTGGACGACATTCATATTCTTATCATACAAAATTCACGTGGGATTTTACATTCAAGATGAAAATTTGGAGTGATGGAGTGGAGCGCTGCCAAATGGAATGCCCGTGAATGGTGGCTTTTAGTCGACAACAGCCTTTATTATAAAAATAATAATAATAATAAAAAACAAATCTCATTCACATGCACCTTTATATAGGTACTTTATAAATTGTATTAACGAATTAACTGTAATTAGAAACCTATTTAAATGGACCATTACTTCATTACGGTCTTACCTTCGAATCAAATATGTTGCGATTCACGCGTGTTTGGTTCTTCATTTTTATAAATGGTATTTTAAGTTACGAATACAAGTATGTTAACTTGACTGTTGATCCAGCCTCAAGGCAGTTAGTAGATTTTAAACAGGAGCATCCAGTAAGTAGCTTTTTCTTATTTGAACTTTGAAGTTTGGTAATTTTCAAGTCTTCTGTTTGGAAAATCAAAATATCTAGCACAATATTGTTATTTTTTTTATACTATTGTATTTGATTAGGGGTTTTTCTCTTATAAAGAAGAGAAAGGAGATTTGAAATAGCAGTTTTACAGTTTTTTTTTTTAGAAAAGTTGAGTATAATATATTTTATCCAATACTAAAAGGTTTCAGCAATTAAACTTTTTATTTGATTAAAAAATTAATTGTATATTTTCGTATTAATAGAGTAGATTTTTTATTTATCAATGAAACAATAGGTAATATTAAAACAGTAAATATAAATTTATAACAGTCTGTATGTTTGTAACCTTTTTTCTTATTCTTTGTTCAGTAGAAAAGGAAGTATGCACAATCGCTACAAAAAAATGTACCAATCATACAGCCAAAAACGCATTATGGGCTTATACTATGGCAAGCACAGTATGCTACCCAAGGTCGACTTTGAAAAGGTCATTTTCATATTGAACCTTGCTAGAAATCGACCTATGGGTCAGATGACTAATACATATATCACTTGATCAACAGGCTCATTAAATCTAAATAGGTATAAGCAATATATTAGGAATTTAATTTTTTTTTACATTATATAAATTTTCAGAAACCAATTGGATTACTAACCACATCAGCTGGAGCACCTGTGGAAATACGAGACACGGTTGCTTTAAACTCAGACTTGTTTTCAAATGAATACTTTTTCGACAATACCGCCATAGCAGATGCCGAAAGAATACCGGAACGAGTGGTACACGCTAAAGGCGCTGGTGCGCTAGGATATTTCGTAGTAACTAATGATGTATCGAAATATACAATTGCCGATGTATTTAATGGAGTTGGCAAGAAAACACCTTTGGTGGGTAGATTTTCTTTAGTAGTTCAGAATGCAGGTGGTAACGACCTCGCCAGAGAAACCAGAGGTCTTGCTATTAAAATGTATACTAAAGAAGGAAATTTAGATTTTGTGTGTCTTAATTTCCCAATATACGTGTATAAAGATCCCAATTTATTCCCTGCATTTTTACACTCCTTCAAAAGAAACCCTAAAACAAACATTGTAGATAGCACCATGCGATGGGATTTCTTGACAAGTAAACCTAATTCCTTGCACGCTTGGCTGTGGATTCTATCAGATTTTGGTATTCCTAATGGTTGGAGAAAAATGGATGCTTTTCCAATACATACTTATGAAATATATAACAAGCATGGAGACAGATATTATGTAAGGTTCAATTTCATAAGTGAACAAGGCTTGGAATTCATTACAACTAAACGAGCCCAAGAAATAGCTGTTCAAGATCCAGATTACGCCAACAGAGATTTGTACAACGCAATTGAAACTGGAAACTTTCCTTCGTGGCGATTAGAAATGGATGTGATGTCGAAGGATGATCTGAAGAAAGTTGATTATGATCCATTTGACGTTATACGTTTATGGAAAAATGGAACTTACCACACTGTAACAATTGGTCGAGTTGTGCTAAATAAAAACCCAGATAATGTTTTTAAGGTTGTTGAACAAGGAGCTTTTAATCCAGCTAATCTTGTTCCTGGTATTCCTGGACCAGTTGATTTGATGTTCAAATCGCGCAGGTTCGCTTACAGAGACACACAAAATTATCGCTTAGGATACAATCATAATAAAATCGAAGTAAATCGGCCGAAATATGCTAAAGTATATACCAGGGATAGTAAACCTCCTGTTAGAGAGAATATGAAGGATGCCCCCAATTATTACCCAAATTCTTTTAATGGTCCCGCACCTTATGTAGAAGAATGTAGACCTAGTGAGAAACTGTTGATTCTGCAAAGTAATGCAGCCGATTTAGAACCAGCTTCGTACTTTTATAACTATATTGTGAGAGATGAAGGTCATAAACGAAGATTGGTAGGTAATCTTGTTGCTTCTCTTTCCACTGTACCTTCACCGAAAATACTCAAGAGAGTTCTGGATCTCATGTATTTGATTGACCCGGATTTGGGTAATCGAGTAGTGACGGAATTAGCAAAAGCAAGACCAGCACCAAATCCACATTCAGAAGAATATGAAGAAAAATATGAACGTAAAGAAAGATACCAAAAGAAAAGATTGATTACATAAATTTATACTATATATAATATCTATAGTATTTTATAGAAATTTTGTTATGTTATTTATACTGCAAAATTAAAGAAGTATTGTTTATTGATATTATTTTGTCAAAAAATTAATCAAAACATTTTCAATGAATAAAAATATACCTGCTCCGCTTCCACTTTGGATATTTAGTCTAAATTTTATTTATTAAGTAAACCAAAAATAAAAACTCACATAAAATCTAATGAAGAACGTACACGTTGACATAAAATTTTAATACGGTTTGTTTACTAAATATGCAAGAAGTTTTTTTTTTGTCATAAGTACTAAATTTTAATTTGCACATACTCGTAAACTGTAAGGAAACATTGGTTCTTCTACTGACTTCTCATGTAGTCATTAGTAAAGTAATTTAAAAAAATGCGGTTTTCACTAAGGGGAAGAGCGATAAAGAAGGAAGGTTTGTGTTATATTTTGGATAAAAAAATCACACTCGTGCGAATCCTGGGGCGGATCGCTAAGCTAAATGTAAACTTGTATGTTATTTAGAGACTATGTAAAAATTCAAGTAATTGTGAGGATCGCATTGAGAAATGTTGAATAATTTCGCGGTATAAATCTGGATTCGCAGGGATAAGCCTTAGGATTACACATTCAAAATGACGTACAGAATCTTAGATGACATTCTTAGTGGACGTGCCGATAGAAATTTCGCTTCAAAGTAGGCAAAAATAAAATGATGTGAAACTTTTGAAAATGTTACATGCAATAGTAATGCAATGTTTCTTTTTAAATATAAGCAATTTTAGATTTGTAATAATTCTTTCCTAGAATTCTAATGTTTAAAGATGATATTAACTGTAAGTTTTTTTGGAGTTTAGTTTATTTTAGTTGTTTTTACCTACAATGCTAGATTGCTAAAATGCTTGCCTTAACGCTCCGTCTCAGAGGTCAAGGGTTCGATTCCCGGCAGGGTCAACTTTGGAAATTAACTTTTCAAAGTTGACTCTGATCTGGACTGGATTTGGTCAGACGCTGGACACTCTGCGTCATTTTACAGTGATTGAAGACCAACGTGAAATAACAGCATATGTGCTGTTGTGTTTCGGTTATCCTTAATCTTACTGTTTTCGGCAGCGCGCCACCTTTTTTAACGTTGTGGGAAATCCTCATTGAAACCCGGCAGTGTAGGGGACATTGCGGGTTTATATCGGACTTCTACCGGCTAAAACCCAATGACTTCTTAGCACGGCCGTTGTTGGGTGGGGTTGCGGGAACATTATGACACGACATCCGCTACCCACGGCTGTCCAGCGCGAGAGGGTTACGCCAGCTACGCTCCCTGTCGGCGTACCCGTAAGTGGAGGTACGCCAGCCATCTACTCTAAACGGTAACTACTAACTATCAAGTGGACCGTCAGCCTGCCTGTCGAGCTTAACATAAAAAAGCTACGTTTGGGCTAGGCTTTACCTGTATTTCTCTAACTCTAAACAAGTTTTTGTCTAAAGTTATAACTTACACAGAGTGTGTGTTAGCTGGGGACCGAGTGAATGGTCTATTTAAATAGAACGCGGCGGCTACCACCAGAGGATTATTTAAATAGCGACCCATAAGCAGAGGGTTAATTCCGTGCCCGTTGTTTTGGAAAACCTCACCTCCCCTCTAACTTTCCCTCACTCGTGAGTACATCGTCGTCCGACCCGCGTCCACTCTGCTGGAAGTTCGAACCGTATACACATAGCTAGATATATTATTGTGGCAAGGAGGTTAAAATTTTCAGTTCCATATTATCTTTTAAAAGGATAAATAACAATTTAATTTTAATCTCAGACCAAATAAGAATAAATAAGACAGAATTTTTGGGACAACAAAATTTATTTATACGTGTCACATGTTTGATCGCGGTGAACTCCTAAACTAGGTACTGAACCGATATTGATAAAATTTCGTAACTATATGTAATTTGGTCCAACTTAAAAGATAGCATTGCACCCCGGGTGAAGCCGGAAGCGGGTCACTAGTATTATATAAAATAAATTTATTTTAATTTATTGTGATTAAAATAAATTTATTTTGAATGAAATTAAAATTATTTAGTGCAGGCATTATTTTTTTGGTGTATGTATGTCGAATGGCACGTGCACCCAGACATGCATTAAATAAGAGTGACCCAGGCAGGAAGCGTTATTTTATGCTGATTGGAACGCCATCTCTTTCACAGACCGAGAACTTTTCGTCTTACACTGCCTAGGATAATAAATGTACAGTCGGGGTAAGAAAAGGTTCTTCACCTTAAAGTCGACATTGGGCGATATTTCAGTCCAATAATCGAGGAAGAATAATTTGCGGAAAAAAATGCATCCGTGCGAAGCGAAGCTGGAGGCGGGTCGCTAGTGGAAAATTGTTTGGTACACCGAATGATAACAACACACATATATTCTGTGGAGGTTCAACTCCATCGTTCCTACTGAAAATTATATATTAATGTATGTACATATTTTGAACCCTTTGTCGTGTAAAATGTCACTTTAATTTGCGAATATAGCGGAGTACGAGAGTTGACGTGAACGAAATTTCCAATTATAAGATTTCGGGGTTCATACGAAATTTCAATGCCGCTATCGGTATTACCTACATAATACCATTTTATGAATGTACTGTAATCTAGAAACGTGGATTTTGAATTATTTTTGGATTTCGTTATGACATAGTGACGTAGGCAAGTTGACGGCAACTTGATGTTTAGTAAAATCAGTAGGTAAAATTAGCTGTAAAATTATTCGTCTTCGTCAACCCATTTTCTCGATCAACCCATTTCTAAGAACTACCTCGATCCCGTCAGCTTACAAACAAAAATATAGTTTTGGAGCTACGAAGCGACAGGCAGACACTCAGGTTAATCTTTGTAACACCCTTCTGTTGCGTCAGGGGGTTGGGGGTTGAAAAGTAGGACAACTCTCCAATCAGCTGCAGCAAATCCCCTGTGAATGTGTTTGTTTATTTGTAACGTTTTCACGCAAAAACTACAGAACCGATCACCATAAAATTTCGCATACACGTTGTCTGGTACACCAGAAAGAACATTCAGAACGCGGACGAAGTCGCGAGCACCAGCTAGAATCAATATTATTTGGATACCATTTATAGTAAAAAAAAAACAGTTACATTTATATTTGTAACTGTAGAGAAAAAATTCGCGAGATTTCTCACCTTTTCCAATAAAAGCATCCCTTAACCATGGACCCTTATCAACTTTTTAATTTGCCCGAAAAAGTCTGACCATTCCGTGAATAGCTTCATTTTGTTGCGGCCCAATTGGAGTATTACAGGAAAAACGGGGCGAGTCAAATTGAATTTTGCGAGTTGAGTTTCGTCGTCACATAAAACTTGATATTGTAATGGCGCATTTACACGAGCCATTCATATCTGTTCCGCATGGAAGAAATTCATCGGTCGCTTCAAATAGATAATTTTTTATTTTAGTTATCACTAAATGCTTTACTTACATTAAGTAGGTATAAAATTAAGATGAAATATTATCATAAAAACTCAAAATGATTCACTGGAAATTTTGACAACTATATACAAATAATATGCCTAAACAAATAAGTTATTTTAGTGGCTAAGTGACAACCTTTTTAGTGAAACACGGCAATAGGCGTTTCAATTTACTTACTATGAGTTTATACAAAATATATACATTCATATTACACCTGACTAGCTTCAATAAAAATTATGTAGAAATGTGTTACTTTTTTCTTTAAAATATACTTGATGTTAGATGGACAATGTCACTTATTAGCAACAACATGCAAGTGTGGTTGATTGATAAAGGAAACTCTATCCAAAAGGTACACCATCCAAACGGACTATCGTTTATTATTTACATTAAAATATATTAAGAAAACTAAACTAAAACATCTCATCAGTAAAAATCAAGCCGACAAAAATCTGTCATCCCCTGACATACTATTTCGTCGACTTTTTAAAACCGCGCGCAGAGTTTGCGTTCGCTACACAAGTTAAAGTTTGTTGTCGATCTTGTTAAGATAAAGGGTTATTGGAATGGGTTTTGGTATAGCCTATATCGTGTTATTTTATTATGGTCATTATCGCTGGGTGATATGTGCTCTGTAACTATTATAAAGTTAAGTTTAATTTTTAAATACAAAAATTCAATGTAGAGTATAAAGTGAAAATCGAAGTGAACGAAAAGCAGAATTACTTAATTTATTTTTGATAAGTAGTTTTGTAAAAGCGTCATGCATAACTAAACTAAAAATGGTTAAACAAATAATTCATTAAAATATTGCCTTATAATTGCTATGCTATGAAATACGCTGCATGCCGGCTTGTAGCACTTGTGTAAATGTGCCATAAGACAGAAATTTAGAAACAATTATACAAATTGCCGAGACCATGCGGCGCTGTTTAGTTAGGACACCTCATTTGTCAATGTCGCTGAAGTTGTCCAAGCAATAAAAGACAAATCGATTCCGTTGCTATCGTAAGTACCACAAGTGTTGTTACGAACAAGTTTACTGGACTTTCAACTATTCCATCCCTAATAAATTCATTACCTATAGAAATACGAAACCCTTATGAAATTATCTGCAAAAATATATGAGCTACAATCTCAGAACTAATGGTTCTGTGCAGTGCCGTAAATAGCCTTTTTTGCGCCCTGTGCGAGCTTCTATAACTGCGCCCTTGTTTTTTTTTTAGATATTATAGGTACCCTAGATAGAGCAATGCTATGTATAGGCCTACTTTATTTCATTCAGGTTGATAAAATAAAGCACAAAGGAACTTGGTGTTGGTGGACCAATTATCTAATATTTTGGAAGAAAAATCTATTTTTTTAAAGAACTGATGTAGGTGTGGGCAAACAAGCAGACGAGCCATCTGATGTTAAGTGGACACTTCGCCTATTATACCACCTACTGTGTCTGCCAAAAAAATTAGCTCGATGTTTTGTCTAATTTAATAGACGTTTTTGATGATACTGGCATGTAGGTACGTATGTGTTGGAATCGAGCACTATAGGGGCGCAGTGGGAACTTATCAGGAGCAAACCGAAAAAATAATAGTCCTGCCTGGTCTGTCCATTCTTGCGCCCCCCAGGGTCTACGCCCTGTGCCTGGGCACCGGTGGCACTGCCCTATTTACGGCACTGGTTCTGTGGTGTAGCTTATAGTACGATAACACCAGCACTAAACCTGCGTTATAATGGTGTTTTTTTTTAACTTTTTCAGCCACCCCTATCAATAATTATAGTATTTAGGTTGAATAGCAGGGCTAAACTCAGAATATTGGTATTATATCACAAATATTACTACATAATGTCAAATATATAAAATAAAAAGATAATGACATAAAGATGTGATTGGTGATGTCTTTTGTAAGGAAACGTGTTCTGCCACGCCCGCAACTTATCCTATTATTTCGTTTGTCAACTGGCGCATTTTTTTTATTTTTATTTTATTTAATAAGGTACACAAAACAGGACACTGACAAATACATTGAATAGATACAAATTACATCGAAGTGAACTAGACAGAGGCCCTAAACATGTGTACATAGCATGTCCAACAAAACAAAAAAAAACATAATGTGATAATAGGTTGTTCTGTACAGTTGAATGTAAAAATAAAATAAATGGCGGAAACTAGATAAGTATTAATTTTAAATAAAACAAATTATTGTCAGTATAAATTACTATATTACAAATCATTAACATTTACAATAATTAACAAAGGGCTTAAATCAAATTATAGGCTTAAATCATAAAATCAAAACAAATAAGTAAAACAGTGCATATGTATTGATTGCATTTAAGTCCCCTTAAGCTTTGTAATTTGCATTTTTAACCATTTACAAAAGAAATAAATTAAAATTTCCCCATCCGACCTACAAAAAACAATAAACCCTATACGGATTAAAATAAAGTTTATCTTCCATTATCCTTTTTGTATATCTCTTACCTATATGTATTCCTTTCACGCACGGAATACGGCCATGTATCAATTTTCAGCCTTTACATAATGCATACTTGGGTGGATCTCAAAAGGATGGCTTGTACTAAAAATAATATAATCTTTTTCGTCCTTACTTTGTGGCAAAGGCAAAAGAAAAGCTTTAAAGAAATTGTTGTGGGTATATGTATTTCTGTTTCATTTTATTTTATCACACACATTACAAAATTTTGAAGTAAATATTTGAGTGGTTTTTATAAAATTTGTCTTCATACTAAGTTAGTTTTGTCCTAAACATTTGAATATCCTCATTTCGTACTACCTACTGCTTTATTTTAAAATCGGTCTATTCCCAAAATGTCCCAAATGGGACAATTCCTATGAGACATTTTGGGAATTTAAAAAGTACTTATAATATATATATTTTTATTTTTCCCTTATAACATTGTTAGACCCTTTAACTTGTTAGATTATTATGAATTGTTTATAAAGTAACTAGCTAGTGCGCGCGACATCGTCCGCGTTGAAAAATGACATCTTTATGTGACATACGCTGTGTCACGGCGACAGTGGCGTCTAATTTATAATTTAATTTATAGTAGGAAATTTTGTTGGAAATCAATACTAATAATAAATCTGTAAGGGTTGGTCATGGAGTAAGTTACTTTGTTTTCAGAGATATCGTGTTTATTTTATAGGCTCTATACATGATACTGAAACCAATATGACGATTTTTAGAATTCTTTTCTGTATGTATGTACGTTCCTCCATAACTCTTAAACGAATTAACTGATTTTCATGAAACTTGTTAGATAAACATTCAGACGTACAGGACACAAGATAGGCTACTTTTTTCTTTTTCAATGCGGACGAAGTCGCGGGCGCCAGCTAGTTTATAAATAAAAAACGTAAACTAAATAAGTCTACCCACTAGCCAGTAAGTACAATTTATTTAAAAATTATACACATTGGGGTGGTTTAGATTGTTGGAGAGTAGGTGGTAGAATCCTTTCATTCTTTATGCTATAAGGATGAAAGTTCACGAGCCTGCCTCCCACGCGTACGATATACATAATCTTACTTTATACTTGCAAATGAATATTTCTTTGGTGATAAGAATGTGTTTAACGATGCGCGACAATGACTATACGTATTACGAACATAAGGGTCGGAGAAAATAGTACCTACGCCTAAAAATTTCCACTGCTCGCTCCAAAGTTAATGGACTCATAAATTTTTATCAACGGTGACGTCACGAGCCAACAATCTAAAACATATCGTGTTATTTTGCCATAATTTTAATTTAATCACTTTCTAGACTTTTATTCGTAATTTTTTTTATACAGAACCTTAATGGAAGTGAGCTTGGCTTTTTTACATTATGAAGGGTGGTCATATGTCGTACGTAGTACCAGGGAAGAATGTCGCTGGCAAAGGTTTGTTTGCTACTACTCTTGAGGTAGACCAAAATAGTCCTTGTACAAAATTACAAGGAATTAATTTCTATAACAACGTAAAGGTATTGATTACCAAATCCCAAAAGAAAAATCTAAAATTGACAAAAATACAAGCATATCTATCTACTGATGCAAACCGAAAGAACTTTGTTGTCAACCCAAACAGTAGAAATTATGTAAGTACTTACCTACTTCCTATCTACTAAGTATACCAATAGAAATGAGTGGAATTATATTGCCTCAGTAGCTATTAATTAAGCACACTATTAGAAAAGTTATTATCGGAACTCATTTCGGGGAAAATAAGAACAAGGTTTATGAGTTTTTTCATCTGGAGGTAACTTGGGGGGGCACATTATCATAAATAATAAATATTATGATAATTCATAAATAATAAATTGAGGTTTACGTTAAGAATAAGAATAAGAAATTTTATTTCAGAGTAACAACTTTAGTTATAGTACATTTCTGTCCCCCACACTAGGCTATTTGTAATTGTATTGTAATTATTTTATAATATTGTAAGGCTATTGTAACATTAAAAACTGTATTTGTAACATTTTTTTTGTAGAGGATAAAATTTCCTAATCTTTTTATTTGAAACGTTATTCTCTATTGTTAATATTTGCCGAGATATATTTGATTAAAAAAACAATTTTAATTTTGGAAAACATCTCTTTAATTTTTAGAAATACGAAAAAAATGTGATAGAAAAGGTTGTAGAGCATACAATTTTCTATAATTTTTGTACGAGTATGAAACTTTTTGGTTAAATCAATAGTTTCTGATATCTTGCGCAATGAGTTTCCGTCGCTGTTTTTCATTACCTCACGGCAACTTTTATTGCGGTAGAGCCATGGTTGGGGAGCCGACGATGCTAAATGTGTAGTCACTCGAGCGTCGTTGGGACCTATTGGGTTTTTTAAGACTAGATTGTAGGAAGAGGAAAAGGTTATATGAAGTTTTTCATTTCAACGGTGGGTTGAGCGTCTACAGGCTTTCAAAAATGTAAAAAAAAATCTGTCACATGGACATACTCGAGCGCGTCAGATATTCATAATGTATACGGCCCACATGTCCCTGATGACGGATATATGTTAATCTGACGATTTGCGTGGTGGGTTCTCCCGTACGGAAGCTTTAAAAATGAAAAAAAAAAAAAATGTAGTTACTCGAGCGCGTTAGATATTCAGAAGGGATGTTAAGTGAACCCAAACTAAGCTCCAATTTGAAAAACTGACGATTTGGATGTGACGCAAGCTCGTGGCAGCTTTCTGAAAATGCAATTTCTGAAAAGCTCGTGACCTTCCCATTTCTTTTCGTCACGCTCAAATCGTCAGATTACGAAAATGTACACTTTTCAGCATGTAATTAACCTACCATATCTTAATCTGACGCGCTCGA
The DNA here is from genome assembly GCA_945859745.1 of Synanthedon formicaeformis. Lineage (NCBI taxonomy): Eukaryota > Metazoa > Arthropoda > Insecta > Lepidoptera > Sesiidae > Synanthedon > Synanthedon formicaeformis. The sequence goes on from OX243963.1 coordinate 2,638,226, forward strand.
GAATGTCAAGGTCACGATTTTTTTTTTTGCAACTTTGTGACTTTCCCATTTCCTTTCGTGACGCTCAAATCGTCAGATTATTAAAATGCACACTTTTCAGCATGTAATTAATCTACCATAGCTTAATCTGACGCGCTCGAGTGTCTACAGAAATCCCCTCTTCGGTTCCCTAACCATCAGCAATTTAGAAAAATACAGTTGTAACTTTTCAAAGTTCATCTGTTGAATCTTATTGAAAAACTGAAAAATGTAATATTCCAATATTGGACAAAAAAACTTCATGCGTGCCCCCAGTTTCCCGTACCGGGAATCGAACCCGAGCCTCCTGGGTGAAAGCCAGGTATCCTAGCCACTAGACCATACGGGATTGCATCACAAGCGTTCAAATTATGATATTGTATTTATAATATTTTTGTAACTACAGTCGAAACCGAATATAACGACATCGTTTATAACGACGGATCGGTTATTACGACCTAATAGCAAGGTCCCGGCTGAATCCCTAATAAACAGTTAAGTAAACATACCGCCTATAACAACATCGGATACAGCGACATATCGCTTAGAACGACGAAACTTTATCGATATTCATCGGCTATAACGACCAACCGTTGTGCTTGTACCAGCAAAATAAAACAATACGAACAATTTTCAAACTTATTCTAATCTATGAAGGAATGTTTTGACTTATTACTGTTTTGAGGCTACGCCGCACTTTCTCCGATTTTTTTTCTTTCCAGCCCCTTTCGGGTCGTTCTCACGTTCTAGGTCTGTCGACATAATATTTACAAGGTACCGTAATAAAACCTGGGAAAAGGTCACACAGACCACCATAAAGATCTCTCTCAATCATAAGAGGAGGACGATTATGATATTCCGCTAGCGAGAATGCTATAATCTCCTACAAATGAAGATGACCACTAACTCAATTGGCTGCTCGGTTACACAGATCTACTACTACAGAACCATTGATTGAAATGGAGGAATTTATTGGAATAGATGACAATGTTGGCGTGTGCGCCGTAGTTACAGAGGAAGAGATTCTTGCAGAAGCTGAAAGTAATAATCGTAACTGACGAAGAAAACGAAGACCATCAAGAGCAGTTTCAATCATCAACATTATACTATTGCTATAATAATTAGTTTTACTAATATTTGTTGCTTTTAACGAAGAGTATAATGCTGATGATAATCAAGCAATCTTGACGAGAATGAAACGTTGGTACTACTGCAAGTTTTGCAGATTATTTTTTTTTTATTAAAATTTCTAAACATACATATATGACTATTAATATGACTACTTATGTATATTGCTTATAACAACTATCGGATATAACGCCGAAGTTATGTGGTCCCTTCAATGTCGTTATATCCGGTTTCGACTGTATTTTCTTTTGAAATAATCACAAACAAATGTGCAATATTATATCTAGTTACATATATTTTTATGATAATGTATAAACGTTTGTTTAAAAGGATTAAAAAAGTTTTATTTTCTACATAATTAAAGCGACATCTGTCGAGTTATATGAAAACTCGCAAGTATTGCAGTTTTTTGTTCAAGAGGTAGCAAAATATTTTACATCATTCAGTGTAGATGGCGCTCTCGTACTTTAGTTGAAATTCCAAGGGTGGCGCTGATGACGGCTTCACCATCAGTTTAATAATTTTTCCACGAATATTATATGTAATAATAAAACATTTTTTTTTTCTAGGCGCCTCTGTCTGTTTCTCCGCTAACTTCTTCTAAGCCCAAAGGATTGATACGATTTTCACTAATGGAAAGACCGATATGTTGGAAATAGTTACTGGAATTTAATACTGGCCAATATTATGAAAATAAAACAGATTTGAAAATTGAGAATTTAGATGTCATAAATTAGAAATGAATATAAGTTGTATTGAAGGTTTTGAGATGTATAGAAAATTTTACTAAAAATGTTGGGTTAATGTTTTTTATAAGGATTATATTTGTACCATGGTACCAGGTTTTATATTGAAGTAAATAAATTGTTATGAAGATATATATAAAGTGTTTATATGTAAAGAAAGTACCAAGATGATGAACAAACGAAATGTAAGCAAATAAGACGATAAACTATTAATAGCCCAGGCAAATTAGAAAAATCAGGGGAAATAAATCGTGTAGTTTTGAAAACTGGTAGAATTATACTTTACGGTATCCAGATTAACATCCTCAAGGGTGGGGGTTGTGCTGAGGGTGTAAAGGGGGGGATTGAAGGTACCCTTTTTTAGGTTTTTGCTCATATCGCGAATATCTGTAGAAATAGAATTATGATTACTTTTGACAAAAGTTTCTACAAGAAATTGTCTACAAATTTGGATATATTCATTTTTACTCTACGGTCAATACTTTAGGGACTACAGGCTGTGTAAGTTTACAGAGATACAAAAATATACAATTTCAGCAAACGGTGTCGTTTTTTTTTTTCAAATTTTTGTTTTTGGAAAATATTTCGATAATTTTTAGAAAAATATGTGAATAATCTATCTATAATCTCAAATCTTGAGGATTTGAGACTACCAATTTCAAAACTACACGATTTATTTCCCCTGATTGCCGATATTCGGCTTAATTTGACTGGCTTATTAGGTTTGTGTATGTATGTAATTTGCAGAAAAAATTTGCATCCCTGCGATGTTGGGGGCGGGCCGTTAGTACTCGTATTGCATACGAAATAATTCCTGTATTGCAAAAAATCTCACTCGCTACTAAACTAATTAATCTTTGCGATCTTTTTTCCCATGCAAATTTAATTCATAAGATTTCTGACCCCTGCTTAAGGCAAATATAAATTCACAGACGATAAAGATGGTAATTGCCAAAAAGGTGTACCCAAAGTGTAGAGGGTCCGTTTTCGTCGCTGGTTTTCGTCGCATGTTTATAATATTACGATCAGTGAAATTAGTGATGTTGAAATAAGCACTTCAGTAAATTTCATTTTATTTATTTCTTTTTTTTTTATATTAAGGCCTACGGACGGCCCACTTGATGGTAGGCTACCGTCCCCTCTAACACATCCCTCTCACTCACCGAAACATAACAGCATTATTTATTTATTTATTTATAGAAACTTATAATAAGTATAGGTAAACAGAAGGCAATTTTAAGGTATACACAGATAAACTACAAAATAGAAATTGAGACGAATGATAACTTATGCATAGCAACTAAACAATTATTATAACTTAAATTAAAATAAAATAATAAGCGCCTCTTTCACAAACGTCAAGTAGGCCAAGCTGTCATTTAAAGTCGCCGGTAACCGGGGATAATGGAGCTGATATACCTTTGTTTGTACGGTAAACGTCCCAAACATTAAATAGAAAATAATAATAAAAATTCGGCTATCGAATGATGCAGTAAACTGAGTGTATAATTCAATATAACAGAAAATGATTTCTAAAAGTAACTAATCAACACTTTACATGTAGTTTGTGAAAGAGGCCCTAAGAAAAAGAAAACAAAATGTAAAGAAAAGACAACCACTCAGTTAAATAGTAGCTGTCAATTTACGCTTCAAAACATTATTAGGTAAATTACAAAATATTTACAAGAGCTTGGGGCTTATTTGATGAAGAATTGTTTAAAAGCAATATAAGCAGAAGATTACAATATTGAATGCAAAAAAAATTAACTTTAAGTAAATGGCTCACTTGTAAAATTATAAAAAGTGCAGTTATGCCCTTGTCTTGCTGAAGGTGCGATATGTACTCGTATTATGCTGTTATTTCAAGGTGGTCTTTGGTAAGGGGGTGGTTGCGAATGATTACTGCGAATTGCAGTGTGCCCTGCTGCCACTCATTATCTTACAATAGTCAATTTATAACCCCAATTCACTAACAGGACATTTGGTGTGACTCACGTCAAGTGAGGTTGGCTTCATTTTCTTGGTCTGTAGTAGTAATGTTATAGATTTAATCCAGGCAGGGTGATACGACGGCGTTTGCATTACAAAAACAAGAAAATAAAAGAAAATTATCACATTGGTTTTTTTTTTACAATTGTGAAAATCAAGTGAAAAAAGAGATACCGCAACAATTTTTCATTCAAATTAAATTATGTAAATGGTACATTCGCCCACTAAACGACTAACGTGCATCTCAACGACTTTGCATAAATATCTTAGAAAAAGATGGAGACACTGTGCTTAAATATAATTTTCAAATTTGTATTATAGGCAGAGTAGGTAAGCTTATTTAACTGAAAATTATACAGCAACATTTTATTTTTAATAGTACAAATAACGCATAAATTTAGATTATCATCTCATTTATATTATCATAGAATTGTAGGGCTCCATGAAAATGTATGTAGCTTAAAACTTAAAGAGTAGAAACTTAATTTGTGAATACTGATTCAGAGCTTGTTAGATTTATCATCATCTCAGCCGTAGAACATCAACTGCTGGACATAGTTATAATTTCTCACTCATAATTTTTCAATAGGAAATCCGCAGGCTTATTATCTATAAATACGTCTGCTACCACAGGCGAAAAATGCGAAAAATTTGTGCAATATCACACTAAATCGTTAATTTTTACGCAAACCACACTAGTGTTATGAGCTACGTGATACGACTTAGTGTGATATTGCACAAATTTTTCGCCTGTCTCTCAGCAGACGTATTTAGATAAGAAGCCTGCCGGATTCATTCCGGTCCCGCCGTTACCTTGGCCGCTACCTTAGCGAACTGGCTTAGCTTAGCTTGGCCACTGGCAACTGGGGGGCTGGCAGCGTTCTTGTAGATCAAAGGGGGGTTTGCCAATACTGCCTGGCAGGTGGGTTGGCAAGTGCAGTTTAATATAAAAGTGCACCAGGCGTGATTACGCAGAAACTTGTCAGCCTTTTGATTTGTCAAATTACACACTCGTCAAATCCTTGTTCTGTCAAATTAAAGATTGATCAAAACCTAAGCGCTGCTGCGCAACCCTTGGCGATTTTCCCCTTAGATTCTATTCTGTATCCCACGAGCTATTGTTAGACTAAAAAAAAAAACATATTATGGTAGATAATGGATGAGTTGTCACTTTTCGAAGTTTGGAGTTCCCCAAGGTTCTTGCTTGGGACCGGTATGTTAAAAAAATAAAAACAGTTTGTATAATATGAATATCTCTTTATTGTTAACAATAAACTCTAGACAGGAGGTATTTATCACTTATTTCTTTTATCTATATTCTAATAAATTTGCCACGTACATTCAGATGAATAGAACATTGAACAGTACTTAATGTTAAAGATATTTTAATATTTATTTATCAACTAAAATAGCTGGGATTTTTAGAAATAACTACATACATTACATTCAAGTATAAGCGTTATTTTTTTCATTGCGATCAAGAACATTTACAAGTTGAAAGTAATGCGACGACAGTTATGTTAATTTAGATTAATACTGGTTACAAATACTGATGAATAAAATATGTATGTAGATGATTTAATTTTATATGATTATTGTAGTTGTCTGTATTGAAAAAAATATAAAATTTATACTATCTATTAAATATAACATGTTAAATTAATATGGTTGACTTAACTGTACTAAAATCAGTCGCTTGTATAAATTTACAAATTAAGTATAACGGAAGTTGTGAACCTAAGTGGAAAATTGCTATTACGCGGTTCACGTATCTGGCAAAATAAGATTATAATTTTTGATTAAGAATTTTTGTTTAAATAGAATTCACGAATGTAGATCACTAACAGTGATTTTTTACTGCATATATCATCATGTTGTTGATATAGTTCTTTAAAATTATCTTAGGCAATAATAATTTAATACAATAAAAAAAAACTTTTATTTATTACCTATATCTATTTTCACTAAAAAACAGCAAAAGGTACATTTTGACTAGAAAGACTAGAATTTTAATTTTTGCAGATGATTCTCGTAATAATATGATCTACATAAATCGACCAGCCAATCTGTGGAAGGTGACGGCACAGATAATGGAATGATACAAATCTACTCAGTTTTATTGAGACAACACCAATTAGTCTTCATTGTTCGATAATAAGTTATTACATTCTGTCATAGTGTGATTTATATATTTTGTCTTAAGTCTTTATAACAAAAAATAATAATATAAGAAGACGCTATAATAATTAGGTATGAGCAGCTATGAATTCTTCCTGATTGTAAATGTTCCAAATGATTAATTTTTTGTCTCAATAAAACGATAATGTTAATGGAGTGTCTAATGGGCATTTCTACGCCTCCTTCCAGGTCCACCAGCGTAGTTTGCGGCCGCAAGACCCATGAGATGTTTGGCTTGCAGTGCACCGGAGTAGCCGCGGCTGAGACCCAAGTCCAGAGCTCGTTTCTCGCTGTATAAATTAAAAAAACATAAGGTCAATATTTTATAGGAAGAATTTTTTTTTTAATTAAAAGAAAAAAAGATAAAAGTATATTATAATTGATCAGCAGGTCGTCAAGATTGTAGTTAATTTAGTACAGTAAACTATACTTTCCATGAACACCAAGGAGAAATACAAAATGATACCTAATCTCATATTTTGAAAATGATTTTCAGTTAATTAGTTTAAAAAAAAAATGATAAATATTTATCATATAATTCTTAGGAATTATGTATATTTTTGTTTTTTTTTTTTTATGTAAAGGCTGGCATATAGAACACTTGATGGTACTGCAAGTGCGCGACTTAGACCTTAGTCTAATAAAGAAAAAGAGATTAGGAGTGGATAGGGAAATTAACCCTGAAATCTCTTACTTACTCATGAAACATAACAGCACAAATGCTGTTATTTTTCGGTTATATCGTATCCTGTTAGTGGGCTGCCCACTTAAAGTTTGCTAAACGCAGTGTGCCCTCTACTATAAAGTCTAAGTAAATACACTTTTTAGAAAAGTTATTAGAAAAAAAGGTAAATTACATGCTAGTAAACAAACTTAAAAATTATTCAACATCAAAATTTTATATTAGGATTCAAATTGGGTGACTTCACATGCTTTAAATATTACAAAATCATAACAATATGTTTTTGTATCATATGTAGAAAAATATTTCGATATAAGTACATAATTTTATTTCGCATATTAAAAATATACGTAGATAACGAAAAAAGTAAAATAAATGAACAAACTCTATATAAGACATGTAAGCGAAGCTGAAACCATACATAATGCATTGGAACCTGTATTGCATTTGAATTAGAGTAAAAACGCAAGGTCCATTTTATATTTTCTGTGAATCTTTAATAATAAAAATTTGTATTCCACATAAAGTTTGTTCACATGTTGCATAAGTAAGTCAGAGAGTAGGTATAATTTGACACAAAAATAATAATATTAAATAATAACATGCAATACGAAGCTACAAAAGTTTAATATTAATTTTATAAACAGGAATATGCTTTCAAGACGTACCTAGTAATGTCGTCTTTAAAGCTGAAAAGAGATAAAACACATTTAAAAGGGTGCAGTTACACCGTATAATATAGTGACATAATAAGACTAAAGTATACACTTTTTAGATATATGAACAAATATGAAAAACACACGTATTTAGTTATAAAATAAATACCTAAGTCTAGATTTAGACTTTAGAAAACCTCATCTATGAGGTTCAAACCAGAAACAGAAATTTCGCATAAAACTCATAAAACCAAATCTACTTCTTATCGACACTAGTTTTACTAGAAAGACATATTGTGTGGAGATAATATAATTAATAGAACGTAATTAAATCCTAAAAAAGATTATATAGAGAAAATATTTGTATTTTTGTTTGTTATGAATAAACTTGAAACTACTGGATCGAATTGTAGGATTCTTTCACATATAGAAAGCTCATACATATTTATATCATCAATACTAATAATAAATCTGTAAGGGCTGGTCATGGAGTAAGTTACTTTGTTTTCAGAGATATCGTGTTTATAGGCTCTATACATGATACTGAAACTAAATTGACCATTTTTACAATTTTTTTCTGTATGTATGTTTGTATGTATGTTCCTCCATAACTATTAAACGAATCAACTGATTTTCATGAAACTTGGTAGATAAACATTTAGACGTACGGGACACAGGATAGGCTACTTTTTTATTTTTCAACGCGGACGAAGTCGCGGGCGCCAGCTAGTATATCATATATAATATATCATATATATCAGCGAGTAACATAGGCTATCTATAATAATATTATAAAGAGAAGATTTGTATTTTTTTTTTGTAATGAATAAACTCGACAACTACTGGACCGGGTTTAAAAAAAAAAGTAATTTTATAAGTTTTTGACAGCAGAACATCAATTGAAAAGTAGATTATTTTTAAATCCCCGTGGGCCGTTTATGGTCATTTTACAATTTTTTTTATCTAATATTATACTTAAAACAAGGTTCCTTTTAAAAGCAAAATAATAAAAAAATAATATTTTAAATTATTTTCTCTACGAAGAAACCATAACCGCAACAGACAAGTGTTACGCAAAAGGACTGGGGGAACATTAATTGACAAGTTAACTGATATGTGGATAACCATGACTAGATTGTGTGATTGTCGACTTTAAATAATAAATGGTATAAACAAGGCATGTTTTGGAGATGAATTATAGTGAAATTTCTTGTGGGAATCGAGTATAATATTATTGTTTTAAATGTAAATATAAAATGTTCGGGAATTTGTTGTTAAGCGACATCCACTTCTCTATGGATTCAATGGCTTTGGTGATCTATGTTACTTTCTTAGTAGGTCATTTCCTGTGTAGGCCATGCAGCTGTTAAATTTGTAGTTAATAAGTGATAAATTTACATTTTTAATGATAAATTTACATTATAAACTAATTCAGAACGTTGAGAAATCTTGTCTGTAATTGTCTGCAGAAACTTCGCATTCATATGTTCGTGGAGTTTCGTGGAGAATGTTTTCCAAAAACCGTTCGCTGATTCGCTAAGAAGGTTGTACATTATTTCTAAGTATTAAGGCTTCATTTAGGGTTGTAATATGAAATGTTGACCGTAAGGTTATGTTGTAAGGTTATACCGCAAGGGTCAAAATGCAAATTTTAAATTTAATGTGCTACCGGAGATGAGTAATGATTAAAATAGATTTTACCCTTGTCATATTGAGAATGACTTATGTGTTTTACAAACGGTTTACCTACACAAGTTAATTTGAACAGGTTCAATATTAAATAAGTAAATTTTCCTATGTTAAATACATTCTTTGCTAACTTAATTTAACTAAACGAAAACCTAAAACTAAAGCAGTATAGTACTTAATCTGTTATATTTAGATTTAAGAGGCCACTTTCCAACTCGAGCGGCGTACCAATTCCATACTACGTAATTCCATGATTACTCATTAGGTATTGGTCGTAGTAATACATGAAAAAATATGACTTTTCTGGGACATAATATGAAGGTTTACATCGAAACAAAAAACTGAAATTTATTTTATATCTAGTATAATTAATTTCTAAAATGTGCAGAATTTGTCACATTTTCTCCGGTTGAGATCTCGTAATTTTTGACTGAAAGCCAATAATGTTTTCCAATGAAAACATCCTAGCTATAGTGTACATTAAAAATTGGGATGTCAATAGTTACTATCTATAAAGGTTTTTCTAAAATATTGGAATTGCTGGCGTATGTTTCGCTGGTTGAATAAGTGCGCGAATGTGTTGCTTCGCATTCTGTCTTAGGTTATTAGCATTATAGTAAGTTGAGAGAACAAATTCTCCCAAATACCTATTACTGAGTTCCCACGCTCGTCCAGCGCCACCTTAAATCTTTGTTTTGTTTATATCAATATTCAGGAAGCGCTGTCACAAAGATTTTATCGTGACGTATATTGTGTTTATTTACTGAAGTATGACGTCAACTTATTAGACGTCACTTTATTTAACAGGTACCAACAGCGACGAGAAATCACCGAATAATATAATATGTATTATAGAAGTAGTAAGTTGGCGCCACTTTTACGTAATATAATAAAAATAAATAAGGTCCACATCTTATTTATCTTGCTTCAAATTCACACATTTTAGTTTTAATTATTCAAAATACTATTCAAAATATTTAGCTTTTAAAAAATAGATAAGACTCCATATCAAAAGATAAAATCAGTGATGTGTAAGAGTCTGAAAATTTTATCACAGAACGCTATATTACATCTCATAAATGTAATTATAAGTAATAATAAATTCTAATTCTAATTTAAATAACCTTAAATAATAAACCCAGGATATGCCACTAGATGTCACTGTGTAATCAATGTGAAATGATTAAATGTGTCAATTTTATTCGTGTTGTGTATTTTAAATGAGCGTATGATCAAGATCATATTTACCTTAAAGTCTTATTCTTAAATTTTGTGTACGAATAAAAATGTATAATTCATTAAAACATGCATATTTTTAACAGTTTTAAATAATAAGATACACAAAAATAAAGAGTCATGATATTAAAGAAAATCCTACATTTAAGGTAAATATAAAATCAAGCTTACAAATACATTATGTCTGAGTTATTTATTAGATGTGCAATAAGATTCAAAATGTATAGCTTGATTTAGAAATAATCTCACTTGTCCATTTTGCGTTCCATTTGAATGAGGTTCCCAATGTGGTTCAGCATGTCCATTATTTCTTCAGGGTCATATTGGCCTTCGTCGCGGTAGTAATTGCTCGGACTGGCAACAAATCACGAAAATAATTAATCTATAAAAACAAAGAAAATTGAAGTGTCTGTTTGTAATGACGAAATAACCGTTTTTTATTATACTAAACCAGCGACCCGCTACCGGCTTTGCCTAGGAAAAAACTTTTCGATTTTTTGGAGTAGTAGGTACATTTCTAATGCTGGGCCTGCTGGGAAACAAACCCGGGCTCATCCAATGTATACGATTCATAATTAGTGGCAGAATGTTAGATACATGGGATAACAATGCGCTGCTTAAAAATTAAAGGGCCAAAACTCAAAATTACACTTTTTACAGGAGAGCTAATCGAAAAAAAAAAAATTTTTTATATATTTTTTTCTTATTAGATATATATAAAATATATACATATTATACATCGTTGGAAGCGTATTTTTAATGTTATTTTTTTTCTTACTATCAAGATATTATCAAATATATGCATATTATACATCGTTAGAAGCGTTAAATGTTTTATTTAGCATTAAATGTTTTAAGTACTTTTATAATAAGCTGAATACTAGAAGAGATATAAGCATATAAGTTACTTTTGAATATATAAAAAATGATCAAAATATACTAAATATGGCATAAAACAACCATAAATTTTTTTGCAACATACAATATGAAGGATTGTGATTGTATTTTTGCAAAATATTTTTTTTTGGATTTTTGTTTTATGGCCCTTTAGTTTTTAAGGAGCGATATGTCCACTGTTGCTTTTATAAAATTCTAAATTTGATACTAATCTAGTATATGACATACAAGCATCAGTACCATCAGGTAATATTTTTGAAATAAAAACATTTTTGGATTTTTTTGTTTTATGGCCCTTTAGTTTTTAAGCAGCGAATTTGTGATAAGGCAATTTTTATTTTATTAGGTGATAGGCTAAGTACTCTTTACATTATGAAATCATAAAATTCTAATAAAACCATTGTTTATACTTCTTTCAAAATATTTAAATATCGGTATACCTTCAGAACCTTTTAAAGTATGAAAGTATTATGGGCAATCGTAAGTATAAAAATATCTGAAAAGGTGAAGATTTTACTATCCTTTCTCTTGATTAGACTCTTGGACTACAGATTCCTGTGGGCGTTTTTATGGTAACCCCAAGTTTTTACAACTTATACGTGTAGGTATATAATAATAATCAAATATAAAATAAATACCTATAGCAAAGTTAATTTAAATCTTAATACAATTTTTAAATAAAATTAGCTACTTTTTTATCTTTGAGATGGTTATTTGCTCTTGTATATCACAAGAGAGATTTGAAAACAATCCATATCAAATTATTTCATTACTCATTCTATTACTTTTGACGGTACTCGTGGACAATATACAACTACCTGGGGAAAGCTGCAGTTGGTACGACTAGCAGAAGTGCGACTAGCACGCAGCTTGCAAGAACGCAACTCGGTCGGACCATCCTGTAACAAAAACGTAAGTTTAGTTGATGTTGAAAGGTTGTTATTGAAACAACCTTAAATGTATAACCTTTTGGGCCTAACATTTAGGCTTTTGATAAGGTCCACCTGATGGTAGGTGGCTACCGTCGCCTATAACACAAGCAACGCCACAGGTGCTGTAAGTGCGCTGCTGACCATTGTGGGATTGAGGATAAAGTTGTTTCACGGTTGTATTTCTTAAGGGGGTTGTCACTGTAAACGCAGTGTACTACTTTCTAGATCCAGACCAGAGCGAACTATGAAAAGTATATTTAGAACCTTTATCTTGCCGGGAATCGAACGCGTTAAGGCAAGCAGCCTAACCACTTATTTAACGGGCTTGTCGTTATAGAACATTTAAATTTAAGCCTTAAATGTTATGTTTTGTTACATTTAAGGTTGTTATTGTAGGTTATATAATTTTTGGGTGGTAGTCTGAAAGCAGGACTTTTTTCTGCAGATTAATCTGAAAATTTCGTAAAATTCGTTTCAAAACATTGTAACCCAGAAGTTTACGTTAGGAAAGGGACGAAATAATTGCTCGTTTGAAAAGGGGTAGACGTTACGTTTGATATCGACCGTTCTTCTATGTTTAGATGGGAACGTGTTATAAGATTTTAATGAGTTTTTCATGAGTTCTAAAAATCCAAAATCTGTAATAGTAACGTGCATTTTCTCGCGTTTTCAATAATAAAAAAAAACCAAAAATATTGCTAACAATATTATTTTATTTTACCACAAGGGCCTCTTCCACCAACTACAAGTAAAGTGTTGATTAGCTACTTTTAGTAATAATTTTATGATTTATTAAATTATGCACTCGGTTTAGTGCATCATTCGATAAGCGAATTTTTATTATTATTTTCTTTTTAATGTTTGGGACTTTTACCGTACAAACAAGGTTTATCAGCTCCGTTATCCCCGGTGACTTTAAATGACGGTTAGCCTACTTGACAGATGGTGAAAGAGGCCTTAACAGTGTCATTAAATAGTTCTCCACACATGCTTTGATGGAGCAAACGACCTAAAAATGGCTTGTTTAGTCTCGTTTACAAGCGAACCTTTACAATCTAATCAGTTCAACGAAGCAGCGTCTATGCACACAATCGATCGTGGTGAGATGCTTCAGCAGTTATGGACCAAGTTGCTTGACCATTTATGATCCGATATCTAACTTGCTAAGTTGAACTGAAATCATGTTAAGTGCAAATAAATGTAGTCTGACATCACATGTTTCGATTCGTTAGTAAAAATAAAACGGCAGGTCCAGTTAAATTTGGTTAGACTAGTCTAATTTAATAGCTAAATGTCTAGCATAATTTATGTCAACTAAGTGTCTAGAGTCTAGAACAATAAACTAAAATAACTGTCTCTTTTTTTTAATATGTAGATTAAACATAATAAAAAAATAAAAAATGGATAAACAAATTTTCTTTCTTTGCGAGTTCTCTATAATCTGTAGATAGAGCCAGTAACGGATTACAATATTATGTAGGTTACACATACACAGCCGGACAATATGTAAGTATCTATAAAAATATTTATGTACATATTTTCTGTCTTTATATCTGACAATATGACATTTTTTTTAAATTATTAGTTTTTTTTAAATTTTTTCTTAAGTTTGGTTGAATTTTTTTTTTTATGTTAAGGTCGACAGCCAGGCCGACCGTCCACTTGATGGTAAGTGGCTACCGTCGCCTATAACACAAGCTATGCTATAGTTGTTGCGAATGAGTTGCCATCCATAGAACAATTAAGGATAAGGGATAAGGGAGGGATGGGGAGCTAGCATGGCATTATGGCTTGATGTAATTAAATGACATATTATGATGAGGCACAGTACTAAATTGAGACAAACGAAGTCGTGGTAAAATCTTGAGAGGAAGATGTACAATGCAATTGTTCAATAAACAAAAAATATTCCAGGCCTTCCATCAACATTTCGATGTTGAAATATATAGTACCGCTGGGAATAGAATTCGTTTCAGACTGAGTATTGTTATGAAAGAAAACGCTCTTATTGTTTGCCTTATCTTTACCTGTTTAGCCTTTGACGGTTCTGTAAGGTGGAAAGCGTCGGAGGCTACGTTCAATGCCGACATCGCCTACATAAGCATTGCGGTCAATAACAAGCAGATTCAATAAATGCGTATTATGTTACATAGACAATGTAAGCTAAGAATATATTTTTTATTCAGTTTTATATTGAGAAAAATAATTCCAAATTCAAATAGTTACTTTATACATAGATAGAGTTATGTTAGAAGGTTCTCACGCGTTAAATTTTACTATAGGTACTTAGGTATTTTTATGCTAAGATCGGCCAACGAAATAATATATAAATATTTAGCTCCTTGGTCTAGTGGTTAAGGTCACTTTAACGCTCTGATTCAGGGGTCCCAGGTTCGTTTTCCGGCAGCGCACTCATAGCATCTTTGGCGTTGCTTGTGTTATACGCAACGGTAACCACCTACCATCAAGCAGACCGTCAGCCTGTCTGACAACATTTAAATACAAAAAAGTATTAGTAAGTATCGATTAGTGTCGCAATTCGGTCTTTATGTAGACAAATGTTTTTCGAAGAATATCTATAGGGAAATATTATATTGAAGTTCAAAGCTATTTATATTTAATTGGTTTTGAAAGGTTGAACTCAGTTTCCTGTAGTAGGGACTGCGATATAGTGCCACTATATCACAGTCCCTAGACAACGGACTAAGTTACATACATTTAATAGCAAAGTTGTCGGTAACAGGTTGAGTGGATAACTATATGCCACTCTCTAACTGAGTGGATAACTATATGGCCCGCTTGTGTCCGTATTACAATGTAAGTAGATTCCATAGAATAATAAAGAATGCATTATTATTCCATGGAATGTATTTTCTAAATAAATAGATTTCTAATAAAAATTAACTAATGTTATTTATAAAGCAATACCAAAATTATCTGTCATAATTAATTAGACAAAATCAAAATTGCCTGAATGCATATTGATTGCTATATTACATTATATATTATTAAAAAATTATAATATATACATACATACATCTACATAGTGACCCACTTATTTTTAAAACAGTGTGGATTTGAATTTTCTTCATACAATTCATTTCGACTTTTAAAATTGTATGGCAAAAATAATAATTAAATGAATATAATATTACATTTTTGTTATACTTTTTAGGACAACTTATATGATCCTCGCTGTGATCTCTAACCTACAAATCACCGCTGATGGTGGATTCCGAGGGGGTTTTAATTCCTCAAGAGATCTAAAAATACATAATTTAATTTGATAATATTTTGTTGAAAGATTTGTCGTTATGTAGGTACGTACAATTTGAAGACTTTTTCAAAATACAAGTCAATATAAAAATAACTTTTTTTGTTTTTAAATAACTTACGCGTGTACACAATCAGCGTTGAAATTGACAGCACAATTGGTTAGGAAACTCCTGAATTAAACGACCTTATAGCGATATGACGAGGTTTTTTATCGCGTATGACCGACGAAGCGCGCTATTTACCCAACTCTCTTATATCTACATACATATTAATTAATTATCGATAAGAATCTATGCTTATCTGTAATAAATTGATTGTGTTGTTACGGTTCGACGCCCATCAGGTTTGACGTAATTTCATTCAGAAAAAAACCTATATTAATAAAATAGACGTAATAAAAGGTTGTAGAAACGGTACTTGCTATAGATAGGTAATGGTGAAAGAAATCATCGCGAAAGTAGAAATCTTAGAAAAATTAAAAAAAACGAATGTGCCCAGCAGTGAGACGTGGTATAAATATATATCCTAACTAATATAATAAATGCGGTAGTGATCGCAAAATTTATGCTTATGTTAGGTTAATTAAACTTATGCTTCTAATCAGATTAAAAAACATAATATGAATTTTTAATTGGGGTTCTGTACCTATGTTAATATAATATTGAAAACTGCTTTTAGAATTAAATTAAAAATTAAATACGAATATAATTTTAGAATCACAAATTAAAATTTAACCGATTAATGTATACATACATATTGTGTCTTAATTTTGAACAGTGTCATGAGAAAATTTCTAAAAATACATACTTTTTACCAAATTATACATGCAAAAGTAACTATGTTTGTATGTTCAGTTTTCGGGGATAACCCGAAGAAAACTTGGACACTCGAGAATAACTAAACGACTTATTTAATTAATTAATAAACGAAGCCACGAGCTTCTGTAAGTTATCTGAGAAAGGGAGTTCAGGAAGTTAATATAGAGAGACATTCCTTTATTTTTACCACCGCTGGTGTTAGGTTCCGCAAGTCATCTTCTAGTTTTTACGACCGAGTGTCTCTTTTCAAAGCACAACCTTCTCGAGTGGCTTTTGTTTAATAAAGGTTAGTCATAAACTTCAGTCATAATCTTAAAAGTGTTAAATTTTTAATTATTATAACCGACATTAAGTGAGAGATATTAATGTGAAATTATTAATATATATCGCACCTTCGGCAAGACAAGGACATAACTTTATATTCGTATTTAATTTTTAATTTAATTCTAAAAGCAGTTTTCAATATAATATCAATATAGGTACAGAAACCCAATGAAAAATTCATATTATGTTTTTTAATCTGATTAGAAGCATAAGTTTAATTGACCTAACATAAGCATAAATTTTGCGATCACTACTGCATTTATAATATTAGTTAGGATATAATATTTATACCACGTCTCACTGCTGGGCACATTCGTTTTTTTTTAATTTTTCTAAGATTTCTACTTTCGCGATGATTTCTTTTACCATTTTGACGACACGTTTGGTCTAGTGGCTAGTAACCCTAGCTGTTAACCAAACGGTCGCGGGTTCGAATCCCGCTAGGGGCAAATGTTTTATGTGAACATTTTACCTTTGTACCTGAGTCATGGATGTTTTGTATTTATAATATGTATGTATTTACAAAAAAAAAGTAATCTATGTATTATATCAACTGTCTGGTATCCATAATACAAGCATTACTTGCTTACTTTGGAACTAGATGGTACTGTGTGGAATGTGTGAAGATATTTATAACTGCACTTTTTGCAGTTTTACAGGAGAGCCATTGAGTTATTTTTTTTTTGCATTCAACATCGTATCCTTCTGCTTATATTGCTTTTATTTATTTATTTATTTATTATATACAAGGCCCCCAACGAGGCAGACATCCAACTGTAACACATTGTTCAAAATAATTAGCACAAGGCGGATGCCGCCGCAATGGAGAACACCAGCACATCCAAATATTACTATAAAAATTACTGGATTTGATGCGCCTACTCGTGCAAATAATAATAGTTTTTGTTTCATCGAAATCGGGCTAGGATTTCCAAAGTTATAGCGCTGTAAAGTTTCACCGCTTTTAAAATTTTCGTTTATACGCGCGCTACTGCTATGACGTCACAACGCAACAGTCTCTGTCCGATTGCGAGTAATGCGGAGTGTTTACCTTCATAAAATTTGATTGTTGTGGTTTGCAGTTATTATTTTAAGTATTTGTGTTAGCGATTACTTTAAATATTATTGTTATTAAATAAACATAGCGATGGAAGAGAGTTTTGTAAAAGGACAGTCGGATAACCTACCAAAAGTCGACATTTTTATGGTTGCGCGATATCTTAGAATGGTGATTTTGTAGCCGCAGAATAGAGAGAAATAAAACTGAATAAGTAAATAACATAAAGTAAGATTTTCGATCAAGTTTTATTATGAGTTTTTTAAAAACCTTTTTCAATAAAAAATAATAAAAAGGATTTTTAAAGTTTTTTGTTTTATTAAAAGGTTTATTTTTGTCGAGTTTTAAATGGCAGGGGTGACAAATATTTTTTTAATTTCATTTTTAAATATGTACCTATTGATTTTTTTATTTTGTACAAAACAAAAAGTTCATTTCATCCTTCATAACAAATAAACTGAGTGATATGACTTGATCGTCATAAAACATCACTCAGATAAAAAGGGATGTATGCTCTGTAAAATTTCATATTACTCCGACGCATCTGGAACGAACGAACGAATGAACAAACGAACGAATGAACGAACGAACGAACGAACGAATGAATGGATGAATGAATCAATGTACCAACGATAAAATGGATGAATGAACGAACGAATGAATGATAGAGTGAATGAAATGAATGAATAAATAAATAAATAAATAAATGAATGAATGGATAATAAATATCTTCACACATTCCACACAGTACAATCCAGTTCCACATTAAGCAACTAATGCTTGTATTATGGATATCAGACAGTTGATATACTATGATTACTTTTTTTTACGAACATATTATTATTATTATTATAACTACAAAACGTCCATGACTCAGGTAAAAAGGTAAATGTTAACACATAAACATATGCCCCTAGCGGGATTCGAACCCGAGCGAGATCATTAGGTTAACAGCTAGATGCTAGATAGGATAGCTAGCTAGCTATATGTAAGTATGTAACAAAGAAAAAAAAAATAGTGTTTTTGAAGTATTCAACAAATTTCAGATTTATGAAATTCTTTATTGTGATGAACTATTTTCAAAGATACAAAAATTTTGGGAGAGGTGCATAAACAAAAAAAATTATCAATCCTGAGACACAATAAAACTCGATCCGTTCTTTACTATTTTATTATTATGTACCTACTAATAGACTAATTTTAACATGTTATGTTTATAAATAAAAATAAATAGATATTACGTTATGCTAACTTTTAACTTCATAAATTTTAACCACTTTTTCCAAATATTATTACCGCGTGGTACAGAAAAAAAACTATTTTTGGGTTGTTTTCTCATTGGAGTTGGTACACATAGGCACAATACAATATCTGTTAACAATTTTAGTGATGCACTATAAGAAAAACAATTAAATTTATAGCGAGACCGCGAGCGCAACGAGCGAAAGTATGTAGATATGCAGAACCGTGTTACGTTATGACGTCACACGTTAGCGCGATCACCCAAGAGTTGACCCAAGATCACTAGTCGCGGAAGCCGTACTTTAACGTTTAATATCTCAGTCATTTTTGAAGATAGGAAAAAAATAAAAACAGATTATTTTTTCTCGAGTTACCTATTTTGCAGATTTGCTGAAAAAAAAAAATCATTTTGGTTCTCCATTATAGGAAGCTCAGCATGCACCAACAAAAGCCCCAAGCAACATCCTATGTACTACTTAAATCTAATCTAATGTAATCTTGAATGGGAATAAATAATTGAAATATATATTGTATAGTGTTACATTACATGTCACGTCCATCAACTAAATAATAATCAACAATAATCAATAAATTAACAATCGATAAAATCAATAATAATCAAATAAAGTCAAAACAAATTAAGATAAAATGTCAGGTGTCGGAACCACGAACGAGGATGACTCTCTTAATTTTTGACGACGCATCGCTGCGTTTTAAACAATTCTTCATCAAATAAGCTCCATAGACTTGTCAATATTTTTTAATTTAATGTTTTTAAGACATTTCTGCATATATTTTAAGCTTAACTCATTTAAAAAAAAAATTGTAAGTTATACCTTGTCTTACGGAAGGTGCGATATAAATATATTCGTAACAAATTGACAGTGACAGCTTTCTTTAAACTTAATTATTAAGTTAAATTAAGTTTTTTTTTGTAGTGCAGGATCACATTGGGTTCCGCTTGAGTGAATCCTTTAATGTTAAAAAATAATTTCTAAATAATACTTAGCGCCTCTTTCACAAACGTCAAGTAGGCTAAACCGTCACTTAAAGTCACCTGTCACCGGGCATAATTTAGCTGATATACCTTTGTTTGTACGGTAGACGTCCCAAATACTTATTAAATAGAAAATAATAATAAAAATTCGCCTATCGAATGACGCAGTAAACAGAGTGCATAATTCAATAAAACAGAAAATGATTTCTAAAAGTAACTAATCAACACTTTAATTTTAGTTTGTGAAAGAGGCCCTTAGTCTTAATTTCTTATTTAAGCATAATAGAAATTCGTTTGATGGAAGCGTTATTCGAGAACAATTTGATTAAAGAGAAAAGTATCTATCTTTTTATATTAACTAAGAGTGACAATGATAAAACGACAAGGGACTTACTGTACATTTTGAGATATTAAATTGTTTAGGTATGTATTTTATATTAGACAAGTATTGAAAGTAGGTTTTATAGCAAAACGGTTACGTTTTTACTATAAGATTTAAGGTTTAACTTTTTAGAATCATTCATTAAAAATTATGTGGTTTGTCTTAGCGATCAACTTATTATTTATTTATATAAATTTCGCTTTTATTAGCATATATTTTTATGAACCCGGGCGGCAAGTCAATATGCAACACATGTGAAAAAAGAAAATAAGGAAAGATTTAGAGGGCAGATTCTTTTTGCTATTACTTATGACTATTGTTTTTGAATTTTGTTAAAATGTAAGCCGATAAAAATTCCCTTAACGCCATTGTATATAAATATTTCCTTTTTCTTTAATAAAGCGATAGCAAACTTAATAATCTATAACCACAGTAAGTTAACAAAAGGCCAAAAACTTGTTGGAAAATTTGAATTTGATCTTGTAATTTAATCCACAATGTATTTGATCAGTATTGAATGGATTGCCAGGAAACATCGAGATAGAAAATTAGATCGGCCAGTACCTACGTGTGGTTTGAACTGACGAAAGTTAAATGAGAAGATACAAAGTTATCTTCGATTTACAAAATTAATTACTTACGATTTTACACAGTGAATTTGTAACAATTTTAGATTTGATGGATGAAGGGGAATGCCTACTATGATCAGTTTAAAATCTATACAAATAAATAAAATTGAAGTGTCTGTTATTTCATAGTGGTATTCTGTATTCTGTAAGGAGATTATAACTGCCAACAGACGGGTTACCTAAAGTTTGAATGCGAAATACAATGTGCCCTGTCATTCCTTCATTTCCTGTTTTTTATTCTTCACTGTTATTTTATTTAATTTTTTTAAAATTTTATTTTGTTTTTTTTTTTTTTTTTTTTCAAAAGGTACACCAACAGCACAAACAAAAAACTTATAATAGTAAATACAAGGCAATTTTAAGGTATACACAAATAAATTACAAAGTAGAAATTGTGACGAATGACAACATATGCATAACTATAACAATTAATATAACACAAACTTAACTTAAATAAAATAAAATAATGAGAAAAAGAGAACAAAATGAAAAGAAAAGAAAAACACTCAGTTAAATAGTATAGCTGTCAATTTACGCTTAATTTCTGTCGATTTACAATTAAATATATCAATATCAGCATCAGCACCCAACTCGCTGAACAACATTATGTTTTATTTTATTTTCGTAAACATATATCTAATTGAGGTTAATGTAAAACATTGTTCAAAATTATTAAGCGCCCAAATAAAAGTAAACAGAAACTCGACTTGACTCGACTCGATAAATCCTTTCTTATAGACGTAACGAGAAAGACAATTTTGTTTAACGCCTGTCATTAGTCGTGTCCACAATTAAGTCTACTACGACAATAAAAGTATACGGGTTTTTGTGTCTCAAGGGTCACGTAGTGTCGGGCAGAGATTTCTGCTTTTGGTATTCATTGAACCACTACAGTTAGCATTATTGGGGGTTTGGTAAGTACAGAAGGAAAATTGCATTTTGAGCCTTTTAATACTCACAGTGGGCTTTGCCGAAGCTCGTTATCGAGAGATTTGGTAAAACGACAATAAGTATAGTTATATATCTATACTTTAATATAGTACAATTGAAGAGTTTTATTTGTTTTCATATACACTCTGTCGGGGAAACATAAAATGACTCAGTAAAAAGTAGTAGACAGAAAAAATATTATAATTATAGTTATTTTTTATTTAAAATTATAAAGTTACTAGCTGGTGCCCGCGACTTCGTCCGCGTTGAACGATGAAAGGTACCCTATGTCCTGTCTGGTGTCCCAGACAACGTGTATGCAAAATTTCATGGTGAAAACTTTTTTGTAATTTTCTATAGAAACCTTCCTCTCTACATTGGTGAAAACCGCATCAAAATTATTAAAATCCGTTGCGTAGTTTAAAAGATCTAAGCGTACATACATACAGAGGGAGCGACTTTGTTTTATACAATGTAAAGATAAATATACTGTAAGATACTATCGGTTCCGACGTATGTTTTTTGAATAGATTTTTAAATTTAAATTTCAAATTTGCTTCTTCTCAGTTTCTTTCACAGATTGACTTGAACTTAAAACTGATGTTCGTTCAATTTAAAGCGGTCTCTCTCATAATATTTTTCTTTGTAATTGCCTTTCAAAAGGAGGATCCTCAGCCCTCGTTCAAGCGAGATCCCCTCAAATCTGTTGTATAAATGTTATCACTACTAACAAAGGATATTTTTCAATGTCTAAAGAGGAAATTGTTAAAACCAAAAAAAATATACACTTCAGTGATTAACAATATTATGACTGTGAACAAAACCTCTATTAAAAAAAATATATAGCCTAATATATTATGTTATTCGCTGACAATATAGCTTTATTAGAGTTTTTAAAATCAGTTGAGTAATTTTTGAGTTTATCCGTTAAATAAAATCTTTTGTTTATATAAAAAATAAATAAATAATAATAATAATAAAAATATCTCTTTATAATATTATTATTAATGTAGATTAAATCAATAATTGAATGTTTGGAAAACGAAGCGATAAAGTCATGAAGAATTTTATGTCGCTATAAAAACTGTGATGCGTGTTAAATTGGAAATAAAATAGTTATTTATTTGAGATTGGTATTAAATACTTATAAGTACAAAAATTTTCTTCTATTCTGATGAATAATTAGTATTAAAATCAATATCAGTAGGACTATCTAGTCCTACTTCACTTCTTTCACGTAAATACTCGTATTTTACAAACAGATAATTTAGTACATGGATTAAAATATAAAATCGTCTATTTCAGGTGTTATATTTTTCATTTTTCAATGCAGACGAAGTCGTGGGAACCAGCTAGTAATTCATAATTATATATTGTTTGTTCTTAATATTCTAATTAGTTAGCACTTAAACATGAGCCTTCTCAGACTGATTTACTTCTTACTTACTAACAGTATCGTCTGGTATGAGCAATTGGCAAAATGTGTTGTTTCAATTTAATTTTTTTATTAATTAAATATCGTTACACATCATCATTTATTGTCAATTTATGAATAACGAGTATTTCGTGTAATTGGATAAAACTAGATTTATGGCTAAACACAGCGGCGAACGCTGTGTTATTCAATTTATATTTTCCGATAAGTCAACCAAAATGTATAAATATCAATTGTGTTGGACAGGGAGATATTGAGGCTACCGTATCCTATAATTTAACAATGAGCAACGGAAAATCTTTTTATAGCTAGGGGGATGTAGGCCTGATCGTGTTTAGGTAAAACGATTGGAACGTCTATTTAGAAAAAATGTAAGTGGTAAAAAAGGATAAAAATTTCTTTTTAATTTTCGTGTGTTATCCTATTTACAAAATCTGAAATTTTGATTACCAAATTCTCCAGTGTAAGTTAAAAAAACCAATGGCCTGGTTTTGAGCGATGTCCTTTATCAGTAAAAAAAAAATAAACAACAATTTTTACCAAAATATTTTAAAACTCCTATGAATTTCAAACTAGGCTAAAATCTCATTTCGTATTGAGGGAGCATCAATGTATTTGTTTGTCTTAATTTGTAATTTTCAGGGTATTTGATTTATTGAGTAATTTGAATTTCAAAATCTTACAGTGGTGTCTCCAAATATAGCTGCCATCACTTTTGAATAAATAAATATATGAATACACAAGTTTTTCAACATAATTTTTGAAATTACAAACCTTGTTTGAAATTACAAATGTTTTTATGATCGCTGATTCAAACATAACTTTGTACGGCATCTATATATTAATAAGTATTTTAAACGGGGGTAACGTTTCTATGTTTTTTATTTGTTTGTATGTAGGAGGTAATCTTCGAAACTACTAATCCGATTTTTAAAAAAATCTTTCACTAATAGAATAGAATTTTAGGTTAGCTAAATATTCCAATAGGGCCCCAGATATCTAAAAATAAAGATCCAATGCTTGGCAAAAGATTACATATTACATATTTTTACATATTTTGTCGGGCTTTATATATTTAATTTTTCAACGGGGACGAAGTCGCGGGTTCCGGTTCCGGACTTGTCTCCGGTTGTGGATTACCTGAAGTATCAAGTTTTAGGTTTCAAGTGAAATTCAACCTTGGCAACCTTAACAATATTATGTTAAGGTGGCGATTATAATTATGTTCTTTCTACATTATCCAAGTAAGTTACTTGGACCAGGGGTGGATCGGAGTTGTTGCCTCGGCAGAGCCCGGTCCACCCCGCTCAAAGGGCAAGGAGGCACCGGGAGTTTTAGTGGGTAGGGGCCAGTTCTGCTTGCTACATGCGCAAGCGGAGTATGCTGGTCGACCCCCACACACCCCTGCCGCTTAGCCAGCGGCAGGAAGTCAGTAAACGGATTCCTCCTCGATAAAAAAAAAAAAGTAAGTTACTTGGATAAAGATCGCATAGGTATAATGCGCATGGTCCGGATGTTTGAAAACTTTATCCGGGCAGACTTTAGAACAATTTCCGCTGTGAACGGTTCCCGTCCCGCATCGTATGGATGGACCTCTATAAACGGTAGTTATACGTGTCTGTTATTAATAATAGGATAGGATATTTTTGTCAGGCGTCAATTTTTTAATTTTATGTTGGACAATCCTTCGGGAACAGTATTTTTTTTTCTATATGAAAAGTATACTATACTGATCTAGGACCTCTCTGCAGTCCTGTGGGAAAGTTCGGGTATGGAGAATTTTCTCAAGAATTCAGTACGAGTAGGAGTCTATATATTGACTAATTTGACTATATGTCCTCTTCTGTATCCCTGATAACGTGTATGCAAAATTTCATGATGATTGGTTGACAGCCTCACACATCAATCTTTGATTGTTCAGTTGCGCTAATTTATCACATAATAATATCTATTTTTATTTACATTTATTAACAACTGAGAGAACATTAATATGACGAGATAATAATAAGCATTGCTAAGCCACCACCGACTTGGTAAACGTCAAGGAAATGGGTGACAGATTTATGTTATATAAATGTCATTTTCACAAGCACGTAACAATATATGCAAATCCCGAATGCGAGGCTTTCCGAATAATAAGCGGTTGACGTGATTGATGAGTCTAGTTCGTCGTTTTTATTCATTCTGTTATTGAATTTTATTTGTTTATTAGAATGCTCTTGACAACTGTCAAGAGTCGAATGAATATTTGACAGTTAGACAGTAAAAGTTCCATTAAAGTTTTCATCAGATTACAATATGAATTATTCTAATTTTGAGCTCTGTTAAAAGGTTTATAATGGTCACCATTATGGTAAATAAAATTTTACAATAACTTAATTTGTGGAAGCGTTGAAAGCGAAAGTTTGTATTAATTTCAATTAGCGAGGGTAATTTATTTTACGAATATTCAAAAATTCAAGACACGTTCTGTTTACGGAAACTATGGAAGGCGCTCGGTTAATTTTGTAAATTGCTACTGTACAAATTGTTTAGTGTTTAGTTAAATTATTTCAAGTTTACTTACTTTGACACTGCCACAGAAGATTAATCTCAAATGACTAGATAATATTTAAAGTTGTATTTTTTACTAATACATTCAGAACAAAATAGCAAATATTTATAAAATGTTAAGTTGGTTTTGTGTACCTTTCAAAAACTCTAAAAGTTCTACACCGATTTTAATGGAAGGAGGGACAAATGAAGAAGATTATAAAATTTGCACCCCGCTAATAAAAAATGAAAATTTAAAAATTCTAAGTAGTGCCATAAGCCAAAATTCTAAATAGTGCCATCTTTTCAATAATTTAAAAAGACTTCCATTGACACTATGAAGCTTTTAAAATAATAATAATTTTTAACAGTATGTTAAAAAATATTAATTTTAACATACTGTTAAGGAATTAACTAATAAAATTTTCTTAAATAAATAATTAAGTTGAATTATTATTATTTATTAATATGACAATAAACGACGACGTCTGTCGAATTTAACATTTAAAAAATCCTTCACGTAATCTATATAGTTATCCATTCAGAAATTCTCGGCCTACAACTCATCAACATGAAATAATCATCAGAGCCTTTGAAATCTTACGCTTTACAATTGTGTCAATATTTAATTCCTATTTCACAAATTCCCTTACAAAATTTTGGCTTCAACAAACCGAACGTCGAAACGTAAATCTTTCCATAAAACAAATAAAGAAAACACAAAACGAATTTTTCCTAAAAATTCCCTCAAATGAGGAAGTTTCTCGAGATTCAAACAATCAAGCAATTGTAATATAAAATTTATACAAAAGTGAGTTAAATTAAAACAATTTTAATTCGCTTAAATTGATACTTGGGTTGCGTTGGACAAAGTCTCAAAGGCGAAACTGTGTCACCTTCTGCGCCGCTAGCATGGATCATTGCCTCTTTTGTAATTGTTTAAACGGAAAAAAGTCAAACAGCTGAACATACTACAGCTGAATACTTTCAAAAGCTGTGAATACAGGAATTCCGGTTGCTAATGAAATAAAATGGGAATTGTCATGAATGATTCTGTTTCCGTTACGGAACAACAATATAAATGTCTCTTGTCTAATTTAAATTACAAAATGGAATGAAGATTTTTTTCGTCATCTTCCCTTTCTGTTTCATTTATTTTGTCTCCTTTTTCACGTCTGTTAAATTTATTACCTATTTATAATGAACTAATATTCGCTCACTGGTCGACATTGGACCATGATAAATTCGAAGGTGAAAAAAAGATGTATGGATGGATGTTTGTTACCCTTTCACGCAAAAACCGCTCAACGGAATTGGATGAAATCTGACACACAGATAAATTATTACCTGGATTAACATAAAGGATGCTTTTTATCCTAGAAAAATGTTAGGTTCCCTAGGTTATACTCCATGTTAGTCTCTCAGCTCTCAAGTAAGTTTTTTCGCAGGTCTTATGAATTGTTAATTTATTAACGCGGACGAAGTCATGGTCAAAAGCTAGTAAAGATAAACAAGTAAATGTCAATGTTAAATAAATAAAAAAAAACGTAAGCCTCCGAGGGAATTGTTTGTTTCAAATTTTGAACGTCAAAAGTGTGTACCTAATAAAATATTGATAAATGTTTGTGCTCTATCTAAATTAAAAAAAAAAATGTTACTGACTTGAAATCTCGTGAGGATATTACCGCAAGAATATTTTTAACTTGGTCTTTTAGGAACTTGATTTATGGAATTGTAAAAAAATGTAAAAAAATTCTCTAAAAAAATTAAATATTAGACGCTTTTTGAACCATTAACAATGAAGAACGTTTTTAGCAATATCATGAATTAATCATCGAAATTAATATTACTTATAATACGTTTTCTATGCAAACATGTCAAACTGAAATACCACTCAGTATTCTTTTAATTTTTAAGAATGGGTATAAAGCAAACAAAATTTGTAATTTCACCCGCGTGGCTCCTTGGACACGACAGTGACACAAAATACTTATAACTACGCACAACATGCGACGGAAGATAGCGCATCTCGCTCAATAAAAATGTTATAAGTGCCAAAAGTATTAAATATTAATTATTCGTAAACTACAATGTCAAATGAAAAATTTTTACATACAGCCTTAGATAATATGTGAAGTGAAATTACTGATACACTTTTAGCTTTGTAATGTGAGTCATTTTGAAAATAAAACTAAAATGGATGGAAATGAGAGCTCACTTGGTGATTTTTTTCTGTCGAGAAAATTTCATTATATTATGTTTTTTGTTACAGACGTCACTTAAAAAATTAATTAAATTATACTTTGTTTACTTAGATAAAATTCAAATCTAGGATTGGCTATTTCTTTTTATACCCGCTCTTAAGGCGAAGTACTTGCTCATTTTTCCGTGAAATGTTTTAAATCATAATGTAAGCCGTATCCAAACATATTCCAAATATTAAAAATACAGTGTAAGTCAACAATTTAAATAAGGTCAACAGTCAATAAATAAAATAGAGTTAGTCAATTGATACATATATAAAAAATTAAAAAAACTATAAAGAAATATCGTATCTAACTGCGTAAATATTTAAGGAAATAGTATTATTTTTGTTATATCTTATAGAAAAGGAAAATTAATATACCACAGACTAGGCAAAGTTTTAATTGCTATATAAAAACGTGACGATGAACAGTTGGTAACAATCATGGCTATCTTTTACTTTTGAAGCTGCAGCACGGAAAAGTATAATTTTTTGGAATTATTTTTTGGAATTCTTCAGCCAAGATACACGACTGCTTACATCTGTTGCCTTACATTTTATGCACCATTATCTAACTCGTTAAACTACAAAAATAATTAATTAAATTGGCAGTACTTTTATAGACAGAATAAGAATTATTGTATCTATAAATTTACTGGCGATTTATAGAAAAGAGACTATATACAACGAATGAACTATATACAATGAACTTTAGAAACGTACTTACTATTATTCCATAATCTTAGTGTACCTATTCATATAATTTTCTAAGAAATGAAACGTTTTTCATATCTTATTTAATTCTTCTGTGCACAAAGGCCAAAGATAACCTGCATCTGACAAGATATTATTAAGACTAGAATTCAATTAACTAAGAAAAACTGCAGTTTAAGGGAAATATGTATAAACTAGCTGGCGCCCGCGACTTCGTCCGCGTTAAAAAAGAAAAAAAGTAGCCTATCCTGTGTCCTGTACGTGTAAATGTTTCATGAAAATCAGTTAATTCGTTTAAGAGTTATGGAGGAACATACATACAGAAAAAAATTGTAAAAATGGTCAATTTAGTTTCAGTATCATGTTTAGAGCCTATAAACACGATATCTCTGAAAACAAAGTAACTTACTCCATGGCCAACCCTTACTGATTTATTATTAGTATTGATTGATGATGATTGGCATTCTGTACCGGTGGTAATTATAAAGATATTTATTATAGTCAAATAGTGTTTTTTTTTTTGTGTTTCTAAGCAACAAAGGGATTTCATTTTGTTATTTGTTTAAGGGCCTCTTTCACCAACTACCACTAAAGTATTGATTAGTTACTTTTAAATGACAGTTTGGCCTACTTGACGTTTGAGAAACAGGCGCTAAATATAATAAATTTACAACTGTGTTAAGTACTTAAGTATATTTTTGCCATGACAAAAAAATAAAAAAATAAATAAAAAAAATCGTTCCCTGGACAGCTGAGAGTTAAGGTAAGCACGCTCGTCAAGCACCGCTTAATGGTAATTAAATCGTTTGAATAAACAATATAAACTCCATCTTATAGATCTCCATTCCTTTTTTCAAGACTATATGATGTAATTTCCCTTAAACGCGGAAACAACGAGACAATCTAAACTAGGAGTATGCTATTTGCAATTCCTATTAAGCATTATAAGCAAGACGATATCAAATTCTGACCCAACTAACAAGATAACAACTTGGTTAATACCCAGAGGATGAGGGACGTGGCAACCCGTTATAATTTAATATTAATAGTTATAATATAAATAGGTTATTCAAGATAAAAATGTATGTACTAGCGACTAGCCCCCGGTTTCGTACCTTTTAATTGTTTATCGCTCTTGTTTCGATTGCAATAACTTTAGGCAAGGGTAAATAGGCAATCCGACGAGCCATCTTATTTTACCGAAGGGTCGAACCGCACATGGCAAGGAAATTATTACCTCCGAGAGACACGGATACAATTTTTTTTCTGCAAATTATATACCTATACAATCCTTCCTCGTTTATCGCTCTTTCGATTAGAAGAAACAGTACAAAAATGTCATATATCTTGTCAATATCTTGTCATGGCATTTTATATAATGTAAGAGAATAACTTTTTAGTAGATATCGTAAGAATTTGAGGAAGTAAGGATAAATTATAATTAAGTAATTAATTATAAATTAAGTAAGGATAAGTAAGGAGTCAGTTTTTTTTTTCAAAAACGGTTATAGATATTATATTTATAACCGTTTTTGAAAAAAAAAACTGACTCTCATCCGACAAGTGGTCAGTCTGTTATGGTTATTTTTATTTGAAGGAGAACCTTTAAAATCAACGAAAGCAATTTATTAATGCAAAAATATGCGATTTTGTTTTATCATAAAATAATAATAGTTACGTATAAAGCTCACATACTTAACATCTCTGTTTATTTCAAAGATGTCACAAACGAAATAGTTCGCATGACTTCCATATTGTGTGGCATGTGTATGAAGACTTAACCTGGATAATGTCTCCATACTCTCGCGTTAAGTTATTCGAAAACTTTCCGTATTAAATACCTTGTTAACTAATAGCTATTAAAAATCAAAAGATCGCAATTTAGGGTGTAAAGTTTTTACCTACATACACGCTGAAAATTTGAACCTTTGATATCATCGGCTTTGAATAATGAATCGCGCCTTTACAATTGCAGTTTCCAATAAAACAAATTGATGAAGCCAATTTTTGTATTGAAATGTGTCCGTGCGACACAATAGCCGAGCGCCGCGAGGATTTCACACATGATCTCTTTCAATTTATTGCTCAATAGTTTTTTGCGGTGGCCGCTAAGCCGCTATTTCACGGCGGACGAACGGGAGCGCTACACAATTGCGTCTCCTCTATTCGAGTTTGTCCGCTGGACCCGATAGGATTTAAATTTAGACGCAAATTGTAATCAAGTGGCTATAGACTTGGTTATTTATTTTCAACTAGCGACCCGCTCCCAGCTTCGCCCGCGTTAAGTTATTCTGATCGCTACCAAACTTCACAGGATTACCCGGATTACTAATCTAAAGATTGTCTGAAAGTTTCATCAAAATTCAGCGGTTTTGGAGTAAATAGGGACACATACATACACACACACATTGCCTTTTATTATTTTATGATGTATTTTGATGATAATACACATGCCTTCGAACGGCGAAATTGTTTTTTATGTAAAAGCCGTGAGACTGCTGATGGTCGACTTTATGGTAAGTGGCTACTCCACAGGTGCTGCAAGTGCGCTGTCGACTATAGTTAGGATTAAGTATAAGGATAATAGAAACACAACAGCACAAATTATACTATTTCACTATGGTTTTCTGTAATGGAATGGCCACCTTCACCTTGTTTTTCAACTTTTATCTCGTCAGTTTTGGCAACGCACTTGCATTTCTTTAGTTTTCCTTATGGTAGGCCACGGTAAGTTCCCATTCCCATAAAAATCTAGTTCTAGATATAATATGTATATTTCCTTTTCATATTTTTCATACTAATTAATTTTGACTCAAAATTACTTACAGACAGAATCTATAGTACATGTATTCGTGTCACAACGAATATACGGTGAACCCCACTGCATATAAAGATGTCATGAAAAGTTAAAAATCAAATGAATTCTATTAAATCGAACAATTTCTGTATGGTACAAAGTTGTACATTTCACTGCAGTGTGAGAACCAACTCGCTGATAAATTACCTTGGAGGGCAGAGAAACTGCGTTTCTTAAATTTAACATTGACAGTCCGTCATACGGTTAACTATCATAGATTAGATAGTTATTCAATCTAATAAAAAGTTACAAACTTTAACAATAAATAACATAATTTTACTTTCAATTTGTTTATCCACCCTTAAAGTCTGCAATAAAACGTACCAAGGGTACATTTAATCTTCCAATAGTAATCTTGGAGAATGGTAAGAATAATATCCAACATTAGTCTTGACTTGAACAAAACACGGTGTTCATTACAAGAACGAGTCAATAAGTCTCTTACGCATTGTTACTCAAGAAAGCAGTAGAAAAATAAAAAGGTCAAACTGTCGTTATTAATAAGGGTAAGGGAATAACAACTCGTTCTGAGCCCGATTTATTTGTTCAATACAAAATCAACTTTCGGTAAGTAAGTGTTACATATTATTTTTGAACAATTTCTTTTGTCCGACTCTGATGAAAATTACAGTAGGTACCTACTTATATTTTCGACCTTTTTTGTGGACATAATTCCATTTTAATTTCTTACTCCACTTTACATATTCAGGTTAGTCTCTTATGGTTTTAATCTGTCAAAAAATATGAAAATGTATTATTAAATGCTAATCGTCGAAGAAATTTCACTAATTTTCCTTATAAAGGAAAAAGGCCACTTGTCCAGCGCCATCTATCGCCGAGTGCGACTGAAACGGTTGTTAGGTGTAAGTTGATTTTTTTTATAATCTGTGTTTATTCTTTGTCTTTGTAGCGACTGTACGAAAGAAAATTAATATCAATATCTGTATTTATTAGTAAGCAGAACCGCAGTTTTGATAAATAGACATGAAACAGGTAGCTTAATCAACTCGACAGTTAATTTACTGAAATGATAATATTTGGTGAAAATTGAAAATGTGTGTGACAGATTCAATTATCACTGCTATTCTATTGGTAAATTATCCATAATGCAAATGAAATAAGTTTAATAGAGACACTTAAATCATCACTGCAAGTTTAACTTTAGTATCGTATTATAATTATGCTATAGGAATTCTGAAAATAAGTATTTCTTCTGTACGTGTGTATGTCACTGAACTCCTCCTACACGGCTGGACCGATTGTGTCTTCACTTATAATTATTATAAAAAAATCGCATTCGGCGTCTGTCTGTATCTCCGCTAACTTCTAAACTACTCGACGAATTATATATGATTTAGTTATAGCAGATATATATATAGATATATATTATATAGATATAATTAGTTATCGACGAATTATATAGATATAATTAGTTATAGCAAAAAAAAATTGCATATTTATCTTTAAAAAAAATAAGGTTGGATAAAAGAGTAATACTTAGTTATATTAGCTCTTTGTCGTACTTACGATTTTCGTGCCAACTTACACTTTTTAAATAACAATTGCAAATAAAAATAAATAGTTTTAAAGATCAAGATCCCTAAGATTTTAGTATGTTTTTAAAATGTTTCAAATTCACAAATAAACAAAAAACTCTTTTTTTTCTCAAATGAAACTGCATTTCTTACAAAATAATATATTTAAATGAAAGGAAAAACGAAAAATATTATGTAAAAGGTTACAAAAAAAAGACCAATTTGCATTGTCACTCACGGTCCAGACTCTTATGAAAATCTCACACAGTGATACCTGTCATATCTTTAATAAAATGCCATATCATATTACTCGTGTCCTTTGTACAATGACTATCCAACTAGAATGACTTCTGGTGTCAATTTAAGTTATTTCGTAACTTTTTTACATTACATTGTTTTTCCTTTTTCATTGGCTATAATTATTATAGTGATTTATTTATTTAATAGCTATCGCCCGCGATTTCGTCCGCGTTGAAAAAGAAAAAAGTAGCCTATCTTGTGTCCTGTACGTCTAAATGTTTTCATTTATCCTATCCTGTGTCCTGTACGTCTAACTGATTTTCATGAAACTTGGTAGATAACCAAGTTTCATGAAAATCAGTTAATTCGTTTAAGAGTTATGGAGGAACATATACGTACATACAATACCTACACACACACAGATTTATTATTAGTATTGATTTCATATCAGTACAGCTAACATTACAGGGCCCAAGACCCAAAACTACCCAAGACGATAGCGCAATTATTCCTATCTAGGTAAATAGGTATACATTATACATAATAATTATCTCCTATCATATTTTTGTAATTTATTATTACAATAATAACATTACACATTTGTGAATTCACTCAGCACGTGATAGATGTTTTCATGTGAATGTGTGACGGACGGGTAAACACAGACGAGTCAAAAAATGAAAACTTTTTTCAAATAAAAAACTTGAATCACATTATTAGATATCTGAACATCGAAAAATGTTGTTTGGGTACATTGAAATTTTTAATCTATTCTAATAATATAAGGAGGTAAAGTTTCTATATTTGTTAACCTAATTTAATTCATCTAGATATTTCATTTTCAAATATATTAATTTAATATTCTATAAAAATATATTCATTTAATTATCTATTTTTGTTTATAATGCATAAAAGTTCTTTTTTAACATAATTAAATACAATAAAAATAAAAAAAAATGTTTAAAAAAATATCAAAGAATTTTAAATAGACATTTAATCAGATATTGCAGAACGCGATAAAAGCTCAACAGTTGCTCCGGACGATAACATTTTTACGAGCAGACTTAGGGGATATATAAAACCAGACTTGTACAGCGTGATAAAGCAAAAATAGCCGATACGTGTTTATAGACCATACCAGTCAAGTGGGCAATACGTTTTAAATTATATTTTATCTTAATGTCAACAACTTTAGATAAATGAAAGAAATGCTTACCTAATTTTTCAATTGTGAATATTACATTGAAATAATAAAGCAAGTAAAAAAATAGTAATGATTTTTTAATACTTTAATACTTTTTAATACTTTTAATCTTTGTTCTTGCATTTCTTGTTACTTGGCATTATTCTATAATAGAGGTAGTCCAGTGGTATACATTCGATCATAAACAAAAAACTATACATATCACATACGAGTGTCAAACACGTATAATTTTTATTTTTACTAATTTAATGTATATCATACTCGTATAAAAATATTAGCTTCTCTATGTAAACTTAGTGTACTAAGTTTTACACTCCTCCGTCCTCAAAATTTTCTTAAAAAAAAAAGGATCCAAAATTTTGGCTTCGGTTAATATCTCTCTATTCAACTTAGTTTCAATCGATTTTAATAGAATACAGTAGCCATTAAAACATGTATGTATATGTCACCGTATAATTGTACGAACCGTTAGTTCGTAATTTATCTAGTGAGATTATAAACTGTCGACAGATTGTGAACGGACTTTAAAATTTACAATCTAACGCTCTTCTAACGCTTATATTTTCGTAAGTTTATAAACCGACCATGTCTAGCTGTCAGTTTATTATCTTACTATCTCTAACCCGTCAATTACAAACAAATGAACCAATCACTGCACAGTCTTACAATTTATCACTCGCGAAATTGTAAGCAGTCCATTGATTGGTCGGCGTTATAGGTGGCACGTGGAATTATTTGTACCACTGGATCTAAATGGAACTTTCTTTTTAGTAATAACACTTTTTCGACACCAATAGTCATAATGTCATGTTTTTTAGCATGATGGTATTATTTATCAGATGGTCGCCTTCCCTGACCTTTAGCTAAATTATAGTCTTCTATTAGTATAATCACACTTTTAATTTTTCCATTAGTCCATTCCCACTTCTTACTATTTTGTTTATGTCCACTGTGGTACTTTTGTAGATCTACAAAATTGAAGTTTTGTTAATAAGTTGTTGTACAGTGAATTGTTGTTGGTCAAAAATCACAATTTGACGGCTAGTCATGGTCAGTTTATAAACTTACGAAAATTTAAGCGTTAGATTGTAAATTTTAATGTCCGTTCACAATCTGTCGACAGTTTATAATCTCACTAGATAAATTACAAACTAACGGTTCGTACAATTTTACGGTGATATGACAATATAGTTCAGCCATTAAAACATGATATTTCTCGAACTTTAGATCTAACTTCCAGCTAGGTCGGTCCCGCTGCAATCAAGTGCTGTACTCTAATAAATTCTTGCGGGATCGGCAGCGTTCCTGCATATACCCCGTAGTGTTGTTTATTTCCTTGGAAGACAGTGGACCATTAATTAGGCCGTAATCCTGTCTTACGTCCATTTTTGTAGATATTTTTGTGGATCTTATTAAAGTCAAGTTAAAAAATTATTTACAAAATTAAAGACAAACTACATTTATTAATAAAATTTACGCAATTAGAATAAAATTATTAGAAGAATCAACTTATAAAAAGAAAGAATAATGCAAATAATTTGTTATTTGCTTTAGTTTTACATTCAAATTTAACTTTTTCATTTACATGAAAAGATGTTTATTAGGAAGAAAATAAAATATGAATGCAAAGATGAAAAATTCCTTCACTCGTACTTTATATTTCACAAACGCGAACTGTTTTTATTCATCTTGAACAAAAATACGTTTGATTTTTCCGAGATTGTCACCGAGTCAATTGAGTGCTAAAATTGGTACGCTGCAAACAACATTTTATTTATAACAAAGCTTGGATGTTGAAAAATATAATTTTGTAGCGTCCGTTTGTTTCTTCAGACGTTATCGGTATCGCATATCGCGTCGTTTGTTCCAGTTCAATATAGTTTGAATCCCTTGACACAATACCTTTTATAAATCTCATATTATATACTTCGTACTATATATTTATTTAATTGATTGCGTTATTTGTAAACAAGTTCAAGGTGCCTTAGACATATGTTGTTAATAATTAAGCTTATTTTCATATGTATTGTATAAAGTCTTGTTTAAAGTATTTTATGCTGTCTGAAATTCACAATATCTACTCATAGTGATCACAATTATAAAGGATAACAGAAAGGAGAACACATGTTTTCCTCTAAGCTTTGAAATGAACCAAAATATCACAATACGTTTCACTGGACGAGTTCCATTCGCTTTAGAACACGTCTGTGTACATTTTTTAATATTTATACGAGTAGACGAAGCACGTAGACACCCTTTTGCGACTCTCGTCATCTGTTGTGCGAAGCGTGAATTAAAAGAATCTAGTTTGAAACAATTTGGGAAATTTTAGACATTAAAACGCGTATGATTAAAACAGTTGAAAATATCCAACAATTATGTTTTGCTTTGTATTGCGTTTTGTTTAGAATATTAAGGTTATTAATTTCTTTTTTGTTAAGGTGCTGCAAGAGCGTTACTTTAGCATTGTATGATTGTGGGATTTTGAAATAGAAAATTTGAAATTGAAATTTGAAAATGTTTGAAAATGTTTTCTGCAGAAAACATTTTCAAACATTGTTTTATTGAATTGAAAAGATATTGAATTGAGTGACTAAAATGCATTTATGTCACTATGCATTTTAGTCCATCTTCTCGTGGAAGTAGGTGTGTAAACATCATACTAAAAGTATTTTTGCTAGAAGTTTACAGAAGTAGGAATTCAATAAGTATTTTAAAATGGAACGCGCGTGTGGTCAGAGTAAACTCCACCGTTGTAAATCTAAAAGTAGACTATACGACTGGAACGCGTTCAATTACTTGCACTCACTTAATTCAATCACTTGAAACCGAACCGACAATAATAAATGCTCGGAAATAAAAGTTTTTTTACATAGTTACATTTTTTTTACAAAACGGATTTTTTACATCTTTGGTGCCGACAGTAACTTTACTGTAATCTATTTGGACTGACAATCTATTTGTCATTTTTAAAAAAAATAAAAAATAAAATTTTATTTAATACAAATTTTACATATTAATAGATATTAACAAATTAAGTTTATTTATAAAAAAAAAAAACTAAATTTAATTGGAAATAAACATTACAAATTTATTTAATAACCTGGTCAGCAAAGCCTTGCTATACAAAATTAAAAAAAAATATTAAAACAATAAATAAATATGAACAATTACATAATTTTGTATTGTATAAAAAAAGAGTTAGAAAATGGGCATAATTTTTTTTATGTAAGATACTTACTAGGTGGCTACTGTAGCCTATTAAAATGCGAGTACGAGTAAGTATTGCAGCTGTAGAAACTGCAAGTGCGTTGTCATAGTTAATAGTATAAAGGATAAGATAACGAGGGGATAAGGAAATTATCATCCCTTATTCATTCACCGCGACACTTGTGCTGATTTTTCTTTGAGTTCTTATAAGGACCACCTCCTTATAGTGTCGCCCGATTGTTTGTACTTTATGACTGTGACACGAAGTGTACTATTACCACTACTAATAAAATTCTGAAGACAGATAATCCCCATTCAGAAAACAACCGTAATGATAGCATATGTGCTGTTACTGATTCACTTCATCGCGATCAAGGAAATTGTGACCTCTCCGATGATTATCTACCTATATCTATACTAATATTATAAAGAGGAAAGATTTGATGTTTGTTTGTATTGAATAGGCTCCGAAACTACTGGACCGATTTGAAAAGTTCTTTTACCATTAGAAGCCTCCCATTATCCCTGATGAACATAGGATACTTTTTACCGTGGTAAAATGCTTCATTCCTACGGGAAAACGGGTAATATGACAACGGGTAGTAAGAATTATCCTTCCGTACTTATCTTTTTCACATAACTTCTAAACGGCTGAACCGATTGGGTTGAAATTTTATATGGGTATTTCAATGGTTTCCTGGATGATTTAAAAATACAATTGATTCCGGTAGGTGGCGCTGCTGTCGGTATGTCAACTACTAAACGGCTTGGCCGATTGGGTTGAAATTTTGTATGTGTATTTCTATGGTTTCAAAGACACGAATTTATTATAATTTATAATTACGCGGACGAAGTCGCGTGCAACAGCTAGTGAGAAATATGTCTAATTTTAGTACAAAAAAAGACGTTGTCTAGTAAACGATTGGGGATATTGCCTTATAATCTATTAGCGGTAGCTTTATTAAGAAAAATAAGCCGATCCATCACTGTTAGGTATTGATTGATTGACGAGACACATTTGCTTTTTCACACCTGTTACAAAGTTGGTAACAATTACACAAATAGCGGCCGAATTAATTCTATATATTCTTCCTCTTCGTTAACTTTATTATTAACTATAAACACGCACCCCGGCTTCGCGCAGATGCTATTTTTCTGCAAATTATATAGAGAAACCTTTCTCGTTTTCGCTCTTTCTATTGGTGAAAACCGTATCATAATCCGTTATGTAGTCTATAAGTAGTTAGGGAAAAAACAAACATAGGCGGAGAGCGATAGTATTGTTATAAAAGTTAATATATTTCATTATTGAAAAATGCCGTGAGCTTGTGTGAGCCCCATTTTAAAAATTACGATTTTATGAGCAACACGTTCTTTTATTTTCACGTAATTTAGGTATTTGTTTATAATTAGAATTTCTATTTCAAGAACAAATAATAAATTGTTCGTCCAAGGGCCTCTTTTACAAACTACAATTAAAGTGTTGATTAGTTACTTTTAGAAATCATTTTCTGTTATATTGAATTATGCACTCGGTTTACTGCATCATTCGATAGGCGATTTTTTTAATTATTTTCTATTTAATGTTTGGGACGTTTACCGTACAAACAAAGGTATATCAGCTAAATTATTCCCGGTTACCGGTGACTTTAAATGACAGTTTGGCCTACTTGACGTTTGTGAAAGAGGCGCTTATTATATCATTCTGATCATGAGTTTATTCTTGAACACAAAATTTTTAATAACCTGTATGTATAGTATGTTTTCCTGTTTTTCCACGAACCATAATAAAACACAATATCATAAATCTCAATTTTCGATTGAACGCTTCGAGCCCAAATAACATGTCAACCCCTTTTGCGAGATTCATATGTTTCGTTGTTGTTTTCCATTAAAATTTCCAATTAACATTACACGTTAAATACGAAGGAATCTAGGGAAATAACTTTTTGTCCGCATAATTCTGGGAAATTTGTGTTTGGCGTGGAATTTTGTGTTTGGCGACCTTTATTTATAGCTGGTTAACTTTGAATGAAATACAAAAGCTGTCAAAACACGTTTAAAACTTTTTATGTTAAGGAGTGAAAGCTTTAATTACGTTTATATTTTTAGTATTATGTGTTGTTATTTAAAAAAAAACACTGGCTATATGTTATCTAATTTTAACAACAGAATGTGTCGGTGTTTGAATGATTTTTTTTTTTTAATAAAATCTACTATTTTATACACATAGTCCTTGTTCACATTTAAAATCACTAAAATTATTAAAATGAAAAAATAAAAAACACGAATTAGGAAGTCAGACTGAATTTAGACCGACATCCTTCTCATTGGAAAATTCTACGAATTGTTCATATAAACTCATAAAAACTCATAAAAATTGAACTGTGGCAAATCAACAACTGTGGCAAAACAACAACAAGCCC
The DNA here is from genome assembly GCA_945859745.1 of Synanthedon formicaeformis. Taxonomy (NCBI): domain Eukaryota; kingdom Metazoa; phylum Arthropoda; class Insecta; order Lepidoptera; family Sesiidae; genus Synanthedon; species Synanthedon formicaeformis. The sequence continues at coordinate 2,678,430 of OX243963.1, forward strand.
TTAATATTATATTGATTAATATATTTGAGTGTTAAGTAATACCACACTGTCAAGTCTACTAGGCTAAGGGCCTCTTTCACCAACTACAAGTAAAGTGTGGATTAGTTACTTTGAGTAATAATTTTATGTTTTATTAAATTATGCACTCGGTTTAGTGCATCCTTCGATATGCGTTTTTTTATTATTATTTTCTTTTCAATGTTTGGGACTTTTACCGTACAAACAAAGGTATATCAGCTCCATTATCCCCGGTTACCGGTCTTAGGACAAAAGACCCTTATAGGACTTAAGTAGGCTAACCGTCATTTTAAGTCACCTGACACCGTGAATAATTTAGCTGATATAACTTTGTTTGTAGTGTAAAATTCCCGAACATTAAAAAGAAAATAATAAAAAAAATCGCCTATCGTAGGATGCCACTAAGCCGAGTGCATAATTTAATAAAACATACATTTTACTTGTAGTTGGTGAAACAGGCCCTTAATTTTAATAAATAAAAAAAAAAATACATATTGCAACCCTTTGATAGTAAAAAAAGTGGCCATAATTAAAGAACAGTGGTAATAATAGGTACTTTTAGTGCGCAATACTTCTGAAAACTTTATTAAGGCTATATGAGTAATTTCATCAGTTTCATAAAACAGTAAAAATATGTTATATACGGATTATGTCTCCACAATAATATTAGCATCTCTTTTATGAGCGCATTTACCGGTTTTACAACAAACTTCGCAGTAATGACATCAAACAGTTATCTATATGTAAATATCACCGCGAAATTATCCAGTAAGAGGAGTATGTACGAATCGATATAAAAGTTATATTAAGACAAATCTCTGCGAATAAGATTGTTGAAAGCATACTCACATAATATGACAAATAACTTTATGATTCACATAAAGATTCAACTGGCAATAAACGTATTCACTGTAAATTTTGAAATTAATAAAAATTTTACAATAGCTTTATTTAGATTTAAAAAAAAAACCTCTTTTTTATAGAACCGGCTTCAAAAAGATAAATTCCATTATTATTATTATTATTTTATGTTAAGGTCGGCAGACAGACTGACAGTCCACTGGTGTTTATAGGTTTCTACCGTCGTCTAAACACAAGCAACGCCACAGGTGGTTAGGATGCTAAATCGAGCGTCGTGGAGACCTATTGGACTTTGAAGATTGGATGGTAAGAAGAAAAAAAGGTTATATGAAGTTTTTCATTTCAGCGGTGGGGTGAGCGTCTACAGGCGTTCAAAATTTTGTAGGCACTGTATTTTAAAAAATCCTCCATATAATCGTCAGATTAAGAATCAGCACGATCAGGAATTTAGGCTGAACCGTATATATGAAAATCTGACGCGCTCGAGTATTACAAAATGAGAATCGTCAAAAATATTTTTTGCATTTTCAAAAAGCTGCCACGAGCTTGCGTTACATCCGAATCGTCTGAATTTTAAATGGGAGCTTAGTTTAGGTTCACTTAACATCCTCTGAAAATCTGACGCGCTCGAGTTGTATTTAAAATTTTACCCCACCCCCGCCAAGATCCAAAAATCCCCTCTTGGGCTCCTCTACCAAGGTGCTGCAAGTGCACTGCCAACTACAGTAACGGATAACGCAGTAGCAAAGATGCTGATAGGCTATCAACTATAGTACATGCTGGTAGTTCCAATTTAGCCTAAGTTTTAAGGGGTGAACAAAGGCTAAATCCTAAAAATTTGCATAGTTTAATAAAGAATAAAGATGTTACAAGAAAGTGTCAACGCAATTGGTTTGAAAAAAATATATGTGTTACTTAAACATGTGAAGAACAAATTTAATTGTATTGTTTAGAATTCCGCAGGGTCTCCTAATACAAGTCGCGACTCGCGACTTCGTCTGTGTTCAAAATGTTATATAGCTGCCTTTCTCGATAAATGGACTATAGTATATAATATTAGTATATAGATTTGCACCTCGGCTTGAGATAAAATAAAATAAACTATTTTGTATTTGTATTTTTGTACAAATACCTGGTAAATACTTACTTACCAAATATTATCCTTAGACATGCATGTACCTGTATGTTTCTTTAAGAAAACAAGCTAACATAAAAAGTCGTATAATATGAGAGCAAAGACATGTTAGTTTAGGACTTGTTTATTCAATTTATAAATTAAACAAGTATCAAGAAACCGCTAGTAACTCAATTTCAAGGCTGTCGTTTGAGGAACCTGTGGGCACAAGTAAAAAAGTTTCAAGTCCCAAAAGTTTTGGTTTAATTGTTTTCTAAATCTCATTATCTTTTAAAAGTTACCGGAATTAATTCCATTTGCGGTTAAAAATTCCTTTATAAGAAGGAAATTAATCTGAGATGAGGTATGTATAAAAAAGAGAAATTTTCGACACTTTATTTTCTTATTTTTGCCTGATTTTATCTTATTCTATACTTATATATAAAAATCAATGTAAGTGTGTTTGTCCTCTATGGATTCCGAAACTATTCAAATTTTAACTCTATTTCCACATATGGAAAGGTGAATTGTATATATATATATATTACAAAAATTACACCACACCACAGCCAAAGACGGGAGCGGGTCACTAGCTTACAATAAATTGTACAAGCTATGGTAAACTAAAAATAATATTTTATTAAGTCTAGGTCAACCGAAGTAAGACCTATCCTTAATTCTAACTATCTACATTGTTCAATACTAAACCCAAGAAGGTTATAGGACATATTTTAAAAACCTTTCATTTTGTTAACGTCCTTCTTATAATATCAAATTTCTTGTTAACTTCTATTATTTGGTATCGTATAACGGTTTTTGTGATTCCGCAATTTTATGTATGAATTGAAGGCTCAATGAAATAAAATATGTTCATAGAAAATTACTTTGATTATTATCAAAGTAATTTTCTACTTATAAGGCGACGTTATAAGACCTTATTTTTTTCAATCTGGATTACACTTTATTCATTTATATAAAAGTATACAATACATATTTTTATCCTATATGAATACATAATGGTCTTCTTTACAAGAAAGAAAGGTCGCCACAAACTAAAGGACCTCCTTTTGTGTGCTATCCTAACTCAAGTCCAACTAAAGAATTTGACCAACTCTCTAGAAATTTGTTGTTACGTCTATTATATGACTGGTTGTTTATTTAAAACTAGCTGTTCACGTGACTTCGTCTGAGTAACTTTATAAAATATGACCTATTTACTCCCTGATAACATACTTAGCTTCCCATCAGTGAAAGAATTTTTCAAATCAGTCCAGTATTTTTGGAGTCTATTCAATGCAAACAAACAAATAAATCTTTCCTCTTAATATTACTCGTAGTAAGATGTTTTTTTGATAATGAAAACTTGTTTGTCAGATATTTCGTTTGTGATACAGTGTTTTGTATAATATCCAATAATAATTAAGATCATAAGCAAAATATTAAATCTAATAACATCCCTTTGACTTAGGTAAAATTGTATTAAGTATATTATTGTTTTAATGTGGTTATCCTCGTTGGTTGTCTCTTGAGTAATAAACTTTTAGAGTTACTTTTTTAACTTCTAGGGTTAGAAGTTTTATTATCATTAGTAACTTACTTTGTTTTCAGAGATATCGTGTTTATAGGCTCTATACATGATACTGAAACTAAATTAACGATTTTTAGATTTTTTTTCTGTATGTATGTATGTTCCTCCATAACTTAAACGAATTAACTGATTTTCATGAAACTTGGTAGATAAACATTTAGACGTATAAGACACAGGATAGGTTAACTTTTTTCTTTTTCAACGCGGACGAAGTCGTGGGCACCAGCTAGTACTTTAATAAATATGTAAAAGTAGTTGGTGCCCGCGACTTCGTCTAAAGATTGACTGAAAATTTCATCAAATTCGATTCAGCGGTTTTGGAGTCCATTGGGAACATACATACATACATGACATTACATTGACGACACGTTTGGTCTAGTGGCTAGTCTAGCTGTTAACCAAACGGTCGCGGGTTCGAATCCCGCTAGGGGCAAATGTTTATGTGTTAACATTTTACCTTTGTACCTGAGTCATGGATGTTTTGTATTTATAATATGTTTGTATTTACAAAAAAAAGTAATCTATGTAGTATATCCACATTTATTTATTTATACATACATACACACATTGCCTTTTTAAATATGAAAACTAGCTGGTTCTCGCGACTTCGTCCGCGTTTTATGTCTTATATAGCCTATGTCTTATTCTAGTGTATGGTATTATTTATCTATTATGGTAAAGTTTCATTTAAATCCAATCAGTAGTTTTTGCGTGAAAGAGTAACAAACTTTCGCATTTATAATATTAGTACGGATTATTTACATCTCCTATAAGAGTAATTTATATCCTCTATGTCCACGTTTAGTAAAATATTTACCTATTCTGTGTCATGAATTATGTGCGCACGTGGTTCAGCTATCGCGGAACTAATATAGTCATAACCGTAATTTTCCCGATGCTCGCACATAAAGAGTTGACATCACGTACAAGGATCATATTGGGATAATTTTTTCGGTTGTAAATCACGCACATGACGTCACATTCTCAAACGACCTTATGTAATGAGATAACAACACTGTGATCAAGTATACTGGCGCCATAACAGCAGACGAACTGTGCTTGGAGACATTTAATGTGTCTCCAGATTTTGAAGTAATCTATACTAATACTAGCTGTGCCCGCGACTTCGTCCGCGACTATTTTTTTTTTTCATACAAACCATTCCTAATTATCCCTCTATCCATAAGTGAAGACAGAATTAAAATCGGTCCAGCCGTTTAGGAGGAGTTCAGAGACATACACACGCACAGAAGAAATATATATATAAAGATTATAAAGAGAAAAGATTTGTATTTTTGTTTGTAATGAATAAACTCAAAAAGTACTTAAAACTATTTTAAAATTATGTCACCTATAGAAAGCTTCATTATCAGCCAGAGGGCCTATAGTGCGAGTTTTACACTATCAAACGCGTCGAACGCGTAAACGTCAATTTGTATGTGAATGAAGCAGACCTACACGTTAGTCACTAGGTGGCGCTGCTTCATTCCCATACAAATTGACATTTACGCGTTCGACGAGTTTGATAGAGTAAAACTCACACTAGGCCAACAGAACAGGGTGTATTTTATAAAGTTACTCGGATAAAGTCACGTGCAACAGCTAGTCCGTACTAGTCCGTACTTCCGTATCCGTACTAATACTTATTATAAAAGCGAAAGTGTGTATGGATGTTTGTTACTCTTTCACGCAAAAACTACTGAACCTATCACCATGAAACTTTGCATACACGTTGTCTGGGACACCAGAAAGGACATAGGGTACCTTTCATCGTTCAACGCGGACGAAGTCGCGGGCATCAACTAATTAGTTATAATTACAATAACTGACGAAAGCATTTGTCGAGTGGTTAAGGTGCTTACTTAAACGTTTTGTCTCGCGGGGTCCCGAGTTCGATTCGCAAATTTGGAAATAAATTTTACAAAGTTGGATCTGGTTTGAATTTAAATAGTAGTGGCAAGGAAAACTGCATTTCGCAGTCATTTGGGTCATTTGGGTCAAACGTTTATAGAACAAACATTCTCTAATGAGTCGAAAATTGACCAAACGATATGTTTAAGTTATAAGTAGAATAGGTATTCCTTGATATTTCTTTCAAATTGTCATGCATTCCGCTCTAACATGGAAATGTTATACGATCCTAATGATACAATATATTGTATATTTAGTTCAGCAAATTCGGTAATGGATCAGCCTACAAAGTACCCACTCCGGTGAACAAACAATGCTATGCCTCGCTACATAAATATTCCAACAAAATGGCTGAAAGAGATATCGTAGCAACAATAATGTGGCAAATCAAAACATACTAAGAATTGAGGAATATTTTGAAAGCATAAAAAATCTGTTTTAATCTTTAATACTTTATAAATACACGTAATCAATACTAATAATAAATCTGTAAGGGTTGATCATGGAATAAGTTACTTTGTTTTCAGAGATATCGTGTTTATAGGCTCTATACATGATACTGAAACTAAATTGACCATTTTTAGAATTTTTTTCTGTATGTACTGTATGTTCCATAACCCTTAGGGCCTCTTTCACAAACTAAAAGTAAAGTGTTGATTAGTTACTTCTAGAAATCATTTTCTGTTTTATTGAATTATGCACTCGGTTTACTGCATCATTCGATAGCCGATTTTTTTTTATTATTATTTTCTATTTAATGTTTGGGACGTTTACCGTACAAACAAAGGTATATCAGCTAAATTATTCCCGGTGACAGGTGACTTTAAGTGACGGTTTAGCCTACTTGACGTTCGTGAAATAGGCGCTTAAACGAATTAACTGATTTTCATGAAACTTGGTAGATAAACATTTAGACGTACAGGACACAGGATAGGCTACTTTTTTTTTTTTTCAACGCGAACGAAGTCGCAGGCACCAGCTAGTAATATATATTTTTATTAAATACTAGCGACCCGCTCCCGGCTTCACCCAAGAAAACTTTCTTAAAACTTACTCTAAAACTTACTCTAAATGTACGAAAATATAATGAAAAAAATACTGCCCTAAATAAATTAATAATAATTGTCTCGGAGATTTATTCGAAAAATTTTACTCGGCAATTTTGAATTATTACTATATAGCGAGACTGTAATGAAAATCTAGACGCGATTTAAGTAAAAGAATGAATTTAATGTTCTCCTCTCACTACACTTCCATTTTTACCGTTTACCATTAATATCTATTAATTTGGTATTTTCACTAATGCTTTGGGAGGCTCACAGAGGCTGATAAATCTAAAAAATTGAAATATTAATTCATCTAGACGAGAGATGAATGATATAGTCCAACTATAGATTGAAAGTAAATTTTAATAAAAAACAGTGTTGTCTTTTTATTATGATACTCAAGATATATTTTTTCATTGAATGGATTATAATAATAAAAAAAATAACTTTAATTAATATTAATTTTTATTAATATTAATTAATATTAATATTAATAAAAAATAATTTTTGTATAATATGTAAATATGTCTATTTTAACATTATACGAGTATTTTAGTTTGTAAATTTTTAAAGCTATGGACATTTGTCTGAAATAAAGTTATTATTATTATTATTATTAATATATTATTTTATGACTTAACTTTTAAAATAAATGTTGTGAAAATCTTTTGTACTTTATATACAACATTTACTTTGATAAATAATAAAAATTGTAATAAGAAAGTAAATGTACAAGATAATAATAAATATTATCAAGAATCGCAAAACAAGGTGACATTTATTATCGTAAGAATGAGAGTTACCAATTTAACACAATATTTGATATTATTCAGAATTCGCCGTAATATTACCGTCACAAACAAATGTGTTTGAAATAAATTAATAATATATGATTGAGATAAATTTGATATCAGATAACATTCTGATATTATAGTTAACAAACCATCAGGATTTAATACTATACTATTATTATATAATTGAAGACATGAGTGGATGAAGGTGATATGTCGCATTTTTGGGTATTTTCGTTTTTTTGCGTTGATGAAGGTAATATGTCCATATAAATTATTATAGACCTTAAGATCGTCGATTTAAGTCATTTTTGGGAAATAAAAAGTTAAAAAAGGATACAAATAGGATAAAAATGTACAGTTAATTTTAAAAAGCAAAAAGTGTAGAAAAGTTTACTTTTTTTAATGGAAGAGGGAGCTATGTTCACTTTTTTTAAAATTTAATAATAGAAGTGTTTACTTGCTATCATACCATTAATATTTTAGGTTGTTTACACAACTTTGCATCATAATTTAGTACAAAAATCAGTTCCGTGGCCACTTATCTCAAAAAGTAAAAGTAAAACTTTAACCTCGATTTATTCAAAATTGGAATTATGCTACATATCACCTTCATCCACTCACGTCTTCAATTGTTAAATAAATATTTTGAATTTGGTGATAAAATTAAACGAAAAAAGCCATTCGAATTATGGTAGTTAAGTGTTAGGGAAAAGTGAAATATTATGATAAAATAGAACATAACTTTTTTTCTATAGGTACCCTTTGTCCGTTAAAGAGTGAAGGTTACAGACAGACAGACTTACTTTTACATTTATAATATTAGTATAGATTTCTCTCAAATACAACGTTCTTTGTCTGATAAAGGCCAATAGAAATTACCGATTTATTTAAAATTGGAATTATGCGACATAATTATCACCTTCATCCACTCACGTCTTCAATTATTAACAGCGATTTCATTTGATGACGATGATAGTTGAAATTTAAAAAAAGAATACATACAACTACCTTGATACCAAAATACCATATCTAATTAACTTGATAGAAAGTGGGCGTCGTTTGTTACAACTATCAAGGGAATTGCACCGGAAATAAACTTGTCACATTTAGAAGTGTCTCTTCCAACATAAACCCCATCGCCACGTTTATTTATATCAATTCTAGGCATGCACCGTGAAAGATTTGATTGTTTGTTTGTTTCAATTGAATAGGCCCCAAAACTACTGTACCGATTTGAAAAATTATTTCACTGTCGAGAAGCTATATTATCAGCGAGTAATATAGGCTATCCTTACTAATATTATAAATGTGAATTTGAGTTTGTTTGTTTGTTACGATTTCACATTTTGCATACACGTTGTCTGGGCCAACAGAAAGGACATAAACGTTCAACCCGGACGAAGTCGCGGGCACCAGCTAGCATTTTATAAAGTTACAGCAGCGTGCAAAATAAATCTTCTTTAAATGATAACGAAAACCACATTTAATTGGGAAGTTTATTTAAATACAAAGCCGGAAGTGTGTCGTTGTAAGTATTAAGTATAAGCGCCTCTTTCACCAACTACAAGTAAAGTGTTGATTAGTTACTTTTAGAAATCATTTTCTGTTTTATTGAATTATGCACTTGGTTTACTGCATCATTCGATAGGCGATTTTTTATTATTATTTTCTATTTAATATTTGGGACGTTCACCGTACAAACAAAGGTAATATCAGCTAAATTATTCCCGGTGACAGGTGACTTTAAGTGACGATTTAGCCTACTTGACCTGGTGAAAGAGGCGCTAAGTAAGCTTATATTATTCACTAGCTGGTGCCCGCGACTTAGTCCACGTTGAAAAAGAAAAAGTAGCCTATCTTGTGTCCCGTACGTCTAAATATTTATCTACCAAGTTTCATGAAAATCAGTTAATTCGTTTAAAAGTTATGAAGGAACATACATACATACATACATACATACATACATACATACATACAGAAAAAAATTCTAAAAATCGTCAATTTAGTTTCAGTATCGTGTATAGAGCCTATAAACACGATATCTCTAAAAACAAAGTAACTTACTCCATGAGCAACCCTTACAGATTTATTATTAGTATTGATAACATAACATAACATAACAAACATCATGATTGCGTCCCAAGGGCGATACAAATATGTCAAGTACGTGTATGTAAGAACTTTAAAGAGAAATTGCATTGCTCTGCGAAGATAGAATTCTTCGCAGACAGCAATCTTCATATACAAAGTTAATAAGTTAATTTGGTTGGAAAACACCCTGAGCGGGTGGTTGGCTAGGTAAGTGCTCATCTCCAAGTGGCTGTTGATCTAATAAACGGAAATGAGGATGACTTACTCTAACAAGAGTTACTTTAACTACGTTGCATTACAATTTAGATGAGATACATCTTGTTAATTTTAAATCAATTTTTAAATATAAGATCAATTTAGGGTATTAATGATTAAGAATATAAGTAACTAGCTGGTGCCCGCGACTTCGCCCGCGACTAAATGTGTAAAGCAATATAACGTCTGACATTTTGCTGTTATAAAATTTTCAGGAGTTGTATCTTTAATTTTAGTAGATAGCTGGTGCCCGCGACTTCGCCCGCGTTAAAAGTAAAGGATGTGTAGCGCCTGACTAAATGTGTAAAGCAATATAACGTCTGACATTTTGCTGTTATAAAATTTTCAGGAGTTGTATCTTTATTTTTAGTAGATAGCTGGTGCCCGCGACTTCGCCCGCGTTAAAAGTAAGGGATGTGTAGCGCCTGACTAAATGTGTAAAGCAATATAACGTCTGACATTTTGCTGTTATAAAATTTTCAGGAGTTGTATCTTTATTTTTAGTAGATAGCTGGTGCCCGCGACTTCGCCCGCGTTAAAAGTAAGGGATGTGTAGCGCCTGACTAAATGTGTAAAGCAATATAACGTCTGACATCTTTGCTGTTATAAAATTTTCAGGAGTTGTATCTTTATTTTTAGTAAATAGCTGGTGCTCGCGACTTCGCCCGTTCAAATTATATACTAAAACCTTCCTCTTGTTTGGTTGAACGCGTTAATCTCAGGAACTACTGGTTCGAATTAAAAAAATATTTTTGTGTTAGATAGTCCATTTATCGAGGGAGGCTTTAGGCTATATAACATTTTGAACACGGACAAAGTCGCGGGCAAAAGCTAGTCGTTCATAACATTACAGCTTTATAATAGCTTTCCCATTCTATACGAAGAAATCATATATTTGCCCGAGTTTTTCAAATCCCATTCAATCTGATTCATAGCAATTAAAAATTGCGAAAAATTGTGAGTTCAACTTATGTTGATGAAACTTTCCAGTAATTTAATTTATACGTCAGATTATACAAAAGAAAATAAATAAAACAGATTAGTTTGTTTTTAATGTAAATTAATTTTTAAATTTTATGGAATTTTCACCTCAATTCCCTTACAAAACATGACTATAATGAATGTTGTTTTGTTGTTATAAAAAATTGTCTGTGATGTATAAACTCAAAAACTACTGGAACGATTTTAAAACTTTATTTTAAACTTTCACCTAAAGAAAACCACTTTATCAGCATGTAACATAGGCTACATTCTTTATAAAGTTACGCGGACAAAGTCACGTTTAAAAGCTAGTATAACATAACACGTAGTAAAATATTAAAACTTACCTGTTTCTGTACCTTTGGCGGAAAGTAACTGTATTATTTATGTTATACTGAAAAGCCAAAATGTTGTTTTAACATTAATTTGGGGTCCTTTGAGTATAGGAAATATAAATTATCTACCCGAATATATGTATCAGACAATTTATGGCCACATATGAACGTGGAAATTGTGATCTAAATTGAAATAACAACTGAGCCTCAAATAAATGCCATGCGAATAATGTGATTTTAAAATTACACAATACCATACAATAGAACTGTCAATTTCACACTTTGTGGATGTATTTTCTATAATTATATTATAAACAGGTAAAGTGTGTACTTATAAACAGGTAAGTCTTAGAATTTCAGGATGGACATAGGCTAAATATTCCACGCGAACGAAGTCGCGGGCACCAGCTACCTAAATATAAAATTCCAACACTCGGAAAAAGTATAATGTAAGGCGTCAATGTACGAGAGGCGTTACATCTTTTATTTTTCAAAGCGGACGTAGTCGCGGTCACCAGCTAGTAATCAATACAAAAAATTATAAGTATTCTTGGAATCTTGAAATCTCTTGGTTATTTTGTTAAAAATTTTATTTTATGAACTTTTACTCCTAATAAAAGAAATTATAAGTATTCTTGGAATCTCTTGGTTATTTCGTTAAAAATGTTATTTTATGAACTTATACTCCTAAAAAAAAATTAAAGGAGCAAAAAAATTCAAATTTTTAGGTCATTTTCAACAGGCTGTAACTTGAAGACGAATTGTCGTACAGTAAATTAAAAAAAAGCTAATTGTAGCTCCAAGTGAATTTGACATAAAAAAAATCAAAATTTTTCTTCGAATATTGAGGACGATATTGAGGACGTTACAAATCCGTTCATAGTAAAAAAATATATAATCATCAACCCTATTGTGTCTAAGAAAAGAATTCGCATTGTTTGTTTACATTGTTGTAGTTGCCTCTAGGAATCCTATACCTTAATGTGTGTCACTTCGGTATGATGCCCCATATGATTTTCTTTTGTTTTCGTTTAAAAGAAAAGAAAAATCTTGACAGGATGACATGAAGATCTCGATTACATAGTGCAAGTACTGGGGATGTTTTTTTGTTATAGCCATATTGAAAAATGACTCTTATAAATAATTTACCTAAGGACGAATTTGATCTATGTCTTTCTTATCTATAAATATTATAAAATTTCAGTATAAAATAAAGTCGCTGTTCATCTATGCCTGATTCTCCGTTAACTTTTTCTCAATTACCCAACGGATTTTGGTACAGTTTACACTATGGAAAACAGCTGTAAACAAAGTAAATTTGTGTAAATATTTTGCAGAAAAATTGCACACATGCAACTATTTTTCATCTCATAAACATAATGGCTTAATGGATTCGGGTGAAATTTGAATCACAGATATTTTATTAACATATAAGATACTTATTATTCTGGAAAAATGTTAGGTACAACCATAAACATGATAACTCGCCGGTTCGAGCGAGATAAATTCCAGCGAGTAGTCTAGTAACTCAATATGTCACATATTTTCACAGGTGATATTTTTCAACGCGAAAGAAATCGCGGACACGAGCTAGTCTTTAATAGATATGAACTCGCCTTTGATGTTCTCTTACAAATTATACGTTTAATTAAGTTTATTCGCCTTTATTCTATTGTCAGAGAGCAGTTAATGGAATGTAAATAAAATGTTAATCTTCCGAATTGCTAAGAGCGTGGTTGATGTGAAAAGCGATATTTCAAAAAAGGGGGAAAATATTCCCATTAACTCTTTAGGGAAACTAATGAAAAGACCAAACGAGTTTTTACCGGTAATCAATCACGTATCAGTCATTCCAACGAAACGTTGACCCCAGCGGTTTTTAAATTTTAGAATGGAAAAGCTTTTTGACTGCGAGGCCTTCAACTGCAGATTTTTACGAGGGCTGACCAAAGAGTACCGGAAATATTTGAGTTTATAATTTAAATACGTCATTGAAAGAATCTATTGTTTTTTCTTAAGTTGGTACCCACTTATTTATAATTAAGACAATTTTTGTGATCTTTTTTTATTATTATTATTTGCTCTTGGCCAACAACCAACTGTGTAACAAGGATGAGGCCTAAGATGGAGCGAGCTCACCCAGAAGATGCCTATTCACTCGAACTTTAAATCTTAGATATTTTTTTTTTAAATTTTATTTAAGGCTTTTCCCTTAGGGATATGTGTCGTCCATTGTAAAAGTGGTGTAACTCCCTATTTTTAAAGCCATCTTTTCTTGCCTAATGGTATCACATTTGGTCATAACTTTCAATATAAAAGTGAAGTAACTCCAATAGTTACATTAAAATCCCATAGATGAACACAATGAATGAATGCTTATATTTTTTTACCTACACTATAATTCGCAAAAAGCACGTTATTCTAAAATTCAGTTACAAGGAGATAGTTCACTTTTACAATGAACGACACATATGTCGCCTCATTGGGCAAGGTCTTATATACAAAGCTAAACTATACTATATACTACTATTACTAAACACCAAATCTAGAATGGTAACTATTGTACAGCTTCCTGGCATCATCAGATAACGGGAAAGCCAGGGCGCTGTTCAGGTCACCTACTTGCAACCTAAATTGGCCTCTGAAATCTTAGATGTATAATTGTTTTTCGACAGTCAAGTAAGGCATGTTTTATAGTCCAGCAGTGAGTATCTATCTGTGTGCTGTTAAGTAAGGTAGAGACAATGTATTGTATAAATAAGTATAGAAATCATACATATAAAGGGAAAAACAAATAAAAAATGTCCCATACATTTTATTATGATACTCTAAAGCCTTGAACTACGTTTGATCATATTTCTATGTTCGGAGGTAACTTATAGTGCCTACAGAGTACTGGCCACAAATATTACTTAGAACCTCAGGGGACTGCTTCTGTATTGAGTTCGGTATAAAAATTCTCTGTGCGGAAATTTTTCATGCACACATAAATTTGTATTTCGAAGTATAGTCGACAAGAAATTTTGACGAGCCCATTGATCGAGAGGTTAAGGTACTTTGTCGGAGCGCTCTGTCTCGGGGGAGGGTTCGATACCCGGCAGGGCCAACTTTGAAAGTGAACTTCGTAAAGGTAATTTATGGCTAAATAGTAAGTTAAGTAAGTAGTTAAATATTTTTTAAATATTTGGGTACTACAATGATTTATGACAGTAAATTTTTTTCGTTTAGCCAATCAATATTGACATTCGTTTTTACAATATAAGTACTTAGGTATTCTTTCGATTGTAAACATAATACTGATTGGTCAGTGGTATCTTCTAAATATATAGTTTATAAATCTTATCATTTTTCTTTATAAAAAAGTGAACCAAAATTACCAAAATGTACATATACATCTAATCACCATGTTTCATACCGCTCCTTTGACAACATCAAAATTTATTTAAGCGAAATATATCGAGAATGACAGAATACCTCCCGCAGCGCAAAAATTGCACACGCATTTCTTTACGAATACATCTCTGTACGTACAAAATAAGTGTATATGCGGGACAGGTCGTTTATTGAAAAAAGATATGGATGTTTGAATTTCGATACCACCAAATAGATTCATGTAAAATACTTAAGGTGAGGTCTTACCTCAATTTAATGAAAAATAAATTGTACTTTATCTATATCAATCTTACATATATGTCGCAGGATGTTTGAAGAAATCGGATTTTCACAATAATCTTACTACGATTGCAATGATCCCTAAAGTACCTCTGATGATTATAAAGGGGTATGGGCAAATTAGTATGGAGTCTGGACCAATACTCAACAGTGATAAAACTCATGCCATTTGAAAGCTTTTAGGGTTTTATTTAATTCATACTATGGCAGCCAAGTCAAAATGTAGCGCGAACATTGTGTTTTGGAGCTCTCAATAATATAAAAGTACTTGGGGAATTAGTAGCATATTGTGTTTTATATTTAAAAAAAACATGTTTATGTTGATACATTGGTTTATTATGATTGATTTTGATGTACAAAGATTTTTTAAATATTTTTTATTTCAATACTCATAACTACAATAACATTTTTAATAAGGTACAAACCATAACGTCATCCAAATAAACAAATGATAATAGTATTACATTTATACATCAATGTGAACATAAAAAAAAGAACTGTTACATTTGTTTTAGTATCAATATAAATAAATAATCTATTGGCGAATGTATGTACACAAAGAAAGGTCCAAACACTTGATTATCTATTTTTTAAATTATATGAATAATTTCAATTTTTTTAATTTTAAAATCTACGAAAACACAATGTTCGCGCTTGATTTCAATTTAGCTGCCATAGTATAAAATGAATTATAGGCTAAAAGCAATCATATGGCATAGGTTCCATCACTGTTGAAAAGTTGGTCCAAAATGACCCATTGTCCTTTCGTTGTTAATTTCCTATTGTCCGGTCCTTTGCAATCGTACTAAGATTATTGCGAAAATTAGATTTTTTTAGAATATCCTGCGACATAATTCAATATATAAAAATTAACGAAAGCGTGTTTGTCCTCTATGTAGTCTCTGTTTTTCCGTCAACTATTTCGCATATAAAAGTTGCTAGTAGTACTAAAATATTATAACCCGGACTAAATTTTCATAAAAAAATGTTTTTTAAATCGTCTTTAACTATAGAATAGGATCTGTATAATATTTGATTACCCCTGTTTAATCTATATAAAATTTTATACTTTATACTTAGTTTCTTTACTTTATAGAATAGAATTACTATTATTATTATTATTTTTGGGTTAAATAAAGGGTTAATTATGTTTATAAATTAATATAAATAGGTTAAATATTTACAGTAGAGATTTAATCTGTGTTAAATGTATATTTTTTTAACTCATAACCACACCAAACCGAAAACTCTAAGCGGCTAGTTAGAAATGAGTCCCAGTCTTGTTCCTGCCAAATTGTCTTTAGGGGACGATATAATATAAATATACAATGAATTTGGATCAGGACCGTCGTCGGCTTCATTTAAATTCCATTAATAGGTGAAATAAATCCAGGTTGCGAACTTGTAGAGATTATGAGACACAAGACCTTTGTAGGTACTGAGTTGAGTTGTAACTGAATTACTGTTTTAAATGCAATTTTTAATTTGTTTTGCCTTTTCAGTGAAAAGTTTAAACATTTTACTAAATTTCCTTTAAAAAAAAAACTTTATAATTTGTCTTTAATAAAAAAAAAAAATTAAAATTTTATAAAGATTATTTATTTACACAATATATTATTATTATACTTACTGTTATTTTGATAAGTTGTGGTCTTCACTTTTTATTACGAGCAAAAAGGGCGGCAGGTAGTTTGACGATGATTTAGGGTAAAAATTGGCTCTGGAAAGTTATTCACGTACCGAAACGCAACAGTGGTTACTACATAGTTACTGTCGCCATACGGGCTACCCAAAATTACTGCGAAACGTCGGAATAATTACTGCAATAGAACGTTAAGGCATGCTTCCTAACCACTCACTCAAGAGGCTCGTCAAAAAGATGTCAAAAAGAAAAAAAGGTGTTTGATGTCCCTCGGAAAATGTCATAAAAATATATATAACATAACTTTATCATAATTCAATTCTCGATCTGGATATGATCACATACAATTAGACTAAGTTAAAACTACTAATGGAAAATTATTTATAAGTGAATTAACTCGTAGGTTAATTAACGAAGCGAAGACGAGAAGTGCACTTTAGTGTATTATTAGATCATCGATCGAGCCTTATTATTGCATTAAAAGGAGTTAAGTTATATCTCAATTAAAATGCTAAGAACTATTTTATGGGCCGGATAGAAACTTCACAAATTATCTACCCAACTGGGGAATCAGGGAAGATGCGATAACTTTTTATGCTTGAAGTCGTTATCACATCATTACCTCCTACATGGGGGAAGCATAGAATACTTTAGATAACTAATTAAACTTTAACACGCGGTGCCATAATTGCCAATTGGGCATAATGGGCCAATAGGTACAGTCTTTGGAGAAGCAGGTTCGAATATCGGTTTGGTTATCACATTTTCACAGTTTTTGAACTAGATGTAACTGTCTAATAACTTAAAAGAAGCTTAATAGACACTTGTTTGTCAGAATGCTTTGTAAGGAAACTTTAGTTTTGTAGGATTTGTTTTATTTATTTACTTTCGGTGCCCACAAGTTGTATGTTTATTATTGAAATAAGACTTGTTACTGATACAAAAGATCCCAAAACTGTGACAAAATATGCTTGTATGTGTAGGCTGCTAGAGAAAAAGTTTAGCTAGTTTTTTTTATTAATAATTGCTTCTAAACGGACTGTACACTGTATACACATATATATGCCGAGGTGGTTATTAAAACTAAGTATAGGTGAAACACAGAAATGCTATGACGCCTATATTGTGGCGAAATCCATTCGGTCGAAGTTACCGACTCTAATCTGTTGTGTTTCTTTGAATGAGTATTTTTTGACATAATACAATATTTTTAACTAATCCTTAAGCTACTTTCAAGATTAATTAGGACAAGAATGACGTCATGTCCGAGTATATAGGTAGTTAAAACAATATTGGGTTAGTTTTTCGTTTAATCCCAAATAAGCAATAATGTAGGTAAATCTAAAGGTTGCGAATTTCAATAACGAATAAATGACCTAATCGGCTTACAATAAGTAGTAATTTCCGGTATCTGGTTTTATCATATTGTACACACCTCTTGTTTTAATCTCTACGGTAACGTATATTGGGATTTGACTACCGAAAATATACATTTTTCTCAATCAAAAAAAAGCTCACTATAAGCTCGCTCGCTATAAAGAATATACGCTGTAATTTATAATTAGAATTCGAGACCATATAATTTATAAATTTTTACATTTTATTTATAATATCGGTTCCAATCTAAGCAAGCCAGACTGCCTAGTTCCAGAAAGTGACTATTGCCAGCCTAATTGAAAAGGTTACCTTAAATTAATGACATTTTTCTTAGAAAAAATCTCTTAATTTAAGTGGCTGGGATCATATTGTCATTTTTTTTTTAAATCTTTATTTAAAGCTCGTAATTAGTCCCTTTAAATATTAAAGAAAAAAACAAATATTATTCTTAAAAAATTAAGCGTAAAATATTAATGCTAATAAAAAATGGGAATATATATTTTATGATATTTGTAAATAATTTCAAATTACCATATAGTTCATTTGTGAGAATATTTTAAGAATTAAGTATCAATATATTTTGCCAAAGAATATATTGTAAGAATATGAGGACTAAGTTACATATCAAACTAATTAAGTCCGAGAATTCCTTGATAAAGTATCTCTTTTGATAACAGTAAGCGAAGTGGGAAATTTAGTTATTTGTTTTAATTTTAAAATTTTCTGATTGAGAATTGTATAACATAAATTGACGGACAAAAAGACGCTGGGACATTTTGCAATTGCTAAATTAATCGCCACGAACAAACATAAATGTCGAGTTAAAATTACGAATACAAAACCAGAAAAGTGTCGTCTCGGCTATCTTACTTTCTGGCTTTCAGCACACAAAACAATATTTCTTGTTGAAGTTGGTTTAGCTTCGCTATCTTCAAGTTTCACAAAGGTCCATTCATTGGTAAGAACGCGCTGGTTTTGAGTTGACAACTAATTCCCTTACTGTACTATTAGAATGTATTTATAAGCGCCTCTTTCACAAACGTCAATTAGGCCAAACTGTCATTTAAAGTCACCGGTAACCGGGGATTGTTTGTACGGTAAACTCCCAAACATTAAATAGAAAATTATAAAAAAAAATCGGCTATCGAATGATGCAGTAAACTGAGTGTATAATTGTATATAATGTATAAGAAAATGATTTCCACAAGTAACTAATCAACACTTTACTTGTAGTTTTAGAAAGAGGCTCTAATAATTGCGAACGTTGGCTAAATTGCGAGGACTTCAGAATATCTATTAGCATTAATCAAAAGAAGGTGTTTTATTATAAAATGTCATTTTATAAATTTAATTATGGCAATGATATAAGATTTCGAATTTCTTACAAGACTACAACACGTTAGATACTCTATTATATGAAAACTGGATAGAGAATGAATTATTAAATATGTTTCTGTTAAAAAAATAAGTTTTAATGTATTCGCAGACCGGTTGAATACAGTTACGAAGTTACGAACGCGTTTTGTCGAGTTTGAACAAAGAATTCTTTGTACTTTGACCCTAAATTATAATTATAAAAGGGATAACTCAGTTCGTAATTTTACTGGTATATTAAAATCTAACAAGGCACTTGGTAACTGCTATGTGTTATTATTTCATTATCGTATTTGTTTCCTTAGAAACATATTGGTAATTATGTTTCATGCAATTTCATACGTTGTTTTAAATTTAATTTAATTTATTTAAATAAATGAGACATTGAAATTTTTCACACACCACAAACTATTCGTTAGAGAGAGTATTATTTAATATTTACTAATTAATGTTAATTAAATCAAATTTTATGCATTTTGATAGTACTTATTTCAGTATTAGAAAAATTTAAAATTTTTAAAAGAAATCCAAAAGTTTATTCATTAGGAACAAATTAATATTTAACAACGATAAACGCTAATAACTGTATTTTTTTTGTAACAATTTAATAATATACTGTGAATAAATTATTTTATAAGTGTATATGTATCTCGGAATATTTTAGATTTACAATACCAGTTTTTAAAATACAATAAAAATGGACTGAACAATACATATATATTTTACTCTAATCTCTTCAATGAGTTGAGTTAACTTAGTAACTAATTTAAAAATACTTTGAAAGCAGATCTCTTCACATCTGTTCTTAACAAATTTTATTTATTATTTAATAAAATAAAATTAACGTCACAAAAATTGTAAAAAAAATATGCTAAAATATCAACAATATGTTTACTGAAAATTGTTAAAAACGTATTTTATTTCACACTTTACTGGTAAATGTTCATTTCAAATCATTTCAAATCTCACTTTAAGGACATAAATCAAGTTACACGAATCACTGGAGGTAGCCGTACATAATCGAATCAGTAATGGTAACTTAACTAAGCACTTACCTGAGGCGTATTAAGTTCCCTTGAAGATGATGGCAGTCGCAAGCGTGTGGTTGCAACAAGTGTTGTGAGCCGCCCGCCCAAACACGGTCCTTTATATAGGACAAGGCGGGCGGTTTCCGCCCACCGCCCTAATCATCACGGGAATAATGCTACTAACATGGTTTGCATTCCAATTTTCAAATTCATTTCTAAATAGGGAAAATGTATTTATAATTGTATATGAAAAAAAATAATTGACAATCAATATTATTCTATCAACATGTGCATAAATTAAAATAAATATAAAATTAGTAATTTATTACTAAATGATATTATTATTATTCTCGTTATTTTAAATTATTATTGTTTAATATGAAAGCTTTGAAAGCTTTTTCTTTTCTTTCTTTCTTTCTTTCAAATTTCGCCATTATCTAAACAAATCCATAAAATTAAAAAAAGCTTAAAAAAGCATCAATTATAATATATAGAATGGAGACTTTTGACAATAAATATATCCATTTTCATTTATGTGCTGATAATACCAATATTTTTTAAGATTTCTATAAGGAGTTAGTAAAATTATTTGGGGAAAGTATCAATTCATAAATTTCGAAAAAAGTTAATTTTGGATCGGATATATGAAATAGCGTAATTGCTATCAATTGTTATTAAATTTTAGAAAAGAAAAATTGGGGCACTTCAATTAAAATTCATATTTTTCGTTACTATTACATGTACATATTAATCCATACGTTTTAAAATAATGTTTAAAAAGTTTATCTTCTGTTCTTCTGAAGGTCCACTTGATGGTGGGTGGCTACCGTCGTCTATAACACAAGCAACTACAAAGTAGCTGAATGTGCGGTGCCAACCATAGTGGGATTGAGGGTATGGGATTGGCAAAGGGAAATGGGCTCTGGCATCCCTTACTCACTCATCACAACAGCACACATACGGTTATTTCACTGTGGTCTTTTGTAAGACGATGATTACTTACTGCCATCAGACGGACTGCCCAAATAACTACGAAACGCATGTCAAAGTAGTGTGCCCTGCCACTACTTACGGCTAACATCAAACGAATTTTAAGTAAGCTCTAAAATATAACAAAAACCTAGCTAAAACACACAAAATCTTAGGTCCTGCACATTCACTTAATCATTGCAGATAGACGGTACATCGGAACTTAGAAAGTCTTCCGGTGAACTAAGTAACTTTTGTAAAATAAAAATAAAACTGATTTAAAAGACATCAGTGAAATAGGTTTATATTTCTTTATTTAAATTATTATTTCTCATAAACTCATAGCTACTTACATGAGAAATAATATACAAATTACATGATTCATATTAACCTATTATTATTATTATCAGATATGCCTTTCAGGTGAATACAACAATTATATAGGTTACTAGCTGGTGCCCGCGACTTCGTTCGCTTTCTCTATTGGTTATAGCCTTCCTCGATAAGTGGACTATCCAACACAAAAAACATTTTCAATTCGGACCAGTAGTTCCTGAGATTAGCGCGTACAACCAAACAAACAAACTCTTCAGCTTTATATATTGGTATAGATTAACAGGTGAATCGTAAACAAGATCCAAAAAAGTAAATTAATGTTCACTACATAAAATATAATAATATAATTCATGTTCTTAGGCTAAGCTATTTGATTGCATTGTTGGTCTCGTTGTTGGTGTCACAAAACTACTTAAAAAATAATAATCTGTTATTATAATAAATTTAAAAATACCTTTTAATCAATACTAATAATAAATCTGTAAGGTTTAGTCATGGAGTAAGTTACTTTGTTTTCAGAGATATCGTATTTATAGGCTCTATACAGAATACTGAAACTAAATTGACGATTTTTAGATTTTTTTCCTGTATATATGTATGTATGTTCCTCCATAACTCTTAAACGAATTAACTGATTTTCATGAAACTTGGTAGATAAACAGTTAGACGTACAGGACACAGAATAGGCTACTTTTTTTTTCAACGCGGACGAAGTTGCAGGCACCAGCTAGTATATAATAAAAACGCGTCGCTTATCTTTTCGTATTTTTGTTTCCTACGTGATCGTCGCGACGGTGCCACTGCGACAATGTTTGCTGTCAAATCAAATGTTAGTTCAGAGTTTTCTTAATAATGACGTCACAGGCACCATACGATTCTTTTATTACCTAAAACGCAATTTATCAATACCTGTACAAATATTTAATCGCAAACTGACTAAGTTTTAATATAACGCATTAGGGCTAATTTCCGTGTATCCTAAACCTATTACATAGCCATAAGAAAAGGATTAAATCATAGGACATAAATAGTAGTAATAAAAGGCGACTTAATTGCTTTACTAAATAGGCAGTTTTATTCATAGCTAGGTCGTCAACAATTTAGATAATTGTTCTTAGTCATACTTCTTACTTAGTATTTGCCTAATTGACGCGTCACAACTTTTTTTTTTGCCCATTTTGAACAAAATAAAATTCTGATTAAATTTTGAATTGCCGCTAAAATAATTGAAAAAGCCAAGAAAGAAATGTTATTCTCCAATTTCAGAAAAAGAACGAGCTATTGATGGTTTTTTCAAATGTTTCTATTTAGGCGTCTAAGCGGCCAGTAACAGAAAATAAACTCCTACATGTGTACAAACTACTACAACTACAAACTCCTCTTTCACAAACTACATGTAAAGTGTTGATTAGTTACTTTTAGAAATCATTTTCTGTTATATTGAATTATGCATTCAGTTTACTGCATCATTCGATAGCCGATTTTTTTATTATTATTTTCTATTTAATGTTTGGGACATTTACCGTACAAGCAAAGGTATATCAGCTTCATTATCCCCGGTTACCGGTGACTTTAAATGATAGTTGGGCCTACTTGACGTTTGTGAAAAAGGCGCTTATATATAGTTCTTATATAATAGTACCTAACTCTTATTTTTTTTAGAGACTCGCCTAAAGCACATTAACTCAAATTGCCTATCATTAAATTATGGGCCATGAATATGTACCAATTAAGGTAGGCTTAAAAGACATAAAAATAAATTTAATATACTAATTACAAACTGTTAATTTAAAAAAAAAATTAAAATAAAATACAATTACAATTGATTCTGTCATTCGTCTGAGAATTATAGTAGATATTTAGGCATAAAACGATTTAGGCACACACAGTTTTAGGTAACAGAAAACAAACGCACGTGATTAACAATGGGGTTTCCGAAGTTGAAACTGTCGATGTCGCCGACACTGACACAAATAGTTTGACTACGTAGGTATAGCGGTTTCTCGAAATATCGGTCTAAATTCAAAAAGACACCTAGTCCACACTGCATGCATGTGTGCAAATGCTGTCACTTGCACACTCAACTATTTGCACGCGTACACTAAGTTTGTTTTGGCTAAAATAGTTGAAAATGATACTATCGACATAATACCTGCTCCCAAAACTATGCGTCAAGAAGGAAAAGTACCTTAAATATCGTAGATAGCATATTTTGCTGAAAGAAGACTTTGTTATTTTTAAAAGTTAGTAATACTGCATTCAAAAATTTTCTAAAATTTTCTATAGTCGGCAATAAATAATATTCTTATAATTTGAATCACACATTTTACGTTATTCCTTTCTTTTAAGATACGAGTACAATGTTACTTAAGAAGAATTATTAGTTTTTGTCCATTCTTTCGATTGGCATCATAAAGCAAGTAATTTTTAGAAAATCTTTGAATGCAGTATTACTAACTTTTAAAAATAACAAAGTCTTCTTTAAGCAAAATATCCTATCTACGATATTTAAGGTACTTTCCCTTCATGTCGTATAGTCTTGGGACGGCCTGTATAGGCTGAATAATACAAGCAACGCCACAGGTGCTGCAAGTGCTGCTCACTATAGTAAGATTATGGATAAGGGGCTGGAAAGGGCTTTGGTATCCCCTACTCATTAACCAAAACATAAACAGCACACACGCTGTCATTTCAAGGTTGTCTCCTGTGTGCTCCTGGCTGCCCAAATGATTGCAAAGCGCAGTGTGTTTCTGCTACTACTTTTGAAGATCCAGAGTAGACCAACTTTGAAAAGTTAATTTCAGAAATTGACGCTACAGGAACTTAACTCAGGACCCTTGAAACAGAGCGTTAAAACAAGTACCCTAACAACTTAACATATGGGCTAGTTAAAATTTATTGTTCGTTTGTTCAAAACTGCAAATCTTCATCTAGTACGATGAATTTTGTAATGCACACAGGTGTACAGGATAGGGACCTTTCATTCAGAAAAAAAAGTACCTACTGTTTTATAATCTAAAATTAAAACTAAAAATTCAACTCCTGAGAAAATATTTATGAATAACTGGCGGCGCCAGTTAGCGTCCGCTGGCGTCCGCGACTTCGTCCTCGTTGAAAAAGAAAAAAGTAGCCTATCCCTTGTCCTGTACGTCTAAGTGTTTATCTACCAAGTTTCATGAAAATCAGTTGATTCGTTTAAGAGTTATGGAGGAACATACATATGTACTCACATACATACATACATACATACATACATACATACATACATACATACATACATACATACATACATACATACATACATACATACATACATACATACATACATACATACATACATACATACATACATACATACATACATACATACATACATACATACATACATACATACATACATACATACATACATACATACATACATACATACATACATACATACATACATACATACATACATACATACATACATACATACATACATACATACATACATACATACATACATACATACATACATACATACATACATACATACATACATACATACATACATACATACATACATACATACATACATACATACATACATACATACATACATACATACATACATACATACATACATACATACATACATACATACATACATACATACATACATACATACATACATACATACATACATACATACATACATACATACATACAGAAAAAATTTCTAAAAATGGTCAATTTAGTTTCAGTATCATGTATAGAGCCTATAAACACGATATCTCTGAAAACAAAGTAACTTACTCCATGACCAACCCTTACAGATTTATTATTAGTATTGATAAATGTTTTAACGTCTAAGAAAAAGGCAAGCGAAGTCACTTTCGAAAGCTAGTTTACTTGTTCATGAGTTTATAAAGGCTGTTTGTTTATAAGGCAGTATAAAGTAAGAGTAAAAAGTGCTAACTACATCTGTAATAATAATTATAAATTGGTATCGTAGTCACGTAGCTCGGTCGCAATAACGTCAATGGTTGAAACGCTAATGAGTGAGACAATTGATTGAACTTCGAGTTCAGACAAAGCGCCCCCAGGTCTGTCTTCAAAAGCAGGTTTCCTCTTATCAAACAACATACAACATACAACATACAATGCTTCTGTTAACTTTCTTGCTATTTTCGGTCCCAATTACCTAATTAATTTAGTTAACGAAATAATTTAGTTTACTTTATTTTTCATACACATAATTATTGCGCTTTTGTCCTTTTTATAAATATTTTGAATTTGTTTGTATTGTTAGAAAAAAATGTGTTCTAATGTAATTTAATGACAAAAAGGAACAGTTACATTTATGCTTCAACAGGTTAGATTGATTTGAAATTTGGTGTACTTCAGTGGTATTTCCATGACATGATAACCTCGATCTGATGCTGCAGCATCAAGTAGTCTGCGGGATTAGAATGGTCTCAATAAATTTTCGGGGGTTATGTTTGTAATTTTCAATAATAGCTTGTTAATTTTAAATAAAGGGGGCCAAATGTTAAATGGAATAAAATTTCACCTTCCAATTATTAGTTTGTTTGAACTATTGTTAAAGTTGTAGAAATTTTAACATTTCAAGGTCTAAAGTAATAGCGAGAGCTTATTTAAACGCAAGAGTAAAATTTGAATTCCAATATACTCATAGTAAGTGTGTCTAAGATTCTTTTACGGTCAACCGGCGTCGGCCGGCCGCAAGTGACGGTGTGCAAACAAAGGAAAACGATAATTGGAACTGTGAATGGGATTGAGGAGACGCCCACGTATCAATGGAAGGGAGGCGAGAACTTCCTATACAACACGGTGTTGTCAGTTCGGTGGTTTTTCAGTATCTTTTTGCACGTAACACGTATTACGTCTAACACGTGAGATATAGTCTGTGCGTCAATGAATGCGCGTCAACGTTCATTATTAGTTTGCAGACAAATAAAACTTGCAAAATTACATTATGTTATATTCTTACACAAGCTTTTTTTTGTTCTATTGTCTTACTGTTAATGTGTTTCATTCTCTTATATTGTAGCGGTTTATTGAAAAAGTGTGACAACAAGTATTAGATATATAAAATAGTTACATTTTTAAGTATAAAAAACTCAATCCAGTTAAGTTTGTGCCTACTAACTACAATGTAATTCAATAAAATACAGTGAACTAGCTTAAATGCACTTCATCTATTTGATGGGTTAAGTACAACATAAATTCAAGCATCCAATCCATAAATCCAACATTTATTTTATTGGTTTAAAGATGAAAGATACATGGCGCCCAAATCAAGGGAATATAGTGTATACAGGATGTTGATATATAATTTGCATCCGTGCGAAGCCGGGAACAGGCCGCTAGTTAAAAATATAGTAAAATATTCCCGCAAATATTTTTTTTTACATATAACATGCGTGAAATGGTTTAAATCAAATATCATGTCATGTTGTATGTTGTATCCTATACCCATGCTAGATATGTGAATAGCTAACTCCCACGTGTTTTGCGCTAGGACTTGGCTCTTTTTGGAAAAATGAAAGCTCTTTAGAAGGTTAATGAATTGTTATTATCACGATTACCGATTACGATATAAAACCGAACGTGTGTTATAAACAGCAATAAAACACGAGGCGATGTCATCGACGACAATTTGCGTGGCAATAGACGTTTTTATAAGCTATAAACTTGGTTACAAAACCCCCCAGAGTACTGCTCACGTTGCGATACGTGAAATTTACGTACATATTTACGAACTGAGCATTGTTCACTGAGGGGCCATGCTTACACTGAGAAAAAAATTCTAAAAATATATTCTTACAAATCTTACATAGTCGTATTAAAACAAATTATTTTTTTGTTAATCAAATTAATGAACTATATTTTATTTAATAAATTAAATTAGTGAGTAAGGGATGCTATCTATTTTCCTTATCTGTATTCCTAAGAATCCTTTCTAATCCCATAACCCATCTTAAGAGAGTCAGTAGCCTGAAAAAATTTAAATTATTGTATTGAAGTCGAAAAAATAACCATACAAAAAATGACAGTTACATGATATACAAGTGGTCAAATTGATTTTGATAATGTGATGTCGAAATTACACCTGTAAAAATAATTTTCAGTACTAAACGTAACGATGACGAAACGCCCCTCCCCATTTTATTCAAGCACGTCATTCTCATTTGCAACGATTCAGTTAACGCCCTGGTTTACGGCACATAAACAGTATATAGACTATAATATGAAGTGATCACTTCTATCACTTACACTTCGTCTCGAGCATAAAACTCGTGTAGACGATAGAAACGCTTGATTAGGCGACTCATTTGTGTACGAAACACTTGTCACAGTACATTTCTTTGAAGTAGTCAAACTACTATGAACAATGTGACGTTTTATGAAAAAGGAGATTTATGTATTTTATTTAATAAGGTTTTATACAGCCGTATCGTAACTAATCACTACATATTATAAAACAGTCCTCCGACGCGTCTCTCTGTCCGTCTGTTCGCGTAAAACCCAAAAACTACTACTCCGACTTTCATGTTGTTTTCACCAATGGATAGTGGTTCTCGAGGAAGGTTTTAGTATATAATTTTCAACGCGGACGAAGTCGCGGGCACCAGCTAGTCTATTATAGTTTATCTACAATCCGTTAAAAAAATAAACACAGAAGATAATAATTAAGACATAAAGAATACTTACCTAAAAGTATTAAGAAATTTCTGCAGGGTCGGAAGAGCAATTATGTTGCTTGTATCCAGGCGACGGTAGCCTTACTTAAGTATTAATAAAAATAAACTATTTTTTACAAAGTAAATTGCCAACATTCTTTTTGTAAAACCATAAATTATTGGAAAATATGTAAATATCACTCAGTGCCCTATTACTCGTATAGTGATACTTGGAAAGATGTAGGAAAGAATTCTTAGGGTGATTTGTTAGAAAGAAGGGAATGTGAAATGTGTCCATTGACCTTGTCGTGAGTTTTAGTACTTTGAAGGAAATAGATTCAATGAGTAAGGACGAATATAAATAATAAATATTTTTTAATTATAGGAAGACGAAGATGATAATACATAAATCATAACACATAAGCTTCTGAATCATTTTGTATTCATTCAGAAACTTGAGATATTGAAATAAATAATAGGAGTGTGAATTAAATGATAATTTACATCAGCATGGTTGTAATTATCATTAAATTCACATCTAGTTATTTTTATATATATTAATGAAAGCTTTTAAAAATAAAAATAAATCTATCATTATTGTTCCGTGAATTTAACAATCTAATCAGCGCCATCTAGTTATTTAGATGCGAACTTTTATAAAAGTTAGTGACACAAAATAGTTTGTTACAAGTACGATTAGATTATTCGTGTTTATTATCTGAATTTATGTAACCTATACAACATGTTTATTTTAAGTTAAAAATACAAACACTGATTTTTATACTAACGATTGAACATGTTAAATTCATTATATTACATCGTTTGTCGAGTTAAACATTGTTCATATTGAATTATTATTATATCAGCGCCATCTAGACGTGAACATACGAACTTTTATGTAATATTGTAATCAAATAATGTCACCAAGTTCCGCTAGAGGCGCTTCATAATCAAAATTAATAGAATATCATTTTGTACGTCTACTAAATAAGTTATGTTTATAGAGGTTTAGGTCATGTTTCACCTATGTATTTATTTTATTATGAACACTTATGGATTACAGTGAAATAACAGCACGTGTGCTGTTTCCTTATCCCATTTTCGGCAGTGCATTGTGGCATTGCTTGTATTACGCACCTAGGCGACGGTAACCACATACCATCAAGTGGACCGTCAGCCTGTCTGACGACCTTAGAAAGCAAAACAACAACAAGCCTTTCTACCTAGTTGAATTTACCTATTTTCATTTATGTTAAACAACAAAAATATAAACAACAAGTACGTATTATCAACTATTTGTGAGAATTAATTGATTTGCATTGGAAAAATAACGAGAAAAGGTTAAAATTCCCGTTAATATAAATAAAATAAACAGTTAATGCTTCCAGATAATTATGGAGCTCAATTTACTCTTTGACCTGAGATAGCATAATAACACACTAGTATTTGCCTGAAGGTTTACTTGCAATTTATACTAATAAAATACTTGTGTACCAAATATGATTGTGATTTTTTATATGAAAAAAAAGTACACTTTTAACCCCCGACGTCCGACGCAAAAACGAGATGTTATAAGTTTAACGTGTGTATCTGTGTGCCTGTGGAATCGTATCTCCCAAACAGATGCACAGATTTTGATCTAACTTCCACATGTTCGGTTAATGTGAAATTTGGTATACTGATGGTAACATTGACATGGTTATTATTGCTTGTATGTCATATACTAGATTAGTATCAAATCAAGAATTTTATAAAAGCAACAGTGGACATATCGCTTCTTAAAAACTAAAGGGCCATAAAACAAAAAATCAAAAAAAAAATTTATTGCAAAAATACAATCACAATCCTTCATATCGTATGGTTGTTTTATTCCATATTTAGTATATTTTGATCATTTTTTATATATTCAAAAGTAACTTATATGCTTATATCTCTTCTAGTATTCAGTTTATTATAAAATTACTTAAAACATTTAATGCTACTTAAAAATGCGCTTCAAACGATGTATAATATGTATATATTTGATATATCTAATAAGAAAAAAATTGACAAAGAATAATTATTTTTTTTTCGATTAGCTCTCCTGTAAAAAGTGTAATTTTGATTTGTGGCCCTTTAGTTTTTAAGCAGCGATATCTACTAGAGAATTACAAACATTCTCTAGTAGATATGTCTAATAGAAAAAATAAAAATCAGAACAGACAGACACAAATAAAAACATTAATTAATTAATTGACTTACTTAAATGTAAGCTTTTGTTATGATTGCGTTTATTTTTATGTTCGCCTTACTTTCTTATTACAGTCCCACTGTAGGTAATTATACTTGTGGTAGTGCAAAATGTTATTTAAGTTATTATTATGTCTTTCATTTGTTTTGGTAAGTTTTTTAAAACCATTTTTTGGCAAATAAATATTACTCACGAAGTGCCAATTATTTTTTGTTTATATAGAACTCGCATTACTTGAATATCCATAACATTATCGACTATTAAGATTACAAATTAATGTATTTTACTGTTATACGAGTACATGGGTTCCTTTTGTAAAAAAAGGTACTTTCTTGTAGAAAACTTTTCTTTATCTTGTCAAGAAATCCATTTCTTAATGTTGAAATATTCGTTAATATAATTGATATAATAAAAGTATCTAATAATACAAAAGAAAGTAGTGTTTATATACCATTTGCCTATATCTCAAGAAAGGCTGGACCGATTTTATGATCTTTTATTTATTGTTGAATTTGTCTGCGCAGAACCGCAGAATTACTATTAAAACATTAGAAGTTTGTATTTAACGTCCGCGTTGAAAAAGAAAAAAGTAGCCTATCCTGTGTCCTGTACGTCTAAATGTTAATCTACCAAGTTTCATGAAAATCAGTTAATTCGTTTAAGCGCCTCTTTCACCAACGTCAAGTAGGCTAAACCGTCACTTAAAGTCACCTGTCACCGGGAATAATTTAGCTAATATACCTTTGTTTGTACGGTAAAGGTCCCAAACATTAAATAGAAAATAATAAAAAATATCGCCTATCGAATGATGGAGTAAGCCGAATGCATAATTTAATAAAACAGAAAATGATTTTTAAAAGTAACTAATCAACACTTTACTTGTAGTTAGTGAAAGAGGCGCTAAGAGTTACATACGAGTACATACATACAATACCTACACTTACAGATTTATTATTAGTAGGTATTGATACTCGTTTTGTACATAATACTCGTACACATAATACGCTCAAAGATAATAATTATTACTTACAACGTCTCTTGTTTTTTTGTTTTTGTTAATTGTTAATATTTTTTATTTTTGTTAATTTCTTTATTCTGTTTTAGACCAATTCGATGGGTGATGTGTCGACCCAAGAGCGACGCAAAGGAGCAACATTGGTATTATTTTCTTATTTGTTTCATATATTATTTACGTACCTATGTCCTTTTCTGTATACCTGACAACGTGTATGCAAGATTTAATTATGATTGATTGAGTATTGGAGAGTGGGGCTTCACAGACAGACAGACAGATAAAGTTACCTTTACATATATAAATACATTGCGTAAATGCTATGCAAAAATAGATGTAACAATTAAAATATTTCGCTTTTCAGAAACCATTGTCAGCATGTTGCAATATACCGGAATTAGGTGATGCCACTCCGTTGGCGGAATGCTCTGTCACTAAACTCCAAGGACTGGTAAGTATTCAATGTTTTGTTTAACAAGACTAACATTGGTTTATTATCATGCCAAACCCTAAAAAAATTACAATTATTAGAAAGGGTGACAATAAATTTATGTTTCAGTGTAATGATGTTCAGTGTATTTTCGAAAAATCAGGATTCTTAAATGACAAAGAAACGTTGAACCGTCAAGCGTACAAGGATCATTTACGGAAGTGGGCCGGGAATCACAAGGGCTGGTCGGAAGCGGCCGAAAAAGCTATCAGTGATTGCGTAGACAGAGACATACGGCAATATTTAGACGTTCCCTGTAAGGCATATGATGTTTTCGCGTGCACTGGCATTGCTATGATAAAGGTAATTGAATTATTTCACATCCTATCACAAACACAAGGCAATACGCCTAAGAGAGCGTTACTAAAATACCTAAGACGCGTAAGAACTAGATTAAGAAGGTTGATATGTAGTATTAAAAGAATCATGACCACATGAACAGATTTTTCCAGATGCATAAGCTTAAAAATGATGCCATTCCCAATTCAATAACAAGTAAAACTGCTTCTTAAACTTTTCCCTTTCATAAAACTACGAATAGCAGAGGCCAACTACGTTCATTTTTAACTCTCGACTCCATCCGCAATAAAGATGCATTGGATCTGACATAATTTATTTTATTATATTATACTCGTATTGTAATAGTTTTATTATTTGTTGTTTTTTTTTTTCAGAAATGTCCCCGAGAATTCTGGATATGTTAATTTCTGTTATATCAACAATTTTAATTCAAGACAATCGAAGTAAAATGTTACTTCATTAAAATAATAATATTACATACCTATGTTATATGTTATATCACACCGGATTTCCGAGAAAATATATTGCAGGAAACATCATCATTTTACTTAAAATGTTGAAATTGGCATTCATCTTTCAGTTGGACTAAAATATTGCCTGTGTAATAAAATATTAGTACTAAAAGGTGTTTTATTGATAATACCTATGTCTATGTGTTGATAATTATTTTCTTAATTTTTACATTATAATATACTTTCCAAAATTACACATTTGTTTTCATCGTATTCCAATGAATAAAGAGGTTGCTTTAGATCTGATATTGAGACTACTCTCAAGTTGAAGACTTAGTGCTTACTTAAACACTACAAGTGTCTTAGTAGGTACAGTTACGAAGAGTATAAATATCTAAATCTATGTAACGGGACTTCACTCCTAACACACGACAATAAGTGAGGGTTCGTTCATCGCACTTACATAATTATATGACGGCCGCAATTCTTCAAGGTCTCTACTTGACACTGATTCATTGTACTGTGATGATAGCCCTGTCTGAGGACATCCGATACACCGCATCGCCACGGCACATTATATGCCTATGTTTCATTATTAATTACTAATTACAAAACAAATTGATTCGAAAAATACAGAGAAACAAGTTTAGTATCCTAACATCCTATAAATATGAAAGTGGTTGTTTGTTTGTCACCGATCGTCTTTTGGCATACACGTTGCCAAACATCGATGGTTGCCAAGTATACTCGTACAGGAAAGAAGAACATGGTACCCTTTCAAAAATAAAAATTCAAAAATAAATGTATGAGCAATAAAGATTATATAAATAATAATTTATTATTTTATTTTGGTCAGGAGTTAATAGTTTGCACAAGCCGTCCCAGTTGTTTAATTGACAGTTGTTGGACTCATAAGGATTCTTTAAGGACACATGAACTTCTTAATATTCTTAATACATTTGTGACACATAATGAAATATGAAATAATATTAAATTACAACACAACTTAGAAGCAAAGCAATTGGATTGATTACTTGTAAGAGAAAATCAATAATTTTTTTAATATCTAATTTGTTTAAAAAGTGCTCAGTGGATATTTAGTAACGCTAAACCAATTGCAAAATCCGCCTGGATGTTTTCAGGCGGACTTTGCAATTGGTTATATTATAGGTACTATCAAGACCACTGTTAACTGTACATTAAAGACGGAGCAGAGAAAGCTTGAAAAAGACATATATATGTGTGTATTATGTCAACTTCAAACACGATGACATACAAATCACACACATCCCTTTGTTGAAATATTTTGAATTTATGAGATGTACAGTTAACAGTGTTGCTGTTAGTATATTATACGGAAATCTCATTAAATCCAACGTTACCACATCTAATACAAATTAATGTTAAGCAAAATCATAATCAATCATTGCGAAACAAATTTCCAAATTGATATTTTTGAAGTGAAAACTTCTTTAGGCGCGCTGGGAATTTTTGTTTTGTTTTTGAGATGCGGAAAAAAACTATTGAACTCGTTACCATAAATTGTGTAACCGTGTAACGGGCGTATATGTATAAGTATGTACATATATTGTAAAATATTTCCTGACGATTAAAAAATACACACGTATTGTTCAAGTTTTCACTTCTGTCGGCACTCCCGAAGTGCCACTGTTTTTTTTACTAAAAAACAGCACGTGTGCTGTTGTGGTTCGATAAGTGGGTAAGGGATGCCAGAGCCCATTACGGCCATTGTTTTTCCCCAGGTTTTTCATGGTTCATTTATTGTATTATATTTGTACCTACTTATATTTTATAAATAAAAGGTTTATACATAATGTAGCCTGTATTAATTATAAACCTTGTTACTGCTAGTTAAAACCCATGTATTGCAAATAACTCTAAAATAAACAAACCTTCATAATTATTTTGAGTTTCTGCAGGAATCGTTTTCATAATACACGAAATCCGGTATTCTATTGTCAAATTTTAACCGGATTTTGTTGTCGCTGGCGTGTCTAATTATTGTTGGAAAACATAGACAAACTGGATTTGTAAACATCTTTGCTTTTTGGGGACAATGGCTTATTTATACTATTACTAGCTGGTTTCCGCGACTTCGTCCGCGTTGACGTAATGAAAAGTATAACAATAGCGCCCCACTTTTCTAGGGTTAAAAAGTATCCTATTTGTTAATCGAGGTAATAAACTATCTTTGTGTTAAACTTTATCGTTAAGTCTAGTACAAAATAAAGGTAAAATAAAGGTGATTGTCTGCCAAAAAAAACTCCAAAACTCGCCATACCTTAGTTACCTTGCCTTAGTTAGGTCCTTCGATTGGTAAAGAAGACCCCTAAAGACCGCGTGGACAATATTTATCACAAAGATAGAAGCATCTAAGAAAAGAATCACGTTTTAACAGAGAGGATAATGAAGTTTTAACGAGGATTCACTACTAACGACCATTCTACAATTGTATTGCATAAAAACGTCCAAGGACTTTATAGTAATAAAAATGCAATCAAAATGGGTAGTTTTATTGATAACACTGTTGTATACCTATTCTGTTGTTACTTCCGTGTGTTTTGTTTTCTATTTTAATTAGAATCACATTGAGACACAAACTGACCATTGGCATGTTATATTATATTAGCGGTTCTCTATAGCCTAGTGTTCTTCGATAAATGCACTATCCAACACATTTTTTTTAATTCGAACCAGTAGTTCCTGAGATTAGTGCGTGTTGTACGCGCCAACAAACAAACAAACAAACTCTTCAGCTTTATATATTGCTATAGATTTTTAAATACACATTGAAAGTCCATTTGCTAATTGCGTGGGGTCATATTGGAGTGGATTTGTAATAAGTGTCCATATATCGTCGTTTTTGACGAGCCCGTTGGACGAGTGGCAAGGGTACTTGCCTAACGTCTCAGGGGCCCCGGGTTCGATTCCCAGCGGGGTCAACTTTGGAAATTTTAATGTAATTTTCAAAATTGACTCTGGTCTGGATTTGAAAAGTAGTGGTAGGGCACACTGCGTTTCGCAGTCATTTGGGCAGCCCGTCTGGCGGCAGTAACCACCACCTTACAGAATACCACCGTGAAATAACACATAATACATGTGCTGTTGTGTTTCGGTGAGTGAGTAAGGGATGCCAGAGCCCATTACCACCCCACCCCTCCCTTATCCCTTATCCTTTATCCTATGGTCTACAGCGCACTTGTGGCACCTATGGCGTTGCTTGTGTTATAGGCGACGGTAGCCACCTACCATCAAATGGACCGTCAGCCTGTCTGTCGACCTTAACATAAAAAAAAAGCAGTAAGAATCATCTAAAGAACATACCTATAATTATTTAGGATATAAATGTAAGGGACACATTTAAGAACAGTTACATTGATTTTTATACTTGAAAAATTTTATCAATATAAAAAAGTTTGTTAGTTAATACTGTTAGGTCTCCTGTAACTTTTGGAACTTTCCTGTAACTCCGGAAAGCAGTGTGACTGGTAGAGACCAGTTCTATGATGAATGGAAATAACGATGTTTCTAGTTTGTGTTTGTAAACACAATTTGATATTATAATAAAATAGAGGAAACAGTCATTAACGAACATAACAGCGAAACGCTGTACAACAAGTAGTTTGAATAATAAACACGGGTATGCAATTACATTGTAAATATTGGATAATAAGCTCTGGTATGTAATTTTAAAAAATAAATGCCCATTTGATATGGAAACAGACATGTAAGTAAGTATTAATGAACTTTCCAAGAAAGATTTCATACCGGTATAGTCAATTATGTACACAAGAAAAATTACACAGTCAATAAAACCAAAAGACAAAAGAAATTTGGAATTTCATTGAATTATCAACAAACAACAATGCTAAAGAAGGTTTTCCGTCAAGTCCCAAAAAATTGTAAGCGGCTCTACACGAATTTCCTCTCAGTCTTTGTCATAGACTATGTAGTTTATTTTTTGTAATATCCAAGCCTAGTAGGATTAAGCCTCATAGAGGCACGCTACATACGAAATTATTGAGTAAGTACTAGTTAAGTATAAGACGCATACTCAGGACCTCCTTAAATGAGCTCTTTATTATTTTTTAAATGACGAAAAAGACAGAGGAAGTTCTCAATTCGACCGTATATAATTATGTTTGTTTTTTTTTAGTGCTAGTCATGAAGTTATTACGGTTACATTTAACTACAATTTATTTTAAATACTCGTTTAGTTTAAAGTTACTTTAAAGCCAATTTCTATCTTGAATAACCTTTGAAAATTTTATTCAAAAGATTCAAATTTTAAGAATTCAAAAGATTTATGGCTTGCTATGTCAAAGGATGTCAAAAATAGAATAATAAAATGGTACTGACTTGACTTGACATACTTGACTGAATGTCAACACACAGCCTAAACTACTAAGTATAGAAAGCTGAAATTTGAAACATAGGTTTATTTTATAACGTAAACATATGCTAAGAAAGAATTTTTGAAAATTTCAACCATGCGACGCCTGGAGCGAGTCACTAATCAATACTAACAATAAATCTGTAAGGGTTGGTCATGGAGTAAGTTACTTTGTTTTCAGAGATATCGTGTTTATAGGCTCTATACATGATACTGAAACTAAATTGACAATTTTTAGAATTTTTTTTCTGTATGTATGTATGTAAGTATGTATGTTCCTCTATAACTCTTAAACGAATCAACTGATTTTCATGAAACTTGGTAGATAAACATTAAGACGTTCGGGACACAGGATAGGCTACTTTTTTGTTTTTTAACGCGGACGAAGTCGCGGGCGCCAGCTAGTATAATATTATAAAAAGACATGTACTATCGTGGTCAATGGAGCAGACCCACTTTTCATACAAATTTGTCTAACGTTGAATTGAGGTTGTCATAGTAACGTAAATGTTATAATACGAAATACGAGTAGGTATTTGAAGTAGGAACAAAGATAAATACAAAATGTGCACACGAAATTGTTCCTTACGGTGGGACTGCTCCCTTGACCGTGATAGTACATACTTAGGTATGCTTTGCATTAGTTTCCAGAATAAATGATGTAATACGACCTGTCGTGTCTACAGACGTTCCACACTATTCTATGTCAGGCGACACCTTGATTGTTTCCCGTGTCCGACAATAGCTGCAGCCGGCAACAGCTGCCTATAAAACCATTATAATTTTCGTCACACCATCACTTCGCTAGAAAACTTCATACGTAAACAATGCTTACTTTTATCTACGCTTCTGTGTTAGCTGCAGTCTTTCAGGTAAGCGTTTGATTTGTGATTTAAAAAAATTAAGTTTATAAAGTTATTAATTTCTTAGTCAACATTTTTACTTTTGAAACGTAATGATGTTACGCGAATTGTGTAATTTATATTTCTTTAAATATTCCCCGCTAAAGTTAACTGGATAATTTTAAATGAAAATTAATTATTAATTATACAATAAAATTATGCATTGTATTTTAATTGTCTCGTCAACATTGCATTTATTCGTTACAATCATAATTATGCAGTTATGCATATATGCACGTGCAGTTTTCCAACACAAATTGGTTAATGGGGTTAATGGGAACAAAATAATACAAATGCCCTCTGGATTTGGACATTTAATTAATTTGAAAAAGAATTCAATTTATATATATTTGTTCTAATATATTATTATATTATAATTCAACACAATCTACATAAGATTGTGTTGAAAATTTGAGCTGTAGTATCCTTTTTCATATTAATTTCTTTGTAAATTATTAAAATATCTCTAACATACAGTTTAAAAATGTTTGCATAGATAATTATATAAGTACCATAAACTAATATTGAATTTTTCAGGTGGTCATATCTCAAGGACCTCCGCCATTGATACCCAATTTGCCTCCACAATGCAGAGGACCGCCTCCAGGAGTTGTATGTATTTTTTTCTTTCGAATCAAGAAATTTTGCACACACATTATCAGGGGTAC
The DNA here is from genome assembly GCA_945859745.1 of Synanthedon formicaeformis. Taxonomy (NCBI): domain Eukaryota; kingdom Metazoa; phylum Arthropoda; class Insecta; order Lepidoptera; family Sesiidae; genus Synanthedon; species Synanthedon formicaeformis. Next base: position 2,716,979 of record OX243963.1, read on the forward strand.
AGAAAAGAAAATTAGTTTACCTTTCATCCAGAAAAAGTATTGTTTCCGAAGGTTGCGAATGAAGTCGGAGGCAAAAACTTGTTTCAACTAAGTATTAGCTTTAATTTGCTATTTAAATGTTGCAGGAGAAACCTAACGAATGTTGTAAGATACCGCCATTTTTCACTGATGAAGACTTCGCTGAATGTGGTTTCCAGAAGCTAAATGATACTGCGCCCCCACCAAGGCCTGGTCCTCCTGGGGTAAGTTGTACTGTGAAATCTTTTTAAAATATATTATATTATGTGTTCAAATTGACTTGAGAAGCTACTGTATTGACATGCATCTTCTGTTAACAATACGATACCTTAATTCGCAAACCAAATAACTCCTCTGAGTCAAACTTTACAATGGAGACTAAAAACGTAATAAATTTTTTTTGTATGATACGAGAAAAGAAAAAAAGACAATTTTACATTGGAAAATATGGCTCGTATTAACCGATAGACCTTTTAAAAATTAAATTCTAATTGTCATTAAGTTTCTCCCGTATCAAAAAGTCATTTTCAAAAGTGTAAGTAGTTATTCGTTTTGCGAATTAATGGATTTTTGTGAGTTCCATTGGTACCGCCATAATTGATCCACTTATAATTATAATTTGCCATAATTTAGCAGTGTGGCGTTGTTTGTGTTAGAGGCGACGGTAGCCATCCACCATCAAGTGTCAGTCTGTCAGCATGGTCTAAAAAACCTTTAAATTATAATAAAAAATACTACCATCTGCATTCATCAGCGCTCTTTTAAAGTTTGGTCCATTAGCGTTGAGCTTTGTCTGGTAATAGAAAAATGATGAAATGCAATGAACAGCAAATAGAAAATGAATTCTGATGAATTGAAAATGTACAGGAAATGAGATGTATTCTATACAATACTAAATCATCTGTAAGGGGATGGTTACTGTCCACTTTTATTGCGGCAAGCTAAATCTAAAGAAAAATGAAAAATACAATAATTATTGAATTATCTAGGAATTATTATGCTCTTTAAATTTGCACACCGCTTGTCGGTAGAATATATGGACTAAATATTTAAATTTACAACAACTTATGTATAACTATATTCAGCAAATAAATTATTTTGAATTTGAATTTGAATTTGAAAAAATACATAGTTATTCACGTTTATGAAGCATATTTGACTTATACTCACTTATGAAAACCATTTCAGTGCTCAAAGCAACTCTGCATGCTCAAGAAGTACGACCTCCTAAAAGACGAGGCAATTGATCACGAAGCCGTAGCGAAATTTCTAGACAAATGGACTGAGAAGAACACAGCTTTCCAAACGCCCATTGCCACAGCAAAGGAGAGATGCGTGGGGAAAAATTTACCTGGACCTCCGCACATTTGTGAGGCTAACAAAATAGTATTCTGCATTACTTCTACTCTTTTCTCTGTAAGTATTGCGCATTATTACCTAATATTTTTTAATAAAATAAATATCTTAAAACATTTATTTTAGATTGATATTTTAGATTAATATTATTAGTTATATCCATCTTAATTCGTTTTTATTTATAACTACCTGGCGCCCGCGACTTCGTCCGCGTTGAAAAAGAAAAAGTAGCCTATCCTGTGTCCCGTACGTCTAAATGTTTATCTACAAAGTTTCATGAAAATCAGTTAATTCGTTTAAGAGTTATGGAGGAACATACATACATACAGAAAAAATTCTAAAAATCGTCAATTTAGTTTCAGTATCATGTATGTATCATTGATTGTTTAAAGAATGCTCTCGGTACTATCACGCATCTTGCACCATAGACTTTTTCTTCTTGATTATATCATAGATAACTGCTATCGGTCCATATTTTTCAAATTGAAAAATCTATTTTTCTACAAAACCACGACAGCCACGTTTAACATCGTTATTTAAATATTATAAGACGTGATATTTAAAAAAATATATATGTAATGCAACAGTATTTAAAACTAAGAGAAATAATTCAAGAGTATTCAAGCAAATAAAAGGCCTAATCAAATGTTATATTTCTATATTTTGTATCGATTCTTTTTAATAGTTAGCTTTTCTTCTTTCAGGAGTGTCCTGTTTGGGAAGAAACGGATGGGTGCAAGAAACTGAAGGATCACATGGAGGAGTGTAGACAATATTTCCCCAAATAAAATTATTTTCTGCTGTGAAATATCGTAAAAAAATATTTATTTTTATAGTAGCATTTAAATAAAACTTGTGAATTAGATTTAGTTTGTAAATACCTTAAGTAGAAGACTTTAAATAAAACGTCCATTTTTAACATTTAAAATGCCTAATAACCGATTGTTTTATGTTTATTTCCTTTTAATTAGAATAATGTTCTTTTACTTTTTAAACAAACTGCAATATGAGTCATGGTTCAAAATTCACGCAATGATTTCTTTAGTGTGTAAATTCGTTCGTTGAACTCTCTAAAATAAACGTCAGATTTTTTTTAAATGGAACTTATATTTTACATTAAACTGATTATTTTTTTCATAAAAGTGTGGTCATTTTGATACAGTGGACGTAACGCCACTGAACCATTGTATGTCAATTATTATAACAGGAAAACTACATGAAAGTGGTAGAAATAAGTTAGACAAAACTATAATTGAAACGTGTTTTTATTCTAAAAACCAATTAAAATGTATCTAATTCGTGATAATAAGACAATGTAATTCATTCCAAACACACTACTTATTACTATAAAATACAACTTAGCATTCTTTCATTATTCAAACACACGCAGATGAAATTACATATATTAGGGCTAGAAGTGCTTCACATTACTTTAACTAGAGGGGCTTTCTATCTGCTAACACTTACAAAGTAATACTGTCAAGTAAATGCTCATTGACAAATCTTCATCACACTCGCTCCATTATGTCTTATCACTTTCCTTAAAGGAATAATAAAATTAAACTAAACTAACAGTCTTCTGATGCCTTCAAGGCAGCAGCCGTGGGTTATAACGACCTACGTACAAAATCATTCCAGAAGGATTGTGTCTAACGAAGTAAAGGAAAGGCCTATCGAACTTTAACCGAGCAGGTTGGGCGTTTCTTGAAGGAAGACGAGCTTGTCTCGGCCGAAGATGCAAAGGGAGATTCATAGCATCACCAACGTCATGGGGGTCGTGGAACGCTCGTTGGTAATCTCTCGGTTCATCCCAAGCGCCCGTCCATCTAGATGTCCTACGTCTTCTTGTGAGCTCTAAACTTTCAGGATACTCTTCAATATGATGCTGTTCTCCTATAATACCTTCGCCACATGTAACGAAATTAGTCGATTCGATCATATCCGACAAATACAAATCCTTCGATGGCCCATTCAAGCCTCCTAAATCAGCAAGCTCAGGATCAAATACATCCTTAAGGCCCATTTTTCTTAACGTTGTCGACACGTTAAATATTGACTTGTGAGAGAATCTTGGTATTTGCAGTTCCAATCCCATTCTCGGAAGTAAGGTCCGCAGAAGGCGATTCCAAGCTGGTGTAGTCGGGTTGGAATCTAACAGTCGCTTTTCAAGGGCTTCTAAGTCTTCAGCGTGTACGATATTGCCTTGTTGACCCGGCATTAGAAACAGCGTACTGACAACGGATTTAGTGTTTCCAAGTGCAGCGGCCGTAGCGTCCAGCACAGGATCGTAGCCTGCTAGGAAGCCCTTCTTGTAAACGACAGCGGGCACAGGAACAAGCCGACGCTGGCGAACGTTTGGTGAAACGACAAAGTACATTTCGCTGTCTCTGCCTTCCACAGATGAACTTGAACAATCAGTCTGTAAATTGTAAAACAAGACATGGTTAATGGAAGATATATTATTAAAAATGAGCAATAATTTTGATTTTGAACCCTTTTCATTGAACGTTTAATAAGGCGAAGTCAATCAACCAAAAAGTATCTATTTTGTAAAGAAGAATACGCACGCAGGCTGTCTTTGGATTCGGATGTGGAAATTAAGGACCAATTGATGTTTATGATGTGTTTTAATAATATACGTATTTTCTCTCATATATTATAGAATGTGCATAGATTCAAGATACAATAACAAAATTAAAGTTCGTTTTTAAGTTGCCAAATAAGGAAATGAAGTACGAGTAAATATAAAAAACATTTTATTAATTTGTAAGGCCATGTATTAATTGCGAATATCAATATTTTTATAATATAGAATTAACTGTGTAGATTCGACACGTGTCAAGATTTATGAGCAAAAATAACAGCCTATTAGCAACACAGGGAGGACGAGCAACAGATGCAAATGCACTCCCGACCTTGAAAGAAGGCATCCCTTGTTATGGTTTTCTTTTGTAAAAGTCCTTGTTATTTAAGGGTGGTCTATTACAAAGACTGTTCTTCATATGAAAAGCTATAATATTTTACATATTGAGTAAACTATTTAAAAGTATCGTGCACATACTTTATAGAAAAAATAAAAAGCTTTGAAAAATAAAATATGTAACTTACTTGGAAAATATTTGTAGAAAAAGCAGCTAATGGAGGTTGCATAGTAATAGTGTTGGTTTTCATATATTCAACTATCCTGCCCCAACTGTGCCTCTTTACTAACAAATTTGTTCTTCTTCTGATTATATCGCTGATTAGTTTGAAATTTATCTCTTCAACGTGGCCACTGTAAAAATGTTGAGCTCTTTCTTTGTAAAAATCCAATATTCTTCCTTTGTTTCTGTCACTGTAGAGTTCTCTAACGAATGCGGATACAACAACACCGGCATCTGGTGATATATTTATGGAATCCGAAATATTTTTCAACGTGAAATGTGGATTAAAGGTGACCATATCATCCAATTTGAGGATTTCATTCATTTCTCCTGAAGTAGCGCCTCTAGCACCCATAAACATCATTGCTAACATTGATGTTATCGAATATGGCGACAAAACAAAGCTTCGTTTTTTGTCGATATTTTCCACCATAACATTCCAATATCTAAATGCCAATTCATTACACAACTCTGTAAATTGTGCTATATCTTCTCCTAAATCTTTTGTAGTGACTTCAAGCCCTTGATTTTCTTTTGAATAGTCTAGTACGATTTGTTTATCTTCATTATTCTCTGGAGTGTAGAAACTATCAGTTTTAAATTTATCTTTTGGAATTTCATTTACTTTTGGTGGGGAAACAGTAGAAATTAACTTCCATGAATTATTGCGTTCATTTGCCAATTCTTTGTCGTCAATATTAACCTTCTGAATTTTTTTCTTGAACTCTTCTACTTTAGGCAGTGTTTCGGAAATTTTATCTTTAAAATTTTTGTCAGGTAGTCTGTTACTTTCAGCGGAACTGATTTTATTAGTACTCGTCGTAGTTGTAGATACTTTTGTGGGCTTTATGGGTCGCATAGTTGTAGTCGTAGAATTTTTTTCTTTTTGTTTTGTTGTTACAGGCTCTATCTTTGACTCCAGACTTGACACAGGTTTATTTACAACCTTATCAATTTGTGAAACTTGCGTTTTATGATTATTTGTTTTAGTACGATTTGTTTCGAGTTCGGGTTTTGAATTTACCTTCGAAATAGTAATGTTTGATTTAGAGTCGTTTTTGTTTGTTAAAACTGAAATTTGAACAAATTGTGTGTCTAGTTTATCTTCGAATTTGCTGCTTTCGGTTGAACTATTTTTATTATCTTCAATCTTTGAAGTACTTTCTACTTTTCCTGTATTGGTTCCATTATGATTATACTGAATTTTATCAGGGATATCTTCTTTTACCCCTGGTGAGTAGCCTAAGGACGTCGTTTTATTACCATTAAATTTCTCGACGAAAATGCTATCTAGTTTTGTCTCATTCCTTCTTATATCTTCTGCACTTGGGATTTTATCAGCAACTGTTGAAGGCGCCTTATTTGCAACTTGAGATAATAAATCGTTCATAGACACAGACAATGCTGGATCTATAGCATGTGTTGCATCAGCAGGAGTAGAGTTAACGTCTGGTATTACTGTTGTAGATCCCTTGTCATTAGTTTGTTCTGTGAACTTATTAGAGTCATCTACTTTAGTTTCTAATTGATTTTGAGGGTTGAGTGTCGAAATTTGTACAAATTTATCATCACTCGGGCTTGATATTACCGTAGGCCTGGTCACCGTTTCATTATGAGTATCAGGGGAAATATCAATATCCATATTTTCTTTGCTTTCTAAGTCCATGTTATGAATTTTTGTTGAGTCTAATATGTCACTAGTAGTAGGTATGGGTCTATAATTTCCTAAATCGGTAGCAATTTGACTGATACTTTGTGCAACATCAAACATAGGGGAGATGGGTTCATCAATATTTGTCGTCGGCTTCTTCTCATCCTGATTGTTAGATACCGGTATATTTTCAGAAGTCATAAATTCTGTAGATGAAACTGTAGTCGATGGAGATATTGACTGAGTTGTAATAGTAGTAGCGTTATCTTTTTCTGATGTTAAAATATCGCTTGTAGAAGAAAGGTAAACTAAAGTTGTATTCCCTGGTTTATAAGTAGTCGGCAAAAATTGAATATTAGGCTTTGAAGTCGCTACCGGAAGTCTAGTTGTAAGAACTGATCTCTTAGTAGTACTCGCAAATATGGGCGTTGGTTTTGCCGTAACAGGAGCTGCTGTTCTTTCTGTAGCAACATATGCTACAGTGGATACTGGCACAAAAGAGCTTACTTTTTCAAATACGTTCTTGTCCTCTGTAGTTGAAACGGAATTGGTGTTCAGACCAGTTTTATTTGAAATTATTTCATTACTCTGCACTGAAGTAACTGATTGGTTTGAATTGATTATATTTAGTTCTACTGTAGAGGTTTTTTGTGTAGTTGGCACTATTGTATTACTTGATGAAGGTGCATTGGTGGTATTTACTCGTGGTTTAACAGTGGTCGTGATACTTGTAACGTGTTTATTAATAACGGTTGTGGTACGTGGTCGTGATGTGCTTGATGATACAGACTTCGTTGATGTTAAAATGGGTTTGTTAGTGGTGGGTCTAGTAGTTGTTGGCTTTTTTGTTGTGGTCGTGGTTGTGGTTGTTGTGGTCGTAGGTGATGTAGCACTAGTTGAGGATACTTTAACTGTAGATGTAGTAGATATAGTTGTAGGATTTTCTTTTACTTTTTCTATAACTGGCAACTTTTCTGTTGCAACAATATTTTTTGTGTCCTCTTTTGTTGTTGTGGTGTTAAGTATTTGATTTATACCTTCTTTACTTAGAGAATTATCATTAAACTCTTGTGGGCGATCAATTTCAATTGTTTCTGTTTCAGGTGTAGTGAATGTACCTGAGGGAATATCAGGAAGAATATCGACGCCAGTATTACCAAATATTAAAGGTAATATTAAACTCCAAGAATCAGATACATCAGGAGTGTCCAGAGTAGGGGTAGGTTGCGGTTTATTTTTATGAGCTTCCATTTGAGCCTTCAACACATTTTGTACATTAGTCACTACACTGTGAACTTTCGTATAAGGTGGCTGACTGAAGTTGAAAGCAATAGTTGGTTGGTTTTCATTAGCAAAAGTCACTAATCCTTCGGAGTCTTCGCCTGCTGCTACTATAGCTTGAATTTCTTCTAATGTCATTAACCTCTTTACAAGTTCTCCTGATTCATCAAAAGTATAGAATTCGTAACGATCTGGTGTTAAAAGTTTTGATGGACTGCCAACTGTTGCAGGAACGTTAGATGGCGGTGGCAGAGTGTTGCCTACAGCATCGGCGACGTAGGGTACTTTCTTGCGTCTGAAATATATATAAAAATAATTTAATTTTATAAATTAATAAATAATTTCAATAAATAAATAAAAAAATTATAGCCCTTGTTAACAACAGCTACTTTGTTATTAAGCCAAAACTTTGATTTCAATTAAAATGTATGCTGTCTATTGTTTTTAATCACAATTTTTAATATAACTAAAATTGTGTAATTGGTGTTATTGGGATTTTTTTTTATGTCTAAAATTCTCGTTAATATACTTTTAAGTATTTTTTTCACACAGATAAAGAGACAATTTTATTTATGTACACAAAACCATTGCGAAATATTATTTACATATTGAATTATTAAAATGTTTGAGAGGAACTTGAACAACGAAGGGATTTTAAGACGAGTTTGAACAACGAATGTAGACCTACTTCACCTACTTATGTAGACTTATGTACTTATGTAGACCTACTTATTTGAATTTTGAACAATTCCAATAAAAGCAATATTGCTTCTTTGGAACTTATTAAGTAAAATATAGTTTAATAATACACAGAGAGGGTAATATTACCTTTCTTCATTTTGGTCTGCGAGTGTACAAGCAGCGGCCAGTAGCACGATTAACGCTGCACGCATCTTGTTCTCCCATACACTGACAATACACCTGAAAGTAAGAAAATAGTACATTAAGTATATATTTTTAAACGCAATTTTAAACACATGTTACGACGGAGTCTTGATGGTGGCGTGGAAAATGGGTCGATCTTTGGTGTGGGCTGATTTAATCTGCCATGACTGCTTCGACAATTTAGCCGAATCTCGACTGCAAATAACGGTAGCTGTAGCTAGACTACTGTCGATGAATTGATGTGAAGTGCAAGATGGACAAATAGTACATATTTAAATCCTTAGTGGTTAAATCCTGAGTCTTTCAAGCAGTAATGATGACGCCAGGGCTAGCCGACACAGACTGTCATTGCTAAAAAGCAATGATAGTCACTTGACTGCCAAAACCGCAGACGTCTATGATTTTTTTGGATTTCATATGTGGTTTACAAATAATGATTACTTGCTTTATCGGTGAAGGAACCACCATGTACGAAATGACTAACAATCTTTAGAAATATCATCCACAATGGATTATTTGTTTAGTATAGGCATCAATTCCTTTCCACATTTTGGAACATATCAGCTGTGTCCCAATAAATATTTTAAATAAAATAATTAGCACCATCTATTGCCATATTAAAAAAAATATTCAAATCTAAAAGTCAAAACCACTACAGATATAAAAATCGCGAATGGTAAAGAAAAGAAATACAACAAACTAACCAAACAAGAGCCGGCCTCAGGTCATTGTCGCGAGAACTAGAACTACTAGTTTCGTATCGACTGGCATTCCTTTTTTCCTTACTCTGTTTACTCATTCTCTACAACTTTATAGTAAACACTATGCCAAGAGCATTCGAATTCCTAAGAGTTCTTAAAAATATATAAGTATTTTGTGCATTCTTAATATAAACCCAAGAATAATTGTCACTTAAAACTAAAACACTAAAAGCAAATGCTTATTCAATTTTCAATACAATATCAAATAATCTATTAAAAATCTATTCAATATCAAATTAAAGTTATTAAAAAATTTAAGAAATTTAAAATAATTGCTTTTCCTTAATATTAATTGTGACATTAATTGTGTGTTCACATTCACTAATAATTTGTTTAAAATAACCACTAGAAATTTTAATAAGCGATCACATGTCAATAGCCTTTTATTAATTATATATGACATAACATTATTATATATGCCTTCGTTAAGCACAAGCTTGTGTTCCGTATGATAAGATAAGGGCTATATTAAACTGTAAAGTTCTAGTTATCTAGATTTCTAGTCTTTACAGTTGGTTCTTGCACATAATTGTAGTCGAAAAATTCACACTTGCGAAACCGAACAGGTTTTGAAGCTACGACTACTGTGCCGACAGATAAGCCTAACCAAGAAGATAATGAGTATACCATAAATTTAGGTATATACTTACATTATGTAATAATTTCGTGTCTAGAGCTTTACTCTGATGCGAAAGCTCACCCCCATTCCAAATTTCCTTTTTTTTTGAAAACACAATTAAAATTAAGAGCCTCTTTCACCATCTGTCAAGTAGGGTAATTGTCATTTAAAGTCACCGGTAACCGGGGATAATGGAGCTGACATACCTTTGTTTGTACGGTAAAAGTCCCAAACATTGAAAAGAAAATAATAATAAAAAATTCGCCTATCGAATGATGCAGTAAACCGAGTGCATAATTCAATAAAACAGAAAAATATTTCTAAAAGTAACTAATCAGCACTTTACTTGTAGTTGGTGCAAGAGGTCCTAAGCCAAGTGAAGGCTTATATTAAACCCATATTAAACCACTAAAAATACGTGTTTTTTTTTATTTTTAAATTTGGAATGGAACGCGATTCCGTTTTGTTTTGACAAGTTGTTTGCCGTCATTATGTGGGACGCGTGACACCTGACTGAGATGAGTTGACTGAGTCGAGTAGGGTCAGTCAACTTTCGCGGCCATTACCGTAATGATGATATATCAAGTAAATTACGTAAGCAGCATTGACTTCTCTTTTTTTATGCGTTTTATTAATGTTTAACATTTCATTAAAAATGTGTGAAGCTATTGGGACTTACAAATCAAATGAGATAGCTAAACTCGATTAGATGTTAATGTTTAAATAAAGATTAAAAGCTTAGAGTAAACCCAATTTAGATTTTATCTAAAATAAGTTTAACAAACATCGTCTATCTCCTATATTTATATAAAACTTAATATCTTACTAGCTGGCGCCCGCGACTTCGTCCGCGTTGAAAAAGAAAAAGTAGCCTATCCTGTGTCCTGTACGTCTAAATGTTTATCTAAAAAGTTTCATGCTCAGCTCAGCTAATTCGTTTAAGAGTTATGGAGGAACATACATACGTACATACAGAAAAAAAATCGAAAAATCATTATCATGTATAAAGCCTATAAACACGATATCTCTGAAAACAAAGTAACTTACTCCATGACCTACCCTTACAGATTAATTATATTATTAATATTGATTATAATAGTTATATTTAACCCTGATAAAATATTTTTTCTTATATAGTTATAGTGGCAGGGCACACTGCGGTAGTCCTAGGGGAGACTACCGCCCGTCATATGGTTCCCCGAGATGGCCAGCGTACCTCCACTTCCGGGTACGCCAAGGTTCCGATAGGGAGCGGAGCGTTGCTCTACCCGCGCTACGTGCGATACGTAGCGGGGCACCGATGTCGTGTCATACCGTCCCCACAACCTCGCCCATCTACGGCCGCACTAGCAAGGCGTCGGATGTTTAGCCGGTTCCTTATCACTGTCCATGATCCATGATGTCATGGAGTATTCATGAGGACTTCCCAACGTTAAACGCGGTGTGCGCGTTCTGAAGTTAAAACTAGCAAGTTAAAACCCGTTTTTAAACAATTATTTTTTTAGGAAGTTTAATTTTGAAATAATAGGTGTGTTTCAGAACTTTCAGTGAATAAATTGCCTAAATTGTTCATATCAAGCTGCTCTGTTAATTCTAAAAATCTAAAACCTCAAAACCTGTGCACACACTAGTACTACATATTTATATTTTCTCCCTTTAGAATATTACTACTAGCATTAATTATCTACGAGGAAGTTTTGTCAGTTTGCCTACTAAAACTTACTAAATATGCAGTGAAAACAGATGCGAATATAAACTACATTATGATAATCAGAATTATAAGTATCGTCTCTTCGTTTTAAAACTATTCAGGCAAAAATCTATTCAAAAGAATATTAACATTAAACGCGGCAACTTAGGTGTCATAATGAAGGCTTCGCTCGCTTTAAATTGTTCTCTTCGTCGGTTCAAAAGAAAGAAAAATGTTGGTAAGAAAATTAAGTTACTTTACGTTTAATAGATCGAGCCATTAAAAAGAATTTCTGTCGCTACGAAAAAAATTTCACTAAGTAAATTGAAGTTTCAATTACTTCCGCTTACTTAATTAGGATATCTTTGTGTATTTTATTCATTTATTTGAATTTTAGCTCCTCGTTAATATAGTAGGTACAAGATCGGAGGGCTGATCTCTGTAGGTACACCTGTTTTTTTTTTAATGAAACTTAATTTAAACAAATTATTAAAAACAATATTACATTGCTGTCGGGTTGAATATCAAAATTTTGGCGCATTACGTTTAAATTATTAAATTATAATAAATTTATAATAAACTACCTGTTGCACGTGATTGCGTCCGCGTTGTTTTTATAAAAAAAAAAACATAGTAACATAGGCTATATTTTTAAAATTGGTCTAATATTTTCTCTTTATAATATTATAGTATAGATTACCTACTTATAAAAATTATACTAAATTTACTTTAGTCAAACACAGCTTTATGATTTTTGAATGAATTAAACTCATCTGAAAGAAAATAATGTGAATAATACATCGGAAAATTTTAAAAAAAATTGTTTCCACCTTTTATCTTATCTTATTTCTTAGGTATACTTTATCCTAAATGCATTTCGCCATTTAATGGTTAGACGGTAGCGACCAACCATTAAATTGTCTGTCACTCTGACTGTTTTACTTCATAATAAAAAAAATAATAATATATGTCTTCCTTCTTAGCATTACAACGTTGTAATGAAGCGAAGCTCTATGTAAGTATAAAACAAAGCTTACATTATCAAGTAGTGCATCTTAATAACACGTTACGAAGCAACTACTAAATTCAAATACAAGAAAACTTGACACTATAATGTGAACGCTTCGATGATCAACAACAATCATAACGCAATCCGCTATCCAAGAATAAACGGTAAGCAATCTACAACTGTAAAAAACAACCTGTATCTTGTAATAATAATAATTTTGATTTATTTTTATTCTTTAACAATAATAAATATTAAAAAAAAAAAACAAAATAATTTATTATTTTCACAACTTTACAATTTAAGAACAAAACCCCGGTCCCCACACTAGGCATGCGTGTATCGTGGGGTCCCGTACAGTGAATTATATTTCGAAAGGAACTTAAGTAAGCAACAGTGTCTGAATCGTGCTATATGTCTTATACCAGTGTGCGTGCGTGTGAAGTAGTGCATGTAATTTAGTGCTTGTTAGCAGTTTTTCGGTGGAGTCGTAGGAGAGTTCTGCCAACCAGGACTTAAGTTTGATCTTGGATTCCGCCACCGAGCAGGATTTCATTGAAAGCAGCTTCATCACATTGTTGTAAATGAGGACAGGCAGATATGGGCCAAAGCGTTTTCCAAACGTTGACTTCGCCACTGGTAACGGCAATTTGAAGACTCGTTTCTTGGTTCGGCTTTCGTAATCTTTCGATCGTAGTGCTTTCAAGTGAACTGGAGGAACTGAGTTTTAAAAAACAGTTTTTATTTCTTTAACAATAATAAATATTTTAAAAATATTTTCTCTAGATAGTATAATAATGTCATTTTAGATAACTATTAATTTTTTTCGAGTAAATTTTATTGAATTTAAACTCAAGAACTAAGCGCTGTTACTCATCTCTAGTTGTTTAAAGCAATCGGAGACACTCAAAATCAAAATTGGTCTGAGTATACTGAGTCATGTGCGGCTCCAATAGCGAAAAATTATTGATTTGTTAGATACAATCGGCGTCTTTTGTATAGAATTTGTGTTGCGATTATGGCTAACAGTTCTTTAACTTTTCTAAGTTCCGCGTTTATTGTTTATTTCGCGTAAGATTAGGTGCGATTGTTACTTTTGATGCACTTGTAAATATGTGGGAAATAATTTCGTCTAGGATTCTTCAAATTTTATGGTAATATCACTCCAGAAATTTTAATATATACACGACAGATTCTTCCTAATCAGTCAACATATTGTTACGACCGAACATTCTCGAAGCGTTTGTTTATCATAAACAAACAGCGTGTTGTTGTTTATCATGAGACCTGGGCGTATGGAAATTTCCATACGTAGAAGGAAGCCCTCCTGTCTCGGAGAAAACTGTTCCTTATGTTCGCGACATAAGGTTCACATTCCCTTAAGCCAGAAAGTTGTTTACGATGTTTATTTTTTATGACTTGTTTACTTGTGTACGAGCTTGTTTACCTTAAAGTTTCTAGTGTTTTCCAAAAACATCGCGGCTGACTGCGCGTGTATAAATACGGGTGCCATCGCTCGAGTGGGACAGTTCTGCGACAACAAGCGATACGAAAACAACTCTTGGGAGCTTTTGCGAAGATATTTGCGACAGTGCATTGTTGACACAAAGAGTGAATTATTTACGACTTTTGGCAAGTTCTACGGTTTAATTGGAAAAGCTCTGATATTTTGGAAGTCATCTTGGTCTGCGTAATAAATCGTGTTCTTACAACCCTAAACGGCATTTTAACTCACCCCGCACGTAAAAACTGGTGTCAGAAGCGGAATGCCGTTAATGCCACGGGACGAAGGAACTCGTACTCCACGGACCAGGAGGCAAGTGGAGATGGATGCTGCGAGACAACGAGCACATGAGGAGCCGGAGGAAGGCACCGATGCTGATTTGCTTCCTACGGCAGTACCTACATCGAGCCCGTCGATGGACCTCGCTGCGCTGCTAGCTGCTGTACAGAGCATACAGGCTAGTCAAGAAGCCGCTCGCCGGGAACAGGAAGCTGCTGTGCAGAGCATACAAGCCAGTCAGGAAGCCGCTCGCCGTGAACAGGAAGCTGCTGTACAGAGCATACAAGCCAGTCAGGAAGCCGCTCGCCGTGAACAGGAAGCCGCTCGCCGTGAACAGGAAGCCGCTCGCCGTGAACAGGAATCTGCTAGCCAAATGCTGCTTTCGAAATTGGACACAAGCCTTGAAGTCATCTGCGATAAAGTTAAAAAGGTAGAGTCCGAAGTTAAAGGGGTCTCAGTGAAAGTCGAAGGCCTGGAAGAGAGACTCGACCAAACCGACACTCGCCACCAGGCGCTCGCCGAGAAAGTGCAGAAGTTGGTGACGAGGGAGGCAGTCTTCACTGCGCCGGTACCTACACAAGGTAGGCTGGACTTGCCACGGTTTGATGGCACATCTTCCTGGACAGCCTATAAGTACCAGTTCGAAACCCTCTCTAACTGCAGCGGCTGGACTGAGGATCAAGCATTCATGGCGTTGACTCTAGCCTTAAGAGGAGACGCCCAACTGATTCTGGAGCGACTCCCTACAGAAGGAAGATCTCTGCAAGCCCTACTGGAAGCTCTAGAGACACGATATGGTGACAAGCACATGGAGCACACGTATAGGGCTCAACTACGCGATCGCACGCAGAAGCCCACGGAAACACTCCAGCAGTGGGCTGACGAAATCGAGAGATTAGTTCGTCGCGCCTATACATCAACACCGAATGCAGTAGAAATAACTCTACTCCAAGCTTTTGTGGACGGGATAAGGGACGGCGAAGTTCGCGCAGCGGTACGTTTGGGTCACCACCAGACCCTGAAGAGTGCACTGGCACATGCTCTGGAAGTGGAAGCTGTGCGGCGTGACACGAGGCCATTCAAGGTCAGGGAGCTGGTAGCCGAGGAGCGAAAGCCTCGCTATGGCCCGACCTGCTATGGCTGCGGTGAAAAAGGCCACATAAGGCTGGACTGCCCAAAGAAGAAGAGAAAAAGGGTCTCAGAGATGGAGACCCAAGTTGACGAGGGGCAGTTAAACTAAGCGTTGCCAGGGCCGCGGGGCAGGCGCTGGCTGGAAGAAGGAAAGCCCCTGCTATTACTATCAGACAAGCTTCTAACGGAAACAGTTTAAGCATCGAGGGTACGCTGAACGGTAAAAAGTGCAGGTTCACAATAGACACAGGAGCATCGCGCACCATTGTAAGACCTGAACTCTTAAAACGAACTATCTCATGGAAGCAACGATCTCCAACATGTCAGCTACGAACAGCAACGGGCCAGCCAGTACCTGTCCTCGGTGACTCAGACGTGGAAATTGGAATTGGTAGTCAGTTGTACTCAAACTCAGTGCTGATTGCCAATATTACTGACGACTGCATATTAGGACTGGATTTCTTAAAAAATCACCGTTGTATTTTGAACGTCGACCAAGGAGTACTCGAATTTCCTGATCAAGAAGTTTTCTTAGAAGGCTCGACCCCATGTACACTCTATTGTTTAAGGGACGTCAAACTAGCTCCCAGATCAGAAAATCTAGTAATGACGAAATTCTCATCCAACGTCAAGAACGGGTTATGTGTCATTGCGGAGGATGAAGGAACACATCCTAATTGGATAATGGCCAGAACACTACTAATGACAAGCAGGATAGGCAGAGTAAGAATTTTAAATCTCAGCAATGAAGAGGTACAGCTCAGAAGAAACAGCGTAGTTGGAAAGTGTCAGGAAGTGAAGTATTTAAGACGTATAAGCAGTACAACAAACGCAGTAAATAGCACAGACTACCAGGTATCGCAGTTATTGGATTCGCTGAAAGGAAATTTGTCGTCAGTTCAGTTGAGGCAAGCTCAGGATCTTTTAATGCGGTTCAAAGACATATTTGCCGTTGGAAATGATTGCGGTAGAACAGGACTTGTGAAGCACAGAATAGACACCGGCGATTCAAGACCTATACGACAAAGACCTCGTCGAATCCCGTGGGCAAAAGAAGCTGAAGTTGCGGATATGATAAGGGATATGGCGGCAAACAAAGTCATCGAACCATCTACAAGCCCTTGGTCGTCACCTGTGGTACTGGTGAAAAAGAAAGATGGCACAACCAGGTTTTGTGTAGACTACCGAAGGCTGAACGACGTTACCAAGAAAGACAGCTATCCTCTACCGCGTATTGATGACACTTTAGATATGCTCAGTGGAATGGAATGGTTTTCTACCGTTGATCTTAAAAGTGGGTACTGGCAGGTGGAAATAAGTCCAGAGGATAAGGAGAAAACAGCATTCTCTACGGGCATCGGAAATGGACTTTGGCAATTCAATGTCATGCCGTTTGGTTTGTGTAATGCTCCCGCAACGTTTGAGCGCCTTATGGACAGAGTTATGGTGGGTCTTCTGGGAGATGTTTGCCTGGTGTATCTGGACGACGTAATCATCATGGGTCGTGACTTCGAGGAACATCTCCAGAACCTTGAAAAGGTGTTCAACCGTCTACGCGAGGCAAACTTAAAACTAAGTCCTAAAAAGTGTACCTTCTTCAGCAACGCAGTTAGCTATCTGGGGCACATAATCACTAAGGAAGGAGTTCAAACAGATCCAGAAAAGATCAAAGCTGTAAAAGATTGGCCTACACCAAAGAATAAAACCGAAGTCAGATCCTTCCTTGGCTTATGCGCATATTACAGGCGCTTTGTCAAAAATTTCTCAACAATAGCCAAACCCCTCCATCGCCTGACTGAAGATAAACAGGTGTTTGCTTGGGACGCAAATTGTGACAACGCTTTCAAAGAACTGAAACAGCGTTTATGTGAGTCCCCGATATTGGGCTATCCGACACGGAATGGAAAATTCATTGTGGATACGGATGCCAGCAACACGGGTATTGGTGGAGTGTTGTCACAAGTGCAGGGAGACAAACAAGTTGTGATTGCGTACTACAGCAAAACGCTTTCCAGGCCGGAGAGAAACTACTGTGTTACACGTCGAGAGTTGTTAGCTGTAGTGAAGACCTTGCAGCACTTTCACAAGTATCTCATTGGACGTGAGTTCACCTTAAGGACGGACCATGCTGCACTTAAATGGCTTCTTCAGTTTAAAAGTCCTGAAGGACAGGTAGCACGGTGGATTGAGCAATTGCAGGAATTCCATTTTGCAACAGAACATCGAAGTGGTAAAGGTCATGGTAATGCTGACGCTCTATCGAGAAGACCATGTCCTGAAATCTGTAAACACTGCAGGAAACAAGAGTCTCAGGAATCAGTAAAAATTATCCGTACCCAAGGATTAGACGATGACTGGTCTGGAGAAAATATGAGGAAGGCGCAAGAGGAAGATGACGACCTGCGATTGATCTTAGATTGGATAAAAAAGGGAGTGAAACCTGAGTGGGCGGATGTATCAGCTTCCAGTCCTGTTACAAAAAGCTATTGGGCTCAATGGGATAGTTTGACCCTGGAAGGCGGAATCTTGTGCAGGAAATGGGAGTCTAATACCGGACATCAGGTGACTGTACAGGTTGTAGTCCCTCGAAGTAAGGTATCTCCTCTACTACGTCATATCCATGATGGGGTGTCTGGTGGTCATCTTGGAGTGAAGAAAACCCTTTTGAAAGTGCGACAGCGGTTCTACTGGGTCCATTGCCGGGAAGACGTAGAAGATTGGTGTCGTAAATGCAACGCATGCGCTTCAGTCAAGGGACCACAGACAAGAAGTAGGGGAAAACTGAAGCTCTACAATGTAGGAGCACCATGGGAACGTATCGCTATAGACGTGGCCGGACCATTTCCTGAAACTGAGGATGGGAACAAATACATCGTTGTAGTGCAAGACTATTTCAGCAAATGGCCGGAAGTGTTTGCGACCCCTAACCAAGAAGCTAAAACTGTTGCCAAGAAGCTAGTTCAGGATGTAATCTGTCGGTATGGCGTACCTCTGGAAATACACTCCGATCAGGGGAGAAATTTCGAATCAGCCCTATTTCAAGAAATGTGCAACCTTCTCGGTATACATAAGACCCGTACGACACCAGCTCATCCTCAGTCTGACGGAATGGTCGAAAGGTTTAACCAAACATTGGAAAATAATTTGGCTAAAGTAGTCGACTCACATCAGAGAGATTGGGACCAGTACATTCCTCTTTTCTTGCTGTCTTATCGCTCCGCTGTACATGATAGTACTAGTTTTACCCCTGCCAGAGTGAATTTTGGACGAGAAATAAGACTACCAGTCGATGCAATAACAGGGTCTCCGCCGAATAGCCCAAGACTTGTGACGGATTATGTCAGTGATCTTCGAGAACAGCTGGATGAAGTGCATAAGCTAGTTCGCGAGTGCAGTCTCAAGACCGGTGAAAAAATGAAAACCCGTTATGATAGGAGATCAAACATCAACGGTTTTGAAGAGGGAACTCTCGTATGGCTTCATAATCCCTTCAGGAAAAAGGGCAAAAGCCCAAAGTTGCAAGCACGATGGGAAGGACCTTACAATGTGGTTACAAAAATCAACGACGTCACCTATCGAATCAAAAAGGGGCAAAGAGGAAAACCGAAGGTCGTACACATTGACCGTTTGACAAAGTATCACGGCACGAATGATGATCGGGACGATCATAACTAAGAGGGGGGTAATGTTACGACCGAACATTCCCGAAGCGTTTGTTTATCATAAACAAACAGCGTGTTGTTGTTTATCATGAGACCTGGGCGTATGGAAATTTCCATACGTAGAAGGAAGCCCTCCTGTCTCGGAGAAAACTGTTCCTTATGTTCGCGACATAAGGTTCACATTCCCTTAAGCCAGAAAGTTGTTTACGATGTTTATTTTTTATGACTTGTTTACTTGTGTACGAGCTTGTTTACCTTAAAGTTTCTAGTGTTTTCCAAAAACATCGCGGCTGACTGCGCGTGTATAAATACGGGTGCCATCGCTCGAGTGGGACAGTTCTGCGACAACAAGCGATACGAAAACAACTCTTGGGAGCTTTTGCGAAGATATTTGCGACAGTGCATTGTTGACACAAAGAGTGAATTATTTACGACTTTTGGCAAGTTCTACGGTTTAATTGGAAAAGCTCTGATATTTTGGAAGTCATCTTGGTCTGCGTAATAAATCGTGTTCTTACAACCCTAAACGGCATTTTAACTCACCCCGCACGTAACAATATAATAGGATGTGCTTTTAAAAACTTGAAAAGCTTTAGTTGTCTTTTTGTGTGAATAATTAGTTTGCAGGAAGTCTGAGATCACACACTGAAAATAATACTCTTCTTTATATCGTGGTTTGCTACTGGTGGGAACACCAGTAATTATTGACACTGACATTATATGATGTAACGGAGAACTAAACTAGGCCGTACAACTAGTCCGAAACGGCAGTTGCTTGTCAGCATTTGGTTGTTATGCATACGAGTATTATTTGAGGAACTTACAAACATTTGGCAATTTTAAGATGGATTGATACTATATATATTTTTTTATATTTTATTTATATCCGTTGTTTTTTTTTTTTTACAAATCTTAACAAAAATCATAACAAAAAAAACTATGAAAATAGCTACAATGAAGTTTTTTTTAAGGTAGAGGCAGTGTAACTTAATGGTAATTGGCTACCGTACTCAAACACTGACACAACGACACTAGTGCTACTGACGCTAGACTATAGTAACCTTGTAAATGACTTCAAAACGCAGAATGCATAAAGCTACTAATGACACCTATTTTCTGTCAATGAATTTTCCATAGTTACCTAAATACTAAGAATTGCGTGACTTTATTGTTAAAATAACATTGCCAAATTCTCTGTTAAAACTTAAAAGTATTTATCCGTATGAAAGTACAACTTAAATTATGTATAAAACTTGGAAATTCCGCAGATCCTTTACAATGCCAAGTTTCTCGTTTGTATTTTATTAAATATTTAAATCTCCGGAATCTCTGAACGTATAAACAATCAGAGTTTCAAATGTACCCTTACTTTAAGGTTGGAAGCGTGAAACGTCATTCACAGAGCCAACTAATAAAATATGTACCATGTGAATGGTTAGTTGACATTATTGTTAATGGATTAAATTTAGCCAGTCACGTATCGAGTTGTGGAAGTAATGGAACCCATTTTCATTTACCCTTAAGTGTTTAAGGGATTGTACCCTCTAATGTGTAGGGAATATCACTATATTCGATTAGCCTTGAATTGAAAAGCTAGTGAGCGTTACTGAATACTCGTACGCAATTTCAAATCCCAGTTTGATTTTATATTTGAGTTAGAAAATGGTATATAAATTAAAAATCAAAATTATTTACAATTTTAATAAGCTTGGAACTTTTCCTAGGAGTGGGTCCCTTAGGCATAAAATAAATATTATTAACATTAATATTATATTCAAGTTGTAAATAACTTTAAGGGCGGTGTGGGACGCCCTTTTTTAACCAGTCAAAATGATACTAATGAAGTTAGAAAATTAGAACATTAGAATATTTTTAATTGCTCAAACGAAACGTCGGTTTTATTATGTATTGGAAGCACCCCACAAAATTCTAAGTTCTATATTTATGTTGAAGATAAGATCACACAATGAAGTTGTGTTCGAGACATAAGTTAGTTGTTCCGAAACTTGATGTGAACTTTATGAAGTAAGATAATCAACTTTTCTGTTGTTTGACTTTCTCATAACGTTGTCATGTTGGCGCTTGATATATGAGATACTTATTAGGAACTAGCTGGCGCCCGCGACTTCGTCCGCGTTGAAAGAGAAAAAGTAGCCTATCTTGTCAAACAAACTCTTTAGCTTTATAGATTGGTATAGATTGTAAGTAGCCACTTGCTTACAAAGAGCATCGTACCTATATAAATTATTTTGAATTATCAAGGAAGTAGGTACTAGGATAATGCAAAAGATTACGTAATGTCTTTCAACTTGCATATTAAGGGAAATAAGCCTGGATCAAAGCAGCTTTTTGCTTTATCAATGCAATTTCCATGAACATTATTATGCACTAGAGATAGGAGCGAATTATAGAGTGTCAGTGACAGTTAGCTAATAAAGGTAGGGAAATGCATCGTTTAAACTTGATACTCTAGAGATTCGAACATTGTAAAAGCTAAATAATAATTGTGATGTATGAATGTTTGTTTATCCTTCACGAAAAAATTAATTAGTGGATTTTTTTTTTAATTTCACAGTAATTATACTCTATAATTTATTAAGCAGCCACCTACCATCAAGTGGGTTGTCAGCCTGTTCTGTCTGTCGACATTTAAAAAAAATTAAAAAAAAACAGTTGATCGTCATCGATAGTTCTTATTTTATTGTATACCAAACATTTCCTTACGAACATTCAGTCATTAAAGACGAGTTGGATGGCGTGTATCTAAGCAATTTTTACGCTTGATCTCAAGAACTTCCGTGTTAAATAGACTTTATGACCATATAATTGAAGAAGTATAGAATTATTCCTGTGAAGTGGGTCAAAGAATAATAAAATTAAATCACGTACACATCAAAGTTCCCACGAAGCTGTTCTATTCCAAGCGAAGCGCCTACATAAAATATGAACAAGTGACCCAAAAACTTTGACGTGGCAAATAGTTTCATACGATACGTAACTTTACTCGAAGAGTTACTTAAGATAGGTATCCCTAATACAATATTAATGATAGAATACATTACACACACATGTATTCTACTAAAACCAATCTTATATTTATTTTAATATTGCCAAAGACTAATTACTATTGACAGAATTACCATTACCTCTCATAAGGTATGAGGGGTTCCTTATCCCTTATCCTTAATCCTTCTATAGTCTGCAGGGCACTTGCAGCACCTGTGGTATTGCTTGTGTTATAAGCGACGGTAACCACCTACCATCAAGTAAATCGTCAACCTTTTTGTGGACTTTACATGAAAAAAAACCATGGTTTTTTTTAAAAACAAAATTGATTTCGATTTTGTCTAAAATCGTATGTAATAAGTTAGTATCTATGGCTATGTGTTTTTATACAATGTTCCCAAAGATATAATAAAAAGAATGTATTGCTAGTTTTTGGGTACAATCAATATGCAACCTCACGTGACGCGTTATTAGCGTGTCGGCATGCTAGGTAGTAATTAACAGTGCCTATATATATATGCGGTTATACACGTGGGAAATTTTGTCATATTTATCTTAGTCTTCGAATCCTAAGTTACCTGCTAATTTTCTGGGTTTCACAACATCAGATAGGTGTTTAAGTATATGTCATAGTGCAGTTAATTAACAAAGTATAGTATGACATAGTGCCTTAATTACTGAAGTTTTAAAATATGGAATTATAGCTTTTAACCTCTATAGATGCTATTTAAAAATATCAATTAATTAAATGTTTAATGAATTCTAAGATGATTTAAGATATAATATCGCCGCTTGAATTCAAAAATATGTAGGTACCACAATCCAAAAAATTTCAAAAATGCTTTTATTGCAAAAATACAATCACATGCCTTCATATTGTATGTTGCAAAAAGATTGATGGTTGTTTTATTCCATATATTCTATATATATTCCATATATATATATATTCAAAAGTTACTTATATGCTTATATCTCCTCTAATATTCAGTTTATTATAAAAGTAATTAAAACATTTAATGCTAGTTTAAAATACTCTTCTAACGATGTATAATATGCATATATTTGATATATATCTCATTAGAAAAAAATTAGACAAAAATAATTTAATTTTTTTCGATTAGCTCTCCTGTAAAAAAGTGTAATTTTGATTTGTGGTACTTTTGAATTTAAACAGCGATATGTAAAATTTTTACAGAAGGTCTAAACTTATACATCTGACATTCCACGTTCTGATAATGATAGTGTGAATAAGAAACGAAATGTGATTACAATCAAATTAAATGAAAAATAACTCACTTTAGAATAAAAAAACGACAACTTTACGTCAGCTAGAATTATAAGACCCTTATTCTGTTCTATATTATTCTGTTAAAATTCCCTTGTCTTTAATGTGGCCTTAATCACAAAATTGAGGATAGGTATATATTGAACATATCATTGTGGCTTAATGCTAGGTATAAATGCCAATTTACACTGAACAGTCTTTGTAAAGAAAGAAAAGTTAATACATAAATGAAGAAACAAACAGGAACATCGAACACTAACATTCTCTTACACGAAGTTGAAAACAAACGGACCAAGTAAACAGTCACATAGTAAAAGTCGAAAGTACACAAGTACAAGTGCTCCATTCCAGATGAAATGCCGACAAAGAACCTTAAAGATTCCTATGTTGAGTCTAGCTGAAAGTAAACGCTAACTTAGATGTAACGGTACATAGAGCCTTCGTAACTGACGGCGAGACAGGTCGATGAACTATCACAACGGCTGTTTCTTAATATTTTGTGGAAAAAAATGATAATGACATTTCGCTGCTTAAAAACTAAAGGGCCATAAAACAAAAAAATCCAAAAATGTTTTTATTGCAAAAATACAATCACAATTCTTCATATTGTATGTTGCAAAAAGATTTATGTTTGTTTTATTCCATATTTAGTATATTTAAAAGTATATAATCGTTTTTTATATATTCAAAAGTAACTTATATGCTTATATCTCTTCTAGTATTCAATTTATTATAAAAGTACTTAAAACATTGAATGCTAAATAATTTGATATATATCTAATAAGAAAAAAATAGACAAAAATAATTTAATTTTTTTCGATTAGCTCTCCTGTAAAAAGTGTAATTTTGATTTGTGGCCCTTTAGTTTTTAAGCAGCGATTTATGTCTCTTAAGTTGTCATTGCTTTTACAAAACCATTTGATGCTAACGCAGTTAGTTAGAACACAGACAGCAAAAATGGAAAAATATATTCCATTTAAAAGCTCCAGTTTGGAGTTGACAGGTGCTGTAATCGGTTTCTCTCGTTTCTGTAGTACCGATTAAATCTTTTAATGCATGCTCGACGATTCCAAATTGACCTCGCTAATTTATTTTATTTTTTGATATTTATTTTAAATATCAAACAATAAATTTTAATCAATTCATGAAGCACACGATACAGGCTTGAAAGCCTAGTGTGTGCTTTCATGGCCAATTAAATTAAATATAATATATTATTGTAAATAAATAAATAAATAAATAAATAAATAAATAAATAAATAAATAAATAAATATAGTCACTATTAATTCTTTCTTTGTGCAATTATTGCATTTTTTGTTTACATTCACGAAGAGGTAATGTTACGTGATCAGATTCTGACTAGGTCTCACACGACTGATTAGATGAATATTTAAAATAATATAATAGAAAAATAAGAAATAGATTTAAACTATTTATAAATAATTCATTTATTCAAAGCACCAAAAAATTTTTTAGAATTTTCTATAAGAAATTCAAAAAACAAATTAAACAGTAAAATCATACAGACATTTTGAACTGTCAAACCAATAGATGCCTTTTTTTTACTTTTAGTAAATAATTTTAAAACATTAGCTTATATACCATTTAGCCAAAAGTTTTGACTCCTTAGACCTTAAATTCCTTCTGCAGGTCAGTGAGCGAGATGACAGTCCCATTGACAGTTGATAGTCCCTTGAGGAATGTCAATCAGTGGGTTTGCCATTGCCTTTATAACACAAACAATGGCATGGGGTTTGCAGTTGCGTCGCCGGCCTTAATAGGATAATGGATAAGAGATTTATGATCCCTTCACTCTCTAACCAAAACAAAGACCACGCATGTACGATGTAGTCTATTATACGGTTCTTTAATTTGAGCCAAAGTTTTAAATCCAATTGAAAATTTATTTTTACCAAGACCATCAAACTACTACAACATGGAACCCGCGTGCCATACAAAACACTACGAATTTTGTGGAACATTAAAAAGTGACATATGCGTAGAGCATGAACTGTCATTTAAAACAAAACAAACATAATAATAAGTACGTAATTTAAAGAAAATGTGACTTTACGTCAACCCATTAGAGCTTGAAATGAAAAAGTAGAAGTTGATCGTTACTACCTTTTACTATTGACGGGTGAAGGCAAGAGTCCGCCATGATTCTGTCAAAGGCGTTCTTTTTATGTGCCGCCTTGGCATTTGTGATGCAAATTCCATTGTAGTGTTTCGATGACCAAGACAGATAAAAAGCTTAAAAGCTTATAAATCTTTTGACTTCAAAGACATTTTTAGTTGAAGAATGTAAAGAATATACCTCTACGTATATTTTCACTTGATACAGTATGTAATTGTAAGGTAATTACGCACATCTGTGTCTGTGGGAAGGTTTATGTGGGACGTAAACGAGCTCGTTGGCGTTGTCAACCCATTTCCCTACTTCTGAGAAAACCGGACCGTATGGCACTGTGCTAATGAATATATCAAATATAACTGTTTCTGACTGTACCGCGTGTGTCATACCACAAAATGGGGTGATATGTTGCAAAGACATTATTGGGTACAGTCATAGACAATTTAGAATTTTCATTTATTAATGATTGATTTCTTCGTTTGATAGGAGAATTGTAGGCGACCTATTTATTTCATATACATTTAAGTAATTTGTCTTAGTTATTGATTATGTTATTAAATGGGCTGAAATCCTAAATAGAAATTATCTAGAATAAAAAAAATTACAAACCTCACAATGCGGATATTTTTCAATTATATATTTTTTTATTCAGTAAATTAAAAGCTTAATGTAGTTTAGAGAGTTTGAAATACTTCTGTGATGAATCATAGTATGGATTTGTATCTAAAATATTGTTTTGTTTTAACATTACAATGGAATGGGACGAGGCATCTGACATACATTCTGCTAAAATCTCACATATATAGGTTTCTTCCACATTGAGTCACTACCAAGGCATGATGACTCATAGTCCGAAAGAGAAGAAAATATTTTCAATTTAAATGAGAAGTATTTTTAGAAGTAATTGTAGATGGCAATACTCCGTCGAGGGAATATGGAGATTCAACATATTTGGAATAATCGGATGATGGGTACTTAATGCAGGAAGCTGGGGTAAATAGGTGCTCATACGATCTATTCAACCTTCGACCCTATATTTAGGGTTTGAGGGTCACCCCTATATTAACTGCAGCATTTTAAAGCTTGATACGAATACTATCCAGTAAGTCCAATAAATACTATGTCCATCAAGCAATAAGTAAATAAGTTTGCCAAAGATAAATAGAGTAGAGGTAATGATGATGAAAAGAAAAATGCATGAAAAATGACAAAGCAAATAAAATTGCCATTTTAGGATAACAAAATAGCATATTTCAGTGAGCTTAATCTTAATTTTTATCCGCTCCTTCATATAATATAAAGTGATAGAAAATGGTTCTTTGTTCGTAATTTTTTTTCATTCGATTACGATGAATCTTTGTTAACTTATTACTTGCACATGCGGAATTTTCTGGAAATTTTGGAAAGTTTTCGCTGCAGCATAGATCTTACGCGTAAACAAAGCTTTTAAAAGAACTGTGATCCGAGTTTAGGAACGATGAAAAATAGACTCACATATTTTATAAAACACAAAAATAGAGTTAGAAAGGATTTAATTTTACCGTTATTTTTGTCTTACTTCTAAAACTTTGCTACGCCGGATATTGCTACCTCGATTAAGACTATTGCAAACTTTACCGATAAAGACACTATCCACTTTAAAGGAAAATCAGCTTCCGAATTATACTAATCGCCTTATACTCTGAACAAGACAGTTCCTTGAAAACAATACACTGTACTTTTTCCTTCAGTGGTATGAGTATTGAAAACAAACAATCAACAGAAAATACTATGAAATTTAAAAAAAAAATCAGTCGAATTGATATAAACGCTATAACCTTTCAAAACGAAAATAACACCATACAAAACAGCACAAGTGCGTAAGTAAGTAACATAATATGAACCTTTTCACAAACAGGTCTACAGTTTAAAACCTAAGTAAAATTAAATTTAATTAGTGGCAGGCCAACGCAGTGCGTTCAGCAGTAATTTGGGCAGCCCGTTTGGCCGCAGTAACCACCTCCTTACAGAAGCACAACAGCACGTTTGCTGTTGTGTTTCGGTGAATGAGTAAGGGATGGTCTACTTTAATGAGATCTGCAAAAAAAATCATTCTTAATTTTTTAATCTTTTACAGATTGAAAGTATCGGTCTAACTTTATATGTTAATCTTTTAACTCATACAATAATGCAACAAAATCGCTCTACCTAAATTAATACCTAAACTAAACCTAAATGTGTTCAATTATTATTATGTGTATGTACATTTGTAAATAGAAGTAAAAGTTCCTTGTAAAAGTAGTTGATGATGTTTTCGCTATACTTTTAATAACTTTTCATGACAAGCTAAATGTATCTAAGAAGCTGGAAGTGACATCGTTAGACACTCAAGTGGTTTGATCGGTGAAGCGTAATTGAACTTGGTATACCTATATCCGACCGACCACCCATCCCAGTTGTAATACGGTGCTGTGGATAGTTACAAACTATATTTGCCGCGTTGTTAAACTATATGCACTCCGAACTTAGATACTTAAGCACGTACGTAGAGCGCTAGACCACTTGTAATGTATCAGAGGAACCTATGTTTTAACATTCAATATTCACTTTCAAATATTATGGAGCCAGTGTATTTTTAAGTATCAAACATCTTTTAGTAACTTTCTTATCATTTGTTGGTGTACCGTTTTTCTCTTTCTTTTGTTTAGTGGCTAGCTATAGATGAGTTAGTATTATCAATGTGATAGGAAAATATTAGTTTTATGCCACGTTCTTCCCGATATTTTGTCTCACATTCCAAAAATTTTCTCATTTGTCCCATAATATGATCAAATTTTGTTATGTTTAAAATTGGTTATGATGATGATCAAAATTAACATTTAAAATGTAACTAATAAAAAACGTTCTAATATATCCAGATTAATTAAAACTTACTTCCTTATTTACCTATTAAGAAAGAAGCACAAAATTTATATGCCCCTGCAAAGGCTGAAAGTATTATTTATACACATTAAGGTATGTTCAAAAAAGTGTTATTATACGGCCTATTACAAAAGAAATATTAAGATGTTGCCTTTCCCTAACTTATAGAAATATATGTTTTAGTAATTTTGTATCATGAACTTTGATTATGAGAATCAAAAAAGGCGTTCCTCGTATTGGTTCGCGTAAAAAATATAGATGGCGTTTAATAAAATTCAATTTAATAAATTTGATACAGAATAACCTTTACGTAAAAATCTATGGCAATGAAAACTAGCTTTTATTAAAGCTCGTCAGAAAATTAAGAAATTGTACAAATGGAACGTACACTGAGAATATTACATTGCAGTATTTCAATTTAGAAATTCACAAACGCAAGGAGCATACGTCATAAGCACTAATATTCTGCTTTGGGATAAACCGTGACTAATGAAATTTAAGCTCAGAAACGTGCTGAAGAATATTTTAAGATTAGCACCACCAAGTGCGAACGATTCTCAAACGTTTGAGAATTTTTTAAATAGAGTTTAAAGACAGACACATCAGCATCGAAATGTAAAGTATAATTTCCTTTTTAGCGAATAAACGTATTTGTAATTATAGAAGAAAGTCAATCCCATAAAAAATTATTCAAATGCCATGAAGACGTCTAATTTGCCGGACCGGTTTATGCGGAAACGGAAATTGCTACTGTTAAGGGAGTTGACATAAAACTTAATGTTAGTGCATGGCTGCACTTGATACTGATGTACAAGTACATACCTTGCGCAGATATTCTTACTTGTGGTATGTGTACCGACATAATTTTTATATGCCGTTATACCTGACCGTTTCTGCTTATAATTAGTACCTACTTCATAGGTTCAGGCAGACATAGTCACGAGTAAAACCTTGTGTTCTCTATTTTATTATTTTTGATTTTAAATCTTAAACCCCAGCGAGTAATTATAAAGAAATTTCTTTTGTTCAATAGATGCGTTTGTTGATAATAAAACCCATTTATCGATGTTTAGACACGATATCAGCATCGCTATCTCTACAAAGTAATTGTTCCCCTTTCTTTGGAAATGCCATATAAACTCCAGCTACATACAATAGGCTTATTGTTAGGTCTTAAATGAAGATGGATGTAACAATGACTTTATTGTTGCAATAAGATGATTCGTGCTCTTTAATAACTTTACATTTATTTTTCACCACAGAGATTTTATCGATACAGTCATTACTCCAATAATTACATTTAGAAATGAGAATGAAGTATAGAAAATTGCTTGCTTGCCATCAAGATTCATAAAAGTGCTTTTGACTCTGAAGCTAAGAAATATTTATGCTAATATTTGGTACTAAAGCTCCTCCACGTGAGTTTTAAAGTGAAAAAAAAACTTCATCCTTCAATTCAAGGCACGTTGCACTTATCCAAGTTGCACTGACACAACTTATCCTGTTTTTGCTAGAACTTGATTTTGTAGTCTTCTTTACACTTGTTCAGTTCAATTTTGATAAAGACAGCTATTAAATTTGTAACCAAATAATGCATTAGTAGATATCATATGAGAAAGTTTCGATGTTTGGATGTTAGTTACTCAATCACGTGAAAAGCTGAACGGATTTAGATTAAATTTGGCACACACATAGCTTAGTACCTGGATGAATATATAGGATACTCTTTTCCTGGAAAAATGTTAAGTTCCCGAGAGATTATCAAAAAGCAAATAAAGAATTAAGTTTTCTTAAAAAAATACTTTTAATTATTCACAGTCTTCTATTAAAGTGTGTGTCTCCAGTAAACAACTATCACATAATAAAAATACACATCAGATGTTTGTTGAGAATGTTGTTAACCAACATGTTTGTTAACCACAAATAAGTTTAACAGGTTGGGTTGGTAAATATAAAATGAAAAACACAGAAACAAAACAAAGCTCAATTCACTAAAACTCAAACAGTGATCGTGTCAAATATATTGAATCGAAACCTAATACCAACATTAACTAATTAGTACAAGCTACAGTTTCTGAGTGAATCAACATGCACGCTACCAAATTGGATGCAAATGAAATTAAAATAGACAGGAACTGGAACACAGAGAAACTACACGGACATCCGTATGTTATTCGACGACACGACGTTTCTGTATGATCGCACATAGCAGGAATAGGAACAAAGGGAAATAAACTTTGTATTGAAAAATGGATAAAAAAGAAGCCGACCGATTGCCAAACTGTCTGCAAGAACAGTAATTGTATTGATATTTTCAATATGATTTCTTCATTAGATTTCTTCGTAAATATGCTAACTGTAACACAATTTAGAGTTAGCTTATCATCTTTTAACTTTATAAAACTAGCTCCCTTAATCAATACTAATAATAAATCTGTAAGGGTCGGTCATGGAGTAATTTACTTTGTTTTTAGAGATATCGTGTTTATAGGCTCTATACATGATACTCAAACTAAATTGACCATTTTTAGAATTTTTTTCTGTATGTATGTAAGTATATATGTTCCTCTATAACTCTTAAAAGAATTAACTGATTTTCATGAAACTTGGTAGATAAAGATTTAGACGTACAGGACACAGGATAGGCTACTTTTTTCTTTTTCAACGCGGACGAAGTCGCGGGCGCCAACTAGTAAATAATAATTTATTTACTAATAATAAATCTGTAAGGGTTGGTCATGGAGTAAGTTACTTTGTTTTCAGAGATATCGTGTTTATAGGCTCTATACATGATACTGAAACTAAATTGACGATTTTAAGAATTTTTTTCTGTATGTATGTATGTAAGTATGTATGTTCCTCTATAACTCTTAAACGAATCAACTGATTTTCATGAAACTTGGTAGATAAACATTTAGACGAACAGGACACAGGATAGGCTACTTTTTTCTTTTTCAACGCGGACGAAGTCGCGGGCGCCAACTAGTAAATAATAATTTATTTACTAATAATAAATCTGTAAGGGTTGGTCATGGAGTAAGTTACTTTGTTTTCAGAGATATCGTGTTTATAGGCTCTATACATGATACTGAAACTAAATTGACGATTTTAAGAATTTTTTTCTGTATGTATGTATGTAAGTATGTATGTTCCTCTATAACTCTTAAACGAATTAACTGATTTTCATGAAACTTGGTAGATAAAGATTTAGACGTACAGGACACAGGATAGGCTACTTTTTTTCTTTTTCAACGCGGACTAAGTCGCGGGCGCCAGCTAGTTTAAAAAGGAGTTGCACCTTACACCAGATCCCGCAGACTATGTGATCTGCTGATGCTGCAGCATCAGATCAAAGTTACCATATCATGTAAATACCATTGAAGTAACAGTATATTATTATATTTCACATCAATCAAACATCTGGAAGTTAGTAAAACCTTTCCATCAATTAGGAAATGGGCTGATGGTCTTTAAACGCCTGAATAGGTCTTCAAAAATTATAGCTAAGAACCATGCAAATAACGTGAGCTTTCAAACATTGATTGATTTTGGTTTTTTTTATATATAAGGTGAGTGATTGTATAGGGTGCGTCGCTACTGATACATTATCCCCATGAGCATATTTTGGTTGAGGAAAAAAAATAGTGTGAATCATATGGATTCCATGTTTTATGATGGGATATATCAGTATGTAAACTGCAAAAAGATAACTTTTAGTAATTGATATGGCCAATTTATTTATATAATAGCTTTTGCTAGCAACTTTTTCCTCGCTCCTTTTTCCTGGGTATTAAAACATTCATTAAATCTTTATCCCTTATCTTTAGACCCTCGGATATTGTATAGTAATAGTAAAATAGTTTTACAAGGTATATGTTGAAGTATCACAAAGAAAACACAATAAAAATTATATAAATTAAAACAAACAATATTCACATAATTATGAGAGAAAACACAGTTAAACGAACAGACCGCAATGAGAGATATAAAAAATATAATATACAAATACACAGAATCACATTTCAGAAAATTGGGATATGCACTGAGGTTCCTTTTAAAACATAAATAAAACACATATGTAAACATAATGTAGAAATAATTAGATAATGGAGGAGGGCTGAAAGTTGATGGCGGTAAATGTCGAATAATTACTAATATGCTGAGTTAGGGTTGTAGTTGTTGAAGAGCAAAGTTTGTTCATCGTGTTTTTGAAGAACCCCCGACGCTAGACGCCAAGAGGGGTTATAAAAGTTCTGGGTTATCTGTCTGTCTGTCACTGGCGTCGTGGTTCTCAAACTGATGGACCTTTATTTTGATGTGATTTTATTGTTTAAAAGCTGACGTCATCGAAATGGTTCTTAGCTATAAGATCTGAATATAGCTATCTATATGAAGATCTGTTCAAGTGTTTGGAGAGCATCAGTCGATTTCCTAATTGACGATTACCTAGGTTCGAATGATATGAAACTTGGAATACTGCAATCAGACGGGCTGCCCAAATGACTGCGAAATGCAGTGTGCCCTCCCACTGCTAAGTAATTAATATATGTTATAGTTAATCCGCTATATATTTTTTAAAATTACTTTACGTCTAGTCATTTCCTGCGGAACCTTTCAGGTCGTCAGTCCACCTGGCCGCAGGTCCAGGTGTCCTTAATGCTACTATGGTAGGCAACGCACTCGCAGCAGTTTCTTGTGTTACAGACGCTCAAACCATCATTAGACCGTCAGCCTGTCTGTCATATATACCTATAATACAGTCCACTTGGTGGTTGGTATGGTAAAACAAGCAACGCCACAGTGCCCTGCCAGGATATCCGTACTAATATTATAAATGCGAAAGTTTGTATGGACGGATGTTTGTTACTCTTTCACGCAAAAACTACAGAACCGATCACCATGAAATTTTGCATACACGTTGTCTGGGACACCAAAAAGGACATAGTGTACCTTTCATCCAGAACGCGGACGAAGTCGCGGGCACCAGCTAGTACGTGTATATAATATAGGTACTCATATACTCTTAATTTCACTTTAATTTCT
This sequence comes from Synanthedon formicaeformis, assembly GCA_945859745.1. NCBI lineage: Eukaryota > Metazoa > Arthropoda > Insecta > Lepidoptera > Sesiidae > Synanthedon > Synanthedon formicaeformis. The sequence goes on from OX243963.1 coordinate 2,750,335, forward strand.
TGTCGCATTTGCGAATTTCAAAGACAGAATACGCCCCACAATCGGACGCGAATCTCCAAGACACTGACATAGGATATAAGCAGTAACTCTACAGAGAGTTGTAGAGGTATATCAGTATGTAGGTCACAACATGTTTAACCCGATTTCACTTCCTTTTCATCTAATTTAAAAGGAACCAACGGTTTTATTTACACAACAAGGTACTGCATGATTCATTGTTTACTAAATTACCATAATTTCGTTTGAATATTCCATGGCAATATTCGATTTCGTTTAGGTCCGGTTTTCACTGTCGACATCGTAATGTAGGTTATAAACGTTTGTTTTACAAATTATCGTACTTTGTATTGTTGTCAAGATACCAAACCATTTATTATATTATGTTTACTTTAGTGATATTTTAAAAAATTTATTGTCGAATATTTTTTTAGTCACCAAAATAATTAAACGCCAACTTTTAAAGGAAAAAAATAAATGTTAAAGCGTTACAGTTTAAGGTTCCTAAAATATACTACTTTATAATATTCTTAACTAGTTGGTGCACGGGACTTCGCCCGAGTTGAATTAGATTAGAATTAGAATTGATATAGAGACCTTCCTAGTTAAACGCTGTTTCCATTAGTGAAAACCGCATTAAAATCCGTTGCGTAGTTTAAAGCGGGACAAAAAGGCGGGAAGCGACTTTTTTTTTATACTTTTTTTTATGTTAAGGTCGACAGACAGGCTGACGGTCCACTTGATGGTAGGTGGCTACCGTCGCCTATAACTCAAGCAACGCCATAAGTGCTACAATTGCGCTGCCGACCATAGAAGGATTAAGGATAAGGGATAAGGAAAGGGATAGGGTGGTAACCGGCTCTGGCACCCGAAACACAACAGCACATAATACTGTTATTTCACGGTGGTATTCTGTAAGGTGGTGGTTACTGCCGCCAGAAGGGCTGCCCAAATCACTGCGAAACGCAGTGTGCCCTACCACTACTAAATGATACTGTATTATACTACGAGTATGTAAAGGTAACGTATAATACTTTATATTAAAATATTTATAAAATTAAAGTAACTATATATATAGATCTATATGATACGACATTTAATATAGCTATGATATAATATTAAATATGCGAATATATTAAAGATTTAACTAAGTTAACAACCAGTTATTTTATACGGATAGAGACCAAGGTATGGCCAATAGGATTAATATATATCATTAAACCAATTTATAAAGAAATATGTTCTAATAAAATACAATGTTTTTACACATTTATAAAGATAAGAAAAAACAGTACACATACGAACGCGAGTTATTATTCAATTTTAAACAATATGCCTCCTTTCATAAATCCTGGACAAATGTATAGCGTTAAAAAGGGTACGGTAAAAATGTGTCTCCGCATTGCAAATGGGATACCTACGTAGTAACAAACGGGGCTAGAGAACAAAGAACGCAAATGCATATTGAATTTATAAGTAGTCGAAAAACTTGTTTTCTTTTTCTTTTCTATGTCATTTTTAACTTGAAATTACATTAATATATGATATAAAAAAATCTGCGGTACAATGGAAATCAAAACTGAAAATAAAGGCAAAAGATAATGCTAGCTTTTTTTATGTTAAGTTGACAGATAAGCTGACGGTTCACTTGATGGTTAGGTTGCTACCATCACCTATAACACAAGAAACGAGACAAGTGCTGCAATTTTGCTGCCGACTACAGTAGAATTAAGGATAATGAATTGGGATGGGATAAGGAAATGTGGACACAACAGCAAACGTGTTGTTACTCGTATTTCATGGTGATTTAACTACCAGTTAAGAATAGCTTAAAATTATATCGAAAAAGTAAAAAGCAGTTGCGTCTTTATTAGATTCTACTGAAAAGCTTTTATTAAATAGCGTTTTTGCTGGGTTTTCGCACGTCTGCTCAATTGAGATAAACTGCTTTTATCGCGTCCATTGAATAGCCCCAGGATAAGCAGGGCAGCATCGGCCCACTTATCGCCAATGTATCTGGCGGTTTTATCGGAGCGTTACGAACGGTCTAATGCCATGTACTGTCTTATTATCCGCACGCGGTAATATCGACCTCCCACTGATGGGAAGATTAACAAATTTTAATGTTGCTGCAGAAAATGTATTACAGTTTTCCGAGAAATTTTATTTATTTATATACTTACCTATGAAAAAATCTAGTCTAAAGTTTTTAAAGTATAATTAAAATTTTATTTTAGAATAGGTAAAATCAATTACTTCCGGAATAACGGATATCTATTAAAAACTTTAATATCATACATATATCATATTATAAAATGCACGTCACACAAACTCACTCCGTCATAGATGTGCGAGCTAATATTATTATATGTATTTATGTTATTTTTATATCATATATTATATTATAATATATTGCTTTATATAATATTCATATATAAGTATGCTATATATAATGTGTAAAGCATACTAACGTAAAAGTTTTCTCAAAACTTGTTAATGTTTAAGTTGCTTAAAGTTGCTATTTAAATTTTAAACTTTTCGTATTATAATTATGGGTTGTGGAATGGTATTATGCCTTATGACTTTTGAATAATAGAACTATGTAATTATTACTATAACTAGGTATAAGTATTTTCTATAAAACACTCGGTTTTCCAGTCAGTAAATTTTTAGATATAAAAAACAGGGCACGTATTTTGAGTGAACAGTAAATCCCAGAAGTGTATACACATCTATGATTGCTTCTTGCCTCTTATTATTTACAGCATCCAAAAGCCGGCGAAGCCTCCTATTATTTCTGATGCGAATCATTCACGCGTACTCCTCGGGGAAACAAATTGGATCACGGAAACCGCAGAACCAATTCTGGTCAGTTCAGTCACGTAACAGCCCTTTCAAATAACCCGATACATAAACATGATAGATTCTATAAACGCTCCGACCGTTTGTACACTTTCTTTACGATGTATGACATACAAGACAAGATAAAATAGATTGAACCGATATTACTTCTACAGTATTGCTTTTTCTTCTAAGTCAAAGTCAATATATACAATCTACATCAATACTAATAATAAATCTGTAAGGGTCGGTCATGGAGTAATTTACTTTGTTTTCAGAAATATCGTGTTTATAGGCTCTATACATGATACTGAAACTAAATTGACGATTTTTAGAATTTTTTTCTGTATGTATGTATGTATGTATGTATGTATGTATGTATGTATGTATGTATGTATGTATGTATGTATGTATGTATGTATGTATGTATGTATGTATGTATGTATGTATGTATGTATGTATGTATGTATGTATGTATGTATGTATGTATGTATGTATGTATGTATGTATGTATGTATGTATGTATGTATGTATGTATGTATGTATGTATGTATGTATGTATGTATGTATGTATGTATGTATGTATGTATGTATGTATGTATGTATGTATGTATGTAAAGATTCAAATTTTAAGAATTCAAAAGATTTATGGCATGCTATGTCAAAGGATGTCAAAAATATAATAATAAAATGGTACTGACTTGACTTGACATACTTGACTGAATGTCAACACACAGCCTAAACTACTAAGTATAGAAAGCTAAAATTTGAAACATAGGTTTATTTTATAACGTAAACATATGCTAAGAAAGAATTTTTGAAAATTTCAACTCCATGTGACGCCTGGAGCGAGTCGCTAATCAAGACTAATAATAAATCTGTAAGGGTTGGTCATGGAGTAAGTTACTTTGTTTTCAGAGATATCGTGTTTATAGGCTCTATACATGATACTGAAACTAAATTGACCATTTTTAGAATTTTTTGCTGTATGTATGTATGTATGTATGTATGTATGTATGTATGTATGTATGTATGTATGTATGTATGTATGTATGTATGTATGTATGTATGTATGTATGTATGTATGTATGTATGTATGTATGTATGTATGTATGTATGTATGTATGTATGTATGTATGTATGTATGTATGTATGTATGTATGTATGTATGTATGTATGTATGTATGTATGTATGTATGTATGTATGTATGTAAGTATGTATGTTCCTCTATAACTCTTAAACGAATCAATTGATTTTCATGAAACTTGGTAGATAAACTTAGTAGACGTACGGGACACAGGATAGGCTACTTTTTTTTCAACGCGGACGAAGTCGCGGGTGCCAACTAGTAATAAATATGTCTTGAGGGAAGTTGTTCTTGATTAATGGTTCAAAATTAATTAGCAGTAAGAGGGCACATTGTATTACAACCCCTACCCTATATGTGATGTTTTGTTTCCATGCATTATGCATATGTGAGTGAGTAAGGCAGCTAAAGCCCATTTCCTCTAACCTATTCTTATCGCTTATTTTTGAAAAAAAACCATTATTGAAAAAAAACTACTTGATAAAAAAGTATTTATATTTCCAACCCAAAGAACGCAATAAAAAAAGGAGCTCCTGAGAGACGAAATAATAGTTATAGAATAGCTATAGTCATAAACTAAATATTACTATCTAAATAAATAAACAGTAATTGACTAATCTACCTATATTTAAAGGTAGAATATTCACAATGAGGGAATGCGTTAAAAATGTTGAATTTGCATTTTGGAATGCTGATTCTACTTTTTCCGACACTACGAAAACAATCTAACAACAGCTCTGTACAAATTTGCAAGTAACATTTTCACTTAGAACTTCTTCTGTTGTTACAAAAAAAAAATACGAAAAATATGTTGTTGGTACAAAAAATGCCTAGCTTTTTAAATTAACTTTTAAATGTAAGGAAAAACATTAAAAAAAAAAACACTATCAAAAATTTATATAACAATTTTTGCATATTATTATGTATTAATTCGATGCATATATCAACAAAAAAAAAATTACCAACAGGAGTTTGCTGTTTACCGCAATCAATATGGCGTTGAGGTAGATTTTAATGCAAATAAAGGAGTGCAAAATGAATGTGTGAAGAACCGCCAAGAAGTGGGTCAATTGCACCATCGGACCAAATCAGTGATTGCGAAAATATTTCATTTTTATATTCAGCTTTGTGCTGCACTCAAATTGAACTATCGGTTACGTGTCGGATTACAATAGACGATTGCGCCTTTTTGTTAGGATGTATTTTGAATGGTTATGTAGCCTATAGCTTGGATAACGGAGTCTGCGTCAAATTCAGGTCAGCTTATCAGGTTGCGTAATGAATTACCGACACATCGGCAGCATCGTGATGCAATCCTTTTAGGAGATAATTTCTTAAATAAGCATCAGATATATTGTAGCAAAAAATAATATTAATAGAGCTTGAAATGAATGAGTCAAATGTAAATACCTCTTCTCTCGAAAAATCCTTCCTCAATTCTACACTGCATGTCTTGTTTGTACTTTCGCAAGAAAAGCGTCTCAGAAGGCGATTATTTGACGTGATATAAAAAAAGTCCCTAAGCGCCTCTTCCACCAACTACAAGTAAAGTGTTGATTAGTTACTTTTAGAAATAATTTTCTGTTTTATTGAATTATGCACTCGGATTACTGCATCTTTCGATGGGCGATTTTTTGTCATTATTTTCTATTTAATGTTTGGGACGTTTACCGTACAAACAAAGGTATATCAGCTACATTATCCCCGGTTACCGGTGACTTTAAATGACAGTTAGCCCTACTTGACGTTTGTGAAAGAGGCGCTAAGACTCTTTTTTCGAAAAAGAGGAAAATCAAAAAAAATCATAGCTCTTTATCTAGTAAAGGGTTTCATGTGTAAAAAAGGAAACGAATTTGTGGTGAAGATCTACCAAATAACTTCCCGTCGTTTACTAAGGTTCATCATGGACTCTGTAAACTTTAATTTTACTTAGTATAATTTGAAGTCGCTTTACGCGTCAATCTCTAAGGCCTAAACCACGCAACGGATTTTACTGCCAGTTACTGCCATCAGTTATATAGTTTTTCGTAGATTTTTTTATATAAAATAAATTAAATTTTTTTCCTAGGCGACACCGGGAGTGGGTCCCTAGTTATATATATAAAGTAAAGTTTATTTATTTTTTCGATATACATTTGAAATTAAACTTGATTCGCTCTTAGATTGTTCAAAAGATAATTATTGTACAGTTGAATAGATTTTTTCATAGGAAAAATAGTCAATTAATTTTCACATTCTAATATGGAAGCCATTTATTGGTACATATTTTCATCAAATAATGTCTTCTGAAATTGCAAACCGAGCGAAATTTAACATTCAAGCCAGTAACAATGCCGCATGCCAAAACTTCCTGTAGCAAAATTGACTCTAAAATTGCTGCAGTCATGAAGTATTTGACGCGAGGTCAAGATCTGGCGAGCAGGACACAGGAAGCCCTAGGCGATATTGCCACTGCTCTGATGAAAGTCTATCACAGTAAAATAAATACTGGTATTGGAACTAATGGGCACACAGCGAAACAATAGAAGAAGCTGCACTCAGTTATGCGCGTAACAAAAATTCTTTTGAATCTTCAATATTATTTTTCGTCTTCATTTTCGAAACGAATTTTCATAAAAGTAAATTAGTTTCGAAAATGTAATCAATGTGAATATATTCACATTTATCAAACTTTAAACTTTAAGGAGTCAATATGTATTTAAAAGAAAACTCACCAGACATTAATTTATAAAAATACAAGCTGGTGCCAGCAACTTCGTCCGCGTTCTCTATAGCCTATAGCCTTCCTCGATAAATGGACTATCCAACACAAAAAGAATTTTTCAATTCGAACCAGTAGTTCCTGAGATTAGCGCGTACAAGCAAACAAACAAAAAAATTCTTCAGCTTATTGGTATAGATTTGCATATAAAAAGCTATATATTATATAAATATTATATTATATTAGCAAATAAATCACATCTCCTGTAAGGTCATATGTACTCATGTAAGAAAAAGTAACAAAATTATCCCAAAGCGTTCCTCGTCAATATAAAAAGCACGTTTCAAGTAATACTCGTACGATGGCACAAACTCGCAATTCAAATCGAAATATTTGTTTGCGTATTTTCGAGACTCGCGTTGGATAACAATTTTTTAAGATTATGCTTACACAAATAAGGGATATTTCGTGAATACGTAAAAGACGAACATGTACTCGTTAACATAAAAAGGTGTTTAGACAGGAGCAATAAAAATATCCCATTGAACTACTAATTGGAAGCCAATAGTAGGCAGCCTGAAATGTTTGAAAATGTTTTTGAAATAAACACCTCAAAAATTTCTAGGGATATTCTAGTTTTTCAAATATAACTAAAAACCGCCTTCAAATAACAGCACAGCACAAACCATTTATTCTTGGCTTAAAGATCGATGTTGCATGGCGCCAAAAACATAAAAATCTTATGTAATATAAATACTTAACTATTGTAAAGGTTTTTTTAATTAAAATTAACGAAAAACGTTATAAAACGCAGAACTTTAATAATTAAATTAAAATTTCCGCCTTTACACCTGCTGAAGCAATCTGTGTATTGCTGAAATCCATCAAAACCACTTGCTTCTCGATTTAAATTATGCCTTCAGTTCTGCTACAATAATAATTATAGGGGAAGTTCCTAATAGGTACAAAACCTCACTAGTCACTCATATTCAGAGCTACTGATTGCATGAGACACAAAAAAAATTAACTTACGACTTCATCTGCGTATTTACATAGAAATTGGTTGGGTCAATTGGGAGATTAGCTTTAATGAATGTGGTGACATGACATGATCCTTATATAATGGGATTAATACATTGTGGCGCGAGTAAATGCTCGTCTATATCTATACTCCTACTAATATTATAAAAAGAGAAGATTTTTTTTTATAAAAAGAGAAGAAGAGAGAAGATACTGGACCGATTTTGAAAATTTTTTCACCTATAGAAAGTTACTTTATCAGCGAGTAACATGCCCTATATTTTATAAAGTTACGCGGACGAAATCGCGAGCAACGGCGAGTATTTCATAAATTAAAACATGTATCAACACAATTAAGATCGAAATCGCACAAAATTTTATGCCTCTTACCTAATTTGAGGAAGTTTTTTGATAAAGTATCCCGTGTCACTTAAAAACGTTTTATTGTTTAATTTCAAGCTCATAAGAATGAAGTTACACTAAACAATCAAGTAAAAAATAAAACTAGACTAAAAGAAACCTAAGCCGTTAGTTAAACTCTTGTGTAAAGGTAACCGTTACTGAACCTATAAAAGATATCGTAATCCTTGTTCGCCATATCTTTCATCAGAAATCCAATGTTAAAGCCTCGAAGGTTTACCTAGTTTGCTAATTAACTGCTCACAAAGTAATACTTCCTACAAAGCTCTCAATGTTTCTACACATAGCCTTTTGTGATTATATTGACTGTATTGAAATATACTTTTACATGAACGGTAGTACCAAAATAAAATCCTTTACCTTCAATAGTAGGTACCTTAAACACAACTATTTAGTTAACTAAGGGTTGATTCACAACTACATGTAAAGTGTTGATTAGTTACTTTTAGAAATCATTTTCTGTTATATTGAATTATGCACTCGGTTTACTGCATCATTCGATAGCCGATTTTTTTAAATTATTTTCTATTTAATGTTTGGGGCGTTTACCGTACAAACAAAGGTACGAGTATATCAGTTTCATTATCCCCGGTTACCGGTGACTTTAAATGACAGTTTGGCCTATTTGACGTTTGTGAAACGGACGCTAACACATTTAAAAAATTAATTGGAACTTCAAAAGACCTGCCTCTGTATGTTAGTTTTCAAAAAATACTTGACTCTGGCATCCCTCACTCACTCATCGAAACACAACAGCACAGATGCTATTATTTCACGGTGATATTCTGTAACGGGCCTCAAGGGCTGCCCAAATGACTGCCAAATGCAGCGTGCCCTGATACTACTATTCAAATCTAGACCAGAGCCACTTTTGTAAAGTTCGTTTTTCAAAGTTCAAAGTGAATTTTTCGAATTATCCCAAAATATAGAAGATAATTCGAATAAAATCTATATTAAAATATTATGAAGAGACAAAGTTTGTATGTGTTTTTGATTATTTGTGTTTATGGCGTAATCTTCCAAACTACATACAATTAAAAAAAATATTTTACCAATAGAATTTAAGGGTAGACATAGGCTAAATAAACCACGTGAGAATATAAAGTCAGACGTCAATGTAGGTACGTCAGGCTTCACATATATTTTTCAATGCGGATGAAGTAGTAAAGCACTCAGCTAGTTTCTTACAAACTAAAGATATCGACGACAGTTCTAAAATCTTACTCAAAACAATAGAAAACCCATTTAAAATGTTGGGTTACAAAGGCCGCTGTAAAATGAAGTGCGCCGATTTTCTTACAATATAAGCTTCAACTTACTGTTAGATATTTCCTTGAACCTGCAACAAACAATACGATATTAGCTACTATGTAACAATGGCGAATGTTAATTGTGTCCCGTTAAGTGGCAAGTAACAAGCCACTGGCTGTGCTCAACATATACGATACATCTCGATTACATTACATTGTAAAAGCATATCACTTCTCTGACAAACAACGACTCCGCAGACTTAGTTTTATGGAAGCTATTATTTCAACAGTACGGAATAGTCGGATTACAGTTTGAACAAAGTATTTTTTATATTATCTACTACGAGTATTTGTACACTTTTTAATTCCATCAAAACACAATTACACAAAACACAATAAACTACTTTCAAACTACTGTAAAGTTTTTACAGCGAAAAAATTGTGATATTTTATGATAAAAATCAAAGAGTCAATCCTACCAATGCGTATGTTATGATGATGGATATCCATCCTAATATGTGTCGTTCATTGTAAAAGTGGTGTAACTCCCTATTTTTAAAACCATATTTTCTTACCTAATGGTATCACATTTATTCATAACTTTTCAATATAAAAGTGAAGTAACTCCAATAGTTGCATTAAAATCCCATAGATGAAAACAATGAATGAATGCTTATATTTTTTTTCCTACAAAAAATTTTTTTTATTCGCAAAAAGCTCGTTATTCTAAAATTCAGTTACAAGGAGATAGTTCACTTTTACAATGAACGACATATTATAAATGTGTTACTTTCACATTATCTATGAATCATCATAGAAATTTGCATACACGTTGTCTAGCATACAATTAAATGTATTAAAAAAATGTAAAAATATGGTTCTATTAGTTGCCTGCAAATAAATTAATTTGAGTTTGAATTTGAATTTGAATACAGAAAAAGCATACCTTAAATCCAGGATAGTAATTAAATTTTATATCATATTATTATTTTATTTGTCGACAATTTACACATTGGATTTCTATGTACGAGTATCAAATGAACTAAGTTTAGGTTTTTTAAAATTAATATTCATTTTGAGCTTTGAGTTCATTTTCAAAATTTAAATTAGCTTTTGAAGTAGATGTTACATCGAAGTGATCGACAATTGTTTTTTTTTTTTCAGAATTAAAGGTATCTTGTAGTTCTTGTTGTAACTCTAAACTTAAATCAGTTCCACATATTTCTATTGATTGACCTAAATACTTTAAAATAAATTCCATACTATTAATTGAATCAATGCTATAAATAAATGTGCTCTATACTTTTATTTATAAATGTATATTTTACTAATCGGAATCCAGATGAGTAAAATAAAGTTAACTGTTCTATTAATTAAAAATATATTTAAAAAAATGCAGTCATACTTAAACAGTTTGAGTATTAATTATTTATTAAGGCAACGAAAGCTCATTATTACTTCAATATTACACTCAGTTACTCAGTCACAATATTTGTTCAGTTATCAAAACATTGGAGAAAATTCTCGTGCCAAGAGTTGACTAACCTATTTTAACACTTCCGCGAGCTTACTTTAAAGATCTGCGCAAGTTAGCTTGGTCTCCGCTTCAAAACTTAATTAAGTATACCCAACAGCTATAATTCTATCGCCCTGAAGCGTTTTAATAAGTTTTATAAAAGACAGAACAAGTTAAATATAAATCTTGTTTTGAATTTACTAAGAAAGTGGAAAAGATTATTTCACGATTTTCCTGGGACAGTTATAATCCTTCTTTAACAAAATTGCCTGAATGTTAATGAATGCGAAAGGCGCTTAGACTTCAGACTTGTAATAAGTAGTAGTAAACTTGTTGAAATTGAATTATAATCGCTCTTTCGATGACTTTGGAAGTAGCGGTGATAACAGACAAGGACGGGTGCATAATTAGGGTTTGTCCAAAACTATTTCTATTTAGGTGTTATTACTCAAAACTATTTTTATTCTTTAAAATACTTTTTTAAGTATAATATCTAAATAAATAAACATGTAGTTATAAAAATATGACAAATGAAAATATTAAAAATTAAATCTCAGTTTATAAAGTGAAAACTTCTTTAGGCACGTTGGGCACTTTAGTATGGGGAAAAACAATGAACTCGTGCCGTCACGCTTTGTGAGCGACACCCTCAGTGACGTTTAATGGAGAACCAAAATGATTTTTTTTTTTCAGCAAATCTGCAAAATAGGTAACTCGAGAAAAAATAATCTGTTTTTATTTTTTTCCTATCTTCAAAAATGACTTGAGATATTAAACGTTAAAGTACGGCTTCCGCGACTAGTGATCTTGAGTGATCGCGCTAACGTGTGACGTCATAACGTAACACGGTTCTGCGTATCTACATACTTTCGCTCGTTGCGCTCGCGGTCTCGCTATAAATTTAATTGTTTTTCTTATAGTGCATCACTAAAATTGTTAACAAATATTGTATTGTGCCTATGTGTACCAACTCCAGTGAAAAAACAACCCAAAAATAGTTTTTTTTCTGTACCACGCGGTAATAATATTTGGAAAAAGTGGTTAAAATTTATGAAGTTAAAAGTTAGCATAACGTAATATCTATTTATTTTTATTTATAAACATAACATGTTAAAATTAGTCTATTAGTATGTACATAATAACAAAAAAGTAAAGAACGGATCGAGTTTTATTGTGTCTCAGGATTGATAATTTTTTTTGTTTATGCACCTCTCCCAAAATCTTTGTATCTTTGAAAATAGCTCATCACAGTAAAGAATTTCATAAATCTGAAATTTGTTGAATACTTCAAAATTACTAATTTTTTTTCTTTGTTACATACTTACATATAGCTAGCCAGCTATCCTATCTAGCATCTAGGTGTTAACCTAATGATCTCGCTCGGGTTCGAATCCCGCTAAGGGCATATGTTTATGTGTTAACATTTACCTTTGTACCTGAGTCATGGACGTTTTGTAGTTATAATAATAATATGTTCGTAAAAAAAAGTAATCATAGTATATCAACTGTCTGATATCCATAATACAAGCATTAGTTGCTTAATGTGGAACTGGATGGTGCTGTGTGGAATGTGTGAAGATATTTATTATTCCTTCATTCATTTATTTATTTATTTATTCATTCATTTCATTCACTCTATCATTCATTCGTTCGTTCATTCATCCATTTTATCGTTGGTACATTGATTCATTCATTCATTCATTCGATCGTTCGTTCGTTCGTTTATTCGTTCGTTCGTTTGTTTATTCGTTCGTTTGTTCCAGATGCGTCGGAGTAATATGAAATTTTACAGAGCATACATCCCTTTTTATCTGAGTTATGTTTTATGACGATCAAGTCATATATATCAGTTTATTTGTTATGAAGGATGAAATGAACTTTTTGTTTTGTACCAAATAAAAAAATCAATAGGTACATATTTAAAAATGAAATTAAGAAAATATTTGTCACCAAAAACTTTAAAACAAAAAACTTTAAAAATCCTTATTATTTTTTATTGCAAAAAGGTTTTTAAAAAACCCTTAATAAAACTTGATCGAAAATCTTACTTACTTTATGTTATTCACTTATTCAGTTTTATTTCTCTCTATTCTGCGGCTACAAAATCACCATTCTAAGATATCGCGCAACCATAAAAATGTCGACTTTTGGTAGGTTATCCGACTGTCCTTTTACAAAACTCTCTTCCATCGCTATGTTTATTTAATAACAATAATATTTAAAGTAATCGCTAACACAAATACTTAAAATAATAACTGCAAACCACAACAATCAAATTTTATGAAGGTAAACACTCCGCATTAGTCGCAATCGGACAGAGACTGTTGCGTTGTGACGTCATAGCAGTAGCGCGCGTATGAACGAAAATTTTAAAAGCGGTGAAACTTTACAACGCTATAACTTTGGAAATCCTGGCCCGATTTCGATGAAACAAAAACTATTATTATTTGCACGAGTAGGCGCATCAAATCCAGTAATTTTTATAGTAATATTTGGATGTGCTGGTGTTCTCCATTGTATGAAATAAGCGCCATCTACCCCAATTAGTACGTACTTTTTGGTTCATAATATGCTCCTTCGTCAATAATTTGTTAATATTGTTACGACTATACATGGAACGTTCTCGAAAGCTCGAAGCATAGCGCTCGATAGGAACAATTCTGCGACAACTAGCGATACGATAACAATACTTGGGAGCTTTTGCGAAGATATCTGTGACAGTGCATTAGTGACACGTTGAGTGAATTATAGCGTAGACTTTTGACAAGTTTTACGGTTTAATTGGAGAAGCTCTGTAATATTGGAAGTCATTTTGGTCTGCGAAAATAAATCGTTTTCTTATACCCCTAAATGGCATTTTAACTTACCCTGCGCGTAACAATATGTCACAGATGGCGTAATTTTTAATTCTGCATGTCGTCTGCACGTCGTAGGACGTGCATTCCTACGACAGACAGTTTTTTTTTTATGTTAAGGTAGTCTTACGGTCCACTTGAATTGGTCATCAATATATTATTATTTTTTACCATATGACGATTTCTATATACTTACTTATAAAGGAACTTGTATATCCTGTTTTCTATCGTGTCAACAAAATAAAATATATACAGTCCCACCTCCTGAAACTTAAGTGCGGTCTATTTCAACAAAAGTTCACGGTTTGTGTGTCACCTCACTCTCAAGTGAGTCTCGCTAATGAGCAAGGGTTCGTGTTCAGGTTGTTAGTAGTTTTAGTGTGTAAACATGTGCTATACATGTATATATAGGTGTATGTGTGAAAAGTTTTGTTTCTCGGAATTTCTCATATGCACAAACCGAAAGTTTCTGACTATTTACTTACTGACTTAGTCAAATTTTTCATTAAAATATTTAGCGCCTATTTCACAAACGTCAATTAGGCCAAACTGTCATTTAAAGTCACCGGTAACCGGGAATTATTTAGCTGATATACCTTTGTTTGTACGGTAAACGTCCCAAACATTAAATAGAAAATAATAAAAAAAAATCGGCTATCGAATAATACAGTAAACCGAGTGCATAATTCAATATAACAGAAAATGATTTCTAAAAGTAAGTAATCAACACTTTACTTGTAGTTCGTGAAAGAGGCTCTTAATGTTATTTTGCTTTAAAAAAAAATTTAAGTCACTCTAAAAATTGTATTTTCAATGACCATTGAAACTGTTTGAATGGGATTTGGTCTAAGCCCTAAGCGACATAGTAGACGTTTTGATACGGCGGACATTTCCACACAGTTAAAAGAATATCCGTAAAAGTTTAACTTCAAATTCTCACAAAGATATGTGCACCAGAGCTTTATTCGCTCGTCTTTGTATCTTTATTTTCTTCTCTAAAACTGTAAAGCTTACAAAAGCTGTTTTCACAAAAACATATACAGTTTAATTAGTCAAGCTAATTGTATGTCATTGAACGCATACAATTATTGGTGTGAATATTACAACAATTAATCTCCAATAGGTAACAGTCGTTTCACAACGCATATAACTGTTGTTAGCATATTTAAAATCTAAGACAATAGAAGAGTTTTTCACACGACAAACAACACAGAATTCACCGAAACAGTAACTGACTAAATTAGGGTTACTATTAAAAGTATGGCGATATATGAGAGGTTAAGAAACTACTTAGGTTATAGAGTTTGCAATTTATTTCGAGGGAAGTATAAAATAATCTGGCTTTCTCTTTCTCTTCCTATTCCTACTAAGTTCTGAAGCAAAACTGGTGCAGCTGTGGCGACGGTAGCCAACACCAAAGATACAAAGATCAAGATATCAAAGATACCACGATACCGGTAGACCAGAGTAGCCAAAGCAAACATCAAGCCGATTACCTTTAAAAGAAAAAATATATATGTAAAGTTAATAATATAATATAATGTATTAATTTAATATTTTACTGTGTAGGTAAAATACTCTTTAGTGTATACTATTTTAACTTATGTTTTGACTTAGGTGTCAATCTACAATTGCTATGACAATATGTAAATAGAAAAATCAATGAAAATTTGGTAATATGAAACTTATATTGTCGTTTCTTTGATTAAACTTACAAAGCAACACGATTGTTTAAATTATCACATTATAAAACGACAATATAAGTTTACTATTACCAAATTTTCATTGATTTTTCCATTTACATATTGTCATAGCAATTGTAGATTGACACCTAAGTCAAAACATAAGTTAAAATAGTATACACTAAAGAGTATTTTACCTACACAGTAAAATATTAAATTAATACATTATAATTATTTACACACATTTATATTATTAACTTTACATATATAACAAAATTTCTATAAGTAGATTAGTCTAGTACGAATGCAGTATAAAATTTAGGGCAACGTACTTTTTCGAATCCATGTTTGCTGAATGGAATACCGGCGGGAGAAAATGAAATGCAACTGAATAAATATGCAAATGCGGTATTGGAAAAATTCCAACGCTATTTGGATATGGTCTACAAGAAATTTTTGCATGTAATGCATGAATTTCCTAGTGTAAGTAGATTTCAAATTAAGTAAATTTTTATGTAGTGGCATAATCCCAATGCGTTCTTTTTTAACTCGGAATCATCACCGTGAAATAGCAGCACTTGTGCTATTGAACTTCTTGGCTTGTCATGGTTGCCTGCCATTGTTTCATCCTCGTGGTATTTAAATCAGTTATAGTCAATAGCATATTTAAATCATCATCAATGGTTTGCTTATTGTCCTAGAATAAGGTAACTGATACATACGACTGTTGTCAGACTGTTTACGACTCTTTATAACATAAAGAATAGGCAAATTAAATAATAGATACTTAATAGTACTTAATATAAATTTTAACTTAATATAACTGTCTTAGCGCCTATTTCACAAACGTCAAGTAGGCCAAACTGTCATTTAAAGTCACCGGTAATCGGGGATAACGGAGCTGATATACCCTTGTTTGTACGGTAAACGTCCCAAGCATTAAATAGAAAATAATTAAAAAAAAATCGGCTATCGAATGATGCAGTAAATCGAGTGCATAATTCAATATAACAGAAAATGATTTCTAAAAGTAACTAATCAACACTTTACATGTAGTTCGTGAAAGAGGCCCTTAATCTAAGTGCTGACTCTACACTACACATATATGTGGTAGTCTCCTTTAAAATCGATGAATAGGAGCCTTAACGACCACCGACTCAGACTTATAAGTTGGCCTTGTTAGTTGGTCTCCTTTTTCAATACCTTCTTGGATTTAGATGCACAAATATTTTAATAATATTTTATATAAATATTTTTATAAAAACATTTTAAAAATAGATAAATTAACGAAACTTATGAACTTACCTTTTCTTACCAAGTCAAGATCTATTCTCCTTATCCTATTCATAATCGATTATTGCGTTATTATTTAAATAAACTTAGCGCCTGTTTTACAAAGGCTAATTAGGCCAAACTGTCATTTAAAGTCACCGGTAACCTGGAATAATTTAGCTGATATACTTTTGTTGGGTAAACGTCCCAAATATGAAATAGAAAATAATAATAAAAAATCGGCTATCGAATGATGCAGTAAACCGAGTGCATATTTAATTCAATATAACAGAAAATGATTTCTAAAAGTAACTAATTAACACTTTACTTGTAGTTCGTGAAAGAGGCCCTACCTCTTAAATTATAAATTACTATCTGGTGAAAATAGTATATAATATTAAACTTCGGTCCCTTTAACTTATTTACTTACACTCAGTATAAATAAACAAAATTGTGAGTCCTTAACAGCTCAAGCTTCTTAGAGTAAGAGGCTTGTGTTTTTTATTTTTTTTTATTTTTTTGGGAACTCAAGTCCAAAAGATTGTCTTACAGTAATTACTTATGTATTTTATATTATATTATATTATATATAATATATATATATATACAGAAGACCGCGAAGCAGATGTTAGATGTAACATGTGAATGTTTTATATATATAGCCCATTTCGCAAACCTTTTACCTTAAGGAAGGGAAGGAAATGAATGTATTAAGAAAAGCAAACTGAAATGTTATGGCAGCAGGTGAGCGGAGCGCGAACGACGCAAATCTAATAATCATGTTCTATAAACAGAACGACTTGTATTTATTTAGCGAAAAGGCAGCCAGCAGACCAGTTATAAGACAGGACAAGTTAAAACTGAGGGTTTTGTTTGTTTGTTTGCATGTAATCCCAATTTATTCTACATTGTGATTCTAGAAAAACTAATATTATACTTGAATGCGAAATTTTGTGAGGATAGATGTAAGAATATTTGTTACTCTTTCAAGGAATGGAATCAAATTTGGATTCTGAATATATAAAATACACTGAAAATATATGAGGTTCCCAAGGAATAAAAAAAACCGCTCAAAATAAAAAAAATGTGGTCGCACTGTGGCGACGCAACCGTCGTCATAGCGATAAAAATATTTCAGACGATATTATTAGTCAATTATTCATATAATATTTTCTTTTTCAACGCGGAGGAAGTCGCCGGCACGAGCTAAGCCAAAAATGTAAATATTTAATATCAAATAAGTTGCTATTACTAATGAGATCGCATAGATGCGACATCAATAACTTGTTCTTATTTGGGCTTCGTCATATGAATATAATATTATGTAATGTATGTGGAATGTACCTTACAAATACTGTCTAACAGCCATTGTCTCATTCGGTTATATTTGTTTACAGTGTATTTAAGTAAATTTATGTCGGGAAATTCTGATCCTTATCTAATAAATTTATTGTCGATTCTGCGCCAATTTATCGATATTCACCATCTATTTGCTTTATTTGCTTTGCTTACAAATGTTACTCCTATACAATATTGTATTGGACAATTAATGTGAAATTTGGAACATAACAATAGAAAATGCCTCCTTTAAGTTTGCCACATTAATTTAAGTAAATCTAGGTATTCTTTAAAACAATTTAATATAATAAGATTATCTTGAAAAAGTACAAATTGAACAAATACAACTTTTTCAATATCAAAGATGTGAATGTTGCTCAAATTATAATGAACAAAACAACATATAATACAATTTCTATATCTGTGGTGTCAACGAAAAAGGGGATGAGTGAAAAAATGGCAAAATGCGTTTTTTGCACCTACCAGCTCAAAATAACAATATCTAACACGGCATTAAGGAGATAAGTAATAAAATCTATTACTTTTCTTTTAATGTCCATAAAATATATTGAGTTAATTCACAAAATATAAGTAGTCAATTTAGAAAAAAGGGTTAAATAGAGTTGTCTCACTTTACGCGCACATCTTGTAATTTTTGAAAGAGGCATAGTGAGATAAGATTATATACCCTAATTCTATACCTATGCTATAATATACATATACAATGCAATATTTGATAATGAGAAATATTGGTACTACTACTTGTAGATAGGTAGGTACTACAAGTAGAAGCTACCGTCAATAATACAGATACAAACCGCCTTACAGTCTAGTCTAGAGGATGCTAAATGAAATAAAAATACACAGTACAGTCGTTATAGCACTATCAGTTTGTACATGTTAGAGAAGGACAGCATCATTGCTGTGGACAGCGAATGCTTACTCGTTTATTTCTGGTAGGAAGAAAAATGGCCGTACAAGCACAATACAGCGACTAATAATAATCATAGCTTATTTCACAGTACAAGAAATAGCAGTAATTCAAATGTGTCTAATTTTGTAACAAAAAATGAACGATTGACTCAGAAATTAGATGAGTGGTCTTCAATTTAAAATAATCATAAATATAACAGACGTAGTAGCTGGACATAGGCCTCGCACGTAATTTTCCAGAGGAGAAAGTCAAAATGCAGCCTTCATCTAATATGTTTTCGTATAAATCAAATAAACTAAGAAAATAATTTTGATGCTATTTTCATTTTATCACAGAATGTTGTCCGGTATTTTTTTATATTAATTACCATAAACTATTTTTTCATGAACGTGAAAAAGGTGCAGAACTTCGATGATATGTAAAGAAAACTGTTTTCGGGCAAATACACGATTTTCATTTATTATAAAATAAAATCGCAATATATTATTCACACCTTTGCAAAGCCTCAACACCAACAGTGGGCTGTAGTGAGCTTGAAAGCCATATTTCGATGGCAGCTACGTAAACTATCGTATCCAACAAATTGACGTTTTTGGGATTTTAGATCAATAATTCGAATTAAAAATTTATCTTTATTATGGTGTATTCAAAATTAAAATATCTGTAAAAATGACTGATTTTTTTGCCGAATATAATCGTATCTTTGGAATGCGCGCGACGTAAACTACCGTATTGTCTTTCACGATAGAGAAGTGAGCGGGGCCGCATGTCGTAAGAGCAAGATACTACACTTTACGTCGACCGATGCACGTAAGCACGCGCTCCGATTTTGTATAGCTTAAAAAGAATTTAGTACTTGTTTAAATATGATTGTTTATGCTTTAATTTATATAGTTTTAGTCATGAATTATTCAAGAAAACACCGACACACTAGAGCAGAAAAAAATGTTGATTTTAGCACTCAAAGCAGACCCCAAAAAAAGATAATTCAAATTTTAATCATCCAGATGACGTACTGTTAAATACGATTAATAATAGTGAAGAAAATAAATCAAGTTCAAGTAAATTGTAGAAAAATATTACTTATATTATTCATTTTAGGAATTTTAACGACTTTTGAGTTAAACTGTGGTATGAGACAGATACGACTGTTTACACTGTTTTTTACTATAGAAATTGTATGGTATGTAGCTCATACGGTTTTTTACGTTGCATTGATAATATTAAAATGAGTCGTATGTGCAACATAACATTCTTTTCTAGGCTTGTGTATAAAAGTTATCATCAGTATGTGTTACTTACAATTATTTACGTAGTAAAGTAGTGTGTAATCTATAATCGTAAAATCAATTTTAATTAAATGTATCGACATATTCATAATTTCTCCCCATTCTAGGATTTCCTCTGCCCGAGGGAGCTAATTTAGAGGAAATAGAACAACTTGCCATGATGCTTGCTAAAGATATTTTCAAAAAAGACACACTTGAAATCAATGTTAACAACGATGAATTCATTGACATATCACTTATTATTATTAGATTTTCAATTAACTTTAAATGATTTTACACAACAAGACAATATTACCAACTAGCAACTCCAGTATAAAATATTATAGATAATTCAAATTTTTTAATTACTCCTCACCCTTCCCCTGATTGTTCAAATAACCATTTTAACGACTTTTGTTGATATTTTATTGGTAAAATACAAGGCCATTATCTCAAATGTCTAACGTGTCAGACTATTCAACACCCCAAGCCTATACGCTACTGTCCTCTTATAAGAGTGATGGTATGAATTTAAATAAAAGAAGAAAATTGAAAACATTTCAAAAACGCTATGACAAACATATGAACTTCAATATTCTAAAAAAATCTGCACGTGAGCTAAAAATAAAGATAAAAAAGATTACTATAAGATTGTTAGTACTATTTTCAACTTTCAGAAAGTACTGAACACACCTTATGGACAGATGTGTTTCATACAACAAACGAAAACTATCAACCATGAAATTTTACTATGTTAAACTTATCCAAAAAAGGAGCCACTTTCTACATGTGGCACGAAGGAGAAGGTAAAAGAGGTGCCAACGAAGTAACTGACATAAAAATACATAAAAATAACTGTAATGGTCAAAATGGAAACCTTATTGTGTTTTCCACTTACTTATTCTTGTCACAAAAATATAAAGTCACTATAACACACGTTTTTAGAGAAAGGGCATACAATAAGAAGGAGACAGCGTGCACGCGTTAATTGAAAAATGAAAAAACAAGGTAATTTATAATCCTTTTGTGCATTAGTAAGATGGGCAAAACAAGATAGCAACCCTTATACCGTAATAGAAATGGACTAACTAACTTTCTCAAATTTAAAGAAACATTAAACGGTAAAAACTAGTCTAAAAATTTGAAAAGCGATACCGTAAAATGGCCCAAGATAGAAGAAGGTTTCTGCCTGAAGATCCCAATAATTTTTATTATAAATATGATTTAATGTACACAGAATACATGACAATAGTTACAAAAATACACGAGACGACGACAACAAATAAATATTGCTGTAGGTTCCCTTTACAAAAATCCACTACCCATACATCTAAAGTCAAAAAGGATGATTTAATACATCTTGCAATAGTGGCATAGTTTCTGAAATTGAATACACATTTTTTTAAATAATCTGCAGATTCGAATATTAGTCAAGTTTCATATAAATCTGATTCGGAGTAACATTTTATGTGTTATATTTCATTGGTCCAAAGTAGTATATTTTTGTTTTTACCTGCGCGTATATTATGAAAGATTAATTACGATTTTATAATCGATTCCAAAAATTTCCGATTTCTAATTTTGTCAAATAGATAATGATAAAATAGATGATGTCAAAATATTTTGAAACACTAATAAATAACTTTATCAATCGACTTCCAAAAAAGAAGGAGGTTCTCAATTCGACTGTATTTTTTTTATGTTTGTTACCTCAGAACTTTCGACTGGGTGAAACGATTTTGATAATTCTTTTTTTATTTGATAGCTGGTGCTTCCCATGTGGTCCCATTTGAATTTGGTCCAGTTCTAAAAATGGCATCCATGAGAAAACGGTTTGAAGTCGGTTCTTTTTTGTTAAAAAGAGATATATATTTTTTAAGATTAAAATAATATATTATGGTACAATAAATTGTTACTTGTTTGTATCTATATACTTATATTATTATTACTTTCTAAGTAAACAAGACATAAAGACATGTAACTAATACTTTGGAAACAGTTTATTATTTTCAGAGTAGGTTCAGGAAAATTCCATTTTTTTGAAATAAAAATACGTTACTACTGTACTATACCTCCTTTGTTTTATTTAGTAAGTTGCAACTTTAAATTACAAATTAATTACCCACTAAAATAAGCTTTACTTTGGTAGTTTATAAATTTATACGTTATTTGTACACACTACTTTAGCAAAGTATATTATTGTATGTGCAACATACGATTAAAATTAAGTTGCTAGTATCCAAGTAAAGTGGCGTAAGTGATACATACAATTCTATGAATGCAAAAATATGCCAAGTAAAAAATCGTAACAGCAATATCTCAAAAAATAACAATAATTGAATATCATTACTTAGAGCCAACGAACACACATATAATTTAACTTAATATAACAGAAATTCAAATAAATATACTTTAATCCATAACTTTGACAAGCTGATTTGTCTTTAAACAGCTCTCCTGTAAAGTTGGTGTTTTGAAGATACGATAGTTTACGTAGCTGCCATCGATTTGTTCACTACGAGTATTAGAGCAGTGGGCTTTTTATTTTTAATCAACGTTTAATCGAACCGGGCTTTGACTCATCTCTGCCATGACGTCGGACTAATATTCCTTCGAATAAGCTGTCAAATCTTCTGATAATAACTATATAAGAAAAAGTTCATAAGACATATTTTTTTAAACTTGTGTTTAAAGTCGGTTGACGATTTTGTTGACGTTCAGGAGTTCCACTACTGAATCGCCTATAAGCTATGTATGAGAGTCCGGAGGGAACGCTCCGCCATAAACATGCTAAGTTCGCAGTTTTTGTTCTCTCCAGAAAGTCATTACTGGAGCCGTACGTGTTCTTATTACCTCCGCTTCGTGCCACTGATATAAGAGGCTAGGACATCGTTAATGGTCGCTAATGGCCGTGTCATGGCTTTTTCGGGAGAACAACTCGTTAAAATAAAACATCAGCCTTTACATGAAAACATTTCTAAATAAACTTATATAATATTATATTACTTATTTTTTAAGTTTTTTTTTAATATTATATATTTAAGATATAACATTTATAGACAAAAAAAGTCTAAACTATTACAATACTTTACCCGCTTTATTTAAATAAAGATACAACGCTTGGCAAAACCGTTTAGTATTTTTTTTATTTTTGAACGTGGGCGAAGTCGCGGGCAACAGCTAGTAATACATTTTTACAAATAACTATACCTACAATGAAGTAAAAGAAGACGAACAAGAATTTATATTATGTCCTGCCAAGATTTGAAGAGTTACAAAAACTAAGAATATTGTAATGCTATATTTCTGACCAAATATGGAAGTCTGGGAAGATATATCGATCTACACAAGTCAGTCACTAAATTGGAGTTGGAAGAATCTTGGAAGTACACTCAAATATTAAAAAATAACGATCTATTGTACGAGCGAAACTGGGTTAAGAGCTACACAACAAAATGTTGTCGTTTTGGCCTATTTGTATCTGTAAGTTTTCAAATTAAAAATTCCTTTAAATTAAAAAAATTAAAGGAAAATAACAAACTATTTGTAAAATATAATAACTCCTTGGCGTTAATCAAAATAATCATATTTTTCATTTAAACAAACAAAAATTACTAAATATGAATTTTTGCAAATTGTAGTTAAAAAGCAGTACCTACGTATATGTACAAAACTTTTAGTGGCAATATAGGTAACTCTTAATAATTCCATACGGCAATTTCAAATTATAACATCCATGTATTATAGAATTATAAATTATGTTGGGTCCTCAGAGGTACGAGGCGATAACGAATTCCTCTTCTGACCCTTTCACACAACAATAGTGAAAAACAGCAATGGACCTTACAATCAAAGATTTAAATCGACTTACAATCAAATAAGTATAAAAATAAAATTTGACCGTCACTGGGCAATTTGATCATTTTTTTATTTTCAGTTTTCACGGTATGATAAGAGTTAATATAATAAAACGCTAATTAGGTTAAGGTTAATTAGGTTTATGTGCATATTAGGTACTTACACAATACATACGAGTACACTACACATACGTCTCTCCTTAATATTTTATTTGTTGTTTATTTATTTAGATCTTTCTTATAAGTTCTTTATTTAATATTCATTACATGAATAATTGAATGTTGTTTGTATTCGTAGCTATTTTTAAAATAAAAAAAGAAGTCCACTATTGGCATTATTAAGATATAGCATTTATTTCTATATTATTATTGCATTAAGTGCGGTGTGATTTGTTTTAATAAAAATACAATTGATTACATTGATCATTAGATAATTTATCAATGAACAATAACGGCAAACAAGTCAATATTGGAGTGGCAGGGCACACTGAATTCCGCTCTCATAAACTGTGCTTTAAGGAGATACCATACTGTTATTCCCATATAAGGTGTTTTGAGCCTCCCCGGGGCGTCGTATATTAAGTGCTACCCGCTTAGCATAGTAATTATGAACTTACTCCACTTCTTTGTAAATTCGAGACGTGAGAGAAAGTAATTGTGTACACTTACAATTTGCCGGTGCGGTTAGACCTCAACACGGACGGACAATAGGAGAAGTCAGTGCGATCATTGCGATATTTGACCAAAAAATTTCCAATGTCACACTTTCAAGATAATTCAAAGAATAACTGGAATCTAAACATCTAAACAGTAAATAAACATTTATAAAAAACTAGCAGTCCCTTGTCCCCTCTATCCTTAAATAAGCCACTCTAAACTCTAAACTAGACAGACGCCTATCATAAAGAGAACAAACAGTCAGTCTGCCTGCTGATTTTTACAGAATTGAATTGACCTTTTTGATATCATTACAAGATTTAATACTAGTAAACTTTTGGAAATTAACTAAAAACTAAGATAAAATTAAATGGGTTACCATCAAAGTAAACATTTATATTTTCTCTAAGAATAACGTGGAAATTCTATAAGTGGAAATTTTTTATTAGGTTTAAGCTATTTACTCACCTCTGTTACTATCTAATTATACCTGTAAATTTCCCTACAATAAAATAAATAAATAAATTGAGTAGATAAATGCTGCTTTGCTTTGTTGTAGGATACTCGTACACACCGTTTTAGCTTTAACATAATAATACTCGCGTGGCAAAAAACATGAACCAAAACAAAACTCACCGGTTATTTAACTTGTGTCGATGTGAATGACCGTATACTATTTTTATCACACAACCGGTGATAGTACCGCGAAGAATACACAAAAAGTAAAATTGCGATACCTACTTACTTTTCTTGTAAAAAATTATTAAATTTACTAAAAAATAACTTTTTATAAGTATTTCAAGGTGGGATGTAAATATAGTATGTTAAAAATTAACATAATATGTCTTTTTGTATATAAAAAATAGATATTGGTATACACCGTTTCAACGGTCATTATGAAAGTCAGTCAGGTACGTAGAGGTATTATTTATTTTCATTTGCCGATACGCATATGAAAATACATGAGTTATGAAATTGTTTTTGTTTTTTTATTTAAATTGTTTCAATCAAAACTAAAAATCTTGATAATAAAACTTTTTTTACAGCATTAAAAATTTTAAAAATCTAAAAATTAAATTTAAAATTAACTAATTATACCTAATATAATTTAATTAAAAATTAAATCAATTTAAAAATTTGAAATCTATTTCTGCGTTCGCGGATTTTGAATATTCTATATCCGCAACAACCCTGCAAAAAACTGCAGCGGGAAAGCAAGTGTGCTGCCACCCTGCAGGAAGTTGTTTACGGCTTGCTTGAAGAAGTTCAGTCGAGCGAGACGAGATAGATATTGTTCCTTAGTTCGCGCGGGATTAGTTACTCATCTGAACTGTGTGAAGCCGCACCCTTACATAATTAATAAGAATTAATTACTTAGATTATTATTATTTTAGTTCAACTTTGTCATGTTATGTAATATAAGTACAGAATAATAAAATAATATATAAGAATAAGAATAAGAAATTTTTATTTCAGAAAAACAACTTAACAGTTATACATTTCTGTCCCCCACACTAGGCTCTGCCTGTCCTATGGGGAAAGTTAACAATAAATATTAATTAACAATTAAATAAGATTATAAGTAAATTATATACTATATACATTAATTACAAATAAAAATTAAAACAATTATTATATGTACAAAATAAACAAACAAACAAACAAATGGTAGCATCATTTGGAAATAATTAAATATGATAATGTAAATTAAAATTTGTGAGAACGAATTTTATGTATGTATGAAATTTGTGTGAATGAATGAGTTTGTGGTGTGTGTATTTGTTTGTATGTGAATGAGCGACATCTAAAATTTGAAAATATTGTAAAATTAACCTCATTTCATATTTTTTACAAATTTTTCTACTTCATCAAATGACCATCTCATCAATGTCATTGAGACTTTTTCTTTTACTTCTACTTTTTCTTATAAATCATTGCTACAAATTATATGAGCAATCTTACTTAATAAATCCTACTAGTATCTATATCTATATACTAATATAGAGAGAAAAGATTTGTATGTTTGTAATGAATAAACTCAAAAACTACTGGAGCGATTTTCAAATTCTTTCACCTATAGGAAGCTACGTTATCAGCGAGTAACATCATATCAATTCAATATCAATCAATCAATACTAATAACAAATCTGTAAGTGTAGGTATTGTATGTATGTATGTATGTATGTATGTATGTATGTATGTATGTATGTATGTTCCTCCATAACTATTAAACGAATTAACTAACTGACTGACACAGGATAGGCTCTATTTTCTTTTTCAACGTGGACGAAGTCGCGGGCGCCAACTAGTATATTATAAATGCAAAAGTTTGTGAGGATGGATGTATAGATGTTTGTTATTCTTTCAAGCAAAAACGGCTCAAACGATTTGGATGCAATTTGACACATAGATAGTTTATTATCTTGGTGGATTAACATGTAAAATACTTTTTATCTTGGAAAGTTTTAGATCTCCGAGGCTCACATTTATAATATTAACAGTATACATAAATTACAACCTAACATAAGAGGAATATACCAAAGCTTACACTTTCTATATAGAAATTCATAAACATGTTATGCCTTTTTCTGCATGTGTACACTCACGCCTTATATTAGCTTCGCTTTAAACAGGCATCCGTGCATAGTACTCGTACGTCTATGTAAGGCCAGTTTTAGTGCTCTCCTGACGGTCAGTCCTGACGATACGCACGACCGACCGCGGTAGCAATACGCGTGCGTATGGTCAGGCGAGCTCTGTAACGACTTGGGAATTTTCATATAAATTGCTGCTTAAATTCAAAAGTACCACAAATCAAAAAATTCCAAAAATGTTTTTATTGCAAAAATACAATCACAATCCTTCATATTGTATGTTGCAAATAGACTCATGGTTGTTTTATTCCATATTTAGTGTATTTTGATAAAAAAATTAATATTCAAAAGTTACTTATACTCGTATGCTTATATCTCCTCTAGTATTCAGTTTATTGTAAATGTACTTAAAACATTTAATGCTACTTAAAAATACGCTTTTATTTAGCAATGAGTGTCGAATTAGGTATTATCTAAAGTTACTTATTCTTTCCTTTAAATCCACTGTTATTGTAACTTGCATATTCTCATGTAATATTCATGCCACTCAACGTTTAATTTCCAAAAATAAAGCAAGCGAAATAAGCTTTCAAATGAACTTTAACACAATCCAAACATTTACCGAGAATTAGAATAATCTACTTGACCTTCAGCAGTTTAAATTATTCATTGTTTACTTTCTGATTTAGTACCTACCATTTGTTATGTTTTGTGGCGATATTTCAAGAATCGAAATTTTATGAGAAAGAGTTTTTTTGGTATTTTTACAATCCAATAAGATAGAGGCGGGGCACCGAAGTCGTGTCATAACGTCCCTGCGACCCCGCCCATCAACGGCCGCGCTAGAAGGTCCATTGGGTTTTAGCCGGTAGGAATCCGGCATAACCCCGCAGTGTCGCCTACACTGCCGGGAATCCAAGAGGATATCCCGACGTTAAAAAAAGGGTACACTGCGGTCCACAAAAATAAATGAGGCAAGCCCATTTGGTAGAGTAACTTACTCATTAAAGAAGACCGCAGTAACATAAGTGTGTTTCAGTGGGTACATAAGGTATACCAGAGCACATTCTCTAATCTTCGTCTTATCCCTTATCCTATCTTATCTTATACAAAATCTTGCGTTTCTGGATTGTTTGCATCATTATCAAAACTTTGATAATGATAACGATATTTATCATAAGAAACAAAGAGCAGATCAAGAAGCTGCAGTTTTTACAGAGAGTCGAAGTATCTATAATAGCGAGTATATTCCAATTCTCTTAATACAGTTTAAAGGGTATTTCTTACCGTGCGCATTGCCAATCATAAAATAGGTCAATCGAGTAAATATACTTCGATAAGTAGTATAAAATTGTCTCAATATTAATAAGCATAGCGTTTTATTGAATGGATCTACCAAAGATAAAATACCCATTCGGTGGATGTTATGGAGATATTGAATCGTAATATAAAGAAAATTTAATCCCAAAAAATTATATTCGTTTAATATTACGAGTCTACTTAGAACTTAGAATAAAATATAATAATAGGGTTCATCGATACTATTTTCACAGAGGAGGAGAAAAGTGGAACAGAAGACAGCTTTCTAACAACGTGCAATCTATTATCGAGGAAAAGCTCCAGTTTTCCGGGATGAAAAGTATCCTATGTTTTTTCTCGAGGTTCAAGCTATCTCTATACCAAATTTCATCAAATTCGGTTTAAGTTTATTTGGTTCCCCATACAAACATTCATCCCCTATTTCACCCCCTCTCAAGGTTTAATTTCGCAATACAAAGTAGCCTACGTCCTTTCCTATGTAAAAAGGTAATAGACAGACAGACAGAGTTACTTTTACATTTATAATATTAGTATAGATAATTATAGATTCGTATAAAGAAAAGGCTTACATCATGCCAACATAGATAAAAAGTATGTTGGAATACAACTTTTGACACTGATATACAAACACAAAGTTACACTTTTAATAAATAATGTGCAGACTCTACGTTAAAAATATTTTAACACTGCCACGTCAGACATTGCATAGTGCTATTTCATAGTAGTAGATCGTTTTTAAAGCCTTTGCATATGCAAGTGAATAAAACCTTTTTTTTACATATGTACATATATTCATAACAAAAAAACAGTATTTATTATACTTTTTCTAGTTTTTATTTTAAATGTAGATTTATGAAAACGGTTGCACATAAACTTTTATACATTAAAAATTAACAAAAACATACATTAAAAACAATAAGCATAGTTTAGCAAATCAAAAAAAAAGGTCTTTTAAACGTTTTATTTACCATCGAAATAATCTTTAGTTTTAACGGAGACATTAGTGAGAGAGATTGGGAAATATAACGTCAAGTTTACTTACTACAAAGGCCCAGTTGGTTGACATACTCATCAGGCAAAAACTAGATTGCACATTACTCTTCGGCTGGCGGATTTCAGTAGTACGAGTACATGCAAATTGAAACACTCTCCACTCTCCTTTGGCACTATATATATCATTTTTCGGTCCATTTCCACATTTTCCTAAGCATTTCAACATTTTCCTGAGCAATTTCAACATTTTCCTAATGTTGAAAATGCTTGGGAAATTGTTGAAATAGCCTGGGAAAATGTTGAAAATGCTTGGGAAAATGTTGAAATTGACCGAAAAATGGTATATAATTCTCTCTAGGTAAGACGGTAACCGAATGAATCTTTTTCGAATAGTACCTATCCACGCCATAATATTATTCGAAATAATTTCTTGTTTGAAGCAAAATCCATACTGATGGTCCACTTGATGGTAAGTGGCACTTGATGGCAAGTAGGATGTAGGTGTGCTGTTAACCGTGTAAGAATTTGTTTACAGCACTCTTGACTTCCTACTATTGAGCTTAATAAAGTCATGCAAAACTCAAGACATGTTTATAGCTGGAAGTACAGTTCCTATCGTTACAGTATTCCAGGGCAATAAAAAACGAAGGAAATGTTTTTACGATTCAAAAATATAGATTTATGTGGTAGGCGTAATTTCAAATAATACTTTACTACGATACTGTGCTGGATTATAACTAGACAATAATTCAGCATGTGCGAGACATAGGTAAAATAAAAGATTAAAACCACAACATATATACGCTGTTTTTAGATATAATCAAAAATATTACTAAAGTATTTTTTCCTTTTGAAAAGAATTCTCTAATTGACGGTGAAAACCACTTCAAAATTATATTGGTTTAAGGTTTAACAGATAGCAGGCGTAAACACAGCAGGCAAACAGACAGACACAGATGTCCATTTTGTTTTATATCTTTTAAAGACATTTTATGTGTACATAGCATGTACAGAGATTAATTATTTACAGATTACCACAAGATATTAAAAGCTATTAAAGATAGAATCATTAATTTTGATCAGTGAGGGTTTACTAGTAGTTAACGAACGACAGTTAGTTTAACGAGAGGTGTTAAACTGTGAAGCCATAATAAAGTACCTACTCATGTAGAGATTGCACTTACAATCATATCGTGGAGAAAAGAGGGCAGAGTAGCTCTCGTCTTTTAAAATTAATACATATGTAACTTAAAATTTTGATATTTAAGATAATTTTACGTTATTTGTAGCAGAGGATTTTAGGTGATAATTTAAGTAAGTGATATCTGTCAATGTCAGCATAACTAACTATTAGTAAAATAAACGTTTGTATGTGATTTGAACTGAATATAGTGTTATAAATGTATTTGAGACTATAAAACAAAATGTCTGCATGTGTCAGTGCCTATGAACAATAGGTAAATGTAAACAATAAATCTGCTAATATCAAAATGAAATTAGGCATAACATTCTGGTCTTCCAATTCACCGACCTAAATCCACAGTGGTTTTAAATCAAAATAAATCAATCATTTGTTAAAAAGAAAAGGCAAACAAAAACATCAGTGTTTTAGTATTTTAAAATAGCAAATAAAATGACTTGTTTGAGAACAATAGGATGAGTCAAAGGCTACCAAGAATTCGTGACTTCGCGGCACAGATTTTTGAAAACCTCTTATTAGATTTTGTTTGGCGATGTTTCTAAATTAAGACAGCTGTGAGTCAGAGCATCTATAGGTATAGTTTCTTAGATTTACTAGTTATTCGTTCATTCCACTTGTATTCAAAAACTAGAGATAGTTGAAGCCCACCTTTATTTGTTCACCTATTCCAGATACATTTGGATTTCGAACTACATTGGATTTGGAACCGCAAGGGGATTTATCTATTCCTCTTCCAGACACTGGACATATGATCTGGATCCACAATATATATACTTGTTACAGAATGTCACCAAGGCATTTCAGAGATGGCACGACCTTCAGCAGTGAAGAAGATGACTCTATTTATCTATTTTTGTCTTTGCTTAAAAATTTAATAATATATATTGATTTTGAAGTTTAAATTAATAATTAATTATTTCCTTAAACCGCTTATATAAACATTGTCCAATCGAAAATATTCAATAATACGGAACAATTATGAACTTCGTTCGCATATCTCAATAAATTATAATATAATATTGACTCGCTCCCGGCTTCACATGGATGCAATTTTTTCTGCAAATTATATATAAAAACTCCTCGTTTCAATTAGTGAAAACAGCATGAAAATCCGTAGTTTTTGAGATTATCATGAACATACAGACATACAGACAGGCTGACGCTTCAAGGAACTTCGTTTTATAATATTATTATGTATAAGGATACGTTCTATAAAAGCATGCGTTATTATTACGGATTTAATCAATTTTTTCATTCAGGGTCAGTAAAAACCTAAGAAAGTTCG
The DNA here is from genome assembly GCA_945859745.1 of Synanthedon formicaeformis. Lineage (NCBI taxonomy): Eukaryota > Metazoa > Arthropoda > Insecta > Lepidoptera > Sesiidae > Synanthedon > Synanthedon formicaeformis. Next base: position 2,782,424 of record OX243963.1, read on the forward strand.
TGAGCTTTCGAAAAAAACTTTCATTTAAAATACGGTGCACCCTTAGTCGACTTTACTGACCTAAATAGCTTGCTTTTTGTAGCTTGCGCTTTCAAACTAAAAGCCTGTATCTTGTGTTTCACTTTCCGCTAACTATAATGGGAACGTGTTAATGATGTTTTGCTGAATTTTGTATAAGTGTTTTAAAATAGACCATAAAGTTTATTCAAATATCGAGTAACACATAATGTCTGGGCAATTGAAATGCCCAGTACAAGTAAGATAGGTTAGGCTATGATTTGTTTTGGAGCTTTGCAAAGCGGTACGAGTGCATGAGGAACACTAGAAAATGTCTGTCTACTCTTCAGCAAAGCTTTTAATAATTTAAATAAATAAATATGATGCACGGATATGTTCGTGTGCATGTATGTAGGTATAATGTTGCAGAGGTGGAGTAAATATCGACAACGGTTTACGTACTAGCGATGCCCGCCCCTGATAGACACAGAATAGGGTTGTCAATTTTTTTTTATCATCAAAAAGTCCGCACAGTTTAGTTTTTAAATTCTTCAAATCTGGATGACACATTAAGGAAAATCGAAGTTGAAAATATACAAACTCAAGCAAAAATATAAAGTTAAAATATATAAACATATAAAGTTACACTGAAGCAAAAATTTAAAGATATTCAACAGTCAGAAGGAGAATTATAATATGTACTACAATCATTAAACAATTATTTTATTTTACTATATTTTATTTGAAAAAAAAAAATCGGTTCCTTTTAATTAAGTTTACATCTAATATTTTACATGGGACAAAATTTTAGTACATATAAGTATAAATGGTTGCATTTTAGTTATAAACTATACTTATAGATTTACAGTTACAAGTCCAAAGCAACTTTGAATTATTATTAATATTTTGCTACACCAAAGATTACATGGTAAATTTAAACTGGCTTTCTTACTTTGTACGTACTTAGAATGAGACTAACGTTGTGAATAATGAGACAAAGTTCCGATTTAAATGTGATGTGATGTGTGATAGCCCTGGATATGTGTAACACAACCACAGAATAAGTTTAACCACAAAGTCTTTGGAAAGCTAGCCTGCAGAGGGATCATTTTATTAGTGACTAGCTTTTGCCTGTGGCTACTTCTGCAATAAAATGTAGATTATAATATATTATTTATAATATTTCTTTTTTGAAATTTTTAACATATACACAATTTTTAACATTACATGTTAACACAATTTTTAACATTACATGTTAACACAATTTTTAACATTACATGTTAACACAATTTTTAACATTACATGTTAACACAATTTTTAACATTACATGTTAAAAATTGTGCCTAAATCTAATGTTGTTCAAAAATACATTTTTCTATGTAGGTACCTAAAGGTCGATGACGGGCAATATCCGGAAGTGCAGACTGATGGTCTACTTGATGGTAGGTTACTACCGTCACCTATGAATACCGCCAACCCACACAGGTAGCCCAGTTTATAACTTTGAACGCAGTGTGCTCTACCACCAATATAATAGTATAGAATAGTATAGTATAGAATGTTTTTTGTTTGTTAGGCTTTCACGCCTTAACTACTACCTTTAAACCAGAAAAGAAGTTCTGCTTCCGAGGAATTAATAATCTTGTTAAAAATGTATTTAATAAAGAATACGAGTACAGAAGTTTCATACAGAAAAAAAGTACTAGTCCCGATTAATAAACAATATATGAAGAATAAAGACTAAATAAAAGTTTTAACGCCTAAGAAAAAAGGGCGCAGACTATGTTGCGGGAAAAAACTAGTAAAATGTAAGTTGCTAAATGTGCAAAATATTTATCGAAAAAGCAAAAGACATATAAAAGGAATAATGCGAACGGTACGAATTAAAATTACCATGCTCAATGATTATCATAATTATTTAAAATAGTATTAACGCTAAATTCAGCATATCCAGGCACAAGCAATCGACCTGTTTTAACGTGCAGTAATCCGATTATACTCAACTACCAATACGAATGAATAAACGCACTTACTACGTTAGTAGATATAAATGCTCTTTGAGTCTGCTGTTAATTGCTGACAGAAATTTCAAGTAAGTACAACGAAAAATCTTGTATTAACTTAGATATTTCATATGACTTAATTCTTTAACTAGGTCTCTGCAACTAGTGAGAGCCAACTTCGAGAAAGAGGTCGATCGTCGGATGGGCAGCGTTAGGGAAGCTCCGAGATCGAGCTCAGCGTCGTCACCTTATTTCTTTTTTTTTAACGTTGAAAAATCCTCTTGGATACCTGGCAGTGTAGGGGTTTTTCGGGTAAAATCCAACGTTTTTCTTTCTAGCGCGACCGTTGATGGGCGGGGTCGTGGGGACGTTATGACACGACTTCGGTACCCCGAACGCGTCGTCACCTAGTCACGTGTCGCGTAGCTCTACGCATATAGAGCTGAAACGTGGTCTCTAACTATGGGCCTCGTAAGAAAGCTCAATGTCGCTCAGCGAGCTATGGAAAGGGCTATGCTTAGAGTTACACTGCGAGATCGAATCAGGAATGAGGAGATACGTACATAGACGAACGAAAGTTACCGACATAGTCCGGCGGATGAGTAAGTTGAAGTGGCAATGGGTAGGATACAAATATAGTACTTCGGCCTTCGGCTTCTGGGGCCGGAAGATATACTGGCTAGGACGAAGTATGAATCTATACTGTATACACTGACCCACAGCGAAGCGTGGCGGGTTTATAAAATAAAGTCATTGCCGCTGTCCACTCAACGGATTTTGTTACAGTATTCACTAAAGGATATAGCAATAAACGACGAAGGTTTGTGGATATAATTTGCAGAAAAAAATTACTTCCGTGTGGGGCGCGGGTCTCTAGTTCGAAATAAAAGCTCAATATAATTTTCATACTAAGATCGTAATCGTTTCACGGTAAAAAGAGAAATGACCTCTACATAAATTTAAATATATCCAAGCACTTACTTAAAATAGTTTTTCGCAGAAGGAAATTAAAAGTTCAAGAGGTGAAAATTTTATGTTTGCTTTAAGAACACGTGTGGCTGAGTAATTACACATAACATTAGTGAAATAAATGTTCCAAGAAAATTTAAGATCTATTTTTGGAAATCCACCCCTCATTCGTTACTTTGTCGATGAAAAGTTCGATGAAGTTTCGACCTAATATAAAATGATTTCCATTCCGCTCACGTAACGAACTTATTATGAGAGTCAGAAGTACTCCTCTTATAAGTTAGACTTATAAGAGGAGTTTCATAATAACTTGAAACAATTGATTTATAAGACAAATACCGGTTTAGTTTAACTTTTCAATAAATTTGGATTCAAAATCTAGACTTCAGACTATAGGATAGTGCATAGGCTTAGTCCTAAAAAACCTTTTTTTGGATTGAATACAGCTGAACAACAGAATACGATAATGATAATGCGAATAACCCAATAATAATATGTTATTTCTTGTAAGTCCTTCACCAAATTTTCAATAATAAGGATGGGAGTTAATCAAAAGTTTTAATCAATCTCGTAGTTGGTGAAAGAGTCGCTTAATCTAATAAAATAATTCATCCCAAGATCATCACAGCTATTTGTCATATTATTATAATTCATATTATATGGATTTTAATATTTTAATAGCTATATAGGTACTACTTATCATTAAATAAAAGACTCTTACAAATATGAGTAAGTATAATATATTTTACTGCATTATATATTTTTCAAATAAATTGATATAAATTATTGAAATAAATCAGTCATTTAAAATTAAAGCTCAAACATTGACCATTTAGACGACCATAATATATGATTGTTTCAATAAAAAATAAAAAAAACATTTATTGTTTTGTATATTGTTTGTAATTTTTGTATATTGTTGTAAAAAAATTTAGTAAAAAAAATGTATGAATAATAATAATAATATATAATGAAAAATATTCACGGAAATAAAAAAAAAAGTATAATTATTTAGCAATCTAGTAATAAATCAAACTTACTCTTTATATATAATATCTATTAAAAAAAATACCAAAACATTGTCAATTTTTAGCTAGACATTGAAATTTATGAATGAAAATTCAAAGCTTTACTCACCAAAATAATGAAATCTGCTAAATATAAATAGTATGTTCTGCTCTCAAGGAAATTATTGTAACATTTTAAACGTAAACACGAATTAATGAAACAAAACTTATTTTGTTTACGTATTTCGTGAAGCGAAGGTTTTCGTTCGCGCGCGAGCAGTACTCAGAAAAGGCAGCGTTGTACTGCTGAGTGGGCCAACGGACCGCGCGGTCCCCACCGCCAACCGACCGGCTACCACTTTTATTTGTTCCCGTCTCCCGGGAGATTTGAGAAAGATTTATCTCAACGCTATGTTGACCTCTAATAATTATACTCGTAGACAATAATAATTATAATAATTATAATTATTAGCGCCTGTTTCACAAACGTCATGTAGGCCAAACTGTCATTTAAAGTCACCGGTAACTGGTGATAATGGAGCTTGATATACCTTTGTTTGTACGGTCCCAAACATTAAATAGAAAATAATTAAAAAAAATCGGCTATCGAATGATGCAGTAAACCGAGTGCATAATTTAATATAACAGAAAATGATTTCTAAAAGTAACTAATCAACACTTTACTTGTAGTTTGTGAAAGAGGCCCTTAGACACATAATTTTAGCGTAAATAGGTACTTTTAAAGGTTGTTATCATCTCCGAGAAATTGACAAAAAAATACAAAAGAATAATCCTCTAGAAAAAACTTCTACGCGGAACTGATTACCTGTTATAAGAACAGCAGAGGTTATGGTGTTTTTGTTTTGAATTCGCACATGTTTGTACTCTTTAATCACTGTTTCGTAAATTATACCATTAAAACAAAAGTAGTATTTAATAATTCTAGATCGCGATACATTCAAAGAATCTGTTTTTTACATGAATATGTCTTTAAATTTGCTTCCATAGTGGGAGGCAATTGAGAAAAGTGCGGATAACAAAACAAAATATCCAAAATTTAAAAAAAAAGGTACACCCCTTGAAAACTACAATCAATTCGTAAAACTAAATAAATTTGAATTTAACTTTTTAAATCGATATATTACTCAGTTTGTCAATTAACACGAATGGTTCGTTATCTTTCGTATCATTATATTAATCCATAGTCTCAAAATCAAGGTTGATTATGTGCATGTAAATTTCTTTTTAAATTACTTATTAAAATTTAATATTTCGATTAGAAGTTACCACGTAAGTATACAAATATTGTTAATAGTAAAAAAAAAAAGCCACGGTATGAGCACCACGCTTAAAATATTAAAGTATATAAATAAATTAAATATAAATAGTAAAATAAGTATTCATATCTTAAGATGAAATCCAAGCAAAAGAAGTAGCAGACATCGGCTAGTATACAAACTATTCTATACTTTACATTGTAGGTGTAAAATCACAAAATAATAATAGCGTCTAACAATCTAATTAATGTACAGAGTCGCTAATTAGTTCATAACACGATTACAAACTTATTAAATTTTCACAAATTAATGTAACAAATTCCATAACAATTATTTGTTAACGCTTATTTCTAACCGTAATTTTCGCCTTTCCTGAATATTTTCAATACAGAATTTATTCACAAAGGGAATTGTTGTATGAAGAAAGCAAATTTCTACTGGTATGGTCTGAATACATCATAAACGGATTGTTGTTAGGCAGCCTCGCCTTTGTGACAGTAGCCACGTTTACATTAACAGCAATACTCGCCAGGGTTACTTGACAAGTAGCAATAAAGACTAAATTTAGCACGTGGCTATTAGGTGAGGTAAACGATTAAATGTTTTTCTTATTTGGAAACTCTTGAGAGTTTTGCTTATTGCCTATATGAATGAATGTTTGTATATTCACAGCGTCATATACAGGACAATATAAATTCCATGAGGAGTATAATGAGGACAAAAGTCCTTTCATAATTACTTAGTAAATATTACCAGTATTACTTAGTAGATACAAAATAAAACTCTAACGGTACGTTATTTCAAACCGTAATAATAAAGGCGCTATTCAAACATATCTTATTCTTAATCTGACACCTTGTTTTAAATGTGAAGGTTGTCAGACAGGATTCCACTTGATGGTAGGTGGCTTCCGTCGCCCATAACACAAGCAACGCCACAGATGCCGCAATGCAAGGGGTGGTTACTGTTACCAGACGGCCTGCAAAACTCAATCTACCCTGCACTACTTGCCAGATCCAGCTGTGAAAAGTACATTAACCGATAGTAGAAAGATAGTAATTTTATTGGGGGCATTATTTCACGGTTTCAACCAAATATTATAAATTCTATCGGACTAATTCTATCTATCGACTTGCTCAAGTAACAATTGCAGTCTAAAGTCACATGCGCGCATATTGATGAACTACATTTACGACAAACAAACCTGTTGATGAGGCACAACGCATACAAACAATGGAATGAACACGAATGCTAGTCCTGCGACATCATTTACCAGATACACTAGTAAAAGGTTGAAGGTAATGCTAGCAATGATTGTAGTAAATAATAAATTAATTTTAATTAAACTTGGAAATTAGTTTAAAAAGAATACAATTCGACTATGCCCATCTATAACTTTTATAATAAACATAAATATTAAAATACCAGAACCCACACCAAGCTTCGCATGGAGGCAATTTTCCGAGATTTTCTCCTAATTTTTCTCTTCATAAGAACCTTCCTGAGACTTCAAATTAATATTTTAAAAAAAGTGAATTGGTCCAGCTGTTCTCGAGTTTGCGCTCAGCAACACACTTAGCGATTTATTATTATATCCGTAATGTTCAAATAAGTTGATTTTTTTCTTTTTAGATGATTCCACGGGAACAGTACTTTTGCCTGGATGAAAGATACCTTATATCTTTTCCTGTATCGCTGACGTATATGCAAAATTTCATGATAATCAATTATGCAGTTAAGCCGTGAAAGCGTAACAAAAAAAACTCAGGATGGTATGTGACGTTAAGCGGTCTGCTCAGTTTATGGCTGTGGAATACAGTGTGCTTGATACTAACATGTATAAATGTGAAAAAAGTTTTTAAATGTATAAAAATACAGAAATTAATGCAGTTTGAAGACTATAAAATAGAATAATTATCAAATTACTTCCAGAAGTATTAGCATCACCAAGTAATGTTTAACAAAATTTTAAAGTGTTATCTTTAGATACTACTAATTAAAATAATTCTCTTTGAAAACGATGAAATATTTTAACCTCCATTATATAAAAAACCACGAACCCGCAGCTAATTGCTCGAGACCGCAGCTTTAGAGAATCGTGAGAAAAATTTTAATGTCACACTTTTAGTTTCGAGTTCCTTTTTTAAAACATGGAAGTCGCTTCTGCATCCTTACACCTTACTATCATGATGCTAATTACTTAGTTTATACCTTTGAATTTATGCACCTAAATGTAGTTTTGCGAAAAAAAAAATTGTAGAAGAAATATAAAAGGCGATGTATGTATGTCCCCTATAGACTCCAAAACCGCTGACCTGATTTGGATGAAACTTTCACACAATCTTCAGGTTAGTCCAACGAGGGTTCCTGTGAAGTTTGGTAGCGATCGGACGCGGAAGAAGTCGCGGGCAACCTTATATTCATAAAAGCCTTTACAAGACAAGGCTAGGCTTTTTATATAGATATATAATAAATATAAATATTAATTTTATAAATACACAGTTTATATATTTTATTAGCTAAGGAACAGACAAGTCTTGTCTTGTAAAGGCTTCCTCAGCTAACTTCTTCTAATTGTGTTTGTGTTAAATTACTTTCATAAAACAAAACTTAAATTGTATATATGAATTGCATTCGTGCGAAGCCGGAAGCTAGTCGCCAGTATGTAGGGAATTGTTGAGAAATAAAGGAATCCGAACTCGAAGGAAAATTCTCACGCACTGCTGTGTGATTGCTAACAAAATTGCAACGATAATTTTTGTGCACTCATTTAAAAATCCAAAGGTATCGTCGACTCAATAACGCGAGTCACGTCTCCGCTCAAATGTATGCAAATTGGTGCCCGGGGCCCGCTGTGTTCTAAGCCCCCGTAACTCACTGATTTATTAGTACAGGTACCGTTGTAACAACTACTTGATTAACTTGCAGATTCGACAATGCCACCCGCAAAACTAGCGCACTAATTGAACGCGGTTTTATAATCGTCATAAAACCAGAGTTTACATTACGCCCTTCGGCCGGGTGTAATTGCAGACCCGCATTACTGTGGCTCATTTTTTTTTGTTTCCTTTAGAACTTTGGAGTAAAAAGTATATAAAAACAATTTTTCTGTTAAAATTCAATGTTGTATAAAAATTACAAGTCAATCCATCAGCTAGTTTTCATTTCTAGTTAGTTTGTTCATATGGAAACAAAATTTTTATATATAACTAGTAGGCCACCTCCGGCCTTGTTTAATTTTTTTCAAAATCCCATTAAAATCCGTGCGAAACCGGAAGTGGCCGCCCCTATTCCATATAAAAGTAACTCTTGTACTCAGGTAGCAAGTATATTCTCGTTGATGAATTTACAATTTTCTGTTACTGAAATCTCTTATTCCTACTATAAATGAATTCTTTTATAAAATCATTATCCATAGTCCCCTCGAATAAGGCTTTTTTTTTTATTATGTTAAGGTCGACAGACAGGCTGACGGTCCACTTGATGGTAGGTGGCTACCGTCGCCTATAACACGAACAACGCCATAAGTGCTACAAGTGCGCTGCCGACCATAGAAGGATTAAGGATAAGGGATAAGGGAGGGATGGGGTAATGGGCTCTGGCATCCCTTACTCACTCACCGAAACACAACAGCACATAATGCTGTTATTTCACGGTGGTATTCTGTAAGGTGGTGGTTACTGCCGCCAGACGGGCTGCCCAAATGACTGCGAAACGCAGTGTGCCCTGCCACTACTAATGCTCTGGGAATTGGTAAGGCTAAGTGCAGAAAACATGGTAGGTGGTCAAGGATTTAAGTCAGTATTACGGATTGCCTTGGGCGCGACATCCGCTCTCTAAGCTCGGCTTTATCGTGATGAAAGAACACGTCTGAACATAATTTTCCGTATCATTTTTCTTTAATCGCCTCACAATTTTTTCTAATTAAATCTGCGTCATTAGTTCACTAATCATTTTGTATGGTCATGAAATAACAAAATAATTGGACACAACCATACGCATTTACTAAATTTCATAGAAATCAGTAGGGCGGGTTCAGAAATTAACGTGAACGAACATTGTAACTCGTGATTTTTATGTAAAGTTATAGATCAAAAACTGCGGACTGGGGAGTTACTGTATGATATATTGACTGACAATGAACATCCCGAAACCCTCACCACATCTTTTCTATAATACAAATACTTATATTGTAAGTTTTTTTTTTTTAGATTACACGCTTTTTACATTAGATAACAACAACATAAATCACTTGAGTGGTGACGTCGCGAATGGCTAATGAAATCATTTATCAATCAGAGGGATACAAATACACGAAAATATTTTTATGATTAGTATACTCAGAGTGCTAATAAATTATGGTCGAATCATCCATCTGATGGAATTCCGACACTCACAGTTTCGTGAACCTTTTATTTTCCTTTTACGTTATAAATTATTTGTGTTCATATTGGTATATTATATTTCAGATAAGTAGCTGCCAATTAATAGTATTAGAAACCTTTATATTTGATAGTAAGTTAGTTAGGCTAAAAATCCGTTTGGTAGTTTGTGGCTACTGTCGTCTAAGGATTCTTTATATACATACCTATAACTCCAGCAGATTACAGGCGGGCTTCAGGGGCCCCTAGCCAAGAGCAAACCAATGCAAACGGGAGCGTTGCGTATTTAAGAAACGATAGAAATAAAGCCCAGTGATTGGTCAACATTTTATGTGGGCGTTACAACAACCAATCACCGTGCCTTATTTTTATCGTTTCGTAAATACGCAACGCTCCCGTTTGCATTGGTTTGGGCTAGGGCCCCAGAACCTGCAAGAATTTGTTTAGGACACTATTAAGAAAACGGCATATAGATAGGTGAAAATACTTTTGAAGGGAGTTTGTTTCTAAGTTTGAAGTTTATACCCATCTTGACCGTGCGTAGCGATGCCTGATCTGTAAAACGATTGAAACACAACACACATGCTGTTAGAAATATTATAAAAATTTTTTTCATCATAGTGAAAACTAAGGTCTTCTGTAAGGGCTCAAATGACTGCGAAACGCAGTGCGCTCGGTGGCTACTTTCTAAATCCGAATCAGACCAGAGCCAACATCGAAGTTCATTTCAAAAGTAGTTTTCGTTCTTTGGAATATCAGGGGTCAAAGCTTTCATAACTTTAGTGGTCCCGGGAATCGAACTCGGAACGCCTGAAACAGAGCTTAAGGCAAACCACCTAACAAAGGCTAATCAAAACATTCTTAACATTCTCATTTGATCTTCGTCTTGGTCTTTTAATTTTTCTAATGAGTTCTATTACGGAACTGTTACCCAACTACAAAAGAACGTTAAAAAAGTTAAATCGCATCCCACTTTGTTGCGTTGTTAGATCGCTTAAGGTTTATTACAAAGCTTTTTGTTGCTTCACCACAATCGCTATCTGCATTGTTATTTTGCTACACTGTAGCTACACAATCGCCTCAGTTGTTTCAAATCTGAAAGGATTTGTTCGCTCGTACTCACTGATGTCGAGTGAATACTCACTGATCCTGCTTACTCATGTTTTGTTTAACATTTCGCTTGTAAATATTCAATTTCCTAATGCTTTTAATTTACTTCATTCGCAAGTAACTTAACTTAATAGTTTGATAGATCAAAGCACGCGATAGAGACGAGCTGTTCATTTCAATTTTCCATTTTCATCAGAGTAAGCAATCCACTCGTGTCCGGTCCGGTGATGATTCTATTTATAAGCCATGGTGGCCATCTACTATTCAGTAAAGCATAAACTTGTGTTTTATCAATGTAAAACATTAGCAGGAATGTTTTATGGTTATATTATAATTTCTAATATTAATAATGATAATAGGAACAATTAATAACGATAAAAAAGCTCAATAATAGCCGGTTGTCTACGCAGTGGACGGTCAAGTCTGCTTTTTGATATCAAGTGTGGATTAAAAATATGATCATATGCTCTAATGGTGAAGGCAAATGTGCTAATACAGGATCATACCAACTGTTTGGCAATAATAAGTCATAAGTCCATAAGTCCGGTGCTTCGTATTCTCTGTTTTGTTGTACGGGGTCGAGGCCTGGACACTCACCAATACAATAACCAGACGCTTAGAAGCTTTTGAGATGTGGGTATATAGGCGCATGCTACGGGTGTCCTGGACAGATCGGATAAGGAACGAAACGGTTTTGCAGAGAATGAACAAGAAGGTTGAGGTTTTGAAAACCATAAAAGTCAGAAAACTGGAATACTTTGGGCATATCATGCGCGGCGACAAGTATAATCTCCTGCAGCTGATCATGCAGGGGAAAATACAAGGTAGACGCAAGCCGGGCAGACGACGTACTTCCTGGCTCAAGAATCTCCGCGAATGGTATGGCCAGAGTACCAGATCGCTGTTTCGAGCCGCCGCCTCGAGGGTTAGGATAGCCATGATGATAGCCAACCTCCGATAGGAGATGGCACTGCAAGAAGAAGATACATAAAAACAATACAACTGTATTTGGAACATTAACAACCAGCAAACCAAGTGTATTGTCAAAAAACTTTTTCATAGTAAACTTTACCGGGAATTGAACATAACCTACCTGATGGATCGGGTTTTGAAAATATTGATCTCCAGACCTAAGGTTTACCAAACGACCTGACATAAAACTGACATTAATTTTTCTCTCGAAAATCATTATTATGCGGAACACCGAAGCGATCGGTCTAATGAATACAAAAGAGATGAATAAGGAATTACTTTTGAACGTCTTAACGTTTATACTCAACCGTGAAATAAGGTAGAAAAGTCTGAGAAATTACCTGTAGTCACTCAAAAGAGAGCCAAAAAGAGCTGTTACGAATTTTCTATATATTATTTTAAAAAGTCGCTGTCCACTTCCGTCAGTTCTTCTGAAACATTCAAGAAATATTGAAACGGTATCACAGATTAGAGATTTTGGGGAGTATAACAAAGAGAGATAAATTTGCAAGAAAAAATGGGATGTGGCTGTATCGTGGACACGATCGGGTCTTTTACCTGAATACGTGTATGTTACGAGTAGTATGTATATTATATCCAATGAATTCGAATATAACATATATACTTACTTAAAAATTCTTTGATCCTTTAGCTATCGAGTGGTGTAATAGATTTTGGATGTAGATGATAGATACGTAGCTACAGCATCAAACTGTATCGCCCAATGTTTTCTCAGTTTTCTGAATTTCCTCCCACTATGGAAGCAAATTTAAAGACGTATTCACTTCAAAAATTGAATCGGGGACGGGTAGAAAGTTCTGAATATTCTGTAGAAATGTTTATTTTTTAATTAAACGATTTCAAGTTGCTTTGCTGGGAACGCAGAATAATTTTCCCAAGCTTTGAGACAATGTTACATCGTCGACCGCAGTGCGAACCAAATTACGGGACTTAGTCGCTAAGGTTGACTGCAATTGGTCACTGAGGTTTTTTCCTACGGTAAAGAACATTAAAAAGTAGCGGTCTAAAGAACTGCAGTACCGTATCGACACGCTCCATCCACGCCCGACTTCACTAAGGGACCGACCACACAAATAAATGAATGACAACAGTTAGATGAGCCAAAAGCAGATGATGTTTTGTTGACGACTAAAAAAGCACAATCATCATTCGATTGATCCTACCACAGGCACTAAGTTTTTTACTATTTTCAGCAGGCAGCTGATGGTCTATTTAATGATACTAGTAGGTGACTATACCTTCGCATACCTATTGACACAAGCAATGTAAGTGTAAGTGCGCTGTCGATCTTAGTTTAATATAACTTTATATATAATTAAGTTTGAATGAATGTATGAATACAAAATGAACGTAATGTCTTACTCACTCATCGAACAACAAAAGCACACACAGGGTGGTTACTGCCCAACTAAACTGCGAAACGCAGTGTGCCCTGCCACTAGTAAAATAGCCCAAGATCCCAGGCCCCCAGACATAACTTATTTTTTTAAGGACAAAACGTGAGGAATCGTTCTGTCCTCAAAAAAAAAAAGTAGTACTTTGAACGTATGCGTATCTACGCATACGTTCAAAGTACATAGAAAGATAGGAACAAGTACAACCCTAAATTGGGTAGACGGCCAATTTAGATCTATCAGGTACCTAAATAAAAATAGGACTAACTTCATTAATTTTTTAAAGGCTGATTTTTATATATGTTCTGTATATTATTTTTACAAAATAATATACAGCACTGCCAGACATCCCGTAGGCCATAACTTCTGTCATACGCTTATAGACCTCTGTCATTCTGTAGCGTGTCGCCTGTCGCGTCCGTGAAATCGCACGCGTCCGTTAAATTAATATCATAAGCCCTTGAACATCAATCACCGAGAACTCAAAGATTCATCCTGAACAAAGAGACAGCATTTATTTTCTATTCATTCATTCGTTATAAATATATCTATCTGAATCGTACCACGCTGAGTGAACCATTTGCTGAATTCTTTTGTCGCCGCGAATGAGGTAATCTTACAAATTGCCTCACGAAATGGGACGTGCGCTTCAAATATCACGAACTTACCTCTGTTTAGATCGTTTAAAAATGTTAAAATATTTTAGCTTTTTTTCTTTTCACGACCTCCCAATGTGTGTTTTATAAGCAGTTTAGTTTTCGGCCGGGCTTCGGCCGGGATGCAATTTATATAGTTATATAAAAATCTTCCCAGTTTATTTCTCTTTCCATATGTGAATACCTAATTAAAATTGGTCTACCTGTGATGGGCTATTTACATTAAAACTACAATTAAATATATATGAACAGCTTCATGTTTTTATATTAATTTTGAATATTACACATATGACATTATTTATTCTTTTCACATATGACATTAAAACCATAGAGAAAGCGGCCACTCCAACAATCTCCTCCTCGCGTCTCTATGCCAGTCCTAATTGAGGCATCAGTTCCTTGAGTCGCGGTCCTGGTAGACCCTTCGTCAATAGATCCGCAGCCATTTTCTTAGTCTCCAGATATTTTAGTTGCACCTGTCCACTCCGAATGCAATCTCTTATATAGTGCATCTTTAAATCAATGTGTTTGGTTTTTGATGACACTATAGGGTTATTACTTATCTTCAAAGCAGCTTGGTTGTCATTTAATATCTGGACACATTCTATTTGAGTTCCCAGGTCATTAAATAATGACTTCAGGTGTATGGCTTCCTTTGTTCCTTCGGTGATTGCGCAATACTCGGCCTCGGCTGTAGAAAGCGCAACACTCTTTTGTTTTCTTGAGGACCAACTAATACAGCCTCCTGCATATATGAAGCAATAGCCTGAGAAAGATTTGCGATCTAATTTGCAGGCTCCCCAGTCTGCATCCGCCATGCCGTACAGTTCTTGTTCGGTCTTTTTAAAAGTTATTCCGACAGTAGAGGTGCCCTTCAGGTACCTCAAAACACGTTTGGCACTCTTGAAGTGTTCGCTGCTGTAACAATCGTTAAATTGAGAGAGATAACTTACAGCAAACATGATATCAGGCCTTGTAGCTACTGCCAGGTACATAAGTGTTCCGATCAAGTTTTTGTATGGCAACTCCGTCTCATTTATATTTTTGTTCACTTCAAGTGACAATCCTGGTTCTATAGGGGTACTCGTTGGTTTGCATTCGTTCATTTTGAATTTAATTAATGTATCCTCTATATATTTTTCTTGACAGAGTTTCACTTTGTTTTTTGTGTATTTGAAATCGATTCCAAGCATTCTCTGTGGTGTTCCTAAATCTTTAATTTCAAATTTATGTCCAAGCAATTCTACAATTTCTTGCATCTTCTCAGGGCAATTGTTGGCTATCAACAGATCATCAACCCATATGGTTGTGACAACTTTAGCTCCTCCTTTCTGCAGTATGTACACGCACGGATCCGCTTGTGATGGAACAAAACCAATATTTTTTAATTCCGTGTCTAATCGGATGTACCACTGCCTCCCTGATTGTTTTAGTCCATATAAGGATCGCTGTAATTTGCAGACTTTTTCTCCTTTAATATTCTTTATACTTTCTAGCATATCTCTAGCTTTGGTGTATATTGTTAGGTCATCCTGTTCACTCTCATCGATCATGATTTCAGTCACATATTTTTCTAGATTTTCAGGTACCTTCATTGTTATGTCTTCCTCTATATCACCGTTAAGATATGCTGTTGTAACGTCCATCTGCTTTAAATTCATGCCTTCTTGTACAGACATTCCAACGACAGTTCTAATAGAACTTAATTTGGCTACTGGAGCGAAAGTTTCATTGTAGTCTATACCCGGTCTCTGGGTAAACCCTCGAGCAACAAGCCTCGCCTTCTTCATTTTTGTATTGTCTGGTGCAATTTTTGTTTTAAAAACAAACTTGTGACTAATGACTTTCATACCACTACATTTCTTTATGACTTTCCAAGTCTCATTCTTAATATGTGCTCTTATTTCAGCTTTGATTGCGTCATGCCAGTCATCTTCAGTTTCATTTTGTTCTGATAAACATGACATTTCAGACACAAACATACTGTCTTCCATATCGTCTGACATGTAGTAGTCATTTGTCCACATAGGCTTTTTCTTGCTTCTCTGAGATCTTCGCGATGTTGTTTCATGTGGGGTTTGATATCCATCGCTCTCAGTTCCTTCATCCTCTTCGGGTGAAATTTGGCCTTGATCAGCATTCTCGGCCCCCCTATCCTCAGATGGCATATCATCTTTACTACCTTTTTCTGAATTGGCAGCTGAGGATGACATATCTGTCAAGGGAGAATAATCCTGAATCGGCAAGTTGGAACTATGATTATTATTCTTCTTGCTAAGTTCTATCATAGTTTCACTTTTGTTTTCAGGTTTCCGTCTGCTTTCTTCAATGGCGGTTCGAGTGTCATTATAGTACATTTTATCTACAAATTTTACATCTCGACTAATTACAACATTATTTTGATCAGGTAAGTATATTCTGAATCCTTTAGCATTTTTGGCGTATCCCATGAATACTCCTTCTGTGGCTTTAGGGGAGAGTTTTCCTTTTCGGTTTTTGTTTAGGATGAAAACTTTACTACCAAAAATGTGTAAATGATTTTTATAAATGTAAATAAATATGAAGGTGCTTTTGACTCTATCATTAAACATCTTGCCTTATCCAGCAGGGAACGGTTTTTTCTTTCACTTACGCCGTTTTGTTGCGGAGTGTATGGTACAGTCAGTCGCCTCTTGATACCACAATCTTTCAGTAGGTTATCAAATTCTTTGTTTCTGTATTCGCCACCGTTGTCCGACTGTAAGTATTGAATTTTCTTCTTTGTGAACAATTCCACTCCGTTTTTGTATTCTTTAAACTTTTCGATTACTTCACTTTTGTTTTTAATGAAGTAGATACAACAATATCTCGTGAAGTCGTCGATAAATGATACATAATATTTAGATCCAGCAATCGATTCAGTTTCAAACGGTCCACATACGTCAGTATGTATGATTTCTAGAGTTTCAGATGAGATTCGGTCATGGCTAGCAAATGGAAGAGATGAAAGTTTTGCTTTTATGCAAGTTTCACAAGTATCCAATTTTACTACCTTTAAATTTAATCCTCTCATCATTTTCTTTGACGCCATCATTTTCAAATCTTTTACATTGATGTGACCTAATTTACGATGCCACATTCTTGACTCATCTTGAGACTTCATTGTTAGATTTGCTGACTCTTTCGATTCAAACTCTAGATAATATAGTCCATTTGTATTTCTTGAAGCTCGCTGTATCACAGCGTTATTTAGTAGAATCGTTGCCTTTTCCTTTTCAAATAGTACCTTGTAGCCGTTATCAGTTATTTTTCCAACTGATATTAAGTTTGTCGACAATTCTGGTACATACAACGCATCATTTAAATTATATACATCATTATTTACAGAGATTCTTATTTTTCCTCGGCCTTTAATTTGTGTGGTCATTTTCTTTGATGCAAGACTCAAAACATTTGTTTCGGGAGCTAGCTCTGTGAATTTGTCTTTATCACTTGTCATATGTGAGCTGCAACCACTATCTAGGCACCATAAGTTATCGCCAAAGTCACATTTTCTTTAAATTACGTACTTATTATTTTGTTTGTTTTGTTTTAAATGACAGTTCATGCTCTACGCATATGTCACTTTTAAATGTTTCATAAAAATCGTAGTGTTTTGTATGGCACGCGGGTTCCATGTTGTAGTAGTTTGATGGTCAATATACACGAAGTTGTCGCTACAAAAGAGTCTTAATGCAAGAGTCTTGCAAAAGAATACAAAAGAGTCTTAATTTCACTGGGACGAATCGTAACTACTTATATTCATGTTTGTATCGTAACTAATTAAGTGGGTAATATGCATGTTGAGAGAAAATTCATTCATACTTACCGTATTATAAAATTCTAATCAGGTAAATTTGACCATAATTCAGAGAATTAAATATATACAGGACGATAAATATATCATCATCGACCATAACCAAACGAAACAATCGGATCTATTGCCAAACGATCAGACATAATTTTGTCTTTGTTTATAATTAATCAAAGACAAAAGTGAAAAATGACAGATACAATAATTATGTATTGACATTTATCTATTTTTGTTATATTAAGTATGTACGAAAAAATGTGACCGGCGAAATTAATTTAAATAAAAATGTAAACTTTAGGAATCCAAAACAATTATTATTGTAGTATTTATTTTGCTTCGTGTAATTCTTTTAGTAGTCTGATAGTTCATTAGTATTTACTTTGGAAAATATAGTTTATATAGTCACATTGTAGAACAGCTAACCACGTCAAAGCTTAGAAACCATGTTTCCACTTTTTTGAAATATATTTTCTGTTTTGCTTCAGTATTTAAAGTAATATATTATGTGTAAACGGACTTTCATTTTACTTAATTTAATAAAACAAAATTTTTTACAAGTTCCAAAGTTTACTGTTAAAAATATAAAATGCATTAATTATGCCGGTCACGTTATAATAACATGGTAAAACTTTACAACAAAAATTTGTATCTGTTTAATATTTTCTGTGTGATCAATTTAGGTATATATTTTTTGGATTGTTTTATTTGAGTTTTTTTCTACTTTTTATTCTTTTTCTCAATTATTTTACAATGCAACAATCACTTACTGACCATAACACTAACGATGATCTGGCAATATTGAAAAAAATAATACAACATGTAAGTTAATATTTAGAATATTTAAAAGAAATATTTTCTTAACATAAGTATCTTTACATAGTAGTATAAAACAAATTATAGTATATTATTAAAATTATAGTACGCTTTAAACTATAATTTTAATAATGCGGTTTTCCCTAATGGAAAGATCGTTAAACGAAGCGGTGCAATTTTTTTCTGCAAATTATATATTTTCATATGTAATTTGCAGAAAAAAAATTGCAAAAAAAAAAAAAAAAAAAAAAGGTGCAACTTTTTTCTGCAAATTATATATGAAAAGATATAATTTGCAGAAAAAAAAAATTATTTTTTTTTCAGTACTGGTGAAGTCAGTATTTTATACACAGGACGTAACTATATGAAATACAGTTAACATTTGTAAACTATAGACTGCTAACTGCTAGCATGGCAACAGCAGATATTTAATATTTTATAACATTTTAGGAGACGCAAAGAAGGAGTGTTCAAGTTAAATCTACAGATCCTAAATCAAGTCATATGTTTTTACATTCATACTCCCTCATTTCGGTAATTATATCCTAATTTATTTTATTTTCACATAAGTAAATTTTAGTTCAGCTACATATACATAGGTGCATAAAAACTGAAGGGTTTTGTGTTTATATGGAAATAAACTGGTTTTTATAATTTGTTACTTAACCAAAGGTAAGCAGAACCCTCTTAAATTAGAGAGGCAAATTTAAAGATAATCCTTAAAATTGTTTATTTATTTATATTATGTTAAGGTCGACAGACAGGCTGACGGTCCACTTTATGGTAGGTGGCTACCGTCACCTATAACACAAGCAACGCCATAAGTGCTACAAGTGCGCTGCCGACCATAGAAGGATTAAGGATAAGGGATAAGGAAGGGATGGGGTAATGGGCTCTGGGATCCCTTACTCACTCACCGAAACACAACAACACATAATGCTGTTATTTCACGGTGGTATTCTGTAAGGTGGTGGTTACTGCCGCCAGACGGGCTGCCCAAAATGACTGCGAAACGCAGTGTACCCTACTACCGCTACTAGTATTTTTTTTAATTTCCTAAGACAAGCAACGCCACAGGCGCTGCCGACATAGTAGGATTAAGGATAAGGGATTGGGAAGGAGGGGGCAAGAAATGGGCTCTGGCATACCTAACTCACTTACTAAATGCTAAACGAAAGTTTAAAAAAATCCTACATTTTTTAAAAAATGGCACCATGAATTCAAATCCATCTGGACATCCTAAATAATTATCTAACTACAAATTTTGTTGTGAATTTCTAAAACACTTTTTCTCTAAATTACCTAATAATTTCTTAAAATTTTCAGGAAACAGCTTCAAGACTACATCAGCTTTCAACTTGCAGCAGTCGTGGTCCCTTATTCAAGTTTTACTACGGGAAGTCCACAGATATACTTAAAACCCTTGTATGTAAACAATTAATTCCTTCTACCAAACAACAAAGCATCTTAATTTTTTATAATTATTATTTATGCTCTTAAAAAATTAAGCTAACACTTAAGTAAAAAAACAGGTAATTATAGGATATTTTCCTACAAGGTCATGCAAAATAAATAATATAAAGTGAATATCAGTAGTAGTTAAACCTTTATTATTAAAAGTATTAATATGTTATCAGGTTATAATAAATATTCTATTTTATTTTATAGGCTTGTTAATATAACCTATGAAAATGTATAGATACCTATGCCGATCACAATTCAGGAAACTTTCTTAAAATTAGTCCCAAACTCTTTCCTGCACATGAGACCTTCGTTTTCGCAAAACAGTTTTCCGCGAAAAATACATATGCACAAAAAAAATGTAGCTATGACTCTTGTTCAAACACTATTTGAAAAATAAATTCGCCCTTACAATTGCTTTTGTAGTATCCTTCCAGGTACAAAAGCAAAAGTAAAAAATAATTTTAGTTCAAACAAACGCTGCAAATGACAATTTTTCTCTACAAATAATTTGTTTAAAGTGGCAACGCGTATTAAAATTAAGGAAAGTCATTCACAAAAGAAAGATCGGGGAAATCTGAAGAGAAATGCTCTATTGTTGATGTCCATTGTACTCAGATTCGTATTCAAGAGACACAACTATTGCACGGTCATGGTCAAGCGACGTATGAATTATTTATTGCACGAGTGAAATCTTTCCAATGCGTTGCGAATCATGTTTTATTGCTCAAACTATTGATCTGAGCTTTTATGTTCTTGTAACTGGATCTTCTGTAGGTCCAGTTCGCCTTATAGATGTTAATTCCGTACTATTACTGATAATGTTCACGTTACTAGGCCGGTAAACTTGCTTATAGTAAATGTGGTCACATGTATCTGATTTCTTGATCAACTTCAAGGCTCTTACTAGTTCATATAATGTTGCCTATCTTATTTAATTAGAGGCATAAATGGTCCATATTAGTCTAACTTATAAATGAAAATATTTATAATATCATTACTGTTATAAATGGAGTAAAATTACTTATTCAGGTCTACAAAGAAAATACCAAACAAAAAGAGGCAAATGGGCTCTGACATACCTTACCCACAATCACGAGTAAATTTTTAGCTTGATTTTTAGGAACATTTAAAGTAACATACGAACACAGAAATAACCATATTTTTCTATGCAAAAGTGTTGGCATATTAATACCTATTGGCTATAATAAAACCTATTTAATATGTTTAGTCTGAGAATAGAATGTAACGTTCAAAGTTAAAAAGGAGTTTTTCTACCCTTTAATATTTTTCCTGCAGCGCTCTCAATAGCAAGGCATCGTCGTCGTCGCAAACTCGATTGAACTCATTAAACATTAAACGCTTGGAAAATCTTTTGTAATTTAGTTTAGACCACGCGGCTTTTTTCTCATTTTCCTGTCACTTTATAAGAATTTTGTTCAACTATGCAGCAAATGAATTTATTGAATTATTGAGTTTTGAATATTTTAAATCAGATCATCCATGTGTGTGGGATCTGGGGGGAGTCTGTAACTAGATATAGAAATATCCATCAAACTACTACAACATGGAACACGCGTGCCATACAAAACACTACGAATTTTATGGAACATTTAAAAGTGACATATGCGTAGAGCATGAACTGTCATTTAAAACAAAACAAACATAATAATAAGTACGTAATTTAAAGAAAATGTGACTTTACGTCAACCCATTAGATTTTAAAATGAAATAGTAGAAGTTGATCGTTACTACCTTTTACCATTGACGCGTGAAGGTAAGAGTCCGCCATGATTCTGTCAAAGGCGTTCTTTTTATGTGCCACTTTGGCATTTGTGACGCAAATTCCATTGTAGTATTTCGATGGAAATATCAATAAATTCCAAAAGTGAGATGACTGCGATTTCAGAGTAAAACATTTTAGAGCTAAATATACTACATATATAGATTCAATAAAAATTTAAAAAGACTTTACTGACATTTTATCGGTCGGCTACCGTTCTACACATTTCTTGTTGCATTTACCACATATATAGGTTAAAAAAAAATATACTAATATAGAAGAAACATTTTAAAAAACTAGGCTTATTTCTAGTCTTAACAGAACCTCTTACCGAAATTGGGTGGCTTGCTTAGTTCAAACAGACAATAACATTTCCTGGCAAAAATATTACACACAAGCTATCTTTAATTATTCTTGCTTAAAATACCCAATATACATATTATACATATTTGTATTAATATAAATTAACTTAGTATGCGATATACTTAGTTAAAATTCATATTCAATATTCATATTCAAAACGAAGAAGTATCAAATAACCAAACCTCTTCAATCAAACATTTCAAATTTGGCATTTTTGTAAACTGCTGTCATAATCGTAGATAAGTCAATTGGCAAATTTGTGCTTATTGTAGGCTATTTTTATATGAGATTTATCAATATATTTAAATATTTTTTTAAACATTAACTATGTCCGAGATTGATGGTAACCGTCCCCAGTCCCAATCTGATTGTAACCGTTCGCAGTCCCAGTCTGATGA
The DNA here is from genome assembly GCA_945859745.1 of Synanthedon formicaeformis. Taxonomy (NCBI): domain Eukaryota; kingdom Metazoa; phylum Arthropoda; class Insecta; order Lepidoptera; family Sesiidae; genus Synanthedon; species Synanthedon formicaeformis. Next base: position 2,804,862 of record OX243963.1, read on the forward strand.
TGGTAACCGTTCCCAGTCCCAGTCTGATTGTAACCGTTCCCGGACCCAGTCTGATAATATTAACCGTTCCCATTCCCAGTCTGTGGAGATACATGATTCCTCTACGATTAACTGGTTGAACTTGAGGTCACTCCTTAAAGTGTGCGTTGAAGTGGTATGTGTATAATTTAAACAGTGATTTCATAATATGTAAAAGGAGAAAGAGTCAACCAACCACCACATCAATCAATACTAATAATAAATCTGTAAGGGTTGCTCATGGAGTAAGTTACTTTGTTTTCAGAGATATCGTGTTTATAGACACTATACATGATACTGAAACTAAATTGACCATTTTTAGATTTTTTTTCTGTATGTATGTAAGTATGTATATTCCTCCATAACTCTTAAACGAATCAACTGATTTTCATGAAACTTGGTAGATAAACATTTAAACGTACGGGACACAGGATAGGCTACTTTTTTCTTTTTCAACGCGGACGAAGTCGCGGGCACCAGCTAGTAATGTAATAAAATCTTAAATGAGAGCTATGTTTGTATTAAATATTTTTCCGAAAAATTTGTACGTTATGATGAACGATGTTATAGAGGTCAAAAAAAAATTCTTTTATTTTCGTATGTTTGTGTGTGCGTTTGTGCACTCAGAATTTCAGAAACCTCTCAAACTGATTTTAATAATTCGGTTTTCACTGATGTATTGTAGCAAGTTTCCAGTAAATTTAGGGCCTCTTTCACAAACTACAAGTAAAGTGTTGATTAGTTACTTTTAGAAATCATTTTCTGTTATATTGAATTATGCACTCGGTTTACTGTATCATTCGATAGCCGATTTTTTTTTATTATTTTCTATTTAATGTTTGGGACGTTTACCGTACAAACAAAGGTATATCAGCTAAATTATTCCCAGTTACCGGTGACTTTAAATGACAGTTTGGCCTACTTGAAGTTTGTTTATTATATTCCAATCGGTTTCCAGATAAAAAAGTTACATTAATCGAAATAATACGCGCTAATCTAGAACCACGCTTGATGTTAGGTTGCTACCGTCTTCCAGCTACCTATCAAATCCTATAAAAAAAAAAATATTTTTTATGTGTCGGTTATAATATATTTTTCAATAAAAAAAAATATTACTACGAGATATAGGTACTATTAAAATCTTGCAGGTTTAATTATTATAGCTTTTTAATTATAAATTGCAAGGAATAAAAACAATCATATTTTTCTTATAGGATTCTCCCACATTAATAGGCGCTAGGAAAGTGAATCCATCTATGTAAGTATATTTTTATTATAATATCAAAGCCACAGTAGCATTTAACCTTCAATGCTTTTAGCTCTCCCTATAAACATGAATAAAATTATAATTTGATGGCATTTATATAAATAGGGCGTCACAACGTGGGCTACAAACGACACCATCACCTTGGGAGGAGCTAATGAGAAAGTTTTCAGAAGAGCACAAGGAGGAGTGCAGGTATGTTCAACTTCAAAGTTTGTTTTTAACATTAACCTTATCATTTTCGTCAGAAGGAAAATTTCCGTTTCATTTTGTAATTTATTTAGAATTGTAGACTCTAATGACTTTTTATGTACGATTATGTCAAAGGTCAAGGTCGACTTGATGGTAGGTGGTTCCTTCGCTTATAAGATAAGCAACTCCACCATTGTAGAATTAAGGATAAGAGGATAGGAAGGGATAAGGAAATAGGCTCCGGCATCCCTTACTCACTAACCTAAACACAACAGCACACGAGCTGTTATTTCACGGTGGTCTTCTGTAAGTGGGTGGTTACTGTCGACCTTCAGGTTACGACAGCCTGTCCGTCGACCTTACCATAAAAGAACTGTGCACAAGGAGCTTTTTTTTCAATTGCAATTCATTTACACTATTAAAAAACATTTTACACGTTAGGTCAGAATCTTTTAATATACCACTTATGATGCGATCCAAGAAGTTATTCCCGACGGGATCCACCTACGTGGGTAGCTGGGACGTGCTGGGAATGAGTGGTTACGGAACATACACGTTTCCAAATGGTAAGTGGGATTTTTTTTTTTTAAATTGCACAAGAGGCTAGAATTTTAAAAGCACCTCGTTACGAACTAGACTGTACGAAAGTCTACGTTGTGAGGTATACAGTATGTATATACCAATATGACCAGTTAATTTCTTTTTTAAGACTCTTTCTTTAAGTGGACTTTATAATTCTTTATTAGCTGAAGCATTAATTCTTTATTAATTGAGAGTTATTTCTATAGGTATGTTACTTTATCGTTTTATCATTATATGCATACTACAAGTAGTTATAGAATATCGTTGACTACAAGACTTGTTATGTTCTTCCTTATATACTCTCCATTTACATTATGTACCGGTATTAATTGCAAAATAGATGTCTTACAATGGTCGAAATTCGACCATTATCATTTTAGGACAGAGGCAAATGTTTGAAGATATACTTAGATATTGAAGATACATAAATACTTAATTTAAATTTTTTTTATTTTTTATTTATTTTTTTATTTTTTATTTTTATTTAATTAGCATTTAGTAGAACATAATATTGTTTCTTTGTAATTTTAAATTTATTCATAAGTATCGCAGTTCTAGGTAGAGAAACATAATAAGCTTTCTAAAAACATTTATGTAGTTGATACTCGTACTGAATAGCTTTTAAAGAAACTCTTAAGAATGTAAATTCAATATAGCGCCGAACAAAGCGCCATTTTAACCTATCTAGGGGATTCTCGGGTCATGGGATAAAATGCACACTGACACCTTAAAAGATACGCTTTCTAAGAAAAAATACTTATAAAGTACTTATACTGTTATGTACATACTATAAATACAGTATGCAAAATAGTGATATGTCAATATTCATATTAGAAATACATCATTTTGTCTGTCTGTTTTGACATGTTCTGCCGTTTAATTGAGGATGGATAAGGCTACTTTTTAACTTTTTTCTGGCAAAAATTAATGTTTATAATTTTTTTATTTTATTTTTATTTTATTCAATGATTCAATTTTAGTCTTATTGCATAATTTAATTTTTGTAGTGGCAACGCATCTTACTGTCTAGCTAGAAATTGTAAACAAAGCAGCCAAGGCGGTAGTGGCCTCCCCCTTATAAAAGACCATATAAACCCTTATAGATGTGAAATGCACGTGTGCTGCTTTATATTTCTGTCTTTTTTTTTTTTTTTTTTCTTATATAAATGATATATAAATGTCAATTTTCCTTTTAAATTCAAAAGCTCACATGCATCAGCTTAGTAATTCTTGTGTTTATAGACTTTAGTAATCAATAGTAATAATAGTATTAATAATAAGTATAGCCACCTATTTATTAGATCTATCTATCAAGTCAACTTGCCGACAATTATTATCATAAAAATGAACATTAAGTTTTATCTAATGGCCAAAATATATTATCAAGTGAAAATTGGTAGGTCCTAATACAAAGCGGTGTTTAGTTTGTATTTATATTTCTGTGTAAATTACAAACAAGTGTTGGAAAGATGATATTTTAAAACTTACATTGATATCAATCAATCAATTATCATCAATACTAATAATAAATCTGTAAGTGTAGGTATTTTATGTATGTATTGTCCTCCATAACTCTTAAACGAATTAACTGATTTTCATGAAACTTGGTAGATAAACATTTAGACGTACGGGACACAGGATAGGCTACTTTTTTTCTTTTTCAACGCGAACGAAGTCGCGGGCGCCAGCTAGTAAGTACGCATCAACGGGCACGTAAACGTGGCCCGTTGATGCACAAGCGCAGTCACATCCTAGGAAGCCACACAATGGCTTGTGAAGATGTGAAGAATGCCTCTATCAAAAAAGTACTACAGTTTCTCAACGTGGTAGGTATAGGTAGAGAGCTTTAGTTTACGTGGCGATCACAATATTTCAGCAATGGACGAAGTGATACTGGTTCTCTACCAGACAGAAATAGCCACTAGCCTATAATAATAATAATAATAATAAATTGAAGGATAATAATAATAAGTACGTATATAAAATTACAGACAAGTGTTGGTAAGATGATATTTTAAAACTTACATAGACATACCAAATATAAAACTGAAACATAAAATAACATAACTATGACAAGTTCTATTAAAAATATTTCCACAAGTCCACGCCTATAGGTGATACGTATCCAACCCCCTTCGTAGCAAGTGACACTTGGCACCGGTCTCCACTATTTTTACTCGAGACTTCCCTCGCTAACGAGGATCGTTACGTCCGACAACAAAGCCATCATCTTTTTGCGCCAATTTTTTTCTGCCAATGTACGAGTATATTGTACTTTTCTTCTGTCACGTACAAAATTACAAATCACAACTCGATACACAATGTTAAATATAGATTCTAACCGCCTCTTTCACCAACTAAAAGTAAAGTGTTGATTAGTTACTTTTAGAAATAATTTTATGTTTTATTAAATTATTATTCACTCGGTTTACTGCATCATTCGATAGGCGATTTTTTTTTTATTATTTTCTTTTCAATGTTTGGAACTTTTAGCGTACAAACAAAGGTATATCAGCTCCATTATCCCCGGTTACCGGTGATTTTAACTGACTGTTTAGCCTACTTGACGTTGGTGAAAGAGGCGCTTATATTCGTATTAAGTAGGTAATAAAAATATTAAGCAATTTAAAAAAAATATATGTCATCATTTCTGTTATCAGGTGTTGTGTATGAAGGCGATTTCAGTGATGGCCTATTCCATGGTCAGGGTGAGTTGAGATATCCATCCGGTGAAATTCTTCGTGGAAAATGGAACAAAGGGGTTATTACCTCAAGGAAGCTTATATTTGCTGATGGATTGGAATACAGTGAAACGAACTGGACATATTGCCGTATGCCTGACAGAAGGTAAATCATTATCAATCAATATCATTAATCAATATCAATCAATACTAATAATAAATCTGTAAGTGTAGGTATTGTATGTATGTATGTATGTATGTATGTATGTATGTATGTATGTATGTATGTATGTATGTATGTATGTATGTGTGTGTGTGTGTGTGTGTGTGTGGGTGTGTGTGTGTGTGTGTGTGTGTGTGTGTGTGTGTGTGTGTGTGTCTGTGTCTGTGTCTGTGTCTGTGTCTTAAACGAATTAACCGATTTTCATGAAACTTGGTAGATAAACATTTAGACGTACAGGACACAGGATAGGCTACTTTTTTCTTTTTTAACGCGGACGAAGTCGCGGGCGCCAGCTAGTTTTAAATATTATTTTATGTTAAATTAAAATTTTAAATCTATGTGAATATTTTTATATACATAAAAATTACGTGTCACATTGTGTGTCCGCGATGAACTCCTAAACTACTGAACCTATTTTGATAAAACTTCTTAACTATGTGTAATTTGGTCCAGCTTAAAAGATAAAATAGTTTATTTCTCATTTTTTGCAAATCTATACCAATATATATAAAGCTCGTTGTATTATATTATTAACATAGCGCCATCTGCTGTATACTTACTCAATCCAGCAACTATTTGTTATAATTACCTATGAGTTCCATAAGAATCTAACAGATGGCGGCGTAAGGTAATTTATCGGCTGGATTGAATAAAAAATTGCACACGTGCGAAGTCGGGAGCGGGCCACTAGTAAATATATACATATAGGTATTTAAGTGTGACTGACGATATGTGGCTACAGTTACCTTTAACCTGACCATGATATTTCCCATCTTTCCTTTTAGTTAGTTAGGTTAAGGATAATCCTATCCTTTTAGTTAGAATAATCCTATTAGTTAGAATTGACAATGTCATCTATGTTACCTACCAGATCTCGTCTTTTTTTCATATTAAGTTCAAACATCAAAAAGCAGTGTAAACCAATTTATTCATTTTATATTAAACCTTATTAATATGACGCATTTCGCACACGTAAATTTTACGAGATAAAGAAAATATATTACTGTATAAATACGACCTAATACGGATGAATAAATAACATTAATAAATCTAAGGCTACGGAAGTAAAAGATTTGTTAGCAGAATCTTTTATATTTCTTCGGTTTTCTGTTCTCAAACAGAGAAAAATATGAATAGTAGGTACCGAGCAAAATATTTGCTGCCATTTTTCTTTCTTTAATGCTAATCGCCTTTGGGGTTATTCTACTGCACGTAATAAATTAATATAATATATTAGTAAGAAAAAAGTATATGAAACAAAGTCGCTAATATCCGTGTTTGCTGTTAGTTCTCTTTATACTCGTATTATGTTAAAACGATTTTGATGCGGTTTTAACTAGCATTTAATGTTTTTTGTGGGAAGTTACGATGTACCTAGTCTAATTCAAAAATAAATAATTTAGACTTGTATCCACTATTCAGTATTATTTATTTTTTAAAAAATACTGTCACAAAAAATATTTTTTTACGCGTACATTGACTAACTGACTATTTTTAAATAAATTGAAATTTTATTACCTTTTGGCAAGCTGTACCTACCTATACTCGTGCGAAGCCGGCACGGTTCACTACATTTATAACAGGGTAGGGGCTTTATTTTCAGAATATATAACACAAAATGCACAATTAATTATAAAAGAGATACTTTTATATATGTTGTGCATAGTTTTACATAGTGTAAGTTGAAGTCGGTTTCCGCGTCTGTCTGTATGGCCGGTTAAACTCCTCGGTTTTCACCATCAGTTTTTGTATATACATATTGCTGCTTAAAATCAAATGTGCCACAAATTAAAAATTACTTACTTACTTAAATTAATACATAATTAAAATTACAGGAGAGCTAATCGAAAAAAAATAAATTAGAAGCGTATTTTTAAGTAGCATTAAATGTTTTAAGTACTTTTATAATACACTGAATACTAGAGGAGATAAAAGTATTATAAGTTACTTTTGAATATAGAAAAATTATCTATCTAACTAACTAAATATTGAATAAGACAACTAAGTCTTTTTGCAACATACAATATGAAGGATTGTAATTATATTTTTGCAATAAAAACATTTTTGGATTTTTTTTGTTTCATGGACCTTTAGTTTTTAACCAGCTATATAATAGATTAAGTTTTTCCTGGACAAAGCCTGGAGCGGGTAGCTAGTATAAAAGATAAACTAATATTAAAAAACTTTTGTCAAAAATGGTTTATACAGCTACAGCTAAAATTGAAGCCACCATAATGTGTTTTTTTTTTAGAATGTACCAAAGCCTCCAAAGATCCTACATTTTACTTGTATACTCACGGATTCACGGATCGTCGATATTTCTGGATTAGTAGAATGTGCTGAAATATCTCAATAGATTTTATACACAGTTTATTATAATTACAATACCTACCTCTAATATTTTATAAGAAAGTAGTACCTAGTTGTTATTGTTTATGTAAATAATATTAATGGTTTTTGCTTTTGCCAGCAGCTTCATGCGCATTATTTATAAATTATAGCCAAAGTATTATGTACGAGTATGTTATTCTGATGTATACTTAATCTATAATTATCACTCTAAAATTTCATAAAAACTGGTTGAGTAGTTTTTCCCATTTGTGATATTACTGGGATTTAAAATTCAGAAACATAGAAGAAGCTAACGATATTTTGAAAATCTCAGAACAGTAATGAGTGCAGTTCATGCTAAGAACGTATAAATCATGATTTTGTTTATATGATTTGATGGTTGTTGAGTTCGTAGCACGGTCGTAATTCAGTACACTCCCTTGTTTATCTTCAGTAACAGTTACAATCTTCCATTGACATGTGATTCACATTTTTATATTATTCCAGATACACAATAGAATACAATAATGGTCTGCAACCCGCGGGCGAATCTTACTTAACTGCGGAGCAACCAACACGACCTATCCCTGACGGCTGCTATGATGCGGGCGATGGTTTTTACGACACCAAAACCAAAATGGTGCACAAATACGATGACGCTACATCTATACTGAGGTAAGAATACTTTCATCTTCTTTGGGTATACCATTGACGATGAGTATCTTGGTTTAAAACTTTTTAGAGGAATTAAATAAAGTTTTTAATGAGCTTTTATACTGCAGTCTTCTATACTGCACTTTTATACTGCAAATTGCAACTCTTCTTTTTTTTTTTTAAATAGGTTCAGTATCACCTACTGACTCTTAATGCACAAAATCCTTACAAATTAGGCGGGCGGAAGTGTCGCCATTTCGACAAAAAACCATTTCGGCCTATCAAGTGTAAAATATTGTAGATAAATAAATTTCCTATCTTTTTTTCTCCAATAATTTTTTTCTATCACTTACCGTTTACGACTTATTCGACTATTACGATTTGTTTATTGACAGAAATATGTCCATATTGTGTCTAAGTCTAAATAGTCTAAATTTAAATGGTTCTGTCATCCTTGGCGATCATGATTACTAAAGATGACATTTAGTTATCGTGTTCCACAACGAGCGAGGGCTAGAATTGTTTGAATTATTAAAAAAATACCTAAATCGACGCCCAAACGGCAATGAAGTTGAATGAATTACGTGGCAAATGTTCCATTTCAACACGGCTTAAATTAAATGCAAACGAAACTGTTTCTGTAACGAATACCTATCGGATATAAATGTTCATGGAATGAGTTTAATTGGTGCATCGACATTTTGCTCCGTGATTGCTGCCTAATTGCTTGGCTGATTGCCTCTTTACTCTGCGAACCTGCGGAGCTTTCAAACAGTAACGCCGCGTCTTTTTTCATCATAAACCGATTTTCCGTCGTTCCAATTATGTAAAAGTGTCGGCTGTAAATTCAGCCAGCATTAATTGTAATAAACATCTAAAATAAAGTAGGTTAAAAGTAGGTACATTATGAAACGAGATTAATTTGGACTTTCTCGAACTTAATTTGGCAAGAGTTCAAATCTAACTCGCGAAATTTATGCCCTCATTGTGTTTTAGGCTGTTAATAAGTTCCTTCGCAGTTTATAACATGATTATAAAATGTATCTTAGGTTAATAATTTATTATTGACGTACAAATTATGTCATTATTCAATTTCAAAAATAATTTAATAGGTATGTGTATTAAGTTTCGTAAATATTTCCTAGCAAATAAAGGGAATATTAAACCAGTTACAATTGTAAAACAAATGTTAAAAGCTATCCGCTATATTAAATGAAAATTATAAGCAATGAAAATTCAATGGGCTGAACGCTCAGCTGTCGAATTACGGGGGCGCCTCTATTTTGTGTGTGTTAGAGATTGAATAATATCACTGAAGAAAAACTTGGTTAAATCAGAGATGCAGTAAAATATAAGTAATATTTATTTTGAAAATGGTTGATTGTCTACTACATACAATAACAACTACTGTCGCTTAGCAACTGTTCAACACTTCCTCTCAAGCAACCATTCGACATCATTAAATATTTAAACTAAACCTAAACCAGACACACACCTTTTAAACTTAATAAGGGGCAATGGCTTAGTCAAGACATCAGCTAGGTTGTCTTGTGTAGAGACATACTCTAGTTGTATGACTGTCAGCAATGCATTGACGAACGAAGTTATACCGAATATCAATATGTTTCGTCCGTCGGTGAGCAACTGGATTATTTGCTAATGTGATGGCACTTTGGTTGTCAACAAACATCTTAACATTTGATAAGTGCACATCTTTGACAATATAGCTGACTAACCTCTTCAGATACACAGCTTCCTTTGATGCTTCAGATAGCGCAACGTATTCCGCTTCAGTCGACGATAAAGCCACGCAATTTTGCTTTCTGCACTCCCAGGATATCAAATTCGATCCGAGTTTAAGAATGCGTATAAAGCAAACAAAATTTGTAATTTCACCCGCGTGGCCCCTTGGACATGACAGTGACACAAAATACGTAGAACTACGCACAACATGCGACGGAAGATAGCGCAACTCGCTCAATAAAGATGTCATAAGTGCCAAAAGTATTAAATATTAATTATTCGTAAACTACAATGTCAAATGAAAAATTGTTGCATAAAGCCTTAGATAATATGTGAAGTGAAATTACTGATACACTTTTAGCTTTGTAATGTGTGTCATTTTGAAAATAAAACTAAAATCAATGGAAATGAGAGCTCACTTTGTGATTTTTTTCTATCGAGAAAATTTCATTATATTATGTTTTCGGTTACAGACGTCACTTTCATTTATAATGTATTTATCTATTTAAAAAAATTAATTAAATTAGACTTTGTTTACTTAGATAAAATTCAAATCTAGGATTGGCTATTTCTCTTTATGCCCGCTCTTAAACAAATATCCTGAATACGATTTTCTGTCTTTAATGTCTCCTCCCCAGTCACTGTCTACGTAACCTGTAATCAATGGTTTCTTAGAATTCTCATTACATTTTCGAAATGTAAGGCCTAATTCACGAGTTCCTTTTAAGTAGCGTAAAACACGCTTAGCCGCCTTCATATGTACTGAATGGCAACATGAATTATACTGAGCTAAAAAACTCACTGCTGCTGAAATATCAGGCCTCGTGTTGCAGGCTAGATAGTTTAACGCTCCTACCAAGGACTGGTATCGCAATTGTTCTTGGCGGTTCAGCTGATTATCATCACCACCACCCCCCTCTGCCAAAACTTTATGTAGATCCAGTTCCAGCGGGGTTTTCACTGGTTTACACTGATCCAAGCCATGATCGGTCAACAAGGTATCAATAAATTTTCTTTGATGTAAAAACAACGAACCATCCTTGTTCCTTTCCAAACTCGTGCCAAGACACTGTCGAGCTTCCTCTAAATCCTTCACCCTAAAGAATTTCCTTAAACCGTCCAGTAATTTACTCTTCGCATGAATATCTTTAAAAAATATATAAAAATCATCTACGTAAAGACATATAAAAATATTTTCTTTACAATATAAACAACTATCAATATCTGACCGTTTAAAAGACATTGACAACAAAACGTCGTTTACTTTTTGGTTCCACGAGCGGCTTGATTGTTTGAGGCCGTATATTGCCTTTTGCAATAAACAAACTTTTTCGTTTTCATCAACTTCGATGTAACCTTCTGGCATTTTCATATATACCTTCTCATGCAAATCCCCATTTAGAAATGCTGTATTCACATCGAAATGATGTACCTTGAAATTCTGTTCAGCCACTAATGACAGCAGTATTCTGATTGTCGATTTTCTCACGACCGGTGAGAACGTCTCAAAGTAGTCTACGCCGTATGATTGGGTATAACCCTTCGCGACCAATCTTGCCTTGTAGGTCTTGTTTCCGTCGGCATCATACTTGAATTTGTATATCCACTTGTTCCCAACAATTTTGGCTCCTGGTGGTTTCTCAACTACCTTCCAAACGTCGTGTTCTTTCATAGAATCTAACTCTCGTTTCATCGCTGCTTGCCACTCATGGCTGTCGGGTCTACACAGTACTTCTTTATACGATCGCGGTTCTTCCTCTATATTGCTGACATTGCAATAAAATCCACTCTGTGCAGCATGTAACCTGTTCCGTAAAGGATACCTAGGCTCTTCCTCGTTTTGCACATTAGATGCACCTGCTTTTTCATTCTGTACTTCAGTGTCAGACTCTGGTCTACAAGCTTGTTCGATTTCCATGGGCTCAATCTCAACGTATGCTTCTGCATCAGCTGCTTCCGAGTTCTCCGCATTCTCTATAGCATCTTCATAAGAATCTTCCGACACTAGCTTGCATGGAACTGTCTTCGAAGAATGATCTATTTCCCAAAGAATATCTTTATCCGCAGAAAATGTGTCTTTTTCTACTGAGCCAGAGTCCGCGCCATTTAGGCCAGAATCTTCAGTAAAGACAACGTCTCGTCCATTTATAATCGTCCTAGGATTGTTCAGATCTGCAAAGCGATACCCTTTACTATCTTCACAATAGCCAACGAAAAGATATGCCTTCGCTTTCGCGTCCCATTTCTTTCTCTTCTCTTTTGGAATATGTACATAGGCCTTTGAACCAAATACCCTTAAATGATCCAAATTTTGCACTCTCCCTGTCCACATTTCTTCCGGAATCTTCCCATTATTGGCGCTGTGAGGCAGCCTGTTTTTGATATACGCCGCTGTATTACAAGCTTCCGCCCAAAACTTCATGTTAAGGTGCTTATCTAACAACATTGTTCGAGCCATCTCAACTATTGATCTATTTGATCTCTCTGCCACGCCGTTTTGTTGTGGTGTGTAGGGGACAGTCATCAGTGCCTTATTCCCTTGCTAGAAAGAAATTCACTGAACTTTTTATTAACAAATTCTGTACCGTTATCCGTACGAATACATTTGACCTTTAAACCTGTCTCAGTTTCCACGTGTGTGACAAACTCCTTGAAATAATTCAAAGTTTGTGACTTCTCCTTCAGAAAATAGACAAACAATTTTCTCGTGAAATCATCCACAATTACAAACATATACTGAGAACCCCCATATGAACGTTTGGACATTGGGCCACAAAGATCAGCGTGCACCAAGGCGAGTTTCGCTTCAGCACGTCCTGCTCCACCCTTTGGAAAAGGTAATCTGTGTGCCTTACCTCTTAAACAAGCAACACACGGTTCCATTACACTCTTATTTCCTATTTCGATATTCGGTAGCTTGCGTAAATCACTCAGATTCACATGCCCAAGCCGTCGATGCCAAAGTGACAATGAGTCTTCATCTTGAACTGTAGCCAAAGCCCCTTCTATAACAGGAAAAACATCATCCAACTTATAGATACCTGAGACTTCACTAGCAGTAACTACAAGCTTACTCACAATTTGGCCTACCGACTGGTGAAACAACTTACAACCATCAGAATTAAATATCACTTTCCAACCATTATGTACTAACTTAGAAATGGACAATAAATTAACCTTTAAATCTGGTACAAAGGAACAATCTTGTATTGGTAACAAAACTCCTTTCAGACTTACTAAAATATCACCCTTTCCTATGCTTGTCATTTTCTCATCATTCGCACATGTCACAACATTATTATCAGTAACCTTAAAGTCTCTAAACCAATGTTTTTGAAAACTCATGTGATTCGAGGCTCCACTATCAAGATACCACGCTGATGGGTTAAAGGATTCGTGTACCGACAGTGAACTGCACAAAGCAACTTTCTTCGACTTCGTAGAAACCGTTGATTTGCCTTCTCCGTCTAGCTCCTTTATCAGCTTCGGGCAGTCCGATTTCTTGTGACCTTTCTTACCACATTTAAAACATTTGAACTTTATTTCTGACTGCTGAGATTGTTTCTTTATTACTAATGCGGAATTAGCATTCGGGGAATCACTGGAAGAGCTCTGAGTGGAGTCTTCTTGTAGAAGCTTTTGCCGAACATTTTCCGAGGTAAGTTTCATTCCTGAGTGCTCTAAAGCCATACGCAATGGTCTATAAACATCAGGCAAACCTCGCAAAAGTACCACAGCAATCAAATCATCGTCGAAACTCTGGTTAATCTCCTTAAGTTTCTGAGCGTGACTCATAACAGCCGCTACATACTCGTGCATAGAGCTATGCTTTTCCAAGTGCTCATCTAATAATGAATTCATGAGGGTTATTCGTCTATTTATCCCTTTATCCTCAAAAATTCCGGCTAGCGCATCCCACACTTCCTTAGCATATGTTAAATTCTGTACGTACGGGTAGAGATGAGGTTCCAAATGTAGACATATAATGGTAAATGCCTCTTGATCCTTCTCAACTTCCGCAGAATCATCAGCTTTAGGTAGCGTTGACGTAAATTTGAAACATTTTTCTCGAATTAGTAACATTTTTATTGCGAATTTCCATGATGAGTAATCCTCAAGCCCAGTCAATCTGGTGACTGAAAATTTTGTATTCTGGGCCATAACCACTTGGTTAAATCAGAGATGCAGTAAAATATAAGTAATATTTATTTTGAAAATGGTTGATTGTCTACTACATACAATAACAACTACTGTCGCTTAGCAACTGTTCAACAGAAAATTATGTTGAGAAAATTGTATATGTGAAAAAACCAGTGAACTGACAGCTGTAGGCAGCATGTGAGAATATTAGCCCGGTTTGCATCGCACTACAGAAAAAAAATACTTAATTTTCCAAATTGCTTTTTTTTGTTCTTACTTCATTTATTGTTGTTTTTATTAATGCGATATGAGTTTTTTAATAAAAAAAAATCTTCTCAAAGAAAAATATAATGACTAATCAAAAAAGCAACCAAAATGAATTTGATAGAATTTACATCACAGTGTGCAAATATTGTCAATGTATCATACGGCATTCTAACCTATACCTATATGTCGTATAGGTTGCCTATAGGTTATAAGAACAATCCTATAGGTATATTTTCTTGACAGATCATTTTCTTGAACAGATCACCATCAGTTCAAGAACAAAAGTGGATTATTGATAATTGCCGCTCGGCCTCAGTCGAACCAGTGGGTCCTCGTGTAGACCTGTACGAAGAATGGTTAGGACCTCAAGTCAATAAAGGAAGCGAAGCCGGAAAACATACACCAGTACAGCGGGGTTCCGCTGGTAAATCTAGTTTCGAAGACTTGTATGCATCTAAGTTTATGCTTTGTCATCGTCCAACGATTTACGATGAGAGGGGAAGGAAAGTACCAAGATTCAGTAACGAAGTTATTGAAAACTAGACATGTATCTTTCAAAGGGAACAATTTGTTTTTTTTTTCGGTTGTAGCACAATAACACAACCTAATATTAATGCATTATTTATTATAATTAAAAGTTATATCTTTGGTAGATTAGGTAAATACTTCAGGAAGTAACTACAGTGGTCCACAGAAGTGAATTAACTTTATTTCAACCCAGGTGGTTTGAATGGTTTGAAAAGTATATAATAAATAATATAGACAAAATTTAGTGCTCATAATTTTGTGGGCCTTTTCAATATAGATGATCGAGACAGTTTGTGGCCTATTTTAGGTACAAACATCGCGTCACGTCTTTGGTTTATAAATGAGTAAACCTAGTAATATCTTAGGAGCATTCATCTAGTTGCTCGAGTCCTGAATAATAGTTGTAGTAGCCCAGTAGTAGGTAATCCATGGGATATATATGTGGACATCAAATAAACAACTAGGTAGTACCTATGTGTTAGCTAGATGAGTTCTCGCAAATTCATGGGAATGAAAATGAAATACTAACAAAGGAAAGTCAGATGCAACAAATTGGCTATTGCCACTATGAAAGCATTTCATAGTCTTGAAGTTTGTGTATTGAAAATGTAATTAAATTATTTCAAGAGTTTATTTAAAGTAATTATGATATATGATTTTATATATACAATGTTAATGTAAAGTTTTAATAAAGTATAATTATATTAATTAGTAAAACTATTGTTTTATGTGTCTACCTATTCAATTATTTTAATTAGTTAAAAATGCAACCACGACATTAGAACATTGTTAATAGAAGCGAGACATCACAAGACATACATTAGACAACTTCTCGAGAAAGTACGAGTACCTACTACAATATGGAATTGAAGATGTCTCGTGACATTCGTTATTTCAAAGACTATATAAGTATATTTGGTAGTAGATCAATACGTTAGATCCGTTTTTCGTCAGAGCCTACATTCGACAATACTAACGGATACTACATTCACCAGTTACTACTTTCCGTCATGTACTGCATTCGCCATATCACACATGTACAGTTAGACAATGATATAAAATAAATATGTTAAAATAATTATAAAAATAAGTGTGAATTTTATCTAATACCTACACCTACATAACTATTAAATTTTATTTTGGCTCGTTTTAATTTGAATTTTCATATAGGTAACATATTTATATATATACAAATTACGTGTCCGTTGTGTGTCCTCGATGAATTCCTAAGTTACAGAATCGATTTTGATAAAACTTCGTAACTAATTTGGTCCAACTTAAAAGATGGGATAGTTTATATCTCAATTTTTTTATAATTTTTTGCAAGATGTAATATTATCAACATAGCGCCATCTGATATGGGTACGTGGTAGTTTTAAACCTCACCACGTATCACCAAGGTGGGGTTAAAAGTGCTAAAAAAACATCACATGTTTAATGGACGGCCCCTTTCGCTCTACCTACAGTCTACCTACCCACACCTTTCTACAGTAGAATATCAGTCAAAAACACATTTGATGTTAATATCGATTTTTTTTAAAATTCAACTAAGATATTGAAAGAGCTTCGGATATAAAACTCTTTCATATTGATTGACTAATGTTCTGTTCAATTTGACAATTGTCTTGACAAACGTTGCATGTGGTCTGTGGCGAAATCAATGTGTATGTTCTATGGTTGCTAAAATAAAATTCATTCCGTGCTTCAAATGTTTTGAAGATAGATCAATATTGTTTCTCAGAAAATTATAAAAGATTATATGAATGGTAAGTAGACATCACAGGTGTTCAAATAAGAGAATAATTATAAGGAGTTTTCTCTTTATAACAACAAACACACACTGGTGAAAGGTTTTGGGAATGATACCAAAATGAAATGCCACTACGAAGTGTTGGCTATTGCAAGAGATGCAAGTGCATCGGATATAAAAAAAGCGTATCGTCGACTCGCTCTGCAATGGCATCCAGATAAAAATTTGGAAAACCTTCAAGAAGCGAAGGAACAGTTCCAACTCGTGCAAAATGCTTACGAAGTCTTGTCTGATCATCAGGAGAGAGCTT
This sequence comes from Synanthedon formicaeformis, assembly GCA_945859745.1. Classification (NCBI taxonomy): domain Eukaryota; kingdom Metazoa; phylum Arthropoda; class Insecta; order Lepidoptera; family Sesiidae; genus Synanthedon; species Synanthedon formicaeformis. The sequence goes on from OX243963.1 coordinate 2,821,545, forward strand.
GGTAAGATTCGCACATGTTTTACTACATCTAGTCTCAAGTTAACCTTACTTTTATTACAGGTATTTAATTAAGTCCGTTGTATATTTTATAATAATATAATAATTTAATAATATAAAAACTATAATCTATACATAAATAATCATGTTTTTCCTGGGTGACTATCAACACAACCAAAACTACTAAACCGAAAATTAATACATAGGTTTATTTTGTAATGTAAGCATCCACTAAGAAAGAATTTTTGAAAATTTCAACTTTATGCATAATGCAAAGCCGGAGGCGGGTCGTCAGTATAGTGGTACAAGTAACTTTTTTTTTCAAGTTTAAAACTACCATGCATTTTAAATATTGTTAATATATTTTATTTATGCTGCTCCACAGGTATGATAATCATAGAGAGCAATTATTAAAAGGTGCAGGAAGCTCCTATAATGATGACAGTCTGGATGTATTTCCATATTTCAGTCCGTCTTGTTACAAAGGTTTTGGTGATGGTCCTGAGGGATTTTATGAGATTTACTCTGAGGTAATATTTTTTTAAATTATAATAGAAGGAGTCTCCTAATACCTAGATGCAACCTGTTTTTTATAAATGATATAAAATAAATTTCCAATGATACTGTGCTCAGATGACCTATCAACTATAGCTGGTATTATTTTAAATGTAACAATAACATTGTGTAATAAAAGGTTGTCCAATTTACTTAATGCCTTTATTTCATAATGTATAAAAGTTATTGTAAATCCAATTTTACACAAAGAATTTAATGTATTATATGATGCAGGTTTAATATTTTAAAATTACTGTTATTACAGTATTAAAATAATTACAAATTAATTAAAGTATTAAAAATGTTTCTACTTCTGTTATGAAAATGTAGACAATTTATTCTAGTAGTATCTCAAAGAGCTTTGGGAAGTCAGTCCCTTGACATGGCCTTTGTAGTATTCTAAATACATAGGTTTTAGTTTAAATTAGATGATCTGAATGATGCAGCTCAAAAAATCAGATCTGAAAGTGTAACATGGACTGTTTTGTTAATTATTATTATAAATCCTATATAATTCGATATATGATAATATTTTGCTTTGAACAAAGAATTATTTACACAGATGTGCTCATGCAAAATTCATGTAGGAAAACAAATTGAGCTGGCAATTACTGCCAAATGGCAATTAAGGCTCATATTCTGGAACATACTATAAATATTCTGAATTACACTTTGAGAAACAGGAATTGTTTCTATAGCTTAGACTAAAGCCACGCTTAGAGCTAACTAAGCTGTACTTGTGTACAAGATACCAAAGGTCACATATAAGGCGAGGTTGATGTTTGATTTGACAACAACAATATGCAAGATTGGGCAAATGAAGTGGATTAAGAACTGTGCCAATGTTTTATTCTTAGGATTCCCACATTTTTAAGGGGATTATAACCCCAACATCTTTCTCTTGGGTTAAATGAGCCTTATGAGGCCTCTTACAATAAAGCCAATAATACAGATTTCAGCAATAATTACATTCTATTCATTCTGAAGGTCATGTCCACTTTGAAATACCTTGATGACATCAGTCACCAGCTGGTTCTCGTCCTCTCTTGTTCAGTCATATAAAGTATGAAATGATATTGTGGTAAATACTTGTGTTCTCACTGGTCACAGGTATTCTCAAAATTAGCATCGGAGGAAACTGATTTCCTAGATGACCCGGAAGATGTAGCAAAAATACCAAAATTTGGTAATTCCACCACACCTTATGAGGAAGTTCATGAATTCTACGCTTATTGGATGTCATTCTCTACTAATAAAAGTAAGTATATATATGAAGTCTATTATGAGTTTGGCTAAATCAGAATTATGTTTTTAAAATATCTTTATTTATTTTTTGTCTGGGTTGATTGAACTCCCATGAAGGATTTCCCTATGTATATCGTAAGTTAGTATTAAAGCTAACTTAGCAAGGTAGGTTAAAAAGTGTGATGTGAATCAGTTGTCTCTAAAGTACTACTAAGGTAAATACTTGATGTTGTTAAGTAATGCTCACTGTTGCTCAATTTCTCACTAAAGTTATTTAAACAACTATATTTTGGCATCAAGAATCAAAGTGACCTATAATAAAGAAAAAATATGTTCACACGAAGAAACGACATCTGGGTTTGTTTTAAAATTAAACCTTTTCCTTTTGTGAATTTCAGGTTATGTATGGCTAGATGAATATGAGCTATCGCAAGGAGACAACAGGAGAGTAGTGAAAATAATGGAAAAGGAGAATAATAAAATAAGACAAAAAGCGCGGAAGGAGAGAAACGAGGAGATTAGAAGATTAGTCAGTTTTGTGCGAAGGAAGGACAAGAGAGTGGCCGAGCATGTGAAGCAGCTACAAGAAAAAGCTGAACAGAATAAAAAAAAGGTTAGTTAAACTGTTTTTCTACAATATAGTCATTGTCAAACCTAAATCTACTTGCTATATGCACTTTTCAAACATTCCAACATTTTGACCTTAGTGAACATTTCACTGCTTTATCTATTGTATAAAAAACTGTAAAGTATGACCTTATGAGCTCTATTGTTACCAGATATAGTTTATTACCTGGAATTAACACATACAAGCCGCACGCAGAAGGTTTGCAGTGAGTCTTGTAGGATACTTTTTATACTGGAATAACAGTCCCTCTATCGTTTGAATTTAGTTCCTTTTTTAAAGTTGGTTGAAAAATTTGGCGCTGCAGTCGCCGTGGCCACCTTCGTCACATTGATAAACATGTTGGGCATTATAACACTCATGTGTTTTTCATTTTCAAATGCGCACGAAGTCGCCGGCATTAGCTAGTAAGCTATAATTTTATTCATAACGTTTTTCAGGCTGAACAAATGAGGAGAGATAGAATAATGCAGAGACAAAAGGAGATTGAGGAAGCGAAGAAGAGAGAGGGGGAGAGCTCGTTCTTACAAAGCGAGGATTATCAGAAGAAATTGAATGAAATAGAGTCTCTGTTGGCAGAGGAGTTTGGTCTGTCATCGGACGACGACGACACCATCAGCGAAGGCGGAATGGAGAGCAGCAACGAGGAGAGCTCCAAGACTGAAGAGGTATCCTCTATGCATTTTCTTATGATAAAATCTATCTATATTAATAAAAATGAATCCCCAAATGTGTTGCTAAGCGCAAAACTCGAGAACGGCTGATGACCGAAATTTAATTCTGTCTTCACTCATGGATAAAGGGATAATCAGGAAAGGTTTTTACGTAAAAAAATGCACCCCGGGCGAAGCAGGGAGCGGGTCGCTAGTAATAAATAAATATCTTCACACAGTCCACACAGCACCATCTAATTCCACAGTAAGCAACTAATGCTTGTATTATGGATACCAGACAGTTAATATAATACACTATTTATTACATATTATAAATATAAAACACCCATGACTTGGATACAAAGGTAAAATGTTAACACATAAACATTTGCCCCTAGCGGGATTCGAACCCGCGACCGTTTGGTTAACAGCTACCGGTTACTAGCCACTAGACCAAACGTGTCGTCAATAGCATCTAGATAAATGTCCAAATGTGAACATAATACTTCGGCCGCAGACGAAACCAATGTTACGTAATCGGTTACATGTGAAGGATTATTTTTCTTGCTACGAAACTAGTTACGTACAACGAGGGTTTTTCTTCCTACGAAACTAGTTACGTACGACCGTACAAATCTTTGTACGTAACTGGTTTCGTAGCAAGAAAAACAATTCTTGTCACGTAACTGGTTACGTAGCGTTGGTTTCGTAGGTGGCCGAAGGGATTACAAAAATTAAATTGAACCTTACTTCTTCAGCAGGGTAGCGAAATCTCAAAACCGGTGAACAAAGCGCAGAGATCGAAGCAAGCGATCAAGAACTTGTACTGTTCCGCTTGCAACAAATTGTTTAAGAATGCAAAGTCATTCGAGAACCACGAGAACAGTAAGAAACATAGGGAAAATGTCGCCAACATGTCCATGGAGGAAGACATCGGTATATCTGACGACGAATATAATGAGGAAGCGGAGAATTTGCCAGATTTACAGGAACCGGTGCAAGATAATGTCAACGGGAAGACGGAAGAGGAAGATGCTTCAAATTCAACTTCAGATATTGAAGATAACGACATCAGAGAAACTCTCAGTGACGATTCAGATAAAGTTCAGGTTTGTACTTGATTCATCTATTTAAGAATGCGTATAAAGCAAACAAAATTTGTAATTTCACCCGCGTGGCCCCTTGGACATGACAGTGACACAAAATACGTAGAACTACGCACAACATGCGACGGAAGATAGCGCAACTCGCTCAATAAAGATGTCATAAGTGCCAAAAGTATTAAATATTAATTATTCGTAAACTACAATGTCAAATGAAAAATTGTTGCATAAAGCCTTAGATAATATGTGAAGTGAAATTACTGATACACTTTTAGCTTTGTAATGTGTGTCATTTTGAAAATAAAACTAAAATCAATGGAAATGAGAGCTCACTTTGTGATTTTTTTCTATCGAGAAAATTTCATTATATTATGTTTTCGGTTACAGACGTCACTTTCATTTATAATGTATTTATCTATTTAAAAAAATTAATTAAATTAGACTTTGTTTACTTAGATAAAATTCAAATCTAGGATTGGCTATTTCTCTTTATGCCCGCTCTTAATATTTCAATCAAATAGTAACAAATATTGTAATTGCGAAAATGAGTTTGTTTATTACGCTTTCACGCCTCAATTACTAATGTCACTAATGTCACAGACACAGAAAAGGACATAGGGTACCTTTAATCCAGAAAAAAAATACTTACTTTTGTCGAGGGATCATCCATAAATTCATCATGAATTCAAAAATTCATCATGAAATTTTGCATACATGTGTCTACAACAACCCTATGTCCTAACATAGGGTAGCGTTCTGTTCTCAAAGGATAAACGCAACGCCTTACACAAATAATATGAGCAGATTTAATAAATATATGCTCATATATTATATTTTATGAGAGGTTATATTTTTATCGCTTAAGAAAAAGAGGTGCTGACGAAGTAGCGGCTAAAAGCTAGTATATATTTGAATATTATTAGAAAATCGTCACATTTAGCATACCTACAGCCTGCAATCGGTTTACAGCGTTCACTTTTATCGTCTATGCTAGCTAGTAGCTGTGATGCTCCTAAATAATAAATATAAATATCAAAGTTCAATAAGTAACTTGAAGATTAATACTTGTTCCAGGCACTTCCCAAGAGTCAGAAGAAGAAGAAAAACAAGAAAAAGTCCTTCATTCCGATGCCAGAGAGCGAAGGCAACGATAGTCACGATGAAATGAGTTTCAATGAAATCGAGGGTCCCTCGCGAGGGAGACGAGCCAAGAAGTTCATTATGCTCAAGAGTCAAATACAAGCGAAGAAGGAAGCGGACCTCAAGAAGGGCTCGCAATCTCAAACATCCACAGAGAACTTGTATGACATATCTAGTACTACACCGACGGATGATCCGTTGGGTGAGTCGGGGAAAGAGAGGACCGCGTTACCCAAAATGCAAAGGAACACCAAGGTCAAGAAGCAAGTAGAGAGAAAGACGAAAGGTGGGGAAGCGGATCCGAGTGGAACAAATAGTATGAGATGTGCAACATGTCACAATGAGTTTCCCAGTAAGACAAAACTGTTCGACCACCTGAGGAAGACGGGCCATTCTGTGCCACTACCCAAAAAGGGGAAGAGGGGTAATAGGTAAATGTGCAATGTTAGATAGGAAAGCAAAGTTTAATTAAATCGAGTTGAGAGGATGATTGTGATTTCATTATTTTACAATTAAGCGAGACTAGATATCAAATTTATTTATTAGTGTTATAATTTATGGATTACTGAATAAATTATGCCTAAAATGGTTGGTTTTATTTTTTTATATTTTACTCAACCAATTTTGATCAAATTTTCAGGAAATCTTCAGTTTGTAAAGATATATAAAAACCCACAGGTATTATCTATTATAAATGCAGACAGAAGGGATGTTGTTAGTAAATTGACTTTAAAACAAAAATTATTTTTACCATTTATTTATTAAGTTAACAATTACAAATGAGTGCTTCCTTAAAAATAAATTAAATAAATGCATCTAGTATAAATACACTTTATAATAGAGAAATTCCATTACATTCATTAACCTAACATAATATTAATAATGAAACTTAAGTTTTATAAGATTCAAATTTTGAGACTAGTAAAAGAATATACAATAAGACTGAATTATCAAGTGAGTATTGCTAAGAGAAAAATTGTGATAGGTTTAAAAAATAATAGTTGATAAAAAGGTGTATTATGTAATCTTTATGTATAGAAAAAAGGCACTTATGTTGCTTAATCTCACTTATTAAGTGTAACCAGAACAAAGTTATATATGTATTTATTAACACTACTCAGTGCTTTGATACGCAACATTAAATTTGTATGTTGAATAAAACTACGGGGCCAATTTTAAAAATTCTTTCACCTATATAAAGCTATGTTATCAGCGAGTAACATAGGCTACTTACGCGAAGTCGCATGCAACAGCTAGTCATAGTATAAATTGAAGTTGCTTACTACAACTGTGTGTCTGTCCATAAATCTGCTAAACCGCGCAATAGATTTTGATGCAATTTTTACTAACGGAAAGAGCAACCAATGAAGGTTTTAGTTATGTAAATTGCAGAATAAAGTGTCCGTGTGAAGCAATTGCTTCACACGGTAACAATTGCTTATAAAAAGTTATCATTCTACAATATTTTCTCAATGCAAACGATAATAAAATTTAAATATAGAACTAAGTATGCATATACACAAAGCGGCATGGCAGCTTTCCATACATCATTTAATTTAATAACAATCTTTAGTGTCTTTATAAAACTATTATTTAACTAAGCATAGTTCCCGAGCTTTGTAATAAAAAGAAAATACTATTATAGCAAATGAGGTAAGGTTTTTGAATTATTGCATTTTGAAGTTATAAGAAAAATGAATTATGTCAGTTTTTAGCTGACTGTGTAAATGTGTCTATTTAAAAAAAAAGCTTAAAAAATATTTTTTTTTTTTTTATATTTGTGTAATTCATGAACACTAAAAATGATTTTTGGAATAAATTTCTGCCATACCCTTTTACTCTAACTATACAATTTGGTGTTATAAATAATATTACAACACTTAAAATTCTTTAGAAAAATAACCATTATGTTTATATATTTAAATGTATTAAATACCTAAGCCATAACAAAAAACAGCTAAACAAAACTAATTTGGATGCTTCGAGCTTATATGATATGCAATTTAGAATAAACTGATTATTCAAATTCAGGAATATCATTAAAACTGTATCCTGGATAATCTTTATATGCGCAAAATGCTATCCACATGTGATAAGCACCAGGTAAAAACATGATTGCACCCAAAACTATAACTGGCCATAAACGATCTTCATATTTCGTATCAATATGTCCTGTTACAATTAAACTGCCAACTATTAGCAGTGTCGTGCCGACAATAAATAAAAATGCAGCCAAAGATATAGCTTTCCATGGAATTTTTGGAGGAGCTATATCAAATTGGGCGTCGGAAAAGCCGCTATCGTCAGTGGGAACTTTGTAATACCCGTTGTACTGTCTTCCAAACCTATGTCGCGACATAATCCTCAGCGCGTTAGTTCTGCAAGAAATACCATTGAATGAGAAATGAAATATATAGGTAGAATAGTCTAGAATAAAACTAAATCTGCACAATTACTTACCGAATAATTTTGAATGCTTATCAAAACTGCTTGAAAAAAATAAACACTGCAATTCGCAGTTATTGCGTTTCTTGTTTTATTTAGAAAAATATTAACTTTCAATAAGTTTTTATAAATTATCGGTTAAAATGTGATCTTGAGATAAAATATCTAAGATTTTTTACTATGAAATATCAAAAAAATATTTGTTTTGATTCTTTCGTATACGGCACACTGATTGATTTATTTGATTTTATAATAATATTGATTATCACTTTATCAGTCAGAAACGTCAGAAATCAGAAATGACATTCATTTCGATATTTCAAATTGGTAGGGGGGGAGGAAGATATGACAAATGACAGTGACATTGACATTTTCTTGTCAATGAATTTTCTAGGACCACAGACTCTAACCACTCGGTTTATACAGGTGTGGCCTGTAATAAGAGCAACAAATTAAAATATAAACCCTTTAAAGAATCAGTAATTAATTCCAAATGATTTCAATCAATTAAAATGAAAAACAAATTTACTGTTATTTTCTAACAAAATTAATCGAGCCAGCAATGTACTACTACAGACATAATGTGTCCAGTCAGTGTACTTGACATTGACATTACGTTCGTTCTCGCCCCAATACCCTGTACCAAGACATCTAACGACTGATATCCGACAATTTAGCGGATCATGTAATTAATTTTATTCATTGATTATGTATTGTAACTTTGGATTACTATATCTCTAAGTATCGCGGCCCGCGGTTTATGTTTGTGCGGCCCGCGACGTGTTTTTTATCTACCTATCACAAATATTAAAATATTTAAAAAAATATGTGGTAAATTATTTCGCTTTTGTGGTATCCCAAATAAATGAAAATGCGTTTTCTATTATGAATTTTATAAAATCTAAATAGGTGTATAGGTCTTCATTGATACATAAGTCACTCACACATGCACTGCGTCTAGTAATAATTAATATTAATATATAATTATAATTTTGATATAGATAGAGTTATCACTACATATTATAAAACAGTCCTCCGCCGCATCTGTCTATCTGTTCGCGATAAACTCAAAAATTACTGCACCGATTCTCATGCTGTTTTCACCAATGGATAGAGTGGTTCTCGAGGAAGGTTTTAGTATATAATTTTCAAAGTTATGCCGGTGAAGTCGCGGGCAGCAACTAGTACAAGATAAATTATTGAAGAAATAATTACATTAAATAATATAACAATGGTATACGTGTATAATAGGTTTTTTTCTTAAAAAATTTTAAGTATCTGCGGGCCTGCGGGCCTCAAATCCATTTATTACTTAGAATTGGCCCGGGGTCGTATTCTGTTTGGACAGCCTAGCTCTATAGAATCAATCATCGTTTAAATTTATTGCTCTTATTACAGGCCACACATGTATATGGTTTTTGCAACCAGGCAAGTAATGTAACTAAAAACGTCACAAATATTTTCTTAAAGTAGTTATATATGTTCTTGTTATTAAATTCTGTGGTGATTAAAATTCGTACTGTCGTGGACTCCAAAGCCGTTTTCATCGGTTCCAAAGAAAAATGAAATATAATAAAGACTGACTGACTGCCTGACAAAAATATAATGAAGACTGATTAAATGTAGGCGCGGGCGAAGTAGCGAGCAAAAGCTAGACTATTATAAAATAAAATTTCTGTTCCCCTCTGCCTGTTTTCATCCAAGGGATTTTGATACTGTTTTCACTAATGGAAAGAACGATAAACGAGATAGATAAATAATTTGCAGAAAAGAATGCAGTCGTGCGGAGCCAGAAGCGTGTCGAGTTATAAAATAAGTCGCTGTCCGCCTCTGTTTCTCTGCTAACCTCTTCTTTAAACCACGTAAAGATTTTGTTACGGCTTTCACTAATGGAAGTTATTAACGAGCAAGGTTTTCGTTAATAATTAACAAAAAAAAGAATATAAATATTATATATACCTACAGTTAGTCGCATTGCGGAAAATTGGTGAAAATGATAAATGATATAATAGGAATACCCATGTAAGGAAAATTTATATTTTCAGCAGTAGGTAGGTAACTGTATATTATACTAGGTTTTGCCCGCGACTTCGTCCGCGTCCGATCGGTACAAAACTTCACAGGATTACCCACTGGACTAATCTGAAGGTTGTCTGAAAATTTCATCAAAATCGGTTCAGCGGTTTCGGAGTCCATAGGGAACAAACATACGTACATACATACATCATATATACACAAGGTTTCTAAATGAAACTACTTACAAAAACAATTCATCGATAATTTAAAATTATTTCACTGTGATATAATTTTAAATTATATCACAGTGATTATATTAAACTGTGATAAAATGCAGATCATTACGTAGGTAGGTAAGGTAGCCAAGTTCTTTTTTACAATTTAGAATGACCGTGTTATGTGACATACAAATTGTGACATGTCCTTACAGAAATACGCCAAAGGTTTTAGGACATTGCAGATTTTGTGCATCATCCTTGACCTAATGCGGACATTGGTGCGGCAAACATATACTCGTATGGGGCCTATTGTTTCTGACTTATCGGTAATTCGTTCGTAGGCGGTTAATTATTGTGCATGAGACGCACGTGTTATAACATTTAAAAAAAAATTAATTCTATAAATATACTTAAGCGCATTATTAATAATTGATAAACTTATTTGTCTACTAGCTGGTGCCCGCGACTTCGTCCGCGTTGAAAAAGAAAAAAGTAGTCTATCCTGTGTCTTGTACGTCTAAATGTTTATCTACCAAGTTTCATGAAAATCAGTTAATTCGTTTAAGAGTTATGGAGGAACATACAACACATACATACAGAAAAAAATTCTAAAAATCGTCTAAAATCGTTCTAAAATAGATTCGTCAGGAAAGTACATACATACTTATATACAGAGGTGTCGGTTACACGGTTACTGGTCGCGAATTCAATGGTTTTTTCCCATCTCAAAAATTGTTCTTTTTTTTAAACTGTCAGCGCCATCTCTGTTCTCATTGATGTATTATTTCAATTTAATTAGTTTTCGCAAGGATGTATTATTACGTAAAATATTCTAGTTGTGTAGATGGCGCAATATCTGAAAAAAATGTTTACCTTTACGGAATATCACTGGCCATTTTTTATTTTTATTTGAAGTTACTGTGTTCTTTTATAATTGTCAACAGAGATGTCGGTTACATTACGGTTACAAGTTGCGAGTTCTATGTTTTTTCCCATCTCAAAAATGTCAAACCCGCCTAAAAAAAGATATCACTTCAAAAATCTGTTTATTTTATGATTTATTTTTTCTAAAAAGATATTTATAGATAGTAAGTAAGTGCTAAAATACTCCGCATTCTATTTGTTATGACAAGAATAATGGATTCCTTCTGATCCATTTACTTACATCTGAGCAAATGGTTTAATATATTATCTTTTGTTAATAAGACACTGATGATCTGCAGATATTACTTTGTTAAAGTTCTTAATGTTTATTAAGTAACTGACTCGTGCGAATTATATTTAAAGATATTAAAATATTAATTTAATATTAATATAAAATTTATTATTATTTCTAGACGATCCACTGGAACATTACTTTTTTTCTGAAAGAAAAGTATCCTATCTCCATTTCTTTATCCCTGACAAAGTTTCATGAAGTTAGGTTAAGTTAAGGCGTGAAAGTGTAACAAACAAACAAACTCACTTTGAGTAATGTGTGAACAATTGAAATGTGCCAATGAAATAGTGACTGAATTTTTCAGCTTTCCAAGATTAACTCATTAAGTCCACTTTCTTTTTTAAAATGTTGGTATAGTATTTAGTCATGAAAAATAACTTAACAAAAAAAACCGACTTCAAACCGTTTTCTCATGGATGTCATTGTCAGAACTGTACCAAATTTAAATGGGACCACACGGAAAGCACCAGCTTTCAAATAAAAAAAAAGAAACATTAAAATCATTTCACCCAGTCGAAAGTTCTGAGGTAACCAACATAAAAAAATACAGTCGAATTGAGAACTTCCTCCTTTTCAATTGAAAGAAAGAAAGAAAGAAAAAATTTTATTCACTCAACACAAAGACACAAACATAATACAAAAACAATAAAACAGAAATTAATAATTATTATTAATAAGAAATTAATAACAATTGACTTCCAAAAACTTAAAAGAATTACCTACTTAAAAGAAACTAATACTTTATTAGCATCAGCTATGTCGTAGGGAAATGTTAAGTATGTCGCTTTTAAGGTGTTTAACAGTCGATGAACTAAATCTCACCGGACGCCATTCGTTGGAACAATGCCAAAAGCTAAAGAGAGCTTCGCGCCTTGTGCGGTGAAAGTGGTGGCGGCCAATCGATACTGCCCCCTAGCGACAACCTCTAACCGAAACAGCTGATCGACGTCATTAAATACCTAAACATTTTACACGCACACGCAAACGTCAACGCTTTATCTACGAACCAGCTTGTGCCCGCGACTTCGTCCGCGTACAAAATCTGCCTTATTATCTAACAGCAGACGATAGCAGACGACTTGCGATCGCGTGTGCTGCCATACAAAAATGATGTACTTTAATTTTAGTTATTGTCAGTAAGACTAAGTAAGTAAACTACACCTTTGCGATTTAGTGTGATATTGCATAAATTAATAGAACTTTTTTGCCTGTCGCAAGTCGTCTGCTGTTAGATAATAAGGCAGCCGTATTCTTATCCTTACTATCCTTACTAATCCTGTATGAATGTATGGTTATGTGTTACTCTTTCCCGTATCCTTATCCATACTAATCCTGTATGGATGTTTGTTACTCTTTCACACAAAAGCTACTGAAGACGATCACAATGAAATTTTGCATACACGTTGTCTAGGACACCAGAAAGGACATAGGGTACCTTTCATTGTTCAACGCGGACGAAGTCGCGGGCACTGGCTAGTCTTAAATAAAATAAAAAACAATGTTTATACATTGACCGATATAGAAATCCACTATATAATAGCTCTCAGATAAAATAAGAACAAAAGATAGATCCCTGTGGACGGCAGAGTGAAACCAGTAAAACTACGCCTTCGCCGTGTATATACACGCTTACACGCACACAAATGCAATCAAAGTACACCTCAGTTTATTAAAATTAGTAGTGAAAGGGTGTATAAATCAGGTTACAAAAAATAAAAAGCAGGATGGAATGCCTTCGTCGTATCGAAAGGACATTAAAAATAAAACACCCTTATGATTTCAGAAACGACTTAATCGTTTTGAACGCGGTTTTCACTGAAGCTTCCCATAACATTTAGTGTTTGTTTCATTCCAATCGGCTTACAAATAACCTTACAACGAAATACTACGCGTACGAAGTCACGGGAACGGCTAGTGCACAATAGGTATATTAGGTAGAGTCATGTTTAGTGACGCTGGCTGGATATAATATAACGGATATGCTTGCCAAGCGAGGGTTGCACAGCGCATGCTCGGTGGTGCAAGCGCGCGCACCCCAGTCGCCTGTCAAGTACGCCGGGCCACTCCACCGGCAAACCGATCTCAGGGTAGACGCGCGCTCAAAGTCCGCCACCCTACCGCAACGCCGGCCCCTTGCGGCCTGAAGCCTACGCGCTTCCAACACCTCAACAGACCGATCATCAACCAGCTGCGAGGCAAGGCCCTTCGGCACCGGCGTTCGCACACGGGGCCACGTGGACAAAAGGTACATTGTGCCCCACAATTTTTATGCCCCACATCGCTTTGTACGCAGCAAAAAAACTGTTGCTCCCTACCAATTGGGGTTACATTGCGTACAAAGAGCTTAGCGGGCCACAAATCATGTGTAATACTCCTTAAACCTACAAGTAACAAAGCATATCTACGTATAAACTGGACATAAGTTGACCTTCTCATTAGGGCTTCGTAAACACAGTATAAACGAAGTTGATAAGCCATTAATACTTATATGTCATACGCTGATTCTATGTAATATGCTTTTTTATCGGTCATGTGTGTGCTTCTAATGTGCTTTGCTTTATTTTGATAACTTAATCCCTTTGTTGTAAGCTAAGACTGTTGTACTGTAACTAAGACTGGAAATCTTGTAGTTCTCGTGGATTACCTATGTTAAATATCATTAAATACTTTAATGTTTTATTATTACTAGTAGCCATTATAAACTTAAATGTCTATTTGGTTTTTACTTGAGCTCAGGGGCCTTTAGTGACCATGGATGTTCCGCAGGGCACTATTTTGAGTCCGAATTTTTTAATTTTCTTAAATAATGGTATAAGTAAGTAAGTAATGGCCATCGTTATCACATCTAGAATTACGAAAATCTCTAAAAGTATGTATGTATTTCATTAAACGACGATCTGAAATTAATTAATTCAGGGATTATATTAATTAATTCAAGGATTGTTGTTGTTATATTCCTAATCTTTTACTTTTACCTAATTGTAAAATATATTTTCCCGATCTAGGAAATATTTTCATGCCAATAGCGATAACCTTGAGCAGTCGGAGTAAATGGTATTACTAGATATAACTGTCAACTCAAAACTGCAATGGATACCACACAAATTAGCTAGTAAATTTGGCTCGGCAACCTATGCTGTCAAACCAACATATGAAACTTAATGGATAATTTTAATTACCTATTTTCATATTGTAGTGTTAAGACAGTTACTTTTTAGAGGTATTAACTCGGTAAAACAAAAAAACATAACGTTATAAATGGCCATTTCACAAAACATGTCTCTAACTTCCCTTTAATTTATAACAGTTATCTATTTAAAAAAAAGAGTTCAAAATAGTAAATATCTAATTATTTTAAAATTATAATTTTATTTTAAAAGCATAACTGTCAATGTTTCTGTTAGTTTTCTCTTTTTAAATTATTTAATTTCAAATTATTTAAATAATTTAAGAGTCGGTAGTCGGCAATTAAGTCGGTAACAACTAGCTCCAGTGTTTTTTAAGTTTAAAAATAGTAAAAGTGCTTATTTCTATCTGTAACATACTGATATCTAACTGTGTAAAATATTAAAGTGATATACTCCATAAAAATCTAAAAATAGCTAATAACTCAGTGAAATTTGAATGTAGTATATTCGGACACGTAACAACCTATCATAAAGTTATTAACAACAATATTGAAGAAATGTGTAAATATCAATAAAATATAGTGAAAATATAGTGAGGAACTAGTAGTAGAAATAGTGTAAAACACAATTAGAAAAAAATAATTAGTAAAAAAATAAATAAAATAAAATAAAAAAAAATAATAATTCAAATATACATTCGCAATATTGAAGAAATGTGTAAATATCAATAAAATATAGTGAAAATATTGTGAGGAACTAGTAGTAGAAATAGTGTAAAACACAATTAGAAAAAAATAATTAGTAAAAAAATAAATAAAATAAAATAAAAAAATAATTCAAATATACATTAAAAAAAAAAAAAAAAAAAAAAAAAAAAAAAAAAAGATATACCCTACACACAGTATTAAATTGCTTTATCCTTAGAAAGAGTTGACGATTTTTAGGTAACATTCAAAGAGGTCAGTTGGTAAGGTATTTTAAAGTGCAGCTAGCATTCAGCTGGTGACGGTTCGAATCTGGAGAAATTAAGGTAAAGTTTTTAAATATATATTTTTAAGAAACTGTTACTTGTTAATATATTATGAACAAACAAAGAACACTTGAAAATACAGATAATATTTAATTTACATACCACAGACCATATTTTAAAAAAATGAATTTCTTGGATAACATTACTTTCCGACGACGACGCATACGCACCCAATCTGACTCGACGGTAAACAATGAAAATTTATCCAATGATGAGCCACTAGATGTCACTAGTTTTAGCATTCCAAATGAATCTATAGATGAAGATACGGAATATGTTTCTAGCCTTAAAATACAAATAGAAAAATTAAAGTCAGAACTATGTAGTGCTAATAAAGAAATAGATGTATTAAATGGAGAAATTACTTTTTTAAAAAAGAGCAATGAAAACCTTTTAAAAAAACAAGATCTATATAAAAAAATAACGCAAACTCCTGTTGCAATGAAATCACCTATAGTAAAGAAAAAAATCAAACAGAGCCGAAACACACATACACAAACTGATAAAAATGAAAATGTAAAATCATCTAATATGTGTGAAATAGGTACTCAGAGTATTAACGATACAAATCCAGAAGAAATCAAAAACACATCAATTATTATGTCACCGTTGAGGGAGAAACTGCGAATATGTTCACACAAAACCTATAGACGAAATGCTAAGAGAAAAATGATAGTTCTGAGTTCTAGCACAAACAAAAATAATATCCTGAGTTCAACATTAAATTACTTTCAAGACGGCTATGAAATATGTCATTACTCAACACCAAATAGTGGAATTAGGCAAATTTTATCGGGTCTAGACAAAAAACTTAAATATTTTAATAAAGAGGACTACTGTGTGATAATGATAGGAGAAAGCGATTTCGAAATTACGCAGAACTACTTAGAAATAATATTAGAAATAAAACAAGCATTACAAAATTATACACACACAAATATCATAATATGCTCACCTACTTATAAATACGGCAACAACACTCACATGTACAACTCGAGAGTTGAACATTTTAATAATTTACTATACTTGGATCTCTTAACTAATAATTATGCTTATTTTATAGATAGCAATAAGAATCTTAAAAATGATTTTACCATGTTTAGATACAGTGGAATAATTAACCGTCTAGGAATGAAAACGATATTTAAAGATTTATATACTACAATTGAGGACATTAATAACTTTAAAACTACAAGTTTTAATTTAGAGAAACAAAAAGAAGATTTAAGTCAATCAAAAAGAAACACTATCCAAGAATCTGAAGAATCCACATCATCGAAACAGAATTTTTAGTAAACAGGCTCCACATTCTGCATCAAAACATAGCTGGTCTTATTAATAAATCAGACTTACTTACTACTAACCTGCAAATACTTAAAGACAATGGAAAGAACATTGATGTGATATGCATTACGGAACATTTTATGCAGGTTGGATACGAAGAACTTTGTGACTTGCCTAACTATACCATGGCTGCATGCTTCAGCCGTAATAATGTGAAAAGAGGAGGAACATGTATATTTGTAAAGAGTAACTACACATATAAAAAACTTAAAGACATAGAAAATTTGTCAATTTCAGGCATATTTGAATGTTGTGCAATAGAACTTATACAGTATAAAATAATTATTGTATGCATATATAGAATCCCGAAAACAACAAATATAGACATTTTTTTCGATAAATTTGAGCATCTATTGATATGTCTACAAAAACTAAAAAAGAAAAATGTCATTATTGCTGGAGACTTTAATATAGATATTTTGAAAAACAATAACACTACATCTGAGTTTCAATGTCTGTTACTAAGTTTTGGCTTTAAACTTGAAATTAAAGAACCGACACGAGTATCAAGCAATACTTGTCTAGATAATTTCATCCATGACCTCAAAAAATGCAAGTCTGAAGTAATAGAACTTGCTCTGTCTGACCACTCTGCTCAAATATTAGAAACGCCTGTTGTAGAAACTCACATATGTAATTATTGGCGTATTAGAAAAAGGGATTATTGCAATGAAAATTTGGAAAAATTCAATAAATATATTAGCGACTGGAATTTTTCAGAATTATATACAAATGATAATCCTAATATTGCTTATAATATATTTATTGATAATTTTAAAATGCTCTATGAACTTTGTTTTCCTTATAAACTAATAACAATAAGAACAAATTATAAAATTAAATGGCTATCTAAGGGTTTGAAATTATGTAGCAAGAATAAAAGGAATTTATTACACGTTTATAGAAGAAGCCCGAACGAGATAAATAAAAATAAATATAAAAAATATTCATCGTTATTTAAAAAGATAATTAAATTAACTAAACAGTCTCAAAATAACTATGCTATTATAAATGCTCAAAATAAAAATAAAACAGCCTGGCAAATTATTAATAGAGTAAAACGAGATCGACCCAGAGAATCTATTACTGAAATCAATCATGAAAATAAAATAATAACAAATCCAGCAATAATGTGTAACATTTTCAATGATTATTTTGTTTATAAAATTAAGCCCTTGTCAAATACTAAACATGCCAACACCAACATAATTATAAGAAATAACTCAATGTTTTTAAATCCTTGTACGCCAGTAGACATAAATAATATAGTGAATACCTTAAAGAATACTAATAGTGTTGGTTGGGATGGAATTGCTACAAAGGTAGTAAAATACACGATAAAAAATATAGCGGGTCATCTCAGTCATATTATCAATCTTTGTATTTTTGAGGGACTGTATCCAGAAAAATTGAAGACAGCTGTTATAACACCAATTTATAAAAATAAAGGGGAAAAAGGGCATTTGGTGAATTATAGACCTATTGCACGGATCTCTGTTTTCTCAAAAATTTTTGAAAAGTACATTTACAAAGAAATAAGCAACTATATGGAAAAGTTTAGTATATTATCGAATGAACAACATGGCTACAGGAAAAATAAAACAATAAATGAGGCTATTTTTAAATTCTTAGATATAATTATGACAAATGTAGATACTAAATCCAAAATATGTGCTATATACATGGATATGACGCAAGCATTTGATCACGTAGACCATGTAATTCTTTTTGAAAAACTCGAATGTTATGGAATAAGAGGTAATGTACTAAATTTAATAAAATCATACCTACACAACAGGAAACAAATTACTGAGATTAGTCGAATAAACAGAGATAATAAATCACATGAAACATTTCTATCTAATGAACGTACTCTGAAATACGGTGTCCCACAAGGTAGTGTTTTGGGACCATTATTATTTATAGCATACATTAATGACCTACCAAGAACTGTTGAACATCCTATGTGTCTTTTTGCCGACGATAGCACAATGATAATAAAATGCAGAGACAAAGATACCTATAATGATGATATTAACGCCGCTTTAAGAAAGATTATATTTTGGTTAAATAACAATAATTTAAAAATTAATTTACTTAAAACAAATGTCATGCATTTTAGTCAAAGGGAATGCGCTAAACCATATTTGAACATACATTATGAAGATCAAACTGTAAAAGAAATTAACACAACAAGATTTTTAGGCCTAGAAATTGACAGTAAATTAAATTGGAAATCTCATATTGATGGTCTTAGAAAGAGACTAAGTAAACAAGCATATGCCCTTCATGAACTATCTAAAACTGTAAGGATTGAAGCTATCTTATTGGCATATTACGGCCTTGTCGAATCTATGCTCAGGTATGGACTTCTGTTCTGGGGAAACTCAACTGATAAAATTTTTATTTTCAAAGCACAAAAAAGATGTATTAGAGCAATGTTTAAATTAAAAGTAACAGACAGTTGTATGCCCTATTTTAAAAAACATAAAATATTAACACTGCCTTCACTTTTTATATATGAGGTTGTAGTATATGTAAAAGCGAACCCTATCTTATTTAGACGAGTTTCAGAGCACAGTAAAAGAGCCCAAAGAGATCCAAATAGACTGTGTATTCGCAAAGCACACACAGCTCTTATGCACAAAAGTGTTTTTTGTCTAGCACCAGTCATTTATAACAAGATCCCAAACAGTATTAAACAGCTAAATATTAATGCTACTACGATTTAAAAGATTATATGTCCGATAATATAGTGGATAGTGGTGATTAATTAGTGGATAGTGGTGATTTTGTTATGTAGTGTTCCTAAAAATATTTGCACACCCTAAAGGGTAGAATGTAGCGAGCCTAATTCATTATAAAACCATTTAATTGTAATTACCTATATTCAGCAAATAAATTATTATTATTATTATTATTATTATTATTATTAAAATAGTTAGTTGAATTTTGGATAGATCGTCAAATTTATATTCGGTATACTGACTGGTGCTCACAACTTCGTACGCGCTACAGTTATTTTTTTGAAAATCCCACAGGAACCTAATATTTTTTCAGAATAAAGAGTACCCTATAGCTTAATCCATATAATCATAAATACTTCAGTTAAAACCGCATTCAAATCGGCTCAGCCGTTTCTGAGACTAGCGCGTACAAACGCACAGACAAACAGACAAAAATTCTAAAAACTATTTTTTTTTACCTCGGTAACATAAGTACGCGTACAAATTGTTTTTTTGAAAAAATATTTAATGTAGGCTATGTAAATATGGCTTGTTTTAATGTATAGATAGACTAGAAGATATAGATATTTTAAACATAACTAATAAATAAAATAAAATATATAAACGAAATGAATTCAATGAAATTAATAAAAAATACAATTACAGAAAAATGCTTGAACATAAATTACAATAATATGGTGACAGCATTCCCAGGAGAAATGATGTTTTATGCTTCATAATACTGATTCAAACAGTGCTATTATAAACTAATCCCCGATTTTCTATTGAGCCCAAATACGCTATATCTGCTGTAAGTGCTAAGGAGTTGGGTATCCCTCAGACTACTTGATACTGCAGCATCAGCTCAAGGTTACCGTGTCATGGAAATACCACAGAAGTAACAGTATACCAAATTTCAAATCAATCGAACGTGTGGAAGTTACTGAAATCCTTTCATCAACTAAAAAAAATTGTATCAAAATCGGTCCTTCCGTTTGGGAGCTTCGATGGCACAGACAGACACACAGATACACAGACATACATGCAGGTCAAACTTATCACAGCCCTCTTTTACGTCGTGCGTCGGGAGTTACAAACTAGGTGGATAATAAAAAATATACCTCTAGGTACTCGTACATTTCATAACTGTAGGTGCGTAGTCTTTGAGTGCTCTCTCATTGATATCTGTAAATTTTCAACTCAGACTTTGTAATTAATACCAGGAAGTAGGGAGGTAGATAGGATTAAGTTTTTTATAACAGAAATGGTAAACAATTGTACATCGTTGTTATTATAAACTGAAACTTAAATACTGATACATTTTACTCAGCAACATTTGAGCAACATATAATATTTGTTCGATCTGGTTTTAAGCAATTTGGCACCATTCGAAGGCCGGTTTGCGAGCCCTGAATCTCGGACGAGAGCCAAAGCACTAACTTATCCAAAAACTATAGATATGTTGTTTGTTGAAACAAATGCAAATACTTATTTGAAAAGTTTTCTTTTCTCCTTTTATCGTCTCTTGCTGACGTGGAACTTCAAATTTGCTTCCACAGTGGGAGGCAATGCAGAAAATGATAATAGTTGTATTTTTGTTTGTATTGAATAAAATCAAAAACTACTTGACCGATTTTATAAAATTCTTTCAACTATAGAAAACTACATTACCTGCTAGTAACATAGGCTAAATTTTATAAAGTTGCGCGAACGAAATCGCGTGCAAAAGCAAGTTTTAAGTAAAATGCTTGATGAATAGTGAATAGTAACATTGTTCGTAAAGATATTACTGTAAAATTCTAGGCGTTATTTCTAGTACTAGGTACTACCTAGGTGCTAAATGTTTTTCTACAATATGCAGGTTTTATTCTGGAGAATTAAATATTAAATTAATTATATATTAAATACTAAACGAGATGTCATAGTAGTATAACTACAACATACTGATAAAGCTGAATCTTTCAGAGCAAAAAAACTTCTTTACTGTTGACAGTGTCACATTAGGCTGTAATATTTCATCCATTTTGACGGGACGAGAAGAGATTATTTCTTCTTTGTTTTTTTCGTCATAACTCTTTTATTATCTCGACTACCCTCAGGCCGTGCTTGCCCCAAGAGAATATTCTATTGTGTTTGTGTTTCAACTTGAAATTCTTCAAGACCAGCTATGAATAGATTTCTGCAAGACTGACACCCTTTGGTGTTGTACATATTTTATATTGCTTTTTTATTCATGTTTTGTTACTACCAAATGCAAACTTACTATCAAATTCTGATTTTAGAGTCAGCACGCTAAATTAGCTGAGTAGGTATTCGAGAGTATGAGAAGCCACTTTCCAAACGTGTATATTTCGGTACATTTCATATAATAGTCGCAATGAAATTAGTATAGTGCTCTAATGAATTTGGTAAACTGTAAGCTAACGAGGTTCGCCGTCATCTCTCAGCTCCGCAATGCACATTTTAATATTATATGACGTAGGTACCGAAATGGCTTTTGTTAATCTCTTCAACGGCGTACTGGTTTCTGTGCTTCATTCTTGCATGCCTCCTCGCTCAAACCTTGACCTTACATTTTTCATTTAAATTTAATACGTTCACTACAATCCCAGTGGTATTTTGTACACTGCATCTAATAGAAACTCTTTATAAATATGCGGCCATACATCTCGTAACAGCGGTAAAGCCTCCACTGTTCTGGGAATAATTCCCTTTGAACCCTAGAAACCTCATATATGCCAGTTTTCAGACTTAAATTTATATATTTTATTAAACTGAATACAATTCTCTCCGCTTTCAAGATGCCTTCCGTTAATGAGTTTTGACAATGTTAATAAGATTTTAAGAGACCATCATAACTTTTGATATGATTAGTTAGTATAAGGGCCTCTTTCACAATCTACATGTAAAGTGTTGATTAGTTACTTTTAGAAATCATTTTCTGTTATATTTTATGCACTCGGTTTACTGCATCATTCGATAGGCGATTATTTTTTATTATTTTCTATTTAATGTTTGGAACGTTTACCGTACAAACAAAGGTATATCAGCTCCATTATCCCCGGTTACCGGTGACTTTAAATGACAGTTTGGCCTACTTGACGTTTGTGAAACAGACGCTTAGCTTAGAATAATACTTAACCAGTTAAGTACTTTTTACTCTATGGTTTTAGTAATTAGTGGGGCGATCAAATTCTTTTTACTTATCCGTCTAAGGCTAAAGCCTCGCTTAGTGCTAAGAGTTAACTTATCTGTTAGTAAACAGACGTCTTGCGCGGTTGGCCAGGCCAGGTCCCAAGGTAGGTGCCTAGTTAGTCACTGCGAGTCGTGTAGCAAACTAACGCGTTGATTAATTTTTTTTATCACCTAGTGACTTTAAAAGAAGTAGTAGTTCTTGCAAGGCATTAAATAAACACTATAAAAATAACACCATGATTTCGTGTGTTCCAAAACCTTCAATTTTGAATCCTATTTAATTTAAGCATTGAGTTTTTAATCAAGAGTAATTTCTAAGTGTGACATATTTGCTCAATTCTCATCATATATAAGCTTAGGCACCTTTGTATGTGACCATTGCGTATGTATCTTATTACATAAGCGTAGCTCTAAGCTTATCTCCTAATACTTGCTTGGTAATACTATCTAGCCCTCCCACCTTTACGTAAATGTAATATTATCATACAAATATTCTATTTTAGTACCATAGAAAGTTTGTGGAACATTTATCACGAATTGGTGGCACGCTACCCTGTTAACGTCGGTGACGTCATAATATCGTTCTTCTTACGAACAAGCTCACTATTATTTGTATTACTAACATAACTGCTTGGTGGTGCAATATGTGTATAATGTGCAGATTTTCAAGTATATTTTTGACATAAATCTGTCACAGGACAAATATATAAAAAACATTTAAAAAGAGCAACCTCTAAGGGTCGCGTAGACAAGCAGTTAACCTAGATTTTAAGAGAAAATACTTGTATGTGATGTCACCGTAATGAGGTACAGAAATATGCTCTCGTGAAACGCGACAGCTTTCGCTAAATAGAATTGTTTCGTTAAAAGCTCAACATGCAGATTTGTAGAAAAAAGTTCATGCTTTTTAATTTTTTTTTAAATATTAATAATATTTACATATGTTAGGAATGAAGGTGCATTTATTGCTTGTTATGTAACTCGGTAATGTACGAGTAACAAGCGTTAATATTGATAATTTGAGAATTTTGTTGATGGGGCGAGATGGCATACGGTGTACCTCCTAGCTATCTGTCGACACGTCACAGAAATGATAATTTGTGCAAGTGGCGTGGTATAGCTTTAATAAAAATATAATTAAGCCCCTAAATTTTAAAAAATAAATTATATTTAACCTGCTTTTTCCCGCAACTTAGCCCGCCCTCCTTTTTAGATACTAAAACATTATTGATCAATTTTTTAATTTTATTTTTAGATAATCCCTCGAGAAAGGTATCCCATATCCTTTTCCGTATCCCTGACAATGTTAATACAAAATTTTAAGATAATCGGTTGAGTATTTAATGCGTGAAAACGTAAAAAACAAACGAACCGACTTACTTTCGCAATTAGTTAAGGATTAACTTCAAATGTTGAGTGGAATTATTTTTCGAGTTTACCTTTTCTATCAGCCCACAACTTTTTAAATTTGGAACGAACGTTGAAAAAATTCTCGTGTTAAAAAAGTTGCGAAAACACTCATAGTATTCTGGGTGCGGAGAGTTTTTAAACGCAATAATAGAAATGGAAATCATTGATTGGTGTTGGGGTGGGCACATTGCAGTAGTTCCGCAGACACAAGGACGTCGGGGCCGGTTGGCAACCAACGGATTCATTCCCACGTAAACTTGCCTGTAATAATACAGATGTGATTGATATATTATGTAACATAGCAAAATAATGTGCGTTTAAATGTATTTCATTTTATTGTTTTACTTTAACAATTAAATAAATTAATATATAGGTATATCAAAAATCATCATCAACCTTGATAATGAAACCATTTAGGATAGAAATGGCGGCACTTCCGTCCGCCTAATTTGTAAGGATTTTGTGCATTTTAGAGTCAGTACGTGATACTGAACCTATTAAAAAAAAATGAGAGTAGTAATTTAGTGCAGAAAAAAATTCTCTATTACCTGTAGTATGTAGTCAGAGAATATAAAGCCTCGCTAATTTTTTCGTGGGTAATGATGATTAGTATAAACATGTAGTACCTACCTGCATTATTTTTTGTATTATCAATAGTTTTCGCAGTTACCCTACTTTTATGGGCATATTATCGATACCTTGTGTTAGAAAATTAATAATGGTAATACCTACCAACGAGCGGGAGCGACCGTCATTCTGCGCTAGGTCGTGATAGCGTGAAGACGATTGATTTACCTAGTCGGTATTTTTGTAACAAATAGATATGTATATATAAGCAAGAACAAATAAATAAGTGTTCCAACTATGTGGAGTATTATTACTACTATTATCTACCGTGGTCTACAGGAAAGGCAACAAATCAGAAGTGCGGTAAGTACTCAGCGGCCCTTGAGGTATGTACTTGTAATTTTTTTTGTTAACGAAATTCTATCTACCTACGTGCATAATAACAATAAATGTCGTACGTATGTACGACTGAGACTCCAATGAAGTTAATATCGTATTATTATTTTAGTATGATGATGTAATAATATACTTTTATTTAATTTAATTTTTAATAACATTGTATTGTTTTTATTAATATTATAAATTGACTGGTATGAATATCTATACGAGATACGTTGTAGCCTGAATTCAGTTAGGTACGTATATTTTACCTATGAGTTTCGCATGGAACATTTGCATGTTTCTTTTATCTGTAATTATGGGTGAAGCGTTATACTCGTATAAACAAAAAAATATGCTTTTGTTGACTGTTCAGTACGAGTTAATCTACTTATGCACTTCATTTACATAAAAATAAAAGACATTTACAAATTAATAGACTTAAGTTTACTTATTGGAATTCATAAAAAGTTTACTTAAAATACTAATATCCGTTTCGTTTGGTAAAATACCTTACTTATTTGGATGTCTTAAATAGGTGGGTACGTATTACCTAGTTATTACTTACACTTGACTTCCACTGATAATTAAAGTGATAGGGTAAAAAAAAAAAACATAATAATTGTGCTATTTTGTGGAATCACATGTCCCCGCTTGATACAGTACACGTATACTAGCTATTATACTCCTACACTCGTAATTTCAAATGTGATGATCATGACAGAACTATTTAAAAGTACTTCCTATGGAAAAGATACATAGTTTTTCAAATGTCAAATTATTTTATATTTAGTATTCACTAGCTGTAGGTATAAGTAAAAAATTCTACCACGACAAAGAAAGACTGTCAATATTAAATATTAAAGGTACTATTATTAATATTAAGGTACATGTGCAATATTAACAGCATTTTTGATAAATAATAGTCGACAAGGGTCTAGTTTTAAGCGTCCGTCACAGCTACTGTATCTGCGACGTATTTCCATGAAAACTATTAAGCTTAACGGAGTTAGAGAAGTCCAGATACATTGATTTTGGTAGTCAGTGTACTCTGATCAAAGAGAGGGTAGTTAAAGAAAAAAAAAAAAAATCCAAATCTAAGTCTTGATAAGGGGTTGATAAGTAACCCTCAAAAGTCCTACTTCTTCAGTCGACGTCTAGTCGGGTCGGGTTTTGGTAACTTTGGGTGTTGAGGCTGTTCAGGCTGACATTGAAGCTTCGGCGGTGAGGGACGAGCTTCTCACGACGGATGAGACTCACGAAGTGGGTCAATCCTTTACGGAATTAACATCGGTTACCGTATGTAAGACTCATTCGGAGTTAGTTTATACTACGACGAGTCGGGACTTGAGCGTAAGTAAGTTTGAAGATGTCGTTTTAGAAGGCTCAAATTATATAAAACGTACACTTCGGATAATATCACCGGTACATTGGTTGTGGTGCTGGAGGAGAATGCTCGGAGTATCGTGGACTGAATTCCGTACCAACGAGTCTATACTTCGAGAACTCGGCATCAAGCAGCGCTTGTCATCTTTGGTACAGTCCCGTATCCTCACGTTCTTTGGCCATGTCTGCCGCCGAGGGGAGGTGGCTATTGAGCGACTTGTGGTCCAGGGAAGGGTTGAGGGTACCAGGCCGCGGGGAAGATCGCCTATGAGATGGACGGATCAAATAAAAGCTGCGTTGAATGGCTCACTGCAGGGATGCACGAGGAAGGCGGCCATCAGAGAGGAATGGCGGCGTATTGTGAGGCTTGCCACCAACACCTGAAGTGATGGCCACGACCACTCTGTCAAGAGTGAAGCCGAAAAAGAAGAAGACATTGGTTATACCTGGAAACGCTTGTATGAAGGTTAATGTTAAATTCGCGACGCTACAGTGTATACAAATTATTATTGTATATCTTTCCGGGTTGCCGTTAATTTTGTTTGTAAGGCAAGAAAAAAAAAAACAGGAACGAATCACCCTGGCTCATACTAAATATTGGGCTAAATATTGGCCCTAAAGTTAAACAATTAATTGATTAATTAGTTATTTGATGAATTAATAATTTAAGTTAAATAAGGACAACAACAGAATAT
Organism: Synanthedon formicaeformis; assembly: GCA_945859745.1. Classification (NCBI taxonomy): domain Eukaryota; kingdom Metazoa; phylum Arthropoda; class Insecta; order Lepidoptera; family Sesiidae; genus Synanthedon; species Synanthedon formicaeformis. Next base: position 2,848,620 of record OX243963.1, read on the forward strand.
ACCGCCAACAGTTTCTTCGAACCGTATCGTCTTCCCTACAGCGAACGGAATGTAGTCAGGAAAATGGTAGACGAGTGACTGGATAATAATAGAAACTCTTATTCCACGTACGCCAGCCCTATTGTACTTACTCGTGCCAAAGAAAAATAACGATGGCGTTAAGAAGCTAATAGTGATGAGCCGTATCGTTAAAAATGTATATCCGCGAATACGGATCCGGATACGGATTTTAACTTTCATACTCAATCGGTGTAGGTGCGCGTGATCTTGAAGCGATGGTTGACGCCCGCCACTTGAAGTTTTGCGTGACAGGCAGGAGATGTTTCGATTTGCATTGTGCATTAATTCTACATTTAATTAGAATTTGGAATGTTACGAAGATTTAAGTTTTGGTTTTCTCATTATAAAATCATTGTTGGATAATATTTATTAATAACACCCGCACATCACAACAACATGAGACCAATCGATTTGGCAGTTTCTGTCGATTCGAAAGTACAATTTATTTCTAAAGTGATTATCTGGTTATTGTTTTATTTATTTACGTTAATTTTTCGATATTTTAATGGTTATTCTGCTACTCAAATAAAGATTATAAAAATCGGTCTAGCCGTTTTCGAGATATACCTGTGGTATAACTAATACGACTTTCTTTTATGTATATAGATTTCATTATTTTAATAAGCTTGTCACAAAGATTTGTGATTATAAAGATAGTTTATTTAGTACCCTTAATATGTACTATTGGTATGGTAACTCACTACGATAAATGTTTGCAATATAAAGGTGCCAAATATTTCATTTTAAGAATTTAAAATAATAATAACATCTCAATGGAATTTAATAATTTTTATTGCTACCTAATCACCTAATAATTAATTAGAATTTCATCTATGAATTGAAAATTAATAAGATAAAAGATCCATACAAGATCCGCCAAAAAAGAAATGGATACGGATACGGATATCACTAATAGCTAGAGGAAATACTGAGGAAGTGCTTCCTTTGTTTTAAAATTTTAAATAGGATCTTGGATATCAGATCTTCATATCCGCCTTTGAGGCCTGGATGGAACAAACAAAATACAGGCGGTCACTGAATTGCCTAGGCAAAAAAAAAAAAATTAGATTAGCGCGCAACCCCGGAGTTATGATGGTCGGTAATTTACCTTTTTGAGAAACAAGTGCTTGAACTAGTTCAAAACTGCTTTTGCCTTTTGAAAGTCTTGTATAAAATTATAGATGTCTTATCTGTGTTGATTTGTGTTTAAACTTAAACTTTGTGAAACGATTATTTCATCCAAGTTGAATTATTGTTTGGTTGAATATGGTAACTTGTTATTTAAGAAATTATACAAATTAATTCAACGAGTGCAAAATTCCTATTTGCGTTTCTGCGTGAAGGTGCCTCTTAGATCGCACATAACACCTTTCTTAAATAAATATATCATTTGGCATATGAATGTCAGGCAATAACTTTACTATGCAACGCTAATCTTCGAAGTGGCTGATACTAACAGACCTGAGTATTTGTTTCAAAAATTGAATTGGCGTGATCCTCTCTTTGTAGCAGACATCCGACAGATACATTGAATGTTCCCTTGAATGTCCTCGGTAAATTTTTGCCAAACAACAGCACGCTGTGGTAGCTTCCAATACTTGACTTTTAAGTGCAAACTGGTCGGCGGCTCGAAAACATCGGTGCGCGTGGCTAGAATTCGTTCCGTCTCACACAGCACGAATGGGATACGCAATGATTCGTACCAAAAAGGAATTATAAGCAGACCCTAGGGCATATGCTCTTTTTGACAGAGCTACTGCATATATCTATTTCGTGTAAAGTTATTTGAACTCTTGAATTATCTAGTTATTGATCGATGTTTATATTCAAAGTACTTTGGAGTTTTTGTACACTAGAGTGACCTATTTACCCACAAAGTTGCATCAAGACTTGTTGGTAAAATATGGATTTTTCAAGGATCATATCTTTTAAATTAATGTTTTTTAAATTTGTATGTAAACGAACCTAGTTAACGACAAGATAAATCGGTACCATGCTTACTTTTGTAAATTAAACATAAAACAGCGGAGTAATGATCATTCTACGTTTGTATGGAGGAAGGCTGAGTTGTATCACCTTAAGTGTCAGAATTATATTTCTTTTGTTCTCATGTCTAAATCTGCTTCCAAAATTGAATATACTGTGTTACTAATTGAGACAAAAGGAGAATGAGGTCTTGAGCCAAGTGATTAACTTTGTGATATGAGCAATAACCAAAGACAACCTGATGGAGGGTAGTGTACTGTTATTTTTAAATATGATTAGTTGCAGGCTAAACAGAGCTATGACTTTAAATTCCTACGAGTCACAGTACTGCAGTGGCGACGCGTGTTCTGACGGCGAGAATCTGTCAAGTGGGACTGGCGTGGGATCGGCGCTATGGTTTGCTTCAGCCTATGCTGAGCAATGGCACATATTCAATGGGATTTTGGTTGTGTATTCTCACTTAAATGGGAGAGATTTGTATATATTTAATTTTTGTTTTGTTATTTTGAATGTATTCGTGTATGTCAGGTGCATGCAAAGTAAATGTTCTCTAATGATATTCTATTCTAAAAAAAAGAGAAAAGCAAGAAGCTGGCAGCTAAACTTTGGGGTCCCTAAAAAAAAAAATAACTATAATTTTAGACAAAGACAGAATATTGAAGGGCGTTCCTGTAGATAGGCAATACAAAAATATATTTCAGCAGATAAATGCAAGGCGTGGGTGACATGTCAGTCATCATCATTGATAACCAGTGATAACGAGACCAGTACTAGTAATGAGGCTGGAACATTTGGGTCAAAGGTCAAAGGCGAAGTTGAACTATCAATCCTAAATTCCAAAATCTATTTTCCTATACCTATATTTACAGATACAGAGCTTAGATGCGAAGTGAGAGCAGTCTGGTGTTGATCGGGACGGGCATCAGCTGCTATGACTATTGATAATGAAAACGATGCAATTTTATCCCGGCAGGCCGTGTCCCTCTGGTGGCAAACGGTAGCATGAGCAGGCCGTGTCCATCGAGTGGCAAACGGTAGCATGGGCAGGCCGTGTCCCTCGGGCGGCAAGCGGTAGCCATAATAGAATTATGAAGAGCCTCGGATGGGCAACGATAGCGAGCAGTAAAGATGGTGGCTAAGCGGCTATAGTTGGGTAATGGGCAGGTCGGGTCTCTCAGGAGGCAAACGGTAGCCATACTCGAATTGAGAAGAGAGTTGAGCGTACCCTGTGAGTGACAAACGGTAGCTCTACATATTAGTTCCACGACGTCCCCTTGAACTACAGTGATTTAATGCCAAATGTTAGTTTTATTGTTTGTAATAGTGGAGTGTCAAATGTGTCAAATAGTAGAATGTAAGCGAGTTAAATCTAGAAATATGCATAACAATCCAATTTTTAAGTAGTTATAATGTACCTAACCAGAAAAGGTTTTCTTCTATAGAATAAAGACGTTTAGCACCTGATGCGGCTGGTATATGAAGATAATAAGTGGACTGTATTGTTTCGTGGTGCGTGCAATCAAAGGGCTAGGAAGAGAGTTGGATCGGGACATGCAACACCTACCTCGTATGCTGGTTGTGATGATGCAAATCCTCCAGGACGATGGAGACGGAAGCTGGTCCGCCGCACACTCGTTCTGGCTTCCAAAACTGTCCTTTTTCACCTCAATTGCACTCGCGGAGCCACACCATTTGTAGATTACAAAAGCACAATGCTTCAGCGGTGCGATATGGGAATAATCGGATTTATTGATTATAAATCCTCGCGGCGCGGTTTACGTATATCGAACGTTGCGTTCACTTCTTCATCTTGTATTTATGTGTGCGCCAGAGGGCGCTACTGCGTTGCGGTGTATGCATGTTTGTTGGTGTGGGTTCGGAATAGGAAACGCACCACAGATAACTAATGATTTGGCGCCACCATATCCACCCGCCCTTAATGGGTCACCATTAAAAAACAAACATAAGAAAAGCGAGAAGAAATATATATATTCTATGACTCTGGGATCAAGCGCTTAGTGCGCGCGGGGTTAGTAATGAGTCCACAAAGTCACGGCGAAGCGGAAGTAAAATTATAAACCATAGATAGGTATGCGAAGCGGTAAAAAATAATATAAAATTTGATATAGCGGTATTGATAAACTTACAACTAAACTTAAACTAAAAAACGCGATGCGAAACTTATTTAAAGTAATAACTAAAATTATTGTTTAATTACAGGGCGAAGGTAAGTTCCCCTGGCGGTCCCTTAAATTTTCTCGCGTTGTCCGAGTGCAAGTACTGCACTGGTCCTCGACGGGAGAGAAGACGCTTGAACGCGGCGAGAAAACTCGCAGTGCTGAGGTCTGTTGCGACCTTAATATGCACAGCACGAGTCGTAAGGCATGTGAATAGTAAATCAATGATCACATTCACTACATGATCGCTGCGCTGTAAAATAGCTGGATGCATGTGTGCATAGTCCAGCGCGGTGTCGGCGAGGCGACCGCCTACGCGGATCAGACCGTTGTCAACGAAAGGCCTTAAACGGTTAAAGGCTGGCGAGCACGATTTATTATTTTTAATTCTATGATATTTCTCTGCAAAGTGGTGGCTTTGCAGGGCGCGTAGTATCTTATTTTCAGCGAACTGAATATCATCGGCGGTCACTGTAATAGTGCTGCGGCGAGGCAATAATTTTGCGAACTTACATATGTATGCGATAATTCGTAGAAGCCTACTCCAGGAGGACATTATGTCCCACAGGCGCGCGACGGTGGACAAAATGGAGCGCTTAGTGCACTTCACTTCGTCGGGAGCGGAGATTTTAAAATAAAAGGCGTTATTATCTGTAGACCAGTGCAAGCCTAATATTTTGTGTTGCACGGCCTTATCAAACTCCACCTCAGAGGGAAGTCTGTGCGAAGCGGGGAGATTATCTAGGACAGATCGACTGTTGGACGTCTTGTCCTCGCGCACAACTCCATGATGCGGTATGACGTATATAGGAGTGGGGTCATGGAGATCGTACAGCGGCGCGGAAGCAATATAATCTTTTGCGAGGTAATCTTGAATGACGTCATCATATGCCGACCTAAGCTTAGGTGAAGCTTCTAGCTTTCTTTCGAGGCATAAGAAACGCTTGCGAGCGGTTTCGAAAGAATCTCCGAGAGAATAAACATCGTCGTTAAATGGTAGGCCAACAGTGTATCTACCAGTAACGCGATCGCGGGTCGTAGTTGATTTATAAAATTCTTCGCATTCAACATCGGCGGGATGAAGAACGGGCGGCGCGGAGGGAAGCTCTTCGAGCTCCCAAAATCGCCTGACTAATGAGTCAATAGCGGCAGGCTCTTGAACGAGGCAACATGTCAAGGCCTGGTTGTTAATGGTGTGGGTATCGTGGGTACGGAACCCATAATAACATACCCCAATACTGTGCGTAAAGCAGAGGGCGCCGACGAGTCGCGCGGGGCGTGAACTTCGTCGGGGAGAAATATATGCGAGAAGAGTTCAGCTCCGATCAGCGCGTCTATTTTATTTGGCATGCCGAAACTCTCATCCGCTAGCGGCACCCATGATAGGTGTGATAATACAGTAGTGTCTACCACAGCCGTAGGTAATAAATCGGTAATTTGATCAACAACGAGCGGCGAGATATTAAAATTAATGTTGTTGTCAAAGCGCGAATAAATTTTTAAATCGATTGAGTTAGTCTTAATAATTTTCTCAGCTCCACCGAACCCCTTTACAATAGTACGTTCAGTGTCATGAAGCTGTATTCCTAACCGATCGCAGCACTCTTTCGTAATAAAGTGGCTTTGCGATGCTGAATCTAATAGTACGCGAATAATATGTCGATCGCCTTTAATATCATACGCGACGACTTGAGCGGTTGATAATAAAATAGTAGTTTGTTTACTACGCGCGGGCGCATCATGCAATCGGTTATTATATGAATAGGTACATAACGCAACATCTGAGCGCGCGGGGGAAGGCTGCGGCGACCGCGCGGGGGTCGCGCACCTAGCGGTATGACTTTGGGCAGCGGTCGAAGGCGGAGGCTTCGACGCGGGCTCGGGGACTTCGCTGCCGGTCTCCACTCGCTTGAAGTGTAACATTGTGTGGTGCCTTTGTTTACAAACGCGGCAATTAGACTTAGATGAGCAATTTAAAACTCGGTGTTTTAAACTTAGGCAATTAACACACCCATTGTTATCCTTCACGCATTGGAAACGCTCATGAGCAGTCATCCTATTAAATTCCGAACATTTAAATAAATGCTGATGCGTTATATTAGTGCAAAGACACTTGCACTTTGAGTCGACCTTTGTACTCAAGTAGGTTTGGTACTTAGGCGGCGAGGCGTTATTATTATTATTACTAGAGCGACGATTATTATTATTATTATTTTGACGAGTATTCATTGCACCCGATGACCTAGGCTGAGTGCGTTCCAACACCTTAGCGCGGGAGGTAATAAAATCGACTAAGTTATCGAACGTAGGTATTTTGGAATCACAACTCAACTCGAAAGCGCGAACAGTATCTAAATCTAATTTCTTAAGCGCGATGTGAAGTATGATTAAGTCAGTCAGATTATCTAACTTTAGATTCTTTAAAGCGCGCACTGCACTTGTAAAGTTATCTGTAAATAAATCAAAGTTTGTCGCGGTGGCAGATTGTAAAGGTTTGAACTCAAACATTTGATTTAAATACGCGGAAGCGAGCATACGCTGATCTTCATACTTATCAATCAGCGTCTGTAAAAGAAGTTCGTAATTTTCAGCGCAAGGAGAGATACCTGCGCATGCGGATTGAGCCTTGCCCTTCAGCCTGCCTAGCAGATAGTACAACTTTTCGGAGTTTGTGAGCGATGGGTTATCATGAACGGTAGACTTAAAGCTGGCATAAAACAATGACCATGAGCGAACGTCACCCGAAAAGTCCATCAGTTGTATAGGCGGCAGTGTGGGACAAGCCTTATGTGCGTGTGAATCTCGCTTATCAGTTGGCGACAAATAATTTAATTGAACTCCCTTTATTCTACTATACAAATGCTCGAAAGCGACGAGCCCTTTATAGTTAGGTTTCGCGTTAGGATTCAATGCTAATAAGCGAGAATTATAATTATCTAAATTCGTTTCGAACTTAGTGCGAAGCGATTCGATCTGTGAAGAAGCGCCAAGGAAACTTTCCTTATCTGAGGACATATCATAGATATTTTGTAATATTTCGAAGATAGCTTCATATTTAGCCTTTGCAATAGCTAGTTGCGGATCTGGTACATCCTCTTCGTTATCGGAAGAAACCTTTTTTGGCGGCATTATGAAATGTAAGCGAATAATTTAGTTAAATTAATAAATTCAAATATTACGCGGGAGAATACAGTACGACGCGAATGATAATATTACGCGGGAAAATACAATACGACGCGAATGATAATATTATGCGGGAAAATACAATACGACGCGAATGATAGGCTCGTGACTTCGTGACTCGGTCGTATAATATCGAACAATTTACGATAACACGATTTTGCTAGTGCGGTAGATTATAGTAGGTAGATAGTAATTTATAAACTAATTAAAATATCACTTTTATGATTAATTAGCTTAATATTTTTTTGAAATATATTAAGTATTACATAGATATATATTATATCTAGGCGGGAAATCACGTAACTTAATTTGTTACGGGCGGTTTATGAAGAAAATAGTATGTGAATATTTTAATAAATAAGTAGGTATATGCGGGTTGATAAAATTAATATTCACAATGATTAATATTAATTCTCTTACTAGGGCCTATTAAGTAACCTAATAAGGGCGGCTGGATGGGACCAAACTGGACCATATGCTCGTAAGGAGCACTAAATGGTATCCGGCTCGAAGTGGCCACTAATGTTGCAATCCGGCTCGAAGTGGCCACTAATGATGCGGCTGGTATATGAAGATAATAAGTGGACTGTATTGTTTCGTGGTGCGTGCAATCAAAGGGCTAGGAAGAGAGTTGGATCGGGACATGCAACACCTACCTCGTATGCTGGTTGTGATGATGCAAATCCTCCAGGACGATGGAGACGGAAGCTGGTCCGCCGCACACTCGTTCTGGCTTCCAAAACTGTCCTTTTTCACCTCAATTGCACTCGCGGAGCCACACCATTTGTAGATTACAAAAGCACAATGCTTCAGCGGTGCGATATGGGAATAATCGGATTTATTGATTATAAATCCTCGCGGCGCGGTTTACGTATATCGAACGTTGCGTTCACTTCTTCATCTTGTATTTATGTGTGCGCCAGAGGGCGCTACTGCGTTGCGGTGTATGCATGTTTGTTGGTGTGGGTTCGGAATAGGAAACGCACCACAGATAACTAATGATTTGGCGCCACCAGCACCTAAAATCATAAATAATTATGCTGAGAGGCATTTATGTAATTAAGGTAAATAATTTGATTGAATTTGATATAATGTGATTAATGATTTTGTAAAGTACCTAAGTACGATTTAAGTACATATTGCAGTACTCTGTATATTTTAAACTGCTAAAGCTCATTTAAAATAACTTAATCCTAATAGTTATATTTATTTACACATTATATTAATATAAAAAAAGAGTATCGGTCCCTTTGGCAGGGTCCTAGGCATGCTAGTCAGCATGCAGTCGCATTACCTCGTTGTATGTAATTAATTAAATATAGTTTGATATAATATGACTAATAACTAGACACTAGTCTGAAATAAAAACCAGAATTTTCCAATAAATAGATCTCTAATTAATTAATTAATTTGAGGGTGGCTTTTGTAATTGTTGAGTCTTAGCGTATGATTTTAGACAATATTCATTGTAAGTAGTTTTAATAAGTATCTTCAGATTCTTTTTACATTCAATATGTGTCACAATAGTCATCATAGTCTACCTCTAAATTTATTTTATTACTTAAACATTTTAGTACTTGGTGGTATTGATATTTCCCTAAATTTTTATTAATATATATAAATTTACAATTACAATATGTCTTAACAAGCGACCCAATGTGATTGTTAAGCAAGTCGCTTGCAAGGTACTGTAGTACTTACAGATTATTTTATATTTAATGACTTATTAAGATAAGCTCTGCATTCAGAATATCAGAATGTTTTGTTTGGTATTTTGTGTAACATCTGGAAATTATAACTTAGCTTGAATCTATATCATATTGCTATTAATAAATATATAGAATATAAAGTTTATGTGCATTGCAAACCCAATAATAATAATTTATTTATACAAAAATATATTCAGCATTATTCACTATGTATTTCAAACGGATGTAGATCTAAGAATTATGTACATATCTGTTATTATTCATTGTTATTGTTACATAGTGATGTATTTCAAACTGATGTAGATCTGAAAATTATATACATATCTGTTACTATTCATTTTTATTATGTTACACAGTATTTCCAACAGATATATATATCTGAAAATTATGTACCTACATAGCTATTATTATTCCTTCTTATTATGTGATGTATTTCTAACTGACGTATATTTGAAAATTATGTACATAGCTATTATTATTCATTGTTAACATTTTACTCAACTCTTACTCAATATTGTATCTCGAACTCATATATTTTTCTTCTTACTCCGAACTAAGTATGAGGACCTACTCACTCAATCCGGATGACCGAGCTTGGCTCCGGAATGAGGACATTCCTAGAACAGAATGGCCGTCTGTTAGAAAATTAATAATGGTAATACCTACCAACGAGCGGGAGCGACCGTCATTCTGCGCTAGGTCGTGATAGCGTGAAGACGATTGATTTACCTAGTCGGTATTTTTGTAACAAATAGATATGTATATATAAGCAAGAACAAATAAATAAGTGTTCCAACTATGTGGAGTATTATTACTACTATTATCTACCGTGGTCTACAGGAAAGGCAACACTTGGAATACATTAATGTAATTTTCGTTATGTTACTCGTTGATAATATAGCTTGGTATAGGCGAAAGAATTTTATTGTGTAGTTTTTGAGTTTATTCATTGCAACAAACGTACAAAAAAATCTAATAAAATTAGTGTCAATTATTCTACGGTGTATTTTACAAAAACATAAATTACATAACATGCAAAGTTACTGCCAAAAATATCTATTTTTAGTAAACAGTTATGTTACGACATAGCAAAATGTTACAGGCCATAAAAATGTTATGATTCTCTATATCCTTACATTTGTGACGTGCGTTTTATTTATATACACTTTATTCTCCTCAAAGTTTTCTATGTATGATTGAAATATTTGATTTTTTTTATTTATTTATTTTTTTATTTCGTACGCGTTAAAAATTAAAATATATAAGTTACTATCTGTTGCACGCTACTTCGTCCGCGTAACTTTATGAAATCTTACTCGCTTCTACGATAATATAGCTTCCCAACAGTGAAAAAAAAATTCAAATCGGTCCAGTTTGTTTCGGAGCCTATTCAATGCAAACAAACACACAAATTTTTTCCTCTTTATGATATTAGTATACATAACGCGTGACATCTTTATCGCTGTATAATCAAATAGCTTTAGGGCATCTTTCACCATCTGTCAAGTAGGCTAAGCACCTCTTTCACACGTATATTATGGTGGCATACCCATTTCATAAGCCGGACTTAAAAACTATATGGGAATTTGTTGCTAATTTGTTGCTAATTTGTACCGAAAAAAAAATTTGTACCTCCATTAATTTACGAGAAACGACGGGTATGCTGACGTAATATTACGCTAGCATACCTATTTACGATATCTTGCACCTAGCGAGTCCATTCCAACGGCTTATTTTGTTGCTAATTTGTTGATCTGAGATAGGCTAGTTAGGTGTTAAAAAATGTCACCCCTTCAGAGGGGGTGAACTACCCCTATACATTAAAATTTGGAATAGCGAGCTCGTTGTAACGGCTTATTTTAATATTAATTTGTTGCTCTACGATAGGCTAGTTAGATGTTAAAAAATTTCACCCCTTCAGGGGGATGACGTACTATTACGCTAGCATACCCATATACAGTAAAGTCACCGGTAACAGGGGATAATGCAGCTGATATACCTTTGTTTGTGTGTTAAAAGTCTCAAACATTAAAAAGAAAATAATAAAAAAAATCGCCTATCGAAGGATGCAGTAAACCGAGTGCATAATTTAATAAAACATAAAATTATTTCTAAAAGTAACTAATCAACAATCACTTTACTTACTTTACTTTGGTGAAAGCCCTTAAACTTAGATCACTTATACTGAAGCTCGAATATACCTAGGGTAATATTACGTCACTCGCGCAATAACTTCAAAACATTTCAGTCACGTTCATGAAAATTGAAGTTGCTTGCGGCTCTTTCCATTCAGCTATCTTCGATTAGAATGGAAACGCTTTTATAAAATGTGACCTGTCAGTTTAAAAAACTCCAATGCACTTTAGAAATCTTTTGCAGTTCATGGTTCAGCCTTTCTCGACTTTTCCTCATAATCTTACACATTTAACAATCCTAAACATGTATAATTGTCCTTAAAGGAATGTTTATCTAACTGCATTTTTATAAATATGTAACGTCAATTTAGTTTCTTTATTAAACGATATTTTAACACATATTCTCTTGTGAAGTTTTTTTGCTTACATATGGAAGTGATTACTCTGTCACTTTCCCTACATTACTCTAACTGCGACACCAACTGAGAAAATATGGACTGTGGCGCCGCCACAGCGAGAGGGGCGTCCGATTATTTTAAATATTTAACTTTTTTTTCAGGATAAAATGTATTATATATGTTAATCCAGGCAATAAACTATCTGTGTGCTAAATTTCATCCAAAACTGTTAAGCTGTTTTTGCATGAAAGAGTAACAAACATTCATCTGTAATATAAGTAACTACATACTAGTTTATAATCCATTTCAGTAAGATCCAATATTCCTTGTTATCATAAAATTAGATACACGACATAATATTTGCATACAGTTTATATGGTTAAATTATATCAATATTATACCATGAGCAGGTTAGCACGCGAACTCACAACGACTTCCGGTACGTTATATTTCGCCAGCGATTTTCATGTGTAGATGAAGCTGATTTATTAAAGAAATTGTGCACCTTCTTTTCTACTGCACGAACAAACAAATGAATTTTTAAAAACAAGACTTATTTGAAGAGTCTTCAAATTCTACCAAACGAATTCTCGTAGCGCACTTTGTAGCATTATAACTTTATAACTCGTAGCAAAGTTCGTAGCACTTTGTAGCAAATCACGGCGATTCGAACAAAATAACTATAAATAGCAATTTTTCTCTGCAATCATCTCTTTCCATCAGTGAATCTATTATCAAAGTTCAGAAAGACTTCAAAGTCCAGATTGCGGAGAACCAGACATAAGCAGAAAGTGATTTAATTTTATAATATATTTACTATAATAAAAGTACATATGCAACAGATACTAACTAATATTTTATTATAATTACTTACTCTTGCTTATGCAATCTTTACATATTTTTTATGTTTAAATTACTTGAAAGTTTAATCTTTACTCTAAAAGAAAAGCATGCATATTAAGCCAACTTTCAAAAAGACTCGAATATTTTAAACTTCAAAAAACCAGCAATCCTGAACATACTTTGTAGCATTGAATAATTAAAATAATGTGAAAATAAAAATTTCACATTCGCTTTTGGTGCATACGTTATTCGTGTCGGTTTGCACACAAGTCGATTTGCATCAGGCTGCGTTTGGTTGCATGCAGCAAAACTCCGGCCTTGACCGGTCTGTTGCAGTAAGCGATTAATATATCGCTTAGCTTACTGCACGCTCACACCAACAATTATTTCTGAACTGGTGTTTAGTAGCCATAAAACATATTTTGTTTTTATTAAAACCAGTCACATAATTTAAAAAGAACTTATGTTAAAAATCAATAGCATAAAAAATTTAATGTAACCATACATACTACATATTTGTTTTTTTTTTAGCCAAGAAATAATATGACTAATCCTATTGGAAGAAATTGTATGAGTTAGCTATATATTTATCGACTACAAATATTTATAAAGTATCCTAGCGACCCAGGGTGCAATTTTATATATAAACATTTTCCTCGTTTATCTCTCTTTCCATATGTGTAATCCGAATTAAAATCAGTCTATCCATTCTCGAGATTTTGAAGTGTACACATACCAACTTAACATATTTTATATATAAAAACATTTTTGACATTGGAAATGTCTTTTCGTTCCCTTCAGTATAGGCCCCGATTTCACAAAAAAGTGCGATCCCCTTATATCTCGGAGAGTTGTGAAGATATGATATTCAAAAAGGCTCAAAAGACGTGTATTCATGAGAGCTGTAAGGTGCAAAAAGAATTTTCCAAAAAAATCAAAAATGAAAAAAGTTATGGTCGAAATAGTGAAAAAAAAATCTTTTCTTTTCCGAATTTTCGATTTTTGCGCTCGATATTTTGGAAACGAAGAATGATATCAAAAATTTGAGAAAAACTCCTCTGGACAATTTAGTCAGCTACAATTTGAGTCTTAAATAAAGAACTGAACGAAATCTGTGAATTTTTATTTAGTGCGTACAACCCATGCTGCATAATAATTCACATAAAATATACTTCTTGTAACGCTCGCTTTGAATAATTACTATAGTTAGCAATTCAACTTTTTTAACTAAGGATACACACATCTTACTGACGCTATTATGTAAATATGGACGCCATTATGACATATAATATAAATGGATAATTCTAGAAAGTTTACATTTAAATGTCATTACGTCAGCCAAACGATCTGTGAACAGTAAGCCCAGTGAGCCATACAAGCAATCCATTGCCTAACGGGCTTGCTCTGAACAAATATAATATAAAGCTTAATTCGGGGCGATTTTTGTTCTCTCTAGCCTTTCTCTAGCATTATTCTCTTGACCATGAACTAAAATAGCCTTGGCCCTTGTTGTCTAGTGAGCTGTCAAAAAAGATATTGCTTTGTCATAAACACTCTTAATACTTGGGAGCATTCTTTTGGTTAGAGTCTATTTATTTGTAAATCATATTACTTACATCCAACTGCGAGTTAGGGGTTGACAACTTTTTTTACGCATGTGTCCTTGCAATATTTGCATTTCTCTAGAAGATTTTTATGTAAAAAAAACCGACGCCAGGCAGCCAGGCCAGGTAGTGGTTACCGTAGCCTATTAAAGCAAGCTACGTCACAGGTACCCAGTAATAGGATTAAGGATAATGGAATAGGATGGGGGATAGAGAACAGCCTAATGTTTTATATAATTTGCTACAAAACAATAAATCATTACTTACTATACGCAAACATACAACATTTGTATACATTTAAATATTTTCAATGATATACGAGAGTGATGACACTTGTATTGGACATATTGTATTGGCTCGTTAGATTGTAGCTAACGGGCTGTCTGACCAATACAATTTCCTATAGGAAAATGTCACGGACAGGTTTCCTTTACGGTTAAAGCAAATAAATTATTTGAAAAAAAAGGCGCACATTCTCTAAAGGACCAAACACTCTAACGATCGATCTTCAGCTTTTTTATAAACTAGCTGGTGCCCGCAACTTCGTCCGCGTTGAAAAAGAAAAAAATAGCCTATCCTGTGTCCTGTACGTCTAAATGTTTATCTACCAAGTTTCATGAAAATCGGTTAATTCGTTTAAGAGTTATGGAGAAACTAATAATGCAAAAGGAATTTTTATTGTCAGGCCTTCACGCCTACTCAACCGATTATTACGAAATTTTGCATACCTACATAAGTACATATTGTCAGTGATATAGAAAAGGATATACTTGAGGTACTTTTCCTCTCAGAAAAAAAAGTACTGTTACCGAGGGAACATTTAAAATAAAAAATCGAATAAAATATGAAAAAGGGCGAGGGCGAAGTCGTGGGCAACAGCTAGTAAAAATATAAGTAAAGAGATTTACAAAAGATCTCAGTGTAAGGTAACCTTTATAACAACCTTTTTATAACTCAATAGGTATGCGATAAGAGTCGTTGAAATTGTTTGTTTCAGAGATGGAAATCGTGCCCGAGGGGAAAAACTTTCGACTGGTAACAGAAGACGAGATCCCAGAAGTGGCCAATGAATTAGTGCAGTATATGCCTGAATCTCTAAAGGTATATCTCCACTTTACCCATAATTTTTATTTAATAAACCAGCTGATTAATCTATTGTGTTTGACGTCAATATTCGATGGAATTGTTTAAATCGTCACAGCTAGGAACTTTGGATGGGGAAAAGAAAAATGGCGTTTTTACTTTTTCCGGGCAGTTTCACCAACTTTTCTCTTCATAAAAATCTTCTTTGGACTTCAACGAATATTTGAAAAAATAATAATACAGGAATTAATCCAGCCGTTTATAATCGTATTATTGAACCACATAACAAAATATTACAAGATAAGGATTACAAGATATATTATCTTAATGAATATGTTGCTAATTTCTTTGTAACCAAACCAAATTTTGAAATCTCTTTAAAAGTTGCGGAAACCTGCGGAAAGTTCATTAGATTTTATAAATATAGATTACGCAAGCGTAAATAATCATAAACGCGACAAATAGCTATGTATATGAGCAATGTCGGTGACGTAGGGAATAACTAGGTATTAGCTATTTCCATATTAACGACATTTAGGCCTCGTTCGCACGGGAGTTTTATAAAGCGTTCGGGGCTTGGAGTTTAAAATGGAGCATAGACGAATAATAAAACTCCCGACGTAAAAAAGCGCCCGCGTTTGAACACACAGCCTAGAAGACTTATGGTCTATTCGAAACGTCATACATCAACGCTTTTAACACGTGTTAAAAGCGTCGAAAAAGCTCTCGTGCGAACGTGGGCTAACATCCGCTGAGAGTTTTCGTTATGTCTCCCATTTGTTGCTACTATGCTTCGTGGGTTAGTTAAACGTAGGGTTAAACTTTATAAATCTTGAGCAACAACTTGTTATTTACGCCAATACTGTTACATAATATAAGCGACGTTCGATTCGTGTTTTCACGAGGCTTTTAGGCGACCTAAATTATCTTTATTGGAAGATTTTTAGCCCAGATATTTCAAATCGATTGTGTGTGAATTTTCCCTGAAATTAGTACCGCGTTAAATTTTTACTGCTTTGAAATGTCTGGGTAAAAGAAGGTTTTAAACAAAATAGTCTTTGATTAATACTGACTGTATATAATCAAAGAAAATAGTATATTTCAAGAGTTTAATACTAGCAACCCGCCTCGGACTTCGTACAAATGTATTTTTTTCTACACGATTCTTCCTTGTTTATAGCTCTTTCCACTAGTGAAAGCTATCAAAAAGCTATCAAAAGTATTGGATATCAAAATCCATATTAACGATGGGTTAGAAGAACGATGGTTAAATTGGGTGGTTTAGAAGAAGTTAGCGGAGAAATAGACGGTACTGGACAGCGACTTTATTTTATAATACAAAAATATAATATTTCGATGTTTATTATAATTTATAATATGTTTATTATATTATAAATCTTTACACAGTATAATTTTAAGTCGCTCTCCTTGTTTGTATGTATGGCTGCTAACTCCTAATGGTTTAGGATTCGCGGTTGTGGTAGGATTCGATTTTCACCATAATTTAGTAAGTTTTTACTAAGTTTTCACATAATAATATATAATAAAACCTAATTAAGTTTTTTCTGGCTATATATAATAGATAGAGGGATAGTGTAGGTATAAATGTAAGGTAGGAAATCATGAAATTAATTGTTAATTAGTAAAAAATTCTGTTTTCAGTTTCATCAGACGATTCAAACATATCTAAATAACAAGGTGTGGGACTTCCATTTTTATGTAGCGAAGAATTGGCCTGAGGACCCCATTTGTCTACATTTTCCTGGCTGTACAAGTACGGTAAGCATAATTTTATTTGCCATCCTTATTCCCATATACTTAACCACAACAAGCTGACAACAAGTTATGATTTATTAACATTTATTCAGGTGTTTGAAGATCACCAGCTCATTTCCAAGTGGACGAAGGGATCTTACTAACTTCCAGCACAGGTTTGATTGATGTGAAATTTTGTATAAGTTACTTCAGTGGTATTTCCATGACATGTTAACATCTACCTGATGCTGCAGCATTAAGTAATCTCCTGAATAAACAACTCCTCAGCAACTTACAGTAGATATAGCATGTTTGAGCTTAATAGAAAGTTTTGTTAGTTTATAATTTTAATTACAGCTTGTAGTTATGATAATTTTAATATATATTTTCCAGCCAAACGGACTCCCATACGAAAGCGTAACGGTGTTCTGTCCGTCCGAGCGCGCGGAGTTGGTTGATTTGCTGACGTCAGAGGACGTCCTCTTGGATCTGACTCAACCTCTCTACCTGAACTTCACTCACGAGGCGATCGTGAATCGCTTCGAAAGGCATTATGAGGCCCACGACAAGATTACCGGCGACGTATATGTCTGTGATAACCCACCAGCGGACGCCGACACTGACAGGTGAAGTCTATTGTGGAACTACTAGGTTGGCAACCTAGTAGTAGTAGGTAGAAAAATGGTTTTGAAGCCACCGAGACATGAATTGAACTCGATTAGAATATTCATATAGTCTAATTTAGTCTGAATTTACAAGAAGTATATAAGTATTGTGAAAATCATAATTTTGTTTCATCATCATCAAAATGGGTGGGTCTCAAACGGTCTAGAACGCAATTTGACTAGTTGTAGTTTTGCTTACAACGCAATACGGCTACTATGTAAAATACCTAATTCTTATATTGACAAAAACGCAAAACGACTAGTTAGTATAATTCCTAAATTAATTAACGACTTAAACGCAAAATGCCCGGACAGGTAACTGCAAAAGTTTAGTATTGCAAAAATGCAGAGTATCCTATTGTTTCCTATTATCAATCATCATCAATACTCAATACTAATAATAAATCTGTAAGTGCAGGTATTGTATGTATGTTCCTCCATAACTCTGATTTTCATGAAAGTTGGTAGATAAACATTTAGACGTACAGGACACAGGATAGGCTACTTTTTTCAACGTGGACGAAGTCGCGGGCGCCAGCTAGTAATTAAATAATATCAGTTGTGTGCACTTCATTGAAATCTGTTATGGCTGAGTTGGAATAACGACAGCAGTCCAATCTTCAACATCCAAATGGTGAACTGCCACCGATGGCACGAAACGGAAGAAACTTCCGACTTGTGCCACTATCAATTTTAATGGGCTTTGGTTTACTGTAGACATTCAGTATAATTATTTATCAAAAATTAATAATACATAAAATAAATTATATATGTATGCTTGTATTCCATCCCCCATTTCACTCTGATTGGCAGAATAATAAAGTACCTATTCGGTTATAAGTAAACTATCTTTGTGCCAATATGTGTGACAACGAGTCGAGTATAGATTCTGTTTGCAATTGTACATGCAAAAACAAAACACAGAACTAGGCAAAATGCGTCTTTGTCATTTTGTGTTTAGGGTGTTATGCGTTTTAGTATCTTTAAGTTTTAGACGTATTACGCGGTAGGCATATTGCGATGTAAGCAACATTACAAACTAGTCAAATTGCGTTCTAGACCGTCTGAGACCCACCCATCAAAATTTCATCATTAATTATTACATTAATGATAACCATCTTTGATATTACTGACAGTATAAACAATTAGAAAAAAAAATAGTTTTCACCTATATTTTGTTTTGAAAGAACGTTATCTATGTAATAACATGTTCAATGTTTTCAAAACATTTTTAAACTCAGGTATTTTTTTTACATTATCGCCATAATAGCAGATACAAGCCCATTAAAATCAAAAATAGAAAAACAAGGATCACTTTTTTGAAGTGAACGGTTCTGGATACAAAAGGCGTTCTGTAGTAGAAACATGTTAACAAATAGAGGAATTTGTCCACAGCCTGCCACCGGACGTGGAGCTAGTTCGACTGCAGCCCGAACACATGAAGGCGGTGCACGATTTGTATCCGGCCAGCGACATCGAGTGCCGCGAAATATTCGAGAAACTGGTGGCCGAGTTGCCCGCGTACGGCATCTTCGTGGAAGGTCAGCTGGCCGCTTGGATGGTGCAGTCGTACTACGGGGCGATGTTCTCTATGCAGACGAGGCCCGAGTTCCGCAGGAAAGGCTACGGCATCTATCTGGCTCGGCGGCTGACCCGAGAGGTGTACGCGCGCGGATATAAGCCCTTCGTCGTCATTCGTCCCGAGAACGACGCGTCGCGTTCGCTCTACTCGAAACTTGGTTTCGAGAAGCGTTTCCGAACGGTGCGAGCCGTTCTACGTCCCCGCTAAGCGTTCGAGTTGATCACTAGCAGATTTTATTTTTTTAAGACTTTTGAGAATCAACTTAGCTTGCGATCTTCGGTCGCTTAGACAATTTTAGTAGTAGCTTTAAGATTGGAACGGCTAAAGCTCTCCTATTCGCGTGCTTTGCGAATATTTCGTCGGCAGTTTCTCTCGTTTCGTCTTTCATTCCATTTGGATAGATTCCAGTGATCTTTGTATTCCTTGCCAATAACTTATACATAAAATTGTACAAAAAACATGAAGTTGAGCCCATATCTGTGATTTCTTGCATTTGAAATTTCGCATTTCTTAGGATTTTAAAATTCTACGGAAAAAATTTCTCCGTAAATAGTTAAACTGACATTATCGATATAATTAATAAAATATTTATCAATTATATCGATCCTGTGATGTTGCTTGTGTTTTATAGGCGACGGTAGCCAGCCACATACCATCAAGTGGATCGTTACCTTTTCTGACGACCGTAACATAAAAAAAAATTCAGATGAATAGAACAAGACTACGACGAAATTTTCTCAAGTATATAGGGCCTCAAGCGAAATTTTCTGCTATTACCTAATCTTTTTAAGATTCACTCTATTTTACCTCTCGTGACGATGACAACGAATCGGTATACTTTTGAATTGAATATACACAATAGTTAATAGCTAATGCCTTCTGCGGTTCAAGATGGCGGACACGAGAGCCGTAGCCGTCCCCGAATTCTAAAACTGTTCAGAACTTACTATAGATACTATGCCAAGAGTCATGTTGAAACTTGTCTAAATGTAGATGTTATTAGGGATTTGTTAATAAAATTGAATGCACGAAGAAAAAGACTGTGTAGGACAGAGTTCTAGGGCAGGGATTGTCAACCTTTTACTAGTGGTGCCTTCAATATAATATTTTCATAATAATATTAGACTACACTACAAACTAAAAATTCTATTAACATCAAAATTACAATAATGATACATTCATATTAATGTTTTTTTTTTCATTCTATATAAATCTAGCAGTAAAGCTCAATCAAATTAAATGAATGATGAAACATTTTTGTCTATCACAGGTGGATCCACCTTAATTAAAAATTGCGTTAATTTTGATTGTGCTTTAAGTAACTAACTAAGTTAGTTAAATAATGGTTTGTTTTATAGTTTTAAAAATCTGAGCCGTCAAAGACTTGTCTACTGGTTTATTTTATGTTACTGGTTATGTATGTTAAAATATGCACTAAGTACTTTTACAAATATTAGTTAGTATTTTTACGTTACAGAAATCAAAATAGCATTTCATACTACGATTGAAGGTATGCGATTACAAAATAATGCGTGAAAAATAAGAGCAATGCTTCAGCCGATAAAATCTGATCACTTTAGTAAAAGGTTGGAAACCCCCGCCCTAAGGGTTCTTGGCATAGTCAGCTTATATCGCAATAGGCGAACGCTTCATTTCATAACCACTCGTTGATCGAGCGGATACTGTTCTATCTCATGATTTATAAACGTTTGGGACCCGATAATATCTGTGTGATAACTCGTATAGTTGATAATGGACATGAGAAAGAAAGGTAGCCGACTTTGCATACTGTATGTAAGCACAAGTATTTTTGACGAAATGATTCATTCAAAGCACCCTTAACAATATTACTAATTATTTATTAAAGACAGTGTGTCAAACACAGATCTTAAGTTTTTTTAAGAAGTAATATTAATTATTATGTTTGTATTAAGTATTATATTCTTTAGGATTATGTATCTAAGCGAAAATGTATTTTATTATCCTCAGCATTTATATAACTATCTATTTATAATTGATGACTTCGAATAATAGTTAAAGGAATTCCTATTTTAGCGTTTTAATTTTTTTTAATATATTTAGTACTGGCCTTTTGATCTCATTCTACTTGTTGGTAATAAAAAAGAAGGTAATGCTTACAAAAAAATGACCGATACGAGTAGATAGATGTTTATATTATGTAGCTTTTTCAACCTGTTTTTTTTACATAACGAAATACTTACAATATTGGATTTAGATAACACAAACTTTGATATGAAAAAATGTATGTTTGTAGGTAGGTAGGTATTTTAATACGGGAATGTAAAACTATTACGAATTGGGCGAGTAAAATTTAATATGCAACTAATTATCATAATATTAATAAAATTGATCAACGACTATTAGTTAAAACGATCAAATATCACGAAAATTAAATTAAGTGGTATTTGTTAGTTTTTTGGCGTTGATTTAGTCTTCCTGGACATAATTTTTTTTAAATGGTAAGTTAGTCGAGAATGACACGATTTTGATGATAGGTAACAATTGAAAATTGTTTTATCAGTTTACACATAAAAATTAAATATATTTCAAATGTACATTTTATGATTATTATTATTTTTTAAGCATTTCTAAGAATGTAGGTACACAAAAGTTCAATGAAATTAATTTTTACTTATAGCGATACCTTTTTAAATTGTTTTGATATTGGCAACATTGTGTAAACGTTAAATTTAAATTTAAAAATTATTGCTCAATACAAGAGCTTCCATCTCAAAATTGGCTTTGATTTTCAAAGCAAAATTCAAGGCCATCTTAAACTATCTAGTTATTTTTGAACAAAAATACCTTTTTAAAAAAAAAATAGCACGGTCATAACATAATGTTTGAATGAACCTTATTATTGCTTACTTTTACCATGTACTTAAAGTTTATGTTTTAGACAAAATAGTTACTCGATTTTATTCGAATGGTACAAAATTTAATGTTGAAACAGAATCGGCAACTATTTTCTCGCAAACATACTTATCGCCATGACACATTGCAATCATGCTAAAGCTTTCCTACTCTATAAGTACCTACATGTCGGTTAAATAAGTAGTTTAAATTTTTCTGAAATTATTAAATTATAAGAAACTTTTCTCAACACTTCCTTCTATTAAAAAGGACATTATTTTCCGTCCTAATGTTCCGCTGCGAAAAAAATATTTGAGCCGTTCACTGAATATATATTGAATTATAGACATGCATTTGTGATTCGCAGTGAAACTGTTTATACGCAGATTGAAAAAAAAAATGCAATATATTTTGATTATAAAATTAACGAAGCGACAGTGTCCTGCAGCAGAATAAAGAATGTAGTGTCCATTCTGTATTGTTTAAAATTTACCTTACAAAGGTATTGAGATGAATAAAAACATAATATGCAAAAAAATATATATCTTTTATTACTATATGAACTTTCCTGATTATATACCTTACTGGACCACTTTAGTGCTCGAGTATAGTAAAGCCAAAGAGACAACGCAAACAATGTCTGTCCTTTTCCCTCACAAGAAGCGGCAGGCGCTATCTGTCTGTATCATGGTATAGGAAGCCATCTTGATCACCCTTGGAAGTTTGTTTACATTCTTTGCGATGTCTCGTTGGCCTTCCTTTAGATACTGCTATATTGTTTAAAAAGAGTGGATAGGTAGAGTTTCAATCATGGTCATCCTACGTAACCTTTAACCTTAAATAAACTTAAATCCCACATAACCTTATGTCCCAAACTAGCTACGCGACTTCGTCCGTGTATATATTATAAATTGAACAAAAAATTAAATATGCAGGTAGCTAATAGATTTAAGCTTAGGGCTGTTCGCTCACATTGTCAGGCGCACAAGATAAAAATATATCCTCAGAAAAATATCCAAAGATGGGTCGTGCGATACCTACTCGTGTCATCAAAACTGATACTTACCACGACGACTTACCATGATAACAAAAAGCAATAGGTAGATAAGAATTGAAACAAAATAATTATAATAACGGTTCCTTTACCTATATGAAAATTTGATTTCTGAAAGAATAAAATGAAAAAGAAATTAGTTGAAAAAAGACAAAAAATATTTGAAACGAAACCTGCGCTGCGACTGCGATCAAAATAAAATTGTATCATTTAAAAGTTTTAAAGGATAATGAAAAGTTATTGATCCTTTTTTCATTAGTTGTCTATGCCTATGTTTTTGTCTACGGTTTTTGTGGCTGTGTACCATAGTGTTCATACCACAGAGCACTATATATACCTACGAGGTGATGCTCTTTGGCCTGTGTTCATGTCACTGATCTCTAATATCTCTGGATGGGCTGCTGTCAAATTATTTTTATATCTATTTTTTAATTGCCAATTTGGCGCTGTAGGCTATGGAGTGTAAGTACATGGAACTAAAACTAGTGATGTCCGTATGATAGGGACACAAATAAACTTAAACACTTAGAAATCAACAAAGAGAATAAAACGTGAATAAAACAGACACTATTTACTTATCTATGGATTAAAAATACACAAACGTCAAAATTAGTTCCCGTACTTACATACGGCGGTGCTTCAAAATGGTACACGGAAGTATCTGTAATTTGTATGGGATAACCCATCCAGAGGTATATTAGAGATCAGTGGGTTCATGTACTTCTTGGCCTGTGTTTCATTTTCAAACATTCATTCATCAATGACATGTTTGTGACCACTTTGTGACTCAAGGAATATAGTACTCTCTTCTCTACCTACACTCTCTATACTCTAAAGCGAGATTGTGAATTGTGACTAAGGAGCGTAGAGATAAGGAGCGCCATCTTACATGGGTGTTAAACTGAAAAAGTGGCAACTAAATCCGATAAATGTAGATGGCGCTAGTGTGAACAGAGAGAGTTTGAGAGTATGGAGAGTATGGAATGAATGTAGCAGTAGTTGACGGAGTGAAGTGCGCCGAGTTGAATTTTGGTTGAATTGTTTACTGTCACTAGGCTCACCAGCGCCACCAATTTATCATCCTTCGACGGACACTTTTAATACTCAGAGATTGTGCTCCTTATCTCTACGCTCCTTAATTGTGACTTTGTTTGTTGACTGACAGCTTCATTTCATTGGACAGCCACAGCCAGCTTTGACTTGCTTGACTTGACTGACTTGGCTGAGTGCTCATGTGCTGTTGTGTGTTTTTGTGATTTTGTAATTCGTTTCAATTTAAAAGAGGTAAGTTTAATAGAAAATAGCGTGTTTTAAATTATTATTAAAAATTAGTTCTGCACAGGTTTTGTACTACGATTTAAAAAAACTAAAATTTACATTGAATTTATCACCGACCTAACCTGTTGCCTATACTAAGTTACGGGCATCATGATAAATTAATAAACTTTACCTATGTATAGTTTTTATCGCAAATACAAGAAAGTTTAATGTACTTAACTGGTTTTTGTGTAACAGGATTTTCAAAATGCAGCTGCATATTAGAGGACAGTCCACATATGTCCTGGATGTTGCTGGACAAGAATCCATTGGTCAAATTAAGGTATGCCAAATGCCAATGTCGTCTATTTATAATGATTATATCTGTATAGCGCAAGCAAACTATTTAGCAAATTATTCAGTCGGGTATGAGTGTAAACATGTAACCAGTTGGACTTGTAACATAAAACCAAAAATGACTTGTTTTCTTTGATAGGACTTAACAGAGTATACCAGTAAATAGAGCGTAAAATACTTATTCCATAAAGTGATACAACTTAATTGTAAATATTTTCATTTTCAGGACCGCATCCGTACACTTGCTGGAGTTGAGGATGAAGATTTGTGTCTGTCACTATGTGGAGCTCCCCTCGAAGACACTTGTCTCGTAAGTGAACTCTCAAGTGCAGAGTTGGACCTCACAGTACCATTGCTTGGTGGTAAAGTTCATGGTTCTTTGGCTCGTGCTGGTGAGTATATTTATAGTATTTGAAAGAATCTAGTATAACCATTAACCGCTAATTATCTGGGGAGGAGGATGTGGTAGGTCGATTTCCATGAAAAGGGAAAATATGGAAGCACTCGAACGATTCATTTTAATAACACAAATAATAAACACATATTTTATTAGTGGTCAGTATGTACTTGATCTAGTATCCCTAGCTTTGGATTCTTAAAAAGGTGACCAAGATAGCGCCAGCCACTTTATGTGTATTTTATATGTGAAATATATAAAATAAATTTATTATTTTATGTGAATTTTTATGTGTGAGGGAAAAAGACAAAGATAATCACTCAATGTTGTAAATCTCAGAATGGATCTGGTATGTTTACATTGTTTGCATTTTCTCTGCGGCTTTAGATACTTTGGGGCAAAAAGTACACATTACTATAACTGCATTTGAAGTTTATTATAAACTGATCCTCTAAATGGAGGCAACAAAGCTACTATTTTAGTGGAAGAAGTCATTTACACTTAAAAAGCAGTCTGTTACAATAGACATTTAAAAAAACTGAAGTTAAAAAATATTATTTCTTATAAAATGCTGGGTGGTGTTTGTTTTCTGAGCTTTTTATAAATAATGTGTGTGTTTCTTATATAAATAACATTTGATTACTAGCTATGTTGTGAAAAATATATTTGATTGTTTAATAATATGATAGCTAAGGAACTGTAATGTTTTCAGGTAAGGTAAAAGGACAGACACCCAAGGTGGAAAAACAACAAAAGAAAAAGAAAAGGACTGGCCGAGCTAAACGCAGAATTCAGTACAACAGACGGTCAGTTTCATGTCAATGATCTTTGTATACAAAAATTTAGCATCCATATGTTTGTGTCCATAAAACTCAATTACTAGCAGATGAATTGACTTGAAATTTTTACACATTGCATTTTGACACAGATGAGTGTTTTCATAAACTTTTTATTCCAAAGTTCCAACAGAAACTATAAAATAAAAGCAAGGAGTGGCCGGGTTCAGCTCTTTAGCTAACAATTGTATGAAACTCTACTCAAAATGTTCTCATTTTTCTGATAAAAAATAAAGATCTGGTAAATTTTTTATGAATATTTATTTTTGTATAAAAATTATCCAAAAATAGGTGTAATAAATTGTTTTCTTTTTTTACAGCTTTGTGAACGTTGTCCAGACATTCGGTCGACGCCGCGGACCCAACTCCAACTCATAAATTATAAAATTTAAGTAAATACTTAAAATGCAAATATATCTAATAATTTAATTTGTTTTTATGATTTGTTTTATTTCTTGCATTCTCTTCTGAAAGCGCTAAATCTCTTAAAACTTGCCTCAAACTTCAAAATATTAAATGTGGGTTTGGATTTCGCAATGGTGATTAAAGAGAAAGAAAAAGTTTTCTTTTAAAAACTGAATAAATATATTGCAACAATACATAGATATACCTAGCAATTATTGAATAAAAATAATATATTACCTACTTATTTGGATATAAAGTGGTACAGTGGTTTCGGCCAAATTGTAATTAATGCTTAGTATGATCGGATGGTCTTATATTTTGGTGCAGTGGAACTCCCGAGTTATATGTCCGAGAGGTGGAAGAAATACTTTGTACTTCCATTCTTGTTGCTCTTTTTTCGCATCCAAGAATCACTGCTTTTTTTCCGTCCACTAGATGGTAGGTGACTATTGTCGCCAATAACACAAGCAACGCCACATGTGCTGCAGTGCGCGTCCCACGGATAACAGATAAGGTTTAAATAGACTTAAGTCCATTTCCCTATCTCTTAAGTCCTTGCTTGCAGATAGTGGCGCAGTTCTACCTATACAAGAATGGCGGAAGTAAACGTAATTTTGAACAGAAGGATTATGAAATGAAGTATTTAGCTCAAATATCAGAATTCTAGGTACTAAACTAATATTATAATACGAAAGCTTACGAGAATGGATGGAATTTAGCACTTGATAGTTTTATATATGGATTAACACAGGGTCTATGGGGTCTACTTTTTATCCTGGGAAAATGTTAGGGTTAAGAATCCCGAGGGATCGTCTAAAAATAAAAATTGGATGCCAGCGCCACCGTCGTCACAGCGATAACAATGTCAGACAGATTTTTGTCTCTTTTATCGAGGTGGACGAAGTCGCTGGCACCAACCAGTATAACATAATTTTCTTGTTGATGTTATGGTGATTGGCTCATTGGAGTGAAATGAAATGAAGTTTCCTGTGTACTAGCCCCTTTTTCTGTGTTAATAATAAAGTTATCATACACAAGTTAACTGGGGCCCTAGACAAGTTGCATTCGCTCCGTAGCGATTCGCTATTGAGTTCGTCAATCGTTTCCGAGATAACGAAAACAATTTCCTAGCCAAAGTGACACTACGATCGTTATCGTTGTGACGAATGGGTTCATTCGCTAATAAACGAAAATTGGCTATGGTTGCGAAGTAAATATCACAATTAAGCCGTCAATATTGTTGGAAGTATTTATTGGAATAATACTAACTAGTTTTAGAAAATAAAATAGTTTAAAAAATAGATTGGGAGATGATGTTATGTTTTAAAGATTATGTTTACTATTGATTTATAAGTTATGTAAAATGAATGTGAAGAGTATTGTAATTGAATTATGAAAATATAGAGATATGTGCGCACTGAAGATCGAGTTTTTCTAATAGTTAATGGATCCCATATAGTGTATAGTGATGAGTAATAAGCAGAGAATGAAATACTAGACCAAAACAAAACACTGAGAACTCCAATAACAAGTATCAAATGTGCTCACAAGTGAACTCGTTTTTAAAAGAACAAAACAAACAAAGAAAACTTTCACATCATTTGAAATGACTCAAAATTCAAAAACATCTACCAGCTAAGCCAAATATTCATGGAAAAAACTCCTGTTTTTTATTTGGCAGCCTGGTGTATGTAATGAGTTGCTAATTAATATGTAGGGATATACTTAACCTTCTTGTACTTTTTAATCCAATAAGACTGACAATGTTGTTCAACTATGAGACAGATTATGTTTTTTCAAGTTTTGCACAATATTTATCAAAGGTGGAATACCCCAAAGGTATTATCGACTGAGATTTATTTCAATGATAGTTATTTAGGGTTATGTTTAGTAAAACTTATCTACTTAATACTTCCTAACTTAATATCTTCAATATTAAAATTGAGAGATGATTTTTACTATTCAAATTTTATGTTTGCTTAATAAAAAGTTGTCTGTGTCATAATTTTATTTACCCTGACTCTTATAATTACTTACATTACCTCTATATATATAGTTTTGTTTTAAATTGTAAACAAAAACAAAACAATTTTTATATATTTTTATTATAATACAAAGTAAATGTAAAAATATGTAACAATAAAATAAAATTGTGAACTTCACGTTTCATTACACATGACTCACATATTATGGGTCAAGTCATAATATTTCCAAGTTTGCTAATCAATTCTTCTTGATTTGGGATCTCTTGTGGTGTTTGTGGAAACACTATCCACCTGCTACCCATACAATTATGGTTGAGGGTGTTAACAACCTCTCTGATGTAGATACTTGTTGTCCTTTGCGTAAGATATTGGCCCTGAAAAATACAAAAGGCAATTTAATAGGCACTAAAACCAAATTTATAATTTATTAATTTGTTGCAGTCATCGATGGTTGCAGTTTATAATTTTAAGTGACACCATCATAATAATACGTAGGTACCTATCATTACAATAAAATTAACATTTTTATTAGAAGTTAAAAAGACGATTAGGTTTTATATAAGCTATCATTGCTTTGGTTATGAGTTATGACTAGCTAACTGTATGTAGGTAATATAGGTAATCAAATAGGTAGGTTTATTAATGTGAAATTTCTTACCTACGTTTCAAGGGGGAATTTCTTCAGACCCTTTTAAACCGCTGAGCTTTTAGGTCGTCACATAATTTTCTAAGTTATTTTATTTAACCGAAAATGCTGAGTAAGCAATAGTTCCGGCATATCGTGTATTTTTTCCATTTGTCGTCGCAACTTAAACCTCCTTTGGCGCCTCAACCAGTTTTGTTTTGTGCAGCCCACAATAAACGTAGAAAATGCATTTTTAAATATGTACTCTTTGATTTTTAATAACTTTACCACGAAAAATAACACTCGGCGAATGAATTGTGTCGATATCTACAGCATCTTGGGCTTCGTTACATTATCGAAGACGAAAACGAAAACGAAATCGAAAACGAACGTCAAAAGTGCCACTTGGCTAAGCATATGTATGGGAATAGCACTAGAACCCATTCGCTAATAAATCATTTCGATTCGAAAAGCAACATTTGTCTACCAACTTGGTTATCGAATTCGTCGTACCACGTGACATATGTCAATCCCATACATTTTTTATTTAGCGAACTTCGTTATCGTTTTTAAAATGGCACTTTGTCTAGGGCCCCTGATCGCATTGTAGAGGGATATTGAACTGATTGGCTTATTAGGTCTAGTTACCAGGCCATAAAATTTCAAAATAAATAAATAAGTGAACTGACATCTGACACTGACATATGCCAATAAAATAAAATGGCGGAGCATTGTCTTTGTCTTGTGTCTGCCGAACAAAATGTCAAGACATTTTTGTAAGTTAAGTTATAATATAAGTAAATTGTAATATTAACTATAACAACAAAATTGGAATAAATTGTAATCTTTATTTATTGTTTTGTTCGTTATTGATTCGATTCACATTCGAATTTAATGTAGTTTCATTAGATAACTGTCGTCAATATGACTACTCTTATAGACAAAATTGAACAGTTAATTAAAAGAGAGAAAACAACCCCTGAACGTAAACAAAAACCTGCTACCCAGAAGAGTTCTAGTGAGATATTATCTGAAATATTTAGTGCGTTAAATGCCGAACCGCCTAAAATTGAAGAGAGCCTTTCGAAAAAGAGTAAGAAAGGAAAAAAGAAGCACAAAAAGGAGAAAAAGAAACGCGCACGAAGTACCAGTAGCAGTAGCTCATACGATACCGACAATTCGCACAAGCATAAAAAACGGAAAAAAAGCAAGGCTAAGAAACGCAAAGACCGCGATCGCTCGAGATCACGCTCTAAAACACCGATAACAAAATTAAAACGGGAACGCCGTGATTCGTATAAACGCGATTTAACTCCTGAAGTAACAATAAAAAATGAAATTAAAAAGGAGTTTAAAACTGAAAAAACGGCGTCTTTAAAAGTGGAAGATCAAACCGACACCATAAACAGTATAGACGCTAATGCAATCCCTATGCCTGAATCCCCAGTAGACATAGATGATGACATAAAAGCCGAAAGACCGTCGGGAACGGACACAGACAAATCGAAAGGTAAAATTCAAATTAAAAATTTGAAATTTAGTACAGTTTTTGAGGAGACTGTTAAGCAAGCAGAAGAGGAAGCTCGAAAGAAAGCTGAAAAGTATGAGGATGGTGAATGCAGCCGCTCATCATCCAGTGAAGAAAAGGAAGAGGTGTCAAACTCACAGTTTCCAAAGTCTTCGGACCCTGGAGGGATATTAAAGAAAAAAGCTGTTGAAATCAAACCGTAAGTTCTTACTCTAAGACTAAATAAGTACCTGCCTAAAAAAATTTCCAAACCCAATCAAAATTGATTAACAGTAATGCTACATGCTACTTCACAAGTATTTCTACTAGTGTATAGTGAAGTGTTTTAGTTAAATCCCTAAAATTCATATATTTTTAATTGTTATAATAGTACCGAAGAGCCTGTTTCAAAGAAGTCTAAGTCTGAACACTCACACAAGTCATCTCGCAGGGAAAGAAGCAAATCTCGCAAAAGGTAAAAAATAAAATATACTTTCTATACATTAATTGAATTACATTCTATACATATACTGTCAGAAGTGTAGTTGCAGGACACGTGAACTGCTAACTATGGATTTTGCTGTTTTTAAGGTGATTTATAATATATTATTATTATTATTAATATAATTCTATCAGATCAACTAGCAAATCTCGCCGGTCTCGGTCCAGATCTGAATCAAAGAAACACCACCACCGTTCATCCTCAAAGTCCCGCAAAAGGTCTCGCTCCCGTCACCGATCCAGGTCGTCGCGTCGCTCTAGACATCGCTCCAGGTCAAGGTCCAGAAGAAGGTCTACGTCCAGAACTAGGCACAGGATCAGACATTCACCGAGACACCGGACTCGCAGGTCTAGGTTTGTATCTAATTTAAACTTTCATACCTATTTAACTTTTTTGGAATTGAGAGCACTTTAATATTTAGCATTGAAATTTTATGCACTCATTATTTTATGCACTCAGAAAGTCTGAATTTGTAGAAATAACACAAAATATAACACAAAGTGCAAGATTTTATTATTTTTATGGACGAAATACACAATCAGTCCATCGCGTCAAATTGTCTGACGTGAAGCCAAAATTTGATCGTGAATGATAAAAACTGATGGCTTGATGTCAAACACTGTAGGTATTTCAAATTGCGCCGTTGCGTCACGACAGTTTGTCGTCACGCCAAATGATTGATCATGTATTTCGTCCATTATGTTGAATTAAATTTATGAAAATCTTAAAAAAAGAAAAAATTGAGAATATTTTTATAATTGAGATATTTTTTTAAGACATTCCTAATAATTTTTTAAGGTAAAAAGATGAACAAAAGTGACTTGGTAGTAAAATTGGTAGAAAAATACGACTCACTAAAAACAAAATGTTACATTTAGAAACCATAATTTTCAGTTTTTCAACAAAAAATAGAAATAGAATTGTGCTATCCTGTTCCATTTTTGTTTTGTTTGTATTATTCTTGTGTGAATCACAATCATGTTTAGAGATTCGAGTAAAACCCTCTTAATGGATCCCTTGTTTTATAAAACAGTAGGTCCCCGAGCGGTGTGAAGTTAGCGGACAGCGAGAAGAAGCGTCTGCTGGAAGTGGCTCGCAGGAACGCCATCAACATGCTCAAGAACGGCGCAGTTCCCGCGGGAGCCGCAGTTCTGCCACCTCACACCAGGAACCAAGTCATGGCTGCCATTCAATCAGGAGGTAAGTGGACTTAAGATCGTCTCGATAGTTGAATTACCAAACATATCCATACTCATTTGATATTCATATATGAGTCATCCCACAAAATTTTGAGGTTAAATCAACCATCAAGCGCCATTAATAAAAATAAATAGTGTGTATAATTTTGTTTTTACAAGAAATGCAATTATATATGTCAGCTTAAAAAGCAAAATCTTAAAGTGTTTAGGAGATGTATTGTGTTGAAATATTGAAATAATGCAGCTACGAAAAAGGACAGTCATGTTGATCTTAAATCTTAAATGCAATCTTAATTTAAATAGATTCAAGAAATTTTATAATTTATCATTTCTAGGCAAGTCAGTGGATGAATTGACGGACTTTTGTAAGCACCTGTCGAAGAAAGAGGCTCTCGGAGAACTGTCGTCTGTGTCGTCGAACGACGAGGGCCTGAGCGAGAATGAAGACACCATCGCTTTCCATCATCCGTTCCTCGTTAAGGAGAAGGCGCCCATCGTTATGAATATAAGGGTATGAGTTTCGAAGCCAAATGTTTGTCTAGCAACGCTATGCTTTCCAGAACTCCAACTTTTTAAATTAACTTTTAAATTTATAGTTTACTCTTGTCTAGATATGGCAAGTAGTGGCAGGGTACAGTTTCGCAGTCAGTCGCCTTATTTTCATAAGAGTATCTCTTATACTCTTGAGTGTTATACTGTTCAGATTTTGTTTATAATGTTTTTTCAAATAAAATTGTATAATGTATCTTATCTTAAAAGTTATATTAATGTAACAGGCAAGTGGAGAGTCAAAGTAAGCTGAATTGGACAAAAAAGTTTTTTTTTATGGTTAAAAATGTACCCATACTGATTACATTTCCAACTAGCTGTTGCCCGCGACTTCGTCCGCTTCCGATCGCTTCAAACTTCATACGATTACCTGCTGGACTAATCTGAAGATTATCTGAATTCATCAAAATCGGTTCAGCGGTTTTAGAGTCCATAGTAGGGTATATACATACACACACACATATAGCCTTTTATATATATAGATAGATAGCCTATGTTACTTGCTGAAAATGTAGCTTTTCTATAAGTGTAAATTTTTTAATATTGTTCAAGTAATTTTTGAGTTTATTCATTACAAACAAAAATACAAATCTTCTATCTTTACATATTAAAATAATATTAAAAATTATATTAAACTAGATGCTGCCCGCGACTTCGCCCGCGTAACTTTGTAAATGATATACTAAAACCTTCCTGGAGAACCACTCTATCCATTGGTGAAAACTGCATGAAAATCGGTGCAGTAGTTTTTGAGTTTATCGCGAACAGACAGACAGACAGACGCGGCGGAGGACTTTGTTTTGTTGTATAATATGTAAGGGATATACATTAAATACAATATTGAATCTGATTACAGGGTGGAGCTCCACTGCCGGTGAAGTCAAACGCGGTGGCCCTCGCGAACAAGGATGAGCTCCGGATCCAGTTTCCAGTCTCATCGGGCTCCCAGCACAGGGAGAAGGCTTCCGAGTGGGTTCCCGTTTCACCCAAGAAGGATAACATGGTGAGGACGTCATTTCATCATCCTTTCACATTCGTATTGCATGAGAAGTGTCTACTTTTCATACTTAAAATATATTGAATGTAATATTTGTGTCATTTTACAAAATTTTTATAACACATGACTTATTATTTTTCTCTTCTCTTATATATTTTTCAGCAAGTAGCTAAACTGAACTCCAAAGCGTCATCGAGGCCTGATTTATTACCTGCAGATATTGCAAAGTGAGTACATATTTCTAATTGCTACTTAAATGTGTCAAAATGATTTACAATAGCCTACTACTTACAATACGTCCCCTACTACATACAATGTGTCAAAAGGATTACTCCTGTGTGTCATGTGTGTTGTAAATAAATAAAAGAATATTTATATGTCTCCATCCTATCACTTACAATACGTCACAATAATTTTCAATGTGATTTATTACAATATATAGCCTACTACTTACAATACGTCATAATAATTTTCAATGTTATTTATAATATATCCCCAGCCTACCACTTACAATACGTCACAATAATTTTCAATGTTATTTACAATATATTCCCAGCCTACTACTTACAATACGTCCCCTACTACATACAATGTGTCAAAAGGATTACTCCTGTGTGTCATGTGTGTTGTAAATAAATAAAAGAATATTTATATGTCTCCATCCTATCACTTACAATACGTCACAATAATTTTCAATGTGATTTACAATATATAGCCTACTACTTACAATACGTCATAATAATTTTCAATGTTATTTATAATATATCCCCAGCCTACCACTTACAATACGTCACAATAATTTTCAATGTTATTTACAATATATTCCCAGCCTACTACTTACAATACGTCCCCTACTACATACAATGTGTCAAAAGTATTACTCCTGTAATGATGTATCATGTGTGTTGTAAATAAATAAAAAAATATTTATAATATATCCCCATCCTACCACTTAAAATACGTCACAATAATTTTCAATGTTATTTACAATATATTCCCAGCCTACTACTTACAATACGTCATAATAATTTTCAATGTTATTTACAATATATCCCCAGCCTACTACTTACAATACGTCCCCTACTACATACAATGTGTCAAAAGAATTACTCCTGTAATTATGTATCATGTGTGTTGTAAATAAATAAAAAAATATTTATAATATATCCCCATCCTACCACTTACAATACGTCACAATAATTTTCAATGTGATTTACAATATATAGCCTACTATGTACTTACAATACGTCATAATAATTTTCAATGTTATTTACAATATATCCCCAGCCTACTACTTACAATACGTCCCCTACTACATACAATGTGTCAAAATTATTTACAATACGTCCCCTACTACTAAACTATGTCTCTAGTGTTTAACACGCGTTTGGTTGAACAGGAGCTCCAGTCCGCCTCTGCCGCTCGCTCTGCCGCCTCCACCCCCCGTGCCTCCTGTGCTCTACAACCACTCGGCACCGACGCGTGAGTGATACTATTTCACCATACACATATAGGCCTCTCTTGTCCTTTATTTGGCATTCTTGTAAATAGAATATAATTTTTTTTATTCAGAGATAGCAGCGGTCCCCCCGCCGTCCGCGCCCCTAGCTCTCCCCGCCCCCGGACCGCAAGCCTATCCGCCGGGAATCGAACCCCCAAAACTTGTAAGTGACTTTTATATTCTTTTTTTTTTTTGAACACACTATGAGCTAAGTTTTTCTTGATGAATACATAATAATTATTTTGCAGGACATAGCAGCCATTGTGTGCAAGAAGCTGTCATTGATTCGCAAAGAACAGGAGGACAGCGAAATGTGCATTTCACGCGGAGTAAGTATGAATGTAACGGAAAAAAGCTTCTACTTTTTTTTTCTATTAACCAAAATAAAATCTACCAAGGTTTCTTTGAGATATTTTCTCTAATTTTTTAATGTCATAATTATGTTAAATTTATCAGTTTTTATACTCGCACAGACAGTCTCGATAATCTTAGAAACTACTCGAAATTGAAGACTAGTAAACACCGTATTCTATTAGTTCTAGAATGTTATTTCTGTTAATGGAATATGAACCCTATGTCATAACCGTAATGACCAATTTCCTTTGATACTTGCTTAAAGGGGCGTAGGCCACCTTAAAATCTTAGAAGTCTGAAATTTGGAACATAGGTTTATATTTTATAACGTAAACATCCGCTGAGAAAGAATTTTTGAAAATTTCAATTTCATACGCATTTTTTTCCTATACAAATTTGTTTGTCCTGACTGATTAGGCCTGCAAATTTTGTTCAGCAGCAGTGTAGACAAATATATTAAATAAATGTTTTTTTTTCGCAGTTCGGTTGGTCAAAGAGCCAAAAGAGCTTAGGCGAGTTCACGGGGTCGACTGGTGCGAGTATTCTGACACCAAGAGAACTCGCCAGTGGCATGCAGGCATGGGCCAAGAAGGTAACACCACTACAACATATTATACACACCACACTTGTTAACTGTCTCGATATTTACACACCACACTAATTGTAAACTGACTCGATATTTACACACTACACTAATTGTAAACTGACACACCACACTAATGTAAACTCACTCGATATTTACACACCACACTAATTGTAAACTGACTCGATATTTACACACTACACTAATGTAAACTCACTCGATATTTACACACCACACTAATTGTAAACTGACTCGATATTTACACACTACACTAATTGTAAACTGACACACCACACTAATGTAAACTCACTCGATATTTACACACCACACTATTTGTAAACTGACTCGATATTTACACACTACACTAATTGTAAACTGACACACCACACTAATGTAAACTCACTCGATATTTACACACCACACTATTTGTAAACTGACTCGATATTTACACACTACACTAATTGTAAACTGACACACCACACTAATGTAAACTCACTCGATATTTACACACCACACTAATTGTAAACTGACTCGATATTTACACACTACACTAATTGTAAACTGACACACCACACTAATGTAAACTCACTCGATATTTACACACCACACTAATTGTAAACTGACTCGATATTTACACACTACACTAATTGTAAACTGACACACCACACTAATGTAAACTCACTCGATATTTACACACCACACTAATTGTAAACTGACTCGATATTTACACACTACACTAATGTAAACTCACTCGATATTTACACACCACACTAATTGTAAACTGACTCGATATTTACACACTACACTAATTGTAAACTGACACACCACACTAATGTAAACTCACTCGATATTTACACACCACACTATTTGTAAACTGACTCGATATTTACACACTACACTAATTGTAAACTGACACACCACACTAATGTAAACTCACTCGATATTTACACACCACACTATTTGTAAACTGACTCGATATTTACACACTACACTAATTGTAAACTGACACACCACACTAATGTAAACTCACTCGATATTTACACACCTCACTAATTGTAAACTGACTCGATATTTATTTACACACCACACTTTTAAACTGACTCGATATTTATTTACTCACCACACTTTTAAACTGACTCTATATTTATTTACTCACCACACTTGTAAACTGACTCGATATTTGCACACCACACTTGTAAACCGATTAACATTTACACACCACGTGTAAATGTTAATCGGTTTACAAGTGTAAACCGAGTAAACATTTACACACCACACTTGTAAACCGACTTAACATTTACACACCACACTTGTAAACCGTCTTTTTTATACACCACACTTGCCAGCTCCGAACATAGTTTATCTATTTATGTCCGTTTAGACACACTTATCAAAACTTTGCAGTTGCATGAAAAACTGTTTGCAGTAACAGTGTTAGATTAGGTGATAATTTTATATTATCATAACTGTACAACGGCGATCACAATACACACTAAACATAATATAGTATAATATGTGTGTATATGTGACATTGCGTTTTACTATCAAGCTAAACCGGTGGACACTTGGTTCTGCTGATAGTGGCGGTGTGTGGCCGGTGTGGCCACTGTTGCCAGACACTGTCGATATGAATTTTCTTTCAGCGCAGTGGAGTCGTGTGGTGTGTTGCCAGTTGCCGGTGGTTTCTGCATCCGGTCACAATTCATAATACCTTTTTGGTATTACGCTTTCTGACCATCGACGTGGTGTTTTGACTGTTACAACAACATTTGCGATATCGGTTTATTAAATTAAACTAATATTACATATTATCTGTCGGATGCCAGAAGCGGATATTGATGCGGTTTTGACTAAAAGAGCTATAAACAATAATTAAGGTTCCTTTCATTCCATAGCTCTTCGCAGTGAAAACCGTATCAAACTCTTTTTACGAAGTTCTTTGAACTACTTGTTTATCTGATTGCTGTTTTTAACATTTCGTTTTGATTTATTATTTTTGAAGCTTAAGAAAAATATTTCCTAATAATTTTTAAATAAAAAGTTTATTTGAATACACGCCTTCCGTTCTCATAAATGCATTTTTAGCACTTGCGGTCATAAAAAGCCCTAATTTTGTTATTAATTTCGATTATAAATGTTTTAAAGTGTTTGGAGGCAATGTTGTTGTAACCTTCAAATAACATTGATTGACAGTTGGTCGTGTAAAGAGTGAACTACAAAGTTCGCTAATTACATCGTTAACGTGTAAAGAATGAACTTATATGGCAAGGCTAAAGAAACGCGGTAAAAAAATGTAAACAAATTTTTCAGAGCTCCATTACATTTATATTGATTTTTTTGGATTAGTTCTTTTACAAAAAAATCTATTTCCGTTTTAACTAGCACAACTTCTACTAATAAATGGTTTATATATTAGTGCCTAAATATAAACCTGTATTTTTCGTGGTATAATCTGGATTAATAAAAGTTTCTCTCACGATAGCTGACAATTAGTAACAATAAAATCTGAGCAATAAATTGTTCTAAACATCAATTTTTTTGATACCTTGTGTGATCTTCTCAAATAAGACAATGTAAATTATACTTCTAACTTGGTTACACCTTTATTTCATCATTATTAGCCTTACTATGTACACAGTTCGTTAATTACACCGTAACTGTTGAGTTGTTGTGTGAAGAGTGAACTACACAGTTCGCTAATTACACCGTTCGTTCTGAACTGTCGTGTAAAGAGTGAACTAAACAGTTCGTTAATTACACCGTTACTGTTGAGTTGTTGTGTGAAGAGTGAACTACACAGTTTGCTAATTACACCGTTCGTTCTGAACTGTCGTGTAAAGAGTGAACTAAACAGTTCGCTAATTACACCGTTGTGCTGCGTTGTCGTGTAAAGAGTGAACTAAAAAGTTCGCTAATTACACCGTTGTGCTGCGTTGTCGTGTAAAGAGTGAACTGAAAAGTTCGCTAATTACACCGTTGTGCTGCGTTGTCGTGTAAAGAGTGAACTAAAAAGTTCGCTAATTACACAGTTAGCGTTGAACCATTATGATAATTTTCACGCCAATGTCAGGGTGTGATTACATTTGATTTGCATTTATGTAAACAATTACATGATTATATTCTTTCGTGTAATGATTTCTATACATAGACAATGAATATTTTCGTGAAGTATTGTTCTTATGCTTACATTTGAATACTTATGAAGTAAGTTATGCTTACATTTGTTCTTTTAACTAAATATCATTCAAAATAAACTTAAATAGATTTGAGTATTCTTAAATGAAGCACTTACCAATTATAAATTAAAATTCAATTAAATGAAATACGTAATTGAATCCCTTAATTTTACTTTTCAACAGTTCTATAGAATTCTCTATATGTACTCGTACTTAGATTATTTTTTCTTTATGTATAACTATTTTGCAATCAATGCAATAAAACCTGACCTGTAAAATATACCACAGGACAGGCTGCTGTCAAATTATTTTTATGCCTATTTGGAAAACGCCATTTTGGCGCTGTAGGCTATAGTGGCTATGGATGGAACTAAAATGGCTAAGTAATTGGAACTAAAATTAGTTCTGATGGAACACGAAATTATCTGTCATTTCTATAGGACAGCCTGTCCAGTGGTATATATTATAGGTCAGTGAATCACACTCACATTGCATTGGCGTGTCAATTATCATTATTACATTTTGCAAACAAATATTCAGTGTTCCCCTAAAAATTAAATGATTTATTTTATTCATTTTATTTATACAAATATCTGTATTGCATCTATATTACGAAACTAATACTTTTATTTTTAATATTCCATGTAATTTTATATATAGTTTCGTGTCTTAAACATATAAGATAATATACTACTTATATTTATTATAATATTATTATGATAAAAGTAGATTTATTATTCAAGCCTAGCGATTCTTTGAGCAGTGAGACCGTGTCTCTGTAGATTCAAATTGTAATTGTATAACCTAAATTAATGAATTTGTAATTTATACGTTGATATTACATATGTTTAAGTGT
Source organism: Synanthedon formicaeformis (assembly GCA_945859745.1). NCBI lineage: Eukaryota > Metazoa > Arthropoda > Insecta > Lepidoptera > Sesiidae > Synanthedon > Synanthedon formicaeformis. Next base: position 2,888,814 of record OX243963.1, read on the forward strand.
TATTGCTCATAGAAAAAGTATGGCTTGTTACATATTATTATTATGGGGAATTCGTGAATATTTGTTGCAGCTTTTAAGTGATAAGGTGAAGCGCGCACTGCGTTAGATGCAATCCAGGGCCGATTGGTGTAAAGCTAATCTTAGCTAATTGTCTATGACTTAGAGGTAAGTATCGAGCGGAGTTCAGTTGGCAACACTCAACGAAAAAAGGCTTCTTTGTTTTCATTTATGGAAATTATTCAAAAGTGTATTATTATTGGGACTTGTAATAATATTGCAGGGAGCCTATTGAGAGGTCTCAATTTCAAAAATAAACTCACTTGACATGTAAAAATATCATTAAATATTATATATTGTATCGTCGGCTAAAAGAGTTAAATACAAACGGGATTTTCAGTTTCCTATTTATTGTTCTAATACCAAAGAAAAAAAAGTTTTATTCTATAAAAAAAAAATCACTGAAATAGAGTTAGCAGTTCAACTGTTTTAGCCGGCGATTTGGGAATAATATTTGAAAAAACATTAACTTGGGAACTTATAATTTTGTTTAACTAGAATCACGTTGAAATTGAGGCGTCATAATATGTGCCAAGATATTTTTTTTAAATATAATTTTAAATCTTCTTTGAGTCTCTCTCACAATTGAATTTATATATCATTTCTACATTATTATTTTTTAATTATTACATAATATTTTCGATAATTCAGGTATGTTTTGATTATTAAAGTGATATGATGAAATAGGCGAAAGGATAGAAAAAAAAAATGACTCGTGAAGAGTTCTGTTGATGAAGTGAATTGTGTAGGATCAACTAACGCGCGCGGCGCCTGTCGAAGGCGGGATGGGGATGCACTTGCTACAGAAAATGGGATGGACCCCGGGACAAGGGCTCGGCAAAGAGGGAACGGGAACGCTCCAGCCCCTCTTGTTGGAAGTGAAGTTGGACACGAAGGGGCTCCAGGCTAAGGAAGAGGTCAGTAGCAGAAATAAAAAGGCAGTGAGTTGGTTTAAAATACTTGCATGCTAAAGTGTTGTTCGTTAATACTTAATGTTCTATAATGTGAACCTTTTTTTTATGTTAAGATTTGGTTAAGATCGACAGACAAAATACACAATCGTGACATAACAGCACTGTCTTTTGTAAGGGGGTGGCTACTGTCACCTGTGGCCTGTGTTTAGTTGGTTCTCAATTTTTCTTGTGCTCCAAAAATTTCTTCCTTCACCGTATAGAAATTCGCTATTTAGTATCAATGCCAATATATAAGCTGAAGAGTTTGTTTGGTTGTACGCGCTAATCTCAGGAACTACTGGTTCGAATTGAAAAATTCTTTTTGTGTTGGATAGTCCATTTATCGAGGAAGGTTATAGGCCAGGGGTGGCGAACCTTTATGAATTAACGTGCTATTTTTCTAAAGAAATGTTTAATGAGGTCATATAGACGTGCCGTGCCATCAAATAATTTTGACTTTGTAACTTTTGGAAAACAATAATAAAACTAAATACCTTTCGACTCCAAACTCTTTATCTTTATATACTACATTTACTACGAAAAATATACATATTTTATGCCTGTAGTAATAAATTAAATGATTTCGAAAATTTGCAGATATATATTTTTTGCTTACTATATTCACAATGATATTTGAAAGAATGGAATTTGTTATTTTTAATTAAAATGCAAACAGTTTAGATCCGTGGCGTGCCCAAAATATTGAGTCGCGTGCCACTGGTTCGCCATCCCATTTATAGGCTATAGAGAACGCGGACGAAGTCGCGGGCACCAGCTAGTTAGTTGATAATAAGTATTTAATTTCAGATAAAACAAGTCCGTCCGAGTAGGCGCGGGCCCGCCCCTCTAGTGGCCGGCGGGAAGCATCCGGTCTCTTTGCTCGGCGAGTATTGCTCCAAACAGAAACTGGGGCCTCCGGAATACACGCTCTGCTTCGAGTGTGGCCCGGATCATAAGAAAAACTTCCTATTTAGGGTGAGTTCATTGACGAAATCGCTTTTTTTAAGTTTATATATCGCTGCTTAAAAACTAAAGGGCCATAAAACAAAAGAATCTAAAAATGTTTTTATTGCAAAAATACAATAACAATCGTTCATATTGTATGTTGCAAAAAGACTTATGATTGTTTTATTCAATTTTCAGTATATTTTGATATTTTTTTATATACTCCAAAAGTATCTTATATGATTATATCTATTCCGTTTATTATAAAAGTACTTAAAACATTTAATGCTACTTAAAAATACGCTTCTAACGATGTATAATATGCATATATTTCATAAATATCTAATAACAAAAAAAATAACAGAAAATAATAAAAAAAAAATTATATTAGCTCTCCTGTAAAAAAGTGTAATTTTGATTTGTGGCCCTTTAGTTTTTAAGCAGCGATATGACGAACAGGCTGAAGGTCCACTTTTAAAATTCAAATTGTAAACTGTAAACTCAATAGTTTTACAATTTATAAGTGTTTTTGAGAGCTCACGTTGTATAGGACACGGTTGATCTAACAGCTAACTAAAGGGAATACTATTATAGGCAAATTAATTGCATTATAAAGTAACCTGATCTATGAATTTGATCTAAAAAGACTGGTAGGCCCTGTCCGCACTGCGATATTTCACCGCGCGGTTTTTTTCTCGCAATTCTGTAACACATTGAATCTTATACGAGTATCCGCACTGGCGATAAAAATATAATTCGAATGCACGGAATATAATTCGCGAGAATAAAAACTGCGCGGTGAAATATCGCAGTGCGGACAGGGTCTAAGACACGATAAAATCTGCGACAAAGACAAAAATGTATATTCGTTGTAATAGCGACATCTAGACATTGCGATATGTCGTGCAAAAGAGATTGTAAACGAAAATTACTGATATAGATAGATTGTTGTCCATAAACGAAATGTTACTTATAGTAGGGGAGCCCAAAAGGGGATTTTGGGATTTACTCGAGCGCGTCAGATATTGGCAGTGTATATTCCCCACGTGTCCGATAACGAATATACACTCAGCGGCACGGAATCTTGGCCAAGCGCTTATCTTGCGATTACAAAGTTGTTAGTGTTTATAATGTATTTTTTGGTATGAGGTTGAGACGAAAAATACTTCTCATTAGTTCTAAAGGGTAATTTATTATGTTTGAGTGCAATATGACATTTGTTTTTAGCTTTAGTTAAATCGAGTCATTTGAGCGACTAAGTAAAATTTTTAAACTCCGTATTTTAAAATTGCGTACTATTCAGTTATCAAACATCTGTTATTTTATGCTTCTAATCCAATATATGGCGGTGCTAAAAAATGAAAAAAATTGCCCTTAACACCAGCTCAGGTTACACAAGCCATGGCATTAATCAACCAAGGGTTGACACAACGCGAAGTGGCTACAAGGCTTAACGTACCACGTTTTTCAATGCAATATGCTTAGAAACGATACCAGGAGACTTGTGCCTACACCCGCAGACCAAGTAGTGGAGGTGAAAAATGCACGCCGGCCCAGGATAATCGCTTAATTGTCCTTGAAATTCTGCAAAATCGCTTCCTCACTGCGGTTAAAATCCGCTTGCGACTCCAAATCACAAGAGGTGTTATTGTTAGCGAGCGTACGGTGAGAAGACATATGGAGGAAGTTAATTAGAAAGCCCGTAGACCAGCACGTGGCCCAGAACTTCTCAGACAACATCGAGTAGCAGGACTTCATTTCGCCCAAGAACACGCCAACTGGACTAACGAGCACTGGGTCAAGATTTTAATCATTGAAGAGTGTAGGATAGCTTTACGTGCACCAGATGGTCGAGAAGGAGTGTGGAGAAAAAGAGGAGAATGGCTTTTACCCGTCACCACTACACAAACTACGAGTTTTCATGGTGGCTCTATAATGGTGTAGGGAGGAATAAGTTCCGACGCTCGTACCGAGTTGGCTGTCATCGATAACCGGCTAACTGCTGGTCGATACATTAAAGATATCCTTCAGGATCATGTTTTACTGTTTTTGGGGTTCATTGGCAAGACTTATTACTCCTAATGCACGATAATGCACGCCCACATGTCGCACATTGCGTTAATGAATACCTTTAAGAGGTCAGAATTCAAAAATTGGCGTGGCCAGCTCGTATGCCTGACCTAAATCCCATAGAGAATATCTGGGACATGCTTAAAAAGAAGATAAAAAACAAATTTAATCCCCCACGGACACGTACTGAGGTCCGAAATGCTGTTTGGTCTGTATGAGACGACATACCGCAAGTTGAGGTCAAAAGCATTATCCAAAGCATACCAGATCGAATGCAGGCAGTTATCAGGGCTACAGGAGGAATTACCTGATATTATGATGTTTAAACCATAATGAAAAATTAGTAATCCCGCATATCCTAGTGTTTTAAAGTTGAGCGCTGAAAGTTAAGATTTTCTGTAAAAACGTTTGGTTTGATTTAAACCTTATTGTTAGGCAGTTAAACGGTTAATTGTCATTAAAAAGGATTGAAAACCTAAAAGAGACACTTATTGAACACACCTGGTCTATAGTTATGGTTAAAAAAGTATTAAAATGCAAACTATCGCAAATTTCTGTGTTGGCCAAGTTTCCGTGCCGGTGAGTGTATATTAATCTGCCGGTTTGGTTTAGTGGGGTTGGGGTAAAAATTTAAATACAACTCGAGCGCGTCAAATTTTCTGAGGGGATGTTAAGTGAACCTAAACCAAACTCCAATTTAAAATACAGACGATTCGGATGTAACGCAAGCTCGTGGCAGCTTTTTGGAAATGCAAAAAAGATTTTTGGTGATTGCCATTTTGTAATTTTACTCGAGCGGTCAGATTTTCATACAGACAGTTCAGTCTGAATACCTGATCGTGCTGACTCTTAATCTGATGATTATATGTAGGACTATTTTTAATTACAGCGACTACAAAATTTTGAACGCCTGCAGACGCTCACCCCACCACTGAAAAGAAAAACATCATATATAACCTTTTTTTCTTCCTACCATCTAATCTTCAAAATCCAATAGGTCCCCACAATTAGCATCGTGGGCTCCCCTACCATTAAGTTGATGTTCTAGTATCGAGTGACTAAAATAGTTTAAATGTGGTTCTCAGGTAAAAGTGGCCGGAATCGAATACCAGCCGGCGGTTGCGAGCGCCAACAAGAAGCAAGCGAAAGCGGACGCCGCTTCGCTCGCTCTGCAGAAGCTGGGGATTGTCATCACTTGATTTCCACCACTGCTCTTACTTTTCTATAATTGTAATATATAAATAAATCAATGACATTATTTATGGTGTTTCAATTTATTAACCAAGGTAGAAACAGTTGAACAGACTTGACCAAATGCTGGTTAAACAAACAAGTTTTTGGTCACTTTCACTTTGGTCAGTTTTTGTTTTGACAGTCGCAAAATTCAACCGACGCGGCCTAAACGTGAAACAACGTTTGGCGACGTGTAAGGTGGCCTTTTTCTCGAAGTCTCACGACATTTGTTAGATCCGTTTCAACTAGAAAACTTGTATTTAATGTGACAGTTTGCTTTTCGTGAAAAGCACTACAGTACCCTCTCACGCTACTCAGGATACGGATATCCTTACATATTATAAAACAAAGTCCTCCGCGTCTGTCTGTTCGCGATAAACTAAAAAACTACTGCACCGACTTTCATGCTGTTTTCACCAATGGATAGAGTGGTTCTCGAGGAAGGTTTTAGTATATAATTTACAAAGAACGCGGGGGAAGTCGCGGGCAGTAGCTAGTTATGATATGAGTATAAAAGAAGCAATAACAAAAGAATAGTATTATTGATCCACCAAAAGATACTCTCGCGAGTCTCGTTAATACACAATTGGCAAAAAAAATCACGTCATTAAGACCATAATTAGGTATATTGTTATTCATTGTGTATTTTATCTATATTATTAAATAATACACCTATTAATGTCAATACTGACAAGAACTAATTATTTCTATTGCTTGCTGTCACCAATTTTTAAAGACTTAAAATGGATATTTTACTTCTACAACTATATTAATCCTCTAATTTAATTATTGTTCTGTTACTGGAATTCTGCTTTTACCTAAGAGAAAAACAACAAGTTGTACTAAATCCAAGCTAAGCTTAGATTTCATTTATTAGCATAATAGGATTACATAATATAATTATTACATACATATCCCAAACCTATTGTTACTAAATACTAAATGTATTTTCATGTATAAGCTAACTAAAAATATTTAAGTTTCATTAAAAAATATATGCATAACTTTGCTTTTTAATGAGACATTATTTTTTATTTTTTAATGAGACAATTGCATCTAATTTTAACACATTATTTGATGTACAATCACAGATCCATTCCGAGGTACTTCCAACGAGTCGGCTTAATTCTTCTTGTTCTGTTGCTTGATTCTGTAGTCGGACAGAGCAGCTTTTATAGCATCTTCAGCAAGCACTAAAACATAGAAAGTTAATAAGGCCTGGATATCTTTATTCCATTGCTGTTTCTAAAAATAAAAAATCTCAAAGTTTTTACAATTAAACTTGCATGTCAGTCATTCTTTATTGTATGCAAGTTGATGAAGACCAAATACATTCACTATAGGAAGTGTACTATTCTGAACAAGAGTAGATAGGTTCACTGAAGTTTTATAATATTTTGGCGTTTATTTACTACTAGCTGCTGCCCGCGACTTCACCCTCGTAACTTTGTAAATTATATACTAAAACCTTCCTCGAGAACCTCTATCCATTGGTGAAAAGAGCATGAAAATCGGTGCAGTAGTTTTTGAGTTTATCGTGAACAGTCAGACGCGGCGGAAGACTTTGTTTTATAATATGTAGTGATTTTTATTAATATAATAGTTGTGTTTATAGTTTGAACCATTAATTATATTTCGAAATATACATAATTGGTAAATGGATATTTTACTGTACATAATGTAAAATATTGTTCATTAATTGGCCTAATTAGTTTGTGCTTTTGTATGATGCATGCATGTATGTATGTATGCATGATGACTATAAGAAACAATTTATTGAAAAACGTTTTTTATAGGTTATCCTTTTTGTTTTTAATGTTTATCCGCAAGTTTGAAACTGCTAGTGGAATGATGACCAATATTTTAATAACAAACATTTTCATTTAAATAGTTATAGCATGGAATTCGTATTTGCACACAGAGATGTGGAAAATATCATCTGGTATTTACCATATCCACGGTCATACATACAAAAAGACATTATTATTATTGTCACTATTATTCTGGCATCCCTTGCTCACTCACCAAAACACAACAGCAAACATGCTGTTATTTTACAATGGTTTTCTGCAAGGGGTGGTTATGCCCTGCCACTACTTAAAATTACTACTACTGCTACATATTATGCATATTGCATATCTACTACTTTCTAGAGTAATAGGTGATCATGTGATCTGCATACTTACTAGAGCAATGTAGCTTGACTGGTGGTAGCGATAATTCCTTTGCAATGTGTGTATTTTTCAGCTCCAAGGCTTCATCAACGGTTTTTCCTTTTACCCATTCGGTGGCCAAAGAACTGGAAGCAATAGCTGAACCGCAACCGAACGTTTTAAACTTTGCGTCGACAATCTTCCCGTTATCGTCTACTTTGATTTGTAGTTTCATTACGTCTCCGCATGCCGGCGCTCCAACCAAACCGGTGCCAACATTTTTGTCTTTCTTATCTAAAGACCCCACGTTGCGAGGGTTCTCGTAATGATCGATAACCTGTAAAAAAAGGTACAATAAACAACATAATATAAATATCCTTGGCAATGAATCAATTGCGCAACAAAATAGAAAACTTACATTGGCGTGATATGACGCCGTCTGAACAGCATTAACCTTTGTTAAGGTATTTAGACTGACGCATCTACGCAAGTTTGACGCTAAAAAGGCCATTTTCAATAAATTAAATTACAGCACAATATACGAATTTACACGAATTATTTTCTTAAACCTTCTGCGACTTATGTTTTGCTTATAACTTCTTCTTCGTCGTTTGTTTCGTTATACTTGTACACTTGTAGTAGGTAGTGTAGTTGACATACAAAACAATGTCACATTTTTGTCAAATTTGTCAATTGTCTAACTTTGATATTGACATTTAACTTGACAGCTGCTGAACGTATTTTTTTACTACATTTTGAGATTGGAAACAAGCGAATGGTGTTGGTGATTGATTGGCGTAACCATAGATAACGGAAAATTATTGCTGAATTGCTATAACTGCTGTGGGCCCACGGCCCACTTTGTCCATTAAAATTAAAGTTTTAGTTATTTTAGCGTCACCATAAATGCCCTTCTATTGTTTTCTGGACTTGAGCCTTTAAAATCACAGGAATATTGGCCATATATTTGCCAAGTTCTTTTTATTCAGACGAAAGACGAAGGATTGCAGATTGCAGATGAAAAAATGCGACACCAGAGCAAATAGAATCGTAAATATTTATCGTCGATTGATTCCTCTACCCTTATCCTTAGAATAGGGTACATTGCCATGGAAGGGTAGAATAGGCTATTCTGCCCTCCCCTCAACTCCTCTGCTTACCGCACTTTATAAAAAAACATTTATTTTGGTTCCAACCCAAATAAAGATATTTGAACTGATTTGAACGCTCTTGGCATAGAGAGTAGAAGTTCGACGAAATAACGTCGTCACGTTTCATTTAGTCATCATTGGACTTCAGTCAGACTTTTTTTTATTATCAGTCAGAGTATATATTATGTTCCTTGGTCAAGTGACAAAACATAATCAACAAGATGACAGTCGGATTTCGAGGCTTTCGTAGGCTTGTTGTCCCTATCGTTGGTAATATAGTTTGTTTATCTCGGGCACAACTAAGTTCTGTGTAAGTACCCGCTTTAACCCATTACTCTTCCTTTGAATTATTTATAAGCTACTATTTTTTGGATTATTATGCAATATGTTTTGAAATAATAGCTATATACAATATATATATACTTCTGTTTTTTCTACGCATCGGCATCGGTCTGTCAAGGTCGTTCCATCTTGTTTTTGGTGTTTTTGATACTGCGCCGGCAGCCGGCATAATTGTTTACCTACTTTATTTACAGTAGGTACATAATAGTTGTAAAAATAGAATAATATTTATTTTTCGTACCTTTTTCAAGTTATACATTAGTTTTTATTGATTTCCTTTACATTTACAGTAAAATGGCGTTGGATAATCCTGATTATAAGAAAGCTACCAGTATCCACGAATTTACTGTTAAAGACATTAAAGGGGAACCAGTAAAATTGGACACATACAAAGGTCATGTCTGCATTATTGTTAATGTGGCTTCTAAGTGTGGTCTCACTGCAAATAATTACAAGCAACTGAATGAATTGTATGAACAATATGGGGAGAGCAAAGGTTTGTATTTCAGTAGCAAGGAAATAAAAAAGTCGGAATTATTAGCTAGGTAAGCGATATAAATATAATATTACACCTATTTCTAGGTCTTCGTATATTGGCGTTCCCGTGCAACCAATTTGCAGGGCAGGAACCTGGCGATACTGAGGAAATTGTTTGTTTCATATCAGAACGGAAAGTGAAATTTGATATGTTTGAAAAAATTGATGTCAACGGAGATAATGCTGATCCTCTGTGGAAGTTTTTAAAGGTAACAACCTTGTGAATGTACTGTATATTGGTGGTCCATGTTCATTGTCACATTAACCATTAAAAGGGGCCCCTGGGCTGTAGGATTGTGTATAAAATATTATTCCCAATCTCATTTAAATTTTTAAGATGTATGCTAAATTTAGATTTTTAAGGGCCCTATAGACATCACAATTTGTTGGCCAACCAACAGCTGACGCCGATAAATTGCCTTGTCTATAGACATGTTGGCCCTCCAACATGTCTATAGACTACACCCGACAGCCAACTTTTTGTAGTGTCTATAGTTGGACAACCGAACCGAACCATAGCGTGGTTTTCTATGTTCGTTTTGTTCATTTGTGACTTTAGTTTGTGGTTTAAGATTTTATTTGAATATAAATATTCTGTTTGTTCGGTTGGATCGCTTTCATCAGTTTGTATCACTCAAATTTTTAGTATTTTTATTTTTATAAAAACATAAAATAAGTATTTTTATATTTAACTGCTGTTCGCTGTAGGTAGAAACTGGCAGTTGGAGAATTTTGTTGGTGTGTCTATTGGCGAGCGCCGATCGGTTGTAACAACCTGTTGGTCTCGACAGATTGTGATGTCTATAGGGCCCTTTAGCATACATAACTGTGTTTCATCACGAACTGGTAGTAGGGGGCCCCTTGATAAAATTTGATACAGGGCAAGCTACGCGGCTGATAAGATATTATTTTTAAGATATTATTAGATGTATATTTTGCTTGATTTAAAATCAAATTAACTCACTTCTAGACAATGAACAACATGAAAGATTTTAACAAGTTTTGATACCAAGTTTCTATTCTAATTTAGTAAGAAATATAGAACCAGAGTAAAAGATTATTGTAATGGTTGCAATGCCATAGGTGCTGCAAATGCAATGCCGTCCATAGTAGGATTAACCCCTTAACTGCTTGGTTTTGTAGGAGTTGTCATGCCCCTAGCGCCAGATTTTTTTTAAGAGAAAACAACTGATGATTTAACAAACGAAGAAATCGAAGGTCCCCTCGAAAATAATCGTCGGATAAATCCGACTGGCGGCCAAAGGAAAGGCCAAGGATAAGGAATAGGAAAATGGACTAGCATCTCTTACTCACTGAGACACAACAGCTCATAATTATGCTGTTATTTTTTGGCAATTTTCTGTAAAAGGGTACATGTGTGGAAGTTAGTGAAATCCCTTCCGTCAACTAGGAAAAATGGGCTGATGATCTTCAGACTATAGATAAAAAACCGTATTAAAATCGGCCCATCCATTTAGGAGCTATGATGCCATAGACACATAGGTACAAGTCAAACTTATAACACGTAGTTTTTGCGATGGGTATCAGGTGTTAAAAAAATCGCCTAAAACAATATTATGTCATCATAAAAATATCAAGATATATGTATTTTTATAAAAATATGTGAAATATTATTGAAAGTCACTGTTGTTTGCAATATTAATGTGTGAAATAAGCAGGTGTATAGGGTTATCGATTGTTTTTCTTTCATTCTTGTCACCTTGACTTTTATTTTCATTTATTGAAACCATTATGTTATCAAACGTTCAATCATTTATTTTGTATTGAAACACGGAACAGAAATTTAATACAAGTTACAATATACAAGTTCAGGTTGTTTTATATAGTAACATATCAAATATGAACTGTCTTAAAATAATAATAAATATGAAAGTTGTTTTTAAAAACATGTGCAGTTGGCATAGCTCATGAGTGCTGTTATCTGTTTATTTTGATAAAGCCAATTAATTACAATCTGAGTATTTTTTTCTATTACCTAGTTTACTGTAATGACAAACATCTATAATTAATTTGATAACAAAAACTTGGACTAAAGGCTAAATTTAAAATATTAGTGTGACATAATATAACGGAGGCCGCACATTCAACTACCTATTATTATGGCTTCGGCGATAATAGCGGTAGCTGAAGCATCCACACAGACACACACTATGGAACTGTTGCTTAAGCGACTATTCTGTTGCTAGAACGATTAATTTCCCTCATAAAATCAGTTGCTGAAGCAACAAGACCAATCGCTTCCATATTGTCGCAAGCAACAATATGGAAGCCGAACCTCGTGTGATTGTAGACAATAAAGGCTCGTGCACATTAGGGCGGGCCGCATCGCATAACAAAAATCCTACATCACTTTCGTACATTTTATATGAACTATCGCACACTACAGGCAGGCCACACCGGACGGATCGCTTGCTAGGCGTATTTTTGCGTCGATGTGTGTTGCGATGCGGGCCGCTTCAGTGTGCGTTGGAAGGTGCAGCGAACATCCATAGCTTTGGTCTCAATTATTGCGTTGCGGCGCGCCCCGACGCGACTCCTGTGTGCTTTGGCGCAATTTTGCAAAGCGGTGCGCTGCGGCCTGTCGCGGCTATAGTGTGCGCGAGCCTTAAGTGTCCTCCCTAAATCGCTACATCTAGTTAGTTATGACCATCATATGATAATCATACTAGCTGCTGCCCGCGACTTCGCCCGCGTATACTATACTAATAAATGTCTATAAGTACTATACTAATAAATGATATACTAAAACTTTCCTCGAGAACCACTCTATCCATTGGTGAAAACAGCATGAAAATCGGTGCAATAGTTTTTGAGTTTATCGCGAACAGACAGACAAAGACGCGGCAGAGAACTGTTTTATAATATGTTAGGATAATGATAAAAGGCGATGTGTGTGTGTGTGTGTGTGTGTATGTTCCCTGTGCACTCCAAAACCGCTGAACCGATTTTGATGAAACTTTTAGACAATCTTCAGATTAGTCCAGCGGGTAATCCTGTGAAGTTTGGAAGCGATCGGACGCGGGCGAAGCCGGCAGCGGGTCGCTAGTTATAATATATAATTTAGAATCATGAAACCCAACTTTACCAATTTTGCATTCTTTTCTTTTTAATGTTCAAAATTCTTTGTTTTCAGCACAAGAAAGGAGGTACTCTTGGAGATTTCATCAAGTGGAATTTCACCAAATTCATTATCGATAAAAATGGAATTCCCGTCGAACGTCACGGTCCCAAAACTGACCCAAAAGACTTGGTCAGTTCTCTTGAAAAATATTGGTGAACTTGATAAAAAAAAATTCGACGTAATATTGTTATGCTTAAGATTGTAATCCTTAATATTAATATATGTAATATGAATGTCTAATGTTGCATTTAATATCAAATATTTATTTGTGGTGTTTTTAAAACTTATTAAAGCTTAGATGCTTTGAGGAATAGATGTGATATTCAATAAAATATAAATGTTGTATAAAAATTATCTTTTTATTTATTTATTTTCTTATATAGCGTAAAATAAATTGTTCCTACCTTCATTACGTTAGGTACTTGTAGTTACTACCAAGACTTTTATACTGTTTCCACAAATATGAGAAATATGTAATGATTCTTTAGTAAAATATGCTTAATATACCAGATTTAAAAAAAAAAACGTTATCCTTATGTACATACTAGCTGGCGCCCGCGATTTCGTCCGCGTTGAAAAAGAAAAAAGTAGCCTATCCTGTGTCCTGTACATCTAAATGTTTATCTACCAACTTATATTACGGTGGCATACCCATTTCATAAGCCGGACTTGAGTTAGACTTGACTATATAGTTTATATGGGATTTTGTTGCAGATTTGTACCGGAAAAAAAAATTTTGTACCTCCATTAATTTACGTGAAATGACGGGTATGCTGACGTAATATTACGCTAGCATACCCATTTACGATATCTTGCACCTAGCGAGTCCATTCCAACGGCTTATTTTGTTGCTAATTTGTTGCTCTGAGATAGGTTAGTTAGATGTTAAAAAATGTCACCCCTTCATTACGTCAGCATACCCGTCATTTCTCGTAAATTAATGGAGGTACAAATTTTGTTTTCCGGTACAAATTAGCAACAAATTCCCATATAGTTTTCAAGTCCGGCTTATGAAATGGGTATGCCACCGTAATATACGTTATCTACCAAGTTTCATGAAAATCAGTTAATTCGTTTAAGTTATGGAGGAACATACATACAATACCTACACTTACCGATTTATTATTAGTATTGACCTACTTGTTAATTTAATTTAATTTTACATATTAAATTTTACTACTCTTTCTAGTAGTGAAAACCGTATCAAAATCCGTTTGTATGATTCAGAAGTTAGCGGAAAAGCGACAGAAGCGCGGAGATTGATAAATATTTTATTATCATAATAAAGTATAGATAATCTTTATCTAATCTAATATATAAAATTCCACAGTGTTCCACATGGAAACTCCATACTCCTCCGAAACGGCTTAACCGATTTAGTTGAAATTTTATATGTACACTTGGTAGGTCTGAGAATTAGTTTTTATCTATTTTTTAAACGCGGGCGAAGTCGCGGACAGCAGCTAGTAAGTATATATATTTCTTCTGTGCGTGTGTATGAACTCCTCCTAAACGGCTAGACCGATTTTAATTCTGTCTTCACTTATGGATAGAAGGATAATCAGGGATGGTTTGTATGTAAAAAAAAGCGTCTAAAAAAATGTAAAATCTGTAGGTAGGTAGTAAAATGTTTGAAAAATAAAATGTCTATAGTTAGTAGGTATTTATCAGTTGATTAGTTAAGGCATGAAAGCGTAATAAACGAACAAACTCACTTTCGCATTTCGCACGGATAATTTTTTTTTCTGAAAAACCCTCAATCATTTATTGTTCTTTCCATCAGTGAAAATCGTATCAAAATCCGTTGGGTGGTTTAGAATTTAGCGGAGAAAGAAATGGAAGCAGAAAGCGACTTATTATTTTTTTTTTAAATTTGGCGCTCTTTTTTGTTTTCCATATTCGTATGTTGCGACGTCACGTCATTATTTCGTAAAAAGACAATTATTTGTACCATGTAAGTATTTATAACAAACAAGTCACAGTCGGTTTTCGTAATTTTCGTAAAGTTCTATCTATCCATTATAAATAAATTTACCTAATTTTATGTTTTTTAAGTTATATTGATTATAAACCTACCTCGATTATGTAATATTAATGACTGAAATCAAACAAATATTGTACGTAAATTGTCTCATATCTTGTATAGTCTGTGAGATGGGTAACTCAGTACAGTAAGGTAAGTACTATACTTACTTATCATTGCGTATTTGTAATAATTAATCGTGTTAATAGCCATTATTTATTTGTGTTGACATAATAATTGCGTACAAAATTTAATATTAACAATTACTTGTGTATATAGTCGCGGTAATAAAAGTCGACATTTTGCTTTTATCAGTCATGCCATAATTTAAAACGTCCGTCAAACGTCCGCCCGCTAACCCGCTTAGTGCTTTAGTTTCAAAAGGTACTAAGAGTCTACAACTTGATAAATGAATTATTAATTTGAAAACAAATAGATGGTTTTGTACCCCAACTGAATTTAGTTATTTTATTAATTACTTGTATTTGCCCGCGACCTCGTCCGCGTGATCCGCGTCCGATCGCTACCAAACTTCACAGGAACCCCACTGGACTAATTTGAAGATTGTCTGAAAGTTTCATAAAAATCGGTTAGCAGTTTTGGAGTCTATAGGACATACATACATACATTATACATACACACATTGCCTTTTATTATATACTAACTGCTGCTCGCGACTTCGCCCGCGTAACTTTGTAAATTATATACTAAAACCTTCATTGAGAACCACTCTATCCATTGGTGAAATTTAATCATCTTCATTTAATTTTGGTCATATTACAGTAAAATGGCGTTGGATAATCCTGATTATAAGAAAGCTAGCAGTATCCACGAATTTACTGTTAAAGACATTAAAGGGGAACCAGTAAAATTGGACACATACAAAGGTCATGTCTGCATTATTGTTAACGTGGCTTCTAAGTGCGGTCTCACTGCGAATAATTACAAGCAACTGAATGAATTGTATGAACAATATGGGGAGAGCAAAGGTTTGTATTTTAGAAGCAAGGAAATAAAAAAGTCGGAATTATTAGCTAGGTAAGCAATATAAATAATGTTAAACCCTTTTTTAGGACTTCGTATATTGGCATTCCCATGCAACCAATTTGCAGGTGAGGAACCTGGAAATTCTGAAGAAATCGTTTGCTTTATATCAGAGAGGAAAGTAAAATTTGATATGTTTGAAAAAATTGATGTCAATGGTGAACACGCTGACCCGTTGTGGAAATTTTTAAAGGTATGATTACACCACATATTATGGCTACATTGATCATGACATTTGTCATGTAATTTAAAGTAAGTATACTTAATGATGACATTCTGTTGGTTTTCAGCATAAGAAAGGAGGTACTCTTGGAGATTTCATCAAGTGGAATTTCACAAAATTCATTATTGATAAAAATGGAATTCCCGTCGAACGTCACGGTCCCAAAACTGACCCAAAAGACTTGGTCAGTTCTCTCGAAAAATATTGGTGAACTACTTAAAAAAACTGTATCTAATAATTTAAATTTATATATTTTATGTTGCATAATGTAAGATTGTAGAAGTACCTAATGTTACCAGTTAAAAGAATATTGGGTGTTGCATTTCATTTTTAAATACATATTATTATTTACTTGTAATAATTCCATAGGTAGGTTCTGTATTTTGAAAGTGTTTTATATAAATTTTCAGGTTTAAATACTTACATGTGTTTTTATTTCCTTGTAGTACTACATATATATAAAACATTATGGAAAAAAATTGTAGACCTATAAAAGAGAAATAATTCCACCATAGATTGCTCCCAGCCAGACGGCTAAAATTGGCTTTTTGACTTTTGTCGTAATTAATTTGGTCGTAACCATCAGTGATTTTTGAGAAAATATTTGTCAGACAAAACCTCTATTCGAAAAAAAATAAGATTTTCTTTAATTTGAATTTTGAGTTTGACAAACTGACTCCAGCTGTCAATGCGTAAACTATAAATATCACTGATCTGTACTAAAGCACTGGATAGGATGCTGTCAAATTATTTAAATGTCTATTTGAAAATCGCCATTTTGGAGCTGTAAGCTATGGAGCCTAAGCCTATGGAGTGTAAGTACATGGAACTAAAACTAGTGATGTCCGCATGATAGGGACATTTACAGAATACACATTTCTTCATGTTTCAAAACTCAACCAGACACAAATAAACTAACAGTCCCTAAGACATCGACAAATAGAATAAAACACTGTTATACTTATCTATGGAATATGCAAATGTTTCTTATAAAATATGCAAATCTCGCGACAAGCTTTTATATTTAATTTTAAGATTATTTTCTTCTTTTTAGGGCACTTAAATAAAAAGCTTGTTTTTAAAAAGTTTTTTACCATTAATTTATTTTTTATTTTTTTAGCAATGATTGAGGACAAAAAAGATCAGTTGTATTAGTTTTTCGTGTTCTCCTCAGCAAACCCTTTCATTTGATACCCATATTGTGGTATTGCAGAAAAAATAACTAGTCCGCCATCTTGGATGATCCGCCATATTGGAATTAGAATGACGTCACATAGCTAAACATGCATTGTCATCCAAAATAAACGTGTATACCAAATTTCAGCTCAATCAGTTAAAGATAACTGATTTAAAATTCAGTTGCAAGATTCCACCCGGACAAACATACATACATACATTGCAATAAAAAAAAATACAATAAAAAGCTTGTAAAATACGCAAACGTCAAAATTAGTTCCCGTACTTTCGTACGGCGGCGCTTCAAAATGGTACACGAAAGTACATACACATTAAATATAATACATATTATACGTACATATTACATAGAACAGCGACTGCCTTAAAAAAATATAATAAAGATGTGGCAGACTGCCTGGCGGCTCACTTGATGGTAGGTGGTTACCGCCGCCTAAGGACATGAGCAACACCAAGGGGAGTGCTAGTGCGCTGCCTACCCTGCAAGAGTTTATTTACAGCTCTCTTGAAGAAGCCCATATTGTAACTAGGTGAAAACACCTCAGGAGGGAGATTGTTCCAAAGTTCGCGCGTCCGCGGGATAAAGTTTCTACTCAACCGGACTGTCCATTTTGGCACCTTGTCCAAGTAAGTAAGTAATTATAACATAAGTAAACATAAACATAATTGATGTAGACGCTAGCCTGTAAGAATGTTGCCAATGCTATTCCTGAATGTCAGCAACGACGAACAGAACAAGTCTGCCGAGGAAAATTTGTCATTGTACGACTCCTGAAAATGGTGCAATACCGAATTTTGAGCACAATTGCTATGGACAAACCCACAATTGAAAAGTCTCGAGCATCTCGTTCCGACCGCTGGAGTTTACAAATTCAATGTATTATTTACCAGGTCAATGCTGTCAACCTTGCCATTGCAGATTTTGTACAAGAACATCATATCAAGGAGAGCACGTCTATACTCAAGCGACATCACTCGGTAGATGCTACAGGCATCCTTATAGTCCGAATTGGTCCCAACATGTGCGAAAGCTGCGGTAGCACATTTGATTGAGAAACTTAGGCGCTACGCCCACATGAAAAGTCGAGGCGCGTCGCGGCGTAGAACTTCACTTACCAAGAAATCACTTACCAGTTTCGTTTAATTGTTGCGCTATTTCACCTCATTTTTGGTCCTGTTTGTTTCTATTGCTATAGTCGGAATATGTCTGGTCATAATGACACGGGTTACATCAAACAAGTTCGATGAGTTTTATATTTAGATCTAGATTGTCTGACATTTTACTTTTATTTAATAAATACACGACCACGTCTAAACACAGCCGCAAACAAAATGCCGCGCCCGTTCGGCGACGCTTCGCGCCCGCGCCGCTACTTTTCGCGCCTCGCCTCGCCTCGCCTCGCCTCGCCACCGCCTCTCCAGTATTTGGGCGCACAACCATTGATTTTTATAGGAAAGCTAGAGGCGGCGCGCCGCTTATGCGCCCGTTCCTCGACGCGACTCTTGTGTGGGCTTCGCGCCTTACGCTCCATATCCATGGAACATTTAGTTCCATGTACTTACACTCCATAGCCTACCTACAGCGAAAAAAATTACGATTTTCAAATAGTTTGACAGCAGCCGATCCAGAGGTATAGAGATCAGATTTCAATAGATATATAGTATACTGTTACTTTTTAACCAATCACACACCAAAGGAATTTTTAAAATTCTTATCGCTCGCCGCTGGTTGGTTAGTTGACTGAGCGTAACGACGCTTGCTTGCTCGCTTCGCTAGTCTAGGCTACTTTGCTTGGCGTTTGGCTATATTGTGTTGTGTATTTGTGTTTGTATTAATTATGTATTAAATTCAATTGTCTATTTTGTCGGATTTGTTATTTTAGTTCAAAGGATATTGGAAATTAATTAATTATTAAATTAGTATCTTTATTGCAATGTTACCTCTACGCGTGGTATGGTGCATTCTAAATTAAGCTACAAAAAAACTTGGTGAAGCGTCTAATTTTAAAGTGAAATGTTAACCCGAAGAAGTGTTGCCCAAAAAGGGCCAAATCCAAATACAAAACTATCTCGCACTCGGAAATCTCCGACGCGGTCTCCCGCCCGCAAACAAACATTGCCTCGATCCCAATCTCCCCCGCCTAAATCACCAGCGCGTAGGTCTCCCGCGCGAAAATCGCCAACTCGAAGATCACCAGTGAAAAAATCTCCAACGAGAAGATCACCGGCAAGAAAGTCTCCTGCGCGTTATCAAACCACTAAGGACCTCGCTCAGAAATCTGATAAAGTAACTTCCCAGATAAAAATACCTGTACAAAGAATCCCACTGAAGGGATTCTATAAAGCGGAGGAGTTATCGTCTAATACTACAGAGAGTTCTCGTGTTACACGCTCCAAACGCACCACATCTACAGATCAGTATACTATTTCTGATGTTGTGTCTTCGACAATTGAAATTTCAGGCTATCAAGTAAATGGTGTGGATCCAGAACGTACTAATCAAGTGTACGGCTTGAGAAAACGAAGAAGCTTAACGGATTATACTGAGCCCTTACAAAGAAGTGCCAGCCGTTCTTTAAGTAAATCTGTCAGTCAATCTCTGAGCCAGTCGATCGATACTTATTCCGATGAGGAAAACTATGAGGATGATTTAAAGAAATATTCCGGTGTAACCAAACAAGTGGTACGGAAGCTGTCCACGCCACCCTTAACGGATACCATAAGTAAAAGTATTATTTTTAAAAATCGATCAGAATTCGGAGGTAGGGTAGGATCTGCTATTTTACTGATTCTAATGCCGTTAACTGTATTTTATATTTTGATCATTTGCTCAAAGGGTTGCTCTGGAAGCTATGTACCAGATTGGTCTCAAATTAAATCTCTAATTTTGCCATTTAATTGGCATTTATTAGCTATTATGCTCGGCCAATGTGTTTTGCAAGCATTTTTTAATTTTATTCCAATATTTGGCACAAAGGCGGACTGTATGTTGAGTAAACGCAAAGAACACTGCTTCAATGCCTTCTTTGCAAGCGTTATGACTACAAGCTTGCTATTTGGTCTAGACTTCTACAATCTATACAAGGTGGACTCTTTACTGAATAATTATCTGAGTCTGGCTCTCATATCATATGCCATAGCAGTAATTCTGTCTGTTATTTTATATATAAGAGCTCGTAAAGCTGAAGAGTTGAACTCATATGGAAACACTGGTTACAAACTATACGACTTTTGGATAGGTAGAGAAATCCATCCTCAAATTGGTAAGCTGGATGTTAAAGTATGGATTGCAAGAATCTGCAACATCACAGCTGTAAGTATTCACAACAAAATATTGTTATAAGTTTTTTAATGTTAAGATTCTCTCTGATATTTTTTTAAATGTTAAGGTCGACAGATAGGTTAACATTCCACTTGATGGTAAGTGGCTACCGTTGCCTATGACACTAGCAATGCCACAGGATAGGAAATGGGCTTCGGCATTCCTTACTCACTCACTGAAACACAACAGTACACAAATGTTATTATTAAAGCAATTTTAGCCTTTGCCTTTAGGATCTTCCTTAAGAGGACCTATGGGTATAAACCTGTGAGCTTTTAGATTATAAATAATAAATAAATAGGTATAGCTTTAAAATATAAAAGAAGCTTTGTATATATATATGTATTTGTATACCCACTAGCAATTTTTAAAGATGTGTAAAAAGTTATATCACCATATCATTTCACACACACAGCTCCAATTGAAAAGGAAAGAAATATGTACAATATATAATTTCATAAATTACTATAATATGGATTAATATTTATGTAGTTAATTGCTTAGTCTGTTGTTGAGAATTGCAAATGAGACATTTGTATCGATACTTTTTATGCTTTTTTTTTTGGACCTAGTCATTTGAGATATTAATTTGTTGAATTGGTACCATTACACAATCTATTTTAGATTATTATATTTCTACATGCCAAAAATACAGTATTTGTCTTTCTTAGAATTTATATAGTTAATGTTTGATTAATATTTATAGTTTTATATATTACGACACATATTTCTTGAGATGAAGCCCAGTTTGTTTAACAAACAGAACTGGGTGTTAAAATATTTTTTTTATTTTTATTTTCAGCTTATTTTGACTTTGATCATCTTTAAACGTGGAATAAAAATTCAGACAAAAGGAAACGAGGGTGTAACGTTGGAGAATTTTCAACAACTCTACAATTACGTAGAACTGAAACCGACTACACTCGTATTCTCCATGATGCAAATGGTTTATCTGTTGAGCTTTATAATGCGAGAGCATAAAATCACGTCGACATTCTACTGGGCGTCGGAGGGAATTGGCTACTACCAGCTGGTGTACAGCTTCCTATATCCGTTTTATTTCACAACAATATCTAAGTATGTGGCTGATGCCGAGTTATCGCTCTCAACTAACACTCTTGTCTGTGCTTCGCTACTCTATCTGCTGGGACTTCTAATAATGCTTATTAGTAACAATATTAAGTATGAATTCAGGAAGAATCCCCTACAACCGAGCTTGGCGCGTAAGTATCTATTTTTTTCCTTATAAATCATATTGTAATGTATTGGTCTCTTTATGTAATATTATATGTAATGAAATGTTCTTTTATAAATCTTGGTAAGTGTTCTGATGATTCTCATTGTTTTGATATATATAAAGTTAGATAAACGAGTGAAAATATTGATGAGCTGCCAAACAATAGAACTGAAAGAGTTTGTATAGTTAAAAAAATACTTGAGATATTTTTAACACATGACGCAAAATGGGGTATTATAAGTTTGATATTTGTGTCTGTGTATGCGTGTATGGGTGTATCAGTGTCAGCGCCCTTTCGAAGGAATGCCTCAAAGCCTACCGAAAGGGTTGCCAGCGGAATAGGGGGAGGTTTTAGTCCGTAGGTCATTGGACACAGACACATTTCCAGTGGAGTCGGGCATACTGATGCCACACTCAGGGCATCAGTATCTATGATGATTTCCTCCTCCTACAGAAACAAAAAAAAAAAAAAAATGCGTGTATGGGTGTATCAGTGTATAACTTTTTCATAGTTGACAAAGAAATTTCACTAACTTCCACATGTTTGTTGGATGTGGAATTTGGTATAGTGTTACTTCGATGATATTTCCATGACAATGGTAACCTTGACCTGATGCTGCAGTATCAAGCAGTCTGAGAGATACCAACTCCTTAGCAACTCACAGCAGATATAATGTGTATGGGCTCAAAAAAAGTCCATCGTTATTAGTTAAAGCTTTTAATTAAAGCTTCACTTGTAATTATTAACATGAATAAATTGAAAATATGTCAATGTATAATTTAAGATTGTTTAAATTGTGGGACTAAGCTAACTATATATTGTTCGGCAACACATCCTTTTTAAATAATTTTACTTGTAGTATAGATCCTGGAAAACTTCTTGGCACAATTTGGGTGTAGTGGGGGATCAGTTTGTACAGGTACACCAATCAAACTCAGCTCCCCACACCCCACCACCAAAGAGACCTAAAATTTGGCTGTGCCAAGAAGTTTGCCAGTTTAATTATACTATACTACATTGTTAAATAATGGTTATGGTTTTTTTATATGTAGATTAATATACTTACATGTTTTTCTATAAGTATATATCTGTACCTTGCAGTCAATTAAAAAAAAATCACTTTATGATGCCATTAGAAATAGTATTTTACGCTCTATTTACTGGTATACTCTTTTAAGTCCAATCAAAGAAAAGAAAAAAAATCTGTGTAGTTTTTATAGCTATAACCAAGGATATTATTATAGTACTAGCTGGTGCCCGCGACTTCGTCCGCGTTGAAAAAAAAAAA
The DNA here is from genome assembly GCA_945859745.1 of Synanthedon formicaeformis. Taxonomy (NCBI): domain Eukaryota; kingdom Metazoa; phylum Arthropoda; class Insecta; order Lepidoptera; family Sesiidae; genus Synanthedon; species Synanthedon formicaeformis. The sequence continues at coordinate 2,911,729 of OX243963.1, forward strand.
AGTCATGCATAGAGCTTATAAACACGATATCTCTGAAAACAAAGTAACTTAGTCCATGACCCCGACCCTTACAGATTTATTATATTAGTATTGATGTAAACTCGACAAATAAAGTGCTTTAGATTGAACATTCTTTGTATGTTGTAGAATGACAATGTAAGGTCTGTTTTCCTTTGAAAATTCAAAGTGACAATTATGTCGAATCAGTAATCAATACCCATTTCAAATCTAAGCCTAATTAATCTAGCGAATTTTGAAATGAATGGAATTTGTTATCGAAACTGATAAAGCACTTTTCTGGTCGGCCATACATAATTGTGTGGTTTGATTTTCGCTGTGTTATATTTCAGATTTAGAATCAATGGTGACGTTCCACGGTAAGAAGTTACTTGTGAGTAACGCTTGGCGTTACGCGCGTCACCCGAATTACTCGGGCGACCTATTGGTGCACTTGGCCCTGAGCGTGCCGGGAGTGGTGGGGGGCGCAACTGGCGCCATCTTGCCAATTGTGCTTCACGCGGCATTCTTGCTCCATCGCTCGCGGAGGGATGACGCGCGCTGTCGTTCGCGCTACGGAGCCGCCTGGACTCGCTACTGCAACAGGGTGCCGGCTGTCTTCATACCGAAACTATTTTAACAAGCATGTGAGTATCTTGAAATAGCAGTACATTTTTATGTTAAGGTCGACAGACAAGCTGACGGTCCACTTGATGGTAGGTGGCTACCATAGCCATATGCGCTGCAAGTGCGCTACCGACCATAGTAGGATACGGTGGGGGGTGGTTTACTGTGCCCTGCCACTATTTGTCACATTAAAACCGGAACCAACTGAAAAGTTCATTTCCAAAAGAGGCTCTGCCGGCAACGGAACCCGGGACCCTTGAGTCTGAACACTAATAGCTACTCATCCAAAATAAACTAGGACGATTTTTCTAATATATCGTAATCTCGTAACTGAGTAAAAACCAGCACTACCATAGAGTGCAAACCGTTACGTGGTCCTTCGAGCCGGATTGAACCAGCTACCTGTGGATTCAAAAATCTTTCAAGTTGCACCACTAAAACTGGATACAAATTTTAGAATGCCAACCACTCTTTTGTTTCAGAAAACAGCGTCACATAAGTACGGTAAACGTTGGTCTCTATATAAGCCATATTATTTCTATCGTAAATTGAAATATATATATATATGAATATTCGCTTTTCTTTAATTAATTAGAAATAATTTTACAAATGCATTGTGTGTGTAATAGATACATATTAATTATTAGTTTATAAATTATAATATAATGAGAATAGATTTGTTTTCATTGTGAAAACCCACAAGTTTGGGAATTCCACAAAAAATTGTGGAATAAGAGAAATTCCTAAATTTGTGGGTTTTTATTAAAATAATGATTTGTGTCGAATACTATTTATCTTTAATGCATTTTTTTACAATATTTATGACAATGCAATGAAGTAGCTCACTTTTAGTACCTAATGTGTTTCTACTTAGGTAAATAATGTTTTTTTTTAAATATACATATATAAATGTGTATGTTATATGTGTGCGTTTTGCGGATAATTGATAATATTTGCATTATTTACCCGTTTTCAGTTTGAATTGTTAAACTCTATATTGTAGGTTTATAAAATGAATATAGTATGTACATATTAATTATGTAGGTACTTATTCTTGAATAGGAAAATTAATATCATCTATGACCCATACCGAATTTGTACTGTGGTGTATTTTAATAAGGAATTTATAAAAAAATAGCCCTATGAGTGGCTTTATTTTGATAGTAAAGCCTAGATAACTACTTCTTTGGAACTAGAGTAAAATTAGCTTTGTGAAAATTGGTCCAGACATACAAATGGATTACAATGTTTCTATTTTTTTAGAAATCTCATATACTTACTTACAAATTAATTTTATATTTCACGATTAATAGTAAAGATCAATTTTTTTTTTGGTACAGTCGTCAAATAGTATAAAATGAAATGATAAAATGTCGTTCCCACTATCGAGCTTAAATTTAATAATACTCATTACTTTCACTGAATAATATTATTGTTTTTGGAAATAAAAAAATAAAATAAAAAAGTAAAATAAAAAAGATAAGGCAACTTTCTAAAATTCCCCTTATTTTTGTTTTAATTCTGTTTGTGGAGCTAAAATAAAACTGAAGACAAAAAATTCTCTTTCAAGTTCGGCAGAAGATATTGTAATGTTCGAGTATTAGAAAAAAATGTGATCTAGATTACTTTTAGTCTTGAAATGTATGAAAACGTAGTTAATTAATGAAGAAGGCTTTAATCTTAAATGAATTTTATAATCTTAAAAACAGATCTGTCAAAATAACATTGAAAAATTTACCCAGTTGTCGTTTAATTAATTTTTTAGTAAAAATTTCACAAAGAGACTGATTATATACAATATTGTTCGCATTTATGCACTAAAAAAAATAATAGAAAAATTAAATAAATTTCGCATAGATAAGTACTTTATTTAGTGGAATTATTAGGTACTTGGATGAGATTATACGAGGATCGTTTGTTAACTTAAGTATTAGCTCAAAATTTTACTTTACTTGCCTCAGAACCACCGAACAAATTTACTTAAAAAAAAATTAAAATAAGTACACAATGAAATGAAGACAAAGAAAAATTTGCTCTCTATTAGTGTTTTTTTGTGGAGACTTATTCTTTCTAACCATTGATATATCACAATTAACATTGCATAGTAAGAAAATAATGCAATTAATATTACTACAAAACGCAAAGTCTTTTCAAGCATTTGACACATGTTGCCTCTGTAACTGCGACGTGTGTCGAATACAAAAAGTACTTGTAGCTTCTAATGATGATTCTTTGTAGTTTTTAGTTGAAAGTATGGAAGGGTAGCTGTAATGGGGCGTCTTAATTGGCCACGAGCGTACGAGCAAACGATGCGTTTTCGTCGCACGACCAAATTAAACACACAAATCTCTTAAGAGTGTCCTAATTGAAGCTCGCAAGTCATGCTTAAAACAGAACGTGCGACCATAGAAAATGTTAAAACGATCGTACGACGTAAAATGATCGTGCGATAAAGTTAAATGTCAATGTCAAATACCGACTCTGTATTAAAAAGTGGTCCTAGAATACGAGCAAATTAAAATGGCGCTAGTTGTATATAGAAGATGTGCTACACTAGCGCCATTCTGGTCACTGTTAACAGACATTGTTAAAATGGCGCCGCGCCGTGGCGATGACATCGTCGTACGATGGTGGCCAATTAGGACAGCGTATTGCACCATCGTACGATCATTTCGTACGATCGCACGACGCATCGTTTGCTCGTACGATCGCCGCCAATTAGGACAGCGCCTAAGGAGTACAGACTCATTATGACATTCAAACTGAAGAAATGGTTCTCTCCAACAAAAAATAAAGGTTCTAAGTGGCCACAATGGCGCTATTGTAGCGTATCATTGTCTAATTTACTCGTCAATGCTACACTGTATTGTACACTGTATACTGTACAGGTATTCTGTGACCACTTTTTTATACCTAGAGTCGGTCCTCCTTATCTCTACCTTCCATAGTTCAAAGACTATTGTACTTATTTCATTGCGTTCATTCGTACGAACTACAGTCAGATACAGTACTTTTCTTTCTATCTTACGGATTGGCTACACTTTTATTTTCCTCTGACATGAAAACTATAATTATACATTTTATTATTGGTCAGGTGTAATTTGTGTGTTGTTTGTTTGTCATAACGAACATGAAGGAATTTCCGCCTTAATCTCACTACAGTGCTATCCATTTTATTAACAGATAAATAAAATTAATTTATTTATCAATTAGGTTTTTCCAAGAAAGTTTTATTGAAAGGAAAAAAAGCCAAGATCCTGAGAGGAAACTCAGGATACAATTATTCTTGTCATCTTTAAAATAATAACAATTACAATAATTTCAATTAATTATACACCAAATCAAAGTATAATACAGTGACATTCATCATACATATTATAGTGTAATAACAAATCTAATTTTTAATTTGTTTGCTCAAAGATATTAATTAACATTTAGGTTTATGACAAGGATCAATTTTATAGGTGCAATAGTTTTAACAATATAATGTTAACATTTAGTTTTTAGAAAAAATAATTTTAGACTTTTAATCTTATTGTCTAGTTAAGATTTTTTAATATTTGAGAGGATTTTTTTTTAAATCACTTCATATATTATGAGTGGTTTTCTTTGAAGTATTTTAGCTAAAACAGTAATTTCAGCTTAATTTATAGTTTTTAAATAAATAAAGTTAGATGTTTTGTAATTCAAAACATACCCAATGCGTGTGTTTTAGTATTTGATCGAGTGTGCCTAAATTCGCTTTTAAAGCAGTAAATTCCTAAAAAAGTAAGTAAATAAGTCTTTTTTTCTTTAAGAAGTGGACACAGCCCAGTTTATATTTATACTTATTTTGGCTACCAGTGAATTTAGGGTAAACTCGTCTAATTTTCGTTACCCGTCTGTTCATGAAATATTAATTTATTTTGAAGGGTCACGAATTTTAGGAGTTTAAGTAGTTACTAAACTTAAGTTTTATGTTTTTCAAAAAATTTACTACCTATACATTTTTATGACGGTTTTTTTTTTCGCTTATAAAATAAATAACATTGAATTTTTCGCTTCTTATAAACTTGATAGCAGTGTTAAATACTTAATATATTGCCGTTGTAAATAATATAAGAACTTTATAGTTAAAAAAAATGGATGTCTGATTATGCAACAATTTGAATTGTGAGTCACTTTGAGTCAATTGTAATTCTTTTTAGAAAAAATAAATAAATTAAAAAACATGTAAAGCTTTCCTACATAATTGTAACATATATGTTTGACATATGACATATATGGCACATAATATTGTAGTATTTACAAACGTACAACCAAAAATATAACATTCTTAAAATTGGATTTAAATGATGACAGTTTATATTGATTTTTTAAATTTTGTTTTATATGTTGGGCATCCAGTTTTTTTTTTAATTTGCAAAAATCTTTGGTTGTATTATATGTGACCAATTTGTGTAGAAATTTGAAGAACGTCAAACCCAGGTGAAGGAGAACTACGAGTAATGGAGGTTCCGTAATTTTAACCCTCGAAAAACTACTAATGAAACAGAAATATTTCAATGTTGTAGTTTTTCGATGAAAACACTTAAAGAAGTTTACATAGTGATTATTAGTTTATTAATAGCGTCTTTTTATTATTATTATTTTTTGGTATGTCATACGATCAGCCCCTCTGACTATGAGCAGATGAGTGGTGACAACACTTTTCCTTGAGAAATTAAATTAATTCATAAGAATTAAGAAATATTTTTTGTCCTAACTCCACTTTGAAATCTTTTAACCCGTCCATTGCCAAGGACTCGTCTGGCGAGTTCACTAAAATAGCATACTGTGGGCTTAGAACACTCTACGTGAGTCCAAACTATTTATCGGTTTTTCTTCAAAAATACTAGGAATTAATGTTAAACACAACTTATTCATTCAAAAACCACCTTGAAACGTGGAGATATTCAATTCAAAAGCCGTGGACTCGCGTCCCGAGTCTATTCTCCTCATTCGTACGGCCGACGACACACCACACGAGTTCAACATATTATACCGCTGGCCATTCATATGAGACTTGAAATATTTTGGTGTGGCAATGAATGTGTTAAAAAGTCCAAAAATGTGTCCAAATTGACATATTTGTAAAGATGTATTTATTTATACATGTCGAATTCAAATAAAACTAAAGTATCGAAGAGATTTCGGTCCATTGATTCTCCCTCAGCCAGGTTTCACAAAATGATTTATAGATTCTACAAATTAATTTGAACCTTATAGTATAAGTTTGATAGAAGTGAATTTGATGTTAAATGATAAATTTTTTGTAATGTTCTAATGTGAGATTGAAAAATCACAAATACTTATAAGATATGTAAGCAACATTACTTGGTATTGAATATATTTTGTATAAAATAATAATTTGAGTTTTATTTGTACTACATACCCTTTTTTAATAAATAGGTTTAAAAATTATTATATTTTTACCATGATTGAGGAGAAAAAATAGCCATGATGGTTCTGAGAAGAAACCCTGCAAATTCAAAATATTTTCAAAATAAAATAAATAACATTCCTTACAATTATTACAAACAAAATCCATACTACTAATACTGATCATAGCATGAGCTCAGAATCGTTTAAATCCAGGCTTAACCTAGGTTTCTATTTTATAAAGTTCAGTTTGGTTTGGACACCTACTTTTTTTATAGACAGATTTCTAATATCTCGTCAAGTTTATTATAAACTAGCTGGTGCCCGCGACTTCGTCCGCGTTCGAAATGTTAGCCTAAAGCCCTCTCGCGGTGAGCAGTCGACTTGTTGAGTCAAAGCTGTTTGTCAAGTCAAATCAAAGCTAAATAAGGATAATATTTTTATTTCTTTTAGCGCCTCTTTCACCAACGTCAAGTAGGATAAACCGTCACTTAAAGTCACCTGTCACCGGGAATAATTTTAGCTGATATACCTTTATTTGTACGGTAAACGTCCCAAACATTAAATAGAAAATAATAAAAAAAAATCGCCTATCGAATGATGCAGTAAACCGAGTGCATAATTCAATAAAACAGAAAATGATTTCTAAAAGTAACTAATCAACACTTTACTTGTAGAGGCGCTTAGCCTTTTAGGTCACACTGAATAGCCTAAAGCCTTCCTCGATAAATGGACTATCCAATACAAAAAGATTTTTTCAATTCGAGCCAGTAGTTCCTGAGATTAGCGCGTACAACCAAACAGACTTTCAACTATAATATTGGTATAGATAATAGAGAACGCGAGATATTCCTGTTCTCTCTAAAATATTTGGGAACTATATGAACTATTATACCTAGTGAGAACAAATAAATGCCCATTTAAATAAATAAAGATTAGGTTATTTATGTAAAATTATTTATGTAAAGCGTTTTAAAATCCTCATTCATGTTAAATAAATAAAAGATGCAGTAATTTTTAATATATTTATTTTTCTATAAAATACACATACAATTTGTAAATAAACAATTCAATATTTTAAATATCTAATATTACATTTACATTACGGATGTTCATTACTAAATAAATACTCATGACCACTCTAGGTAATAATTTCCCTACTCCATTAGGTTTTTTTACAACACACTTTTTTATCTTATCGTATTGTAGCGATTTGGATTTATTTAAACAAATTAAGTATTGAATTATAAATGGTAGGGTTCACTTACAGAATTTTGAGTACTACTTGCGCCATCTACCTAATAAATTAAGTAAAAAAAATACAAACATCAGCTATTGAAGGCCCATCACATACTTAGCTATAATTTATATTAATATAAATTATAGCAAGGCATATTACGATATATTTTCTTTACAACCACGTCACGTATACCGTAATTTAAATATTATACTAGCTGGTGACCGCGACTTCGTCCGCGTTCTCTATAGCCTATAGCTTTCCTCGATAAATGGACTATCCAATGACTTCTATATAGGACAAGGCTAACGCTCCTAGTACGTGGCACCGACGCGCCGATGTTAAAATCGGAAATTGGCACCAATGACGGGTTTTCATTCTGTGCGTAGAACGATACGAAAATGCCTACTTACCAGTGATATGTCCAACCAACCAATGAGAACACTTTAAAATAACAGAATACCCCAATAAGAAATAAAAATACGTATTAAGATGGCAATGAAAACAAATTATTTTTAGTAACTAGATGTGCAAATTAGAGGACCATTTTTCTGTCACTAGTAGTATGGTAAGGGCGCATCCTGTCTTGAAAAAAAGAATTTTTCAATTCGAACCAGTAGTTCCTGAGATTAGCGTATACAAACAAACAAACAAAGTCTTCAGCTTTATTTTATTATAATGGTATAGCAAGACATATTACGACCATCAATGAAATGAAGGAAAAATATATATTATAGCATCATCTCCTTGCTATATAGTATATTATAGTACAGTATATTAATATATATTATAGCTACGTGTGTGACGACCTTAATGGGCCAATTGGAAGATGGTAAAAAGAAAGTGCGTTAGGTGGTAACGTTAAATAATTGAAATCAAGCAACCAAAATATTATTAACGCAATAAATGACAAATATGAGGCGAATGGATACTGATATGTAATTCATTTTTTTCTTTTTATATTATGGCTAAACATTGAACATCGTTATGGAAACACATACAATTAAACAAAGCCATAATATACAGATTGATTTATAACATTTAGAGTCCTTAAGGACAAAACTGCAACTACCCTAAAGTTCTAACACCAATCAAATACCTGTAGATTTTAGACTAGAACATGGATCTTAAGGTAGGTAGTCGATATTTAATAGGCCTATAATAAAAAACGCCAACAAATGCAGTTGGTAGAGCTTGTTTCGAATTTAAAAGTTTTACTCTGAATTTTGTCTTGAAAATTGCGGTGTAATATGCGACAAATTTCAAAGCGCAACAAAAAAAAACTAAAATTTAAAGAATAAAATTTTTTTTTAAACTTATTTTGAGTATCTAGTGTGTGAAATATTTCGCGTATGATACCTACCTCTTCTCTTAAACTGGCATTTTTGTAATATTTTTTTTCTTAAATTTAATCAGTTTGGCATCAAATGTAGTAGTTTTTATAAATCTTAAAAAAAATCTGCCAGGCAACTTTACTTCAACAAAGATCAAAGAATACGGTTTCGATGTCAAAGTGGATTTTGGATTTCTGTTAATTTTGGAATTAATTTAACTCTATCTAATAAATATTCTAGTTTTTCATCATAAGACATAACATTTCCTATTATAGGTATACCTTTTTATATCAGCTATTATCTCGTTATTTACCAAATATAGTAACCGTCTAGGTAATATCATTTAAACATTTATTAAACATAGATTAACTTTTACCAAAATGTAATTTAATCATGGAGAAACAAAAACACAGCTACTCGTATTTCGGAGGAAGACACATAAAAATTCTTAACTATTTAAGCTCGACAATAAATACATATTTTTACGACATAAAAATAAGTAATCTAAAAAAATTACAATTAAAAAGAAGTTATTTAATATCTACTTAGATGATCACCTTTTAATCACAATATACATTTATTTATTTTTTATTTATTTAGATTAGTTGGCATGACAATTTACACACAAAAAATATAATGACACCGCACCGACTGCAGGAAATCATGACACAATAGAGATTGAAAGTAATGGCGTATCCACACACATCAACTTCTGAGTGTAGTTTTGTTTTTTATGAGAAGAAGAAGAAAGGGAATGTAGAGAAGAAACGCAAGTTAAAAAATGTCAGAATTTTATAGGGATGATAGGATGAAGAATTCAGCAGGGTTGGGCTGCATTCGGGAATACATTGTAGTCTGTGCTCGTCACCAATGCTGCAATATTTGAAGGCCAAGGCCGAAACGTGGCCTTTCACGTCAATATTGGTCCACAAGTTCAAAGTCAGTAAGTGTTGCTCGGAGTTTCTTCGGTGGATAGGATCAAACATTTTGAAATTTACCGAAAAAACTAGTTGTTGACATAGTCGAAAAAATTAGCAAGCTGAAGTGGCAATGGCCGGTTACATTTGTTGCAGAGCGGATAATCAAGACGAGTTCTCGTCTCGATTGAAGGTTACCAATTGGGAAAACACCGATGGGACTTTCAGACGTTTGGAAGGCATCGCAGAAGCAGAGGACCGTGCGTAGTGCTGAGCCTTGGGAGAGGCCTATATCCGACAGAGAAAGACATAGGTTCATGATAGTGCAGTATTATTATTAATCGTTAAACATATTCCACTTCTACTTACACCACGGAAAGTCGTCAAAGTTTGAAAACAAACCTTCGGCAACTGTGGCACGAAGGCGGTAAAGTATGTGTGGATGCGCCACAAAAAGTTCTTAGGTTTGGTCACCATCTATCTTTGGAGGTGGCAGGAGGAAGAGCAACCACCTGAACTTATTGTTAAATTTGCCTTCTTTTGTTACAATTTCCATACATCGAAATATCAAGTAAATATATTGTTTTACATTGGAGACAAGGTGCGTCAGTAGCGTCATCTGACGATAAGATAAATAACTAACAACTGAAACTTGAAAGTCGGCACGGCCTCAAACGACACTTATTTAACATCTCTTTTATTATGGCATCTAGTTACTTGGTTCCATTAAACGTCAACTATGAAAATATACATTTAATCGTATTTATTTTTTATACACACTCCATTTTTTTTAATACAGACTGATAAAGAACTTCATATAAAATAGATTAAGTAGGTGTACAAACTCAATGTAATTAGTAAAACATTTTTCTTTTCATTTTTTTTTCAAAATCCGTGATAACCTGTTAGTTTGGCGAATAATTAAAATTAATTTTTGTGGAAACAGAAAGAAGATTTTTATTATTAAATGTTGCTTGAATTAGATACCTATATAGGTAAATTTAAAATGAAAAATGGATAGTTGATACCAGAATGGATAGAAACCAAAAAAATTAAAGTGGGCACGTCACTTGATTTGTATAGAAGGAAAAATTGATTTCTGCGAATTCTTTAAGCTAAGCAAGAGCACTGAAATTATTGTCGCCACGACTTAATTAAAAAAAAAAAACTAATGTCTTTTTTTGGTGAAAATGTTTCGGCAGTGATATATTAACCTGTTTCCATCTGAGTTTCCAGTAGATTATTTTAGTGTTTAGGCCCAACTACAATTTTAAGGATGCTTTAATGAAACTACTTCTTTAAATTGAATTAACCACAAAATAGGGAATAGAGATGGCGGAGGAATAATCAGTCGATGTCAAAATGTCATGATTTCATTAATGTATAAAATCTTAAATAAATAATTATTTACTCTATAATATTCTATTAAAAATGGCCGGAACTTTTTAAAAAAGAAGGGCAGTTTGTGACTTGAAAAGAAATTGAAGCGAAGAATTTTAAGAAATATAATACAACAGCTAAAGACGACAACTTTTTAAAATATCTATGTTATGTAAGTATTTATTCAATAAATCATTTTGAAGATTCAATTCCGTTCTTTTACGGATTCTATATTATAAATTGGAAATCTTTTTGGTTCACTAATCCTAAAATTTTATTATTTATAAGTATTCACATAAGGTTTAAGGAATAATGACATCATTTACAACAGTGAAGGATAAACGTTAAATCATATTTGCAACTGACAGTACATAAAAAATATAATAGAACTAAAGCAATCTACCTTACAAACAATATTATATGGCAAGTATGTATTCACTTGACGACGTGACGCTTTACGTAACTATATGACCAACGCTTGGTCAAATGAATGGACAAAATGATGTCGCCACTATCGCAAATATTGTTTTATCATTTTTGACATTTCGAAAAATAATTTCGTTTAAAGGGAAATTACCATAGTTCGTAGATGGAAGCTAAAAGAAAGATACGGTACATTCTTATATTGCGTAATCGGCACTGACAGTGTCCTTTGAGCGACTGAATGATACTGAGTTAGTGAGTTCATTGGACTCAGTATACGAGGACCATGCGCGGATAGTAGTCTTACTTTTTGCTCCCATCTACCTAGTTAAATAGCTTTTGCCCAAGCTTTATCTACTTCAGTTAACTCCAGTCATTCATTACTTGCAATGCAATTTCTTAAATATTTATTTTATAAGGAAAAAATTTCTTTCTATATTAAAACAAAAGTTGAAGAAGCGGTTAGATACATTTCATATTTTGGACCCAAAATGAAAAGGTGTATTAAAGCGACAGTTTTTGTACTAATTACTACTTTTCGTTAATTTGTTAGACGGTAAGTATTAAGAGCTCTAGAAGAAGAATAGTTACTCTAGATGTGTTACTATAAATTATTGACATGTCAATAATTCCCATCGAATAGACATCGGTGTGCCCCATCGGAACCTTCAATCGGTGTGCCCAAAATATTGTGTCGTGTACCATCAATGACACGCGTGCCATTGGTTCGCCATCCCATCGTTTTAAGGGAAGAAGGGCTGAAGGGCAATTTTTATAAATTTCGCGCCTAATGACTTTGAATTTAGAATGTATTTTGTATTGGTCTAACGCGATCGCTTGTCGACAACTCTTAGCCAATTGTTTTAGGTAAAGTTGGGGTAGGAAAACCTTCGTCACTTTTTAAATTCATTTCTTTATCAAGTTGTAGACTCTTCGTACCTTTTGAAACTAAAGCACTAAGCAGATACTAATTTTGACATTATAGATTGTTGCCCTGATGCAAGCAAACGTCGACTTTAAGGTGACGAACCTTTTCTTACCTCGACTATACCCACTGTTTATTTTTTTAAACGTCAGTTCACATCGAAACGCGTATGTTTTAAGGTAGGGATACAACATAGAACTAATTTACTACGCACAAAGGTACGCGAAATTGATGTCCGCGGCTTCTGGATACGCCTATGCTTATTCGAATGTAGCTAAGTATGCCTATTAAGTATACTGGAAGGGCCCCAGTCACAGAAATGTATGTATAGTTTGAGAATCTATTTTCTTTGTATTACAAGAGCACTATAAGAACATCACTAGAAGAGTTAAAATACTAACAGCTCACAATTTCTAAATATCATTCTTTATTGTTCCACGCATTTTTAAGGAGAGTGGAAATAAATTATTTTTTTATATTACACATGTTTCCTCACATTTACAAATTCCTAAACAGCCTTACTAACTCCCCACCAATGCTTACGTAATAATAAAGTTTATCGGATCTTCACATTTAAGAGTTCATGAAAATGAAACAATTATTACAACAGTCTAACGCATTTTTGATGGTTTAGAGTTCAAATTCCTATACAACTATTTATACGAAGAATAAATTCAAATAATCTTTGGTAACGTTTAAATCGGAGTACCTACCTACTTACCTATTTATAATTTTACATCGATGCTTATGATTCTAATGAACGAATTAAGCAGCGTCGGATTTATATTTAACGGACCCTTGGGCACGAAGGCTGTGGGGGCCCCCATGTAAAGAAATCAAAAACGAATTGATCAATGTATTTTATATATAAATAATATGTCCAATTTTTCTAAACTTTATAAAAATGACACAAAAAATGAAATATTATCAAGATAAATAAATAATACATACAATAAGTAATACATAAACATCTCCACGCTTTTCTCTCAACAAAAACAGGAAGTTAAAAATTGGTTATTCAATTTGTGGGGGTCCCTAGCTCTTGGCGGCCACCGGGCATGTGCCCAAAGTGCCCTCATGTAAATCCGCCACTGCAAATAAGACGATTTATTGGCACATCGCTCGCTGCGCCATGTATACGATTAAGGGTTGCCATCTATTGGAATATTGGAGAATTAGCTAGTTGAGTTGACAGTCATATGGGTTATAATTAATTAGCGTCAGTTCAACTTCACACCGAAAGGTGACGCGACCGCGCATTTTAAGGCAACAACAATACATTATAGAACCTATTTACTACGCAAAAAGGTACGCATCTGTATATATATGCAGATCTGTCACTTATGCATATGTATATGCATTGAATAGTGAATAGTCTTCAATGTAAATACTTTTAAGATTGCATTTTCTATTGAGAATAGTCTATGGAGTAGTAGATTTGTATTAGAAGCTAACATAATATGTATAAATAAGATGAGAGTGTTGAATTGTTACAATATAAATTAAAATTTTGTTAACATATTGAGCAGTATATCTTTATGTTACACAATCAAATGGGCAATGAAAACGTAATGGCTCGACTTGCCCCCAGATGTACTAGTGTTGGACTGTGAGGCTCAATAAATACACACATTGAAAATGATGTGAGTATATACATAGTATTAATATGAAATGGCCCTAAGCGCAGGCAACCTTAGCACCAATGGCACCGACCGCAGGCCGTCAGAAGTTGCTGTCGAAAACTGCCATCGACCGCGAGATGCCTTCGTCCCTAACGCAGCACTCCAAGAACTCTTCAAGCGTCACCACACCGTCACGGTTCATGTCCATTTTCTGCAATTCATACCATTTGCTCTTTACTACAGGCAATACGAGCAATGGGGGTATAAGCGCCTACACACGGCCCTAAAGTTGGTGGCAATATCGAGGCAGCAGTATCCCCCTAGATCGCTCCCTAGATCGCCTCTAATTATGTTTAACATTTGCCTACACATGAGGCAATCAAGGGAGTGATCTAGAAGCTCCCCACTACTGCCCCGATATTGCCATCGATTTTAGGGCAGTGTGTAAGCGCTTTAAGAGCGGGTATAAAGAGAAATAGCCAATCCTAGATTTGAATTTTATCTAAGTAAACAAAGTCTAATTAAATGAATTTTTTTAAATAGATAAATACATTATAAATGAAAGTGACGACTGTAACAGAAAACATAATATAATGAAATTTTTCTCGATAGAAAAAAATCATCAAGTGAGCTCTCATTTCCATCGATTTTAGTTTTATTTTCAAAATGACACACATTACAAAGCTAATAGTGTATCAGTAATTTCACTTCACATAATTATTATCTAAGGCTGTATGTAACAATTTTTCATTTGACATTGTAGTTTACGAATAATTAATATTTAATACTTTTTGCACTTATAACATTTTTATTGAGCGAGATGCGCTATCTTCCGTCGCATGCTGTGCGTAGTTCTACGTATTTTGTGTCACTGTCATGTCCAAGGGGCCACGCGGGTGAAATTACAAATTTTGTTTGCTTTATACGCACTCTTAAGGTAATCAACATCTCTACCATCCCAAATGGCGCCCTCCCTCCACTTGGCTCCCATGATTTTTTTTAATTCTCTTGGCTCCCGAAGGATCGTAGGATAATTATGTACAGCTCTTGAATACCATTTCCTTTTAACGATAACATAAAGAATTAAGTCCCCATTTCGTAAAATGAACAAAATAAGCATCACTGCAGAAATACTGATCTACTTCAAAGTTACATTTTGTGTTACATGGATAAATATTTTCTTTTTTAGAACTTTAAATTTGGATGGAAATTCTCAAGATACATACCTGAAAAAGCCTTTCCACTTTTTCTCTGACGACATCATCGTCAATAATTGGTTCGACAATTTTCCCCATGAGATCATAGATTGCTGTCACAATTTCAGTCATTTCCTCCTTAGTTATGTATCCATCACCATTTATATCGTACAATGTGAAAGTCCACCGCAGTTTTTCTTCTAACGTTCCCCTTGATAGTATCGACAGCCCGGTTACGAATTCCTGGAACGTTACAGAAATAATAAATATTTTCACACATTCCAAACGGCACCATCTAGTTCAACACTAAGCAACTAATGTTTATGTGTTAACATTTTACCTTTGTACCTGAGTGATGGATGTTTTGTATTTATAATTGTATTTATTTACAAAAAAAGTAATCTATGTAGTATATAAACTGTGGTATCCATAATACAAGCATTAGTTACTTAGTGTGGAACTAGATGGCGCTGTGTGGAATGTGTGAAAATATTTATTTATTAAGGAATAAGGATAGGGAAATGAGCTCTGGCAATCTTACTCACTCACCGAAACTGCTTCCTGGCGCCAAAAGGGCTGCTTGAAAGATTGCGAAATGCTGAATGTACCACTACTTCAGAACCAACTTGGAAAAGTTCATTTACAAAATGATATGATCGTCTAAAAGGCCTTTTGCTTACCTCAAAACTTAACAAGCCACTTCTGTCTTGGTCCAGTGTGTTGAACACGTAGTGCGCATATTGTGCGGAGTTAGCTGGAATAGATAAAACTTTAATTAATTATTGTCATTTATTCCAAGCAACCATAATGACGCAATCAACATATTCGTTGAACTGAATATATTTGTAAAGATATTAAACAATAATGCACCTTTTATTAATCTCAATTATCGAAATTGAAGAAGTTTTAGGAGCAGATAATAAAACTATTTGAATTTTAAAGGTACTCTGTTAAATCACAAAACAGATATTATAAATGTTAAACTAGGATATAAGACAATATTACGAGTATTAGATAACATTGTTGAAATAAATATTTTTAAAATTTCAAGGCCTTTACTGAAACTAAAGTGTATGATTTTAAGTAGACAAAAATGAATAGTAATAAAAAAATAACAATAATTCACCTTTAATTAATCTTAATTATCGAAATTGAAAAAGTTTTAGGAACAGATAAATAAAACTATTTGAATCATCTTTTAATGCCCACTGCCATTTCAACTTTGATTTTACTGATCCGCCGGGGTAGGTCGGTAACTTTTGAACGTCTAGATCTCTTTTCAGTCCTATAACCCCGAGTGTAGCCCTTTTATCTGCATAGCTTGTTGAGCGACGTTGAGATTCCTCAAGGACCGTAGTGCTTGTTCACGTTGACTCGCTGGTGCGGTGGCGCGGTCACGAAATATCAAACACACAGCATATTATGCAAGTGTTCACATACACAATCACGCAGGTGCGGCGAAAGTAGCGGCGGAGCGCGCGATTCACTCGCGACGTCAGGTAAGTTCAACCAGTTTGAACTTGTCGCTAGAAATGATGGCACGTTTTCATTTTGTCGTTCAATACAGAGGAGTTTATCAGCCAATTATACATACGGACATACAGACGTACGGCTGGTTAGCATTCTCATCTTGTCGAAATCCCTCCTTTTAGGACCAAGCGCTTTGATTCCTTTATAATGCGCACTGCCAAGGTTTAGAACTCCCTGCCGGCGTTTGTATTTCCGAGTCCATATAACCCTAATCTTTTCAAAGTTCGAGTGAATAGGCATCTTCAGGGTGAGCTCGCTCCATCTTAGGCCTCATCGTTGCTACTCAGCCGGTTGTTGGCCAAGAGCAAACCCATCTCTAAAAAAAAATCTTTTCAACCTCTGGCAACACGTCACACTCGCGCAAACGCATGGCGGTCATGTGAACACGAGGTCGCCACATCCACCGTGATCGCACCCGCCACCGAGTCCGCGCGTTCTACGTGAACAAGCACGTAGCGACTAGTGACCAAGTTTTAGCAGCATATGTCATCACTGGCAACACACATTGATCGTAAACTTTTGTTTCGACGCATTGAAGAAATTTTTGGACGAGTGTTGCGACAGTATTCGCACTCAGTATTAGGATGCCTTAAGAGCGTGTATAAAGAGAAATAGCCAATCCTAGATTTGAATTTTATCTAAGTAAACAAAGTCTAATTTAATTAATTTTTTTAAATAGATAAAAACATTATAAATGAAAGTGACGTCTGTAACAGAAAACATAATATAATGAAATTTTCTCGATAGAAAAAAATCACCAAGTGAGCTCTCATTTCCATCGATTTTAGTTTTATTTTCAAAATGACATACATTACAAAGCTAAAAGTGTATCAGTAATTTCACTTCACATATTATCTAAGGCTGTATGCAACAATTTTTCATTTGACATTGTAGTTTACGAATAATTAATATTTAATACTTTTGGCACTTATATAACATTTTTATTGAGCGAGATGCGCTATCTTCCGTCGCATGTTGTGCGTAGTTCTACGTATTTTGTGTCACTGTCATGTCCAAGGGGCCACGCGGGTGAAATTACAAATTTTGTTTGCTTTATACCCATTCTTAACGACAGTTTATTATACTCGTAAGGTATCTATTAAATAAAAAAAAGTAGAAGAAATATTGGGTATGAACTCGACTGTAGGTATACGTAGTTTGTAGTCAGTAAATTCTGCAGATTTCTAAACCGACTGAGCAATAATAAGCCTTTCTGCGATGTAAAGCAGTATCCACACCCGGGAGCACTCAACTTGATGGGATTATATGATTATGTGATGCGTTTTTCATGTCCCCATTTTATTCTTTTAGTACGGTCCGTATCTTTTATTAACATTTTCGTGTAGGCAACAGCTGTATGATGGTTAAGCCTTTATTTTGTTCGCGTCTAATTTTTTATTAGTACGTCATATTTGCAGAGTAAAAACATGTTTTTATTTAATCAAATACTCCCTTGTCCTCCATTAAAAAAATCGTGTCTGTCATAACGATTTACCATTATAAAGCTCTTAATTAAGATCAGGTACTGCAGCTACAACAAAAATTATAAGTCACACTAAAGTACAAAGTTTACTCTCGTGACTACGCACCTAGAATCGCTTTTTGCAGAACAGTGCTGGCAAAAAATCGTGAAGATCCGCAATTTTTCAATAAAATCTTATGGACAACGAAACCACGTTTAAATAGACTGTTACTTAAATTTACATACTGTTGGCAAAAAAAAACATTTATTGCTTTAGGACCGGTTCGGATACCAATTTAAAGTAAATATGTGACCGAAATTATAATTTATATAAGAAATTTATAAACTAACTTAAATTTTATAAGAAGCAACAAACAATCACGCCGTTGGAAAAGGTTAATAAGTTGCCACCATTTTGTTTAATTTATCAACATAGGGCCGAGTTTTAGGTAGGTTGTAATTTTTGGATTTTTGGGTTGACGCGCGTACATTAGATAACTACGAGTTTTACAGAAATAATACAAACCTCCTTGTGGGAAGAACTGAGCGTATATAACTTTGAAGGTTTCCTCTTTCACTACCCCAGTAGGACATTCCGCCTTGAAGCCTCGATACAAGCGCTTCAATTCGGGCTCCGTGAACCGTGTAGCTCGCCGCAAAGCCGCGATCGAGTCCGGTCTATACCGGGGCAGTTGCTCACCCAACTCCTCGAATTCCGAATCTGGAACAAAGAGAACTATTATTAGAAATAAATTTTAAAAGTATGTAGGTCAACCAAATAACGCTCGTGTGCAAATATCTGATTCAGCCTGCATAGTTGGACCTCTATGTTTGCAGGCTAAATTTAAACGATTTTTTAAAGACTTACAGGATTTGTAGATCGAAATTTTGTTTTATTGTATCAGACTTTTATCAGAAAAAAATCTAGTGTAACCTATATTTTTTTCAAGAAATCTCTTCTGACTTCTAAACCCCTGAATCGAATTTAATGATTTTTTTCAAGAGTTTTTACCATTAGAACAAAAAAGAAATAAACAATACATTTTTTTAAACTGACATTAACTTATGTCTATAAGTTAAACCAATACTATTAAATAATTTGTTAATGTTTTCTAGCAAGGCAGGCAAGTTGTTCTAGGTAGACACCTATATAGGGTCTGGTCGAGAGGTACTCTGTGTAGGTACTCCAGAAAGTGGGCGAGTGATGTAAGTGCAATATCCTTCCATAGTTCGTGCTTTATCAACAGTGACAAAAGAGAGTACACTGAACACAATAAACTATTGAATGAAGCTTGACTCGGCTTGGCTTCATTGTTTTTGATCATTGTACTCGACATGGGCTTGACGTTTACGGCTGGTAGCAAATGTATTAAATTCTCTTTTTGTTCTTAATACAGAACATAAAGCGGAGCGGATATTTCATACTTAATAAGCTGTGTTATAAATTTAAAACTTCGAAGAGCTACCTTAATAAATAAATATCTTAACACATTCCACATAGCACCATCTAGTTCCACTATGCTTGTATTATGGATACCAGACAGTTGATATATTACATAGATTACTTTTTTGTAAATACATGTACATATTATAAATACAAACATCCATGACAGGTACAAAAGTAAAATGTTAATACATAAACATTTGCCCTTAGCGGGATCCGAACCCGCGACCGTTTGGTTAACAGCTAGTGTTATACTAACCACTAGACCAAACGTGTCGTCAAATAGAATGTGCAGTGGCTTCAGCAAGAATTTTATTGATATAGATGCATTAGTCTTAATTTAGGATTATCCGTAAACTTTTAAATAGTAACTAGATTTACTGAAATTCGACATCAAATAGACAAACGGAATTCAGAACTACCAAGGTGCGAAGTATGTACCTTGTGATCATTAAGTATATCCTTAAATTTTACACCTTTTCTGCATATCTGTTGACAAGGAAACACAGCAACAGCCAGCCTGTTCATGTTTTTTGTTTTTATTCCGGATTTTATCCGACGAGGGATGAAAGGCATTTTCCTTTCTCTTTTTACATACTCGGCGTCTGCTCCGGAGAATAGCCGGAGATTCTTACAAGGGGACTTCTTTTGTAGTTGGCGCACTCATCATGAGTTCACTTCAAGTTGAGAAATTTAGTGCTCTTCTTGCTTACAAAAATAATGTAATGACTTTAAATTTAAAACTGAACTCCTTATTTGTTGCGTTTCTAGATTGCGTATTTATTTGGCATTATGTTTGTTCAATTTTAAACCCTATTTATATACACATAATATTAAAAATCGAGTGAAACGACAGACTGTCACTTGACGCAGATCTGCGTCAATAACAGACGAGAGATTCGGTGATTCATAATAATCACTATATAGTATAAAACAAAGTCGCTTCCCGTCTGTCTGTCCCTATGTTTGCTTAGATCTTTAAAATTACGCAACGACTTTTTATGCGGTTCAAGAGGAAGGTTTTTAATATATATTTTCAACGCGGGCGAAGTCGCGGACAGCAGCTATCTACTAAAAATAAAGATACAACCCCTGGAAATTTTAAAACAGCAAAGATGTCAGGCGTTATATTGCTTTACACATTTAGTCAGGCGCTACATATCCCTTACTTTTAACGCGGGCGAAGTCGCGGGCACCAGCTAGTTATATTAATAGAAATTATATGGATAAATTTTTTCTCGTTTAATCACCCTTCCCATTAGTGAAAATCGCATCAAAAGTAGAAGAAACTAATGGAAAAAAAGACAAAGGCTGACAACGACCTTATTTAGAAGATATTATAGAAGACCAGCTGTTGCATTCGACTTCGTTCCCGTAACTTTATAATTACAATATATCAAATCGGTCCAGTAGTTTGTCCAACAAACAAATCTTTCCTCTTTATAATATTAGCATAGATAACTTTATAACTTTTATCCTTTAAATATACGTATTATATAAATATAGATTTAGACATAGACTGACAAAGATTTAGATATACCTAGATAAATTACATGTCTACATAAACTCATGTCTACATAACGTACAATATTCAGCTCGGAATAAATTAATTAGTGAAACAGAAGCTATTTTTCGTATTATGTTTTTACTTAGTTCTTGGCAACTAATGAAGATACGGTATAATTGCAGAAATAATTTTTCATTCCACGCCGGATGTTTCTGACGCTGAATTAATATAAGCATGAAAAGTTTCTCTCGATATATTAACGAAGCATTTATTGCCCGCTAATTTTATTAAGCTTTCCTAATGACCTTATGTGTAGGAATTCGAAAGTTATTTTCAACTAACACGATTGGGGAGGTTTTTTTTTATATTATAAAGGGTGGCAGATACCTAGGCTTACGGTCCACTTGATGGTAGGTGGTTACCGTTGCCAAAGGACACAAGCAACACCACGGGAGAAGAAGAGAGCTGGTCTTCGATAAAAGTATGTGGTAAATAACTCATGGTGGCTAAACCTCAAATTTGCATTTGATGACCTTTTAAATTGCTCTTTAATCAAATGCACATAAGCGAAGCCGGGGCGGACCGCTAGTTATGTTGTCTTCGATACTCGAAAATATTTCCAAGTAAACATTTGGTGCAACAATACATCAAATCACGTATGTATGAAACGTATTGCAATCGTCTGCACATTTTCGCGCAGTTGGGAAGATGGATGGACAAAAATATATCTTGGTACGAAGCAGAGTACGTAGTATTTCTACATTATTTAGTGTAGCCTAATGGAGTTGGATCCTAAATCCCGACAGTATTATTTTATTTAGTGAATTACTCCTTTAACCGATTTAAATCTTTGCCTTTAACATATGAAATATACCATAACTTTGATCTCATTTTATGAAATGTTAGCATCCAGCTCCCCGATACTTACCTACGTTATAAAATAAACCTATGTTCCGAAAGACATGGTAAAAACGGCATAAAATTCGTTAAGTGGTTTAGAAGAAGTTAGCGTAGTAAGTTGAAAAATATATAAAACAAAATTATTTTATACCATGGTAAAAAAAAAAAAATTTTTAAATAAAATAAAATAAAATAAAAATAATTGGAGAAAAACAGCAAATAATTTACTTGAATATTGTTTATAACCAAGAAAGCTTTATTTTAATCATAGCTACTAATGTTTCGATAAAAATTTTTTTGGAACATATTATAACATATACATATAAGTTGACAATACATAATAATAATAATATATAAATCAAAGAATTTTGTTTTGTCCTTTCATTATACGAATTTGTATGAATAAAGACTCGAAGACGAGTGAAAATTTTATTTATACTCGTATTTCATACAGTTTCTTTAGCGTCAAATTTAAAAAAAAAAAAGTGTTTTCAAGTGATCTATTATAGCTCATTATGATTGCGCTTCAGGAAATAGAAAGATCCCGAAAAACGTACATTGTTACAGTCACGATTCACACCACTGAAGTGCCGATTTCGGTTAGATTATGTAGATCGACGGATACCATAGTAAATTCGTAAGAGAAATCGGTATGAAAAATTTCAATTTATATCGCCTTTGATCTGAGGGTACCTTTGAAGTTGTTCAACAATATATGAGTATTTACTTTAATCGTGCGAGTTTTTAAAAAGAGACTTCAAATGTGTAAGGCTTAAGTTCAAATTCGCTTGTTTAATGGTACCTATAAATGTAAAAGGTGAATGATTTAAAAAATTGTTTGCTTTTGAAATGGGTTCTAGATGAAAATTTACGAGTTGCGAATTAACAAATGACTGTTCACAATACATTATTAATTTGCATACAGGGATTATATATGCGCACTGAATGATAATGTCATTTTCAATTTTGAATGCATTATTAGAAATGATGTTTTTAAAATAAACATTCATGTAAAATATTTTAGGAAATCTTTTGTTGAATATAGCAAATGGTTTGACAAAGACGATATATTATAGTTTAAAAACTTACATCAAAATCTTAATTGAACACTGCATTGAACATTATGACGATTTTTTTTTAAATATTCATGACTTCAGATATTTGACACAAATCTAAATCTTGGTCATATTGTTTAGTTGTATCAAAATGTTATACAATAATCATAGAGCCATTTGGTAAATAACATGAGGTACTATAATTAAGTAAAATAATTATTATGTACTACAAACTATAGACTTGTATTTCGATACAATA
Organism: Synanthedon formicaeformis; assembly: GCA_945859745.1. NCBI lineage: Eukaryota > Metazoa > Arthropoda > Insecta > Lepidoptera > Sesiidae > Synanthedon > Synanthedon formicaeformis. The sequence goes on from OX243963.1 coordinate 2,934,944, forward strand.
CACTGAGGGCGAACCTGAAAAGTTCGCGTTTCTGTAGCTCGAATTTCCAGGAATTGGAAACAAACGTTGTTTGGGATTTGTTAGAAAACCAGGACGTCTTACAAGAAAAATAAAAGTAAAGAATTCTCTTCCTTCCGAAACAAAATATCAGATTATTTTCATTGTCTGAACAAAAAATATTACGAAGTTGCGTTACATATTTTGTTTCATAAAAAACCTACAATCAAGTCGGACAAAACATATTTGTCAGTACAAAATCGTAAGATACAGTGCTGTACATATTGTGCATACATACTGTAACATCTACATCCAAAATTTAATTACACCACTCGAGCTAAAAGATCAAAGATTTTTTTTGGAATAATATGGTATATTCGAATTCGTTGGATATATACATATAATACGCTCAAAGAATATATTACTCTTAGGGCCTCTTTCACAAACTACATGTAAAGTGTTGATTAGTTACATTTAGAAATCATTTTCTGTTATATTGAATTATGCACTCAGTTTACTCCATCATTCGATAGCCGATTTTTTTAAATTATTTTCTATTTAATGTTTGGGACGTTTACCGTACAAACAAAGGTATATCAGCTCCATTATCCACGGTTACCAGTGACTTTAAATGACAGTTTGGTCTACTTGAAAGAGGCGCTTAGAGTACACGTATTTACATAAAACCATCGAAATAATATATTTCGTAAAACAAACGCCATGTCCACGACACAGCCACGCCCCATTTTTTTTGTAGACGGTATGTGTACAAAGTTATCACCGATAAAAGTTCAAGTTACTGCGTCCGGTACAAGGAAAACTTGGTCGAACAGTAAATCCTGTAGCCTTTTGTACTGACCTCGTAAGTTTTTTATACCTGGTCTAGGTACATGAAGAATGTTTGAGTAGAAGCGAACAACTATTGGTCCTTTTTCTTCAGTACAAACAGTCTGTTAACTATTATCATAAGAACAATTGAGAAAAAATTATTGTGGTATTTCTAATTCCAATTTGACAACGAAAAAATAACTTAGGCATGCTGATATCGACCAATTGACCCACCAATTCGCACGAAGGGCTTTGCGTCTTCTTTTATTACGCTCAGCGAGGGAGTGGAATACTCTCCTTTACAACTTTGGACTCTTTTGAGAACACATTGTATAGATTATTTATTTATGGACAAGTGAACTCCATCTTCGATCTCATATTCACTTACCATCACGTGAGATTCGCATGTGCTGTTAAGCGTTCGTCATATTAGGCTGTATTCATACATGCATATAGGTAACTTTCTAGAACTTTCGATTTAAGAAGCATCCACAGAAGCTTACGAATTCAATTCTCCCTCCAAAAGTCCTGTTAACTTATGTCTAACTTAACGTTCCGCGGTACGGGACAAATGGTTCGCAATTGGCGTGTCTTAATACTAATTGCGCCGCTCGAATTCGTCTCGTATTCCCATTCCATTCCCTCGACAATTAGGACTGATAACATGTAATAAATTGCGGTCCCCCGAAGCCGTAGACTCGACACTTCGACCGGCTGCCGGTTGGAAAATGGATAATAACACTTAGTTCTAATCCTAATGATTTCTAAGATATCTGTGATTCCAAAGTGTGCGGTGTGAATTAGTAATAAGCTCATGAAGCATTAGTTGTTTATAAATTAACAATAGTATATTTAAAACTAATAAACACTTGATTTAAAAAGGTTGTTTTTTTATTTCTTACATTAAGGTCGCCAGACAGGTTGACGGTCTACTTGATGGTAGGTGGCTACCGTCGCATATATCATGACTATATTGAGAAAGAGAAGGAACAGGGAAAGGAGCCCTGGCATCCCTTACACACTCAACTAAACACAACAGCACACGTGCTTTCACGGTGGTGTTCTGTAAGGATTTGGTTACTGCTGAAAGACAGGATGCCTAAATGACTACGAAACGCATTATGCCCTGCCACTACTTAAAGGTATATAAAGGTTATTTAAAGGTGTTTATAATTTATAAAGATAGAGCCAGTTTTTATAAGATAGAACTTTATAAACCGTTTTTTTTTTTTCGTTCCGACCTTGAAAACGTTTAACTCAAGGCCCCTTAAAAAATATCCAACCAATTTCCGGGTGACATAACACATCTTCAACTTCACTTTACTACGAAATATTTTGTGTCACACTACGGAATGGCCTTAATAATTTTTCGCTTATATAAATTTTATAATATCTATTATAGGTATTTATACTTTAAATCAGTGATTGGATTGACTTACTTGATAAAGATAAAACAGATGATCTATCAAAAGAAGGCATTTTTTAAAATTCAATTTTCAAAAAGGTTTTTAAGGAAAAATTACCTTTGGAGATTACATGATGATATTTTTGATATGACTCTCATAAGTGGATGAACGAGGCTGGCAAAGTTTGTATGCAAAGTGCGGGCAAGTATGTGGCATGGCAACACATGTGCGCTAAGGGGCGAAATGTGAATCTACATAAATTTGAAACGATAGAAGAAGTGAGAAAAGCAAGGTTATATTATTTTATATATAATATTATTATTATTAACCCCCATGCAAAAATTTAAAGGAAATTATTTATTGATTTATTCCAGAAATTGCACAGTATAGCTAAAGAACAGGTTTTTTCGTAATATATAACAAATCATGTAGATACTCTGTCAGGGTTCAAAAAAGGATAAAATTATACCTAAATATTTAACTTCTTATACCTACTTTTGATTTATTAATTCAAAAGTTAAGATTAAGAAAGAACTAAAACTTTAAGTCAAATTATTTAAAAAAGACGTATAAAACAGTGAACCTTATTTTAGTTAAAACAGGGTTATGTAAAAAAGTAATTTTCAAAAATATGTTGAAGCTCTTTCAAAAGAGGGCAAATAATGGTTGGGCTTGTTTAAATCTATCTAATCTTCATCGATGCTAATCTTTCTGTCTCAGCAGAACGTTATAGTTTTCATTTCAAATATTCTTTCAATATTTTACGAAAATGTACAAAGGTGCAACCCATTTAGAATATTTATTAAGTTATTTTATTGAATAATAAAATTAAAAACACTTGTTTTTAATAAAAAGTTAAAGTGTGTGAGAAATGGTCACACAATATAAAAAAATATATAAATTAATAATTATTTTATGTGGCAATATGAGGCAATATCAAAAAAATTGTACATTTTGAAAAAGCTCAATGTCTCCATATTAATACGGGTGTAAAAAAATCCTATGGTGAATAATTAAGCCGTATTTTTTAAAAAGGCGCTTCAATATTCATTCTTTGGTATATAAATACCAGATCAACTGAATTAGTCCAAAGGAATACAATAAAAACCAAATCTAATGAAGTGAAGTTTTTTTTTGTCATACAAAAAAGTAGTGTCTCCCGTGGTACTTTTAAAAGAAAAAAAATAATAACTTTTTCATAATCCATCGAACACAGTTTTTTTTTTTATAGTGTACTTGGAAAACGATCACTGTGCATAAGAAACCTTTTTATTTCTTTAGAAACGTTGTAATAAATAAGAAAACTGAAGTAAAACTGATGTCTCCATATTTCATTACCTTGTGTGACGACCGTTGTGTGACGATATTATGTGTCCTGTTATACACTTTCGGAACGCATCCGTATTTTTTTACATCCGGAAACACTCGATTCAACCTCAACCTCACTCAACCTCACAAAACAAAACGTCAGCCACCTTACTTTTGCTGTATTGCTTTGATTTGTGAGGTTACCGTTTTGTTGCATTGTAAAATATTTACTTGTGTTACCCAATATCTCAGGTAAGTTTAATGATTTTACTACAGATATATTATCTTATGATACTATTTGTAATAAGTAAATCGTGTGATAGACAAGAATTGTGAAAATCTTTTTACTTTGTTTGTAGCGCGTGGTTTCTTGTTTTGATAGGTTATATTTTGCTTCCATTGGGTGACGCCACACAAAAAAAAGGTGCATACACATTGGCAATTTTTATATTCCATTATGTTTCTTTCGTGTGATACATTTTTTCGTTTTAAAATGTACGTTGTAGTCTGAATATATTTACGTTGTATATTTCTACATTCAAAATATTAAATTTATATGAATAAAAATTCATTGTGATCCATTAATTCATGATAATTTTGTAATGTTTTTTTTATTTTAAACCGACTAAAAAAAAGTTGGTTCTCGTTTATATGTATCTTGGCGATTTTATAAAGAACTACTGATCCGATTTGAAAGCTGTTTTCGCCATTCTATTGCATATTTTTTCGTTTATTTATCGCTCTTACTGTAAAGAAAAACACCGTGAGGAGCACAGTACGAAATTGCCCATGTATAGACTCTGCACTAAAAAGCCTTAAATATAAAAAGGAAAAAGAATTTTTTTATATAAGAAATATGAACTTAAAAAACTTACTGAACTAAAACGAAAAATATAAAAACATCAATAGGCTTAGACCAGTTTACATTATCTAACTAAATATATACTTTTTCATTTATGTTTAAAAATCCATTTTGGCATTTTCTTTTCTATTATCTCTATTGGTGTATTTACGTGATAGAATCATGGTTACAATTTGTGCTTTCTGGAGCAGAGAGACAATGACGATATCGACAAAAGTTGAGTCTAGAAAATCCGGAGAAACTGCTATTGTTTTTACTTGCAAAATGTTGCATTTTAGATTGTTTTCTTTAAGATTTTTAATTACTGATAATATAAATAAGATTTTTAAACTATTTTATTTTTGTTTATTTTTTAAATACCTAACTACCTTAACTATTCTACACAATGTGTTAAACTTTATAGTTTTGCGTCATGTCAAATGTTGATTAGTATAAATGTCAAATGTTAATATTCCATTGTGTTTCTTTTGTGTTACGTACAATTTTTTTGATATTCACTCATATATGTATTTATAAGTGTCGGTTTGGTGTCGGTCAAAATAAATGACAAAGTGGAAAATACAAGACAACCAAAGTATCCTTTTTATCAGTTTTAACGAGGCAACTTTACGAAGCTACGGTTTCCAATGTCACTTTGTTTCTCATGTGTCACAGTATTTCGATTTTACAGTGGAGAAAGTTACTCAGGGACTTAGAATAAAAGACAAACGAGTTGAATGCGATATTTAAAGATAACAACAAAATGTACTACAATTTAAATAAAAAGAAATTTCAAACAGATTATATATAAAAACTGAAATGACGTAAAATTATAATTAAAATTATTATAAAAATAAATTAATAAGGTGTACGCTCTAGTAGCAGAACAATTATTATCACTTTATATGCGATCTGTAGACTCAAGACTTGGATATAATATGTGATTGGTAAAAAAAGATTGTACTACTTACATCATATTAATGTCATGCTATGTTATTTTTTTTGCAAAATCAAATAACATAGTACCTACTGTTTTTATTTTACTAGTTGCTTCGTTCTGTCGCCCTTTTAAATTGTAGATTACAATCATAATAATTTATGACGCGTTTGTATAATTTATCTTTTTACCTATGACGCCGTCACAAGAGGCCAAAAGTTCTTATGATTTGTTTTCTTGCTTGCACAAGTATACGTAAATATACTGGGTTAAACTTTAAACTATTCTTTATACTGAACTATATTGCATTTAGTCTGACGACCATAATTAAGTATCTCAGGCGCAGGGCCCGTAGCATTCATTGCCTCCTGCTATATGGTTAATCCGACATTGGTTGAGCAAAAACTCAATTTAACAATTAACAATTTGTTCAGCAAAGCCAAAATTTCCCTGATACGGAATCTAACAAACAAGGAACTGCGTCTACATACTTTATTAGAGGAATCAAAGTGTTCATTCACATGAAGGCAGATAGTATCGGATGGCTATTAAGAGAGGTGCCTCTCTGGTGAACGTACGTGTTATTCGCTGCCATGAATATAAAACACTCACTTTGAGCTTTACTTGTACCATAGGGAAAAATTTATATTGTATGTTTTTTACATGTTTTTTAATATTTTCCCGAGTATAAAATATTAAAATACTTCTAAGAGCTCTTTTGTTTTGTTCAGAGCCCGCTTGTCTAAGTAAATATCGACCTATCTTTTGATATTGTTTCTATTTCTTATTTTTATTTTATTTATTTAATACATTTATATGAAATGCAACACATATTTAGAAAAGTAGATGACTCTCAACATTTTTGTGAAGTCATGGGTAATTTGTGTGATGGCTATTAGGGCCGTTACACCCAACCCACGTCCTTAGGCGCAACCGCATTGCGTCTCATTATCGAGGGGCTCACGATTTGAATACTTCCAAAGAACAGTTAACAGGAACAAATGGTTGAGTTACCGGCAGGTGTTCGCGATCGGTACAACTTTCAACGGCTGTTTCGGCTTTTACATTTTACCTACCTTATATTTAGTGGGAAAATCTAACTTTTAAAACAACTCTAATAGTCCCAAGAGGATGAAAGTTGGAGAGAAAAATGATCAAAAATATTTTATAATTTTTCATTGTAGATTACATATCATTATGTAATACTAGCGATCCGCTTCCGACTTCGCACGGATGCACTTGTTTTACTGAAATTTATATGCACAAACTTTCTACGTTTATCCTTGCATTTCTTGAAAACCGTTTCACAAAGTTGTTTAGAAAAAGTTAGCTGTGAAGCAGACAGTGGCGGACAGCATCTTTATCAATAAATAAAATTGAAGTGTCTTTTTGTAATGTCAAAATAATAGCTTTTAACTAAATGTATATCAAAGTAAATATATACGATACTTAAAATAAAATACAAAAATTTTGTCTGTCTGTTCCGTCTAATCTTCTAAACGGCTGTATCGATATTTTCGGGATATTCACTGACAGATAGCTGATTTTATTAGGAGTAACTTAGGCTACTTTTATTTTAGAAAAATAAATATTCAATACTAATAATAAATCTATAAGGATTGGTCATGGAGTAAGTTTCTTTGTTTTCAGAGATATCGTGTTTATAGGCTCTATATATGATACTGAAACTAAATTGACCATTTTAAGAATTTTTTCTGTATGTATGTATGTATGTAAGTATGTATGTTCCTCTATAACTTAAACGAATCAACTGATTTTTATGAAACTTGGTATATAAACATTTAAACGTACGGGACACAGGATAGGCTCCTTCTTTCTTTTTCAACGCGGACGAAGTCGCGGGCGCCAACTAGTATATATAATAAGCGAAGTGTGGCCAGGTTATACATATATTATACACTAACATCTTGTGTTTCAAACGTGTCTGTATAAAACTAAGCTACTCTAGACCATCCGCACTTATTCTCGTGTACGCGTTGGCTTTAGTTATATTCATGCATGGCACCTGTGATTACACGTGACGTCACAAGGCACTTGCTACTTGCTTACCAACTTTGATTGTCAATATCAATTCCGTGTCAAAATTAATCACAATTTATTATAAAAACGATCCTTTGAAATTTTTCCGCAGATGTGCACTGCGTATTAATTTTTTTTATAGATTATGTATGAGTGGTTTCCAGATCTTAACTAGAGCCTATAATGACGAAGATGCTAATTATCACTATGACAAATTTTCATAATTATTGTTTGACAGTCGCTTCCACATTTATAATATTGGTTAGGATGACTGTCCGATCCAAAATAATCCAGTTAATAATTCACTCATCTTGGCTTAATAATTATTACTACAAAAAGAAACATATGGACAATTGTCTGAAATAAACGTTAATTATTGTTATAATATTACTATTATAACAATAAACAATATAATATATATTGTAATATAAAGAGCGGAGTTCGATCCAGTGGTTTTTGTTACAACAATAAACTTTTTGTGTAATTACTGTCTTTATCAGTTTTATTTTATTTGATCAAATAAACAAAGTCTGTTTTTTAATATTTTATAAAATAAAATCAATGAATAAAAATTAATTTTTACTCACGATAAAACTGACTCTGCTCACTCAAGTGTCCTAACAAAGACGAGAAAGATACAAAATTTCATGATTCAATATACATTAACAAAAGCCATATTTTCTTTTATTATATTTATATTTAAATGTTGCCTTATCTGACTGACATACTCACAATGGGTCTCCAAGAAAAATATTAAAACATTTCGTACAAAAACAATTTGGCACATTAATCATTCGCTCACGAATAAGTGTCTATCAAAATAACACTATCGAGAATGAAACATAATCGGGCCACCCTCTGAATTAAGTCTCTTTACAAGCTTTGTTTGGTGCTGAATAGGCACAAATGTCATGCCTCCGTCTAACCCTAGATATATATTATTTTCCATTATGGAGGTTCAAACTTTGTTCTAATTATTGTTAGGCTTCTATAGTTTTTGTTCACACTTGTATAAGAACGGCAAGGCGTATTACATACCGCAGTTGTAAACTAAACAACCTAGCCAATTTGAGGAATGTATCCATCTAATTTTATAAGAAAACTTTACTTTTCAAAGTTGGCTCTGGTCTGGATTTGGATATATAAATAATCCAGATAAAAAATATAAAAAGTTAAGAATAATTAAATAAATCATTCACATTGGAGTCTCTGAAGGCTAATAGACAAATATCAGGCCGATACCTGTTATATACATATATCCAGCTAAATTAATATTATAAATGTGAAAGTAACTGTTTGTTACCTTTTCACGCCGTAACTACTGAACCGATGAACCGGAAAGGACATAGGGTACCTTTCATCCAGAAAATAGTACTGTGCACGAGGGATCATCTAAAAATTAAGAAAACTAGCGCCTGGCAAACAAAATAGCAATTTTGTTGAAGAATACACTTATACTCGTATAGCAATAAAAATTTCAGGCGTTATATTGTTTATGTTTTTTTATTTTTCAATGCGGACGAAGTCACGGGCACCAGCTAGTAATAAAATAAAGTCGCTGTCCGCAAACTTCTTCTAAACCACCGACACATTTGATACGGTTTTCACTAGTAGAAAGAGTGATAACGAAGGTATGTATTTGATTTGCAGAAAAAACTGCATCCATCTGAAGACTGGGGAGGGTAGAGAACCTATAACAGAAATATGACTTAATAAACTTGTTCATGTTAGAATTGCTTTCTGTGTATTTTTACTCGAGAATCCTTACACTACATATATAGCATAGAAAACAACCTTTCTCAGTGACCTCGTAAAGGGTAATAAATATGTCTTGGCGTCTCTACCCTTGAATTAAGTACCGTTTTCGACGTGAGACGACGCTTGCATTGTGAAGTGAATAACTACCCCCGCGGTGGATTTCTGAAGAGTTCTAAAACTTCTTACTTAAATTTATTTCCACATATGTTTTCAACATAACTCACGTTTCGTTTCAAAGGATTTCGCATCGTATATATACTCGTATTGTCGCAAGTTATTTAAGATACGTGGTTTCGATTAAGAAATCGATTTAAGATTACTTACCAAATTTATAACTTAATGCGAACATACAGTTATGCGTGTACTCGCACTAAATGATAATATTATAACCACCGGTGGGACACTGTCACAAAAAACTCTGTGATTTTTATATCTGGTGACGGACCTCTATTTATTTCATTGATTCTTTCAATGATATTCGTTCCTTTTGATATTTCGTTCGAATTATATAAAGCGACAAGTCCTAGTTGCATTTTGCGATCTAACATACAACATGTATAAACGTTCTACTGTATAATGTGTTTACTGATTTTATGTTTTCACAAAGTCAAGTTCTTATTGTAAGCACATGTATTTTTTAAATACTTATATTGTACGAAAAGGGTTTCGTACAATATAAGTATTTATTAGAAGCTACATAATATAATACGTTATTCTTTTATAAATTTTAATTTCATATTCAATTCAATTAATTTCATTAAAAAAATTAAGCACAGTTTTCTTATAAAGTTGTTTTTTATACTATACGTATGAGTCAACCGGTCAAGGTATTATGCACAGACAAAAGCTTGTGCAAATAGAGGAAATTGCTTTTTGCTGTAACGCCGGATGTGTTATGAGCCGCCAGTGAGACGCCTGCCTATCGACTTGATGTTAATATATCTGTTTTTTAAATACATATCGCTGCTTAAAAACTAAAGGGTTATAAAACAAAAAAATCCAAAAATGTTTTTATTGCAAAAATACAATCACAATCCTTCATATTGTATATTGCAAAAAGACTTAAGGTTGTTTTATTCAATTTTTAGTATATTTTTATCATTTTTTATATGTATATTCAAAAGTAACTTATATGCTTATATCTCTTCTAGTATTCAGTTTATTATGAAAGTACTTAAAACATTTAATGCTACTTAAAAATAAGCTTCTAACGATGTATAATATGCATATATTTGATATATATCTAATAAGAAAAAAAATAGACAAAAAATAATTTAATTTTTTTTGATTAGCTCTCCTGTAAAAAGTGTAATTTTGATTTGTGGCCTTTTAGTTTTTAAGCAGCGATATATCTATATCTTCTATACATATCAATACTAATAATAAATCTGTAAAGGTTGGTCATGGAGTAAGTTACTTTGTTTTCAGAGATATCGTGTTTATAGGCTCTATGATACTTAAACTAAACTAAACTTAACTAAACTAAACTTTTTCTGTATGTATGTAAGTATGTACGTTCCTCCATAACTCTTAAACGAATCACCTGATTTTCATGAAACTTGGTGAATAAACATTTAGACGTACAGGACACAGGATAGGCTACTTTTTCTTTTTCAACGCGGACGAAGTCGCGGGCGCCAGCTACATACAGAAAATAATTCTAAAAATGGTTAATTTAGTTTCAGTGTCATGTATAGAGCCTATAAACACGATAACTCTGAAAAAAAAGTAACTTACTCCATGACCAACCATTACAGATTTATTATTAGTATTGATTATTAGTATATTGATTAAAAAACCAATCTACATTAAATTCAGTTTTCCAATGGTGTGTTGCAAGAACTCTGGGCTAGTTTTATCTGGAATGGATCTACATTCGGACAAATTTTTAGATATCCAGCGCTATATTGAGTCCCACGTACGTTTGGCTGAGCCGATTATCGGATATGAGATTTGAGCGGAATTCAATTTGTAGCAGTCTTTTCAGTATCAATTCCAATGGTGCGGTTTACTGCTTGTAACTTTAGCTCAGTATTGGTGACCTAGTTGTGTTAAAATGCTTAGTTAAATGTTTTTTGAATTATTTATTTATTTATTTATTTAGTTACACGCAGGACAAATAGCTCATTTCATTCACTGTTTTAAAGCATGTGTTGAATAATTATAAAATGAGCTAATAAAAGTACAAGTACGAGTACTCTATATTAATAAGATAAAGAGAAAAGATTTGTATGTTTTTAATGAAAAAAAAAAAAAAAAACTCAAAAATAGAAAGCTACATTATCGGCGAGTAACATTATCGGCGAGTATATTTTATAAGCTATATTTTATAAGTTACGCGGGCGAAGTCGCGTTCAACAGGTAGTTAATAAATAAAATAAATAAAAATTACAATATACACAAGGTACAGAAGGAGAAATCTTTACATAGAATAGTTACCTTCCGCGTCTGTCTGTATATGGCCGCTAACTCCTAAACCACGCAACGGATTTTGATGCGGTTTTCACCATCAGTTACATAATTTCTCACGGAAATTTTATTTAATTATGTAATAAAACCTAATTAAGTTTTTATGTAAATAGAAAAAGGTCAAAAATAAATTTACATGGCTTACTTAGGATAAGAGATACAAAAAAATGATGTACTAGAGAATTCTTCTAAAATCTCATAACAGATTTTGGTTTGAATGAGACGATTTGTATTAATATTTTTATCTAATTGTTTCACTTTTGTATACATTCAGAAATTGCACGAGTTTATTATTAGTGCAACACGGAAGTAAACAGTGAAAACAATATCCGGCGAACGTCAGGAGAAAATCAGTTCACAACTCGCTTTAGTACAATATACAATATACAGTTATATTGAGTATATATTATACTCGAATTAAGTATTTATTTGTAGTTGAAAATGAATACTTGCAATATAAATAAAAATAAATTAAATTAAAATAGGCCTTTATTCTCTGACAAGTTACAGAATTAATACCAGAATATGCTTCTATATAAATGAAAAAAAAAGGTAAATCTATTTGTTATTATTTTATAATAATATTATATTTAGTTGCTTATTTTTATATTTACATATATTTTGTAATTCTTAAAAGTGATAAATAAGTTAACATGACCCCTGTATAACTTACATCTAGTATTGTTAATATTTAATCATCAATACTAATAATAAATCTGTAAGTGTAGGTATTGTATGTATGTATATTCCTCCATAACTTAAACGAATTAACTGATTTTCATGAAACTTGGTAGGTAAACATTTAGACGTACGGGACACAGGATAGGCTACTTTTATTCTTTTTCAACGCGGACGAAGTCGCGGGCACCAGCTAGTTTTAAATATGACAAAAGGAATGCCATCCTAAATTTATTTCGTTGTCTCTTTTCAGGATCGTCATCATCTTGCCTATTTTTTTTCGCATTCTAGATAAAATATATATTGACTTTTATAAATGTCAAGAAAAATAGCGGTTAGTTAGTAGAATGATTACACCGTCAATGACTGAGTTAGTATGTGTATACTTACAGCGAATCGACTACTTTGGGCGTATACGTTGCAAAACAAGAAACTTATATGAAACAAAATAGGTAATACAATAATATAAGTATCAAATAAAAAAAAAAAATTATTATTATTAAGTTTTATTATGGTTTGTAAAGATGAATACCGAGGTAATAAAAATTTATAATTATAAACCAGTGATATTATGTTAAGTAATAGATTGAATTCACACTTCCTACGATTTGTTGCTAAATTCATGTTCACACGCGGAAGGTGCGCGGGGGACGGCGCGGCAGTAGTGTCAATGTCAATACGTCAAATCCTAGACAACGGAATATTAATATGGCCGACCCGATAAGCACGTCGGTTTTAACAAATTAAATATTAACCTATTAAACGTTTCAATATTAATAAAACTTACCTATGGAACGTCACACCAGCAGTTTTACCAATATTTTTTGTTGTATTTTTGCAATATCTCATCACATAAGACGGCATTTTTACTGGTTTTGAAAATAATAACGCGCCTAATCTCTACGAGCGCATATGACAGACTGTCAACGGGTAGGACGTCAGAACTCCAATCACTTGGAACACTCATCGCGTCTTAAGTGTTCCATCTAGTACTTAACATATCACTGTTATAAACTGTGATGTAATAAACTTTATACTAGCGAAATGGTTACGATTAAATATTAGGGTCTGTAAAATGGCTTCCCTTGTACTGTTAGGAAGGTAAGTGATCTAGCGTCACAAAGCAACTTTTAAAAGTTTAAAGTTTCTTACGTCTAGTTGGTTTCTATGTTATAAATCATTTTTGCTTCGCCACAGGTTATAAAATATTATGTTTATTTCTCTAGAGAATTTATTGCCTTATTCAAAATCCTCCCAAATGGAAATGTGTGAATTATTTCCGCTATTTCTCCCAGATACATACATCGTTCGACCCGCGGTATATTACGTCGAGGACGTAGGGACATTTATTCAGCTTATTTTACCTTTTGGATGTTGGCCAAGAGATTATTGTCGTGCCATGCTTTTGTTGGGTAGATTCACTTGATAAATACGCCGCGTCAAATCAAACGCCTATTGCGAAATATTGTACGAGTAATTGATCACGTTAACTTTTGAGGTTAGTCTTTGATAATGATAACGATAAACCTTAACCTTAACCTTTATCCTACTATGGTTGCAGCACCTTTGGCATTGACAACGGTAACCAACTACCACTAAGTGGACCGTCAGCCTGTCCGTCGACTTTAACATAAAAAGTACAAAATTTTAAAATGTTCTGTATTATTTGGTGTGAATATTCAGCTTCCAGTTTCCACGTTCATGTAGCTCATGGACGAACGTTAAAGTCAGGAATGCTAAAAATAAAATAACACGAAACGATAATTGAATAATATTTATTTATAGGTATTTTTACAATTTCACCATTTCTCGTTTTATGGTTGAACGAAATAAATCAGTTTCTGCTTCCATAAACAACATAGTAATTGGATCTTGGAAACATAATGATAAAAAGCAAATGAAAAATCGGAAATGCAGAAGCGAGCGTGGTCTTGGGGTGTATTATGAGTTCATAAAACCAGAGTTATTTTTCTGATGAGTAACAGTAACAGTTTTCATCATAATCATTAACAATAGACAGATCCCCACTGCTGAAAATATGCCTTCCCCATTTATATGGCCTAAACCCCATTTATATTTATATGGCCAAAGTGCTTTTATGGCATAATCTAATACTCGGCCAACATTCGTACTCTCCTCCCATGCTTACTTTCTATGAGTGATATGAGTTATATCCGGGAACTCCCGCAGGAAAACCTACAGAAAATTTCTTTCTATAAGTAATTGCCGAACAACGTTTAGTCTGAAATCAAACTAAAATTTAGAGTTTATGTTCATAATACATAAAAACACGGTTTTTAGACGATCTGACACTCAGTGCTAGGCTACTTATTGTCTTGTTCTCCGGAGCGAGTTTTGCTTCTACAGAAAGTAGTATTTTTTCCACGAACGTGTATTGAAAAACAAAGAATAAAACTGAACTTATTGAGTAATTTATCCCGTGAAGACTTATCTATATATCGCTGCTTAAAAAATAAAGGGCCACAAATCAAAATTACACTTTTTACAGGAGAGCTAATCGAAAAAAAAAATATTTTTTGTCTATTTATTGTCATTACATATATATCAAATATATGCATATTATACATAGTTACAAGCTTATTTTTTAAGTAGCATTAAATGTTTTAAGTACTTTTATAATAAACTGAATACTAGAAGAGATATAAGCATATAAGTTACTTTTGAATATATAAAAAAATGATCAAAATAACCTAAATTGTTTTATTCCATATTTTTTGCAACATACAATATGAGGGATTGTGATTGGATTTTTGCAATAAAAAACATCGATACAATATCCTTACATATTATAAAACAAAGTTCTCCGCCGCGTATGTCTGCCTGTCTGTTCGCGATAAACTCAAAAACTACTGCACCGATTTCATGCTGTTTTCACCAATGGATAGACTGGTTCTCCAGAAAGGTTTTAGTATATAATTTACAGTTACGCGGACGAAGTCGCGGGCAGTAGTTAGTAAATTATAAAATAAAGTGACTGACCACCAACGGATTTTGATATGGGTTTAACTAATGGAAAGGGCAGGAAACAAAGTAGGTTTGTGTATATAATTTTCAAACAAAATTAACATCCACGCGAATCCGGGGGCAGGTAGATAGTTATTTAAAAAATCAGTTAATTGCTATCGGAAATGAGCTAATAAATCGGTTGGTATATCAATGGTGTATCGATATGAATGCATCGATGGAGGGTTGTTATTATAATTGCGATGCGAGCAACCTCTAGTTTCAATGCAATTTCTGCTTGAAGTTCGCCTCACATTTATTTTCCCAGTGTGTTTATTTTAAAAGCAGCCGGACCGCAGATGAGATCTACTTTTCAATTACTTTTTTGATGCAGCACCGCATTTACTCCGACAGAATTACTCGTATGTGCACAGTGAAACAAACTTTTTCATAAATTCAATTTGTGGTTCTCTTGATGTTCAAAAAATTTTTAATCTACATAATATTCGTACTAAAAAGACGCACGAATCAGAATCACGAAAAGAATCAGAAGAAATCCTGTCACGAAGCAATAGATTTTATCTTAAGAAATGAAGCAGGATTACTTACTTCGCATATTTGAAAAGATGACTCAGGGGTTTGCAGCTAATAAGAGACGTGCTGGTTATTATCTAATCGGTAACTTAAAAATGAATAAGGTGGTAAAATCTTTAAAACAGTTAACATTTTTTTTATGTAGCGACGAGAAATTTTAATACTCAACTGCAACTGAACACGGTTATTTTTTACTACAAAATATAACTTTTTTTAAAAATTGTTACAGACATGCCAACATCTTTCAGAACAGTGGTAGAAAAAATCGCTTAACCTCACTTTAGTTGATGCCTATAGACAGAACCTAGAAGCCATATAAGAAAAGTAAATAAACCTTTTACTTGATGGCTTAAAGGCCATCCATTTAAAAGGTCAAATATGTTCTAAAGCAATGGCCAAGATAAATTATTAATGTGATGAGTGGGACGAAGGTGAGATGTGGGTAGCAAAAACGTTCACGTTTGAAATTTACATACTCCTCTTAAATTCAAAATATTAACAACGAATAAAATTTTAATTTGATTATTATTTATAGCCTTGATACAATATTAAAAAGTCCATGTTTTCTGAGTCTTTGCAGGAGGTAATTCCCAAATGACCGATTCGTTCCATTACTCTCGTCCCATCACGCAGATGCACAGGGTTCGTTTCACGTATTATTTATTATATGACCGCCTCGAGGAGAAACTCTTCTCACAATTCTTTAAAAAAAAACAGTTGCTCTGAATGAACAGGTATATCTAATTGATATTTTAAATATAACATTCTAAATGGGAGTTTTCATTGCAGCAGCCAATAAAATAATTTATTTTGTGTTTCGTCTAATATGTATATCTTGGTCCCATGTGTATATAAGATACTGTTGCACGCGACGTCGCTCGCGTAACTTTATTTTAAAATATTAGCTGGTGCCCGCGACTTCGTCCGCGTTGAAAAAAAAAGAAGCCTATCCTGTGTCCTGTACGTCTAAAAGTTTATCTACCAAGTTTCATGAAAATCAGTTAATTCGTTTAAGAGTTATGGAGGAACATACATACATACATACATACAGAAAAAAATTCTAAAAATCGTTAATTTAGTTTCAGTATCATGTATAGAGCCTATAAACACGATATCTCTGAAAACAAAGTAACTTACTCCATGACCGACCCTTACAGATTTATTATTAGTATTGATGATGATGATAACCTATGTTACTCGCTGATAATATAGGCGAAAGAATTTTTAAAATCGATCCAGTAGTTTTTGAGTTTTTTCATTACAAACATACAAAAATATAAATCTTTATTCTTTATAATATTAGTAGGTATCTATGTAATCTTTAGTACACATTCCAGTTCCAGTCCTAGTTCTAGTTTTATTGGTAAATTAATAATGGTTAAGTTGTAAATGTATTTAGAGATACCTGTAGTAGGGGAAAAGGGCATGTGCGGGGCACTTGATATGATTTGTGTGGAGAAAGCTTCCTTCCGCCTATTGCACCTTCGTTCCACAACCCGCGCACGACTCCTTATCGCATTTTCATGTTTCCCTCACATAAGTGGCAAATATTTATGTATTATGGAAATGGCTGATAAAAGATACGTTGGCGCGTCATTTTCCAAAGTGTTACATTTTCTTAACGACTTATATTTTTATTCGCGTTAACATTTGAACGAAAACACGAAAAGTTAGAAAAGATTATTCAGCAAATACAAAACTAAAGTCTGTTTTTTAATCTCAGACAAAAATGACCATGTAATGTATGTAATGTATGTCAAATGTAATGTAATTTTTGTCTGAGATTAAAAAACAGACTTTAATGTTGTATTGCTAACAAGATCACAGATTAAGACTCTAATAATAAAAGCTAATTTATTCATACAAACAATTTTTGAAAATATTTTAAGCATGCGCGATATCTATCTAGGTACTCGTATATAGATTAAATTATCTACGTATTCCAGCAAGAATAATTGACTAATTGAATATAAGTTGAGCTAAGGAATCTCATATCAACATCATAATCTTTATATATAAAAATTTTGCTTTTGTATGTTAATGTTCACAAAACTCTAAAACTAGCCGATGGATTGACATAAAATTTTTAGAAAATATTTCATTTCAACACAAGAGTGTGTCCATATACTTTTTATTGATAAGTTCTGACGAAAACAACAAAAAAAAAAAACGAGCTACAGCGAAGCGAAGCTGGATTTAGTTAGTATCTTGGCTAATGCATCCGTGCGAAACCGGGGGCGGGTCGCTAGTGAATAATAAATATCAATTTACATGGATTAGAAAAAATCCAAAAATAAGTAATTTCTCTATAAATGAATTGTGTTAAAACATTATTAGCTTCTTTACAAAAAAGGAAACCTTATAAGAAATTGTGGTCCCTCAACTATCCATTGAATGTTATCTGAAGGTAATCTATTGTGTATTATGAAGTAGCGTCCTCTGGACACAGATAATGAAGGATAATAGTCCTAGAGGGCAGATACTGGGTATAATGTAGGCGGGATCCCGCTGTGATTCACTATCAATTTAGTACGACTCTTTGTGCACTAGTTCGAACAAAACCGCCAATTGTGTTTCAATTTAACATTTTATTTTTATATTTTATTTCTTACGCAAGAGAGACAATTGAATTGTAAATTGAATAATATAAAAAACTTAAATTCCTTTTATATTAACGTCATCCTAGCTTAAGTATTTAATATAAGCTTCACTTAGACTTGAGTTTAATAAAATATTAAAAGTTTATATGGGGTGATCAAATTTATATAAAAACTAGTAAAGACAATAAAACTGCTGTTTTACATATCTTTGTGTTTAGTTGCTATTTTCGAGCAATCAATAAACAATATAATATAATATAATATAATATAATATAATATAATATAATATAATATAATATAATATAATATAATATAATATAATATAATATAATATAATATAATATAATATAATATAATATAATATAATATAATATAATATAATATAATAATAGTACTAGTAGTAATAACTAGTATGTAGTTGTAGCAAATGGTATGTAAAAACTAGTATAATTCAACGTCATCAAATGTGAATTAGTTCAATGAATGAATGAATGAATCAATCAATGAATATGTATTTCAAACGAATCGCTTCTTGAGTTTCGTTTTTATTTTACTTTTATTCACACTGCTATACAGAAAGTAGAAAAATGAACGTTGAAAGGGAGTTTCTATTTTTTTATTTTAAGGCCTACAGACAGGCTGACGGTCCACTTGATGGTAGGTGGTTACCGTCGCCTATAACACAAGCAACGTCATAGGTACTACAAGTGCGCTTCCGAACATATAAGGATACTTTAAACTTTTTCATGATACTATAAAATAAAAAATTTACAAATCAAATTAAATTATTAACATGGTTCTAAGTATTCGTTATCTTGAGGAAAAAAAAAGAACACGCAATTTAATTATAATTTAATTCTAATAAAAGAAAAGAAAACAGATAGGTATGCTTTCATTTCGTTATTTCCTTTCACAATCTAAGAATTTGCTATGCTTTTGTAAGAAATATTAAAGAATTTTTAATTTGCTCCAGGAATTTACTTATAGCGTAAATAAAATGAGTTAAATTACTAAATAAGTATTTCATATCTAAATACGTTTAGTAGAAAAGTTTGAAGAATAAATGCTCGAATTTATTGGTATATAAAAAAAATTGAAAACGTTAAAGTTTTTAAATTTTTTTTATAAAAGTCTTGTGTAAAATAAAATGGTTAAAGTAGTATGCTTTCAGAGAGTGTTTGGTTTAAATCGGTGTTGGTTTCGGAGAAAAAAGTAGACTAAATTCCAGCACCGACACGTACAAAACTATTTCAGAAATTTAAGTAATGAAATGCTTTTTTTCAGTTTTGTTGCATTGAGCCTAACAGTTTCGGTGATTATATTAACCGATACTGCAGAGGTCAATTATCCTAATGAAAAAAAAGGATAAAGTGTTGAGTTTTATTCTAAAGTAAGATAAACGTCTCTAAAAAACATAAAAGTGGCTTTATGTTTTTCTATTCTAATAATTTATTTTTATTTAGTTGTCTTGTTCGGGATAGTTTGGAAATAAACTAAATTAGGAAAAACACAAAGGAACAATCGAAAAAGTGGAAAAATCACAATACGTAGTTGTATGGGAATTTACACTCGGGATTATTTTCAGCAGAAGCAGATGGCTTTCAAGGCGAACCTGTCTTTCTTGCCCAGCCAAAGTATGAATTTTCGTCTAACTGAGAACTATTAGTTGATATTCCCAACGAATTTATTGCATTGTTTATTCAAAGTTTGTTATTTACGGATATTATTTTGTGGGGTCGTAGAGTCGTAACGGCCGCGTAGACCCTCCTACTCGTAGGTGTCTACGGCGTAGCCGATGACGTCATTGACTATAATATCCGTTGCTTATCCAGAAAAATAAAATATCAAACCAAACCTTTGGTTGAAACATGTAACAATGAATGAATTTTATTTATTTATTTATTTAATTACGAGTATTACTAGCTTTTGTACGTGACATCGTCTGCGCCACTTTTCTTAGGCTTTAAAACATTTATTCAATCTTTATTGCTCATATATTCTTTCAGGCGTTGATTTCTTTATTTTCATTTTTATATGATCCCTCGGGAACGTTACCTATTCATGGATGAAAGGTGTTTTTTGCTGTATCTGTGACAATGTGCAAAATTTCTTGTTGATTGGTTGGGTGGCTAAGGCGTGACAGCATAACAAAAGAACTCGCTTTTGCATTTAGAATTGAAGAGTTATAACTTAGCGAATAGGTATCCAATGACGTCTTAACCGCTTTATTACTGAATACTCGTAAGGCACAACTTACCAGCGTTCAGTTTTAATATGATGACTACAAAGTTGACATCGCGTGTTAATATTTTGATAAGATCGTTGACGCTACCCGCGACCTGACACGCCGGCAACTTTGTCGCTTCATGTAATTTCATTTAATTATAGCGTAATTTGCTTTGTCACGGCTCTCGTTAATCAAGTGTCAATATGGTAAATTTATTACCCATTTAGACTAAATTTAGATGAAATAACGCAAAGCGTAATCTTATTAATAAGTTTACAAGGCTTTTAAGGCGCTTAGTGCCGTCAAATAGGGATTCTCTTAAGCCTACCCTTCGTTTATGGGTGAAGAAACTTGAAAAAGCAGAAGTCCTAACACCATATTTGGTACAATTTTTTTATATTTTGATGATGTTGCACTATAAAATGTAACATCAGTCGTAGTTAATTTATTGATGCCCTTTAGGATTTTGGTAAGGTGAGGTTCAGTAAGGCTTTCGGTAAAGACATCGTTTTATCTTTCAGGAAATTACTTTAATATCTCCTTTCGGACTGAGTGGTGGTAGAAGGAAGAACTGAGGTCGGATAAAAGCGATTGTTTGCACGGCTTCCTCTTGCGTGTCACGCGATCGCGTGCACTGTGACGCGAACCCTTGACACTGTATCCAATCTATGTGCGAGGACTATTCCGTCACAAGACACGATAATTGTGGCGTGCGTGAAAGTGGAAAGCGATTGCACTCATAAACTTCTTTAAATTGATAGTTCCACTGATAATAAATAGTAATAAATTTGTTATTACATATTCGTAGATATATATCATTAAGGACTAGCTGTGTTCAGCGGTTTCACCCGCGGCCTTTTAATTTAAATTGCAAGAGGCATTTTCGATAAGTCATGATTGTTATTAATTATTGATAATTGAGCTATTAAATGAAAAAGAATTTATAACTGTGACTGGTAGTTCAGCTTTATTACATTAGTATAGATTTTTTGTGTATGATAAATAACATAGCAAGAATCAAATTGAAAAAGAAACCATGCATCATTATGCATTGCATAATGCCATTGCAGGCTTTTTCTGCTTACGACCTTTTGGAAATTGGGAGAAATTATGTATTATTTTTATTTGGTTGTTCTTTTATTAGGCAAAGAATTTAATCAAAAAAAGTAAAAGTTTCAATATTTACTTATTTCATAGTTAATGAGACACGTCATTTCCTATTTACTAAATTTTTTTAAAATCATTTTGATATTATTACAAGTAATGTTGATCTATTCTCCAAAATAAGATAGATTTAATTAAGTAAATTTTACTTTGTTATTTTGAGATCTATGCTTAAAGAATTTTTTAAGAACCTTTTCAGGGTTCACATATTTGAAAACTTTATAATGCAAGTTTTCCCTTTATCTTAGACTGATATGAAAAAGCTGAAGGGTTATTTTGGTTTTGTTTTCTTTTAAACCGTCTTTCCTGCAATTACCATTACCAGTTACTGCCGTCGATGGGCTGCCGACTATTACTTATACAAAAAAAGCTGTTAGTACTAAATGTAAATTTTTTATATAATACGATTAAAGAATCTAATAAAGTTTACTGTGATTTTTGTATCATTAGACTTTGTGTAACGCACACATTATGGTCGATGGGAAAAGTTGTGCAGTTCAGAGAGCGTGCAGCAACTGTTGGCGTCGTTTTCATATAAGTTGTTTCTCTCCGTTCTCCGTTGCTTTTATTTATTGCTTTGAGCTATGAATAGGAAAAATACTTGTACGTTTTACAAAGGACACTTGTTGCATAAAATTCACTATATTTATTTGACATTGGTATTTTTAATATTCGTGCAATATTTGCTAAGTTAGAATATGCAGATAATACCCGCTTCTACAGTTCATTCGAGACCAGAGGCGTTATTACAAGTCTAAACGTCGAAGTAAATAAAACAGTGCCTAATATTAGATATGCGTTTGTGTTAAAGTAAGGCAATTAAAAAAAAATACAATAAAAGTTGTTGCGGTAGTAAAAAAAAATACAAATACAATACAAAAATCTATTATTAGAGTCGATATACAAACAAAATGAAGCACTGGTCAGACCGATGCATTGGACGCTTCGGGAATAAAACGAAACGTTCTCGTATACACCAACTATTTTACTTTCCTCAGTACATTGCCGTGGCGATGCATATTGAATGCTAAACGGGAAGTTTTCTGCATTGTAGTTGGAGGAAACTTACGGAGCATCGTGTCACGGGAAATGCACTTAATATTCTATAATATTCTATTTGTTTTTTGTTTGGAAACTATGCAATCTATGGGGACAAGTGGATTTCATTGTTTAGATGATCAATACTATTAATAAATCTGTAAGGGTTGGTCATGGAGTAAGTTACTTTGTTTTCAGAGATATCGTGTTTATAAGGTCTATACATGATACTGAAACTAAATTGACGATTTTTAGAATTTTTTCTGTATGTATGTATGTATGTGTGTATGTATGGATGTTCCTCCATAACTCTTATACGAATTAACTGATTTTCACGAAACTTGTAGATAAACATTAAGACGTACAGTACACAGGATAGGCAACTTTTTCTTTTTCAACGCGGACGAAGTCGCGGGCACCATCTAGTAATAAATATAACAGTTAGTTAATCTAACTTTAACCCATTCTTTTATACCTACAAAATGTTTGAGAACAGCATGTTAAAATTTGTCGCGTAATTAATAAGAAAAAAAAAAACCGGATAAACTGACAAATAACAAAGTAGCTTCACAGCCACTTCGTTATTATTTAGTAAGCTCTTAGCCACCCGCCTCCGGCTTCGCATGGATGCATTTTTTTTCTGCATATTATATACATAAATCTTTTTCGTTTATCGCTTTTGCCATAGGTGAAAACAGTAACAAATTTCGTTGGGAGATTAAGAAGAATTTAGCGGAGAAGCACAAAGAGGTTTAGGCAAGAGTTTAAGGTTTGTATATTTAGTAGGCAGGGTACACTGCGTTCCACAGTCAAAAACTGAGCAGTCCGTCTACCGACAGTAACCAACCCTTACATAATATAACCGTGAAATAAATAATGTGCTGTTGTATTTCGATGAGTATTCGTTGTATTGTCGTATTCGACTCGTGCGAAGCTGGAGCAGGTCGTTGGTTTTACATAATTCAAAACGCTGACGTTTTTAAAACAGTTCATTCTTTCGTTACTGACTGCTCTGACGTTAATTAGTTTTTGCACGTGCAGCCAAAGTAACAAAAAATAACCGCCAGTCGTAGGATTGCACGTCAAAGTAAAACTAGCTTTACAAATACATATATGAGTATACCGTGAATTCAGTGCTTTTTTTCTCGTACCAAAAGTGCCCAACGTGCCTAAAAAAGTTCTCACTTCAAAAATTAGAAAGATTAGTAGCTTGTGTTGTACCATTTTTAAACCTTGATTAAATGGATCTTTTTTAAAATAACTTTGGGCAAGTTATTTATAGTACTTTTTTAAAAGACGAAGTGTCAGTATTGGTTAAAAAAACAATTTATACTTTGATTCAAATAAACTTAATTTTTTTATATACAAAACTTATAAAATCAATTATTGAATTTATGACCTCAATCAAGATCATAGTTATTTAGAATTATACAAAAAAAAAAAGAAAAAATTGCAAAATTTGAAAATTTGTGTTCACAATCAAAAATGTCGTCCAGGGAGGTCCGTCTATTCCATTTTCAAATATATCTCTATTATTTCTTAACCAAAAGGTAGTTCAGTGTTTCTCTACCAAAAGTATTCAACGAGGTTTTCACTTTTAAATTTAATTTAAAATATCCTTGTGCGACTTAATACATAAAGTGTAATACTCAGTGTTATTGAACGTTTCTTTTCTTTGTTTTCCTTGGTTTTATAGGTGATCGTTGATCTAATTCACCATACGTTGGCTCGTAAACACCTGGATTTACGAGCATGCCGAAACTGGGCCAGTTCATGACGACTATAAATTCTACTGAGTCAAGATCGATAATTTTTATTCTATTTCGCATTTTTCTAGGACAATGTAACTTTGAGACGGACTCGTCAGTGCTCTTATAATCAAATTAAGGTAATAGACGAAGTACGCGGTCAGTCCATCGCGTCAAATTGACTGACGTGAAGCCAAAATTTGATCGTGAATGGTAAAAACTGATGGCTTGATGTCAAACACTGTATTGAAAAATCGCGCCGTTGCGTCACGTCAGTTTGTCGTAACACCAAATGATTGATCGTGTATTTCGTCCATTAGTGACAAACTTTTTCAAAATAGACACATAAATGAACTAATTGTTTTTAAGCTAAATAAATATTTTAAACTATTATCTATTGCCTAACTTTAGTTCCTTATGTTATATTTAGAAAGCCACCTACGAGTACCATCGAATGGACCGTCAACTTGATTGCCAATGTACGTTAGAAATGACTTAATAGCTAAGTTAACGAATAGCGAATGTGGTACAAAGCGAAGTAGACGAATGGCGTCAAATTCTATAATATAGGTATTAATTCAACAATTCTCTTTGAGCGCTACAATTTATCGCTAAATAATGTTCTGGGACCTACAAAAATAAATTCAGAGAGCGTGGGTATGAATATTCCAGTAAATTTACCGTAAAGTTATGATATGAGGTGATTAACATTTTTATAGACCATTTTTCTTTTTATTTTTCAAAATAAATCAAATTTAACTTTATCGAACCTTCGCATTCTCAATATCAACATAACTATAAAAAAACATTGAAATTCCTAATTTAAATTTATACATATGTATTCAAAACTTACTCACGATTTTATGATAAAAGACAAAACCCTAGAATCGAACAAATTGGAACACCACCATTAATATCAGAAGGTATCATTAATCTAACTTACACGATGATTAATCTAAATGATTTCGGTTTAGTGATTGCTTAACGAAGTAAATGGCGAGTAAAAATTGCTTGACCAAGCTGATTCATTTGATTTATTAAAGCGTTCCAAATGCATTAAGGCATTTAAGAAAACATCTTAAAGTCAGCTAATAAAGAAAATGCACGTGAGCAAAACGTTCCCCTATAATTTCAAAATATAATAAATTTGAAAAGTCTGTTTTTTTGTTTGATTGATTGAACTTCGGAATTACCACAGAATAATTAATTATTTTTCAATTGATAGCCTATTTGTTAATGAAGGTTATAAGGCTATGTATCTTCAGGCCATGGCCCTTAACAACCGAGCAAAGTGGCTTAAAACGTCAGAAAGTAAAATACGAAAAGATAAAATGGCCGAGGACGGAAGCGTCACTAGAAATGGACATTACCGACAAGAATCAAAAATTAAATTAAAATGCAGATGAAACCGCAGGAAACAGCTGTAACTTATAAATGATTGTCACTGTAAATAATTTTCACTATAAAATACATATTTTTTTAAAATATATGTGCGCTATTCGGCGTAAGCGGTGCTCGGATTAAAGTGACATTGTGCGCTGGGAACATCAAATTACTACAACGTGGAACCCGCGTGCCATACGAATTTTATAGAACATTTAAAAGTGACATATGCGTAGAGCATGAACTGTCATTTAAAACAAAACAAACATAATAATAAGTACGTAATTAAAAGAAAATGTGACTTTACGTCAACCCATTAGAGTTTAAAATGAAATAGTAGAAGTTTCGTTACTACCTTTTACCATTGACGCGTGAAGTCAAGAGTCCGCCATGATTCTGTCAAAGGCGTTCTTTTTATGTGCCGCTTTGGCATTTGTGAAATTCCATTGTAGTATTTCGATGGCTGGGAAGGATATTTGGAACTTTATTTTGTAACTGTCATGTTTAGTATACAGAGTTTTTAACAGCATGTGTACATATTATACGATACTTTCAGGCGTAAGTAACGGTTATTGCTGGTCAAACAGAGCCGTATTATAAAGGCCCCGCATTTACCGTTTTTTTTTGTCACGTGCGTACAGGGTCGGATCAAAGCTATAAAGTAAATGTCAATAGGTCCTGAACCCTGAGTGATTTCGGCTTATAGGATTTCGAATGTCACATATACAAACGATTTTGTTTTGGAAATCATCTACATTTGTGTGCTTAAAGTGTTTTTGATTTAATAAAAGGTTTATGGAATACTTTTGGCTTAGGATTCCGCTTTATTTCTTTATTATTTGTATCTTGAATATGTTTCTCTAATACGAATGTTATAGAAATATAATAGAGGCATTCGATCGCCTGTTTCACCTGCCCCTACTAAGTATGCCCCTGGTAGGCATAAGTTCGATTTAGCGATGTGCCTAGGAATATTATATAGCACTAAACGACTAGGACATAGGCCTCATTAATTATATTTACCTCTATTATATTAAAAAAAAAACATTAATTATATTTACTGTTACACCACATTCATATTGTTTTGAAACCATGTTACTAATATTATAGTTCTGGACCTGGCTGTAGTCCTGTGGGGAAATTCGTGTATGGAGAATTTTTTTTTTCAGGAAAGTTTAGTAGTAGTCTTAGTAAGAGTACCTAATTACTGTAATTTTAGCAGGGATCTCTAATGTGATTTTTGAAAATTAAAGTCAAGCTTCTATATTCTATATTAAGTAAAAAAAATCGGTTTTTGAGTATATCCATTAAAAACACACATGAAATCAAATCTTTCTAAACAAAAATTACAAAAATTTATTTTTAAATTTTAGTTGAGATTGCTATTTAAAGTCCTATTTATACTAGTGTTATAAAAATATATTTTAATTTTCATATCTTTGTTTTATAATAGATAAACCCAAAAATCACATAACTAATTTTAAAACTTTTTTTACCTAAACAATACCTTCAATTCATACTCTGATTTACCTAAATATTCTTTTTGAATATGCTACTAATTTCCCGTGTGTGTGTCGTCTCGTCGTCGGGTCGTTCAAAGCTGACATTCGGACAGGCGTTGAAATGTCAACGTCTGTCTGTGCCTAGCGGGAATTGTGACGCGCAAAGAATAATGAATCATATGCACAGTGAAACTATCGCATATGAATGTATGTATAATAAATAGAAGGTATAAAAGATTTTTAAAGATTTAAAACAGCACCAATTTTTTATTTTATTGTCTTTTGACTTTAAATGTGTTTTTTCATCGTATTGTGCTCTACAGATGCAAGTGGGTAAATAGTATGGTATAATCCTAAATTTTGTGTATATAATTTACAGAAGAAAATTGCATATATATAATCCTTGAGGACTTTTAGTATGTTAATCTGGATACCGTAAAGTATAATTCTACCAATTTTCAAAACTACACGATTTATTTCCCCTACTTAATAATATTTTTAGGGATGTACAATGGTAATGAATTTGCAGAATCTTGATATTTGGAGAAAAAAATGCACCCGTTCGAAGTCGTGGGCAGGGGCCTAGTATTTTTGACCGCTTAAACTTAAAGTAGACAATTAAATATTATAAGGGAATTTTTTTTATTAGGTGTAAGTTATTCATTCAAACTTTTATTATGTTAATATTAATTAACGTGTAAATTTCCCTAAAATAAATAAATAAATAAAAAAAATATATAATAAAATCTAACACGTCTATTTTAAGCATAGAATAGGAAAATAGTTCCAACTCTCTTCATAATACAAATAAAAAATATACATATGAATAAAAACAAAAAAAACTGAATTTGTATGTTCGGTAAGCCTAAAAAATGTATGAATAAAAACAAAAAAAAAACTGAATTTGTGAGCTCGGTAAGCCTAAAAAGTATATGAATAAAAAAAACCGAATTTGTATGTTTGTTCTGTTTGCTTTCGGTAAAGCCTTCTATGTGAATATATCAGAATGATATTTTCACTGAAAAAATTTCTGCCAAAAGTGCTGAGTTGTCAAGCCTAATTTTGTCTGTTGCTGCTGACGTTATAATTTTCCAGTGTTACCGACGGAGAATCTGTAAATCAGTATTCTGATGCAGTACGAATGCTGAAAGTTTGATAGTGGCTTGGCCTCGTGCCACTTTCTAATCTTCTGCGAGTGCCAAAATATAAGACAGCAAATGTGGAATCCAACACAAATTATCCATTTTGTAAAACAGAAGATGGATCTTATTGAACTTGGGGAAAATGTGAAAAACTTAGGTATATTCGTTATACCTACGTTAAGGCGTAAGGAAATGAAACAATAATTTTATTAATAATAAAAAAAAGTGTGTGTGTGTCAGCTCCGACGCACGACTGGAGTTTACTCCTTACGAACGATTATAAAATTATAAAAACATTTATCATAAAATCGAATTAATATCAACGCCATCTAGTTTTCGCAAGGATTAATTATTACGTAACATATTCTAGTTTCAGTGATATTGTGTAGATGGCGCAATATCTCTGAAACTTCAGAGATATTCTTAACGCATAACATGTGACAATTTTGATTTTACTCAAATAATGAAGACTTATAATATATATGAAAATCGATTATTAAGGAGTAAGCTCCAAGAAGTTCAAATCCTTCTTTTATCTATTATTTGCAAAAATATTTATTGGAGAAAAAGACAGAAGCGGACAGTTTTTAATTTGTCTATTATAGTAATATATTAACAACAACTTACAATATGTATATAAACATAAATATATCAAAACAATCCAAAATGAAGGCGCCATTTTCTCCATTCAAATTAAAATAAAAAAATGTCCACCATTAAAATAATAAATGTGAGACTTTGGTGATTTTAATTTCGTTGCCGACTTAAATTACTTTGGTAACTAATGGGAAGAATTAGGATGTACTCGTGTTAGTCCACGAATTAATGGCTACAATATACTTAGTCAGTTTCTTTAATTAAATAAGTTGCTTTTATTTGTTTATTATTATTTTATAATAAGAATAAGATATTTTTGAAGGACCCAATCGAAAAAAAGTTTACTTACGTTACCAAAATTATTTTTGCTAATGAAAACTCCAATGAGTGTAGGTACTATGTTGTAATATATATTATGCTTTAAGCTTTTGTGCTAAAGTTTAATCTAAGCGCGTTATACTCGTAAGTTATAAGTGGTTCCAGATAAGACAAGTTCAAAGCCAATATCAAACATTGTGTGATATTGGCTTACAATATATAAACTGTACTTTAAATATCAATATAAAATATTTGTAAATATATTTTTGTATCTGTGTCAATATAAATATTCATATCATATTTAATAATTATCAATACAATATCAATACACAACCGGAAGCTACTAGCGCTACTGATGTGCAGTAGATGAACTATTTGCCGGATACAGCTTGAACATTCTAGTAAGATTTGGAAATTCGACTAAATAATCATGTTTGTGAATTAAATAATTATTTTATTTTTTACTTAAAAATTTAAATTGAATTTTAACCTAAATTTACTTTTAAATATAAATTTTGTGCAGTGATTTTTTTAGGACAAGGCCGGCAGACAGTCATCAATTTTGGTTCTATCTGGCAATCTGGCCGTTGGTTCCAGGAATGATAATTAAAAAAATATATTCGTAGGACTGCATTTCATAAGTAAAAACTTCTTTTTCTTATATTCTTAGATCTTATATATTAGATATCTATTATTTATTAACCAAGTTAGCTAGATTATTTTTCTTATTTTTTCCAGAGCTGGCATAACATTGCCTATCATCTAAACACAAACACATCTAAATATATATTTATATCCAAAGATTTAAATCGAGAGATGCGGCATTACTAGCGAAAGTGTGTTATAAAATACAACATACATTATACGCCTGCGCCCAACCCATTGTTAAGAATTTTCGGTGTGTTTTTAGTATGGCCCGAGGAGATTACGCCGCATCTTTCGATATAAATCTTTGTTTATATCAAAGCGTGAGGGTGACGGGAGTTCAGTGCTAAAAAAGTTTTCACTACAAAAATACACGGTTTCGTTACGAGAAAGTAATTTTGTTTGGACACACTTGTTGCGAAACGCCACTATTACGACTTGTCGGTCCCGAACACATTATTGCTCATTACCATTTCAATTTGCAGTACATTACCTATGAATCATTTGCATAATGAATGCAGCCGCGTACATGTTGCTCATTAAGCTCTGATTGTGGATTGTTTCACTCGACCTTTACAAGCTTAGTTCTTATCTTAACATGACTTATCATATCAAATATACATAACACGTCATAATTGATAATGTTAACTGCATATGTTTATATAATATGACTATGTATATCTACATAATAAGCGACCAATATTATAGTTAGGATTATTCCAAGCTAGACCCGCTCCCGGCCTCTCCACATTTGCATTTTCTTATATAAATAAACCTTTCTCGTTTATCTCTCTTTCTATTAGCGAAAACTATATCCAAATCCGTTTGGTGGTTTAATAGTTATGGTGAAAACGGTATCAATATATGAAAATATGCCATCAAAATAATATCAAGATACTGTGGCCATTAACACCATAACTATACTCAACTAACGGCTTTTACATAGTTTTATTGATTTTAAGATTATTTATTACGTTCCTACGACGTTTTTAGGACGTCAATACTTCTTATATTTATACACACATACTGAATTATAGTTAGAAAAAGACAAGTAGTTAGTGAGGAATTATTTATATGGACCGTTTGCGAATTCCGTTTTTCGTCGTGTCACGTGACGTTAATATTATTAACGTAAAAGGGCAAAACCAACTCACGTACGCAACATCTTGGTTATACGTGACCGCCGATATACTAACCTCAATGCGGTATTAAGACAAAAATTTTGGTGCATTAGCCAAGCAGCCTATCCTAACTAGTATGTATTATAAATGCGAAAGTGAGTGTGTTTTTTTTGTTTATTTTATTACACTTTCACGCCTTAATCACTCAACCCAACATAATGAAATTTTGTATACTCGTTGTTAGGGATGGACAAGGAAATTTGGTACGTATCTATCATTACAAAAACCAAAAATGAAAAATACATATGACCAATAAAATTGAATAAATGTTTCAACGCCTAAGAAAAAGGGGCGCGGACGATGTCGCGGCCAAAAGCTAGTACGTATAAAACGTTCGTTAGTAAGTTCGTTAAAACGTATAATACATATAAATATGTAATTCCAGTCAACGAGTTTCCTTTGAAAATTTTGAGCGGCTGCGTATTTATGATAATACCTTGTAAGGAACACAGTTTAATTAATATAATTATTAATATTTAATCGAGGTAACTACTTTATCGCAATGTAATAAAAACAAAAACGAAATTCTTCCCATCGCCAAGGGAATATAGTTCTAATCGCGATTGCCGAAAGTTTTTTTTTTATGTTAAGGTCGACAGACAGGCTGACGGTCCACTTGATGGTAGGTGGCTACCGTCGCCTATAACACAAACAACGCCATAAGTGCTACAAGTGCGCTGTAGACCATAGGATTAAGGATAAGGGATAAGGAAGGGATGGGCTCTGGCATCCCTTACTCACTCACTGAAACCCAACAGCACGTAAATGCTGTTATTCAAATTGCTTTTAATTTACATAAACAATCTTTAATAAACAAGCACCCGTTTGAATTATTTAAATAAGATTTTCTGTCTTTTTTTCAAGTTTTTTTTTTCAAGTTTTTTTTTTTTTTTTTTTTTTTTTTTTTTTGTCTTTGGAGACTAAGTACACAAAGAATGCCTTGTGCGTTTGAAAAACTTCCGTTTTTTAAAAAAAAAGCTTTCAAGATCTCCGGCGATAAGTTATGGATTTTGCCTAGGGTACTATTAAAGGCTAGAGTAAGATATAATCTTTCCGTCAACCTTTTCAACCATTGTCATAGTCCCATGTGAGGCATTTGAAGAGGATACAATATCCTTTATCTTTCCTCGACCGAAGGATGAAACAACATTCGCTATAGAATACAATAAATGGACGTTTCTTTCTACTGCCATACAAGTATATTTTAAATATTATATCACTAGGTAGCTTTTGCCCGCGACTTCGCCCGTGCCCCCTTCTTTAGGAGTCAAAAATTAATTCAATATTTATTTCTCATTATATTTTTTCAGTCGTTGAATTTTCATTTAATTTTAAGATGATTTATCGGGAACAGTACTTTGTTTTTTAATGAAAGGTGACCCTATGTACTTTTCTGTATCCCTTACAATGTGTTTACAAAATTTCATAATAACGGTTTAGTAGTTAAAACGTGAATGCGTAACAAACATACAGTCACTTTCGTATTACAATGCCAAGTTGAACTTTCTAGTTTTTTTAACTGATTCACAATCCCTTACAATTATTGTATCTGTATTTTTTTTGTAAAGGTTGACTGGGAGTTTGGCTGTCCGATTGATGACAGTTCGCCTACCGTTGCCTTTATTCGCTATCGAAGTAATTTATACACTGTAGAGTTATAGAGAAAAAATAAACCATAGCTTTTAATTTAATGTATTTTTATTATTTGTATTCATTTGACAACCCGTTTCTACGCACGTACAAACACTGTAACTAATAAATAAATTCTTTTTCCACACACGTAGCGATTAAAAAAGTTTTTTTTTATATCACATCAGATACAATCTCCTTTTGTCTTTATTTTTCATGTTTTATGTATTTTTAGGGTAGAAAACAATGAAAAGGGCAGGCGTTCCCTCAAATAAATTTTATGTTTTTTACGACCGTTATCATTGGTAATAATGCTGTCGATTTCGTAAAGTGGATAGCGCATGATATTCAATTTCCGGACGCGAAGTGTGTATAATACACACTTCACACACACACACACACACATATATAGTAATTTACAAATTATATTCAATTCAATAATTAATAAGTCATAGCAATTTTTAATAAGATGGAACTGAGTTTCTATATAAATAGCCATCAGCTCCTGGCTTTGCCCGGAGTGCAATTTTTATTCATACGAACCTTCCTCGTTTATCCCTCTTTCCATATTTCAAAACCGAATTATAATCGGTCTAACCATTTTCGAGTTTTTGAAGCGTACACAAACCAACTTAACATGAATTATATTAAAAATATATATATAAAATAAAAAAAAATAAAAAGCAGATACATTCATAGGTAAGTTAACTTGAAAATCAATATTTTCAATAAAAATTGAGTTTATAGCTTTGAAAACAAAATCTCAATACCATTTCATTACAGTAAGCAGTCTACGCACACATTTATAAAACCGACTTGATTATGTTGTCCTCAAAATTCTGTCTATTATTTGGTCTGAGATCCAAACAAGATACGTGAAAAAATTTTAGAAATATAAAATCTTGTTTGAAGCTATGTGGAAAATATTTGTTGCCTTTCAACTTTTAATAGGTTTAAGCTTGCAAGGTGTGTGCCGTTATTTGACACTATCTACCTTTTGTCAAGCTGCAGGTGCTTGGCACTTTGCCATATTACAATAATATTGCACAGCCAAGAAAATATATTGTGTATATGAAGGGGCGATACTTCTAAGGTGGTTTGGTTAAAGCATAATAATTTTGTATTTTTACACTCTTTAATGGACGTTATAATATAATAGTATATCTATAGTGTGTCTTTCTATACTGAAACTTGTTTGTTATTTTATTTGAATAATATTATAATTGCGAAAGTGTATTAGTCACCTTTTCAATAACACATATATATATAAATCCCAAATTCCCTGATGATCTGATCTCCATACAAAACTGTTTTTTTTTTGTATAATTGAGTTTTTTTTTGTTTTTAGTTATATCTATCTAATCTATCTAATATAAAATTCTCGTGTCAACAGTATTAGAGCCATACTCCTCCGAAACGGACTGATCGATTTTGATGAAATTTTATAAATGTACACTTGGTAGGTCTGAGAATACGCTTTTATCTATTTTTTATACGCGGGCGAAGTCGCGGGCAGCAGCTTGGTTTGATATATAATTTTATAATAGATGAAAAGGGTCCCCAGAACAAATAAATAGTAAAAAAATACGAATTGTTATTATACACTAGTAAGTATAAAGTTAGTCGTGCGGCCATTATCTATACGAGTATACGTGTATTTTAAAGAAAGAGTTCAAACGAACAAAATATTTCAGGACGTCAGAAAGGTGTTAAATTCATTGACAAATCGGATTTAGTTAACAAATGTTTTTCGTTACAAACGAAGCATTCGTAAGAATTGAATGACAAATGACCAATATTAACTTCGACACTGACTGTTCAATTTCAATGAAAAATTTCAGCTTCTGTTGAATTGAAATAGAGAAAGAAATTTATGTACTCGACATAATGAAAAATCAACGACACTTTTTCTTTGTAATAATTTTAGTTGCGACTAACATTTTTTTTTTATAAAAAATGACTTTTTTATACGTAAGCTACAGGACAGATTTTCTATAGTCGTGTTTTTTGAATAAATTTAATAATCGTTCACTGTTATTAATTAATTATCATTAATTATTGCCGTTTATTAATTTATAATTACTACCAAGGGCTTATTCTTACAAAATTTTAAAAAACACTTTTTTCATTGAGAAGTAAATATAATACAATAACAATGTTATTAAAAGAAATAACTGTATTGACGTTTGAGACCCTCTATCTATATATTATACTGCCCGCGACTTCGTCCGCGTTGAACGATGGAAGGTACCCTATGTCCTTTCTGGTGTCTCAGACAACGTGTATGAAAAGTTTCATGGTGAATAGGTTCAGTAGTTTTTGCGTGAAAGAGTAACATACATCCATACAAACTTTCGCATTTATAATATTAGTACGGATTGCTATTGAATAAGGTATTAATGATCTTTTGTTTCAGACCTTCCTTTGAGAGAAAGACAGCCGAATAAAATAATCTTAAGATTAGTTATAACTATTGCTTTGGATTTAACTTAAAATTTTCATCACTTAAAGTTCTTGTTTAAAAAAAAAATTTAGTGAGAACTGGTTGAGTGAACATTTTCATTAAATTAGTTTAGAACGTCTCGTAGGTTATTGCAAAAAGCTGACAAAAAAACGACGCTGGCCCGGGTTGTTTTCGTGGAGATGTGATGAGGGGTGACTTGCCGATCCGTCACAGCGCCATTCAATCTCTTTCAACAGCTCAACGAAAATTAGCGCATAGTACTTCTATAAATATAAGAGTATAAGATCATGAAAATTGTCATATATATCTCTAATTATTGTCAGACCGAAGGTCAATTTCTGGCCGAAGTCGAAGCCGAAGGTTTAAAAGTTCTAAGAAACTTTGTTCAAGATTGGATACAAGCTACAATTAATTATATAAATGATTTTAAAACTTTAATATTGAACGTTTACACCGAAAGGTAATTAATCATGTCTAGAGGTTGATCTATTTAATTTATTTTTCAAAAATAATAACATTTCGAAATAGTGTAAATTATAACATTTATTTATTAAAGTATTTTAACAATCACACTCATATCGATCAAATTAGTCTTTGTTTTTCTCGACTAGTGCGAAATTAGACAAGCAAATAAACAAACACTCACTATTTTAATAAATTTTGGTCAATAAAAAAAAAGTATAAAAGTAACCATTACGATGCTTATAAATAATGAGATAATTTATTACTGTAATATCTACAACAAGTTATAATTATCATATGTTACGAGTATCATTAGATCACATCGCTAAACATATTTGTATTTAGCCTTCTCTCTCAAGAACTTCTTAATTAAAACCTTCGGCTTTGGCCGGGTATTGGGCCGAAGGCCGAAGGTGCCGCCGAAGGTGGTTTTTTTTGGCCGAATGTGGCCGAAACCAAAGCCGAAGCCGAAGCTTCGGTCGGACACAATAGTTGATCACGAACCATACTTAAGGACATGACGTATAGCGTGTTCTTAAGCGTGTGAAGTTAATAATAGGTATTTAGGAGAATTTGTTGTCGCAATCTATTATTTTATAACATGTAGTTGTAGGTATAGAATTAGATTATTAATTACTAGTCATTGAACACGACTTCGTCCTCGTAACTTTACACAGCGATATAATATATAAAATGTGTATGTTACTCGCTGATGAGCTTTCTATTGGTGAAAATTTTTTTTAAATCGGTCCAGTAATTTCTGAGTTTTTTCATTACAAACATATAAATCTTTTCTCTTTATAATATTAAGATCATAATATGTCCTCACTAACATTCAGATTAATGTGGATATTCAAGGGATACTCGTATTCAACAATGGAATTCCAACAAATGTGTTATGATAAAACTTTGTTGTAGTTTCAGAAAATATTTTTACACAAAACAGATAATATGTAGCGTGAAATATATATCGCGCTAGTTTCTGCATCAGTGAAACCATTTTTTACGTGTCGGGTAATCCGTGCAATATAAATCTTCCGTTGTAAATGACACGGCACGGACTCTTATTCGATTTGTCGTTATTAAGTTATTCGTTGTTCACAGGTGCGTTTGCCGCGTAAATATAATTCTACGAGGAAAGGAGTGGAGCCCAAATCTTGTGAGATTCTAAGATAATACGTTTTATTCGTATGTTTTAGCCATTTACGTCAAGTAAGGGACAAACAAAGGTCGGCAGTATTAAGTCTGCTCATGTGTGACCTTAGTCAAACTAAAATTGAACGTCAAAAATATTTTGACAAAGCGATTCTTCAGAGTATGGTCTCAGCGATGATGTAATATTAATTTTATTGTCTTTTTTTAATTTAAACGTTTAACTTTTTCTAGAGGCGATTCTAGAGCTGGCTATTACGTAACGAGATAATGCAGCCAGCATGCTTGGGACCGTGCCTAGGGGACCGAAGCTTCACATTATATACATCCTTATCCTTACTAATATTATAAATGTGAATAAGAGTTTGTTTGTTTGTTACGCTTTCGCGCCAAAACTACTGAACTGATCACCATGAAATTTTGCATACACGTTGTCTGGGACACCAGAAAGGACATAAGGTACCTTTCATTCAGAAAAAAGGACTATTCCCGAGGGATCATCTAAAATAAAATAAAAACTAACGCCCGGCCAAAGTGTTATAGCAACAAGTTTTCAAGTGTTATATTGCTCATTTTTTTATTTTTTAACGTGGACGAAGTCGCGGGCACCAGCTAGTATAACACAAAATTATTTTTTTTATTTTAAGGGTGTACCTGGAAAAGTGCATCCTTATAAGATTACAATCTAGTCTAGGACTAATGAGTAATTTTAATATAACCTAAACTACTAACTGAAATATTTACTAAGAATAATGTCCATTAACACGATTCTTATTGTCTCTATTAAGGGGAAAACAATTTTTATAATTTTATATTTTTACTGAGAAATTAATTTAAAAAAAATCCTGACATCTATACATATTAAATTGGCTTTACGTATCGTGTTGTGATATTGTATAAGCTTAGCTTGTGTTTGTTAGCTTTTTGTCACTCGCCAGCTGTTGCTCGAATGAAGGCGGAAGAAAAATATTACATTTTGCATCAAGCACTGTCAACTTTCGCTTCAGAGTTGTTTACCCACTTATGTTTCTTGTTTTATTACTGTCATTATATTTGCACCAAGTGAAAAGCAAAATATTTAAAGCTATCTACAACTAACGAGGAAGTATGACTGGTAGGATTGGACGGTTAAGCTACAAATTAAATTTTGTATGAAGATTTCTTAAAACTAGAAAGGTCATAGTTTTTTTTTTTAATTTTATTCACAACTAGCTGGCGCCCGCGACTTCGTCCGCGTATCCTGTGTCCCGTACGTCTAAATGTTTATCTACCAAATTTCAGGAAAATCAGTTAATTCGTTTAAGTTATGGAGCAACATACATACATACAGAAAAAAATTCTACAAATCGTCAATTTAGTTTCAGTATCATGTATAGAGCATATAAACACGATATCTCTGAAAACAAAGTAACTTACTCCATGACCAACCCACACAGATTTATTATTAGTATTGATTAACTTAAGCTTATATTTCAATACTAACTGGTGCCAGCGACTTCGTCCGCGTTCTCTATAGCCTAAAGCCTTCCTCGATAAATGGACTATCCAATACGAAAATAATTTTTCAATTCGAACCAGTAGTTCCTGAGATTAGCGCGTACAAACAAACAAACTCTTTAGCTTTATATATTAGTATATATAGATTACTTTTGGATCTACAAAACATAACGTATTCTTTTGTTAGATTTTTTTTAAAATATTACTCTTTTGCTTACTGTTTAAAAAATGTTGATAAATTGTTTTTATGTACGTCACACTACAGAGAGATTACAAAGAAAACTTAATGGACGAAGGTTTGTTATGGACTTGAATAAATTCGCATAGGCGAGTGTTTCTGACAGATATCGTCACACCTATTGTTCGTGATTGACATGAATGAATGACGTACTTTATAATACACAGCTCAGTATTCGCTTTGAAATTGTAAATGAATACGAGCAGTAGTTAACTAGCTCTATATTAAAGAGTTAAATATACTTCAACACAGACTGGCATTATAATAATATGGACTTAATCTTACAATGAAAAAATCCTTTGTACATAAAAGAGAATTTCTATACGTAAACTCGATTGGTGTTATAATCCTTTGATATGTGTAGACAAATTACAAATTATTTATCTTTATATATCCTTACATATTATAAAACAAAGGCATCCGCCGCGTATGTCTGTCTGTTCGCGATAAACTCAAAAACTACTGCACCGATTTTCATGCAGTTTTCACCAATGGATAGAGTGGTTCTCGAGGAAAGTTTTATTATATAATTTACAAATTTACGCGTTCGAAGTCGCGGGCAGCAGCTAGTTATATATAAAAATTTCGTATCACGTTGTTTGTTCGTGAATTCTAAACTACTGAACCGATTTTGATAAAACTTCGTAACTAAGTGTAATTTGGTCCAACTTAAAAGATAGGATAGATTTTATTTTGTACCCTTTAGCGTGTAGCTAGTATTAAATAAAGAAAAGTCAAATTAATAAAATATTATACTAGTGACTTGCAACCCGCTTCGCACTGGTGCAATTTTTCTGCAAATTATATATAAAAATCTTTTCTCGTTAAACGTTCTTTTCATTAGTGAAAACCGCATGAAAATTTGTTTAGTAGTTTTTGAGATAATTGCGAGATCCCGCCACGTCAGACAGACAGGGGAGTTTGTTGTATAATTTGTATCTAAGTATTGCATAGGAACAAATGTATAATAATAAATTTATAACAATCAATATAATATTTTAGTAATACATTTAGTTTGTAATGAATAAATTCAAAAACTACTGGGCCGATTTTGAAAATTCTTTCACCTATAGAAAGCTACATAGGCTACGAGTATCATCAATACTAATAATAAATCTGTAAGATTTGTTCATGGAGTAAGGTTACTTTGTTTTCAGAGGTATCGTGTTTATAGGCTCTATACTAAATTGACCATTTTTAAAACTTAAAACTTTTTTTTGTATATGTATGTATGTATGTATGTATGTATGTATGTATGTATGTATGTATGTATGTATGTATGTATGTATGTATGTATGTATGTATGTATGTATGTATGTATGTATGTATGTATGTATGTATGTATGTATGTATGTATGTATGTATGTATGTATGTATGTATGTATGTATGTATGTATGTATGTATGTATGTATGTATGTATGTATGTATGTATGTATGTATGTATGTATGTATGTATGTATGTATGTATGTATGTATGTATGTATGTATGTATGTATGTATGTATGTATGTTCCTCCATAACTCTTAAACAAATTAACTGATTTTCATGAAACTTGGTAGATATACATTTAGACGTACGGGACACAGGATAGGCTACTTTTTCTTTTTCAACGTGGACGAAGTCGCAGGAAGCGGCTAGTATTTTATAAAGTTATGTGGGCGAAGTCGCGTGCGAAAGCTAGTCTTATAAAATAAAGTCTCTGTCCGTCTCTTTTTCTCCACTAATCTCTGTTAAAACACCCAAAGAATTTTGGTTCGGTTTTCACTAATGGAAAGAGCGATAGACAAGGAAGGTTTTCGTATAATATTTGTATAATATTATATATTTGCAGAAAAAAATACATCCGCAAGAAGGGCGAGTCGCTAGTAGTTAATAAATAATGATTTTTTGAAAAGGGTTGGGATAAACGCTTTCTTTAACACAAAGCGAACCAGTAATCTTGTCTGCGTTTGTTTCAAAAATACACAAAATTTCATTGAAGTCATTAAATAAGGTTATAATTTTTTGACAAAATATTTTATAATATATACAATTACATAGGTAACCTAACCTAACTGCATTAACTCTGCATAGACGAATTAGAATATTCAAATATTGCATTACTCATTTCCACCTAATTAAGTAAATGATTACCTTTATTTAATCGTAGACGAAAATTTACATATTTAAAATATTTAATCGCGTCAGAAAAGTAATAACGGCGTTAACTTTATTCAGTATCTTGTGACATTTATTAAAGTTTATTACGCGGAAAAGGCGAAACAATTTTCCGGATTACTGACGACGGTATTGCCTAGATTGTTATGACTTTAATTTGTATTAAGGCTTCGGTTGAATCACGGTATTGTGTGAAAACTAATTGTAAGCATCAGAATATTACCAGGTAATAATTGAGACGACTCTGTCACATTATAATGTTACAAAAGAATAGATTCTGAAGTGATTTTGAAGTGCTCACACTTGCACTTATAACTTACTTCACTTATTTGGAATCCATTTGTTACTTAGATAAAGTTGACTATGCGACTTGTAATTATAATATATCATGTGATATTTAGAAAATATTTATTCTGAAGCTTTGATAAAGCATACACTAGATTCAGGGTCTCAAACAAAATCACTGCGAAAAAGTGCACTTTCTCTCGTTAATTTCTGATTAAAAGATGAATAATGTAAATGTTGCATGATTGATTTGAATCTTAACATTTACTAATAATGGTTCAAGTCGTAACACATGTTCACCTTAGGGACAACTTTGTGCAACTAATTTGAAATATCACCCCAAGCTGTGAGTGGGGTGATATTCTACTATGCCACTTTTAGTGAAGCAACCCAGAATCTAGTTTATCTTTCATCAAAGTTCTGAAGTCAGTATTTAAAATAACTTATTTTGTTTTTGCA
The DNA here is from genome assembly GCA_945859745.1 of Synanthedon formicaeformis. Lineage (NCBI taxonomy): Eukaryota > Metazoa > Arthropoda > Insecta > Lepidoptera > Sesiidae > Synanthedon > Synanthedon formicaeformis. The sequence continues at coordinate 2,976,653 of OX243963.1, forward strand.
TTGTTTTGTTTTAGAAATTGTTTTTTGACCTTTGAGGTATAATGCACTAACGCAATAGAAAAGCTTTCCTAAGTACAAGTTTTGCTTCATTTTGATAGCGATTATTACTAAATACAAGCAGCATTTATAACAAAATTATCAAGTCTAATCAAACGGTACAGTACTGCTACGCTAGACAGCTGCTGGAGTGTCGATAATTTAGACTAAGATTTTTTTTACTAAGTATTGGCGAATAAAACAGTGGATTCGGACAGTCATATTTCACTGCATTTGCGTAGTGTTTTAAAACATTTTTTTTTGTAATAATTTATCTAGTGTAAACACAAAATAATAACGAAACAACGAATTTATAATGTATTCAAATTGGGAATAATAATAACCACGGCTGCTGTTGTGTGTAGTACTCCGTATTGTTATTACGTTGCGTGGATTATTCTATTAACTCGTTATTGCGTTGTTTGGATTCGTGATTAATGTTACGCTGCCAGTGACGTCACTCTTCCTTGATTAATGGATTTCAGAATAACTATCGTTACTCCTTATTATGGTAACACATTATTGTCTCATTCATTTACAATCTGGTATTGATTTTGTGTTTGTTGTTGATATTGATTTTGAAGTTCAATAATGTTCAATTTATGCCAAATAATGTCCTCATCATTTATATTTGATGAGAATTATTCCATGATAAGAAGAAATAAGATGCTGGGTCTTTGATGATAAGTTTGCGCCTATAAATAGGAGCTCATTAAGAAAAATATATGAGCCTACAAATCTTATGGGTAAGGGAGAGTCCCATAACACAGCACTGATATATCCTGTATTAGTATGTGCGATTATTTTTATACAATCAAAGCATTTCTATGAGAAATTACCAGATTTTATTCGTAAAATTTACATAAGTGAAACGAGAGGACTAGCGTTATATTAAAAAAAAAAATTTAAAACAATCGTGTCAGTAAACTAGAATAAATTATACCTACATAGAACTTATCAAATCAAATCAAATCAAAAGTTTATATTAATATTATCAACGCAATCGGTCCGCATTTAAGTATTTTTTTCAACAAAATTAAACTCCCTTTTTCTCGTTTTAGTATACAAGCGAACATTGTGTACAGTTAAAATAAAGTGTAAGCCCTAGGGCTTGGAACTCGCAAAGTAATAAGGTAACAGCATGCGGGCTCAACTTACATTACGTTTTATTGTATTCGCAAAAGTTACTGAAATGCTGGTGACCTTACCAAGATTTGATTTAAATTAATGTTTAATTTAAAAACTGTATACAATCTTGAAATTCTCGTAATTCTGATGTAGATTCCTCTTGTCCGCTTTTGTCCGCAGCTTTGCCCGCATTTTTACATAGTAGGTAAAAAAATAATAATAATAATAACTTGAATTCTTTATTCAGGTTACTGATGATGACAATGACGATGACGATGACATGTAATCTATATGTCTATATGTTTTGGCACCTTAAACTAATGGGTCTCACTAGTATAGGAGAGAGTCGCTTCTGCCATGAGGCAGAGGAAACACCAATGCATATCCTGTGCGAGTGTGGCCCGTTGATGCACAAGCGCAGTCACATCCTAGGAAGCCACACAATGGCTTGTGAAGATGTGAAGAATGCCTCTATCAAAAAAGTACTACAGTTTCTCAACGTGGTAGGTATAGGTAGAGAGCTTTAGTTTACGTGGCGATCACAATATTTCAGCAATGGACGTAGTGATACTGGTTCTCTAGCAGACAGGAATAGCCACTAGCGAATAATAAATAAATAATCTATATGTCAAATCAGAAGGATTGCTACGCTGGTCCCATATGGTTTTTTTGAAAGAATCCGGGATTTAAGGTTTTTAAAAACACGTTTACTGGTTTTTTGGCGATGATACCTACCAACAAGTGGAATTTTAGCTTGCCTGCCAACCTTTTCTATATAAAAAAAATGAGTACCTAATATAACAAAAGTTTACCGCTCGATGCAAACTTCCCATTCGCTTAACTTCGAGAGTAGCCAAGTTTTACTGAAATCTCCAAAGCAATTAGCGAAAATCGCTTTAGTGATTTTGTTGGACCGTTCCGTTTATCACATGAAACTTTTCAACTGGACAGATTAAAGAAAAAGTTTAGGAGTGTTATAGTGTTGAGATCTTCGTCTAGTCCGTAGAATCGCTGTATAATTAATCTTAATTTGAAGGTTCGAGAAGCCCTAAGTTGAATGTGTCTAACTTTTGTATCTAACTTACTTTTGTTTTGTTACTTCCCTGATGTATTTATATATTATATGTTATCTTTTTGTATGACATCTTTATAAAAACATACTATCAGTATATATAAAAAATAAAGGATTTTTAAAATATATTTACATGTCTTTTTTAAAAAAAAAAACACCCTCATATATGAAGATTTGCAGGTAATGGGCTTGATGATAATGGGCTCCGTTGTGTATTTAAGCAATGAATGCCATAGAATTTGCAAATACGCTCCCGATAGTAAATGGAATAGGCTAAATGAGTTCTGGAATCTCTTCCTTCTTCTCTTTTCATTCGTGAAAACCGCATTAAAATCCGCGTAGTTCAAAAGATCTAAGCGGATAGATATAGAGGGACTGACGGCGGGAAGTGATTTTGTTTTATACTATCTAAAGAAGATTGACATTATTATAATACTTAAATTCTTTACTTGTAGCTTTAGTATTAATGTGATTTTCACAAAAAGTATCAATAAATAAAATTTGAGAGCACACAACCGTGAAAAACTTGGCATTCTTTCGAAGAATCAATAAGCAATTCGCGAGCAGTTTGATTTGTTCTGGCTGCACGAAATGTTACATTTGTATGTACCGGCTGATGCAATTTATTTTCACAACGAAGCATCCGCGAGAGTGCACCATTCGAACTGCATGTGCATCGGACTGCATCAACAGAACTGCATTCATGCGAGAGGACCGTCGGGTTTTTACTACGCCTTTTTATATGCGCGATTTCTGTTCAACAGTTTCGCAACTCCATATTATAACAAAGAGCGGTTAGAATTCAATTTGAAATGAATTGTTCGTCACTCGCACACTAAGCATTGTTGAGGTTTCCATTCAATTTTCGTCCTTCATTGTCCCGCTGTTCCTTTGTACATCAAATATTTTCATTCAGTATGGATATTCGAGCTTTATTATGCAATTTTACATAGGATTGGGATGAAAATCTATGAATGTAAAAAAAAAACAAAATCTATATCTATACTAATATTTTAAAAAGAAAAGATTTGTATTTTTGTTTATAATAAATTAACTCAAAACTACTGGACCGATTTCAGCCAGTAAAGAATAAAGTAACGAGCTAATTCGGCATTGGTTTGCTGGGTCATTTGACTAGTCGATTGTCGTTTTTAGCAAGTACAGAATCTCTGAATCAGAGCAGTTGAATTGAGTTGTCTGCGGCTATTGTTTAGGGGACTCAATGCAGATGTAATGGTCGTTCCGCAGTCGAAATCATTACAGCCAGCGAACTGTAAAGACATATTATTTCGATGATTACAGCCAATTTCCACGGTTTTTTAGGCAATTTATTATACCCTTTATATATATTTTATATTTTTTACGTAAATTCGTATGTCATTTAATATTTTTGACATAAAATTCGAAAGATAGTTTCGGTTATAGCCACAAGTAGGTAACACCAGGTACTTAGGAGGATTTATATTACAACAGAAACTGTTACTGTGTCTTTGCAGGAGTAGGAAGAGAATTATGGACAGAAACTGGGTAGAAATCTAGTCAGCATACCGATAAAATTTGATCTGCCACAAATATTGGTAGCAATATTTGTCACAGACATTAACTGCAGTAGAAACAACGGCAATGAAAGATGTTGAACAAAACGACAAACAAGGGACAAATAAGGAACGGGCTAGTTTACGACTTATGCAGTCGGTTTTGAATGACACAAAGGTATACGTTCACTATTTCAATGGACTTCCCATACGAGTATATACAACACGTATTTTAATGCACCTTTTCAAATTGATTCGCCAAACAGTCTGGGCACATCCGTTTCCTGACTTCGAATGGGCGTTATCGCTTTCCTTTTTCAATTTCACCCCGTTTTCCCCGACAAATTATTTTTGATAAACGAGTACCGTTTAATATTGTCCGTTTTTTAGTTCGAAACTTCTCTTTGACACCAATTAATGAAGCTTGTACGGTTCAAAATCGTCTGAACGCTTTTATTTCCTTTGCTTTTTGGCGTGAGAATAGGGATGACATAAAATGTATCTTTTCAATCTTTTGTATATAAAAATACAACATAATTATTAATATAATTAGACCTTGAACAAACAAATTTTATAAATTGAATTAGACAAATAGATCTAAATTTAATATTAGCTTTTGCTAGTGACTTCACTCTCACATTTATAAATATCGTATCATTCAAGTTGGGCAGTTTTGGAGATTAGCGAAGACAAACGACTAATAAAAGGACCAATATAAACCTGAATTTCTTCAAGCCTTGTGAGGTACCTAAGTACCTAAATTACAATAGAAAAGTTTTGAATGTATGTACCTATTATAATTAAAAAAATTGGTGGGTACAATGCCTTTCATATGAATTAGTGATTTATTGATTTATTAACATTTGAAAAGAATTTCAAAGACCAATCGATTTTGTTAACATGTGTTAGTTAAGGATATTTGAGCATAAGCCACGTCAACATCCCAAAGTCGATTTTATTATTACTTGAACAGCTGTGTCCGCGAACGGAGTAGAATTCGGTTCGTAAAGTGATAGGTTTGGACACTGAAAGTGAACGGGTGGACGGGAACTTATTATCATTATTACTATGCGAACAAAACCAAGCTCCGGGTCGATCACAATATTCGCAAAACGTATGGTTGGACAATATAAAATGTGGAATATTAAACACTAGAACTTATTACCGGGATTGTATTTACTTTATATGTACCAGGCTGAATAAAAAAGTTCTTAGAAATTGATGAAAAAATAAAAGATTTTTTTTTTATTTAAATGAAATTGGTATAGGGTTATATTGGCAGATTAAATAAATGAAAATTGTTACAAAAAGATTAACACTGTGTAGTTCTAAAACTTTATAATTCACTCTCGTACTTACAGTTACCCTATAACTATGTGTAAATACATTATATTTATAACTATACATCACTACATATTATAAAACAAAGTTCTCCGCCTCTGTCTGTCTATCTGTTAGCGATAAACTCAAAACTACAGCACCGATTTTCATGCTGTTTTCACCAATGGATAGAGTGGTTCTATCCACTGGTGTACAAAGTTACGCGGGCGAAGTCGCGGGCAGCAGCTAGTATGGGTACTATAAAATATACTATCCTGCTTCTCACAGGACAGGTTTAGTCTAGTGTAGTCTAGTCGAGAAGTGAGTTTTCTACGAAAAATAGTTAAAAATGTCTTAAAAATATAGCAATTGTTTCATTGGATTCAGAATTTCATTCTGAGAAAATGGAATTTTTTATTTTATCCGCCAATAAAAATTGCAATTGTAATAAACAAAAAACGAAAAGAGAAAAAGGGAGTGTCCATTTTGTAGCTATAACTAAAAAAATATTGAAGATAGCTCAAATTTGAAAAAAGTACCCAAAAGAGGAAAAAATTTCTTTACTGTTTTTTACTGAAATTTTCTCCTTTATAACGATTATACTTCTGCAGTAAAATAAAATGTTAAGAAGATATGCACCTGTTACTGGAATACATACATACGGTACTATCGCTTTTAAACCAAAATTTGCAACGTTAAGCAGCCTTGTTGTGTCTCCAATGTTATCGCGATCGCTGCTATATTGTTGTCATACAGAATTTGTAAGCTGAGAGCTAAACCCGACCGGAGGACATAAGCCGTCGACTTGTCGGCTTTGCCAGCTGCTCTGAAGCGGTTGAATAAAACATACTCGGAAACATGTATGGCGTTCAGTGCAACCAATGCGACGGAAATGTTCAGAGAATGTCGCTCAATTGTCTCTCTGGTGCGTTGCTACTAACACTAAAGGGAATGCAAAAGTTGAAACAAATTGTAATGGCCGCCAAGCACGTTATGTGTCTATTGCTGGCATTACATTGTAATTTTCTGTTTATTATTACTATTGCCAATGATGTAAAAGAACAGAGTAATTTCAATTCAATTATGAAGTTTATAAGGTCAAAATAATAAAGTAGTTGTACATTATCCCGACGCATTTATTTAAAAAAAAATAAACCTTTGTATGGCAAGCAGTAAAAAAAATAAGTGAAGGCATACAAAGTATCACTCCATTGTACTTTTTTATGTTAATTTCGTATGATTGAAACCATCGCCTATAACCAAGCAACGCCATAGGTGTTGCAAAGTGCGCTGCCGACTACAGAAGTCAGTACAGGATTAAGGATTAGGGATAGGGAAGGGATAGGGAAAATGAAATCTTCATACTATTTTATAATTGTGTGTGAACATAAATTGAAAAAACTAAAGTTTATTCGGAACAGAGGCTTATGTTAAATTTTTAGTCTTTATACACTCATGACTTGTTGTATATGAAACTTTTTCAGTATAGCATTAATCCTATTTAAATTGAAAATGGATTGAGTAGTTATTTTTAAGTTAATTAAAAAATAAACGTCAAAAAGATCTAGGTCGGTAGGTAGCTTTATTGTGTGTTTGCGATGTTTTTAAAACACGCTTTACCTACTTCGAATAGACCACAGTGAGTTTTCGTATTTGGAAGAGTAAATAATTATTTTATAGGGATTTCAATGTAAAAAAACAGGAATTATTACATTTGACATAATTCTTTTAGTTCATACAAATTGTTACCATATTTGTTTGTATAATACGCTAATGTTGTAAAAATAAGGTATTTTTTTTTTCAAAAAAATAAAAATAAAACGACATTTGGAATTGAATAATTATTGAGCACCAATCATTTCAATAAAAAGAGCTGTTTTATATCTACTATACTCGTAAATCTACTAACGAGTCTTATCACCGATCTGGTACACCGTTTTCTATAATAATACAATCGATAAACACTGAAGTCTTATTGAATGGGAAAAAGACTTTAGTTCCGGAAACTGTCGATAGATGACGCGAGCAGAAACGTAGTCATTAACTTGTATGTACATAATTAAAACCACGAGCAGCAGCACAGAGTCAAAGTTTATTATAATAGTTTAATTAAACTCTTAAACAAATAGGTGCGGTTTTGGTCTTGTTAGCTCACAGCTTTGCAGCGCGATTGTGGCTTGCAATTTTTATTAAGTTTTTACATACTTTATTCACGAAAATATTGCTAGCGAATGATCGTTTGTGACATTTTTATTTTACTTATATGCTTTTTCTACGTTTTTTAATGTATCTTCAATCAGTCTTACCTCCTTTCGAGATACTTTCCTACACAATCAATAAATTTTCTTTATTAGAACCGTCTTACAGAACATTACAGTGAATAACAGTATGTGTGCTGTTGTCAGAGCCTCTATCCTTAATCCTATTGTAATCAGCACCATGGCATTGCATGTGTTATAGGCAACGGTAGCCATCCACCATAAAGTTGACGTCAGCCTGTCTTTCGAACTTAACATAAAAGAGGACAGACGCTAACAGCGATTTCGTTTTGCAATGTGAGATTGTGAACCGATGTTCCTTATATACGAGTATGTATCGCATAGAGCTTTATTTGGAAGCTTTTAACACAAGCTTAAACCCGTATTTACTGGATGAAAGTGACATTCAGTCCATAAATAAGTAACATCGACAGAGGCAACTTCACATTTACATTTGGAAAAGTGCATAAAGTACCTACCTAAGTATCAATTGCAATGTACATTTTGTAATACGTTGATTACATTTTGATTTTTCCTGAATTTTGTATAACGTTTTAATTACATTTTGATTTTGACATGGTAACCTTGACCTGATGCTTCAGCATCAAGTAGTCTGAGAGACACTCAACAGCTTAGCAACTAACATTACAGATATATTGTGTTTAGGCTCCAAAGAATTCCCAAAGGTTTTATTTTTTAATTTTTAATTATAGCTTATGTCTATATGCTTGCGTGTAGATCTTTATTAAAAATTATTTAAGGCTAAAAGCATAACTTACACTGTTTAAATTTTCGTACCCTACATACCTTTAGCTAGATTGCTGAGCTCAGAACAATGGTTCAGAACACAATGAAAGCTAGGAGACTTGCAATTACTTACGAAATCGGGCTTACGCCAAGCGTTGGGTTAAAGTTTATGTGTTTGGTTTCTCGATGTTAAGTGTTGTTGACACGCGTGGCTTGAGTGTTTACAGTTAATGGATGGGAGTATGCGTCGCTGTGAGGTTAAATTAAGATTGCTTGATTTATATTCAAGCAAAACTGTTTTGCACTCCTGCTAACTTAACCAGAGTGCAGATATCACAAAATATGAATAATAGGGTAAAGTACAAAATACTAATAAGTAATATTAAATCCTAGCTCATGCATACTGTATGAACGCACTATAGTATGCTACCGTCACGGTTCAGAAAAGTTGATTGAGATTGCGAAAATATTTTTTTTTTTTTTATATGAACGCACGATTAGCTTTAGAGAATTGAAGAGATTTAAGAGTTCCAAATTCAACTTCTAGAGAAGAGAACAGGCGGCAAAGTTTGAATTATATAAATAATACTGTTTTGGCCCATATAGTTTCGGTATAAGTGCCCTAAAGGCACAAAATAACGAATCTTTTGGACTTTTTCACTTATATTTTTTTACGAGAATTTATTTTTCTCCTGTTAATTCAATATACATATACATGTACCTACATGTATATGTATATTGAATTAACAGGAGAAAAATAAATTTCTAATTTCTTTCTTTATATTCATTTCTAATTTTATACTCAACAAGCTCATATGTTTTGAAAACGTAAGAGAAAAATAAAACTTAAAAGTATTTTATGAGTAAGTTATTCTGTCAAAGAGTTATGAAGTCAATTCGCCACAGTCATAGCATGGTGTAATTTATCTGTGGTCGAGATTGCTGTCCGGGTTGAAAAATTAACTCCAGTACAGTGTTGTGTTGTCGGTGGAAGGAAATATTTAGTGATTTACTGGATTCATCATATCAAAGTGTTTTTGTCAAAATTGACTTTCCTATTAAAGTTTCAGAAAAACCTTTAATCCATCATCATGAAAGGTTTTTTTTAACTTTAAAATAACCACTGACAAACTTTTCGACAAACCACTGAGACTCGCCCCAGGCTTCGGGCTTTTATTTTAGAAAATTATATACGCAAACCTTCCTAGTTTATTGCGTTTATTACTTACTAGCTGGTGCCCGCGACTTCGTCCGCGTTCTGGATGAAAGGTGTCCTATGTCCTTTCTGGTATCCCAGACAACGTATATGCAAAATTTCATGGTGATTGGTTCAGTAGTTTTTGCATGAAAGCGTAACAAACAAACAAACTCACATTCACATTTATAATATTAGTAAGGATAGTCTATGACCCGCTAATATAGCTTTCTATAGGTAAAAGAATTTTTGAAATTGGCCCCGTAATTTTTGAGTTTATTACATGTTTGTAACATACAAACATACATCTATACTAGTATAGACTAGTATAGATATAGTTCGGCAATGAGCCCAGATTTTAGTAGAATATTCAAGTAATAATTTTCTGCTTTCAGTCATTGCCTTAATAATAATGGAATTTAAGTATTTCAAGCGAAAATAGACTATTACTAATTATCTCTTATTATTCTTACATATATGTATCTCCTAAACCACGCAACGGACATTGGTTTTTTTTTTTAAATTAAATTTTTATAATTAAAATTTTCCTGGGCGAACCCGGAAAAGGGTAGCTAGTATCTTATAATTCCCTTATTTTCACGGTGAATTGTAAATACAATAACTAAGCAATTATAATTGTTTTCAATTATAAGCCGTAAGGGATTTCTAATCCGTCTTGATCCTTTCCACATTTAGGAAATAAGTTTAACAAGCTGAAAATTGTATATGAAAATTTTATATAATTCGCTGCTTAAAAACTAAAGGGCCGCAAATCAAAATTACACTTTTTACAGGAGAACTAATCGAAAAAAAATATTTTTTTTTGTCTATTTTTTTCTTATTAGATATACATCAAATGTATGCATGCATATTATACATCGTTAGAAGCGTATTTTTAAGTAGCATTAAATGTTTTAAGAAATTTCTTAATAAACTTAGTACTAGAAGAAATATAAGAATATAAGTTACTTTTGAATATATAAAAAATGATCAAAATATACTAAATATGGAATAAAACAACCATAAGTCTTTTTGCAACATACAATATGAAGGATTGTGATTGTATTTTTGCAATAAAAATATTTTTGGATTTTTTTGTTATATGGCCCTTTAGTTTTTAAGCAGCGCTATCTACACCAACCTTACTTATTTATCCTCCTTTTCATAAGTGAAATTCGAATTAAATCCATTAGGTGGTTTACAAGTAGTTAAAGAAGAAATAGAGATATATACCATCGCGGAGTTTTATTTCGGATTTTTACAATAAATTAGTAGTACATTTTTTTTATCTTTTATTTGTTTTGTATATTGTTTTGCCGAACAATATTGCAGCTGCATGAAGCCGGGGGCGTTTCGCTAGTTCATAATTATACAACGAGAACTCAACTGGTTAGTTTCTCGGTGATATTATTTATACAATATTAGTGCTCGGTAATATTAGACAATAAAGTCGCTTCCCGCTTCTGTCTGTTTCTGCGCTAATCTTCTAAATCACCCAACGGATTTTGATACGGTTTACACTAATGAAAAGAAGGATAAACGAAGAAGGTTTCTGTATATAATTTGTAGAAAAAAATGCATACGTACGAAGCCGAGAGCGGGTCGCTTGTTAAAAACGAATAGATGTTGTAATAAAGCATTCTAATTGACTACTAAAAGTTAGTACTCGTATAGATATTATTAGACATTTGATTTCCAATCAGTAAAGTCGATTAGTAGTCACTCGCAAAGTTCTGGAGATGAAACCAGTGAGCGTGAATTTGACCAACAGATTAAAGTGGAATTAGACTCAGTTTCTAAAACATTTAGTATTGAAATTGTGTATATTATTTTCTTTTATTAAATTAATTATATGGAAAAATGCTCTCTCTCGATACATCTCTCTCGAAAGCAGCATAAAGCAACCAGTAAGATGTCTCCCATCCTAAATCTAATATACGAAATAAGGCCTATTAAGGTGAAACAAGTCGGCGGCCCGAACTCATCGGTCTCATGGCTAAAATGCGTCCTGTCTCACACAGCACAAAGCACGGGAAGAGCAGTCGAGTGAGATGCACAATGATTCATACCAAAAATAATCATAAACTCTGGCTCTGACTCTGGGGCAAAAACTCTTTTTGACAAAAGTACTGCATATATCTACTTCGTGTAAAGTTATTTGAACTCTTGAATAACTAGTCAATGTTTATAGGCAAAGTATTTTTGGATTTTTGTACTCTAGAGTGACCTATTCACCCTCAAAGTTGCATTAAAACTTGTGTTAAAATATGGATTTTTCAAGGTTCATATCTTTTAAATTAATACTTTTTTTTAAGATTGTATGCCTAGTAACCTAGTTAACGACAAGATGAATCGGTATCATGCTTACCTTTGTAAATTAAACATAAAACAGCGGAGTAATTACCTTTCTACGTTTGTATGGAGGAAAGCTGACTTGTATTACGAGCCTTAAAATCAAAATACATATAACTTCGCACGAGTGTATTTTTTCTTTCTGCGAATTATATAATATATCAACACCTTCCCCGTTTAACGCTCTTTCTATCAGTGAAAATTTATATTAGTGAAAACAGCAGGAACATTAATTCAGTAGTTTTTCAGATCATCGCGAACTGACAGATGCAGATTTATGACACTTCTAACCAGATTCTAGTATTTGCATTCGTAACCGTTGGTAAATAATGTTTAAAAAATATGTTTCGTTTATCATTATTATTATTACTTAAAATATTCAACTTATTGTGTTATAATTTTATATTAAAAACACAATGTAAGTTGCGCATTATTTGCATACTATTCACGCCGGCTTCTCAGCATTTCACATCTCATTAAAACTTTAATAACTGCTTTGAAATAGAGTTAACAGATGCCGCGTTATTCTCGTATGGAGAGCCTTGAAATAAAATATTATATTTACATGCATGAATACAAAACAAATTGAGTTGGTAAGATTTAATGATAATAACTTTTACAGGATAAAATATCTATTAACTATGAGTACCTAAGAGCATATCTATAAGTATAGGTATCTATATAGATAAGAGTATAGATATACATATTATGAAATATATTCGTTATCCCATTCTCCGAGTGTTTAAGTATATCTCCGCTTCTAAACTACCCAACCGATTTTGATACTGTTTTCATTAATGGTAAACCGACAAACAAGGAAGGTTTGTGAAAAATTGGAGCAAAAAATTGCATCCGTGCAAAATCGGGGGCTGATCGCTAGTAATTAACAATTATTCAAAATGGTAATTAAGCTTAAAAATGATTAAAATGTTGCTACGTACTAAATGACATGATATTGCATAATTAAGGTATATTGCTTTGAAATGCACCTAAGAGCTTAGTTAAAAGAAGACTTTTATATTTTAAATTAAGAAAAGTTAAGCATTCGCCCGTCTACTTTAAAAATTGTCTGTGAAAGCTATTACCGTGTTTTTCTTTCTTTAGAAAAAAGGTAATTTTCGTTCCAAGGGGACGAGTTTTTCATATCAAATCACGGTCTACATATTTTTATTTCAATAATTAAATAAGAGATTAACTGTGTAAGGAAAATTAAAATAATAATTAATAAAATATAAAATACAATTTTATTAAATTTTATATTATTAAATTTTATATTTTTAAATTTAAATTTATTGCTGTGCCCGCAGTAATAATTACGGCATATTAACGAATTTAAGATGCCATACGACATGGGCATCTTAAATCGCATCTTAAATCTTAAATGGCATCGATACGAGGTTTCGCGTTTTTATTTGATGAATAAAGGAGCGTCCTTAAATTAAAAATTCGATTTAATTTAAACAAGTAACAACACCAAAACTGATATTAATTTTGGTGGAATGTTTTAAAGAAACTTTGTCTAGAGAAAACCGAATAATTCATTAACTTTCTCGAAGATTGTCCTACTTTTGTTGGGCATTGGGGCAACAGCAGAATTTGCGTAATAAACTGTTAGTATGAAAATTTCAGTCAACGCCTCGCCGCTTTGGGATCCCGATGAGAAGATAAAGGGAGTAATCGGCGGATTTCTTTCAACGAACTCGGGAAGAAAGCGCGGTCTCTAATTTGTATATTCAAATAAAGTTCACGGGTGACGCGACGAGAGTTTAGCATAATAATAGTAAAGTCCGATGGATGAGTGGTTACGCCTTAACGCTCTGTTCCAGGGGCCCCGAGTTCGATTCCGGTTCGATTACAACTTTGGAAATATGTTTCCATAAAAACATAAAAACGACCTTAACATAAAAACGTTTAAATACAGATATAGATTAATAATATAATTTAATAAGGGAAATTTCTTCTCGAATAAGTTGAGTGGTATGGTTGTAATCATAGAATCAAACCCGGGACACTTGAGAGCGTTGAGGCAAGCACCTTGACTATTAATAATAATTAAAATATAGAATAATTACTGTTGGTTAGGGAGCCCACGATGCTAAATGTGTAGTCACTCGAGCGTCGTGGGGACCTATTGGACCTATTGAAGATTGGATGGTAAGAAGAAAAAAAGGTTATATGAAGTTTTTCATTTCAGCGGTGGGGTGAGCGTCTACAGGCGTTCAAAATTTTTGTAGGTGCTGTGTTTTAAAAAATCCTCCATATAATCGTTAGATTAAGAATCAGCACGATCAGGAATTTAGGCTGAACCGTCTGTATGAAAATCTGACGCGCTCGAGTATTACAAAATGAGAATCGTCAAAAATTTTTTTTGCATTTTCAAAAAGCTGCCACGAGCTTGCGTTACATCCGAATCTTTTGAATTTTAAATGGGAGCTTAGTTTAGGTTCACTTTACATCCCCTCTGAAAAGATTTTCAGATACAAATGCGATGCGTCAGATGACGCGTTCGAGTTGTATTTAAAAATTTACCCTCACCCCCGCCAACCCCACCAACCAAACCGTCAGATTAATACATTGGCAATATCTGACGCGCTCGAGTAAATCCAAAAATCCCCTCTTGGGCTCCCCTACCAGTAGAAATATAATTTAATTTCGTATCACATAATTTATGAGGAAGCAGTCTCGTTGTTAACTTTTTTTTGTTCAACTATCTATCGCCTGAGAGGAACAATAAATAGTAGGTGTTTTGGGTTGGCAAATGGCATGTTAGTTATGTGACCTGTGCCACATCCTACTCAGTAACTATTTAATATGTCCTGGGGAACTTTGCGCTTCAGAGTGCAAATCAGCAGACTATTCTCCATCAGAACCCTAGCCAAGGTGTTAGGGTGAGTTATAATTCTTTTTTTATACGTTTTGGCATGTCGACGAATTTCTTCTGTGACCATATTGACGTGTAAATCGTGATGCAGTTGTTCGTTTGTGACTTACCAGGGGGCATCGATTTTATTAATCTCAACACCTTGTTCTGGAATCTCTGGATTATTTCGATATTGGAATGAGAGGCTGTTCCCCAGAATTGTCCAGAATTGGATTTAACTTGTCCATACTAATATTATAAAGAGAAAACATATTTTTGTTTGTAACGCATAAACTTAAAAACTACTGGGCCGATTTTAAAGATATTTCCCCTTGAAAGCTACATTATATCAGGGAGTATAACATAGGCTTTATAAAGTAATGCGGACAAAGTCGCTTGCATCAGCTAGTGTTTAATAAAATATTTTACTGTCTAAAAATTATTCATTAAAGCGCTTATAGAAACCAATATTCACGGTTGAATGAACTGAACGATTATGTCAATTTATATTTAATTTTCATTTCGCGAATTAAAAGGGTGCGGACGGTATGAATAATTAATAAAGCAATAACGGATACCAAAGTAAATTTAATTTTGTCATCAGTTTTACCATTAAATCCCAGGCAGAGCGTGTCGTCATCAAAGCGAAATGGTCCAAAAGCTGACGTAATGTAATTCAATGAAACTTACGCAAGTTTAATTTGTTTCCGTCGAGATTTGGACCTGTTTCGCTAACTGCTCTTTGTGACTTTCATCCCTTGATGTCAGCTTCTTCGCATTGTTATGTGACTTTACTAACATATTATTATAATGAATACAAATGACTACATTAGGAGGGGGTAATCAAAATTTATATTTTATTTTTTTGTGGGCCACAAAAGTATCGTTAATTTTTCTTACTTTAAGGTCAATAGGCAGGCTGACTGTCCACTTTGATGGCAGGTCCGTCGCCTATAATACAAGCAACACCATAGGTGCTGTATGTGTGCTGCCGTCAAATTATGATTTAGGATAAGAAACTGGAAAAGGATAGGGAAATGGGCTCTGGCATTCCTTACTCACTCACCGAAACACAAAAGCACATATACAGCATATTTGACGGTGCCAAAAAGACTGAAACACAGTGTGCCCTGCCACTACATGGACAAACTATAATACTAAAGTTGGACCATTTGTTTCTTTTTTATATGAAATCCAGCTTATTTCTTCATTTGTAGCTCTTTCCATTAGTGAAAACCGTAAAAAATCCGTTTGGGGATTTTGATACTAAATATGATTTATCATCATCAATACTAATATTAAATCTGTAAGGGTTGGTCATGGAGTAAGTTAGGTACTTTGTTTTCAGAAATATCGTGTTTATAGGCTCTATACGTGATACTGAAACTAAATTGACCATTTTTAGATTTTTTTTCTGTATGTATGTATGTATGTATGTATGTATGTATGTATGTATGTATGTATGTATGTATGTATGTATGTATGTATGTATGTATGTATGTATGTATGTATGTATGTATGTATGTATGTATGTATGTATGTATGTATGTATGTATGTATGTATGTATGTATGTATGTATGTATGTATGTATGTATGTATGTATGTATGTATGTATGTATGTATGTATGTATGTATGTATGTATGTATGTATGTATGTATGTATGTATGTATGTATGTATGTATGTATGTATGTATGTATGTATGTATGTATGTATGTATGTATGTATGTATGTATGTATGTATGTATGTATGTATGTATGTATGTATGTATGTATGTATGTATGTATGTATGTATGTATGTATGTATGTATGTATGTATGTATGTATGTATGTATGTATGTATGTATGTATGTATGTATGTATGTATGTATGTAATTGTATGTATGTATGTATGTTCCTCCATAACTCTTAAACGAATCAACTGATTTTCATGAAACTTAGTAGATAAACATTTAGACGTACGGGACACAGGATAGGCTACTTTTTTCTTTTTCAACGCGGACGAAGTCGCGGGCGCCAGCTAGTTTCTTAATAATGCTTACAATCTAACAAAGTTAACGTGACACAATGAAAATTATAAAATACTGGCAATACGATTATTAGATCTGATTCCAATACGATTACAATTCACAAAATATACTTACCGTTGTATCCATTTTGAAATCGTTGTTCGAGCTGTGAACAAATTCTACTACTAAACACAACAAAATTAACTATTTCTATTCTAAGAGTTGTGTGTTTTATTTGAAAGGTTTTTGTTTTAAAAATTCACTAGTAATGTATAGCGTTTGTATCTACATCTAAAAGTAGCTATCTATATACTTTTATAAAGGTGGGTCTACACTACGTGAGGGTATGTTTTTCTGAGATGGGTTTCTAAGTAGATGATAAGGTTTGTATTAAAAATACTATTAATACGCATTTAGTTGCAAGGTTATTTGATTTGGTATTAAGCTATTTGACTCCATTCAATATAAATAAGGATTTATGTCTTAAAATTCAGACGTCAGTCTTCAAATTCGTTATAAAAAAAAATTTGATAATTTAATATAATTATAAGAAAGTTAAAAGTTATTATAATTTTGTAAGTTAATTTTTTTTCCAGTTTTTACTTACACTGATTTTTTCTACACAGTTTTTTAATAATGTTTCCTGAGTAGTGACGTTACATTTTCAGTTTTGTATATAAATCTACAAAAACATTTTTTAAATATATTTTTTCAAAGAATTACTGTATCACTGCATTTATCTTGTTCTATTCATTACTCTTCGAATTTTGTAAAATAATAAAAGCAGTTCTTAAATATATCGATTACATTTTAAATATATCCTTAAATATATTTAAAATGGTAGCCAAATAGTCTATTCGTTATACGTATTTATTATAAATTCATTTAATTTCAAATTGCAACTAAATGCCGAGTTGAACTATTAGAATCTATATCGTAATCTACAAATGTATTCATGAAGAATTTATGAATTTTATTAGTGAAGTACATACAATTGGATTTTATTTCGTAATGCAGAATCCAAGTGATCTACTATAACACATGCTTATTGAATCTCGCTTACTTTCGGATTGCGTTGTAAGACCTGGGAAATATATTGAAACGTTAGTTATGTTAGTACAAAGTATTCCTTAAAAATAGTATAATGGTGAATGTCAAGTGCTAATAGTGAACTTGTTTAACGTTGAGAAATCCTCTTGGATACCTGACACTGTAGGGGACACTGTGGGGTTTTGCCGGATTCGTATCGGCTAAAACCCAATAACTTTCTAGCGCGTCGTTGATGGGAGCGGTCGCGGGGACGTTATGACACGACATCGGTGCCCCGCGACGGCTTTCCAGCGCGGGGAGGGATACGCTCCCTGTCAGAACCTCGGCGTACCCGAAAGTGGAGGTACGCTGGCCCTCTCGGGGAAACTTAGGATGGACGGAAGTCTCTCCCAAGTTATAGTGGCCTAGAGGTTGTGGAGACTTTATGACGTTTATAAATGTCAGTATTAATTTAGAATTGGCTTAATATTTAAAATTGTGATAATAATTATGTTATGACATCTACAAAGTGTACTCAGTACAATAGCGGTAAAGTATGAATAAGAGATGTATGAAACGTATTGTAAAATCATATGGCCGTAGAATGAAAATACTTTTCGTGTGAAATATACGTTGTCGGTATCAACAACACGTCGGGTGCATGGTACCGAGCGGCTGCGGCGTAATCGCCACCACGATCGTGAAATATTATTCGGCATAACAATGATATAAGAAAATATTGATGAATACACGCAATCAATCACAACCGCGTTGCGGCAGTGTCGGGTTCCCTGCCAATACATCAAGTACCATACATTTGTTCATTAATCACGTCCCACACGGACCAGTCGCCACTTCAAGTGCTCGGAATCATTTGAAGCAATTAAAAACATCTGTCGGTAAACAATGACCGTTAATCGGTTTTGTCACTGACCAGGTTTCGCTGTTATGCTTATATTAAATTAAAGTCGGATAAAATTCAGATAGATTTTGGGACGAACGATTTGCTAGACTTGGTGAACGCAGGTTAAGGTGCGTCAAGATTAAACAATATATCGTCGTTGTCAAACCAAAACACCAACATTTTTGACCTTAGTGAATAGTTCACCGCCTTATCTATCGTATAACAACATTTCTAAATGCTTATGAGTACTATTTTATTAAGAGAAAAATTTTATTAAGATTTTATTTTATTAAGAGTAAATTTTTCATATATGGAATAAGTATATGCAATAGTTTATATGCAATAAACTATTAAATTTTCATGTTTAAATGACAAATAAGTTTCAAATAAAAGCCTTTTTTTATTAAAAATAAACCTTTAAGTAAAATTTTTAGGAAAACTTTTTTGGCAATAGTTCAACGAGTCATAATACCCAGTAAATTTTAAGTGTGCTGCTTCGAAAGAAAAAGTAAGAAAGATAATATAAACCAAGACAATTGCAACAGTCTTGCGAGTCTTTTAAATTTAAAACAAGCAAATATAGTTACATTTAATAAGATTTTTACTATTAAACAAGTGGCGTTCGTCTAGAATTATTAGGGCAATATGTCAAAAAGCCCCTCCATACGTGAACATGCCTTTTACGGGCGGCCGTGACTTATCACATTTTGCCTTCTTGCTAAATCCATTTTCATTTTCTTTTGTATATGTTTTTCGAGGGTTGTTGAACGATTTATGTATGTGGCGTGGATTTGTGCAAGTCTTACTAGCGAATTAAACAAGCTTGAAGGGATTTTATTGCATAGCTGTATATGTTTATATGTGAATATGTGTGTATACATTTTCTTTTGTTAAGCTTTTTTTAAGTTCCCTGTGTGCTTTACGATCTTTATTGCTCATATTACATTTGTGCCAGGCGTTGAATTTTTTATTTTATTTTTAGACGATCTCTCGGGAACAGTGCTTTTTCTGGATGTACCTACTATGTATATTTCTGTATCACTGATAACGTGTATGAAAAATTTCAATATAATGGTTAAGTCAAGTCAAGTTAAGTCGCGAAATTCAACGATCGTTTCAAATTTATTATTTCAATAAAATAAAGAAAATGTAAATTTCTCTCATACGAATTATGTTGAATGATGCAATAAAGGGTCCTTTAATGTTAAGGTGTAATTATGTTGGTATAATTGTGAATGTGTACTATCGTGGAATCTTCCACTAGATATCGTCTCGTGAACAGCTTTATGAACTGTAGAATTTATACTCCCTTTTATAGCTCAACGGTAACTTTCCGACAATCTAAATATTGTGGGACCTTTAAGTGCGGCTGTGGGAGAGCAATAAAGGAGAATGTTCGCGTATCGGACGTAATGTATGAGCGGTTAAGAAGCATTGCCGTTTGTTAGGCATTTTCTTGTTTCTGGTTTTACAACTGAATTTAAGACAGCTTCAATAAAAATCTTCAGTGGAACTTCATGTAATGATGTGTGAGCAATGGAATTATTAATATAAGGGCCAACTACAAGTAAAGTTAGTTCCTTTTCACGTTTTCTCGTACACTCGTACGATTTCTTACCTGTGACTTTAAATGGTGGTTAGCCTACTTGTCACTTTACTCAGAGATGGTGAAAGAGGCCCTAAGTCCACAAGCGTTCACTACTGGACCTATGCCCTTTAACCCCCGACTTCCGACTCGAAAGAGAGATGATTTTTGAAGAATGTCAAAAAGGCGGTAATTTTTTGATGAAATTTTTTTTTTGTCAATACCTATCGAGTGGGGTATCAAATGAAAGGGCTCGATGAGCTGATTCCATTTCAGTAAGTTGCTTCATAAAAATATATAAAAAATAAATTTCAGAATATATAGTTTCAGCTCTTCCTGATAGGAAACGGCTGAATATTTCTAAAATATACTCCGAATGACTCGTAATATCCTCGTATCTAATGTATTTGGAAAATATTAATGCTTAGTACGAGTATTTTTCATTCTTTTTTTATAAGAAAATATATTTTATAAAGTTACGCGGACGAAGTCTCGTACAATAGTATATCTCTAAAAAAAGTGACGGCATGAAAGTGACTGAACGCCCTTAAAATTTCATTACAAACATGTTCCGTATACACGTACGAGTATACGTATATCCTTACATATTATAAAATAAAGATAAACTCAAAAACTACTGCACCGATTTTCATGCTGTTTTCACCAATGGATAGAGTGGTCCTCGAGGAAGGTTTAATTATATGATTTACAGTTACGCGGGCGAAGTCGCGGGCAGCAGCTAGTATATTATAAAATAAAGCCTTATTTGCGGTTGGCAACATTTTAAATCGGATTAATATTACGGATGCTGCGTGAGTTAATACACGATTGGTTCAGAATTATCGCTCAATTATGTTAACTTATTGCTTTAATACGGGATTAGTTTATTTCGAATAGGAAATTAGAAATATTTATCATTTCATTTATACCACATCACTCTTTACAATGGACTTGTTTTGTAAACAATATTTTTATATTTTTTTTTATCCAAAATAGTAAAAGTTAATATTGTAATTTTTATTTGTACCTAATATTATTTTTCAAAAGATTTAAAATTATTAACAAATAAATTAAATTGTAAACCTTTACATTTTTAAGTTTAAAATACTGCACATACTTGCAGAAATATAATGTGACTAGCTGCTGCAGGCGACTTCACCCGCGTAACTTTGTAAATTATATACTAAAACCTTCCTACTCTATCCATTGGTGAAAACAGCATGAAAATCGGTGCACTAGTTTTTGAGTTTGTCGCGAACAGACAGACAGACGCATCGGAGTACTTTGTTTTATAATATTTAAGGATAACAAATAATTTTCATATGAATTTATACGCACCCCACATCATCATATAAAAGTCGTTTTTCAATATGTCATTTTGTTCACCATCCATACATATTTATTATAAGTAAGATACGTCGGTATAAGACATAATAATATTTTCTCGTTACTTTATACTTACTTATAATTAAACGTTTTAATATTTCTTTTAATCAAAATTCAAAACGAACTGATTTTTACATTAAAAGAGTTTCCAAATAAAGTTTCACTTTCATATCTATTCCCGTAAAACCTCGAATTTTCTTTTCGTCCGTTAATAATTTCTTTTTAATGGAGCAGATGATTAAAAAAGGGACCGAATGCCGGCGGTTACGGTACTACCGTCTCACACTCTGCTAACACAATGTTAAGAAATAATAAATTAATTTTATTTCTAACCACCTTTTTACTTACAGTTTTTTTGTTACCTGAATATAAAGTGTTTTGATTTAAATGTTAGGCTCTTGAGATTATTAAAAAACAAACTACAGCGCGTATATACGAAGTCGCGGGCACAGCTAGCAATAAAAAATTAATAAGAGTTTATCTTAGAAAAAGAGGCACAAATTAGTCTCTTATAAAAAAAATCGCAAACAAGACATAAACAAATATTATGGGTAAAGTGCTTATGTAAAATTTGTAATGTTACCTAAACTTCAATGAACCAGGTCGCGGCATATTTTAGTGACGCAAAACGTTTTGTCAGCAAATACAAGAGAGGGAGGTTCGATGTACCCCGTAAGGGAATTTCCATCGGAGAGAAATGAAGGGTGCTCTGAAAACTGATGACGTGTAAAAAGCTGATAGAGCCATCCGGGGTTCATTTAAATGTCGCGAATGGGACAAGAGACTCTTCAAACTTAACCCCACTACGAGTATGTATCTGCTTATTTGTATTTATTCCCTCAAAGGTATTATGGAAATTTGCTCACTTAAGCTTCAATAATATGCAATCTGTCCATACTATCCATCCATATTATTTAATATTATAAATGTGAAAGTTACTTTATCCTGTCTGTTACCTTTTCACGCCTTAACTACTCAAACCATACGTTGTCAGGGTTACAGGAAAGTACATAGGGTACATTTCATCAAAAAAAAAAAAAACACTAATCCCGAGGGATCATTTATAATAAAATAAAAAACTAACGCCTGGCTAAAGTTTTATGGCAAGACGAGGTCAAACGTTATATTGCTTATACATATTATTTTTATTTTTCAATGTTAATTATTAAAATGCAATGTCAGTTTAAAAATATGGATATAATATTAAAAACAGTGATTGAATCCACATGAGAATGTGACATTAAAAATAAATATGTAAATATACTCGTAGAACCTGACTTGCGAGAAAATTACATAATATAAACAAATAAGATTGTGTGCGTCTTCTTCCTATCACTTGTACATTGTCAGTAAGTAGAATTTTGGCACAAATATGCTAGAAAGGCCGGGAATGTAACGCCGGATCGGTTCGTCTACGAAACTTTGTTCACAGTAGGTATCCACTAGTAAATACACAGTTGGCTAACACGTAAGAATAATAAATTTTAGCCATTCATACATCGTTTCGTGAAAAGGTAAGAAAATGTCAGAATTTTTATTGAATTTTAAATTTTCTCACTATGTCTTGTCGGTTTATTCTACACCAGCAACCAGCTCTAGGCTTCTAAAAATTATTTACTGAAACCTTTTTCCTTTATCGCTCTATAAATGAGAGGAAACTATCAAAATCAGTTGTTTGGTTTAAAACAGAGAGACAGATATAAGCGAATAGCGCCTTCATTTGATATTATATTTTGTATAGATCATAGATATCGGAAATCATTCTTACTATACTGCCATCGTCATTTAATACTGTTATATACTGTTATTTATTAGTCTGTGGATGCGAGTTCTTGATGTAAATTTGTATAGGGAAACGAATGTATATAAAATTGCTAGCTTTTTTGATCTATAACTGGAACTTAAAAATCAGTAGCAAAGACTTGCTACACTGTGACCTATTTATACGGTGATTACATTTTCACAGTGCGGTTATTGAATTTCTTGGAACATCTATAATGTAGTTTCCATAACTTCGTGGAAACATCGTGCATCGCTAAAGGCTACGAACCGATCAAACTTGATACCTACACTTTCTCCTAGGATTTAGAAACATGATACTGTACTGTACATATAGTCGCCTAACTCCCACACACACACACACGCCCACACCCACACACAAACACACACACGCATTACGATTCTGAGAAGAAACCTTGAAAGAAAAAGACAGAGGCGGACAGCTACTTTATGTGTAGAATATTCAAGTGTACTGTATACTGGATAAGAAAATAATATTAAAATTCAGACACGATCAACATTGCTAGATGTATAGATGGAAATGTAATATTGCATATTCATACATGCAGATGTGTGTGTATAAACACATCCAGCGTAGTTTGATGCCATAGCATTTCCATATACAATGGTTATGGGAATCATTATTTAGACGAGTTGTTCATTTGCTTCGCTGTTGCAATGACATTATAAACACTGTATATAATGGTCATTGAAACATTATCAAACATGTCACTGAACGGATTTTTCATGTCATTCATGTGATTGAAAAGAAATTTTATAAACATCTGAGTTTATGAAAATGTTTTTATTATTATATTGTTTCACGCAAACCTTTGAATTCAGAAGAAATTTAACTTTTTTTTTATTTTAAATAAAAAAAAATAACCAGTAACCCGTTAGCGCAATATAAAAATTAAGTTAAAACTATGTATTTAATTTTGTACGTCTCAAAAGCTATTATTCAAATATATTTTATTATTTCATGTAACATCCCAAAATAAATCTCGAATATATCAAAATGAGATAACGTGATGAAACAAACGGTAAACAAAAGCTTGTTTTCTTATATTGAAGCGAAGCGATTTTCTTATTAACTTTCACGATAATAGCACGACATTATTTATTAATAACGTCTCATCCTTACGATTTTATAAAACACGAATTCAATCATAATGCGAGTATGATGGAATTTGTGAAAACAGTTTCTATAAATTTCGTTGAAAGATTTGACAATTTTGAGATATTCGCTAAGTTATAGTGAATATCATATCCATTACGCATTTCATTAAGACGTATGTTTAGTTTTATTTTACAATTTTTGGTGATTTATTTAATATGCT
The DNA here is from genome assembly GCA_945859745.1 of Synanthedon formicaeformis. Taxonomy (NCBI): domain Eukaryota; kingdom Metazoa; phylum Arthropoda; class Insecta; order Lepidoptera; family Sesiidae; genus Synanthedon; species Synanthedon formicaeformis. The sequence continues at coordinate 3,001,189 of OX243963.1, forward strand.
TTTAGAAGTAACAAAATAACGTTTTAAGGACACATTTCTTACATGCAGTAGGGATAAGGATTTGTACTCGTATTCGATCCGTGGGAAGGGATTTCCAAATTAAAAAAATAATTAAATTTTGTCATCATCCGAATCACGGTCCTTAACAAATATTTGAAAAAAAAAAATATTGCCGAATTATTCCAGTCGCTTATGAGTTTTGCGCTTAGAATTATTATTTATTTTATAAGAAAAAGATTTGAAAAATGTTCCTTAGGTTCACAATAGACACTAATTGTTCAATTATTATCAATATGAACTTACTCAATAAGCTATAATTGACACTACGAGTATAATCGAGTTAAAATATATTAAAGATTTTAATTACACCATAAAACTACAAGATTAGATAATTTTAATTTCTTTATGAGACCGCGATTAAGTTGTAAACGTGTGGTCGCGTAGTAAATTTAAAACAAGATTATCTTGTTCTAATTTAAAATCGTATAATGCTACACGAATTTTTGTAGTTGCAACAATTTTATTAGGGAACTTAAATTTGATACAAAAAATGATTATGAAAAAATTACTTTTACTCATCGTAGGAAGGTTCCTAAGATGCCACACAACTCTGTATTTTATTTACAATTTCATACACATAAACTTATATATACACACACACATGTATACTATTAGAACCTATTATTATCCCAAGGTTTGTTGAAGGTTTATCTTTGAAAATTAAACCTTTTTATGTGAAAAGTTGACAAACAGGCTAATAACACACTCGATAGTAATAACTGGACTACTGTCGCCTATATTATAGTACACCGGTCCAATTCTAAAGCTGTCAGATGATGAAGATGTCCGCAAAAGACAAGTAATCTAGTCTTTCAATAAACTATGACATAGTAACAGTTGTCATGTGGTCATGGTGACATGTGGTCAGTTGTTGTTGCTAATTATGTACCTATTGTATGTTGTTACGTATATATGTTGGGAGAACTTTATTTTATTTTATTTTTATTTTATTTTATTGAAACACCAACAGCACACAGAATCATCCAGGTCATATTCATAAGTTACAAATTACATGTTTACATCTGTGCGCCAATTACTGGTATCTACAGCTATATCTACACAATAATGTCTCTGTTAAAAAATAATAATTTAGAACAAAAAAAAAAAAAAAACAATAATTAAATCAAAACAATAAAATTAATGCACAATAACATATAAGGACAAGAAGCAGAGCATCCACTCAATATTAAATTAATTACACAAGTCAAAGAACAATAAAAATCAATATAAAAAGTCACATAATTATTATTATTTACATTATTAGAACGATTATTAGAATAAGAATAAAAATGTCAAAATGGAAGCAGTCAATCTATACTTTTAAGCTTTAAAAGTTTCATTTTAAAACGATTCAAGTTGTCATGGAAAATATCCACCTCCACGTCAGTTTGAAGAGAATGGTAATTAGAAATCATACGATTGACCGGGGAGAACTTGCCCAAGTTTGTGCGTATTATGTCATACGAAAATATCCTCGTAAGAGGATATCTAGGTATAGCACGGGGTACCACCACAGATAGAAGATTCAAGACATCAGGTGCCGAGATAATTCCATTAGCTATTTTATGCAAGGTAACCGCATCCGTAATCTCGCGACGTTTCTCCAAAGACTGGAGTTTAAAATGTAGTAATCTAGAATTGTAATCCAGAGAAGGGGAACATTGTTTATCCTTATGAGCCAAGTATCTTGTAAAGCTGCGTTGAATACGCTCCAGCCTCGCTATATGAGACCGATACGAAGGGTTCCAAATTGGAGAAGCGTATTCTATAACACTCCTCACCAATGTTTTATATAGATATATCACCGTATTTATATTTGTAAAGTCACGGCTGTTTCGTTTTATGAAGCCCGATAGTTGAGAAGCTTTTTTAGCTACAGTGTCTATATGTGAGATGAATGTAAGTTTGGCATCCAAAACTACCCCTAGGTCACGCACCGTATGGACCTCTGCAAGGGGGGCGCCACCCACGTGATACATTGATGGAACTTTATTTATTTTTCTAGTAAACTTGATATGACTACATTTATCAGCATTTAGTTCCATGCCATTCCTTGCACACCAAAGGAGAACTGAATCTAAATCTTCTTGGATTAGTTTGGAGTCGTCACAAGTCCTTACAGCCCTATATAATTTGCAATCGTCAGCGAACAATGCAATGCGGGTATGGTGCAGACAATCTGCAAGGTCGTTCACAAATACCAGGAAGAGCACCGGCCCTAGATGGGAGCCTTGCGGCACACCGGATGTAGCAATGTACGATTTTGAAGCGAAGCCACAAGCTGTGACCCTTAGTGTCCTGTTCAGTAGGTATGACCGGAACCATTCCAGAAGACTACCGTGCACACCGTAATTTTGTAATTTTTGCATTAGAAAATTGTGATTTACCTTATCAAAGGCGCTGGAGAAGTCAGTGTAAATTGAGTCCACCTGACCACCCTGGTCAACATATTTTGTTATATAAGAGGTGTAGCCTATAAGATTCGACGTCGTTGATCTTCCATTACAGAAACCATGCTGCTCGGTTGCAACAAAATTTTTACAATAAGAACTAAACACCGGATGCACGACACGTTCCAAAACCTTTGAGAACACGTTAAGTATCGAAATTGGTCGGTAGTTTTGGACATTGCTTTTATCACCTTTTTTATAGATTGGTACTATATTGGCAACCTTCCACGAGTCGGGGAAAACTGAAGACTGTAACGACCTGTTGAAAATCAAAGACAGGGGCAAAGCAAGTGCCTTACTAGTCATTTTTATAAAGTATGGTGTTATACCATCCGGACCGGGGCCCTTGTGCGCATCTAGTGAACGCAAAATTTTGCAGATAATTCTTTCATTCGCCTCAATTGAACTGAGTGAAAGCTGCGGAAAAATATCTACATTAGGCACTGTCTCATCAGAAGCATCACCCCTATAAACAGAGGAAAATCTATCGGCAAACAAATTGCAAATATCATCGCCAGTGGAGGCAGTTCTGTCATCCAATCTCATAACACTAGGCAAGTCCGCGGAATCTTTACGCTGATGATTTATGTATGACCAGAACTTTCGCGGATTCTTCGGCAAATCTGATTCAATGGATGCTATGTAGTTTGCATGACTTGATCTTATAAGAGCGTTTACACGTTTCTTTGCTAGTTTTAACTCATAGATATCTCTAGGATTACCATACAGTTTCGCTTTCTTTCTTAACTTTTCCTTTTCTGACATTAGCTTTAGTAAGTTGGAAAAAAAACCAGACAGGTACCTTGCGTTTTTTGTTGAATCTCTGGTGAAAAGGCACGTAATTTTTAATTAATTTATTAATAATTTTGTAAAATTCGGAAACCATGTCGTTGACATTTTCAAACCCGGAAAATTCCCCCCTCCAGTCAACCGCAAGAAGTTCTTTATTTATAAGATTGTAGTCAGCCTTACGGAAATTGTAGTTGGCATAATAATTCTTTTTAAGAGAAATTACTGAGTCAAATTGTATTTTTATTTTCAATGCAGGGTGATGCTTATCCAGTCTACTTATTGCATCACAATCAATACGACTTATAGTTAAGTTAGGCAAATTACTTATTACTAGATCTAAAATCTTATCGTTACAGTTTCTAATGCTATTAAATTGATTGAGACTATTGTGTGACAAGAAGTCAACCAGAGAAAAACCCAAACTATTGTTATAATTGCAAGGAGATAATTGAGAACAGCTACTATTCGAATTCCAATCTATAAATCCCAGGTTGAAGTCGCCGAAGATAATTGTTTCAGTGTCATGCGAATTCATGACAGAAGTCACATTGTCTAATACAGCTTCCAGTACATGTGACATCACCGGTGGTGGGATATACAATGCACAGAGCAAGATGTCCTTTACCACACCATTCACAGTCGCTTTTAATGCCACCCAAAGATCCTCGTATTTGCTTTCAAGGTCTTCCAAACGCCTCGATGACAGCGTCCTGGACACGGCGATGAGCGCTCCACCACCAGACTTACCCGACAGATGAGTTGAGTTACGGTCGCGTCTATAGATGGTGTACGCGTCACTGAAGACCTCGCTGTCCTTTATGTTTTCGTCTAACCAGGTTTCAGTGGCAACAATTATGTCATAATTGTATTGCAGAGTGTTAAGTTTTATATCTTGCAACTTCGTCTTCATTCCTCTAAAATTTTGATAATATACGTTGAATGTTACTAATCAATGTTAAGGTCTAATTCAACCACTGTAGACATTTACTGTTGCACAGACACATATTTCTTTAGCGAATCGTAGCTTTTAATGTGGATTGCCGGAGATTTATCGTCTTTTCTTATTAATATTCGACCGTTTCTTATCCATACGTATTTAATGCCCTTGTCTTTAGCCATAGCACGCGTTTTTGCATGGAGGGTTTTGTAGTATGGAGACAGATGTTCCGAGACGAAAATACGGCTTTTATTGCCTCCGTAACCCAAATGAGAAGAGTTGAGTCTATCATTTGAGGATTTCCTGTTAAATTCTGAGACCGCAGCAATAATACCATCTCTGGCACTTGTACACCTCAATTTGTATATGACAGCCCTAGGTCTATTGGATTTGTCATCCATTTTTCTCACCCTCGTGCTAGACATGATCTCATTGTCCTCCATAGGGTACGCCACGGCATTACAAAGTTGTTTAAGAACTAGAGGCAATTTTTCGGATTTGTTCTCAGGAATACCATTTATTTCTATGTTGTTTTCGCGTGTATGGAGTTCAAGCAGGTTCAGCCTTGAGGAGAGGTCATTAACTGCAGTTTGCAAGTTGAGATTGTCACTCTTAAGAACCGCAATTGTTTCTTTGGAGTTCTTAAGTTCATTTTGAATGCGGTCGTAGTCGGCGCTCAGATACTCCATTGTGTTTTTAAGGTCTTTTAATATAAGTAGCTCATTGCGTAGCGATTCGAATTCTTTAGGGAAAGTAGATTCTATTAACGTTTTTACGGATTCATTGATGGATGACTTGATCTCTTGTCTAATTAGAGATAGAATATTGTCGTCAATGAGCGAACCACGCGGAGACAGCGAGTGATCTATTGACGATTCCGCGCCGAACGGTGAGTCGGGTATCGGTGTCACTTTCTTTCGAAGTGTAACATTACTGTACGAGGACTGCTGCAGTTGCTCATCCTGCAAGTGATCATTTCTTATAGGTGTAAGACTATTATCGCTCTTAGGTATTTTGGTTTTGCATGCTGGACAAATCCAAGATAATTTATTTTCATTCGACATACGTTGATAACGTGAAGTTTGCACATTAGCGCATAATAAATCATATTTGCATTCACATTTGGTGCATTGTAGATATTCTCGATTTTTTGCTGAAATAATGATATGACATCCAGCACACACTGAGTCTTTGCCTTTAGAGCTCATAATTTCTGTTGTTTATAAACAGTGCGTTGAATAAAAATTGAAATTAGAAAAAAGTTTAAAAATTTCACGTCCACGATTGGATTCGAACCTCCGCCGCTGTCGCGCAAGCTCAGTACTTGTGCAGTTACACCAACTGACTTTAGAATGCGTCTTCGAAAATAAGCTATGTTATTTTCGCTTTCCAACGTTAAAAATTGTCAAGAAGGTAGACGGTAAGGTGATCTCATAATCCTATCACTTGAGTTCACAATTCCAAATCACTATTTTCACTTATTTTTAGCGTAAACTTGTTGTAATTCTTACAATAACAATTTCACTTTGTATATGTGGCATTTGCTTGAGGAATAAATGAGAATTGCTCTAATAAGTGAACAAAAACTATTTTAAAAACAATTATAACACAGAGACAGTGTTTGCGTACGGCTACCCGAGACTACCCATTGCCAAATTGTTCCCAGCAACTTTGTTCCCAGTTTTGGAACAAAACACATGTTTCATATATGAAAATCTGACACAAGACCGTTTACGCAGACTTCAAAATGTCTTCAAATTTAGCAGAAGGTTAAACCAATTAGCGTAAAGTATAAAACCGGTTTCAAGATCATTTATAACGCATCAGTGGTCCGTTGAAGGCTCAAAGCGGTCAAGCCGAAAATAGCTCAAAATTCCTCACGTCAACTTTCACTCGTCCGTAATTGAAATGGCTGCAGGGCAGAGGCAGGCGGTGTGAACTAGGGTTGCGTAAAAATTCTCTCGATAAACCCTACTCGAATCTTTTAGAATTTATTGTGAAAAGATTCTTCGAAGCTCTCTGCTTAATAACAACTATGCTTTGTGAATCTATATTGAATGAAAATGTTGTCTACAAAGAAATAATAATCGACAATAGGTGTATTAGTATACCCAGGAATCAAATACAAGACCCTTAAGTGAGAGAGCTAGAGTCCCTGTTGATGAACCTTTCTACATTCATCAACAGAGAATTAGCATTACAAACTATAGTCCGGGAACATGTAAAATGCGAAATGAATACTTTTAGACATTGGAACGGCCCGACAGCACTTCTGTGAAGGCTTCGTGTGTTCATCGTTTTTGGATTTCAGTAATGTAAGAATAACTAAGTTAACTAAGGGATCATCGCTGGTCTGTGCCAACAAAATGCTGAATAGATGTAATTTTGTAACTTATTTTGATTGTTGTATATTTTTTTAAGTTACAAATAAATATTTCTTGATTTGATACGATATGATTTATAAAACATTTCATAATAGAATAATATAATAATAATAGTACAATAGAATCAAGAAATCTCTTCGAAACTCGGAGCAGTAAGAAAAGCTAATATTAGTACTTAATGTAAGGAATAATATTACGCTCAGTATTTTTTTTCCATTCACAGTTCTCATGTAACAACTAATCATATCGACTAAAATCTAGTTAAACAGTTAGATTGTACCTTTTATAACAATGGGTCAAACGGGACATACAAGACTAGCGGGTCCATCGGGCACTTTTTTGTAGGTAGGGTCAGAACTTGTGGGTCCAAGGGGTTCGACACTATTTCGAGTCACGTAAAGAAGGCTGAGGCTAAGCTGGAAAATTTGTCATAAAGCAAATCGATCTATAACATTCAAAACACATGATAAATCGTAAAACAAAGTGCTAGAATATCTGCGAATTGGACGGTGTATCCCAATGCGCAACGGTTGCTTTTTAATTGGTTCTCTACGGACCCTGTATGTACGAATAGAGCTGAAATTCTGAATGTCGCTTTTAAAACTTGACGCTAGATTAAAATGGCGCATAGCGGAACAAGCGACATGTTATAACACTCTGGTGTTTTTATTACTTTTTACATATCAAAATGTGGTCTCTCAAGCTCAAAAAACTTTTTCATTGACTAGTTTTGGCCGGCGAATTCGTCCGCACCCATTTTTCTTAAGCTTTTAAAAATGACAAAAAATTCAACGACTTACAAAAATATATAAGCAATAATATAATGTTATTGCAACTACAAAAATTCAAGATGGACATAGGTTAAATATTCCACGCGGACGAAGAAACGGGCACCAGCTATGTAAAAATCCATCGCTTGGCAAATATATATAATGTCAATGTATGTCAGAATTACATGTATTGCTTTACAAAAAATAACTATTTTGTCAAGCGTATATTTTATTTTTCAAAGCAGACGAAGTCGCGGGTACCAGCAAGTAATTTATAATTGTTAACGTCACACATTACATTAAAAGATTTATAAAGGGTTAAAATGTAATATAATGAGATATTTTAACAAACTAACAACATAGTCGTACAAAGCTCTGAACTACCTCGTCCTAAAATAAGCTTCAAAAGGTGTGTTATGTTATGCATATTTTGTAAAATGCAGGTAAAATAATGTATAATAATAAAAAAATGAAAAATACTCATTACCGAAAGAATAATTAATATTATTCTACCTTTCTTTATGAAAAATAATTACATCAACCTAAAAATACGTTTCGTATCCAACAATAGCATTTTTTTACGTCGGTCAGATCTCTACGAAGTGTTGGACACGTGTAATCGTACAATGAACGTGTTGTTCACACGACTTTACTGCTTTAGAAATAAAATCTAATTTCGTTTGTTTTGTTGTTACTTGTATAACCTGACGACTGAACATCGATTTAATCTCCTCCGTGTTACACGAGGCACACATAATTGCGGGACCAAATCGACAATTAAAAGGGTCAGGACAGCTTTACTGTACAGCCTCGATTCACCAGCTATTCATATGGCGACTTACGCAATGGATTGCAGATACGTGTTTTATTTGGTCGAAAAATTGCTTTTACTTTTATTTCCTTTATCTCTACTTAATATTCGATGGTAGGTATTCATTGCATTTAATAACGTCGAACTTATAAATGTTAGAAAATAAAGTCGCTGTCAGTCTCTCCGCTAATTTCTTATAAACCACCCAATGGATGGTTTGCTCTTGACCAGCATTCAGCCGTGTAGCGAAGATGAGGCTTATGCCTGGCTTCGCTACATGCTACACGGAAATTAGCGGAGAGACTGACAGCGACTTTATTTTCTAACATTTATAAGTTCGATGTTTGGTATTTGGCTGAGCTATCCCAAAGGTGGGAGCAATACTCTATGCAAGATCGGAATTGCGCCTTATACAAAGATATAAGAGCTGTCCAGGCGTTAAGTATCGCTTCACCTTATTTAGGATGCCCAGCTTTTTGGCTGCTGTTTGGGCTTTGGACTCGATAGAGGTGCCGAAGTTGAGGTTTGAGCTCAACCTCATGCCAAGAAGTTCAAGATGCCAAATTGATAATGGCTATTAGGTAGGTTTGCCTAGGTGCAACTGAGTTAGTTAGTATTAGCGTATGTCTTTTTAAATAGTCCAAGAATTTTTGTGATACTTGGAGTAACTGCCGCCATACGCGCTGCCAAAAATGAATGCGAAACGCACTGTGCTCAGTCAATACTAAAAAAAAATTAATAAAATAAATAATACTGTTTGCAGATAAAACTAAAAAAAGTATAATTAAATCTCGTTCTGATTCAAAGCAGCTACGAACATGTTTAAATTGAAACAGTAACAATTGCAGAGGGTAAGTGTGCCGCTTCGCACTGTGTTTGCTTCGTAAAGTTTGCGTTAACTCTCCGCCACCAAGGTTTACCCATTTGTGATTGTTTCCAACTCGATTTACACACCACCACCGAATTCACGACACTGTAACGTGTGTAAACATAATTTTGCTGCCGCCACTCAAGCACTTTTAGCTTAACCTTTAAATGTCAATGGATTCTTTTCAGACCTAATGAAAAACTAATATAATATTGAATCTTTCAAGTTGACATTACATGAGACTTAAAAATTACCGAAAAATATTACAATTTATTCATAAAGAAAAACTTTCAAAATTCAGCTAAAGAAGTATTTTAAAAAGCTTTTCATTAAACAATGTTATTTGACGAGCCCCTTTGTCAAGAGGTTAAGGTGCTTGCTTCAACGCTCTGTCTCAGGTGTCTCGTTGATTGATTCCCGTCAGGGTCAAATTTGGGAATGAACTTCTGATATATGTCCCTGGTTTGGATCTATCAAGTAGGGACATGGCTTACTGGGTTTTCGGGGTTATTCGGACAGCCCTTCTGGCACCAACAACCAGTGACCAGCACATGTTCTGTTGTGTTTCTGTGGAGAATTGGGATGCCATAGTAACCGCTAACTTACCACCGTGAAATAACAGGTTATTTCACGGTGGTATTCTGTAAGTTATCGGTTACTGCGAAACGCAGTATGTTCTGCCACTACTTAACTTAATACTACGAAGTAGACCTGGGGAAATATCTGAACCCAGCATCGCTTGTAAAGTAAGCAAAAGAAGAATTTAGCAATTTATTAAATAACATTAGTCCAATGATAAGTACGACGTTGAATGCGTGTCAAAATCTGGTGATGTGAATTAATGGAATGCAGCCGCACGCTTTTGTGTCTTCCCACGAAGCATCGGGGAGCGTCAGCTTCAAATGATTTGTGGCTCTGCGAGAATGATTTAACAACTAAAAAGCTTTCAATGAGCATTGCATTATTAATAAGTTCCATGTTTTAATTTGTATTCTAAATACGCGATTGTAGTCTTACCAGACTGACTGAAAAGTTCACAGTTAGACAGGCTCCCGAGTTGAGTTGTTGTGGTAATTTCTGATCGATATAAGCCTAAGAAGTAAGCAACACCATGGCGATGCCATTATAATACTGGCTCTGGCAGTAATATCATTTTATTATCGTATAATTATCATGAAATAATGCCTTGCACTTTGTAGTTACCAACGTATATGACGGTGATCTGTCGTTAAGTACATATATAAACACCTAATTTGTAATTAATTTGGTATTATAATATTGAAATTATATAAATTGAAATTTGTAACGATGTAACCGTTACAAATTCACATAAAAATAATTTAATTAACCTTAGTTGCACCAGTTAAACAGAGTATAGATTTTAATAACTAAACAGTGAGTTAGTAATGTAGTGGTATAAATAATACGTAGCAATTTACGAGTATTATGTGGTGTTCGAACACTTTTCGAAGAAGACTTATATTTTGACGGATGGCGTCAAACAAATGAATCCTGTTTTCGAACAAACAAGATGCTTGCTTGAAGAGTGACGAAGCCTAATATTTTGGAGAGGGTCGCCGCGACAGGCAAGCACAATAGCCTTCCTAAAGCGCCTAAATGACACCTTTATTATGGCTGGTGACGTTTCGCAAATACTCCACGAATTGTTTCCAGCTCCCTTCAAGTGTTATGAATGTACGCGCGCTATTCATCGCTTTAAGAGTTTGTCCTCGACTAAGAATTATCTGACGGGATTCAAGTAATTTAATTACATTGAATACAATTTTGTTTTTTCACCTACACTTGTTAAGTAGACAGATAGATAGATAGAGTCGTCTACTTCATTGCTGAAGGTCGTGCCCGCTCTGAAATGCCTTAGTAGAATCGAGCACCAGCTGTTTCTATTCCATTCTCAAAGCCCTTGCAACTGTAAGGCATGTAATATGCACAACTTGGTCTGTCCATCGGCTAAGAGACCGACCACGAGACCTCTTGCCATCCACTCTTCCAAATGCCACCAGCTTCTCCAAGTTTTCTGGTTCCCTGCGGGCTATATGCCCAAAGTAGGGGAGCGAGGGGCTTGTTGTAACGGGGGTAAGTAGTAACATGCTCTTTTCACCAGGTACTTTAACGATAATCGATACCGGTTGTTAAGATGTTTATTTCTTCTTCTAGAATGAGAGTGTATAAAAGAAAGTCAGAACGAGCAACACAAAGTTAAGAAGTATATGAGTTAGCTGCAGCTTAAGTATTAGAAGAAAACTGTAGTATTCGTAAAGAGTCAGAATTACGGCTTGTATCACATGTCTCTTTACAGATACATTAAAAAAAGAAGAATAACGAAAGTATATAAATTAATTATGTTATGCTTAGAAAAGTATTTACTGCAGAAGAAGAAGTGTCATTTTAATCACAAGTAGTGTCTAACAAGTTAACATTAATAGATGGTTAGTTTCTTATATCTTTTGTGTTAATTACCTATTTTTGAATAAAAATTACATAGTATTTATAAAAGGACGTTATTTTTGTTGCCAACAGAAGAAATCTATGATTAATAAGTGTCATATTTTAGATTTTTACTATCGTTACTACTTGCCCCAGTTGATGTTACAACTTACCCCTTGAGAAAAATGTTAATTGTGAAATAATAACCAATAGTTATGATATTTTTTTTACTTAATTTGATAGAGGAAGAGTTAATGTATACTTTTATGTTTGTTTCGTAGTAATTAAATCGATGGATCTCGAGATATATTGGTTTTTCTGAAAACTGTTAGAACAAGCCCCTACCTCCCCTACTTGTTAAGTACACAGCTGTTATGTAAATGTTATGTGAGTATAAAAATCTACTTCAAATGTTATGTTATAAACAGTAATATGTTGAACCACGATAATTTAATTTTTCCCGTTAATTTTTTTTAATAGGTAAAATTAACCTGTTAACTTGAAATGTCTTAATTAATTTTACCTGTTGTCTTATTACTTCAATCGCCTCGTGCTAGTCTGATATCTACTTCTAAACCGCTCAATCGATTTTTAATTCGGTTTCCACATAGAAAGAGATATAAACGGAGAAGGTTTGTAGGTATATTTAAGGTAAGGTTGCACCTATATAAAAATTGCACCCCAGGCGAAGTCGGGAGCGGGTTACTAGTTCTATAAATTGGTTTTAAGTGCTGACCTAATATATATCTTGCCTTGAATTATTGTGAGATATTTGACAATATTTTCAAAGCTATTACGAATCTACAAACGTAGACTTAGAAATTTTAAAACCTACTTTGTATTCGCTAGAATTTTAGTCATATTTGTTGAATGTTGGATTCCATACTTGTAAACTTCGAAGTATTGAGTGTAAACGAGTTTATGTTCACCTTTGTAAGCGTAGAGAGAGTATAGACTAGAGTAGTTAGTCATTAAAATAATAATAGTCGTGAAAACGAGAACGCATTTATGCTTTATTACCTTAGAGGGAGCGAGACACATGATTGATTTTTTGTCTCTCTTTGCGTATGCGTTTTTATTGTTTGCCACACTTGAAAGTGTGGCACACAAATCTCTTGGTGGATAATACGAGCACTTTGTTTTTTGCCGATTTTCATATTTCAAGCATTTTTCAAAGTTCCTGGGTATTGTGTTAGGTGTAGTACGTGTTGCTGAAAGTGGTGATAATGGTGAACTGTAAAAGTCTGTAAAAGTCTGTAGTCTGCAAACTGTAAGTTGCATTTTAGGCTGTAAAAGTCGATCAGAGCGAAATGTTGAAAACATAACCTTTCATATGTTAGTGCTTTATTTTTTGGTTAAATGCAATAATTGTTGCATGCATGTTCAGTAAACATCTAATTTATGTCTTGTTATAAATTTTACAACTGTTTTAGATGATATTTTTATGATTTTTCTCTACGGTATATGTTCTGTGGTACTATGTTTCCGTCCTTAGCGGGTGTACGCTCACCGCTTCTCTAGTCTATACTCTCTCTACGTTTGTAAGAGGTTATTTTAGTGAATGAAAACAGGACAGAAGGCACTTACTGGCGATTTGTCTGAGCGCCGACACGGCGGACTTCAGAGTGTTCAGTGTTTTGCGTCGCAAATTCTTTTTCGCCGTGAAATTGTCCATGTCAATATTCACGGACATTGTTTATAGTAAACACTATTTCCGTATAGCACGTGTTGACGTTGAATTATTTATTAGTTCTTTGTGCGGTGCGTTCTGAATACCTTTTGTGCGCGACCGCCGAGAATATACTGCCAGTGAATGCATATCAGTTGGGGGCCGGTATCGTATCTATACGAGCGTTGCGAATATCAGCGGTTATTTACTTCTCATGTAGAACACAGATATGCGTGGACAAGACCAGATACACTTAACTTATTTAAATTAAATTTTATATTATAAGACCTCCGCCGCGTCTTTACGTCTATATGTTAGGGATGATCTCCAAAACTACTGGACGAATTTTTACGAGGAGTGTTTTTATATATAATTTTTTAGAAAAGAATTGCAACCGGGCGAAGTTGGGAGCGAGTCGCTAGTGTCAAATTACAGTCAGTTGAACTTCGTTGTATAAGTACAGAGAAGAAGATAACAGATCACAAATTCAATAAATCTATCTATCTAAAGTTGATTTTCGTAATTTTCGTTAATATCTACTTGTCAAAACATTCAGAACTCGACTCAAACTACTCAAACTATTTTCATCGTCATATAATATATTGCGGCGTGTAAACTTTTAAATCTGCAAATATACATATAATATACATATCGGCATACAATATTTGTTAGAGTATAATGGAACGCAACCAATTTTAGTTTTGTTCAGATGGCGCTAGCTCCTTTGTATAAACTGTTCAATGCACTTCTCAATGTAAAAAAGAAAGTAATAAATGTCACCAGTTTTCAAGTTGTATCCGAAGTTTTAATATTTCATCTAATTTTCCTACATGGTAGCAGAGCGTGGTTGAATTATTGCCTGTGGAACTGCAGAAATATCAGAAAACCAGAAAAATATAACTTCTGTTGGTGAAATACTTGTTGAATGGATTTGAGGTTACAACTACAACGTGACGCCTCGTGACGCTTGCAAAAAGTCGAATGAAGAGAAACTTTTCCTATCCTATTTCAATAAAATGAGTTCGAACAATTTCAATTTGGAAAAACTAATGGGCAGAGAAAACTTCGCCACATGGAAATTCGCTGTGAAAACATATTTAGAGCACGAGAATCTATGGTGTTGCATCGAGCCGCAAGACGGGGACTCCATTGCTGTTAGCAAGGACATTAAGGCGAAAGCCAAGCTTATTTTACTCCTTGATCCTCAAAATTATGTTCACGTACAAGACTGTTCAACTGCCAAACAGGTATGGGAAAATCTACAAAAAGCGTTCGATGATAATGGACTCACACGAAGAGTTGGCTTGCTGAGGGATTTAATTAATATAAATTTAGAATCAAGCAACAGTGTTGAGGACTATGTGAGCAAGATTATAAACACTGCCTACAAACTGCGTAACATTGGATTCGATGTCAACGATGAATGGCTGGGAACATTAATGCTAGCTGGCTTACCGGATGAATACAAGCCTATGATCATGGGACTCGAGAGTTCTGGTATTAAAATAAGTGCAGATTCAGTCAAATCTAAGCTCATACAAGAAGTTAGTACATCAAAGTCTGCCGCTTTTTATATAAACTCTAAGAAAACAAGTCATAGCACGCAGCCGTTCAAATCAAAAGGGCCAAGATGTTATAACTGCAACAAGCATGGTCATTTTGCCAAGTTTTGTAAGCAACCTAAGAAGTCAACAAGTAAAGGAGAAAGCTCCAGTTTTGTGGCAGCCTTTTCAGCAACCATTGAACAAAATGTCAGAGATAAATGGCTAATAGACTCCGGTGCATCCATGCACATGACAGGCAGAGACGATTGGTTGTACAATGTCACTGAGCCATCGGTTAAGAGTGTCACTGTGGCGAATAGAGAGCCACTAGCTGTAAAGGGAGTTGGATGTGTCGATATACACATAAACCAGGAAGATAAAATACAAGTTAAGAATGTTCTGTTTGTCCCTGGGTTAGCTGCGAACCTCCTTTCAGTCAGCACCATTGTGAAAAGTGGGTACAATGTCACATTTAACGACAACGGATGTGACATTCAGAATACCAAAGGAGAAGTTATATGTTCTGCGGTGTCGAACAACAACTTATATATTATGAATACGTGGAAAGAAATGGTACATTTAACCTCGAGTGCTGTGAATTCTAATGACACTTATTTGTGGCATCTGCGAATGGGACACTTGAATATGTCAGACGTGCAAAAGTTACCAGATTGTGTGGAAGGTGTAACTCTGACTCCGGATAAAGGTAATGTCATCACCTGTATTCATTGTTTTGAAGGTAAACATGTTAGAATGCCGTTTAAAAATGTGGGTTCAAGAGCTGAAAGACCGCTTGAACTAATACACTCCGACTTATGCGGCCCTATGGAGAACGTGTCATATGGAGGTATGAAATATTTTATTACTTTCACCGATGACTTCACACGAATGGTGCATGTGTACTTTCTCAAAGATAAAATGAATGTTTTAGATACCTTTAAAGATTTTAAATCCAAAGTTGAAAATGAATTGAATTGCAAGATTAAAAAGCTCCGCACTGATAATGGAAAGGAATATTGTAATTACATTTTTCAAAAATTCTTAACTAATCATGGTATCGTTCATCAGACATCTACTCCTTACACTCCAGAGCATAACGGGCTGGCAGAGCGAATGAACAGAACATTAGTGGAACGAGCAAGATGTATGTTGTTCTATGCCAACCTGGAGAAGAGATTATGGGCTGAAGCTTTAGCGACTGCTGCATATATTATAAACAGGTCGCCTACAAAGTCTCTGGAAGGTAAAACACCTTACGAGCTATGGAAAGGTAAGAAACCCAATTTATCACATCTAAAAATATTTGGCTCTGTTGCTATGGTACATATACCAAAACAAAAACGTCAAAAATGGGATAAAAAATCTGACAAGATGATATTGGTAGGTTATTGCGAGAATTCCAAGGGATACCGTTTGATGAACCCTATAACACATAAAATTGTAAAAAGTAGAGATGTTGCCTTCATTGAGAAACCCAATGAGAATATCAGTGTACCCATTCCACATGATATTGATGTTCCAGTCACGGAGAGTCAGTCAGCCTGCGACAGCTCCGCTCTCTCTGATAGCAATCGGATGCCGGAAGGTACGTGTGCTGCCCAGAGTCAGAAAATACTCACTCAGGAGTCATTGAAGAGAGAACAGAACACACAAATAAGTGAAAACGAAGACTCAAGTGAGTATGACACATCTGAAGATGCTGGGGGACTAGACGAAACCTACTATCCACCTCGTCATGTGAGACAGAACTATCAAAGTAATGTAACAGTGAGATCACGGCGGGCATGCGGTAAACAAAATGATGAAAATGAAGAGACTTATATGTGTTTGTTTACGGACTTGACTGATCCACAGACTGTTGAGGAGGCATTGTCATCACCACAAGGTTCTGAATGGCAGAGAGCCATGCATGAAGAATACAGTTCCTTGATAAAGAATAAAACATGGAGCCTAACAGATCTTCCTCCAGGCAAAAAGGCTTTACCCTGCAAGTGGGTGTACAAAAAGAAAACTGACCAGAGTGGAAATATTGTCCGTTACAAGGCAAGACTTGTAATTAAAGGCTACGCTCAAAAATGGGGCACCGATTATGAAGAAATATACTCACCAGTGGTCAGGTACACAACCATCCGTTATTTACTAGCTTTGGCGGCCAAGTATGACCTACAAATTGATCAAATGGATGCGGTGTCAGCATTTCTTCAAGGTGAAATTGATAAAGAAATTTACATGCAGCAACCAGAACAGTACAAACAAGGATCGCAAGTATGCAAGCTACATAAATCCATATATGGCCTCAAGCAGGCCAGCAGATTGTGGAACACTAAACTGAAAAATGCTTTAAATGATTTGGGAATGCAACAATCAAAAACAGATCCTAGTGTTTACTATGATTCTGAGAAGAAAACATTTATAGCTGTCTGGGTCGACGATTTAATATTATTTACCGATCAAGAGTCAAAGAAAATTCTATTGAAGGAAAAATTAAAACAATACTTTGAAATGAAAGACATTGGCCCGGCAAGCCAGTGTGTAGGTTTACTTATTACCAGAGATAGAGAAAAGGTAATGATAGATCAAGAAAAATACATAAAAGAAATCTTGGCACGTTTTGGAATGACAGACTGTAAACCTGTTAAAACGCCATTTGAAGTTGGTATGAAATTCAATAAAAAGGGAGAAGAAGAAGTGTTTGAATGCCCTTATCAACAAGCAATCGGCTCTTTACTCTACGTGGCTCAAGGTACTCGTCCTGATATATCCTTCGCTGTGAATACACTGAGTAGATTCAACAAGAATCCAAGCACTGAACACTGGTCTGCAGTGAAGAGGATATTTAGATATTTACAAGCTACAAAAGATTTAAAGTTGGTTTACACCAAGGACGGTAATGAAGAAATAACAGGATATTGTGATGCCGATTGGGCCAGCGACGTGCGTGATCGAAAGTCATGCACTGGCTATATATTTATGCTGCAAAATGGTGCTATCTCGTGGCGCTCACACAAGCAACAGACCGTCGCTCTGTCTACAGCCGAAGCAGAATACATGGCGATGTCCTCGGCAGCGCAAGAAGCGCTGTGGCTGCAGCAGCTTCACGGCGAGCTCGGTCAACGGCAGAACAACCCACTTATCATCTTCAATGATAATCAGAGCGCGATAAAACTTACTATCAATGATTGCTATTTGCCTAGACCCAAACATATAGATATTCGTTATCATTTCTTGAAAAATCATGTTAATAATCTAAAAATTAAGTTTGTGTATATTAAAGGTGAAAAAATGATAGCTGATAATTTAACTAAGGGCACTACTGCTGATAAAAATTTATATTGTGTATCAAAAATGGGGTTGTGTTCCAAGGGCGGGTGTTAGAGTATAATGGAACGCAACCAATTTTAGTTTTGTTCAGATGGCGCTAGCTCCTTTGTATAAACTGTTCAATGCACTTCTCAATGTAAAAAAGAAAGTAATAAATGTCACCAGTTTTCAAGTTGTATCCGAAGTTTTAATATTTCATCTAATTTTCCTACAATATTTATTTAGGACTTCAATGGAAATTTTCAAACTAATTGCCGATAAAGTTATCATATAAAAGGCAGCCACAACACAACACGTATATTATATATATGTGTGTGTAATGATGAACAAATAGTAATTTTTTCAAACAGAAAAATAATCTAATAAGAAGAATACCTCTTACAAACAAACAAACATACAACCTTACCTGTTTATAATATTTAGTATAGATAAAACATTAGAAAGACATGTTCATGTGAAAAAAAAGAAAAAATATGTGCAGTAAAAATGGCGTAAGTTGACTCTACTTAAGCCTTTGTTCCACGAAAATTAACACCTGATGAATTTAAGGCATATTCATCGAATGCCGACGATTGCGCTACGCCATACAACGCGGCGTGTAGTCGGACGTACCCGAGTAAACAAACTCTTCTATTCTTATAATCACAGCCGTACTATCTCAGGTTCATTAACAAAACGAACACTTACGCTTTTCATAGCGTAATCTACTTTTTAAACTCAATTATTTTTTCCTCTCTTTTTATAAAGAAAAGCCATCTTTTTGCGAGCCGTCCTTAGGATTCCACGAATGCATTTTTTTTTCTGCAAATTATAGATAATATTAAACATTGGAGACGTAAAGTTATAAATCTGCTAAGTCAACACAATCTAAAAATTAATTAGGGATAATTAATTGCCGATTAAATATTTTGATACTTGAATACTTACTTACTCATGGAAACTTGTATACGAGATCTAAGATCGTAAATTTTTAATGTTAGCCTGCTCGGTCATTAAATTATCATACAAATCGTTCATTTATATGTGCTTCGCTCATCAAACTACTACAACATGGAACCCGCGTGCCATACAACACTACGAATTTTATGGAACATTTAAAAGTGACATATGCTTAGAGCATGTACTGTCATTTAAAACAAAACAAACATAATAATAAAAGTACGTAATTTAAAGAAAATGTGACTTTACGTCAACCCATTAGAGTTTAAGATGAAATAGTAGAAGTTGATCGTACCTTTTACCATTGACGCGTGAAGGCAAGAGTCCGCCATGATTCTGTCAAAGGCGTTCTTTTTATGTGCCGCTTTGGCATTTGTGACGCAAATTCCATTGTAGTATTTCGATGGCTTCGCTGGACAAAAATGTGTCTCACGCAAATCCACCTTTGCAGACTAACTTGATAGCCGCCTACTACGATCAAGTGGACCGTTAGCTTGTCTGACGTACTTTAAACTAAAAATTACAAGTTATATATTTATGTAAATACAATCATGTAAGGATTTAATTTTATTTATACACATGTAAAACTCAGACTCTATATTTCATCTGAGGCGAAATTAAAAATATTGAATATAATATTTCGCGATTTAAAAGAATAGTTTTATATAACTTTACAGGATGAATAAATTGGACTATGCATAATTAAGTTCGCACAAAAAATATTTTTGTTTTTCTTTTGTTAATTTTTATTTGAAATTTTTTTTTGACATTTTCTTTGAAAATACGTTGACATTTTTCTCAACACTCAACACGTATTATAAATCTGTAATCTATATAAGAAAAAAGTTTACAAAATTTTAACAGCAAAATAATTCGTGACGCCTTCACAATCGTTTTAATATTTCTCTTTACAAAAGTTATGGTTATTTTGAATTCGCTTTGTGAACGTAAATTTTTGTTCGTGAAAAATGATTCTTATTATTAACTTATGTAGAGTAGAAATTTGTAATGAGATATTCGCAGCATAAACAATGCGGCGTATTGTTCTCTTTAACGACTACAGTAAAATATGTATTGAAGGAATGTTCTATATGTTAATGAGTAGTAAAGCTGCGTTTATGAAACACATTACTTTTGTTATAGTTGCTTCGGGTGTTTGAATTGAAATTTTCTTTGTTAAGTTTGAAAGGCTACATGAATAAAAATGGAAGATTATACTCATACTATAAACAAGTAAAGTTTGTAAGAAGAGATGGGTTATAAATAAATTTGTTACAGTAAAAATTCGTCTCAACTTTATACTTTGACATATTATATTGAAAGAAATTTGTTCTCAACGTTAACAAGCAAGAAAAGCAAGAAAGCCAGAATTAAGAAGAAATTATGTTTGCTTTGCACGAAAATAATACTCGGTAACTAAAAAATTAATTTTTTTTAAAACAAACATCTAAAAATGTCGGTAATATTATATGAAAAACATTATTCAAATAATATTTAAACAAATAAAGAATCGAGATAAAAGTGTTAGATAATTTTGTTGAAATTTAAACCATCACAAACCTGTTGGTTATTCGCGTTGTTAGCATTTGCGGTCGGAAATGCTAGGCAGCTGGCAACCACCGTACAACCATTACACATTAGGAACCCCAAGCAGATGTCATGCCAAATATGTTTGTTTTGGAAAATAAAAGTCTCTGTACACAATTTCGATATAAAAAACATAGTTTATATCCACATTACAATACGTACATTGCCTTTTAATTTTTTATTTCCCTTTTTTTGGGGAAAATTTCCGATACCTTTTAAAAGCAAGCTTGAGCCTACTGAAATTATTTTATTCTTATTTTATTATTCCAAGTAAGATAAAGAATGTCAACTATTTCTAAGTAATTTAAATTCACGGGAACACATAATAAAGGGCAGACTAGGTGATTTTGTTAACAAAATCATATAACTATATTCTGCTTCGTTCAACGGAACACAAAAGTAATATGTATGTGAGATAACAAAACATGCATCCGAAATTGAACTGCTTCAATAGTACCTACGCCTAGTACGGTCGTAAAAACCCAAAATAGGCATTAACTTACCATTGTGCTATGTCACAAAATAAGGCTACAAAATTCGTTCTCTTTATACTAACTTGTGTATACCGGTTACACAAAGGTATGTATAGGTCTGCGTGTAATCGATGTAATTTAACATGTAATAGCTTCATTAGTCGTATTATTGACGCAACACGATACGTCTCTTCACGTCTAATTAGATTGGACCACAACGAATTGCACTCCGTTAAATTACCCATATGTATTGGATTTCGTTAGACTCTTGGGACTTTGAGGTAACGGACTAGTAATATGATTTTTATAACCAATCACGATTTGTTTTAAAGAATATCTCTAATTATGTTGATGATTTTTTTGAATAATAAATGTTTATAGTAAACTATTAGGCGTTTACTATTGCTTACTAATTAATATACTATTGACAAGTTCTTAACTTTAAGGCACCCTAATGGCAAATACAGCACGAACCTATTCAGCAATTACTATGAACAGTTAAATACAGAAGATGTGACAGCAAATATGAAATAGGTTTACTTTTTATGGTAAATTAATAATTTAATTATAAATAATATTATGTTGTTAAAAAAGTTCAACCAAATAATCGTAAAGAAAAATTACAATGTTTCAACAATATAATTAGTGACCCTTTAAGCCATAAGAATTTGAAACTAAACTCACATTGAAAATATAAATTCCAGTGTAAATTTTCAGACCACGTAATATTGCTTGGAGCGTGTCTCCGTTGCGGGTCGAAACTTTACGAGGTAGGTAAGGGTCAAGCGACGTGACCTACTCCATCCGCATTTATTGGCTTGTCTGAAGCGAGTTTATGATTATGACTCCATTGGATCTCTCAAGTGTGGGGCCAGACCTTTCACCAATAACCGCACTTGACTAAACGTCGCAAAATAACAGCCTGTATGTATATGTCTGAGGGTTAGTCTCTATTTAGACAGGTAAAGGTTAAAGGATCTGATTAAATTTTTGGCCCGCAGATTCGCACGTTGTGCGGAACAGGTGAAAATTACATTATTTAAATCGTACTGTCAATCTCTGTACACGTGCAGTCTGTGGGTCTCGCAGAAAGCATAAAACGCTCTTAGGATGCAATATAACAATGGATTTAAGGTGCTGTTGGGGCTGCTGCGACACTGTAGAGCATCGGGGATGTTCACGAAAGCTAGAACGGGCAGTTTCCAGGCTATAGTAGGTTGCTTTAACGCGGGGCAGCTCTAACAGTCTCCTGAATACAATATCGACGTGCGTAGATTGCCATTTAAAAAAGATGTGGACACAAACAACACCCTACCATTGTTAACAAAGTTTTCAAGTTTTTTTTTTTGTATTACTAACACTATATGGGCACTAGGAGTCTTAAAATAAACATTATTATTATTATATTATTATTAATTTCAAGACCGTCAGCACCTTTGTATAGCTAACTGGGAAATGTTTTAACAGAAATAGCCCAGGGACGAGCAACAATAGCCCAGGGAGCACTTTTTAGGTAATTGAAAATTTCGTAGTGTTTCCAAACTATTCATTATTGAGAGCCACTAGAGCCTGTAATGTAATCGATTTGCCTCGCGTCGCAAGTGGATAATTGTCAGTAAAAGTTGACCCGCAAAATGTTTCGGCAACGAACTGTCCGAAATTGTTGATCAAATTGATCCAACAATCATTTTGTGTGGTCGCGTTCAAAGTCGGATATACCCAATTAATTTGAAAAGTTGCGAGGATTTTCGCCGGAGGATATTATTAAATAAAACTTGTTCATATTTTTTTACTCTTTCCGACGAATTTGTGAGCAAAAACATGCCATATCATTTAACTTGGTTATCATTTTATACCAATTAATATTTTTTTAATGGTAAAGCTACGTAAGAGCGTGCAAAACATAGCACAAGTGAACATTTATTTATTATTTATTGATGATTCGTGGAAACTAATTAAAAAAAAATACACTGAGACCGCGTGGTCCGACTGCTTCGTCCGTGCCAATGACCGATTTTTGTTTTTATCTTTCTGCAATACTACCACGTAAACACAATACAACTAAGCCTTAAGTGACTAAAATCACAAGCCTCAAATCATAAGGTAACAATAAAAAAATCAAAATCCAGGTAAAATCAGATCAATATCAGACATGTGTCGTTCATTGTAAAAGTGGTGTAACTCCCTATTTTTAAAACCATCTTTTCTTGCCTAATGGTATCACATTTAGTCATAACTTTCAATATAAAAGTGAAGTAACTCATATAGTTGCATTAAAATCCCATAGATGAAAACAATGAATGAATGCTTATATTTTTTTTCCTACACTATAATTCGCAAAAAGCTCGTTATTCTAAAATTCAGTTACAAGGAGATAGTTTACTTTTACAATCAACAACACACATTCAGTCATAGAAACGTGTAAAATGTTGCGAATGAAAATTTTGAGACTTCATAAGCCGATTTTGTTGTCGAATAGACGTACTATAAAAATTTATCTGTGAAAATCATAATTTGATGAGAGGAGCAACATTACGTGCTCAACATTACATGTAATTTAATATTTTAATGAATCATATTGAAAAACTGAACAGTTTAATAAAATAAAAGTGTACCTATTTAGAAAATCCGACGAAAATAATAACGTAGAAAGTGAAAAACAAAAAAAATAAAAACGAGCGAGTTAACTTTGAGATGTGGAGCGTGAATAATGAAATTGTTTTCGCTTAAACATTTTTTTAAACTTTAGCAAAGGTTTAAGCTTAACGCAAAACTGTATCCGTAGTAGAAATCTTAGCTAAAGTAAGAAAAGAATCAAAAAAACTTACTCAAAGCTGTTTTTACCGTTGTCTTAGTGCAATTCCAAAATAAGTGTAAAAAATTAACAAAACGCTCCCAGAAAGGAGTCCCTTCTTGTGGTGAGTCTGAAAATCTTACTTTTTTCTTTGGTTTTCTTCTATTCTTTTTCACATTTATTTCTCTATTCACTAAACTTGATTTAACTATTTTCACTTCCACTACTGGTTCACTACTCGGTTTTGAACTATCACTTGCACTCACAGAAGACTCATCTACATTTCTAACGTTAACTGTTTTAGTCTGCCTGTTATCTACATTTTTGACCATTTGCTTAGCACTCAAATCTAGAGGTCTTATTTTGACATTCGATTTTAATCTATCTTTAAGCTCCGTGCTTGTAAACGTATACAGCACTGCTATAGCCGCGTTCGTTTGTAATACTACGCGTCTAGACGACACTTGGCTTTGTTTCAACTTTTAAATTTTCATTATCATCTGTGTTCCGTGCATAAATTGTGTATGTGCTAATAGGAAGGTGAACAGTACTTATACGTTTAAGCGCCTGTTTCTCAAACGTCAAGTAGGCCAATATATCATTTAAAGTCACCGGTAACCGGGGATAATGAAACTGATATACCTTTGTTTGTACGGTAAACGTCCCAAACATTAAATCAAAAATAATAATAAAAAATCGGCTATCGAATGATGCAGTAAACCGAGTATGCACTCAATATAACAGAAAATGACTTCTAAAAGTAACTAATCAACACTTTACTTTTAGTTCGTGAAAGAGGCCCTAAGACGTGTGTTATGAATTCATGTTAAGTAAATAATATATTGTTACGTGCGGGGTGAGTTAAAATGCCGTTTAGGGTTGTAAGAACACGATTTATTACGCAGACCAAGATGACTTCCAAAATATCAGAGCTTTTCCAATTAAACCGTAAAACTTGCCAAAAGTCGTAAATAATTCACTCTATGTGTCAACAATGCACTGTCGCAAATATCTTCGCAAAAGCTCCCAAGAGTTGTTTTCGTATCGCTTGTTGTCGCAGAACTGTCCCACTCGAGCGATGGCACCCGTATTTATACACGCGCAGTCAGCCGCGATGTTTTTGGAAAACACTAGAAACTTTAAGGTAAACAAGCTCGTACACAAGTAAACAAGTCATAAAAAACAAACATCGTAAACAACTCTCTGGCTTAAGGGAATGTGAACCTTATGTCGCGAACATAAGGAACAGTTTTCTCTGAGACAGGAGGGCTTCCTTCTACGTATGGAAATTTCCATACGCCCAGGTCTCATGATAAACAACAACACGCTGTTTGTTTATGATAAACAAACGCTTCGAGAATGTTCGGTCGTAACATTACCCCCCTCTTAGTTATGATCGTCCCGATCATCATTCGTGCCGTGATACTTTGTCAAACGGTCAATGTGTACGACCTTCGGTTTTCCTCTTTGCCCCTTTTTGATTCGATAGGTGACGTCGTTGATTTTTGTAACCACATTGTAAGGTCCTTCCCATCGTGCTTGCAACTTTGGGCTTTTGCCCTTTTTCCTGAAGGGATTATGAAGCCATACGAGAGTTCCCTCTTCAAAACCGTTGATGTTTGATCTCCTATCATAACGGGTTTTCATTTTTTCACCGGTCTTGAGACTGCACTCGCGAACTAGCTTGTGCACTTCATCCAGCTGTTCTCGAAGATCACTGACATAATCCGTCACAAGTCTTGGGCTATTCGGCGGAGACCCTGTTATTGCATCGACTGGTAGTCTTATTTCTCGTCCAAAATTCACTCTGGCAGGGGTAAAACTAGTACTATCATGTACAGCGGAGCGATAAGACAGCAAGAAAAGAGGAATGTATTGGTCCCAGTCTCTCTGATGTGAGTCGACTACTTTAGCCAAATTATTTTCCAATGTTTGGTTAAACCTTTCGACCATTCCGTCAGACTGAGGATGAGCTGGTGTCGTACGGGTCTTATGTATACCGAGAAGGTTGCACATTTCTTGAAATAGGGCTGATTCGAAATTTCTCCCCTGATCGGAGTGTATTTCCAGAGGTACGCCATACCGACAGATTACATCCTGAACTAGCTTCTTGGCAACAGTTTTAGCTTCTTGGTTAGGGGTCGCAAACACTTCCGGCCATTTGCTGAAATAGTCTTGCACTACAACGATGTATTTGTTGCCATCCTCAGTTTCAGGAAATGGTCCGGCCACGTCTATAGCGATACGTTCCCATGGTGCTCCTACATTGTAGAGCTTCAGTTTTCCCCTACTTCTTGTCTGTGGTCCCTTGACTGAAGCACATGCGTTGCATTTACGACACCAATCTTCTACGTCTTCCCGGCAATGGACCCAGTAGAACCGCTGTCGCACTTTCAAAAGGGTTTTCTTCACTCCAAGATGACCACCAGACACCCCATCATGGATATGACGTAGTAGAGTAGACACCTTGCTTCGAGGGACTACAACCTGTACCGTAACCTGATGTCCGGTATTAGACTCCCATTTCCTGCACAAGATTCCGCCTTCCAGGGTCAAACTATCCCATTGAGCCCAATAGCTTTTTGTAACAGGACTGGAAGCTGATACATCCGCCCACTCAGGTTTCACTCCTTTTTTTATCCAATCTAAGATCAATCGCAGGTCGTCATCTTCCTCTTGCGCCTTCCTCATATTTTCTCTAGACCAGTCGTCGTCTAATCCTTGGGTACGGATATTTTTTACTGATTCCTGAGACTCTTGTTTCCTGCAGTGTTTACAGTTTTCAGGACATGGTCTTCTCGATAGAGCGTCAGCATTACCATGACCTTTTCCGTTAGAACCTTGTCTGACAGTAATAGCAGGGGCTTTCTTTCTCCCAGCCGGTGCCTGCCCCTCGGCCCTGGCGACGCTTAGTTTTAACTGCTCTTCGTCAACTTGGGTCCCCATCTCAGAGAAACTCTTTCTTTCCTTCTTTGGGCAGTCTATCCTTATGTGGCCTTTTTCACTGCAGTCATAGCAGGTCGGACCATAGCGAGGCTTCCGCCCCTCGACTACCAGCTCCCTGACCTTGGATGGCCTTGTGGCACGCCACTGTCGTTCGTCAACTTGGGTCTCCATCTCTGAGACCCCCTTTCTTTTCTTCCTTAGGCAGTCCAGCCTTATGTGGCCTCTTTCACCGCAGCCATAGCAGATCGGACCATAGCGAGGCTTTCGCTCCTCGGCTACCAGCTCCCTGACCTTGAATGGCCTTGTGTCACGCCGCACAGCTTCCACTTCTAGAGCATGTGCCAGTGCACTCTTCAGGGTCTGGTGGTGACCCAAACGCACCGCTGCGCGAACTTCGCCATCCCTTATCCCGTCCACAAAGGCTTGGAGCAGAATTATTTCCACTGCATTCGGTGTTGATATATAGGCGCGATGAACTAATTTCTCGATTTCGTCAGCCCACTGCTGGAGTGTTTCCGTGGGCCTCTGCATGCGATTTCGTAGTTGAGCCCTATACACGTGCTCCAAATGCCTGTCACCATACCGTGTCTCTAGGGCTTCCAATAGGGCTTGCAGAGACCTTCCTTCCGTAGGGAGTCGCTCCAGAATCAGTTGGGCGTCTCCTCTTAAGGCTAGAGTCAACGCCATGAATGCTTGATCCTCAGTCCAGCCGCTGCAGTTAGAGAGGGTTTCGAACTGGTACTTATAGGCTGTCCAGGAAGATGTGCCATCAAACCGTGGCAAGTCCAGCCTACCTTGTGTAGGTACCGGCGCAGTGAAGACTGCCTCCCTCGTCACCAACTTCTGCACTTTCTCGGCGAGCGCCTGGTGGCGAGTGTCGGTTTGGTCGAGTCTCTCTTCCAGGCCTTCGACTTTCACTGAGACCCCTTTAACTTCGGACTCCACCTTTTTAACTTTATCGCAGATGACTTCAAGGCTTGTGTCCAATTTCGAAAGCAGCATTTGGCTAGCAGATTCCTGTTCACGGCGAGCGGCTTCCTGACTGGCTTGTATGCTCTGCACAGCAGCTTCCTGTTCACGGCGAGCGGCTTCCTGACTGGCTTGTATGCTCTGCACAGCAGCTAGCAGCGCAGTGAGGTCCATCGACGGGCTCGATGTAGGTACTGCCGTAGGAAGCAAATCAGCATCGGTGCCTTCCTCCGGCTCCTCATGTGCTCGTTGTCTCGCAGCATCCATCTCCACTTGCCTCCTGGTCCGTGGAGTACGAGTTCCTTCGTCCCGTGGCATTAACGGCATCCCACTTCTGACACCAGTTGTTACGTGCGGGGTGAGTTAAAATGCCGTTTAGGGTTGTAAGAACACGATTTATTACGCAGACCAAGATGACTTCCAAAATATCAGAGCTTTTCCAATTAAACCGTAAAACTTGCCAAAAGTCGTAAATAATTCACTCTATGTGTCAACAATGCACTGTCGCAAATATCTTCGCAAAAGCTCCCAAGAGTTGTTTTCGTATCGCTTGTTGTCGCAGAACTGTCCCACTCGAGCGATGGCACCCGTATTTATACACGCGCAGTCAGCCGCGATGTTTTTGGAAAACACTAGAAACTTTAAGGTAAACAAGCTCGTACACAAGTAAACAAGTCATAAAAAACAAACATCGTAAACAACTCTCTGGCTTAAGGGAATGTGAACCTTATGTCGCGAACATAAGGAACAGTTTTCTCTGAGACAGGAGGGCTTCCTTCTACGTATGGAAATTTCCATACGCCCAGGTCTCATGATAAACAACAACACGCTGTTTGTTTATGATAAACAAACGCTTCGAGAATGTTCGGTCGTAACAATATTTTAATCAAAGTTTTAAAAAAAAAATATATTATAAGAGTGGCAGACAGGCTAACGGTCCATTTGATGGTAGGTGGCTTCTGTCGCCAAGGACACAAGCAACACCAGGGGTGGTGCACGTGCGGTGCCCTAGGAATATGTTTACAGCTCGCTTAAAGAGTCTTAGGGCCTCTTTCACAAACTACATGTAGTGTTGATTAGTTACTTTTAGAAATCATTTTCTGTTATATTGAATTATGCACTCGGTTTACTGCATCATTAGATAGCCTAATTTTTATTATTATTTTTGATTTAATGTTTGGGACGTTTACCGTACAAACAAAAGTATATCAGCTCCATTATTCCCGGTTACCGGTGACTTTAAATGACAGTTTGGCCTACTTCACGTTTGTGAAAGAGGCGCTTAATGTAGAGTAAATCTAACTTAAAGTTAAAAAAAAATTAAAAATTCTTATAATAATAAATCATTGTTAAAGTATAGTTAAAACTGAAAATTATCCTTTAACAGCTTTTTTGTTAAATAATTTTAATTGGGCTTTTTACCTCTTAAGTGTATAGGTATAACAAAAGAGATTGCATTTCGTTAGATATTATAAAATATGTTAAATCTTATAAATAATGATGTTGTCAATTTGTGTAAAAGAAAAGGTTAGAGTTTTAATTATTACAATGGTATAACAATATGTAAGTTCTATGATGGAACTAATAATTAACAAAATTTAAATATTATTATATTCAAAATAACCAGGAAATATAAATACGTGATATGAGTAGCTATAAATTTGGTTGTTCGCCAAGCTTTATTAAGGGACAATTTAGATGCAATCCAATTATAAACTGACCTGATTTGTTGGCTACAAATATATCTAATTAAACACGAGCGGAAATATACGTTGCAAGTGAATTAGTTTTAAAAGTGTACATTGTTTACTATATCTATTTAATTTACTTAACGCTATTAAATTTTTGCCTGATCAGGTTAACGTATAAAAAATACTTAATAGAAAGAGATAAAAAAATTCGAAAGTTTTATTTTAAATCTACGACGAAATTAATCAACAAATCGCTGCTTAAAAACTAAAGGGCCACAAATCAAAATTACACTTTTTACATGAGAGCTAATCGAAATAAAATAAAAAAAAAAAATGGTCTATTTTCTTCTTATAAGGTAATATCAAATATATGTATATTATACATCGTTAGCATTAAATGTTTTAAGTACATTTACAATAAACTGAATACTAGAAGAGATATAAGCATATAAGTTACTTTTGAATATAAAAAATATATATCAAAATATACTAAATACGGAATAAAACAACCATAAGTCTTTTTTGCAACATACAATATGAAGGACTGTGATTGTATTTTTGCAATAAAAACATTTTTGGATTTTTTGTTTTATGGCCCTTTAGTTTTTAAGCAGCGAAATGCACGGATGCTATTTTTTTGCAAATTATTTTTATACAAAAACCATTCTCGTTTATTGCTTTTTCATTAGTCTGATGATCCAAAAGAACATCAAAATCTGTTATATGGTTGAGAAATGGTTAGCGGAAAAACAGATACTAAACATAATATTTTTTATAGTTATTATTAAAAAAATATTCATGATATCTATTCAAAAAGTTTTCTTTTGCACCATTACTGGAATAAAAAGTGACTTACTAGTTCAAAACAAGATCTGTCAGTGTGCAATTTTTTTTCTTTAGCGGTTTAGGCGTCATACGTTTCACTAATTAAATATAATTTTCTTTTTTCTATAGACAACTGTGAACTTTGCCCACGTTAGTGTATTGATGTTATCCAAATCAAATGTTTGGCAAGCACACGAACAAACAAACATTGCTATACAGCTTAATATTATGAACTCACAGGACTATACGTCTGTTTGTAAACGATTTGCATTAAATACAAAATTCAACTGTAATTGCCATGCCAACCGAGCTGACTTTGCTGGTACTTGTAAGAACCTTAAAACCTTGGTAGTAAAGGTGAAAGTTGAATGTTACATTCTATGCGCTGTTTGCAATGCGTTGTTTGCTGAAACACGTCATATTACTTGGTAATAGAGACCTATGTTTACAGTGTCTTTGCTTGGTAGATATTCTTAGTTTATTCTTATAGAGATGCTCTTATACTCGTAGTTTATGGTTGTTCTTAGTTGATTATGACATGCAATATATTCCTACTACCTACCTATTTTTAAGCGTAATGAAAATTATCTATATAAGAAGGATTTAAAAAAAAGTACTCTTCCCGGAGTATTATCTAAAAATAAAAATAAAATCTATTCCTAAGTTATAATATATATACACATTATATAATATAAAGCATCGATTTATATTATAAATAACAATTTATTATATATATTATATTATAAATTATATTATAATATATAAAAATATAATTATAAAAATATATTATATTATAAAAAATAAAAATAACAAATTCAATACCTGGCAAAAATATAAATCTAAGTTAGTAGGTATAATAGTTTTAGGGCCTCTTTCACCAACTACAAGTAAAGTGTTGATAAGTTACTTTTTAAGTAACGCTAATTGACGAGTAAATTTTAAGAGTATCTTGTGTCAACTTCATTGAAATTACCCTTGAGTAATGCTACTCGATGATGGTGAAACTCTTACGCTTTCTTACCGGTGACTTCAAATGGCGGTTAGCCTACTTGACACTTTACTCAGAGATGGTGTAAGAGGCCCTTAGACCTTATGATATTTCATAAAAAAATGTTTATGACGTCAATGGAATATTGGATTACTGTTATGGATTCCCGATTTCTTAAAATGTTGAAAATAAGATATTACGAGTATTATTGAAATATTTTTTATTGTATATAGAATTTTACGTCGAATCTATAAACGAAATCTATACCATGAAGGGATAAGGGATTACTCTCTCACAGAAACGCAACAGAAAACATAGTACAGTTATGAAACAACAGTCTTTTCTTTGAGGGATTACTATAGTATGATATTAGATAATAAATACTGTGTAAATATAAATTAAAAAAACACTTTAAATGTAAAGAGAAAAAGTGTAAGAATTTGAATTAATGATAGAGATTTTAATTCAAATCGCTTGTCAATTGAAATGAACGAGACGGCGAAATTACCGAAGAATAATTTTAGAAATCTCTCGAATATATTTTCGAAGACTCATCCAATTCAAGTGAAAATTATCTGTTCCCTAACGATCACTCAGTGAGTGAGGGATTCAGTAACTTTTGGGTAAAACGATTCTACCATTACGGTCGAAATGTTTAAGGACTATAAGCCCGTTTGATACTTTAGGTGAAAAGAACACAAAACAATATTTACAAATTTATTTAGAAGTTTACGACCCGCTCCCGGCTTCGCCAGGAATGCTTTTTTTTATGTACAAGAAAAATCCTTATTTATCTCTCTTTCCATAAATGAAAAGAAAATTAAAACCAGCAGTTAACGGGGAAACAGGCAGAAATGGACAGTTTCGGCGACTTGGTTACAAAATCTACTTATTATAAATTGGCTTTTGTTACATATATATGAATCTTCCGTGAAAAAATATCTCACTGATGGTGAAAACCGCATTAAAATTCGTTGCGTGGTTTAAGAGGAGCTAGACGCGGAAAGCGACTTCCAATTATAATACCTATATAAGGATGAGTACTCTTACTTACTATGGAATATCTTGTAAACAACGATATTCCATAACTAGTAGTAAATATAATCAAATAATTAATTAATGATGTTATATTGACTGTCTAGCCTTCTCGCAATGGCCTCCCCTATAACAAACCCAGCTATTTTCCTAATATTATCTTCCCATTAAAGACGCTGTCTTTTATTTGCTTATTTTATTTTATTTGGGACAACCATACCGGTTACCTCTCCGGCCTATTTGCCTTTTTTACTTACCATGACCTGATATAGTTGAGTTCAAATACCTAATTTACGAATATTTACTGACGACAAAAACATCCTACTGCATAATTATATACCTAAGTTATCAGTTTTTGAATACCTTATACGTTTCTTCAAGTTGTCATAAAACTTAAGATCATAAGATGATTTCTCTCTTAATTGATAAAGAATTAACATTTTATCTATATTTTGCCAACCACCATTTCAGTCTTGACATTTATCTTGTAAAGTTTTATAAATTGCTAAAATGCAAATTTTCTCTATTAGCATTGAATGTATTTCGAGCTTTGGTAAGCGTGGCTGAGAAATCAATCGACGATGTTGAAATGTTTGACGTATTGCAATATTAATGAGGATTTAATTTGAGACTTTTTAATTTAATACGAAAATATAATTCGTAGAAGTAAGCAGGTCTGTCGCAATTAACTCGTGAGTGTTTCAAAAGTAAAAATGAATCAATTGATACATTGGTTTTATTGAATTAAATAAAATACACTTTGGATTTGTACAACTTCTTCGGTTAATTCATCGGACATTTTGATTTCGATTTCAATTGCCTTAGCTACAATCAATCAAATACAATGTGAGAATTATAAGATTCTAAACAAATTTTAAAAAAGATATTCCCGAACGCTGCCCATCCGAGCTGGAATCAAAAATAATGTGTAATTATAAATGAAAATAAGCTTTTAACTTAATGAAATAATTTATTAAATTAACAATAATAATTCTTAATTTTCAAGTGCAGCACTCATATTAATAAAATATTTTATTGCTTGAATTTGTAAATTAAGTTATTTAGTTGCTTCTACAAAGTTAATTTGAAAATCTGTAAGTTTCTTGTTGTCTCTAGTACAACAATTGTATTTTGACAATTTAACAAATTAAGGTTTGTCCTCAACAGTGTTGTATTCGTTAGCATTAATAACAGGCAATTACGGAATAGTCGGTGTAAGAGCAATTTATCATTAGTACCAAGTTTTAGGGACACCATGCTCAGATGCAGTATTCCAAGTTATATGAAAATATAACTTGGAATAAATAAACTTAAGAAAAGAAATATAAAATTTATTAGGTATGCTGCTAATTTAGAACTTAGAATTTGGAATTAGTTTCAGCAATCACAGGGAAAACTACATATATCCAAGTGCTTTTCATGGAGAAGTTTTTAATGTTGACTAAATGGTATGCTATGCTGCGTAGCATAGCTATAAAAGCTATTATAAATGATTGGTAGGCTTGACGGCTGGGATGCCGTCAAGGGCCTTTTGTGAAGCGGCCCTGAGCCTAAACAACTTCAGGGCGTCAGAAGGGGACATCTGAGGGCCTAGTGCGAGTTTTACTCGATCATACGCGTCGAACGCGTAAACGTCAATTTGTATGGGAATAAAGCAGCGCCACCTAGTGGTTAACGTGTACGTCTGCTTCATTCCCATACAAATTGACGTTTACGCGTTCGACGCGTTTGATCGAGTAAAGCTCGCACTAGGCCCTCTGACGTACTGAAATACGCGTGGCGGCTCACGGCATTCCAGTGGGCCGCCACATTTAAAGTGAGGCGAAGCCATCGCCCTGAGCTGGCTACGAAGAGAACGCAGCGGTATGTGGGTACATATTTGTAATTGTCCTAAATGTATTGTTCTGTTTTTTTATATATATATATATAAAAAAACAGGGCTTCTTTCACCATCTGTCAAGTAGGCTAACTGTCATTCAAAGTCACCGGTAACCGAGGATAATGGAGCTGATATACCTTTGTTTGTGCGGTAAAAGTCCCAAACATTAAAAAGAGAATAATAATAAAAAATCGCCTATCGAAGGATGCACTAAACCGAGTGCATATTTTAATAAAACATAAAATTATTTCTAAAAGTAACTAATTAACACTTTACTTGTAGTTGGTGGAATGGGCCCTTAATAGTATTATATACTTAATGGAATAATAATAATAGCTATATTATTCTTAAGAAGTTTTCCTACGGAGGTATTTCATACACTGTGTTTGTGGTGAGTCGAGTGGTTCGAGGCTCTGTAATAAAGTTCGTAAATTAAGTAAGGTGACGCGAGGTTAGGAAAAGTGCTGATTCGGACAAAGCGCTTTAGAAATTTACCTCATTTCAAAGTCAATTTCGCCTTTGTTTTCTTTGAAAAGGTATGTTAATTAATTAATATTGTTTAATAAAGTATACAATCATTTAGTAAGTAATTAAAGTCAGAATAAGATTTTCGTATTATAGCATTTGAAGCCAAAGGTATTTTTTTACATATAAATACTATGTTTTATTGTAGAGAAATAAAGGAAATAATTAATAGTGATAATATAAATAATATATATTAGATATAATATACAGTTTTATAGACGATTTCTCCAAACGATCTAAAGAGTGTGCAGAGAAATGTAAGTATTGGAAAAAGATAACTTTGTCGAGACTATTATCAATTTTATTGTTATGAGTTTCTATTGCATTATATGAATAGATACTTTATACTGTCTTATTAATAATATAATGGTGGGTAATATTAAAAATTATGATCACACATAGAATTATGTGGATATGACCCGAGCTCACCGCAAAATTTACTATTAATGTTAGCACCTCAGTTTCTTTTTACGATTATGAGGGCCTAATGTAGCACTGATGAAAATAGCGAACGGACGCCCAATATAGGAAGTTATTATATTACTTCATTTGGGGTCGTAACTTTGCTTTAATTTAACCTTTGTTCAGACACACCTACACTTAAGGTGTTTATGTAGGTACGCACGAAATCACACTTTTCACCTTAACATTAATTATAGTTATTTTGCAAACGCAGTAGTTCGAAGTTAAATTATTTGTAATATGGTTCAAAGATGATGAAATGTCTAATTTAAAAATTTAAATTATGTGTATTTGTTAGACATTGTTTGTATTTATTTGTTATTCGAATAAACTTCAAACTTTCTTAGTCCCATAGTCACCAGTGATAAGTATTCACTGGTGAATAAACTGTAGATATTATTTGACTATGTTCTTTAAAGCATGTAAAAAGAAGTAGTAATTCACGTAAAATATACTCATGAGTCAGCAGTATATTTTAGGCTCATGTCATATCACTACTATATATATATCACAAAATAAAACACATGATTTCTATGGAGTGATAAGTCATTATGGAGACATAGACATTACCTAAAGCGAATTTGACGCCTGTCCATGCTGTGCGGACATAGTGGAAGAGGCGGCGATAGAGCGGGCGTTGGGGTCGGCGGCGGCGCACAGGCGCTTCTGCGTCGGGCGCGGACGAGGGCGCGGGCTCCTCTTCGCCCGCACCCCCGCGACCCTCCACCGACGACGCCGTGGCGTCGCGCACCCAGCTTTACGCGAATTCGAACGCTTCCACTGAAACCACACCCTTATCGCGTCCAACCGATACACCACTCACATGCATCGTTTACACTGAACACTTCTACACTTAACAACACTATAATATTTGTCACTTAAACTCACATTTAACTAACTTTACAAAGGTAAATCGTTAGTTTTGCAGAAATTGTAAAAAGTCTAAATGCATAAACAATGATGCGCTTCAATTGAAACGCATTAAAACTTATAGAAGTGCCTTCAGATTTTTTTGTGACAAAAAACGCGCTTAATAAAACTCTATCGAGTTGTAATCACCGTTTGAACTGCAAACAATTAAAACAACAATTAAGTTTCAAGCGGACTCTTCTTCTTGGGTAAGTTTTTCAATCAAGCAGACGGCGAATCGGAGAGATGTAGGAAGTCGGGTATCTGCGAACAAAGAGAGGACACTTGTTAGTACTTGTTAGTTGGAGGGAGGTGGAAAATTAGTTTCGTGTTATACAATGAGGTGACAAGCTTTCTTCTTAGGTACTGCTAACTTCTAAACGTAGTCTAAATTTATTTTTCCTTTTGTGTTATTTTAAATAAATATTTAAAATAACACTTTATTTTTATGTTAGGCTGACGGTCCACTTGATGTCAGGTGGTTACCGTCGCCTATAACACAATCAACGCTACAGGTGCTGCAAGTACGCTGCCAACCATAGGAGGATTGAGGTTAAAGGATTAATTAGGATAGGGTAACGGGAATTTAATAAATCAGTAACTATAACATTTAAATATTGAATTATTTGATATATCTGTATAATTTGTTGTATATTGTTTATAGATTTTTAATAATATTTTTTAATTTTAAAATAAAGGCAAAAAATTTGAAATATATCAAATAACTAAAACCTTCAGTATCATTGATTTTTGAACATCTACGAAACAATTACGGTCTCATTCCGACCAGTGAACGTTCACTAGTCTAAATAAAACTGTAGCTTAATTTATATAAAAATAAATTTATATAAAATTACGAAAATTATTTATATTCTTATTTTGTAACGTACATAAATACTTGAATATTAATGAAGTGAGAAATTCTAAAGAACAATGAACCGGTTAGGTACCTAACAAGAGTTAAGTGTGAAAATGTTGATTGTAATACAGTTGACGCAATATTAAAGGTTTAATTTTGGGCTTAAGTTTGAAGCTTAATCCTATTCAAAGGGCGAAGTGAAAACTTGGGAATTTAAACTTTAATTCGGAGTGAGAGTTTAATTCGGGTGTAGTTAGTCATGAGTAAGGCGGCCGCTCGTTCGCTATTTGCCGGAGATTTGCATTAGAATTGGATACGGCGAGTTCCATGCAAATGTTGTGGTTTGCGCTAAAAATTCAGGTGGTACTGGTTAACAACTAACATTTGATTGCTCGCCTATTGTTTGATTGCGTTCGTACGTGAATCGACAATTTTAAATTCAAATTTCGATACCGAGCGAACATTAAAAATGAAATTTCTTTTTATTTAATTTCATTACCCTATTAGTTTCAAAAGTAAACTAATGACTGCAACTTTTTCTGCAAACCTTACTCGTTCAACACTCTTTCCATGAGTGAAAACCGCATTAAAATTAGTTGCGTAGTTTAAAATATCTAAGCGTACGTACAGAGGGACAGACCGCTGCAAGCGGCTTTATTTTATACTAGCTGCTGCCCGCGACTTCGCCCGCGTAACTTTGTAATTTATATACTTAAACCTTTCTCGAGAACCACTTTATCCACTGGTGAAAACAGCATGAAAATCGGTGTAGTAGTTTTTGAGTTTATCGCGAAAAGACGCGGCGGAGGACTATGTTTTATAATATATAATGACTACGAGTATATGTGAAGTAGATTACTTTATAAAATAAACCCGCTACAACCTTCCTAACTACCTCGCTTATCACTATTACCATGGTCAAAGAAGTTAAAGGAGAAACAGACAGAGGCGGAAAGCGACTTTATTTTATATAAAAACTACCTGTTGCACGCGACTTTGCCCGCGTAACTTTATAAAATATAGCCGAATTCCGGAAATTATTTTATACAATTTTACAATAAACATATGTTTAATTCATTTACTTTCCTCTTTACTTGCATTTACTTATATTATTTTGTGTACAACGATCACACTGACAAATCACAACAATATTTTAATAATTTTAATTTTAATATTTTAATAATAACAAATGTTAATAGAAAATAATGCTCATAAATATTCATGTGCCGTTATATTAAACAATATAAATTAAAAAATTAATTACCTCCTGCCATTACCTGACTAGGCCATGAATTCGTAACATTTCACTTTGTTTGTTAATTGACTTTGTTATTGGCTGTAATATTATTAAAGTGTTGTTTTATTGCGAACAAGCTCCGAGCCTATTATTGGTAGCTTTAATATTTAATAAACGTATTAAAATTCCTACGTAGGCATAGCTAGCAATGTAGCAATCTAGCGTAGCTTCGTAGCACGGTGCTACGAAACAATAAGGTTCTACGCTTTTAGAGTTGTTGCCCATATATGCCTCGTTCGCTTTCTCTTTATGCTAATCTATGCTACTATTATAAAGAGAAAAGATTTGTATTTTTCTTTCTAATGAATAAACTCAAAAACTACTGGACTGATTTTAAAAAATCTCTCACCTACATAAACCTACATTATCATCGAGTAACATATGATATTTTATAAAGTTACGCGGACGAAATAACGTGCAATAGCTAGTCTCAACTATATAGCAATTCACCCTGGTGTAATTCACTAAAATGTACAACATATAATTTGTTATTAATTAAATTATTAAGGTAAATAATTTTTTTTTGTGAGCGACTACTATGAGCGACTGCTTCGTCTTTTATCTGTTATTTATATACAAATGACAACATATTGTGATTACACAAATACTTATTGTATGTAGCTAAGCTTAAGTTATTATGTGTATAAAATATAATTTAGAGTAGAAGTTATTACGAATACCAAATATAACCTAGAGCATAAAATAAATAAACAAAATAACTTGCGTCATTGCACTCACCGGGCTCAATAAAAATATATCACATTTAAGAATAACTTCTAAGAGCGGCGTACTCAAACACTTCCTCTTATAAATCGCAAAATAAAACTTAGGAAAAAGCAAAAGTCTGTTAAGGTCGCGGTTTTATTTCCACGGGGACAATAGGCCGGGGAAGTGTCATGCAGACTTGAAAACTTTTCACCGCTCCAAAGCTATGGGACAATAGACCTTATGTGCGATAGAATAATATTGTTTCCAGTGGCTTAGCAGAGCTTGCGGCTTCATAAATTAAACTATACGTCAATGTCAGTCCGCGAGAAAAGGGATGGATGTGGTAATAACCGGTGAAATGAGCACTTGATGACCGCTCGGTTCAGAAAATGCACAAGTTTCATCGAGGGCGGTACAGAGTAATGTCCGCGCTGTAAAATAAATTGTTTCAAATTAAACTTCATATGAAGGGAAATTTTTACTATTTTTATGAAAAGAGGTGCAGACAGGCGTGAATAAATTTCTGCATGTCGGCAGCGCACCTGCACCATCCTTGATGTTGCTTGTACCCTTAGTCGATGTTAACTACTAACCTTTAAGTGGATCTTCAGCCTGCCTGCCACATTTATGTTAAAGTTTTATTTATGTTAACAAGGTCAAAAAATTGTTTTGAGTTTTTGTCTGTCTGTTTTACCTGTGCTTTTGTGGACGCTAATCTCAGAAACATGTATTGCACAGTGATATGTTAAGTACTACGTACTAGATGGAACACTCAAGACGCGATGAGTGTTCAAAGTGATTGGAGTTCCGACGTCCTACCCGTTCACAGTCTTGTGTGATGAGATATTGCAAAAATACAACAAAAAATATTGGTAAAACTGCTGGTGTGACGTTCCATAGGTAAGTTATATTAGGACGTTAATATTGAAACGTTTAATAGGTTAATATTTAATTTGTTAAAAGCGACGGGCTTATCGGGTCGGCCATATTCAGTTGTCTACGACTTGACGTATTGACTTTGACACTGCTGCCGCGCCGTCCCCCGCCAACCCCCGCGCACCTTCCGCGTTGGAACATGAATTTAGCAAGAAATCGTAGGGAGTGCTCAATCTAGTACTTACTTAACATATCACTGGTATTGCAGCATATTTTTTGTAATATTAATTCATTTAAATCAAGTTACAAACAGAAAGGATAACGAATCGAATCGAAATAGCGAGCGTACGAAGTTGCGAGCACAGCTAATTTTCTAATATGTAGTATATAGATACGTGTAACATGTGACAACAATTATATACAATGTAGAATAATTTGCATAATTTCGGGTTTTCCGTGCGAATAATTTTAGTATCAGCGCCCTGACGGTAGAGTAACAAAAATTTTATTCAAACAAGTTGAAATGTAATATAATTTGTCGTCGTAAAACATTTTACGTTTGCGGTTAATGTTCTGAGCGGAGGAGATACGAGACCCTAATGTTCGGCTATTTGACATTTAAATGCAAAGACAACGTTCGTCTTTTTCTTGAAACATAAAAGTAGGGCACTAAGTGTGGTCGTGGTAACATCTAGATACGTGATAAAATTTAAATGACCTTCGGTCTAATAAACTGTCAGAAGTTTACTGATCATAATAAAGGGTAAGTTTTTATTGGCGTCAATAAAATATACGAATGTCAATTTTCTATATGTCCATCTGACTTTTGTTTGACAGCATATAAAAAATTAGACGAACTACTCTCATCACATTTTTACGTGTTTATAAATAATCTATACTTATAAAATCGTTTGTCTAACTATCAACGCACAGCCAAAACTAGTAATTCTAGAAAGCTGAAATATGGTGAGAATAGTTTTATTTTTAACGTAATCATACGTTAAGAAAGGATTTTCGAAAATTTTATGTCCGTGCAAAGGCGGAGGCGAGTCGCTATTTTAATATATTTAATTAATGCAGTGTTTTCTTTTACTGGAATTACAAAATAAGTGTTGTTGTAAATTGGAAAGTCAATGAATACATTAATTGAATAAAAATAAAAATAAAGTTTATTTCTACAACTCGGAATTTTAACAAATAAAAAAAAATCGCGGACGAAGTCGCGAGCAAAAGCTAGTAAAACATAAATATAAAGGTTAAATTTATATAAAAATAATAATTACACTTATTGAGAAAGATTTGAATTTCAATTAAAATTATTATAAATAACACATTTTAATAGTACATACCTATAGATTCTATTAAATTCTGTCTATAGATATGTGTGTTCCATTTTCCTATAAATCTAAAAGCGGTTGTCGGTGATAAACCATGTTATCTCAAAGGCTATTTTCACATAAGAAGTTTATACCCTATATTTATTTTAAAAGCTTTCTTTATAGCATTAGAGAACTTTACCAAGCTTTCCTGATAGATGTGCTGTAAACCCTCGGGCACACAGCGAGCTCTCAATTTGTTCGTATTTAAGAGGGAAACGTCTAATGCTTACCTCTACTTTAAAGCCTTTTGTAGATAGTGGAAAATAAACTGAATTGTACCTCGTGGCTGTACGTATACAATGTAAAGCAAGAATTATTCCTGTTATTTTAATAATGCGAAATTAAATTTGTTTGTTAGTTAAATTTTTCCGCTTTAACTGCTCAAGTGATCATAATGAAACTTTGAATACACGTCGTCAGGGATACAGAAAAGGTTACCTTTCGTTCAGAAAAAAAGTACCGTACCCGAGGGATCATCTAAAAAATAAACGTCTGATTTAAATAAGTATAAGAGCAATATAGATTGAGTGAATATTATAACACCTAAGAAAAAAGGGTGTAGACGAAGTAAAAAACCTCTTAAAGAAGTCTACTGTAAAATATAAGCATATGTGCTGTTCTGGTTCGCTTGGTGGTAATTAGAGTAAAAACACGAAATTAAAAATTAATAAATAAATCTATATTTTTTACCAAAAATTTCCAAAATTCAAAACACTATTACGAGTATTGTACTAATATTCGTATAACTTATTTCTTACGCTGTTTTTCGGAATTTCTTAAAATTTGTAGTTACTTTTTCTTTTATTGACTTTTTCTTCATGATATATATATTTAAAAGATACAGTTGTGCTTTGAATATTCACTTGTTCAAGTTCCAGTTCTAGTTATCGGATGCAGTAGTGCAAACCAAGCACGTGTAACTCAAGTCCCATCGGAATTATGAACGCGATAACGTTATAATATCATGCTTACTCCTTGTACAGATATCTCAGAAGAGTTGTATGCAATTTTCATACAAAATTATCCGATGTATAGAAGTTGTAAAGTTAGTAATTTTTCACGAAGAGCCAAAAGAAATGCCATAAGTTGGCCATAAGCTACTGAGAAATTTACAAATGTTTAATGGTTTATTACTGAAATGTTATTTCAGTACATAAGAAAGGAATCCCGAGTATAGATTTCTATCCTTATCTGCATTAAAACGACTGGCCTCAGTGAGCTGAACTTGCACTCTCGAACTTTTTTTGCTTGATTTGCCGACCGCAACTTGAGGAATTCTTTAATGAATTGTTTCTGTCTCCGTAGTAAAACATTTTTACCACAGCTGTTCTCACTATTTTGATTTTTTTTTATCAAAATTCATTAACTATAAAATTAAACAGGGCCCTGCGAAAGGTGTCCCTGCGAAAATTATATATTACTGTGACATATTCACGGTAATACATCGGTCATTTTTACATTCCATTAAAATTTTAAAGGTCAAACAAAAGCTTCTGAAACAGTTAATTATAATTTACAAATGTGGCAAATTAAGTAACTGTAGGTAGGGATAAGGTAATTGGTATCAGGGACGCTGTACAGAATAAAACCCTTGTTACAATTAATTCGCTGTTACAACGACCCTTTTCGGAGTGAAAAAATGCAAGATTTATTGAACAGCCACGTCGGAACGGATTCATTTAGATCCAGGATTACATTTGGAGCTGATTTATTGTATCTCAAATTTGACTTTTCGCGTAACAACTGGCAAATAAATTATTTCCAGTTGCCAATTTACGAGGTAAACAAACAAAAATGTTTGCGTAAGATTCGGATTAAGGTCAGCCACTCGGATGTCTGGGAAAGATCTTTTCAAACAAAATTTTTTTTTTCTTATACTATCTTATTAGGAATTCAATTTAAATTTATACATCTATTTATATTATTATTTTTTGCATAGTGAATGTTTATGAATATTTATAAGTGCACTTAAGATAGATAGCTAAAGGACTACTTGAGGCTGCAGCATCAGATCAAGAATACCATATCATGAAAATACCACCGAAGTAACAGTATATACTAAATTCATCGAAATACTACAATGGAATTTGCGTCACAAATACCAAAGCGGCACATAAAAAGAACGCATATGACAGAATCATGGCGGACTCTTGCCTTCACGCGTCAATGGTAAAAGGTAGTAACGATCAACTTCTACTATTTCATTTTAAACTATAATGGGTTGACGTAAAGTCACATTTTCTTTAAATTACGTACTTATTATTATGTTTGTTTTGTTTTAAATGACAGTTCATGCTGTACGCATATGTCACTTTTAAATGTTCCATAAAATTCGTAGTGTTTTGTATGGCACGCGTGTTCCATGTTGTAGTAGTTTGATGACAAAATTTCAAAAAAAATCCACCTGTGGAAGTTAGTGACATCCCTTCCTCAACTAATAAAGGGGCTGATTGATGGTCTTCCTCAAACGCCTGAACAGTTCTTCATAAATTATAGCTAAGAACCATCCGGACCATGTCTGCTTTCAAACAAAAAAACCGAATCAAAATCGGTCCATCCGTTTGGGAGATACGTTCTACGGACAGATCCACACATACACACACACACGTCAGACTTATAACACTCCGTTTTTGTGTTGAAAGTTAAAAATATAATAAACTAGCTGTTGCACGCGACTTCGCTCGCGTAACTTTATAAAATTAATATAG
This sequence comes from Synanthedon formicaeformis, assembly GCA_945859745.1. NCBI lineage: Eukaryota > Metazoa > Arthropoda > Insecta > Lepidoptera > Sesiidae > Synanthedon > Synanthedon formicaeformis. Next base: position 3,045,089 of record OX243963.1, read on the forward strand.
TCTATGTTACTCGCTCATGACGAAGCTTTCTATAGGTGTAAGAATTTTTAAAATAGATAAAGTAGTTTTTGAGTTATATCTATTTATTATCCAAGTAATTATGGCACAGTAGCAAAAGTTACGACTAATATGAATGTTGATCTTTCAACTAGCTGGTTGACAAAGAATTCTTTCTGCTTTGCTATTTCATTCAGACAGAGCATTGCTTGCGATGTTTCATCGCTGTAACGTAAATTAAAATTGTATACGTACAATCAAGAAACTTGGAGCTCATTGGCGGTGGTTTTTGTATCTGAAACAAACACAGCGTGATATTAAAACAGATAGATACAAACAACTTTTCATTACTTCTCAGTTACTCAACCGATTTTCATAAAATTTTGCTTACACGTTGTCAGGGATACAGGAAAGGATATAGGGTACCTTTCACTCAGAAAAAAGTAATGTTGCCGAGTGAGGGATCAAACTTACATATTACATATCTGTCTGTTCGCGATAAACTCAAAAACTACTGCACCGATTTCTCATGCTGTTTTCAACAATGGATAGAGTGGTTCTCGAGGAAGGTTTTAGTATATAATATATACAAAGTTACGCGGGCGAAGCCGCGGGCAGCAGCAAGATAAAATAAAAAACTAACGCCTGCCCAAAGTGTTACAGCAACAAGAGGTCAAGCGTTATATTGATTATAGAAGTTGTTGCAGTTGATAAGAAAAATTAGTGTTTTTTTAACAGTTGGTACATACTCGTATGAGAAGTATTGTCAAGGGGCGAAAGGTGTATTATATAAAACTTAACAAAATGTGTTTCCAACGCGGAAATGCAGCCGTATTTGTGTCAAGCGACTTCTGAAACTCAAGCACCTCCGACCTACAAATTACTTCGCGAGCTCTGTTCTAAGTACTACAAAAATAATGGTACAATCTCAAAAGAGCCATTTTTATAAAAATTCACACCACAGTTTTCGATGATTATTTTTTGTTGGTTTTATATATTTTAATTATTAATTTTACTATTTATAACAGGTATATATCACCATTATCAGCGCCTCTTTCACCAACGTCAAGTAGGCAAAACCGCGTCACTTAAAGTCACCTGTCACCGGGAATAATTTAGCTAATATACCTTTGTTTGTACGGTACGTTTACCGTACCGTACATTAAATAGAATCCTAAACATTAAATAGAAAATAATAAAAAAAAATCGCCTATCGAATGATGCAGTAAACCGAGTGCATAATACAATAAAACAGAAAATGATTTCTAAAAGTAACTAATCAACACTTTACTTGTAGTTGGTGAAAGAGGCGCTTAATGTTATAAATATTCTAAATTATGTGTTTAATATTATATCGTAATAATCTTTATCATTATCCTTGCATATTGTAAAACAAAGTCCTTCGCCGCCGCTGTCTGTCTGTATGTTCGCGATAATATCAAAAACTACTGAACGGATTTTCATAAGGTTTTTCACTAATGAAAATAACGTTAAACGAGAAAGGTTTTAATATTAATTAATAGGTTTTTCATAACCATTACATAACCTCAAGAATTAGGCTATGAAATGCAAAAAAAAAATCAAAATTTCCAAGGCACTTTATCAAAAAGAGCAAAATTTTTAGAGATATTTAATTTTATTAAGCATCTCTTTTACAAGTAAAGTGTTGATTAGTTACTTTTAGAAATCATTTTCAGTTTTATTGAATTATGCATTCGGTTTTCTTCATCATTTGATAGGCAATTTTTTATTATTATATTCTATTTAATGTTTGGGATGTTTACCGTACAAACAAAGGTATATCAGCTAAATTATTCCCGGTGACAGGTGACTAAGTGACGGTTTAGCCTACTTGACGTTGGTGAAAGAGGCGCTAAGTCTTCTAAACTTTCAACCAATATTAAAATGGTATAAGCGCCAATTTCAATGGGGAGGAAATAACTCACATTTTTATTTCTTGAAATAGAACTGCCTCATTATTCGATATTGCCGCCTCAAAGAACCCAAAGAGGATCACTAATAATATTACACAGTACAAGTACCTATTCTTAAATATTATAGTACGTAGCCTTTGTACATATTACAGTAAATATTCATTATAACACGATATGGGTTCTCGTTGCGGAGGCGACGGAGCTTTAGTCACATGCACGCTCGCTTCAAGTACCTACATACTTGACAAACCGCTTTGTTTCTTGTTAAATTAAATGTTCTACGAATTTCCTCTTCACGTTACACGCTATGACCCGATTTTCCTAGAAGTTAACACGCATTTGACAGACATTTGCAAAGTGGTTAAATTATATTAACTTAACTAAATCGTAGTGTCCAGACACACTGAGCTTCGCCGTCAAAAATTGGGCAAATGTACTGGAAATAGTAGACTAATGACTTATAGAAGATCAACAAGGTTATTTGTGTTGTTGCTGTTCATCATCATCATCGTCGTCGTCGTCATCTCTACTGTTGAATATAGGCCCCTCTAAAGGCTCGCAACGGTCCTCTGCGCTTCGCATGCAGCCACTTCCAAAAATTTAAGTAGACTACAAACTTATTTAATCCTCTTAGGCCCAGCACAGACAATGAAACGCAACTGCAACGAAACCCTTTTTAAATTATTGCTTTCAATCGTTTTCCACACACGCCGCAACCTAAACTGTACAACAATGTGATGAAATTATCACAATCATTTGTGTTTTCTTGAGAACAGACGTCTGAAAAATATCTAGTTTAATTGATGAAGATATTGGGGTTATGTATTTGTATCTTCTACAAAGAAAGAGGTGTAAAAGAAGAACTATGTGGATACATCCCTACAGTGAAATGTGTCGTTCATTGTAAAAGTGAACTATCTCCTTGTAACTGAATTTTAGAATAACGAGCTTTTTGCGAATTATAGTGTAGGAAAAAAAAAATAAATCATTCATTCATTGTTTTCATCTATGGGATTTTAATGCAACTATTGGAGTTTATTCACTTTTATATTGAAAGTTATGACTAAATGTGATACCATTAGGCAAAAAAAGATGGTTTTAAAAATAGGGAGTTACACCACTTTTACAATGAACGACACAAATGATGAAACGCAAACACGAGTTTCCTGCACGCTGGTTTCAATGCAACTGATTTGCAACGCGTTTCAAAAAAGTTTCAAAATGGTCGCGTCATGTGTGGTCTCTCAAAGGAGTCTATGGCATAAACTCAAATGAAACTTTAAAGTAACTAGAAGTTGCTATTTCGTTGCAGTTGCATTTCACCGTCTGTGCTGGGCCTTAGGCTCAGGCGACGACTTGAAGGTAGATCAAAGCGGATATCATGCCTATAAACAAATGCAAAGCAACACTAAAGTATTAAATCGTGGAACCCACCCGGATAGAATGAAGGATAAGAGCCATGGTGTGTGGATGGGGCGGAATATACTCAAGTATTCCTTCCTTACACACTCAACAAAATACAGTTAGCATTCTGTGAGCGGATGTTAATATTGCTAACCGGTAAAAGTAATCCAGAAAAAGAAAATGGCTTGCTCTGAGTAACATCGGAATCGTGACAGATTCATTATGTATGAATGTACGAGACCTTGAAAGTGTAATGAACACGATATACTCCGCACAAAACGTAGCGTTAGCGATCACTCGCAGTCGTCTTCCACACTCCGTTCCGTTCTTACCTTTTCATTCTATTTAATTGTATATTTGTAACTCAGTAACAGCAAATCCTTTGTGATCACTCACTCTTCTTTTTATTTAATACACGCAACTTGGAGTCGTTATATTATCAATCAACCATTATTACATTGGCGACCCTGACATGATCAAACAAGAGGAAATAATATGAAGACGACTGAGGGCGCTCGATGCGAGTGACCGCTATGGCTATGTAACATCGATGGTTCGAAGTAAATACCGTGTTTATTACAAAGAAACCTCTTTACTTCAAAATCTTTAATTATAAGTATTAGAAAGAGGTCATCAGAGTCCAATGTCTGGTCGTCACACACAGCCCACTAACACTCAACTCATCTTTTAATTTTCAACGTGGACGAACTCGCGAGCACCAGCTAGTTTGTTTTATTTGACTTACACCATATTGAGTTGTTCCGTCATATAAATTTGTTCATTTTGAGTGTGGTGCTCTCATTTTGCTTTTTGTACATTTTGCTCTGAAGGGATATTTTCCAATATCTACGAATAACTACGAACTACGAAGAATCATTCAAAAATATTTGAAGTAGGTATTCCATAAATATTATTTACGAATCATTATTATTTATAATCATCGATATTATTAATTATTATTTTTTGTCATTCATTCATGTTATTATTATTGATTTTGTTTATTTTATTTATTAAATGACCAGTAAATGGTATAGTAGTGTAGTAACGAGGCACATCTTATTTTTAAACGCAAACGCAATTTCTAAAACGCTTTTCTGATTTATTTATTCTGAGACATTCACATGTATATAATAGGCTATAATTATATGGGTCATGTAAAGAAAAATGACAATCATTACAACTACTATATTAATATGGATGATGTATCTACTGTCTTAGTTATAGAGCTTATTTGGATGCGATGGTTTTTACTTTATGATACTACGTCCATTGATTTTATAAGCCTTTGGTTATATGTAGGTCATTGTAGGTATTTGAAACTTGTGGTATAGTGATGGACACGGCTCTACATCCGATATCAAATGCATAGAACATTGCAATTAGGTCGTCGAGTCGCCACTACTAATTCTCGTCTACATGGACAGGAGACTGTTTATTATAGACTAATTGGAACTAGAGGCGCAAATTACAAGTGCTATGTTATTCCCTATATTCAGCCGGCGTGGAGCGTACAAAGCCGTTAGTAGGTACTCGACGTTTAGTGAGTTGGAAAGTCATAGAGTTTACCACAGTTCTTTGTCGTGGCTCGTTTGAGAGCTCACCCTTGAGACTGGAGACTTGACTTAATGCGAACTTCGACTGGGTTTGACACTGACTAATCAAAACTTGCATTTTCTTATTTGTTATTCAAAAAAGAAAAAGTACATTTTCTGCACCATGGAATTAATTTTATATTTATATCATAAAATTAAATAAAAACTTTAAGAACATAACTTTATGAGTATTTATCATTTATATAACATGCGTAAATGTTTCAATTAAGTTAAAATCAGGACAAGATCAACATTATTTGAACATACATTTCACATTAAGTTGTTACCATATAATGCCCAAATAATATTGTTTGATTTTTAAATATACATAGGTATTAAGTACATAAAATAGTACTGCAGTAAATTGAGTCTACGCGCAGTTATTAAAAATAATTATTACATATGTAATACAGCTATTTTCACAACTAATTTTGTCATGGTGATTAATATTTTCTTATACCTCCACAAAGTGTGATGACACCACTAATCTCCATGACATTACTAGTACACATGATACATAATACATAGGTCCATGATACAGAAAGGATATTTTGAAAGCAAAACGATAAAAACTAAGTTAACATATTAGCTAAAACAAAACAAAACGCAACCATTTCAATAAAACTAAGTGAACCGGTGAACTGCTCCAAGTGAACAATAGAACAAAATGATTAATGCAGAATTCATAGAGAGTAGACGCAATATTTCACTCTGAACCTAGGTGAAGAGGAATGTATGTGTTTGCAAATGCAGTACGAGTGTGGTACAATATTTTTCACGTGCCGACAGCGGGTGGTAATGGTAGATAGCATTGTGTAAATAGAAATGCGGATTTCACAATGTATGCCTTTAGTACAATAGGGAAGCGAAGTCAAAGTTTAATTTATCGATAAAATTTTAACGTAAACGCGTTTATTCGTTCTATTATCTATACTAATAAATAAGATAGAAATGTATGTTTATAATGTCAAAATAACTTATTCTTGCTAAATATATCAAACTGTATACGGTACTTACAAAAAAAAAACTTTTTTTGCTTGTCTGTCTGTTTGTCGGGTTAATCTCAGAAACGGCTGGACTGATTTAGACGGGATGTTCACTGATGCATAAAGAGTAAATTAGGCTAATTTTATTGAAGAAAAATAAAAATAAAAATATTAGCCTCTAACCTCACGCCCAAACGCATGAAAGTTTTATAATATCATTGGTATACAGTTACCCATTCTTATCATAAATAAACTTGAAGGGAAGAGAGGCACAGGGACGAAGAAGGAAGTCGTGGCTACGAAAAATCCAAGAGTGGATTGGAAATTGCCTAAACTTAACAGAAACAAGTTTAAGAAGTTTACGACGAACCGTCAGGACTGAAGAGGGTGATTCTTCACTGCTGGGAGAGCGAGATTAGGAATAAAGATGTAATTTTTTTTAGTTACTGTTTACTAAATAGTTACGACGTACAAACATAATATAATAATACCATGTAGTATACTATCACCAACATATTTTGTGTCACGGAATTGTTAAAGCATCGATCAATTGGACAAATATGGCGCATCACTATTACTAAGTACTTAGTTACTCGAACATGTGGAACTGAAGTGGCTGAGTGCAAACAGAAATGGCCCACTCATCAATCGACGTCGCAAAGGATGTGCTCAATTTTAATTTAACTTTTTAAATTCGTAAACTTTTAACGAATTTAGTTGGACGAGTACCTCGCGTGAGTTTTAAATTAGAGCTGTCCCACATGTCGCCTAGACTTTTCGCTATTAGTTGCGGAGAAAGGTATTGGTGACATGGAACTTGTTGTTGAACTTGGAACTAAATGGATAAACGTAGATTATCAAACTGCTTTAGTTTCTTAATTATATTTACAAAAATATAGGAGCAATACGAGTATAACGCTTGACCTCTTGTTACTATAACACTTTGGCCACAGGCGTTAGATTTTTAATTTGTTTTAGATGATCCCTTGGGTACAGTACTTTTTTTCTGGATGAAAGGTACCTATGCTTTCTTGTATACCTGACAACGTGTATGCAAATTTCATGAATCATTAAGTACGAGTATTTAAGGCGTAAAAATGATGATTTTAGCTTCCTAATTCTAATGACATTTTCGTAATTTGAAGTCATTGAAAGTTGACCAGAATGAGATGAATGTAATACTACTCGTAATTCGGACTTCGGACTGAAATTTGCTTCGTACGACGAATATAACGGTTATTCAAGACTATTTCAAACAAAGGCCGTCAAATAAATACCATTATGTCCTTTTTATACTAAAAATTCTACTCCAATACAGATAATGTGTATCTCTTACAAATATATGTATAAGGGAAATATCAACTGTTTTACGAGTTTGGTCGTTTTATAAGTAATATTACTTATAAAACCACCAAGGGGTGGAAATAAAACTGCTCATTTGCTACAAGTGCCTACATCGTGTTGAGTGCATTACTGTATCAAGGTAATGTGGGCAATTTTTCACTTACTTACAGCCCACTCTAACACACATTTCACAGAATTTGTAAATATTACTTTACATGTAATTCTATATTATGGATAAAGTTATTTTTTTTAAATATTCAAATGCGACAATGTTAATACCCAGCTTGTAAATATCATGAAACGTTTATTAGGTGAGTACCAAATATTTTATTACTTGCAACTAGTTTTTGCGTTAAATTGAATTTATTTTATTTTTAGATTAATACTCAAGAAAAGTACCTTTTTTCTGGATAAATGAAGTTCCCTATGTTCTTTACCGTACCCCTGACAACGTGTAGTGTATGCAAAATAACACGGTGATCGATTGAGTAGTTAAAGTGTGGGAGCGTAATTAAACAAACAAACTCACATTAGCATTGATAATATTAGTTGGTAAGATAAATTGGTGCGTGATTAACGTGATGATCTTACTTGTTTAACATAATTTAAACATTAAACTTTGATAATATTTTAATCAAGGTGGAAGGGAAGATATTAGCAGGGACTGGAATTACCTCAGTCAAACAATTTATGTTTCAGTTGGCCCTTGACAGTGACAGTTGACCCTTCAAAGAGTTGACGGCCAACCATCAGGACTCCGTACATTTTCAAAATATATGTATGAAGATACTAGCTGGTGCCCGCGACTTCGTCCGCGTTCTCTATAGCCTATAGCCTTCCTTGATAAATGGACTATCCAATGGAAAAAAGAATTTTTCATTTCGAACCTGTAGTTCCTGAGATTAGCGCGTACAACCAAACAAACTCTTCAGCTTTATATATTAATATAGATTATACGAAATAACCACAAATGCAAATCATATCGGCTTTACACGTCATTCGAATCATTCCCTAAACCATTTGCAAAATTAATTCTATATTCCAAAGCAATTAACAGTCAATCGAGGTCGAAAATGAACCACAAAGTTCCAACAATTAACATAATAATTATAATTTAATTGGTGTTTTACAAACCTTTTAGATGCTTTTCAACATTTTTATATTATTTATATCAGAAAAAAAAACTTTTCTAACATAATGCCTTATCTGTACTGTTACTTACTAAAGTAAACAAATGGCTTTTAAATATTAATTATACTTATTATGTAAACTGGCTGGCGCCCGCGACTTCGTCCGCGTTGAAAAAAAAAGTAGCCTATCCTGTGTCCCGCACGTCTAAATATTTATCTACCAAGTTTCATGAAAATCAGTTGATTCGTTTAAGAGTTATAGAGGAACATACATACATACAGAAAAAAATTCTTAAAATGGTCAATTTAGTTTCAGTATGACTGTATAGAGCCTATAAACACGATATCTCTGAAAACAAAGTAACTTACTCCATGACCAACCCTTACAGATTTATTATTAGTATTGATTGATGATATTGATTGATAAATTGAAGTTAATATAAGTTTTGATTTTTTTCAACGCACGTGCTGCAATCGCGCTGCAGAACATAGTAGGATTAAAGATAATGGATAATTATGGAAATGGAAATGGGCTCTGGTATCCCTTTCTCACTCACCGAAACACAACTGCAAACATACAATTATTTCACGGCAGTCTTCTAAAAAAAAAGGATATCGACGAAAGATAAGTCGTCCAATTTTTAGACTACAGAACGCAGATCAGTGAAACTGTTTTCAGGCACGCATTAATCATTAATTTGTCAAAACTCTGTCTAAACAATGTTTTAAATATCACAAGAGCTTTCAAACGTGTCAACAATGTTCGTTATGAAATGTTTCGACCTGTTTCCAGCATATTATTTCGCTTTGACACCCAGCAGAGCGGAATTGTAGCCAACGATTTCTTTGTAAAAAAAAGCGTATTTTCGGAAAAAAAGCCTGTTTTTAGGATACAGCGTGAGATACGAATTAAACTCAACGGTTAACGATACATTGGAGTTGTTATAAACGCCCTTTGTTTAGCTACCATTCTTTACATTGTTTCGTGATTTGTTCGCCCTAAAGCGTTATTTCAAACATTCTTAAATAAATATTCTATGCTATTTATGGTTAGCACAGTTATTATTCATTAATATAATTTATTATAATGCGTGTTAATATGAATACGTATGCTATGTACCCGAAATTGACATATAAGGGCAACTGACCGATGTTTCTAATCTTATTTACAAAATTTTGAATACGTATCAAGCTAGTAATTAAGTTTATTATTGTTTTAATTAAGATAAATATTTTATTTATATATTATAATTGTGCGGTAATTTTTGATTAATTGTACAATTTTTTATTAAATAGTTTTTAATTTTTAATTGAAATTATTTTAAAATTAATAAATTATATCAATGAATAAGATGTATCTATTCATGTTCTATAAATGTTGGTTAAGTTTTAGTTTATAATTATATATAAAAAAAATATGTAATTATTTTATGTAATTACACCTCAACAAATTCACATAAAAATATAATTTAAAGAAATACTTTCTGAATTTAAAAAGTATACAGCTATTTCTTTTGAGTAAAGAAACATTCATATACTTAAGTTATGTAATATTTCCAGAAGAATATTCAGATACGATCTCTGCAAATAGGTAAGGACCTTGTCATATAAACCGCGAGACGTCATCCGTAATTAAAAAACACAGCTAACAAAACAGCAGGTATTGAGTGTGTCACGAGATTACGTCACTAAAATGGCGGCCAACCGCATCAGCAATTTGTAGATATGAATTTTTATGACGGAATTTGTATGGGCTTGTATGACGAAAACAGTATTCATTATCACAATCTCAAGTATATTACATTCCATTTATCTTATAAAAATGTTTTAAAATTATTGTTCCTACAATAGAATTTTTCTTTGACAGAATTGTTTGAAAAGGCAACAGTTATTATTTGTTGCAAAAATAAGAGTGTTCGTATATTTCACAATTCTACGGAAACAATGAATAAATAGGACAAAGGAAACGTTTCAAGGCAGTTATCTCTAAAAGCTCGTCAAATAGTCTTAAAAAATCCATTGTCAGAGATGAGCAATTTTCTCTCGGAACATATTGAACTTTACGGGCTTCACATTAAGGCACTTGGACGAGACTCTAGCGCGAGACATAGTTGCTTTTGCTAAGCTACATTGAAGGCTAGGTAGAAACTAAATGTTATTACTGGAGAAAATATTACTTCGCTATGTATACGTTGAACCTCTAGAGATAATCCATTTACCATTTGCTACCGGTATTCTGTTCGATTGATTAATTAAAAGCAATTGACCTCTGTTATCGAAATTATTGGAAATTTATTACCTCCACTCACAAGTGCACTCGAGGGATATGATTTGATTGTTTATAAATAACTAACCGTTAAAGTACTGAAAAATGGCAAAACTTTCAGATGTTTAGTTAGCGTGTAAATTAGTAAACAATTTCTCATATATCTATTTTGTCGTTTCATATTATAACTGCACAAATATAGAGAACTCTTTAAAATTACATAATATCTTTTCTTTTTGTCACTATCAACGCACAGCCAAAATTACTGAGTTTATAAAGAGGATCTGTGGCGTTGTTTGTGTTAATAGGAGATTGTAGTCACCTACCATTAAATGGACCGTTAGACTGTAACCTATAAATAAATAAATAAAAAATCAATATAGGTAACACAATTATATGTATAAGAAAACGCAGAGCAGTAAATTTGTCTGTTTAGAATGACCTAAACTATCAAACTAAATATAGGTCAAACCGTCCAATCATTAAATTAAATCAACCATTGTATTAACAGAACGCTAATATTATAGAATTAGTATGCTGGCTCTCATTAGTACTAAAACCGGTCTCGCATAAAATAACATAAATTAACATATCGATGGTATGATATGACATCTTTATAACATTAAGCGCCTGTTTCACAAACGTCAAATAAGCCAAACTGTCATTTAAAGTCACCGGTAACCGGGGATAATGGAGCTGATATACCTATAGCTATATATAGCTGATATACCTATAGCTATATATAGCTGATATACCTATGGAGCTGATATATGATATAGCTGATATTGTTTATACGGTAAACGTCCCAAACATTAAATAGAAAATAATTAAAAAAAATCGGCTATCGAATGATGCGATGAACCGAGTGCATAATTCAATATAACAGAAAATGATTTCTAAAAGTAACTAATCTTACTAGTAGCATTGTATTTTTAACCACCGACGCAAAAACGGAGTGTTACTTTTTGAAGATCTTTTTAGACGTTTGAATATCAATAGCCAATTTTCTAGTTGCTGAAGACATTTGAGTAGTCTGCGGGACTCCCAAATCTTCGGTAACTTACATAGCGGCAGATATAGCGTTTTTGGGCTCAATAGAAAGTAGGGTTTATAATTTTAGTTATAGCATTGAAATTGGTAACATTTCAAAAAATAAAACTCTTTCGCGTGAGTAAAGACATGATGAGCATTGCTGTTCATTATACGTACTATTTCTAGAGAGTTAAATCGTTAACGAGCTGTATTAAATATTAAATAACATTAAACATGTTAACATTAAATATTTTTTTCCAAAAAACAATTTTTACACATTGTACCTTATGTTACCGAGGTCAGAATTATTGTCTGTTTGTCTGTAAACAAAATTTAGTAGACATTCATTAAAGAAACTATCATTACTAAAAAGTAGCAGTTACATTGTTTAATTACACCACAGCGATTTCCCTCAATAAAATGTGAGGGTTGTAACATAAACATACAACTTTTCTCATTATTACGCCCCTACGCTGAACACTTTCCACTCTACGAACAAAAATACGAAATGGTTTTTGTTCAGCATATGAACATTGCCCATTAACCCCTCAGATGAACTTATGTGTACATATTTTTTGTTTATTATTTTCTTTATTTTTTGTTTATTAACTTTAGCCTACGACTTCATGCGCGTTCCTTTAGGAACAGTACTTTTATCTGAATGAAAGACTTTCTTGTACTTTTATTTTTATTTGTTTATGCTAAGGTCGACAGACAGGCTGACGGTCCACTTGATGGTAGGTGGCTACCGTCACCTATAACTCAAGTAACACCATAAGTGCTACAAGTGTGCTGCCGACCATAGAAGGATTAAGGATAAGGGATAAGGGAGGGGTAGGGTAATGGGCTCTGGCATCCCTTACTCACTCACCGAAACACAACAGCACATAATGCTGTTATTTCACGGTGGTATTCTGTAAGGTGGTGGTTACTGCCGCCAGACGGGCTGCGAAAATGACTGCGAAACGCAGTGTGCCCTACCACTAGTTTTTAAATCCAGACCAGAGTCCATTTTGAAAATTATATTAAAATTTCCAAAGTTGACCCCGCCGGGAATCGAACCCAGCGAAAAACACCAGAAAAACCTCCAAAAATATATTAGATGCGATTGAAGAACTCTTAGTTTAATATTATATGGAGACCCATCATCTTCCATATATTGTTGGGCTAAAATTGTTGTAAAAAATACCAGACTTTTGTTACATTAATTTTAAAAAACAGTTCAAAGGGTTAGAATCTTGTACTATTCTTCCAAGGGTTTTAATTTAACTTTCTTTACCCTTTTAAAATCACGCGGCAAATCTAATAATACCATTATCTAGACACGATTGAATGTGTTCATGAATAAAATATTAGACGATTCACTTAGTATTGGTCCTCACGGATTCTTGCGGTGTCTATATGTGGTAGTAATGATATATTACAAACATATTTACTATGTAAAACAAGCCACAATTAATACTTTAAAAAATTGTATTTTAAAATTCGTTTCAAACGCCAAAACTTATTAAAGTGACGTCACTTATTCTCAACACTTGTAAACTGCAAAGGCGATATATAAAGTCTAGTCTTTGAAAGCGGTGATGTTTGAGAACAAGTGACGTCATGCCCTTTGATTGGTGTTTGTTGCCACATGACTTGTGAATGAATTAATTACATTTTCATTATTAAATATCTTAAAAAATAAAGAACAATTTTATGTTTTTTAAATATTCTATGATGGAAATTGCCGTTTGAAGAAAATGCGTTGACAATCTCGATGAAGAGGAGAGGAGGTAAATAAAGGATTGGTACTGACATCTCCTCTTCAATCACCAAAGCACAATACACAAACACATGCTGCTATTTTATGGTTGTCTTCTTTAATGGAGTGGCTACTGCTGCCAGGGGGACTGCTCAGTGTTTAACAACAAAACAATTAGAAATAAACTATTCACTGTTACTAAGGCTAAGACATAAAGCAAGGTCCCAAGTTTGTAGACAGAGTTTCTTAACAGTATTGTTTGACGTATCGAACCAACTTAGGGGCGGTCTTTGTTACAGACTACTATTATAAAACTTCTTAACTTGTTTCTTTTGCTACCAAAGTAATTTTGCTTATTGTCTAATGAAATATATTTATTAATTGTTTGCAAAATTTTTTTGTTATTTATATATATATTTTATAATTGTAGCCAGCGGCCTCAATTTCAAAAGTTATAAAGTAGCAAATAGCATAAACTATTTCTGTACCAAATTTTAATTAAATCAATTTAACTGTAGGACGGTAGCAAGTCTAGTGATAAGCAGTTAGCTAACCCCTTACATAAACCACAAAAAAAAGAGTGAGTAAGATAATATATATTATGTTTTTGTATACTAAGAGATAACAAATGTAAAGACTATGTTATTATAACTTCGCTATAAACTATTTACACAACTCAAGTATCATATTTTTTGAAAAAATAGTTCATAGCTTAAGAAAGTTTCTATTGAAATATTCTATTGAAAGAAAAATAAATAATATAATTATGTGCACAGCTTACACGTAGGAAAAATCTACTTAAATAAAAAAATAATAATTCAGACAAACTTTAATTAGCAATTAGGTGTCTAAATGACAACAGATACGTTTAAAAAACTAACTTTAAAAAAAATTAAACAAAAATAAAATATATTAAAATGCTTCACTTTCCTAACTTTAGTTCTCTTTAAACTTTTCATACAACTAAGTAATCTCACTTTTCTGCGCGTCATGATGTAAAATTAGATAAGTTATAGTCACTTTAGTAAAAATTTCAAGGTTTTTTTGACATAGCTGTAATAAATTTTGGTTTAACTAAAAGTTGAAAATGAGAACAGATATTCATTCTAGTTTTTCAAGTACTTAGAATTTGATAGTAAATTTTCTATTGATTGAACTGACACTTTAAAGAGTCGTTCTCCTATAACCATTATCCTATATCTATGATCTCAAAAAAAAAAAGAACAAAAAATAATGCCGTGAATTTATTGATAACCAATTGGAGTTTCCATCAAGGCAATACAATGATTAAGCCACTGGTGGTGGGCTGTCGTCGATGGCTAATGCATTTGCTAAAATGCATTTTCCCGTGTTCAATCGGACGGTAACCGAGTGAACGTTCGTTGGTTAAACACAATGGCCATTTTCCTCGCACCGGATCTTTGTCAGCGATTTATGGTTAGGCAAGATCTCGTTCACATTAATATGTTTTATTGCTACTGTAGATTCATATATGAGGCAAATAATTTGTTTATTACTTAATTTCCAGTTAATACTTTTTAACTCTTAGGGCCTCTTTCACCAACTACAAGTGAAGTGTTGATTAGTTACTTTTAAAAATAATTTTATGTTTTATTAAAATATGCACTCGATTTACTGCAACTTTCGATAGGCGAATTTTTATTATTATTTTAATGTTTGGGACTTTTACCGTACAAACAAAGGTATATCAGCTCCATTATCCCCGGTTACCGGTGACTTTAAATGACGGTTAACCTACTTGACAGATGGTGAAAGAGGCCCTTAGTTGTCTATAACTCATAATTCTGTATACAATCGTATGAAGTTTGTACTGGATGAAAACATTATTACTGTACGCCTGACAACATTATTGCTGTTTTATTTATTATTATTATATTATTATATAGACTGCTTATGAGTTATTCTTATGTTTAAACTATAATACTGTAATATTTCATCAAAATACGTTTATTTGTTTTTGCGTGAAAGAGTAACAAATATCCTTACTTTTGCATTTATAATATTAGAGGAATAGAATGTATGGCCATAGAAACAAATTATTTTTGTTGCCCTTAGAAGTTAATGCCTAACCAACTAATTATCCTAGGTATTATATTGTAGGTTCATAGTTAGTTAAGGTGATTCTAAGAGCCGATGGATTTTGCGCGAGTAGGCGGAGCTAAGATGTAGCCCCCGCACCACCCGTACTTAGAGATCGCGTGAAACGAGTCAAAGACTAAATAAAGTAGAGTGGTAACATTTGATATTGAACATATTATGCCTAACTTCACAAAGCATTTTTGAGGTGCGTCAGCAAAAAAATGGTTAACTTTTATTTATTTATATATTTTAATAGTATATTTTATTTACAATTCTAGTTTTATATCATATGGCGTGTAAATAGACAGCTAATATTTACTGAAACCAACTATGACATATTTAGCAGATAGTAATGACCAGTTTTATCAAAAAACATAATTATGGATTCCATGTTAATTTTATATTGGATATTAAAAATTAGAAGTAAAATTGAATAATTCTCAGGGAGTTCTTTTTAAGGGAGTTGTCGAGATTAACATTTTAACAAAATAAATGATTAAAATCGGTTCTTAATCAGCGGGGATATAGCGTAAAATATAAAAAATATATAGGTATGTAATAAATTTATCAAAAAAGCTTATTTTAATACTAAATATGAAAACACAAATTAGAAATTGAAATTCATTTATTGTGATCTTTGCTTACAAAGTTTTTGTTCATCCATATTCATAATATGCACATGTTTCCACGCCACCAGTGAGGTAGTGTGTATTTAGCGCGTTTTTTTACGTGGTTTCCCCGGTAGGCCTATTCCACGATCTATTGTGACTTAGACCTGAAAAACTATGTGTGTTGTGGGGAAATCTTTAGAATCATTTGGAAAGCTTTTAGGGTATTTGAAGACTAAATTCGTTAGGAATGTGTAAGTTTTGTAAAAATATAGTTTTTATGGTGAGGAAATCCATTTACAAATAATTTTATAAAGATTTTATTTAAAACGTAAATTTGTTTATATTGTATATATGTAAATATTGATTTACAATATAAAAATATGTACAATATTATAATATAGCTGTCCAAATTATTAAAAATGTCTGCACAACAAACTATTAACTTCACTTCAAAACAGTGTCGTATCTGTTTATCACCTGCTCAATGATAAAAACTATTCGAAATCGGCGCTGCGACGAGACGCACAACCTCCCCGTACGACGTTCAGCGCTACACTGCCGCCCGTCGCCCGCGCACGGACCCGCTAAATCTTTGTTTAGGTAAAATAAGATAAATATGGATAATGACTTGAAAAACTATTATATTAGGTCATTAATTGTACAGTATATAGGTCTAATCCATACCAAAATTTTAAAAAAAGAATTATGTAAATATTCCTTGTAGTTTAAAAGAAGATACAAGTTTTCAGCCAAAAACGACTTCCATTTAGATTTTTTTTTCACATAGTAGTTAAACAGTTTGACCAGTATTATTTGTACCTTATATAGATAAAATATCAATAAAAAGCATATATTTTTTTCGGAAATTTATGTTGATTTATGAAAGAGGAGTTAGCCTCTGAATATCCCGTTTTGGCTCTTAGTATCGCCTTAACTTTCCAAATAATGTTAACTTAGTTTAATATTTCTCACGGAAGTTGAACACCGTGTGAAGACAACTTCTGAATGTAGGTTACAAGTGGTTTCAATAATGAGCGCACTGGGAGCACTAGAAATGTAAAGAAATAGTACACAAGTGTGTACCTTCGGACACTCGATTTTCTGAGAGGCAAAAGTTTGTTTAACTTGAAGATGGAATTGCCGAGCAAATAACCCTAAGTCCAATGAGATAAATTCAACTAATAACGATATGTTTAGATTTTTACATGTTTTTAGCCAGCAGTGTGCTTGTTATAATCCCTGGTTTTTCTAATTCTTTGAAATTGGTGTTATTGTAGTACTATAGCAGGCTAAAATGCGTTCCACAATCATATACTAGGCAAACAACGAACTAAAGTTTGAATTTTCAAGCCATTTTGTTGAATGGGTTCACGAGAAATAGTATAAAAATTTTTTTTAGTCTAAAATTAAATCTAAAAAAAAATTGGGCACCACTATCGCCGCGTCACGCCAACGTCGTTACAGCAATAAAGATGCCAGATATTTTCTCAGGTGATATATTTATAATTTTCCAACGCGGATGAAGTCGCGGTCATTAGCTAGTGCATGAATAAATTCACGTGAAATAACAAAGTCACAGAGTGGTCATTTGTAAGGTATGGGCTGCACAATTTATGACTGCGCAAAGCAGTGTGTTCGCCACTACAAAATTATTTTTAAATGTGTTTTAGTTTTGTTAGAATTTATAATTAATAAACATCTTAGATGTTAACAACGGTTCTGTTTAGTTATACTTTCTTCAATGTTTCAGAGTTGGCTTGCGGCGAAGCGGTCAGCTGTACTGCATAGCTGACAAAGGCCGTCTTGCACAATGGAAGCATTTATCGCTAACCCGAGATACCGCAAACGAGAGTCTTTGTGCAATATTTAGTGTCTACAATATTCGCGTTGGCATCAAAGAGATTTTTTCTACAGAGTTTTTCAATTCGCTTTTTAAAATACTTACAGCCAACCAGTCTGCAATTTTAGCGTCACAAATTAGTACCTAACTAGAAAAAGCACTAATATTTCCCATGAAAACAGCGTTTGATAACAGCGATGTGATTTTTTTGGATATATTTTTTGTTCACTATTAATAGTGGCAGTTAATAGTGGCAGAGCACACTAAGTTTCGCTGTCATGGATTGGGAAGCTCGTCTGATGGCAGTATCCACACCCCTTTACAGAAGACCACTGTGAAATAACAGTATTTGTTCTATTGTATATCTGCGAGTCAATTAGAGATGCCAGAGCTCAATTTCTTGTCTCCTAATCGGCAACGTATTAGTACTAGGCAGCATTGCTAGTTCATTGCTTGTATTAATAGACGACGGCAGCCTTTTTTTATGTTAAGGTCGAGAGTAGGCTGACGGCCCATTTGATGGTAGGTGGATACCGTCGCCTATAACGCAAGCAACGCCATATGTGCTGCAAATGCGCTGCCAACCTTAGAAGGATTAAGGGTAAGGGATAAGAAAGAGATGGGGTAATGGGCTCTGGCATCCCTTACTCACTCACTGAAACGCAACAGCACACATAGTGTTATTTCACGGTGGTCTTCTGTAAGGGGTGGTTACTGCCTCTAGACGGGGTGTCCAAATGACTCGAAACGCAGAGTGCCCTGCCACTACCAGAGCCAACTTTGACCTTGCTAAGAATCAAACCCGAGATGCCTGGAACAGAATTTTAAGGCAAGCACCCTAACCACTCATCCAACGGGTCGTCAAAAGGCTGCCTGCCAACTTTTTGAAATAATTATTTTTTGCACTGCGTATGTGAAATCGAAGATCATTCAAAAATACGGCATCAGAACTTCACCTGGTGTCTTGTTCAGTTAAGTTATGATGTTATCTCATGCCAATGAAATTAGGTCTTATGCAATAAAAAATATTTTTTTTGATGTTGTTCATAATTGAAATTGAAAACCTGATTAAAATCTTTTCTGTACAGTTGTAGAGAAACTCAAATCGATTGGAAACGATCCAGAAATAGCTTCCAACAAGATAAGCTATGAAACTAAGGCAGTGCCCTCATGTTCTCGGTTCGTCTACGAACTCGAACAATAGAAACTCAGGATAGCCAAGCTTGTCTTATCTTATCTAGGAGACCTATTCTAATTCAGACAGACGTTGAATTTGGCTCGGTTATTAGTATAATTATTAGTGGCTAAAAGAAGCTTGAAAAATGTAAAGCTTTTGTTTTAAAAATGAATCTTACTTTTTTAAAGAAAAATCTCACTCTTTTCAGACTTTACACTAGAATAAAAATTTCCTGTTAATAAATTCATACTTATCTTTATATACTATTATATAAGGTGAAGAGTTTGTTTGTTTGTTTGCTTGGTTGGACGCGCTAATCTCAGGAACTACTGGTTGGAATTGAAAAATTCTTTTTGTGTTGGATAGTCCATTTATCGAGAAAGGCTTTAGGCTACATAAGTAACATTTTAAACGCGGACGAAGTCGCGGACAACAGCTAGTTATAAATAAAATATATGTGGGAATAAAATCCTCTAAATTCAAGTGGGCGTCAGCGTCACTAGAAACATGGCGTCCTACGTTATAGACGCAGAAACAGTGACACTAATCACGTTCCATACATTTCCACAGTGCCGTTCTTTATCTGCTGTTCTATTGCGGCGTCACTAACGCGGCGCCACTGACGCTATTGACGCTTGCTTCGAAATACCAACTTAATATGTATTAAATATAGTAAAAGTATATTTTTTTTAATAAAGCTCGTTCAATGGAATAA
Organism: Synanthedon formicaeformis; assembly: GCA_945859745.1. Taxonomy (NCBI): domain Eukaryota; kingdom Metazoa; phylum Arthropoda; class Insecta; order Lepidoptera; family Sesiidae; genus Synanthedon; species Synanthedon formicaeformis. Next base: position 3,064,961 of record OX243963.1, read on the forward strand.
TTAAAATGTATATCACCAGTGCAAAATTTCAATATTTTTAATATTAACATACAATTGTAGTGATTTTACATCCACCTACAGTAAATATGATAAAAAATTTACACGCGACTACATACGAAATGAGAATGTGCAATGAATTTACATTGCAAATTGTTCGGCATGAATATTTTCTGGGCGAAATGCGACGTATTACATGGAAATGAACCTGAAATTATTGTGAGTTGTCAACATTGAAACAATCTAAATAAAAATAACTTTAGTTTGGGTGGCTTAGAAGAAATTAGCGGAGAAACATATAGTGGCTTTTTTTACAATATGTACAGTTATAGATATAGAAGATTAATCGCAAATGAATAACTACTTATCAGCGTTTAAAGAATTAAGAAGAATATAAAGTCGCTTTCGCGTCTGTATATGAGTATTTTAAAGATTTAACATATTAAAATAGCTGACAGACTGGACGTAGGTCTCCAGAATGCGCGGGCCTAATAATAATGAAATTTAATTCAATCAGAAAATAATGCTTTTACTACCTTTCGTATGTTTGTGTCCACAAAACTAGAAAACCAATTGATGGATTAATTTGAAATTTTTACACAACATTGGCTTTGAGTAGAAGTGTTCCTATGTGCTTTTTATTCCGAAGTTCTAATGTAAACGAAAAAGAAAACTAGCCACAGCGAAGCATGGTTGAATAAAATTAAATTTAGAATTCAACTGGTATAGCTTACATCATTGTGCTTAACATATACAAATAAAATAAAATTGTAGCCGTGTGTGAAGTGACTATTTCGTGTATTCCATTTTCATGTTATGTCGTCGCTACAATGAATATATTATCCGGTTTGAAGGGATATTACTTAGTATTATTTTATAAATATTAAGTAGGAATTAAAAAGAAAGGTTCAACTCCATCAATTCTAAATTCAATTGCCATGGCGGAATTAGCGAAAATCTTTCATTCCTCAAATTAAGTGGACTATATATTTTTTATTTTGAACAATGTTCAACAATATTTACCTTACAAGGAAGAAATCATTCACCATAACTCCCGACCTTGAATCTTATTTTTTTTTCAGACTCAATTCAACATAGCCGAAAACAGTAAATAAAATATCCGAAAACAGTAAAGTTTACCAATTCTTTTGTCCTCCAATAACTTAAGATGTTTTCTTTCCTTTTTACTTAATAAGTTCATTACGAGATACTCAGCAAGTTATATGATTTGCGTAGATATTTTATTTTTTTAAGTCGGTTGAAAATGAGAGCTTCACCTGTGGAAATGGATTTTTACCTGACAAAAGCGATTTTGTCGAAAAGTACTACCTATACAAATCTCAGAAGCTGACAGCTCGAACGACATTTGCTTTATTTTCGGCCTGGGCTAATGTGCATTAAATAGTTATTTAAGATAATATTTGAGTTACATTTTACGTGTGCATTAAATTACGAAATTGGGATTGAGAGAAAAAAACAAAGATATAAAAGAGCTTTAAAAACTGGTATTAAAAAAGAGCAAAAGCACGTACCAGATCCCGCAAGCAAAGAGAAATGCGCCGAACCTTTCTCCAATTCTTAACGAATGAAACAAACAGCTCTGTTGTTTCGAATGTCCACCAATCCCGAGATCGATATACGTTGAACTGCTGAATTTAGAACTTTTCCCGGGAACGAATCGAAATAAAAATCATCTGTACCCAACGTGAGTATCGTTTGGTGGCCAAATCGATCTGTTTGTTTATTGCGTTTCGCGTAACAGTTACAACTGAATTTATTTGAGTTTGGTTTTCAGTTTCACACCGCTACGAGTGTATTGTCATAATAATGTTCAATGTGTGTTGTTCATGTGTGTTGTGATCGACTAAATCGTAGGTTTCAACATATTAAAATATATATATTTATTAAACAGATTTATTAACAGTAACAGATACTTATTTATTAACAGTTATTAACAGTTATTTATTAACAGATACTTGTCGAATGATATTCAAGATGGCTGAATAGGTGACGCCTACGCAAAAGTAAACAATTTAAGTTCGATTTTTAAAATATAAAATATTAGGCCCCTTGGTCTTGTGGTTAAGATGCTGAGTTCGATTCCCGACAGGCTAACTTTGGAAATGAACTTTTCACCGTTGGCTCTGGTCTGAATCTGGCAAGTAGCGGCAAAGTATACTGCTTTTTTGCACTAATATGGGCAATAAAAACCACCTTACAGAAGGCAACCACGAAATAACGTCACGTGTTCTGTTGTGTTTCGGTGAATGAGTAAGGGGTACCATAGTCGATTTCTCTATCCTTTCCTAATCCTACTATAGTCGGCAGCGCATTTACAGCACCTGTGACTTTACTCATAGGTATGTAGCCATGTAAAATCAAGTGAATCTTCAACCTAATTCCTTCCACTTCCACTTCCACTTCCACTTTGGACCTCCTCATACAGCGATATATATCATAGAACATAAGTAACACGATATTATACTATGCATTGCGTCAAACTTGGAGTCGGAGTCAGGTGGTGACAGTAGACTGTAATAAATTAAGTCTCGATATCGAGTTCATTCAGCGGAGGCACAAAGAATACCCTAATCCGGATTTATAGTCGTCGGGCTCAGTCACGTGATCGAACCTTCAACCAATCAGAAGAATTAAAGGATTTGCTTAGCGTCCACGATTAATGTCCAACTTACGCATTGTTTAATCTTTCTTAGACAGTTTTGTCGTTACTTACTCCTATCTCTTCCTTTGTATAAATCTATGTAAAAGATTCTTTCTTATTGACTTTACCATTCTAGGTGATTTGCATTTATATACTTGTGTTTTTTAAAGTAAATGTTATATACAGAAATGTATAACTGTTAAGTTGTTTTTCTGAAATAAAAATTTCTTATTCTTATTCTTATTCTTATATAAAAAAATCATTAAAATAATTAAATCACTTCTGTTTCTGGTTGAATTAAATGAAAAGTGGGTTTTTCTTTGCAAAAATCAATTAGCACTAACATAATCAAGATTAGAGTCCAATGTAAAAGGACGCCTGTTACTTTTAGGGTGAATTGAAACAATATCCACAGCAACTATGATAACTTTTTCAATATAATATAGAAGTGACATGGGTTTGACATGTTCTCAGAGATAAATATAAGCCGGAAACGGAAACGAAATTACCGTAAACTCGAGAGCGGATGGCCGGCGCCCTTACTTCCACGACCGACTCGATTCACTACTAAATATTGTATAATATACTTAGTGTTATGTAGATGTGGTATCAAAGTTGGGCGCTTTTATAAAGAAAGGGTAATAAACTTTTTTTATTTTGATATTTGAGAAAATATTTATAATCCATGTGAAAATTTTCAATTAAAAGAGTAGATATAATTTTATAATTTATAATTTATAATTTTATAATAGTGCTTAGTAAATAATTATAATTTACTAAGCACTATTCCTATGTAGATATTCGCTGACAAAGAAATAATTTACTTAAAAACTTCTCTCTGTAACTTAAATAATAATTATCAGTTTAAATTTCATTCTGCTGAATTTTTTTTTTTGTATTTTTAAACTTTCTTAGGATAAGATAATAAAGAAGATGCTAATACAATTCCTTCTTAAGTGTCTCGTACCTAAGAAGAAGGTTCTTAGGTTTTTATTTTTTTATTTTATGAAGACAGACTGACGGTCTACTTGATTGTAGTTGGTTACTGTTGCCTAGGGACAAAAGCCTAGGGGTTGTTGGTGAGTTGCCTACCCTGCAGGAGTGTTTACAATTCGCTTGAAAAATCTAGGTGTATTATATTGTGGGAGTAGCTAGGTGGAAATATCTCAAAAGGGAGATTGTTCCAAAGTTCGCACGTACTTAAAGTGCTTTTACTGATGTTAATAGCGAAAGTGAACGACTTTTGATTAAACTTTGTTATAATATAGTTTATACACCAATATAACAATTAGGTTATAAATTAAAGCGGCTAAAAAAGGAGAAAAAAATTAAAATGTTATGTACGAGTTGAAAACAAACTAATTTGAATTTAGTGCAATGAATGTGATTTTAGGATATACCAGTTTTGTATGGAGATCATACTCGTAGCATCAGTTTACGGTTGAAACTTGTGCCATTAGGTAAGAAGAAATTTTAGATTTCACTGGGAAAATATCTTCCATGAAATTTGTTTTTAATATATACATTGAATTTACTTTTTAATTAAAAAAATGTTAATATCACGCTTCAGAATTAGCTTTTCGATATTATGATACTGATTAAGTTCAATGAAAGGACCAGTCGATTACACGTCGGAAAAGCTTTCATTTGCAAAACATCTTAAGTGAATGTCGGTGATGGCACGTGATAAGAAAACGTGAACGCTTACACAACTAACTTTTTCAATATATTCGTTGGAGCTTTGGCACCTTTTATTTTATATCGATTTAGATGCGGATTTTTACTGTTATTTATTCGATTAGATCTGATTTACGCTCTGTTACACACCGGTTATTTTTTTCTGTTACTCTTTCTAAAAAAGACTATCCTGTGTCCTGTACGTCTAAATGTTTATCTACCAATATTCATGAAAATAAGTTAATTCGTTTAAGAGTTATAGAGGAACATACATACTTACATACATACAGAAAAAAATTCTAAAAATCGTCAATTTAGTTTCAGTATCATGTATAGAGCTTATAAACACGATATATCTGAAAACAAAGTAACTTACTCCATGACCGCCCGCGTATATAAATATCCCTTAATTTTAATTAGTTGAGATATATGAATCGCTTATTACGTAAAGGTTGAGTAAATGTCTCAGCGTAAAGAGCGTTAATGAAATATTTGACGGCAACGCGCTTCGTTATTATTTCATGGCGTATCTAAGGAAGTGCTACGATGCTCGTAGATACGTCTCTTGGGGGTTCGTAGCGCATAATGAACTATCAACACGTGATTGTTATACAAAAAAGGAAATTTTACCACTTATGTATTCTAATTGTATTTATAAAATTTTTATCAAGAAATTTCGTGCAATTGAGTGAATTAAATATTAATTGATTTTTTATTTGACGTATCTTAGCGCCTCTCTCACAAACGTCAAGTAGGCCAAACTGTCATTTAAAGTCATCGGTAACCGGAGATAATGGAGCTGATATACCCACACTGATATATGATATACCATACTGATATATGATGTCCCAAACATTAAATAAAAATTTTAATAATAAAAATTCGGCTATCGAATGATGCAGTAAACCGAGTGCATAATTTAATAAAACAGAAATGATTTCTAAAAGTAACTAATCGACACTTTACATGTAGTCTGTGAAAGAGGCCCTTAGTCTATTAGACAACCTGTTGCTCTTATGATTTTGCAAAAGCAAGCAGATCTCACAGGTGCCATTAACACAGGAGTTCATCATTATCGTCACCTCAGTCGTAATATGAACCACATAATTTACTAAAGTAGGACCGACCGGTCGGAAGCAATTTTGATCAGGGACAGGAATTATTATCCTAACTAATATTATAATTACTAATCATCATGAAATGTTTACATGCACGTTGCCAAAGATATAGGATACAACATAAGAGCCGAAGGATCACCTAAATACTTATAACAATAAACAGAGGAACAATTAAATTTAAATAATGTTATAATACTTATAAAATGAGCGCGGATGAAGTCGCGGGCAAAAGCTGTTAAATTTATAACAAAGAATTAGTTTATTTCTCTATGAAACGGACTGTACATTATACTAGCGGGCGAGTTGTCTATAAAAGTAATAGCTAAAAAAACATGACAATTCGCCCGGCTTGGCGAGTTGTCCATTAACTCAAGATAAGAGATGCGAGGCTGATTGGAAAATCAGCAGACATCTTATACGTCAAACATCAAAGTATGTTGTGTTTTTCACTGTCTTAATATACTACTAATTTATATAGGGCTGAATAAAATAAATATATTAAAGTGTAATATATTATGTGAAAGTAGAAAATACTATGCTCGGTCAGTTCAATACTTGAAGCCCTTCGATTAAAACGTAAGTATAGGGTAAAATTCTTTTTAATAAAATTATAAACCATATTTTTCACATAATCCAATCTCGATGTTGTTCTCTCTGTGCTAAGAACGCGACATTTTTTCGCTTCGCTTCTGACACTAACGACCTCTAATACCTTTCGCGCGACGAACATTCTAAAGAGCCACATTAATCATTTAACCCTTCAAGTAATTAACCTAATTCACATAAAAACATAAATTCAAAAGCGGGAAAAATATAAAATTCTCTAAAAAAAGGGAAGCGATAAAAATGTAAACGCAATCGTGACCGCACTGAGCCCTTGGCGAAATAATTATTCGTGTGAGCGCTCAAAGAAAAAATATTAACCGGGAAGATTTACATAAATGGAATGGCTCTATTAAAGAATATCATATAAGAATTATAATATGAAAACAGTAAATGTTATCATAATCTAAATTGCGTAGTCGGCGGGTTTTTTGGAGATTATTTGACAGTGGGTTGTGAGCTGACTACTACTCTCGAGCTCTGCGATCACTGTAGTAATGCTACAATAATTCTTAATGCTGTAATATATGTATTTTTATTTTTTTATGTAAAGATCGACAGTCTGACGATCTACTTGATGGCTACGGTAGCCTATTAACACAAGCATAGGTGCCATAGTGTTTTGCCGACCTTGATAGATTTTGGGCTAAATACTCGTATAACGAAAAAGACTGGCATTCCAAACCACCGAAACACAATAGTACCTATGCTATTCGTTCAGGGTGGTCTTCTGTAAAGAGTAGGTAGCCTTCCAGTTGCCTTTCCAGTTTATGATTCTCTGTATTGCAATGTGCCTAAAAAATTAGGAATCGAAATCCTAACTAAAGGTACTTTAAAGATAAACATTTGCAAAGATTGGTCGAGTGGTTAAAATCTTATTCTCACTCAGGAGTCCCGTGATTAATTAGGTATTCACCGTCAAGGCCAACTAAGAAAGTTGACTCTGGTTTGGGTGTGCTAAATCCTTAGTTTAGCTACATTAATTTTAATTCATAATCAATACTAATAATCAATCTGTAAGTGGTATTGTATGTATGTATGTTCCTACATAACTCTTAAACGAATTAACTGATTTTCATGAAACTTGGTAGATTTAGACGTACGGGACACAGGATAGGCTACTTTTTAGGATAGGCTAACGCGGACGAAGTCGCAGGCACCGGCTAGTGAATAAATAAAGAATTGAAAATAAAAATAAAAATAAAAGAGAATTAAAAAGAGTTTTGTTTTATAGAAATACGTAAGAAGTAAAGAAAGCTTTTTAATTTTTGAATTGTATATTATTTCGTTATAATCTAGAAGATAAAAAAATGTGAGGCTTACATAAAAACAAAGTTTGTAATTGCATTATAATAATGTCTTACACTAATATATACTTTATTTCTAAACTCGTGGTTTCCCATACCAATAAACCTGTTGCGTTTATTGAATATTCTATCGTCGACCTATTGGCATTCGAGTATGTTCGAGCCTATAACGGTATGGCTTCCACTGTCTCGTAGCGTGATTAGCTTGATCAACATGTATCGGTCTAACTGGAATCTGTGTTACAGGAACCTTAAATAGGATTACATCTTGCATAAATGTACGTGACACACATTGAAATAATATAATATTACTAGAAATAGTATGTTTCTAGTAATATTATAAACATAATGTTGTAGTGACTAAATGAAATCTATAGATACAAGTATCTAAAGATGTATAAAAACATCTAAGATGTGTAAGATCTATACATGTGTAAAAACTCATAAAAATTATACGTATTTGTCCCTAAAAATAGTCAAGCAAGCATAAACCTAATAATAATAATAATAATAATAATAGCATAATAACATAATAACATAATAGCATAATAACATAATAACATAATAGCATAATAACATAATAGCATAATAACATAATAGCATAATAACATAGCATAATAAGCATATTTAGTCAAGCATAAACCTAAAAATTTAGTCGAATTTAGATCAAAATAAAATTGTCGTCAAGAAAACGGCTGCTTCGATGGCTTCATATTTCTTAGTCGAGTTCCTTATTCCTTATTTTTACATTTTCTTGGTTAAGTGATTAAGGTGCTTGCCTTTATAATGCTCTGTCTTAGGAGACCCGGGTTCGATTCTCGGCACGGCCATCTTTCTGGCAAGTAGTGGGAGGGTATTCGGTTTTTTTCATTCGGTTCATTTCGGCAGCCTGTCTGGCCGCAATAGCCACCCCCTTACCTAGATCACCGTGAAATAACAGCACGTGTTCTTAATGCCTTATCCTTAATCCTACATAGAGCAGCTCAGCCTGTCTGTCAACTTTGACTTTAAAAAACCAAGTAATCTTTGTATTTTTTATGTCTATACCTAAACTATTATATGCTGTTAGATTTGCTATTCAATAAATAAATAAATTAACAAATGATATCCTACAAAAAATTCCCCAACAAAATCAACTTGATAATAAAGTAGACATAGACACAACATATAGGCAAGTCATAAACAATATAGAAGCTAAAAGCTTTTGTAATACGTCCAATTCAAATATGGAAAGCGACGCAATTATTCCTCTGCCCAGTTGTCATCAGTCGGGCAACCTTTGTTGTATTTATATTTTGTGTACACGTTTTGTGGCCCACGTAATCTACCTATCATGTTATCCGAGCATAATAACGTTTCGTTTACAAAAGGGATGTCACAAATAGAATTGTCATAATAATACACGTTTTCTGCCGCTGAAAATTCAATAGAGGACAGTTATGGAATCCATTAGCAGGGGGCTGTATTAAATGACACCACACCTTCGCATGAACGCCTTAGAAAGGTGTGGCCGTAACAAAAGTTTCGGACAGGTAAGTAAATGGTAACTCGTCTTATTCTTTGTAGCTATTGTTAGTATTACGTAATTATATATTCTCTTTGGACTCCCATGTTAAGGTAGTCAGACAGGCTGACGGTCCATTTGAGAACTGACTTTTGCTTCTGAGCTTTAAGTCCCTATATCATTCTCTGGGGAAGCTTTTGCCAGAACCAAATTTAAAATGAAATTTGGATGTTTTATTTTTATTTTATTTCTTACTAGCTGCTGCCCGCGACTTCGCCCGCGTAACTTTGTAAATTATATACTAAAATTTTCCTTGAGAACCACTCTATCCATTGATGAAAACAACATGAAAATCGGTGCAGTAGTTTTTGAGTTCATCGCGAACAGACAGACAAACAGATTGATGCGGCGGAGGACTTTGTTTTATAATAATATGCAGTGATGTTAAGGTCACTTAACGTCACATCAAGGTTCAGGCTCACTTGATGCTAACACTGGCAACGACACAGGGACTTTTTCATCCCTTATTCACTCATAGAAACATTATAACATGCTGTTATTTTACAGTGGTCCTCTGTAGTGGGGTGATTGGTGTCGCCGACGTGCTTCTAAAATGGCTACGAAACGCAGTGTGCCCTGAGTCAACTTTGAAAAGAGTTAAGGCAACCACTCCTTTATTAGGCTCGTCATAACTCTAATAAGACTTCTAGATTGTGTGAGAATACTAATTCGCAGTGACCAAGCGTGCCAGTTATATAGCCCATTATATAGGGTAGACGTTTGTTCATATAGCCTGATAGGTTGTGAACAGATCAACTTAATTAGATATTCTAGACGTAATTCATTAACTTGGTTTGTGTAAACCTGATATCATTGTTTGACTACGTGATTTCACGTAAACCAACTTTGGCCCTACATCCTACGGTGTGTGTACAATTATTTATTGGGCACATTACAAGGCATTTCGCATAATTTACATATTGTTATCTTAATATTACAAATGCGAAAGTGAGTTTGTTTGTTTATTACGCTTTCACGCCTTAACTACTCATTGTCAGTTACGGTGTGAGGTGTACAGTTCTTGAGAGATCATAAAAATAAAAATTCCAACGCCTGACAAAACTAAAACAGCTTATTGTATTATGATAATAGATATAGAGCATCTTGAGAATAAAAATTTTGCATTTTTCGTATTTATTATTTTTTATTTTTATTTTGATTACGAAATTGTTTTCTGTCTTGTTCTGTTCTGGTGATCGTCTTTTTAACATAGGGTAAATCCATTGTATCAGATTTGTAACTATACCTATGTCACGTCTTATGAGTATACATATAATTATAATATATGTGTGTGTATGTATTTTATTTAATATTTATTACATCGTTAAGGACATGGAAAGGTCTGAGTTATTTTTACTTCTTTCAGAGGCTTTAATGACAAAATGCTCAGTAATATAACCATAGAGCGCACGGCATTTAAATACTCTTTCGAATTAGTTAATTTAATTACACAAATGGAACTTGTAATCAAATTAATTACCAGCGGTAGAAATGAAACATTTAGATTAATTGACGAAAACGTGTGAGTAATTAAAAATTTAAAAAATTCTGTACCTAATAAAAATCACGCTATAAAGCTACTAAGAATCAATAAACATTTTTCCAACAGGACCTTTAATAACATACAGGGCGTCCCAAAACTATTCGACATAAAGGGAAAGTATGTACCTTAAATATCGTAGATAGGATATTTTGCTGAAAGAAGACTATGTTATTTTTAAAAGTTAGTAATACTGCATTCAAAGATTTTCTAAAAATAACGTCGTCGGCGGCAATAAATAAATATTCTTGAAATTTGAATCAAACATTTCACGTTATTCCTTTCGTACCATGTTACTTAAGAAGAATTATTATTTTTTGTCCATTCTTTCGATTGGCATCATAAAGATACGGGTGATTTATTTTTTCATATTTAAGTCGGATCGATTCCCAGACGAAGTAAGTAATTTTTAGCAAATCTTTGAATGCAGTATTAATAACTATTAAAAATAACATAAAGTCTTCTTTCAGCAACATATCCTATCTACGATATTTAAGGTACTTTCCCTTCATGTCGCATAGTCTTGGGACGCCCTGTATAAATCCAACGCAATCAAGCACGTATTAAAAACGCATTTTGGAAAATCTCACGTGAGATTGGGGGAGGAGTTGAACTAAATCTCACGACATCTCAAATGGGTGGGATGTGTAGAAAAATAGCCAAAAAGTCCTGTACTCAACGACGGGACATAATATATAAAAAGGTAGCAGAAAAGCTGAAATTTTACTTCATAGTAAGAACTACACTCATTTCATGAAATACTCGTATTTTAATAAATGAAAATATTATAACATTTCCAAATTGAACTCAAAAATCACTTACTTACCTTTTAAAAAAGTAAAGTGTAGTGTAACTAATAAAAAATCAACTTTATGTTAATGTCACATAGTTTATGTTGAAATAGAAATGCGGTTTTCTCTGTGTACCGCACGTCCCAAAGGTTCACAGCTCCCAACCGCAAGGATCAACAAGGGGAGGCCACTTTATACCTACTTGTTTAGACGCCCGTTGGATCATGAAGTCTAAATTTATGCGACATAAAAATAAACATTTAACAATACCTTAATAATTAAAAATATATATATTTAGCTTAGCTTTGAACTTTAAATTTGTGCTTTAGTTTAATTTTAGGTAATTTATGAACAAAATATTTTATTTATGGTGTATAATATGTCAGTAAAATGAAGTGTAAATATTAAAAAAAAGCCGTAACAACGGGCCATAAATTCTTGAAAGGAACAGGAAAGGAAATGTTTAAACATTGGAATTATATATTTTTCACTTTCTTAACTATAGACATTTTTATTTATTTGCATACCAATGTTTTTTTGTTTATATTTCTAAAATCTATAATGTTTTGATATTTCATTTCTTAAGTGTAATATCTTTTTTATGTATTACATCTATTTTGTTACTATGATTATGTTTGAATGTTTAACAGATTTGGAAAACATTAGAAACTTACTAAAATGTTTGACACTTTGGAGCCTAACATCTATTTGGAATTTACTACTCCATCAATGTCTTAGATGGCGGTAAGAGTCAGTTCTAGACAACCCTGAAGAATTATTGGGGCAATTTTTAATAAATCCGCTGTAAATATCTAGTAATTTATTTATTACATTTAAGGAAAGTGTTCTTTATACATTTAGTGTTTCTCAACAGAATTTCGTACAGGAAATGTACTAGATGCAATAAAGTCTTAAATGTCTTTCCAATTCAGTGAAATTTGAAATGCATATTACGACTTGAACACAACGGACATTCTCTGAACACAAATGCATTTTCCGTTATCTTGTATTCCTAGTTTGTTTATACAGTGTTCTACTTTGAATGTAAATAATAATAGAAATGGATCAATATCGAAATCAAATATAAATACCGATACAATATAAACTTTTAGAACATTCATCGTACAAGCTTCAATAATTGTGACGCCCAAGGCGGGTCCATGGGGAAATGAGTTTTAAAAGCATCGAGAATACTTAAATTTTTTATAATTTCTGCCTTCATTCGAATGGTTTGAAAAATGCAGTTTCGATTGTACAAATGATTCAGTTCCTTTCATTTTTAGTAGGAAAAATATGATACGCATTAGTGAAAACGAATAAGAATAATTTTGATTTGGATTATTGTTAATTTGAAGTTAATTAAAATTCTTTAGCAATTTTCTATTATTTAATTTAAATTAATTTAAAATGAAATTGGAAATTGCAGCAGTGCATTTTCGCATCAAAATATACCTCGAAATCTAGAAGAGCTTAGTACTAAAAGACACGTTGATAGCGACTTATTTTTATACCATTTAAAGTGGTTATAGTTCCTAAACAATGTCAAAATATAGGTTTACATACCTACTAAATAATTTATTGTGCTATTTCAACGGCTTGATATTACACGCTGAAACCGTAGGGTTAACAGAGATTTCCGTGACATTTATTAATGCCGAGGATTTTCACACATAAACTTGATATTCAAACTTGTAGTTTATTTTATGAGACGCGACGCAATTCGCTTCGTGTGGTTGTGGAAACAATATATTGTATGTTGCAAGCCAATTGTGGGCCAATGAGCAATTATTGAGACGCAACATGTGACGTTTGAGACTCTCATCGTGAAATATGACGCTTCTTTTTTTTCATTCAAGGTTTAATCATACCTCCTAAGTACAGTAATAAATTATTAAATAATTTCAACAACTTTGGTATTTCAATCGGTTTCTTTACCGACAACATCAGCGTGACAGACTGACAGAGCAGTCTGAAGGTGTCGGGCGCGAGCCTGATAGACTTCCGCTGTATCGCCAATTTCTTCTATTGGGGCCTGCAGCTGTTATATGTAAGACTAGCTGGCGCCCGCGACTCCGTCCGCGTTGAAAAAGAAAAAGTAGCCTATCTTGTGTCCCGTACGTCTAAATGTTTATCTACCAAGTTTCATGAAAATCAGTTAATTCGTTTAAGAACATACATACATACATACATACATACATACATACATACATACATACATACATACATACATACATACATACATACATACATACATACATACATACATACATACATACAGAAAAAAATTCTAAAAATCGTCAATTTAGTTTCAGTATCATGTATAGAGCCTATAAACACGATATTTCTGAAAACAAAGTAACTTACTCCATGACCAACCCTTACAGATTTATTATTAGTATTGATTGATAACATAAAAGATGTAAGGCCTCGTCTTCTCCTAAGTAGCGGTACGGGATATTCTCAAACCTTGTGCGAATTGCCCTTTTATGAGAAAAAGGTCAACGAAAGCGGTTATCTGGTCTATTGCGTTGCATTCTTTAGGGCGCTGTTACTGTAAATGGTTACTATTAAGGTAGGTAAGATACAGAAGATATAGATAAGAAGACAGTGCAAGAAAAAATAGTGAATAATGTGTATTTACTTTTTGAAAATAAGTAATACTTTTTATCTTTCATCAATATTACTCGTGAGAGGACGTTTTGAAATTAAAACTTTCTCTTAAATCTTGATGTAAGTCGAGCCAGCTATTCTCTTAATGTGTTTTTAATATTATTTTAATTATTCTCTCAAAGTAAAGAGTTATTTCAGAGTGGATTTTTAAATTAATAAATGAGACACATTGTCTTGCTTTACCATTAACTAAATTCATGATTAATGTTTGATATTAGGTTAGCAACATCTTTGTTCGTGGAAGCGAATGGAATGTTATCGATTCCGACCCTAACCATAACAGGGGTAGGAACACAATTAATGAATTGGGTTTTATAAAGAATAGATCAATATGACCTCTAGTAAGTAGGCCACACTTAAAACAATTGAATCTGTATCGACCTAAAAATATGAAACGGAGGCTCTATAAATGTAAAGTTTGCAAAGTATATTTGTAAAACGATTTCGTCATTTTTTTTATTCGTTCTACACATCCAGGACTTAGTGTTTGACGAAAACTTCATTTAAGACTAGCTTTTGCCAGAGCGTTCTTCTGCGTTCTTTTCTTTAAGTGTTAAAAAACATTTATTCAATCTTTGATATTTTTTCTTTAAATGATCCCTCGAGAACTGTACTTTTCAAATAAAAAAATAAAAAATAGTTTTCCCTATACATAAAGAATTTAAGTTATGCCTACGAAATGTATGCATGTAAATAATTCACAAGTTACTGAGGTTACGGATCAGGCTTTTACCGAATTTACATTTCATGCAGAATAAAAGGGAGGCCTTGAGAAAAATAAAGAAAAAAAAACCTCGTTATTGTTGCCACTTTTGTTTGGCGGCGTTTTGTGAGAAATTCTACCTTTCTATCGATCGATTCCTTTAAATAGATGTAGGCTGTTGACAGGATTTGGAGTCAACGGGTTAAATCGGTATTGTACTAATACACAAAGCAGGGTAAGTTATTCATAAGGAGCTATAAATTTTATAGGTAGGCATATACTTGATCCGCCCCACAGTGATTGATTGTAAATTGACTACAAACTAAACGTATAACCTTTTCCAAAATAATCATTTACTTACAAATTACACACTATAATTTTAATTGCTTATGAAAACATTTTTTCCTTTTCTAATTGTAACTTTAAAAGAATATGATTAGTTTACATGAAACTGCCTTCTTTCTTGTGAACTGGAAAAAATTAAAAAAAACTAAACTGTATAGGTAGTAAGTAGTTCAGTTAACAATAAATATCGTCTTACTAAACTTCAATAGATAGTGTTAAGAATGGCTTTGTTATTGAAATAAAAACAAATTGTCAATCTTATCACTGTCGTTAGCGAGTTAGCAATCTTAATGATGTTATCTGATATAATCAATACTAATAATAAATCTGTAAGTATAAGTATTGTATGTATGTATGTATGTATGTATGTATGTATGTATGTTCCTCCATAACTCTTAAACGAATTAACTGATTTTCATGAAACTTGGTACATAAACATTTGGACGTACGGGACACAGGATAGGCTACTTTTTTCTTTTTCAACGCGGACGAAGTCGCGGGGACCAGCTAGTTAGTTATAAGGGTATTATCGATAAATATTATTCAAAATTTATTGGTACAGAAATAGTCTTTGCAATTCAAATACTTGTATATTGAAAAATATATTTATACTACATCAAAGCATTGAGGTAAGCCCCCAAAGCAATTCATTAAATAAGAGGAGATGATCTCCGTTGGATCTAAAACGAGTCGGTATCTAAAATCCCTCAGTAACGGGCCATAACAATCATAGGTAGGTTAAAGTAAGCGGGGTGATATTAGCTAATGAAAATCGATATACATTATGTATTCCGGGGGCCAGCTCTCTCACTTATGCCTAATTTGCATTGGAACCGTCTTTAAGCCATTATTAATAATGCCCCTCATAAATATTAGGCTTAGTAAACTATAGATTTCCTACTTAAATTCAATTTCATTTTCATTTTGTGTAATGGTTTTCACACAATTTATGAATTAAATAAAAATTCATTCATTTTTTGAGCTATTTTCTACGGGAATAATATATGTGTACTCATGATTTTTATGCTTGGTATGTTTACTCGTGTACTCATAATTGTCATATTTCAATGTATTTTTTAAATGGTTTAATTACTATTTAAAAATCATATGTTAATCAGTGTCGATATAAATATTAAATTTGCAGTATATTTAAAAAATTACAGGACTAATTAAGAAGGGAAATATATTTAAAATTTGATGGAGTTAAGAACAATTTTTGGGTCAAATGTAGATTTATTAAATGGGGTGAATTTGTCGGACAATAAATAAGTCACGTACGTTTCGTAAGAAAAATCGCTTTGGACGCTTGTAGACTGATATATTATGTGAATGAAATGAAAGTAGGTACTCAAATTAAAGTGTACAAAAATGAATTCAGACGAAAATTCGGTTAGCGATGTTTGCGAGCGAGCTCACTGAAAAGTAATACAAACTAATGCACCTGTAATGGGTATGAGTGTAGCACGTTAACCGAATTTGTAGTGCCACAGTACTGTATCAGTAGGTTAGTGAAAATATGAAAAATAAACTCCTGTCGTATATATGTATATTACCTAATTTATACCTAAAAGTATACCTAATTTTTATGTTAAGGTCGACAGGCAGGCTGTCGGTCCACATGATTGTAGGTGGCTACCGTCGCCAATAACAGAAGGAAAGAATCCCATATGTATAAGCAAGCGACCATAGAAGGATTAAGTATAAAGAAGGGATGGTTTTTTTTTACAAAAGCAGCAGCACCTCAACAGTGTAAATTCTGAACAGATTGCAGCCGACCCAATTTTAATTCTTACTTAGATGTTTAATTTCATACTGGCACAAAAAAGAAACATTTAACCTAAATATTAGCTAATATTAACTTAAGGCCTCATACAATTTATCATTCAGAATATTCTCGATCCACTCATATTTTAAATTGGATGCGATTGCGTAGTGTTTACTATGAAAATGTTACCTTTCAAACCGAAGTTGTTGCACGAGAAATTGATATTTTCTTGTGTTTGCTTGTGCAATATTTAATATTAAAACAGAAAAGTCTCAGTTTTCTGCTAATAAACTTATTGGTATGTATAAACCAAGCAGTATTATTGTATTGCATATTTAATGTATTATTCAATTATTTTGAAAAATTTCTATTAAAATAAATTGTAGACTTTGTTTTCATCACGGCGCACGGCGAATTTTGAAATATTTTTCACACTAATGGAAATAATGAGAAATAGTAAAATGAAATAATGCATAAGTGCCATAAATGGTATTATCGAACCTTAAACTATTGTACAGTAAACACTCAAGTACGAATTTCAAAGTAAATTTTTCATAGATAAAACCTGGAAAATATTAGACAAATGCAATTTCTAGCTCGGATGGCACTTGAACGAAAACTGAAAGAGAAAATCCAAGGCTATTTCTAGTTCTACCAACGAATAGTGTCTCTGACACGTGATTGCACGAAGGACTGCCATTACTTACCTAAGGCATACATTGTACAGATATATGGCCTATTTAATTTATGATATTGTTTAAAAAAATTCAACAATAAAATTAATGCTTTATTATATAATTAATATTTCTATGAGAGAACAGATATAGGATATAATATGAGTTTTGAGTTAAGATTTAAAAAGTGTGTTTATTTTTTAAGAACATAACTTAAATAAAAAAGTTTTTTCTAAATTTACATGCTTCTTTCTTCATTCTTATTTGCAAGTAAGTATGTTACAGTTTGTTAAAACATCGTTATTTCTGATGCCTCGTACAACCGTACTTGATACAATCTATGCGAAGAATATTATCAAAATTGAAATTTTGAAATGTATCGACTACTAACGGCGATGGTGAAAGCCAGTGCCGTATTAGCCATATAGTAGGAGGCAGCAAATGCTACGGGCTCCGCGCTTGTGCCCAAAAAACAAAAAGTGAGCGCCTAACCATGCTGCAATATGTAGGAACCGTATTCCGTAGTTTTAGTTCCGAGCTGACATTTCAAACATTATGGACATTCTAACATTTCACATTCAAAACATCAACTGCCACAATACAATAGCTTTTGGTAGGACGTCTGTAGGATAATAGTGGTTAGGGAGCCCACGATGCTAAATGTATAGTCACTCGAGCGTCGTAGGGACTTATTGGACTTTGAAGATTGGATGGTAAGAAGAAAAAAAGGTTATATGAAGTTTTTCATTTCAGCGGTGGGGTGAGCGTCTACAGGCGTTTAAAATTTTGTAGGCGCTGTATTTTAAAAAATCCTCCATATAATCGTCAGATTAAGAATCAGCACGATCAGGACTTTAGGCTGAACCGTCTGTATGAAAATCTGACGCGCTCGAGTATTACAAAATGAGAATCGTCAAAAATATTTTTTGCATTTTCAAAAAGCTGCCACGAGCTTGCGTTACATCCGAATCGTTTGAATTTTAAATGGGAGCTTAGTTTAGGTTCACCTAACATCCCCTCTGAAAATCTGACGCGCTCGAGTTGTATTTAAAATTTTACCCCCACCCCCGCCAACCCCACCAACCAAATCGTCAGTGACTCGAGTGATGTGCTCGAGTGACTCCAGAAATCGCCTCTTGGGCTCCCCAACTATTTCAATAAAAGTGACGATTGAATGAAAGAACGGTGGGTGTAGTTGCTAGCTTGCTGCAGTCTGCTGCCCAAGTGCAGCTTTTTAACCTTGTAAATTAGGTTTATGAGCGAATTTATCCGCCTAGTAAAAAAAAACCAAAATAAGTAGTTTACTGTTTCCGCCCGGGATCGAACCGGGGGCCTTCTGCGTGTTAGGCAGATGTGATAACCGCTACACCACGGAAACTTAACAGCAACGGTTGAAAGTAAAAGTAATACTATAAACGCAGCATTAAAATAAATCTGTATCTTTACCAAGTTGTCAATTTTTCATCTATACTATTACTATTACATAAAGCTAAAGAGTTTGTTTGTTTGTTTGGTTGTACGCGCTAATCTCAGGAACTACTGGTTTGAATTGAAAAAATCTTTTTGTGTTGGATAGTCCATTTATCGAGGAAGGCTTTAGGCCTCTCGCTAGAGAGTATATATGTTCCTTGCTTTAGGTTATACAACATTTTGAACGCGGACAAAGTCGCGAGCACCAGCTAGTATCAATACTGTAATGTAGTAAATCTGTAATTTTATGTATGTATGTTCCTCCATAACTTAAACGAATAAACTGATTTTCATGAAACTTGGTAGATAAACGTTTAGATGCACGGGACACAGGATAGGCTACTTTTTTCTTTTTCAACGTGGACGAAATCGCAGGCTGGCAGCTAGTTACATAATAATTAAAGTAAGCAATAATTAGTTACTACTGTGACAAAAGGGTTAAAATATTGCTTTGACGTCACCGTTGACCTTTCACGCAAAACTATGGACAGCACACGCGACATCACTTTTTATCCCCAATGCAATAAATATCAATTTCGCAGAACAACTGAAACCCGAACATGCTCGTAAGGCAAAAAAGACAATAGAAAGTTAAGCAGACAATCTGCTCCACCTTAAAACACAGTAAACTTAGGTCAATCACTGAACAATCTCCATATAAAATTATTGACAAAACATCTTTTACTTAGTGAAGTGAATATTATATTAATAATTTGTTTTCGTGTTAAGATAATAAATGCACAAAAAATCTCACAATAGGGGAATAATATGTGGCTTTATGGGTTTAACTGTGAAACCAAAATTTTTGACTAACGTAACAAAGAATTTGTTATAACAAAGAATCAGATATATTTTTAAGGAAATATCCATAAACATTACCTACTGCTTTAGTTCTGTTGTGCTTAAACGCAAGACAATGGTGATAAATCGCTACAACGACATTTTTATTGGCACCCTAATAAATTACATTAGCAAATTCCTGGCAGAAACAAGTTGGGAATTGGTCAGCGATTTACTATTGGGCTACGACCCTTAGTGATTTTTTACCCTTGATTGTTGATGCCATTTTCAGGTCAGAGTTGATCGGAATATAATATACATGACATGAGATATACGACATAGTATAATTTTAAGTCGCTTTCCGCCTTTATCTGTATAGCCGCTCCTATATCCGGTATATATTATATGAAATAAAGCTAATTGCAAACTAGCAATCGCCGATGGCTTTCTTTGTTTACTTTTTTAATCTAAAGTCTGTATATATCACGTTCCGGTAAATCATTTGTATACTCGAAATTTATTGTTTTATTTTAACCCAATATTTCATTAAGTAACATTTAAGTACGCTTTTAAGAACTATAAGCTGCAGAGCCTGGCAAATAGACACAAAATAGACTTCATGTGTTCATACCGCCTTCCTTTTTCCTCTATCCTCTATAAATAAAAATAAAAAGCATTTCCAATTTTAGTGCAGAATTTACTTTTTCATATTGCCAGTAACTGTACTCGTAAGTGTAGTGTTTTATGAGATTCTTTTCAAAACGAAGTGTAATTTTCCTTCCTTTTGTTAAGCCATATTGGTATCAAAAAAGTCAATTACGCGTGAGCTAGACGGTTCCGATTTTGAAGAAAGTCTTTACTTAGGACAAGAGCGTATTGGCTTTTGAAAGGAAGCGTAGTAAGGGCGCGATCGAAACCCTTTGTGTTAGATTGCTACCCTCAAAGTAAACACCAAATCTACATATTGTATAGAATGGAAATTTTATTATGGTTCGTATTTGTGTGGATCACGTCAAATAAAATGTATGACTGAATAACAATTGTTGCTTTTGCTATGCCTGGTATAAACCACTTTAAAAAAATGAAAATTGAAAAATTAGAGAACTGTCATATACTTAATTTCACTTTAAAGTTTGACAAAAAACATTAAGAATTTGTCTATAGAAATGTGAATATTTTTATTCTAAATAAATCAATAAATATTCGTAACAAAACTAAATCGTTGCCATGTTTAATCACACATTATTGTGTAGTCTGAAACAAATAAGTCATCATAATTTTTTCATATTTATATTTTTATTTTATATTATACTGGCAGGGCGCACTGCCTTTCGCAGCATTTCGGCAGCCACAACGGAGGCAGTAAGTACCTCTTACAGAAGATGAGAAGACCACCGTAAAGAATAGCATGCATGCTGTTGTGTTCCAGTGAATGAGTAAGGGTTCTAGAGCCAATTTTTCGACCTATTCCTAATTCCTATCCTTAATTTTACTATGGTTGGCAACGAAATTGGAGAGCCTCTGGGCGTTGCTATTTGTCATAGGCGACGGTAGCCTCCTACTAAAAAATCTACGTTGAGAAGTCATCGGCGTATAAATATTTGCACAAGACTAAACCTACCTTGTGTTGCAAAGTAGGTATCATACTCGTAATAAACACGTCTCATCGCGTGTAGTTTAAGACAGATATGTGTGAAAGTGAGCCGAGGTCGGCATGGCAGCGAGCCAAGTGATCATCTCCGAATGCTCGACGAATCTCTGCTGAGCGGCAAATACCTACAGCCGATTTACGAATTGCCACCCGTACTTACTATAGACAAGTGTAAGTTTCCCAGGAAATTGCCACTTCGTAATATTGAATAATATTATATATCTTGAGTAGTTTTTGTTCAATAATTTTGTTACAATAGGTACTCTGACCCGGCAGAATGTCAAAAACTATTAGACTCTGGGCTGTTTTCCTGCACTCTTTCGGCCAAGGCTAAGTTCCAGTGGGTACTCTATTCGAGCATTTCGGGCGACCTGTCAGAGCTAATTATGCTCAGCCTTGCCATATTTTTTCTAGTTTGAATCGGTCAAATATTGGCCAGCTGTCAAATGTGACAGCTTTTATGTCCAATGGTGCGTCCGCCTAAAAAATATGGCTCTCAAACTCAAATTCTGACAGTAGCTATTATCGGTCGTTCCAGCACCGTCCAACAAAGATCGTGCAATATAATTTGTCCAAAGGACTGCTAGAACACAGACGTATGGCAGATTTCAATAATGATGTGTTTGACGTCAATATTTAATTGAAATTTTTGTATTGACACCTAGGAACCTTCTAAAAAAATATGGAAAAAAGAAAAAAAATATGGAAAAAAGAAAAATAGATACGACAAACCTTAACAAGAGTTTTCAGTCATTTCACAGTAGGTATAGTACTTTTCACTACAGTTATTTCCAACAGTTACCTTGCCTAGTAGGGTTCAGAGGCCGTAATGAGCATTGTTAACCTCACCCGCGTATATTTAGAGGTCAATTGCTCCGTTAAAACCTCACAAGTAATCCCAATTATGTTCTCCACTAGACTACTGCCACAATTACCGGAGTGCAGGTGGGGATGTTTTATGTAACCCACTTTCGATTAAATGCTACCGCTAATGAATAACTTCAAGTACATTAGCATTATTACAGAACTAACATTAAATTGCTATTTTATGTGACAGAACTTTAAGGTGGGAAACTTTATTTTTACTAGTAACACTATGTTAATCTCTTAAAATAACTAAGTGGACTCAATTTGAACAATTGAAACTTAATAAGACATGATATTAATCGACAAATTTGGTTTTTATTGGTAATAAAAAAAAATTCAATAGATTTTAATTTATAAACGCTATAAATATTGCCATGTAGTTTCGTAGAACAGAACTATATTAGAAAATTAGTTTTTTTTACCTATCTTTTCTAATAGGTTATTTTTTATATGTTAAATCTAGACCTACGGGTGGTACTACCTTAGTACATGAGCTTTATAGAGATACGATTATTATAATCCGCTAAATTTTGATGGATTTTTCATTATGTGTAGGATTTTAATGAATAATATTTGTAACTCGGTTTTAGCTTTTTAACCTCGAAATCGCTTAGAGTTTCTTTATCGAAGAGTAAATGCTTTTTCAATGTTTTTTCTCAGATTAAAAATTTCGGCAAAATAATCTGTTTCATATCAATTTTATTTATCAGCATATAATAATTTCCAGTATGAAGCTTGAGTGAATATAAAAGCACTTAACCGCAATAATTTGTTGGTCGCAAAATTTAACTGAGTGTTTAATCGTGCATCCGTTCACTGTATCAAATAAATCTTTTTTGTTTCAATATTATCATTATTTGTTAAATTTATGAGCATTCCCATATTTTTCACATATTTCATGCACTTTAACACCCATCATAATTAAGATATTATATTTTTTATTTAAACTTTGTGGCAGATGGTTAACGTCGTTGTCTGTTCACAAATGGTCTGCCAACATTAATAGGAAAAAGAAAAGTATTATACCTCCATGGGAATAGAGAAGTTGGCTATTTAATTATTTATTTTATTGGATTCAATTTAAGTATATTAATGTCCTCTATGAACTCAAACACCGCTCAACCGATTTTAATTCGGTTTTCACTTATGGAAATAGGGACGAACGAGGAAGGTTTGTGTATATAACAAATTACATCCCGGGCGAAGCCGAGAATGGGTCACTAGTAATCTAATAATAGGTAAAGAAATATCAGTTCAGTAACCTTGTCTTATTTGTTTGTGGACTTTTTCTTTCTTGTTCACTAGCTATTGGCGAGTTATAATAGTGTAAAAACATGGAAACATTTAGTTTTTCTTCAGCTTTTGAAATGTTTAAGTATGATCGAATTTCTACCAGAGGGCAAACACTGATATCTGGCTTTTATCAGTATACAAGACAATATTATTAGCAAATTTTACGTTATTCGTAAAATAATTATTGGTTGTAAATTGCTATATATATTAATTACCTAGCTAGCTGAACCCGAACACGCTTCGCTGTAGCGTTGGACCTTTGGAATAAAAAAATATATAAAAATACTCCATCGGCTAGTTTTCAGATTTCGTATATATTCGTATACAGAACATTATTTTTTATAACAAATAAAGATTACATAATATAGTGCTTCTGATCCTGGTAATATAAGTAGCTGCATAATATAGGTAGCTGAAAATTATACCAAATTTATGTGACCAGTCTAAAATTTTGTGCACCTGGAATTTTTTTTTAATAACTTAATTTGAAAGAGTAGCAATAGTTGTTCTAATTGAAACTTAACTTACAGTACCAGTACATACATACACATTTTGACATGACTTTAGTTTATTGTGGAACTATAACTATTAATAACCCACTGATACATACAATGATCGCGATAGACACATAAATTACAAACGGTGGTCGTAAATGTGAATATTTGTTGAACATTCGAGTGCACGTATCTGTAACCGTATTTATGTGTTCAACGTGAGACTAATTAAGGCCGCAGTGTATACTGAACAGGTTGTATTATCCCCCGAGGGAAGAGTTGGCAATTTCCCTAACAGCTAGTTAGGGCCATACGCCCAAGCCCAAGTATATACTTATGGGGAGTTGCTATTTCTAAATCACACTAAGTGAAGACATCTTTCTTAATATATGTTAACTGACTTCTTCCTTTAAGAAAAGTTAAAGCGAAGTCTATATCACCTCTCTACAAGGATTAACCTACATCTTGCCAAATGTCATCGAAATCGATCCAGTAATGAAGATTTTAGAGAAGAATTACTATAGTATTTACAATATCGGTACAGTATACCGGATGTAATTTACTGCCCAAAACTTGGACGATTAATGTAATTACTTTTACTTAGTAATAAATGAGATTATATTATTTCAATATTAATCCTATCTGTTTACAGCAACTTCGGTAAGATCTTGTTATTACTTGTTTCTTACATACCGAATAATTTCAAACAGAATTTAAATTCACGAGAAAGAGTGAGAGTTTCGGGGGTAACTTATCTGAGCGTTCTTGTAATTGTAATACACGTGCAAAGTTAAATAAGATATAAACTTTGTTCAGTCAATGACATTTAAACGAGACGGTTTGTAACGCTAAATTATAATAACTTTTTTTTCTGAAAAAAAGTAAATTTTTGTGTTTTGTTTCTTTTTTAGATTCTATGAAGACAGTATGACAGAGCAGGCTGACAGAGACCTTTACATGAAAAAAATATATGTAAAAATGGTACAATTTATACAGTAATGGTGTTTGACATTAAACAGAATTATTTCGGCGTCAATTTCCTTAAAGGGGATGAGAAGTGATAGGACAGGCATTTAAGCGAAATTTACATCGAAAATTTCATTGGCTCCGAAGATACGACTTTGATGGATCATCGCAGTATAACATCGGGCACTATTTGGGAAGTTGTCACGGTTTTAAGTGGTGCTCAGATTTATTGAGCGGAGCGGTGACGGAACGGAGTGGGAGGAGTTGAATGGATTGTCTCTTAAATTGTTTCCAACTGAAAGGGGACAATGATGATTGTCCAATTTCAGATAGTGTATTTAATAAATAACTTTTTAAGTCAGTACTAGTGTAGTGCTCACTGAAAATATACATTTTCATGGCGACTAGTGTTGGATCCCTGTTTGATATCTACCTGAAATAAAAATAATCAATAAAAAAAAAACAATATTCATGTATGGAAATGAAATAACATGTTTGTATAAACTACAGGCTCAAATCAGTTTAAGTAACTAAGTAAATGTGATAATAGGAAAACCATCTTAAGCCCTGTTCTTAATTAAAGAAGAGCGGCAGACTGCATAAGTGATATTGAAACTGCAAGAAGCGCCAGCTTCATTACCATTAGCAAGAGGTTAATTAACAACTTACATTAGAACAGGAAGCTTTGTTCAAGCAGCTTAACTGCATTTCATTTTGTAGTCAAGTTTATGCGACGTCTGTGTAGTTAGAACTGCGAGAGGGATTAGAAGCATTGGAATAAAAAAAATGCTGCAGATGACTCCGGTGGTCTATTACTATTAGAATGTCAATTGATCAAGTTTAAATCGAATAAAAAATGTTATGTAATGTTGTAATGTTTATTATGGAAATTATGGAAAAAACATACGCTTGAGAATTTCTTCTTATAAGGCTCTTGTGATGTGATGGTGGCAAAATTAATACAATTTAATTTTAAGTCACTATCTCAGCCGTAGTAAATCAACTGGCTGACATAGGCCATAGTTTTCCAACAGGATCGGTCAGAAGCAGCCCGGATGCGGTGTCGACCCGCGGCCCTTATTCGATTGTCGGTCCACCT
Organism: Synanthedon formicaeformis; assembly: GCA_945859745.1. NCBI lineage: Eukaryota > Metazoa > Arthropoda > Insecta > Lepidoptera > Sesiidae > Synanthedon > Synanthedon formicaeformis. The sequence continues at coordinate 3,090,997 of OX243963.1, forward strand.
TTTGAGTCGGCGGTTCGACCTTGTGAGTCCTACGGTGTCCTGCCCGTTACCACTTCATCTTACTAATCTACTGGGTTATATTGGTAACATTCGTTTGTCTACGAATCACCTCATATCTGAACCGATCTCGTAACCCCGAGCGTTGCCCTCGTCATAGTTTGTTGAGTTTGAGGCGTATACTACGTTTCAGCGCCATATTTCATTACTGGCAAATACATTGGCCAAAAAAATTTTCTGTTTAGCAAAGTCTCGAGTTTAGCACAAAAGCAAAACTTACTAGTACTGGGGTATATTATGTATTTCTATTCTAACATTGAGGATTTCGTTAAAATGTAAGTACATTCATGTAACAATAAAAAGGTAATTAATTTTTCAGGTTCTTGTAAGTTACCTTTTGACGTTTTACATTTCAAACCTAACTACATAGGTGGTACTGTTGTATGAGAATTAACTTTAGACCAGAAAATTCAAAAAATTTGCATATAGATTTTCCGTTTCTAATACGGCACCAGAAACCTTAATTATTTTCTTTACGAAATCAATTCACGCTAGGGAAATTATCGGAAAAAGATTACCTAAATTGACAAAGAAAATATATTTATGTACAATAATTAACCTATCAGACATCGTGGGAAGATTCTTTTGTGGAACAAATGTTTTTGTCGTGTATAGAGATCAAATAAACAAACATATTTGGGACAGAACTGAAGCAATTTTATTGCTGAACTTGCTGATATAGCGCATGTGAAATGGATGAGTTACCGTTACAAAGTTATGTGTTTTATATGAGAGCGTGTATTTTTCGATGCGCGAAACGTGACTTGTAGTGACTCGTTTTAGGGCACACAATAAAGGGATGAATAAGTCCGATGGTGGCAATGCTTATTTCACTGTCATGACCTTTATAACATTATTTTATGAGGGAACAAAAATCAGAATAAAGTTGGACGTTATTTCCGTTATTGGACTGGGAAAAAGACTCGAAGTTTGCTATCAAACCTTTCAACCAATAACTTCTCTTTCTGATTTCCTTAGAGACAAAAGCCTCAGGGAAACTAAAATTACTAACTTTGACTCCTAACAATGTGAAGTGATGCGTCTTCGAGATTGCGTGAAAATAGAGGATGCGGGCTGTGGCTAATCGTGACATTTTGCAGGCTATTTGACTAGCTTAGGCTTTGGAGGCCTATCGCAGATACACTGGCCATAATTAAATAGTAAAATGTGCCGTGTATGTATAGGTATGACAATTCATAAAGAACAACTAATTCAGTTAATTTTAAATTTAAAGAAACAGATTAATGTTTTAAATGAGAAATAAGTCATCAAAACCCATCTGTTCGTACGCAACAAATGGAATCAAACAATTATGCAAATGAAGGCTGGTGAAATGAGAATGCAAATCGTGATGTATTTCGTTGTTATTGCAGGTGCATGTAAGAGTAAATGTAGGATTTTATTCTATATGACATGCAATCGAAGGATTTTATGTATTACACCTAATAATTTATGTAATTTAAATTATTTTTTTAGTCATTCGGTAAAAAACATTTCAAAGCTAAAAACTTAAAATTCCTGGAAATTTTAAGTATAATACTGAAAATATCGTTAGACAAATAAAGTAAAAACAGATTTTTTCATAAGTTTGAAAGAGTTTTCTTAAAATCTGTTTTCAGAGAGAAGTAATGATATAAGGAACTCCGTTTCATAAGTGTCATAAAGGATAAGTTGCAAAGCGTCAAAGAAAAGCTCGAGGCGGTAAAAACCAGATAAATATGGAAAGACTTATGAAGGTGAATGCAGGAAATACGTTGCGCTGTTAGAAAATAGTTAAGTAGAAATGTCGGGCGTTCCTTGCTGTTTAAAAAGAAGATTTATAATTCCAGCTTGTGATAACTAATGAGTTTCAATGTTGTGGTGGTCTACTAATGAAAAAGTTTTAGTTTGAGGTAAAAGTGACTACGTTATTCTCGATATACTTATTAGTATGTAACTTAGATTTGAAATTGCGACTGGGTTAGAATTTTTTTCAACATGTTTAAAATACATAACTCGTATTTTGGCTTATTGCCAATATGATTAAGCGCCTCTTTCACAAACGTCAAGCAGGCCAAACTGTTATTTAAAGTCACCGGTAACCGGGGATAATGGAGCTGATATACCTTTGTTTGTACGGTAAACGTGCAGAACATTAAATAGAAAATAATAATAAAAAATCGGCTATCGAATGATGCAGTAAACCGAGTGCATAATTCAATATAACAGAAAATGATTTCTAATAGTAACATATATATATATTATAGTTTGTGAACGAGGCTCTAAGTCTCAAAATACTTAACATTTGAGCTTAATTCGTACGCCTGCAATTGTTTCTGGAAATTAATACACAAACCTTCTTAGTTTATCACTATTTATATTAATGAAAATCATATCAAAATACGTTGGATGGTTTATAGGAAGTTAGCGTAGAAACAGACACAAGCGGACGGTAGCCACCCACCATCAGATGGAACTCAGCCTGTCTGTCGATCTTTAACATAACATTTAAAAAAAACCATATTCTGAATATATTTTTCTATTAGCCAGTGCGTGTCCCAATGATTCACCTCAAATCTATTTTGTTCTATTTTTGTACATTTTGTATTTATTGTCCATTTTGTAAGTGATAAGCCAAACAGCGTTGAAGTTCCTTTGGGACTCATAATGACTCCACGGAGTTCCGCCTAAGTCCATTACCTAATTATTTTATTTAATTATACTGCAATGGTAATTTATTATAAAAAGCAACGATGTATGACTTCAGTTATCTTCCTTTGATATTTTAATAAACGACTATAATCAATAAAATATGTGTACTACTTTAGCAATGTCGTTAAAAATCGTCATACTTAACTATAGATGAATACAAAGATACACACATGTACAAATAAACAGACACACCCGATAAACTTACAACACCCCGTTTTTGCATCGGGCATCGGAGATTAAAAACGAGGCGGAGTAAAGCGTTGGTCTCTTGATCGAAACGTACAACGCTGCGGCAAAATTAAGTAATTTAAGTTAACAGGTCAAGACCAAGTTCCAGCTTCCAAGATTTGCCATGACGGTCGCCATCTAACGTAGAGAAATAGATAGAATAGATTGGACGATTAACCTCTCAGTGCCTCAACAGGAGAACAAAACAAATCAAAACAAGAGTGATAATTTTAAGCAAATGTAGAAACAAATAAATTCTACTTTGGGCCTCTTTCACCAACTACAAGTAAAGTACTTACTTTTAGAAATCATTTTCTGTTTTATTGAATTATGCACTCGGTTTACTGCATCATTCGATAGGCGAATTTTTATTATTATTTTCTTTTTAATGTTTGGGACGTTTACCGTACAAACAAAGGTATATCAGCTCCATTATCCACGGTTACCGGTGACTTTAAATGACAGTTAGCCTACTTGACAGTTGGTGAAAGAGGCGCTTAATATTTTATTAAATAACTAGCTGGCGCCCGCGACTTCGTCCGCGTTGAAAAAGAAAAAAGGAGCCTATCCTGTCCCGTACGTCTGAATGTTTATCTACCGAGTTTCATGAAAATCAGTTGATTCCTTTAAGAGTTATGGATGAACATACATACTTACATACATACATACATACATACATACATACATACATACATACATACATACATACAATACCTACATTTACAGATTTATTATTAGTATTGATGATAATATTGGTGAATAAAACTTTTAATTCCTACAAACGAATAAATAAATCATAATCATTGTAGCGGTAGAAATATGCGTTGTCAGAAAATTTTAATGTCCAAACCGATTGATAAATTGCCCAACTTCTACGAATAAATTAACGGCAAAATTTGAACGATCGTGATACTATTTCGCAGTATGCCAAAACGATCAGATAAATTGTCTAATAACTTTTTTGGGATGACAAGAGAATATTTTGTGTAGACTATTTGAAAAACTAATTTTCATGTTATTGAATGAAATATTGGTATATTTCATGAACATGAAAATTAGTATTTTTGTATAATGTATATGTTACTCCCACTGCTTAAACATATGGACCTCTGGACCAACGGTGTCTTTATAAGTTAACTCAACAGCTAAGTTAATTCGTACCAAAAATAGAAATCTAACGTATTAGCAAATTTGCAAAAGCTTCCTGCGCCGTGAGAGATTTTATTCGAAAACACTCAGCGAGGAGAGATTCGCAAAGTGTGTTTAAAATAAGATACGGTTATACTTCGTCAATAACAGTAAACAAATATAGTAGAGTATGTTGCAAGCCTTGAAAATAATACAATTTTAATTTAGCTTAGCTTAACTTGAGTCCTGGATTAAGCCGCTTAGCTTAAGTTAGCAAATCATTTAGCGATTTATTTTTATAGATTATGTTAAGATAAGTTTAGGTTTAATCAAATAAAAAGAACACAATAACAAGAAATGGTGCTAGTTAATATTCCTGGGAATTCAGGCAATTTAATAATAGTCAAATAGAAGATCATACAATTAATTTGTTTTAAATTGGTTTGTATTGAGAAAATATACGGTTATTTCGAGTTCTGTGACTCAGTATACGAGGGGGAGACGAGATGGGCCCGTGAAAATGGACTGCAGAGCAGTTAGCACGTAGGCCCAGGTGAGTGTTGACATACGGCCTAGAAAATTACACGGAATAGGGCTCTAAATGTCTATTAAAATAGCGATAGCTTTTTCATAATACTACTTTAGCGAGAGACAAACAAGATTGATTGATTCAAGCTGTGAAAAAAGTTTGTACTTGAATGTACAGATGACTAGGCATAACGTGTCGCAGACTCGTTCGTAAACTATTTTTTACTTTTTTTGTTAGTGTTGTGTTTTTCATGCGCTCCATCTTGAAGTTTCTTTTTATCTTCAACTTCTATATGACCCTATAATTTTTAGCAATAACTTTTTTCTTTGGATTGAAAAACTAACTTTTTCTTTCGTTAAAAAAACAACCTACATTAGTTGTAGAATATTTGAAAATTACTTCGGTGTCGGTAGAGCACTTGTCATCCACTGGGCCATTTTTAGTATCCTACTTATGCGAAAATTTTTTAGGATGCATGTATGTATGTATGTATGGATATCTGTTACTCTTTCACGTAAAAACTACTTAACGAATTTGGATTAAATTTGACACACACATAGCTTATTACCTGGATTTACATATAGGATACTTTTATCCTGGAAAAATCGTCTAAAAATATAAAAAAATTACTGTCGTCGTCACCACGCCCATCTTGTCACAGCGACATAGATGTCGGGTGAGATATTACTTAATATTTTCTTTTTCAACGCGGATGAAGTCGCGGGAACCAGTTAACATGTATATAAAAACCTTACAAAATAATAGTCTAGTAGGAACTCTCGAGTAATATTAAAGCACACTGAGACATTGAGTCTCTATTTAATGTATCGTTTATAAATTAATTATTATTTACTCTAACTGTGAAAGAGAACATCGCAGGTTAGATAAGATGACAGTTTTCTAACCAGAAATATTTGAATACAGTCATGTGAAGCTATGTTATGCATGCACTAAAAACACCGATTGAATCCTAATATTATTGATTGAATATAACGACATGGTTGGAGGTCACTTTTATTGTCTATTACGAGTAAAACGATAAAAGTTGTAATATAAGACGAAATTCTTCCTTGAAATTTTATTACTTGTTTTTCTTAGGAATTGTGGAAAAGTTCAATGATGTTTGTCAATTTTTTTAGTTTATCAGAACAAGTAATAAAATACTAAACACTTTTCTGCATATTATGATAACGAAAAGGTCTCGTGAAATTGTCACTTGGATATTATTGATGAGTTACAAGATTTCCCTTAATATCTAATAACAGTTAAAGCAATGATGGATTGGAAAATGTACTCATGTGTACTAAGCCTTCGTAAGGCCTTTTCATGTGCTTAAATTATCCAATAATCTCTCGAAAACCTTTCAGGGTGTCAAACACATTGTAATTACCATGAAATGAAGGCAAATTTATACATCTTTTAGGCGCTAAAATATAAAATTAATTATACATGATGGAATAATATTATCTTGTTACGAGAAAATTATGAAGTTATGCGAAATCGTTAGAAGGAATGACCTATTTGGTCGTTAAAAAGAGGTCGAATATTACCAGATATTATCGTCGATGAATTCACCAGATGTTATTAAACCAAGAAAAGCTAGATAATCGTTCAAGCCATAATAAGAGGTATCTGCAAAAGTATTTATGGAACTAATTAAATAATGCTTGAAAGGGTTAAGTAAGTAATGCGAGAAAATATCGTAGGAATTTGACGACTTTAAAAAATACCAAGCAGAAGGGAGTCAAGTTTGCAGATGCCTTTGCCAAAAGGAGAATGTTTGGAACGATCAAAAACGATCAAAAGGCAGTTTTTTATAATTACGTGAGTGCTTCTTTTTGATATTTAAAATTTGACAGTAATAGATGTACTTTGCGCAAACACACATAGAATAGAAAGAAAAATAGAAAGCACTAAAGGCTCTTATTATTTGGTGTGTAAATAAGAAATGCGTACCATCTTTTTTTATCCTATCTAGAGTTCTTTTTTGTTCCTAAGGCGACGACGGTAACCACCGACCATCAAGTGGACCGACATCTATCCCGTCCTTGAGCGGACCATTATAACAAAAAAAGTCACTTCTTAGTCCTCAAAATGTTTTTATTTGATTATATTTTAACTTAAATTTGAAAATAGGCAAATGTTAAGTTTTTATAACCGAGAGCAGTATTTAAAACTTGTTAACTCTCAACAACATCGTATAATAATTTCAGATTTCAGAGCTTTTACTTCAGAAACTCTTTTGCGGTCCTAATTAATCTTTAATTAAATAATTAAAATCTTTTGGCATCCACTTCCTTTGTTCCGTTTGCAGTTTGCTGCGTTTTTCTTGTTGTTGTAATAGTTTTAATTGCAAAGCTGCATATTATTTCTGAGACCATATATCTTTGTTTAAATTTCTGTACGTAGTGGTCATTACTGAACTCCGATGGAACAGATTTAATTAATTACATTCGGTGAAATATATTGTATATTATATGTAGATTATAGTTATTGAATTGAATTCGGTGGAAGTGGAATAACAATACAACATAACATAACATAACATAACAATTTTCATAAAAATAATTTTATGGGTGTCGCTGTGACATATTGTCAACCCCACTGCACGCATACATTATCCGAATGAAAAGTATCCCATTATTACGTAAAGTACTACAGTGGCCTATTAAAACAACTTCATTAAGCGCTGAATTTGCGCTCGCTGCAAACTTCAGTAGGATGACGTATAAGAGCTAGTACACACTAGGCGTTTTGAAGCGCGCGTTGGCAAAGCGCGCGCTTCTAAACGCCTGGTTTGTACCAGCTCTTAGAATGGGATAGGAAAATAGGCTCTGGCATCCTTTACTCCGACACAACATATTTAAATATGTAATATACTACATATTAAAATATTAATACATAAAATATTAATATATTATCACATCACATTTAAATGTAGAAAAATTTCCCTTGAGATTAAAAATAATTATCGGATTAATATTAATCTCCTTAAGTAATTAAACTACAACATTAAAGTTGATTAAGTTTAACACTGTATATTGTTGCGTGAATTTGTCTTTTTTTTTTCAATAAAAAAACTTAATAATTTAACTGTTAATAGTAACTAATGAGTATTGCTAAAATTCATAACAACTACTCGGAAACTAACTAAAAGTATGCTAATTTGTAATAGGGGTTAGCCCACTACCAGTAGGTACTACAGAGAATCGACGATTGAAAGCTGTTGTTTTTGAATAAATTTTCATTACTAAGCGCCTCTTTCAGAAACGTCAAGTAGGCCAAACTGTCATTTAAAGTCACCGGTAACCGGGGATAATGAAACTGATATACCTTTGTTTCTACGGTAAACGTCCCAAAAATTAAATAGAAAATAATTTAAAAAATTCGGTTATCGAATGATGCAGTAAGCCGAGTGCATAATTCAATAAAACAGAAAATTATTTTTAAAAGTAACTTATTAACACATTAACCGTAGTTTGTGAAAGAGGCCCTTAATATAATTCATCATAATTGTTTTTGAATAGAGGATTGTTAGTAAAGTATTTTGAACTTTAAAATTTACAACACTGGGTTAGTATTTTGGATATGGAGCCATACTAGCAAAACCTGGTACGTCTTAAGATCTGACTACACTTTGACTTGCAATGTATACGAGTTTATATCGAATATGATACCCATGAGTAAAAATGGCTAATGCCTTAGTGTCTCATCCAAAGGCTATCTCTTTGCCAAAGGCGGTCTATTACAAAAACATTGCCAAAGCGGTGCAAATGCGTAATTTATCATGGTGGGATGGAGGATAAGGAAACATTTATTAATTTATACTTTATGGCATCAATTAACTAGTTAATAGACTGTACTTTCATGGCATCAATCAATAGTGTCAATACTAAGGATAAGCATCAAATCTCTCTAACAAACATATCGATAATATACTAACTGGTGCCCGCAATATCGTATTCGCTATAGTCCGTGTTTTGAAAATCACACAGGAACCTAACATTTTTCCAGGATAAAAAGTATTCTATATTTTAATCCAGGTAATCATCAATACATTACTGAAAACCGCATTCAAATCGGTTAAGCCGTTTCTGAGATTAGTGTGTACAAACGCACAAATAAACAGACAAAATCGTATACATTCGTATACGATTTTATTATATATGCAATAGTTAGATAAGGCGAAGAAAATTTGTAATGAAGTTTTATTTATATAATTTTATTTATATTTACACTGCAAATACATTTTTAACCATTTTTACATTTTTAACAAACAACGAATTTTCTATAGAAACTGTCTGCATCGATGTTATTTAAAAATTTACCATCAATGGCGCTCTGCTGACGAAAATAAAGTTAAATTGATTTGTGCCTCACTCTGTCACGAAATAATTGCTTCGAATAATTTATTCCTCACTGCCATACTTTCCTATTCTCTACTGCTACGTAAAAATAAACTTTTAACAAACCAAATTCCACGAATATTTACTTATGACCTTTTTTATTTATTGACTAGCTGGCGCCCGCGATTTCGCCCGCCCTGAAAAAGAAAAAAGTAGCCTATCCTGTGTCCCGTATGACTAAATGTTTATCTACCAAGTTACATGAAAATCAGTTGATTCGTTTAAGTTATGGAGGAACATACATATACATACATACATACAGAAAAAAAATTCTAAAAATGGTCAATTTAGTTTCAGTATCATGTATAGAGTCTACGAGTATAAACACGATATCTCTGAAAACAAAGTAACTTACTCCATGACCAACCCTTACAGATTTATTATTAGTATTGATGACTGCAAAAAAGAGTAGCACGTCCACTGCTGATCATGGGCCTCCCTATAATTTTCCAATAGGACCGGTCAGTAGCAGCCTCGATTTACCGTCGACTTGCGACCCTTATCAGGCCTTACCACCTTGTGGGTGGAAGTCCTTTTTTTTTTTTTTTTTTTGTCGCTAGGAAATGCGTTACGCATACACACACTGTCTGGGGGGACGGTGTGGTTATGTGGGACTCCCCTCCCCCTAGTGAGGGAGTTATACCCACTAAAACCTAGCGGCGGTCTTCCACAGCAGCAGAAGGATCCTGGGCTCGCATTAGCGCACCAGGGCCCTCCCCCGCTATGCCCCCCATTTTACGGAAGGGCACCTCCCAGGGATGCCTTAACACCCGGCAGCACCCCGACCGCTCGGGATATTCTTCGGTCCCGGGCCGCCTGATATGACGTCGCATTTCCCCATGATACGCCGCCCGCGACCCGTAGGCAGCACTCGAGTTATTGGCTTCTATTGCCGACACCTCGGCGCCGCCTCCTCCGAGCGGGATCGGCCCTCTCTCGATCCCGCTCGGCGGCCTCCTTCTGGAGCATTACTGCCTCACAGAAGGAGACCGCGGCCCTCCAGCCATCCTCACTAACCAGCATAGCCGCGACTATTGCCGGCGGGGACAGGTCACGCCCAATCTGATCGACCAGAACTCGACGCTCGGACGCCCAAGCAGGGCAGTCCTCCAGCGTATGCTGGGCGGAGTCCCGGTCAGAAGCGCAATGGTGGCATTGTGCCGTCCTTTCCCGCCCGATTCGATTCAGATACTCACCGAAGCAGCCGTGCCCGGTTAGTATCTGAGTCAATCTGTAGGTGACACAACCGAATTTCCTGCCTATCCATGCTTCGAAGTTCGGCAGAATTGCTCCGACTATACGTTGGCGCATACCACGAGGCTCCTCCAGCCTCGCGCGCCAAACCTCCAAGGCCCGTTGTCGAGCGTTTCGCCGTAACATTCCGAGCCCCGATCCTGACGTATTACACCCTCCCTCCTCCTCCCGGTCATCACCCCGCAACTTGTTGTAGACCGTTGCGTCCATTTCAGCTAGGATGTCAAACGGAGGGGAACGCGCCAGGACTGTCGCCGCCTCAAAGGATATTGTTCGGTATCCTCGTGCGATCCGGATAGCCATCAACCGCTGCAGACTGTTCAAGAGAGCTCTGCAGCGGGAAGAGTCCGCCAGGTCTTTTGACCAGACGGGCGCTCCATAGAGGGCCATAGATCGCACGACGCCCATGTAGAGGCGGCGAACTTCCTCCCGTGGTCCACCGAGGTTGGGCAGCAGTCTGTGCAATGCACCAGCTACCCCTCGAATTCGGGGGACAAGGCGCTCGAAATGTTCTTCGAAGCCCCACTTCGGATCCAGGGTGAGGCCAAGGTACCTCATGCACTGCCCTATCTGGACTTCTGTGTCCCCAACCCTTATCACCGAGATGGGTGGCTCCATTCTCCTGCGTAGGGAATGAAACCACAACGCCTCAGTTTTCTGAGGAGCTATCCTGAGACCTATCTCGGTGATTTTCCGGACGACCATTGTCACGCCCAGTTCAGCGAGCATAATCACTTGTCGAAAGCCTAATCCCCTGGCCAAAATCAGTGTGTCGTCCGCGTAGCAGACGACACTTAATCCACGGGGGAGGCTGGTGCGTAGGACTGCGTCATAAGCTAGGTTCCACAATAGCGGTCCCAAAACAGATCCTTGGGGAACCCCGCAGCTTACCTCCCTCTCGTATCTGTTACCATCCCGACCAATGTAATGGATGGATCTGTCGCGCAAATATGCCCCAACGATTGTCCTCAGGTAGCGAGGCACGTTGTGGTAATCAAGTGCCTCTCGTATCGCCTGCCAGGGGAGGGTCCCGAAGGCATTGACTATGTCTAAGCTAATAGCCAACGCCACCCCGCCCGCTTGGACAGCCGACTCGGTAAGAGAGCGGACGCACTTGATTGCGTCCACCGTCGAACGCCCCTCTCGGAAGCCATATTGGCAGTCCGATAAGTCGGGGCCTACGCGCGACAGATGCCTGCTAAGGCGAGCAGCGATAATTCGCTCGAAGAGCTTCGCTCCTTCGTCTAGCAGGCAAATTGGCCGGTACGCAGAGGGAGAATCTGCGGCCCTTCCTTCCTTTTTGAGGAGCACCAATCTCGCTTCCTTCCACCCAAGGGGGAAAACACCCAGGCGGAGACAGCTGGTAAATAGGCACCTGAGTCTGCTCCCTAAGACAGTCAGAGCTAACACCCACGCTCGGCCTGGAACTCCGTCGGGGCCCGGTGCGGTGTTGCGGGATGCGAGTCGCTTCACTGCTCGGTCTAACTCATCCTCCGTCACCTCGTATTCGTCCGACCAGGACAGGGGCGGAGGATCTGAGGGACTGTCCTGGACCCTTGGGAAGAGTGTGTCCACAACTCTACCCACAAACTCCGGATCCAGGGTTTCTGTCAGTGGTGGCACCCACGGTCTGAGCTTGCCCAATACCATCTTGTATGAGCGCCCCCATGGATCCCCATCCAGTTTCTCTATAAGTTCTTTCCAGGACCGAGCCTTGGCCTGAGCGATGGCAACACTGAGTGCCTTTGTGGCGGCTCCGTACTCCCTACGCGCTTCAGCCGTCTCCTCGGCCGTTGCTCGCCGTCTCCTTCGGGCTCTCAGGTACCGGCGACGGGATCTTATGACTGCAGTGCGCAGTTGCGCGATCTCCTCGCACCACCAATACACTGCGCCGTTTTTGGGTGGCCTAACCCGGGGCATCGATGCGTCGCAGATCGACGTCATGACGCGTCTGAACCAGGCCGCGTGCACTTCCGGGTTGGGCGAGATCTGTTCTTCTGTCCAATCAGCGACGTGGGCTGCAGCAACGACCATATCCCTGTCAAGCCGCTTGAGAGACCAACGCCGCGGGAGGTTTCCGCCCTGCCGGGGGCGGCTACGGTGGCCGAAGTACATATCAATAATAATATGTCGATGATCAGACAGGGTTACCACCTCCTCGGCTACCCTCCAATTCGATACCGTGCATATCGCAGAGGCAGTCGCCCACGATAAATCGATGACCGACTCCCCTTGCCATCGCACACAGGTGCTGACCGAGCCTTGGTTTAATAGATGGAGGTCCAGTTCTGCCGCCCACTCCAAGAGGGTTTCTCCTCTGAGGTCGTTCCTAGTATCGCCCCACACTCTAGAGTGGGCGTTAAAGTCGCCCAGAACAAGCATTGGACGAGCCGTATAAGCGCCGATGCAGACAGCCAGCCCGTCTAAGTACGCCTCAAACGCGGCAAGGCCGCAGTTCGGGGATATGTAGCAGCTTACAACTACCATGGAGCCCCACTCCACTGCTACGTATCCCCTCCCGCTTTGTAGGGGGGTGCAATGGAGTTCTTGCACCCCTCCCGCCCAGTATATTGCGGCGGAGCCATCACTAGCTCCGAACCAACGAGGATGGTCCGGGATGGAATAAGGCTCCGACACCACCGCTAGGGCAATAGACCGCTCCGCGACAGTCTGCATAAGCAGGTCCTGCGCTGCTCGGCAGTGGTTCAAATTGCCCTGTAATACTTTATGTGGGGGCGGGAATTTTAGGCCTCCATTTCCTCTCCCGCCGGTAAAATGACCGGCTGGGCCGTCTCAGGTCTTCCAGTGGCCTGCGTGGGAGGAAGAGTGTCTCGCTTCCTCTTTTTTGGCGGGGTGCACTTTTTGGACCCCATCCGGTGGTTCGCGGGTCGACCGAAACTGTCACATACAGGGCACTTTGGGGCTCGCGCAGCGCAGTCGCGGGCTTTGTGCCCCTCTTCCCCGCACGCGTAACAGCACGTGCTACGGTCAACTACGCTGGTGCATTTGGCACGGACGTGCCCCATTTCGAAGCACCGGTAGCACTGCAAGGGCCGTGCTACCAGTGCCTCCACTCTGGCCGATATCCAACCCACTCGCACACGTTGGGCGGTCGACAGTTTGCGAACCGCTGCGAGTGGGCACTTTATCCAGACTGTGCCAAGTCGGGACGGATTTCTTTTTATTTCGCCGACCTTTACTTCCGATGGCGAGCATTGACCGGCCTCTGCCACTGCGACTGCCACCTCAAGAGGGGTGATGGAATCATCTAGGTCCATCACCCTCATCTCCCCCATCATGCATGGCCGTGAGAAGCGCGCATCCATATCTGAAAGGGCTTCTCTGAGGCGGGCCGCAAGAGTGTCCGCTTTTGTGGCACTTTCGGGTCCTGGTATCTCCAGCACGAGACCCCCCGTGATCGACATTTTTTGTCGGATCTCTCCTGTGATGCCGGCTTCTGACGGTTTTACCCTGGCCTTGGCGATCTCCATGACTTTAGCCAGGGAAGTCTCCGAGCCAGGAGGTACTGACACCAAAATAGCCGCATTTGCCGGCGGACGCCTCAATTGCGGCTTTTTCTTTCGCAGCTGCTGCGCCGGCGCAACCCTTGACTTTGGCGTGGCTGAGGTAGCTGCCGCCTGCTTCCTGGCGGCAACTTTGGCTTTACGGCCAACGACTTGTGACCACGTCATCTCTCCCGCGGAAGCGCTCGGCTGAGAAGCCCTCGCAGATGCCATCGACTGGCTGGGCACGGCCATCGGCGGCTCTTGTATCGCCGACTTTTTATTCTTCCTATTCTTTTTCTTTCGTCGGTTGACGGTAGCCGCCCTGTCTGGCTGTGCCTCCTGTAGCTGACGCTGGCCCAGCAAGGGCCTGCTGCCCATTCCTGGGAAGAATTTGTCCATAAGCCCAGACTGGAACCTGGCGTACTCGCGGTCCATCATTACCGCGAGTTGCTCCCAGGTCGGCCCAGCTGAGTTCTGGCTAGCTTCGACTGGTTCACCAACTGCCGATGTAGCAGTTTGTGAACCAGCCGGTTTCTTCCCTGCGGCTTTTGAGGGTGCCTTAATTTGAGTACCCTTTTTGGCCGGCGTCGGTACAGCAATTTGCACCGGTGACGGTGTTAGCACCGGTTCCTCCAAACAAACGGCATGCGTTGTTGGCACGAATGTCGTGCGGCTCTCGTGGCGAAGCGCTGCCACCTCTGCAGCCATCTTCTCCAGTTGGCGCTCTAAACACTCGATCCTGGAGTGCAGTTCCTCTTTCTCTAGGGCCAGAATGTCCCGAGATGTGGCCCTCTCGTTGAGGACCAGGGTACCCGCTTGTACTTCTCTGCAGGCCATGCGAAGGCTGCGGGACTTCGGACTTCGCGATTTGTCCGCAATCTTCACGATCTCTGCCAGCTTCTCCATTACCCTCGCAGCAACGTCAGCGGTCGGCTGAGCGAGCAGGTCTGCTTCGAGGTCTTCGACCCGGGGCAATCCGTTCTTACTCCGCGCCTCGACCGGAGCCACCTGCGAATCCAGGATGTCAGCCTCCGTGTCTGAGACAACTTGGGTCCGCCTTGGGCGCACTGCCCTCAAACCCGCCTCCTCCTGGAGCTGCTGTCTCCGCTTTCGGGTCATTGTTTTTGCGCTAACATTGGCCGTGTTAGACTGCATCGAGGCAACGGACATCTGGGAGCTATCACTCTCCTCTGCCGTGCCTCGACTTTGTCTCAAACCCGCTCGTGCTGAGTGCGTCCGGGTGATTGGATGCACAAAACTGGGCTTTTGTGCCCTACCCTCCTGTTCATCTTTGTCCGTGTGAATGCCAAGGTCGTCGGAAAGTGCAGTTTTGTCCCCCCCAGAATACGAGGGACAGCCTGGGCCTGACGGCCCAGGGAGGGATTCTCCACCTGCGGAGCAGGTGGTACCCTCCTGGGGTATATCAATATTTTCAACAGCACTCATAGTTTTTTGATTTTTACAGCTTTACTGCTGGGCCGGGGCTGCCGGCCGACTTCTCCTCCTTGAGCCCTTGGGACTGGGTACCCCCCAGCCATTCATCCCCTCACCGGGCTCGGAGCTTAGGATTAGGGTAATTTTTTATAGAGGTTGTCTTCCTCGCAGCCCTTCGAGCAGGACCCCCGGTCTCACTCAGAGTGAGATTACGGGTTCGCCGACGGTGGCTGATGCCGTTGTCCGGCAGCAATGCCGGACCCGCCGCCGCCAGGCCGAAGCCTGCGTCGCATCAATAGTCTTCTCTGCTACACAGAGGAGTACCGAGAGCGACCCACCCACGTTGGATTCCTCTTAGCTCCCCCTACGCTGGCTGCGTAGGGTACTGAGCCCCCCCGCCACGGTGGGTGGAAGTCCTACGCTGCGCATTGCCGGTCCGCGGCCTCCACTCGAGAACCATCCGTACATTTATTAGTAACATTTAATTACATCTACGTTTACACGTTACCTAACGTTTACATATTTAGTGGCACAGGTTTTTAAAAATTCACTACCTACTCAATCGAGTTCGTAATCTCTATAATAAGTTCTAATACTGAAATAATAAAACCGAAGACTGTTTGTTTGGTTACATGCGGTAAATTTTGGAACTACTAGTCGGATTAAAAAAAATTAAGATGCAATAAGTTGCATTTCATAGCCCACTTATTGATAGCTCACTTTAAGAAAATAATAATAAATAATAACACAAAAAATAGAGTTGAAATAACTCTAAGCGACAAGCTACCCCAGACTTTCTATTGAGACCAAACACTATATCTGCTGTAAGTTGCTGAGGAGTCGGGTATCTCGAAAACTACTTGCTGCTACAGCATCAGGCTAGATCATATGCTGTTATCATGTCATGGAAATACAAATATTCACAACAATCCCTTCATTAACTAGGAAATGGTTCGATGCCACAAACACACACACAAAACAAAGTAGTTAATGGGGATGCGACGCGTTTGGTCTAATGCCGAGGTACGTCGCCCAATGAAAAACGAACATTACCGAGAAGAGATCCGACATGCCCATGTTAAGCAGGTGAAATCGCAGGACACAGCTAGTTTCATAATATCTCACTTTAATTAAAATATTTACAATTTTAAATATTCATTAAAAGTCAAACTCGATCGCTGTAAACTTTTGAGTTGGTAACTTGTTGTAAAGTTGTACAAGGAAAATGGTTATATTAAATTCCTGCTCTGAATTAAAAAATTCGGGTTCAGGAGAGTCGATTACTTTTTTTAAAGGACACTGTTACTTCTTTTCAACATCCTTACCGCGAATGATAAACAAAGAATTTATATTAAAAATCTGTTTTTCAAAAGAAAGCGTTGGAACTGCTATTAGGTTTTTTATATACAATGCCTTTATATAACCGAAGAGAGAATGCGACGCAAAACAAAACGCGCGAAAATAATAACACATACGCCAGCAATTCCAATATTTTAGGAAAACATTAATTTATGGTGGTTACTAATTGTATTGACCAATTTTAAATGTACATTATATCTACATTTTTCGTGGAAATTTAGTTAGTAATCACAAGAATTCAACCCTTCAAAACGTCACAAATTCGGCACATTTTAGAAATTAATTAATTACAGTAGATGTAAAATTAATTTCAATTGTTATTTTATATCCAAACTTTCATATTATATCTCTGAAACGTCATGTTTTTTTTTAAGTATTGCTACGACCAATAACTAACGAGTAATCATGGAATAACGTAGTATGGAATTGGTAAGGTGCTCTTAATGGCTGGTTACGTCGGTAAAGACTTGAATAATAAAATCAAAGTAATAATAAATAAGAGGTTATCTTTTATTCAACTCAAAGTTTAAAGTTAAAACGATCGTCCTCAATGAATAAACCGCTGGAACAATGAAAAAGTTAGTAATTGGAGAAGGGAGCGTTATAAGGTTTAATGAGGTACCTTTATTAGCTGCCTATGCGATGTGATTTCAAGGGACAATTTTATGAGTCTACGGAAAATCTTGAGGGCATAAAATTATTATAATGTCTGTACCGCCGAGGGTTTATGGAGGCATATTTAATTAGAAATTTTGATATTATAGAAACGCCTTATTTACAACAAAAAAAATCAGGTCAACTTGACTGCGTCACCATGTTAAATATTGATATGCTAATATGTTAGTATTGTTAATAAATTTATAAAGTAGCTTTTGTACGCCACTTTTTCCACGTGTCTACAAGCTATGTGTTATTCTGAGAATACATATGAAAAGCTTCATAAAAATCCTATCATTAGTTTTTGTGTGAAAAAGCATTCTCACATAATTTCGCATTTATAAAATTAGTAATATTATGACGGAGGTTTTATTCATTTTTAAGTATTATTTTTAGTAATATTGTATTCATTTTTATTTAACTACTTGAGAAATTACACATTTCTCATAAAGTTCTTAGAGAATACGGGGTCATGGCGTTTAATTTTTTTTGGCAAAATACTTATGGTCTTAATCGCCGGTGACTTCAGAGCAAGTAATACATCAGTCTGTAATGGAACACTGTCTGAAAGAACCAAGCTAGATAAGCTCTCTAAATAAGCCATTTAGTATTAAATATATGTAGGTAATAAATATTTGTACACACTTGAAGCCATATTTCATTGCGCACTAAGCCGCTATAAGGTTTTCAATAACTGTAGTGAATACATAATCTTACACGCAAACTATTCAAGCGTAATTCAATTAGAATGTCAATTAAGAAAATTTACAATTCTAATAGAGCTCTACTAGAGAAACCAATCAACTACGAGTAGATTGTTTGCTCATCAGAATATGAAATTGTGAGAATAACACCTATTATAATTAGACCACATACGTACACATGAAACTTACCGATTCGTTCTCAAAAATGATAATACATTCCAGGGGATAATGCCGAGTCCGAGAAAATGCCTCACATCTCACTTCTGTTTATATTAATATACCTTTTAAAACAATTGTCAGCCGTGACACAGCGTTATCAAATACACAGTGAGAAGTATGAATAGAATGAACATTTTACTAGTGATTGTCAAATTAACAGTGCAAATGGGGAAAAAAATTAACCATACGTTTTTATTCGGTGTTTTTTCGACGTGGCAAGACGCGGAAGGATTTTGGGCGGACACAAGTGGTCCGGACGACCAGCGGTACCACACTGGCAGGGATGGATGCTGCCCGTTGCTATGATACCGGCTATGGCACCCGTCGCGCCACCCCTCAGCAGATAGGGCCGCCGCCCTAGACGAGTGCCGCGCAACCTAATTTTACGTATAGACGCCACTGTCTGCGTAATAGCTATTCAGCAATTTTCTTCATAAAAAGCTATAGGTACGTAGGTATACGCACATTGTATCGGTCACCTTAAGGTTTGTTTGTAAATAAAAGTCTCCGAACCAACGAAATATCGTTGCTCCGGACAAATAAAGAATTATTATTATGGCGTTATAATCTGTATGAGAAGTAAATACATTTCCTTGTAGTAATTTAAAGGTGCTCAATCTTCTCTAATCTCTAAAGTAGTTTAACAAGGTCGCCAAGCGTCGTATGTTTATATATAATATTATGTAATCTTAAAACTCTCTATAAAAGCCATAGAAATAAAAACTAAAATCACTGTCTACGTAATACCTAAGTATTCAGCTTTTTTGATGAAAAGTTACATGTTTGCAAGCACATCGTAGCGGTCACTTTTAGGTTTGTTTGTAAATAAACATCTACGAACAAAATATAAAGAATACTCGTAGTTTATGTGTATCGAATCATAATTATGGCGTTATAAGCTGTATGAAATGTAGAATACTTTTCGACAACTAACAGGTTGTATGTTTACCAGTTTATCTCTGTGATGAATATAACTCTAAAAATAAAAACTAAAATTAAACATTACACTTTACTAAACTAATAACACTTCAAGTAATTAAAACTGAAAATAATAATTACTTATAATGAAAGAAATTTAGATCTTGTTTTGTTTATAAATAAAAATAAAAATCTTCTGTATATATATAGTTGCTGCCCGCGACTTCGCCCGCGTCACTTTATAAATTATATACTAAAACCTTCGAGAACCACTCTATTCACTGGTGAACACAGCATGAAAATTGGTGCAGTAGTTTTTGAGTTTATCGCGAAAAGACAGACAGACACACCGACAGTTACGGCGGAGGACTTTGTTTTATAATGTAAGGATAAACTACCTAATACTCGTTGGCCCGCCATCGCCAGTATTATTATAACCATAATATTTTTAACGTTAAAAAATATTCACTAGTCTGAACCAAAGAAAGAATATTATTTTCAAAAATACACAATATCTATTGTGTAGCTAACATTTACATCAATGTCACAATCGTCAGGGGAAATGACCAGAGAACGACAAGTCATTTGTCTAACGAATCGAAAATACAGTGTAGCGTCTCAATTTCTGCTTACGATATTTCGTAAAAAAAACATAATTGAAAATTTTGTGAATTTAATTTACGAAAATGAGTAAGTATAATATGAATCCTTACACACACAATCCTTA
Source organism: Synanthedon formicaeformis (assembly GCA_945859745.1). Lineage (NCBI taxonomy): Eukaryota > Metazoa > Arthropoda > Insecta > Lepidoptera > Sesiidae > Synanthedon > Synanthedon formicaeformis. The sequence goes on from OX243963.1 coordinate 3,110,814, forward strand.
CACTTACATCCTTACACTTACGAATTGGCTTTTTGTTGTATTGACAGATAAGTATAATAAAACATTAAGGGCCTCTTTCACGAACTAAAAGTAAAGTGTTGATTAGTTACTTTTAGAAATCATTTTATGTTATATTGAATTATGCACTCGGTTTACTGCATCATTCGATAGCCGAATTTTTATTATTATTTCTTTTTAATGTTTGGGACGTTTACCGTACAAACAAAGGTATATCAGCTCCATTATTCCCGATTACCGGTGACTTTAAATGACAGTTTGGCCTAATTGCCGTTTGAGAAATAGGCGCTAAGTGATACTGTATTTAGGGGTTATAGTGAGTCTGAGAGAAAATTCTCAATATGGCTGTAGAGAGAGCGTGCAATGTGGAAATGTAAAGCATCCTTGTAATATAGTAAGCGAAATGTCACTACTTTTCATATCCAGACCGGATTCAAATTCTAAAAGTTCATTTCCAAACTTGACCCAACCGGGATTCGAACCCGGTTACCCTGTACTGGAGCTGAGTGTATCTTAAAGTAATTTGTCTGTACTGGACAAATTAATCTTAATTTGATACAATTTTACATAAGACCTAAAAAGTTTTAGTTTGCCAAGACGATTTCCATCAAACTCCATGATCTGAGACTTCAATAGATTGACATGGTTCTGGCTAACGTGATATAATGTATGGCAAAATTAGACAAGATGGATAACGTCGATCCCCGGCAAAGTGACGTGTTCAAATGAGATTTTGATTGATCGCTGAACAGCCGAGTTTCGAAGAAGGTGGTACCGGAAAGGGAAATATTTGCGGGCGTAACTACGACTGCAATAAGGATAATTTACTCAAGGTGAGATCTAAATATATATTGGTCGCTAAAAGCATAAGAATTTGCACAGTAATTTATACAACAACAATGTGGTTGTTGGAACATTTTGTTTGTGGATCTGTTACGTGCTGAAACTGATGCGTTCGCGATTAAACTGATTTAAAACCCTCCGATTGAAGTATCAAATTTGCCATTAATTATTTTTCTATAAAATTAAATAGTTATATATGTACTGGATTGTTACATTATGATGGTATAGTGGGAGGTTACACCGCGTTTACGCATTTTTCTTTATATACGGCGTAATACATTTCTTGATAAGTACTCTTCTGTAAGAGGTTTATTAATTTTATTATGACTGCAAAAAATTGTTTTCATAAAATCCTACTAGTTTTATAAATGCGAAGTCGCCACAGCGGTAAAAATGTCAGGCGGTATATATTTCTTAATGGGGACGAAGTCACGGACCACTAGCTGTGTTAAATAAAACAATTCAGACTCAGATTTTTTGGTGAACCAATTACATGTTTTACAATAACCGACTGAGTAAAATGGTCATTACATACTTGACTAAAGAATATTGTCCTATTTTTGACTTAGAAAACAGAATTTAGCCTGAAATACATATGAAGTAAGTAATTAACATATGTATAACTAAGTTCACAAAGTTATGTGCAAACTTAATTGTGAATGTTGCAGATAGTTCATATTCGCAGAATACGTGGCGGTGGGGTGTATACGCAGTACGTATACAAAATAGCAGAGATATTGTAATTAACTTTGAAAATTATGAATATTAAAATAGAAACTATATATATATATATATATATATATATATATATATATATATATATATATATATATATATATATATATATATAGACCAGAGTCAATTTTGAAAATTACATTAAAATTTCCAAAGTTGACCCCGCCGGGAATCGAACCCGGGGCCCCTAAGACGTTAGGCAAGCACCCTTGCCACTCGTCCAACGGGCTCGTCAATATAGGCTCGTCAACTTATATTAATGGGAATTTCTGCTTACATTTTATTATTAAAAGTTAATCACTAAGTATACAAAGTTATCAATAACCATTTTCATAAAATTATGTCGAGTCTTCTGTATTATGAAACCGATGCAGTTTTGTACAAGCGATCCGCTCAGCTTAGCACGCACATACGAGTAGATTATTAAATTTTTCAATAAATAATAAATAACTTTTCTCGTTTGTCGCTATTTCAATTAGTGAACATTTTATCAAATAACGGTGACGTGGGAAATAGACCAGTTATTTGTTATATGTATTTATTATTTAAGAAAGTGAATATACCTATAGAGGTAGGTGTACATGTGTGTCGAGCAGGAACATGCAACGAGCTAGCTACCTGAATTAATTGAATCTCTTGGCGATGGGATGAGTCCTGGTCACCGGGTGTTTACTTTGGTAGACAAATTGCTACGTCGCCGTGTCCAATTAGAGACTCCAGATTAATGTATTAAAGTGTATTTTTTTTTAAATATTGTGAATTAAAGGCAGAGAAACTACAAATATTTTTGAATTTTTATTCAACCACTTTTGGTATAGAATATATTGAAGCATTTTTAAAGATATTTACATTAAGATGTACTTCGGATAGTGTTCCTCATCAAAGGATTTTTAAAGTTAGGAATGAAATGTTATGGGTATATATAAAATTATTAATTTTTGAATCCGTTTCACACGATTACAATGACTAAAAAGTGCTCAGGAGCTGCATACTGCCTTCCCTTTTCTCCCATCGGACATTCAGACGTACATTCTAATCTTGTCAAAATTCCTCTTATCGGACCGACGAAAAAGACGAAAAAGAGGCATTTCGTCAAGTGTAACAAATAAAATGACTAAATTCCGTATTTATACCTAATACTCGTATCAGGATGAATTGATGGCCTGCTCGCAATTTCAGATTTAACAAAGTCATAAAGGCTCAAGTGTGACTTGCGTAATGCTATTGTGACATATAATTTTACATGTTCTATTGCTGTAATCTACTTAAAGTAGAATGTTTGTAATCAAAATCTGTGCATGGGTCGCTTAATTGAATTGGAGCTTACACCGTGTCGTTCAACTAGTTGCGCAAATTGTTTGGAGAGTTGTTACATTTGGAGACTAATTACATTTTGGTCTACCTAAATTTGAATTTAATCTAGTAAATATTTATTATTATTATTATTATCTTGCAGTCCAAACCAATTTACACGCTATTTATTAAGTAATTAATATTATGGAATATTATGTAATTATTAAACTAAAAATTCAACGCATTTTTCTAAAAAACATTCATTTTTAGCAATGATACGAATATCTGATAATGAAGAAAGGCGGAGGGATATTTCACATTTTATATGTTTATAACATTTTTTAATAATTCAATACGCTGCCGAACTTAGTAGGATTAAGGATAGGCCTTCCTTACTCACTCAAACGAAATACAACATGTATACGCTGTTTCTATTGTATGACGGTGGCTACTACCGCTAAACGTGATGCCCTACACGAAACGCTTTGTCCTACTACCAAATGATAGGCTCAGACAGTTAATATTTCGAAAAAATATTGGTCCTGCCGCAAAGAGCTCTCGGGCAAGCACCTTAACCACTTGGTCATTGGGCTCTTACGGGCATAAATGTATATGAGAGTGTTCATAACGACGTACATTATGTACAAGAGCTCTTTGTGAGATAATCACGATTCTGATTAGTAAGCCAAATGAACTTCAAGTCTGTAATAATACGTATAGAAAATTATAGCGCTTCAGCATGACTGTAATGAACACAAAAGCCGTAGGCTATAATTCAAGCTGAGCTTGGCTTGGCTTCGAATAGCGTCTAGGTAGTGCTCTAAGAGGGAGACAACCTGTTGCTATGGTTACCATCTCATCTCAACATCTTACTTATATATTGTGTTCACTAAGTGCAGCTCTTATCTCTTTGATCTGTTGCCAAGAGATAAGAGTCGCCAAGAGATATTTAATGAACTCATATTTTAATTATTGGTTACTTATTTTTATTTTTGTAAGGCGTTTATTTTAAAAAAGGGGCGTGGATAAAATCGCGGACAAAAGGTGAAGTATCTACAGCCAGTCTTGAGAAATATTTTAGTGCCAGATCGAAAATACGAAGCACTATCCGATACACGCCGGAAGTTATTTAAGTATTCAATTGCTCAGAACGATGTGGTAACACTGCAATGCAGTGCAAGCATATCCGGACAGACAATTTCCGAAGACTACACCGCAAGAGATGTTCTCCAATGAACCAACGACATATTTAGAGAACGTGTCTATTCATGTTGGTACTCTTTATTACTTCCTACTCTTACAGTGAGGACCTGATTATAAGTTGAATGTACTTCTAGATTATACTAGCTACCCTAGTATAATACTAAGTAGCGCTAGGCTTTGCACGGATGAAATTTGTTTTGAAAAATATATACACAAAACCTTATCGATAATACTATAATATTTTAAGTAAGTAGTTCAATTAAAATACAGTAAAATTCTTTATATTTTCCTAGTACATATGTCGAAAACTGCCTTGTTATCTATCGACTGCAATCATAAACATTTTCGGCATCAAAATTTTGAAGAAAAAACATGACTGGAAAAGTTATTCCAGTGATTTAATAGAATTGCAAATTTTCCATAAGTTAAGTTACACTTAATTACACAATTCATTCTTTGAACATTGAAGATTGATTTTTTTGTGCTTCTCTCAATATTGGACGCTGATTCTTAATTCGTGTTAAACCAATTTATTCTTCGGTTTTTATGTAAATCTACGTCCTTTTGCAAGTTTAATTGTCAAGTTGATTGTGAAAGAGCATTTTTATACTTATTTATAAAATGCTCCAGAAAGTTCTTGACATGATGGTCACCCACAAGATGGACAGTGTAGTGTATGAGGGGCACTGGCTCAGTAATTCACTATATGTGGCAAGTCACACCGTTTACACCTCCTGTTTCGGCTCGCGGCCTACGGAATACTCCTCAGTGTGGCCACCATCCGGTGTTGCCACCATCGGTGTTGCCATCATACGATAAACGCGAGACAGTGTCATATAACTATGATTTAGTTATATCTATGCACAAACACTACAGACAAGTTACTTAAAAGGGGAATATAGAGTCGACGTTCGGAAAAAGACGTTCTAACTGGTCTCATGGCTAAGATGATAATGATGGAGATAATGATAATGGTTCTGTATCATAGGTACCATGTTTTGAAGTATCCTTTATTACACTTTGATAATAAAACTATATCACCCACCACCACAAAAGTTCGAACATTCGAAAAAGCTTCAATTATGTTTGTGTCTTTCCTAGTTATATCGCTTTTTTTTTTCAATGGCATTTTCCTCCTCTCATTTTTTATTTAAGAAGATAAATCAATACTTACTTATCACCAGTGAAATACGAGTAATTAAGATTGATGGGTTCCTACTTTTCCATTTGGAACAAGCGAGGAACTCGAAGGTCTTGCGAGTGAATAGAAGTGATTAGAGGAATTGTTTTACAATAGATATTTTACTAGAAATTTGTTTTTCTGGAGCACCTTTAAATTAGAAGATTTAGCGCCTCTTTCTCAAACGTCAAGTAGACCAAACTGTCATTTAAAGTCACCGGTAACCGGGGATAATGGAGCTGATATACCTTTGTTTTTACGGTAAACGTCCCAAACATTAAATAGAAAATAATTAAAAAAATCGGCTATCGAATGATGCAGTAAACCGAGTGCATAATTCAATATAACACAAAATCATTTCTAAAAGTAACTAATCAACACCTTTACATGTAGTTTGTGAAAGAGGCCCTTAAAGTTTAGTAACTAATGCAATTTGGAATGTGCGAAAACAATTAAATTTTACAACGGATTTACAATAATTTTTGTATTATTAGTTTAATAATAATATTTTTTCTAAATTCTATTTTTTATTTATAATTTATACACTTTACTCGATATATTTAAATTATTCATCATCATATTCCTCTTCATCCTCTTCATATCCAAGAGTTGTAGTAACATTAAGGATGGCTTTTACAACTGACCTAATGGCTTTTCTTGCTCCTTTCCGAAGAAGAGTCAACTTGAATTGCATTAATACAATCAGATATGTTGACATAAAGGAAATGTTCTGAAAATATTAAATTAGAATAGGAAATAATGTTCCAATCCAAAACCTAGAGTTAGGGAACACATAACTGCTACAAGCCGGCCATGAAGCGCCGGGCTGTAAAGGCGGACTGCTGTGAATGGCTGGCTTAAATAGTTGTTAGGTGTTCCGTAAATCTAGGTGTCTGTTGGTGAAAACATGCATTAGGTTTTATAAATGATTAGTTTTTGTCTACACTTATTAATTTACTATCTTTTGCCAGTGATATGTTAAGTAAGTACTAGATTGAACACTCCCTACGATGTCTTGCTAAATTAATGTTCCAACGCGGAAGGTGCGTGGGGGACGGCGCGGCAGTAGTGTCAAGGTCAATACGTCAAGTCGTAGACAACTGAATATTAATATGGCCGACCCGATAAGCACGTCGGTTTTAACAAATTAAATATTAACCTATTAAACGTTTCAATATTAATAAAACTTACCTATGGAACGTCACACCAGCAGTTTTACCAATATTTTTTATTGTATTTTTGCAATATCTCATCACATAAGACGGCATTTTTACTGGTTTTGAAAATAATAACGCGCCTAATCTCTACGAGCGCGTATGACAGACTGTGAACACCCGTTCAGTCGGAAGTTCAGGACGTCGGAACTCCAATCACTTGGAACACTCATCGCATCTTGAGTGTTCCATTTAGTACTTACTTAACATATCACTGCGTTTTGCTCGCGATATTTACCCGCGACTTCGTCCGCGTCCGATCGCTACCAAAATTCACAGGAAGACCCGCTGGACTAATCTGAAGATTGTCTGAAAGTTTCATCAAAATCGGCCTTTTATATATTAAGATATATATTGCTACGGAGGCGTTGAATTGTTTTTTATTATTATTTATAGATGGTAAGGTAAATAAAAACTGATAAATATTTACAGCCGTAAACAGCTCCCTGTTAATGTTCGTAAAGCCATCTAAGTTCATTATAGGTGGATTTTTGGCGATCGCCACAAGAAACATTTCTACTTCGCGCTGCGCACTTCTGTCGATACTTGCAAGGTTCACATTCAGAAGACGCACTTGAAACTCAAGCCCCACCTAAAAATTATCAAATTACTACTTATATTATACGAATATTACTTTAATTAGAAATTATTATTATAAAATGACCGGCTGACCCGGCAAACGTTGTTTTGCCAAAAAATAAAAATAAAAATTTGGGGTGTTCCACCCTTATCACTTAGGAGCATAAAAAATAGTTTATGGCCTATTCTCAAATCTACCGAATATACACAAAAAATTTCAGAACTTTGGTTAACAAACCCTGTGACACGGCAATTTTATATATGTAATATAGAAGATTATTTTTATATTTACTAAAAGCTGTAATTTTTATAACAACCGGTAAAAGTACACAATTTATTAATTTTACTGTCAATCTTGGTAATTTTATTAATAATGTTCAATTAACTACATTGCCCCTAGCATAGTCTCTAAACCCAGGTTACCCAGGCTCTAAATAATAAGATGAAGCACAATGATACCTTCTTCGAAGCATGGTAGGCTTCGTTACAAATGATGAACAACAATGTCATGCAGTAGCCAACGATCACGAACAGTCCCATCTCTTTATAACTAAGTCCATGCTCTAATATTTCTGTTAATGCACCGTAAAGAGATATTGTTGTGGTAAAGAAAATAACCAAACAATATATTCCATACATATTCGAATAGGCTCGACCTGAGGTGAAACAAGAATGTAAAGTTCATATTTTTAACTGTTTATACAATTTTTGACCTCATAGGCAATATTTAATACATTTTCGGTCGCAAATGATCTCAAGTTAAAATTAAGATATATTATTTAATGAAAGTAAACCTTACAAAAATAATACTAAAAAAAACCTACACATATTATAAGATTCTTCTAAACCACTCAACGTATTTTGTTACAGTTTTGACTAATGGAAACAACAAAAAGTGAGAAAGGCTTGTAAATATAATTTGCAAAAAAAAATTGCATCCGTGAGAATCAGGGGGCGGGTATTAATCAAATAATAATATAATCAATAATACGTATAAATAATTTAGGAATGTAATCCCTCTTTATGCAACACCGCACACACTAATTATCCGATGTTAACCTATGTATAATAACTGAACCGCTTAGTACCAGTAAGTTCTTTTTCTTCTTTAGAGAAGTCATAGTCTAGGTATAAAACTACTTGTATTAAAAATATAAACCCTGTTATGAATACAGGCAGTAAAGATTTAAAATGTAAATTAAGAACGGCAATGCCGCTGCTTATTTCAATTGTAAAACGCGAATAAGCACAAACATATTTTACGGCAACTCCTCTAATTTCGAAGTAGATTACTTTGTGAAAATAAACTTTTCGCTTTGCTCGCTCTGAAATCTAGAACAATGCAAGCAACCTACTTCACCTTTATACGCGACGTCGTAACCTGGAAATGCTGCACGTGTCGTTCACATAATAATAAACACCTAACAACAAAATCTACTGTTTCAATGTAGGTAAATATATTCTATGCAAATGAAACAAACTTACCTAATGAGTTATTTCTCGTTAGGAAGTTTTTTTCTCATACATATTTTATATGTGTAATTTTAGTAAATAAATATTTTTAAGGTACTAACACCAGATGTGATGTTGTTTCGTGAGTAAAAGATACCAGGGTCCATATGACCATATCTTATTTCTTTATCTTCTGTCTGCGGCATTGCTCCCGATATTTTCATATATTTAATTACTATTCATGCAGTAATGAAGTACTTCGTACACATATACAAAAAAATCGCATATGTTTTACATTTTACAATATGACCTAAATATAAATCCACAATGGCTTTATTGTAAGCTTATATTATAAATAGGCTTTGTATTGTAGGCTTACAAATATTGTAATTTCGAATTTTAGGCTATATTTTTATTGAAATAAAATTTAAACTGAAAAAAATTCTCATTTTTTTTTCCTGCCGCTAACAAAAGCTAGTCGGTGTTAAGAAAGTGAAAATTTCATAGTTGTGGATAAGATTCTATGTTTAAAATGTTACTACCCTTTACAGATGTTACAAATGGCTTGTTGTTTATTACAGAACACCTGCTGTGAATTGGACGCTTTATTTGAGTTTTAATGACTTTTTGTTTCGGATGTTACCTAAGTTTTAGTGTTTTGTTTCTGCAAATTTTATTGCAGTATGAATATTTGCTTTTTATTTGTTTTCAATCATCTTCTTTAATTGTAGCGATTGTTAACACGCAAAAAAATTACTATGTACAACTCTAAAAGGGATGTCATGTCATGAAAAAAATGTCCAAATTAATATATTTTTTATTAATTGACTCAACATCTCTAAAGTTCAAAGTATTGTGACGGTAATAAATGTGAAAAAAAAAATTAAAATTAAATTAATTGGGAACCACTGGAGTAGAGTATCATCAGTATCGTGATTTGAGCATCGAACTCGGTAGTTTTGGTTACGCTGAAATGTAGCTTTGTATATTTGAAAGAATTTTCAAAATCGGTCCAGTAGTTTTTGAGTATATCCATTACAAACATACAAATCTTTTTTTTAGTATAGATGAAATGAGCGCAATCTCTTACCTAATTGCTGCATCATATGCGACAAGTCGACCCATAGATGTCGGTATTGCGCTAATTTTAAAGCAGGCTGCTCTGCTTGCAACGCGATATGCAAATTTTCAGCGAGCCCCTTAGAGGCTGTACTAAAAGCGTTGCAATTAATGTACCTGTGTTTATTCAAACACATATTAAGTTACTCAATTAATTACGTATTTTTTGTAGAAAAGCATGTAACAAAATATACAATCATAAATAAAAAAAACTCATACAAAAATTAGGAATTAGCCATCAACGAGAACATCAAGAAAATTTTCGTGAAATCAATTTTATGACTGGAGGCTTTGACTAAATCCTAATCTTTTCATAGTATAATTTGAACTCGCTTTCCACGTCTGTCTGTTAAATTTTATTAATAGTAAATCTTAAATATTATTCAACTATGCTTAATAACTATAGTTAAATAACTACTTAAATGAATATCTTGAATGAAATGTAAAAGGAATTTAGCTTGGAGAATGGACAAATAAAAAGAAAATGTTTATTTAATACAAGCGAAAGGAAAAGAAGTTAAAATTGTATCCCAGCAAATTAAGGTTTGTGCCGTTTCATTTGATTTGATGTTTTCTTACAACTTTTCTGTTTGGACCGAAACTTGTTACAAGTTTACTGTACGAGTATACTTTGTCGAAGATCGGATCCTATTATCACGTTAAATACATTACGAACACAATATACTGTCAATATTTTTTTCTTCTTACATTTCTGGAGTTATTTATTATTTATTTATTTGTTATTTATTTGTCGTCCAGAATTTAAGAATATTTGAAGAATTATAATAACAAAAAAACTACAAAAATCTCATTTTTTAAGACCCCGTCGCCCGATGCAAAAACGGGGTGTTATAATTTTGACGATTGTGTCTGTGTATCTATGTATCTGTGTCTCTGTCTGTAGAATCGTAGCTGCCAAACAGATGGACCGATTTTGATCCGTTTTTTGTTCGTTTAAAAGCTGTAGTGATCGGTATGAAGGCAGTTAAGGCATTTGATGATTATCACACTATTTTGTTGCTCTATAACCGAAATACAACAACTCATGTGCTATTAAAAGAACATTTAACCATGATACCATTATAAAAAATTAATATACTTGCCATAAAGAACAAAATCCATCAAGCATAGCAATAATATGATAGTAAGCGAAGGAGTGCCACAATTCGAAGTCGTCTTGCAAATAATGCTGTGATAATATCACTGCGATGCTCAGTCCCCATGAAAATATGCATAGACCCCACGTTAAGAGGTAAAGGTTCGGGAACACAATCGGTTTACCAGTTATCTTTAAGTATTTTAGCTGAAACACACGTGAAATATTAAGTGTTAATTAATTAACAAAATTAAGTTAAATTAAGTGTTAAATATTAAGTGAAATATTAATGTTTGAACACGTTTGTGGAGTTATAAACAGACACTTTCTAAATATTGCGTGCTCAAAATATAAATTGTGTTAACTATCGGATGATTCACAAAATCTATATTTTGTTAAAGCACTATATTAATATTATAAAATCAATACTAATAATAAATCTGTAAGGGTTGGTCCATGGAGTAAGTTACTTTGTTTTCAGAGATATCGAGTTTATAGGCTCTATACATGATACTGAAACTAAATTGATGATTTTTAGAATTTTTTTCTGTATGTATGTTCCTCCATAAGTCTTAAACGAATTAACTGATTTTCATAAAACTTGGTAGATAAACATTTAGACGTACGGGACACAGGATAGGCTACTTTTTTCTTTTTCAACGCGGACGAAGTCGCGGGCACCAGCTAGTAGAAAAATAATAATAATACTGGTTTTCCCAATAATAGCATTCCTTCTACTAAAAATATATGTCTGATTACAAGGTTATTTTGAGATTATTAGATAATAATTAGATCTATATATGACAGATGCATGTGAACATTTATGCAATACTTGCTGTTGTTAAACAACCTTTTGACTCGCTTAAAATATAATCATGAATTTTTTAAACCTCCAAGACACCCTAGTAATATTAATTTAAAAATTACGATCCCAATTTTTTCTTTGTGGGTTGAAACCCTAAAAAGTATCGACTCAATTAAATTTGCTCACCTGATAATGTGTCCACATATTTTTGAAAATAGCCACTTGAGGCCCGTGTCTCCAAGACGCAATTGGAATTAGAAAGTGCGGTATGAGTATGCTCAAGAAAATTATATTATAGATAACTTCATCGAAACGTTTATTGGAACTCTTCTGAAAATTTGTCAGACGCTCGCGGCCCACTGATTAAAAGAAAACAAACCTGTTTAATTTAATTTTACGGTTCTAAAATTGGCCATTAATAATAGACAATTTTATAGGCATCTTGTAATCTTATCTCACAGAGCTTAATTAATGTATTCATACAAATAATTTTCTTAAATGTACTTGCTTAGTAGAATTTTGTAGTGACGGAAATGAGCCCTAGCATATTACGGTTGCCAATAGATATATATAGACCAATATATAATTTGAGAAAACTAAATAAGTGTACCTTTCAAAACCATTATTAACTCCAGACTCCATACCAAGTAGGCCCACAATGTAGCTTTTGATATCCAGTTGTATGTGGTACGTTTAGTAGTTTGTGCATCTGTGTTAAGAAAGTAAATTATAAAAAATAATAATTTTTAAAATAATATATACCTATCGTAAATTATCTATGTATAAAATGTGCATTAATAACAGCTAAGTTCGAATAAATTATCACCGGTTCGGAATGCTGCTTCTTGGGGGAAGAAATCGGAAAGAAACCCCAGTTACTCTTTTTATAAATATCAAATTACATAATTTGTAACAAAACACAACCATTCAAGTACTTATTGTGACATTGTAATACCACAAATCAATTCCAAGGATGTTCTTTATATAAAAGTTTATCTTAATATAAACTTGTAAAAACGTACATACTGTCCACTAAGAGTTGTAAATTTTGTACACATTCGCTGCTTAAAAACTAAAAGGTCATAAATTGGTCATAAAACAAAAAAATCCAAAAATGTTTTTATTGCAAAAAATACAATCCCAATCCTTCATATTGTATGTTGCAAAAAGACATGGTTGTTTTATACAATATTTAGTCAATTTTGATTTTTTTTTTATATTCAAAAGTAACTTATATGCTTATATGTCCTCTAGTATTCAAATTTTATACAAGTACTTAAAACATTTAATGCTACTTAAAATACGCTTCTAACGATGTAATATGATATATTTGATATATATATATTTTATAAGAAAAAATAGACAAGAAATAATTTAATTTTTTTCGTTTAGCTCTCCTGTAAAAAGTGTAATTTTGATTTATGGCACTTTAGACTTTAGGCAGCAATATACTCGTATCTAAAGTACTAATCGTGTACCAAATCCACTAAAACATTTGGTTTCAATCGTTTTGTGTGGCGATAATGGTATTTTATAAAAATAAGGAATACATTTACCTTTAGGCACTCTCATGATAGGCATAATGCCCATAATTTGAAAGAGTACCAGTAAGCTTTTAGTAGTTATATAAAAGCTGTCATGTTGGTCTAGTAAGGCGCCGTCTTTATCCGTGATTTGTGGACCATAAAGATCTTTTTCATCGTAACCTGAGAATTGATATAAACACTTTAAAATTATCGATGGTGACATAGGTGACAGTTATTTTAATGGTATGTAAAAGGTAAACCAAATTTGGGATTTTTTGTATTTATAACATAATTTTTAGACAATAATATGAAAAAGTGTCGTTGATAATGTTAATGAATATTTTGTTTATAGGGCAATTAGCATAACACACCTTTAGAAGTAAATAAGTCTAAGTAAATACATTTTTCATTAAATTCGCTTTTGAAAGGAAGTCAAAGGAAAATTTGGATCGTAGATTATACACGTAATTTAATATTTAAATTGATATATTTGGTTGAATAATAGTAAATATATTTTGTTACGACCGTTTTTGTTTACTTATAATTAATAAATTTACTTAATATATACAATTATTAATATAATTGGGTCTCATTAACAAGATAATATTGTGATTCTACATATAACATATAAATCACAATATTTTCTTACATCCTATCATCACCAAGGATCGCTAACATGAATATCATGAATAAAGTAACTAGTAACTCGGTTTCACGTGGGGCTTCTAGGCTTTCAATGCCTGCTGTGATTGTTGAAATTTAGGAGCACAAACTATCCTGTAGTACTAAATAAATATAGAAATTGGGAAAATTTTGTGACATAGTCAGAATTCCAACAGATCTATAGATTTAAATCATGGGAACCTAACGGGATGCAAACAATTTTTCTTAAGAAATTTTAATACTGATTAGAGAGTTCTTTCTCTTTTTGATATTTATTTTTTTAGATACACCTATTTATATTTTCTGGGTGCATAAACAATTAAGTAATCACAATTTTTATAATGAAATGCTGAATTCACTGATTGATATTTATTAATAGCAATAAATTATCTTGCTGCTTCTATAGAAACCATACAATCTTATTAACATTGATTATTTATTATTGAATAATTCGTCTCATGAATTTTATTACTTCGCCTAATTGGACAAATAATATTTTTCCTCCAATAACATAATTTTGGTTTAATAATTTGTGAAGAAAATCTTCATTCCTTAATAAATATCTACCTACCATGTTACCTAAGATTCGGATTTTCATTAGGTACATAAGTATTTTTTATGTAAATGTCTGTCTGTGGTTTTGCAAATATGTTTCATAGAATAGAGGAAGGAGGGGAAGAAGAATCCTATCTGTTGGGTCTGAATCTGAAAAAAGAATGATAGCAGTCCTTTAAAGTATAACAAGGATGCTGACCATTCTAGAACATTATATTATTATTTCCTGTAAGTACATTGTTTAGTTAAATATTATGGAAATCCTGTTGAATCTACCAATGAATCCACGTCAAAACACACAACTGCTTCACTTTTAGAAATAGCATACAAACTCGTACCTTTGAAATCATCATTTTTATTGTCTGTGAATTTTCCTCTATTCAATTCTTCCTGCTGGTTCGGATTGTAGATTTTGAAGCTCTGTGTTTTATTATGATTAGCCATATCCTTGGAGCGTGAAGTAACTCGCCAGTCGCTGATATTGGGGAATGTTCAACGAGCAGTCGTCGCGGATCTGAACGTTCGTGTAACAGAATACGACATAATCAATCATAAACCACCCGTCTCCTCTTACTTGGTTATGCGCATTTGTTAAAAGGCAGGTGTGGAGTTGAAATGTAATATTTTTATTTTATTTTTTGCTCATGTTTTAAATGTTATTCTAATTAATTCAATTCAACTTGTAAAGGAGATCAATCAGTTTTGTTGGAGATCAGGCCACCAGTTTATTTTCGTTTTAAGAGCGGGTATAAAGAGAAATAGCCAATCCTAGATTTGAATTTTATCTAAGTAAACAAAGTCTAATTTAATAAAAAAATTAAATAGATAAATACATTATAAATGAAAGGGACGACTGTAACAGAAAACATAATATAATGAAATTATCTTGATAGAAAAAAATCACCAAGTGAGCTCTCATTTCCATCGATTTTAGTTTTATTTTCAAAATGACACACCTTACAAAGCTAAAAGTGTATCGGTAATTTCACTTCACATATTATCTAAGGCTGTATGTAACAATTTTTCATTTGACATTGTAGTTTACGAATAATTAATATTTAATACTTTTGGCACTTATAACATTTTTATTGAGCGAGATGCGCTATATTCCGTCGCATGTTGTGCGTAGTTCTTGTGTCACTGTCATGTCACTGTCATGTCCAAGGGGCCACGCGGGTGAAATTACAAATTTTGTTTGCTTTATACCCACTCTTAACAGTTGAAACTTGTACCATTCGGTGAGGAGAAATTATATATTTTACTAGGAAAATGTGTAATTTGGTAATGGGGTTTCATAAATAGTTAAGTTTGAAAGTGTTAAAAAAGCTGTTTGAATTGCGCGTTTTTGTGTCTGACGAAACTAATGATATTCACACGAACCTAATAATGTTTATGCATTATTTCTAATAAATATATTTCCATATAAAAAATTTCGTTAAACGACTCCATGGTTTTTATAAACATCTCTATATGTACCGAATGACGCCGCAGCGTCGCTCCGCGGTCATTAATTCATATTTCATAGTAATTGCGACTTTAGGAAACACTTTACTACCTAACAGAAATGTTACATGTCATTACGCTGTGTTTGCCCTTTATTTTATTCATAAATCACATTTATAATTCGGTTTAATTGGTATTGCTATCGATTAGACACAACAACTCAAGAGCTACCTAGCTAATAAGCATTATAAAAGCTGTGTTTTCAAGAACACAGAAAAGATGGTGCAATGTGCAATGTAATGAAAGAAAATTATTTAATAATCTTCTTTCTTTATGTTATTTTATATTTTAAGTTTATTCACGAAAGGATTATATCAATAAATTCTCACAATTGCTAATAAACTCCCATGAAAGTGCAGGAAATGCAAGAATTATTCAAATATATATTCATATTACTCTGAGTAATAGATAGCGAGTGCGTGCACTGAATAAACTATGAAAACCAGTGAATCGAATGGGTTGTTTTATACTTGTTTTTTTTAATCTATCAGGTGAATTTAAAACAAAAACAAATTAAATTAAGTTATTTTTAACAAGAAAACGTATTTTTAAAACTCAATTTGAAATCGATGAGCCATTTTACAAAATTGTTTTTTATTAATTATAAAGAGTGTCAGACAGGTTGACGGACCACTTGATGGTAGGTGGTTACTGTCGCTAAAGAACAAAACCACACCTAAGAGGAGTGTAGGTTCATTATCACGACGGTCCCTAAAAATGTGTGGGGTAGAAAGTAGGTTAGAGATTCTACATCTTTTGCTCACTCACTCAACCATAGAGGTCTGATTTTTTGTTTATTTCGTGGTGATTATCTATAAGGGGATGCTATAGAAGAATTAAACGAGATAACCATACTCAATAATAAACCTTCTCTTTACGATATGTAATATATTGGATAACGACTTATTGGTACTGTTCATTCAATTTTAGTTCTTATTACAAGCATATACTGTCTATTTATCTAAAGTACAAGGAACAAGAATATCTCAACTTGACAGTAATAAGTGGACAATAAATTGGTGTGACCGTACATTGTCGTCAGTATGGATGCCATCAAAAATTTCCAATGATACAACTTTGTCGCACATTGTTTGGAACTGTTATGGCAAATCGCGCGTTGCTCGTAGTAAAACATTAAATTGTAACTATTTTAAGTCATTATAGTTACATTTTAATGTTTTATTTACGCGATAAGATACTTATGAAGTATTAAAGTAAGGTAAGGAGCAAGTTATGAACGCGGATTGTGGAAAATTTATAGGTAAGCGTGGCGTTGCCTGTCCGTACTTTATCAATACTAATAACAAATCTGTACGAGTATGTATCTCCCTCCATAACTCTTAAACGAATTAACTGACTTTCATGAAACTTAGTAGATAATCATTTAGACGTACAGGACACA
Source organism: Synanthedon formicaeformis (assembly GCA_945859745.1). NCBI lineage: Eukaryota > Metazoa > Arthropoda > Insecta > Lepidoptera > Sesiidae > Synanthedon > Synanthedon formicaeformis. Next base: position 3,128,000 of record OX243963.1, read on the forward strand.
GAATAGGCTACTTTTTTCTTTTTCAACGCGGACGAAGTCGCGGGCGCCAGCTAGTGATATATAATTATCAATGCATGAATTCGACAGCAGATGATAGGTGTTTAATCAATCAATACTAATAATAAATCTGTAAGGGTTGGTGATGGAGTAAGTTACTTTGTTTTCAGAGATATCGTGTTTATAGGCTCTATACATGATACTGAAACTAAATTGACCATTTTTAGAATTTTTTTTTGTATGTATGTACCTAAGTATGTATGTTCCTCCATAACTCTTAAACGAATTAACCGATTTTCATGAAACTTGGTAGATAAACATTTAGACGTCCGGGACACAGGATAGGCTACTTTTTTCTTTTTCAACGCGGACGAAGTCGCGGGCGCCAGCTAGTATAGAAAATAAAACAGACAGTAATTTCGATTTGATGCGTATTAGACTTTGTACCGACATAGGTGAAAATTAGGTGCCTATAGGAAGAAAAAAGATACTTTTTCACATTAACAGCAAATAGTATTTACTTTGTTCTAACAAAAAATATTACATTTGCATAAATGATTGTTATTACGAGTAGCACCCTAGAAGTTTATCAACTATTTTCTGTAGAGAAGTCAAGTGTGCAATCCTGTGGATTTTTCCTTTACCAAATGTACGGTTCGTTTGCGTCATATCCTGTATTTTCGCCACATAAGGGTGTATGAATTATTCAACAACTGTAGTCTACCTTTTTTATAGTGTAACAACCGGCAAACTGGTGTATGGAATTTGAAGTATCGTCATGAATGAACATATTTATTAAAAAAAAAAAACAATAAATTCTATGTCATTTTTTGTGACTATCATCCACTCCTATCTTCGCACGGGTGCTATTTTTTCTGAAAATTATAGTCACAAACTTCATCACTTCATACATTACAACACTTACCGTTGCTATAACACTTTGCAGTATTTTATTTAATTTTAGATGGTCCCTTGGGAACAGTCCTTTTTTCTGGTTTAAAGGTACCCTATGTCCTTTCCGGTATCACAATTTTCACAATTTCATGATGATCGGTTGATTAGATAAGGCGTGAAAAGGTTACATACAGACAGAGTTACTTTCACTTTTATAATATTACATACATACATACATACATACAGAAAAAAAATCTAAAAATGGTCAGTTTAGTTTCAGTATCATGTATAGAGCCTGTAACCCTGTATAAATATCATGTATATAACCCTAATAATAAACACGATATCTGAAAACAAAGTAACTTACTCCATGACCAACCCTTACAGATTTATTATTACTTAGTATTGATTGATGATTGATAATAGTATGGAGGATTACTGCATTATTTTATTTTATAAAACATAACATACGCTTTTACGTGACGTGACGAGAAGTTGTAAAAATGACAGTGTGAGGTATTAAAGAGGAGAGCTCGCGCGAGATAGTATCATCCCGTCGAATAATCTCGCTAGCGGCGGAAGTTTGCAATCCGACACCGCTCAGACACTTCGTTTGAGAGTGTTCCTGCTTTTAGATTTTCACCCTGCTTTTGCAGCTAGTTATTTACTGGCAACATTTTTCACGTGAAGTCGCATCTGTTAAACTTTAATCTTATTTCATCTCACCACTACGTGGTGGGAACTTATGTTAGACCATTTCACAGGTAGGTACAATGTTTTGTTAAAGTTGATCATTGTATTTTTGTTACCTAATTTTTCCTTATCAAGAGACAAAATAGTTACGGTTACAAAATCTTGTAGTCTTACAGCCATGCCATGTGATTGATTGTCTTTTGGCGTATGTATACAATATTTTTACCCTTTATCAGGTTTTCACAGGTGAATACGAGTAACAGCATATGTTTGTTATTCATTTTAACTACAATCAAATTTTAACTACAATCTTGGATTTTAACTGTTATTTTAACGACAATCTTGAATTTGAAACGCTTATTTAGAAAAAAAAATTGAAAGGATTTTTAATATTCGAACAAATCGCTGCTTAAAAACTAAAGGGCCACAAATCAAAATTACACTTTTTACAGGAGAGGTAATCGAAAAAAATTAAATTATTTTTGTCATTTTTTTTTGTCAATAGATATATATCAAATATATACATATTATACAATGTTTTAAGTACTTTTATAATTAACTGAATACTAGAAGAGATGTAGGCATACCTATAAGTTACTTTTGAATATATATAAAATGATCAAAATATACTAAATATGGAATAAAACAACCATAAGTCTTTTTGCAACATACAATATGAAGGACTGTGATTGTATTTATGCAATAAAAACATTTTTGGACTTTTTTTTGTTTTATGGCTCTTTAGTTTTTAAGCAGCGAAATAGAGATGTTTTAAAATTAGCCTATATTAGGGTTTATTTATTAGCCTTTATTTCTATGTCCCCAAATGTAACTAAATATTTTTATTACCCATAAACCACACGCTCACTGATAATATTGTTATCGCTTGTGCTATGATAATTAGGTACAATTATAACAAGCTTCAGACTTGTCTATTTCCAAACAATTAACAATGTTTCACGAACCTGTAGGGAATTCAGATGCAAAATTGTTTGCTCAGAAACTTAATCTGGTGGATGACGTCTGATCAAATAGGTATATAGTTAGTACAATTCTGTTGGACAAGATTTGTAATTGATCATTTGTCATGATAATCTGTAACAATCTAATATAAAATTACTGGCAACCCGCTCCCAGCTTCGCCCAGGGTGGATTTTTTACAATACCTTCCCCGTTTATCCCTGTTTTCATATGTGAATATTGAATTAAAATCGGTCTACCTATTCTCGAGTTTTTGAAGCGTTAAAGTTTAAAAAAAAAAAACTCAAAATTTTTTAAAAAACCGTTCATTAGTTTTTGAGTTTCTTCATTACAAATAAAAATAAAAATCTTTTCTTTTTATAAAAGTGGTGTTTAATTGAAGGATAAAATATTAAATGGCTCGGAATTATCAACAAAAAATCTATACGCTTGCATCAAATTCAAACAGCTACAGTTTATTTCGCATGAAACTTCCACTTATGTCAGAAATGGAAGCTTCATTCTTTCTTCTTTCCACGGCTGCCAGATAGTATAATCGTATGTATCCTGTTTGTATAGTAGACTAATATATTAAATACAAAAGTAAGAACTTAAGTAAATGTAAAGTAAATTTTGGGAGAATAAAAACAAAAATGATCATGGGACAAACCATAAAGGTATAATTCCAACAAGTAGGGACAAACATTTTTTTTATTTGCTGAAATCAAAATCAGCGCCCTCTTTATTAGTATGCGTTAGCAAAGAATGAAAGTAAAGCGATTGTTTTAAGATGACGCTACACGCGCTTGGATAAAAATTTTTTTGGTCAACTATTGTAAGCACAGATGGCGTTAGTTACAAATGTTACCCATAAATTCAAATTCAAAAGCATACACGTTACATAAGAAATTTTTATCGCCATCTAGTAGGCAATCTATGTAGTTGTAAGTCGTGCTTTATTAATAAACTTCCGTATTCGACCAATTGAATCCAACGTAGTAAATATGGTTTCCGTGAGATGGCGCTGAAAGCAAATATAATTAAAATTAAAATGATTTTATTAAACTGGTTTAATTGTTATAATATTAAATAATTTTATAATTATTATAAAATAATATGATTTTTTTAACAAAAACACTTTTTTAAATGGCAAGTTATGATTTTACTATGCTCACTAGTTTGGCTACTTATCGCTAGATGTATCTGTGTGTACGAAATTCGAAATTTTTCAATACAAGATTCTAACAAATAGAATTTAAATAATTATGAAAATAAGAAATCAAAAAGGTATTAATTTAAAAAATACTGAATTATTTTATTAAAGAATAACTTATTTAAATGAAGTGTATGTGTATCACACACACTCGAGTTCAGTGCATTTTACTCACTGTGGTCGCCTCGCAGTGGTCTCAGGTACCCCACCTGAGACCACGGCGATAGGTTACTTTTAACCATTTGATATATTTTATAGAAGATTATCCTTTAACTTATGTATAGTGTATAATTATTTTGAACTAACTGTTTCACGTGGCTTCGTCCGAGTTTGAAAAATGAAAAATTTAACACCTCAGAAAATATCTATAATACGACGGTACTTAGTAGAATGTAAACCCATGTAGATAAGTACCTATTCTTTATTCCGTATAGGGTTTCGTATAGGCACAAAATGATTGTAAGAACTTGCAAGAGCTTGTAATTCACATTAGTTTATTTAGTGATTCATTTAGTGATGGCACACTGCCATCACTAAATGAATCACTAAACTAGGTAGTCTAGAGGTAGTAACCGCTTCTTACAAAAGATCACCGTGAAATAATAGCACGTATGCTTTTGTGTTTTGCTTGAGGGATGCCAAGGCTCATTTCACTATCCCCACATCAATAGTGCCTAACTTGGCATATAGCACACAATAGCTTCTCCTCTTGTTTAGGCGATGATAGTCACCTACTACCTGTCTAGTTGTACATCAGAAAATACAAAAAAAATCTTCTAGAATTAACCGGACAGTTAATATCGGAGGAACGCATCATCTTGATCAATACCTACCTATACGACTGATGGAGGCGTTAATTTGTCATTAGTAACAGAATTCAAATAATATTATTAAATAAATTATAAATATGAAATACCAATGGGTGCACTGGTTGAAGGCGCCATCTTGATCCCAGCACCGCCCCGTATGCTCCGCCAATGCGTGCACGCAGCCGCTATTCAGTAATGACATGCGAAATTACCCCTCCGAGCTATTGCCACACCGTATCCAAATTATACTTATTTATCTATGGAATATATGTCCACTATAGAATACTTAAGGTAGATTTTTATTCAATGAAAACTACAAATTACTTTATTTTCAAATTGTATATCTACAGGGCATTTATTCACATCAACTACAACAATGCCAAAATCCAATAACGCGAAATACCAAATACATTTAATCTATCCGGCTAATATTTGAGTTATTGCTAATCTTATCTACTGGTAGATAATAAATGTTTTTGTCTTGACATGCAAATGCGACTGAACAAATTCGGATGAAATTGTCACGAGAAAGCTCTTATCCCATGGCAACGGGAAGACTTGTGTGATACGAATTAAATCACGCCGACGTTTACTATCTGGCATGTTTTATAAATTATTTATTACAAGCTGTGCCCACGATTTCTTAAGCGTTGAAAAAATGAAAAATATCCTATATGTTAAATCAGGTAATAAACTACCTTTGTGCAAACATTTGAAAAATCTAAAATAATATAGGTATTTAAAAATCTGATTATGTAACAGATAAATTCTCGTTGTCCAGTTTGACAGTTCTTTTGAAGTTCGCCTTGGAACACAAAGGTCTTGATACTATAATACGAATTTCGCGGGGTGAAATAAAAACCATACTTAGATATCTATACTAACATTAGTCTACACTCAGTCAGTCAGTCACACGACTCGCCTGAGATTTGTAATTAACCTGGTATTTTATTATTGGTTCATTTCTCTTTGAAACAGCCCCAACCCTGCTGGCGATCGTAAATTGCCACAGTAATTGTGTTCACAAATGACATTAATGACATGTATCGACAGTCGGAATGTCATTTTGTAAATTACGGTGTCTTGTAATCATTTTGTAGTCACGCAGAGCGAGGAATGTTGGTTAGACTTGCATGTCCTCATCATTAGAACACTGTCTTGCTGGCAATAGGACGCCGTATATCGCAACTGTATATCGAGAGAAAATATTAACATTTTATTAACTCTAAAATTTTATAACAATAAATTACTTCGGATATACCTCATCATCATCAGTAGCAACCTGTGTCTATCCACTGCTGGATGTATGCCTCTCCCAAAGCTCGCCACCACGCACGGTCTTCTGTCCTTCGTATCCAAACGCTTAACTTTCAGGCCTCAGGGGGTCCCACAATGCGCTTTCCAATTCAAGAATTCATTCAAGAACATACTTCTACCCCATCGGTTATCAGCTCTGCGACAGATGTGACCGGCCCATTGCCACTTCAACTTGCTCATTCTCTTGGATATGTCGACAACTTAAGTTTTTCGGCAAATATCAGAATTTCTGATCACATCCACCAAAGAAACTCCGAGCATAGCGCCCTCCGTAGTTCGCTGAGCCACTTTTAACTTGTGGATCAGTCCTGCGTGAGAGGACAAGATTCGGTATCGTACATAATAACTGGCAGGATGCACTGATTACCTATATAACATAGCAGCAGTAGTGACGACAACAGATGACACAGCTTCCCGAATGCAGCCAAACCCAGCCGGATTCTTCTGTAATATTTGTTCCTGTCTAACTGGATCGTTTGTACCAAGTAGACGTAATCCTGCACAACTTTAATAGCTACACCCATTACGTGTAACACACATTCATCTGAAAAAATTGTAAATAAAATAAAATAAATACAACTTATAACTCATATAAATAAGTAAAGCATCGAAAATGTGAAGTATTGCCTAAATTTTGAAGGTGATATCGAGGATTTTTTTAAAAAAGTACTGATTGACTACAAATTTAAAACATTAATTTTCAACGATAACTATTACAAATTTATCGTTTTTAAAACAAGTTGGAAAAATTATCAATTAACTTAATTATTTAAGTTTTTTATAAGTTTTAAATAAACTTGCCTAAAATAGATTTCTAACATTGACCACTATTTTATAATTAAGTTAAAAAAAAAACTAAAATTAATTTAATCAAACTCGAAGTTGTCAAATAGACCGATAGAAGAACCATTAATCAAATCGTACGTGACTTCCAAAACCCATTTCACTTTCACTGTTGTCAGTGAGAGTGGCCGAAACTCAGACAGCCTGACGCCATCAATTGAAAATGAATCTATTCTTCTTAGAAACATTATTATCTATGCTCTATTAATTCTTGGAAGGTCAAACTGTTGAAACATCTGGAGACTAGGGATCTTATTAAATTTGTTATAAGCCGTTACTTTTTGTTTTTTAACAGGGTGTTGTTGTTATTTTTTAGTTAATTTTTCGGGTTATCAGTATAGTTCACTTTTTTTAAAGCAGGCAGGCGTTTACTTGGTTTAGCTGACTCCGATATCAAGTGAGGCGATTTTCTGTAATTCGTTTTAATTACGAAGGGGCAATGTGTGCTGCCAATCGTCATAGGATTTTTCCCATAGCCCATTAACAGATCTCCGTCACTCTGGAACCCGGTTTATGAAAAACCATACTTTTTTTAGCTCATTATTAACTACAAACGATACTAATGAATGTAGTAAAATTTATTTTTTTGTAGTTTTATTAATTACTGAGAAAACTTCATTGATAATGTTTAAACTAAGAAATATTAGTCATAATACGTTGAAAGGTTTTGGAATACGTTTTAAATTGATTGTAGTTTATTGTAGTGATGAAAAAAAACATCTTCATTCCTTGCACCAAAATACACGAAAAAACGCATGAGAACAAAAAAATAACTGTTTCCTTTTGTAAGGAGCCTCCACATTAGCTGCCTAGTTTAATAATTCGAAAGGCTGTCTGCCTTGACACTACTTCAGTAGAATAATTTCAGTTTTAATACCAAACTGAATGTTAAGTTATTTGAAATTCAAGATCAAGATCAAAAACGTCTTAGTAAATTTTAGAAAAGTAAGTACTCAAAAAAGAAAAGTTTAAGTGTGGTTTAAGTGTACACAGGTGTTTAATGAAACATTTCAAAGCACACCTTTTGCAAAAACAAAAGTGTATAAAACTGAGGAGTAGGTACTCGTATTTGATACAGAATGCGTATCTATTTCACGTCCACATTATTAAGTGGCAAGCGGCCACAAGAAAACATACTATGATCTCATAAAATTAAAAACAAGATTACCGAGTGAAGAACAAGGACCGGGAATACTTCGGTAAGCTCAAATGGTTAATAGGGTTTTAATGGCAGCAGCGTACTCTGATTGTTTTTATAGATCTTTGATACGGCCTTAATTGGACTTAATAGCCTTAAATTGTTGTAATTTCAGTCACTTGAGATGGAAAGTGTGTGATGCTATTACATCCTGTACATTTTGCTCTTTGACGCGAATAAATACGACGGCTATGTTAAATGATGACAGTTGAATGCACTTAATAAACAAAAGGAAACAAAAGCTTTGTCAGTATTAATAATATCATTATATAGAGAGAAAATTTGTATTTTTGTATTTGTGTAATTTTGGTTTGCTATGAATAAACTCAAAAACTACTGGACCGATTTTAAAAATGCAATCACCTTTATTTTTTCTATAAAAAACTACATTATCAGCGAGTAATATTTGTTATTATTTTTTATAAAGGTACGCGGACGAAGTCTCGCGCAACAGTAAATATTCAAACATTTAACTGCTTACTTTGAGCTGAATACTTGAAAGGTTCTTAACTATAGGCCACAAATAAATGAGACTAAGGGCCTCTTTCATCAACTACAAGTTAAGTGTTGTTTAGTTACTTTTAGAAATAATTTTATGTTTTATTAAATTATGCACTCGGTTTAGTGCATCCTTCGATAGGCGAATTTTTTTTATTATATTCTTTTTAATGTTAGGGACTTTTACCGTACAAACAAAGGCATATCAAGTAAATTATTCCCGGTGACAGGTGACTTTAAATGACGGTTATCCTATCCTTGACAGACAGTGAAAGAGGCCCTAAGTATCTCTAAGTTCTATATGTCTAAACAATTTTAAAAAGTGTATCTGAACCAGAACACACAGTGTATCTGTTGAACAGGGGGTCTACATGGGACCCCAGGGCTGGCACTTACTTCTGTTAACGCATAGCTCTGGCAGTACAGAGAGGTAACGTTGCAAGCATAACAGGGTCCATGCCGCAGGTCCAAACATAACGGTATTTTTTTATAATTGTTTTGTATTTAAGGTTTAATGTCAATTTTGTTATTATAATGTTAGTAAGTGATTGGTCAAACAAGATATTTGACAAGCCAGTCACTCCATAAATATGAATCCTATGGATAGGGAGGACTAAGGATGGATACTATCTTTTTCATGCTATAAAACCCTTAAATGAAAGGATTACAATAATAACCCACGCAGGTTAAAAGCTAGTTTAATATAGATTGACACATTTTAACAAAAGTGTACTGTCATTCAGTGGAGCAGTTATCGATTAGTTGTTCTATTAGCTCGTATTATAAATGAAAGGTCAAATAAAGTGAAGGTCGTTCTGGAAAGGTCACACTAGTCACGTGTAGACATTTCTTAAAATGCATACGGAATAATTGTTGATGTTTTTAGTTACCGATATAGGTATACTACTTATTTAAATTTACAAGGGTAGTTACCTACTTTGATGCGGGGAATACGCGAACTTGATAAGTTTTTTCAGATATGAGTACCTTATGATAATTAGCGCTCTGACTCAGAGGTCCCGGAATTACTTTTAAAATGATTGGATCATCAATGGATAAAAAAGATACAAATTTTCGGAGTGACGTTACTCCGCAGTGTAGACTAGCTGTGATAGCTTGTGGAGATTCGTATAAGTTCACTTGCATATACTTTGAAAGTATAAAAACATTTAATTAGTTGAGTTATACCAGAAGTTTGTCAAAAAATTATACAAACGCTTGGATTCTACGTCAAGGTAAGAAAAAAGAACGGTAATTTAGCCCAAATATCTTTTATTGATCATTATATTGTCTATCACTACTTACTAAATTAAATTACATATGAAATATTGCTTATAAATAGATACAGATAAAATTAATAATGTAAATTACAACATACAACGCTATATGCGACGTTGTTTCTTCTTTATGTATACCTTAATTTTTTTTCTGATAGTATAAATATTTAGTTAATTATTAATTTAGTTTCAAGTGATTTTTTAGTACATATTACAATTCACTCAGCTTTGTACTAGTTCAGTGTGTCTGTATTGAACATATTTTTTGGTACAGTCAGAAGCTATTTTTAGTGACATTGTCATACCTACATAATCTACATCTTCGACTGACGGTGATGAGCACGCCAATGTCGCCAATGTATCCATGTCTATTTAGTAAAATGCAAAAACTATTCATGTGACAACAGACATAATATGTCGTATATTAAGAGTAATATGAAATTATTAATGTACGGTTTACACAATTGTTCCATAAATTTATTGACTGTTTTGTCATATTTTCTCTAAGTTCCGGGCTTGTTTGTGTGATACTGTCATAAAATACGTAACTCTATGCCAACGTGCCCACATTTCTGCGTCACTGTTATCGTCGGTCATCGGCATAGGTTTATCGCGAATTAATAATAGAAACGTGAATATTTGCTTCCATAGTGGAAGGCAATTAAGAAAACTCTGATGATAACAAAATCGGAGATACAGTTTGATGCTGTTACTACATATCTAACATCTATATTCAAAATATTTTTAGACCACTCGTTAGCTAACTAAGGAATCAAAAATTTTTTTTGGTATAAATGGTATATTCAAGTTCTCGCGTATTCATGTAAAATACACGGCCATGTCCACGACACAGCCACACCCCATATTTTTTCCTTTTTAAATCACCTTTAAAATATTTGTAGTATATTCTTCCACATTTTTTTATTTTATTTCTATTAGGTATAAAGTAATAGCATATTTTCTTAAGAGGACAAAGCCCCAGTAAGATCTTATTAACTAGATGCCTCTTTGCATTTATTTAAAAATTATTTTCAATAATTGAAATAAATATATATAATATGATATTTCGCAGATACTTTTCATATATCAAGTACCTGATAGATATTTCGCAAATACTTTTCAAATTAAGCCACCTTGCTTGTCATCGATTACGACATTGGGTAGCAATAGAAACGAAAGACTGACTGAGATGAGTCAATGTTAATTTTCCACACACTTGCTAACTAAAATACTCGTATGTGAAACGCGACTAGTTACTAACTGAGTCAAAATCGATTCGTATATTACTGATAGCATGTGACCCATAGTCGACCCCGTTACCTGACCTGAGGTCGCTAATGGCCCACTGCATTGACTATTTGATAAAAATCTAAACACGTCATAGAATAGAATAATTATTATGTGCCTAGTCATTACACAATTTTTATTTTATGTATGATTTTTCTTTAAAATTTATTTTTAATATGCAATTTTTATAAAATATTTATATTTTATGAAAATGTGTGAAGGATAGGCCAATAGTCCAGTTTGTGTGATATCAGTATGTAAAAACAAAAATATTAAATATATATTTAGTATTTTCGATACAAGTAAAAGTATCATTGGATTAAAAGATATTAATATTTGAAACTGTACTAAAATATAACGCAACATTTATTCAAACTTCATTGCTCCTATACTTTTGTCAGGGTTTTTTTTTGTTTAGCCTCGCGAATAGTACTTTTTTTCTGGATAAAAGGTTACCCTATGTGACCTATTTCCTATGACAACGTTTGCAAAATTTCATGATGATCAGTTGAGTAGTTAAGCAGTCATGAAATCGTAACGTAACAAAGAAACTCACTTTCGCATTTATAATATTAATAGATAATGAAAATACTTATTTATAAATATAACGTACAATATTTAAAAAGAAATATTTCGAGCGTCGAAGAATTCGGTCAATTTATTTTTAAAAGCAATAGTAATAACATTTGGCACATTATTTACGTGGGACGATACCGACATTAGGCAGGCAAAATATGTAAGTATGTGATTTACATTAAAACTAGCTGTTTCACGCGACTTCGTCCCCGTAACTATTAGTTTTTAAATTTATTAATTACCTATATAAACAAAAATACAAATATTTTCTCTTTATAATATTAGTATAGATTAGGACGATTTCTTTGTCTATACTAATGTTATAAACAGGAAAGATTTGTTTGTTTGTTTGAATTGAATAGGCACCGAAAGAACGAGACCGATTTAAAAAAAAATTTCACTGTTGGGAAGCTATATTATCAGTGAGTAACATAGGCTATTTTTATAAAGTTACGCGGACGAAATCGCGTGCAACAGCTAGTATTTATATAAAATTATTCATAACTAAAATAAAATGTAGTAGATAGAGTGAGTTTGTATATTTTTATGTTTCGGTTTATTATACATAAATACAACCTCGCCTAGTGGCCTTGTACGGCCTCTGCTTTGTCTTATTATCACCTGTGTATTGGGATTGAAATACTTGATACTTTATTTGAAGTTTTCTTTTATTATTTTATTTATAGTTGTAGCATGTTTATTGCATTAGGCAACAACTTTGATTGTGTTTTAGTATGGAATGTTGTCTCGAGATGTTTTAAAGAAAATATTGAAATACAAGACTGATGCGCCACGGGTCTATTATTTTGAACTAGCTGGTGCCCGCGACTTTGTCGTTTTAGACGATCCCTCGGGAACTTAACATTTTCCCAGTGTAAAAATCCAGGTAAATTGTCATCCAAATTTCATGCAAATTCCTTCAGACGTTTTTGCGTTATTGAGTAATTAAAATCCAAATATCAATATTCAAATATTATTGTATTTATCAAAACGCATAGTTTTATATTTTTATAGTTTTCCACACTTTTATACTTAGCAATACAAATTAACTATAATTAATTAGTAGTTGTAATTTATATATAGGTTTACGAGTATATTAATTCAAGTTTAATAAAATAATAGTCCTACATCAATCATCAATACTAATAATAAATCTGTAAGTGTAGGTATTGTAATTAACTGATTTTCATGAAACTTGGTAGATAAACATTAGACGTAAGGGACACAGGATAGGCTACTTTTTTTTTAAACGCGGAAGAAGTCTCGGGTGCCAGCTAGTTTTGCAATAAATTTTTCCACTTGTTCGGTTTACTTCAACAATCTTTAACCAATTTCAAGAACTTTAGAAAATAAAAATAGTATAAACCAGTTAGAGATTCGATGAGCTAAATGAATCAGATAAAACATACGGAAATATTCAACCTGTTTATTTTTAACCACGTCTGCGATGCGTCTGTTAACAATTTATTAAACATTGGCTTACTTTTGGCAAGCGTTCAAAAATTAATGTGGGGAAACCTTACTTTTTGATATGGGTATTAAACATTTCTATTTTTTATAAGATTCAGTTATCAAATTTACAAAAATGTATGTAGTTTTTGTGCAATATATGTAAGTATATGAAAGACTGTAGCTTATCTGCTAATATACTAATTATTAGATGTAAGACAGTCAAAAATCACTTATAAAGAATTCATGGAATAAGTGATTTAATTTACCTAAGCTTATAAAAAGGGTATAAATCCAGTCTTCAAAAACTAATAATCAGGATAAAATGACATTTCACACGTAGGTAAATTTTCAATAAAAATGAGGTTAAAGCTTGAAACACAAATGTTAACATAGTGTTGGCGTTATTAAGCGTTATAATTGCCCTATTTTTTAACATATATTTATTTTTACTATCACAAGTTACTAATAGTAAACCTACTCACTTACTAAACCGTAAACCTGAATGGCTGACTATGTACTTTTGGTTTTTATCATTATGCTAACGACGACGAATATTGGTACTATTTATTATTAGGGCAACACCGGCCTATGCAAAGAATGTTGTTCGCAAGATTCTGTCTATTTCTTTTGGTCTGAGGTTACAAAGATACTGAATCTGTATTCAGATTCATTTAAATGCGGTCTTCAATGTGTAATTCATTTCACCTTACATTTTATAACACATATCTACAGAACACATTTTTTTTACAGTAAAGGCTTAAATATTGAACAAAATTTCGCCAAAGTTCATTTTTTACATTAAATGTTTATTTATTTTTTACATATGTTTATTTGCTACAGTACAATACCATTCCTGGAAAGGCACACCTTTCTATAGCATATTTAAAAAAAATTACGCCGATAGGCCTGCAAATAATTTTTTATTAAATTTTTTGTCGCCTTTAGTGATTACAAGAAAAGACAGTAATAAATGACCATAACTTTTTAACCATACAAAATCGACTTAGAACTTTTAGGCCTAAAATATTCAGAATTGATCCCTCGATGCTTGTGTTCGATTTGATTCATACTTCCAGGGACAACCTGTATATTTACATGCGAACATGGGATGTGTGGTTAAGAAATTTTAAAGAAAGCGTCTTTAAAAACCTTTAAACCTCTTAACTAAGTTATTGATCCGAAAAAGCGAAGATCAAAATGACTAGGTCGCACTACACAATGTATTAGCGCGTGCGGCATGGCATACCTCACACCTATGGCTATGGTTGTACTACAGTAATAATAGTTATGGCTAGTACCCAACGAAAATAAATCGAACTCACTAATGTAGGCGGGCGGTAGTCAGTTCAGGCGAAAGTCTCATTGAATGCGAACACAGCATTACGTAACAAAAAAATCTCTCGAGTAAAAAAAGAATAACCGGTTTGATCTTTCGATATAGGTAACGATTGTGCAGATTTGTATAATTTAAAATACATAAGCGGGTGGTGTAAATTTATGCACCCATAATGTGCTTAGTGTATATCCGATAACGCCCGGCGTACGACGCGCTAAAATTTCCGATTAGGAATATTCAAATCACTCAATAAAATTGTGTTTGGTTCGTTACAGTATTAAATTTTAGTGGATTTTACCGTGAAATGTGCGAATTTTGGAACATTTAAAGGCGGTGTTTGAATTTGGAAGCGATTAATTTGAAGGTACGTACTTTATCTGTAAAGAAATATAGTTACTGAGTTATGCATTGTAAATGATCATTTGATTTGTAAGTAAAATATCACGAGAAAACCTAGATAGGTTATAAAATTTAGAAAATGACAACATATTTGACATTCTATTTATAGGATGCCTATAGTGGTGTGATGGATTCTAGCTTGAAGTTTCTATTAAGATATGCGTTCATACTCTCATTGATTTATATTTACGTTATGAATAATATAAAATTTACAGAAAATCAATTACAATTTTTCATAGCATTCTGTATAATTAAGGTGGTAGACATATTGCGATAAATAACATACGTACCTATTAAGTCAGGTGAAAGGATTAACCAGTATATTGACAGAATACTAAGTATAAATGTTTTCTTGTACCCTATAATTTTTATACCATTTTTTATACCACTATTCATTCAGAAATATAGGGCACCTACATAAAAATGAATACGTACTTAAAACTTTCTAAAAAGTCAATATTCACAATATATAACATGTAGTACGACAGTAACTCTTATTTAATCTGAGGTACAGGTAATGGAGGAGCCGTTACTATTGTCCATAATCGTAATAGTCGAATAAGTCGTAAACAGTAAGTGATAGAAAAAAAATATTGGACAAGAAAGATAGGAAATTTATTTATCTACAATAAAGGTTATTACCACTTTTGGCCTCAAGTGCACCGTTACGGAGATATAGGCCGAAACGGTTATTGTCAAAATGGCAGCACTTCCGCCGCCTCATTTTTAAGGATTTTGTGTCTTTAAGGTCAGTATGAACCTATTTAAAATAAAAAATAAGAGTAGTAATTTAGCGCAGAAGAAAATTCTCTATTACCTGTAGTAATTACCGACCGGTCCTCGGCTTCGCACGCATGTAATTTTTCTACAAACTATAAACACAAAACCTCGTTTATTGCTATTTTCCTTAGTGAAAATCTATCTATAAATTAGTGAAATTTTCATTTGAGGTGGTTTAGAAGAAGTTAGCGTTCAAACATAAAAAGGCGAACGACTTTATTTTATAATATACTAGCTGCTGCCCGCGACTTCGCCCGCTTAACTATTTAAATTTTAGGTTATTTAAAAATTATTGTTCCTTTAGACATATTATGTAGGAAGTCGTAACGTTCTAGTAAAATAATTTTCTAACGTCGAAACAATTTACTGTAAGTCGCAAAAAATTCAAAGCCAAAATCTTAAATTGCTAATTGTAGTTGGCAGGTAAAAAAGTTGCATCGTTTCTCAGTGGGTTCGCCTGGATCAAGGTTATGTAGTTTTTACAATGCTTCTTATACGTTTTATTTCTCAATGCTAGATTTTATCGCAATTTTTCGAGTTATTAATCCAGCAGGCTCCAATTAGACCTGTTATTGGTGAGGTAATTATTTCGACAGTTTCTTTACACTCAATACTATTTATATATTATTTTTATGATAAAGTTAGGCAGTTAGGCAGACGGTTTAAGTACTTAATGTTAAGGCGTAACTAGTTGACAGCCCGAACTCATCGTTGCCTGTAGCTAAAATTCATTCTGTTTCACACAGAAATTGGGCGAAAGAGAAAGACCGATGATGAGCAGTTAGAACATAGCGCGCACACATACACAATTGGACCGTATTGTGACGTTGTTAGGCAACGCACACTGCGAGATCTCGTCGAACGCGGACGTTTGCCGCGAGTGTTTTATCACTAATTTATTGTAGTACTAGTCTAGCAGCACGCCCCGGCTTCGCACGGGTATTTAACAAATAAATGACGCTTACATCGCATATTATAGTCTGGGGTGAGCGGTGACCACGCCACGCGACTTTTTTCTAATACTTACATTTTTAAACTCGTGATATCGTTCGAATGGAATGGTATAATAAAGACATTTAATTTAAACTCATACTTGTAATGTTCCTTTCAGTAGTGTTGTATATAGTGATTTTAGTATGTCTTTAGTTGGTAAGCCTTTTTAAATAAATAAATACTTATGCTGTTGCGACACTTTGTATAGATATTGATGTGTTCTGCAAAGTTTTCGCAGCGCACGCGATGTAAGGAATATTTTAAGTAATTTTTTTTACACCTTGGGTTACATTATTGGAGTTTTAGTAAGAATCTCTAATTTTTTTGAAAATTTATATAACATAGGCTATGTTCATCGCTGATAATGTAGCTTCCTAACAGTGAAAGAACTTTTCAAATCGGTTCAGTAGTTTCAAAGCGTATTCAACGCAAACAAACAAAGATTTAAATCTTTGCAAAGAAACAAACAAATTAGTATAGAAATAAGGTTAATTTTCCTGATTTTCCTGATTAGGATGTAAATAAAAGAAAAATACTTTTCATATTTATTTATTTTATAAACATTGGTATAACATAAAAATGAATGTTATATAAAATACAAACACAAAAAGTCTAAATTAGCACATATGGAGTTATTATTTTATTACTAGGTACTTCACAGAGATAATAAATATTCGTTGCGCTATTGATTTAACGTGATTGAGTAACAAATACCGATGAGTAAGATACAATACGTGATTGAATACAAATATGAACATCATCATCATCATCACACACTTTCGTTCGCATTTTATAATTATTATGATATGTATGCGTGGTATTGGTGCTAATTCTCTTGTCATAAAAACTAAACTATAAATTAAATTGACAGTACTAAAATTGTCATATTTGTCAGACACGGAATGAAATAGGCAGAAATACATTTTTATAAATAACCCAGTCACTGAAGACATCTTAGGTCGCAATAAATTGCACTGTCTTGATTTTTTGGGATGTTGTTAGGATAGATACCAGTAGTGTAAAACTAAGTTTGCAGTTTCGAGAGACCTGTGTGCTAACTGCACGGTGCTCGAAAAAGCTCGAAATTTTCAGACGTTTTTCAGTTTTTCTCTTATAACTTCTGAAAAGTGCATTCTATGGAAAAATCATCCTAGACACTCTTAAAGAAAATAAATTTTGCTACAATTCGAGTGTACCGCAGCTCTGTATGTCAAACAGATCTCGAGATACACTAATTCAAAAATGGGTCATTTTTCCCAAAAAGTTAGAAATTTTTGAAACAAAATATCATTTTACATGGAAAGTTATGAGAAATGAAGTTGTAGAGCATTTACTTAGTTTCAATTTGAGCACAAGTACAACTCTGTAGGGCCAATAAGTTCACTTGTTATCAAGTAAATAAGTAATAGATCCCTTTTGGAGGGGGAGACAAGTTAAATTGAGTATAATAAAATAATAATAATGTGCAAATAATATTAATGTGTAGGTTCTTATCAATATTGAAGTCACAGAGGTGAAGTGGTGGAGGAACCTCACCTAATACCAACGCCAAAGGGTTTTAGTCGGTTAATGTCCGACATAACCCACAGGCCACCCCGGGTCTGTGGGTCTGTGGGTATCCATGGATGAGATTTCCCCTTGTCAAAAAGAAAAAAAAAATGCAAACTTGGTTTTACACTACTGGTATCTATCTTAACAACATCCCAAAAAATCAAAACAGTGCAATTTTTTGCGACCTAACGCGATTTTTTTGTCTTGGGTGACTGGGTTAATAGTCACATACGACAGTTTGTGATACTATGAGGTCTCACAGTGCTGACAAACGCAAAGGGACGGCCGAATCAATTCATAAACAGCACTTGAGTGATGAACGACACTATGTGTCCGTCAAAATCGACGCACAGGTAAAGTAGCCGCCGAGGCCCAAGCTATATTAGCGAACGCATTGTGTCCCGGCTTATGTCAAAAGCAAGGTTATAATCGTTGGAGTTTGAATGGTCGTCGGTTATTTCAGGTTATATTCAATTTGAAAATTATATTTGTATCAACTATGTACTTTCAACCAATGGATTACAGTAGCGAAGAGGAGTTTGATAATTATATCAGTGTAGGATTTCGAACAATAAGTACAAAAAAGTAATAGGTGGTTTTCAAAAATCCTTTCGATTACTACAGTGCGGATGAATTTAGGAGGCGGAATAGATTTTCAAAAGATAATATTGTTCTATTCGTGCTCCTGCCACTGATTAGTTAAAATCTCGACAAACTAACCAAAAGAGGCCTTCCTGTTTATCAGTTACTAGTGGCCCTAAGATTTTATGCTTTTGGGAGTTTCCAGGTTATTGTACCTCTCTAATTAGGAAAAAAAATTACAAATAAACATTTGTATTATAATATGAACATAATTTATTATTTATTGTAGATAATAACGAAATACATTGACTTAAAAAAAAATGTTTCAATAAAGTATAAGCTTTATTGAAGTAAATGATTTACCATTATATTATTTACAGATGATTACTGGAGACCTTATAAAAATCAGTCAACCTACAGTCTCGTAATATTAATATTTGGTCAATAAAATAATAATAAAAATCATATACCCACGCCGAAATAAAAATAAAACAAGCAACGCCAAACGAAAAATATTATACAGGCATATACAGGTTATAATATTAGTTAACATCTGTAATATCAATTGTCAAATACTAGAGTGAAGTATGCCACAACAAATTAACCAATCACAGGGCCGTTATTCAATACATAGTAAAGAACTTCTTGAATGGGATGGCTTGATATGAGTAACGCATAGCGTTCTTTGTATAGTATTGCTACTTAGACAAGTATCATTTGTGAATACGGGTGTTATACATACAAAAAAGTGTCAAAGGTAAAAATTATTCTCATAAAATTCTAAACAAGAGTATAAAAGTTTTTATACTAACTTTCAAAGTTTGAAAACTGGCGGTAACTTAAAAACCGTCAAGCTAATCAAAATAATGTAGAGAACATATTTTGTTTAAAAATTTAATGTGGATAATTTTTGTTTTTGATACTTTTTGTGCTTATTAAAGTTTTCGCAAAATACTTAAAAAATCGTTAACGGGTTGAACCGTTAACCCAAACAAGTTTGAAAACTTTATTAATTTGTTTGATTCCTCCATACATTGCTTACATAGAATGTCTGTATATATACTTACAAATTTGAGATGTTACAAACAGAACCGTCAGTTTCAATGCATCCCAGTTAGTTTGAGCCTGAATATTATAGTAGCTAAATCCTTTACAAGGGGCATGTGCTGAGGGAATAATATCTTTGAAGGAGGAAACACAAGGTTGATTATGTACGTCTGTTTGAACCACCATTTGTAGAAATGATTCTTGAGGTGACCTAAAACAAAAATATATTAGTTAAAAATATACAATTAAAAAAATAAACACTACATAGACACTGGGATTTAGTTACGAATTTGAGTAGCAGTAGCAGAACATGAGGAAGAAGATGCTTTGTATGTTTCTGCTTGAACCACAATTGCTTTATATGCCTCAGGATGGTTTACATGAGGTGATCTAAAACAGGAATTATATAAATAAAAATTAGTTTTAAATTTCTAGAAAAATAGAACCTGATTTAAAATTATTTTACAAATAGCTACCCGGGGTGCATTTTTTTACGTAAAAAGCTTCCCTGATTATGCCTCTATCCATGAGTGAAAACAGAATTAAAATCGGTCCAGCCGTTTTCGAGTTTTGCGCTTAGCAACACATTTTGCGAGAAGCAGTTAGGTATAAGCGTTTTTTTTTTTCTCCATTACGACGATCCTTTTGCGGTTCTGTTTCATAAAATAAAGCATATAGCTATAAAAGCAGCACATGCCTATTTATTTTACTGTAAGAATTTTATTATTTATGGACCATAAATTTTAAAAAAATACTAGGACAAAATTATCTTTACAGGGATAAGAAATATTCGTTGCTCTAAGATATAATTATTATACTCTAACTATTCAAATCCATCCAGCCATTTCCGCCTGATTGAGTAATATAAGTATATTATGATAATATGATACTCATTATTATTATATTATGATAATCATTATTAATTAGTATGATTTGCATAGCGTTGTCATCTCTAAAATAACGATCATAAAATTCAGTCCAGCCGTCTCGAGTTATAAATAACTAGCTGGTGCCCGCGACTTCGTCCGCGTTCTGGATGAAAGGTACCCTATGTCCTTTCTGGTGTCCCAGACAACGTGTATTATGTATGGCCGACCAGAAAAGTGCTTTATCAGTTTCGATAACAAATTCCATTCATTTCAAAATTCGCTAAGGCTTAGGCCGGTTTCAGTGTTCTCCTGACGGTCAGTACTGACGATACGTACTACCGACCGTGCGACTGACGCGGTTGTCACTTGTATGAAAATTCACAAGTCGTTACAAAGCTCGCCTGACCGTACGCACGCGTATTGCTACCGCGGTCGTTCAGGAGAGCACCAAGAGAGCACTGAAACCGGCCTTAGATTTGAAATATAGGTATTGATTACTGATTGACATAATTGTCACTTTGAATTTTCAAAAGAAAACTGACCTTATTATTCTACAACATACAAATAATGTTAGGGTGATAAAGTACTTTATTTGTCGAGTTTACCTATATAATATAACAAAAATTATGTATATATTATAACAAAAATTAGATTAAATATGTAATAAAACTTACCCATTATTTTTATATTTTGTAATTTGGTACAATGTGACGAGATTGTCCAAAGAGAGTCAATGTGATATGAAAATATGAAGTCACTTGTACAACAGCCTTGCCTAACTAAATAATAAAATAATGTCTTTACGTACAAACTATGCCACGTTATAAATAACTAGATAAATATAATATTTACGATGTATTTAGTAGACTATAGACTCTAGTCTAGCTCAGTCTAGCTGACAGATGACAGAGTGTTGCCATTGCCAACCTTATACGAAGTAATATTCGGGCCCTAATAAATCCGTATAAATTCCGTATGACTGTGTATTGTATTGTAAAAAAATATCAATTGCAAAAAAACAACCGTTTTCATAGGATTCATTTATTAAAAACTAACTGGTGCCCGCGACTTCGTCCGCGTTGCAAGGAAATGCAGGAAATATTATGTGAGTGGTAACGCCAGACATAGTTATCCCTGTGACGACGGTGGCGTCGCCGCGCGACAGTGGCGCCCAATCCGTACAATATATTTTTTTTATCCACACAATATCTTTTTATCTTTTTATGTCTTATTCTGATGTATAAGCTATATTGTTGTGAATTTCATTGAAATCCATTCAGTAGTTTTTGTGTGAGAGTAACAAACATCCATACATTCATACAAACTTGCGCATTTATAATATTAGTACCTACGGAATAAAATGATAATGTATGATTTTAAATAATAATTATAATAAATGAATAATTGATAAATTAACATCGAAATCAAAACAATGGTGCAATAGATACTTGTTAGGCAGTGTTGTCCATCAGCTGGATTATTTAGTTTCGTATTTATTTATGTACAATACTACTTATTGTATTTTTTTATATTGTATCCTTATAAAATTATTATTATTTTATATTTCTGAACATATAATTCCGCATAAATATTTGTATGTTTAAGTTACCCGTATGTGAAGTTGAAAATTAGTACATATACGGATAAATCCGTATAAATGGCAACACTGTGACTCCCTGCCCGGCCCATTCAAGGAGGATAGAGGTAACTCTTATCCTCCTTGATACCATTTATTGTGTGGGCGTGCCTTCCCTCCACTACCCGCGGGGGAAGAAAAGTCGAGTGAGATGCACATCGATTCATACCAAATATGAGGACAGAAAAAATCACAAATAGACCCTTGGGCTAACGGTTTTTATGAAAAAACTACTGCATATATCTATTTTGTGTAAAGTTATTTCAACTCTTGAATAACTAATCAATGTTTATGGGCAAAGTATTTTGGAGTTTTTGTAAACTAGAGTGACCTATTCAACCTCAAAGTTGCATTAAAACTTGTGTTAAAATATGGATTTTTCAATGATCATATCTTTTAAATTAATACTTTTTTTTAAGGATTGTATGCCTAGAAACTTAGTTAACGACAAGATAAATCGGTATCATGCTTACTTTTGTAAATTAAACATAAAACAGCGGTGTAATTAACCTTAAACGTTTGTATGTAGGAAAAGTGACTTGTAAAACCTTAAGTAGCTAAGATAGCCAATAAACACAAGCCATAGCAACTGTTATATTCTGTGTTCTCTAAGATTGAGCTTCCGTATGTTTGTGTCCACGTAACTCGAACACTATGCAATGGATTTAGATAGATATCATGTAGCTAATATCTACAGGTAGTAATTACAGGCCCCCTTTAATAAAAAGAAACTTTTATACTTCTGCGCACAATATTTTGTTGAATATGAAAATTATGTTGATTCTTGGTTTGAATCAAGTGAAAATGCATATATCAATTTGCAATATAAACACACCTTGTTAGTAAATCCGTTATCAGTAATTGCAACGATGATAACAGGTCATAGCCCGGTATCAATGTAACGTGCATTAATTGCACTCACAGTAGGGTTGCCACTTTTCAAATTTCGATGTATTTATTCGGTAAGTATTTCATTTTAAACTTTAGACAATGACGTTGTGTCGTTGTGTCGTTTTGTGAAAATGTGGGTAACGTCAAGGTTTCACGGTTATTAATGTAGTAATGACAATACTTAACAATAAACTCATAACTACATTTTTAAGTACTAACTGTGCCCGCGACTTCGTACACGCTGTCGTTTTTTGAAAATCCTGCAGGAACCTAACATTTTTTCAGGATATAAAGTTACCTATATGTTAATTCAGGTAATAATGTATATGTGTGCCAAATTTCATCCCAGTCCGTTAAGCTGTTTTTGTGTCAAAGAAGATCAAATTCAAACATCTATAGGTACATCCTTACAAAATGTTCGCATTTATCATATTAGTAGGTTAGGAATGAACTTTACATAAGTATTTGATGCATAGTAAGTCTTACCGTCTGCCATTACAACACCTTTATAGACTATTTTAGGTTACGGTAAAAGCAATTTTTTTTTACTAATAAATAAACTATACGATGACCATCCCTAACAACAATAGAAGGCGTTGTCAGGCGTAACATAAACGTATCGGATTTACTCAACGTATTTAAAACATACTTCTATATTCGAATAATGAATAATGGATTACGCAACGTCATGCAATTGTTTAATTATTTTAATTAATTTTTAAGGTTGTTGCATACTAGGTACTTATACAATATCTTCAATACACAGTAGGTATAAAACAAAGTCGCTTCCCACCGTCAGTCCCTGTATGCATGTACGCTTAGGTCTGTTAAACTACGCTACGGACTTTAATGCGGTTTTTACTAATGAAAAGAGCGTTAAACGAGGAAGGTTTTATAAATAATTTTCAAAAAATATTAAACCCATACGAAGCGGGGAGTTTCTTACTAAGTCAGTAGGTACTTACATTAGAAGATGTCTCAGAAATTGTTCCCTTTATACGCCATTACATTTCTACTTCACATAAATCATGTATGTTGTTTTTAGAAATAAAATTATTATACTCAATAAAAATTCAAAAATCAGTTACTTATTAATACTCGTATTAAAAAAATTGTAACACGTGGCCGACGTGAATCGACCTTAGAATAGACTTTTTATGAAAAATATCGAAGCACACCTATCAAATTTTGAAGAGAATTAATAATTAATTTCAATAATTCAATTATTACCACAAAATAATAATTTAGACAATTAGGTTCGATGTGAGGTAAACTATATAATAAAATTAAATATTTAATAGTAAATTTACCTGTTAACTAGGTACAGAAAATTGATTTATTACAAAAACGACCCTAAATATATCAGAAATTGTTTTTTAATGTTAAGGTCGACGAACAGGCCATAGAAGGATTAAGAATCCTTCTATGGTCGGCAGCGAATCTCTTTTAGAAAATATTTCTATGGAATCAAACTTTTTCCTTGTTAGGTATGTTATTATTACTATAAACCATTATTGTGTTTTGTGTATTGCATGCAAATTACTATGCAGCGTTAACTACAAACATTTAAAATTAATATAATTAGGTATCATGAAATTTTAATTATTAATTGTCTGAATAAACTTAGCCTATTAAAAATAATTTAATCTAAAATCAGATATAGATAAGGCAAGAATTTAACTTGATTAGCCAATGGTGAATGTCCTTGGATTAACTAATTGTAGTTAAGCATACCTTATTAAGCATACGATTATTGTAAGTAATTGGAAGTTGCCATAATAAATTTCACATACGACAAATTCAGCAACAAAGATCCTATAAATCGAATCAGTCTTTTTGGACTGACTTTTTATATGTGTGTGAAAATCTAATGTATTTAGGACTATTTAGGACTTATTTAGGAATATCTAACTTATTTAGGACGTGATACAAATAGACGAATAGGACGTTGTACATTTTTATTGATATGTTTCACAGACAGATATTGCTCCGGCGCAACCTGTTGGATGAATATTCGTCGATATAATATTATTTGTTTACACACCTGCTATCTTTACATATCGTGTCGCTGACGTGATATTTTATATATTTAAGGACACATTTACTTGTTGACTCTTGCGACACTTGTGGAGGAAACATAAAGGACTCTCTACCAAACAATATATGTACTATTAAAAATAGTACCTACACTGCCTTTAGTAGTGGCAGGGCACACTGCGTTTTGACCGGCGTACCTCCACCTTCGGGTACGCCGAGGTCCTGACAGGGAGCATAACCTTCCGCGCGCTGCCGTGGCGAGGCACCGATGTCGTGTCATAACGTCCCCGCGACCCCGACCATAAATGCTAGAAAGTCATTGGGTTTTAGCCGGTATGATTGCGGCATAACCCTGCAGCGCCCCCTACTCTGCCGGGGGTACACTGCGTTTCGCAGTCATTTGGGCAGCCCATCTGGCTGCAGTGAGTAACCATCCCTTTACAAAATACTGCCATGAAATAACAGCATTTGTGCCGTTGCGTTTCGGTAAGTGAGTAAGGCATGTTTGAGCTTTTTTCCCCTATCCCTTCCCATCCCCTAACCCTTAATCTTACTGCACACTACTAATCTACTTAATCTTGTAGTACACTTACAGCACCCGTGGTGTTGCTTGCGTTTTAGGCGACGGTTGCCACCTACCAACAAGTGGACCGTCAGCGCCTGTCTGTCAACCTTAACATTAGTGTATTGTTGTCAAATGCATCTTAAAAAAATGTTTTTTATTCAAAGTTATAGATATCTTCTTATAGGTATTATTTCCTATATTATGAAAAAAAAAGGTACAGAATGGAAAAGGCACAAATTCTAGAAAATAAAATGTAAAGACAAACCAATAACCAATAAATGTTTTTTCGAAAGATTTCAAATATACAGGATTCGTGAAATTATTCCGCCTATTTAACACGAACAAACCTTGAGTTGAGGTTCTAAACTCGTAGCACGATTTCAGTTTTTTTGTTAAAATAGGTAGTTTATCGATGTTAAGTATAATTGCTTCAAGTAAGCAAAAAATAGTAAATCCTTTTAAATTAACGTACGGAATGGTACGTTTTCTATTAGTTAGTATCGATTGATCATTGTTTGTAGAAAAAAATAATTATGTTGATAATCGTAATATGTTCCTTCTTACATTAAAAGATTAGCATTTAATTTGGCTACTCCTTGATAGATGGCACGTTCACAACACAGGTATTGCTATGAATTGTATAATAATTTGGCTACTTAACAATAGATGGCGACAAATCTGAATACTGCCAAATTATAACTTTTAGTTTCAAAAATTACACGAGATGGCACTAGTTGTCTATTGTATTGTAATCTATTTTTAAACATTTTCAATAAACAGTATGGATATTATCTACATAATATAAATAAGCTTATTAATAATACGTTTTATTATTGATAATCTTTATTCTATCTATCTTATTATCTTTATTTATTTCTATCTATTTTTTTTTTCTATCTTTATTATATTTATTTATTTTTTCTTTCTTAGTCTAGGATGATTTTGGAATACCCATTTATTGAAAATAATAATAAAAATATATTCATCTTTTTTTAATATATAAAAGGCGATGTGTGTTTCCCTATGGACTCCAAAACGGCTGTTCCGATTTTGATGAAACTTTCAGACAATTTTCAGATTAGTACAGTGGGTAATCTTGTGAAGTTTGGTAGCGGACGTGGGCGAAGCCGGGAGCGGGTCGCTAGTATGTATTAAAATTAAATCTATGAAAATGAAAAAAAAAAATTATGTATAAAAATAAATAAACATTACATAAATTATTTTACAATGGGTAAAGCTAACTACTAACTATAACTAAGTAGGGTAATAATTCGTAATAAGATTTTTTTTAAATGCATATTTCGTATTCAATACCTACACTCTTTATTGTCTGGTCTGCACGTTCTTTTGATGTCTGGCAAAAAATGGAAACCAAAAAAATATTTAGAAACCTTCGTATGACTCAAAATCTGATCAAACGTTTTCTTGTAATCGTTTTATTAACTTCTTGAAAATGTAATTTACATTCAGTGGGGAATTCAGCTTCTTCTTAGTATCGGGGGTCCAATTAATTGATTTAGTGTTCCACGTCATGATTACGATGGGACGTAGATTTCTCTGTTCTGTGAATATGACGTTTGATGCAACGTCACGCCGTGTGACGTCACATGCTACGTTGCCAGCACCGAGACAAGGTCACTTCGCGCGGTAAACGGAATTACGGAACATTATCACAATCCGATTATGTTATGTTATATAATTGTATTTATTTATAGAATCCGTTGCGTATTGCATTTATAATATAAATTATGTTGGTGTTATTTCTCCATTTATTCAAGTTGCATTTTTTAAATGTAATGAAATGAATTTTACTATAACATGTATTAAAGAACCTGCAAAATTTTTAGTACAAACACCAAGTCATATCTTTGTCTTAAGAGGTCTGACAAACAATCAAGCACATGACAATTTTTCTGCATATTATAAGAAATTAGCGGAGAAATAGACGGAGTCGGATAATTATGTAACTTTTTAAATATAGATATAGATAGATAACAAAGAAATTATTGATTATGTGAAGTTAAGTATCTTCATATAGAGTTTCCTAGTAAGAGCTACCTACTAAGAAATGACAAAAGTTAAGTAATAGAGGTCAATGCTCGGATACAATTTATTTATTGTTAGAATGTCAGGAAAATTGTAAGTATATTTTCTATGTCGGTTTGCTTCTAGTATTATATAATATGACATTTTGATTGTTTTTTTTTTTTTTAGAAGATTAGGGATATTATTAGTCCCCTTATTATTTAATGGTTGGCATAAAAATATATCTAAATTTAGTAATATTTGTATAGTTTGAAATACCTATATATCTACATTTAGCTGTTAGTATTCTAAGCTTACAAAGTTTATACCGCTGTGACTCACGTTTCACATTTTCTTGAATTTTCCTAAAGGATCTAATATTTGTAATTAAAGCAATTCCTTGTTTCCGTCGGAAAAATCCATTCGAACCAGGTAAGGTACCTCGTACTCAAACACTGGAATATAAATTCATTCGTTCATTAATACACTACAAAGTCATGTGACTCATACGCATTCAAGTTATTATAATATAATAATAATCACCATTATCAACGTGTAGCTTTCCTAGTCATTACAATTATTACTATGAGCTTTTCCGCGTCAATTGTTTTTAACCTTGCAATTAGTTTTAAACTTTTTTTCATACCGAATCTTATAAAAATCGCAACAGAATTGTACTTTTTCATTTGTAACTTTATAAAAAAAAACTGTAAAAATGTTGTCAAAATTATTTTTTTCCGCTGGAGAAAAATAAAAATAAAAAAAAGGTGAGAATATACGCAGAATATACCTTAATACTAATAAGTTATATCAAATTAGACAAGAAGGGCCATAACAAGAATTAAATATAGAAATGTAAACAATGTACGATGTAAGTATATCAGCTTATTTATGAACACTCCCACCCACAATCACACATGAAATTACTGACCTCTGCAACACATGAGGTATAATTATTCGAGGTAAAAATAAAATAAAAATAAAAAATAAAATTTCAAGGTAAATAATTCAATAATCAAGGTCCTTGGGAGAGATCTACATTCAGAGGTGATCCAGAGTGGGAAACAGAGGCTGTTGATGATGACGGTGAAAATTTTATTAATTTAAGCGCCTATTTCACAAACGTCAATAAGGCCAAACTGTCATTTAAAGTCACCGGTAACCGGGGATAATGAAGCTGATATACCTTTGTTTGTACGGTAAACGTCCCACACATTAAATAGAAAATAATAATAATAAATCGGCTATCGAATGATGCAGTAAACCGAGTGCATTATTCAATATAACAGAAAATGATTTCTAAAAGTAAGTAATCAACACTTTACATGTAGTTTGTGAAAGAGGCCCTAAGACATTTTCTGAGAATGCCAAAATAATATTGGAAGCAATGAACTGACACTTAGCATAATCGGAGATAATATTCCGATTGTTAAAATAAAATCCGTTCAAAATGAATTTTGATTTCGTTTACACATATGGTAATCAAAGCGGATTTTATAAATTGGGCTGCCGGACCACGGAACAAGGCCAGGGTCATTTTCTTCCGTATAAGTTTTAACGTAACAAATTATGTGAATAATGTTATCGACTCTTTATATAATTGGTGCAATGTTGTGTAATATAAACATAATTCATAATTAAGGTCTGAACACCAAAATAGTTATACGCCTATTACCGGACATATTTTTTTCATTATAACATGTATAGGATTTTTTTCCTAATTATTACAATATTTATTTAAATTAGGTATATACATTATTAAAATCGTAGCGCCCATGGTCTCGAATGGATAGTAGTACCTTTAATTAGGTATCATTTAAATTTTATCTAGATATAGAGTTGGATTTAGTTTGTATTTTATTCTAACTATACTACAGAGATTTCTAACACCTACCTTTTTTTAATCAAAAATTTTTTAATGACAGCTGTCATTTTTTACACATTTCACTTAAGCGAAATTTAATCAGAACTTAATGATTCGCTGATTAAGGTCTATAAGTAATTATATTATATACATATTTGCACTATGCGTGCTGAACTATTTTTTTTAAATCTGTAATATAAGTTTTTTTTTTATAGTTAATGTACCAACACGTCTTGTTTACGATTTTATTATATGTATAGATAAATATTAATATAATACCTACCTATGGACTCTGCTTTATCCAATAATTAAGTTATTAAGTTATGTACTTCTTTCTTTTGTATGTATTTTTTTTGTTATGTTTGTTATTATTGTGTAAATTTCTATGATTGTGGACAACTCAGGTGTACGCTAGAAACTCATCTGAGTTTATAGTACACCTTAACTGTGTACTTTCTATTGTTTTTTGTGTGTAAATAAATAAATAAAAAAATAAAAAAAATTGCTGACATTGCATTTTTAATCGAGAACCAGTCTCGTCCTATTTCCTATTGTAAAGTATCACACAGCTTCCATTAGATAGGAAGTAAACCTATTCATTAGTCATACGAGTATATTCATTTCCCATCTGCATTCTCGCGACTCGGGCGCCCGCTCTAATAGATGGAAAAATGTTGTTTAATTTTTCCATTTCAGTACTCCGCACATGACGGATTTTCCATAGTTTCAATAAGTTATTTTAAACTGAATGAATTTGTAATAAAATTACCTATATCCGGATCCTGTAAGCGTATCACTGACTCATTTCGTTCTATTAGTGACTCATTCATTCATCTCCACTTTTGAATGGGCTACCGTAAAATCGTTTATTCGTCATACGTGAAAAGTTTTTGTTCGGAGCATATTACATCATTGTAGTTAACCTTCCTTCTCTTAACCATTTTAGTGAATACTGCTTCCATATTGTTAAATCCCTACTTAATTTAAACTTACTATATCTAAAAAGAAATTTAAAAAATATCTGATATTTTTTATTTTTCTGATTAATTACATATTATTTCAAATGAAAATGATAACAATGATAATATATAAATACATGATTCGTACGAAACAGTCTACAGTTTTGTATAGCAATTTTGTTTAATTTTTAATTTAGAAATTCTTTAAATACACATAACAGTAGATATCTTGTGAGATAGTAAACACAGAAAATAGTTCATTATTCACTATAACAATGCGGTATTTTAGTGATTTATTGATCACCCAAATCCGAAATAGGTAATAGGTAATCCGCTTTGCAGCCCTTTTTAGACCCCATTTTTTTTTTCCAAATAAAAATGTCAACGTTTTTCCACGCGTGAACGCTTCGGTTGAATGTGCTTCTAAAATTGGTTCCAATACAAAAATTGAAAATTGGAATGTTTACCATTACTTATGTTGTTATAACTGCCGAAACGATAGTCGCAGGTTCGAATCCCAGTCGGGTATTTAGTCGGACAAACAATAATACTCAGACGAGTCTAAAAAAGCCTTGTCCTAGTAGACCTTCTAAGACACAGTGAGCTAGCGTTGGGACTAAGCTCATACAAGGGGGATGTAATTTATATTTAAGTAGACGATACACATAGTAATTTGATGTTGAAAGGGTTTTGAAATTATTATTTAACAAATCTTTGGATGCAAATGTATTAGATAACCACACGAGTTTTAGCACAAGACCCTTGAAAAATCAAGGTCCTCGCCAATTTATCTAGCTTCCCTTTAAAGCTGCGCTTGCCTAGAAAATCAATGAAATTTTATCAGTTAGAAATTATTAGATCATTAAAGATAACATAACATAATATACTATAATATGTTATAACATATGTGTTGTAAATAAATAAATAAAATTAAAAAATAAAAATATTATAACATAACTGGATACATCCTCGAGGTGGTAACCAGAATCCTCTGGGCGAGAAAGATACTAATAACAACGTTTTTAATAAGGCAAATTTATATATTAAATCGTTATTAGCACAAATAAAAAGTACATTTAAAACCGTTTAAAAAATAAAACATAAAAGAATCTCTTGGTACAAACTAAAATAATTGCCCGTGAGCCATTATTATGTTGGCAAATGTATTTTCACCCTTTTAAATTAGCTAGCCGTTCTGTTTTGTAATTTTTACCTACAAAAACAAAATATTGTTTGTTAATTCCCTATTCAAAGAGTGTGAAATAATTGAGTTGAATAAGCATACCGAAAGCAGAGTATCCTAATACGGCAAAATCTTATTGTTAAAAGTAGGATTATCAGTTAATGGTCATAAAATACCTTTTTGAAAGACTTGGGTATTTTGTGTAGTGTGACATAAACGACAGTGGTAAGGCACAAGTGAATTGTAAAAATTTTCATAGAGAATAAGACTGCGGTAAGTTTATTAGATGCGTAAACCTTGTTTGTGCTTCTTACCGAAAAAACTGAACAATAAGTAATTGCTATTTGTGAATTCTTAGTTGTAAATTTTTTTATTTACAAAATAATAATCACACCTCAAATTTGAATTAATCCCAGTCAATACTCTCCTTGGCTAGCGATGCATTTATCTTGGGATAAGATAAGTGTTAGCCAACGAATTGTGATTCGTATATTAGCATTTCTGGGAGGCTTCTTTCTGGAAGGACCTTGAACCGTGGTAGCTCTCTCAATATCCGAAATGTCAAAATGCTTTCTTTTGATCACAGTTTTTATTTTTAGGAAAAGCCAGAAGGCGACTGTAGTACACAGGAACTTATTCCCGGCCAAAAACTCCCTTATCAAAAGCGAGGAAATTTTCAATTCTTCAGAAAGCTTTTGAATAGATCGAACAAATTTTCCAGTTTTTGCAAGTGTTCATCATAATTTCAATTAAAGGAATCCAATTTCCGTGTTAAAAATAATCATTATCATTTAAAATGAAGAGGTCAATTTTTAGCACCAAATATTGGGCAGAGTTACTTAGAGATCCTTAATACGAGTAAATAAATAAGTTAAGATACTGAAACCACAGATCTGTTATGAGTAAAATGCTTAAAGTCTTACTCACATATTGGAAATACCAACTTTTTATTTAACACGAAATATTTTACACATAACTCACACTTGAATAATATCCTCGTTCATCTTTTATTATAAAATGAACTTTGACTTACATTGTTATTCGTAGATATATTCCATTAACATATTGCATATAATTATTAATCAATACATTACTTCCATTATTAGGAGCAGCCCTTCAAACTAATCACATAGTTAAGGAGCTAACCTCCCCCTTACAGAAGACTACCGTGAAAAAACAGCATGTGTGCTGTTGTGTTTCAATGAGTGCACCTGACTCACCTAGAGTTGTAAAACGTGCAATGGTAACCATATTATTATGTTGGTAATAACCCCAGTCTGTCGTCGTTTATCATAAAAAAGGTTTAGTATATACCTAAAATAAAAATAAATAAATCGCATTTCCTCCCAGGCTACCTTGTGAAATCTCGGACCAGTTAGTTGACTATAAAACACTCAAACTAAACAAGGTTTTGCCTGTAACTTCGCCCGTGTGACAAGTTTTTACAGACATTCAAACTCTTTCGTAATAGACAAACCGCAGACTGTAAAATTATTATCGCTGATGCACTAAATCGTTTTTACGCAAGTTTGTTTTGAGAGAACCGAGTTACTTGTTTCATCAAACAAAAATAAAAAAAATTTATGTTATTATATATATTGCACAGAATGCATAGAAATTATTGAGACATTAGCGCCTCTTTCACCATCTGTCAAGTAAGCTAACTGTCATTTAAAGTCGTAATCACTTTTGTTTCATAATCACTTCAAATTGAATACATATTTATTTATTTTTATTTATTTAGATTACATACATATATATATATTATCTTTATTGAATTGATTAAGTTTCGTTGTCACATTATCATCTAAATTTTAATACTGAAAATATCACGCAAGGAAAGTATTACATTACAGTGAAGAACTTGGGGGGAATTGATTAAAAAGAAAGCAATATATTTTTAACTTAATTCTACTTAATTTCTCAAGTATAGCAGCACATTAACCGTATTATAATTTAGCTTAAGAGTAAGTATTTCATAATATATATTAATATATTAAATTCAATATTAAATATAGGTCTTCAACTGAGTCACAGTGAAAGCGACCTTCATGTGTGCTGGCCGCGCCACAGACAGACAAAACAAACAGTTTTTATCGTATGACTCACTGACGTTACAAGTTTTGTTTCACTGAGATATGTAGGTAGCGTACAGCATCCGAATTCCGATCTTTCATATCTTTTGTAACTATAACCTAAATTACGTTAATAAATATGAAATCCGCAATCATTTGTTCCACAACAATAGAAATATTTGTAATTAAAATTGTATTTAAATATACGTAAATAAACTAAACTAAACTAGGTACTGTTGGAAATTGATTTGACGAGCCCGTTGGATGAGTCGTTAGATTGCTTGCTTTGACGCTTTTTCTTAGGTGCGATTCCCGGCAGCGTCAATGAATTTTGAAAGTTGGCTCTGGTCTAGATCATTAATTGATGCTAAAACAGTTATATAAGAATTTAATACAAATATTTTCATAAGTGTGTTAATAAAACTCGTGGCGTATGAGATTTCAGTAAATTTGTCATTCAATATGCACATTCGGAATCTACATTGGCGATCAGCCTCTATATGAGTGGTCTGTTGGAATTTCCAATGTTGCTCTCATTATCGGATCCCATGGACTGTGCGTCATCTGAGTTCTGAACCAATTTAGATGACGTATATGAGTAACGCTAAAGTCATTCTAAATTCGCCTCCTCATTGTTGACTTCTATTTTATGTTTTTTATCTCCATCTGTTATTTGGCGAAACGGAACTGTCAGAATAACAGATTGATTGAATTTCATAGTAGTCTTCAAATTCTTTTTAAATTATGTTTCATATCTGAATCCTTCAAGACGTATGCTTGAACCATTGTTTCTTAATTGGAGTAATATGTCACCCACCATGAACTACATGACCTGTAAGTTTGTAATTGAGTAGGGAAGAAAATACCTGGTTTTATTTTGTCACCTTCCCCCTTAACCGGGACTTTGACGGTAGTCTTAAACGGTTCCAGCGACCCCTGCCACGTACTAGGTCATTAGGTTTTAGTCGGTAATACTCGTAGTCTGGCATAATCCGTCAGCAACCCCCACGTTGACAGATATCTATATGAGGATTCCTAACTTTAAAAAAAGGGAAGCATAAACACAAATAGTAGTTTTCAGAAAATAAAATTTTGTTAACAATATACTTGTAATGATTAAAAATATTTTAAGCGCCTGTTTCACAAACGTTAAGTAGGCCAAACTGTCATTTAAAGTCACCGGTAATCGGGAATATTGGAGCTGATATACCTTTTTTGTACGGTAAACGTCCCAAACATTAAATAGAAAATAATAAAAAAAAATTGGCTATCGAATGATGCAGTAAACCGAGTGCATAATTCAATAAAACAAAAAATGATTTCTAAAAGTAACTAATCAACACTTTACTTGAAGTTTGTGAAAGAGGCCCTAAAAGTAATTAATTTAATAATTAGTTTTAATAATTACCTATTTAAGAATTTTATTATTAAAGTGTGACATGATAGCAGAAGATAACCTCACTGGCTTAATAGTGTTATTATCACATAATGTAATAACTAGTTGACCTGACATTAGTTGCTCTGTTAATACCATCAAAATTTTTTGACTTTTCTCGTGGGTTTTCCAAAAATTTTCATTCACATACAAACCTTGTCCTAACAATAATTACGAACACAGCAAAAACAACCTCAAAATCAGTATTGCCGTTCTCAAGTGATGTTTCGTAATACATGTGGTAACTGATTTTTTTATTAATATAGACTATAATGTTTAAGCAGTAACGTATATACAAAGTACGTTTAATTAAATAAAACACTAAG
This sequence comes from Synanthedon formicaeformis, assembly GCA_945859745.1. NCBI lineage: Eukaryota > Metazoa > Arthropoda > Insecta > Lepidoptera > Sesiidae > Synanthedon > Synanthedon formicaeformis. The sequence goes on from OX243963.1 coordinate 3,163,567, forward strand.
GGCCTCTTTCACAAACTACAAGTAATGTGTTGATTAGTTACTCTTAAAAATAATTTTCTGTTTTATTGAATTATGCACTCGGTTTACTGCATCATTCGATAGGCGATGTTTTTTATTATTTTCTATTTAATGTTTAGGACTTTTACCGTACAAACAAAGGTATATCAGCTAAATTATTCCCGGTGACAGGTGACTTTAAATGACGGTTAGCCTACTTGTCAGTTTGTGAAAGAGGCCCTAAGCCATTAAACTGAGTAATTTAGAATTTAATAAAAAAAAATTTCGCTTTTTATCAGTTATATATATTATAGACTAGCTGGCGCCCGCGACTTCGTCCGCGTTGAAAAAGAAAAAGTAGCCTATCCTGTGTCCTGTATGTCTAAATATTTATGTACCAAGTTTCATGAAAATCAGTTAATTCGTTTAAGGGTTATGGAGGAACATTCATACACACAATACCTATACTTACAGATTTATTATTAGTATTGATATATATATTAGAAATAATATGATTTAATTTTCTTAAATGGTCACGATGAGAACATCTTTTTCCCATACGAGTACCAAACTTGCTAAAGCGTTTCGTGCGTAATCAATGAGTGGCGTTTAAGGTAATACTTATCATCAGTTTATCTTAGTTCCACAATTACCTGAAGGATCTAAAAGCGGTGTTGGTAAATAAAACGGCGTGCGCACGAGACGAGACGTTTACACAACTATATATGGCTCAGTTTATTGACGTGTAAGTAAACTATGAGAGAGCATGGGGCAAACCATGCGGATTTGGCGTCCGGATCCGCCTATAGGAACTGTACTTTTGCGTCATATCCGAAACCCTGCTAAACTGATCTATAGACACAACTACCTTTGGTACATGTGTGTATGGTATAATAACGCAACTGACTGTTCAAATATTTTCAAGTATACGCATAGTTACGATCACGAACTGAATGAATGGCGTACATTCGCGTTTGTCTTTTATTAGTCTGTTTATTTTTTAATGAATCATGTAGATTTGTTAACGGTGAATGGTTGGATGTTTTTTTTTTCATTTCAACCCACATCTCCTACTGCTCTCAACGAAGTATTATAATCTTAAGAAATGTGAATTGATTGATTTAGATATGAAAAGCACACTGATAAAATTTTGAAGAGATGATTGTCGATATTTCAGTGAGTGAGTTTAGGATACCAGAGCCCATTTCTCTAAACCCATTATTTTATACTTTAAAAATATCATATTAGTTTGAAACAATCCATCGTTTCTCGAACAAAAATTGTATAGGGAATGTGGCCATGAGATTTAGCATAACTGTGATGCAATTAACACCTCGATAATCTTTTAAACGTGTTTATGTTTCGAAGGTCGTAAATTGACAATAAAACGAGCTCTTGTCATAACATGTCACAATAGCTTTCCTCGTCCAAGTTCATTGCTCTATCAACGATATCGAACATTGGCGAGAAACAACCTCAGTCAAGGTCTTCATTCATTACAAGCGATACGTTCATTGATGAGTTTACGCATGTGTGTGCACTCGTATATAAATATTGCTTTGACTGTGTTGGTGACCACATCAATAAATTGTGACGGTTTCTATTTCTATGTGTGCCATTGACATTATCATTCATAACATCTGTTATAAATCTATAACTACACATTTTACGTCTATTTAAATTATAAAACAACTAGCTGCTGCCCGCGACTTTGCCCACGTAACTTTGTTAATTATAAAATAAAACCTTCCTCGAGAGCCACTCTATCCATTGGTGAAAACAGCATGGTATTTTCATACCATGTATTTTCATACCATGCTGCATTTTGGTATGCAATCAAAAAATTGGTGCAGTAGTTTTTGAGTTTATCGCGAACAGACAGAGAGACAGACGCGGAGGAGGACTTTGTTTTATAATATGTAAGGATAAGTTACAGTTTTATTAAAATTAAAATTTTAAACTAAAATTATTATTATTTTTATTTTGTCCGTGCAGGAAAGACTATGGAGCGAGCTAACCCAGAAAATGTTTATTCACTCGAACTTTAAAAATAAAATAAACATATAAATTAATAATACAAGATACAAATCACGTAAAAATTGGCAGCTACTTCTTTTTTATGTTGAGTCGACAGACAGGCCGACGGTTCAGATGCTGCAAGTACGATGTCGACTATAGTACCTAGTTTTAAAAATAAGGGATTAGAAAGGCATAAGGCAAAGAGCTCTAGCATATGGCATTTACTCAACGAAATAATTGTATGTATTCTGTAAAGGTCTGGCTGCACGAGTGACTGCAAAACGCAGTGTGCCCTGCGACTAGAAAACTCTCAATATTGTGTCTATGAAATTTTAACAAACAAGTAGTTTGTTAAATATCATTAGTTTCATAACATGTATGTCCCGCCAATTCCTAATTCAGGTTACTGATTATAATTATAGGCTATATCTACCACCGTATTTTTCCGACTATTCATCGTATTTCGCACTAAGTATATCTTTCAGAGAAATACCAAGAATTGCCTCTCTATTCTTAGTTCGCTTAGGACTTGTAATTTATTAATATCGTCTAATTATATCTTCTAATAGAGAAGATAAGTCAGTGTTACTTTAATTACACATAATGTATTATTTTATTTTAGTATTTCAATGTTATGTTACAGTATTTTATGAAAATAAGTAGGTATGTATAATACGTAATTTCATCATAAATGGGCGCTTATATGACTTTTTCTGTATGAACCTTGTTTGTAGATTAGACTAGCACCTAACAATGGAAAACAGCAGAGCGTGTTGTAATTATAATAAAATCAATCAATCAAGCAAATTAAGCACAGCAAAGCAAGCAACTAATTATTTTTTTTTATTTAAGAAAATAGTGAGACGAGTACCTACATATTACAATATCTCATTTGTTTAAACTTTAATTTGTTTTCAACTTGTTGCTGGAGCTTTAAGAACCTCCTATAAACTGTAGATCTAATTGTACGATCTGCATAATCCTTCTTAAAATATATGAAAACCTATTAAAATTTGAATTGTATCTAAAAACTGCAAATAAAAAAATTAATATTAAATCTACATGTCTACATCTACAAAACCATGTCTACATGATCTTATTCATATTATATGGCAGTTAGGGGTACAAAGTAATATACGTTTTAATTTATTAAAACATTTCTTTTTTTATTACTAATAAGTTTTAATGTTTTATAAAATTATTTAAAAAATACTCTACATTATTTTGATATGTTGTATGATGTCTTGGCGTTAAGGGGTGTTAGTGTGCGTGGTGCGTACAATACATACATACATACATGCGTCTAACAGGCAGGACGCACAACAATAGCCGGAATAGGAAGCGACAAGTACGACAACGGCAAAATGGGCATACCGACCGACTCCGGCAAGATCCGTAAGCAGGTTCTTGGACTCACTTTTTGCCGGCCAATTTATTAATTAGCTTAAAACAAAGACGAAGTAAGAAAGCGGCTTTACGCGTAAACCATGCTCTGGTTATGTCAAACTATTGACATGACGGAAATCCTGGTTCATTTTCAAGTTCACCTTCACACTTGCTTCACATTTTGATATCTAACGGGATAATAGTCGATGCTATTTTAGACACATTGTCATCGGATCATCGTTTTGCGAATTTAGCTACTACATTGTTATAGGGTCATGGTTTGAATTTTAAATTTAAATTAATAACTTTAAGTCACACTTTCGATTTTCTTCGAACAACAATATAACATTGTAAAATATTTCCTAACATGGTTCTTAGAATTATTGAGATGGAATATCAGAGCAAGGCCTCAACGTCGAATGACTACCAAATACTAAATTAAGTTTAAGACTAAGCTTGATGCTTACCTGGATGCTTTTCCTAGGATTAGAATTGATCCTGGGAAATTAGTAGATATGATCTGCGGATAATCAATGAGTATGTCCGGCAGTAAAGACAGTGTTGCCAGCTGATTATTGTGATGATAATTACCATGATTCTTTAAGAGTCTGCTGCCCACTTTAAAATTTATAGGAGTGTGTTTGGTAAATAAAAAATAAACTTATACACGTTTCAAGGGATACCGGAAAGACGGGAGAACATAGTGTACCTTTCATCCAGAAAAAGTACTGATCCTGAGGGCTCATCTGATAAGTATAATAGCAATGAAGATGTCATGTTATGTTGCTTATTTATTTATTTTATTTTTATCGCGGACGAAGTCCAGGGCATCAATTTTAGATCGCTTAATTTGATTACCTACGTCTGCTAAGGGCAACTCGGTATTTCATGTAGTAGATTGAAACTTTATCTCTGTTTACACAAATTTACTGACGCGTGCGTAACCAGGAGATGTCGCTAGTTCGCTTAAAATAACATCACGGATTTCACCCAATTGGGGGCGTTATCAGTGTTATGACGTCAAAGATAACATTATTTATTTGATTTGCGTTAATAAGGCATCTGGCAAATGTTATTATATTTTTATCCATGCATAACATAATTTAAAATCGCTTTCTGCGTCTGTTTGTTTGTATATCCGCTAACTCCTCATAAACCGCGCAACGAATTTTGATGCGGTTTTCACCATCAGGTAGATCATTTATGTACCTGATGAAATATCAATACTAATAATAAATCTGTAAGGGTTGATCATGGAGTAAGTTACTTTGTTTTCAGAGATATCGTGTTTTTAGGCTCTATACATGATACTGAAATTTGACGATTTTTAGAATTTTTTTTTGTATGTATGTTCCTCCATAACTCTTAAACGAATTAACTGATTTTCATGAAACTTGGTAGATAAACATTTAGACACAAGATAGGCTACTTTTTTTTCTTCAACGCGGACGAAGTCGCGGGCGCCAGCTAGTATATAAATAAAAATGAATCGCTAGATGTGATGCTTAACGCAAAACTGAATACGGCTGGTCCAATTTGGCAAATTGTTTTTTTTTTTTCTAATATTCTTTAAAGTTCGAGGGATGATATATGAAGAGAAAATTGGTAAAATTGGCCGGAAAATTACATCCGTGCAAAGCCGGGGATCGGTCGCTAGTATATAAAAACAATATTTTGCAACCGAATCGCCGAAACTGTTCGCGTCTGTCTCTTTCTCCGCTAACTACTGACTTCTAAACTACCAAGCGGATTTTAATTTAGTTTTCACTAATTAAAAGTGGGACAAACGAGGAAGATTTGTGTATATAAAAAATTGCATCCCGTCCGAAGTCGGGAGCGGGTCGCTAGTTTGATATATTTTTATACCTCTGTTGAGTATACTGAGAAACCTTCGCGTTTTGTATTAAAAAAATCAGTGTCAAAATTTAAGTGGTCTGATTATAATTTCCATAACTCATTATTTATTATTATTGTAACCTTCACTTGGGCTCCTCATGATCGTGTCTGAAATATGACAGGTTGTAATTTCGATGGCCAAAACCAATTCCGATTGATCTGTTCCTTCAAATGTTATGGAACCGAAAATAGACTTAAAAACCGAACCGTTTTAGACGATATTAGTTTATATTCGAATAACATACAGTGCCATATGAGGATCCAATTAAATAAGTCTTGTATTCAAAAAGATCTAGCTCACGAAAACCATTGCTCGGAGCCTCAGATTTAACCATGTAGCTTAAAAGCACTAAATTATGAACAGACTGGCTTTATAAGTGGTGCAAAAACTCCTTTCAAATTAACATGATTTAAATTCAAATTTGATTAACTTCCAACTTTGTGTTATGGTAACTTCTAGATTTTATAAAATAAATATTTTTGTTACAGAATTTGAGCAGTCCAAATTCTCACAACATCAAGTTATAAGGTAAGATAAATATAATATTTTATTATGTATTTTTTTATTATCTAGCTGTACCCGCGACTTCGTACGCGTTGAAAAATGAAAATGTATGAGTTGCTCCGAACTTTTCACGTTTTTAGACGATCCCTTGGAAACCTAAAAAAATTTCAGGATAAAAAGTATCCCATATTATGTTAAATACAGGTAATAAACTACATGTGTGGAAAATATAATCCAAATTCATTAAGCTATTTTTGCGTTATTGACGAACAAACATCCAAACATACATCCTTTTATTATATTAATATAACGGTAACATAAAAACTTGAAATCCCACTCTACACCGAAAAAAAGATAAACATTCCGAATGAAATAATCATTAAACCGATAATTAATATATCATTATGTTCTGATGAACATAATGAAACTCTTTGAAATAAAAGAAGGAATACCTTTTTTTATTTTATCCTCAATAAGACTACTTTAAATTATTCTTTTCTTATTCTTTATTTATTTCTTCTTTTCTTATTCTTTTCCTTAATACGAACCGGAGTATAATTCGAGACATTTGAAAATTTGGAATATTGTTTCCGAATCCTAATAATAATGTCAATCTAATTATTACATTATTTACATGAAAGGTTTCAAATTAATTATGTTTTTTTAATTCCCTAAAACCATCGAGATTGTCTCTGACATTGATTGAAATCAAATCTGTAACTTTGACAGTTACGTACACATCAACGCCGCCTTTGCGCGTTCACTTTGTAAATGTAAAATTTCGAAACGATTTTTTAATATTTTTCGTGAATATATTTTTGAAGAAATTATTTATTTACGTCAGGTGATGTTTGAATATCATGTGGTGTAAATTGTTGTTTGAATTCAACGTCGAATTATTAGTTAGGAGCGAAGAAGAAGCTGTTGTATCGTCATCATGTTAAACGAATGGTTTCATCGAAGAATAGAAAATCAAATAAAGATATTTCAGGTGAGATACATTCAGTATATCTAGAATGCATTTAGATTAATAAACATGTAAGAACTAGCTGGTGCCCGCAACTTCGTACTGTTGTTTGTTCTTGCCATTACTCTCGAGATCTAGACGAGATCCAACTTTAAAAAGTTCATCTTAGGAGTAGGAGTGAAGTTCATCTTAAAATATAATTTATTTAAATTAAAATAAACAACCTTAAAATTAGTTTATGACATATTTATTTATAACTAGTTGGCGCCCACGACTTCGTCCGCGTTGAAAAAAAAAAGTAGCCTATCCTGTGTCCCGTACGTCTAAATGTTTACCTACCAAGTTTCATGAAAATCAGTTGATTCGTTTAAGAGTTATAGAGGAACATACATACTTACATACATACATACATACATAAATACATACAGAAAAAAATTCTGATATTTCTAAAAAAACCCCTACAGATTTATTATTAGTATTGATGATAAAACGATTTTTAATGTGATCAGATTATTTAAAAAAAAACACTCGAGGAAAAGAATAACACTTGTACGGTATTACAAGACCGCTTAATGAAACAATTATGACTAAATTGTAGTTTAATGTATTTTCTCTGTATTTGTTTACCGTTACATTAATTAAGGCACACAGTCATGTTGACAAGCGCCTTTTCACACAGCCTCTTTTCCTGTCACTCAAAGATTAGATAACCAACAGATAGTAGTATTTTTATTTATATTTAATTCTTTTTAAATGTACATAAGTGATCTTATTGCATACAACAACACTAATCTGAAGAATACCTAAAATGTTTTACGATATGTTTAGGTAGGTATTATAAAAGCCTGAAAATTTATGTATGCATTGTGTATGCAATACTGCGAACATTTTATTGTTTACAGTACCTATTAATTATAATTATAAACTTCGGACCATATTTGATATATGATAATCAAGTTATTTTTGTCAAAAAGGCATTACTTAATCATCTTACAAAATCATTTTTATTAAGTTTTCTTTAAATTTGATATCTTTTTAAAAGTCATTTAGGTACTCTTTATTCATAAGATCCTATTAAATATATGTTAGGTATTTAATTTTAATCAAATTAAACTTTTTTTTAATTAAGAATACACATTTCGATTAGAGTTGGGTTTTTTATGAATACCTAACAGGTTTAAAAACGGACAGTATTGGATCTTTTTTTTTAAATTTAAGTGCTACATAGAAGCTAAAAAAAAAAGGTTAGGAAAGTACCTGTGCATTTTCGGCAAGGAATAAAAAAACCGCAAGCGATACTGCAAATATACAAAGGTAAAGTTTATTAAATTCGCATAAACTAAGGCAGCCCGAATTGTATATTAATCAGTAATATCAGTCAGTCATTCAGTCAGTCATAATCAGTCAAGATTAAGTAGATTAAGTCATAAAATGTATATTTTATGACTTAATCTAAAGATTTAAAAATTTTACAATTTTATTTGATCAGTTCAAGGTTTCTAAATATATTAGGTACTATTCATTTACTAAAATAATTATACCATATTTTAATCATGTCTTTTGTTTGAGGTCTGATATAATTATTTGCCTTGATTACTTTTTCTTGTTTATTTGGTTACTGGCATTGAAATAGTGATTTTAGTAGGTAATAATTAATATTAAATCATTGAATGATTTGGTGTTTTTTTTAGTTTTTCCTATCAATAACAAAATTTTAAACTTACTTTGACAAAAAACAATAGGCTTATCTTATACCATTGCATATTAATTTTTCGCTATATTGTGTATTATAACGTTTATTATTTGGTTTATACTCATACCTTCTGTTTGTAACAGATCTCGTACTCGACAAAAACATATTAATTTAAGTTTTTACCATCTTAATGACCTTCGATTTTAATTGTGCGGCTAATTACGACATAATTTGTCGACGACCAAGTAATGTTTTAATTGTACACCCTTCTCTTTATCTTTCTTGCCAATTACGGATGGTTATTTAGTTATTATATCATCTGTATACGCAGTTGTGCAAAATGTGGGTACTCGTTAGGTGAAATATTGCGGTATAGATACGAGAGTAAAGATGTCGCGAGTGGGATATATTGCGTGAGATTTGACGCAGAGATACCTAAGTAACTATAGGCAGAGGTTTTTGGATGCGCATAGCGAAAATGGCGAACAAAAAGAATGGAAGGGCCAACCGTCCTGGTCTGCCCACCCAGTCGGCTCGATATACCGGCTTGCATTGCCGCTCCGCTACGGTCGTTGACGAATACCGCCAATTCCTCCGCAATATCTCCCTCTGCAAATGAATGTCTTATGCAACCGTCTGTTGCTGGCCACTTTTAAACCGTCCCCCCTTAAATTTGGAATTCAAATTTGAGCGGACATCGCCCTACTAATTTTTCCAACAGAGATAATGATTAAATTGTTTCGGCATGTCAAATCAAACGAAATTATGCTGTTATATCTTGTTTAATAGCGGTACGTTTATGCCCGTTTTATACATAACAACGTGGATACCCCGAGTGAGATTTCTCCCTTGGTGAATTCTTTGAGAGTTTCTTGACATTTTCTTCAGCATTACAAGAGGTTTTTCATGATTATATACTTACGATTTCTTCCTTTCCTAAAATTATTATATATGTAAATGCTAGATTATTAGAACTGGCTGATGTACCTTAAGTTGCTAATAGAGTAACACTATAAAATACAGTTAGGCAAGTCTGCTAAGATAAATATATCAAATGTATTGTATTATTTGTTTCTGTTTTTATTAATTGCTATAAAAATATTGGTAAGACGTACGGTGCTGATACTTGGCCACGCAAGGTAGGACGGACCCACAAGTTCAAATTCGTACAGAGAGCTGGGCTTTTTTCGGATTTTTCTTGTGGAAAGAATTAAAACGTTTGTAATTCGCCGAAGAACAAAAGTTGTAGACATAGCCAAGATTATTAGCAAGCTGAAGTAGAAATGGGCCAGTTACATTATGTTGTAGAGTGGATAACCGATGGGATAGACTAGTTATTGAATGGACATCTCAACTTGGAAGACGTAGTGCGGGGCGCCCTACGGCCAAGTGGACAGATGACCTAAAAGGCATTGCAAGAAACGGCAGGATGCGAAGGGCAGAGGACCGTATATGGTGGTGAGCCTTGAGAGAGACCTATATCCAACAGTGGAGAGACACAGAATGATGATCAACAGCATTCAACGCCCTGTATTGTTTTTAGAAGTAACGCTTCTGGTGTAATCAACACTTTATTTATATCTATATTCTATATATGTAGGTACTTATGATAAAATCCTAAGCGAGCCCTGTCTGTACATTTTATTATTTCCCTCTTCACTCTTCATTGATTATCCTTTATCTTGTGCTTGTGTGGCTGTTGTTGCCTGTGAGAAAAAATCTCGTCATTTGTAGTCACTGCTATGACAGAAGATTTAAAATATTCAATTTTTTTTGTTTCAATACTTGGAACCAATGTGATTAAGTATCCATGCCTACACAAAAATCTTAGAATAGAAAAATCTAAAACAATATTCATAAGTTGGGGAATTCATATGACTACAACACAAACTGTTAACAATTGAAACGTAATACTAATCTAACTATGGACTCTAGAGTCAAGAACAAAGTTCAAGTAATCTTACTCAACCCACCTACATACATTTAATATCCATTAACATCTTCAGTGTCATAGTGTTTATGATTTTCCATAAATTGCAGAAACAGGGAATCCGTTTAATACGTCACCAGATTCTGACTAATTTGCACCTTTCATTGAAAAAATGTGTATTTAACTTTTAAATTAAGCAACCGAGACCAGCCTCCATTTGATTGACGTCATGAAATGCGAAATAACTCTGCTTACTCGCTACCACGTTTACATTGCTTGTTTGTCTCGTTGATGCATATTCAAGTTTCGTTTTCCAACCAGCAATGTAAGTGAAACAAATAAACGGAATAATCACAATGTGAGATACGCGCGAAACGTATGTTGTAATCGTAAAACGACAGATAATATTCCGGTCTACGTGAATGAGTCATTTTATAGTAGCTGCTTCGTCTATTTTAAACTTCGTCAATCATAATTATTACAGATTATTCACTTTGTTTAACTTGTACATTCTTTAGTTAAATAATGATGTAGTTTTATGAGATAAATATAAACATTAGAGCCAAATTAGAACAAAATTTCGTTTTTGCTAATATCATAAATTTTGAGAAATTTATGTGCTAAATTTATTCAAATTTGTTCATAAATGAACTCGATTCTTACAAGAAATCAAATAAATCGTTTGAAAATAAATTGTTAAACAAAGTTATAATACCGCCAAAGCTAAAATAAGCTAAGCCAAACCTAAAACTGTTTTCCATTACATACAATATTTCCGTATTTCATATTTGGCTCAATAATTACATTCTTTATTATAAATAATTACTTCTTTAAGTATAAACCTATGAAAAATAACCGCATCACAAAAACCGTAGCGGATATACAGACAAACAGATGCAGAAAGAGACTTCAATTTATACTATGTAAGGAAAGGATAAAACAATCTTCATTGATATAGAAAGCTTAAAAGTCATAAATTATGTATACATTGGATTATTTATGTAAATGGTCATGTAATTAACGATTGCAACGTAATACGAGAAACACACCTTTAAAACATTGTATAACTAGTATGGACAAAAGTGGTTCACTGTACAGGAACTGTAGAGTGTGGATACACTACTACGAGCGTCATTGAATGGAATTACATAAAGCGCGTAACAGATCTAGTTTCTCTTTTTCCTTGATCCTTTTTGTTATGCGATGTTACTATAATTACACACGTTACCTACTTGAGATCGATGCAGTAACGATTGTTATTCTATATTTTAATTTTGGTGTTATCTGCATCTTAAGTATTCGGTTATTTAACCCCCGACAAGTAGTCTGCTGGACACCCAACTTCTAAGCAACTTACAGCTGAATATAGCATACTATTTGGGCTCAATAGAAAGTTGGTGGTTAGTTTATGATTTTAATTGTTCAGTTAAGGCTATCAGTCAATACAATCCTTATATTAATTTTTTTTATTTAAAATTAATTAAGACAGTGTTTGATTGTTTAATACAGTCGAACAGATTTTTAATAGGTAGGTACATAAAAAACTATATTAAAAAAAAAAAAAAAAACATATTTAACTTTTCTTGCAAATATTTTGTGAAATATGTGAACTTTCATACGACATTTTTAAATGCTCGCCTCGCTTCCATTATGCCTTCATCGTCAAGCGAGTATCTCGACTGAAATCACCAACTTATCTATATTACGGTGGCATACCCATTTCATAAGCCGGACTTGAAAACTATATGGGAATTTGTTGCTAATTTGTTGCTAATTTGTACCGGAAAAAAAAAATTTGTACCTCCATTAATTTACGAGAAATGACGGGTATGCTGACGTAATATTACGCTAGCATACCCATTTACGATATCTTGCACCTAGCGAGTCCATTCCAACGGCTTATTTTGTTGCTAATTTGTTGCTCTGAGATAGGCTAGTTAGATGTTAAAAAATGTCACCCCTTCAGAGGGGGTGAACTACCCCTATATATTAAAATTGAGAATAGCGAGCTCGTTGTAACGGCTTATTTTAATGCTAATTTGTTGCTCTACGATAGGCTAGTTAGATCTTAAAAAATTGCACCCCTTCAGGGGGGATGACGTGCTATTACGCTAGCATACCCATATACAGTATCTTGACAAGGAAAGCACCTAGCGAGTCCATTCCAACGGCTTATTTTGTTGCTAATTTGTTGCTCTGAGATAGGCTAGTTAGATGTAAAAAAATGTCACCCCTTCAGAGAGGGTGAACTACCCCTATATATTCAAAATGGGAATAGCGAGATCGTTGTAACGGCTTATTTTAATATTAATTTGTTGCTCTACGATAGGCTAGTAAAAATAATAAATAGGCTAGTAATAATAATAGCGTAATAGCACGTCATAACCCCCGAAGGGTTGAAATTTTTCAACATCTAACTAGCCTATCATAGAGCAACAAATTAGCATTAAAATAAGCCTTTACAACGAGCTCGCTATTCCCAATTTTAATATATAGGGGTAGTTCACCCCCTCTGAAGGGGGTGACATTTTTTAACATCTAACTGGCCTATCTCAGAGCAACAAATTAGCAACAAAATAAGCCGTTGGAATGGACTCGCTAGGTGCTTTCCTTGTCAAGATACTGTATATGGGTATGCTAGCGTAATAGCACGTCATCCCCCCTGAAGGGGTGAAATTTTTTAAGATCTAACTAGCCTATCGTAGAGCAACAAATTAGCATTAAAATAAGCCGTTACAACGAGCTCGCTATTCTCAATTTTAATATATAGGGGTAGTTCACCCCCTCTGAAGTGGTGACATTTTTTAACATCTAACTAGCCTATCTCAGAGCAACAAATTAGCAACAAAATAAGCCGTTGGAATGGACTCGCTAGGTGCTTTCCTTGTCAAGATACTGTATATGGGTATGCTAGCGTAATAGCACGTCATCCCCCCTGAAGGGGTGCAATTTTTTAAGATCTAACTAGCCTATCGTAGAGCAACAAATTAGCATTAAAATAAGCCGTTACAACGAGCTCGCTATTCTCAATTTTAATATATAGGGGTAGTTCACCCCCTCTGAAGGGGTGACATTTTTTAACATCTAACTAGCCTATCTCAGAGCAACAAATTAGCAACAAAATAAGCCGTTGGAATGGACTCGCTAGGTGCTTTCCTTGTCAAGATACTGTATATGGGTATGCTAGCGTAATAGCACGTCATCCCCCCTGAAGGGGTGCAATTTTTTAAGATCTAACTAGCCTATCGTAGAGCAACAAATTAGCATTAAAATAAGCCGTTACAACGAGCTCGCTATTCTCAATTTTAATATATAGGGGTAGTTCACCCCCTCTGAAGGGGTGACATTTTTTAACATCTAACTAGCCTATCTCAGAGCAACAAATTAGCAACAAAATAAGCCGTTAGAATGGACTCGCTAGGTGCAAGATATCGTAAATGGGTATGCTAGCGTAATATTACGTCAGCATACCCGTCATTTCTCGTAAATTAATGGAGGTACAATTTTTTTTTTTCCGGTACAAATTAGCAACAAATTAGCAACAAATTCCCATATAGTTTTCAAGTCCGGCTTATGAAATGGGTATGCCACCGTAATATACGTGCACTCTTGTATCATTGCTAAATGAATAGCAATTCAAGTTCCCATAATAATAATAATAAAAAATCATAATTAATTGTATAGTATTCTGCCTCGTATTCAAATATATAAGATCACAGATTAAAGTCTCAAAACAGATTTAAAACATTAAAAAGTTTTAATTTTATTCTTGCGAATACCTTTCTTTTGCCACTTTATTTAAATTTATTATAAACCCATTTTTTTTCCACATTTACGACCAGGATAGGTGGTCTATTTATAGGTACAGTTAAAATATTCAATTATTATTAATAATAATAATAATAATAATAATAACATCGTGGTTATTGACCGATCCCAACGCCGGACGATGCTTGTTGACATTACTGTCCCACATGACGAAAACCTCGTGAAAGCCGAGAAAGACAAACTTACCAAGTACATAGACTTGGCTCACGAGGTGACCGCCATGTGGGATGTCGATTCGACAATCATCGTCCCGATAGTCGTATCGGCGAACGGTCTTATAGCGAAGAGCCTCGACCAACATCTCAAGAGGCTCTCACTAGATGGCTGGATCAAGGGTCAGATACAGAAGGCGGTACTTCTGGACACGGCACGAATTGTCAGGAGGTTCCTCACTCTGCAGCCCTAACCACCGGTAGCTTGGGCCTAGCCCCGCTACTAGCGGATGTCTAGTTTTAAGTTTTTTATAATATATATTGTTTTTTTTTTTTTTTTTTTTTTTTTTTTTTTTTTTTTTTTTTTTTTTTTTTTTTTTTTTTTTTTTTTTTTTTTTTTTTTGTATATTGTAAAAAATTTAAAATTAAGAAAAATAAATAAATAAGTGAGATAATAATAATAGTAGTTCTCTTCACGTTATTGTGTAGATTGCCACAATAACGTGAACATTGTCGGCCCGTTTTGGACAGTTTAAAATTTTTATTACCCAGAATAGAGGAACGGAGACAAATACAAATACCCTGTAACGAAACAATAATTACGTTCAAACTTTCTCTTTTACCTCTTTCGTAGTTAGTACGATTTTTTTTCATCTTTGAAATAATTAAGTCGTATTTTGAATAGTGCAAATATTTTTTCGGTTACGTGTCGCCACTTGTCTTTGAAGGAAAAGGTACAGTTAAGGAATTTGTATACATTTTGATTCTTAAGGGATTCACTAAGGTAAATGACATTGACGTTTGACCTTCATCGTTTATAATTATGAATCATCATACAAGAGTTGGCGGCGGCAGCTCGTTTGCGCTCGCAGACCTGGAAATTATTGTTTTTTTGTTTTTTCATTAAAACAATATGTATACAATAAAATTAAAATAAACAATACATTTTTTTTAAACCGACATTAAATTATCAATTAGCGATACAATAAGCGTAATAATATGGCATATCGATACCTTAATTCGCAAATAACTCCTCCGAGGCAACTCTGAGACAATTTTAATTATGGC
Organism: Synanthedon formicaeformis; assembly: GCA_945859745.1. Classification (NCBI taxonomy): domain Eukaryota; kingdom Metazoa; phylum Arthropoda; class Insecta; order Lepidoptera; family Sesiidae; genus Synanthedon; species Synanthedon formicaeformis. The sequence goes on from OX243963.1 coordinate 3,179,008, forward strand.
TCGTATTAACCAATAGACCTTTTAAAATTAAATTCTCCCGTATCAAAAAGTCATTTTCAACCAAAATTTTTGCGAATTAAGGTATCGATATGCGCGCAATAAGTCGTTTTCGAAATAATTTTCAATAAAAGTGAAATTCTTCTTGTGTTCTAATTTTTTTTGTAGAGTTTCTATTACATTAGATACAGTTCTATACAGTTGTATCCGTCGCTGTCAAAAGAGGGCGTTCTATTGCCGTAGTAATTTATCAAACAACAGTCAATGATACGACCGCTGCTGGTGCCATTTCTAAAAGAAATTTCACGGTTGCATCTTATTGTAACGCGCTTTTATTGTTTTGCGTTACTGTTTTGTCCTTTTTGTGTGTCGTATATACTTACACGGCCGACCGAAGACAAGTGAACCATTAAACAATGCGTTAGTGGAGTTTTTAAAGTCGCATCTCGTTTTTGGTCCTTTGTGGACCTAAAAGCAATGTTTGGCTACCGTTAGGACACAAACGTATTTGGGGCGTCAAACAACAAATATAAGAGGACAATAAAAATGTTTATTGCGCAATATAAATAACGTAGTGAAAGTTGGTTTGTCGATGTGTTAACTGTTAACGTGACAAGTTAATAGAAGCCAAAATAGTTTGTTAGTTTTTCAATGAAAACGCATTTTTACTCCCATTGTCTCCTTCGAATTATTCGTTTGATTCCTCATTCGTTCGAATTAAAAGATATTTGTAAATATGCTTTCGATTGAAGCTTTTTGTAGATTGTTATTATTTCTGATTTTTATAAATTTATTTCTAATTTTTGGCCATAGGCCTTATTATCTAATGTCATATCAGCAACGAAATTAAATGATAGTAAACTTGATTTGTTAAGTCTCTCACCTAGAGACAGTCTCTCAACAAACAAAGTGGAAAATCAATCTTTTTTTTAATTTTTTCAACGGGGATCTTTTCTAAAGCCTTTCAACAATACCTTCAAGAAGTGAAAAAAAATTTGAGGTTTTTAGTTTAATAATTATTTGAATTTTAATGTCAATTGAAAACTTGTAAAAATTAGTTATTTAACAAAAGCATATCTAATAAAAAAATTACGGTAAAAAATTTTTCGCTATGGAATTTTGTTTATTCAAGTGTCTAAAAGGTATGTAATTTTTTTTATTTCTAAATATTTATATTTAATGGGTTAAAATAATTTCTAGTGTCCGTATCGGTCGGCGCGCGCGGAAATTACATCACCCGCTTTTAGCGCTATATTCACCTCTAAATTAAAATTATAAAGATTGGTGGTAGAGTTTCCGGATGTAGGTTTTTTAGGATGTTTCCTGCTTTTTAAGTATCTCCTTTGTACATTTCAGACATCTTTAATAGTTTTCGAGATATTTGCAAAAAACCAAACCTCTTCTTTTTTTGTTGCTAAATTGTTTATAACTTTTGTAATTTTTATCGTGGCCGATTCAAATTTCTCAAAAAGTTTCTAGATGTCATTCCGAATCGAATGAGCCCTCAACCATAAATTTCGGTGACCTTTACGAGGTTTTCACCAAAATGGCTCTTGTTTACCAGACCGGTGATAGCTAACAAGCCTGGATTGGAAGTTTAATAAAAAGTGGTTTTCAGTGACAAGTAATTCAAAGAGACACTAGTACTCAGCACCTATGAATGACGTCTCTGTCCGTTGTAGTTCAAATGAAGTGTTGCACAGCAGGTACCGTGCTCCATTCAATCGGACGAAACCTGTTTACCGTCAGGGTGGCCGACTTTTTGTATGTCTACGTACATATCCTAAGATTATTTTATTAAATATAGGTCCAGCCTTAAGATATACAGAATTTGTGAAAACTTGAAATGAAATAGATCCAAATTATATTAATATTGTAAATGTGGGAGTAAATCGAGACATTACCGAGGCGTATAGACGTTACGTCCTTTGTTGCCTGGATATCTTAAAATAATTCCGTACGTCCATCAGAAACGGAAGCAAGTTAAAGGTGAAGGCTGGGCTATTTCTATCAATCTATAACATAATTATTGTTTATGTTTGCTTTATAATAATTACAAAGCTATTATACATTTATCTAACGGCGAACAACATGTCAAAAACGATTCGCATATATTTATTCGCTTTCGTAATCGTAGCGAAATAATGTAGTTTGAGTTGGGCTGATTTGAGCTGGTATGCCACATTTTTCTACTATTCTCTTCAATAAGACCACATTAAAATAACGGCATCATATAAGTATACAGTCATTCGGTGAATGGGGAACCGATTCGTGAAGTCTCATCTAATCCAAACAGTGAAACAGCCATAGGTTTCTTACAAATTACAAAAACCCTTTAGATAATGTTTATTAGCACCCACCATGGTTAACTCCGTCCGAATGAAGCTGCGACCCATGTACCATATAAAGCCTACCAAATATATCGAAACGGATTCTAGAGTCTAGAGGCGGTCTTTCCTTAAGGATCTTCGAAAGATCGCCTCCAAATTCCTTGAGAATGCCCAAGACTTTTCTCCAATCCCCATATTTTCCTATTCCCCAGTGGCGTTCATTTTATTTTTAGTGTACATTAGATACCTAACGTCCTATAAATAGACACTTAGCCTGGCTACCGTCATATACTTACTTATCATGCAATAAATTGGCAATATAAGTGTAATTTGTGTAGTTTGGTTAGAATTGTACTTATAACTATAGGTCTATAACTATTGACACACTTAAATTAACTAATTTAAAGTTAATTGGAATGACTTCAAGTTCTTCTTTTCTCTAATTTCCGGTGGACAGGATCACATTGTGAGGATCATCAGATCCGAATCACTACGAAAAAGATGACTACACTAACTCATAGATTATTGAATTTTGGTTAATATAAGTATTTGCCCTGTTTAATCGTATTTTTCTTCACTTTTTGTGATTATAGAACTAAAGTTATTTTCCTTGTCTCTCTAAGAATCCGCAACGGTTTTTGATTTTGACTTAAATCTTAAAATTCTATTTGAATGTAGCTACTACTGAAAACGATGATCAAACTTTTACACGACTTGTCACTTAATGAAATTTAAAATTGTTTTCATTAAATTGCACCCTCACAGTTTTCAACACTGGAACTATTTGAAATAAATCCAAAATAACTGCCTTTTTAAGTTAGTTACTAGAAAAAACTAACTTACGGAATATATAAAAATAGCTCATTACATATATTAAGATAAGCGCGTAAAGGTACCTTTTAAGACTTTGTCAATATTATGAAGACATTGTGCATTACGTAGGTCTAAGCAAACTCATAAGGTACATGTATGACGTTTTGAATGACGAACTATGACAAGTGAAGAGGTGTGGTGTGACGTCTGACGGTACCGATTTTGTATTGATTCTGACTAAAAGTAGTGACCAAATACGGGTATTTCAACTGAGTGAATCTTTTTATATCCGCTGCTGACACATTAGATACGAAAATTTTGTCAAACAAGACAAAAGAGGTAATTTTAGTGTGCCGTACAGTACTGTATAGTGGCATAAAGTAGAAATGCAGTGCATACCTAAAATAATATACGGTGTATATAATTATGTGGAGTTAGAAAATCCTCATGGATTATCGGCAGCATAGGGGTCGCTGTGGGGTTATATACTCCTAAAGGCAACGATTTTCTATCGTGGCCGTAGATAGGTGGGGTCAAGGGAATGTTGTGATACGACATTCGCGACCCGCCATGGCTGTCCAGCGAAGGGATGGACGATGGGAGGCGCGACGCACCCTGTCGGAATCTCGGCGTATCCTAAAGTGGAGGTACGTCGGCCATCTCTGGAGTACCTCACGATGGGCGTATAAGGGAATAAAATAAGGGGTTAAGAATAATGTGGAGTTAGGAGATGGTTGCCCGTTTCCGTTGCCGTTGTAAATTTTCATTTACATAAAGATGGGAAAATGTAAAACACATTCATATATTCTTACTTCATGCAATGCAATCAGAATACAAAAATAATACTGCATTCAATTACGTTTGATGACCCATTCCGAACGGTTCCAATTAAGCCATCCAACAATGTAACATAATATCCCAAAGATTTTTTTTATTAGCTCTTTCACAAAGAGGAACCCTTTTATTTAGTAACCGAAATGGTCACCGGTTTTGTTTTGTCCATACTTAAGTTAGATCGCTTGAAATCGTTCATAAAATACTAAAGGCAGGGCGCGTTCATCTTAGTGAGAATAATAACATTATTAAAACGGATTTAGGGGCGTTACGTCTGTCTATTCGTATTCCTAAAATATTAATAAAGATATAGTGCATCAAATGTTTGAATAATTACTATGTAGGTTACTATAAAGTATTCATATGTCATTATTTATGTATTATATAAAACTAAATAGAGCTGTATTCCCTTTGTTATTATATGTATCCTTTATCCTCTAACAATCTTTATCTCTGTCAGAGTCGACTATCATTTATTACACCCTAATCTCACTGCTTATTAGTAGCACAGAGAAGTATTTTATTTGTGTAAGGGCCTATTTCACCAACTGTCAAGTAGGCTAACCGTCATTTATAGTCACCTGTCACCGGGAATAATTTAGGTGATATACCTTTGTTTGTACAGTAAAAGTCCCAAACATTAAAAAGAAAATAATAATAAAAATCGCCTATCGAAGGATGCAGTAAACCGAGTGCATAATTTAAAAAAAACATAAAATTATTTCTAAAAGTAACTAATCAACACTTTACTTGTAGTTGGTGAAAGAGGCCCTAAAAGTCGTCAGACAAACTGATGATAGGTACACTGCCTACGTCGCCTATAACACATGGAACGCAACAGGTGCTGCAAGGGCGCTGCCGACCTTAGTAGGATAAAAAGAAAAGGGACTAATGGATTATAAGGATCAGGGCTCTGACATCCCTTACTTACTCCCAGAAACACAACAGCACACCATACTGTTACTTTACGTAGGTCTTCTAGGAGAGGGTCGTTACTGCTACCGGACCAAATGACCACAAAGAAAAAATAAACATGAAATAATTTTCTATAACAGATATAATCTAATTAATTGTAGCGAATAGTTAAGAAAACTATTATAAGCTTTTTTTTCCGCACCAATTGATTGATATATTATATTTCCTGTCAAATCCAATTTATAACTAGTATAATAATATTTTATTTCACAAAGATTTTTCTTTAATAAGCCAAGGTCTACATTAACATAAAAAAAAACACGAAATTTGGTCAATGACTTCTATTAATATGTTAATAAAATAATCTTATATAATATTAAATTATTTTAAAGTGTAACATTGTTCTCATTCGTAATCTCAAATCATCGCAGGTATAAATTATTTATTTCACACGTGTGATAAAATTCACGTGAAGCGTTTGTTTGGTAGTATTGCATTCCTTGTGTCAGCGTTCCATTAATGAGACTAACTAGACTGTTTGACGACTGCTACTTTCGTTTCAATTGAAATGAACTTTATTCGCGTGCAATAGGAGATTATTTTGCTTATCAAATTTTACTTTATCGACAGGATATTCCTAACATTTAATGCAGGTGGACTACTATGGTACGATATTCATTCATAGAACTGAAGCCTGACGCAATGCATCCGGTTATAATGTGTTTAATATCTTTGATAATGAAATCTCTTGCTCACCGCAGGTATACGTAATAGGTTTGGCCAAAGAATAAATTGTGTGCAATTTACAATATGTGCCGTGAAATTTGCAATAACTAACTATGTGCCATATCACTTTTTTTTTTATGTCAATTTGAACAGTCAGTAGGCCGATGGTCCACTTGATGGTAGATGGATATCGTCACCTATAACTCAAGTAACGCGACAGGTGTTGCAAATGCGCTGCCGACCGTAGTAGGATTAAGGATAAGGAATTATGAAAGGATTCCCTATCCTTGGCATCCCTTACTCCTTACATCCGGAATCCTTACATATCACGGTCCATCCTTACACCAAAAGAGCAGTTTAATCATGTTTTCATTGTCTTTTGACTCTTCCATGGTTTTAATTTAAAAAAAAAAAACACCATTTAGGAAACAAACAGGCATTACATTTTTTTAATTTTATTTTAATTTTACTACACTAATAAAATTAAAATTAAATTAAATTTTAATTGCACGCCGCACTTTTTTATTTATTTGTGATTGTGAAAATTTATTATAATTTATTTATTTATATTGAATTTGCCAGCAATATTTTCGTTCTATCCTTTAGTACTTTACAACCTATACTAGCTGTTGCACGCGACTTCGTCCGCGTATAAAATATATAGCCTATGTTACTCGCTGATAATGTAGAATTATTTATATTTAATATCAATAGTTAAGTTAGTATTTAATATTAAAGGTAATTGTTAAGTAAATATTTTAGTTTATCAAGTTTAATATAATATTATAAAATAAATAGTACGAAACAACACACTCATTTTCAACTATGGTTAAGTTTGTTTTGGATTGTGTTAACCGATTTTTTTTATGTATTGTGTTTGTCGATTGCTTGGGCGAGTGTCAAAAAAGACCGAAACAAAAATGTGTTCGATATTAAATTTAGAATGCTCGTATCAGCCGATAGAATAACTGTTTAGTTTACAAAATACTTCTGAGTCAAGTGAATTCCTGTCGTGACTAAATGTAAAATGTTAGGTATTTGTGTGACTCAATCTGAAATGTGGCTGGAGAGGAGAAATTTTAATATTTGCCAAACGGCCTTGCTTTATGTAAACAGATTACATTGACAAGAAATGCCATAATTATTACCCAAACCTTGTCGTTAGATATATTTATTTATGCGTTTAAAATTAAGTCCATATTTTTGCATCATTTATGCAAATAAAAAAAATATATAGTTACTTCTCTATGAATCAATATGGGAGACGACAGGAACTAATGATATCTGATATTGTGATCGCTACCATATAGGTAAAAGCTGTCCTATACAACTCAAATTCACAAAACGCATGAAAATAATAAAAAATTCTGGATTAGTTAGTTAAACTTGTATCTTGATCACTTGATCTGATCTTTGATCGATTTTTTATTGATGTTAAGGATCGATCACACTACACTAAAATTGTCTTAATACCGGAAATAATAGTTGATTCTTCCATTATATTACCCATTTGAATTTGAGATAAGTATTACGCTCAAAATATATAGTGATTATCACATCACTATATAATATTGAGCTGACAAGCTGTCGATCCACTTGATGGTCGCCTATAACACAAACAACGCCGCAGGTCCAGGTCCAAGTGCCAAATTGCTCTCTTAAATTCTTCAACCGAGATGTCTTTCTCCTCCCTCTGCTACACTTGACTTTTATTTTTCTTTGGACCGCTAGTTAAAGAATACGGTATCTTTCGCCTAACTTTACATACGCACATGGTGCAGTTTTGAACCTCAAGGCACGCCAATGTCAAATCTCACTGAAATGTTCATTTGTTGTGAAATGTTCACAGTTTACGTAGCCAGCAATCGAACCGTATTGATTGGGGTTATCTAACACCTTAACTACTTGAAAATCCTTTCGTATTCGTCAAACTTTAAATTGTTACTAGTATAGTTTTTGTTTCGCTATGTGTACAAAAATGACAATAAAATTTTAACAAACAGGTAGTAACGAATTTATGGGGGGTACTTTTGTTAATGCAGCAAATTTTTGAAAAAAATCGAGTTTACAACAACCCTTAATAAATAAACTTTGGGCTTAATTATTGGCAAAAAAATTAAGCCCAAAGTACTTTTTTGTATTAAAGGTCATAAAAAATTACACTGCGGCTTGACATCCTACTTGGTGATACGTACATTACAAATAGTTGCATATAGCATGATCAACAGTAAGGGGGATTTAAGAGAGCTATCATCCATGATGAGATAAGGGTCCATATACAGGAACAGGAAAACGGAATCGGGCATCCTTCACTCTCACACCGAAAGACAAGTACACGTGCTTCTATTTCATGGTGGTTATTTGCTAGGGTTACGGTTGTCAAGCGGGATAAGACTTCTGAGAAATATTTCTTAGAAACGTCTGTCTGTGGCTTTATATATTTGTAGAATTTTAATAAATGCACGCAATGCAACCGAATCGGTACTGTTTTAAAGATATGGTTTTTATTTATAAGATTCGCTACGTCATACATGTTGCGGGCCTTGAGCTAGTCACGACAATGACGTAAAACTGATGATTAAAGTACTACTTTCTCTAATTACTTATTAGCGATTGACTCAACGGGTTTTTCCATTTTTGAGATGAGAAATCTTGAACAAAGATCTTAAATTTTTTGCTAACCCATATAGAATAAATCAATTTGATTTTCCAACATTTTGGTAATAGAATTTTATCTACATTTTATTTACTCTATTAATTATGTATAGTTTATTTTTAGTTGCGGTTAGTATCTCATATTCTATTTATTTACTTTAGAATGATAAAATGTATAATTCTGCAGATAAATATGATAATCTGCAGAAAACAGTATTCTAAGGTAATTTGATTAAAAAGGAAAGAAAGATAAGAATAGTCACTGCTCGACTACTTAATTGCAAAAGCGGAATAATAGATATTTTCCTATATGTGGGCGTTTATCTCTTACTAGACAAAGTTAGACGAAAAATATTACCTTTATTATAAACGTAATTTTAAACGTAATTATGTTATTATAACATAATAAAGTATTTTATTCCACTTCTTCAATACTTATTCTTAAGTTTTAAAAAATATAGGTACTTACTTACTATATAATTTATCTGATTAACTTCTATGTGGCTCTTTAACACAAAAAATAAATAATTTAAAATACTGCAATATTTATTTTTAATTGTAACATCCATAATTTTAAATACATTATTTAGGTATCATTCCTGTAAAAGAATATTATACTTCCATTAAAAGTTTTAAGAATAAAAAAAGTTTCTTTGCGGTATCTACTTAGGTGGACACACATTTATATTTGTAAGTTTAATTAGATTTGTTATCTATTATAAAACTTTAAATTAGTTTTTATAAAAGTTCTGAACGCTTTTCATAATGCGTTAGCATACTTAAATACACTGTGAATTTTTTTTATTACTTAAATCACTAAAATGTTAATTTTAAGTGTCCGAACGAACCAGGATGCAAATAATCGTCGAGAAATATAATGACGCATGGAAAATTTTCTAAACGCCGTGTTCATCCCTTGCTTTACGGGCTCCATCGGGTACATAAAGGTAGTTGTTACTGGGTGGGATCGGGACCCCGCCCTCAATTTCTCCGTACGTTATTGGCGGAGAGACGATTACGCGGGAGAGCCCCACCGGCTATTCGTCACTGTGCGCCCCCACTGCTAAGCCCCACGTGCTAAGTGTACACTAGGGTTTATCATGAGCGTCCACACACAAATTCATTTAGTCAGTCATTCGACACGACGCGTGCGACACCGTACGATAATTATTTGGGGGATGCTATCAACGATAGTCGGCTACTATGGAGTACAGTAACATCCCGGCGTGCGCTGTCAATAGATTTATGGGTACTGTGATAGTTAGAACCAATATGAGGGAGAGTTGCTGTTTTAGCGAAAAGACATTGGATTCGGCCGCCGCACAGAGTCCCGAATCCCACATAGTTCGTTGTAAATATTGCATAAGGAACAGATTAAGTAGACATTACAGTGATTGTGTCAGTGATAAAGATGCTCGTATGAACAATTCTAAACTCACCAGTCAAATGAAGAAACACAACCAGAAAGCGTCAAGGAGCAGTGAGTATTTTTTAAAAATTATTTTAGGGACATTTTTCATTTATATTTTTTAAATTAATTTTTTTAATCAACTTTTTTTTTGTAAAAATTGAAGCGATTGACTACATATCTACATGTTTTTATTATGCAATAATATCATATTATTATTATTTTTTATCGTTATTTGATGCATCTATTAATGTGACTTACTGATTTTTAATTAAGATGGAAATAGTCACATAAACATAACATGAACATGATCAATTATTACTTAGATTTAATATAAATAAATGGAAACAAAAGAATTATAACAAGTATTATAAAATTAAAAAGCTTTATTTTATTAGCTAATTAATTTTGTTACGTCAATGACGACGGATGTCATTTTTTGATTTGATTCTAACTTTTTGAATGAAGTAAAACTTTCCATAGTAATTGTTGTAATAGATCATTTTAACTAGGTATATTGATATAACTTATATTAACTATAACGCATGTAATAATTTGTTGTTTCGTTTTTTTTTTGTAATTTTATTTCACTGATTTAATTTGTTTCAACGGACATTAAGTTAACTTTGTTTAAAGAGACTGATAGGTATACCTACTCTCTATTCTCTAATATTACCTTACTATACCTATTTCTTTTTTTATATTCTTAAATAATAATAATTTTGAATGTTATTATTTTTTTCCATGGCAAATATTTATTTGATTTCTTTAAATTATTTAGTAAGTAAAAACACATGCGGTATTTGTTTTTCATTTTTTTTTATTTTCCTCTAATAATTTTTTTAGACTTAGATTAAAGGGCATAGGTACCCCTATAATACTTAATAATATGTTCAAAAAATTGAAATAATGATGATTGTTTTCCACATAGTCACGGCTAATCATAATACATTTTAGTTTTTTCTTATAATTATCCAATTCTTATTAAAATCTATTTTTATTAAAATAAATTAATTATGAAATGTAGTCAATTCTATACATTAATATTAGCAAAGTGTTAACAATAACAATCAAGCATCGATTATAATAAATCTCTCCCATCGTGATAAACGTCATAACGATATTAGCCTCCGACATTGTTTATTTATAAACTAAATATCCGGTGTCGGGTCGAAGTATTATTCTCTATTCGAATAAATCAGCGACTCGTAATAAATCTGGATTCATATTATGAGCACAGTGTCGTGTCGTGTCTTGACACGTCATAACGTTATCGAGTCGTTGTCATAACGCTAAACTTTCTTTCCTTTCGTGGATTATAATAATATATAAGACGCTATGTATTAAAAGGCATATGTAATCACATATTATATTGTATGACGTGCATGTTATTTGATTGTTTATATTATATTATTTTCATATTATCACCCCCTTACAGAAGACCACTGTGAAGCACACATGCTGTTACGCTTTTGTGTTTCGGCGAGTATATAAGGATCTCATTACCCTATCTCTTCTATATTCTTTATCCTTAATCGTACCATGGTCGGCAGCTCACTTGCAGCACATTGTGGCTTTGCTTGTGTTATAGGCGACGGTAGCCAACTACCATCAAGTCGACGGTCAGCCTATCTGTCATCATCAGACTATTGGAGATAAAAAATTATTTTTATATAAAAGGAGTGCCATTTCTTTTCCAGTGTCGTACCGTGACGTGACACGTTCATAATTTGCATGAAGACACGACACGACACGACACCACAATATGAATCCGGCCTAATCGTTTCTCTCGCTCGCCGCTTAGCTATCGAGATTACAATTTCATTACACGCAAAAACTAGGCACGGTCTCGCCTCTACAATGTTAAACACGGCGATCAGAACCAACTAACTAGTCTTAAACTGTAATTAAACTGGCGTACTGTTACAAGAATGACATATCTTACTAAATGTTTCTATCCTTTAAAGAGACACATACAGTTACACCGCGCGGGGGTCATTTCGTAATTGCCAGTATCGCTGAGCCACTCTCTATATACGGACGAGAAATGATTTATAAATGTCATGCGAGAAAAACACCATATATCTACGTGAACCCCTTTCCCTTGCAAATTAAATTTAAATTAATTAATTTCAATTTAATTTAAATGTATCTCTCAGTTATTTGGGAAGTCTGGCAGCAGTAGGTACAGAATTAACCCCTTATAGAAAACCACCGTGAAATAATGTGTGTGCTGTTTGTCACGTGAGTGAGTAAGGGATGCTAGAGAACATTTTTCTATCCCTTCTTTAATCCTCTTATAGTCGGCAGAGCACTTGCAGCACCTATGGCGCTGCTTGTGTTATAGGAGACGGTAGCCACCACATACCATCAAGTGGACCATCAACCTATTTGGCGACCTTAACATAAGGAAATCTCTTTTTTTTTGCAATTTTTAATTAATGATTAAATTGTAACTAACTGTAAATAAACTTGAATTAAATGCCACACCAGGTCTTATGATGATTATCATTTGTTACATCTTCACATAACAAATATTGAAAAAGTAATTATCTCATACATACGGGCGTTCGTGCAAGCTTATCACTGTTTAACGTTGTAACATTTTTATTGTCTTTAAAATATGCATATACAGGTATTAGATTTCTTAAATTTCAAAAAAGGAATCACATTCAAACGACAGTTTAATTTATTTTTTATCTTAAAAATTAACTCAATGAAAAATGCATTAAGACATTCATTTTTACGGTAACCGTAAGTAAAGGCTCAATTTCATGAACTATGTCCGCATAATTAGGTACACGGTCCACAGACTCATTAGCAACATTGCCGCATAAAATGTTGTGCACCTATGTGTACAGCGTTTAATAAACCACACTAATTATAAACAGTTATATCAGTGCAAGACACTGATACACTGCGGACAAGGACGTGTAGTTTCGTTAAGCACGAGCTGAAGTACTGAAATGGCGACTTTGTAGAGTAATTTTGAGAACACAAAACATCGTTAATGTAAACAAAATTACTTACTATATCTGTATGTGTGACAAAGCTAAACACCACGCTAGCTTACTTTATACCTATTAGCTGAATAATAAAATGTCCTGAAGACCTTGTAATTAAGTAGGTTTCTTTATTATATTTTTCTTCACATTTTGTGCAAGCAATTGTCATTTCGAGTCAAATTGAATTTTATTTGCTTGTATTTTCAGATTGAAACTTGAAATCTTTGTTGAATCTGTTTACAGAAAATGATGAACGCGTTGTTTGCTATTTGTGAACGCATCTTATTAAGTTTATTTTAAAAATGGTTATTACATTAATGAAAGAGGACACGGTGGGTTTGCGTACACGCCATTACCATTTAGAGTGTTTTCAGTTAATGAAGAGTGTGGTATCGTGATATCACCGCATATGTTGCCTGTGAAGCCTCCGAGCCGCCACGCGCGTCCCCACTTGATAATCGCTCTTATTATGTGCAGTCAAATTTTACGAGCGCATCGGTTGTTAGCCGCTACTAACAAAATGATGAACCGACTCAAATTAAACCACTATTATGGATAAACTTGACGCTTTTTCTATGTAATGTCACGCGGATGGGTATTAGCTATATACAAGTTGTACCGTTAATGACCTAGCTCAGTCCTGTCGAGATGCACACGAACTAAAAACGATACCGCACATCCGACATGTAACACGGAAATTATATCTTCTGTGCCCCTAGCGATTTCGCCGGCCTTAAATTTCGGTTACCGTCGTGTGTTTAACCTGCCTCTAATTGTATAGCCATCTATAGAAAGATCTATGTATGTTTTGTACAGCATTGTATGTTAAAAACTTAATGTACTTACAAATTATTGGAACAAAAAAAACCTCTTAAACTTTTTAGTTTATATGTATCGATAAAATCAATGTATTAAGTGATTCAAAGTCTAGATAGTCTAGATCATCTCATGTAATCGTGGCTACCAGTAATGTTGACTAGTAGCCCTGTAAAAATTTATTAAAGTTTCTAACATTTTATAGAACAGGATATCTAGGCTTGTGATAAGTTTGTTTTTCATAAAATAAATTAGTTTTAAAATGATACAGAAACTGACTCTAATTGCATTTAATTATAATTTTTTGTTAAATAAACTCCGCACTATGATATACTGTTATAAAGAAAACTATTCAAAACTATTGCTGTACAGGAGCGTGATTACAGCCATAATGATATTATCCAATAAATAATAGGCTCACGCGGTGAGGTGCTCCGTAGCCAAATAAACTCGTTTTAAGTTTAAATGAAAATCCGCTACCGACGCTAAACTAAATGTACAAAATATTCCCTTCCTAAGGTTCAAAAAAAAATATTTCAAAAGAAATACATATTTGAAATCAAGAAATAAATTAGTATTTGAAGACAATAATAAGCCTAAGGAAGATTGGAATAGCATTTGTGTCACTATTAATAGCGTAGTCGCGTTGTATTTTTAAAAATGATAAATTAAAAAAAAATTGTATCATCGACCTGTTAAAATTAATTTACGTAATGGTTGTATTGGCGCCGGGGCGTTGATGCGAGTGTGTTAAAGGGTTATTTTGAATGGCGCGAACTTTTCTCGGTTTTCGGTCCGAATTTCTAGTTAGCGGTCGCGTGGTTTCTTTTTAAAAAGGTTAACAAGATGCTCTCGTTTGGTTCGTTTTTGGTGCCGCGATGCCTCCTTTTGTGTACGGGCGAGCTGTTAAAAAATAAACGAACTCTTTGTTTCTCGGGTAGTCGGGCCGACCTCCGCCGCGGTCTCGCGTGTTTTTATGAACCCTTATAAACCCATGTATTACGTGTAGGTATCTACAGTTTTTTTTTATGGTCGCCCGGTCAGTTCTTCAATGGGCTAAGGAATCCGATCGAGTCTCCGCATTGTGTGTGCATCTCTTATACTTTGTAATACGAGATGCTTGTAAACAAATTAATAAAATACAAGTCAGTAATTAGTGCCCATTTGTATAAAATGCGCTTTTCTTTTTTTTCTCTCCTTCTGAATCGTTCGCGAGTTTTACTTTTGTATAATTACAATTTGTTATTTTAATTAAGAGCGAGTAATGAGCGCACAAAAAAATTCTCTGTTAGAATTTTATTTAGTACAGTTTCATAAATATGTTTGTGTCAAATTTAAATAATATTTAAATAAAACACAACTTTACTGTGTTAAGGTGACTCTATGCCTTTTACGAGCTGACCTGTAGCTTTTCTTTTTTTGGTGAACTTTTGACGGCAGTCTCGCGGTTGCTTTTGACCGGCACACTAATAAAATCTTATGATCGTGTGTTTAACGCGTGTTGTATGTTGGGCCTTCCTTTTGACACTATCGTTACCGACTCCACATCGGCTGCGGTCTCGTGTGTATTTGTAATCGTTAACAAGATTATTATTGTGTCAATTTGGAGGGCAATAAAGACCCATATAGTGCCTAGTTAGTACCCGGTCAACGTTAATCGCCGAGCGATTAAATTATCTCTGATTTTTTTTATACGATGTCATAAGTCTGTCTGGAATAAGCCCTAAGTGCTCTTCTCTTTGGTGCCAGTGACAATTATTTGCTATTGGAGAGTAATAAAGTTTCAGCCGGCTTTTACGTGTCGATGCCGTATTCCTTTTTTTTTATGAGATTAAAAATTTATATATTTTATCCCACTAGGTGTATTATAAATAAAGCAGTTATTATAACTCCCACTAGTTTCCAATGCGGACGAATTCGGGGTCGCCAGCTAGTTGTATAATAAGAATACCCCTGCTGTTATTTAAACTCTTACTATTTGGAGCAAAACTTGTATTTCGTTTAATTATATTTTTAAATTATTTAGGTATTTATTAACAAACAAATGTATAACATTTTTTAAAGGGTTACATTATTAGTCCATTAAAGTCCAATAAAGCCCAACATCTGGCCTTTATTTACTTAACAACTAATTAATTTTATTATTATTTTAATAATTAGTTTAAATAATGGCACAGCGAACAAATTATCCCTCATTTTTTAAATGCCTCTAATTGTTACATTTGATATTTACCATCAATTTTAAAATTGAGGATGATTAAGCCTTTCTATTATGTCGACCTCTGCATAGATCTCAATACATTTTGACCATTCTCCTTTATGAAATTTAAATACATATACGAGTATATACAAGATTTTCCAATTTGTCTTCGGAGTGAGATCGTGTCGGTGTCTTGCATCGTCCGTCTCTCTCCTCCTCTAAATACATGGGCGTGATAATCCGGATCAGTTCACAGGCCCTAGTTAAATAATAAGCGGCGAGGCACCCTATAACTATAATTTGCTTTTATTTGACCGCCAGCCCGAGGGCCAAGGAGCAAAATCACTGCGAAACTCGCTAACGAGATACGCGAGCAAAAGAAAAAAGCTATACTCACGCACACATTTGTGCTAATTGTGTGTGAGTGTATTGATGAATTTGACTTTGGGTTTTTTCGCACGCTCTCGCAGTAATATAATATTATGGATATTCTATTATGTTTAAAGACAAAATGTCCCTGCTTAATTTCTACATTATTGCCTATTGACGAATATTATATGCATTTAGGATGTTTCTTGTGTCAATCTTTCATATATTGAGTAGGTATATTGAGTGTAGCATCATTGATCATTAATATAAAAAAATGGTCTCATTTCATCATTCCCTTAAAATTTTGTACGTCATACAAAACGATGCACAATGCTTCTGATGTTTCATATCAATTGAGTAAATAAAATTAAGTAGGCATAGAATATGATTTTTAAACGGAATTACATACTTAATAATATACCTATATAAAAGTGTTGGTTGGCACTTAAAATTTAGATTTTATGCCTCGTTCGTCCCGATATTTTGTCCCGCATTCGAAAAATTTCTTCCTTTTTCCCATAACAGTACAATATAAGTATACTGTTATAATATACTATTCCATAAGTACAGTTAACAAAAACAAAGCTAAATATATCTAATATCATTTATTTATTTGGTCTAGTCTTAGGATGACCTCATCGAAAAAGTAACTGGCGCTATAAATTAAAAAAAAATAATTAATCAATAATACTAACAAAAATAACTTCCAATTATCACGTCTTACATCATTTTTAATAGTACCATAATATAACGGTTACCATAATAGAGTCTATGAGATATAGTGACGTGTTACCGGTATGTATGTGCTAATTTTCACACACGGCGAACTTGACGTCATATAATTTTATTACTTATTAGTATCTTTAAATAGATTATTTGTTGTGTTAGCGAAAGTTTTATCCGACTGGTTTCCTTGTTACATAATTATACGAAACGGCTAAAATTGATCAAAAGATTTCAAGGAGACATTAGCGTTAAAGATTGTTACACGTTAGTCACAGATATTACAAGACTGAGTCATATATTGAGTCAAAACACTGAAAAAACAAATATGCCCATCATGAGTAACACCTTGTACACTCTGTTAAATAGACAATTTTCTTATATCGAATGACTAGTAGTTAACACGTTTAGAATTAGAATGTAAAGAAAAACAAAAATCCCAGACTCGACCGATCTGAATTTATGTTGACCTAATTTTTTTTTAGATTTTTCATGTAATTATTTACAAACCTATGAACTGTTTTATACTTAATGCTAATTATTATCACTTTTAAGTTTAAGTAGAGTCATAAGAAATTAATTGAGTTAAGCGAGTTTATAATGTTATAAGCGATTATAAGCGAGTTATAATATATGTTAATTTGATTTGTGTACGCTTTAAAAACTCGAGAATAGGTAAAACGATTTTAATTAGATTTTCACATATGGAAAGAAGGTTAAACGGGTAAGGTTGGTATTTATAAAAACTGCACCTCGAGCGAATCCGGGAGTGGGTCGCTAGTATTTTATATAAATATATATAGTTGCTGCTGGGGTTCAGTTCCATCTGTTTATTAAGTAAATTACAAAAAAAATTTATCACACTTGAAATATATGGACAAATAATACGTCAGTAATTATAATATTTTATCAGTAGAGATACGTAAGTATTAAAAAACTAAATGACGATTGGGTAATTATATCATTTGAACGCGTCATGGGATTGTTATAGACTTTGCTAAATATATACGATTTTGTTTCAGCAAAACAAATCTTTTGTATTTTCTGCCCAAATTTTTTATTTCCTTTAGTAACATTTTCCTAACGAATTTACGTAATCAGCTACGAAAAAGACTTGTATTATTCTCCGTTTCGTAACAGGATGCGTAACAAAATTATGTTACACATTTTTCTAAATATTTTTCTTATTGGCTAGCGAAGGGGATTTATTCATTGTTTGCACAAAATTAGTTGCAAAAATTAAATTAAAATTTTTGAATACATTGAAAAGATAGAAATATTTATCCGTGCACTTGCAACCGTTAAATATGCCACATTAGTGATTCACACAGGTTCACCGGTCAATTAGCAAAGGCTGTCCACCTCTGGGCTGCGATGTATTTATTCATCGGAAGTACGTCGATTACCATAATCGATAGTATCGTGTGTGCCGCATACGGTACAGGACACTCGACAGTTTCATTCACGAGATTCTATGGAAACTTTAAATAGAATCTCGTGAATGAACTTTACGGCTAAAGTTGAATTCATTTTAAAACATACGATCGAATTGTTCGAATCTTATTGTTAGTTCACGTTTGACCCATATATATACACCTATAATAATGGTCACCAAAAGTGACCTCAAAGGCCCAAAACGTTGATTCTCAAACCAGTGATTGTTTATAGTTATCTTGGCATAAATGTTTTGTATTTAGTTATTTAAGCGTATTTGCACTGTTATATTAAAATATAAAATTATTTAAATCACTCTCCAACCGAAAAAAAAAGTTTATCTTGATAGTCTATATTATATATATTCACACATGAAATGTAATATATTCTATAAATCCTGTGTTAATCTAATATGCGTCTACTCATATATTCTAGGGTCCCTTGTAATCTATTTGTTAGATTTTTAGTCACTCCTTACCTTGGGTCAATGGTCAATTGTTTTTGATTCAATACCAACAATATTTTGACTACCAAGCAAATTCAGCAGATGAAGTTTTGCAAGAAGGTTGATGACCGCAAAGTGATGGCCACATAAGAGATCGCTTGCTTCATCGAATTCTGTGTTATTGTTATTATTATTGTCACCGTTAAATTAACTGTTACAATGCTTTGTTGCAGGACACGTCGACGTTTGCGCTAAGGTTTGCCTGGTGTTGCTTATCGGGAGTCTTATATCACAAACTTGGGCCGCACCCGCACCGCATCGGGGCCGAGGCGTCATGGAGAGACAGCGACGTTTTTCAGACACACAAGAAGACCCGCTGTGGGCCAACCCTTGCGACTACACTGGAACAAACGTATGTCACCCATATACTTGGTTATTTCTTGTAATATATATTTTTAAGTTGCGATTACTACGGTAAACTCAATTGATGAAATCTTGCCTGCGTATCTGAAAAAGAGTAGCAATCTTTACTCACTAACTTGTGATATCCTGTATGGAATATATAGTGGCGGACGGCCCATATCTACTAAAACTAGGAGATATCTGTGTCCAGTAGTGTTACGTAGGTAATATAATTATTATTATGTGATATACACGTATGTCGCTACCTATCGTCCAAACAGCACAGAGGCTTTTTCCCAGCCTTGGATGTAATATATAATATACAGTACGTTATGACTGATAAAGAGAAGAGATAATCATCTGTAATCATATTTTATTCTCTAAACTATAACGCTTTTAATGAAGTGACTTCATAACCCCATCTGGTCGACAGTAATGATTCTCCATATATAATTTTGTGAAGCGTCCCTTAGTCATTTGCACCTAGAAAACCAGTTTTACAAAAATAATTCACATGTCGTATGTTTATTTTTTTGTTTTATATCAAACACGTTATTTTATTTTTACAGACTAAATCACCTGCGACATACTCACCTAGACTTGCGGAAGCGGCTTCACGGCAGGCCAGGAGCGCTGCTAAGAACGCGGCCGAATACAAAGACAAATTCGTAAGTACTGTTCATTCAGTTTCCGAAGTACCTTTCATTTCATTGATCAATTGATTCGATCGACTCGAGCCTACGTAGTATTTGCTCGCGACCGCATCGATATGCCCGCCGCGTCGCCCTAAATGAACGGACGAAGCTTGCGGCCGGCCAATACCAATAAAACTAAAGCTAAGGACGTCGACGCCATACCTCTAGGGTTCTATTGATGGTATCGATTTGTGAAACTTCCACAGACACTCGCTCATTAGTTCACATTCAAAAAAATATATATATATGGAAACCGCTCGAGACGGTTTAGTTAAAGGGGTTTAGTATAAGGTAATTTGACCCATTAACAATTCAGGTCGTGCGCACCTTAAACGCAGTTTTCTCACCGAATCGGATGGCGTTGAAGAGATTGCATCGGGCGCCGGTTTCGCGTTTAAACATCCGGCCTCTTCCATTTCCTTTCTTTTAATTATAATTTCGCACTTGTTTCAAATTGCAGTTCAAATATATGTGGTGTCCCTATATTGAGTTAGTTATCTAACATGAAATGTATTTAACACGTCTCTCACTTTTTTCATTTCACGTCACTCAACATAGAGTTTAGGATATATATAGACAATTAAACAAATACAGAAAGGGTGTGTGTGTGTGTGTGTGTGTATAGGCTGTGGTATTCCCTTAGGTACTCAAGCAAAGAACAAACAGTAATCTCTTTGATATTCTCGTCTGATAACACTGTTCTTGATTCTCGCCTTGCTTTCTTGATGAAATTCTCTAAAAAAGTATTTACTGTTTTCATGCCACCCAACCTACATTCGATAAATTCTAAACTACGAATAACAAGAAACATTCGTTTGGCATGTTAATACAACGATTCATATGACGGCTCTATCATTCCATTCCTCTGAATATATTTCCGAATCGGAAGTAAGGTCCCGAACGGCGAGCAATAATGCGTTGTCACCGTCGCGCCTCGCATCATTTATGGATGACCCCTTACCAATGTATTACGATGAGATATTTGCCGTGGATTGTGTTGTACGTACATTTCCGGTGTTGTTGACAACGTCCCGTGACTATTGGGTGCACGGCGGTCGATGGAAGTGTGACAGTGCACGTGCATTTAAAGAATGTGTCGACTATAGTGCGTAATGTTTTCGTATGAAGTATGGTGGCATTGTAATAGGTCTGTGGTCGTAACGACGGCGACGTCCTGTTCGCTGCCTCCCCATCGTAAAACGACATTATCGACACACAGTAGCCGGAACGAGGTACAGGACGGGCGCGTACGCATCGAATACTGATTGCGCATTAATATTGCGCGACACACCTGCCCGTCGATGTCTCTATTTTTTTTTTCTGTCTCTCCCCCTTAATGTCGGTCATTCGCTACTAATGTATCATATTTATTGCGATTTAGACGCAACTCGAAGGCGATGAACTGCCATTGTTACCAACACTCAAGGCCGTCAACTAAGTCTTTGTCTTAAGAGAAGTAAGCAGGTATACAGCGTGCAGACTCCCATATAAAGATTAGTTCCTTCATATTTTCCTTTGCGAGCAAAACAGCACACATTAGATAGTAACAGGAGTATAGATATTCTCGTATGAGTTAGATACAGATATCTTCTTATGAGTAAGACATAGAAACTAAAATCTGGACTTCGTGAGATAGTTAGTTTCATGTCAAGTAATTAAATTTCATTGTGAAACATAAAAAGTTTTTTTTTTAATAAAAAAAGAAATCATGTATTCTTATTATTCAAGATAAAATAAATTTTCTCTACCGAGAGTGCAGTAGCAATGAATCTTGATTTAAACAATTATTTCCAATATCTAAGTAGAGAAATGATAATGATAAAAAAGCTAATTGATATTATCTGATTCGTCCAATAAGCAGTCTAGCGATAAACTATAGAATGACAGGAATAATACATGTATCCGTCCGTTAAGCAGTCTAGCGAACTTTTAAAGAAACATCATTCGGTTGGGTTCAAGCGTTTGAAATAAAATGTTAGCAGCCTCTTTATCTAAACTAAAAATCCTTCAACCCAGTGAAAAGTGACCGTAATAAAGGGGCAATATACAAATTATATTTGGTGTGTCACATCTGCGGTCGGCTCGTTTCGTATAAAATAATAACTGGCCGGTTTGTTACTAAGAACGCAATAACAAATTCAACGAACCCTGCACGCTGTGTGACTCGTTACCGGCCACCGTGTGAATGTGTCGTAACATACACTCTTGACTTGAGTCGGTGTCAAATTATTTCAACTTGGAATGCCTTCATAATTTTCTTCCGCTTTTAGACAAAATCGGGAATCGGACCGTTTCAGCACGAGGTCTCGATTGTACATCGCACGTAATCCGATCAGCTGGTACCGCGATTGGACCGCGGCAGAGCGTGCATACATACGTACGTACCGTACAGTATGCATCGCTTATCGTGCCATACTTTAGTTAATGTATAAACATCGAATTACTCGGTACAGACACTACATACATAGTTTGATAGCGTTGTTCACACGGCGACAGGCTGTCTGCTGCGTTGGTTCAATGTGTATGTGTGCTATAGGTATAAACACTTGTGAGCGTGTGTTTACTTGATAAGCTTCCGATGTTTCGAACTAGGCATTCTGATCTGATGGGTGCTCTACCTACATACTTCGTAGAATTTCCGCGCGCTCACTGCCCACCCACGAACACATATGTAATTATTTTCACATCTCAATAATAATAACAGGTATAGCGTGAAAATCATATGTATCTACTGACTCAAGTTAAATGCAATGAAACTAAATGATATTTGTAAATATCATTTGATGGATCAAGGCCAATTCGAGTACATAGTTTTTGAGATATTTGGGTATTTTTTACTTATAAACAATTCTTTATATCCTAATAAATAATGCATTCCTCCAGGATAAATTAACACTTGATTTGTATTTATTCTAATGTAAATTAATGTATTTAGTATTCTATGGAACTCGAAGTCTAGTTAAATTAGTTAGGTACCTACTTATTAAATAATACAAGATTGGAAATCCAGTACACCTAGATTGCTCTAGCTATAAGCGGCTAAGATTGACCAGTTATATTTTGTATTCAATTTAGTCAAAGTTCGAACCTCTTTGGATCTGAGTGAGAGAACCTTATCTTTAAACATATATTCAGAATATCATCTAAACTAAGTATTATTCTAAATTAAATCTCCAATAAAAGCTTTCATCCATAAAAATAGAAGTGGATTTGTTTTCGCACGGTATAGGTACTTATATAAATAAACAATCATATAAAATTCGTGCAACAATGAGCACCTGTTAGGATGGGTTATGACTAATTGACTAGATGGGTTCGGGACCGGACGGATTGTCTCACACATGTGTAACTTAATTTGCGAAACCGCACATTCCTAACGAAGGTACAGTTAATGATAAATTCACAACTACTCTCTCGTCTCCATTCATTCCATACTTTATACTCTAAATAAACAATACTTTCGACTTGAATAAATATTTTTTATTCAAGACTTGAATCAACTTGAATAATATAATTTTAATATCTAAATATGTAGCTATATGATTTTGATTGATTGACTTACTCTAGACGAAACAATATAAATAAGTACTAGCTGGTGCCCGCGACTTTGTCCGCGTTGAACGATGAAAGGTACCCTATGTCCTTTCTGCTGTCCCAGACAACGTGTATGCAAAATTTCATGGTGATTGGTTCAGTAGTTTTTGCGTGAAAGCGTAACAAACAAACAAACTCACATTCACATTATAATATTAAGTAAGGATATTTGTGAAATTATAAAATGGTTTTCCATAATAATGGTTATATAATATTTAATATTAATTAAAAAAATATTTTTATAGTTTTCCTTTTATTTAACTAGGACAGATATTTAATAAAAATAATGTTTATAAAACAACGCCTTCAGCCTTCACTTATCAGTATTTTGTTTATTTACTTTACAATATTATTATAGGAAGGTATCGTTGTTGTTTAAATAAAACTAATATTGATATATCGTTTTGTTTAATGACACATTTCTAAAATTGGTATTCAATAGATAATTATATTTTTTTGTGCTAATTCTGTAAAAAATAATTTTGTTTACAATGTCAGTAAGCAATTAGTTAAATAGTGGGTAGCAATTAGTTAAACGGGCAATTAACTTCAAAAATACTTTTTAACGCTCACATAAATATTAGATAATTTTATTTATAATTATGTAAAAAAATATATGTATTATCACGTAGATATCCTAAGTAAGTACAACGGACAAATTTAAAATACTTATTCTGTTAGTTATTTTAAGACCTGGTGTACATTATTGAGATTATTAGACAGATTTATGAATATTGCAATTTCCGATAGCTTCGACCTTTCGAGGGGGTTTGTAACAATTTTAATTAACTGTATTGTCAAACAACAATGTTGCGCCAATATATCGCCATTAACAAAACGGCTAATTTCTATCACTGCGTCGTATGCGGTTGCATCTGCTACTAACACACAAGGTCGATAAGGGATTTTAATCTATATTGCGTGCGCCATAAAGAAAAAAGTCGATTGATTTATGATAGCTCTGGTTGTAGTGTCAAATTTTAATATAGAATTTTTTTATGTGTTGGCGGCATCGCGGGCGTTCTTCCAGTTCAATATCTCATCTTTCACACGACCTTCGTGTATGGCGGTCCATCGTATAATATTCTAGCCTTGCGACCTTAAGCCCTCGCATTAAGCACTAATATTGAACACTTCTGTTTGCAGACATTTGAATTTGTAGAATGTAATTGGTCGATTCGGTTACGATGGTCATTAGTTAATTAATAAGACTGTTGTTTTGGATTGTACGTAATCTATGAGAACGTTAAAAGGGATACCTTATAAAGGATACCAGCGCTAATTTGCCTATCCCTCCCATCTTTTTTGTCTTTTTCTCAGAGCTCTAGTAAGGCTAGTGTTCCTAGGCGACAGTAGCCAGTTCCTGGCTATACACACACACGCAGACACACTACACATGAAACAATACATACGGTTTATCTATTCTATTGCTTCCCTAGTTTATATCTATGCCTACTTACTTTATCGTATGAAATCGTTTATCCTGTCACTATCAATGTACAGCCAAAAATACTAATTGTAGAAAGCTGAAATTTGAAGCTTGAATCTGCTAAGATAGGATTTACTCGTATGTAATGTTTCAAAATTTTTACTTACTTTTTTAGAAAGCGCTGCCACATGTTTAAAGACCACAGAAAAACTGCAAAAGATGCGAATTCAGTCTTATATATGTGGTGATTAAAGGAAACAGTGTGACACTGGCCAGTGATCAACTTCCTTCCAATAGAGGGGTTCCGTAGATTGCTACGCCACAATAATCTATTTATATAGTTCAAAGAAGTCAACGGGACTGCGCGTGATTACTGTTTGACTCATACGTTTTGTTTACGGCCAGTCGAATTCATTAATTTGTTCACAAATTGGTGCAACCATGTTTACTTATATGGTCGTCAGACAGGCTGACGATCCACTTGATGGTAGGTGGTTACCGTTAACTATTAACACAAGCGGTTCCACTGGACCATAGGTAGTAGAATTAAGAGATGGAGGAATAGGACTCTGACTCTGACCTTACTCACTGGACGAATCAAAATGGCACGCATGCTGTTATTTCAACGTGGATTTCTGTAAGGGGTTTGGTGAAGTTTATTTCCAAGGTTTGCCTTCACTATTCGTGATGAGGAACTTTCATAACAGTTTCCCACTTTTCCAGCCATTATTAGATCTCAGCAATGTAAATAAACTAATAAGATTTTTGTTTTTTGTTGTTACAGAAGGACCTCCATAGTTTTAAGAGTTTCGACGCACTTTTAGAATTCTGGAAGGAGTCCCAGTGGCTTCGGAAATTCGATTGGTTTCACAAAGAGCTGCTGCCAAGGGAGCAACTGAAAATTCTCGAAGAGGGAAATGAGAGTGATAGGATGCCAGCGGAAGATTTAGATGAGATAATGGTAAGGAAAAGCTTTTACTAACTTATTACGAATATTGGGTCTGTTTCTTTTTTCAAGTGAAAGTTGTCAGACAGATAGGTTGATGGTCTACTGATGGTAGGTGGCTACCGTTTCCTGTTAACAAAAGCTTAGTAGTACCCAGTAGATTCATGAATAGGGGATAAGGATGGGATAACAGAAAACACGCTGTTATTTCACGGTGGGTGGTCTTCTGTAAAGTATGGTAACTATGATCTCGTTTTTTTTTTATGTTTTAAAATGCCCACGTATTAAAATTAATAATATAGATACCTATTATTCGTATAGTTTCTAAATAATAGTGATAACCTCATCAAAATCGGTTGCGCAGTTGAAAAGAACTGAGTAGACAGTCATAGAACTTTGTTGCCGACAATTTTAAGAGGATACTGTTCAGTGATGATGAGAAAACTATTTCATTCAAGACAAGTGTTTGAATATTATTTATTATTAAAGATATAAAAAATTATATTTAAGCTTATTATCAAATTAAATCTGCAAATAAATCTATAGTCTTTCTTTTTAAATTGTATATAGCTTAAACCTTCGTGATCTCCTATTTTCCATCATTTTATGGGTTTTATCATACGCGAGCGAATCCACGTGAAAAGCAAATGATTGATAATGGTTACGAACAAAGAACAAAAAAATTTCTCGTGGATCACGTAAAAAGTATTTTATCGATCGAGATTATGTAAGTGTCGTCCGTGAAGTGAAGCGTTGATTGTGTTTCGGTAAATGAATAATCGCGGAGCGCCGAATTCGCTGATGCCAAAAACGTGCATCCGTATGTGGTTTTGAATTGATTTCAAAGAATCGTCCACGTCGGTGGCTCTGATTGTTGTCGGTCACCTATCGGCTACGTGAGAATACAATGTATTTGCAACGTGGACATCTTGGTCGACAAAGCGAGAGGTATCAATGTAAACATTGCCCATTCAATTCATTATCTTATGGAGATCGACGAATCATAAGTACATAGATAATGCATTTCAGTTCCTTTAAACTACGCAGTAAGGATTGTGATGCGGTTTTGCAATATAATTTCCATAAAGTTTATGTTGTTAAATTCATTTTTTTTTTAATATAGATGTTTCAAAAAGTTACTAAAATTTCACTCTGTGAAAATCGACTGTCAACCCACTAACGCGTAGTAAAACCTAATAATGTTTCTTTTAATTGTTCATAGGAGGACATAGACAAATTCTTGCCGGGGATGTATAAGGGCCTCAAGATGGTAGTGGCTGGTTTAAACGCAACTGAAGAAGCCCTCAACCAGAGTATCTTCACAGCAGACGAGAGTCTCAAACAAAAGGTTGTCAACACAAAACACGACGTCCGCGGTGTGCTTTGCCTTTTCTATGTAAGTATTTTTAATTCGTTATAATATTATAAATTGAAGTTAAAATTAAAAGGTTTCGCTCCGTGTGAACCGACCTTTGCATCAACACCGATCTTCGCATTATTAAATATTACGAATATTGACGAATATTATGCTTGGCAAAGGTATAATGTCAGGAGTTATATCTTTTATTTTTAACGCGGACGAAATCACAGGCACCAGCTAGTAACAGATAAAGATAGAAATACATACTATAATCCCTAACTCGGTGAGATTGTTTACATAAATAGTTATATGAAATAAAAATTGTATGCACTTTTTTATTGCTAGTAAAGCAGAAGTTATAACTTTTTAATATTTTTTGCAGGACATTATGCTGTCAAAGAACTTAGACATAGTGCCGGTGCTGAATTCGGAGATTCCGGATTTGCTCAGTGGCGACAAGCTTGGCGATAGCTTGCTCATCTACAGGGACACTATGAACTACCTGGAGTACCTCGCCCAGGTCTTTGACAGGATGTCCGGCAAAGAGGCGTCGGGTTGATAACAATGTGATGGCGACTATATATTGAAAAAATGGACTTCGTTACATTTTTATAGACAATCTCATATAAAGAGAGCTAGCTCCTCAATGTCTTACCGCGTCAGTATTACTATTACTATACAATGAAGTACATAATGGAAGTCTGCATTGAAAATAATTGACTATCATCGCAGGCTGTAATGAAAATTTGGATATTTTTTTTTAGTGATTTTTGTGCTTTCCTCGTGACTTTCTACTTGCAACAAGCTGCTAGTTCATTCAACGTGCTGTAGTATAAATATTAAAGCATAGTGATTCTTTTGTACATTAAAAAATTCTGGTTATTGAATTAATTAATAAAATATTTCATACTGATTGTTAAGGATGACCATTAATACTCTGAATGTTTCACGTTGCTCCCTGTTCAATGCCATTAAATTGCCATATGGTATTAAATTATGTTCCTCTATTGTTGTGTAAATAATAACGAATTTATTATTACGAGTATTGATTGACATCTGACATTTGAAATTTTCCTAGTAATGTCGATTTGTCCTAGTCAAGGTGTTTATAAATTTTATTTATTACTTTCGTCATTACATAATTTTGTCATTGTAGTATTTAATTGTCACATTTTTTTTCTATTATTTAATTTAATCTAGAATGAATTTTCCATTCCAATTTTCAATTTATTTATTGAAAAATTTGTATGAAATCTTTTAGTGTGTGTAATTTTAAATTAATTGTGTATGAATGACAATAACAACGTTTTGTTGTTAATTTAATTATAATTAATAGTTATTTTAAAATAAAGTCTTGCAAGCCTTACTTTTTAGGAAATGTGTATTTTAGCAAATGTGTAAAAATTGATCTGCATGATGTCTAAAAACATATACAAACGTTAGAATGTAATTAAACCATGAATGTATGATGTGATGTGTTATGATGTGTATGATGTGGTACTCATGTTATGATATAGGAAATTTTTATTTTGTGTAACATGTTTTAAGTGGATGTTTTGTATTTTTAATTTCGAAAATATAGACATAAATATAAAATTGAGTAGGATATTGTTTTAAAAATGACTGGTTACGTTCCTATATTTAAAAAGTTTAAAATATTTAATCAATTGCAGCAATGATATCATCAGTTTTAAAATATTTTAAAATGTGACTGCTGCATGAAATAAAAATTTTCAAAATTACTTTTTTTTTTTGAGTTCACCTACACGACTCAACTCGTTTGCGTTACTTTGTTTGTCACCGTTTTAATTACAAGCTTTTCTTTATTTTCTCGCTGGATGACGTCACGTTTGGTACGGAGGGACGTTTGCGATATATCTATAAATGAACATGTGACGTCATCAAACGAAAAAATCGATGAGTATTTAGGCCGCATACGAACATTTAATTCTAATTAAAAATTCAAACAAAAAATAAATATTTGAAAAAAAATTTATAACGCTAGTACTCGAGATGGTTGTATTTGAATACTTTTAGAAAAAAAAAATTGAATTGAAGGCAGTATTGCAAGACTTACCGATTTAATATCTAAAATTTTACTTTGTACCCAAGACTCCTAAATGAGGCTTCTCCATTTAATACTTCACTAATTTACTTAATTCTTTGTTAACTATTTATATAAATGTTAAATCCCATTAAATATGGCTAGCTTTAATAGTATTATGTTAATGTAAAAAAGAAGCTAGTGTATTTAAGAATTAGGTATATTATGTACAGTGAATATTATTTATGACTCGAACGGAAGTGAATTCTCTGTTTGTAAATATAAATTATTATAAATTTCACTAATTGTTTTAATTGTACACCCCACTAGGTACTATGAAACCTGTCCACAGTTTATTGACCTTAGCTATTAATGCTTTGGCTAGTTTAGTTTCTAATTGGTACATCATTGCTTAATTTATACATAAACAACAGATTTTTAAGCATATTGAAAAGCGTATTTTTTTTTATGATGAAGGCAGGCAAATACAAAAAAAAAAGGCGATAAAAGGGCTTTGTTGAGATTAAATTTATTACTTTTTTTAATACTATGTACAATGTAGTTAATATATATTCATTTCATCTCTTTAATTTGCAACGGTTCTACTCGTACCAGCATAGAAACTCAATTAATAAGAGAGGACTGCATTTTATACTTTTACAATCTCAGTCTACAGTAGACATCTGATAAGTATCGATTATAATGTCCACTAGGAAACATCTAAAGTGATCAGCTTCATCTATTAAACGAAAGACTTGTAAATGTTTTCGTAATCGTACTGGTTACGCTTAGTTTGACTGTACATAAGTCGCATTATAAATTATTCCAGTATTTCCAACAGTGGAAATAATGGGATCATCTAACTAAACCATTCACAATTTTGACGAGCCCCATGGTCGAATGGTTAAGGTGCTTGCTTTAACGCTCTGTCTCAGGGATCCGGGATTCGATTCCCGGCAGGATAAACTTTGGAAATGAATATAGTCGGTTCTGGCAAGTAATGGCCGTGAACGTATTAGCAAACCGCATCAAAATGACTTAGCGTGGTTTATGGAGTTGGCACTTATAAAGACATTACATACGCCGAAAGAGACTTCAAATTATACTATGTAAAGAAATGTCAAGTAGACAGTAACAGTACAGCAACAGTAGACAATTATGCAGTCTAATTTATAACATCTAACAAGATAACTCGAGTATACGCGCTAACTGACGCGGTC
This sequence comes from Synanthedon formicaeformis, assembly GCA_945859745.1. Taxonomy (NCBI): domain Eukaryota; kingdom Metazoa; phylum Arthropoda; class Insecta; order Lepidoptera; family Sesiidae; genus Synanthedon; species Synanthedon formicaeformis. The sequence continues at coordinate 3,209,368 of OX243963.1, forward strand.
GTAATAAAAAAAATCCAATATCGCTCCTTACAAGCGCTGCCTCCCTCATAGATGACTCCAAGTCGTTCCCATGACTCCAACTGGAAACAAATTCATATCTTTACACAAGACATTCACGACGAAGCGCTTTATTTGCGTTGGTGACTTGGTCACTCTGACGAATTAGAGCTGACGCTGAAAAATAATAAAAAACAGTGACAAACATAACACTGCAAAATAAAAGGATACAAAACTGCTTTAAAACGGTGGATTAAGGACTAAATTAGAACGACAAGGGTTCTTACATTCCTGGATTGTGCTACCGATACAAAAGCTAGCCGCCATATTTGTTTAATAAGTTAGAAGAGGGCACCACGTAATAATTGTCGCCGGGAGTCCAGTAGGTGTTAGGACCTGTGGTGGATGACGCGGAGAAATAAAGGGTTCTTGGAGTAAAATCGACTACAAAATTTTGTCTCAATAACTATTGTGTATAAAAATCCAACAAGCCTTACTAAAAAGTCGGGTGTAAATTTTGCGAACATTCAGTGTTTTTCTCAGTAGTGAGATCTCGTAAAAACAAATTTCTGAATGCTCTGTGATACGCATGTAATCGATGTTTGTAGTATTCAGTAGTTTCATGCACAATCTAAAATCATTATTACAACTTTAGTTTTTATGTAGTGGCAGGGCACACTGCTTTTTGCAGTCATTTGGGCAGCCCGTTTACAACTACCCCTTTTCAGAAGACCACAATGAAATAACAACATTGTTATGTTTCGGTGTGAGAGTATGGGATGCCAGAGCCCATTTTCCTACACCTTTCCTATCCCTTATCTTTATAATACTACTATGGTAGGCCGCGCACTTGCAACACCTGTGGCGCAGCTTGTGTTATAAGCGAGAGTAGTCCTCTACCATCAAATGGGTTGTTAGCCTGTCTCCTTGATATTGCCGGGAATCAAACCCGGAACTCCTGAGACAAAGCACTAAGGCAAGCAATTGAACTACTCGACCAATGGACTCTTTTTTGTATGGTTAAACCTATATTTAATTAGTCTTGTTAAGTAGTAAATTTTTTTTTACTTAGTATTGCTTAATTTTAATTCTTAGTTGGTTTACTTGGTTTATAATATTAATTTACAGTACAATACTACATTGTTGTATATACATGCTTCACGTGGAAGGAGATCAAATGTTAATACCGCGTGATAAGAATATTTGCTTAACAAAATCAAACATTAACAAATAAAAACAAAACAATAAACTTAATTTATTTTAAAAACATACATTACATTTACACTCTGAAAATGCAATAGTCATGTTAAAATAAAATAAGACAAATGCAATGAATCAATAATATAATTTTCTTAGGTGGTTTGCAAGTCGGCCCTTCGACGAGCCAGACAAGTGTCGCCTTGTAAATGTGAAATACATATTTACACATTAATAACCAGCTCTCATTGAGAATGACCTACCACGTTGTGTATCGACCTGGGTCAAACTTTTTTTACAATGAAACCAGAATTGGAATTTTCACTAAATTCTTAATGGGTTCCGTCTGTTATTTTTCGATCCCTAAATATGCGGAATACCTAAATAAAAAAAAATACATAGTACTAGGTCTATAAACTACGAGTATTCATATTTCTCTACACAGACGAAACTAAAATAAATTTAATTTTTAGTGGTAATTTTTTAGAACCAATCCCATCTTTTTATGTTAAGGTCGGCAGACAGGATGACGTTCCACTTGGTGTTAGGCGTGGCTATCATCGCCTATAATACGGGCAACACCACAGATGCTGCAAGTGCAGTGCCGACTAAAAAGTGACTAAAAGACAAACATCACTTTTCAATCCGTCAACACGGAATAAATGTAAATTTTGTCTTTAAAAAATATTTGTAAAATCTTTTAAAATTATGTTTACAAAAATTCAAAATATATGTAAACATATTTTAAAAGACCGCTTGAAATGAAATCTATTCGAATTGTAATTTATTACTGAAACGATGGAGTTGTCGTTACAAATGAATTAATTGAATCAGCAGAGAGTACCTATACTTATTATATTGATAGATTACTTTTGTTAAACAAAAAAAAAAAAACCTACAACTTAGTCCCCATCGCTTTATGATACTAGACGTATGAATTGATGGGGTTAGCGAAATACATATATTTACTGCAGACCCCTAAAAAGGGACACAAAATATTTTCACATTCGTTTAACGACTCGTCGGCGGGTCACAATGACGTTTAGGGCGCACCGAACGCGCATGAGCTCTTTATCTTGCTCACGTTCCCTTGTTTTATTTATTAGAAAGATTTATTATTTACCGCGGGCTCGCACACGATGTGTCACGAATCTGGGTTGAAAAAAGGGGGGTATGTTAATGTGAACGTTCGCACGTGACAATCGCTTTTTTCATCGCTCAAGTATGTACAAATCAATTAACCAACTAAATCATTAGGTATATTAGACAGGGGAAAAAGTTTAATATATATTCAAGATAATTCTTATTATACTTTATTTAAATTTAATTATAATAACTTGTAATAATAATTTTGTTCGATAACTTTTTGTTGCCATTTTGTAGGTGACATAACATTTTGGGACCTGATAAAAAAACGAAACAAGTAGTTCTCTTTTGATGGTAATCTCGCACCACTGAAATAAATCTGAAGAGACCGAAACAGATGAAAATCTGAAAGTGCAAGGTCAGGGCTATATGGCTGATGCATTACACTTCCCAACCAACCAAACTCAGTATTTGCTGAGTGGCTTAAAATGTGCGTGGTCTAGCGTTGTTACGATGAAAAACTACTATTATCTTTAATTGATACTTTTTTTTTCGTTCTTTTATCTCTATTTTTTGCTTGAGTCTCATCAGATAGGCAAGTAGAGATAGATGGTTTTGTCAGGCGGAAAAAGCTCATAATGATCGATGGCCGCCCAATTCCACTATACTCACTGCATCACCTTATCGTATGCAAAATTTCAAGATGATTGGTTGAGTAGTTAAGGCATGAAAAGGTAACAGACAGTCAGAGTTACTTCCACATTTATAATACGAGTATTAGTATGGATAGACAATTGAAAATGAAGTCATCATCGATGTGTCTTTTTTTTACAGAAGTCCACGAGCTTTTTACTCAAGAGTATTTCATAATAATTCTATGCAAGACCATTTAGAGATATTCCTATTAAAGATTATAAAAAGAAGATTTACTTTGATCGGGATCTCCATTTGCGTAAGAGCAAAACCACAAGTTAACCGTGACCGAAACTAAATTTACCTTCACATGGAGAAGAAAAGGACAAATAGGATTTTATCGGCTAGTAAGTGTTTTAACTAATATTTAGCATCGTTAAGAAAAAAAACAGGTGAAAAAAAGTATTTATAAAAATGTAATTTACATTCACAATCTCGATACTAAAAAAATTACTGTGTTAGGTTATTATAGAAAAAATTGTTGATTTTATTTAAACCTGAATTTAAACGATTCTAAGTTCATACTTTGTTTATGATTACATAATATATACTACTACGATTTGTGTATACTATGACAACATCATTACCAAAGTTGGCTCTACCGGGAATCGAACCCTCGACTCCCTGACACAGCCTTAAAGCAATTGACCACTTCGAATGCGCTGCCGACTAAACCTAGGACTAAAGACCCCAAAACTGTCCGCCCAGTTTATGATTACAACGGACATACTGCCAAGCCAGGTATAGCCTTACTGTAAAACCCTGACTAACATAATGTCACTACATCAATGTAAAAAAATTATGCGTAGCCTGCGTTTATAATTGTATCACATCCTGAGATTAACTAAATCCGACACTTAAATAAACTATTAATTGTTAATTAATTCTGACTAATCCGTTAGTGGTAGTCTGCCAAAATGACTTTAATAATCATACATCATTTAATTAATGGACATTTGTATCTAAATTAAAAGCCAGACTAACGATAGCCAGTGATTGTTAGTAATTATCTTTTCGTCTTTAAGGTCATATACACGTTCCGTTTACGCACCACGACCTTACACCGGCATTGCTGATGCAAAACGACGTAAGTCTTAATGTTTGCGTATTGACATAAGGCGTTTATCTCCAGTTATTGTGACACAGCTCTCGAAACTATGACAGAAAACCAAAATGAAATAATAAAGTACGTGCACTAATTTTATGTCAAACTAGTTGGCGCCCGCGACTTCGTCCGCGTTGAAAAAAAAGTAGCCTATCCTGTGTCCCGTACGTCTAAATGTTTATCTACCAAGTTTCATGAAAATCAGTTGATTCGTTTAAGAGTTATAGAGGAACATACATACTTACATACATACATACATACAGAAAAAAATTCTAAAAATCGTCAATTTAGTTTCAGTATCATGTATAGAGCCTATAAACACGATATCTCTGAAAACAAAGTAAATTACTCCATGATCGACCCCAACAGATTTATTATTAGTATTGATGCTTGAGCTTATTCCCCTGTTATACTATCCGTTCCCTATCTTTTATCGCACTAAGGTTGCCAGCTCAATTGCAACCTTTATCTATGGAGTTACTTGTGTTAATAGACGACGGTAGCCACCTACCGTCAAGTAGATCGTTGGCACCTACCGTCAAGTAGATCGTTGGTCTGCTTGTTGACCGTTACATAAAATAAATAAATAACTGTAGTTAACCTTCAATCAAGATCATGTCACTAGTAAAAATGAATCACTGAGTCCGGTTAAACTATTAATGTCACTACTTACTTACTATAATTACTACTTACTATAAAGACTACTAATTACTAATTACTATATTATATTAAATATTGTACGAGTACACCGATGCTCCAATTAATAATGTAATGTACTCGTAGTTTGCTTATAAGAATGGTTCCCATGATATACTTATGCCGTTCTCTGAATCATGATTCATTTACGAACGCTCCAGTGATTCACCATCAAGAGATTCACCTGTATCTTAATTGTGTTTTACCCGTAGTTAGTACCCACTTGACAATGTATAGTCAATAAAATTACAAATCTGTTTTGGTAAGACCTATACAGTATAGAGTATCAAAGCCTGAAGTCTGCTAATGAAGGTATTAATATATTGTAATGGCCCATTAACCGAACGAATGTATCAATACGTTATCCTGAAAGCTGTTGTAGCGCCTAGCCACAGCCTAGCTATAGGAAACGTTTGTATGTTGTACTATTAAATAGTATAAGAAGAGAAGATTTGTATTTTTGTTTGACATATAGCCTTGCGAGGACATTCGCCTCGCGATCTTTTTTGTGGCTAGAATGAGCACTTTAAACAAGCAGTACATTATTTTATGGATCATCAATGGTTTTCGCAGCATACGCCAAATAATGACTTTTATAGGCAAATTTTCGATACCTTGTGTTACATTGTGTTACGAAAGTATACATTCGTTTTTGTTTTAAATTAAAATAGCCTATATTAGGTACTCGCCGATAATGTTACTTTTTTATAAATAAAATAATTTCTGGTTAAATAATAGAAAAAATAATAAATTTTGAGTTAATATTTTCTTTCATAATACAAAAATAAAATCTTTCCTCTTGTAGATTTACACGTGATTGAACACCTTAACCTACACAGTATTGAAAAATCACATAATGGACGTGGGGTGTTTTTAATTGGTAAGATGATAGTAACTACTTAAAACACTGTTACTTGAAACCTACGACTGGGAGTCAATGGACGAATTATATGATTCTCAAGTGTTAGTTAGCTAACTTCCACTTCATTACTCGGAAAAAAATAAATAATAAGGTAGGTAATATAATACTAAGAAGCCAAATTAGATTAAGGAATATGGTGAGGATAAAGCAGTAAGTAGACTTTGGCATTTCTCACTCACTCGCAAAAACGTAACAACACAAATGCTGCAACGAAGATAGAAATGGGGGTCGGGGTATTAATGTCTAATGGGCTTTGTTTTATCTGAATTTGGCTTACTGAAATTATAAAATAGCTCATAGTGATTTCTATATTGTTTATATTCCTATTTATTTATCTATTTACGCTAGCAAATAAAATATATTAGAAAAATACCCGCCCCCGCATCGTTTGCATTCAATCGCATGGAGAATATTTTCCAATTAATTCAAAAATTTTCCATTTTTAATGAATATTTGAAAAAATAAGCCGAATCGATACACGAATATTATATATACAACCGTTCTCGAGTTTTGTGCTAAGCAATTTATATAAATTAAAGTACCAAGAATAAATAAAATATTTGAAAACATTATAAAATAATTTTTGTAAGTATAAATTGCAAATTATACACCTATTTAAGGGTCATAACCGCGTTCATCTGTATTGATTTTATATGGAGCTATGCAAGTAAAAAAAAATGGTCACTCGTGTCAAGAATAAATTCCTGAACACGGGGTACGTTCCCATAGACGGAGTTTGTTTTGACCGCGTTAATTGATTCGTAATCTGTGATCGTGTGAATGTGCTGTCTCTATGACAACATTTGTTGATTTTAACACCATTCATTTTATTTACTTGAAGGTTTGGAAAGCGTTACCGATCTTGTTGTTTTGTTAGGCTGCCGTTTGAAGTTATGGCGTTTCACTGGCCCCTTTTATTTGTCGTTTTGCACATTAATGTTTGCTCGGGATTCGACCAATTGCGATTTTGGCCATAGAAATGTTGAACAAATATTTAAGTGTAGTATAACTTAGTTGTAATCGTTGTTGAACAGTCTAACATTGAAAAATTGAAAAGAAAAAAATCTTATTGACCAATGCCATCAAAGTATGCCACTCAATAGGTATTTTATTAATATAAAAAAGGTACTATTGAAAGGTAATTTTCATTATCAAAATACACTATAACAACAACATATTATTATTATTAAACCACAAAATTTTAAAAGAATCTAGTCTACATTAAATCTGGTTATTTTGTGTTTATTTTTACACAATGGTCAATAAAGTACGAGTAAAAAAAAATTAAACTAAGTATTGAATTCGAAACAAAATCACTTTTAGAGCGCCATTCATTTTACAAGATTGAATTAAATATATGGACATTTTGTACAACCATTAAAAAGCCTAGGTGCTTGTAACTCGATATTAAACCCAAAATATAAATAGATGCTTCAATTGTCGGCGAGTGTTTATTCATGCAAAAAACAATCCCTACGCAGTTATAATATCGCATTACTTTCCGGACCCGACCAATTTTAATTTGCTAGGATTATTAGCAAATCATTACAATTGTGGGATATTACAAAAAAATTGCAATGTCTTACGGAAATAAAACAAAGTCTTGCAATTTCATGCAATTTTCACTCAGTGAATTTATTCCGTCAGGCTTAGCTTCACCGACTACCGGTGACGATTCTAAAGTCCCCTAAGAACTAGAACCACGCCCATCTCAAGGGGTGTTTAGTGCGGTAAAAGTCCCACATAACCTCATTTGCATTACATGCGGCACTTGTCATTTTCATAGGGTCATTTTGAAGATTTCTCCTTTCGTGAAAACAAGTCCAGGTTGCTCATGAAATTAGCGACCCGCTCTCGGTTTTGCGCGGGTGCAATTTTTCTGAAAATTATATATAAAAACCTTCCTCGTTTAACGCTCTTTCCATTAGTGAAAACCAGAAAAAATGATTTAAGCGTATAGAGAGAGAGAGAGAGCACTTGTTGGCAGGATGCGACTTTCTTTTACCCTTACTAATCCTTCCTTACTAATATTATAAATGTGAATGTGTTTGTTTGTTTGTTTGTTACGCTTTCACGCAAAAACTACTAAACCGATCACCATAAAATTTCGCATACACGTTGCGGGCACCAGCTAGTACTATATAAAGATTTAGAAATGGTAGAGAAATGTCAACTACTTAATACTTAGTACGAATTTCGGAAAATACTAAAATTAAAAGTCCGCGGTAAGCCGGTAACCTAATGGTCAGTGTAAGATACGTGGACGTCATTCAAGAACTTTTCTTCTCAGTCACTTAGGAACCAAATCCTTAAGTCTTTATAAGCATCCGTAGCAATTCTAGATTCAAATATCCAATGTATAAATAAAACGGTTAATACGGTAGGTAAAAAACCTCACTGACGCATTACTTTATTATATGCTATAAAATTTGAAATTGAACGAAGCCACGAAACACAATTAATATTTTAATAATAGATCTCAATGTATCATCAATATCTAAAATACCTTTTGAAATCAGATCAAGTCGCGAAGCCGCAAAACACAGAATTCCTTACGGGAACGCCGTGTAGGTCAAATAAAAGAATTCCGTCTTTTAACAATAACATAATCGGATGCGCCGGCGCCGACTTGACGACCGCTTGCCACAATACCATGAGAAATAAAAACATATAAATATATTTGTGACGTGTGAAAAAGGAGTGACATAGTTGTGACAAAAAATTGAGAAGTAGACCGATTAAAATAATATTTTTATAAGAGTCTATTAACAAACTGAAGCAGGAAATACATTATAACTATATAATAATTGGAAAATAGAATTTCGCATAAAAATTCTTAAAAATATAAAACTTAAAAAAAACTATCAGTTATCTTCAAATAAATTTATATTCAAGAGATTATACCCGCCGCGACTTCGTCCGCGTTAAAAAATAAAAGATATACCTGACAAGTATTTGTATGAGAACTATAGACTCCTAGAAATTTGCTTCTATAAGTAGATTAAAAGCAGCCTATTAGTAAGCCCCTGGTTTTGCTTCTGTTCTTGTACCTGTTACTGTTTGTTGGTAGCAACATACCGTCTAATATTCAGGCAGCCTGCCTGTCGCCTTTTGTCAAAAAAAAAAGTTCCTTTAAGTGACCCATTTTAATAGTCGGGTTGTAAATATTAAATACAGTTTTTCTAAGCCTTTAAATAAAATTGAAGTCGTGATTCCTTAGTTAAAACACATTTCAATATCTTACATACATTATATCTTAGATATCTAAGATCTATTTTAGATAATGTAGATATTTTAGATATTTCAGGCGCCGGCCGGCACCGTCGTAACTGCATGTGTGTTGTATATGAATTGTAGCCATGTGCGCGTATGTGCACGGGGCGGGTAGGCGACATCCCTACCAAGGACATACACCGGCCGATCGACACCGGCTCAGTGGAAAAACGAAGCCCCGGCGTGCCGTTCCGGGCCGGGCCGGGCCGTGCCTGTTTTTAAATCGGATGAGTAGTTTCGCAGATTACCTCCTACATAGGTAAAAGCTAACAAACAAACAAACTTACTTCTTTATAATAATAGTAACAATAATTTCAAATAAATATTACTTAACTAATAAGGAGATTAGACGGCTTTTTTGTGCCGTTACGATAACATTCTTCAACTCAGCACGTTCTGTGCAAGGCCAACGGATGTTAAAACTTTTAATGTTGATGATTGGGCTTCAATACTAAAGATATTAAAAATTTCATACTATAGATAAATATTAAATTTAAAGACATTCTTTGAGAATTCACGTGTTTAAAATTTAAGAAAAGAAATTGTATTTTATAAAAGAACAATCTCGTCTTCTTCGTTAATAAACACATTTAGTAGCAAAACCGAAAAAAAAAGACAATCCTCAGACCCACCGTATCGCGAAAATGGCGTCAGACGAACCGTCTCGAAATTAATTGAACATAATTAATAAAGCGTCTAAAACAGACTCCTCCCAGCTCCCGACCGATCTTGTATGTACGATTATTTGTTTCACTAAAACAATTTTCTTTGTTTTCGTGTAAAAAAATCACATCTGTATCGCGCTCAATATAGGGTTCAAATTTAAATAGAGGAAAGTTTTCGAGATTGTTGTGGTGTGTATCTAAAGCTTTTTTGTTACAACATTCCGTACAAAACGCGCGTTGTAAAGAGCCCCCGACGATGCCACCCATTCATGAGGACATTGGTGACCTATTGAGATGCGAGCTCGATAGCATAGCGTGGATATGATTTAGTTTAATATTACTTTACTAAATATATCTTCTCTCTTTTTCGGTCACTGGGACCGGAAGGTTCTTGAGTGGAGGCCACGGACCGGCAAGCGCAGCATAGGACGTCCACTTATAAGGTTGATAGATGATATTATAAGGGCCGCGGGTCGACGGTAGATTTAGACTTCATCTAACCGGTCCTATTGGAAAATTATGGGGGAAACCTATGTTCAGTTACAGTACTATCTACCAAAAATATTGAGCTTTTATCAATGGAATATAACACATTTGTGAGCTCTTTATAATTATATTAAATGCATCGCGAGGTCCATAATTTTCTAACTAATCAAAGGCCCACACGCGCGGCCCAGGCAGCCTCTTGTAAAATCGACTTTGGGATTGAACGACACTTTGGTCCTTTTGTTAGGCGGCCTTGAAGGACCAAAATTTACGATCGCATCTCGCACACACATAATAAGCATCAGCACAACTATTAACACCTTGACATGTTCAATGAAGATGTTACCTTAGCCTGACTCATTCGGTGCTACAACAAATTGGAATGAATGACTTATTCAATGTATAACACAGTCAACATTTTTCAAAACTATTGTTTTCTAAAAAAAATGTACCAACAACAGACTAATAAACGTAATTTCTTTGTTACATAACACAGTAAATAATTTATACAAAATCAAAAGATGTCCCTAAAAATACTCGTAAGACTTGTATCTGGGACCAAGTTATTTCAGATATAGTTGCTGTTTCTAGCTATTGGTTCTATAAGGTGTGGTCGATGAACACAACAGCATTAGATGACTGATTATTGCAGTACTAATCAAATATTTCCATCATGCCCCTAAACATTGCATTTAAGACCTATATACCAATTACTAGATTTAAGAAAACAAATATTTATTTACTATGTCTTTATATTAAAAAATGTATTCGAAGTTAGAATTTTAATGGCATGTTTCATCTAAGCTATTCAGTTTTTAATTTTTTTTTTCATTTGAATGTGTCATCAACATGTTCATTGACCTTACCTAATAAATTAACTTAATGCATAAAGAGATTAGATAAAATTAAAAATAAAGCTACAAATGTTTTATAAGTTCTGTTTTTTAAGCACAGTTTTGATATTGTAATTTTAATATTTATTTTTGTAGTGGTAACACTGCATTCCGCAGTCGACCCGTAACTAGTCAGCCGGTAAGGAGATCGTAACCATCTCTTTACAAAAGAGTCCCTTATCCCTCCTAATCACTTTTCCTAATAGGCATCTGTAGCCACCTACCATCAAGTGGACCTTCATCTTTCCTATGCTGACTTATACTTTAAAAAAAATAGTCATATACTTGATGACCATCATCAAAATACTTTTTTCTGTTACCTATATTGTGCGGGTTCATCTGAATTTTCCTTTGATAAAGGATACACTAGATTCAGGGTCTCAAACAAAATCACTGCGAAAATGTCATGAATAATGTAAATGTTGTATGACTGATTTGGACCTTAACATTTAGTAATAATGGTTCAAGACGTAACACGTGTTCACCTTAAGGACAATTTTGTGCAAACTAATTTGAAATATCACCCCAAGCTGTGAGTGCGGATATTCTACTATGCCACTTTTAGTGAAGCAACCCAGAATCTACTGTATCCTTTATCAAAGATTGACCGCGACTTCGTCGAATTTAATTATAGCATTGAAGTCACAGACCTTTTTTCGACTCAATCAAGTTTAGTAGCAATTGTTATAACAGTAATTTTAGTAGTAAAATCTTAAAATATAATATTTTTTATGTTAACCTAGGGATATAAGAAAATTGTTGATATTTCAAGGGGTAAACACTATCTTCCCAAAAAAATCATCCCAATCTGTGACAAATATATTTCCTGAAAGGTAAAACTAAACAAACACTTTGGTGTAAATGTTAATATTAATCAGTCTGTTTGTGTTAAGTATTCGTTTGCAAGCCTAATTGAACAGATTTTGATGAAACTTTCTGTGAACATTTAGTTGAACCCAATTAAATCTGGCTAGTCTCCGTCCCCAGTTAACTACTGTAAAAATTTCATGCAAGTGATGCCGCAGACAAAAAGACAACATTAATATAATATAATTGTATCACATAATTAACAAATGGGCATATCAATTCGGTCGGAACACAACACAATAAAAATTTTACACCTCCTCGACACATCGACAATAAATTGATCTGCAACAAAAGCCGTTTATGATTTTTAAAAGATTTTCAACATACGTCCAAATGTAAAAAAAAACAAATTTATGGGCACTTCGCCCCCGCTGTACCCATTCAAAACCCAATAATTGTACATTCTTTTACAGTAGTGTTAGTATGCGTTTATATTGTGCAGCCGATGAAGGCAGGATCGGTTGAAAAAAAAAGCATTCAACTAAAATCACAGGCGCCTTTAATCACCGCTATTGAGATCTATCGCGGGATCAAAGCATAACGGATTGCCATGACGAAATCGTCCCTCTAAATATTGACATAAGGTGCAGTTTACACATGCAATTCGTTCCGTTGGCTCGCCTTTTTTGCGGCCGAGCGGATGCTCGTGTCAAACGCTTTAGTATTTTGAGTTTGTTTTGAAAATTCTTTTATCTGATGTATTATTTTCTGTTCCTTTTGTTGGTTATTCGCATTGCTGTTCATCTGTCTGTTCCTCGGGCAGCAGGGTGAGGGGCGGTTTGTTGTGCGGGTTGGGCGGCACTCGGTTGCTGAAACTGCCCATTACTTGCAATAATTCAGATGTCAATTCTATTTTTTGTACGAGCGACGATCATTGCACGGTTATTTATGACATGACAGCCTTCTATACAATGTGGATAGGAATTCGCGGCGGCTTTGATGAGATTGAATGGAGACTCGCCGGTGGCCGAATACTGGTATTTCCGTTAATAACTTTATGTTTATAAATATGACATAAGAGCGTGAAAACTAATTGAAAATATTGATGAGTCAGTTCAGAATAGGTTAAGGGTATTTATTTCTCTGAATGAATGGTTTTCTAGAGTTTAAATTTATATATATTGCTTTGTGTCAGTCGTAAAAAGATGGGCATGTAAGTAAGTATTAAGGGCGGTTTAAGTATTAATCTTTGTGCCCCCAAAGTAATAAAGATATGTAAGATGAATATAGTAACATTACTTTTCCTTAAGTAAAATTATATAAAGTAAATTGGAGTAAATAGATTAAAACGTGCTTTTATATAAATAATTTCTATTATATTATATATTTATAATAGATATAATATAAACTTTCCTTTTTTATATTCATAAATTTATATAGAAACTTAATATTTTTTTTAAATTAAACTTAATATGTGGTTTCACACTCGACACGAAAGTATACAAAGTGCTCGCAACCAAAAGACATCAACGCGCGCAAGTGTGTTATGTAGAAGTAACATCGTACAGTATATCTTAATTGCTGCTGATGTTAACTATAAAACACACATTGCAGGAACATTTTTATATTTGTATTGTTATTGATTATGCGTTATCAACATCTGTTTTATACAAATGATTTAAAATATATCACCGGCTTTTATTACAAAATTAAATAAATTCGAATGAAGCATGTGCAATGAAATATGTTAACTAAATTAGTGCTTTTTAAGCTCTCACGCCCGACTTAAGAGGGGTTTTATAAGTTTGAGCTCTGTGTCTGTGTATCAGTGTGTCTGTCTGTGACATCTTAGCGTCCGTATTTTTTGTTTAAAAGCTGACATGATCGAAATAGTATTGCATAAGTACCTAGGTACTAAACGTTATACAGTTGGTGAGAAATATATTTAATAAATACATACCATTTATTTTTTTTAAATCATAAATACACAAACTTTTCTCGTTTATTGCTGATTCAATTAGTGTAAGTAAACCGTATCAGAATCCGTTAGATAATTTAGAAGAAGTTAGCGGAGAAACAGACAGAGGCGGAGTACAACTTTAATTAATAATATGTATAGAAATAGAATAATATTCCTTGTATGGTTACCTATTATATTTTTCTAAATTATAATAATGGAATTATATAATAAATTTTCAAAAGTTATGTAAAATATACATAGATGATCTATTAAAACGTATTAGTACAAAAAATATATAAAATCAAAGTATATTGATTACCATTGATACCGCATCGATATATTGATTTGGTGTCGTTTTAAAGTGACACAGTTCGAACATTTGTCGTCACACCTGTCCACGCGCATGCACTTCGCAGCTGTTAATGGTCGCCAAATAACCACCAACCAGATTGTCTGCAATCGTCTGTTCTGATCTTCAATACCCACGTAATTTCCCTTTTTTTTGTGTATATTTACTATTTATTTAAAACTAGCGGCGATTTAAATAAAAACACAGAATTCGATATAGCATAGCGTTGAGTAAATAATTTAATAAACGTGCTTCTGTTATGATATAGTGCGAACAAAAAAAAATATAATTCGCCAGTTATCTATACCAGTGGTTAAGGTGCTTAAGGTCCAACGTTTAGTGAATGTGTAAGAGGGATAATACATTATCCTCTTCATTCCTCATCTTTATCCAGTTTAATTGGAAAATTTTGGGGGAGACCTATGTCCAGAAATGGACGTCCTGCGGCTGAGATGATGATGATGATGATGCTCCAGTTTAAGCTAGCAATGCACTTATGCTCTTGATGTGTTGCTTGTGGTTATAGGAGATGATTAATTTAAGTTAGTCTTTCAGACGAACTATACTTGAAAAAATAAAAAACGATTCTAATTCTAAGTGGCAAATTTCTTTGTATCTTGCGTAAGTGTCTTAAGTAATTTTAATTTATTAAAGAAATCCCAATTAATTTTAATTCTAGCTTTATATAAACTTGTACGTAGGCCGACGTGGATTGAATTAAATAAAGAAAACAACGATTCTTGTTTCCCTCAGATTATTCGATTTTTTGCAGTCCCTGTGCATAGTTTAATAATCTTAAAAAGCCAAAACAAAAGCGCATCGCCACAAAAATATCATGTTACTATACCAATAAAACCCCTGTCCAAATATTTAGTATCATAAAACCGATTATAACGTAAAATATAGGTTGTATAATCGGCAAACCCCATTTGTATTCATTCAGTATACGAGTTATAAAAAGACATGTTCGTCATTTAAACTTTTTTTAAGTCGAAAATTAAAACGCTCGCGGCCCCTTAGAGCTCACGTCACGTAACAACACGTTATAAACCGTACCTATCATAAATTAAACATATCAAGACCTTAATATCATAATTTGTTTAACGATTTTCATTTTAAATTTATTTTTTATAATTTAAAATTAAATGAAAATAGTGGAAAAAATAGGGGGCAGGCTGTGAAGGTTTTTTGGAGTTTACTCCTTAAGAATTGATTTGTATAATATAATATACTAGCTTCGTCCGCGTTGAACGATGAAAGGTACCCTATGTATTCTGGTGTCCCAGACAACGTGTATACAAAATTTCATGGTGATCGCTTCAGTAGTTTTTGCCTGAAAGAGTAACCAACATCCGTACAAACTTTCGCATTTATAATATTAGTACGGAAGTACGGATAAGCCCGTGGTATGAAATTTATGGGAGTAAAATCAGAAATCTCACACGAATGCGTTATTTTATGCGTTATAGTTACTTTTTATTTTTTTGAATATTTTACAATATCTCTGAAGATTCACAGATATTGCGCCATCTACACAATATTATTCAAAAAAGAACAATGTTGCTTTTTCGGGTCCCTGGCATATGCCCCCAGTGGTCGACCCACCTGTGGTGGACGCCCCCGATTCGATTTCGGCGTGTTCGAATTGTGAAAATTTAAATTTTATAATCGTTCGTAAGGAGTAAACTCCAGTTGTGTGTCGGAGCTGACACACACATTTTTTTTTTGTTAAGGTCGTATTCCTTGTTAGAAGGAAAAAGAATGAAAACTGACAGGGAAATGAGCTTTGAACCCCTACTAGCTCACCAAAACACAACAGCTGTTATTTCAGCATGTTTTGTGTGAGAAGTGATTCTGGTTTGCAGAACTGCACTTGCTTTTTGCATTTTGCATGTGCTTTTGCAACATTTTGCTTGTGATAACACCAAAATAATGTGGTGCAAAAATAAGCACCAAAAAATAAAGAAATAATGTTTTAAATTTCTAAATTATAAATTAGAATAATATAAGAACCCTGTGATATCATTGTAACGCTATGTGAGGCGATTTAAAAAAAAATATTTCCTTAGGAATCTACTTTTAACTAACAGATTCATAGTAAGTCTGGTCACGTCACCAGTATCAATTCGGCCATTCGGCGTTTTCTCATAAGTAGGTAATATGGATAAATATTGCAATACCACTGTATATATTTTAAAGGTGTAATCTGATACATTAACATATGAAAACATCTCGCCAATACAAATCAAAAATCGATTTGAATTCACAATAAAAAAGACATCAAAATCAATTTATGATCCAACGAGAAATAACTCTAGCAAGTCATAACAGAGTCAGTTATTTGAGAGAAATGCATCATAATCCCAAACGCCACTTGTCAGACGACACTCTTTATAATATTATAACGATAAAAAAGCATTCATTGAGACAATAGTAGACTCTGAGCCCACAATAAATTTTGACACGGTCCATTAATCACGCGCGATAATCATCGCGGTGTCCCCGACACACACACGGGGCGAAATTCTTTACAGGTTTATTCACCTAATTCTGTCTAATTTAAACTACAAACGACGCGAAAGTTTATGACCATCAAATTTTGGTCTGGCTTATTATATTTGTAATATTATAAAAGAGATTTTAAAATTAGTTGGCTTAGTTTTAGCTGCTAAGTCACTACATAACTACACCGATGTTTTAATGTGATTGCACAAATAATATTTCTAGGAATAGAACTGATACTAAAGGGGGCATGGAAGGGGGCATAAAAAATGGAAATGTAAAAGTTGCTATTTTTACTTTTCGGTCATTTAATTTGATTATACAATTTATAGAGAGAATAACAATTTAGAGATAGCATCTATTATATAATATTTTTTTTTTATAAATATAACTGAATTTTAATTAAAATTACATGTGCGAGAAAACTGTATAGCAGTTAAATACAATAATATTTTCATAATAAATCAATGTAGAAAACAAAAAACTATTAAAATTACCGAATGTAAATGTTAAATATAAACGAAAAATTATTAGAAGATAAATTTTATTTGTGTGAACACAAGTTTAGCAATATTTTCAACATATTAATTCAAAATTATTCAAAATATATTTTTGTAAAATTTGTGTTAATTATTTTTAATTAAAATTAATATTTGACCTTATTATTGGTTTATTACTAGTTTTACTATAAGAAAAAATATTTTTGAAAGTAAAACGATAATTTTCTATGACTAGTTTCAGTGTAGTGCTTATTAAATTGCTTTGGACTTTATAAGTCCAAATATGTGAGCTTTCTGTTTTGTATGCGTCACCCCACAGAGCACTTCTCTTAAAGTTTGATTGCCAATGGTCTTCCACAAAATCCGTCTCGTGTGAATCTAACAAAAGGCTTAACAAATGATGTACAATGTTCGCCGCTCGCATCCGACCAATGAGGGCTTCTGAAATTGTCGGCGCGGCGTCTTTCACACAGGGCGACCATACGCTTCTCCATTGAGTTTTTACACCAAATTACTCGATCTATTATCGTCATATAAACATGCTTATTTATGGTGCATATATCCTCACCGCGCCCGGTTTTATTGGCACTAAAGTATGAAATTGCGCATTAGTAAACCTTTCACATCCGAGGGGTTCATATCAGTGAGGGACATAACTCGAGATTTAGTTTAACCGGACGTTTTGTGTTGAGATATTCCGATGCTATATTTTTATGAAAATATATAGGCACAGTGGTGTCGGACTGCTTTTCGGTTTATAGCTTTTTGCCATGTTATGGATTATTTCGTATACTTGTATCATTGTTGTTTATAGATATTTTGTAAATGTATTCGTTGGAGAACAAGAAATTCAGCATTTATTTAAAATTGTTAAACTACATAGTTAAAACTAACTTACTATAAAACATTTTTATGTAGCTCGGCAGACAGTCTAACTGTTCTCGATATAATAAGGTGGCACTACCCTTGCCTATTTTCAATTTGACAGAATTTGTAACAATAAAGGAAGGGGTAATAGTAGGGGATGGTTTTTATGTAACACTAGCTGATGCCCGCGACTTCGTCCGCGTTCTCTATAGCCTATAGCCTTCCTCGATAAATGGACTATCCAACACAAAAATATTTTTTCAATTCGGACCAGTAGTTCCTGAGATTAGCGCGTACAACCAACCAAACAAACAAACAAACTCTACAGCTTTATATATTAGTATAGATGTAACATTTGTCACTCTTAACATTATGTAACATTTGTCTCGAGACGTCTCCTATTAAATCTAAAAAAAAAAAAAACTTAGGAGCTGTAAGTGGGCTGACGACTTTCGCAGGACATCAGCACACGTCTTTCACGGTCTTCATCTACTAAGGGGTTGATGGTTACTGCAACCAGACAGACTGCCCATTTCGGACTTTCAAACGCAATATTGCCACTACCAATATAAGTTGTTATTAAAAAAGCAATAAAACATATACATTTCTTTAGCTACATGTATATTTATACACTAAATGAAATCTCTTTAGCATATAATTTTGTCCGTCTTTGTTACGCGTTTTATTTAGTGATTCGACCATTCTTTATTTTCCGTGTGTAATGATAACATCAGATTAGATTTTATATAGCACACCGCAATTATGTGTCAGGACAAGACGGTGGCCGTAGCGGCCTGATGTGTCGTTCTCTCGCAGACTGGTTTTGGGCGTTGTCCTCTGTTGATGGCCCCACGTCCGATTACGAACTATCCCACAGCTACACTGACCTCTGTCATTACGTATATTTCAAGCAAAAAAGAAGTAAGAGATCTTACTTTTATTCAGCTACTTATTTCGATTCTTTTTTCCCTACAAAAATATTATTTTTATTTTGGTAATAAATTATACAAACGTTTTTATTGTTAGAATGTATTTTCATATTGTATGTTTTTCCAAGGTATGCCAAGTGGGTATGCTACATTGCCATATCTGATAGGATAACGGATGAGAGAATGAGATTAGAACTAGTTTGTAATCGAAACATTACAAGCTAGTGCTAATACACAAATTTTTGATCCGAATGTATTAACAAAGAGATGGTTCCAAATTTTGTCTCCCTTCCCTTTACAATCTACAAGAATTAGTCGGCACTTAAAAACGTTCTGCACGCAAAGTAACACCATATCCTTGGGAATGTGACGCTCTCCCACCGAAATATTTCAAAACTCGATCACTATCTCGACGACTATGCGTGCAAGTTATTGAGTAAGACATGAAAAATGATGAGGGCTGCGCAAAGGCTTCACCGCCGATTGGTCCTCTCTTTTTTGCTCATTCAGTTTCAACAGGCGAAAGAGGATGGGCGAATTCGGACGAACAAAAGGCGGTGTGATGTGACAGTGTGTACCCACCGCTCGGTGAGGTCCTGTCTCAGCGGGAGGCAGGCCCGATACGTTTTCCGTCGCACCCACTGTGCGAACAAGTACCAACTTCCCAACTTCTCACTGTTGTGTTGTCACGTAATTAATTTATTGCAGCGAACGACTGCAATTAAGTGACGACTCGTCAGCCGCGAAGCACCTGCGTTAACTCAGTAGGATATCTTCAGGGGCGGTGTGTTTGCTGCAAGATGTAGGTCCGTTCCCGAAATTGAGATATTAAGAGCGTTGCGTTTATACAAAATTAAAGCGGTCCCGCTTTATGTGTCACGCTTTTGAATTTTGCCGGCAAACCAAATAGTTTTTTTTTACATACACATTAGATTTTATAATGCGTTCACTGAAAAAGCAATTGATTCATCAAATTTGGTTTCAAAGAAAATCATTTTGGATCTTCAGGCTATTTTCTCTGCCCTGGTAGGTTTTCAGAAAGGAACTAAGCTGAGAAAATGCAACTAAAAAATTAAGAAATTAGAATAATTACAGCAAAATCGTGTAGCGATCCACATTTTTATATTACTATCGGTTTGACAAAGAATATTGTTTATTACTGAATAATAAATGTTGTGAGAGCAAACAAAAGAAAAAAACACTATTAAGATTAATATTAGAACAGAGTGGGATATTTTGGGGTGGATAAACGGAATAACCGGAAATTGTTATTATCTTACGGATACGAGAATTATTGAGAAACCTTCTTGCTTATCATCAATACTAATATAATAAATCTATAAGGGTTGGTCATGGAGTAACTAACTTTTTTTTCAGAGATATCGTGTTTATAGGTTCTATACATGATACTGAAACTAAATAGACTATATTTAGAATTTTTTTCTGTATGTGTATGTATGTATGTTCCTCCATAACTCTTAAACGAATTAACTGATTTTCATGAAACTTGGTAGATAAGCACTCAGACGTACAGGACACAGGATAGGCTACTTTTTCTTTTTCAACGCGGACGAAGTCGCGGGCGCCAGCTGGTACTACTATAAATTTATTCTATTTGGAGAAAATTGACCGCAGACACATACTATCAAGTAGACTAAGGGCCTTTTTCACAAACTACATGTAAAGTGTTGATTAGTGACTTTTAGAAATCATTTTCTAAAAGTCACTCGGTTTACTGCATCATTCGATAGCCGAAGTTTTTCAATTATTTTCTATTTAATGTTTGCGACGTTTACCGTACAAACAAAGGTATATCAGCTCCATTATCCCCGGTTACCGGTGACTTTAAATGACACTTTGGCCTATTTGATGTTTGTGAAAGAGGCGCTAAGTATCATTTAGCCTACCGATTTTACTTTAAAATAAATGTATATTTCAATCGATTCCTAAATAAATGGCCACATCGAAAATTTTAAATTATTCGAAAAGCACTTTTCCTTATATTACTTACGTACGTATATAAAAGTTCTCAATAGACAAAGAATGAATGATACATTGCCGTTACCAGTCAGTTCAGAAAAGACGCAAGCTTTCCAATGTCCCCTAATCCGGATGTATTGCCTTTACTACTCAATCTTCACAAATTCGTTTCAGTTTGCATCACTGCACGCATTATTGTTCCTTGTGCAGAAGCGTCAACGTGTCAAACTGCTGTAACGTCACTGGCTGCCAACAAAACCGCAGAATTTATTTAAACCCCTTTTGTCAACAAATAATATGTATCCTTCTCGATATTTTGTTTGTCATGGACAATTGTGAATGTGATTATTTTCGGTCGGCTACTTTAACGGATTAATTCTTTTGTGCCACAACACGGTATTAACAAACTCTTTTTGGCTATTTTTTATATAATGCCAGCCATACACAATCGAGCCTATCGTCCAATCAGCATGATCGTGTACTGACATAAGGTAGATCGCATCAAAAGATATGAATCGTAGATCTACCTAGTTCATTTAGTGTAAATATGCACATGTGTTACAAAAATTATCAATTATAATTATTATATGGAATTCATATGCCATTCCATTTATTAAATTTAAGTAATTAAATTATGTGCCATTTTGTTAGCAGTTTTTTTTGCTCCATTGTTTTGTTTTGTAAAGCTAGTTTTGACACGTGTAAAACAACTTGTGCTTTAAGGAAAAAGGTGATCCTTTTTTCTCTTTGCAATGTTAAATTACCGTTATCTCTATCCTCGGTTAAGCTCTGTCTATATAATCATTATTTTATTATTGTGGCTTTTAGTGTTAACTTTTTAACTTAACAAAAACTATTGTTAACTTTCTGGACAAAAAGCTAAGGAAATCATTAAAGATAAATTAACAGAAACTCTTTTATTCCCCGCTTGTTAGACCGATGAGCTCTAGTGGCTAGCTGACAGACTGTGATGATATTATGAATGTGATAAAAAGTGATACAATCCAACTATTTATCTAAGTGAGGTCATAATAACCGCAACGAAAGTGACTCGAGTAATAACTCACAGTTCGTTAGTGAGTATTGCTAGGTTTGAGACGCATTCAAAATTAAAAATCAAAACATTTATTGCAGAGAAAACAAAGTTTAAAGAAACAAAATCAATAACTGATTTCGAGCCAGAACGATATGCCTTAAATATAAAATTTATATAAATACAGAATTCCATGTGAAACCATAGAATTACATATGAAAATCAAAAGTGAGATATTACCAACGATTTATGGGCTCTGCAACTCTGCTGCTTTTGATAATTTTGTTTTACATATTGCTATTTTTACAATTGACACTGGCAAAATCATCGGAGAAAATATTATGAAGTCAAAATATTTGTAAAAAAATAAGTAGAAAATGGACAGTTAAACAAAATGGCAATTTCGTAATAAACTTTCTAACCCATAAATATTATAAAACAAAGTCCCCCTCTACGTCTCTGTGTCAGATTGTATGTCCGCTTGAAACTACTGAACGGATTTTCACTAATGGAAAGAGCGTTAAACGAGGAAGGTTTTAATCTATATAAATTGCACCCCTATAAGGTAAGGCTTTACAAGGGTGCTTTGATATTAAAAGTTAATAAGCGAACAATGTTCTCTTTTTATTAATTAATGCAATATTAATTAATATTAATATTTAATTAATAATTGTATACATATTAATGCAATAAGTACCTACCTACATTTAAACTTTATTAAAATTAAAAATGAAAAAAATTAAAAACATAAAAAAAAATTACCTATATTAAAACGCCACTTGTGTTTTAGACGTGACTAATGTTAGTAAAATCTGTTCTCTAGATCGGTAGACCACACTTAATTAAAAGGCGCCGGTATATCACGGATCACGATTTAAAACGTTAAAACCGCAAACATATGTTAAAATTAGTTAACGACCCGCACGGTTAAAAGTATAGTCGAAACCGTTTGAATCATAATATTCCGAATTGAAATTTCGAAGAAACTGGCCACCACTGAAAAGAAAAATTTTGAAAGAACAAAACGAGTTAAACTCAGCCGACAAAGCGGACCGATTCGAATTTCGAACCGCCCACATCCGGTGGCGCTAAGCTCATAGATGTTTAGTTAATAAAGAGTAGTTAACGAACGGTCAATTCTAATACCCTGTGTAAGGATGAAACAAATGCCGACTATATGGAACACCCCTAAGCCAGGATTGGCAATAAATCTCAAACGATTTAGAACCTTGTTTCGTTTGACAATGCAAATTGCAGCCAGCTTAAATTTTCTGAATGAATAAAGATTGTTAAATAATGGAAATTCTATTCGTTTATTTATTCTCATTGCAACTAATGACCGGATGTTTTAAGGTATTACAACTGTTTCTTAAATTTTCTTTTTAGCCGTTGGCGCCTGCTAATTTTTTTTAAATTACAATAGACGGTGTCCATATTTAAGCATTGAATTCTATTGGGATACAGCTTTTCTTTTTTTTTTAAACCTTTTAAATACACATGCTTAAAAACATCGAACAAAAATGTTTTTAGAATTATGATTTTTACTATATTAACTTACTCCATGATCAACCCTTACAGATTTATTATTAAGTAGTATTGATGATTGACTTAATTTTTGACCTCAATTAAATTTCGCTACAGGATTGAGATAATAAAATTAATTAATGATCTTGGTCAAACAATGCGAATCCGTTAGATTATATCTAAAATTTATATTTATTATTTGATTCTGTTCCTCTTTAAAAGTGACACTTCGCTTGTATACCCACCGTAGGAATGTCGGAGCTAAACTAAACAAGGTACACAGAAATCTAATGCATAAGTATAAGTATATAAATAGCTGCATATATTATAAAATATTGAATATATTCATTTCTTATGGGACAGAGTGAAAAATAAATTAAGAAAATATGGGCAATTAATTATTGTAATATGTATTATAAATATTTGGAAGAAGTACTTTACCGCCATCTAGCGGCGAGTAGCTGAGCTTCTTCAATTTGGCATCGATCTATATTGACATATTGCATTTTAAACAAAATTAACCATATAAGCAACTATATTAAATATATAAGCTATGGAAACTCTGTAGATGAACGAAATTTATAATTTTATTATTATATTATCGCTACAAAAACATTTTTATTATCACCATTGCTTTTATTAATGAAAACTACAGATGGCGCTGATGATACTAATATAAGCTAAAAATAAGACACTGCGATACATTGTAATACAAATAATTAATATGTTAACGTAACGTGTCATAAAATCGATAAACACATACAATAAGTTTCACATGATTATGTTAATACAAATTTGTGACCGTTAATTTTTAATTGGGATGACAACACAAGAACCCACGCGATACGAACATCATGCCCAAAAACTTTTGACTTAATTACCACATATTAATGCTCCATAACACCATAATTGAGAATCTCGAAGTGGTCGAGAGTTTAATTTGAAAACCTTTATACAGAATCGTGTCCGCATAGATAGCTATCTCGAGTCACAGCAAAAGAGCGCGCGGCACATCCTGTCATTTCTACTGTTTTACCTTTAAAAAAAAGACGTTTATCTCCAATCGGCACCCTGTTATTCGTTCCACGTGAAGGTTAACACCGATTCATTAAAAAAACAACGCCCCAAGACCTCCAGAAGATTGTAAAAAGAAAAACTAAAAAGATTACATTTGGTTATACTGGCGGCGCCTAGCGGGTGCTGTGACGGCGTCTCTGAATTTCAATCGCTTTTAGTGCAGACGATATTTTTCGACACATTAATAAAATTTAAAGCATCTGTTGGTTGTGTCAAAATAACTGCTTTTTGTTAGATGTATTATATATCATAGTTAATAAGGTAATAAATAAGAAAAAAAATTTGTTCCGGCTAATCTTCGAAACGGTTATACCTGTTTTGATGGGACTTTCATTAGCAGATAGCTGATGTTATAAGAAGTAACTTAGGCTACTTTTATTTCAGAGATAAGCTACTGTCAACTCTATTATAAAATGAAAAGTGTTAATTTAGTCTGGCTGCAATAACTACTTACATTATTACAGAACTTTGAAATAATAACGTGTGGTGTTACAGTGAATGGGAAATATAATTTAATATGTAATATACTAGTAATATATACAGTTACTTACAAACTTATGAACGTTGGATTTTAGATGGAAATAGGGATTTTAAAATTTTAATTATGCTAGATTAAATTAGCATCTAAACTAATCTCTTTCGGTAACATCAATTAGATCAGTCGGTCTTCATCAAAAAACTTGATGACCTACTGATATAACTTTTGATGAATGAATATTAATAATTAAATTAAATTAATATTATTAACTCCAAATGTAGTGAACTTAAAAAACAATATTAATAATTAGGGCAATAAATAATTTTCACGCTACGCTAGGAAAAGCTACGCTTCGCATTTTCATACATCTCCGACGTTCGGATCGTTAGTTATAAATACAGCTATTTTAGATGTGTTTGAACTGATATGTGGGGCGTAGATGTTTTGTTTCTGAATGTCTCTCAGCGAATAAAACACCGCCGAAAATGCTCACTTACTTATATAATCTATATGTAAGTATTAAAAAATTTGTTTCGAAATTATATTATCCATTTGTGTCATAATTTTTTTTTAATTAGAGGCTTGCTCATCATCGGTTACGAGTAATCAGAATCTGGTTTTATGTAAAAATACCACGTTAAATTTTTATTTATTAAAATAGACACTTCTTTAATAGTGTAATCTTTAATCGATAAATTTTTTCACGGAATTTTTATATAGATATGTAATAAAACCCAATTAAATTTTTTCCTGGGCGAAGCCGGGAGCGGGTCGCTAGTAGGTATTTTATAAAAGTGACAGTTATAAAATATACTAAAGCCTGACAAAATATATAATGTAAAACCTGTCATATAGACGCCTGACATTATATAAGTACTTTTGCCAAGCGTTGGATCTTTATTTTTAGATAAGAACCCTTGGAATATTTAGTCTATATCAATACTAATAATAAATCTGTAATTAACTGATTTTCATGAACTTGGTAGATTAACATTTAGACGTACAGGACACAGGATAGGCTACTTTTTTCTTTTTCAACGCGGACGAAGTCGCGGGCGCCAGCTAGTCCATAATGAAATTCTATTCTAACTATTGGTGAAAGAATTTTTTTAAGGCGGTTAAATAGTTATGAAGATTACCTCCTACAAACATACAAAGAAACAAACCTATAATATTAGTATAATGTTGTGTCTTCCTTTAGGTATACATATTTAGTTGAATATCTAATTTAACCTGATTGATAAGGTACCATAATTGTATTAACTCACTCACATCTGAAAGAAGTTTTTATTTATTGAGATATATCTGTTCACACTGTACAAAAAATTTAATAAATTGAGGATCTTTCACTCCTTATAATGTGACAGCCGATGAAACTTGATTTTATGTATGAAGAGCCTATACCTAAGGCTGTTGTTAAAAGTTACGCCCCCACGTGTCTACACACGCATCGCCACTTCTTCAAAACGTATACCACACAAAACAATGAACTAGCAACAATTATTTGACTGGAAGTGCCAAGTGAACCGTCAGAAGACCTTTATATAAAAAAAATTGTTAAACAAATCCACATTGAATATTTCTTATATTCTCAAAAATGTAACATTTTAAAACCATTAAATCAAATAATTTTGAAATTAAAGTATGTGTACAAATATATTTTGTAAAATATTTATGTAAGTATTAATTAAGTTAAATAAACTAATGATTAAAAATTATTGTCAGCAGATCTTGTTGTTTGTATTTTTATGCGTTTGAAAAGCATCTTAGTGGCTTTGAGATACGCATATCATGAAGAATCGTTTTAAAGCTCACATTTCAGAAATGTATTCCAGTAAGTTATTAATTCTATGTAAAAATAATATTCGGTTTTGACAGATTACGAGATGAAGGCTCAGCGCAGACGGACATATAAGGGAAAAAGATTGGTATCAGAGTTTACCATCTCATACGTAAGAACATTTTAGATTCGAGATAAATCAAAATGTAATACAGTTACGAAGACTGATGTTAAATATATTGTTTGTTTTAGGGAAAAGTAAAATTTACAAAAATTTCCTCAATTTTCTGTTTAAATCTACGCACTGGGAAACTACGCTGCCAATACGTAGACAAAGTTTTTATATACAGGGGTTTGGATAAGTCGTACTGAATATTAAAAGTAGTTATTACTCAGGTCATTTCTAATAGATTTGATCATATAATATGGTGGCCTAAACTTAATCGTTATAGAGATATTGAACTTTAAAGATTTTTAAAAGAATCCCTTTTTTCGGCTTTGATATCGTTTTTTTTTTTGGTATTGGGGCTTCTAGGGTCCGATTTTTTAAATGTTTTTAGTTAGAAGGCATGTAAATTAATAAAAAAGACTAACAAAAATTGAACGTACTACTAATAGTTATAAACTAACAATTACTAGATAAAGAATCGACAATGTGCAGACTTTAAAATTTTTCACAAAGTGTCTTCAACTTTGAAGCCCTTCTCTAAATAAAAAAATTGAGGGAAAATTTCGTGCAGATGATTTTAAAAACTTCTACGTCTCTTTAGCTATTCAAAAAAGTATAACACTTCCTATTAAATAGGCAATACATTGACGAAATAACAGTTAAGGTAGCAGAGGGTACATATTTATTTTTAGGTAAAAATAGCTAAAATACGTAAATAAAACAAAAAAATGAGAACAACATTTTTAATTCGTTATTATAAATCATGTTCAACATGGCCGCCGTTATTTCTAATACTAAACCTCATTTTTTTTCTTAAATTACTTTTCACGACAGTAGTTCGCAGGTTCCGCCTCATTTCCTCAGCAGCCTTTAATAGTCTTTTGTCTTAAAATATCGATATTGTTGACCATGCTCGAACACTTCTCCTGCAGCCATCATATTGAAAAAACATGTCTGTTCTTAATGCAATCTTCCATCAATGGGGGTAACTCAAAGGGTTTTATATCATTATATAAATATTTATTCATATATTTTTCTCATTTAAAATTTAATTTATTGAAATAACTTTATAAAAAGTACATATTATTTATATTAATTAAATATTTGAATTTTCTTAATGTTGAATATAATTTCTTGTGCAAATTGAGGTGTGAGTCACAAGCCTGTGCAATGTTGAAATGTCTCCATTAGGCAAGACATCAGTCAGTAATTACTGCAAATACAAACAGATCGACGTATGTATCGAGTAAACACAGAAATTAAAGTTTGTTCTCATTTTTTTGCTCCATCACCTATAATGTTATGTATCTGCGAATGCTTGGCGCACGTTAAGTGCATTTTAAAGCGACGTCGCTCGTCGCATTTATCATTAGAATCAATTATTTGTCCATTTACACACGAGTACGTGTCGCAGACACTTCAATAGTAGTAATTTCGATGCAAATTGTACGATTACTCTTGAATGTGATCACTTTTTACACAATATGGAATGCACCCAGGCGGTTCAATATATCCTTCGCGATTAAATTGTACTGACTGTCTTTATGTTTGTAGTAAAGTAGTGAGGGTAAAAGTGGTTTTCAAAAAGAAAATTATAATTTATTTTTGTTTAAGGATTTAAAAGCAGCAATAGATACAGACAGACAGAATACATAATGTGGTTAGAAATAATAGCTAAATTACTATACAGTTTAACAGTCTGTTATAAGGAAAAAATCCTGATTGTTTGAAAGACTAGCTATCTTCAAAAACTCGTGAAGCCAGTCCTCTTCATGGCAGAGGTTAATATGAGCGGTAATATGTTGTACCTTTACAAAAAAGTTAAGATCTGTAAAAGTTTAAAGAAGGTTTAAACTTGATGTCCATAAGTTTCCGCCATGCTTTTTACATTTAAACGGAGTCGACCATTTTAATTTCAATTAATGATTATTTGTAGTACGTAATATATTAATTTAAAACTATTTTAGTGATATTAACATATAATGCATAATACCTGTACAGGCAGTCTTACAATCTTCAATACAAATTATTATTGTCCACCGTAAAATTATAGCATATTGTGTTTCCTTATCCCTTATCCTTAATGTTTCTACGGTCGGTAGCGCACTTGCAGCACTTGTGGCGTTACTTGTGTTATAGGCGACGATAGCCACGTACCATCAAGTGGACCGTCAGCCTGTCTGTCGACCTTAACATAATAAAATATGTTCAAGTACATAACTGTCATAAGTCTTTTACCTGCCAACAGCCTGCCAATGAAAAAATAGATATGATTTAAATGGGTTTCATTAACTTTGTATACACTTCAATTTTATTTATATTAGAATTTTTGAATGATAGTGATATTTAAGTGATAATCCGGTCTGTCCCCCACACAAATTGAACCAACGGCAAATATATCTAATAATATATTTTATTCTATTAGACTACGCTTTCTAAATGTATGGACCTTTTAAGTGAGTAAAGTACTATTACCCAAAGTGCCTAAAGTATAAAACAATAATCTACAACGATGACTGCGTGAATTGAAAGAATATAACACCCAATGAGATGGAAATATTAACACACCTACGTCGATAAAGGCGCGCGCAAATTAGATCGAACACAGCAATTAGGGCAATTACAGGCGAGATCCGCACATCCTGTCGACAGGATGCTCGTGGGCGAAAAGTAGACGTGTGGACTTATGTGTGTGTGGACCTACGTGCCTACTATTAGTCTGCAGCCTAAAATAGGAATAGGTACATATTTATTGTCATCGAACTTTCATTCATACCACTCACTTTTTCACTTGTATGAATTTCTAGTTATGTCCTTAATATGGATAAAATATGATAATCAATACTAATAATAAATCTGTAAGGGTTGGTCATGGAGTAAGTTACTTTGTTTTTAGAGATATCGTGTTTATAGGCTCTATACATGATACTGAAACTAAATTGATGATTTTTAGAATTTTTTTCTGTATGTATGTATGTATATATGTATGTATGTTCCTCCATAACTCTTAAACGAATTAATTGATTTTCATGAAACTTGGTAGATAAACATTATGACGTACGGGACACAGGATAGGCTACTTTTTTCTTTTTTAACGCGGACGAAGTCGCGGGCGCCAGCTAGTGTTATTATAAAACTTTGTATAGTGAAGTTAATATTTTTACGATTGTTCATAAATAATATTTATTTAAGATTATAAACCTGATTTTGTATTAAACAGATGAAAAAAGTGAAATAAAAACAGGTTCATTGATCGAGCTGAATTGCCACAGAATATGCATAGTTATATATTTAACTAGTTGGCGCCCGCGACTTCGTCCGCGTTAAAAAAAAAGTAGCCTATCCTGTGTCCCGTACGTCTAAATATTTATCTACCAAGTTTCATGAAAATCAGTTGATTCGTTTAAGAGTTATAGAGGAACATACATACTTACATACATACATACAGAAAAAAATTCTTAAAATGGTCAATTTAGTTTCAGTATGACGTATAGAGCCTATAAAGACGATATCTCTGAAAACAAAGTAACTTACTCCATGACCAACCCTTACAGATTTATTATTAGTATTGATTATTTACAATAAACCTACTAAGATTTATTAGTACAAAATACTAGTATTACTAAACACTAGCAGTTGAAACTTTCAAACATCCTTTCTTAGCAGATGCTTACTTTGTAAAATAAAACTATGTTCCAAATTTCAGATTTATAAACTACGCCAGAACAAACGATTTTATAAGTATAGATTATAAAAACACTCATTCAGAAACCTTAGGCGCGGATGGCGAGAGCGGGAGCGGGAGCGGCAAGGGCATCAGAAAACGCATATTTGTACTCGTGAAAATAGGGCGACTCAACGTAAACGCATATAATGTCTGAGCGGGAATCGTAAACATGGTCAGCGTTCTTGCGTCACGCCGACGCTACCCACTTGCGCAGCACCGCTCCGCTAGCACTATGTTCTATACCTAAAATACAACAGAAAGTATATGTTCACGAAACTCGCTTATGGAATTCGTTGTATACCCTCCCTCCCCTCTAGGTACAAAGAGGCGCTATTTAGATAAACCTGCGTCTATGTGCTTAGTAAATTGAAATTAATAAGTCCAATAATTTCACTATCGAAATATAAATTACTACCGATCCGTCCCAAATTTTATTCTGCAAGTTATTTACCTACACGAACCTCTGTTTGTGTAGGTATATAGTACATCTACCGCTCTGTTCATTAGTGAAAACCGAATCAAAACCTGTTGAGTGGTTTAGAATGTAGCGGTTAGAAGGTAGCGGAGAGATATTATTATATAATATCCGATAATATCACAAAAGAATGTTCCTTTTGAATAAAAATTTCAACATTCAACATTCAACAAATATTCAACATTTCAAAATACAACAGTAAATCCTAAGATTTACCAGCAAACCCTAGGATTTACCCGTATACGAGCTTTTACAGTAACATATAGATTAAATATAGCTAATCTGAATATAATTAATCTGCTTTTATCCAATTATAAATTTAGTAACACCACAGGAAACATATTTTCTATATTGGATAGTATAACAGTTATACCTAATAAAGGTACGTGTACCTTGACAAAAATAACTTACAATATTATAACAACCGGGCGGCTAATCTTTGAAGCGCGCCCGCTCGCAAATCACAAATACAGTCAAGATTAACATCCATTATTTTGCATATTATTGACATTTACTACCACACCGCTTTATTTATTCACGTCCAGAGTTATTTGGGAAGTATTTTTTTGAAGTTGTCCACATAAAAATGTTTGTAGAAAACAAAACAATATCGATATTTATGACTGGCCCGATGTGTGTCAATGCGAAATTTATATTGCCGAGAACTGATTTAGCTTTGGGTGCTTTCCGTTTGAGATAAGAACGCTGCGAGGTTCTTTGTGACCGGTCCACCGGTTTCTCTGAAGAATAATTTGACGATAAATGTGTACACGTGGAGCATAAAGAGTGCTGACACCGTAGGGAGCCTAATGAGTGTTGGGTGCTCGAACGACCCTGTTTCCCAAATTGTCAGACTGGCTCTCTCGTTTGTACTGCATTTATTGTCATTAACGTGACACACTCGCTACCTTCTCTCGTATTTTTGCCGCATTAAACTCGCCACGAAATTAGTTATGCGAAATTCGTCGCAAATTGATATTGCGTTTTTGGTTTTTGTTGCGAGCCAACGCCGCTTTCTTTGCCAAATTTAAATCTTGTCAGGCATAAAGTTACATATACAAGATGGATCTACTAACTAATGTAGGTACATCTTTGAAGTTTTAATTTCAGAAATGTTTTATTTTGATCACCTCTTGGTGAGACAAAATTTTCTAATAATATATTTAAGTCTTTCATCTGGCGTTTAGGTTATTTCGTATTTAGGACATACTTACCGTTTACCGTTCATGAAATATACCAATGTGCATTATGTTCTCTTTCTGTTAGTTTCCCGGATCATTTCCCTATTACCTATTAAGTCCTAATATCGGCTGTTCACTTGTGGCATCTGTGGACCGTATGACGACCTTAATTTAAAAAAAAATCATGTTTGAGTTGACAATTGAATTCTTCTTCTTCTTTATGTACAATGGCATTTCGGTTCATTTTGGGAATGGCCATTATCTGCCAATGTCATGTAAAAGGAGCGACTTCATGTTGATGGAACGAGGGATTTTGGCAGGGAGAATGTTCAACAAAGTGCGCTCCGCCACGAGCTCCGCAGAACGGAGCCCGCTCGGAGCACACGGGTGTGGGCCTTCTTGGTCCACAACAACAATCCGATGGGACGAGGAAAGGCCAGTGAGAATCACCGGCCCCCGCGACCCCCCCGGACTGTCGAGGGTAAGCCCCCCCACCACGACAAGGTCATGGCCCACCTAGGGGGGAATTGAATTCTTCAGTGTCATAAGGTGTGTGTGTTGTCACTTTATAGGTAACGGTAGGCTTCTACCATCGAGTTGAGCGTAGCTTGTCAGACGTCTGTAGCTGTAAAAAACACATATTTTAAATTTACTATCAAGACATAATAATAAATCGCCTTTTATAGGTTTACTACATTATAAAAATCATAAACTTAAATAATTAATGCATACAAAACAGTAAGCAAAATCATGTTCTTGTAAATCGATGCTTAATGCTAGACTAATTAGGTAAGAATGACATCAGAAGCTCTGAGAACGGTCCAGTTTTGAACAAGTGAAAGTCTATTAAGAGAACTATTTAATGATGCAAAGAAGTAACGCATTATAAGCTATCTTAATACCGTTGACATCTTAATACATTTGTTTTGTGTCATTAAAAACTGGATATGAAATAAAAAAATAAATTTTATTTATTAGTTTTTCATGTTATTTGATTGGCTGCTTTTTTTAGAGTGTAGGATATATTTGACCCTGGAAATAATAATTTTAAAAAACCGTCAAAAGCAATTTATAATAAAATACTCTTAAGTAGTATGTAATTGTATGTAAGTATTAATTCTTATTGTCAGATTAATATTTCTTTTTTTAACTAATGTTTTTAATGAAAACATCTATTTTTTTTTTCAATTAAGTTTCTCCAAGAAACTCTTATGATAGTCATTAAGAATTAAAATTTACCATGGTTTCGGAAAAAAGGCAAGCCCGAGAAGAAACCCTGAAAAATTAAATAAAATAAGTAAATAAAGAAAAAGTTATTTATGTAGTGTTTTTAGTATCTGTGTTTTTTAAGAGAGACACGGTAAAATATTCAATTTCAATAATCAAAATTCTTATATTGATATATAATTTTTTCCTAATAGAGCGTATTAACACTATCAATTGTTGTTTCATGCATGTCACTGAAAATCTATGGACAGATCTTTCTGTTTTCAAATTCACACCCACAATGTAAATTTATATTAACATACTTTTCGTACATACAGTTTAAAGATTTATGTCTGTCCTGACCCTCAACTCTCTGTCTCACGATTATCCCGGTCAAAGAAAAGATCTAGTTGTAAAATAAATATCAAATTTCAATGATTGATAAACGAAACTTCAAGCAACAATAGCAACTCTTTAGAGTAACAGTATTTTTAATGATAGATTTCTAATCAGTAACAACACACGTATGTTTGTTAAAAACCGTTCCAGTAGGTAATGTAATCCGGGTAGCATTTGTCACAATTGGAACAGTGCGACCCCGCCCACGCATAACTCGTTCGCCGTTTATTGGCTACTTACACACCAACGGTTCCGCACTTAACTTAATAATAAATTTTACTAGCGCTCCATGTAGCAGGACATTAGAAAGTAGAATTAATAATTAATAACTAAACTTGTTTTAGCTACTGTTTAATAGCCTGTTAAGTATTGTTTTCTATACGTAATAGACGCTAACACGCTGTGACAGCGCGTACGCAAGCCTGTTTTGCCTTCGATGTCTGCCACTGTTTAATAAATTTATTATTAAACTGGCTTTTACCAGCGCCCTTTTTTCTTAGGTGTTAAAACATTTATTAAATTTTGTAATTTAAAATTTTTATCAGGCGTTGAATTTTTTATTTTTATTTTTAAAATCCCTAGAGAACAGTACTTTTTTCTGGATGAAAAGCACCCTATGTCTTTTTCTGTATCTCTGAGTACGTGTATGCTAAATTTCATTTATAGTGTTTGTTTTATAGTGAAGTAACCACCCCTTAAAATACAGAAGACCACAGTGAAATAACAGCATAATAATATATACGCTTGATATGTTTTGATGAGTGAGTAATAGTCAGCGCCGTTTCCATAGCTTCTCACCTATTCCCAAACATTCACCTATCAAGGTGCACTCTGTTCTATCAAGCTTTTGTTAATAGACGTCGGTTGCACCATCAATTTGATTGTTTATATAACAATCAAATATAAATATATAACTCGGCTTATTTTCTTAAAAATACGTCTTTGTTTTAGAACAAAAATAGTAACAATATGGGCGTATCAGTAAATATTGAGTGACTTGTTACCTGAGCGTTTACAAATACATATTACCTTTTATTATTATTTATTATTATTATTATTTTATTATTATTACCATTATTGACAATCCTCTGCACTCTAAATACCATATGCTTTTGCAAAATCATGTAATCTCTATCTACATGTAAAAAGTGGTACTATCGTGCAAAATATTTATGTTTACACTGTATAATATAACTAGCTGTTGCATTTTTGCCTGTTGACTTCGCCCGCGTAACTGTCCAGTAGTTTTTGAGTTTATTCATTACAAACACATTACAAATACAAATCTTCTCTCTTTATAATATTAGTATAGATATAAATATGTATAATCATGTAACAAATACTTATGATCCAGATATAAATTTATATACTTACCACGCTTATGTGGTTAAGTATTGCCAAAAGATATGGAATCCAACTTTTTACGCCCTCGTCCTGATTTACTTATGTTCCAAAAAACATAAAGAAATATCAAACACTTATTCAATTTGCCCTCCGACCCGTTACTTGTACCGTTAATTATAATTTTTTTAAATTCGAATGCGCTAACGGTCTTGCTGGTTGCAGCACAATTAAATGACGCATCTTGCCACTCAACAATTCATTCGATACATTCGGTATCGAGAACAATGTCAACTCGATTTATCACAATGCATCGAGTGTTTGACCTAAATCGTGATATATTCAATAATTCGGTTAAGTTTGGAAGCTTTTGATGCACGACATAAACATCTAACTAAGTATATACTCTTCTCATTGTTGTTGCAAATACATAAACAAGATTATATGCCGTTACGTGCATACATCATTTCGCTAATCGAAATTCTCAACGTGCCCCTTTAAATTTTAATACCTCTCACCAAAATGAATCATATACCCCGAAATAAGTGGCCGATAATCGAACTTCAATTTCGCGTACCTCTTTATACAAAGAAAGCACTTTTACTTTTTTATTGCATACGTTTTTCTCACGGTGAGACGACCGGGTCCACTGACTCACTTCGTTCGGATTTCAACGTTGGGCCCCTTAATTATGACGTCATAACTGAGGCTCGCCTCCCGCCCGTGTTCGTTTTTCAATTTTTAATTTATTTGCTGACAAAGAGGTTACATATCTCGCGGCGATCTCGCGTGTTGCCAGTTAGCCGAACATTGAAAGTTTAGCATTGATATAAGGGGCTGTTAAAAAGTCAAAGAGCCCTGAACAATGTTCCTAACGTGTACACGTAAGGAGATAAGATTAAAATATTAAGTTCTCAACGAAGTTAATGCTTGGTTTTACAATAACGTATATCTTGATTTCTTTGGAGAGCGCACAATAGAAGTCGGCTCCAAGTTGGACGACCATTGTGACGATTGCGGCTAGCATCATGATTTCAATATTCAAGGCGCTATAAATAGGTATAACTGTCTGATAGAAGCAGTGAAGAAAGTGCTATTTGCACACATCGAGAACGTAAACCAGTATACAACTCAATAAACATAATATTTATTGTTATTCGAGCCGCTATTTCCTCTACAACATGTCGGCTCGACTTGTCCTTACGAGACTTTATTGGCTCTGTGTTAAATTGTTCACTTAAATGTAGGCTTTAAACGCGATACGATAAAATATAAGAATTTAAACATGATTTATTTGTATTGTTTAAAAAATAAACTTTAAACTAAAGAACTTTTGTGATTTGTTACAGCAAAAAAATTAAATTTAAGTATATATTATAGCAGTTTATTTAAAAATTAGGAACAAAGGCATTTGTTCTGTATCCTACATTGATATTAGTACAGGTCATTTACAATTATAAAATTGAAAACCTGTCTGGCAGCAGTATCCAGCCTCGTACAGAAAGAAGGACACCAAAAGTCAAATCGTGTGTTGTCACGTTTCGGTGAGTTGGTAAGGAATGGTAGATCTCATTCCCCTAAGCTATTTGCTTGTGTATAGGCTACGGTTAACATCAACCTTAGAGGAAACTTTGAGCCTGTCTGTCGACCTTTACATAAAAAGGGTAAAAAAAGTGTGGCACTTAAAGAAAAAACGTGACAAAAATAAACTTAATTAAACGTAGGAGTAGAAATTAGAAGTATTAGTCAGTGAAAAATTACCTACATCAAATAAAATTATATGCTATAAATATCATTCATCATTATTATCTCAGCCGTAGAACGACCACTGCTTGACATTGGCCTCTCCCATACTTTTCCAATAGGATCAATCAGAAGCAGCCTGAATCCAGCGTCAACCCATATTACGTCGTCGGTCTACCATTAATAAGAATTCTTTTGGTTTCCTAAACACATAAATTTAATCTCATATAATCTCAATCTCAATAATTTAGTAGTGGTAGGGCACAATGCGTTTCGCAGTCATTTGGGCAGCCCGTCTGGCGGCAGTAACCACCACCTTACAGAATACCACGGTGATATAACAGCATTATGTGCTGTTGTGTTTCGGTGAGTGAGTAAGGGATGCCAGAGCCAATTACCCCATCCCATCCTTGGGATGGGATGGGGTATCCCATCCCATTTTTCTATGGTCGGCAGCGCACTTGTAGCACTTATGGCGTTGCTTGAGTTATAGACAACGGTAGCCACCTACCATCAAGTGGACCGTCAGCCTGTCTGTCGACCTTAACATAAAAAAATACAAATAAATTATCTGTTTCAGCATGACTTTTAGTCTTTAAATACTATGGAAATTACTGTACAATCGCCACTTACTTTGGATGGCACGAACTCAAGAGTTAAAATGTCAACCGTCTATTCCTAGTTCCCAAGATGGCTGAATTGAATCAGTAATATTTCGCAAACGGCATGAGTTATTGCGGTAGGCCTCGGTGATACGTCGCCGGTGAGTTATGGCCGGGTACCGGTTTCATTCAGGTTTTCATTTCATTCATAAGTCTAGACGAGCCTAGGATCTTAGTTTAAGTGCGGCTAGATTCGACGCGTAAGATTGTGGATGAGAACCCGCAATATTCAACTCTCTCGTGTTAACTTGTGGGACGAAATTTAAAATGCTGTTGCCTCGAACAATAAATTACATATTGTAAACTAAAACGTGATAAGGAAATAAAATTTATTATATTGCATTTTCAAATTGCTTGTTTACTTGTAAATTGTTGGATTATTTCGTAGTTCCTTTACTAAGCCTTCCATTGGCCTACATTGTAGCCCTTAAGGCTGTAGTCTGTTAAAAATTTACTCTCCATCGGCTAAAAGAGTTATTTACAATGAGGAATGTCTTTTTTGCTGTAATTTCATCAAAATATACGCTATAATTCATATGCTGTTATGCTGTAAAATTAATAGTGGTTTTAAAATGTTTCTGAAAATCTTCTATTAAAGATTCAGCTTTATTTTATTTTTTTCTACTATTATTAGAGTCAGCTTTCATGCTCACTACAAATAACAAAGATAGACTTACCCAAAAGGAGATAGATTTTCTATTGAATAATGTTTTTATAATACAAGCCTTAATTATGATTTAAAAAATATTGAATATATATATATTTTTTTTAATATTTACCTACAGATGAAAGCAACTACGCAGAAGCACTTAGTATTGTAGGAATACTGAGAAATAAATTTATATTTACATAAACATTTCAAATCTTTGGCAAGCAAAGGAAAATGGAAATCAAAAACTAATATGACTCTATACAAAAAATAGCGTAAATTATTATTTTCCCAATAAAATTGATGTTGTCCAGACGTTCGTAAATACGGACCGCTTCGCAATAGTTTACTTTAACTACAGCGAAACTAGTGCAGTATAAATTTTACCTCAGATAATATTACGTTTAGCGTACATAGCTATCTTGTCTCAGTGTACAGATTTTGTTACCGGCTGTAAAACTTTATTTCTTTATGATGTTTTATTATTTTATATGCTAAAAGGTGAACCTTTGTACTCTTTGTTGCGATTGCTAGAGGTGGTCATG
This sequence comes from Synanthedon formicaeformis, assembly GCA_945859745.1. NCBI lineage: Eukaryota > Metazoa > Arthropoda > Insecta > Lepidoptera > Sesiidae > Synanthedon > Synanthedon formicaeformis. Next base: position 3,248,264 of record OX243963.1, read on the forward strand.
TGCGTTGTCAAGGGTTATTTCCGATTCGTTCATTTTCTTGAGCTTTCTATCGTATATTTTACTGTCTTTCTCTTTATTGTGAAAACTACAATCTTAAGGAGTTTTAAATTCAAGTATAGTTATTTCGAATGTGAAATAAACTGTTTCCCGCTTTCCACGGATGCAATTTTTTTCTGCAAATTATTTCCTCGTTTATAATACTTTCCATTAGTGAAAATCAAAATCAGTATCAAAATCCATTGGGTTTTTGAAGACGACAGCGGAGAAACAGGGAGAATCGAACAGAGGACAACGACTTTATTTTATAATTTTATGTACTTTATACATGTAGATACTTCCACAAATGTCATAAGCCCCTAAACGTATAATATGTGGATATATGTGTCGTTCATTGTAAAAGTGAACTATCTCCTTATAACTGAATTTTAGAATAACGAGCTTTTCGCGAATTATAGTGTAGGAAAAAAAATATAAGCATTCATTCATTGTTTTCATCTATGGGATTTTAATGCAACTATTGGAGTTACTTCACTTTTATATTGAAAGTTATGACTAAATGTGATACTATTAGGCAAGAAAAAATGGTTTTAAAAATAGGGAGTTACACCACCTTTACAATGAACGACACATATATTACACGCTTATTAGATATTATACTCGTACTTGCGGAGGAGCACCTGTGGAGTTGCTTTTGTTACAGGCGACAGTAGCCAAGTGAACTGTCAGCCTATCTGTCGATCTTAATATTAGTATAGAATAAGTAGTTATTAAATAATAATTCTAAAAAGCTTATGAAATGAAAGTGACAAAACGGGAACAACCCAGAATTGTCACACAGTTTTAATGCCCTTTGGTTGATGTAAAAATAAACGTAGCAACGTGTGGTGAATAATCGAACGTTAATGTTTATGGCTTAAGACATACAAGTAACAATAGCATTAATAACATTTTTCAATTTGCACAACCTATCAATTTCTTTATTGCGGACTTCCTTACAATAACTTTTTTAAAACCTTATTATCTCTTTTGTTATAAATAAGTTGATATTTAAATACTGGCTTCACATTCGTGTCAGTGTGAAGTTTAATAAAATTTATTATATTGTGCATGTAATAAACACTTATATTAGCTTTTATTCTAGACTAGCGAATAGCCCGGGCTTCGCATGGGTGCATTTTTGAGCACCTTTTCCAATTCTTCTCTTATAACAATGTTATTCGGACTTTCACAAATATTAAAAAAAAAGCCAAATTGGTTTATAGGCGATTCATAGCGGTTTTCCATAAGATGATGGTCACTGCTAATTTATGGCAATCACTAATAAAGGTCGCTAATTTTACATGACATTCTTTGAAATTAGAAAGACAAAGTTACCGGTAACCGGGGATAATGGGATACCTACCTTTGTTTGTACGGTAAAAGCCCCAAACATTAAATAGGAAATAATAATAAAAAATCGCCTATCGAATGATGTAGTAAACCGAGTGCATAATTCAGTAAAACAGAAAATTATTTTTAAAAGTAACTAATCGACACATTACTTGTAGTTTTTGAAAGAGGCCCTAAATGTTGTAAACACTAAAACTATATAGTTCTAAAGCTCGCTAATAACATTACAACAACTAAACTTTGAGCATTTAAAGAAAATAAATGTTGTAAGCAGTAAAATATGATCAGTCTTGTAAACAATAAGTAAAGAAACAAATGCGCGCTATACGCGAGATGATGCGCTCGCAGATATTAACAAGTCAGCGAGGTACGATCCACGTGCGAAGATAAATGCGACGAGACGCGACGGCCAGTCATCAGATATTTACAGAGATTTATTTTTGTTCTTTTTGTATGAAGGATATATTTGCTAGATGCAATTAGTTGAAAATCATGTTATATTAGTATATATATTTTCATGTATTTTTATTTATTTTTCACTTTAGATGAGATTTATTTATCTAGCGATCCGCTCCCGGCCATTTTTTTTGCAAATTATATAAGCAAACCTTCCCCGTTTAACGCTCTTTCTATTAGTGAAAACTGCATGAAAATTCGTTTAGTAGTTTTAGAGATCATCGCGAACATATAGAGAGATAGACGTGTGCTTATTGTTAATATATTGTTTTATAATATGAAAGTTTTTATTAGTCGCAAGGCGCAAGACATATCGCATTCATAAACTGGGCAGCCTGATTTAGTTTTAGTTTACACGTGCAATGTGTGTGAAGGCGTTGCGTCGCGTGAACTGTGGGTAGAGTCGCCACGCAAGCAAAGTTCATCGTTAGAAATATTGATGTATGTGAGCCGGCCAAAGATGTTGCAAGTACACTGCCGTCAGTAAGGGAAATGGGTTTTGACGGCATACTGAGTCACTGAAAAACAACACCGTACATGTTGTTATTTCATGGTATAGTCTTCTGTAAGGAGTTCTGTCAAACATGCCCCCAATTTATGTCTACGAAAAGCAGTATGTCCTTTTTTACGGAGGGAAATCCTCATAGAAACCCGGCAGCGTAGGGGATGCTGCGGGATTATGCCGGACTCCAACCGGTTATTGTGACATTGTGACACGACATTCGCTACCCACCACGGCTGTCTGTCGGTATCGCAGCGTACCCGAAAGTAGAGGTACGCCAATGGGCTCCCCTAAGACTACCCGGTCATATAGGAAGGTGCGGACATAGGCCAGCCACCTGCGCCCTAGCTTCTTCCGACGGATTTTCTGGAAGGGAGAATCTTCAAAAGCAATGTGCTTTGTCACTTCTATACATTATTCATAATAGTACAGATGAAATTGCTGTACTATTACACTTTTCAATTATTTTTCGTCTAAAACCGATTCTAAATCTTATTATTATTATTATACATCGTGTATCAATTATAGACACTTTCTTTTTCATTACAAGAAGTCCAACCTCTATTATTACCAACCCATATTATTTTACGGTTGTTTTAAATTGAGTACCCTCAGATGAAGGCATTATACTGTGATGCGAGGATAATTTCCTTTCTGCAAAATGCAACCGGAAGGGTCGGCTGTGTGTGGGTGGCATCCGACACCCACCAATAGCCTGATTTACACCATTGAGAATTCACTAGTAAAATCTAATATTGTATTTGATAAACGATACGATTTTAATATTTTTTTAAAAACGTGATGAGAGATACCATATACTGAATTGGCAGACAGACCCTTGATGGTCTATTAACACAAACCATTTAAAGCTACGTATAAAGGTTAAAGGAATAGTGAAATTGGCTTTTTATTTCAGTTACAGAATAAAATATACAGTTTTTTTTATTTCACGATAATCTGACGTAACCAATAAACTATTACAAAATAAATTATTTAAACAAGCAGCTGATTCAAGATATGTTTTAAAACAGAACAGAGCGCGTTGAAATCTAATACTTATACTGAGTTCATTTTAATTTGTATAGGTATGTTTAAATAATAAATTTTATTTTGTAATTAATAAATTAAGTTACATTTTCACATAAATAAATAAAAACTTTAAGTATCATTCTAACAGAAATCCTTATTTTATCAATCAATACTAATTATAAATCTGTAAGTGTAGGCATTGTATGCGTACATAACTTGGTAGATAAACGTTTAGACATACAGGACACAGGATAGGGTACTTTTTTCTTTTTCAACGCGGACGAAGTCGCGGGCGCCATCTAGTATTATAATAAATTTAGACTTATCCAAGCCTAATAAAATTATGAAAACAAATGGGTTATAAATTGGAGATGTAAACTCCGCTCTTACTACACAATTTCGTCCTACTCAATGATTCATTCATCTCCAATACATTGGAAGTAATTCTAACTTGTACTTTTTATTCGAAAATCTACTCTAAGCTTTAAGCGTTAAAACTTAATATAATAAGCTCCAATAAAACTGTAATGTTTCAATAGCGGAGCCAGTTTTCTTGTAGGAAAGCCTTCATATTTCATTTAAGTCACCTCTCCTATCGCGACACCGTCTTTAGAATGAGCAATTACAGTGAGCAAATCTACTAAAGCGTTGCCACCTGTTCCAACTGTGATATCGTTAATAATGTTCTTCAGCAATCGCTCCGTCAGACAAAATTAAACTTTAATGCTTACTTATTAAGTTCAGTTTCAATTATAGAATTACTAAGCAGTAAGGCTAAGTTAAATTGCACTCTTTGGCTCACAAATATACGGTTCAATCTTTAATAGAATTTTCGTTCCATATGGTATAAGCGCCCACGCGCTTTCGTTCATAGAAAATCCATAGCTTTGTTTCGTTATAAAATTGTCAGTTTATTTCCTCAAATAAACGAGCTGTATTTGTGAGGGCAGTCCGTCTTTAAATAGTGAATATGGGTGGTCGTAATGGTATGTTTATTAAGTCATGTATCGGATAACAGAACGGACTTGGACTTATCATTAAAGTGTTTTATTTTTCATTGTATTATATGTATTAAAAAAATTAGTACGTTTCAATACATTATTTATTTTAAAAAGATAAATAATGCATAGCATTTTTGAAAAACTATACAAAATCTAAGTAACTTTTTAAACACAGTTAAGAATACAGAACTCTTTATAAACACTAGCAACGCAATCCAACCACTGCGTCAATTGCTACGAGTATTTAATACTTCAAGTTACTTTAATTGATAATGTCAAAAATTTCTAAAGAAAAAAATTGGTAAGTTAGCTGGCAATAATTGTTTTGTGAAAAAAAAATTACCTTGAAAAAGATACCATCAAACTTCCTAGCGTAGTATGGAATTGGACAATCGAATCAATTCTGCAAAGTTATCAAATTACTGTTTCTATTTTATTAATTTTTTCAAATTGTAATTTTCAAAAGCGTTTGAACAGAATATAAAATCACCAACTAAGTTACTTTTTGTACATGTTCAATATTATTCAAAATGTGTGGCAGTTTAGGTAGGTATACAATTATAATATTTGTGATCAAAGAGTAAACAATGAGTATAAAAAGTGTGACTTGTAATCATCTTATTTAAACAATTAGTTATTGCACTTTATATGTACCGTTACAGTGACTGGCCTACACAAATTGAAAGTAACATTCAACTTTAGCTTTCGAACAAACTCAGCTTGCATTCTAATTTGTTTACATAAACTTAAAACAAAAGCTCTCCAGTACAAGGACTTCATACTACTGGATTAGTTATTTTAAATAACATAATAATTGACAAATCTTCTATATTCTATTAAAAGTTATAATATTTTAATAGGTTTAAATTATTATTTTCATATTATAAAATATAATGGTAATTTTAGAGGAGGAGTATTCGTACAAGAGATAGGCAATTCGCAATGCACCTCTTTTAGGAGAAGAAGGTGCTTGATGGCGAGCCTTGAGAGAGACCTACATCCAGCAGTGAAGAGACACAGGCTGATGATGAAAGTTCATAGTTCATTTCTTTTTAACTTCTAATCCAGTCATTGAGTTGTCCTTGTTCATCCTACACGCACAGTCCTCGAAATGTTCCCGGGTAATTCTACATTTTCAAGTGCAGCTTATACATGTAATTTCTTCGCCGATGTAATCTTCACCTTAAGATGATATCGCTTTGAAAATATGTATTGTTAAAGGACAGACAAACTTATTTAATATTCATAAAATGTTGATGACGATTATCATTTTTTGTGTATGTATTTCCTTAATAAATTTTGCCATACTACCTCCATAGATTACCTCAAATTTTGTTTTACATATTAAAATTCAGAATCAAATGTATACATGCTTAAGTTATAACTGCTTACGCTATCTATTGAGTAACTATTTAAACTTAGTTAAATTATATAACTTAGTCTAAGTCGGAACACGACTACAATTGTAGATAATTTGTAGATATAGGTATAATGTCACAGACCAAATGATTAATAAAACAGTGGTTATATTAATTTGGTCCATAACTTATATTACAAAAATTCTATATTTAGATAATATAGAGCTAAATATATATAATAAATATAGATAAAAGCATTAGATACTATTAAATGTTATTCGTCCCAGAATAGAGACTTATGTAGATGACTGAGTCCAGTGTAGGCACTGTTTAGAATTCGTTTGCAATACTATAATGTATTCAACGCATATGAAATTGATAGCTACTGCTACACATAAATTATTTCGACACAATTAACGCTCTACAGCCGCAAAAGTAATTAATGCGCAACCACAGACTTAATCCTTGTACAATGACTGTAGAGAAAAGCTAAAACGAAAATGTAATGCCATTTCGTTACATTACAAGCCGACAAGCAAAGTTAATATTATTGACTTTCGTGTATACGTTTTGACTCTTGTAAATCAAATACAATATTTTCTAGTTATTTAGAAGTAAAATTATAATTATTAATTAATAATACATATTTAAAAATTATATATTATTTGTATTGAAGAAAATTAGGTACATAACGTTTAAAATATGTGACTAGACCACTACAAAACAACTTATCCGATATCACATTTTTTTATATTGAAGTCGTCCGACAGGCTGACGGCCCAGAAGGAAGGTGGCTACCGTCGCCTATGAAGCATAGCCACAGGTGCTGCCAGAGCTCTGTCGACTGTAGTAGCAATAAAGATAAGAGATTAGACAAGGATATGGATGTGGCTTCTAGCATCCTTTATTCACTCACCGAAACACAACAGCCGATATGTGATATTTCACGGTAATCTTTTGTATAAAGGTGGTTCTTGGCCTGACTGGCATTTCAAAAGACTGCAAAACGCAGGGTCTCAACCACTACTTAATTACCTAATCCTCTATTCAAAAATAAATACAAGCCAGTACCTATAGTTAACCTTAAGTTAAAGTTACCTTACGTAGATGGGCGGGGTCGCGAGAACGTTGTGACACGACATCAGCGACCCACCAAAACCTAAGTGTATTATGGAATTGAAATTGAAATTGATTTGATTTATGAATTGTGAAAGCGCCTCTTTCATAAAATGTCAAGTAGGCCAAACTATCATTTAAAGTCACCAGTAACCGGGGATAATGGAGCTGATATACATTTGTTTGTACGGTAAACGTCCCAAACATTAAATAGAAAATAATAATAAAAAATCGGCTATCGAACGATGCAGTAAACAGAGTGCATAATTCAATATAACAGAAAATGATTTCTAAAAGTAACTAATCAACACTTTACATGTAGTTTGGGAAAGAGGCCTTAAATGTGTTAAATATAAATTAAATAAAATATATCGGAATAGTCTTATTTGTATACCAGCGCTAACTGATTTTATTTTCAGCTTCATTTTCAGCCCACTATAGTAGTTCGCATATTAAATAATATTTTAAACATAGTTAAGGATCACATTAAATTTAACCGTGAGAGGTGGGCTTAGTCCCAAACACGTTAAATATGGATTAACTGCGTAATGGCTATGACGCGATCAGATTTATCGGCTTGTTAACAATCTTATGTTGGTGGAAACATGTTTAGTTATTAAAGTTACGTAGCGCTGTGTTAATCCGGTAGTTATTTGATTGATTTGTCTAACGATTTCTCGATGACTAATAAACGTCGGCGGTCAGTCAATCACATTATTATTTATAGAAGTGTTATGTTATTACAAATTATGTTGTTAATTAATTAATTATTTTTTGCGATCTCGTTGGTTATGCACAAACTTCATAATTAAATAGTCAAAAAGTAAAGGTATTAAACCTTTAAATATTACTTTTGAATCAATATTATTATTATTTAGGACTACAATTTAGTAAATTACCATATACACATATCTTTTGAATTCATGTAAATAATTGTAATCTGTCTGTGTACTTTATTAAATAAATAAATAAATAAATAAATATGATAAAATCGTAAACGTATCTTGTCTACTTATTTTACCGAGGTCAAAAAGTTTTTAGAATATTTGTCTGTTTGTATGTGCATTTGTGATAATCTTCGAAAGGGCTTTTCACTTATTATTGTAGCAAGTCCCAATCTAAATATAAACCCGAAAGAATTGATAGATTAAAAAATTCTACTTATTTTCAAATGTTATATTAAGTTTATTAACTGTATGTACCTACTGCATTTCGTGGCACTGCATGTCATGTATACTCCGTGAAAGAACATTATTATTTGTATCTTAAGGTTTTGATATCACTAATGGAAAATTGCATCCTGGCCGAAGTCAGGAGCAGGTGGCTTAGTATATTATATACTTCTATTAAAATTGTATATTCAAAATTATTGAAGACAAACGTGACATGTCCACTTTGTGGTAGGTACATGAAGAAGTTAATGTGAATATCTTGTCATGTACCTACGTGGCTAATAAAATTGTTACATTATAACTTCAACTATAAACATTTGCTAAAACATAGATAAATTTATCAGTCATGATTTATTTTATGTATTATTGTTTGTTGTTAAATAAATTTATTAGTACAGCTTCGCTTGATTTATCTATAAGTTTAAACGTCTCGCTGTTATGAACTTATTAATTATTATGTTAATTGTAATGTCTTTGTAAGTCTAGTTTCAAACTATAAACACTCCCTTAACAGGGTTTATTGGCTTGTCTTTGAGACTACGGGATGAAGTTAATGGTTATATTTAAAACTAGCTGATGCCTGCGACTTCATCCGCGTTGAAAAAGAAAAAAGGTAGCCTATCCTGTGTCCTGTACGTCTAAATGTTTATCTACCAAGTTTCATGAAAAACATAAGAATAAAGTCTAATTTTCGTACAGGGAATTTAGTGAGAAATATATACATAGGTCAAAAGACAAGATGGGGATAGGTAAACAGGCCAATGTGGCCTACATCTTAATATCCTTCACTCACAAATACACTACAGCACAGGTGGTAATCATTTCACAATATTCATCTCGGAGGGGGTTATTTTGATTATTGCTGCAGGACACTTAAGCCTTGCCACTTTCTAATATTTGTTTACTGATTTATTTAGTAGCAAACATTACAGCATTACATATTGAACATAAAAAAAAAACAATAGTAGAGGGTTTTAGTATATAATTTACAACGTTACGCGGGCGAAGTCGCGGGCAGCCATACAGTTGGGCAACGCCTTTGATGTCGGGCGACGCCGCCACTCGTGTATGTACTTCGCTGTCACGCGCTAGGGTTGTCACAAAATGGAAAATCCGCCACTGCTCACTCAACTCAAAAACATATTGTACGCGCCAGCCTTGAAAGTTGTAATGCAAACTATGTGAGTTCGCCGTGGCGGCCCGCGCCGCCCGCTTCCCCGCGCCAGCCTCCACCGTTGCTCTGTGCAAGTACATTCGTTGCCCAACTGTATGGATTGCTAATATTATAAACGTAAATGTGAGTTTGTTTGTTACGCTTTCACGCAAAAACTACTAAAGCGATCAGCATGAAATTATGCATACACGTTGTCTGGGACACCAGAAAGGACATAGTGTACCTTTCATCCAAAACGCGGACGAAGTCGCGGGCACCAGCTAGTAATTAATATAAATCCTTCTATGGTCAGCAACACTTGCAGCACCTGTGACTTTGTTTGTGTTATAGGCGACGGTAGCCACCTACCATCAAGTGGAGTGTCAACTTGACTGTCGACCTTAACACAAAAAAAAAGTACTAACAGACGAATCCGGGGCGGGTCGGTATAATTTATAATCAAACAGCATCAAGTTACACCTAGTGATATTACGTCATAACAATTAACTGGTCATGACAAAGGACCTTATTTTAATTCAATTAAAATGACATAATGGTTGAAGGGAATATTTGAATTTCTCGTTTGCAAGCGTTGTCTCGAATATTGATTGGAATTACTTAGTCATGACGTCACCAGTGATGTAATCTGATTCACATAGCACATATCTCGCTGGTAAGGCTAGACAAATTTTATACAATTATTTACTTTTAAGGACGAACAGTGGTCAAATTACAATTAGCATATTTTATTTTAGTTTAATAAAATTAGATCTATAGAATTCTAATATATTCCATGTAAAAATAGTTACTTAATAAATATCATTAGAATGTTCATAATTAAACTTTTTATTTATTTAGTTATTGAAGTGATTAACATTTAATACTGGGCTTAAACTCATTTTTAAAATTATGTTTTTATGTTGTTTAGTTCCTATCAAAAACTTTCATTGCCCATGTTTTTCATCAACCGACGAAAACGAAAAAACAAAAACGGAGGAGATTCTCAATTCGACGCGTATATATATTTTTTCATTTACAAGAATTATTTCATTCATCAAAAAGCTTTCTCAAAGAAAAAATAAGTAACAAGAAAAAGAACAATAATTAAAAATCAAAGAAAGATTGATCTTATCGTAAATTTTACATACCATAATATAATCTGCTCTAAATTTGAATCGTCTTTTAAAAGTTGATAGTAGGGCCCCAGATTATATTATAAGAGGAAAGCGCTCAAAATATTGGTTTAAATATCATTTACGATTTAATTAAGTAAACCATTTAGACTTATTTTTTTAAATACAAAGGGTAGTGAGTAGTAGTTGAGGTCTCATGCTAAACTATTATTCATAGTGACACCAGGACATAATGGGCGGTTTTCCATTAGCGCCGGCACGGCCCGGCCCGGCACGGCACGCCGGGGCTTCGTTTTTCCATTGAGCCGGTGTTGATCGGCCTTGGTTGGTACCTTGGTCGGCCTACCTTGGTTGTTGGTAGGGATGTCGCCTACCCGCCCTGCGCGCTCACACACGCACACGGCTACAATTCATATATAACACACATGCAGTTACGGCGGGAGTCAAAAGCCGGGCCGTGCCGGGCCGTGTCTTGCCGGGCCGTGCCGTGCCGTGCCGTGGGTAATGGAAAAACGCCCATTCTCGCCCAAAATTCCATTCAGCCTAAAAACAAAAGTTTTCAACCAATGTGTGTTGCCTGAAACGTGACCGAAGCCGCAATCAGAAGCTAGAATTGTCATAAAATTTATGTATCCAACATATTTATGTCTATTTACGTAAGCCTCTCGCCATTTCCGTGAACGCTACGTCTGGTGACAAACGTCAAGTTAAACCGAAATAATATGCAGCGATATTAACGAGGTGCGGTATTCTTGTATTAGCATAAATATTACATAAATGCACCGCAATAGGAAATATCTAACGAGTATGAATTTATGAATTTCAAATGCCCTTGTATCTTGATCAGTATAATGTGGGTTCAATTGCTATAGAAATATATCTATAGAGCGACGATAATTGCCCATTTTGGAGAAAGCTTGGCAGCTTCAATTTTGCACCTCCATAAACGAGATCTTTTAAAATAAAAATAATCCCCAGTTATGTCTGAGAAATCTCAGAGATCTTGGGAAAGAAAATTATTTTAAAAATTTAAATAAAGTTTTACATAGGTATAATATGGCTAAGATAATTAATAATACCTTGCTTTGTATTCGCACTTAATTCCACATTTAATTTAGGCAAAATTACAAACGGAAGCATAGACAGTTTAATAATATTTACTTTTTACAAATTGAATTTCATACTTAATAAAAATAATTTAATTTATTTTTAAAAATTTGCTCAACATTTAAAGTCCTCATCTAAGATTAATATAGTTTATCCTAGAACAATATTCTCTTAAGCTTACAATATTACGAGACTGACTTTGCATGTAACTCCAAAAGTTCAAGTCCGTCTAAGCTATGTCAGTTCACTAAGTCAGTTAAACCTCAGCTAACGGACTAGACAATTTCTTCGACAGTTAGTTACTTACACTTTACCAAGAAATTTGCCACTGTGAGGCTTAATTGCGGACGCTGTTTCCTATTGGTCTTCCATTAATCTATTCTTGGAAGGCTCTAGTAGTCCAACTCTCTTTAAAATAAATACAAACCATAGGAAAGCTTAAAGTACCTACTTGTGACTTTAGTAGGTTATTCTGCAAGGCTGTGGGTTTATCATCATCATTAAACCACAAGCGTAGGACTTAGGCTTAGGCTTCCACACTTGGCAACTACCGCCGCTCTAGCGGTCACCGGTCTAGCGAGCAGGCTTCTAGGTTTCCAAACCAAGACTTATCATCATCAACTTCAATCCGAAAAAAATGTGATGACGAAAGACATTTCATTCCTATTTCAACAATGTCCGATTCTTTAGATTTGTTCTTCAACAGATCTCCGAATCTATTTCGAATCAAAAAAATGACGAGCATTGTTCTCTCCATTGCTTGTTGAGCTACGTGCAATTTGTCGACGAGACATTTCCTCAGTGTCCAATTCTTAGGTCCATTAATTTTCCTTTGTCGATTTATATAACTTCATAGCAGAGGTTTCTAGTTCAAATCTAACTCGAAGGACCAAGGCTTCAGTGAAAGATTCGCTCAAAAAACTCATATTTTATAATTAATACCTAATTTTACTTTTAAAATACAAAAACGGTTACAGTAATTAGCATGCTAAACGTGCTAAATCCCAACCAATTGAAATTTTTTTGAAACAAATGTTTTAAACTACCTCCATCAAAACTCGATCTCTCGATCGATGATACCTTCGATCATCGAACTATGTCCCAATTGGTGACATAACAAAAAACAAATTTATAAACGTTTTATCAAATTTGTATAAATGCCCGTCAAAACCAATGTTATGCTTATTACGATGCAAGACAAGACATAAACGAAATATAAATTTAATACTAAAGAGGACACAATCCAGTGACATCATGCGTCCTTTACACCGTGGTGACAACGATAAAACCGGCACCAGATGGAAAATGTCCACATCGTCTCTTAAAATGTAATCGTATGTTAATCAAAACAAATTTAATATGACACCGGTTGATGCTGCAAAAACACGACGTCGGCTACTTGATTGGTGGCTTAATGATTTGGGTTACATTTCAACCGGTGTGACGTCACTGCCTCACCAGACTCGCAGGTGCCAATTCGATATTCGCATTTACATTCTCGAATGAATTCTTGCCATATTCATTTTAAACTATACTTTCAATAACAAAAAGTCTACATTCAGTTGTAGGTGATTTCTCTTGTTACATTATGGAAAATCGTTTCATCCATCGTGATGATGAAACAGAGCACGACAAAGTATTTGCTTTTAGAGATTAATAGATAAGTGTCAATTGTGCCAAAGTAGCGTTATTGATCTCAACAATAGGATTTGATGCTAATTTTCATTGTCATCTACTGCGTCTATAAAAACAGACAATTGACAATACTGTAATTGAAGATAAGGCCGCCCTCATATAAGAAATATAATAATTTGTCAGTGATGAGTAATTAACACAGCCCAAAAACTTATTTTTTGTAAAAATTTGAATAACGTATCGTCGTTGTCAAACCAAAATCTCCTATGTGGACTTTTTTAATATTCCAACATTTTAACTTTAGTTCACTGCTCTAAGTATCTATCGTATGAAAAAACTGCCAAATGCTTATGAGAACCATTTGTCTAACTATAACATCTTAAGAAAATATGCTGTCTGCAGCAGCTAGAATCTGTAATGTTTATTATCAAAACAATAAATAACCTATAAAATTTTCATATTCAAAAGACAAATAAGCTTACGTATAACAACCCTAAGTTTCAAATAAAATTGAAAGGATTTGATTTCGGAAACACAGGTGCCAGCAGGGAGTTCCAAACCTGGATAGTAAAATACAAAAAAGTATCTATGGACAATTTGGTAACAAGCTATTCCGATTTTGCCAATAGATAAATAGATCCGTTAATAAACACTTATAATATATATAATAATAGATAAATAGATAAACACTTCGACTATATGTAAGTATCTAATTTATTCCAATTTATCTATCTGAAAGACGATTTTTCTTACAATTAATCATGACTTAAATGGTTTTCTAAACCTGTATATACCTGTTTAATTAACACTAATACTTCGTAATTATTTATTGCCAATAATGACTACTCTTAAAGGCCAAATGTCGCATAGTTGCTAAATGTATGAGGAATGAAACTCAAACTGCAATCCTAAAGTTACAAGTAATTTGTAAAATGCAGGATACGCGTCGACGTCTCGGCATGTGGTACAAAAATTATCAAGTCTTTTGAGGTTTATACACTTAGTATCATTACGATACCTTATGATGCAATATCAATTTAAAACACTTTTGACAAAATAAAATATTACAAGCCAATAAACTGTTGAAGATTTATATTGATAATTATGTTTAATAACATAAATTAAAATTAAAATATGTATGTAAGTGAAAACTGTGCTTGTATAATTATATACAAATTTTAGTAATAATTCTTCAACAGCGAGGCCAAAAGGTCACATTTTAGATATATTTGAGAATTCTTAGATTCATTTGTGTAAGGAACCTTTATGTTTATCTTAAAGCACCCAAAAATTGATATTTTGGTCAAAAATATGACCAAAAATCGATTTAGTTAAATTTTGTGTAAACCTCAAGGAAGAAAATATGGTAACTGCATGAAAATCCCTTTTGTGATTTAAAAGATAACTGAAAGAAGAAATAGCCATAAGCCAGGCACAGAAATCGACTTTGTGTATGGTCACAGAATAAGTAATAGCTAGTACTGCAATAGTATGGTGAACATCCGTCTATGAATCTATCCTGTGATCTTTTGTTGACTAAATTACATAATAAAACTCGATGATAATAACATATTATTATATTTTAAATGTTCTATAAGGACTCAACAAGAAATTTAACAATTGCACAAAATTAAGATGTGGTTAATTTAAAAGAAATTATGAACATGATTTTCACTCGCAATTGTCGAGTTTCGTTCGAAAGTGAGAACTGGGAACTGGGTGGGTGGGTACCACTCGTACGTGCAGATATATATTATTAATAATATACCTCTACAGGTGTACTTAAATGAATACAGTATGAGCAAGTCTGGTAATATTACCCGGCAGCCACATTTTCCTTTAGTACGCAGTACTAATTGAAGACTCGTGTCTGCGAACTAAAGGTTGAATGAATAAATATATAGAGTTTCACTGAGACATTGCTTTGAGGATTGTCCACGACATGATATTACTATAACTAGATATAGGAGTACATATTTTTTTCATTTATTACCAAGATAGTATTGAATATATTAAGCATTTACTTACTGTGATTTTACTAACAATAAATATGTGCCTGATATAAGACGACCTTATAAGGTCGACATTGGATCCATGCTGCTTCTGAAAGTTCATGCTGCTTCTGCGGTCGTATTGGAAAGTCATGGAGGAGGCTTATGTACGGCAATGGACGTCCTGCCGCTGAAATGATGATAAAATACTCACCTTGATTTTTTTTTAAATTATTTACAATAACACACATGGTTCATCATCACAGGAGAACATAAATAAATAGAAATTCGCAACTACTATCGTTATGAAATCAGGAGGTATCAAACGCAAAATATTTAGAAATATTGAAATAGCTATTAAAATTGACAATTATTTCAATAATTTCTTTCGGTATTTCTGAAATTCCTAATAACTCGTTCATAAAATTTACATTAATATGAACAGGAGACAAAGAAGAACTTATTTTGCTTAACTATCTTCTTATTTATTTCTTTTTTTGAAACCTTTTTGTCAAGGCGGACATTTTGAGGTCTTATAAGAATAAGAATAAGAAATTTTATTTCAGAATAACAACTTTAAATATAAGTACATTTATGTCCCCCACACTAGGCTCTGCATGTCCTATGGGGGAAATTATAGAGCTCGTAATTGGCAATCACAAGAAATTAACGACGAGAAGTTTTCTACAACTGATTTAAGCAAAGGCCTGAGCTTAAAATCAGTTATAGGCGACGATAGCCACTTACCATCACCCTGTCTGACGACCATAACATAAAAAAAGCTAAATGAGCTGCACATTGTGTCCGATCAGAATACAATTTTATTAGCATTCAAAAGCATCGGTATATCTGACATCTGAGCAGAGAAAATTTTTAGTTACTTTGCGTTTATAGCTAACTTTTAACTAGCTAAATTAAATATAGTGTATTTTTAACTGGTTGCTGCCCGCGACTTATATACTAAAAACTTTCTCGAGAACTAACTCAGAACTCGCTACAGTAGTTTTTGAGTTTATCGTGAACAGACAGACAGACAGGTAAGGATAAGGATGTTGTGTCAACTCAATACAATTACGAACAATGTATGAGAGGCTGTAAGCGCTGTGCAGTCTGCAACTCGAAACGCACCCGACAAGTGAGCGAGTACCGACGTGTAATTTGTCAAGCAATTTAAATAATACGGATGATTATATATCTATTAGCGGAGTATGTGTTGATATTGACGTAATGAGCTAAAAGTCCTCAATGGAGAAATGTTGCTGGGATCGTCCAAGACATTTTTTTCATTTGAACAGCAATTGTTATGTTTTGAAATTAAAACTTGAAATAAATTTGAAAAAATCAAACACCTTAACTATTATTGTTATATTTGTTCCTAAATGTTTATATTCA
Source organism: Synanthedon formicaeformis (assembly GCA_945859745.1). Lineage (NCBI taxonomy): Eukaryota > Metazoa > Arthropoda > Insecta > Lepidoptera > Sesiidae > Synanthedon > Synanthedon formicaeformis. Next base: position 3,264,698 of record OX243963.1, read on the forward strand.
GCATGTTTACATGGTCTGTCCAAGCAACATATTAAAGGACAAAGGGTCATTTTGGACCAACTTCTCAACAGTGATGGAACCTATGCCATATGATTGCTTTTAGGCTATAATTCATTTTATACTATGGCAGCTAAGTTGAAATCAAGGGCCAACATAGTGTTTTCGTAGATTTTAAAACTAAGAAAATTGAAATCATATAATAATAAAAAAATCAAGTGTTTGAACCTTTCTTTGTGTACTGTATACATTCGCCAATTGATTTTTATTTATATAGATACTAAAACAAATGTAACAGTTCTTTTTATGATGTTTACATTGATTTGTTTGTTTGGATGACGATATAGTTTGTATGTTATTAAAAATATTATTGTAGTTATGAGTATTGAAATAAAAAATATTTAAAATATCTATGTACGTCAAAATCAACCATAATAAACCAATGTATCAACATAAACATTTTTATAAATATAAAACACAATATGCTTCTAACTCTCAAAGTACTTTTATATTATTGAGAGTTCGAAAACACAATGTTCGCGCTTGATTTTGACTTTTCTGCCGTAGTACTAATTAAATAAAACCCCAAAAGCTTTCAAATGGCATGAGTTTTATCACTGTTGAGCATTGGTCCAGACTCCATACTAATTCGCCCATACTCCTTTGATTACAACATTATACATTAACATGTATATTATTAACTATGTATTATTAACATTAACTATTATACAATATTGAACACATTGCTAATATTGGTAGCAGTAACCACACTCTTACAGTTAAGTAGTGCTTTGCACTAGTCACCATTAAAACAGCTTTTTTTACAGACTGATATTCTCAACAGAACGCTACAGTAGTTTTTGAAATAAATAAATAAAAAGTTAATAATTTAATAGTTTAAAAAGGCCATTCTCCGTGTCTGTGGTAAAGTGAATTTCCGTTGAAGCCGATACGTGTTTATGTCGGCTCATAATTGACTTGTCGTGTCAAATTACCGTTTATTACTTGTTACGATATCGACGCGGTGCCTTATTATTTTGTCCGCACCATACTTATTTGGTTCTAGTTGTTACTACGGTGCATTATCTGCAGTGATGTCTTGCTTAGAAAATAAATTAACTGTTCATAATTATTCAAATCACATCAATATCTTCGAACTAATTAAGATGTCCTAATTTATATTATAAATGCGAAAGTGAGTTTATTTCTTTGTTACGCTTTTACGCCTTGATCATCATGAAATTTTGCTAGGGATATAGAAAAAAAAGTATTCATTATATTATTTTTAATGGAACAATCTTATTAATTTTTAATACAAACACTATATATATATATATATACCTGTCACCGAGTGTAATTAATGACAGTACTATTAATACTAAATAGTTAATTAATTATGACTAATTTATCGTTTTAATTGACTCATCGGTCAGTAAAGAGGTCAACAGATCAACGAGTCTAAAACCATGACGAAGCCATTGTCTATGGCGTCCGTCATTTAGCTTCCATTCGTGCCTTTCATTTCCTAAATCCGGGAGTAATAATTTAGATACATTATCACGACTCTTATAACGAGCCAGTAAAATTTATGCAATTGCATTTTTTTTCATAGCTCAAAAATGAAATATTATATCCCTTTTTAAAATCCACTAACACGTTACTCTAATTTACATTTATCTAGCGACCTGCCCCTAGCGTAGCACAGAGTTGAAATATTAAAAAATACTTTCTAAGCGGATGCTTACGTTATAAAATAAAACTATGTATGTTTCAAATTTTAGTTTTCTAGACTAGTAGTTTTGGTTTTGCGTTGAAGTCAGTCAGGGCGAACAATTTTGTAAGTATTGATTAAAATATTTATATACGTGATTGATACAATACGACGATGATGAACAGCTTTAAAATAGTTGTTTAAGCGAGTTTTAAACACCTATTTAAAGCAAAATGAAAATTGTGTAAATTTTACTTCAGGATGATTGCATAACGGCGTCCATTTGTCCGACATGGCAAAGGTATATTGACTCAATTGACAAAAAATCCTAGTTGCCATAGACTGGCGTCATCAGCGGGATTCCCTCCAATTTGTATAACAATATAAATTTGCGACGGCTTAATTTAATTTATTATGAACAATTTCGACAGTTTTTGTTCTTCTCATTCTAGACAAATAGGAAATCCGCTATAACGATTAGACGTAACACAACAACATTAATCGGGCGTAACAATTGGTGTGAACCACAATCTAATTTTGTATAATCATCATTATGATCATTTCAGCCGTAGGGCGTCCACTGTTGGACATAGGCACACATAGGCCTCCCACCGTTGACTCGCAGCCCTTATCAGGTCATCTCTCCACCTTGTGGATGTAGGTAAGTCCTATACGCTGCGATAGCAGGTCCTTGATGGCCTCCACTCGAGATGTCTGTGAATTGGACATTCCGTCTGGCGAAAGTATAAATCTCCTACAGTAAAATAACAGCAATCGTGCTGTTATTGCATTCGGTGAGTAAGGGATGTGAGCCTTCCAATCTTATCATTTTATCCAAGATGGAAAGTAGATGGCTTTGCTTGTGTTAATAGGCAACTGTAGCCATCCGTACCGTCAAATAAACCTTAAGTCTTGCCTGTCGACTTATATTTATAAAAAAAAAATCATATAAAAATCGATATATAAAAATCAACGACTTTCAATTGATTTTTACATAACTGAGTTTCTTAATATTAAATATTTATAAGCGTATAATTGAACTAGAGAATAATACCTACATCTAGAATTATATCGGCGACCATGAAGGGAAAGGACTGAGGACCAGTAAGTAATAAAAAAACAAATTCATGTAATATTTATTCTTCGGCTTTTTGAATCAAGAATATTATTTTGTACATCAAGAAATAGGTACCTATATTGCAGAGCCCATAGATATTTTATTTAAAAATAATAAAAATTAAATGAAAGGGTAGTACATAAGCAAAATCAGGTTGCTACGGCAGCTACTAATAGAGTAGGTACTAATCGCTAAACTGGTTTATACCTATAAACTTTCTTTCCTATTATATATTGAGACAGTTAAATAATATTGTTTTTGTTAAAAATATAGTTTATTACAAAGAACTGTTACGTGATATCAAACCGCAGATGATGTTATGAGTAGTCTGTTCTATAAATAGCTTGACTAACGTAACTCTATGAATCATTGATAATAATTTTAACCAAATTACTATAAAAGGATGCCAAAAGAGATGAGTCTTCGTACATGTAAATAGGCGATTTTAGAAACAGTATTCAAATCAACAATGTAATAAGTATTCAAGTCACTGAACATGGTAACCTTCTATGCATCCAGTAACGTTTATTTGTGAAATAAAAAATAACAACTGTGTCGATATGTCTCATATTCTTCAAAGATAGTATAAGAAGGTTCACAAGATTGGATATAACCGCTTTATTTAAAAAAAAATTTGTGTGGATGTTAAGCAAGCATTTTTTTTATCTTTAAGATAAAATCTTAAATAAGTAATAATAATAAATTAAATAATAATAATAAATATAATAATAAATAATTAAATAATAATTGAATGAGTAATAATAAATAAGTAATAATAATAATAATAAATTATAAAAATTAAAAATCTAGATCATAAAATCTAAAGATATTATAATTTCCTCCTAATACGGACCTATGACTATAATTACCTATGACCTATAAAACCTGATAGGACGAGGGAAAAAGGACAAATTAAGAGAATAGGCTCTGGGAGGCCTATGTCCAGCAGTGTATATCCTGCGGCTGAGAAGACAATGATGATGAAGCAGTTGTTACGCAGTGTAGTTACAAATATTTTTCTATATCTCTGTAGATTTGAAACTAAAACACACTAGATCACTTATATTACAGAAGGAAACGTCTCATCAAAGCACAATGTGCTACCGTTGTGGATTAAGTATCTTAAATTCTCTCAATTTTTTAACTCAAAACCACATAATACTAACATAACAAGTAATCAATCTTTGACCGTTATCCACGTCATTTATCGGTCAAATCTTCGTTATGAAACCTTTTATGGTGATATTCTACAATTCAACAAAATACATTATGTTAATAAAACAGCTAACAGGACGATTCTCACTCACATTATATTATGTTATGCATATACGAGAAATAGATGATGACTAAACTCATAAATATTACACTTTATCCGTCTACCATCAGTCTTGTCTAGAGGCAATGACTTAATATACTCTAATGAGTTCGTGATTGATTCAAGAAATGTTGATTTTATGATAAGTTTTGTTTGACTTTGTTCTTTAAAATGCTTTTAATTTATGTCACTTTTTGAATTATCGAAAAAATTTTTTTTAATTATTTTTTAGAATGTATTAAAAAATACATTCTAAACTGACGGACTCATAAACTGCATCAAAGTTCAGGATTACTTTGAAATGATTTTTTTTAATAAGTATGCAAACTTTTTAGATTAAATTATATAAATATGGAGAGACTGGCTCTTAATCTTAAAAAAAAGATAAATTTAAAAATAGAACTGCAGTAAAACAAATGAATATAGCCGGGAAAAGAAAATTTACTCATAGTATCAGAATTGCGTGTTATTTAAAGCAAAGTTTTAAATTGATTCGCATTGATTTTTTATTCTTTTGTCAATTGAATTATTGTTACCAGCAGAATTGTTGGGTTAGTTTTTTAACTCATCGAGAGTTTTTGAACCATAATATGGATACTTCGTCAGAACAAGCGGCTCAAATTGTAGCACTGGTGCGGGAGGGCTTGGATCAACGAACGATTGGTAGAAATTTAAATTTAAACCAGTCTACGGTTTCTAGAATATACAGAAGGTTTGTGGAGACAGGTTCTTACAGAAGGAGACGTGGTACAGGCAGGACTCGAGCAACCACCGGTCGTGATGACCGATTTATTGTTACAACTTCCCTGCGAAATCGTTTCCTCACGTCAATTAACATCAAAACAGGAGCTTAATGAAGTGCGTGGAGTAAATGTGAGTGCACGAACAATAAGAAGAAGGTTAAAGGATAACATCCCTTTTAGACCAGCAAATGGTCCAAATTTGTCTGTAGCTCACAGACAAGCTCGCTTAAGATTTGCGCGTGATCACCTAAATTGGACAGAAGAGCAATGGGCCTCCGTATTGTTCACGGACGAGTGTAAGATATGATTATATGGTGCAGATGGTCGCAGAAGAGTCTATCGTCGACGTGGGGAGCGATATGCTCAAAGTTGCATTGAGGAGCGTGTTCCTTTTGGAGGTGGTTCGTGTATGGTCTGGGGTGGCATATCGATGAACGGGCGAACAGAACTTGTGTTCATAGACATGGTCCGTCAAAACGGTAATAGAGGGGGTTTGACTGCACATCGCTACTTAACAGAGATCTTAGAAGATCACGTGGTGCCTTACATGGGATTCATAGGCGAAAATTTTACTATAATGCAGGATAATGCCCGGCCGCACGCTGCTGCACAAGTTCGACAATATTGCGAAGAGGTTGGGATACGTACAATGAATTGGCCAGCACGCAGCCCGGATCTTAATCCCATTGAGCATGTTTGGGACAATATAAAAAGAGCTGTATATGCTAGAAATCTTGTGCCCACGACAGTAGCAGCACTAAGAACAGCACTTTCAGAAGAATGGGACAATATTCCGCAAGATCTTTTAATAACCCTAATAAAATCTATGCGGAACCGATTAGAATCCGTAATAAGGGCACGTGGGGGTAATACACCCTATTAAAACATAAATAAACCCGTGCATAAAGTTTGTGTCTATTATTAAAACCAATTTTTTTATTAAACCAATTTTCCTTAAATTTCTGTTTTTTCTTCAAAAAAGTCTTAAGGTCCTTTCCAGTACACAAATGTAAACTTAAGGATACGCTGTTTTAAAGTTCACGAACCAATCTAGAGGTTTCAATTTAAATCTGTATAGAAAGTTTGCATACTTGGTTAAAATATTTATTTCAAAGTCGTCTATTACTTTGATGCAGTTTATGAGTCCGTCAGTGTATGTAACTGTCAGTATTGTTCTTTCTCTCGTTATTCGTATTCACCAACGTATTCACAAACTTCACAAAAAATAAATAAGATAAATTCCTTTTATAACAACAGTAATGAATAAACTATAATATGTAATAATTTATTTATTTATTTAGATTACATACAGCCATAATGTATATAAATTAAATACAAATAGGACTATAGAATCATTATAATTATTATTTAATTATCTATTTATTATCTATTATTTATCTATTAGGTAATTTGAAAAACAAATTAATTAATATAAAACAAAAAAAGAAAAAGAAGAAAATATTCTATATGAAAAAAAAAATTTAAAAGTAATTCGCCAATTTTCTTTTTGTAAGAATTCAAATAATAATAGAATAACAATAAATCGTACATTAGCCACTTGCAAAACAGAACGTCTTTAAAATCCCTAGATTTGTTAAGCCCATCTTTCAGTCTAAACTGGTTGTAAAATATATTGATGGCTAGAACTGCACTATCGGACTGACCACTCCACGCCGAGGCTCGGGTGTCACATGTTTGTGTTTTGTTTTGAGTAAACATTTGCATATTATTCTCTAAAAGCTGTCATCGGTTAAAAAACTCGAAGTTAAAACTTTTGAAGTAATTTTTCTGTGATGAGTTGTGTAAGCCTTTTAAAAAAATTGCTAGAAAAATTTTAGGATCTTGGTATTTCAAACTGAATTTTAGAAGATTTTTAAATTCAAAGACAAAAGCTAGTTTAATAAAAAATAAAGTTGATTAATACACTGAGATCACATAAACATTAATTTATAGCATCTATCACTTTGTCAAATGCAATAAACAACTGTCAAATTAGTTAAATTTGATTGAAAAATTTATTATGTTCAATGTATTCTGAAATTAATTTCTATTAATAGAAATGAGTCGACTGTAGAAATATCGTTACTTGCAAACGTGCAGTAATTCAAGTTTGCCGTGAGAACTAGTACTATAAAACTAATAAAGCATTCTTACAAAAGGCTTTGTCATGCAATACCATACAATTGGGACCAGCCTGGAGATTAATTAATTCAAGTTTTCAACTATAGGAGATACTATAACTGTTTTAATTGACTGCTGTTTATTATATTTTATTTCAAAAAGATATATTCTCTCACCCTAATTGAATTCTTTTTAATAAAAAAACATTGTCAGATTTATTTATTTATAAATATATTGTTATATTTATATGTTAAATTATGCAGTATCTACCACAAACTAAATTCATCGTTTAGATCCTTTGAAACTACACTAATACTGTGTTAACAGTCATGATCTTAGAAGGATCGCTGAAACCTATTATACTCCGAAGGCATCCTGCTGAGCTCTCCTGTACTTACATCAAATCGTTAAAAAAATGTGAATTACATCGTTAAAAAAAATCTTATGAAAGAAAATGCTACAAAATAAAATTTTACGTGTGCACACATGTGACAATTACGTGAATATTTATTTCGTACATCGACTTACATATAAAACGTGACAAACATAGAGAAACAATTTATCTAATGATTATTGTAGTTGAATAATAGTTACTTAGAATGCTAAAACATTGAATGCAATATTTAACTAGTTGTAGCTTTTTATATTTGTTCCCTGTAAATGTTATTTTACGAAACATTATTCACATTTATGTCTTTTTTGTGATAGAGGAAGACAGACAAGCTTACAATACGAGAGTTATTTTAGGGTAATTATTGCCACCAGATGATTGCTGGTTTATACTATTATAAATATCATGTAGTGATGGCCCGCACCCGCCTATAACGAGTGATACACATTTCTTACGCATATTAAGAAGTAAGCAATCAGTGCTCGTCATTGCAAACATCCACGAAGCATTACAGAAGCGGGACACCCCCAAAACTGCCCTGGGTGCCTTGTCAAATTGGACACGAAGGGCGCTGTAACATTTTTGTGTTTAAGTTGCTCACAATTCACAAGTATCAGCGAATACGTTTTAAATAATGACAGCTTTATATTTTTGGAACATCACGCAATACTGTAAGCTAGCATATTCGCCCTTATGGACAGCGCCCTTCGTTCTTTCTCAATATCGGCATTTTCTTTAAAGTATGGCGTGACTACATGCTACTGTTACATACTACGTTTATGTCTCACGAAATTAACGTTTTTAGTACAACTGCCAGTAAAAACACCGTGGGTGGGATCATCTCAGTAAAAGCTTACAAAAACATTGCAAATAATAAAGACATTGGAAAGTAAGCATTTATTAACGGGCCGTCCTAAAAGCCTGCTAATGAGTACAGTTAGTAATTTAATTACATGCAATTGAAAGTTTCTTGATTGTTTATTGTAGCGAATGATGTATCGAATACATATAAAAAGCTTAAATAAAAAAAAAACAACCATTCTGGCCCCATGTCCCCGGGGTTAAGCGGCACAAGCCCCCATTCTCCCTCTCGCAGTGGGAAAAATGCCAATGCTCAGGTTTTCGGGGTTTAAGGGGTTATGGGGTGCTTCAGGAGTAAAGCCCCTCGCTGACTGCCTAGACTCTACCCTAAGCGCTTAATCGACGGTTCATGGCGCTTAGATATGTGCAAGAAATATGTGAGGAGACGGGCCTCAACGACAGATAACAGTCGTTGCGTGATACCAAGATCCTGTAGTATAGAGGCATTCGTATGAAACTTCACTAACCAACGCTCCCAGCAACCTCCTTCAGCGACACATCTTATAACTAACTTAATGGTCACCAAAACCTGGGCTTTGGCCTATTCCCGCAATCCGAAGAAGAAAAGCGGAAAAGAGGATGTACACCTATTCTTTCACGAGCAACTCAATGAAATCAGACGCTAATTAGACAAAACTAAAAATGTTGTAGAAATGGGTACAGTAATTTTGTGTCAACTAGAAATTCTCTATTATTCCTGATATTTTCTATTAAATGCATAAAGAATACCATAATGTTCTAAAAATAATATCATTTATTAAATTGTTGAATTCTAACTCGCTAGACTGATGACTTAATCAATTTATTCAGATAATCCGTACACAATCGATAAGGTGTTAATATGTGATTAACAACTTTGGGATTGACAAATGATTGACGGCTCCAACGAGCCGGTTTGACGTTTGATTGATATCTGTAACTAATTGCTTGTTTAATACATTTGACAGTCGAGACGGTTTTTTGATTGCAATGACGCATCTGTGCCACGTTTATAATTTTGGTCTAAATATTTTTTATTGATACTTATATAGGTGTTACATCATTGGACCGTCTGATATTTTTAGACGTTTTTCATTTCCGAATAAGTGTGCTTAGTAACTATATCAAGAACAATTTAACTTTTACATTGAATTTAATATTTCCATTTTAAAATAGTTAATTCATGCATTTCATAACATGAATATGTACTACCATATCCTGGCAATATTATTGCTTCTTATTTTTCTTGCGGTTACTCTTCAAATAGTGAAGTTTGGCGATCAGCCGTAACAGTGTTCTCTGTTTTTTATTCGTCGGAATCAGCATAACTGCATTAGCTATCCTTCTTACTTCTTCTTACTTGCTACGACTTCTTACTTCACCCAGTCTTTTTTATTACAGCGACTTTGCCCATCATCAGTGGTAGCAGGTCGTATCTATAGTTTTAGAATATGACTTAGGCTAGAATACTTTACTTACCAAAATACTTATTAGGCAGCTGCTTTCTTACCTATTTTATTAATAAAAAATGAATCATTCTAACCGAATTCCGTTTAGAAAAAATTTCTAAACGAAAAAAAGCGGGATATTAAAATATGGTATCTTCCCACGTTATAATACGAATTAAGTATATATGTGTTTATATAATATAATAATATCTCACAGAAATTTGAAATAGGTACTTATCTGAAAAAAATCAGGTACATATACTTTATAGCTTTATTAAATAATTAAAGAAATTCATTTAATAAACTTCATTACAACTTATTAACTGCATACATGGGGGGGTTGCTCGATATGGGTTGCTCGATGTAATATATACCGCGAGTAAATTTTAATAATTCAGTAATGCTTAAAGATCATTTTCTGTCTGCAATTGTTATTGATTCACTCGTTTCCATTTAGGGAGACAATTGTGCTTGCGGTGACTAAAATATCTGCTTTAAACAACTTCAACTTTAACAAACGAATTACAGGATGCGCAAATGAATTTATAAGAAGTACCGTGTAATATGACTTGCAATGTTAGTAAGCGCATAGTTTTTCCCCCTGTACCGACGGATAAAAGAAGTTTCGTCGAAAATTAATGAAATTTAAAAAATTCTGAACTGTTATTATTTTATTCTAGCTGGCGCCTGCGACTTCGTCCGCGTTGAAAAAAATAAGTAGCCCACCTGTACGTCTAAATTTTTATCTACCATGTTTCATGAAAATCAGTTAATTCGTTTAAGAGTTATGGAGGAACATACATATCATACGTAGCTGTAACCGTCGCTTATCAACACAACCAACGCCATACCAGTTGTACCTACGTATGCCCTCGTATACCTATACTAACACACAATAACACACATGCAGTTGTTACAGTGATCTTCTGGTTTATGTCGCCATAAGGGCTGCCCATTTTTTTAACGTTGCCAAACCCTCGTGGACAGCTGCTAAGATGGTGCGGGGTTGTGCCAGACTCGTACCGTCTAAAACCCGTAATGACTTTCTAGCGCGGCCTTAGGGTTGCAGGAACGTTGTAACACGACAACATACGCAAGGTACACCGGCCATCTCAGGAGGTCTTACGACGGGTGGTAGTCTTCCCTAAAACTACCGCCCAAGTCCCGGTCTAGGCGGAAAGTGGCGGACATAGGCCAGCCGCCTGCACCCAAATCTTGCGACGGATTGGCTGGGAGAGGAAATCCTCTTCCAGCTGTCTCTCCGTCGTTTTCTTGCGCCTCCCACGCAAGGTCAACGCAGTGTGCCCTGCCTCTTCTGAACATTAAAACTGTACATATGCATAAACGCTTCCTTTTTTTAAAATTTGATTTGAATATTTTGTTAATTTAACTTTTATACATATATTTAAAAAGTACATTTAACCAAAAAAATAATAATATGAGGCTAGAAAATAATCTGTCATCTCATAAAAGACACAAAAAATAGTCATGGTAGGCTTTAATAAATTGTGCTGTATATTTGTTCTTATTTACTGACCCACTCTCTTATGATTCAAAGTTCACACCCCTCAAAATTACATCCGCAAAGATCTACGTGACTTGTAACACGCTTCTTACGTAGACACACAGGCCTTTCCGGCCTTTCTGCCGTCTGTATATAACACGACCATGAGATTTATCAGTCCAAGTATATATATATATATATATATATATATATATATATATATATATATATATATATATATATATATATATATATATATATATTATAATATTATATATTATAATATTATATATTATAATATTACATATTATTATATGAGTACAATGCATGGGTCCACACCTCACCTGCCTGGCTATCAAAATATTATCATAATAAGTAATTGTGAGAAGTCAACATCAACATTAAGTGAGCATTAAGCATTTCACAAATTATCTCATTTTAAAAACCTATTCCATTCCTAGTACATTTTTGAGAAAATAGTGTTTTGTTATAATTTATTTAGCAGTTTATAAGCCACATTTCTTATCCTATATATTAAATCAACTTATGAAGCTGGAAGTAGTCCTAAGTAGTCCTCACTGGTCAGGATTTAGTCAGGTGCGAGGTCACAAGTTCGAAGTACGAATCGGATACGTTCACTTCAATTAGATCATGAAATTTAAGAAATTAGATGTTTCAATATAATATTTATTAATTTAATCTTTCATGACTCACGCTTCATTTTGACTAAACGAAACGTAATAATAGATAGGACTATATTTATCTCGACATGTTGGATAATGTCGTAACGCTCAGTTCCGATAGTGTTCGTATTTATTGTTTATTTGCTCACCAGGGTTGTCTCTACCCACGCAAAACACCCAAGACCCAGGCTATTGTCGGATGATGCTTGACTACGTTATTTTTATCAGGATAAAGAGCAAGTATGGTACTCCAGTCATTACGTCGGAATCAACGAGTTAGAAAAGAAAGTGAAACGGGAAAGCTAAATTTTGGATATTACGTGGGGGAGGCCTGAATAATCAAAAATTCAAAAACCAAATTGTAGGTCTGGACACACTCCACAAGTTTGATAATAGACACTTTTTCGATATCTATCACCAAAAAAAAGAAAACTGCGAAAACAAATTTCACTACCTACATTTTTGATTTTATCGATCGATGTCTCGATAATGATGAACGGTAGGTGAAAAATGTATAACACCTAAATTATAGAGCATAAAAAAAACATCACAAAAGTATTGCATCACAATTTTCGTATCTCGACGGAGAGCCGAGTTATTGTAAAAAAATTGAATTAAACGCTTTTTTCAAAATGGCGGAAAATGCAACCAAGAAATCTTGGTCGAGATTTTCAAGTTAAGCTTTTCTAGGCCTCTCCCACATAATATTCAAAATTTAGCTTTCCCGGTTCACTTTCTTTTCCAAATGTATATAATGGTGGGACTATGGATAGTTCGAAACATTAGGACGGTTAGAAGTTGCTGATGCCATTTATTCTCTACGAGGCCATGGGCGAAGACATGTCCGAAAGCTCGATGTTATTTGAACTCAATTTATTATGTCAAAATTACTTAATAAGTGTAATTTTTGACACTTGTTTCGGATTAAAAATAGAAGGCATCATTTATTATTATTTATTTATTATATTTATAGTATAAGAGGTGGCAACGTTTTCGAAAGAGAATTTCAGGTCAGCTGGTTTTTTGATATGTCGTCTCTCTTGCCCTTTCGGTTAGGATCTGGGCAGTCTGGCTAGCGGTAGCGGTTGCGTTTGCCTGTGCGCATCCTATTTGTGCGGGTAATATACTGACTTTTAAAATCATTTTATGAAGGTTCATTTTGCATATTTTAGCTTAAGATAAGTTTAACAAACATCAATCTCTTATTGCCAGACATTTTTATGGTTGCTAATAATGAGCCAGACGCGAATTTTGATTTCATTTTTATTAAAAAATTAAGTTATTTCAGAATGTCTGTCATTTTAATATTATGTTGTTTAAGTATGAACAGACCTAAAAATAATTTGCCAGACATTAATTCAGTTGCTAAACCATGAATCGGAACGATTAAAGTCCTGAAAATTCATACAGTAAAATCATTTTATGAAGGTTCAATTTGCATATTTTAGCTTAAGATAAGTTTAACAAACATCAATCTCTTATTGCCAGACATTTTTATCGTTGCTAATAATGAGCCAGACGAGAATTTTGATTTCATTTTTATTAAAAAATTAAGTTATTTCAGAATGTCTGTCATTTTAATATTATGTTGTTTAAGTATGAACAGACCTAAAAATAATTTGCCAGACATTAATTCAGTTGCTAAACCATGAATCAGAACGATTAAAGTCCTGAAAACTCTTACAGTATGATTCTACTGGTCAGAGAGAGACAGTTGAGTGCTCTCAGCTATAGATGGGTAAGCACTGTAGTATTACTTAAGCCAGAGTAAATACTCAGTAAAAACTATTTAAGTACTTTTTTTTTTTACTTTATACTCAGTATTACTACGAAAACTTAATGAGCTATGGCTATCGTTCATTACCACGATTCATTCATTAAACGCGTGATGATAATTATTATTATATAAAATTGTTAGGTACAATGTTTAAATTATCTATACTAATATGTAAAGCTGAAGAGTTTGTTTGTTTGGTTGTACGTGCTAATCTCAGGCTGTCGGGCTAGGCATTGCGTTGGCCACGATCTACGAGCCCGTAGGTTTGTTGAAAAAGTATCGATATTTTTAATTAGATATATTGACATTTGTCCTCGATATATCGACGTCGATATTGATATTTTATAAATGAAAATTAATACCTTTTTATATTTCCTAATTATAGTTTTTTAACAGAACACTAGCTGTTGCACGTGACTTCGTCCGCGTAACTTTATAAAATATAGCCTATAACACTCGCTAATAATATAGCTTCCCACCAGTGAAAGAATTTTTCAAATCGGTCCAGTAGTTTCGGAGCCTATTCAATACAAACAAACAAATCTTTCCTCTTTATAATATAAGTATATATAAAAATTCAACAAAACAAAATGCAGGTGCGTCGGCAATCTTTTGTATCTACTTGTAGGTATCATCCATAAATGATAATTGTTTTGATGAAAAAAAATCTCTTGTATCCGTATGACTCATTTCTGTTTTAGTTTTAATGTTTGAACAAAAGCAATAAAAAATGTTCCGTGTTTACTTAGAGACCTTCTATCTAGTTGTCTTGTTTATCAAAGTTATCATAGTAGTACTATATGAAATAGTTGTTATTCTAATATCCGTTAATTTACTATAAGGTTTGTAACCTCTGCTATGCCGCCGATGGGCGGTCTCGGCATGTGAGTATAAAATTGGCTTTTAACAATTTATAATTTAATTTTAATTTTAATTTATTTTTAATTTTAATTTTAATAAATTGACTATTAATTTTTACAATATAATTAATAAAGTCAAAAAATATCTAAAATAAGAATTTAGTAATTACTTATATGATGTCAAACAGGTGACATGTAACATAATTCTTTTGTTTTTTTTTTATATTATAGGTATTTCTTATTTGGTTAATAATCTTTTCTTGTGAGAAAATTAAGAATTTTAAATTAAGATAAACGCAAAATTCACTGCAATAATAACATAACTAGTAAATTATAATAATATGGTGTAGAGTTAACTTAGTTGTAACTATATCTAGGTAGATAAAAATGTAGGTTTTTCACTCATCTTTACATACTTCTATGTATTCTTCTAATTTCCATGCAATTAAAAGGTTGTTGACATCGTCATCCATTAGGAATATTTGTAAATTATAAAATTTTTTTAGGCAATACGAGTTTATTAAATACGAGACGCAATGACTATCACGCTAGAAAGATTTGGACGAAATGAATGATTCGTTTTCACTTATAGGTAACCCATTTTGCTTTGCTAAGTATTTTTACTTGGTTAATATTTAGTAAGCTGTTTGTAAAGATTAGCAAATGTGTCATGGTAAAATTTACAATCGCACTTATTTAATAACAACAAAATATCAATGGCTATTTGTAACCGATTACGTTGTAGGTGGTAACAGAGATATATTGGTTAATTTTAACCAAAAAAAGGGTTAATTTTAACCCTTTTTAAACATATTTAAAATTACATACATAACTTGGTTAGATTTAACAATATTAAGTATTAAAATTTAAACAAGTCTGAATTGGTTCAGAATGCTAACAATTTTGTTTAAAAATTATTAAGTGCAATGTTAAAAATAACCAAGTATCCATAACAATGTTGACGTGTTAGATTATAACCAACTGCGCTTATATATTCTTAAACGAGTTTTAGTTAATTTTAAATAATCTGCCTTTAAACGAGCCAAAATGTTAAAGTAAAATTTTCTCAGTGTATCATAGCGACAAGAGTATTTCAAATAAAAAAAAACTTTTAAATTTTCAATAATGTTGTTTGATTTCCTGCTATCTAATTCTATCTCATTTCAATTTTTTTTTATGTTAAAATTTGCTAAATGCTAATAAAAAATAATATCCCTAATTTAAAAAATATTGAACTTACGCAATTGTATATCTATTGTATGTATATATAGATATACAGTTTACATAAGTCCAATTCATACTGTAAGAGTAGAATCATACTGTAAGAGTTTTCAGGACTTTAATCGTTCTGATTCATGGTTTAGCAACTGAATTAATGTCTGGCAAATTATTTTTAGGTCTGTTCATACTTAAACAACATAATATTAAAATGACAGACATTCTGAAATAACTTAATTTTTTAATAAAAATGAAATCAAAATTCGCGTCTGGCTCATTATTAGCAACGATAAAAATGTCTGGCAATAAGAGATTGATGTTTGTTAAACTTATCTTAAACTAAAATATGCAAATTGAACCTTCATAAAATGATTTTAAAAGTCAGTATATTACCCGCACAAATAGGATGCGCACAGGCAAACGCAACCGCTACCGCTAGCCAGACTGCCCAGATCCTAACCGAAAGGGCAAGAGAGACGACATATCAAAAAATCAGCTGACCTAAAATGCTTTTTTTCCCGACGTTGCCACCTCCCGGACTATTACTAATGTTAGTGTGTATACATATTCTTGCCCATGGCAAAGTAGACATAATTTGTGAATATATGCATGTTTACAATTTATTGCCCCAAATACCAAATTATGAAAATAGAATGTGTATACATGCTTTGCCCTTCGAAGTTATTTTTAGCAATATTTTAAATTGAATACAAATAAAAAAAAATCTTATCAGTAGACGATACAATAATATTATTTTGGTTTGGCACAACAAACAAGATATCTGTAAAAGGTGTTGAATTTATCTGATAATGCTTGTTTGACTGTTATAACGTCAATTGAAAATATTACGTACACTACTTATCACATCACAATGAATGCTTTCATTCACTAAATGTGTGAATGATCAAACACGATACCCCTACTAGTGGTTACACTTTCATTAACGATTGTCGCCACAAAAATGAGCACAACTTACAAAAATTTGCTCTGTGTCACAATTTAATGTCAAATGAATCACTACATATTATGAAAAAGTCCTGCGCCGCGTATTTCTGTCTGTTCGCGATAAACTCAAAAACTACTGCACAAATTTTCATGCTGTTTTCACCAATGGTTAGAGTGGTTCTCGAGGAAGGTTTTAGTATAATTTACAAAGTTACGCGGGCGAAGCCGCGGGTAGCAGCTAGTTAAATATAAGTCCCCAGTAGCATAATATCTATACTAATATTATAAAGAGGTACAGTTTGTATGTTTGTATGTAGGAGGTAGAATAGAATTTATAGTTAGAATAATAATAATTGGAATAGAATTTCAAGCACCAGGTATCTAAAAATAATTCACCGATTTTCTATTCATATGCTTTATAAAGACTTGTTTGAATGAAAGTATAAAATATTGAATAAGTCTTTAATTATTATTGTTTTGCATTTTTGCGAGACAATTGTGGACTGGTTAAGAAATCGAGTTACCAAAACCAATGGTAGGGGTATAGATAACATTCATACCAAAAACATATCGACAGACATTAAACTTATGTATATTTTTAAAATGGTTACACCGAATTTAATAAGTGTTAATTAATGAAAAAGTTAATAAAATAAAATAAAACTGCTTATTTTTGTACTTTTGTAATATGTGTTTCAGTTCTTTTTTACTGCATGTTTAGGCGCTTGTTCTTTCACTTACTTATATACGTATATGTATATGGTAAGGCAAGAATACTTAGCTTCTTGTATGGTCTTGTATCAAACCATTTTTTGATCGTTTGATGGATAAGTTAGCATTAATCTATATTAGTTCACAAAGAATTCACAATGCTGTTAAATTTCATGGCGTGCGTAGCCGCGGGACACTGCTAGTGAAATATTTATGTATAAAATAATAGTTTCACAAAATGAACTAAATATCCTTTAAGCTCTGATATTTAAAAGGTACACGGTTGTGTTTAAACGTTATATAATCCACGCGTATACATTTTTCTAGTGCTGGTAGGTATCTTACATCCGTAAACCGCATAAGAGATTTTCATCAAGATAAAAATCGTATCATTCGTCCCACGTCGAATAATGAATCACTTTATAGGATCTTTGACGACATGGGTTTCTCCTTGTACCTTAATATGCTCTATGACTACAAATCATAATGTTTCCGTTTACAATAAGTGAAGTTGTCTCTAAAATACAATATATTTTAGAGCAAACTTCACTTCAGTAATACTGTTTTTTTTATGTTAAGGTCGACAGACAGGCTGACGATACACTACCACTACCAGTAGGTCACTGGTAGGCATCTACTGACGTCTATCTACGCCACACATTAAGAAAGGGATTATATGGCCATGAGCTTTGCCACCCCTTCCTCGCTCACCAAAACACAAAAGCACACACGCTATCATTTCACTGTGGTCTTCTGTAAGACCTTGGTTACTGTTGCCAAACGGGCTATCGAAATGACTACAAAATGCAGCGTGTTTTGCCATTACTTCCATATTATTTTGAAAATTTCATTGCCATAGTTGTCTCAGCCGGGAATTGAACCCGGCACCCTGAGTATTAGTAATTAGCTAACATTAGTAAACTCTAGAACATTTTTTATAAATTGTGCAACCGGTTTACCGGCAACCGCAACCTCTTATAAGTATATTATGATCATAAAATAAATTTAAAATTTCATTTTCATATAAAAATCATACGACTCTCCTATAAGAACCGTGTTACCGTATAACAGCACACATGTGGCTGGGTTTAGGTGACTGAGCAAAGGAGAGTTCCCCGTTCCCTTTTTTATCCCTGTTTATCCCTTATCCTGTCAATGTCCTCAGCGTACTTGTAAATCTTATGGCATTGTTCGTTTTTATAGAATTTTAGCCAACTATATTACTATCAGTTCAGTCTGAAATAAGACTGAACTAATGTTCAGTTCAGTTCGCTTGCTGACTCCAGACAACTAAGGGCAGTCCACCAAATGTTTGCAGCACCAAATTTTTCCAAAATTATATCGTGATGGAATCAACACGCGGTTGGTTCAAAGCAGCAAACTTGAATAAAAGATATTATATTATTATTTCGATGATTTAAAGTAATTGAGAGTAATCTGATTTATATTTTCATAAAAACATACTATTATGAACAATTCGAAATTATTTTCGACATTATTAAATTCGTTCATAGGAAAATTAAACTACAGTTTGGTTAATGTTAATCGCCGATTATTATAAACTTTGCAGCTCACTAACTTATGCTAAAACATTATATCACCTAGGTATTGTTAATCAAGTCAACCGTCAAATAAATTATGTTACAATACTCATTAGATACTCGTACATAACTTACACGCACCCAACTAACATTGTGTTGAATCTATTAAGCAACATAACAATATATATCTTCTTCTTGCTGTGCCTCCCCAATTAAGTAGTGAAGGTTGGCGATCAGCTTGGAACAGTTCTCCTTGTCTTTGGTTCGTCGGAACAGCGCTACTGCATTAGCTATCCTAGTCCACTCCCTGATGTTCTTCAAATTCTTCTTCTTCAAACTTTACCCATCATCACTATTCTCTTTACAGCGCGTATGCCCATCATCAGCAGCTGAAACAGGTTGTATCGCTCATGTCTAAGAATATGACCCAGGTAGGAGAGGTTTTTTGGTGAGGTTGAGTCTGTCATTGAGGTTGAGTTTTTAGCCTCATTAACAGACTCAACCTATACAGCATGCGCTTATACTTCCACATTTCGAATGCCCAACTACTATCGAACTCTGACAACATATAAACCTGCAAACATAACAAAAATGGATTGTTATTGGCAAAATTCTCAGTACATAGCCACCGTATCTGTCCAATATTTGGCGTAGTCACACGGTTGGAGAGGCGGCGTTCACGACTGATTGCGTCAAAGCGATGTTGATGACGCATGCGCGCGGAACCGAGGCGCTAGTGAACACTAAATTACTGTACAGACGTCCATATTTTTAAAGCAAATTCTGGGAAAGTGATAAACGCGGTTTGTGTGTTGTCTGTACCGATTGTCATAACATTATTTGAACAAACAAGGTACCAATGTCGCTTATTATGTAACCTAAATTTGTGAACAATATTTGGGTCAAATCGCTGCTTAAAAACTAAAGTGCCACAAATCAAAATTACACTTTTTACAGGAGAGCTAATCGAAAAAAATTAAATTATTTTTTGTCTATTTTTTTTCTTATTACATATATATCAAATATATGCATATTATACATCGTTGGAAGCGTATTTTTAAGTAGCATTAAATGTTTTAAGTAATTTTATAATAAACTGAATACTAGAAGAGATATAAGCATATAAGTTACTTCTGAATATATAAAAAATGTCCAAAATATACTAAATATGGAATAAAACAGACATAAGTCTTTTTGCAATGTACAATATGAAGGACTGTGAATGTATTTTTGCAATAAAAACATTTTTGAATTTTTTCATTTTATGGCCCTTTAGTTTTTAAGCAGCGAAATGTATGGTATAGATCTAGCTCGCTATTTCTTCTTCTGTTTTATCTGCACTAACGTATTACTGGGTAAAAGCTCGAATAAGTCAAAATGAAAATATTTATTTATCAATTAGGTTTCTAAAAGAAACTCTTATGGTCGTCATTATAAATTTAAACTCTTATGCAACCAAGTAGCCGCAACTATCTGCGTTTGTCTGTTTCTTCTAAACCACCCAAAGGATTTTAGTTCGGTTTTCACTTTATGGAAAGAGGGATAACCGAGGAAGGTTTATCATGTTGTAAAAAAATTGTATTGCGGGCAAAGCCGGGATAGGGTCTCTAGTTTCTGGTATCATTAGTTTTCGGATCGTTTAAAAAAGAAAAAAATGGTATGTCCTTTATAGTGTCTTTTTTTACATTTTAATTTATTTTTAGTTTCTTTAAGTGACTTAATATTATCATAACAAAATTACGCCCTTATAAAAATCAACAGTTACCTGTCTATATATACCTACACTAAGTTTAGTAAAAGACTGCTACTACTCTAATATATTTAATGGACAGTTTTTGTCTTGTCAACCCTATTTGTTTAGTTAAATACGTGATAGTACGCAGCCGCTACCGAGGCGGTTCGGCTAACAGCCCACATTAGATGTTAATCTCAGTTACCACTATTGCGCAAGAGTGCAGTTCGCTTGTACGTCGTAGGTGCTTTCTGTCTGCTACATTATCATATACGGACGACAATTTGACTGGCAGGTTATTGTCCTCTTGTACATTGCTGTGTTTATTGAATTTCGCATATATCTAGGTAATAGTGTGTGCAGACAAGCGATTGACAAGCGCCCGACTCAAGACGGGGTGTCTTTTGAGTCGGGCGCTTGTCAATCGCGCAAAAGAAATTTATAAGTTTCACCTGAGTATCTGTGTCTATGGCATCATAGCTCCCACAGATGGGTCGATTTTGATTAGCTTTAATTTTTGGGGTTGGAATTCTTACATTAAATTAATTAAATTAAAAGGGATTACGAATTTATTTAATTAAATTTATTTTGAATATTTTTTATGTTATTTTTATTATTATTTTATTGTTAAATTAAGAAACAAAATTATTTGTATTTTTGTATATTTTTACTATACTATATTAATATGTATTATGATAGGATAGTTAATAAAAAAAAAATACTTTTACGAAACACGAGACAGTTATTGCTAGTTAAGTTAAATGTTACGCTTACATTTAATTCAAATAACATTTAAGTAAGTGTATGTATTTACTCAAATAAAAAATAAGTATAACTTTAAATTTTATATAAAGTTTTTGCTCCGTTCATCAAAACCGACACAAAAATTTAATGTTTATCGTTCGCGACTTAATATGAAATTAAAATTTCTGTATTTTTCGTGTTAACAGAAAAATATTTGACCTCAGTTGTATAAGAAATCCGGCTCTATCTGGGTATTTCCATTTTCCATTTGTAATCTAAAAGGATCGATATAAATAAAATGCATTATCTGCATGACCGCAACGTAAATATATGAGTAAACTGTGCAAATATTATAAAACCGATAACTACGGGAAAGAACCTACGAGGTCTAGCCCATTTTGTTACCATTAACGTTGCCTACTTCTAAGTTCAATTGATAAACAATGTCCTTTTTTTGTCACTTCTCTTTTGGGGGCACGCTAATTCTCGAAAGTTGTAGGTCCATAACTTTTGTACCCCCTCCCTATTTCTTACCGCTGTGTTTTGAGGAAAAAAGTGTTTAGAAGTAATTTTTTTTTATTGTTTAAAAACCAAATATCTTTGGAAATAAAACGTGAACTTATATTTAGGAGAGTAACAATATAAAAAAGTAACTCCTCCACGTACCCCCACAAAAAAAGCCCTGCGTTAACTTCATAAGAGGATAAATATATTTCATGACCTAATTCAGTGTCAATTTCAATTTGATTGACAATATATAATATATAGTCTATATCTTGATTAATAAGGATTGATAATAGATTGTGCCTTCATCGTATCATTAAACAAATAATAATAATAAAATCACATTTTATTTAATTCATATTAAGCTTAACAATTCATCATTTTTTTATTTGTATACGGGAAGCCATCAATCTCACCTTGTGGTGGTATACAAAAGATTTGAAGTTTAATATTGCCTGCCGTTTCGCCAGCAGTAACTCTTACCACTGAGCTTTTACTGATATTTCAGTAGTAATTTTAATATTACAATATTACAATTTTCCAGCGTTTCAGCCGCTTGCGTTCGACCGCTCGTATAGAAAAGTTGATTCGGTGGGCGTGGTGTCGTGGGTCGCAGTAGCGCCGCGCATCCATCAGCCGTTGAGTAATTGTCGTCGGCGACCGTCGTTCCTCGAGATTGCTGCTAGCAACCAGTACATCTATATAGAGTTGTTACAATTGTATTATTAGAACTGTTATAATAAGTAAACGTTTAGTCACTAAACGTTAACTTATTGAATACTACATAGCTTTAGCCCTTGAAATGAATTTATAGTACACCTATCTTTGTAAATTACAATCTACTAGTTGAAACCCGCGACTTCGTCTCCGTTGAAAAATAAAAGATAATGCCTGACAAAATATGTAAAGCAATATAAGCCCTAACATTATACTTTTGCCAAGCGTTGGATATATATTTTTAGATAGCTGATGCCCGTGGCTTAGCCGGTGTAAAATATTAACCCAGAAATTATATTATTCTTTCTACTGGTGAAAGATTTTTTAAATTGGATGAGTAGTTTCGAAGATACAACATGCAAGTTTGTATGTTTTTTTTAATTTTTTTATTAATAATCATACATACCCCTGATATACAGGTCAGGGACCTTATGGTACTATAATTTACATTTATTTATAAATTCTGTGGTTACCTCTAATATAATTTAAACTTATGACAATAAAATTTACGATATCGCTGCTGAAGCTAGGCCACTACATTTCAGATGGGACATGCGAGAAAGGTAAGACCTAATTATTTTAATTATTATTATTATTATTATTATTTTATCTATTTCAAATTCTAAATTAAAGTCTAAACTAAGTTTGTATGTTTGTTTGTTTGCATTTGTTGTTTGCACTGAGTAGTTTTTGCTTCAAAGGGTACCAAACTTTAATGTTTTAAATAATATTAGCAAGACTTAATTTACATAAAAAACACTTAATTACAAACTTAAAATATTTATAACAGACCTTAATTTAAGCTACGAGTAATAACTCAAATTTTCGATATTTTTAGCGAAAACATGGAAAGTCAACGTTTAAAGACCTAACAACTCTAGCAAATATTTTATTGTCTAGTTATAGTCCATTCATGGGACAAACTAAACGAAAGCACTGTCGTAGCTTCCTCTCATTCAATAAACGCCGGAGAATGGCGAAGGAATATTCACTTTGTTACTCTGTGGACAATCGGGTTTATTGTGGTACTACATTGAAAATATTACGATTCTCCCACACGAAAATGTATCGTGCTAGTATACATTAACGTCGACTTTTGACTAAGTAACGAAAACCTGGAAAATATGCTTTTTTATAAAATCTTTATAGACGAAAGTAATGTAAAAATAGATAGAGAATTCTATTAGCGAGTGTTATTGTAAATGTCCAGCAGGCATATATAGTGAAGATGAGACCAGTCCTTTATTGCCAGGACTCTCATCTACTTTTTTTCAAAACCTTCATAAGTCTTCATAAGGGAAGACCGACTTCAAATTATACTATGTAATAAAGAAGATAAGGATTAAACACTTCCAAAGACACTTCACTCAAACGGCTACTCAAGTGGTTTTTTGTTTATTTATACGTTGTTTAACAGGTGAATACCTACTGAATAATTATGTGAATGTAAACAATCCTTTGGTTACACAGTTACTGAGACAATTATGAACAATTAATTATGTTTATAATAAGATTTGTTTAACAAACCATGTGTCATAGGTGCAGTTGAGTAACAACAGTAATAATAAAACACTACTTAAAGATGACATTTAAGCTAGTGGAAGCTTTTTATGCTTTATTTTAGCGAACATCATTGTCACTGGAAATCACGTATGATTGCCAAATTTATATAATGTATAATTTTATTTCACACATACGACCCCGTTGGCTGAGTAGTTGGGGTACTTGCCTTAACTCTCTGTTCTAGTATGGTTTGCGGGTTCGTTTCCCGGTAGTGTCAACTTTAGAAATGTACTATTTCACTGAATTTATATCAATACTAATAATAAATCTGTAAGGGTTGGTCATGGAGTAAGTTACTTTGTTTTCAGAGATATCGTGTTTATAGGCTCTATAGGTACATGATACTGAAACTAAATTGACGATTTTTAGAATTTTTTTCTGTATGTATGCTCCATAACTCTTAAACGAATTAACTGATTTTCATGAAACTTGGTAGATAAACATTTAGACGTACGGGACACAAGATAGGCTACTTTTTATTTTTTAACGCGGACGAAGTCGCGGGCGCCAGCTAGTAATTTTAATAAAATTATATAAATTTCGCAGTCATACAGGATATCCAGCGACAATGATGTTCGTTAAAATAAAGCATAAACCGCACATGTAGTTTGTTGGGCATAGTTTGTCACGACTAGTTGTAAAAGTCTTGTTTTCTCGATCGGTTCAGTTTACGCGCGTGCCAGAGGACACCATAATAAATCTATGGCGGGTTATATGTCGCACTTTACGGCTATTACATTTCGCGATCATGTTTGCAATATATCTGATAAAACTTGTTTTACTCAAGCTGATGTATACTAAACTTAAACAAACATTAAAAACAATGAAAAATATAGTTTTTCAGCTAGAATATCGCTCTAAATGCATAAACTTATTGGAATCTAGAAGTATGTCTAATGAAAACTTCATTACTCCAAATTTCAAGTAGATCTATTATAACATAACATAATGGATCCAATTTACGTAAATATAATTCTTGTTTTTTTATCATTATTCTTGACTCTTGATTTGATGCATTTTTTAGTCTTTGCATTAATTTAACATTGAAAAATTTACTTAGGTACCTATACAATACATTTTTTTCAAGTTTTGTACAAACTGATCCGTTTCTAGTTTTTTTAAAGGTAATGCATATTGCGGTTCAATTTACATATTTTATTTTTATAATTTATATAAATATATTTTTTACTATCAAATAGGTAGTCGAAGTAACAATAATTTGTTAACTTATTTTATAAGATTCTTTACTGCATTAGTTTATAATATAGATTCTCTTTTAATGACGTCACATGCCTCACTTCTGTCTCAGGGTTCCCGGGTTCGATTCCCGGCAGAGTCAGCTTCGGAAATGATCATGATTTGGATCTAGTAACTAGTAGCAGGGCAAAATATGTATCAAGTAAGATGTGCACAGTCATCCGTAAGACCGAATATGGAATTAAGTCGTCGTAGCAATCGAAAAAACTTGCTTCAGATATATCTGGCAAAAGGAAATTGAGGAAAATATAATTACGAAGCACCAAAGACGGTGGCAACAGGAAATGAAAGGGCAAAGTATTAAAGTTTACATAAGTGTGAGCGGCGAAATATAGTCTGTGAATATTTTCAAAGACCTTGTAAAACGGAGCAACGTTGAACACATTATTTACGCTGACAAAAGAAAGCTTGCGTCACCCAATATGAAATAAACTGATCTGAAAATAAAATCAATTGCATAGATACAAATCTTTCTTTTTTCTTGACAAGAATTGAAGACGTGAGTTGATGAAGGTGATATCTTCATCAACTCACGTCTTCAATTCTTCATCCAAATCCGTTAAGCCGTTTTTATTTGTAAGTAAAAATACATTCTTCCTCACAGTCTTTCGCGTTTATAATAAGAATGAATTTTATATCAAACTAGTTGGCGCCCGCGACTTCGTCCGCGTTGAAAAAAAGTAGCCTATCCTGTGTCCCGTACGTCTAAATGTTTATCTACCAAGTTTCATGAAAATCAGTTAATTCGTTTAAGAGTTATAGAGGAACATACATACTTACATACATACATACATACATACATACATACATACATACATACATACATACATACATACATACATACATACATACATACATACATACATACATACATACATACATACATACATACATACATACATACATACATACATACATACATACATACATACATACATACATACATACATACATACATACATACATACATACATACATACATACATACATACATACATACATACATACATACATACATACATACATACATACATACATACATACATACATACATACATACATACATACATACATACATACATACATACATACATACATACATACATACATACATACATACATACATACATACATACATACATACATACATACATACATACATACATACATACATACATACATACATACATACATACATACATACATACATACATACATACATACATACATACATACATACATACATACATACATACATACATACATACATACATACATACATACATACATACATACATACATACATACATACATACATACATACATACATACATACATACATACATACATACATACATACATACATACATACATACATACATACATACATACATACATACATACATACATACATACATACATACATACATACATACATACATACATACATACATACATACATACATACATACATACATACATACATACATACATACATACATACATACATACATATATACATACATACATACATACATACATACATACATACATACATACATACAGAAAAAAATTCTTAAAATGGTCAATTTAGTTTCAGTATGATGTATAGAGCCTATAAACACGATATCTCTGAAAACAAAGTAACTTACTCCATGACCAACCCTTACAGATTTATTATTAGTATTGATATATACAATTCAATCTCCGTTTATTTTAGACTTTTAAATCTTAGAATGCAACTGGTAGAATGCAGATAACAGTTACATATGCATCACATTTATATTGTCCAACCTAATTTTAATACAGAAGATGCATGTTGAACCCTTTGTTACCTTTATTCGCATTACCAAACACAAGATATAGAATCAGCGTGGGTCGAGAAATGTTTATAAATAAAATATAACACTCGTAACTGCGTTTAGTGGCCATTATTTGCGGCTACAACCTCTCATTTGACGCTATTTAGACGCTTGTCACTAATGCTGACGCGATTTGGAGCAATGAAATGGAGATATTGTCCCCAGATATTGCAGTGTAAGAAGAAAAAATAACCGAACAGAAACAAAGGAACAGTTAACATATTAATATGTTAACACATCGATCGTTTATCCGTACTAAGCCACACAAAATCTTTTTTTATCTTTTTTTTTGTCTTATATTATAGCCTATGCGCCTCTTTCACCAACGTCAAGTAGGCTAAACCGTCACTTAAAGTCACCTGTCACCGGGAATAATTTAGCTGATATACATTTGTTTGTATGGTAAACGTCCCAAACATTAAATAGAAAATAATAAAAAAAAATCGCCTATCGAATGATGCAGTAAACCGAGTGCATAATTCAATAAAACAGAAAATGATTTCTAAAAGTAACTAATCAAAACTTTACTTGTAGTTGGTGAAAGAGGCGCTATGTCTTACTCTGATGTATAATCCATTCAGTAGTTTTTGCGTGAAAGAGTAACAAACATCCATACATCTATAAAAACTTTCGCATTTATAAATGTTACCGATGTCAAAAAATTACTTTTAGAATTTTTGTCTCTTTTCTTGTTCGTCTGTGCGTTTGCGCGTTTGTGCACACTAATCTCAGAAACGGCTTACCCGATTTGAATGCGGTTTTCACTGCTGATACGATGATTGCATGGATTAAACTATTGGACACTTTTTATCCTGGAAAATATTTGGGTTCTTTGTAAATCTTAAAAAAATGTTTTTATTAATAAAAGTAAGTAAGTTTTCAGAAATATTTTACTGTGTTTTTGCAATATCGCATTATATTTTACGTAATTAAATAAGCGCCCAATAAATTATATTGTTGAAACCTGTTACAATAAGTGCCGTTGTCATTCTGTTTCAGATTTTTATTGAAGTGGGCGAGGTGACAAGTTAGTAATCAACTAATCCTTAATCTGCTCACTGAATATAAGCGCCGTTGCAATCAATTATTTATTTATATATTCAATACTCTCAAAATGCATTCACGTTTCTTATTTTAATATAAAACACTGTATGTTTTTTTTTTAATTAAAATATAAAAGAAAATTAAAAACATGATAAAGTTTTTGTCCAGTTTCAATATGAAGTTTTTGTTTGTAATTGAATAAACTCAAAAACTACTGGACCGATTTTAAAAATTATTTCACCTATAGAAAGCTCCATTATCAGCGAGTAACATGTGATAGATATTTTATAATTACACGGACGAAGTCCGGACGAATATATTCTAGTTAATAAAGTATTTGAAAAAACACTATTTAAATAAAAAATCGTTAGTTGTAAAGTTACTGTTCTGTATTCTGTAATATTAACAGCATTGCATTCTAAGGCCTCGTTCACACGGGAGCTTTATAAAGCGTTCGGAGCTCGGAGTTTAAAATGGAGCATAGACGGATCCGACGTAAAAAAGCGCCCGCGTTTGAACATACAGCCTAGATTAAGTCATATGGTCTATTTAAAACGTCAGAAATAACACGCGTTAAAACGTCGAAAAAGCTCTCGTGCGAACGTGGGCTAATAGCACGAGCAAATCCGGTGGCATCTAATATATATACATTAAATTATGATATCATACACGTCACTATTTCATAACCATATAACTGTATCCGCGTGTATTCATCAATCTTCATTTGCACTCACTTGTCGCAACCTCGCCGTTTTGAGAGGCTGAAACTTGATTCATACACTATTTCAGTGGGCGTTTGGACATTTCATAACGTCATGAAACGACGTCATCAAAGGTCGCGTGTTTGTCTAGTGAGTGACTGGCTTCGCCTATTTTGGCCATTGACAAATCATAGTGATAACACCGACGCGTGCGGAATTATCATGATGATTTATCGTATATTATCATAGAAGCATGCTCAAGTCGTTTGAGCGTTTCCTCGCATTGACGTAATATAATATACACACACACTTGAGACCATATATAGACGGTCATGGGTTTCCGTAAATTATCAACAGTTCGTTTGTATTACACATTCGAAACCAAATATATCAATTCTAATGATTTCTTATTTATTGGCACTCTGATTTAACGATTTAGCAAATCGTTATTTATAATATAACTAGAAGTTCATGTATGTCATGTATGACAACCATTTTAACATGAGCAATAAGGTCCTCTGGAAAAATTTTACGCTTTTATTTGTGTGTTAAATATGGTAAATCTCAGTAGTATTACTCGTAGTGTTATCAAAAATGTAGTAGTGTAATTTTCATTCCTTTCCTTCCCAGTAAAACTAGCAAAGTTTTATAGCATATAATAATATTTAAACCGGGCAGTGGGCAAACATGCCCTTTTGACGTCGCTTATGTTAACAGGCGATTTAGCATATCTTTTAACGACAAAATGTCTTTATTTTTACAAAGAACTAAATAAAAAAAAATGTTCAGAAGCGACGCTATGTTTAAGCGCTGGTGTTTTATTTTTATGTAAGGATTGTATTTTTTTAATAATAAAGTTTATAAAGAATACCCCAATATTTCATTGGTTTATTCAGTAAATATTTTATAAAATTCAGCCTAATTCATTTTCCAACTGTCTAAAAACAGACTTTTAAATTAAATGAATCATAAAACGTAAAAGGTATCTCATTATTCGACAACATCTTAATACATTTAACGATACGCCAATAATTGATACGGATTTTTTATGAACACATGCGTTGGATATACGTAGGTAATACATGAATGTTCAATTAATTAAAAAAGTTGGTGTAAATTGAAAGGCAATAAGAATTATGCTTATCTTAAGTTCGAAAAAGTTTTACTGCTTCTGATGACTCTTTTTGGTATGTTGATCGTTTAATAAAATGATAAATTTAATTGATATCAGATCATGCTAAGACACATTGGATATAATTAATATACCTTAGCAATTTTCTTTCATTCAATATTTTCTTTTTTATATTATAAAGAAATAATATGATTAAATTCAGTAATCTTAGCGAAATTGTCTCAATGTTACTCCAAATTTCTTTTTGGCTGGATAAAAATTGTTCTAGTAATGGCAGGGCACCCTGCATTTCGCATTCATTTTTGCAAGGTAAAGATACTGTGGCATCCCTTACAGATAGAAGACTACAGTGAAATAATAGCATGTGTGCTATTGTTTTTCAGTGAGTGAGTAAGGGATGCCAGAGCCCATTACCCCATCCCTTCCTTATCCCTTATCCTTAATCCTTCCATGGTCGGCAGCGCACTTGTAGCTTGTGTTATAGGCGACGGTAGCCACCTACCATCAAGTGGACCGTCAGCCTGTCTGTCGACTCACAATGTCTATCCAAGCGGATGGTTTATGCTAAAAATAATTGACCCGAATCAATTTCTCTGAAACTTGGTCAGTCGATCATGTGTAGGAATGAGCCGAGACATGTAGGCGTACCGTGAAAGTGTCTCGTCTGTAACTCTTGCTGAGGTTACCATTGTTGTGTACTTATAACACATATTTATGACAATCACATACATACATAATTGCTGTTATGCATACATTGTATTTCAGCAACAAATCTTGCACCGTGAAATAATTGCGAGTTGTACTTACGAACAATACAATTGATGACAAAAAATATTTCAATAATATAATTCTAATGTATACACCAATTGACCGGTCTCCATGAAAGTTGGAACATTTATATATTTAAGTTTTATTCTCGTTGTTATCGAAGTCGTAGGACACAGCAAGCTGAATTATACACCTCTTGATATTATTTTTTTCGAAAATTATTTTTAATAGGAAAATCAGCTAGTTTTATTAGAAAACGTTTTATGAACATTAAATCTTATAGAAGTAACACAGTACGTAATGTCTCAGAAAAGTCTAATAATAACTTGCTGTTATATTTAATATTGTATTAAATTAGTAATTAAGATTGACAAGCAGACAAGATTTATATATAAAAACTAGCTACACGCACCCAGTTTCGCCCAGGTTCAAAATAAAAACTATCCTATCTTTTAAGTTATGCACTAAAAGTACTAAAATCAAGTTAAGTACAAGTAAAATCTTAGGATAAGCATTACTTAGAACAAATCTCAAACATCTTGCATCTCCAATTTCCTTAAAAAAATCGAGGTTAACAATATTATGACTAACACATGCAAATTATGTCATGCATTAAGGGCTATTACTGGCGACATTCATAAAATTCTTTATTTCAGGTGTCGTCACCATTGCTCATCGCGCGAGATTACTTTCGCAAATTAGTAACTGTCGCCTCATACTTTTTCTTATTATAATAAACGCTAAGTTAGCAACAATCAGCGTAGGATTGTAGTAGGCGTCACTATTGTCTGACCTTGTGTTGAAAGTGAAATTAATTATCACCATATTAATTCTATTTTAGTGAGCCCTTTGATTGTCTAATCGAAGGTATGTCGTCACGCCAATTATTCATTTAAAACAATAGGAGCCCTTGAATGTAATATAATATAAATACTTAATTTGAATATTCAAGCTATAAGTTTTATTGTGTCAACATATATATACAATATATTAATTAATATTATTATAAATTATATAATTCTTTTACTATACTTTAATGTCAAATAACAGCTTAGTGATTATAGATATTCTGTATTCTAATTTTAAATAATAATTCTAATAATAGAGAATCATTTTGTAAGGCTGATTTAATAAATTATGGCGAAGGCCTATGACCAGCAGTAGACTCGGGCTGGGGTGTTATGATGATAAGGCTGATACGACTCTTTTCATCAGTAGACATAAAAATAAAGAAGAAATAAACAGAGTTGTTAGAACAGGACTAAAAATTACAATTATCCTTAGCGTGACTGAAAAACTTGTAATTTCAAATTTAAAAAATGCTTATTTTCCTGTCTCCGAAATCCAAAATAATTCGTACAAATTACGAAGTACACTAATTGCTGTGTGACACGCACTCGTTAAAGTACCTCGAAAATGCTCATTATCATTATAATAAATATCAATTATTGCTATTATCCTTTCGGCACGCTGAAATCGGCACGGAACCAAGTAATCTGTGAATTGAGCTTACTTGTACCTTTCCAACAAATTGGCTGTTCCTTAATGAGACTGTTTGCGAAAACGGATTTCGCAGCCTAATTACGCTGGTTGGAGCAAATAAATGCATGCTATAAGTAGTAGTGGCAGGGTACACTGCATTTCGCGTTTCGTAGCCTGTTTGGTGGCAGTAACCACTCCTTACATAAGACCACCGTGAAATATCAGCATGTGTGCTGTTATGTTTCGTTGAGTGAGTAAAGGATGCCAGAGACCACTTTCCTAAACCTTAGCCATAGGGATTGTCAAGGTTGACTTCCACACACAATGTTCCCTCCCATTATTAAGATTGAAGAAGTAATAAAAGTGTCTGGTTGAGCGCTATTGCTTAATATGTTTAAGTATACACAACATACAACTTAGGTCATAATGAAGGAGGACACGCGTGCCAAAGCAATCAATATCCAAGATCCTAATGACACATCAGTAATACAAACGAACTTTCACTTAGCCGACAGAGGAAACCACTCAAATAAACTACACTTATCTCACTTACAATAAGTAATTTATCATAAGCAAAGTTGATTTTAGGCGGTACACTTACCCAGTAACGCAAGGAGAGAGCAGACCGGTGGCCTTGATACCGATTTGCACCACCACACCTAATGGTGTCACTTTTTTCTAATCTGACCTCCGGATATGCAAATAAAGAATATTGTACAATTTACATACTTCGTAGCGACACTTCGCATGTGACGGCAAGACGAACTTTAAGCACAGGTTTTTACTAAAGCTCCTTCATAATTGCGGCCGTACACTATGTGCAAGTTTTTTTTTACTATTTTGTAATTTCTACAAGATCATTTTAAAAACAATTATTATATGAAATTTATGGTTGTATATGTGGGCTAATAAAAATATATATGTCCGAATGTTTCTTCTATATTTCGTGTTAACACTGAGAAAAGCTTGTATATTTTTCGATATTTCAATATTATGGGTTTTTAGAAATTTACTTATTTTTCAGGTAGTTTTAAAAGTAAACTCAACACTATGATAACGCATTAATTAAAAAGTAAAATAACTGCACTTTTTCCCAACCGAAAACCGATGTGAAAAATTTGGTTATGTAGCCAATTTTTCCCTCAGTGAACTGGCACCTTTAAGGTACCGCAAATTTGAGTACATCGACCTTACGCCGGTGTTTCGCCCACATCACACATGAATCAATGCGCAAATCTAGCGTAACATAGTCTCACATTAAAGTGGCTCCCAGTGACCTACTGATTTCCATAACGCACGTGGGCGGTAAACTGGTATGTATGGGTTATGTGATGGTACCGCATTGTGTTCATTTTTTTTAATTAATTACATTATAAATTTCTATTTTTAACGCTTAAATTTTTAGCCAATTTTATGCTGATTATTTTTTTATTATAGGCGTAATATATAATAATAGATAATGTTGACACTATTATTAAAACTTAGTGATAATGATTTTTTGATATGTGCGTGGTACTGTTTTTTTAAAGCTATTTCATATTAAGAACGTCCTACTTCCTTTCAACGTCCTACGCAACGTTCATGGTTCGTGGTCTCCATCCGAGGGTTTTCCGACCCCAGCAACCTCCATACTAGGTAATATTAAGTTTTTCTTTGTTATGTTAAAGTCAGCAGACAGGCTGACGGTCCACTTGATGGTAGGTGGCTACCGTCGTTTAACTAGTACTAATATATGTATTATAAAGCGCACGAGTTTGTTTGGTTGAATGCGTTATATTCCAAAACCAGTCGGATTTAAAAAAAATCTTACATTGGTTGGCCAAATAGATCGAGAAAGATTATAGGCTGTTTATCATCGCCATATGACCCTTAGAAGCCGGAGAGTAATGTAATTTTAATAAATACACATATTACACAATTTAGATATTAAATAATTGTATATGTGCCATAAAAATATTTGCTCTTAAGGGCCAGCGCATATGAGGGACTTTTCACTTTATTCGCATACGACGATAATCCTCGAAGTGTGGAAACATGGCCAATACAGACGAGAAGTCCGCGGGAGAAAAATTCGCCCCAAAAAACTCGCCGCGAACTCAACTTCGGTCATGATACTCTTTTCTTGACGTATTCTTCTCCTCTTCTCTTTTTCTCTCTTTTTCGTATATTTCTTTTCTTGTGAAGGAGTTTTTTTTATTATAATTTCACTCTCAAGTACTCTCAAGTAACGTCACTATCAAACGCTCAACGAGGACTTAAGATGACACAAGTCGGCGGCTCGAACTCATCAGTGCGTGTAGCAAATATTCATTTTGCCTCACACAGCACAATGCGCGGGAAGAGCAGTCGAGTGAGATGCACAATGATTCATACCAAAAAAAAACATAAACAGACCCTTGGGCGTATACTCTTTTTGACAAACTACTGCATATTTCAACTCTTGATTAACTAATCAATGCTTGACCGTATTCCTATTCACCCTCAAAGTTGGATTAAAACTTGTGTTAAAATATGGATTTTTCAAGGATCATATCTTTTAAATTAATACTTTTTTTTAGTTTGTATAGCATGGAGCCTAGTTAGCGATAGGATAAATCGGTATCATGCTTATTTTTGTAAATTAAACATAAAACAGCGGAGTAATAATCATTCTACGATTGTATGAAGAAAAGCTGACTTGTGTCACCTTAATACCGCTGTGTGCGTTGACGACACCTGCTTACTTTTGTCTCCCGATGTTTTTAGGTTATTTTAATACGCAGAAGTTCAAGTGTCATGTGGGTACCTCGTTGCAGTTGTAAGCGATATATATTTTCCACGCTTCGGGCATTTTTGTCTTCCCCTAACAAAAGTCTTTGTCTGTGCAGAGCCTTAAGAATATTTAAAGACCAAGTATGACATCATTCTGCTCCATTTTACACTCGCGAATTGTTAAAACATGCACTTGAGAATTGCCGACACGTCGTTGATCGTTTTATTAACGGCCACTACATGTTTGCGCAAACGGCTGTGAAAGCCTATATCGATGGGAAATAAAAGTACTGCGAGGCTAAATTCCAATCGTTTTGCAACTTAATAAAATATTTTATCGATTTTATTGCAACCTCATTCAAAATCGGCTGTTTTGTTGTTCCGGTTCAATGCGACGACGCCCGTAAGAATATGTCACGGCAATTAGTAAATACGAGTATACGAATAAAACATGAGCTCTTCAAACGCAAAGGACGAGACATTGGCCTGTCGCCTGGTGCTTGACAAGTCAAATTATCATTTTTAAATGAGATTAATTGTGTTCCGCGATTTCATCCACCGTTAAATTTAGATTTAGAAGGGTATGCACATTTCGGCACTTCTCGACAATGTGCGTTTCTAGTCGGATGGCCGCCCTCGGCCCGTGGTAGGGCTGCCCACGACACCAGGGCGGTGGTCTTGGGGGAGACTGCCGCCCGTCGTAAGGTCCCCCGAGTAGGCCGGCGTACCTCCACTTTCGGGTACGCCGAGGTTCTGACAGGGAGCACAGGCTCCCCACGTTGGATAGCCGTTTTAACATGTTAGAATTGAATTAGTTTATGATGAATGATTAATTTATGTAAAAAATCTTGTCAAATTAAAACAAGCGTGTAAAATACGGCCATTGTCCTTAGTTTTTATATCAACCTGTCAAATTGAAACAATGATATTACGACTTGATTCATCACATATATTTTATCTTATTACAATTAAACTTCAATTATAAAATCATAAGTAATGTTCGCTGGCGACAAGGCTAGGACGGCGTAGGTTGATAACGAATCAAATGCATATTTACGGATCATAATTGCGTTTGTAATTAGACATTGGTGATGTTTATGCGTCTATTGAGGTAGGTTGTGTGATTTATTTGTCGCATTTGAATCTTTATTTAAGATATTTGATTTATAGCAAAAGATAAGAAAACTAAAACCTCTCGTAACCACATAGGAGTAGAAAAAAGCGGGGTGTGGCTGTGTCGTGGACACCGTTGTGTATTTTAGGCGAATACGTGTACGCCATGAGTAATATTTTCTTTAGGAGTATTATATATAAATACATGATCAGTTAGCTATTGAGTGGTGTAATTAAATTTTGGATGTTGATTATACTGAATTGCCTCCCACAATGGAAGCAAATTTAAAGACATAGGTATTCAGTATTCACTTCAAAAATAAATAAAATATGTCTTAATTAATTTAAATATTTATAATTATGTTTCCTTTTCTATCCTTAATCCTTTTAGGATCGGCAGCGTACTTGCAGCACCTGTGGCGTTTTTTGTGGTATAGGTAACGGTAACCACCTAAGTACCAACAAGTGGACCGTCAGCATGTCTGACAACCTTAAAATAACTTAGTGTAGAAAAGTTTAACTTAGTGTAGAAAAGTTTAGCACTACTTTCCTACGCTTGTGATTTATCTGACGACAAAATATCAGATCTATTAATGTATTAACGAATAAATAAAATTAAAGAAATGTACAATTTCTAAAATTTAAATTAAAAGTATTCCTGTTATTAGCAATTGACAGGTCGATTCCATCTAGCGTTACTGAACTCTATTCATTCATTGAGGGGAAAAAGTGTGAAGAAAATAGATTTGAGGAAATTGTAATGAGGATAATCGTCCATAGTTCCTGTTCCGGTAACCTTGACCTCTAATCGATAATGTGTACTGTGTCAAGGTTTAATTATACTATGACCTTAGCCTTAACCCTGTGAAATTTCTCTAAACGAGAAACAATGTTATTAAAATAATTTTATAGTTTACCAAATAATTTAAAAATAAAATAAAAATTGCGAAAAATAATTAACAAATAACTGTGAAACATCCTACGCATAACGTAAAAGGAATACGTAGGTGCGAAACATTAACTAAATGATTAAAATAATAGTCATGTTATATTAAAAATTTGTTGAACAAATTATAGTCATTTATAAAGACCATGTATTGCCAATTTTATCAAGAACATATTGAATGTTTCACAATATAATAAATGAATAAATAATAAATCGTAGATATTTCACAAAAATTAGAAGCCTTAAAAGCTTAATGACCTGACTTGGAAAAGTACAACGAAATAATGTAACGAATCCGTTCTAATTTATAATTTTCAATGGGTTAGTTTAGTTCCCATGAGAGTGGTCAGAGGAATTAATGAGATCTGAAATTCTAGAACCGTCAAACGGTTTGTCTACATGTTGATTACATTATAATGTTAAGCGTTTAAACGGATGTTGAGTCTAATCCGGGTTTTGTTACTATCTTCTTTGTAACCGAATCGCACTGACAATAACTTCGTACGATAGTCATAAGTGGTTTTACATTGCATCACATTAAAAAGTTTTTATAAATGTAAAACAACTTTAATCTTCTGAAGAGATACTTCAAAAGAAATAATATAAAAACAATTACTATAAAAAAAAATTAAAAATTCCTTATTTTGAATTACAGAATTTGTACTTGATTCATGTTTTCTAATTATTAATTACAAAATTAAGATAAATGTATCAGAATACTTTTACTTTTAATGGGAAAGTGATTTTTTTTGTTACATTTCATGCCTTAACTACACAAGCTATCATCATGAAGTTTGGCAAACACGTTGTCAGGGGTACAAAAAAAGACATAGGGGTAGTTTCATTTAAAAAGAAGCACTGTTCCGCATATAAACATCCAAAAACTATAGTAATCACTAAATTCTGCCTAATAATTTGGCCTGTAGGTATACGTTTTCGTATTTCATCCTACATTTTATTGTTCCTACCACCAGCCCTACCAGTGGGAGTATTTAGTGGGGATAGGTGGAACGAACATTTTCGACATTTTCAATAAATAGTTAACAATATACATCATCACACATAACACAAAGTACAAATTAGTTGGCGTTCGGCATTGATCGCGGGAAGCAATCAGTGCCTAAATGTTGA
Source organism: Synanthedon formicaeformis (assembly GCA_945859745.1). Lineage (NCBI taxonomy): Eukaryota > Metazoa > Arthropoda > Insecta > Lepidoptera > Sesiidae > Synanthedon > Synanthedon formicaeformis. The sequence continues at coordinate 3,303,067 of OX243963.1, forward strand.
ACAAAAAGAATGATGAGCGCATCGTGAATGTGATGAGTTAGTATGAGACAATTCATGAATCATTCGAGCCCTTTGGTTTTTTTTATAAAAATCTTATTTTAAGACACTAGAATTAATATGTTCACTCAGTAGTATGAAAACTAGTGCACCAAAAAAATATTTATTAACTGTATTTATATTAACTTATTTCTTGAACTGCTATAGTTTTTCATAAAATAACTTCGGTTATAATAAGATTTGGAATTTATAGTTATATTTTCTTGGTGGTCAAGATTATCATATCATGGAAATATCGCTGAAGTAACAGTGGACCAAAATTCACATCAATCGAACCTGTGGAAGTTATTGAGATCTTCCACACTACTGATAATGAGATCACTACTAATGATCTTCAAATGCCTAAATCAAAAAACCGGATCAAAATCGGTCCATCCGTTTGGGAGCTACGATGCCACAGATAGACACATAGATACACAGATACACAGACACCCTTTATTTGTGTTGGTTTATTATTTATTGGTGTTTATTTGGGTCAAAAATATAAATTCTCTAACAGTCTTCAAAAATTCTAGTTTTTCTCCTATTTACCTTAAGTTACGTGATCACTTTAAGCCCATACCTTATGTATGTGAATCCGATTTGTTCACTACCATGAACTTAATTTACATACTCTTAGTTAACCATAAATATCCTTTCACTAGATTGTTAAAGTCAGTAGTTAATTAATGTTTAATGAAATAAGTATTAAACTTGATAATATATGACAATGATGTAAGTAAATTTATAGTTAGTTTAAAACATGATGAGACTATGAATTGATATACAAAGCGATGTCTTGGAATCGATTTACAGATCACAATAGGCAAGTAGTATGGTGGAATTTAAGAGAGCAATTTTGCGTAACAACTAGAAAACAGGAAATACTGGACGAGTAAGCGATGGCCGGTGATCATTAGCCGGCTTGTCGTGAGGAATTAGCCTTTTTTTTCTAGATATAGGTGTTTTATGTAAGCAGCCGTTCCGTCCGCTGTTTTTGTTCGCCTCTCAGATTCTTGATGTGTTCTTGTAGCATTACAATTGATCGTTTTATAGTTTTTCAATTTCCCATTGATTAGAAAACACATTGCGCATTTCTTTTTGTTGCAAAGTAGAAACGTTTATAGAAAACAGGATTACTTAGGAAGGGATAAGGGAAGGCTTTGGCAATCCTTACTCACTTACTGAGATACAACAGCATACATGCTGTTATTTCATGGTGGTCATTTGTAGGTGGATGGTTACTGCGACCAGACGGCTATTATCCATTGGCTATTGCCACAGGTACTTCAAAGGATAAAACAGACGGAAGGAGAAGACAGTGTCTTTATTTTATAATATCTATATATAAGCCATAAATAACACCGTGAGCGCTCATTAAAGTAACTTATTAAATTACCTGCTTAAATTGAGAATTATTGAAAATATGTTTTAAACATGTTTTGCCATACGAAGATGGTGGACAAATTTGTTGTAGGTACAGGTTGTGACCACATGCCGTAAATATCCTCTATTATCGAAGTCATAATAATCTTGGGCTTACAAGACATAGTTTGACCTTAAAAAGAGTTTTTTTTTTTGTAAGGACTTCAAAGAGGCTTATGGTAGGTCCTTGAGTTAACTAATTATTTAATTTAATTTAAAAAAAAGCTCTAGTGACAGAATCCCCTAAATGACTGCTAATCGAGTATGTCCTGACAGTAAGCATCTATGCGATATTTTATTTTTATTTTTATTTAATAAGGTACACAAAACAGGACACTGACAATAACATTGAATGGATAGAAATTACATAGAAGTGAACTAGACAGAGGCCCTAAACATGTGTACACAGCATGTCAAAGATCAAGATAAAAACAAAATTGCTTCCATATAGGTACAAAACACACTTTCAATAACCTCTTACAATTTATAGTGGTGTAGTCCTTATTTACATAGGTCACAGTCACGCCAGGGTAATCCCATTCCATTTTTTTTTGTTCACATGCTAAACCGTTTCTGTGTAAGTAGGTAAATTATGTGTAGACAAAACCTTTTTATCGTGTAATTGACAATAATAATTGTGTTAAGATAAATGCTACAATTCTCAAAGTAGACGACCGTGGGAGCGTACCGTATTCAAATCGCTAGAGAAAAATAATCGGAAAAACTTTCCAGTTTTTCCGGTAATGTAAGAAGATTGGCTGCGATTTAAATGATTCCGATGGAACGTGATTAGAATAATTGCATTGCAAGTACGCGGCGTATATTCAAATGAGTCTTTGTCATTTTTAGTAAGCTTCAATCATATGCAACTATCTAACAACAAAGACTTGCAATGCAACTTTTCAAGTATAAATTTCGCAATCTTTTTGGCATATTGCTAACCGTGAACGAAAACTTATTACCTTCTGCTTCTGAGCAGATAGCTCTTTGAATTTAAGCAGTAGGAAAAGTAAATAAATAATTAATAAGATAATCATTTAGACTTCGTCTTAAATTGACACAAAGGCGATGATGAACAATTTGTTTTACTTATTTAATTACCTAATATTAATTCATTTAGACGGTAAATTAATCTAAATTAATCATCAGATCCATGTAATAAAAAAACCCGTCTTTCCTGAAGATTACTTATGAGAATTTTTTTCATAAATAATTCTTGTTAATATTTTACACATTTTTTTATCAAAACTGTTGACAAGACGTGACATCTTTCGTTTTATATATATAAATTTATATATAAACAAATATTAACACCTCAACAGCATAACAAGTTTTTACATAAACCAGATTGAAAATATACAATAAACCAGGTACAAAGAAAAGAAAAATACATACATAAATATGGAAGCTAATTATGGGCATGACCTAGCCCATAACAGGCTTATTAAGCTGTCAACACTTATTAAAACTCATCATTTAGTGTTAAAACTTATATACCTAAACTTAGCTTCTTCAAACTTTAAACAAAATTAATAAATTTACTTAAATTTTCTTCCTCGCGAGTCTCCATAGTTTGCTTATTCTGTTCTTCTAGAGTACAGGTTACCACCATTGGAGAAATCACAACGTGACATTAGGTAGAGGAAATTATGCATTTTCTTAACAGGAAATAAGCAATACTTGCATGTTGCATTAGTCGTACGTATCAGTCTAATTTAGTTCGTTCATTTCAAATATGTATGTTGGCATTTCCTCTAACAGCATTATGTATCCACTACCTGTGAGATACCGCCTTCCGAGAACGATTTAGTTACAATGGTGCTGTAACATAACTCACTTAGTCATCGACGATACGAAATTGACCTTGCACGGTTAGAGATTGCGGATGAAATTTTGATCCGCAAACTCTAATTGTGCAAGGTTAAATAGCGACTTGCACTTGCGTTTTGCAATTTCAAAGTGATTATTAAAATTTGACATGTTTGGTCCAGTGGCTAGTACCTAATCGTAGCTGTTAACCAAACGTTCACGGGTTCGAATCCAGCTAGGTACAAATGTTCATGTCATAGATGTTTGTATTTATAATTTACACCTGAGTCATAGATGTTTGTATTTATAATTTATGTATGTATTTACAAAAAAAAGTAATCTATCTAGTATCAACTGTCTGGTATCCATAATACAAGCATTCGTTGCTTACTGTGGAACTAGATGGTGCTGTGTTGAATGTGTGAAGATATTTATTAAAAAATCTATTAAAAAAATTGTTCATAAATGGATGTTCTATTTAACAAAAAAATATCTTTTTAAAATATATATAATATTATTATTACTAGCTTATATCGAAGAGCGAAGGCTCCTGGCACAGGATTCCGCTTAAAAGGAGTCTTCAATCATGGTTATTGTAAAAACGTTTCTTTTTTATTATTTATTTACTTTATTTATAACATAATAAATTTACCATAAAGTCGGCTAACGTATGAGACAAGCTACGCCACATAAGTATACTGCAAGTGCAAGAGAAGGGTAAAGTAAAGGATAGGAAAATGGGATCTGGCATATCTTACTCACTCACTGAAACACAGTATGCCTGTTATTTTACAGGATATACTGTAAGGGCATGGTTATAATTCTGTAAGTTTGTTCGATAATTTGGGTAAATTTTTAGAATAAAATTCACATTCTTGAAAGTCGGATTTTCTTGGCAATTTAATTATAAAATATCAACTTTTCTCGAAAGATAATAGTAATAAGTCGATTTAACCTTATATTATTACCCAAAAATGACAAGAATAAGAGAATAAAATGATATATTCATAAAATAGTTTTACCATGAATAATAAAATATTTATATTATTGTTACAAACGAAGGTTATAAGTGTACATTATTTCAATAAGTTGTACTCTTCAACAAATATTGAAATATTCAAACATTGTACAAGAACTCAAATACAACAATCGGATATGACAGCATTGCCATAGAATAAGCGGATTTGCATAAACAATGAGTTAACGTTACATGGGGATTTTCACCGTCCAAACACAAATAGTTCCATGTAATCGTTACATATCAGGATGTTCGAAATAACCCCACAGATTGAATTCATTAAAAATTACGCGAACCATTTTAAAATTCCCTATGAAATACTCATTTTTTGCATATTCGCCATTGCTACAATCACACCGTTACATACTTTTCACCTTTTCAGGCATGATACTTAACAAACAGTAGCAGTTTTCTGTTTGTGCTTGAAAATTCCAGATTCTCTTACTTATCCGGCTTAACCGTATACATTTGCGGACATAAAAATTAGCCAGACACAAAATAACGCCTGTTTTAGCGACAACGTTATGGTTTCTACCCTTCGTTGTGTCCCTCCATCGACAAAATATCGATATATTACAGGAAAAAAATTTCTATAATTTACTTAATAATTATAATTAATACGTATAGCTTGCAAAAAAGAATCTACGCTTTGTCACAAAATTAATGTAATTGTAATGCGTTATTATAATGAATAATGTATACCATCGTAAGGATAAATAAAATTGTACTCGTATTATGATATAATATCTGGCTACGGTGTGATACGAACTCTAATACGTAATTAGCTCTTTTGTTCGTATTTGTAGTGAAGCGTGGTTATACGTAGCAATTATTGCTTAAACAATGCGCTCTGTCACGAGATGCGTGGACATACGAGTATATACCGTAGTCGTCAAGTGCAAAGTTCTTCGATAGCCTTTACTTAACATATCACTGGATAGTCTTTGGAAAATCTCTTAATTATATTAAATCACACGCTTAATTACCCTAAATCACTGGGCCACTGGACAATCTATTGTAAATGTTGTGGACTATTGATCTGATATATAAAAATAAAGTATAGATCAGCTCCATTTATATAAGTATGCAACTGATTAAATATTATATTTTACCTGTATTTTAAGGCAAAAAAAGGTTTTTTAATCAGAATGCATTGCATTCCTGAAAATCTTGTGTTATATGAAACGTCAACTATTCTCTGCAATTCATAAATTTAATTAAATAGCTTATAAAAAACAATGACTTCTATATAGGACAAGGCTAACGCTCCTAGTACGTGGCACCGACGCGCCGGTGTCAAAATCGGAAATTGGCACCAATGACTGGTGTTCATTCTTTGCGTAGAAAGATACGAAAATGCCTATTTACCAGTGATATGTCCAACCAACCAATGAGAACACTTTACAATAACAGAATACGCCAATAAGAAATAAAAATAAGTATTAAGATAGCAATGAAAATAAATTATGTAACTAGATGTGCAAATTAGAGGACCATTTTTTTGTCACTAGTAGTATGGTAAGGGCGCATCCTTTTGTTTAACATATCACTGATAAAAAATAAAATTTATATGAATTAATTTTATAATTGAAATTAATTAAATTACTTTTATTTAATAATTTTATAATTTCAAAAGAGATTCAAACCAAAAAATTGCAGAACTAGAAGATTTTTTTTTTATTAAAGATTAAATTAATTATTCCAGTTTACCTTAATAATAAAAATATAACTCAAAAAATAATTTCGAGAAATATAAAACCTAGGGGACGCAATTATCTAACAACAAGGAAATAAAATCTTCATCTAAGTTATATTACATACACAGTAGCTTGGGCGGGTATAGCCAGTATAAACTAAATAGTATAACATAAACTGTGAGACAAGAAGGCTTCAGGAGTATAGCGCACGTAATTATAGGATGAGACATTATATAAATATAACAATGCATTTGTGGTTTTCTATATACCTAATTAAATAGAGTGCTCACTTATGGAAATTATGCAATATTAAGTTATTTGTCATGGAAATATTATATTTCATTTATTTATAATAAATTCCACGGTTTTATTTAAACAAATTATCCTCTATTCTTCAAATTTGTCCGGTATTACTCACAATTATTACGTGTTTGGATTACGACACTTCCGGACGTGTCTATAGAAAAGCGCTGTCACAATTTGGACAATGATTATCAATTATGATATGACAAGGATTCGCCAAAAATTTGTATTATTTTGTATTATTAAATAAGAGTGAATAAGTAAAAATTAAGCTGTACAAACTAAAAAATAAAAATTTAAATGTCTAGATACGTAACTTGTTTATTTAATAGATAAAAAAAATAAACAAACTGTTGAAAATTAATTTACTGGAAAAGTGTATCTTGAGCTTTATACTTCTAATAATATTAAATAATTATAGATAAATCAATTTAGTAATTTTAAAATGAAATATTCTTACGTTATATATGATGTCTATTTCATTTTCGCTTTTAAAATAATAAATTTATTTGCTTAGCTAGTTAGTCACAATACTAGGTAAAAATTGGCAAGATTTATATATATATAATTACTTACCTAGTTTATATTTTTAATATAAGATCTCTTATAAGATTTTATATAAATTGGCACGATTTAGTTTGTCTGTTTCTCCGCTACCTTCTTATAAACCGCCCAACGGTTATTGATGCCGTTCTTGCTATTGGAAAAACCGCTAAACGAAAATGGTTTAAATTGCAGAAAAAATGCGTTCGTCCAGAAAATCAAAGACGAGTCGCTAGTATACTATAAACTTCATTTCTGCATCTTGAGGTTAAGCATAATATTTGGAACGAATTTAAACAAAATTTATAACGAGCAATTCGGCCTTAGTTTTTTTTTTTTGTTTTTAACAAATAATCAAAAGCTCTTTTTGGGCTTCGCGTACGACTTGAAACCACTGGTGTGAAATTACAAAATTGCGTAATAGGCGAAGGATTTATCCCGAGCAACCAATCAAATTGTACTATTTTGGAAATGAGGTTGATGGGCGGATTGGCGGAGGCGGGATGAAGTTACGCAACACCTACAAAATACTCAATTTGCAATGATTCTCTGACATGCACCAGGCGCAATGTTTTTTTTTTAATTTTCGGTACAAATTTTTCAGCGAAAATTTAGTTTTTTAGAATCAGCTAGAACTAATTCTAAATCCACTTTAGAACTACAGTAAGTAGAAACTTCTTTTTCTTCTTTTTCGCATCTACAATATAATATTAATATTATAAAGAAACATTTAATTATTTTCAATATTGTTAAGTGATTTTAAAATCATTCAGTTAAAATTGCAGGTAACTGTTACTCTCCGCAAAAACTTTTAATTTTAATTTAATTTATAAAAGTTAATATTTTCGCAGAAATTTTCTGTTTGGTATTCGCACATCATGTAAAAAAAACTACTCTCCCCTCAGTAACTGCTGAAAACTACTAATCCCCAGTTCAGTATAGGTAACAATAAGTTTTAGCTTAGATCTTTTATTTCATTTTATAAAATATAATAAAAATTTGAGATATTTTGAGTAAAACTCTCATTTAAAAAGTAAATAAAACAGTTTAATTATTGTTAGAAAGTAGGTCTAAATTTCAGATGCGGCGAAAAAAAAATCAGGTAATAAAGAAAAATGCTATTTTTTTAGTTAAAAATGATATGATAACATGATATCAATTTATGTCATAATAGTTTATATCTATTGGTTCTGTATTATAAAAGATTCGTGCTGAGGACATTAAATTGCTTAAAAAAAACTAACTTATACATTGTGTATATAAATACATCACTCTTAAAAAAGATTACTTAAAGAAGAAGATTCTATATTATTATACAATTCTAAAAACATAAATGCCACAATCACCATATTACTAAGTGAGGACGAAAATCAAACACATAGTATCCTAGAGACATTTCACTGGAACAGCGTACGACACTGGTAGACAAATAAAAATTTTCACACAATCACCTACAGGATCCTGTTCGGTAACATATGGTATTTATTTGGACAAGCGATTGCGTTAGAGCATGTGCTTTACTTACGTGATAACCGCGAGCGACGTCGTATCCGTGACGCAATAGACCCTGTTAATGCAAACAATTCGTTTTTTGCACCCTTTATCACGGGAGCGGCCGACCGGCTACATAAAGCCGTAGAAAACGTTCAGGACACACATTATTCGTAACGCGGCAAAACAGAACGCATTATCCGCCCGTGAGTCCGCCTCCTGCATTACTACGATCGCGATCCTCGGACGATAACGATTCCATTTTTAAAAAGTTTACGTTCCAAATTTGAATTTTTGTGCGCGACTATTTTTTTTTTGCACTGTGGCTCTGTGTGACAATACCAAAGATATATTGATCTGTGATAAACTTTAAAAAAAATGGAAATAAATATTTGTGAGTGCAACTGTGTTTGTTCATCGCAGATGAAAAGAATGAGGACTAACTCAAACGGTAAGTGAATTATCCGTTTAATCTTAAACAATTAAAGATACCTTAGTATGAATATCTCATAAGATAATAAAGTGAATGGCATTAAATGATGTAATGTAATCATAAAGCGATAAGAATGATAACTTATCAATTTATCGGTTTTGGCATTACTTATGTATATAATATTGACCCGAATAATTAATAAAAAAAATATGTTGCAACTTTCGATAGTATGATTCATAAAATATTGATTAAGAATCAATTTTTATAAAAAAATAAATAAATACTAAATTATACTAAAATATATATAACGTGTGAGATATTAAGAATATAATAAGTTTTAGCAACTTTCTTTCATTAGCGTCTTTGTAACGTAGTCTTTTTTTAGATATTTTCACACCATTAATATTCAAATGATATCTAAAGGCGATATTGTGATTGTGACTCATACAAGTAACATTCTCAATTCAAACCTACGCGATATTTTTAACCGTTTATGTTTCGTGTTTCAATTAACACTTCAAAAATAACTTTAATAAGGTTCTGTTTGTTTTTTAATTAATTAGGTCGAAGCCTTTGGTTGATAAATAAAAATAACCTCACGATAAGCTTTTCAAGCTTATTTTAGCTTGTAAAACATAAAACAAAGCTAAGATTAAAATAAGCTTGAACAACATTGACACGTTTTTAAATTCGTTATAGACGATGGTAACCTTAACATAAAATATTGATATTTATAAATTTATTTTAAATTTCGAAATTTTAAATATTATTGTATTAAAATAAAAATATAATTTATCTACATTTAAATATTTTTTATATAGACCGATTTTAATTCGGTTTTCAACATTAGAATATTTGTATATTTAAAAATTGCACCCCAGGCGAAGTGGAGAACGGGTCGCCAAGTATTTCATACATTTTAAAAACATAGTCACTATATTGAAATTAATTAATGTTTTAATAAGTAAACTCTGGTAAATATATGCGCACATATATTGGAGGTAAAAGCATTGAAATTGCTCACGGCAAGGGAATGATTTATATTGCGGCTCTTGAACAATGCCATTTCGCGTATTGGCTGTGTCTAGGCGGCCACAAGCGGATACCGGCACGGAAGCTAGTTTGTTTACGGTAAACGTAATTTTACACTTTGTTAAAGATGGTGTACCTACTACACTCTTGGATGGCTACATACTAAAGTAATCATTTAAGGTGCCCGACAAATCAATAGAGGCAATTCTGTAATATAAACTTTGTCTTACGTTTTTTGAATTTAAGAATTAAGTATAATATGTAAGGATTTGCAAAAAAAATTCCACCTGTGCGAAGCCGAAAGCAAACAGCTGTTATATAATTACATAAAAACTGATTTTGTAAAATGAATCATATTGTTCTAAATATGTTAAACATTGCAAGTTTTTCTGAAACGGTCTGGTAGAAAATTTATTCGAGACCCAAAATACCCTGAAATTATTTTTCCAATTTTTGATTGAGACAAATTTTACAATCATTTTATTTTTAGAAAACTGTTTTACTTTTAAACCCCCAATTGAAATAAATATATACGCTTACTTAGTCAGGGATGAGTAATAGTGATCTGACACCGTTTTTGTAGGCTTTCGGCCACTTTCCGCCGCCCACGAAAACTTCGCAAAAATTCGGGAAAGCCGTGACTCACCGATGACATGGCAGGAAAAGCCGACACTTTAATTTCACTACTATACAACAGCAAAAAACATCTAATTAACGAAAGCCGTGTTATTATGTCACTAGTTACGAGCGAAATGCTGGGAATCTCCTTCGTTTAACGAGGAAAAATGCGATTGTACTCAAGGTAGTTGTTACTCGATAAATTTGTGATACAGCCATATCGGGGTTAATTGCCTACACCAGAAATCAGCTCTTTTTCAGTTTATCATTGTGATTAAAAATGAAATTTCACAGATAATTTGTATTGTGTAAATAATACAGCAGATATATTTACATTAAATTATTAAATTAAATAAGGTCGTTGTCCGCTTCTGTCTATTTCTCCAATAACCTCTATTCTAAGCCATTCAAATAGATTTAGATTCAGTTTATGACCTATAAACGAGGAAGGTTTATATGTATATGTAGGTATATGTAATTTGCAGAAAAAATGTATCCGTGCCAAGCCGGAGCTTATACGCTAGTTTCTCAGTAACAATACAGTTATATATTTTTTAATTACTACAGTTTTCGTAACAAAATAACATAGGTTTTGTTAATAGTTTTTTTTTTTCAAAATTGTGAAAAATATCTACTTACAATTTTTAATTTTCATAACCATAATTATGCTGAATCCTCTATTTTTAAAAGTTTCACACGCCCCCGTACTGTGTTCATAAACTTCTTGGTATTAATTGGTCACTCTAGATGTTAGAAATGAATAATAATATTAATTAAAACTATAAAAAAATGTAAGTAAGTAATTTAATCTAAATGAAAGTTCGACCTCCCACGCGACAGTTTTAACGGCTTCCAAACAAAATATGTACTCGTAAGTATAACAAATACAATAATCGAACAAAAATAAAATAAATGCGACATGCGAGAAGTATTATTAATCACGAACATAATAATCTCCTATTGACACTATCAATAAGCGAGCCGCGTACAATGGCATCGCCTTGTTAACCACGGAACAAAAAAAAATGTGTCAATGTAAACAGACGATGCTCGTTCAAATATTTAGTACGGTGGACCACATACAAGAAAATGTCAAACCAGACTTGGACAGCAGATAGCCAGTGCATAATTTGTACTATGAAGTTTCGGTAGTATTAGTTGTTCTGTGGTATCTTGGGAGCGTATCTTGAACGAATATTTCCATGTCGACTTGTCTGTACGTAGGTGAATTGGAAGATTCGTGTCACAGCCGCTCCTTTCCCAGGCTTACAGTAACTTTTTTTTTTAAATCAGTTTGCTTTCGTTTTTAGTTGTGTTTTGCATGATGTTTGTCAATGTGTCAACCGCATGGAAAGACAGTGGACATTGACACTAAAGAAAACGAAAGTCATGATTTCTGTTGCAACAAATATAAACTAAAAACAGTCTTAAACCTTCTCCTCGCTTAAATGATTTTATATGTAAACTAATTTATTTATAATCTATAGATTTATCAATTTTTATACTTTATTATATCTTTATACTATATATCTTTATATTATATATCTTTATATTATATATTTTATATTATATTATTTTTATTATATTTTATATCTTGACGCTCAAATGATTACAAACTTACAAAAATCTTATCAACAATTGTTCATATATTTAGGTAATTTCATATCTATTTTATCTCTCGAAAATGTTTAGGCCCGTCGTATTTGCATCCAGGCGGGCGCCTAGCGCAACGGTCCTAAGCAAGGACCTTTTCAAACGTTCCTATCCGCTCGTATTAGCCACACTATGGTAATACGAGCGGATAAGAGCTAAAACTTGGTAGATGAACATTTACATTTACGATTCTATAACGCCATTTCGCGATTCCTTGAAGTAAAAAATCGCGAAATTGCGTTACAGAATCAGAGTGAAACTTATACGGCTACAAATTACGACCTTGATATGACTCTTATCGAGCGTCATTTACGCGTGATAAGTCATTTTACTTTAAAAAATGCGAATTTTCCGGAAGTTTCTTGAAAAAATTATTACAGTTGTGGGCGATAAAGATTGCACATCGACTTTTAGAGAGAGCCGAAACTAGCCGATCATCTCTCTCTAAAAGTGGATGTGCAATCTTTATCGCCTACAATTATACTGATTATGTTTGATAATAAAAATTATCAAATATTTACACTTCATTGCTTCTTTACGTTGTCCTGTGTAGGTAAATCACGTAACACGTGGTGCTATTTAGTATCGCCGCGACTAACGCGACGCGACGCGAGAACGTCCGATAAAAAGTTTAGGATATAGACTCATCGATGATTCACCGTCGTGCTCTAACCGAATAATTGCTCGCTTGCACAAGATGTGGAAAGCGAATGGTGAGGAGATGACACCATTTAAAAAAATATATAATTGACGTCCACTCATTAACAAATATAATCTGAATATTTTAAGGAAAACTAAAATACTAACACGTAGGCACCTACTCATTGTATTTCCTGTGTTAAATATGTAATGTTTTAAACTAGGAATTACTTATGACGCAAGTTATAAATAGCGTTATTCAATGGTTAGGTACATTAAATTTTTCAAATATATTTCGTCATGTATTTTTGACTGAAGTTATAATTTTTTTATAAGTATTATTTAAAAATTAATGTCAGAAAAAGCTGCGAAACATAAAATTGATAAACATTAAATTTAAAATAAGATTAAATTAAACGAGAAGTAAATATAAATATGTTACGTGTGCTTACTTACGAAATGCAAGCGAACTTAATCTTCACCTATAGCTGAGATCGAGATAGCTTAAGAGTTAAGAGTTAACTTGCAATTTTCTAACAAACATCACCATAAACTTTTTCATTTATAAATGTAAATTTAAGAAATACTTATAAAGTATTTTGTCACATTAATAACCAAGCATTAAAGAAAAAAAAATTGAAAAAAAAAAATTAAAAAATGTGAAACGTATGACGTCTCCGTAAGGGTCGAAGTTCGCTGTCCGCGGTTCGGGTAAGGGTTTTCGCAGTGTTTGACCGGCTATTTCATATACGGTGCCGCATTTCGGTATCCCATTCAACGCTTGAAAGCCTGATCGAGCGCCGGTGCCGCACACTCGCCTCTCGTACTACTATCGCGGCGCACGCACTAGTGCCGAACATACATACATTAATTCGAGTGCGAACTTTAAATATAAATTTTGAATAAGTCATAATGTACCGAACTGAGCTCCGTATACCCGCGAGTGTTGTTTTTCAGTGATATTTTCCTAAAGCCCTTTCCGTCGTTTGCGAAAATAACAAATGAAATGGACTTGCCCAAAGGAGCTACATCAATGCATTGTTCATGGATGTCTTTTTAACTGGTGTGTGTCTTTTTTTAAATTATTTTTAAATATTTTATTTAAAAAAAATGTAAGGAGTTATATTCGAGTGATATGTGTGGGTAGATAGATACATGTAACTTTTAAATTGTCTTAATTTGCATAACGTAAGTACTGTGCTTAACGTAAGTATCATTAAATGTGTGTTGGTATTTTTGTTTGATTTAAAAATATGATAAAATATATGATAAATTAATAATATTAGTAATTAAATACAGTAATAATTATAGTGATAAAAAATGATTTGCAAGAAATATTAATCAAAATTAATAAGAAGCCTTCAACGGGACCGTTGTCGGCGAATTTGTTTTAAATTTGTTTTGGTTTTGGACAATACTAATTGAGAAGATACGTGCACATAATATAATTAAGATGATTCGTGTGGGAATGAACAACATTCGTCCGTCGGCAATCTGTCAAAGAGATTTTTCGCTGAAATCTCAACTATGTCATTGTATACCAAATTCGTAGCACACGATGGATGCCCGATTTTTTTGTCAACAATTATAATCGAATTTGCTTTAATTAATTTGTTACAAATTTAGTTGCAAGGGACATTTTAAAAGCAATGGTTAAACTTTTTTTGAATAAAATTTCTTATAAAGTTTTTTTTTGTATTTCTCTTATTGCTGATGTCCTAACAGGACATTTATTTATTATTATTATAACTATATATTAATACTATTTTTGCTTTGCTTGTACGGACGCGATTTTTTTCTGCAAAAAAAACGTATTAAAATATGTTGAGCGGTTTAGAATTAGTTAGCGGAAAAACAGACTTCACTTTATAATATGGACTAACAAACAAAGTCATTATAAACTGGACAACCTCTCTTGAGAGATAAGCTCATTGTAAATTTCATAAAATCAAGCACAGGTGTCAGATGTTCGTATTTAATAATTTAATTAAATATTTTCAATTTTACGTTTACTCATATATTACAAATTTAGGAAGTAGTATATAATGGCGGATGTTTTTATGAGTATATATTTTTTTACATTATATTACCTCCCATTTGGCTGGGCATAGGCTTTTCTGTGTGAGAAGAGGCTAGAAAACACACAGAAAGAGCAGACCCTGCCTGATTTTGAGCTTGCATTTACTGTAACTGCAACCAACCTTACAACCTACAATCTCACTGAACAATATATCGCTGCTTAAAAACTAACGGGCCACAAATCAAAATTACACTTTTTACAGGAGAGCAAATCGAAAAAAAAAAAAATTATTTTTGTCTATTTTTTTCTTATTAGATATATGTCAAATATATACATACATCGTTAGAAGCGTATTTTTAAGTAGCATTAAATGTTTTAAGTACTTTTATAATAAACTGAATACTAGAAGAGATATAAGCATATAAGTTACTTCTAAATTTAAAAAAATGATCAAAATATACTAAATATGGAATAAAACAACCATAACTCTTTTTGCAACATACAATTTATGAAGGATTGTGATTGTATTTTTGCAATTTTTTTTTTTTTTGGATTTTTTGTTTTATGGCCCTTTATTTTTTAGCAGCGATATAACAGTAATATAATATTGACTTTTTAACCGACCCTATCGGGATTCGAATCTTATCCCGTGTCAGGAAGGAAGTATATTGTGTGCTACCAATGCTCAAAATATAAATATAGGTTTATGCTATGATTTGTATACGCTTAAATGCGACTAGTCTATTTGGAATTAAAGATTCATCTGTATGCAAACTCCCTTTGATACTTCTGTATTAGTAAGTCAGATGCGGAAAATCATCACGATCGCAAAACGTCAGAAACGGGAAAACCACATTTATTTAGAGGTGTTAATATAATCACAATTCGTTTTTCGCGGTATTATGGGCGCGCGTAATCATTGTTTGATCCCTTTAATGCATTCGACATACACATTAAATACGGTCGTGATTGTCCATAGCTTAAAAAAATAGCGAACTGAACACAGCGTCTAATAGCAGAGTATACAACCGATGCGTGTATTTTATTTTGGACTATGTGTCTGGTTTGCTTAACACACATTTGTTTGACAACGACACGAATTGACCTAATGATTCACTGACCATAAAGTACACTTTATCCTCATTTGACATAACACTGTGAAGTTCACTGAAACGGGACAATGTCAAGCCCACTAAAGTCTCATTCATATTTAATTCAAAATGCTATCTGAATGTATTATAAATGTTTTGTTTTATTCAATTATTTAACATAAATCTGAATGTGATTACGACGGCTTTTACTTTAAGGTAAAGTAATCTTGAAAAAAGCGCTTAAACATATATGGCAGTTTTTTAAAAAATAACAAGATCTTTAAAAAATTAAAAATACTACATATTTTATCATATTTTAGATAAATTGTATAACAGAAAAAGGAACAAATTTATTCGATAATTCGTACTAAAACTTTTAAAAGCTACGAGCTTTTCCCAAAGCCAAGAGCTTTTCCAAATTATTTTATACCAAATTACATTAAAATCTACACATTCTTAACGTTATACACATAATATATCGAGAATTATAAAAATTAAATAAATGAGAAAGAAACCAAAATTAAAAAATAATATGATTTATCCAAATTGCGCCTTGATATTATTTATTTATTTTCTATTCCTGACCTAATTTGCGAAAAATTTAATCTATTTAGTTGACTATCGTTATCGGTCAAGTATGTAGGTATATAGATAACATGTCAGCACATGTTTTAATTATGACGCAATAATTCGTATCTGTGGTGTCTGGGTGGCACTGGCTCTGTAGTTTCACTGTATATCCGGCAAGACACGCGTCCACTCTCCAAGGTACATTATTATACTTCCAGTCTCTCCCGGCTCCGGCCCACGCAACGCTCCAGTGTGACCACCATTCAGTGTGTCCAACATTCGGTGTTGCCCCCATCGGTGTTGTCACCGTCGGTGTGGCCATCATATACAATGAACGCGAGATAGTGTATATAACTATGATTTAGTTTATCTATGCACATACACTACATCCCTTCCTTATCAAAAGTTTTATTAATCATTTAATATAATTTTGCATCTCCTTGTCAACAATCGTTAAAACTCGATGATTTCATTTCTTGTCAGTATTTTTCCTGGATTACGCAGACCTTGTCAAATTTTTGATTTGTCACATTACACTCCCGTCAAATCCCTTGATTCGTCAATTTAGAGATTGATCAAAACCTTCCTTCCTCCTTCTCCTTCTTCTTCTTTCTTATTCTGCTTCTTTTTCTTCTTCTTTTTTTCCTAACCAACAGTACCTTTGTACCAGGTATTTCCATTTTAATGGAGGTTACCTTTTCAACCAACGCACCGTTGTACCAAGTGGGTAATTCCATGGTAACTCATGTTACATTTTTACTTCCCTATTGAAACTAACAAAGCTAGCATACCATATTTATAATTATATCCACTACCCCCTAAATGGAAATTTCATTGTTATAAAGCATAAAATGTGGGTCTCGTTTTATTTAGAATTTTCTAGGTTTAATTTTTTTTTTTTTTTTTAGTTTCAATAAAGTTTTTGGTAACTTACGTTACCTTTGGCGACCTTAGCTTTTAGGCTAATATGTATCCATTAAAAATTCAGTTCCGTTTAAATTAATTAAGAATATTAAAAATCAAATCCGTTTTTTATTAAATGTCTTACTTATGAGATCATTAGCAAAATTAATGGTTTTAGAAACACGCATTTTTTTAGAGAATCAAATAATGGTCACTCATGTTACATGGATTTACCCAGGTATTTCCAATGTACCTCCAAATTCAATTAATATCTGTGCCAATTTTATGGTAGCCAATGCCTCCAATTTAATGATAACCAATGCCTCCAATTTAATGGTAGCCTCCACCAATCTAATGGCAGCCTCCACCAATTTAATGGCAGCCTCCACCAATTTAATGGCAGCATCCACCAATTTAATGGCAGCATCCACCAATTTAATGGCAGCACCCACCAATTTAATGGCAGCATCCACCAATTTAATGGCAGCATCCACCAATTTAATGGCAGCACCCACCAATTTAATGGCAGCATCCACCAATTTAATGGCAGCACCCACCAATTTAATGGCAGCATCCACCAATTTAATGGCAGCACCCACCAATTTAATGGCAGCATCCACCAATTTAATGGCAGCACCCACCAATTTAATGGCAGCACCCACCAATTTAATGGCAGCATCCACCAATTTAATGGCAGCACCCACCAATTTAATGGCAGCATCCACCAATTTAATGGCAGCATCCACCAATTTAATGGCAGCACCCACCAATTTAATGGCAGCATCCACCAATTTAATGGCAGCACCCACCAATTTAATGGCAGCATCCACCAATTTAATGGCAGCACCCACCAATTTAATGGCAGCATCCACCAATTTAATGGCAGCCTCCACCAATTTAATGGCGGCGTCCACCAATTTAATGGTAGCATCCATCAATTTTAGGCATTGGCCATTCCGTACCATCAACCAAGGCATTGGCTAATCCGTACCATCAACTTCGTTTTACTATACGATATTTGTTTTCGTTTCAATTTAGGTCAACACTAATCATTCACTCTTTTAAAGGTACATTGGTATAAACTTCTATTTGCAATTTAATGCAAAACTCGGTATTCCGCAATTGGATGATTTAATTTCACGCAATTAAATGCGCTAACTCTACGTCACGCATTGAGTGCAAACAGACGATATTCCGCAATTTAATGCAGTGGCTTCTCTCTCGCAATTTAATGCATAAAACCACAGTATTCCGCAATTCCATGCAGTAACAAACGCAATAGTTTATAGCGATCAAACAAGTATACAATAACAATAAGTAGCCGACGATAACTAACAAGTAGATGATACATTAATTACTTAATTTGTAACAAATCTAACGATTTATTATAATATTGAATTTAACTCGAAGGATGTTTAACATTTCTATATTGCATATACACACCTCGTAACCAAATACGTTGTATGGATTGTCTTCAACTTCATTAAATGGGCGTTACCAGTCACACGTATACTTTTCATGTCTGACATACCTATGTGGCATCGTATCGTGTACTTACAGGATTCACCTGTACCGAATTACATTATGAAGTTTTTACCGTCCCCTGTTCCGGGACTACCAGACATCTTCTGGTAAAATCGCAACAACACAGACGTCTCGTGTTCTCGTTTGTTAACATCATTACTTGACAGAGCAACATTACTTGATACAATAAAATGATCCAACATAACGAAAATCACTCATGAAGCTCAACAATATTTACACAGACGTCTCGTGTTCTCGTTTGCTAACATCATTACCTGATAGAGCAACATTACTTGATACAATAAAATGATCTAACATAACGAAAATCACTCATGAAGCTCAACAATATGTACGCTTTTTGTGTATATATTTATTGTAATTAGAATAATATATACATATATCCAATTTTAAACCAAACGGGGATCGAACCTGGACCCTTGTATAATAGTTCAGAAACAATAATTTTAAATATAACTTGTATTCGATAATTGTATGACATTCATTAAATCATGAATGACCCGCCGCGTATATAAATTATTAGAAGAATTACTGATCGCTAGTCCTATCCGCATACCGCCGTCGTTTGTCGGTTGAGTATGTGGACATACCACACTACCCATGTACAACCATATTCAGCAAATAAATTATTTCGAATCCGAATTTAAAATTTGAATTGAAAACTTTTCTATTAGCCTGAGACTGAACTTGTAAATAGCACAATGGCCCTCTGTGGCATTTCACAAAAGCAAAATACTGTAAGTCACTATTATGGAAGTAGCTACAATACACCATAATTCCTCTCTCTTTTCCAGAGATGTGTCCGCTCTTTAGCCAACACCCAGCTGTGATCTTCACGGCATTTAAGTACGTCACAAGCTCGCGAATTGTTTAACAGCGTAAACAGCCTACTATAATTTAAAGGCTAGTTTATTAATGTGTGATCCCACTGTATTTTGTAATCGACATTTATACTTAAGGTGATACAAGTCAGCCTTTCCTCCATACAGACGTAGAAAGATTATTACTCCGCTGTTTCATGTTTAATCTACAAAAGTAATCACGATACCGATTCATCCTGTCGCTAATTAGGTTCGTTTTCATACACTTTTTTTTTTCCTAGCATTTAAAATATATGATCTTTGAAAAATTTCATACTTTAACACAAGCCTCAATGTAATTTTGAGGGTGAATAGGCTCCAGTGTACAAAACTTCAAAACACTGAATTCAAACATTGATTTTCAAGTTCAAAGAACTTTACACGAAATAGATATAATGCGGTAGTTCCGTCAAAAAGAGTATACGTCCATACGTCTGTTTATGATTTTTTTCTGTGCTCATTTTTTTGATATGAAACATTGTGCATCTCACACGACCGCTCCTCCCGCACATTGCACTTCTAGCTACACGCACCGATGAGCTCGAATCGCCGATTAGTTTTGCCTTAAGACATGTAATCGACATTTCATTTGAACCAGCTATAAATCTTTCTGTCTTTCTACAAAAACATCAAACACACTTTAAACAGACCTTGAACACGTTTAAATAAACTTTACTACAAAAAGTGTCTAGGCATATTTTTGGGTTAGACAATGTCTGAGCATTATTTGAATTTATACCCCGCCAGACGCCAGATGGTAACTACGAGAATCTAACCAGTTAGCGGCCTCTCTTTTCTGGACGTGCTCTGTCAACTTGAAATCGTCTGCGCAATATTTTTGATAATTTACAAATACGATTCAATTATGCGCAATGTTTTTTGGTATAACAAACATTTATAAATAATCTAACGTATTTGTTGTAATTTAGGCTTTATTCCAATTTTTTAATTTGTTTATGTCATTACTGTAGTCTGTATAATAGCTTGTGGAACCGAAAATTCATCTTTATACGCCTATCAGATCTGCGTAAAATGAAAAACGACATGAATGAATGAATGCCATTTCACGCACTTCAACACTGTCCACAAAACAAACATAAAGAAGGTTTGTGGTAACAATGTTACTAAACTATGTTTAAATAGTTATACATTGTCTAGGTTAAAACAGTGCTATTTAATCTTGTAGACGGTCCCATTTACATGAACGTTATTATCAATTGACATAACATTTGGAAAAGTGAATTTAATACGAGATTACTTTATTTATCGATCAAATGATCAAATAATCGGACTTCTAAATTCTGTCCTAACTTTTCAATTTTTTTTTTCTATCTTCAAATATAATTGTCCTGTAAACTTATTCTAGTCTCCACGGTACCCCTGAGGTGTAGGATTATAACAAAATATATTTAAATTTGTTGCTTATAACAAACACTATAAAAAGTATATTTTGGTAGGTAGATATTCTCTCTATTGCGCTACGCTTTAAAACAATGCATTTAAACAACTTGACGCACGGCTTACAATTCCTCAATTTCCCACTAGGATTCCTAGTCTTGTTTGAGGATGCCATGTACACACCTACGATACCCAGGCAAAGAAATAAACATCTAAAGTCGTCACCTAAATATCTGCTTAGACCAGGAATCGAACCCGGGACCAACTTATCTACTGCCCAATGATATCGTACCCTTACAATCTTTTACATACATACGTCCATGACTACAACCCACCTCTTGTACTGGTAACTACGTATATTTCAAAATTATTATTTTTATTTTTAACCCAATCTACTAATGAATCAATTAATTTCATTACATATTTAATGCTAAGTACCTATTAGTCCTGATACTTGCTCAAATCTGTATAACTGGAAGGTAGGTTCTAATTTTTTCTTTGCCAATAATATCACCAAACCAACCAAAGGTTAGCTCTATCATTTTAATAAATAAGGTACAGCTGGCCCCACGCTCTTATCATCATAATAAGTAACACTCTATTTACTTTAACGCAATTACAATTATTATAAACTGTGCGGTAGGTATTCTTTGTTTCGAGAATCTATTGTGTCCATGGCTATCCGCTACGTACTTATTTGTGTAAAACAAAAACTATTATTTTAACCACGCCATACCTTGGTCAAACTTGGAATATGTAAGGATAGCAAGGATACTACTGCATTAAAAAATTTATAATTTGTCATTTGCCTCGATAATTATTCTATTACACGACTAAAGCCCATTTTTTTTTTCGGCAGGTAGTGAAAGAAATCTTATGAAACCCTTTTCATATTACTTACGACAAATTATCTAATGAAACGATTTATAATATAACAACTGATTTAAACAAGAACACATTGATTTCAAATCAGTTGACTTTTAAAATGAACTTTTTTAGGACATTCAATATAAAGTGTTTTACTTAGCTCCCTCCTCTTTCCTTTTTTTTGAAGTTTGGAGTTTATCCTCGTCGCCATTTGTGGTGTCTGGGTGGCACTGGCTCTGTAGTTTCACTGTATATCCGGCAAGACACGCGTCCACTCTCCAAGGTACATTATTATACTTCCAGTCTCTCCCGGCTCCGGCCCACGCAACGCTCCAGTGTGACCACCATTCAGTGTGTCCAACATTCGGTGTTGCCCCCATCGGTGTTGTCACCGTCGGTGTGGCCATCATATACAATGAACGCGAGATAGTGTATATAACTATGATTTAGTTTATCTATGCACATACACTACAGTATCTCTAGGTAACTTCAAGAAACATTTTTTCCGACATGCCAAAACATGTTTTGTAACAATTACGGTTACGTGATGTCAATAACAATTAATTCATAGAAAATAATAAGAAAGTATGTAACACATTTTGAAATTGCACTGTATGTACAGTAATCGCTCACTTACAGTAGGTACAGTAGGTGTTCTCTGGTGTGATCTAGGAAATGGGCTGATGGTCTTCAAACGCCTGAACAGAACTGGAAATTTTGCTAAACAAGTACCAAACTTTCTACTGTTTAGTGCGCAATGTGAACAAAAGCTCTTCAAAGTTAGTATAGGTGTTGCATTTTAAAAGTTGGGAAACGTTCCGTCAGAATTGCAAGGCTTCGTTCGAACATAAAATACGTTTTATGACAGCGGCGCGAAACATCAAAAACCTTCAATAACATGAAAACATGGTGGACATTTTTGTGCAAATATATTGGCATTTGCACGGGCGTGGCATTTACCTACATCGGTTCTATACAATACTTCCAACACTAGGGATAATAAGAAAAATATTCTGTTGTGCCTTTTGCGTAAGCCCATTCCTGAATGCCTAATACCTAAAATTACTTTTTTATGAAAATATCGGCAGACAGGCTGAGTTTTATATATTTAATAATATACATATTTCCCGTAACTTAAACGTAACATCATCATCATCTCAGCCACAGGACGTCCACTGCTGGGCATACATAGGCCTTCTCCCTTATTTTCCAAAAGACCTTAGCTTGAGGCGTTTCAAACGTAATATTAGCCCCAAATTATACATAAAAATTTAAATAATCGTGATAGATATTTTCACGACGAAATTTAAAAAAAAAAATGATATTTTTGTGAATAATATACGATAAAAACAAAGTAATAGTTGGTACTATGTTTACACAAATGTTAAAAAAAACTATGAAAGCACAGAAGGCGGTTAGTTTAATAAAATTAGAATTTTGTTCCCAAGACGGTATTTTGTACGTGCATATTGAGTCGTTGAGAAAGCCAGAGATGAACAAACAGACAAGCATATAGTGCATACGCTGTTACAACAATATCAGATAATAAGGCAGCTTATTATTTTTTATGTGACCTCTTTGCTCCCAACACTAAAAGCGTGTGAACAGGCGTATACAAAAAAAAATAGTTATTTGAATGTTCTTAGATGTCTGTAACCCAACTGAAATTAAAATAAAACTAGCCTAACTAAAGTTTTAAAAATTTATTATAAATTAACAATATGACTATCGATTAACGATTTAAAACAGTGGTTAGGAAAATGAAATGTTAGCTATATCACAGTGGATTGATTTATATTAGTATATGGCTAGGAACGCATCGCTGGGAAGAATGCAAATATTTATTATATAATGCATTTAAGCATATCTATCGCCTTGGTTTAAGTTTGCATAAGAGATAATTCAAAAATATTTGTTAATATTTATAATCAAAGTTAAAGTTAATCAAAAATACTTAAGTTAATATTTAAAATTTTCCCAATAAAAGTGTCTTATGCCGAACCAAAGGAATTGCTTGTATGGGAGTTAGAATTAATGTGAAATATATGAGATTGCAAACTAAGAACGGCCATTCTATTGTTACAGGTTTCCCCAAAAAGCTTTTGGTGGCTGTATCTGTAGTAATAGTGCTATCGACGTGCCTAATGACGGCCGAAGGTCGCTACGTAGAACACAGGGTACGACACCACAGGCGGCAATCAGGAAACATAGCCCTCAAGCAAACCAAAGAACCAACTAGAAACCCACCTGATCACTATAAAACCTCGTTAAGAAAAATAATGAGGATATTAAAGAACACGAGAAGGTTTTTCAACCAGGACAAGAGGGTGCTGAATGAGGCGAAGGAGCATAGAGATGGCAATCCTAGCTGGTTGCCAAAAGTCAATTTTGTGGACATCCACGATCACAATTACTCTAGTACTAGGAATGGGTCGATTGCAAAAAGAAAAGTAAGTGTTTTATTCAAATATCAAATTTAAATTTATTTTATTGGATATTTTATTTCATACATTGATGAACCAACTCCAATCAAACAATGCCAATATATTTTCTGTCACAAAGAAAATTCATTATCGATAAAGAAAATTATTTACTTTATAATAATAATATATAAATAATTTAGTTAAATGCAAGTAAATCTATTCTTAGTAAATCTAAGTAAATAACGGCCCGCAACATGGGATCATACGAGTAATTAGTGACATCTATAGATAGCAATAAAAACGGTGATTGGTTGAACTTTTAAACCAAAACGCAAACGAAAACCCATTAAGAGAATCTTTCAATTTCCAACATAAATAATATATTAGCAACATTCGAAGTAATTTTGCGGAGTTACAAGCATAATTACAATGACGGTGGTCGTATGTACGACGCGGCTCGCCCGTGACTTTTTTGTTTTAAACTTAATGTTTTTACATTACTTTTTAATTTATTTTCGCTTTATTTAAGACAAAGATTCCCGCGCACATTAGCCCCGCTCGAGGCACACCGTTGCAACTTAAAATGAGGTTTTGCCAGACGAAATTACATGTGGCCGGCCTACCCCGCCACGTTTGTTTACTTCGGATCGTACTTAAGGGCAATAAATAGGAGTGCGGGACCTTAATTTCCAGTACCGCTTTTCGCTTAGAAATTGATGTAATTATGAACACTTGTGCTTGTGCCACCTCGATATGATCAACTTGCATTTCTTAACATCAACACTCAATCCTATCTTTGAGGACATTTTCTTTCTCATTTTAATGTTTCATATTCATAATTGCTTATCTATTTTAGTTTTGCGCGATATTTGTATGAACTTTTATTGTGAAGTAAGAATCTGTCATTGGTTTACTAAGGAATGATTTTAATTATACAAAATCAAAAAATATTTATCAGATAGTTTTATAAATTGATTAAAGTGCCAGAAGAAACCTCCCACAAGCAAACTTACATTAGCTTTTTATAATAAAAGTATAGATTTTTTAACGAATTGGTGGCCCTGATTCAATAGAAGCAAAACAAATAAGTTATGCAACGAATAAAATCTAATAAAAATTGCTTCGAGGGACCTTAGCTTACGGTGAAGTTATGGGACTCGTACAAACAAAGAAACCAGTTAAATGTTTCGAGGAAATTTGCATAGATGAATCGAGAGTGATTTTGAAATTCTCACGCGATTCGTAGCGCAGCATCCGAACTGAGATCTTGCGGCGGACATGGTTTATGGCCTTTTTTAAATATGTTAATTATTGCTTTTGATACAATGACTGTTCTTGCCGCCAAACTTTGGAAAAATTTGACGAAATCTTCATTGTTTGCAAGATTAGAATTCCGTTTTTTTTTCTTTCTATATAACAAATCTCATTATACGAAACTACTATGCTACTTGTGTAGTGTTCTAATAATAATTTATATGTGTTAGATATTTCTGGAAAAATAAGGGATTGAATTTGACCCTTTACTTGTGACCATTTTATCTCTTTAATGGCTCTAAAGAAACATGTCAATATTTTAAAAAACTATCAAGCTCCATTTCGAAACTGCGCCATCTATTGTCGAGAGTTTAAATTAGCGAATAACTACATAATACGTTTGGCCACATAATGTGTCATTATGCGAGTAACCCCAGGTACGTGAAATAAAAATATTTCTGAAGTTCACATTACTTAGTATGAAAATTAAATTTTCATATTCTGATTTTTTTATATTCTGAAGATGAATCTTTTATAAAAACAGTGCTAAAGTTGCTCGGCACAAAGCTTCTATCTGAAAGTTCTTTTGAGCTCTTTATGACAAAAACCTGTTTTGTATTTAGCATAAAACAATAATGATAAGTTAACACTGTAATAGAAAATGAATGCATTGAACGGAGTGTCAACTGTGAAATAATCATATTTACCGAACACACATCTGGACCGTGACTTTCTATAATGTATTCGTAATACATATACACTCACTAATTAGTGTACAAAAGTTAATGCGACACGAGACGATAAATGTGTGTGCTTACAGAGTGTCCGATGTCCGACGCACATAGCGTCTAGCACATCGTTGACAAAACCATTCTCCAACAATATATGTAGAATGCAAACGCCGAGTGACCGTAGGTGCACCATCAATAGTAATGACGCACTTGGACAGTTCATCAATGGATGGCCACTTAACTTCTTCAAATATTTGAGCATTGGGCGAAGGAAAGCGTTAGAATTCAAGTGATCTCAACATGTTCGGGTCTTAGTTGACTTATGAACAATTTAAAAATTAAATACGACACAAATGAAACGTTAAAACAGGGCGACGATCGTCGAAAGAATAATGTGGATTCATTGTGTAATTGAAACTTTTAAAAAATTTATATAAATTAGAGATGCCAGAGCCCATTTTCCTATTCTGTCCTAATTCTTTATACTTTATTAAAAAAATTTAATAGCACCTTGAACTTTGTCGTTGCTTGTATTTATAGGCGACAGTAGCCACTTACCATCTTGTGAGTTGGTATAAACAAAGCAGTAACCGATTATTGTAGTCTTATTGTATAAACGTTAAGAAAAGATTTGAGAATGACTCCAAGGCCCTAAATTCTTTAACTAGACTACTCTAGTTAACTTCTTTAACTAACTCAACAATCGGAATTTTCAAAAGTACTGTGTATAAATATTCCTATTGGGAAATTGTGGCGGAGGTCTATGTCCTGCAGTAGATGAGTTTGGGTGTGTATAGAACTTAAATTTTGCGTTTTATTTGGATTTCATTAATTACTTTGAGACTTAATATCCCTTTAAAGTCTTGAATAAGGGATTCAGAGAGCATGTCGAACGGAGATGTCGCGTCGTGCCTTAGCGGTCCCTCGAGCATTAGTGTTTGTCCAGTATTTATGATTTAACAAAACAACATGAAATGTTAAAAACACATTATTTGTCCGAGTGCGACGAATGTGGGCTTACGATTGTCGTGTAGTGCCGCGTTTGTCTCCAACACGTTTTGCAGGTTAACTCTTGCCGTTTAACGCAAATATACGGCTTATTGTCGGGGTTTCAGCTTTAATATTCCGCCACACCATATTTGTTAACCCCGACTCACCACGATTTTATTAACTCTTAAAACGACAATTCCACGGCCCAAGAATTCCATTAACAATAGGCGAGAAAACACTTCTAAATAGTTTCATTGCCGTAAAATATAAGCTGTTAATGTTAGGGTTGATTTTATTTTAACCAGCACTAACTAAATAAATAAATAATCAGAAACCACAATGGATGTGAACAGTAGAGAAAAATCTCAGTACCTAGACTTAAAAAGGTATTACATATTTACCATTAGTAGTAACTGGGGAAATTAAAATCTAAAATCGGAAAAACTTTGTAAATCCCTTTCTGTAAATAAATTGTTGAACAAAAAGACAATAATATAAAAAAAAAAAACAGAAAAGAATATTGTATAAGATGTACCTACTGAAAAAACACAAAATTTGGGATCAATATTGAAAGCGAATCATATTGCAAATCATGTTCTGTATTATAATCTAAACAGCACCCAAACATATACATGACTCATTAAAGAAAGGAAGCACCCGCGGTGACATACGATTCTACATAAACAAAACGCTCAATGGCGTCCGTCTGTCAGAGGTTACGATTAATTGGCCATTCCTGGAAGAATGACTGAACGCGAGCCAGATGAATTCATTCATAGATTCACAGTCATTTCAAATGTTATTAGTCACTGAAATAGTAATATTTTCCTTGTTAAATTAACGTAACGCATGAATAGTTAGCGGACGGTGACATAACTGGAACGGTCGTGAACCAGACTACCAATAATGTCAATGGGAAAATAAATGTTATTTTAAAGGAAAGGTTGTTGTTATTGATAGCGACATTTATTAGCTTTTCGTGAGAGACAATGTATTTGTTGTCTTGTATCCAATGATTAGAATAATCATAGTATAAGCTCAATCCTTTGAACATTTAAATCTCAGATATCAAATATCTTATCGATGTAGTTGAATGACAAATATTGAAAATGACATTTTTAAATAATTATTTATTTCATTTTCATTGATAAATTAAGCATTTCTTGTTCTCAAAAATAAAAAATAAAAAAATTAAGATTTAAAAAATCGTTCAAGAAAATGGAAAGTCTTTGTAAAGATTTTTACTTGTGATGTTCCTTTAAAACAAAACAAGAGGAGACATTTTTAAAAGTGCAGAGATCAGTTACAAACGGCGAGGCAAACCGGATCGTGGTATTTACATTACATACCTACATACTGCCTTTATGTCCATCATTGTTGTAAATATATATAAATAATAATGGTACGTAACATGTCGCAGGATATACGTTTTTTTGAATTAGGCCTCTTTAGGCCCTCTAAAAAAGGTTATTAGTTCCCTGTTAGTGCACATTAAAAATCTTAAAACACTGCGAATATCAAAAATATCTTCACCCTTTTAGATAAATGGATAAGATTTCCTATTGATACTGGTTGATAAATATTGAAAAAATAATTATAAAGGTCAAAAGTAATTATACTAGTATTTGTATAGAAAGACACAATAGAATTTTTTTTTTTTGATGAAATCAGTATGGCAAAATTTTATTTACATCATAAAATATTCTCACTGTTGCATATTAATATAAAACAGTGATTATTGTAAACAAGACAACGGTGAACATTACCGTAATGTTAGTTTTGATTAAAGACGTGACAGAATCGAACTATAATACAAATAAATCTCGATTGTAATCAAAACAGTTAATATAAGATATATTGGTAGCACTACAGACAATACAAGAGTGTAACTGTTAGTTGTAAATGCACTTAGTTATGCCCTAGTCAAGGTTGTTCATGTGACGAAGAAACCAGATATAACTTACGTCTATAGAGAATAACACAATTTATCAGTATAGTATCTATATCTATACATAAGTATAATAAAATAAAATCGCTGCCTCCGTCTGTTTCTACTCTAATTTCTTCTAAAGTATCCAACGGATTTTGACACGGTTTTTCACTATGGGAAAGAGCGATAAGCGAGGAAAATTTCTATATGTAATTTACATAAAAAAATTGGAACCGTGTGCGAAGCCTATGTTAGATATATCAAGTTTGAATATCACTATAGTCTGTAAATATACAATTTATAGAATGTTAGAATTTTCTCTTTAATATTCTGTTGTGGCGTTTTGTGACCCATACATTTTTTCATTTCCAACTTCGGTTACACCTCAAAGAATTTCCTCTTCAAGTTTCAAAGATTTACTGAGTACTTAGTTATTTTAATTATATAAAACTATTTCTATACAAGGAAAATTTCATGCTTATTCAATGTTATATATAACTTTCAAATTTTATTGTTTTTTCTGCATATTACTGAAGATTTATAATACATGAAAAGTATGCTTCAGCCTATCTACAATATCTTTTATTAGTATAATTAAACGTCAAAGTCTACTGACATAAATTTATCAAGAGATAATATTAATTGACCAAGTACATGGATAAAGGAGCTTGATGAAGTCACTGTTAACATCGATACAACTATGTCCTTAGCTTTGAGAAGTGACAATAACATCATTGAATAGTCACACCGATCACAATTACAGAATATGAGACCTCGACACAAATTACTCGCGCCGTAAAATATCCACGATATTAACGCAGTTACTTGCGTTTGGTGCTGTTTATACTTCAGTGTGTATGCAATGCATCGCATAAATCTTCGGAACCTTTAGAGCTTTGGCGTACGTTGAGACATTCATAGCAATTAGACACTAGATATGTAGGTACTTATGTGAGAACCTCTTTATTTTTCCTAAGGAATGTCTTGAAAACACTAAGCGCCTGTTTCACAAACGTCAAGTAGGCCAAACTGTCATTAAAAGTCACCGGTAACCGGGGATAATGGAGCTGATACACCTTTGTTTGTACGGTAAACGTCCCAAACATTAAATAGAAAATAATTTAAAAAAATCAGCTATCGAATGATGCAGTAAACCGAGTGCATAATTCAATATAACAGAAAATGATTCCTAAAAGTAACTAATCAACACTTTACATGTAGTTTGTGAAAGAGGCCCTGATTCTTTTAATTTCAAATAACTACCTCCAAGCGTCTTTTCATCAAACGATCCTTATTTTGATTTCCTTGGTCTACTAAACTTCATTTATTTAACCGTAATAGACATTTAATATAACATTTTTTTTCTTTTTGTTTCAGTTTTCGTACCTAATACCGAGATTATACAAATCACTCAGAGAATACAAAGTGATTCTGGAGCTTCTGCAAAACGTTACTATACACTATACGGACGGCAAGTTCTACGATTACACCGAAATGAGGAAGGACGTAATACAAAAGACTCTAAATAAATTAAATACTTTCTTATCAGAGGTGGTTGAGAGAATGGTCGAAGTTAATCTCCCCATACCTGACTTCAATGAGAGCCAAATAATGGATTTAGAGTCCTTTGACAGAGATGTCAACGCATCCGAATGCTTAAAACAGGATTACATCGCATTGAGGGGCTATGGGAATCTCCTGAACAATTGGAACTCAGAACTGAGATGTCCACGGGGTAAAGTCAAGGGGAAAATAAACGAGAGGTGCAGAGCGTACGAGGCGCAGCTAAAGAAAAAGAAAGATAGCAGAAGACCAAGAAAAGGGAGAAGAAATTAGCTTAGATAAGCCACTTTTTTATAAATTGACATAATTTAAACTCGCTTGGACTATATTTATTACTTTTCTCTAAGTAAACTTTTTAGCTTTTACTTATTTATTTATATTTTTGATCGCGAGGAAGCCATAAGTGGTTATCTGATACACTACGAGTCAGTTGAAATCTGTTTTGATGTAAAACTTTCTCGCGGTCATCTCCCTTGAACAACTATGAGCTCTCTTTAACTTGTGAGATGGAATTATAAAGTGCTTGACGAAACAGTTATTGTTAATTAAGTAATGGGTAATTTCTCTGTGATATTTAGTATTTTGTTAGACATTAATTTAATTTATTTAATTTAGATTTTAAGAATTTTTAATTAGTTCCTCTGTACTTAATGTAGATAGGTACCTATGCCGTTGACTAGTACTCTTTTTTTCTTTACCGAAGACAATACAATTATTTATTTTTCTCTTTTCATTATATTTATTTTCTTCTATTTATTTGAGCATTTTGATTTCATCTTACTTTTCATTCATCGTGAATCTGTTCTTTTTTATGTTTTTTTTTTCTTAGTTTACCTACTGATACCAGTGAACGTAATTTTTATGTGTAAAATACATGTAAAATGGCGTATGTCTTGCCAGTGTAGTCTTCTCGAAAGTATTATACGTTCATAAATTAATTTATTCAGTAAGTAATTTATGTAACGGTTTAGTTTTCTTAAGAAGGCATTAAGCCATTTTTAACCAAGAAAGACTTTTTAACTGAATTAGTAGATAATTTTGCTTATTTATAATTAATGTGTAATTTTTATGTATCGTTAGTTATTTAAAATAAACGAACTGATACCGTGTGGATTATTATTATTTTGATGTGTAAATAATTTGATTATTGTATTGTAATGTATATGAAATTTCATAAAGCAAGTATGAATTGCCTTAATAATTTTATGAAATAAATTTTGTTCATTTGCGTATATGTTCTTTTATTTGCACTCACAATATGTTAGACGACATTTATCCTACCTATAAATAATTAAATTAGAAGCAAGTACAGTCAGACACATAAATCTTTGATTGCGATTTTAAAAATTATTATAACACTTATATAAATTGTTTTGTAAAATAATATTTACCTGATCAGAGCTTTTTAAATTTACAATTTACTAGCTGGTGCCCGCGACTTCGTACGCGACCAATTTTTTTTACATACAAACCATTCCTGATTATCCCTTTATCCATAAGTGAAGACAGAATTAAAATTGGTCCAGCCATTTAGGAGGAGTTCAATGATATATACACGTACAGAAGAAATATATATACGTATAGGTAAAGATTATAAAAATAATAAAAAGTAAAAAATACAATCTAGTTATCTTAAAAATCATAAAAATTAAAAGTTGCTTTACAAAATAATATTATTGAATGAATAAATCTTTAATGCATATTAATAGACGAAGTCGTTGCATGTTAGACTGATTAAAATAAATGCATGTTTACATTTCAAACTATATATCTCGATAAAATAAGTGAATTAATTTGACTATAACATTTGCAATGTTCACACTGTAAGTACAGAACTATTCTAGTTAGGTACTTAGTATATTATAGGTAATAATAACTATAGTAGGTACTCGTTAAGTACTATTGAAATTCACTCTATGACTATAGTAATCAAATCATTTATAGGTAAATAGACCTCTGTTGGTCGAGTGGTTAAGGTATCGGCTCCATGACACAAGTATCTTAATTTAGAAGTGTTTTAAACTATAGAAACAATGAAAAAATAATTATTTCATTCTTGAGTTTTCTATACGTATACCACTTATTTCATTTATAAATATATTTTTTAAAATAGCTTATTTGTGAAAATAATTAAGATTTATTTAATAAAATCGTATTTAACAACAAAGTATTACATAAATAAATCGTAACTTTTGATTGTAAAAATGTAATAAAAATTGAAGATGCAAAACACTATTCATAAAGGGAGACTAAAAATATACCTAAATTGAAACTATATACTCAGCTTCTTGAAAGAAGGGATAATAGCGACATCTGTTGCCGAATAAGAAATTGTCTTCTAGTCAATGAAATATATTTCCAATTAGTTAAGCTA
This sequence comes from Synanthedon formicaeformis, assembly GCA_945859745.1. Taxonomy (NCBI): domain Eukaryota; kingdom Metazoa; phylum Arthropoda; class Insecta; order Lepidoptera; family Sesiidae; genus Synanthedon; species Synanthedon formicaeformis. Next base: position 3,336,280 of record OX243963.1, read on the forward strand.
TTGAACACTAGATGGCTATAGAGAAGCGTCTGTACATGCGCCATCTGTTGACTGTAGATATAGTCTTGTAACAAATTCAATTAGATTAGCCTTTGAACACTAGATGTCTATAGAAAAATGTCTGCACATACGTCATCTGTTGTAATTATATTGTAACTACTATAATGTGCTCCTAAAACTAGTACAAAATGATAACTTTTCCATACACCAGATGGCAGTAAAAGTCCTTAACAAGAAATGGCAACAAGAATTTATTATTTATCTTTTCGACACGGTCCATGGTGTGGATATAATAATCTGTGGCATTTACACTACATACGATACACAAACGTGGTAAAAACCATGTACGAACTAAAGTTAGACACAGAGGGCGACTTTTCATTGGTTTAGTGGCATTGGCCTTCAGAGAAAACATGGAAAAAACGTTAAGAGAAAAGTTTGTTATCGTTTCTGAGATAACGAAAAAAAACAATATTCCTAGCTAATGTAACACTATAATAATAATGCTATAGTAACGCTAAAAAAAGAAAATTGACTATGGTTGTAAAGTCAAATGTCACAATTTAACTGTCAGTAGTGTCAATGTCAACTGTGTGTACTCAGCTCGTAAAAAACTCGTTATTAACCTACATGTAAGTTCATTTAGCTACTAAACACCAGATGGCAGTAAAGGTCCTCAGCTAAATAATACCTAGTTTATATAAAAAATATGTCAAAAAAAAAACGCATATAGATAATTTGTTTTTAATATAATTATTATTATATAGTTGATTAATGAATGATGATAATTTAATAAATTTAATTTAATTAAGCAGAAAAGTTTTAATTTCTCATATTATAGCTAAAAAATAGCTCCTGGGCAAAAAATTGCTGAAATTAAAAAAAAATACTGTTAGTTAAAAAGCACATATACTGTTAGTGCCCCCAGACGGACTGCCCAAATGACTGTGACTACTTTCCAAATAAAGACCAGAGCCAACTTTGCACTTTGCACCAGAGCCAAATTCTTTCCAAAATCGATTCCGCCGGGAATCGAACCCGGGACGTTAGGCAAGCGCCTTTACAACTCATCCAAAGACTCGTAAAATTATTAAACAGACAAACTACACTGATTCGCTAAAGAATTTAAGTGATACGAAAATTTCTTCATGAGATTATTATTCATCGCTCATTTATCCATGAAAAGCAGGTTAATAGCAAAAATTTTTTCCAATATTCTTGAACACGCTCTGTTTATTATTTAAATTATGTTTGTAAATTGTTAAACAACGCTTTAGTGTTCACAAATTGTTTTAATTTCGTTACTCTATTTATAATAGCAGTATCACTTTAAAATTATTCATTAATCTAACTAAAATGGTGTCAAAGGTAACTTTTTCATAAATTTTTTATTGAGTGAATAAAACTACACTTATTAGCGTTTAAGCTCCATTTCATTCCTTGTACACTAAAGATGAACTGAATCCAAATCCTCCTGTATATTATGTATGTAGGTACGCTTAGGTCTTTTAAACCACACAACTATTAAGGATTTTAATGCGGTTTTCACTAATGGAAAAAGCGTTAAACAAGGTGTACAGAAAAATCCGTGCGAAGCCGTGGACAGGCCGCTAGTACACTTATAAAATACAGTCATCAGCTAATAATACACAGTGAGTACATACTTGATTATTTATAGGAAAAATAATAATAGTTGGAAATTATATTCATAGTAACACAGTAATTAACCCTTTAACCGCTTGATTTTGTAGGTTTTTGATTTATTTTTTCAAGAGAAAGCAACAAAATAATTTAAAAATACAAGTAATACAAGAAGAGGAATTTGTCGTATACAATAAATATATATGGCTGGAGAAATGAACATGAAAATAATTATTGTCGTATAAATCCTACTATATGGCGGTTAAAGGATTAACAATACACGAGAGAAAATTGCTTTCTGAGATTAGCGTGCTTAAGCTCACATACAAACCACAATTTTATTATTTACTAGCTGGTGTCCGCGACTTCGTCCGCGTTGAAAAAAAAGTAGCCTATCCGGTGTCCTGTACGTCTAAATGTTTATCTACCAAGTTTCATGAAAATCAGTTAATTCGTTTAAGAGTTATGGAGGAACATACAATACCTACCCTTACAGATTTATTATTAGTATTGATTGATGTTGATATGATAACACCTTCATAAGTCACCGCGCGGCGAACAGTGTAGGCGCGAACCACGCGTGAACAAAATCCTATCGAAATAAACGCAGCCGTAGGCGGCCTTTGAACGCTTTGCTCTTATTTTTCTTTAGTCAAGAGACTAAGAAGCCATTTTGAACCAATATCAACGTTAACGTCCTGATAAATAAAAAGTTATTTCACAAATAAAAATATAAGAGATCGATGGAATCGATTAAATTTCATACTCCATCCAATCTGACTCTCTTTCAAAAGTTATATCATCTATCCATAAAAGTAACTGACTGTTACCTCTCACGCTTTAACTACTCAACCAATCATCATGAAATTTTGTATACGCATTGTCAGTGATACAGGAAAGGAGATAGGGTATCTTTCATCCAGAAAAAGAGGATTGTTTCCGAGGGATCATCTAAAATAAAATAAAAAACTAACACCTGGCCAAAGTGTTATAGCAACAAGAGGTAAAAAAAATATATTTGTTTATATATTTTTTTTATATTTTTCAACGCAGACGAAGACGCGGGCACCAGCTAGTAATCCGTACAATCCGTTTGATTCCCGACTACGTTTTGGTGCATGAGAATATAATGTCAGAGCCTATTCCTCCATCATAGCAATACTTTTTGACAGTAGATCTTATGAGATTCGGCTGCGCCTTTTCTTTGCTCTTGGTACTGCTGTTCTGCTCCTTAATGTTTTTTCATTAAAAAATACCACCACTGTCTTATGAAAATGGTAAAGGACAATGGTGCTTAAGTGCATCAGAAGCTGCGCTTGCGCATAAAGGTGATAGAAAGTGCCTTTGTCGGATTAGTCGTTAACAGTAAGCGGGCAGTGCCAGACGTAAGGCCGACGCAAATATTACCGATCGCATGCGGATAATAGTTGCGTCTGTTTTGTTGTGACATTACCATACATTTTTTTTAATCGGAACATTAGCGTGTAGAATATCAATATGGGTGCCAGTGCAAGGATTACCTTCATGTTTCTACTAATTTCTGCTGTAACAGCTGTCCCTACAGAGCCCAGGAAAGCTCTCATGGAAAATGGCAAGTACTTTTTAAACTTTTTTTTAATTAATTAATAACTAAAGTTTTAACATTTTAAGTTGAAGTAACACATATCGTACTATTTTTTTTAATTTAACTGATACTTAATTTCATACTCGTATTATATGGAAAAAAAAATTGAAGCAAATAATTTGGAGTTAATAGAAGTATGTAAAATATTGTATTTTTTATTATTATTGCAAAATAGTTTAAATAAAACTAAACGTTGAATATGTTAACCATACAAAATATTCTATTCAAAACTATTTAGAAATTTTGTAATACTTTTTTTTTCCCAAAAATCCTTACATGAAGTTAAGCTGTTATGATTTTCTTTAAATGTCTTATTAGAAAATAGTCATTTTATTCTAACTCATATATTATAATTGTGTTTTTTTTTAATTTATATAAAACCATACTTAATTACCATAATATAATACTTTCGCATTTAATCATAAAGAAGACAGCTAATCTTAAACGCCAGGGAGCCACTGTTTGAAACACCTTCGTTACCAAATTATCTTAGGGTAATAAATTTCTTAAGGTCATTGACGTACAAAGCCCTTATTTAGTATTTTTTGTATTGGAAAAAAATCTTCTTATAAAGTTATAGCACTAAATAAAAGCACAACAATAATAACATCTGACACATTGTAATCTTAATCGTAGGAGGACACTAGAGTGCTAATTAAGTGATGATGTGGGCAGTAATCATCATGCACAATACCTAATATGAATATTGTAATTACATTCCGTGCATAAAGTTCACTGATCATCTCCATTTAATTAAATCTTTAGGTTTCACGGTGCTCTGTTGACTTACATTATATTATACTCGTACTAGGACCCGCTACAGACTTCGTACAGTTGCAAATATTTTTGCAACTTATATATTATAACCTTTCTCGTTTAACGCTCTTTCCATCAGTGAAAATCGGATGAAAACCCGTTTAGTAGTTTGTGATTTTTTTTTAATGGGTTTGCTCTTGGCCAGCATCCAGTCGTGTAGCAAAGATGAGGGCGATGAGGTGACCATAAGGTGCCTATTAACTTTGAACTTTGTAAAGATTTGGGTTATATGATCTCGAAAACACAGCTATTTGTTTGTGCGTTTATGCACGCCAATCTGAGGAACGGCTTAACCGTTTTGAATGCGGTTTTCACTGTTTATTGTGGCGGGCTTCCCGTAACATTTTGTATTTTAGAAAAAACACAGGTATAGTTATAGGACTGTTTATATAATATTTTATATAAATATTATAGATACCGAACACATTCTAACATATTCTAAGTGATTTGTCTAATTTTATAAAATTTAATTGCAATTCATTTAGTTTCAATATTTAGTGGTTTTTACCTACTTAACCTATTTTTTACTGATTTTTAGTAATTCTGGAGTAACGTAATCATAACTTGGTCTGGGCCGGCGCAGATTTTTTTTAATGAAAAAATGTCTGAAGCAGATTTTTAGCTCACTTTTAGTTGTTATTGGATATATTTTTTGTTTTGTTAATACGGGTTTCTGTCGAGATATATTATTTCGATGCATTTAAAACTTTCGTTTGAACGAAAATGTTGACAGATTAATAATACGTCTGCACAAAAGTGTCTAATAAAGGTCGTTGTCGTCGAAAACGCACAAAAAAATTGTGCAATTTTTGTTTCACGAACCCGAACTTAGTTGCAAAAGCAGCGATAAACTTTTACAACAAAATTTCACGGTGAACAGTATTCATTGCGGGGTTACGATTGACAATGACCTAGTAATCAGATTTCGCGGGTCGTTTACATAAAATTTTGAAAATTAATCATTAGTTTAAAGATTGACTTGTTAGCAATAGGAATACAATATTAAAAATATTTTTTGCTGATTTTTCTTTTCTGTACTTACTGACACAGTTTCCTCATCTTGTTCCTTGTTTTAGATGTTTTTACAAACTGTCACTGCCATGTTGGTTTTATTATGTTGTTTTTTTTTGTCAAAATTAAGACGAGTAACTAAAACCCAAATAAAAAAATATCTGTGTACTATCTGTGTGATACTACTGGTACAATAAAATTGTCTTTGTTATTTAAGTGTAGGCAGGGTACTGGATAATTTTTTGGGTACCTAACCATGAAAGCAACGCCATAGGTGCGCTACCGAGTTTAAAAAGATTAGGGGTTTTGGGATTAGGCCTTGGTATCCGATTACTCACACCAAAACCTCCAAAACATGCTGTTTTTCTGTAAGGCGGGCCAGACGGGACGAGCTATCCAATTTATAACCTACTAAGTTTTATCTTGCCGCATCTTATTCAATAGACGACGTGACCCAGTTAATTTATCGTGGTTCAGCAAATTAATATTTGATAACACCGTAAAGAATCGACGAAATCTCACCGACACGCGAACCAGTGAGACTGTGAGCAAAGAAAAATCTCCGCAAACAGCGGAACTCAAGTCTCAATTTCGTTTGTTTATCATATAATGTCCCAATTCTCCGGAAAGAATTGTATGAATTGCATTGTATATAACAGACTTTTTGCAAGCTATTGCATTACTGTCTTTGTTTGTCATATTATTCTAGAGTGGTTCTATTCCGATTCTAAGCCTTTTGCAAAGGCTATCTGAGTATTTTATGCTCTAATTTTTCATTTACTACTTCGTGAATTATTTCATCAAATAATTAAAAGCATATGTTATTTATTGTTAACTAGCGACCTGCCCCCGGCTTCGCTTGGATGCAACTTGGATGCAATTTTTCGAGCAATTTTTCAAATTTTTCTCTTCATAAGAACTTTCCTGTGATTTCAAAAAGTATTTGAAATTGAAAAAGGCCAAACAGATCCAGCAGTTCTCGAGTTTTGCGCTTAGCAAAAATAAGGTATTTTTTATTATATGTATACGAGTAATATAAAAAATATAAAACAATTGTTATAACATGTTATTTGAAAAAAATTGTTATAGAGAAATAATAATTTTTTTCCAATAGGTCTGGAGATTAAACTCCACTTATGTATAAGCAAATTTAAAAAATCTTTCTCTGACTCATTAAAATATTAATACAGTACTATTTTTAATATCATTTCAAACGAATAGGTACTTAATCCGACCAACTTGAAATTTTTCTTTAAAAACGATTTCATTTATATTGTTTTCAGTTATTATTTTAACCTGACAAAACACGCTAAAAAAATATTAAAATGAGACCTCACAAAAGATGAACTCATCATTTATTCTCATAATCCAAGGTATTTCTTTCGTAAATTCGTTCGCTCCTAAGACTGTCTAATTGTTTTAACCTCGTGCAACAATGGTAGTTGAACAAGGCTCTTTGCTGAATGCTACTAAATGCTTAATGGTAAGCTAGATAGTTCCTTCAACACCATTGTTTGCTTTGTCATTACCGGAACCATTCACTTCCGAGGACCGCACTAACTTTCTTGTGCAACTTACGAGCGTCCGTGTGATTATTTAAACTCACTTTTAATTTTGTTAAACTATGATCTAACACTAAGCTGGTACCCGAGACTTCGTCTGTGTTGAAAAATGAAAAATATAACACCTGAGAAAATATATGAGTATTATAACGCCCGACACCTTTATCGTTGTGATGACGGTGCAAATTTTTTTATATTTTTAGACTATCCCTTTGGAAACCTAACATTTTTTAGGATAAAAAGTAACATATATGCTGTGTGCCAAATGCCAAATTAAGTCATTTTTGCGTGAAAGAATAACAATTTATAAAATTATTAGTAGGATTATTCAATAAGGTAATTTGCTAAGTTAGTTTTTAAGGTTTAATAACCGAGGTTAATATTGAAGAGTATTAAACAGGTTTAATTTAATTCAGAAATATTTACAGCAAATATCAATTGAATTAATCTGTACAGAAATTAACAACAGAAATTAATAATGAAATAAATGTTTTTTTGGTTCCTGAACACAAAAATTACTGAACACATTTTGAAGAAACTTTACATTAATAACGTACATACATCAGAATAATTTATAATTTATGGCTGGCAAAATAATACTCACAATAGTGAGTTAAAGAACCTTGTCTTGTCTTGCCTTGTAAGCGCAACGAAAACCGCAGACCCAAAATTTTTATACAAAGTTTTTTAAATACAAAGTCATCACTCAACATTCCACTTAAAGTTTAATTAAAGAAAATAAACAGCAATTTATTTTCTTAACACAGTGTTTCTAAGTTTATATTTGCATTAGGTATACTCAAAAACCACAAGCGCATCGAAAAAATGAGCTGTGGGTCGTGGGCCACATTTTTTCGAATAACTTAGCATACTTATAAGCGATGGAATGGAATTGGAAGTTAGCGCAAAACCGTAAATGTCAGTGCACATTGTCAATATTGGTATGTCAGGACCCGACGTTGTGGGGTAATGAACTGCGAGGGAACGCGTGCCAACACTCAGGTAGGAGATAACCTTCTGAAAATACTCGTACTTTGCTCCTTAAGGAAATTGGGTATAAAAAATAAAATTAATCGCAAATGGAATCTTCAAAGGAATTTCTAAGCACTCTATATTATACAATATATATAATTACATTACATTACACATTAAAAAAACTAATTAACAAAACTATAGAATAAGCTAAAATCAGCATAAGAAGGAAGAAGGAACGACTGGTTCCTTCAAAACTATCTATAAACTATAAATTTATATAGTATTTTTATTCTACAAGTAAGTATTCCATTTGAATTTTTTTTTACTGTTTAGTGAGTTCATTAAAAGTATTATTTAGTTTATATGATTTGCATGATTTAGTTGTTTTCAGTACTCTGAGGGATTTAGGTATACTACTAGTAGTACACTTGGTTTCGGGTGCAAAAGAGTAAAATTATGACTGACTGATAATTACGAACACAACAGCAGAAAAATCAGCAATACATACAATCGATTTTTGTTCATATAGATTAAACTGGCCTCCATGAAAGAATAGTCTCTCTCTCGGTTATCTATGTACTTTAGTACTAACTCTATCAAAGCAAGTATTCGTATTACTTAAAAGAGAGTAACAGGTGGCATTGTTTATGTTGCAAATCAGATGATAACTACATTACAGATTGGTCACGATCAACATCATTCATGTCGTATCAGTTTATTTAGCTTCAATTTTATCATTGGCTTTGTTCTGCAACAATCGCTACCGCAATCATTACTAATTTGAATTGATTCGTTTCACAAGAACTACTAACCCTTTTCACAACACTTATTAATGTGAACAATTACATAATATTCAAATAGTAATAAGTTGTAATATTTGAGGCGATAAATAAATTATCTTGGAAAAAATCGAACATTCAGTTAGCAGCTAAAGCTAATGAAGAAGTAGAAATGGTTTTTAACTTATTCGTCTTGATGTATCTTTATGGGTGTGATTCATTATGAGCATTAAAGCTTTGAATAAAGCTCAATATTGAATATCAGAAATATTATATTGACTTCCACATAAATAGATTATCTATATTAAAGTTGGCGTATTCAGATATATATTTAGATAAATATATCATAACATATCTGATAGATATAGAAGTAAGTAATGGTGTTAGTGGTGAAAGATGTTAGTTATCTAAATCAATAAATATGTAAATAAAATATTTTTTCTAGTCATTACAAAATCTTACATTGAATAGAATTGTATAATTTAAATTATTGTGTTATAAAAAAATTTCCCACATAAGATTGATACAAGATAAACCTTGAACTCTGTGAAAGCTTATGTCTTACATGTTGAGTAGAAATATTAAAAAAAAGTTAATAAAATAGAGACTTCAAACCATAAATAAATTATGTGCCAACATAAATAAATTTTATCGTCGAATCTAAGCTGTGCCGAAATTGCATTTTTGATTTAACACTGTACGCATTCGAAGTCTACAAAAAACCAAACTGTGTTGGCTGTGAATTATGAGCTCAAATCAATTTTAAACCTATTTTTGTTAATTAAACACAGGCCATAAAATAAAAAGGTCAAATTTTGAAGCGTGTTCCTAAAAGGTCGTTCCCCTCAAGCAAGTGTCAATTAATAAGCGAAAATTAATTGAAAATTTTATAACACAAAATTTACGAGTGGCTAAATTGGACTACATGAAGACCAAGACATATAGTGAGACGCAGTGTTCAGAAATTTGACCATATAGTGGCAGCAATGCATTTAATTTACGAGTTGCTAAATTGGACCCTATTCAGCATCGGCAGCATTCGGACAAGTCATCAAGTGGGCCGCCATCTTGGCTTTTTACCCTTTTAACCTTATTAAGTGTGTAAATATACATTTAATAAGGGAGGGATAGGGCTATGGTCAAGAGCCTTTGTCCATCGGTTAGGGGACTGGCAACGAGACCTCTTGCCATCCACTCTATCCAAATAACACACATATATTAATACGACAATTAAATGCTGTCTATAATTTCCATTATAAACTGTCATAAAACAAAAATAGATCAAGTATATAGCCTGATACTTTTATATATGGCCTGATAACCCATCGTACTGAGCCCTAATTAAAGGGTTTCTGCTCATCGCATGATACGGCACGTATTGGCAGGTCAATGCCTTCGCAACTAAAGGTAAAGAAAGTGAAAGTGAACGAAAAGGAAAGTAAACCATTGAAATACGAACTGTTTGTTTTATTTTACATTCTATAGTATTTTTTTTCCTGCGACATAAACAAGAAAAGGAGATCAAAACAACTCTCGTATAAAAGAAGGTTAAATATTGTATGACTTAATAGTTTCGACGTTCTTATGGCCACGCACAATGATAAATTAATTATTTGATGAAGTAGATTAATAATAAAATATAGAACACATTGTTTTATTTAAATGAGTGAGTTTTGAATAACATTGAATGCAAATACAAGTCGTCCCTTAAAATCTTAATGTATTTTGTCCGTTAAAATGTCTACAAACTTTATGAAGAAACTCTCGTTATACCTATTACTGGTCTATTTCCACTAATAGTCCAATTGGGACTTCGATTGGTTGAACTAGTGGGACTTTTCAGTCTCACTCTGTCTCAGTAGTTCAATTGACTTCAAAATAAATATATATAATTATTTATTATATTTTTTTTAATTGACATGGTTTTTATGAACTCAAGTGGATTAATTACTTCGTTGCTCAGAATTTCCAGCCACTCTATAGTTGAAAATTAGCCACTTTATAGAGGTGAATCTAATTTTCATTGGTCATAAACTGGAATTATTAGTCTAATTTATTCTATACCTTAGAGACTCCGAATTAGAAACCATGAAATAACACCACAGATTTCCCTTTCTTACCAACACGGGAAACACAAAAACATTGCTCTGTCGTTAGCCTGCTTGAGTTTTTTATCATTGAAAATATTTATAAGATTACGCTTTAATTTGTCGCAACGTTAGTGAAATTGCAGCAATATTTAATGCAACTCTCATTTGAAATGTCATTCGTAATAATTTCTGTCTGAACATCTCATAAGCCTTAAGGGTACGGTGGCATGCAGTTGCATCATGCGATCATAATGCAACAGTGTAAAATGCAATACTGTGCACCAGCACAATAGATGATACGCCTCTTATTATAAATGCATAGGCTATCAGAAGAACACCTGCAGCAAGATTCTTAAATTATTATAGATCAAAATATAAATGCGAAAGTTTGCATGTTTGCTCCTCAATAATGAAAAAACGGCTGAACGGTTTTGGATGAAAAGCACACAATACCTGGATTAACGTATATGATACTTTTATGTTTAAAAATGTTACTTTTTAGAGGGATCGTCAAAAAATGAAAAAACATCGGCACGCACGAAGTCGCAGGCACCGACTAGTATTTTTCGAATTTCTCGATTAATTTAATTGGCAACCATTCTTTCAGCTAAAACAATCTTCTCTGTTGTCTGTGTTTTGAATTATTTTTGAACAAATTGTAAGTAATAAACATAATAACGAAGTTACTAAACAAAACCATTACCCGCTGACAGTTTCAACTACTTGGTACCGAAAAATCGTGACTGTTCGTCCCTACAGTATCGCAACCAGCAATCACTAAGATTCTCTAAATCCTCATTATTTCAATGCGACGCGACGCTTGAAGCGTAATCGAAAATGGCCAATTATCTGTGTGCCATTCAATTGTTCAAAATTGTCAATAGAAATTATCGTTGTACGAGCGAATTGGGAATTTAGAACGAGTGTTCAATGAATTTTGTCTAATCATTGATTGTAACGTTGACAACATTTTGTAAAGGAATTTATGTCTGTCTATTCTGATTTAGTTACATTTTGTTTATACCTATTAATTTTGTTCAGCATTCTTAGCTAAAAATTCCTATTAAATCTATCTATGCTAAATTGTTAGAAACTATTAATGCCCAAGAAAGTGCCCAATATTCTCCCGCGTGAAATATTTAGCCTAAGTCCATTCCGAAATTCAATTCTAAATATGGGTCACTTTTTTTTAAATAGTTTCGATGATTACCCCTTATACAAACATACAAACTTTTCCTCTCTATGACGTTAGTATAGAATTTATATTGTATCAATATATACTCGAACGCAGCGTAGGACGTCCGCCCACAAGATGGAATTATGACCTAATATGGGCCGCAACTTGATGCTAAATGTAGGCTGACTGATCCTACTGGAAAATTATAGGGAGGGGAGACCTATGTCCAGCTTGTATAGGTCGCGCAGCGGATTAAGACTTTTTTGCAAATGTAGAAGGGGTATGCGCTGAATTCAAATTTTAGGTCTTTGAGGGGGCAGAGGAGCGTGAGAGGCAGGTGCGCGTCGGTGTGCCGACACGTTATTGGTAGACTCAGTCGCTCTTCACCACCTGCACTTCGTTCGCGTGTCTCGTATCTCTTGGGTACTGTTGCGTACAGATTGTTTTATCGTATTAGTAATACGTCATACTGAAAAAATGCCTAAAAAAACCTTCTTCTTCGACATCGCACAATGATTTAATGGAAGAAATATCAACACTGCCTGTATTGTTAAGGTGAAAAAAATACGAAATAAGAAAAAAAAAAATCATTTCCTTTAGCAATTTAGTGCGCAATTGTACACATGCACCGATTGCCCCCACTAGTTTCGTTTCTGACCTTAATATGTGTCGTTCATTGTAAAAGTGAACTATCTCCTTGTAACTGAATTTTAGAATAACGAGCTTTTTGCGAATTATAGTGTAGGAAAAAAATATAAGCATTCACTCATTGTTTTCATCTATGTTATTTTAATGCAACTATTGGAGTTACTTCACTTTTATATTGAAAGTTATGACTAAATGTGATACCATTAGGCAAGAAAAGATGGTTTTAAAAATAAGGAGTTACACCACTTTTACAATGAACGACACATATATTGCGCGACCTATACTGTAATGAAGATTTTGATTATGAATATGAAAAATAATATGCATATCGCTAAATTTACTCAAGTTAAAAAACGTTCAAGTATCCATTTTTGTTTTAAACTTCTTTTGTAGAATGTCACTGCTGCGTGAAATGACCTTTCACGCACAAATGTATAAATATTGCAGGTCAAAGGAAAAGACTTTAAAGAATTGTGATTCACCAATTTACATACTTATTAACGCATATGCTTTATTTGTTTGTTCGCTTATTTCAAAACCCTCTTTCATTTGTGGTTCAACAAACGCACATCCACTTATAATGTTAAATTTTAAGCTTCATAATAAATACCTTTATTAAAATACATACAATATCATGTTTTATTAAAATTAAATTATTATTTTTTGGTTTGCTTGCAGTTTGTGTTGAGTACTTACTTACAGTGGTTTAAGTAATAGTTAATCATGATTCGGTTTCATGTCGCATGTTTAAATGTGTTCAGACAAGGTGGTTGTACAGCAGGGAAATTATGCAGATTATTGGTCAAGGTTGCAGCACTGCGCACTTGCAGAACCTATTGCTTTGCTTGTGTTATGAGCGACGGTAGCCACTTACCATAAAGTGGACCGTTAGCCTGTCTGATGATCCTCACATAAAAAGTATTATCCTGTTGACACATTTCTTTCTACTGCTTGAAACAGTATCCTCCTCTCCTATTTAATGCGTTAACTCAAAATGTTTTCCCAGAAAATATAACCTTAGATCCAAGACATTGAAGAAAAAGAAATATTACTTTTTCTTCAACACTTTGTCATAGGAAACGAAGTGTATGTCAATCGACCGACAAACCGCCACGAGACTTATTGCAACCGTTGAGACCTTGATCATTATACTCGTACATTGCAGTTTTGCATGCTCAATTGCAGAACTTCTTTGTTAGCCGGCCTAGGCAAATTAGCAATACACACCCAAACTGAACTAGTTTGAAACGGGTGATTTCGAAACATGTCTGTTTAGTTCATAATGGTAGGTATTTATAAATCTCAACTGTTATTCTAGCTGTTGTAAGTGCATTAGACGCAATTGTCGCTGTGGTTCTGGTTTCATCATGTTGACATGCAGAGTCTGGTGCTTTATTTTCACATCGTAAACTTTTACAACAACCTGCTGCAACCTGCTTTTACAGCAAACTGCTGTAATTTATGCATACTAACTAACAAGCAATGATGTTCAATAGTTCTTTAACGCGTACAGTTCTATCTTGCACAGTGTTGATAATAGAGTTATTCATCAAGATGTGTTAGAATGAGAGTCATAGAAACCAAAGCGTCTACATTAGATTTATGAATAAGTGAATGCATTTTTTTATAGTAATGGTTGATAGCTAAGCTGACAGTCCACTTGATAGTAAACGTTTACCACAATTTGAGAAGGATAAAATTATTATTTTTTCTCATGTTTTTGTCACTCATAATTTATATCTCCTGGATGTTTATACTCCTAGACTGAGGTTAGCCGTTCAACTATACGTTCAACTAACTAACTATCTTTTTATAATTAAAATACTGAAATATCTATGATTTCATAAAGATTTAGTGGAAACTTAGGTAATATGTGATATGAAGATTATTATTAACTTAACCTACTTATATCAGATAAATTATTTAATTACAAATATATTATTTAATATGGATTTAGGTTTTTTAATTTATACATATATTATTGACCCAAATTTTATATTAAAAACCTTGCTCCTTTAAAGCTCTTTCCATTGGTGAAAGTCGCATTATAAAGTCCCTTGCGTAGTTTATAAAATCTAACCTACTTACAGACGGCGATATAATTAGTAAGTAAGTAAAAAAGTAAGTAGTAAAAAAACGGGTAAGTAAAAAAGAGGCTCTAAATTTGTATTTTCTCCTTATGTAAAAAGCTAGTATAATGCTTAAAGATTATTGCATAGATTAACGATTCACAGTTTCAAGGTTCAATTTCCATAAGTTATTGAATACATTAACAACAATGCGAATGTGTCAATAAAAGTGAGTTGCAGCTGGTTGAACCATTGCAATAGATATCTCGATTTATGGGATTTATTATTATTACTATTACTGTATTGCCACACATACCAATTCCCAAACAATGCTCAATGTATCTTAAATCAATCATATACATTATACCTATACGTTGTATAAATTAATGATAAATTAGGTACGCACTTATTGAAAACTTTTTTAAAAACCAAGTTAGACTCTGTCACTCACTTGTCCCTCAAATAAACTTTATTAGTTACTCTCACGCTAGTACAGTATAGAATACACATCACTACACCTTATTTATGTAACATTTTTGTGATACATACATGATACATAATATATTTTTATGTATATGTGTGCGTGTATGTGTACGAAAGAAATAATTTCTACGAAGAATGTGGAATTCACATTCATAAAACAAATATTTACCAAATTACCATTCAGTAGGCCCCAATTGCATATGAATATTGCAAATCGTTTTGATTACCAGTTTAGTGCGTTTCGAACGCGTGTAACTGGCTGTTTATAAATGTAAACAAGATTATCAAGTGTAACGATTTCAATTATGGCAACACATGGCAGAATTGATGCTTTATATTACCACACTAGCCGGTGTCCTCGACTACGTCCGCCCTTGAAAAATAAAAGCTATAACGCCTGACATGCATTGACCAATGACTTCTATATTACTTCGTAAGGACAAGGCTAACGCTCCTAGTACGTGGCACCGACGCGCCGGTGTCAAAATCGGAAATTGGCACCAATGACGGGTGTTCATTCTGTGTGTAGAAAGACACGAAAATGCCTACTTACCAGTGATAATTATGTCCAACCAACCAATAAGAACACTTTACAATAACAGAATACGCCAATAAGAAATAAAAATGCGTATTAAGATGGCAATGAAAACAAATTATTTTTAGTAACTAGATGTGCAAATTGGAGGACCATTTTTTTGTCACTAGTAGTATGGTAAGGGCGCATCCTGTCTTGTTTAACATATCACTGGCATTGACATTATACTTATCCCAAGCGTTGAATCTTTATTTTTAGATAGCTATTGCCCTATTGGAATGATTAGCCTACTCTAATCCTGAAATTTTATTCTAACTATTGAAGAAAGACTTTTTAAATGGGATGAGTAGGTGTCGCTGGAACCGGAACGTTCTCGAGTGGAGACCAAGGACCAGCAAGCGTAGCGTAGAACGTCCGCCCACAAAATAGACGGTCGATGCTAGATCCAAGCTTCTTCTGACCTATTGTAAAGTTACGGCGGAAGCTGATGTCTGCATGTATGCTGTCTGTACTGTAGTGTTTCAGTGAATAAGTAAGGCTTGCCAGAGCCCATTTCCCTCTCACATCCTAGTCCCTTATCCTACTATGTTCCGCAGCACACTTGCAGCACCTTTTTGCTTTGCTCGAGTTATAGGCGACGGTAGCCTGCTACCATCAAGTATACCATCATGTAGACGACTTTTATTTAAAGAAAATTCATTTTTATGGAATTTTTATAGGCAGTTATTGAAGTACTCTCTCGACTGCTTGTTTTGACGCAAGCATAACAGAAAGAACTGCAATAGAGCAATGCCTATTATAAAAGTGTCTGATTCTCTAATTATCGCTATACACACCTTAATGAATTTAAAATAAAATTAATGTTAACAAGTGTTAATCGGTTATTATTACTGTGACAAGTAGAGATAATTCCACGCACGATTTACCGGAATAAACATAATATATTGAATCGTGTAATCGCAATATGTGCCGATAGATTACGTAATGTGCGAGACATAGCGTTGAATATACCAAGTTTCACTTTCGCGTGAGTTACAGTTTCACCGCTCAGTATGTCGTCCACTTTACATACATAGTAGTCTTCAAATAACAGTGAGGAATCTTAATTCTCAATAATGTTTTGTTTGTATATTGCGAAACATTGCATACTTACATTGATTGTCTCAAATTGCAGCCGGGCAGGGTGGGTCATTATTTCCAATAATTTACATGTATTAGCAAATAAAAATTAATTATAAAGTAACCTTGCATTAAATTTAACGATTATAAGATATTTAAAATTACTTATTTTGTACTATCATGTAGGTATGTATATTTCCAAAAAATTCTACTATAACTAAAGAGAAGTCTATGCTGGGTACTTCACGTTGTATTTCGTCGTTTAAATGAAGGTTACATACTGTTTCATTTGTTCCGTTAATGTTTCGAATACTCCATTCGCATTCGACATCGATCTAAATTCGGAACCGGTATAATCGATTGCCGCTTTTCGTGTTTTTGATGTTTTCATTTTGCGTTCAGGAATGCGAAATGTTTTACGGAAGTATGTTGAAACTTGATGTAACTTGCCTTTTTGGATTATGTAAAATATAAAATAACTTCCACTTACCAAATAAGTGAATTTATTTTAAAGAATATAAGTAATTTTAATTATAATGATTACTTGTATTTATTAGTAATATAAAAAAATCACAATTTATTTTTGTATAAATTACATTTATTTAAAAGCTAATACTAATCCATATCTATTACCTATATACTCGTATTAATATTGTAGAAGTAAATTTTTTATGTGTAGGAGATAATGTTCGAAACTAATAATCCGATTTTAAAAATTCTTTCACCAATTGTTAGAATAAATTTTCAGGATGGACATAGACTAAATATTTCATGCGGGCGAAGCAGCAAGCACAAGCTATCTTATAGTGAAAAAATCAAACTTTGTTATTAGAGCAGACTTTTTATATGTATACAATTTTCTCTTTTCTCTTTATTAGTCAATCGCCAAAAAAATCCGTAACGAAATAATTTTATTGTTTGTTAATCTTGACCCACTTTTATAATACTAAATGTCAAAACATCTGACGGATCCATTCACAAAAAAATGCGCACGTGATCATTGCCGGCGAAAGCATAACATATCAACACGGTGTGATTGACACCAGCGGAGTTAAATGCCATTGGATCAAGGTTGGTCACCATTGTTCGCCATAGCTATAATGCAATTATAGCTGCATTATATTGTTCGCTTCGTCTAATTGTAGACTACATGGGATATTTGAATGAATGAGGGGAACATTAAACATGAAAGAACACAATATAGTAGAACCTCGTAAAGATTAAAATTAACATCTTAAAAAAAAATTTATTAAATCCAAAAGATAATTAAAATGAATTATGAGATAGAAGTCTTGGAGTAGAGAATGTGGGTTCCATGAATGATCTCAAGAAAGCGACTGGACATTGGATAGGTATAGATGCAAAATATCGAATTGGTGGCGCTTATTAAAAAGATCTATGTTCAAATGCAAAAAAGTCACTCATTAAACACAATTTCATAATAAATTAAACTTTTACATAAACCTATGTGGTCTTAGCATAGATCGCGTGTGTTTTTTAAATCTTAACATACATAGGGATGAGTACAGATAACATCAGAAAAACATGAAATATTAAATAACGCAAGTAAATTTCACCACGAAAGCTTAAAAGAAATATTGATAAAGATTTCCGTCATGTTTGCATTGGATAACACGTTTACCCTTTTTGGTTTGTGCGTCCTCAAAACGTCAACTTTCTTTTATTACTGATTGGAATAATTAAAAACTTTATCAAAAACAAAAGTTTCGACAAGCTGTTTTGCCGGATGTTATTTTTGCGTAACCACTATCAAACAAAAACAAAACACTAACTTGATACGAAGATATTGTAAATCCATATTTCTTCGTTGTACGAGTAATATTATATGTTATTCGTATCCATTGTAGTAATTTTAATAATTACTAGCGAACCGCCCCCATGCATTTTTACACATGCATTTTTTTTTTCTTCTGAGAATATCTATACAAACCTTCCTCGCTAACGTTCTTTCCATAATCAATTTTTTTTCTTCAAATTTGTTTCTTACCAGTATTTGTCTATATAAGGCTTTTTGCTACCTTAAAAAACATAAAAATAAAAATCAAAGTCGGATTCCGATATTTTACTGAAGACATAATATTTTTAGGTTTGAGTTCTTTTCAGGACCTAAAAATGTTTTCAATTTTCATTAAAAAAAAGTTGATAGATCTTATTGCCTCCAAGACAAGCGGAATAATGGAGAAAAAGAGTACCTAATTATTTAGCCTCAAGCCTAAAGGAAATCAAAATCACAAAAAAAAATTAAAATTACACTAACTACATTTTGAAAAATCTAAAGAGGGAAAGCAGGAAGCGTTTACCATTTATCTTATAACGATAACGATAACGATATAATGAATAATAATATACATAATCGTTATTCTTCCTGCACAATTGATTCGTTATCTACGCATGCAAATGTTTCCAAGAGCAAGTCGGTTTGACCTGAGGTCACATCTCGGTGACCTCACGTTCGATGAACTATTCGTATATTTTTTGCATATAATAATAAAATTGTGACTCACCCATTATTATATCATTACACAGGCAATTCCCTGTCATTATCGAACAGCGGCGAATATTATTTTCGATGCATTTGGGTCAAACTATAATAGCGCTTAAGTAGTGTTTGATGTTTTTGTGAGGTGTCGATAAATTGCTAAATTAAGTACCAACTTTATTATTGATGCAAAATTTTAATTATCATATTTTTTTTCTCTATTATTTGGACTGCTAATTCAACTTTGATTTGTGTGAAGTGCGTTATGAATCCGTTATATTTTATCCTACTATGATCGACAACGCACTTGCTTCACTTTGCCGTTGCTTGTGTCATAGGCGACAGTAGCCATTTACCGTCAGCCTGTCTGACGAGCTTAACATTAAAAAAAATCAAGTCCGTCTTCATTAAACAAATAATGGTTACTGCTATCTACTATTTACTTAGAATTAAAATTCTTAGGAATTTAAAATAATCCTAAACTATCGACAGCTCACTTATACCCCCTGTTACGTTGCTTGTGTCTGCTGATGTATATGAATAAAGCCAACTTATATTACTCACAAAATATTCTAGTCTCCCAAAAAAATTGACATGTTTGTAAAGTAAACGTAAACTTGACATTGATATTGTCGCTGTCACTTCTCGTCAAACTTGGTTCTCATAAATCACTCGTCGCCAATTAGCGCCCGCCGACATTCTATCTGTAATCACACGATCTAATACATTATCATATTTTATTACATGATTTACCATTAAAAAAAATAAGGAAATCGGTCACTAATTGCACGGACAAAAAATTGGTGAATGTAAAAATCTAACTGAATATAAAATGACTGTACATGTGCGTACATTTTAATATATGTATAATGTTTCTAAAATATAATAAAATTACTAACTATGCCCGCGATTTCGTACGCGCTGTGGTTCGTTTTTTGAAAATCCCACAGCTACCATTTTTTTGCGTTTTTGCATGATTGAGTAACAAATATGTACCCAAACATCCAAACATATCCTATATATAGGATATAATATTCTTAAAAAGATATATGGATTTAAATAGGTATTTCGGACATTTTCCGCAATAAAAAAACTTATAATTCAAGAAATTAAAAATAAAGGTAAAGAAATAAAAGTTAATAATAATAGAATTTTTGCTACAGGCTGACTGTGACATGCTAGCTTTACTTCATCCGCGTAAATTTTTATAATTCCCGTGTAATCTTTTATAATCAACGTTCCCCTCTTTCCAACTGGATGGCAACAGTGAACGAACATAGTGTCAAATGATTCTTATATAATGATATGTAAAAATAGGAATATAAAAAAAGAGATTACAAAAGTAAATCAGACAAAGGAGATTGTCGCCCATAATAACATTCTATTTATATTCACTGATTGGTCAATTTTAAACCTATCCGTGTGTAACCGAATACCTTCACGTCAAAAGTCGGAAACCTGAATACTTAGAATTTTTTTATAAGGTATCAGACGGTGTCATGACTATGTAGGAATTCGATTGCTTCGTAGAAGCACAGATAACATACAAGTAGGTACCATTTATTTGGGCTAAGTAGGTAATTAAAGATCTCTTAAGTTGAACCTACATGGAAAAGTTAACGACAAAAAGTAGAGTTGATATTCAAGCAAAGAATGAATAAAAACCTAATCTTATAAAAGTTAAGCAAGGAAATAAAAACCTTAGTGTGTTCATTAAATAATGAACGAAAGTGAAAACGAAAATAAAAACAAAAAACAAATAAATAAAAATAACTAAACACAAATAAAAATAATTGGCATTTCAAAATTGAAGATTTTATTTCTATTTTATACTTTCTAATTTTTGCTGCTTCTCTGTTTTTATAGAGCCTAAATATTGAAAACCCTAACGGTTAAAACGAATTTAATAGGATTAACATGAATGCACTTTTTAGAGAATAATCTACACTACAACAGACTATAGAGAAAATAACATGTCAGGATTAAAAGCTAATCCTAAGAAAAATCAAGATATACAATATACATAATTTTTATGTATAGATTAGATATATATTTCTTTTAGATACAAATATTTTTGGTTTCAATATATTCTAAAAATATTCCAAAATATTTTGCAATATCCCAACAATTTTATTAATTCCTCTTATATTAACTCAAGCACACTCTCTATCTCTCTAATGGAACGAATCTAATTGCTTATTGATGTAATATTCAATTTTCTCTGAATACAATAGAAAATTTTATTCAATTTCAAAGCTGTCAACAACCATCAAGACATTCAATAGATAAATATTCGTCATAATTTTGTCAGCAACGCATTAATAAGATTTACCATCACTCTTGGCCTACTTGGAGACTTGGATTATTCTAATCTTTTGTGGATTCACATAAAAACGAGCCGAGTCTTTTGTATGCAGTGTCCGGCGGTCGATCATATCTCCGCTCAAGGCGCGCAACTATCTACTCCATTGCCTTACATAATATTTGTAATTGCTTTTTCACACAGTCTCGTAACTTCAACTGTATCTTTCTTCCTACATCTGGCACGCTAAAATTCCTTTATAACATTATCTTTGCCAACTTCCGCAACATTTCTCTAGAATTTTTTGTGATTTATATCTTCTTGTATTATAACACGTAATCTCTTACCGTATATTGTAATTATCTTTCTTTTGTCTAGCTACTTAACTTGGACTAAATCTTGGTTCTTATTTAACATCTCTATCTCCTTCATATTCTAAACACTAATAGTGATACATTTGGAAATCTAAGAGTCTACGCAATCGGAGTTCGCATAAGTCTCGTTGCTCCTAGTTCAAGGATTCATAAAATAAGTAATTCTTTTAAAGGTCAATGATGATCTTTAAACTTTGATGAGTTACCATATATGTAACTCAACAACAACTATCTATAACTAAATTTAAATTACTTATCAAAAGACAGTAAGGCACTAAGGCATATTATAGTGTAGAAAGTAAGTTTTAACAAAAATGCGTGTAAAAGAATTATTTTGAATTATTTAATAAATTAAGGGCGCGTATAAGGAGAAATAGCCAATCCTAGATTTGAATTTTATCTAAGTAAACAAAGTCCAATTTTACTTTTTTTACTATATTACTTAATTTAAAAACAATTTAAACTCTTAATTGAAACTTTTATTTGATAAGAATTCTTTCCCATAGAAACAGATGCTCGAACCGGTTGTGGGTTAATATAATTTTATTATATTGGACGATCTGTAAATACTAATAAAATTTATACACATAAATAAATAAATATCAAATATCCGTTACCTGTTACCTGAGGACACCAGTTGAATATAACTATTAATTCCTCCATATTGACACTTAGCCTCTGAACCAAACAGTTTAGATGCATTAGATATAATTGAAATTACAAGTGAATGATTCAATTGTGGCTTTAGTTGTAAATAATAAAATAATAACAGCAGGATCACGAACCTGTCTCGTAATTTACATGGATGATTGTGTTGCTCAGATAATTGGAATTCCATGTTAAATTGTATCATAAATGCGTGTGCGTTGTTGACGTTTGTATTTAATAATCATATCACTAAATTTACTTTTATTATTGTATAATATAATAATAATTTTATTATTGTATAATATATTAATAATTTTATTATTGTATAATAAATTAATAATTTTATTATTGTATAATTGTAATTTGTGTGACTTTTTTTATTTATAATAATTGTTATTATTAGTTTAGTTTCATGATTGACTTCTAATATATAAACTGACGGACTCATAAACTGCATCAAAGTTCAGGATTACTTTGAAATGATTTTTTTTAATAAGTATGCAAACTTTTTAGATTAAATTATATAAATATGGAGAGACTGGCTCTTAATCTTAAAAAAAAGATAAATTTAAAAATAGAACTGCAGTAAAACAAATGAATATAGCCGGGAAAAGAAAATTTACTCGTAGTATCAGATTTGCGTGTTATTTAAAGCAAAGTTTTAAATTGATTCGCATTGATTTTTTATTCTTTTGTCAATTGAATTATTGTTACCAGCAGAATTGTTGGGTTAGTTTTTTAACTCATCGAGAGTTTAAGAACCATAATATGGATACTTCGTCCGAACAAGCGGCTCAAATTGTAGCACTGGTGCGGGAGGGTTTGGATCAACGAACGATTGGTAGAAATTTAAATTTAAACCAGTCTACGGTTTCTAGAATATACAGAAGGGTTGTGGAGACAGGTTCTTACAGAAGGAGACGTGGTACAGGCAGGACTCGAGCAACCACCGGTCGTGATGACCGATTTATTGTTACAACTTCCCTGCGAAATCGTTTCCTCACGTCAATTAACATCAAAACAGGAGCTTAATGAAGTGCGTGGAGTAAATGTGAGTGCACGAACAATAAGAAGAAGGTTAAAGGAAACGGATAACATCCCTTTTAGACCAGCAAATGGTCCAAATTTGTCTGTAGCTCACAGACAAGCTCGCTTAAGATTTGCGCGTGATCACCTAAATTGGACAGAAGAGCAATGGGCCTCCGTATTGTTCACGGACGAGTGTAGGATATGATTATATGGTGCAGATGGTCGCAGAAGAGTCTATCGTCGACGTGGGGAGCGATATGCTCAAAGTTGCATTGAGGAGCGTGTTCCTTTTGGAGGCGGTTCGTGTATGGTCTGGGGTGGCATATCGATGAACGGGCGAACAGAACTTGTGTTCATAGACATGGTCCGTCAAAACGGTAATAGAGGGGGTTTGACTGAATATCGCTACTTAACAGAGATCTTAGAAGATCACGTGGTGCCTTACATGGGATTCACAGGCGAAAATTTTACTATAATGCAGGATAATGCCCGGCCGCACGCTGCTGCACAAGTTCGACAATATTGCGAAGAGGTTGGGATACGTACAATGAATTGGCCAGCACGCAGCCCGGATCTTAATCCCATTGAGCATGTTTGGGACAATTTAAAAAGAGCTGTATATGCGAGAAATCCTGTGCCCACGACAGTGGCAGCACTAAGAACAGCACTTTCAGAAGAATGGGACAATATTCCGCAAGATCTTTTAATAACCCTAATAAAATCTATGCGGAACCGATTAGAATCCGTAATAAGGGCACGTGGGGGTAATACACCCTATTAAAACATAAATAAACCCTTGCATAAAGTTTGTGTCTATTGTTAAAACCAATTTTTTTATAAAACCAATTTTCCTTAAATTTCTGTTTTTTCTTCAAAAAAGTCTTAAGGTCCTTTCCAGTACACAAACTTAAACTTAAGGATACGCTGTTTTAAAGTTCACGAACCAATCTAGAGGTTTCAATTTAAATCTGTATAGAAAGTTTGCATACTTGGTTAAAATATTTATTTCAAAGTCGTCTATTACTTTGATGCAGTTTATGAGTCCGCCAGTGTATAATGTGGTAGTACATGCTGGTATTATGGCTTCGATTTTTGAATTAAGAAAAGCAGGTCAACCGATCAGTGATATCTTTTTAGAAAATCGCAATTATTACCTTAGTTGAGTGTGAGTCATAAGGAATAAGTTTTTCCACGAAACCTTGTAGAAATACTAAACAGAAATATCTACAATTTTTATAATGATAAATTGATAATATTCTATCATAGTATTAGTTTATTATATTTCATCATGTAAAAAGAAAATTAAAATTTTTAATAAAATTTTACATTCAATTTAATGCTTTTTACTATATACTAAAAATACGATTTAGATGACAAAACAAATTGAGAAATATATCGTAATGTTAATAGTTATTAATTAAAATTGACTGCAAGTTACTTCTTCCTTATTATTACAAAAATGTTTTGTTTTGACAAACAAAAATGAACCTTAGACTTTAAAGAATTAAGTGTAAGTTTACATGGGCGAAATTACAATTAAATTTCCAAACGATATCGAAAACTTCGCGGTAAATTTTGTTGGTCAACACAATAACACAACACCATTGCTAATGACGTACGGGTACCGACATAAATGGTCGTTCAGCCTTTTACAAATGAATTAATTGTCTAAAAAGTTAATTTACACGTTAGGAAACAATAATAAACTTTTACAAATATACAAAAAGTAATATTTTTCCGTTTATGTAACAGCAATTAAATAAAATGGTTGATTTGACATCTTCATAGCGATAATAATTCTGTTGGCAAAAAAGTTCTTTCAGTTTGCACTACTAGATGATTTTTTTTTTTTTCATTATTCTTTTATCACTAGATTTTTATTTCTTTCATATTTGGTAGTCGATAACAACTTTTTGTTGCTATAAAAATATTTTTCCGTGTAATTTAATTTACATCTGTCAGTTTACGGATAGTTTAACATGGAGTACAAAGTAAGCATTTTTGACACACTTTTTTATTTTCATAAAAGGCAAGAAAGTGGCTGAAGCTCATCAAGACATATGTGAAGTTTAGGCTGTTGATTGTTTGACACAACGTGCGTGTCAGAATTGGGTAGAAAAAATTCGTTCTGAAGATTTTTCATTGAACAACGTTTTGGTCGACCTTCTGAAGGTTCATAAAGAGATCTTCATAAAGGGCCATCTTATTATTTTATTTATTTACGTTTAAATGGTTTTCGTGTAGCTTCCATATATTATGTATATATGATCTATACTTGATTAACTTAGCAAAGTGTAGAAGATAATTTCCGCAGTGAACGTCATGCTCTAAAAGAATAATTGCATCGTATGCAGCTGTATGCGATAATTTATTAATTACTTGCTACCATCGCTATGCAATAGTTCGCCAAAGAGACTTTCGAACTTACAGAATACACTCGAGTGAGAGCATTAGACATAATAATGTTGGATTAAGTTACTCCCTGAGGAAGAAAGAAGGTCCGGGAACACTGAAGGCCGGATCTTCATAAGTGTACAAAATTTCATAAACTTTTGATAAATATTGTAGAAGTGAGATGGTTATAACTGAAAATAAAAAGATTGAATTTAGAATTTTTTTCCTGAATTAATTACAAAAAAATAAAAATTTTAATGCCAACAAATCATTCCTCATATCTTGTAGATACACATATATTTTTTTCGATGGTGAAAAGGTGTATATATAATGAATAAAACAGTTACAAAATGTTGCAAAAATTTAAATTTTGGAAGGATAAACCTTAATGTTTGAGTTGTGCTTGAGACGTTTACCGTACTTACAAAGGTATATCAGCTCCATTATCCCCAGTTACCGGTGACTTTAAATGACAGTTTGGCCTACTTGACGTTTGTAAAACAGGCGCTTATTGTCATTATTTATTTGTATTGTAAAAAATTTAAATTTTAGAAAATTAAATAAAATGTGGTAGAATAATAATAAAATGTAGATGTATCTATCTATAAATAACGGACATCTAATAAAGCCTACGATATCGTTTTACATAATAAGTAAACAACGTGTTATTTAAATAAATAATTTTAATTAAGTATAATTTTGCAACTGCATTGTCACGATGCGCACGCTGCAGTCAGTCAACTATTGCACCAACCTTTTCTAGCAAATATTATGTCTTTCTAGAATTAAGAAATCGACCTTTTAATACTTTTTAATGAAATTGTTGAATTTATTTAAAAACTAATCATTATATTCACTACACATTATGTATCCACTCAAACGCGCAAAGAAAAATTGCTTTTAATGAATGATTACATTTTATTTTAAATAATTCACTATTTAACTGGGTATTTTATTATTACAAATATTTGTTTTGTTTGTACAACTTATTGTTAACCAATATTTTCGTTATACTCAAATGTAATTGTTAATTTTTATTATAATTACTTATTTGAAAATCAGGCTGGATCTAGAATATTTTTATAAAAACAAATTTTATGTATTTAATTTATCTTACAATTTTCATAATTCCATATCGTTGCACATAGAATTTTGTTTACATACAAAGTACCAATTACTCATAAAATTTATTGAGAGACACATTACATCAATTTACCTGATGCTTTATTACATGCTGTTACTTAATTTACGTAATAAATATCAATCTAATGTTGACATAAATTTAATGATATGTGTGAATTTTACATTAAACGTTACTAATAATAATGTATGTAATATAAGATGTCCGTTAAATTTAGATATTTGAAATTATAAATGTAAAAATTCGCATTTAGAATAACTAAATTTTTGAGTATGGAACATATTCGTCACATAGGTAAAACCTAAACGAGAATTGTTTTTTTTTTTTCCTAATTCAAAAATTTTTTTTCTTCCCTTTTATTTAAAGCCGTTTATCGTCGTTATTTAACTTCTGAAATAAATATAAAAGTTAAATAAATAAGTTAAGGGATGCACTTACAGAAGCCTTAAAACTGAAGTGGCGTTGGGCGGGACACATCTCACGCTATAAAGACAATAGATGGACAATAGAAGCCACTCAATGGAAGGGACCACAGGGGAAAAGGAATGTTGGTAGACCGAACACACGGTGGACTGACGACATCATACTAACAGCTGGGAGGAATTGGATGAACAGGGCAAAGGAAAAGGAATCATGGAAGAAGTTGGAGGAGGCCTTCACCCAAAGAGGGATCCTTATCTCTTAATTTAGGAAACTTAGTTTATTGAGTAATATATAAAAAATAAATAAATAAATGTATATGTATTGTAAAAACTGCAAAATTTAAATATCTGTTTATTTGTAATACTTGAGATTTGGAAATAAAAGGCTTTATTATTATTATTATTATTATTATCGTCGTTATTAGTGGAAAGAAAAAGTATCCTGAAACTCTTAATTATATTTTCCATTCTCTACGAAGGTCGACCATCATGGATATCTAAACCTTGGAAGCTACTGCACAAAATCTCTTTATTTTGTGAACTTTTAACTATAACTAACCTAAAATAATTCTTTTTAATTTCGACATTCCAAAGAATTATGTCACCAATTATGTCATGAAAAAATAAAATATCTTTCTTAGATTAAAGATATCTATTGCGTTTTATCTAGGTCTCCCTAGATAATAATTAAATAAATTATTGTTAAGTAATGAAGAGGGGAAAGTGAACGTTATAAGCAATTTACAAAGTCAAAAGGAAGCGAGTCATACTTACTGTAACCACTAAGGAAGCATTACTAGTTAGCCCTCACGTATTACGAGAAACTAATCATAATTTATATCCATCTGAGGGCAAACGAGTATGTAATGTAATGAGCAACCCACTTTATACGCCGAACAACTTTTATCAGGAAGAGGAATCAACTTACTTGTTCATCATAGACAAACGTTTAACAAAAATATATAGTTGGATACTTCTAATGGATGCAATTTCTTCTTCGTTTATCCTTCTTTCCATTAGTAAAAACCGTATCATTACTTCTAGACCACCCAATAGAAATTCGTTAGTAGTTAGCGGAGAAACAGATACCTACACGCGGACAGCTGCGGTGGCTTGATTGCAAAATATTATTTTTCTCTACTTAAATAAAAATTTAATAAGATTTTATTATAATAAATATAAATAAACTTTCCGTAAAAAAATATCTAACTGATAGTGAAAAACGCAGCGATAGTGATAGCGAGAGGAGTTAGCGGATATACAGACAGACGCGGAAAGCGACCTCAAATTAAACTAATGTAAAGATGATAATTGCTATAGTATAAAATATGGCTTATGCGGCAGATTACCAAAATATGTTTATGCATTTTTTGTGCTTGGCGTAAGTATCTTAAATTTTTAAATAAACATTAATAATTAAATTTTTAATTTAACTTTAATGTAATAATGTATAATAATTTTATGTAATAATTTGATTTAACTGAGTTAACATACTTATATTATTTTGCACGCCAAATATGGTAGTACATGCTGGGATTCAGCTATTGCGTTGATTCATCTATGGCATCTGGTATTTACACCCATGTACATGCAAATAAATGATTTGATTTGATTTGATTAATTTAAGTATATGCGCTAATCATAATACAGTATTTCGCGTAGCTAAACAATATACAAATACTATTTGCACATGTCAATATAATGAAAGAGTGCGATAAACTCCAAACCACAAATTTGCAATGTCAACGATCGCCGGCAATAGCATTTCTAACAAACAACACTGACTCATTGTTTGGCAAAAATCGTTGCATAAAATATTGCTAGCATCTGATTAACTGTTTGGCAAACCGTTATGTTTCTACTCCTATTACAATATTCGTTGATATTTTCTTATTAAACAAGACACGTGAAATACAAAATCAGATTTTTAATGTAAAGTTCAGCAGATAGGATGACTGTCACTTATTAACATACTAGCGACTCGCTGTCGGCTTCGCAAGGATCAAGGTTGCAGTTTATTTCTGAAAATTATCATTTCCTAGTTCACCAAACAAACCATAGGTTCATTTGATTTGTTTAATGTCGGTACTGTTACTTCAGTAGTATATCCATGACATCAAGTAGTCTGCGAGATGCCCAACTCTTTAGCAATTCAGGGCAGATATAGCGTGTTTGGGTTCATTAGAATGGTTATATTTTTTTATTTCAGCTTGATTTTTTAATAGCTTAATTTTTATAGATGAGAGAATTTTTAAAATTATAAATAAAAAATTGTTGTTACATAAATAAGTTAGGTCATTTATTGAATTCAGTAACCATAAGCAACATAAGAATTTGATGCATTAACGATAACTGTTGCATTGATGTTGCTTTTGAATCGTTAATAGGAAAGTAAGATTTAGTTAGTACCTAAGTCGAGTCAATGTTAAATTTAACATAAAATACCGCTACACTCAAATAAATGCCAAAATACTGTTAGCTGATTCGTACAATTATTATACCATCATTACTCTTACATGAGTGATGGTGACTTTATATCGCGTTACCACTTACAAATAGCAAATTGAATGTACATGACATGGAGTATATCTGCTTGACACAGTTACGAGATTTGTGCTTCGGACTACGACTGAATGAATTATTCACAGCCACATTTGCCGCATCATCTATCTTGCTCGGTTCTAATTCTATAGAATCACGTTTACCGTTACTTCACTGAAACATTCCTTAACTTAATTGCAGTACTACTTTTGATTGAAGCAGCATATTATTCTTTTACACAAAACATCCGATCATTAACTAATCCAGCCGGAACCAAATGGACAGGAGTTTCATCCCTTCGTGGTTGATGTTCCTCGGTCACGCACGAAGCGTCACATACAGTTCCACCTTCCCTGTCCGAACTGCTAATGAGTGCTAAGAGAACTCAAAACTACAACTTGGAGTTTTTAAAACTAGCGACGAAGATTATGCAGTATTGATCACTTGCAAAGAAAGTAACAAAAAGAAAATAGATACTCGTACATGAGCTCTGGCATCCTGTCACTAAAGAAATTAATGCTACAGTAAATTTGTTCTTAAGAAAGCAAACTTAATTAGACAACTAAATGTTTACTAATATGTCGTAAATAGTGATTAGCAAATCGCAAGTTCCCACAGTGAGTTATGAGGTAGAAGCATCTTTGCACGCCACCCATTGTTTAACTTGCGGTCAAGGCCACTGCGCACGCGCACACTCGCTTTTACCTTTTTATTACCTCTACCACCACAACACGCATCAATCATCTAACCCACGTACCGTTTTAATTACTAACAAATTAGTTTTAAGCAATTTCGTCCATTGGTTAAAGTTTCCTCACTTTATTTTGTCAATTCATCCTTGGATTTGACATAGTTAGGCTTTAATTAGTCATCAAGTTAAGGCTACTGTTTTTAGGTTGAGGAGAATTTCTATTTGGTGTTTCTTGTTAGAGAATTCTTTTAGTGTTCTTGTTGGAGAGAAACCAGCATTTTGGCAGATTTAAGCTATATACGATAAAAACTAATACATAAGTCATAAAATACTTCAAAAAATTTTTCCTTATGAGCTATCGTGGTAGACTGAAAAGTATATGTTTATGATTGTGTGTGTCTACATTGGATGCACTCGTAATGATACTAGTGTGATTATTTCGTTAATAATACCTACAAGATTACTTAAAATGTGCATGACTATTGAAATATGACTATTGAAACACTCTATTGAAATATTCCCATGCAACGAAGCAACGCATTGTCTTTTTTAACATTTTATAGCGCAAGGCTGGACTGAAAGACACCACATAACTTAATACTAACATTTTGATTTACCTCATAAACAAAGTAAAAAACAAGTCCGCGTTGAAAAAGAAAAAAGTAACCTATCCTGTGTCCTGTACGTCTAAGTGAACACCTACCAAGTTTCATGAAAATCAGATAATTCGTTTAAGAGT
Source organism: Synanthedon formicaeformis (assembly GCA_945859745.1). Classification (NCBI taxonomy): domain Eukaryota; kingdom Metazoa; phylum Arthropoda; class Insecta; order Lepidoptera; family Sesiidae; genus Synanthedon; species Synanthedon formicaeformis. The sequence goes on from OX243963.1 coordinate 3,367,590, forward strand.
TATAGAGGAACATACATACATGTTGACGACACGTTTGGTCTAGTGGCTAGTAACCCTAGCTGTTAACCAAACGGTCGCGGGTTCGAATCCCGCTAGGGGCAAATGTTTTATGTGTTTAACATTTTACCTTTGTACCTGAGTCATGGATGTTTTTTATGTATAATATGTATGTATATACAAAAAAAAAAGTAATCTATGTATTATATCAACTGTCTGGTATCCATAATACAAGCATTACTTGCTTACTTTGGAACTAGATGGTGCTGTGTGGAATGTGTGAAGATATTTATTTATTTATTTATTTATTTATACATACAGAAAAAAAATTCTAAAAATGGTCAATTTAGTTTCAGTATCATGTATAGAGCCTATAAACACGATATCTCAACGAAACAAAGTAACTTCATGACCAATCATGATTATATTTTACTGGTAACGCTGTCCCCATGGGATCCTCGACATGGAAGCCAAGTGAAGGGAGTAGCCGCGTATCTAACTACTATATTTTGTGAAACCAACCATACAAATTCACGAAATCTGAAATATTTTTTTTACAGAATAAAAAGCAGAAAGAACACTGAGCAAAAACGAATAGCTGAAAAGTGCTTACCTAATATAAACTTATCGAAAATTTAACCGCTGATGAAACCGCGAGACACAGCTAGTATTTGAAACACTAGCTATTGTCCGCAACTTTATCCGCGTTGTAAAATAAAAGATATAACACCTGACTTATTACATTTTTGCCAAGCCTTGGATCTTAATTCTTGGATAGCTAGTTCCTGCGGCTTCGTCTGAATCGAACATTTAGCCTATATTAATTCTGAAATTCTAGTACCTATAACTGTTGATGAAAGAATTTTTTAAGTCGGATTATATTTTTTTAAGATTACCCTACAAACAAAAATACATACAAATTTTACCTCTTTATAATATTAGTATGTATAGATAAATCGATAGATATACATTACATTGTTTAAACACAATATTAACTAATAATTGGAAACTCTTTCAGTAATTAGTACAAGGTTACTGAACGGAGCATTAAAAATGTTGTTAAAAAAATTGGCGTGACTAATTTACCGCACGCGCCATTCCGCAACCACCTGTACTTTGTAGGCTTTGAAGAAAAAATTTTTGTGCCGGAACACTTTGAGTAATTGCTATTCCGATTCTGTCACTGCTCGGTCTTTTTAGTACACGTTTTTTTATAATGCTCATAAATATTTCACTCTAGACAATTACACGCGGTTTCGTTCTCATCTTCTGATCATACATTTTATGAACCTCATAAAGTCCTTCTGCAATCTGCATGAAAAACTGGAGAAGCATTAAAAGTGTGAATCATCTTGATATCATCCGTAGGACGTCCAATGCTGGACATAAGCCTTCCCCATAATTTTCTAATAGGACCAATCAGAAGCAACCTCCTTTTTTCTGTTAATGTCTTTAAATGTCGGTAAGTGCTTTATTAATAAAGAATAAACAATGTTATAGAAATAACATACTTATATTTTTTTTTTAATTTACTAACTGGTACCCGCGACTATGTCCTCGTTGAAAAATTATAAACATAACACCTGATGACGCCCATCTTTACCGCTGTGAAGATGGTGGTGCCGATTTATTTATAATTTTAGAAGATCCTAACATTTTTCCGACATAAAAAGTAACCTATTATATGTTAAACCAGGTAATAAACTATTTATGTGCCAAATTTCTCCAAACCAGTTCAGTCGTTTTTGCGTTATTGAGGAACAAATACTTTTCGCATTTATAATATTCATTAGAATTAGGATATAATCATCTCAGCCGAATTATGTTCACTACTATAAATTTTCAGTAAGACTGGTACGAAGCAGCCTAGGTCCACCGGCGATATGTGAATGTGTCCATCTTTTCAATTATTAAATTCAAAATTATTACTAATACTTATACAGTAGTTGAGATATAACTCAACGCTTTTGAACTACTATAAAGTTAACAAGCATGTTTGTTGTTGTAACTATTACATTCAAATAGTTCAAGGATGCACAAATCGATTATACAATAATGCGTTAATACGATAAATCGATTGACATTAAACGGAACGGATGCCTAATAATCGCTAAAGTATACAAAAATTACCTTCAATATTCAATTGTATTTAAATTTTTAATTTAATTGTTATTAAGAGGCGATCAGAGAACAAATAAAACAAGAAACCTTTTAATTTAATAAAAAGTTTCGGCTCTTTTTCTAATAAAATGCTTTTTTTATTTACTTTAATTTTTTATTTTTTTTTCATTTATCCGTTTTATTATTATCCGAGTAAATGCCTGATACAATAGAAATACGTTTGAAAAGATTTCTTTCAAATTTATTTTTAACACTAACTTATTTTATTAAAGTATGTATTAGAAAATGACTTTTGCTATCTTTATCAAATACTATCGAACCATTTTCCAATTTTTCACTTCATTAAAACCTAATTGGGACTCTTCGGACGAATTCGAGTTTTTCCAAGTACAGTGAAAATTTTGAAAAAGTGGACAATGACGAATTTAAATTTAGACCCCTCAAGGCCCTCATATCCATATTTTAGTGACTATTAGGTTCATTGTTGTTATTCTATAATGACATTTGGAATTATGTATCGAAGTACAAACGCGTGATCGCCGCGACATTCATTCGTGCCTGACCTATCGCAACGTGCCGAAGAACTTTGTATTTCGTTTATCACACATTAACTTTATCGACATGACTATTAATTTTCTTCAAATTTATTTGTGCGAAATATTATACATAAAATGAAAACTTTATATACCACAGAAATCAGTTTACTGAATACTCACTGCATTATTTTGTTCTATTATAAAAATAGTAGAACAGTTTGGACATGTTTCATTAAAATTATTCGAGTCCAATCTGTCATACTGTGCAGAAGAATTAGTTGGATATTTTTTGTCCAAACTGTTCTATCGTAGAACATATAGTAGAACAGTTTGGAACAATAAAGGTCTCCGATTATGTCGGAGGATGCTTAGAGTCCCCCTATACCCAAACAATAAATTTATTTGACTATTATTATAGCTGTTTTAATATATATTTATAATTATATAAAAAAAAGTATGTCACTATTTAATGTTATATTTAATTCTTGTAATTGTAATTAATTAATTTATAATTTGCTGTAATCCATATTAATTGAAATTATTTATAAAATGTCATTGTTTATACTGTCTTCTGGGATTTTCAAAAAACAAATTACCTACAGCGCGTACGAAGTTGCGGGCACAGCGATTGACTAATAATAATTAATATTATTGTTTAATTATATTTTCTTTAATAATAACTATTTAACGAAAAAGAAACATAAATTAATAAAGAGGCTTTACCCACCATACTATTAATTCCTTATTCCTTGATGCTTTTTTGTAAAGTTGTTGTATTACAATCAAATAAGAGATTAATATCAAATTACGTACGAGTATACTGAACGCTTTTAAAATCGTAAAGGCACATCCTGGTTTCGCCCGGATGTTTTATTTCTATATTTCATTTCGAATGTCAAAACGGTAACAACCTTGGAATTCAATTAATTCACATTAACGATGAATGAACGCCGTATTTCATTGTTGTTGATATTAAAAATTATATTAAATTCAAACAATAGGTCACAGTCACAGGGCAACTGTTGCGGAGTTGCGAAATAGCAGTTCCCATGCTCTTAGGAAACTTAGGATCCCGTAAAGTGCAGATCTATTACAAAAGGTTTTTAAAATTAAAATTTGTCTTTCCGTTCTATTTCTCAATGTGACCTCGTCTTGTTTAATTTAGTTTTTTACTTAAAATTAGAGTATTACTTCAGTGTACTTTTTCAATGTATGATATACGATGGAGATTTTAAAATATTATCTGATTTTCCAATAAACAACATTATTAATAATAATAAATAACATGTAATTGACGAGCCCGTTGTATGAGCGATTAGGGTGCTTGCCTTAACACTGTTCCCGGGTTCGATTCCTGGCTGGGTCAACTCTGGAAATGAATTTTTCAAAGTTCGCTCTAGTTTGAATTTGGAAAATAGTGGCAGGACATACTGCGTTTGGCAGTCAGTTGGACAGCCCGTCAGTGGACCATCGTGAAATAACAGCACGTGTGCTGTTGTGTTTTGGCGATGCCAGAGCCCATTTCCCTATCTCTTATCTTTAATCCCACTGTAGTCGCACTTGCGTTGGTGGTTCAAAAATAACAAACTTACTAAATTGATTAACTTTAATAACTTAACTATGTTAATCATATCGTTTATGAGGTTCATTACATATAATTTTGCATATATTCTGTAAACCAAACCATTATGATTTTATACTGTTCTACATTAAGTCATTTCCGACGAACTATTGCCGCACTACTGCATTTTTTTTACCACAAACACGTTTTAATCTATATAAACATCGGAACCGCTTATCAGTGTATCGTTTGCTAGCATAGTCAACCCATCAAAGCGTGACGCTCAGTGTCGTAAACTGTGACCTACTGTGTTTCGAAAAAAAAGGCAACGGTTGCTAAGCAGCAGCCTTGTAGAGTGATTTCTTAAGTCAGCATCACGGAGCTAACAATGGTACCGTAAATGCACCAAAGTTACACTTAATACGTGTGTAACATATGGTTGTAAAGAACTACAAACATTAATATGTAATATTTATAAGTAATTGTAATTTTGCAATTACAAATTAATTACAAATAATTTCAGAAAATAATCAAAATTCATGGATAAATTTTTAATCTGACCAAGACTAAAAAAGTCCAAGAAAAAAAGACCGTTTCGGTCTATGTAGATTTAGTCTATTAATTTATTAAAAGTTATTTGCAATATACCTATTACAAATACTTTACTCTCAGTTAATAAAAAACTGTCCCAACAAATTCCGGTAACGATAACTACCACCAAATAAAAAACTAGATTTCTTTATTTTTTACTTGTTACACTATCAGGTTCATCTCTCGTGTGCCTTAGCTGCCTTAGCCGTGTGACGATTGTAACATTTTTCATACATATAAATAAATGTTGTGTGAACTTCGTGACCGTATGTCCAGGAAGTTCAAGCGAAATAGTTCAGACTAGGCGCGGTCTCCTTGACTTGATGATATTAAAACGACATTTGAGGTCGATAGAATAACTGTACCGTAGTGTAGTTACCTTACCAATACAATATTTTAATGAATGATTTCTATTTCACGTCAACAGAATTTATCTCTGGTAAAATTGCGATGAAGCGCAAACTTGAGCAAGTTCGCATCCTCGGGATAAGTTCTCGTAAACCAAATAGAAATACCAAACCTGTAACACCTGTAAAATGACCATAAGGCATAAATTTAAATAAGGATAGCAAGTAAAAGATATATATAAAAATCAGTAAATAAAATTTAACCGCCAACAATAAAACACGCATATTGTGTGACCCCAAAAGTATTAAGGCTTGTGTAGTGGAATAGCCATCAGACTGATAGGAGGCAAAACCTAGACCAGAGCTAACTTTGAAAAGTTCATTTACAAAGTTGGCCCAGCCGGGAATCGAAACCTGGACCCCTGAGTCAGAGCGTTAAACTACTCGACTAATGAGCACGTCATGATGATATTAAGTTTAAGTTAAGTTTAGGTTTTTTCATCTTAAGTTTTACCTATTATTTTAAGATAACAATAAACTTAATACATTAAGAAAGTAGGACGAGTGAAGATTATATAAAACATACTAAAATTTCATAACTGTATTAGTGTTTATTTGAACTCACCATTTGTCCTCATCTTCCACGCAACGGGGAGTCTAGCCAAAGGCGTTCAGGTGACTGACGATACAATGAAACAAGGTCGAAATCATTTTAACACAATCAAACAGTAACAAACAAGTAATTAATAAGATGGGATTGAAATTAAATTATATTTAATCCAAATGATGATTAATGAAAAGGGGAAAACCAGAAGATATTTATTATTTCGATGGGAAATACATCGCTTTAATTTTTAGTCGTAAATTTTAAGATTTATTATAATTTTATTAAATAATTTAATCAATTAGTGGGTTATATAATATTTCAATGTGAAAACTTTTACTTTTTTGTCTATCTAAGAACAAAAAAAAAAAAACTAATATTTTGTATAATACCTATATATGTATTGTTTAAAAGGGCTGCTATTTTTCCTATATTTTAACAAGCTATAATTAAAAATTATAAACTATTGAGCCCAAACAACCTACTACTGTAAGTTGTTAAGGAGTTATTGGGTATCCTGTAAACTGCTTGATGCTGTAGCTTCAGGTCAAGGTTACCATATCATGGCAATACCACTGAAGTAAGAGTTTACCCGCCGCGTCCGGTATGTCCGCGACTTCGTACGTGTTGAAAAATAATAAAAAAACATATGCAAAATTTTATCACGATTGTGAGTAGTTAAGGCGTGAAAAGTAAACAGACTGACAGACAGGGCTACTTTCACATTTATAATATTAGTGTGATCTAATATGCAAAATTTCTAGACGATTTATGGCGTGAAAAGGTAACAGACAGTCAGACAGACAGGCAGAGTGACATTCACATTTATAATACCTATTAGTATGGTCTAATATGAATAGAACATTCGGAAGCGAGGAGTCAGTACCGTCCAATGAACTGGAATAAACCGCCTTTATTATTATTAGAAAAAGTTATTACTGCGCATTAAAAATTCAATTTTATTTTTATAAAACTTCAATAAAAAAATTTCAAAAAATTTTGTTATTTATAAAAAAACAAGGTTTTAATAAAAAAATACGATAAGACAGTTTTTAAGATTACTTACAGCAAACAAGTTCTAGATTGAACAATTAAAAAAGACATCTTTTTCTTACAGAGATGCGTTCAAAAGCGTGAAACTACTAGCTAGAGGAATGACACTAAATGCCGCAATTAAATACTTATTTATATTTATTATAATTAAGTGCAATTTATCAGTAGTTGTATAGTTATTACATGCAATTATATCACAATTAAACATAAACCACAGTGCAGTTTAAATTGTGGTCATATTTATAACATTAGTAATTGTTGACAATATTAAGACTTAATAATATAAAATTACCTACTTTTTGTTACTGTAGAACGGGATTTGTCGTCGATTCATAAATTTATAGGGCAAAAACATTAAAGTTGTTAAAATTAAAAAACTTATCGAGTTGGGATCTTCAATCAAGCCAGCCTATTACTGGTTATAAAATTATTGGAAATGAACTAAAGCAATTTTTTTTATATAAATACAGTTATAATTTACTGAATATATGTATAAATATTCATAGCTCTTTTACCGAAATGCACCCTTTTTATGAGTTTTAATGATGCCTAAACTGCCTGCAAAAGTTGGCATGAAACTAAAAAAATCCTAATCCTAAGTAATCCCAATCCTACTAATATTATTTAATTCTACTAACTACTAAATACAAATTTTTGTGAGGATTGATAATATAGTAAATTTATAAATATGTGCGTACTTGTAATAAAAATAAAGAAATATATTATTGTACGACTCTTAAATAAAAAATACTTTATCATCAGAAATGACATAAAACCTACAAAAAATATTATCTTTGTCGTAAAAAAGCGACAGTCAACGATGCGATAAATACATTACAATAAACCGAAAAGGAGACATCTGATTATAATAACAATACCACTTATTTATAAAAGGGAAAGTACAATTCTTTACACAATGCTTTGCTACTTAATAACATGACAGCTGTTAACCTTTGTGTTGCCAAGTGTCCCTGAGTACGCAAATTGATGTAGTACATACGTAATAGTGGTCATTGACTCCAAACCGGAAGTAGTTTTAATGATGTACCAACTTAATTAAAACACTGTATGCCCTTAACTCTCTTATATTAACCTTTTTCTAATGTCTTGCGATATACATACAGATTATAAAGAATTTACACACACAAGGAACCCTTGAAATTTATTTATCTCGAAAAAATAGTAATATGATATTTATATATTATATAATTATAATAATTGAAGACGTGAGTGGATGAAGGTGGTATGTCGCATTTTTGGGTATTTTCGTTTTTTTCGTTAATGAAGGTAATATGTTCATATGAATGATTGCAGACCTTAAGATCGTCGATTTAAGACATTTTTTGGAAAATAAAAAGCTGAAAAATGTGTTATGTTCAGTTAATTTTAAAAAGCAAAAAGTGCAGGAAAGTTTACTTTTGTTAATGCAAGAGGGAGCTATGTACACTTTTTTTAAAATTTAATAATACAAGTATTTAATTGCTATCATATCATTAATATTTCAGGACGTTTACACAACTTTGCATCATAATTTAGTACAAAAATAAGTTCCGTAGTTATCTCAAAAGTTAAAAGTAACCTTTAACCTTGATTTATTCAAAATTGGAATTATGCGACATACCACCTTCATCCACTCATGTCTTCAATTATTATAAATAATTACATAATAATTATATAAAATAATTAAATTTTAGCTATAAATTATATAAAACAAGAGTTAATTAGTTTGTGTTCTAAACTGTACAAGGTACTTTGATGCGGTTTTTACTATCATCTAAAGAGTTAATTCTGAAAATCTTACTAACCCGACTATTATCGAACATAATTTCTATTCAGTTAATATAAATCAATCGTGCTAATCTGGGGCATATAGTTAATATTATATTTAGGTAAGCAATAGGTAATCGAAGTCATGTAATAATTATATAACAAATAATTAATTTATTATAATGGTTGATTGTAATATCCGCCTATATTATAACCTAAACAGGATCGTTTTAAGTAAGCGATGTTAATATATTGTAACATTAACCTACATTTTTATGACTTTTATAAGTGTTATACAATAGGGTCAAAGTTGAGATAATATGAATGTCTTATGTGTGTTTATTACTAGCGACCCGACCCCGGTTTCGCACGAATACATTTTTTTCTGCAAATTATATACAAACCTTTCTCGTTTATAGCTCTATCACTTAGAGAAAACCGTATCAAATTTCGTTGGGTGGTTTAGAAGAAGTTAGCGGAGAACAGACAGACGCCGACAGTTTCGGCTACTTGGCTGCCATTTTTTTTTTTTCAATAAAATAAAAACTTAATTAGGTTTTATTATATAAAGATAAACAGCAAAAAATCATATATTAATTTGAATAGGGAAAACAATATGATTTTAATTAATTAGAAACAATACACGAATACTCAAAGTTAGGCTATAAATCTCGTTAGTCAAACTCTAACTTCCATTACGTAAACAATTATGTAAGTAAACTTAGCATCATTAGCTTCAAGAATTATTTAACAATAAACTCATGCTGTTAATTATAACAAATTTATTAGCATACGTTATTAGTTAATTGGTGAAGACGAACTTATATTTTATTTTTTATTTCTAGAGATTTTTTAATATTGTTGAAATAGGAAAACAAAGAAAGAAATATACTCGTAAAGGACATTTATAAACAAAAAATAGGGCAACATTTTCATGTTGTTAATCTGTGGATGTATATACTTATATATTTTTTAGACTTCTAGGAATTTCTTAGTGTTTTGTGGTATAGACGAAGGTTGCCTTTCTTAATTAATTAATCAATGTTTGAATTATTCGCATATTCCTTCTTTCCTTCAACAATAAGGTAAATTTAGCACTATCTAATAACACCAAAAATTGATCATATTGTACAACAACCCCTCGATAATTAATAAACCGTTTTCCAATACATAAGGTAGTTAGATCTTAATTAATACAATATATTAATAACCTCGCAATGTTTATGCATAACATATACCATAAATTTGTATAAAGGCAGAGATGCGATACGAATCATTTCATTATTCCGCTTCCTGCATTGAATTTCTACTGTTTTAATTGATTTGAAAGGAAAAACGTGGGATGCACTCAACTTCCTATAGTCACTTCCTTGAGATTACTTCTACAATACGACCGACTGTGACAGTAATGTGATGGCGTATATTATATGAATGTTTTTCAAGTATCTTGTTTTCGATAAATATCTTTGTATGTATATGAGTCATCATTCATTTACCTACAATACCTAACAATTTCACAAATGTTGGTATTTCAGTTCATTCATCTTCCAGTCATCCAAGGGGCTCGACAATTTATTTGCTATTCTGTTTTATTGTTTTTTACTGATTTAAAATATACATACGAGTACGTACTTGAAATCAACAATGCCAGAAGCATAATGAAAATATAGTACAACTCGAGTAATATTTTTTTTCAATGTCTCTATGCTCTAATAAGCACATTATTATATTAAACACTCCAAAACACTGCGCGGCCATGAATGATTTAAATTTATATTTGTATATAAATTATTATTATCGCAGGTTATTATGTAGAGAAAAGTTGTCTGGAAAACTTAAAAATCTCATTTTTCTTTTTGCCATACATCGAAATACTACAATGGAATTTGCGTCACAAATGCCAAAGCGGCATATAAAAAGAACGCCTTTGACAGAATCATGGCGGACTCTTGCCTTCACGCGTCAATGGTAAAAGGTAGTAACGATCAACTTCTACTATTTTACGTATTTATTATTACATACTTATTATTATGTTTGTTTTGTTTTAAATGACAGTTCATGCTCTACGCATAATGTCACTTTTAAATGTTTCATAAAATTCGTAGTGTTTTGTATGGCACGCGGGTTCCATGTTGTAGTAGTTTAATGTTGCCATACAATATTTCTGGCTGATAATTACACATCAGCTGACAGAACGACGACTGTCGTCGGGTCATCTAAAGACTATATTATGTAGGTAAATAAAAACGCTGGGATAAACCCACAAGGGTGAAGTGGAATGAACCTCATCTAGTATAGTTATTATAAAACACGAAGTTATTAATTAGAAGTTAAATTAAAATTGTTCATAACGTATAATTCCTGTGCCTATAGATATTACTGAACTGTGCGATAATTAAAACAATATTGGGCGTAGTGGTTGCAAACCACACTATACGGAAATTGTGTGTTGCTTTCAAGGATATTTTGTAGAAACTTCGTTACGTATTCGGTGCAATAATTACTTACCGACAATAATTCTTGCCTTTGCTATTATTTAAATATAAAAAACTGGATTTTTTTTTTTGCTTCACATACGTAATGTTAATATCTATACAAACATACAATATATCTTCAGTCGCTGGATCTATTTTTAAGCGCATTCATTTGTTTAATTTGTCTCCGTCCCGAATAGCGGAATAATTATAAAAAAAAAACATTAATGGAAAAAAATATGATTAAAATTCATTATCTCATATATTTTGTATGGAACGTTTTGAATTATTTGTTTTGAACTTATTGTTAAATATTCAGTTTAGACAAGAAATAGATAGAACAGACGTTATGTTTAATTCAATACTTAGGTTATTTTAATCCGTAATCTTACTGAGAGAAAGTAGTATTACGTATGGCATGTGTCTTATGTTCCCTCCTTTTATGCATTAAATAGGTGCGGTATGTTACACGTACTACATATAAAGACTCAAGTACATTCTTGGAATTTATTGCACTTGTTGAGTAACCAGCAGGAAATTTTACAAATCCGGCGAGGCTAAAATAATCATGGTGCTCGACAGTGAGCACACAATATCCCTTGGATGCGTAATATTCTGCTTCTTTACATAGTATAAAACAAAGTAATGTTCCTGCCGTCATTCTCTCTGTATGTACGCTTAGATCTTTAATGCTAGGGATTTTAATGTTATGTTCACTATGGGGAAGAGAAAGGTTTCTGCTGTTAAAATTAAATTTTTACATGTTTGTTTGAGCTGTACAAAAATATTTTTTACAATAATAAAAATAGTAATCTTTAAGTGCAGAAAAATATGCACCTTATAATATTTGGCCATTCTCGAGGCTTCCATTAATTTTTTTGTTTACAAATGTCCACTGGAATAACACATCAAACAAATTTAATACATGGTTAATGTAATAAATTTGTTTTAATAACAGATAACAGATACATACAAGACAGCCTTTAAAAATAGTTTCTTGTACCAAGGTAGAAAAATTTCGCTTCGTCGCTGTCAATAGTCAAGCATTTAATGCGCTCATCTCATCATTAAGATTGCTTGCGCAATAAACAACAAATGCCAGTTAAAATGTTTATATAACAGTTTTACTATAACCTACGCCTTTTGTTTTGACACGCCCACAATAATAAATTTTCACCTGACTCGTGTGAACCGCGGCTTCGAATGAAGGGTATCAGAGCTCGAATGCGTATCTTTCGTGTCATGATTTATGTAACAAGTAATAAAACAACAAAAGGCAAAATGGAAACGTTTCTCTACTGCCAACGCTTCAACACATTTGTGACATGACAGATAATGCTATTATTTATGTACAGCTTTGGCAACCGATTGCATTTTAATTTGAAAGCGAAGATGGCGGAAAAATACTTCCTCTTTGAGAGGTCGCAAATTTAATTAGATATGGCAGTCAGTCGCAAAATATTATACAATATCAGATTAGTTTTATTCTATCTAGACATTCTAGCTATACATGTATATAGAGCTATCTGGATAATATTTTTAATATCTGGAAATTATATTATTATAATATTTATTACTTACATTGTTTACATTGTTGTTTCAGGTCAGTACCCACCCCCTACCGGCCGTGAAATCACTGAACTTGTATTCCCACCCCTAATACCTCCTAATCTCCCCCTTTATTAGTTTGTTTTGACCAGTACGAGTATGTAAAGTTGTGGAAATAACGTATTTCCACAACTTATCCCACTTAATCCTAATCCTTTATACGCTTTTGCATCCTTTCAAGGAAAGCCACGCACTTGCCATCATCATGTATCTTACCATCATGTAGGAGACGGTAGCCACGTACTATCAAGTTGCCAGCTTTCCTGCCAGCTTTAACAAGAGAAAAGTTACAATAGAAGTTAAATCTAGTTATGAAAAATGTGTTGCCTTATGTTTCATTGTTCCTTGTTCCTAGTTTTGTACCCATAGCATTCTATTAAATGTTTACTGCTTGCTTACTAGCGAAAAGTTTGTAATAATATAAACAATACAAAACATAACGTGAAGAGCTAAAGAGCGATATCTCAAACACAGTCTTAAATAAATCTTGTCTCAGCGTTATTTGCAAGACGCTTCTCTCTGATGCTAACTCATTCATTTACCTGACATTATGAGAGCAATGCTTAATGATTTGATAAATGGAACCAATTACTTATACCGTGAAATTATGTAATAAGGAAGTAAAACATCATTGCTATACAATGTACCGTAAGTTTGACTTGAACTTAGCAAGTCGAATATTGTGTCATCTTCATGTAATTACAAAATCAGATCAAATTATTGCGCTCATGTTATAAAATGATATTGAAAAATTTCATATGTAACCGTATGTAACACTTTATATCTTGAGCGATAATTATTATCCTAACTATTATATTATAATATTAGGATTTTTATAATATAATACTCATTTTCGCATTTTATTTTATAATATTAAAAAACTAGCTGGACCCGGCCACGCTTCGTTGCGATGTCATGGAGACAGATTTTTGTTTCTAAAATAAAAGTAGCCTAAGTTACTCCTTATTGCCACTTAAATCTGCCAGTGAAAGTCCCATCAAAATCGGTTTAGCCGTTTCGGAGATTAGCCAAAACAAACAGTCGAAAATTTCAAACTTTGTTTTTGTTACAATAGACTAAACTTCTTGTTTAGTAAAAAGTTATAAAAAAAATTTAGTAACATTACAAACAGACACTTCAATTTTATTTATATTAGGGCCTCTTTCACCATCTGTCAAATAGGCTAACTATGATTTAAAGTCACCGGTTACCGGGGATAATGGAGCTGATATAACTTTGTTTGTATGGTAAAAGTCCCAAACATTAAAAAGAAAATAATAATAAAAAAAATTCGCCTGTCGAAACATGCACTAAACCGAGTGCATAATTTAATAAAACATAAAATTATTTCTAAAAGTTACTAATCAACACTTTACTTGTAGTTGGTGAAAGGGGCCCTTATTGGTATGATTATAAAGTAGTTTTCTTATCAATAAATTTCACCCATCCCCTTTGGGATGGGTCAAATTTTAATTATTGAGAAGTTCCTTTGGGATTGTCAAAATTATTGACAAGTTTCGTGCATTAATTTAAGAGTAGTTTATCTTATACGGAATTCGTTGTTTAAAGCCTTGAGCTAGAACCTCTCTAATAACTTTGATGGGACAATAATGACGTATGAATAAACAGCCGTCAATAGTGATCGTTAACCCGCTTTGTTATGTGATCATTATAAATCACGGCTGACTCACGATTTACCGCTTTTTGCATATAAATGAAGTTTAACAATCCGTTAACTCGCTTTTCAATTCTATTTCTTTTTCTTTTACTTCAGTCGACAACATCGCATCGTTGCCTTCATTTTTTTATTATTGGTTTTTTACTATAATAAAAAAAGTTATTAGGTATTTGTTAGTAACACATTTCTTTATTTAAACAAACAGTTATTACGTTACTATTACAGGATGAAAAAATGAATATTTTGTATATTGAAAATTATACAAAACAGTTTCCAAAAAAATATTAAAAGACTAGTTATTAGAAAATTTAAATCTAATATATAAAATTCTCGTGTCACAGTGTTAGTTGCCATACTCCTCCGAAACAGCTTAACAGATTTTGATGAAATTTTATATGTACACTTGGTAGGTCTGAGAATAGGTTTTTATATATTTTTTATACGCGGGCGAAATCGCGGGCAGCAGCTAGTTTTATTATAAAAATAAGATGTACTTCGGAGAGTGTGCTCAGGAGTTGCATGAGCTCATACCGCCTTCCCCTTTCTTCCATCGGACGTACAGACGTACGGCTGGTTACCATCCTCATCTTGTCGAAATCCCTTCTTTTCGGACCAAGCGCTTTGATTCCTTTATAATGCGCACTGCCAAAGTTTGGAACTCCCTGCCGGCGTTTGTATTTCCGAGCCTATATAACCCTAAGTTCGAGTGAATAGGCATCTTCTGGGTGAGCTCGCTCCATCTTAGGCCTCATCCTTGCTACTCAGCTGGTTGTTGGCCAAGAGCAAACCCATCTCTAAGAAAAAAAAAATTATCAACTTTTGTACGTCACTTGATAGCGTCACATGAAATATTTAAAAATATATTGAAATTTAAAAAAAAAAATGTTTCAGCATTGAAGCGTCAACCTACGAGTATATATTTATGAGTAACATATTATTACGGCATACACCGCCATGCTTACTCTTTGTGGTCCATTTTTTTTAAAACACACACTTAAATTAGTCAGCAAATAAGTAAGAGGAAATTTTAGCCGAGCTCATTGAGAAATAGTAAGAAGTTACCATCTTAAAAGTTTACATACAGTCGGACACAAAAGTGTGAAGACAATAAATGGTTTAATTTTCTTTTATAAACAATTATATTTTAGAAAATAAATGTTTTTGTTTTTGTTCAAAATGTTTTTGTTGTGAACATAATTTATTTCTATTTTAATAACATATGTTAATGGAAGAATTATTTGAAAAGAGAACTACTGAGGATTGTCTCCCAAACAGATAGTAGATTCGTTTACTTGTACAGGGACATAAATTGTAATATTATACATATACCTACCCGTACCTAGATTATCTAGATTATAAAAGCTTATATATATAAATGGATAAATATTTGTTTATTTTTAGTTTACATTATATTTTTCGCAATACCTGCTCATTATTTTAACTAACTAAATACACATTTATGTTAACGACTGTACAGTACAAAAACGAAGTCTTGAAAGGTTTTTCTCCTAATGACACTACACTATGAGTTACTTCATACTTGTTATGCAAATGTGTACCGACGAAACTAAGAAATGTACTTTAAATTAAAGGAGAACGTACATTTTTGTATCCCTTATAAATTGCGAGAGGCAATTTTTTTCTATTTTCGCAGCCAACACTTTTTCAATTTGCATAATCTATTAAGGATATTTTGATTTTGGACTAGTATTTGAAAATAAAGTGAATTATTCACCTCTAATATATTCCTTAATTATTTATTCCTTGGATAGAATAAAACTTTACATAAATGTTACATATCACAAGATACCTATAATATTTTATTGTATATAATAAATGTTCATGTTTTTAAAAACACTAATCATTTTTAAGCAACGTCCTTTCATTTTATTTTTTTACTAGCTGGTGCCCGCGACTTCGTCCGCGTTGAAAAAGAAAAAAGCAGCCTATCCTGTGTCCTGTGCGTTTAAATGTTTATCTACCAAGTTTCATGAAAATCAGTTAATTCGTTTTACCTACACTTACAGATTCATTATTTGTATTGATTGATTGATTATATGTTTTAATTATATTTATTAAATTATAAATTATCGTTCATAAGGAGTAAACTCCAGTCGTGCGTCGGAGCTGACACACACACACACACACACACACACACTTTTTTCTAAAAACCGTGGCCAAACGCTAAAATTACGAAATAATAATTTGGCTATTTGCAGTAGTTCTACATCTCGAATAATAAAATCGTTTTCACTTACATCACACAAGTTATCTACATATTTGTTTGTCGTCGTATTTTTTTTAAAGCCTCTGTAATGTATCACGCAGTATACGTAACAAGAAAAGCACTACAACGTCCGTCCACTCGTGTAATATTTGAAGTGTCATTCATTGTGTGTTGACGTAGAAAGAGACACTATTCAATTCGACTGCCGTTATGCAACACGCTGTAATTGACGTATACTTATAATTAGGTAGTTATATATAACGCAAAAAGCATTTCCTGCCTGTAGCTTAACGAAACCGTAACTATACATGTTTTTTTATATTATTAAGGATGGCAGGTAGGCTGACGGTTCGCTTGATGGTAGGTGGCTACAAACACTACCGTCGCCTAAAGACACAAGCAACACCAGTGACAAGGGTGACAAGTGCGCTGCATACCCTACAGGAATTTGTTTTTCTGCACGCTTGAAGAAGCCCATACTGTAGCTACTAGATGGAAACACTTCAGAAGAGGATTTTTTTAAAAGTTCGCGCGTCTGTGAGTTATCCTACGTTCTATTTTATTATCATCCGTTAGTATTCATCCGAACTGTGCGCTGGGGTAATGCAGATGAACTCCGCATCTGCGGCGCGCCGTACGCGGTTTATAGATTACACTAGACTGGGTGACCGAACTTCGCTCGGGCCGATGAAAGGTTTAAAGTTTTACATGTAAGGAAAAAAGTCTATGAAACATTATAGAAAAAAAATTCAAGAATAATTCAAAGTATTATAAAACGAGCAAGCGGTATTACTTTTGTAACAGTACCATTAAAAAACTACTTAAAAAGAATTTTCTCGAAGATAAGACCCGGACAGATCGATTTCTACACCTAAAAAACCCCTAAACCCTAGATTTTCTTCAAAATCGTTAGAGCCGTTTGTGAGATCGTCGTGGCATACAAGAATTCCTCGTTTAGTATTATATTATACTCGTACTAGGGACCCACCACCGGCTTAGTAAGAATATGAAAATTTCAAAAAACCTTTCTTACGTTATCAAAATAAACCTATGTTCTAAATTTTAGCTAGTTTTTGCTGTGCATTAATGGTTAGTCAATACAAACGATTTTATAAGTATAGATTAGTTAGCCCCGCTTCGAAATTATGAGTATTAAAGCATTGTTTTCTTATGTGACTGATAAAATACGTAACTGTGAACGGAAATTACAAGATAATAATTTTAGGTGGAAGCGTTTATTTCTATTACCCGAGGCAGTAAGGAAGACATGTTGAAGACAGAAGTCTTCAAACATACCTACTTGCCAATCATTGTTATTTGTGACATAAATCATCCGTATTCAAAATATTTACGAGATAATAGTACTCTGGCCCCTGTCAAAAATATCAAATAAATCTCTGCTATGTACCAAAAAAATATAATAGACCTTTTGGACCCAAAGGTTTTGACCTGTGGGTTAAAACAAAATTTTATTAAGATACTTTTTTTTATTTTTGGTCTTTCTGACCCGTTACTATAAAACAAAGGAAAACTATAAAATGTACAGTCAGGCTAAATACAACCCATTGGGATGCTATCACGGACAAACAAAACAGTCATACACATGTTTCGAGATAAGTACATACATAGAAACCAACAAAAAGTAATTTCTCTTTATATGATACGTTACCGCATTTTTGTTTTAATGATTATACTATATGATGACGTACACGTACAACACTGAAGACAAGTTGCAACCTCTGTATTAAATAAACATAGTTAATATACATTAAAACCATACTAATTTAACCCAGGTTTCTATCGCAATATGGCTATAATTCATTTGCTGCAACTTTCAACATTAGTAAAGTACATAATATCTAATACAAGTATTATTTATAATTCCATATGTCATAACACGGAAAATAATTACATATTTTATATTACTGTAAGATTAAAGATAATGACTAAAATTTATGGTACTGTGATCTGGCTGCTTATAAATTTAACTTGGTTTATTTTTCAATAAACTGGAATTCTTTTGGAAAATTATGGGGAGGCCTATGTTTAGCTGTAGACGTCCTACAGCAGATAATGATGATGAGAGGTCCTACACTAAATTGAGTGAAATTTTGAACGTTTTATAATGAATTCGATAATTACAAATAAGAAATTGCTTATTATTTAAAATGTTTAAATTGTCTGCAAAAAATACTTTGTTTCAAAATTCAAGTAACCTATTATTCTAAAGCACTGTGACGAAAAATAGATTTGAATCTTTTTATAACTTTTAACGAGGTCAGACGTGTTTGGTCAAACCCTAGCTTTCCCTCCAAAAATATTACTCGCCTTATCTAAGAATGTTTACTTTAACTAGCTCCTTTCGGCACCTTAATACAGAAGAAAGTTTGTTTTGCTGTTTTAATTACAGTCATGTCATATCACTATTACAAAAAAAGATGAAAACTACTTGCAACATTGCCGACAACTAATGCAACTAATAATAAAATTGTGTCAGCGAATCATAAACCAAGGCTGGTTATTTTAATTTTCACATGTGCCCATATACATACGAGTATTATATCTACCGTTAATATTTAGTACGATTCATGTATTTAGGGGTGGGCTTGCCCAAATCAAAAAATCTAGATCCCATATAGACTGTTATCCTGCACTGCGGCATATTTGCACTGTACGCTATGCAATTTCTGGGCTAGTGCACTGTCAAACAATACACGTTTTGTATTTTGTACCGCCTCATATTGCGTACTACAAAAATGACTACTGCATCTGTAAATTCCGCGATTTTTTAATTTGAAAGAGATATATATTCAAAACATTTCGATTATTCAACTATTTCGATTATTCAAAATATAATTCAATTATAGAATTTTAAATTATTATTGCTTAAAATGACACTTAACGCCAGTCACAACAAATTTAATCGACACCAAAAGAGTGTCAAAAGTTGTCGCATAACTCCTAATACTATAATTATCACCGTTCCAAATACGATTGACATGTTAGTCCACAGGTCAAAAAGACGGAAAAAAAGTCAATATATCTATTTATTATTACTTGTTCGAAAAACAGATTAAGAACAAAAGTTGCATTAATTCATTAAATATTACGTGATTTAATCAAAATGTGTCGTCAACACAGTATACTATCTCGTCACAAAACATAGATGTTTCATTCTAAATACATGTAACCCGAACTTTCTATTGACCTATGGCATACTTTTGAAACGTTCGCGAGGTTTGTTTTTCATAAAAAATGTAGATTTTTTTCGACAACCGGGCCAGAGGTTAGTAGGGTTACCAATACGATTAAACATTCATCTATTTATTATTGACCGTTCGTAACATTTATAAGATTAAATTATAGGTTTTATATAAAATTATAGCAATAACAATCTTAATTAATTTTGTAATGAATTTGCGCAATTATATTTTTCTATTTTTGATATTAAGTATTATTAAGTGGGGCCGATTTTTTAAATATTGTATTGTTTTAAATGCTTATGAATTATTTCTTTTAAATTAGTTTTATGATATCCATAAATACTGTAATATTTCATTATTATAAACAATATTGTGTAGGTATTAGTTAGTGGTTAACAAACAATTCCAATCTATTAACACATGTAAAAACTTTCGGTACCATAGTTATATGAAAACAGGGCAATTCATGACACTATTGTGGATACCTGACGTAAAAATTAAATTTTCAAATTTAGTACTTAATTACATTTACCTAGTAAAAAAGTGGGGTATTTACGTTTTTCCGGGCATTCTTTTTTTCAATTTTTTACTCTTCATAAGAACTTTAAAACCGAACTTTATTTGAAAAAAAAATTGTCAACATGGTTCTGCCCATTCGATCCAGCAGTTGAGCTTTACTAGCGGCCAGCCTACGGCCACGCACGGATGCAACTTTTTCTGGAAATTGTAATCACAAACATGAGGAAGTCATTATATTAATAGTTTTTCCATTATTGAAAACCGTATCAAAACCTTTGGGTGGTTTAAAAGTAGTTAGTGGAGATATAAACATCAGACGTGGACAGCAACAGTTCTAATGAAAGAAATGGTTACTGTGAGTCAACCGCAAGACAATGCCATCGCGGAGTTTTCTTCAGGATTTTAGAAGAACTGCAATCATTCTCTGACTGATACATCATTTTTATGTTCCATCTCTTGAGGTTAGCCTATGTATCTAAGCCACGTAACTTTATTTTTCTCATTACATAAAAACGTATTTAGGTTTTATAATACATATAAACCTTCCGTGAAAAATCATCTAACTGATGGTATAAACCGCATCAAAAACATATTGTAGAATAACATTTAATTAATTTTGATACTGAATGTATTACATCACTAGCAGCTAGCAGCAATAATTACTGCTATTTCATTTCTTCATCGATGTAGGTAAACTCGGTTTAACTATATCTATTGCCAAAGAGTAGCTCTTTGGTAAGTAATTATTACTCTATAAGTCTATGGATATTTTCAATTTCAACTTCTTAATATTAAAGTCTAAAATCGTGCATATTTCTTTAAAAGAAGACGGACCCTCTTAAATCTTCTTTACAAAGAATCCCTCTGTATGTAACGCTTAAATCTTCTAAATTACGCGTTATCGAAAAAAGCGTGCGAAGCCGGGGGCGGCCCGTTAGTAATAAATAAAATTGATTATTTCCCCTTTTGGAATGTGGATTTGTTTTCTCCACAGTACCTAACACATGACATAATGGGATTCGTTTTCTCCGCACAAACCGAAGTGGTTTAGTGAGTCCGGGTCGTGCGGAAAGCGCGACAAACTGTGACAGCTGTGCGTACGTTGTCATATGTAACCGTCTAACAAGTCCAAGCACGCAATAGTTAATTGATGTTAAGTCATTTAATGAGACGCCTGATTTACTTACTACCATCTGTATTCATAATCGCTTGAGGGATAATAGTATTAACATTAACAACAGAATAAAACCTTCCTTCCTTCCTTGTCCAAACTGCTAAGGAGTGGAACCAATTGCCTGCGTCTGTGTTTCCTCAAAACTACAACATCGGGGTCTTCAAAACTAGGGTTTTTGGGCATTTACAAGGTAAGCGTGGTCCATCTTCGGCCGCATCTGCACCTTACATCAGGTGAGGTAGTGGTCAAGGCTGCCTTGATTTAGAAAAAAAAAACTCATTTAGTGGTTGTCGTATCATAACGTTCCTAAGATTCCGCCTATCTACGGCCGCGCTATAGTCATTTGATTTTCGCTGATAGGAGTGCGGCATAACCCCGCAGCGTCCTCTACGCTGCCGGGTATACACGAGGATTTCTCACCGTTAAAAGAAGGGGCACACTGCGCTGCCGGGTATCCACGAGGATTTCTCACCGTTAAAAGAAGGGCACACTGCGCTGCCGGGTATCCACGAGGATTTCTCACCGTTAAAAGAAGGGGCACACTGCGCTGCCGGGTATCCACGAGGATTTCTCACCGTTAAAAGAAGGGGCACACTGCGCTGCCGGGTATCCACGAGGATTTCTCACCGTTAAAAGAAGGGGCACACTGCGTTTCGCAGTTTGTCTGAACAGAAGACCATTTTGAAATAAAAGCATGCGTGCAATCATGTTTTGTTGAGTGACTAAAGGGATCCCAGAGCACACATTTCCCAATTCTAATCCCTGATCCTTCATCCTACTTAGGTCCGCAGCGCACTTGCTGCACCTGTTGCGGTGCTCGTGTTAATAGGTGACAGCAGCCACCTATAATCAAGCAGCCTGTCTGTCGACTTTAACATAAAAATAAACTAATATACTCTGTACTTTCTTCCAAGTTTGGACATTCTGTACACGAATGTTTCGATAACTTAGTACAAAACGTAATAAAGGAAAAATTAACAAGAATACTAATATACACAAGAAGCAAAAAAGCGTTATAATCTTTGCAACGAACGAATCTAACTAACCATTACATATCAAAAACCACGACAATCTGATTGTGTTGGTACATTTGGCGGTAGTCATTTCTCAATTTATTATACGACAAACCAACTTTACCGATTGTTACGGCATTGTTATGATGAAACAACGCTTCCACAATCCTCAATTTAACACATCTTTACATAAAAATAAATTGAGTTTTTGATTTTGATTTTACACATCAGACTATTGACGTAGTTAGTGTATAATACCCACTAGCTGTGCCCCGCGATTTCACACGCCGCTTATAGTCCAGAATCCTTTTCTGATTACTAACAGGCTGAATCTTCGTGAGTAGCTTCAGTTTGCCGAAATTTTTGGTCTGCAGCTTAGTAAACAATTGTAAGATAAAATGGCCGCATAGTCCTACAAATTGAGTGGTACGTTTTTCCCAGTCCTACGCTTGGAAGTTGTTTACTCCTGCTAACTCCTTTAGGCTACCTCTATCGAGAATTTTCGCAGAGGAAAAAGGTGGACGTCTCGGCAAACCGAAGCTACTCACGGAGTTTCAGCCTGGGGGATGAAAGAGGGATAATGGACATTTATAAATTGACAAAGGCATACTTACTTAAGGTTTAGATCAGGTGATAGTTGCCTAGCATTTTCACAAGGTAAAACCAATATAAAGGTTCATACGAATTTTGTTCGTCAAATGTTGTTATTTGATTTTTATAGCCTTTCGAATGATAAGGTTTGTCCATTTAAATTATCAAAAGGGTTCAAAAATTAAGTTTTTATTTTATTTTAAGGTTTTTATTTTATGATGGTAAGTGGCTGCCGTTATCCATAACACAAGTAACGCCACATGTGCTGCAAGTGCACTGTCGACCATATAATAGAAAGGATAAAAGATTGGGAAGTATTCTTGACATTTTATATTATTTAAATCATTCACGGAAAATCATGGAGCGTTTCATTTACTAAACGATGTTGCTGTCAGTTGTTGCCGCCTCATAATCTTCATATCAATGTAACAAGACTTTATTAGACATGCATTATTCATTGAAATCAGGAAATACATTGTCTATAATGCGGTAGCTAATTTCGTTCTAGGACATGCCTTACGTCATAACACATGACATATGTTATTATGATGAAGTGCTCATGTCAAATCATATTGACTACACTTTCTGTACACCAATATGTGAAATAAAAGTTAATTTACAAGTGTAATAAACGCAAAGACTGATGCATAATTTATGAAAACGAAACGCAACGTCTGATGAGTTATTATCGAGTTATAACTACTTGAAATGCTGCGTACGAATATTAACATCAAGGTCTCCATTTAAATTAGGCAATATCTACTGTTTACTATTGTTTATTTGAGTACAGAGACCACTAATGAACAAATACAAAAACCACTCATTTGTTGTTTGTGTTTGGTGGTAAACCTATGAACTTATTAGAGAGTATACAGTTTTGCTTATATATATATACTGAAGAAGAATGTTCTAAATTCTTCTAAGATCACTTTTCTAATCATTATTATTATAAGTAAAATAATAAGACAAGCTAAACATTTTGGAAGTTTTTTTAAAAAATAATCTCATATTTCTAATCCATAACCATATACTTACGTAACTTGCTTATGTGCTTACCCTAAATTTAATACCTCTACCTACTCGTATTCCATAACTTTAGACCTATGTTTTTTTAATAATTTATATCACAGTCAAATGCCATATATAACTTAACTACTAGCAGTTATTTTGTAATTACAATTTTCTGAATATTTCTGAGATATCACAAACGAAATCCACCCGTGCCTTAATATAAAGTTAGGTTGCAAAATCCTTTAAAAGTAATACTTTTAAACTTAATTTTAAGTTATATATTATACTTAATTAAATAAGAAATCACTAAACATTAATGAACACAAAGTAAATAAGCTATTTATCCTCTTTTTCAGATAGCACAAGGGATCTCAGCGCAGAATCATCAGAAATCGTACCTGAAGCAGTAGCGGCTCCAGCTAATCTAGAGGACAAAGAAGAAGAACTAGAAACGGCTGCAGCGACAGGGCTAGCAGATCACTCTGTTGAGCTAGTTGGCGGCTCGCAAACATTTTTCCCAACATTCGCAAACCTCTTCGAACCGAGACAACAGAACAACTATAGACTCGACTTCGGTAACCCGGAAGCTGCTTACAGTCAACGACCAAATTCCTACAGATCCTTGCTTAATTATCCCTTGTTTGGTAACTACAGGAGTATTGATAATTTTGGAAAGCAAAGCACCGCGTCATCAGCACCTCTCGTCGATGCTAGCTCGAGCTTACTGGGCTCCGGAAATTTTGGCATAATTAAAGGAGGAACATTCTTTGCCCAGAACGATGAAGAATCGGAATTCGGTGGTGACGGCTTCAGCTCGTTCTACAACAACGGCCACGGACGGCCTTCGCTTGGAGTTGGCTACATAGCGAACCCGAGACCCAATTACAACCAAGACCAGTTTGCAAACTTCAGAGATTTTGCTGATATCAACTCACCTTCGAACTCTGCATATTCACATTACGTAGTCGTATATGCTAATAAAAACGCCACGATGGATGAGATTAGTGAAGAGACTAGAAGAGTTTTGACGAAACCTAAAAATATATTTGAAACATTGCAGAGTCTAGAAAAACCTAAGACACCATCGAAGCTGTCGAAGACTAAAGCGAAATTGGAAGCAACGAAACAAAAAATGCTCAACAAGAAAGAACAATGGAAGAAGACAAACTCGAAGTACTTAAGCCAGAAGCACGACGCAGAAGAACCTTTATTAGCGTTAAGTTAAACCAGTGATATACATATAGAGACTTGCGTTGCGTAAGTGATTGAAGTGCTAGTAGGAATACGGTATGCGACATGCGACGTCAGCCGAAATCTGACGAAAGGAGTTCACTGTCTAAACTTAATTTTATATAAGCGCTGTTTGTGGTCAAGTTGTGTAAGTCCGAAATGAACGCGAGACGAATGAATGTTTCAGTGGATGTATGTAAAATTAGAAACTTAAGACGAATAATAAATTAATATTTTAAGTTACCAGCTCACAGTTTTATTTTCCCTTTGTAACTTTAACTATTCATTCATAGTCAACAAGCTGTATTAGAGAAGGGTACCACCTATAGATACATATTTTTAAACAAACTGATCAAACAATTTTGAGATATCTCCTTTTCATCCAGGACCTGACTGTAGTCCTGTGGGAAAGTTCGCGTATGGAGATTTTAGTAGGAGTCTTAGTAAGTATTTTAGACTTAAGTGATATCCACTACCTGGTACATTTTCTAGTTATGACGTCATTAACGTTAAAAAAATTATTATTGCTTTTGTGGGTTCTCTGTGAGAATAGAAGAATTAAGCGAATTCATGTCGCTTTTTCTTTCTTGCATAGTAGCTTGACACTCGTCATCAGTACTAAATTAGTTATTTGGATTTGACTAATTTTTGAGCTAGCTCCGTCACTGTCACCGACCAATACCGTCGCGTGCCATGCACGGAGCGTCAACAAATTGTCGGCGAGAATATTTGGCCGGTGCTGACACGCTCCGTGCATGCCGGCGAGCCGGTGAGTATACGGGTTGTAACCGCGTATGATGACCGTTCGTTCCTTTTTCTATTGCGCGGGTACACGTAGCGATACACCTATCAGTTCTGGTGGATATTGCATACGGGTAACATACGGGTTGCATACGGGCACCATACGGGATGTATACGGGTACAGAACGCCCTCGATCCGTTTCAGTGGGCATAGTAGAGCGTATCGTGTTGCTTTTCGTGTCTGATACGTTCCTAGCACGGTCATGGTATGGTGCGTAGTGGGCAGAGATCTTTAACCTACCTGTTAGTACGTAGTTCGCCTGTTGGTGAAAAAAAGTTAGAAAAAAATTAATGACATAAATAAGACGTGGTTGTATCTGCGAGTCGTCGGGGTCACCAATATGTGGGACATCAGTAATACTACATTTATGCTTTTGCATACATTCGGATGTAGCCAAATGAAATACTCAATAGCTTGAATATTATATTAACTGATAGAATTGACAATAATTACATTTTAAAATTAGCCTATGTACATAGCAAAAGTCCGGTTGAAAAACTATAGCACAATAATAATTACAAATGTTGACAACCCCTTTTATACACAAATTTGACATGACAGTTTATTCGTTTTCATATTTTCGAATCTATTCTTGATTTTTCAAATCTTCTATGCCAGCGTTAGTCGGAGAGGTTGTATAACTGTAGAGTATCGCCACAAACTTATAACCAGTAAATTCTCTCATGTTTGTTTTTACACAATATTAATAGACAATAAGTTGCCTATAATCTGCATAAAGATAGAAATACCTACTTACTCAAACTAATTATAGATTTAGTTATCTTTTTTTATAATCATTATGCCGTCTTTGTTATCTACAAAAAGCTTCACGGTGACCACGTGACTGTATGGCGAATATTCGCAAGTCTGGCTGGCGTCTGCCATCTTGTGTCAACAAGCAACACTAATATATTTTCGAAGTTAATATTTTCCTATATATAGTAAAAATAAATAATATCTCGATTTTAATTTGAATTTCATAAATCTAATTGAATTTAATAATCTGATAAAACGTACATGCATGAATAATATTAAAATATTTTGGCACAAAAAATAAAAAGCGTGTCGCTTCTCTTTTTCAAGCAGCAGCGCCATCTACCAGTAAAAAGCTGTGTGCTAAAAAAATACGATAGAGACGTACCGTATACATCTATAAATAAAATAATTATCTTATCTTCTGTACAGTAAGTATACAGATTACCGAGTACTGTAAAATAAAATAATTCAAGGCATATTATGAATTAAGGTTGAACTAGTCGGCGGCTCAAACTCATTGATTTTATTATGACAAATTTTCATTGTTTTCTTTTATATGTATGTAAGTATAAAAGAAGCACATTGTAGCGAATTCGTGTAACGACGACATTGACCCAATGAAATTAAGAAAATGTAGAAAAAGTATTAGTCACAAACTAAATAGTAGATAACGTATCCTAGTATTATAGTCTAGTCGAGAAGTGTTATCTGCGAAAAATCGTTAAAGTGAAGATAAGTTTTTTGTGAACTTTGAAAAATCATAATAAACAAATGAAAAAACTTTTAAAAACTTTTACAAAGTAATCTTGTTCATCATCATCATCATCAATACTAATAATAAATCTGTAAGTGTAGGTATTGTATGTATGTATGTATGTATGCATTTATGTATGTTCCTCCATAACTCTTAATAGTTTCGTATTCATAAATTATTAAATTAAATTAAATTTTAATTTAATTAAATCTATTAAATTTCGTAATCATTTTATAAATGACCCATTCGATGTGGAAATAAACTTCACTATACCGTTTGAAATGAGTTCGTTACACATATTAAATTCATAATTTTATTATTTTTTATTCTAAAATCAACTCATTTATATTGTATTCTTTTTTCATTGATCAGAAAGGTAAACAAATATGACGTCGCCAGGGTCACTGACCAGTTTTAGAGATGGGACTTGTACATTAGCCATATCGAAGAAAGTTGACTTAGTGAGTAACTCATTTAGAATTTGTTTGTATGTCTTTATATTTTGATCTATATTAAAGATAATATAGATTCTATATTGATCTATATTAAAGTTGAAAAAGCGCTAAATTATCCGCTAGGCGCTAAAAGTCGAAAATAGGCGCTAATCATATAAAAAATCGCTAGATTTAGCGCCGAAAGCGAAAGCACTGGTTGCGAATTCGAATCCAAAATTCAAAGCTAGGGATGCCGTTGTATAGACTTTTTAAAATAAGAAAGTACAATCATTTACCATGGCAACACTGAATTTTGCAGTGGTGCATTTTGCACCTCCGTAAAAACCTAAAACGAATAAAATATTATATTATTAAGATTAATAAATAAAATACGAATTATTAGTAGTAATTTTAAGTAATTTGTTTAATGCTATTTAATCAAAAATAATTTCATTGTGATTTCGTCTACGATTATGAATTACGATAAACTAAAACTTTTAAAATGTATGTAGAAATGTGAATTTGATAATTTAAATACGAATCAAAACCTCATGTGACTCCTAATGACGTAAGTCGTGTTCATGTCCCATCTCTAAAATCATAGACAAAATCTGTGTGATTGCTCTGTGACATCTAGTAATTGTGCAGGTTATGTCACGATTTTATCGAGTTTTTTCCATTTTCCTCTGAAAATATGCAATAATGTTTGGTACATATCGTACAGAATATTATGTATAGTGAGTGTAAATGAATATGTGTATATATAAATGTGTAATTAAGGTGAAAACTGGAAAATTCTATGTCGTGATTTGTTTGTTTACCTTTCTGATCAATACTTTGCGAATTGAGTTACTTGACAGGTGTATTAGCCTTTTTATGACCTGTGTACCACGTACTGATTTAGCCACAGAACACTATATACTACGGAACTGAACTGTCAGGTCAGCTCTTTTATTTTATTATTCTGTGGGTTTGCGGTGCGGTGTTCATCTTGCTGCACTGCAGTAAAGATTTATTATTTTTGAAATTTGATTTATCTGTATTTCAATGATATTTAGTTTAAACACTGACATTGTAAATCTATTCCACGTCATACGTATTTTTGAACATAATATTATGTGAATAACTTTAGCGGAGTCATAATGTACTCGGGAAAGGATGCACCAAACCCTTCATATCCCACGCAGTGGGCACTGAATCCTTCGGCATATCAAAATATAGACAGTAATCATGTCGATTGGGCTGCCTTGGCTCAACAATGGATCGCTATGAAAGAAGCTGCGGTGATTGTATCTGCACCGGCTCCACCTCCACCAAAAATCGACATAGAGGAAGGTGAAGCTCCTATGGAAGTTGAAAATCCAGATACCAACAATGATGGGTCTGGCGATTGGAATTCCAATTCAAATACATGGAATAGTGGCTGGAATGAATGGGGTAAGCTAATGTAGTACTTTCATATTGTTGCATGACTATTCAAATTATTTGACTTCTTAGTTGCATTGCATTGCAACTAACTCCTTAAACTAGATTATAATTCAACACGCATTTCAAAAGTATAGAAAAATATAGTGACTATGAATCTAAAATTGCTATTTTTTAATATTTGAGAACAGAATCTTATAAAGAGAACATTTGTCTGGATTTTTTTTTGTTTTAATTACTCATCACCTGCCACAGTCCAATAGCTTTTGACATCTATTCGGTCAACTATTGATCAATAAAATCATTATATAGCTATACACAACAAAGAGTTTTGAAGGGTGTAATCAGTTGGCACTGTTAATTTCACTCCCAGTTCTGTTTAATTAATCTTACCTTTATTTTCTTTGTATATGTAGTTACAAATAGGATATTTTTTTGTAATTTCTTCTTAGGTTGGGGTTGGTCTGGCACTGGTCCTGTTGAACCAAAAATAAATTCTGAACCATCAATGACCATTCCACCAATGTTGGACAGCTATCCTGTGGCCAATGATGTTACTACAACAATGCCAGGGTATGAACAATTATTATTTCCATATTATACAGATATTGTAAAAATTTACACAATTTGAAAATTGTTAATTTAAATTGAAATATGCATGACAGAGACACCTATTTTCATTGAAAAATATCCTATATTTATTAAAAACATATTTTAACATCTGACAAAATAACAACTAACAAATAATAAAAGGTAAAATTAGTACCAAATCACCATAGTTAACAAGTTTTGTTAAAACAAGTTTCATAAAATATGCAAAAAAGGTTTTTACTTGTTCAATAATTAGAAAGAAAAAATAAAAGCTCTATGAATGTGTGAGTTCAATACATTTATTATATTTAATTAAATTACTTAATTTAATAAATAAAACTTATTTAACTACAATAAGGAGCTCCTCCAAAACTCCAAAAATCCGAGAAAGCTCTGGGGTACCATCAAAAGTATTTGTGATCTGTCGGGGAGAAACACTGAGCCCACTGAACTACTAAACTGTAAAAGTGATCCATCGGACTCTGTTAACTACTGTAACAAATATTTCTCAAACGTCGGTAGTCTTCTGGCAGAGAGGACAATGGCTGATCTGCAAATGGATCAGTCCTCCCTTGCTCTTAAGTTAAATACTCCGATCGCCTCCTCCTCATTTCTTCTACACCCGACTGACCCTGCTGAGGTTAACACGCTAATAGCAAATCTTAAAAATAACTCTGCCCCTGGTCCAGATTCTATTAAAAACTCTGTACTCAAATCTGTCAGTGAGTATATTGTATATCCTCTGACGTATGTATTTAACCTTAGCCTGTCCCAGGGTATTTTTCCTGATATCTGGAAACAGGCCTCCATTACCCCAATTTATAAAAATGGCCGTAAAGATTCCCCTGCCAACTATAGACCTATTGCTCTTTTAAGTACCTTTGCTAAACTACTTGAAAAAATTGTAAACAAACGCCTTCTGTCATATTTGGAATCTTTTTACCTCCTATCTGACCGTCAGTTCGGTTTCCGTCGAAACAGATCAACCGAGAATGCAGTCAGATTGCTCACGGATTTTATCTCGGATTATCTTGACGGTGGCTGGTGCTGCATTGGAGTCTTCTTGGACCTTGCGAAGGCTTTTGACACTGTGTCAATTCCCCTGTTGCTGCGGAAGCTGGAGCGATTTGGAGTAAGAGGCACCCCCCTGCAGTGGTTTCAAAGCTACCTGTCAAACCGAGGGCAGCGTGTTAGAGTTGGCTCCGTACAGAGTAGCTCGGAAACTGTTCACTTCGGGGTTCCTCAGGGTAGTGTCCTTGGGCCAACTCGGTACCGCAGGTAGCTATGTCATTTATAGCTTACATAAATGACATAGCTACCTGCGGTGGAGATGGGGCCGAGTTGGTTTGTTACGCCGATGATACGGCTGTCATTTTTCGTAACAGGACATGGAACTCGGTATTTTCTTTGGCTGAAGTGGGTTTGTCTAGGATTGCGAATTGGTTGGATTTGAATCTCCTCACACTAAATAATGATAAAACAAAATACATGACTTTTTACAAAACTAAAGCATCCATGCCAAAAAGCCTTCCCCCCATTAAAATACATAGATGCGGAATGACCTCTCCACGGCCACCTTGCAATTGCGGTTCTATTCTTGCATCCTCCTCGCTGAAGTACCTTGGCATTGTCATTGACGATCATCTCTCCTTCAAGCACCATATAGAACTTCTGTCTGGGCGCGTTAGGAAGACTATGCATGCATTGAAAAATGTAAGAGATGTGGCGTGGGCTGGAGTTAAAAAAATGGTTTACACTGCGTTATGTGAGAGCCTGCTTTCATATTGTATATCTGTCTGGGGAGGATCGAACAAAACGGCACTAATTCAACTGGAAAGAGCACAACGATCTGCTCTGAAGGTACTGTATAGAAAACCTTTTCGATACCCCACAACGTCCCTCTACAGAGACTGCAAGGTTCTCACAGTGCGCCAACTGTTTATCTTGAAGGTTGTACTCTCCGTTCACCGCCTCACCATCTCGAGCGACGCCTATGAGTCTTTGCTTTCCAAAAGGCATTTCAAGACTCCTGTTCCGCTGGTGGCCTCCAGTTTCGGAAGGCGATTCGGCCGATTCCTTCATCCGTCAATCTATAATAGGGTTGTTAATCTTTGCGGCATTGAGAATCTAAACTGCAAAAAGGTATCTTTTATTGTAAGAGGCTGGCTCCTGAACTTGTCATATGCCGACACTGAGAGCATCCTCCGCTCGCTCTGTTAGAATAAGACCATGTATGTTCCGACGTTGTGCTGGCGTAGCTGAGTGTGCAACGGTCTATCCATTTCTATCTGTTTTATACTTTGGTGCAGTCTGTTAATATTTATTAATATATTGTAATGCTTTCTATGTTTTTCATATTATTCTATGTGTATATAGGTACGTTTTGTTGTTTTATATAATGTTCCCTTATTGTACTAAAATGTGTTGCTATGTATCTATGTATTTATTGTAAATTATTGTATAGGTACCAGATATATTATGTAGACTAATTATGTATAATATGATATGTAATTCAGTAGACTCCCACGATACAAGCATAGCTTAGTGTGGGGGTCAACGACAACTTGTGGTCAATGTACTTTATTTTTTGGAAATAAATTATTATTATTATTATTATTATTATTTAATCAAAACATTGAAATAATTAATGTTCGATGAATTTTTAAAATTTTAGTTAGTGAATAGTGCTTCAACACTGTCCTTTAAATCATTTCAGTTATACATCAGCAGGGACAGTTCAGACTTCAACATTCCAACATGGCTACTGGACAGCCCCTCAAACGGATCAAATTGGCAACCAGAACAACAACCAAGACCGTAGATCTAAAAGTAAAAATAGGGATAAAATCACCAGGCCCCGACAACCAAGGTATACACAATCTGGTGTAGAAATTAAGCAAAACTATAATATATTAATTTATTTAATTATAAGTTTAAGGTCTTCTCACAGCAACACTGATCCACAAAGTTAAGGTCGCTCAGCAGGCTATGGAGCTCTAGTCAAGCTCGGAGTTGTTTGGTTGATGGGATCAGAAATTCTTAAATTCGCTAAAGAAGCAAGGTTGTCGACATAGCCAAGAGAATTAGCAAGTTGAAGTGGCAAGTGGCACGGTCACATCTATCGCAGTACAGATAACCGATGGGGAAGAGTTCTCGAATTGAGGCCACAAATTGGAAAGCCTTGGGAGAGACCTACATCCAGCAGTGGAGGGACACAGGCTGATGATGATGATAATAATAACTGAGGTGGATGCTTCTTGTTTTATCTAATGAACAGGTTTCTTTAGAATGCATTTATTACAACACAGTTACGAAAGTGTATTGCAATTAGTATAATTTGCAATAAATTGGTCGGTAAAGAATAACTGATGTGTTTTTTTTATTATTCTTTTTGGGTTATTTTCAAATCTATTGGGACTTTATTGAAACAGTGATTGCATTTTAGAGAAAAAGGTCCAATTTTACCACCGGTGATTGAACCCATACCCATGATGCCGGCTCCTGGTGTTACAGCTACTATAGATGCAGCAAAAAGACGACAACTACCCGCTTGGATTAGAGAAGGTGAATCTAATTAGTCTTTAGTTTTATGACGGTTAATTTTTTTTGGACTTTTAGGGCCGGCGCTAGCTGACTATATGGTACGGCACGGCATGGCAAAGGATTTTTTCCTGAACATATTCCAATGATTTTAGCACTCACACCCTTTTATTTCAATACAAAGAGGACGTAGCGTTCCACATCAAACCACTTGATGTTCGGCACGTCGCGTTATGCAAAGGGGTGTGAGTGCTAAAATCATCGCAATTAGGTTAAATATAATATGGGAAATGTAAATGTTTACAGGTTTAGAGAAAATGGAGCGTGAAAAGCAGAAGGCTATCGAGAGAGAACAAGAGAACAAGGCGAGAGAGGAAGCGGAGAAAGAGAAGAAGAAATTGGAAGAGCAAGAGTTGGAGCGGCTCAAGGCTGAGGCGGCCGGACAACCCTTTTTACCACCTAAGAGCAAATTTGTAAGTTTCTTTTATGAATAACTAGTAGCCCACACCCAGCTTCACCCGGGGGTGTAATTTTTATAATTATATGAAAACCTTCCCTGGTTATCCCTCTTTCCATGAATGAAAACCGAATTGAAATCGGTCTGTACGGCGATTAACTTTATAATATATTTCCATAAATTCCTGAGACACATAGATTTTAAAATTGTTGTATGAAAACTTATTTGCAGGAATCGGATTCGGAAGGAGAAAACTCCGATAAAGAAGAACGCAGTGATTCCCCGCGAACAATGAAAGAGGAGACTGACGATCAAAGACAAAAGAGTGTAACAGAAACGCTTGGCATCAAAAGCAAGGAAGAGATCATGCAGGAAGTTGTGAGTACCGACTTTTATTAGATAAAAAATCTTTTACATGTACCAGTTCCTACATTTTCTATGATGTTTGCAAACATTGTGAATGTATTGTTTACCCAGTGGGATGAATGTTCGCCTGCCAAAAATCGCTTAAATTAATTGCTCCCACTTTAAATCCCAATTATTGCGATAATATTGCCCACTGGGAGCAAAGAGCAGGAAGAAAAAAGACCTGTGTGTTTAATACTTGTAATGTAAGACATACTATACTAACTGCTAAGAACCTCAAAGGTCACAAGACTAATTGCAGGGAATGCCGTAATTAGTCCTAACTACTCTTTCTTAACCTTTTAATAACGTCATACAATTCACCTGAGTATAAGAATTTATTGCTTTGCTATATTTTATTTTATTTTATTTCTGTGGTGATAATAAAGAACGCATATTTTTTTAAATACGAAAACATTTAAATATTTTTGGTTCAAATTTTTACTTAGAATGAAAGTTATTACATGACAAATAGGTTTAACAAGTACCACAGATGGTACGTTGCGCTACTTCTCCACATTCCAAAAAACAATGTACGAAAAAGTCTAATACCATTCATCAAAATTTTATAGGTCTTGACTCTTGTCTAATATAAAATAGGGTCTTCCCTATTTTTAATTCGATGGGTATTAAATTATTACTCGACACGCTGTTTAATTGGTCACACCAACGGCTAGGTGATCGACCTTGCCCATAATGACTAATTTGCCGAGGGAGATGTGACCAAAGTAACTGATGGATGTGTCCGTAGATGTTGGCGGTGCGTCGCTCGCTGACGGAGATTCTGCTGGAGGTGACGGACCTCGAGGTGGTAACGGTGGCGCGGGAGGAGGTGGCTCGGTATGCCGCCGCACAAGGTATGCGCACACGCCCACGCCACAGTGCGCGCGCCACAGACTACAATAAACTCTGTTTCATTCATATTTATGTGCTCTACGGCCTCACGAGCCGTCTGTGTTTACACGCTAATAAAGTCTTATTACAGATGTTCCCCCAGTGTGTGATTAATGTTGCGTTTTATTTATATGGTAAAAGCTACGCGCCTCAACGCCATGAAGGCGGGCAAGTCGAAGGCATTCGCTGCTATCGCCACTGGCCTCGGTGAGTCACTCTCCTAATAAACTTGCCCGTAAACTACACGTCAACTTGTTTGTGCCGAATCGAAAATTAAACGAGCTCAAATCACGCGTAACCGGGATTTCAGTATATTCAATGAGAGAAGTTTGCGCGTAGTTTGCAAAAGCATGTGTGATGGTTTTTTTTAAATGCATAAATATTAAAATTTTAAAAAAAAGTACTATTTACCGTTAGTTATTATTTAAATAAATCTTTCATTATTTGGAA
Source organism: Synanthedon formicaeformis (assembly GCA_945859745.1). NCBI lineage: Eukaryota > Metazoa > Arthropoda > Insecta > Lepidoptera > Sesiidae > Synanthedon > Synanthedon formicaeformis. The sequence continues at coordinate 3,403,403 of OX243963.1, forward strand.
TCGCAACCATCATGCATGTTCTGTGTCCATTCTATTTCAGACTGTCTCCAACGTAATTTTGTATTTATGTTGACCGTAATAATGGCAACATTTTGCAACAGTGTTTGAATACGTAAACCAATTTTAGGGGACCAATTGGTAAGAAATTAATGAATTTATTATTTAGATGTTATTTCGAGTCAATATTCATTGTATGTGTATAAGTATTCTCTGAGCAAACATTTGTTCTGTTTCAAAATCTTAATTTTTGTGTTTTATGGTGACAAAGACTGACAGGAAATTATTTATGCACCTTGAAACATAGTGACCATAGAATCTCGAGGTTTATCGAACTGTGACATTGCAATGTGTAAATTGTACAATACAATCGGGTTAGTAAGTTGAAATATGCAAGTGATTGACGGTATGTGGTCGCGTACATCCAGGTCTTGCCGCCTACGAGAGCAGCAGCGACGACAGCGACGCCGATGACCATCCAGATGACCTCACTGACCATCAACTACAGGTATTTTCTAATGTACATGCTAGATGCAATTTCCCATACGAAAGTATATAAGCTCCAAAAAATACCCCAAGTCAAAACTTGGGCCTACTTTTTAATTTATTTATGGGTGTAGCTTTGACAGTCTTTCAGTTTAACACCCGTACGAGTATAAGTTACTCCTTACCTCTGTTCTCCATGGTTAAGAATTCACTGGTATGTGGTAAATGTGGTAATCATATATAATACACATACCAGGAGATAATAAAACGCAAGCGGTTGGAGTTCGAGCGAACATCGCGTGACATCGAAGCGGAGGTGAGGCGAGCGGAACTGAGGGAGGAGGGAGAGGGGTCGCCCGAGAGCTCCGGCGCCTCCCCCGCCACCCCACGCACCCCCGCTCAGCCCGCCACGCCCCACGACAACCCCGCTACGCCGGAGCATTCACGTAAGATAACCCTTGTCCAATATTTACGGTTTACTCTATATTTAGGTGACTGGGCTACCTTCGCTTATACTTAGGGTGGATTGCACCGTAGCCTTGGTTATTGTTTCGGTCAAAATTAACTTTAGCGGTAACTTTAACGATGACAGTCGAAATTAACAATCGCAGTCTCCTTGAATCGCATGTTGCATGCACCATGATATTGTTCGTCACTGTCAAAGTTAAAGGGGGTTACCATTATAAAATAATGTTATTTCCCTAAGTTGTGGTAATATTTTTTTATATGGCAACATTCAAAGTCACCGAACAATATCGAGCGGTTAATGACCAAATACGTCATTTTAACCATTGTAAAAATGGTGCAACTTGAATACTGTCAACTAGCTCTGTTGGCCTTGTGTGCGTGACGTCACGCGAGCAGCGCTCTGGCCTTCTTTGTCGTGGGTGTGAGAGAAACGCACATTATGCTTAAGCGAAGATTTAAGGGTTGGTTTGGATATGGTTACCGTTAAAGTTAGTTAGAAAATATCGGACATCTTTATCGTCGTGACAACGGTGGGGCCGCCGTCTAGCTCATGCTTATGCTCTAGCTTTAGAGAAAAATCTCAAAAGGGATTTAATAACAGTGCGGTAAAATGGGCTATTTAGGCCGATATTGAAGGCAAAAAATGTATCTAGAAGTTCTCGACATGTAATAAATATAGAACTTAAATAATATAAAAAAAGTTTGTTTATTTCATTTTAAACATTTCCGAGTTTCCTCGCATTGTAAACTGTTTCATTTATTAATTAACCACAATGTTTGATAACATCTACAATTTAATATTCCAGGTGCTTCAGATACACCGCCGCCAGCGGAAGCCGAAAGATCGGACGTGTCGGATCGTCGCGTCGCCAGGGATAAGAGAAGTCACCAAAAAACTTCGGACAAAATCGACGGTGTAAGAAAAGTGGATAGCGTACCGGAAGAGAAACATAGAAAATCTAGTAAGAGACATTCTACCAGTCCGCAGAGAGCAAATCACAGACCTCATTCTGCTTCCTCTTACGATTCTGAGGAGGACTCGTCGTCCAGCGAAAGTAAGTCTTCTGAGTCGGAGAGGGGCGGCAGGGATAGACGAGAGAAGAAAAAGCGTCGCAGGTCCAGTTCGATCGACTCCCGCAGAAAGTCGAAGAAGAAAAAGGAGAAATCACACAAAGACTCCAAAGAGTCGAAGTCGAAAGAGTCAAAGGAGATGAAATCAAGGCACACAAACGAGTATGATAGAGATAAGTCGAGAAGAAAGAAGGACGACTACTACAAGTCGAAATCTTCTAGGAGGGACTACGAGCGGTCGCACAGAGATAGGCACAGGGAGGAGAGGTCGAAGTCGCGTCGGTCGCGGTCCGTGAGTCGTGAGTCGAGGCACGTGAGTCACGATTCGCGGTACGAGGCGCCACGATACAAGTACGATAGGTATGAGCGGGGTGGGACTCACTCGAGGCGACGCTCGCGCACGCGCAGCAGGTCGCGACATCGACGCGCGCACTGACGTCATCACTCCAGGTGACGTCACGCACACACGACAGGTTGTACATTTCGTTTATTTACATCACACTCATAGCTCTTTCTCTATTTCAGTTCATTTCAAAATGTCATCATGTATACGCCAGTAAAATAACAGTCTATTGTGGAAGACTTAGTTGAAAGTATTTTGCAAGTAAACGCATTTCCATTAGGCAAAACTTAAATTTCTCCATACTTTCTTTAAAAGTTTGATATTTGGGTATTATAAAAACGAAGAATCGTTTTTTTTATTAAGTACTAGCTGGTCCTGCGAATTCGTCCGCGTTGAAAAATAAAATTATTAACAACCTTTTCTTGCTATAATACTTTGACCAGGCGTTAGTTTTTTATTTTGTTATAAGTGGATGATCTCTTGGGAATAGTACATTGTTTCTCGATGTGCTTTCTTGTATCCTTGACAATGTATATAAGCAAAATTTCATGATCGGTTGAGTAATTAAGGCGTGAAAAGGTAATAGACAGACAGATTTACTTTCACATTTATAATATTAGTATGGATGTTTTAATGAAGTCAAGCTACTGGAGTTAACTTTTAGGTGTAGGTAAGTAAAAAGAAAGAAAAAAAAAACACAATTATTCTGGAATTCAGTTGCAAGATACCTCTGCTATCAAAAAGCAAAATGGTACTTTTATCTTTATATCTTTTCGTATTTTGATTTCGTTACTAAAAACCTCTCGTAAGAAATAACTAAGGATTACAAGAAAACATTTTGCAAAAAATTTAAATATTTTGTATCGCGACTCGTTATTATCAATCACTGATACGTCTTATAAACGAATATCAAATCATATACTTACAGATAAGGATGATTTTATTATGAGTATAGGATATGATTTAGGCGGGCATATCTGTGGCAATTTTGGATATTTGAATTATTTTAGCATTTATAGCAATATGTTATAAAATACCTAGTACAAGCTAACTCTAAAAAAAGTTAAAAAAAAATTTTAGTTATCTTATGCAAAGAATTTCTCTCAACCATGTAACAAAGAAGTTCTACAACCAGTGTAAGATTGCGCTGGTTTTTAATAAAATAGTTATTTGAGCTACATACATTTTAAAATAACATTGCCGATAATGATAGTTTTTCGTTGAACTGATATCTTGTCAATGGAAACTGTGAAATATCGACAGTTGTAACATTTTTAGTAACTACTAGTTGGGCACCAGCCCACTACTTCGTCGCGTATGTTATTTATAACTTGATAACGTTTTAAAGAATATATAATAAACATTTTATCGAGATCTTATTGGTTTTTTGATAAGAATCAATATCAATTTCCTAACCCTTTCCTGAATATATTTGGTTTGGCAATTATTTTTTGTGAAGTCTGAAACACATCAGTTTTGTAGATAGTCGTCAAAGGGTTAATAAGTTTATAGAATATGATATATTATTAAATCTCATGGTTGCTTAAAACGCAAGTTATTTAGATGTAATCCTATAAATTCAAATTTTTTCTAGCATAATCTACATCGTAAAAATAATTACATTTAAAACTCTTATTGTTAAAGGTGTTGAATATTTTTTATTGTACATTTATATTGACAATTTATTTATTCAGTTCAGAATAATTCAAATACAAGTTTTAGGTGATAAATAAGACTGTGATATATTTAAGTTTTTTCTTTTGCAGGTTTTGCTGAGGATGATTGTTTGCATCGGTTGTAAATATTTTATTAGTATTCATGTACATACCTTATGAGTTTTAGTGTACATTAGCAATAAAATTTCAATATCTATTGCATTTTATGTTTTATTTATAACCTTTGCATTATACAAAATGAGATAAAGAATTCACGTTTGTTGATAGAAATATGAAAAAAATAATCCAGAAGTTTGTAAACTTCATTATTAATGTCATAGTAAGTTCTAAGTGAATGATAGTATATTAGGAATAAATCCATTTGTTTGCTTTAAAAGAATTCATTAAACAAAAACGGCACGTCTTTCAGATGTCAATAGTTTGATAACGGACCAAGCGCCTCTTTCACCAACGTCAGGTAGGCCAAACTGTCATTTAAAGTCACTGGTAAACGGGGATAATGGAGCTGATATACCTTTGTTTGTACGGTAAACGTCCCAAACATTAAATAGAAAATAATAATAAAAATTCGGCTATCGAATGATGCAGTAAACCGAGTGCATAATTCAATAAAACAGAAAATTATTTTTAAAAGTAACTAATCAACACATTACTTGTAGTTTATGAAAGAGGCCCTAAACAGTAATAATATGTTTCTCCTTAATATTGTTATAGTTTTATTTATAGTCAAACAAAATAGTAGTTTTTGTAACCATTTATTTCTTAAATGCACTAATAGAAAACAAAAAAAATTAAAGATATTGGCTTGATAGCTTAAAATATTCTTTGTTTCATTTGAAATGAAATGTTTAAAAAAATATATTTAGTTAATAACCACACAGTAAAAATCAATTTTTTATATATAACTCATATATTTATTCCGGCTGCCTTGCCAACCATAATATATTAATTGCTTCAATCTATATAAATAAAAATGTTTTGCCAATTGCAAAACTCTAAACAGACTTGACCAATTTGGTTAATTGTTTTTCTTTTTCAAATATTCATTGAAGTCTGAGGAAGGTTCTTATGAAGAGATTATAATTTTGGATATTTTGTTGAATATAATTTTTTATACTACTGGGACTACAAAAATGCTTCTTATTACATAGAACAGCATTTTATTAATTTAAATAAATATAATTGTTTAGTTAACATTAACCACAAAAGGCTCATTGTATTAATTTTTTTAAAGTAATTTCTTTTATGTTAAGATTGTCAGACCAGACATTCGAAACAAAAAATCCTGTCACAATGGTAATAACTATAAAAATTTTAGTTTGTTTATGTACGCTCCAAAAAGTCGAGAATGGATAGACCGATTTTAAATTGGTTTTCAGGTATGAAAAGAGGGATAAATGGGGAAGATTTTTATATATAAAAATTGCACCTCGGGTGAAGCCAGGAGAGTGGGTCGCTGGTAAGTATAATTAGCTCTCATTACAAGTATTACAGTAGTGCTCATTATTAGGTGGAGCACAGCAGAAATAAACCCTTTATATGGACAAATAGTAAAAACATTTTTATTGAGGAAAGAAAATCTACTAAGTAACTTCACTGTGTCTGACAATCTTTACCACTGTACAATAAATACTATTCACACTTAAATTGACAATTCCTATTAAATGCATGGTAATGAATAATGATAAATAAATTAAAAAAAAAGTATTTTTTTCTATTTTTATTATTTCTTAGGCCCAAGTTACCTTGAGACCAAGTACTATTGATTATTTACCAAATCTTTGATCAATTTTGTTATATTTGTATAAAGCACCTAAAAAACCGTTTATGTCTATACTATGGTCTAAAGACAGTTGTATGAATTCTGTTAGTCTTATTTGCCACGGCAGGAAACCATGTAAACAACAAGAGGGACCCGTATATAAAACTAAATCTGGATCGGGAATGGGAGGGTATAACAAAGAAATCGCTTTATCCAGCTCCTGAGCTGTAAATTCACTAGAATTCCTATCACAAATTATTTCACCAGTAGCTATTCTGCGCAGACATTCAGCAAGTTTTGGTCTGCCATCATTACTGTCGAAAATATTAACTATTAACGTGTGGGCCTGAATCCCGTTCGTGTAACCATTTAGATCTGGCTTATTGGGCCACTTAATGCACCCAGGCACACCTTTTTTACTCTGCTCTATTTCATTGAGTAGTTTCTCTTCATTCTTCTTTAATTTTCCTGAAAATAGAAATTAATAATTATAAAAAAAGAGTAAGTTATATGCAGCAATGAAATAACCTTGCCTTATCAATGGTAACTTTTAATTAACACTAACCAGTGCCCATGACTTTGTACATGTTGAAAAATGTCTGACAAAATATGTAAAGCAATATAAAACCTGATATTAATATAATTCACATTTGCCAAACATGTGATCTTTATTTTTAGATAGCTAGTGAATGCAGTCCTGAAATTGTATTCTATTGGTGGAAAGATTTTTAAAAATCAGATGAGTATGTTAAAAAATTCACCCCAAGCATACAAACTAACTCTTTATATAATTATAGACAAAAGTATATTTTTCGTATGAGTGGTATTCACTTTTTTGTTTGTAAACCGATTGGAATGAAACACACTAAATATTTATGGGCTTTGATTATTTACTGTCCAAAGGTTACAGGAAGGGTTGGCTTTTGAATTTTGTAATCTACAGGAAGCTTGCTACAACACATCAGTGAACAATTCATTCAAGTCGGTTAAGAAAAGTGTGCACAAAAGCACGAACATTTTTATCAAATATATGATAATGAAGATTAGGCTGCTGCAGGTGACATGGTGTAATATTAACACACTATTGCAAAACAATTATTCCATGAGAATTTACATATATATTACAAAAATAACTAAGTAGGATTTACCTGTGATATCGTGAAAACTAACGTACGGCACTCCCGCTACGAGGCTCCAGATCACCAAGTGAGCGAGGTCACTCATCATGTGTCTTTCGATGTCCACCAACACAACTAAATGCTTCAGCCTTTTACACAGCTTTGGCACATCTTCTAATATCATCTTGATATCATTATTCTCGCCATTTCCCTTGGATTTTCTATGTATTTTAATCCAAAACCGGCGATACACATTCTGAACAGCAACAAGTAAACACGCAACTAAATGTATCAATTTAAAAATAATCTTTCTTAAAAATAGGGAAAGCATATTCAGACAGTCCTATAAATAAGTAATAAATAGAATAAATAGTAATAACTTATTTAATCATTGTGAACATTAAAAAACCCTACACATGATAGAAGGAAGGATAACATCACAAATCTGTGTGTGTGGTGTGACAGGAACAGGACAGATCACACGGCCAGTCGACAGCCGCTTTTTTATTCAACCGACCAATCACGAGGCAGAAGGTGTACAAACAGTTGTACCAACATATATAAAATTAAATTTACATTCTTCGAATGTAATAATAACTTAACTTTTCGAAGTTTTAAGAATACTATTTAGTTTTAGCGATACTATTTAAGTATTTATTAAAAATTTAATGGTTACTATTAATTTAAAAATTTTAAATTCCAGAAATTCTTAAAATGAACGCAGTGATTTCTGGTAGCCTGAAATGTACTCTTTCCGCTTCCTGTCCTTTAAGACTTGTCTATGGTTACCCACAGGGTTGCCATTGCTGCGGTAATCTCGGCAATTGCCATGTTTTTTCGCATCGTTGCATTGCATCGTTTTTGAAATTTATTCTTTAGTAAAGGTAAAGAACGGTGCTCTCAATTCGTTAATACTTTTAACATAATCGCTGTATTTCATACAAAAGTTTCTCTTACTCAGGTACTTTATTAGAAGATTGATAGTCATTTTTTTTTTTCGAATTTAGGACAGCAGTACCTTGTGATTGTAAGTTTTGCCAGACGTGGTCAAACGTATGGAAAGTGGCCTAGAAAGCTGCACAGCACTACAGTTTATGTTTGAATGTGTTGTTTAATTTTTCTACTATTTTAGTATGTACTTATTCTATTGCCATAAAGAGTGGAATAAGAGTTCCAAAACAATCTAAACAGATAAATAATCGAAATAATTTGAAGTCTAAAAACTTAGAAGCCATCAAAAAAAGAAATATGGCAATTGAAATAATTAACCACTGGCAATTCTTTCAGTTGCCTGTCACTTGCGCCATCTTTGTTTATTTCTTTTACTGTCAGGTTTCTTTTGAAGAGGTTAGGAAAAATTTATTTCTTGTTTTCATAAATTATTTATAGTCTTTAGTAAATATTTCGTGTAAATTTTCTTATCAAAGGATTGTGTGTGTGTTAAATTACGTTTTGAAATTGAAATTGTATATAATAGATAAATTAATAATGCATTTGAAGCTTTTTCAAGTTACCACGCATGCCGTTGCCGTATGTAATATGAATGGATTTTGTCTTACAGAATCGCCAAAATGCAGCTGCATATTAGAGGGCAGTCTACCCATGTCCTGGATGTCGAAGGACAAGAATCTATCGGTCAAATTAAGGTACCTGTGTTTTATTTTAATAAATTAAGAATATCGTACAATGCTTCTACAATGTGTTTTGCTCGACAAATATAAGTAGGTATTTGTATTAGGTACATATTTATTTAACATGTTAGCAAATATTTCTTCTTCTATTGTTCGTGTTTTTAAATAACAACTATGGTAAAACAATTCAAGCCTATAAACCTAAATACCTTCCCTCCCGACTTTTTAGGTTAGGTTAATTTAATATTTGAACAAATAAATTATATTACTTACTTACTTATTAATTGTAAAAATGAAGGTACGTTGCATTTAATGTTATCGTAATATCTGTGACTGTGACCTTGTAACTATTGGTATTAAAAAAACGGGCAGTTTATTTATATTTATTTAAGTAATATCAAACCTATCGGCTTATAGCAGTCTACACACATTTAAAAATATTAAATTTTGACATGTTACACATAAAAAATTATAAATTTAAAAAATAATAATACAAAATTTTCTTAAGTTTTGCTTTAGGTATAAGATACTTCCTTTTTTTTTTCTTTTTTGTATGGTTTTTGTGTATGTATGTATGTACTTATTATATAAAAAGTATGTTTTCTACTTAAAATAGGAATTATTAAAATTAATTTGTATATATCTTTCAAAACTTTTTAAGCTGGGAGGTACCTGCTCGGTAATTAAATTATCCTATAGAACCTGTGAAGAAAACAAATAATAATTATATGATTGTTTGCATCATAATTTTGACCTTTTAATTTGTTTTTCAGGATCGAATCCGCACCCTCACTGGAGTCACAGATGAGGATTTGACTCTGTCCTTATGTGGAGCTCCCCTCGAAGACTCTTGCCTCGTCAGTGAACTGTCGAGTGCGGAGTTGGACCTCACGGTGCCATTGCTCGGTGGTAAAGTCCACGGATCTTTGGCACGTGCCGGTAAGTTATTTCAATTGTTCAGAATTAACAAAACAAAATTTATTTCTAAAAGTAACTAATCAGCACTTTACTTGTAGTTCGTGAAAGAGGCCCTAACACTCCACAAGTTCTAGCCTTACTAGGATTTATACTCAAAATATAGTTGCTTTTAAGAACTGAAAAGAAAAATTCACACATAATATATCTTTTCAAGTAATATACCAAGTAATAGTGACACCCAAGTTGGGTTTTTGAGTGGGGTGTGTCATTATTAACATCTCCTATATTATGTTGAAGATAATTAACTAATGCAGAGAAATATTTTTAGGAAAGGTAAAGGGTCAGACACCCAAAGTGGAGAAACAGCAGAAAAAGAAGAAGAGGACTGGCCGTGCCAAGCGCAGGATCCAGTACAACAGACGGTATGTTTTTTTCATTTACGCCCTTTTTTTTACTAAATGTACTTATTTTTTAAACAAGTCAAATATGTATTTAGATTTTTAAAATATCTAAAAGTTTATGTTAAATAAGAAAATTATTGTGTTTTGTGAAAATTTTATTTTTCAAATGACTAATTTGGTTTAAAAGACATGAAAATATTATTTACAAATTAAAATAAGTATGTAAAATAAACGGACATACCCAATTTGGTTCATAATTTCATAGTTTTAGTTTGAATTTATCACTGACCACTTGGAATACAGGCTTCAGAAGAACAAAAATTCTTTTGATCAAATTTTGTTTGTTTGCATGGTTTATAATGTGTTTTATATTTTTGACAGGTTTGTGAACGTAGTTCAGACATTCGGCCGGCGTCGTGGACCCAACTCCAACTCCTAAATAATTTTTATGTAAACAAAATGCAAATATAATTATTATTTGCACCAAAAATTCGTTTTATTAATCCAATACCAAATAGATTTTTTACTTAATTTTATGATCAAGACGACCCCGAAAGCATTTACCACCTTCCATACTCTGTCATGCTATATGCTATAACATGATGGCTGATACCTGTAATTTTTTTGTCTATAGCTAATTTGAAAACTATAAAAAACGTTAAATTTAAGGCTATGCGTAGTAGCATAGCCAAAATTATAGATTTGCAGGCCAAGACAGACATAGAGCATGAGTTATAGGCGTTAGTTGACTAGCAAAATAAGTATAGTCAAAATTTGATTATGAAATTAACGAGTTGTTGCATTTTTGTTTTCGAGTTAAGGCAATTTTCACCAATAATACCGTAAAGCGTAGGCTTTAAACATCTTTTTTGAAATAGTCTGGATTATTTGTATTAAAAAAAAGGTTCACAACGAACTAACTCAAAAGTTTATCATTGCAACAAAATTATAAAAAAATAACTGCTCAAAACAATTAGCGGAACAAGATTTTGGTCCTTTGTATTATTTAAACTACAATTAGCTTTAAAATAAAAATTATGTAATTATTTTCCTTGTTAATTCATTAATTTATATAATTAATAAAAAAAACTCATTTTGTATTTTTTTTATTAAAAAAAATAAAAATGTACGTTGTAGGCGAAAAACTAATTGGCGATAAAAAATGGCCGCCAAAAAAATATTCTTATATCGATTAAATAATCGTCTTTAGAGACTTTTAGTAACAAGTTTGGCCTCCATGAACCCTCTAGTGATTTTTAGTAACGTGATAGGTCCTCATCAGCTTGACTACGACGCGGCATGCTTCGTATGATCCTCCGAATATCTTCTTGTGGAATTCGCTCCCATTCTTCATTCAACGCTTCAGTGAGCTGCTGCAGTGTTTGAGGTGTAAAAGGATGCTTCCGGGTGCTCCTGGAAGGTCACGGCTCATGGAAGGCCACTCCATTACACGGATTTCATGATGCCGTTAGTAATATGACGTGATGGCTGTAGTATGTGGCCTGGCATTATCTTGCATTAAACGAAAATCTGGACCGATACCATATGCTGCGGGCAAAACATTATCTTCGAGGACATTTTCTATGTAAGCTTGAGCACACAACCGCCCAGGAACAACGACGAGATCTGTGCGTTCGGCCAAACTAATTCCGCCCCAAATCATCACAAAGCCACATCCAAATTTGACATAAAATATTCCTGGACTGCTGCTGCACTGAATCGCTCGTCTAGGCGTCTGTAAGCACGGAGGCGACCTTCGCATCGTGTTAGATGAAATCATAATTCGTCAGTAAAAAGCACAGGCCTCCATTATCGATGTTGCCAATTAGCGTGGTTTTGCGCGAACCATTGGCGAGCTTGTCTATGTTGAATAGTCAAACGCACAGCCCTATCTGGTCGGTGTGATCTCAAATTGGCTTCTATCAACCTATATCTTACCGTCTGGTCCATCCTTTGTGTATTTTGAAGATATCTTGCAGTTGTTGTGCGGTGACGTAAAGCACAGTTGATGTAGCGACCTTGCAAACGTATAGTTTTTCTCTTTCGACCTGGACCACGCCTTCGTGAGCATTCTCCGGTCTCACGGTATCGCTTCTAAAGTCTGTTGATAACAGACGGAGCTACTTCTAGATTATTTTCTATATAACGCATATTTCGACCCTCTTCAAGTAAAGCCATAGCTCAGGAGACATGCAATTCAGTCAGATCTGGCATTATGACCAAACTCACTCCCTTCAATAAACAACGATACTCAGAAGACTCACTTCAATCTTTATTAATACTCAAAAGACTTGAAAAACTACTTTAAATGTGTTTTTTTGTGATTAGAATGTAAAGAAAATTCGACGGCGTCACTTTGTTTTTAGGTGTTTATAGAGTCTTGGCCACTTTATTGAGAACTAGTAAAAAAAAACCCCGATGCTTTTTTGTTTTTTAATTTCTTTAATAATGCCTCTACATTATTTACTAGTCAGTTATAATTAAAATCGTAAGTAAAAGAAATGTACTACTTTAAAGTTTTGTTCCGCTAATTTTTTTGAACAGTATATTTTAAAAAAACACGTCTCTCTCAAGGCACCATAACCAAATGGTCGGCACTCGGCAGCGCACTAGTAGGTACTACTTTTGGCGTTATTTGTGTTATAAGCGACGGTAACCACCTACCATCAAGTAAACCGTCGGTCTATCTGTCGATCATTATCATAATCATAAATTAAAAAAATATTTATTTTATTTTAGGTAAAATATTTACCTAAAATAAAAAAGATAACACCAACAAAATTCTCAACAAAGTTTATTCAATGTAAACGTCTCATAAACACTAGTCCAGGAATAGCACGCACACATACATAACTGAATATTAAATTATACTTATTATAAACTAAATTTAATATAATTTCCGAAAACTGTCTGTTTTAAGTTATACAAAATTATGGCCATGGCCCCTTGGGTTTGGTCCTTTTTTAAATTTGAATAAAAGTTCTAAGAACTTGGTCAAAAAGAGTAGAAAAAAAACTTAGCAAGTTCACAAAAAATCGTCCTGTGGTCTCGGGGACTTTGGCTACAAAAAAGAATACTTTACCAACCTTTTTGTGATTGGGGATTGGGGAAAAAAAGAAAAAAGTGTAATACTTAAATAAATAAAAAAACTGAAGCAAACTATGTCTACTTGACAAGATCTAATAAGTACCTATACCCAAGTATAAAACTTAGCCATCCTATTGTTTTCAGTCTTGTTGCAATAAATCGATTTAAATCTGCAATAAATTAAAAGGTAAAACTTCTAAGCACTACAACCGCATCCGCGTGGGAGATATTTTAACTGATTCTTGATAAAAATTTAACACCAACCTTAAATTATAACATTTAGGGCCTCTTTCACCATCTCTGAGTAGTGCCAAGTAGGCTAACCGCCATTTAACATCACCGGTAAGAAAACGTACGAGTTTCACAAACTTCGAGTAGCATTACCCAAGGTTAATTTCAATGAAATTGACACAAGATATTCGTAACATTTACTCGCCAATTAGCGTTACTTGAAAAGTAATCGATCAACACTTTACTTGTAGTTTGTGAAGAGGCCCTTAGTCTGTAAAAAAAAATAACTTTCCTAAACTTTTTGACCAAGCTTTTACCTGAATATTACGATATAAATTTATCTGTTGAAAAAATATTTACAAAGATGTTCATTTATCAACAGTGTTGACACACTGATAATGCTGATATCTGTATAACAGATAGTTATAGTTTTATTATACTAAAGTTTCTTGTACAGTATACACTATTAAATGGATACTCGTAACCACGAGTTTCAATGGTTGGTCATGGAAGACATATTACATAATATTAAAAAATATACCTATAGTATACAATATTTTTAATGGCACTGTGGCATTCTCACTAAACATTAGAAAACACAAAAAAATCATAGTCATAGTTCACACAGAATTTAATTACCTAAATAGGTACATTACTAATGCAATTACAATTAAATTTACCTACCAAATAAAATATACGTATCAACAAAATTACCAAAAATAAGTACCTTATATTTTTATAAGTAGTTTGGGCATCTATACAAATAAAAAATTGTAAGACTGTTGTAATAATTGAACCACATATTGAGATGCAATCTCGTTATTGTAAGATTGCAATTAATCATATTTGTACCTACCTTAAATTAAATAAGTTTGTTCAGGAACACAATTCAAAATTATACGAATGTACCTAAATTATTTTACATTCTTGTCAATAACAAACAGAAAAGAATAAAAGTGAAATATACCTAATATGAAAACACAGTGGATAATAACAGCAAATTACTTCGATATTAATTTAATTTTTGCAACATTTAATTGAAATATATTTTATATTTTTCGTTTTACACGCTTCAATAAAATTTTCGAATTTTTGGGTCCCATTTATTAAGAAAATTTTCCAAGGCCATATATGCCTTGTACAATTCATAAATTGTCTTCTATTATAATACAATAAATAACATCGATTGTAAATTTTCCAAAGTTTTTAACTGACACTTTGACTGTAAATTAATTGCAGACACATAAAAGTAATTAACAAATATTTTAAATTTCTGTCTAATATACCTACTAAAAGACCACAGCCACAGTAAATTGTTGTGTTATTCTTAACCTATTTCTTGCAGAAACATTAATTTCATTTAAGTATTACATATAATCGCCGCTTAAATTCAAAAGTACCACAAATCAAAATTAACAAGAGAGCTAATCGAAAAAAAAAATTAATTTTTATCTAATTTTTTTCATATTAGATATATATACCAAATATATGCATATTATATATCGTTAGAAGCGTATTTTTAAATAGCATTGAATGTTTTAAGTACTTTTATAATAAACTGAACACTAGAGGAGATATAAGCATATGTATATGAATTACTTTTGAATTTAGAAAAATTATCAAAATATACTAAATATGGAATAAAACAACCATAAACCTTTTTGCATCATAGAATATGAAGGATTTTGATTGTATTTTATTTTTGTAATAAAATCATTTTTGGAACTTTTTGATTTGTAGTACTTTTGAAATTAAGCAGCGATATATATACCTACAGTAGGTACCTATACCTAAAGTACTTTTTATAAAATTGGGAAGACTCCTTTATATAATGTAAGAGATGTTTTCGTGAACAAGTCCACATTGATAAAAAAAATGTTAGAAAAGAAATAAGTATGAAAAGTACTGACGTACTTACTTTATTACGTAAGGCACTCACAATTAACACTTATTAAGCTTACTTAGCCTTAACTTATTATTGAAATTATTTAGCATTAAGTAATGCTAAGCTAAGTTCAATAACTGTAGGTACATTCAAGTTACATAGATATGTAGGTAAGCAAAAGTCTTAAATTATCGCACCATTTCATTATTACTAAATATAAGGTCATGTTAAAAAATCATTAAGCGCTACAATAATATTATTATAATGTACATTTTGGTTTCATTAAATATTTTTAGAAAATTTTCGTGCCGTAACTCAACCAAACTAAAACATTATTTCGAGTCTTTGTACTTATAAAACACTTAAGCCTATTCTTTTTAAATGCATTAACTGACTTATCAGAGTCATAGCGAATATAATATCTGGGCAGTTTTGTCTATGGTTCTCGTAAAGGGAATGTTTCTAATAATTATAAATTTAGAATTGGAGTTATCAAATACTAATATAAAAACCCCCACCCAGTAAGGTACCTACGTACAGAATCAAATCAACAGAAAGCACCTCGAAAAATGACGTTTTCGAGTTCTTAACTTTTTTATAAACATTTAACAGAAATGCAGATAACATTACAAGAATCTGTGAATAATATAAAATCTACTATTCACTAATTTCTTAATCCAAGGCGACAGATGTCGGCGTCGCTATATTATATATTTAATGTATCATCACACTGTTTAAATACTAAATTAGTGTCAAGAGCTGTACGTATTACGCTTAGGTACCTAAGCAATATACGTTTTTTTACCTTAGAATAAAATGTTACATACGTTACATATGCTCACATAAATGTTACATATTGGTACCTAACTTAGGTAGATATCATGTATCGTATTCATAGAACCGATTGAGATTCAATTAACCGAACACATATTTCTGGACACTATTTCAGAATGTTAGGATAAGTTCCACTTAGGATACTTAAGCATCAGTCTCGACCCAATCTCTAAACATAGGTAATTCAAATCGTTACCTAAACACAGCAACAGTAAATTCGTTATCATTATTAATAGTGTAAAGAATTCAGACTTCTGGGGCAGGATTAAGTTTGTTGCGGGTTTTCTCCCATCTGCTGATGTAGTCGACGGGATAGCAGAGAAGAGCAGAGAACAACATGAAGCCCCCGGAGACGTAGAACGCGACATTGTCACCATATAAGTCCATTAAGGCACCTGCAAAAATGAAACACAACTATACCACCGAACGAGTAAAGTGAACGAACTTGTTTTAGAACCACAGATTTTTCTATTTACAAAAAGAGCTTTTTTCATTATGACCTGTTGCATTACTTTTTTTACATTTTAGGTGAGTCGCCACCTTAAGCTTATTTTCAAATTCGTAATCGTAACAACCAAACATTTTCACCATTTTCACGTTCATGGAAAAGTTCCATTTTAATAATTATGAAGTAGTGGTTATAGACAGTTATAATTATAGAATAGGTAATTATGTAAATAGAACTGCATACTACGATTCTAAATAATATCTAGATGTCTTAAGTCTCAATAATACTCTCGTTGCAAATATTTACTATGCGGGATCCATCAAGGTAGGAATTTGGCACTGTGCCTTAATAAACAAGTCATGCGACCAAGGCGCCGAGATAACCGGGTCACAATTTATGCAAGTATGTGTTAATTATCATTGCAATTTATAAATTGTTATTTGTTTCTAAGAATTCATAGCGACTCAACTGTGACACGTCATTGTTTTGATTTCATGTTTAATCATTAACGATTCTCCAAATGAGATGGATGATCTAAATATAGAAGCTGATACTTACCAGCAATTGGTGGACCTAATAACGCGCCGAAACCTTGGAAGAGCAGAAAGAGACCGAAGCAATTCGTTAGCTGCTCCAATCCAATGTACTCTACTACTAGAATAGAGCGAAGAGATGCAAAACAAGCTGAAAAATAATCAAAAGTCATTAGGGTCAGATTTATAGAGAACCTATGTGAGTGGAATTGTGTTGTTTTTTGCACATGTACAAGTTTAGGTTTCAGCCCAATCTTCTTTACAGCCTATGAATATTTCCTACTTCCCTAGAAGTTTTTTGAAATTTACCACAATTTACAAGTGTAAGTATAGGTAGTTTTGCATCAAGTTAATGGAAGTTTTTAATAAAATTAATTGAAGAACAGTCAACCACAACTAATTAAATAAGAAAATCATTTAACACTCACCAACTGCAAGCCCAAATACTGCACAATATCCAAATTGATAGACCTCGTAGTAGTAGAGTCCACTGAACATTGTTGCGATTCCTCCCGCAGACACAGCAATATTATTTAACCACAAGGGTGACACCTTTGGCATTGAAGACACAAGCCCGCAAGTAATACGGCCTATTATGTTAGCCACTCCAATCGCAGAAACCAATAATCCGCAATAGAACTCACTCATTCCGTTCTTCATGGCTCTAGATTGAACGTACATGTAAGGAACAAAGAATCCCAGCATTGTGAAAAAACCGCTCACAGCCAAAATCATGAAAGTAGGTGACCGTAATAAACTAACATCTAACATAGTGGCCAATGTTCTTCGTACAGCTTCGGGGCAAAGTTTGCATTTTCCAGAAGTCTCCTCGCGAGCATCTTCTTGCGTAGGAACGTGAGTTACGGCCAAATGGTAGGCTAGAGAAGATCTAGACATATATTGTGGAAGCCTATTTAAACTAGCCCCGAAAAATATGTCATCACGATAAAGAGGCCTGGCCAACAAATCAGCATGGGAACGGCGAGGCTTTGATTCTCTAGGCACAACTTTTATGGATGAAGCAATTAGTGGTTCAGTATTGTCTATGTTGCTGTTTGAATCTTCTTGTTCGTCTTTCTCTACCACTGGAACTGCGATGAAAAGGGGTTTATTCCCTAAAGAATTCTTTATTGTGCCTGCATTTGCTGAAGAACGTCTACTCAGATGAGAATTGCTTCCACGGAATACTTCTTCTGCAGTAGGATAGCGAGTATTGTTAGCTACTCCCATCCATGTATGTGGACTGATCTTGTTTGTGAATTTCATTTCTGGTGTCATTGAAATACCAGAATCTAATTTGCTTTGTAATTTGAGCATAGAATTCAGTTTCTCTACGGCTTCTTCGTGACGGCGAGAGTTATCTTCTTCGACTTGTTGGTCTGCAAGAGTTACTCTTACGGGTTTTATAGGACGGAACATAGCACCACAGATAACATTTAAGAGAACGAAACCTGCAACAAAATTAAAACAATTTAGAATCTAGAACGATTACTTAGTTACACCTAATATGGCGATAAAGAATATGTTTGATGATTTACAAACCGGCATGAATTAGAACCGTTTGTCTCCATCCATATTGAGATAGAAGCTTGTTGGTTAAGGGAGAGAAAACAAAAGTTCCCACTCCAGAACCGCACAGTGCGAGTCCAGTTGCAAGCGCGCGCCATCTCTCAAAGTAGAAGCCCACAGTCAACACAGCTGGCATGTATACCATGCAGAATCCGATACCTGAAAGAGCGACATGCGTTAATTTTGTTGTAGAAAAAAAATGGGAATTCAGATTCAATTTTACGGTACCTACCTCCAAGAATTCCATAAACGAGGTACAAATACATGACACTACTCGCAAAGTACGAGAGACCGAATGCTACACTTGTTATGATACTGCCAATAATGGTTACAACTCGGAAGCCATATCTGGAAACAAAAAAACATACTGTCTTTGTGTGTTATGATTCAAGGGAATAGACTGTATTTATAAATAAAAAAATAAAGTTAAAAAAGTAAAGCTAAGGAGGTTATTACTCATGTAAAAAAAAATAAGAAGGTTAAAATTTTACTGTACGATGATCATCTTTGAGAATCTATGATGTTTCCTGCCGTGTTATTCTACATAGAAATTGCATTCCAAACCGGTGGTATATGTTTCAACGAATTATAGAATGTGTAGATTATAAATAACTAATTAAAGTAATCCTGTGCGATAAAGAATATTTTGTTTATTTATTTAGAACGCAGTATGCGTTACGCAGTCATAAACTGAGCAGTCCATCTGGCAGCAGAACCATCTCCCTTACAGCAGACCGTGAAGTATCTGCTTCCCTAGCTGTTGCTTTTAAGTGTGTGAGTAAGTGTTGCCAGGTTTCATTATACTCTACCGCCACTTTGCCTTTTATATTCTATCGGTAATCCTATTTAGGGACGGCAATGCTCTTGCATCCCCCTGATTTTACATGTGTAGTGTTAGGTATAGATATGAAGTAGTTCGTCAGTCTATGGCTACCGCTGAGTAAATCATTTTGAATAGGAACCAAAGAATAATAATTACAAATTATAATTGCTAAAGATGTTTTAAAAGTATAAAAACTTACTTGTTTGCCAAAGCTGACACGAAGGGCCCGGCTAGAAGATAAAATCCAGCTAACAGGGAATTCACTGGAGCTACTTGTGCTTTGCTGGCCTGAAACAAACAAGACAATAATTTAATTATTATTAATCCTATTTACTACATTTTGGTACACAATTCTGTTCTGGTGACACTGATGATGGGATGATACCATTGTGATCACGTGCAAACGAGAGGCATGTCTACTGAACCTAGTGTAGCATCATTCTGAGGACAATCTCTGATAAACTTGTTTGTCCGGTTCTCAGATTCCTTATAAATTAATTTCCGTATTTATAACATGTCTATTTATAATTAAATAATTTTATTACTAACTATCATAGTTTTAAGATTACAGTAAGATATCTGAAGTAAATGATTAAAATAATAATTATTATTATACATTATATACATGATTCGGGTTTAAAACTTAAAAAAGCTAAGTACATACTATTAATAGAATTAAATAAATGTGTTATCTCACGTGCGGACAGGAAATGTGAGCGCAACTTGTTAGCTCGTTAGCTAACGTCGGCTTAATATTTTTTTAATAGCATATGAGTCCATTTAAACCTTTAAAATATTACTTTTATAATGTTCAAGTCGTAGAATGTTTTATTACTGAATTAAATATATACGGGAAACCATAAATTTCTTGGAATCCTCGAGACAGGATAAAACATGAATTATATTTACTTATGATAAAATTATAAATAGGCGCACTTCTAGATTTACTAGCATATTAGCATTTACATATTCAAGAAGGTGCCTTATTCTTAATTTATTATTTTTGAAACCACGCATGGTTATTTATATTTCCACTATAATGCCACAGAAAATTCAGTAGTAAAATGTTTGACTTGTAATAATTTATTTTTATAATTAGAATTTTTAATTTATGAGGGAAAACTAATTCCTTAATTATTCTTCCTTAATTCTAATTATTTTTAATAGTATTCCTTATCCAATTCAAAACTGCGCACATTTAGTTACTAAAATCTAAAATACTAGGCATCCTTCCTCGTGAGGCGTGTCGGAGGCTGTACGAACTGATACTTTTATATGTAAAATACCTAGTTTAATAAAAAATATTATTGTCATTCTTTGTAAAAGAGTAACCGTGTGATATAGATTTGACATTCATAAGTTCGCTTGGCATTGTTCGAATATTAAGTAATGGAAGCAAATTCATATTCAAAGATAATAATTGAAATAACAAGGAGAACAAAATTAGCTTAAGTGGTCTCGATTCAAATGCAAAGAATGAGTAGCGATATTTGCTAACGTAAGAAAGAATAATAAATACGCTACGTACAGAAGAGCAACTTCGAACAATAGGTACGAATAATAGCTTACTACTTAGTTACGGTACACGAATGCAAGGATACACCATCGTAATTCGCGCCCGTTTTTATAAACATGCATCTAGAACGCGCTGGTATATATATGGGTGCAAATAATTATGAAAATGGTGTAATAATAAACATACCTAATTCGTTGTATTAAAAAACGTAAACTGAATATTTTGTTGACAATACACTAAACAGATCGATTAAAACTTAAACTTTGCTCAGTCTGTCTTAGTAATTCAGTATAGTAATAGGCAGCCACGCAATAAAGTAAATAAGCTAATAAAACTTATAGCGATGGCTATATTAGAAGAGGTAGATAAAGAAATGCTTCATTTGTTTGTTTTTATATTGTGGCGACTCAACATTCCAGAAGCGTTCCTTTTTTACATATTTAGAACAAATTTAAATTGTTTCTTCGCTCTAGCGAAATGTCATTTTGTGGCAGCTAATGAACTAGACTAAAACGACAGTTCACATTTGATATGCTGGTGCACCGTCCGCGCTACTCGCCCAAAAAAAAATAAAGCATAATGGATTGGCTCGACTAAATTACTTACTAATCTATTCGACTATTATTTTGGTTCAGACTAAAAAAATTGTTCAGACTGATTTTTAGTGTTTAGTTTCTAAATTACTTGCTACTTGCCTTAATTATTAGCCTAGTGCGAACTAGCCTTTACGGTCGAAACTTGTTTAGCAGTATGCCAATGCATTTGCGTCGCTCAGTAGCGCTGTAGCAAGTGTGAACAATGGCGGGGCGAATCGCTATTGGCTACCGATCGCCATAGATACTAGTATTGTTTGCGAGCCGTGTATTATAGGGTTTCCTGAATACTATAATAATATATATTCGATTTTTATAGGTACACCCATTGTTGTATAGTTTTTTCCTGCGACATCGTTCGCGACCCTGGTTTAGGTTTAATACCTACCTATCGTTAAAAGAGCAATAATTATTTAATCTTTATGGTTCATTTATTTTTGAAGTGTTGAATTTTTTGTCTTTATTTTTAATGACCCTTCGCGTGCAGTACTTTTTTACAATAATTAAACAATACCTAATTAAAAACACTACTACAAAATAACTTAAAAAAATGTAATACACCCAACATTTCCCATTAAAAGAGGCCCACACATACATTTTCTATGAGACAAATGAAATAGGTGACACAGCAACAAAAACTATCATTCTGTTTCATTATGCCGGTTCATGGGCATGTGTCAAACCGAATGACTATTAAGCACCAAAAATCCAATAGTTTTTGTGAATCTGCCTTATGAATGGTACCCAATACAGTACAAGATTATTTAATTTATTCTCTGTTTTGTTTACAGCACTATCCTCATTATAAGCAGTGTACTCGTAGACGGATACAGTGTAGATAATTTGCCCAAATTCAATTTGTAGTTACTTATATAAAATTAATTAGAAACTTTGGTAATATACAGTCCTGGCAGCGTAATTCCAAATACGACAGCTTGAGTAGGTATTATTCGGCACTTTTGGTCGGGATCAAAACAGTGTCGCTTCTGTATTTAGCAGCATTAAACAGTTTAATTCACCGAAACACATGTAGTGACTATTCTTCGAAATATGTAAAAACGATTCATAGCTATTTTTTAATCTTATCGTTTAACGTTCTTTGCTTGTATTTTATGACAACTTTACAATTAAAAAAACTTTCTGTGCATTTCCCGCTATTGTACGTGTATTTAGAAAACTACTGACCTACTCAATTACTAACTACTATTATTATGACCGTGTCTAATTTTTCTATTGTACCTTTTCTTGGTATTTTGTAAAGTATTGTCAGCCATTGGCCTATTGTGTAAGTATGAAACCAACTACCTATCTAAACTATGCGGTATTAACACTTTCAGATAGTACCGTAAACAGGTGCACTAAGTTGTATGTTCTAGACACGTCTGCTAGTTCATGTGTGGTCCTATTTACTATTTGCATAGACGTTTACTTACTAACGGGACTTGTTCGACTTATGTATTTATTGTTTTCGCTGTGTAATATTTTGTTGTCGCTGTCCATCTTTGTCTGCTTCTCTACCAACGAATTTTGGTAGGGTTTTACTAAATCAAAATATTTGTTTATCAATTAAGTAGGTTTCTCCAAGAAACTCTCATGATCGTCATTAAAAAATTAAATTTAACAGGATTTCGAAAAAAAGACTCAACATAAGGGGCGAGTCGGTATTTTATAATATAACGGTTACTATATCATTAACTATTGCTTTGTATTAATTAACTAATGAATTACTGCTCGATGGAAATTAGAAAAGCAAGATGTGCTTAATGTGTTTGGGTAATTTGTTAACGTTTTTTTTATATGTGAAGGTCATCAGGCAGAATGACGGTCCACATGATGGTGGGTGGCTACCGTCACCAATTTTTTATTGAAAAAAGTGTTATTATAATGTTGTTACGCAGTAATGGTAGTATATAGTAAGTAGTCATGCGCACCACTAAATTTTTGGACTATTTTAATCGAATTTTGTCTAGCTAGAGACCAATTTATTTTACTTTTTCTATTATTATTTTTTTTTTTTTTTTTTTTTTTTATTTTATTGAAACATAGTCACACAGCACTCATACAACAATAATATAAAAATAAATACATATGTATACTTAAAACCTACTGCCAATAACGGACTTCGTTATTTTACCGTAAGAAAAACAATGAACACAATAAGAAATAAAATCAAAAAAAAACAATAAAACAAACAAAAAAGAAACCAAATAAGTAAACAATAAACACAATTTCATAGGAAGAGACGCGTGTGCAGTGGTGTGTGTGCAGTGGTGTGTGTGTGTGTGTGTGTGTGTGTGTTTATACATTAATATTAGAATCTTTATTATGAATAAGCTTTATTAGCTGACTCTTAAACACTGCCTTTTTAAAGTAAAATAAGTCTAATGATGCATATAATTTATTGTAATTTCTGTGCAGCCTACAAACTATAGAATTTTGTGCATAGTTAGTATATGAAACAGGGACATGAAATAATGGAGTGTGCCTAGTTCTGACAAGAGGTGCACGCAGCTGGAGGAAAAGAGTCGTGAGTTCGGGGCTGTCAATTACTCCGTTGCAAACATTGTATAAAAAGAGCATATCCAGTAGGGAGCGTCTACTTTCAAGTGTCATTAGGCCATGAAATAAGTTAGATTCAGCGTTGCTTACATATTTATGACGTTTTTTGTAATTGAGATGCTTTAAAAATTTTGACTGAACTTGCTCAATGCTATTAATATGTGTCTTGTACTGGGGACTCCATATTTAAACACACCAAACAAAATATATTGTGACCAACGGCTCTGAGTTTTAAAATTAATTTGCCACTTAATAATCAATTACAAAATAGGCCATCGTGTAATTACCGATTAGACTGGTGGCTATTAATCATGATCGCGTGATACTTATCCTTTAGCGAGATCTTCATTACAGCTAGATTGTTGAATGCAACCATTTTTAAAACAGTCGGAAATGCTAACAGATTTATATGGTGCAAAATTACTAAAGGCATATTGAAATAGAATATGAACTTTTCAGAAACGACATAGTACATATCAAAAGTGCACTAAGAAGTAACAACAAGAACTTTAACGACAAAGTCAATTTTTATGAATTTTATTTATTAAGTACATAAAAACATTTAAAAATTTTTTTATGTACTTACATAAAAAAATTTAAGTAGGTATAACCAGTAATTTCATATCCACGGTTAAAGGTAATGTAATTCCTACTCTGCTACTAATTCATTTCGTAGTACCTATGTAAGAGGTAGGAAAATTTTCCGAATAAATTAACAAGCTTTGTCATTAACATTTGCATAAATGATAATAATTTTACATGTAGTATGTATAAGTTCTAATACGAGTTAAGAAACTTGTTTTATCACTGTGTTTTGTATTTGGGTTTTCTTCATTATTATACATTTCAAAGTAAATAAAATTAAATCTGTTATGGTCTTATTAGAAGTTAATGTAATGTGCATAGACCATTACGTTTGTATAATTTCTCAGTTGGATATAGGCCACCACTCCACTATTAGCTGCTATAAAACATGGATGGTCCGAAGAAGAAGGCTGTCTAGAATCTAGAGAACATGGCCTTTGATTGCTTTCTTTCTCACTTGTAAATGTTTTCAAAAAACTACACGGTCTTCTCATTGTCATTTCAGCTCATGGGCTACGTAGTTTTCTGTGTTTACTTTATTTTGACTTTTCCATCATTCACCATAACGAAACTTGTAATGCAAAATTGTCCTTTAACGCTGAGTGATTTTAGAAGCTATATCAAAATACGCAAGTCTATACCAACGTGTTGTGAATAGTTCTAAATTCAGAAATTAATTTGACTCCTGCGAGGCCTATAATACCTCCACTCTGTTACGCGCCTTATGATATCACGCTGATAACGTTATAATTTAGGTATAACGTTATCAACATTATAACTTTTAACGGTTTTGATTGAACTTTTAAACTCTGTTACAAGGCTAAGTTATGAATGTTTCTGTTCAATACTTAATCATTCATCACTGATATATTTCACTTGAATAATCCATAAATTTAGTTAAATTACAAGCAGTCAGTTCTTTTTTTATTGAATGCAATAACCATCAGATCGATATAGATTTTTTTTTAAATTTTGCGTCTAAAGGATCCAAAAGAAATTTTAAAAAGTTGCAGCTATTATAAATATTAGGCATGTAATTTTTACAACGGACAGTCAACCTGCAAAACGTATTTCGTAATAGTATATCTTTTTCTAGATTTTGGCACGTTACCAGTTGTTATTTATACGCACATTGCGTTACGTTACAACAGACGAGACGAGACGACATATTGCACAAACGAATTGTTATATACTCACAAATATTTTTAGATAGGGCGATTTGGTTTGTAATAAGTTAGTTTTGGATTGTAGAGAATCCAACTCTCATAGTAAAGTATGCAGTTGCCAAGAATGCGTAGCGGTCAGAATCTGTAAGGCTCTTGTAGGCCATCGAAGTTCGTTGCACTCATAGTTAATATGATATGGTAGACTGTAGCGTGTGTGAGTTGATTGCACTTTCTTCAGTAATTTTCCATGACATTTTCTCGCCGTGGTAAGACACGGGGGGTGCAACAATGAAATTGTTTGCACGACGACTGAAATGTTACTTACGCGTGGTTTGTTGTCCCAAGTCAAGCATTAATAATGTACCTAGTGATTAAATTATAGAAGTTACAGAACAAAACTCAGTTCATGAAGGTTGATTTTGGAAAAAGAAAAGTTACATTTTACAGATGATGTAGCAGCATGCATTAATATTATCTTAAATTCGAAACAATGTGAATCTCGTTTTTGAATGGGTAAGTAATTTAATTGAAGAGTTATGAAACGATTGTTGACAAAAAATACACAATTATAAGAAAACGAAGAATGTATACAGTCAGTGCAATATTTTATTTTAATGTTATAATATGGCTTGTTCAGCTTCACTCCTATACCACTGTTGTCTGAATTTTCTTTATATTTAATCTTTAGAACTTCTTGATGATGTTAAGCGCCTCTTTCACCAACTGTCAAGTAGGCTATCTGTCATTTAAAGTCACCGGTAACCGGGAACAATGGAGCTGATATACCCTTGTTTGTACAGTAAAAGTCCCAAACATTAAAAAGAAAATAATAAAAAAAAATTCGCCTATCGAATGATGCAGTAAACCGAGTGCATAATTCAATATAACAGAAAATGATTTCTAAAAGCAACTAATCAACACCTTACTTCTAGTTGGTGAAAGAGGCCCTAAGTAAATAAAATTTGGCACAATTAGAGTGAATTAACATGATCTAATTTTCAATGTTTCCTAATTCATTGTTAACAAAAGTAGTACATATCGCTGCTTAAAAACTAAAGGGCCACAAATCAAAATTACACTTTTTACAGGAGAGCTAATCGAAAAAAATTTTTTTTTTGTCTATTTGTTTCTTATTGATATATATCAAATATAATTATGCATATTATGCATCGTTAGACGCGTATTTTTAAGTAGTATTAAATGTTTTAAGTACTTTTATAATAAACTGAATATTAGAAGAGATATAAGCATATAAGTTACTTTTGAATATATAAAAAAATTATCAAAATTGACTAAATATGGAATAAAACAACCATAAATCTTTTTGTAACATACAATATTATTAAGGATTGTGATTGTATTTTTGCTATAAAAACATTTTTGGATTTTTTTTATGGCCCTTTAGTTTTTAAGCAGCGATATACTAATATATACTCGTACTTAAAGCTGAAGAGTTTGTTTAGTTGAACGCGTTATCTCAGGAACTATGGTTCGAATTGAAAAATTCTTTTTGTGTTGTCCATTTATCGAGGAAGGCTTTAGTCTATACAACATTTTGAACGCGAACGAAGTCGCGGCCACCAGCTAAGTAGTTAAAAATCAATCAAATCTTAATGAGTGCAACCGAATGCCGCAAAAAATGCATATTGCAATCGAGAGTAAGACTGTCGACAATGAGTGTTTGTATTTACCATAATGTTAAGGCCAAGGTCTTAACCTCGTCGCTTACAGAAACCACGCTATTCATACATTACATTGGCTGTTTGTTGCGTAATTTACAACTCTATTGTGATGGTGTTTAATCACATTTAAGATTGATTAGGTAATTTTTTTGTATTCCTTGTCAGTAGACATAAGTTTTCAGCGAGATCATTATAAGACAAGTTTTTGTACGAAAACAGTACCTACCCATAGTATAGAAACAAGTAAAAAAAGAGAGACGATATAATTATTACATATAATTATATATAATTGTGTGCGTGTGTCGAATATCTATGCGTGTGTCAAACACCTAATGTGTGTAATGTTTATTTTAATTTTATTATTTTAATGTATTTATAATGTATATTATATTATATAAAAATACTAACTTTCTCTAGTTCTTCTTCATATACCTAAACTTTAACTCCTCCGTCCTTGCATTTTTCTTAAAAAAGTGATACCAAGATTTTGCTTCAAGTATTAATCACTACATATTATAAACGAAGCCCTCCGTCGCATCTGTCTGTCTGTCTGTCTGTTCGCGATAAACTCAAAAAGTACTGCACCGATTTTCTTATTGTTTTCAGCAATGGATAGAGTGGTCTTGAGGAAGATTTTAGTATATAATTTACAAAGTTACGCGGGCGAAGTCGCGGGCAGCAGCTATAGTATGTAGATAAAATAAAGTAGGAAATGATATGGGTGTACGAGTATCTAAGCATAACACCATTAATGGAATGTTTAAGGGCAATATAACTAATTATTCTGCATTGCGTAGTCTAAGCTCTAGGTAAACTTCATTATAAAACATTGTTGTTTACATGTTAAAAGCAATTGTTTATCTTGAATATATTATACAATCGATCTGGTTTTGCAAGTGGTGTGATCGGTTGACGTCATAGAAGCTCTCGAAAGGCTGCGAATCTACTGCGAATGACTTAATTACCCCGTTGGCGGCGAATGTTAAACGAATTGAAATAAGTTGAGTAGGGTTGCCACTGAATGACTTAATATTAGTGGCGGGATGTTAATATTTAAAAAGGGTAAGCGCCTTTCACCAACTGTCAAGTAGGCTATCTGTCATTTAAAGTCACCGGTAACCGGGAATAATGGAGCTGATATACCTTTGTTTGTACAGTAAAAGTTCCAAACATTAAAAAGAAAATAATAAAAAAATTCGCATATCGAATGATGCAGTAAACCGAGTGCATAATTCAATTTTGCAGACACTAAGAAATTCCTCCATAAAGACTAGAAATTTAATTAATCGGTCAAAGACAACGCCATTAATATATATAATTAGATATTATTAACTTGACTTGCCTTTCGCCTGCTGCATCAAGTTTCATCGGTATCAATTTAATTAGTACTTAAATCTTTACTGAGTTAAGTGCAAGTTTAAATCGCATTAAGCTAAGTTAAATGAAGTTTTCACTGTCATGTTTCTGTAAATTTATTGGAAGTATTAAATCTTAAATAATTACATACTGGTTTAATGAGGGATCTAACTATTTTCTTAATAACGATTTACTTAATTAATGAGATAATAAAAAAAAATAGAAAATTAAGGAAATGTCGGTGAATATTGTTGATTATAACTAGGTAATTTAGTAGTAGAAGGGTTTAATGTTCTTATATTAATGTTCTATAATATAAGAAGATAAAGTCTTTTCCAAAGACAATAATTCTAATACAATAATTCTATTGGGATGCGAATAGACCAGGAAGTTATTGGTCTTTTTCCAGTTCTTTAATATGCACTTAAACCATGTTATTCTTAAAAGTTATGACGTTCTACGAGAAAACAACCACACAGTGAGACCCATGATTTTTCTTGTATTTTTCAATTTTACATATATCTCGTATTTGTATGTGTGTTTGGTCAAGGGTCCTGGTTAGCTGGTTATGTTATTTTAAAATGGAGGCACGTTAGTGACGCAAGAATCAAAATACTATTACTAAATGTGAGAGGGTGTGGCTGTGGCAGTAAGACTAAAATATATTGTGCGTGAGACGCACGTGAATGCTAAATATAACATTCACAGAAGAAAAAAAACGTGTTTGTTTTAAGCCAAACATCTAACTGATGCATGAGATTCGTCTGAGAGTATCTACTATAGGGCAAATAAATCTTTGCTACATCTTCTATTGCATGAAAGTTTAACAAACATCCATTACATTCATCCTCATATTTCGTATTTTATATTTATATAGACATAATAAGTTGATATCTTTTGTATTTTTTTTTTTCTATTCTATATATTATAAAATAAAATCGCTGTCTTCATCGCAATTTCTTCAAAACCACCCAGCGGATTTTAATACGGGTTTTACAGTGGGTGGCCAATGGCCATATTATTAGGGACAGTAGCTACTGAGATTTATGAATTTTCTTGTCTAATTGGACTTCTCTAACAAATGATTGGTTGTAGGTCTCTTATGTATTTTTCATTTGTATCTGTATTTTATTGAGATTCTAAAAACTTCCGATGGTACTTCCGATGAAACTTTCCGATTTTTTCCGATGAAAAAAAGCGATAAAACAAAAAAAATCATGCGAATGCAAATCCGTGCGAAGCAAAGACATGCCGGTCGCTTGTTAAGTACATTCGTAGCTTTGATTTCATAAGAACAAAGATTGCATTGCAACTGCTGCGTATCCGGATCTAAGGGCAAATGTTATCAGAGTGTAGTTATTTCCGTAACCTAATGAGGGTATTTACGCGTACAACCAACACAACAACAATTTGTTTACAATAAAGTTGTCCCCATTAAAGTGGACATTTCCATATTATTGAATGTTCATGTTTAACAGCTTCTTATTTTTTTGATGCCCGCGACTTCGTCTGCGTTGGAAAATGAAAAATATGACACCTGAGAAAATATGTCCTATCATCTTTGCCACTATGATAACGGTGAAGCCCTCTTTTTTGTATTTTTATACAATCCTTCGGGATTTTACATTTTTTAATAAGTATCCTATATGTTAATCTAAGATGAAGTCCACGTGAACAAAGTTGCGGGTATCGGCTATAAAGTGTAATCGAAGAGTTATAGAAAAATAAAATACTCACATGGAACTCCTCCTGAATCGGTTCCAGCAATGAGCCAACAGAGAAAATGATACCGTCGACAAGTACATTGCACATGAACGAGGCTGCAACCACAACCCAACCCCATCCTCCGTCCGGCGGAACTACCTGCATCAAATAATATGGTTAGAAGTTTTTTTTATTATTAGAGATGGGTTTGCTCTTGGCCAACAACCAACAGTAGCAAGGATGAGGCCTATGATGGAGCGAGCTTACCCAGAAAATGCCTATTCACTCGAACTTTGAACAGATTTGGGTTATATGAGCTCGGAATACAGACGCCGGCAGGGAGTTAAAGGCGAAACGTAATTTGAAGAACAAAAGAACTGTACTTTAAGCTTGTTAAGTTTTTGGAATGAAAGAGGAATCTAATATTGTTATGGGACGAAAGGGAATTTTTTTGGAATGTGGGACAAAAAAATCTTAGTTTTATACCACAAATCATAAAGAGGTAAGTAAGTTTATATAAGTTTAAACTCTGTAACTATACTAAACGCGCCTCCGAATATAACTAACCTTACATATGGTTTTGTAATAGTCAGAAGATCAATAGATCTTTCAGGGCTCAGGTCTCAGTTATTAGGACTTTGATTAAATTTATTACATGACTTGATTAAACTCAGAACCTGGCATCTTTATTGTATTTTATTTATAAAGTATTATTACTTTATTCGTTAGATTACAGAGAAAAAAAAACACTTCATGAATATACATATATAAATCTTAAATCGCACATATAGTATAACCTTTAAACTTAATTTTATTGATTAATATCGGATTAGTTAACTTATCCGAAATAACTCTTTTAAAACATATACGAAGAAATATGTTATACTTATTTGATGTCAGTATGAATTCCATCGTTTCGGAATGCGACCCGATTTTATATGCTGAGGAAACCGGTAAGAAGCCTACATGATTGAATAATAAATACTTTTCTTTCTCTTACTTAGTTTTTAAATTAATTATTTTTAATCTTAAGATTGTTTTAACTTTAAATTTATGGTTTAGATATACCTATGTTGTTTTTATTCATAGGTTCAATAGAAAGAATAAAAAATAGGTCCAGTAGGACCCCACTAGTTTCTCCCACACTCTGCTTAATACTGACAGAAAATTAATAAAATTTATATATTTCAGGAATCTAAAAATAGCCCAGATTGAATGTATTACTTTGAATTAGTTTTCAATGAAATATTTATTAAATGTTAATTAATAACAATTACAAATAAAATTAAATTGCATTATTTAACAATGCAGCACGGAATAGTGCTTCTAAAACTAATTAATTTGGAAAATTACAACACGTAAAGGTCTTTTCGTATAATGACGTCACTAAACCTTGATACGTGATATAAGTTGTATCCAAGTCAAGTTCTTATTATATCGACAAATTAGATCAACCCCTATTGGTCGGTCAATTAACTAATTGTTGTTATACGAAAAATCATATGTGAAAATGACCTTTGGAAAACTTTGGCGACGTGGTAACAATAAGACAACAAATTGGTAAAATAAAATGTATTACAAATCAATATATCATTATTAGGTATGTACTGTTTTACAAACTATATTTTATGTTGCTTTGACAAATAGACAATTATTTATTTTATAAATTTTTCATTATTTTTTGTCAACATCCTCTCTTTTACATTTGGATCCAGGCGATTTTTTCATAATATTTGTATGAGTATATTTGTAAAAGTACTTTTTAAATTTTACTCATATTTCATCAATTATAACAAGAATAAAAAATACGTTCCAAATATAAAGAGAGCCCAAGCAAAAGCATCTATTACAAACTCTCCAGTCTTCGCAATCAATGAATCTCTTCTTTGCCAGAGTCTTCTAAATGCCATTATCTTCTTCTCTTTATATTAATAATTTCTCTACAGCATCAACAGAAGTATTGTAAAGGTTATTTCCGCAAATGCTATAGTTATAGTTGTGAGAAGAAAGAAGTTTACTATACTCTGTGTAATTTTGCGAATTAGCTGTTTTCTTTTCAAATTTTTGTATGCTGCAGCCATTGTTTATAGATTCAATATTTCTGTCTTATATTTGTACATTTCAATTTTGAAATTTCTTATCATTCTGACTTTTTATTTGTGTCCTTACACGTGCAATTTACGACACATTCGCTTTTCTTCTCGATATCATCAGTCTGAACCGCCACGTCTTTCTCTACGGGAACATCTTTCTTAAGAGTTTTAAGGCTGAATTTTACAAAATTGTATATAACAGAATTTATATGGTAACCCACCACAATGACTGTAAGTATGCTAATTGTTGTCTCATATTTCATAGCCGAGGTAAAACACGTTGCACATTGTAGCCATTTCTATTAATTACTGAATAATTTATTATAAGCTTTTAAATGCATTATGTACAATTTATTTTAGAATGATTTGTTGAAAGCTGTCTTTTCTTATATTATTATGTCAAATTGTATGTCAACTCAAAAAAAAAATTAAAATCTATGCACCAACCTATTCAACCTTATTCAAGTTACGAACCTTATTCAAGTTGGTTATGGCTTTCAAATTGTATACGAGTACTTTTGCGTTTGTATCCTAGTTTATTTGTTCTTTGAATTCTTTTGTTATTTAAAAAATAATGATTGTTTCATTTGTTTAAAAATGTTTTCTAATACATTTTACTATAACTAGTTTTATTGAAAGAAAATACTTTAAAAGAATAAATTTTCAATATTGATGAAATATTGCTAAAGATATTAAGCGTCCACACACAGGATGGTCAGGAAACCAATGAGGAAGCCTTGTGTCGCCTCTGGTTCCAGGATGCTTCAGACCTGAATTCAGGTTCTGAATGATAAACGATGAAGACAGGAGGGGTAAATTTAAAATTATGCAGGACGTCTATGCACAACAGTTCTATGGCTGATGTAATGATGATGATAAAATATATTGTAAAAAGGCATCCTCGGCATAGTTTTCAGAAGGCAAAAATAAAGACGCCTTTGTCTAAAATTTAATTATAACCCCAATTATAACCAAAGAAAACTCACTAGAGCTGCTTCCGGTTCCGAGTCGTCGCTCGGTGAATCACAACTCCTGCCCATACCACTCTCGTCCGATGACGGCGTTTCTAAAGGCCGCTCATCTGTTGCCACTCTTACAACCATCGTGCTTTTTCTGAAACAAATAACAGCATTGTTTCACTTTTGCCACGTGAACTGTTGGAAACGGTCTACTCGTACATCCTAATATTATAAATGCGAAAGTGAGTTTGTTTGTTTGTTACGCTTTTTGATCATCATGAAATTTTACATAAACTTTGTCGTGGATTTAGTATCCTGTAGATATAGGGTACCTTAACTCAGAAAAAAGTAACGCTTCCGAGGGATCGTCTAAAGATAAAAATCCAACCGTTGGTAAAAGCTCATATATTTGTTCAGGTGTTATATTTGTTTAAATATTGTGCCCCTTGCACGGACGAAGTCGCTGACATCAGCTAGTAGTATTATAATAAATGCGAAAGTGAGTTTGTGTGTTTGTTACGCTTTCACATAGGTGTAAGCACCTACTTATCCGATCACCATGAAATATTGCATACGCTGTTAAGGACATCGCTGTTAGCACAGAAGACATATGGGTATATTTCATTTAGAAAAAAAGTGTTGTTCTCGAGGGATCATCTAAAAATAAAAAAATATTTAAAAAAAAAGAGGGTGCGTACGAAGTCGCGAGCAAAACCTAATACACAAAAAAAATTAACAATATTCTTCTATTCTAAAACAGGTCCTGAATAGCAGTGTACAAATAATATCAGAGTTTTAGAATTTTTTACGTGAGAACGGTAAGTAATTATTATTTAATTTATGACTAATGCTAGATCCGGAATAGCATCATGAAACAATGTGTTTATAATATATTCAGCTGTACACTTCAACATAATACGAGTAAGTATAACATTCAATACAATGCATTCATTAAGTTATGATGACGCAAGTAAGTAATCCATCTATTTTAAATATAAATAAAACTGCGACTTTAGCTGCGACATGATATTGCTAATATATCATATTTTTATTCTTGTTAAACAAACGATAAAACGACTGACGGCTCGGTGGCCAACATTTAAAAATTTGAGTGGAGTTGAATTATGCACTACTTTAACTGTCTTGACAATGTAATACGCTCGATGTTAATTTCTAAGGTCATCATAATGACGATGATGTATAATTATTACATATTTGTAATATGACTCTTGTTGCGAGTACATTGTAAGAGGGTCTTCTTAGCAATTGTGTAAATACAAACTTTGACAATATTTTTACTAGTAATTAGAGCTACATTTTAATCTGTGGGTTATGGACAATGTGAATTGGAATTAGAGCCAATTCTGGATTTTAGCATCTGATTTATGAATTTTTCAAGTGTCACCTTGGCACAATTAAATATAATTGATATAATTCATATAATACATAAGATATGTAAATGATTATTATTTGGGTGCATCGAGGTTTTGGATCGCGACCGTGTGACCTAAAGTGACTTCATGCCCCAACATATAAATCACGAACGCACAGAATAATGATAATGGAGCAAAAACTGATAATAGAGCGATAATGACCGAACTTTTAACCGCAATATGTATAAAATCAAAACCCTTACATTTATTTGTTTCATATAAAGTTTCATAAAATGTAAAGGATTTTGGTACAGTTTTTAATAATGCAAAGAGTAAATATTAACCTAAGTGTAGACTGCAGTGAAATAAAAGCATTTATGCTGTTGTTTTTCAGCGAATGAGTCCTTATTATTTTCTATTATTATTGTTCTTTCTCGTTCTCCTATTTTCTTATCCTTTATTCTACTAAGGTCGGTAGCTAAATGAAGCACATACAGATAAATAGAATATCATACTAAACCATAATACATTTTCAATGTAGGTACCTATACACATGTAGGTACATTTTCAATGCCCTGCTTTCAATGTTATAGCAAATAAAATGATACATGGTTATTAAACGACAGAGTAAGGCACTCAACGTATAAAAACTTTCAATCAAAAAGCTTTCACGGTCGCGCATTGAACCAATGTGTAAAGCTGTTACCTACTGATAAATTTAGATAACTGATAAATTTGTGTCTGTCAGTTTGCCAGTGGACTTTATGGCTTAGGAACTGATGTGACTTTACCATGACTGTTTTTATCAGTTCATAAAAGAGAACACAAAAAAGATAAAAATGAGAGCCACTTGCAATATTCGTGTAAATCAGGTAATGTACTCGTAAATGGCATACTCTCATATAGACTACTAGTTTATGCCCGCGACTTCGTCCGCGTTCTCTATAGCCTATCTATATCCTTCCTCGATAAATGGAATATTCTACACAAAAAGAATTTTTCAATACGAACAATTAGTTCCTGAGAATAGCAATAAACAATCCAAATAAACAAAACAAACTTATTTATATTGGTATAGATTATCGTCTATGCGTAACACAATAGACTCGACAGGCCCTGACCTCTCAAATAATGTTTTTTTTTTAAATAGGTAGGTTTAGTGGTTCAACAACTTATGATATCAGACCTCAACATATAAAAAAATAATAAATAAATATATTAATTAGTACAGGTTGAAACAGAAAGAACAGGATTGTATGATGAATAAATCTGATCAAAAAGTCTATGATCAGATTTCATGAAAGTGAACAACCATTTGCATATTGTGTTTATTACTGTGATAGCATTTATTACTGTAATGGTCACAGTGTAACGCATCATGTTATTGCGTTTATATGTCATGCGAACTGAAGCCATAGGTTATCGGTCACGCCTTATCTGTTGACTGACATTGGCTATAATTTCAATCAGCAAAACATTGTAGACCTCTCTGTATAACTTATTTCACTTTCGACACGCCTCCCTCAATGTCAAAATGTTATTTTTATAAATGCTACAGCGACGACGTCCCACCCTCCTACCGGTGAAATTGACAAACCTACAATTTTATCTCGCCCAATAAAGTCTTCTTTTTTCGGTAAATGTTCTCGGTAAATCTGGACTTAAACTGCCATAATTATATTTGTTGGATAACTAACAGTATGACTTTGTTATTTCATATTTTAATTTTTATTTCAAGTCTATGAAATCGATGATGAAATATCCGAGGTAACTTAACTTTATCTAGCGAACCATGTAAGTAAACAGAAGGAAATATTTTTACGATTTTTAAACAACCGACGCGCTCCGGCTTCGTTCAATTCAATCTCGGGACTTAGCATAGGCTAGATAGGATAGGTCTATTTATAATAATGTACCTTTCAAATACCTAGTCAAAGGATGTTTCAAATAGGTGCGGAGGTTCCGGAAATTAGCCTCCAACAGTCCACACAATAAACAAACTTACAAAATTAACTTTTTTTTTCTCTCTAAATATTAGTATACCGGTAGTTGATAATATAATATTTTTAACTATATAATGATAATATCATTATATACATAGGTATTGCATATTATATAAATTATCAACATAATATGTACTATGTATTATATAAATACAAATTGCTCAATATTGAAAAGAAACCATAAGAAAATTATTTTATTAGTAAAATCAAGTATACTTAATTATGATAATGACGAAATCCGAAACTTACCTTCAGAATTTTGTTCAAATGTAAAGTGATAACACAACCGACAATAATATTTAATAAAGAAACTATTTGTGTGAAGGCTAATCAGTAACTGAACTATATAGGTATCGAGAGAATGTTTATAAGGAACATTAAATATTTATGTAAATTTTCAAGTTCTATGTCATTCAAATAATAAGTGACGAGTATATCAGGTTCTCGGATCGGGCTTATAAAGGTTTATATTGAGAATTTATTTATTTTATTCAATATTACGTATTATTGTGCAATCGTAACTAATATTATAAATGCAAAAGTGAGTTTGTTTGTTACGCTTTCATGCTTCAACTTTAACTTAACCGGACCACCATGAAATTTTTACATACACGTTGTCAGGGATACAGAAAAAGAATATTGAAAAAATTACCTACTGTTCCTAAAAGATCATCTAAAAATATTTTAAAAAAAATGTGGCGGCGCCAACGTCGTCGACATTCATGCGACGAAAAAAAGAGTTGCCTAGCAACGGACAAACAAATGACTGGATGTTTGTTTATGCCTCGCTAAAATTGTCTATTAATATATTTATAGGTCTGTGATAGTATTCTCGGAATAAAATAGGTACTTAACATATTATTTGTGTCGTCTTAAAAATATGTTAAAAATACCTTCAGGAGACAAATATTATGTTCTAACAATTAGGTACGAGTATGTTCTCATCTCATATAAATAAAAAAACATGAAAATATTATTGAAATTTTATCATTTTTATGTTTGTAAATATTGCTTGGTTAATTAATACATTATTACCTATTATTTATGGATATTATTATGAAAATCTGTAAAACCTATAAATTCTTTAAGACAGAAAAATGAACAATAAAAATTCATTAAACCATGCACAGTTACTAAACACGATTTACAATTTTTTTTATTTATTAGGTGAGTAGCTATCCACGTATTGGATTTGGATTGAACTAAACTTCATATAATGAAAAATATAAAAAAAAATCAATGTTATTTTTTAATTTTAATTTCTTTATTTATTAAACAAGAATCACTTAATGACAAAAAGGACAAGAGATAGGTTGAAAAAGCAATTAATGACATGCAAAAAAACACTCGACGCAATATCCCGGCGAGTCTTCGCAACTTTTACACTCAAAAACGGTGGAACATCGAACTTTCTTATTATTTCTACAATTCCTGCACTCTTTGCGAACGATCTCTGTAATGGCCCTGTAAGTATCGTTGTCTTTCTTATGTCTAATCTTAATATTCTCTATTTTACTCAGTCTATGTATGAACGGGACCTTAGGTACTTGCTTCTCCGGCAAGAGCGCTTCTAAAACGGCAAAACGAAAATTGTACAATGGAATATTTTGACCCGAATACTTGTTGTATAGCAAATAACTATTGACCATTGACATTTGAAGTACATGAATGAACATTTTCTTATGCCAAAACAAATTTTTCCTGTTACAAGGATAGTAAGCCATGATGTCCTCTTGTTGGTCGCTGTCACGGAAGTATTTGTTGAACTCCACAAGGGCCGTGGGTTTTGATACTTTTTCTCCATTCTTTGTAGTGTAATCCGTAAAAGATTCGCCGTATTGAGTAGAAATGTATTTAGTTTTAACGTTGCGTCCGTCTCTAAATATACCGTAATGGACACCATCAATAATCTGTGATTTGTTCTCATTCTTCTTAAGTTCTGCTGTCTCCACCAAGGCGGGAATATTTTCTTCATTACTATTCATCAGACCGGTACTATACGTGTATCTTTTCAATAGAATCACGGCCAAATCACTTAGGCTGAAACATTCATTCATAAATATGGCATGCCCCTTGTCCAGTTTACGTTCTAATAATTTTAAAGCAATCTTGACCATGTTTTCTGTAGCTTCGTTCTTCTCTGCAGTCAAATGGAATTTTATTACCGTGCCATCGGGTTCCTTTAACGCGTACAATCTGAGTCCTTCTCTGTGTCTTTTACCCTTTTTATTTTGGCACATTGTCATCTGTCTCCGCCACAATACAACAGACTCATCCAAAATCAGCTGTCTCCCAGGATAGTAAATGCGGTTCATGTTGTTGTTAAAATAGTCGAGCACAAAGCCAATCTTGTTCAGACTTTGATTTTCAAAATCATCTGATTCACCAAAAGACAAATACCGAAGTATCGAACAAAAACGATTGCGCGACATAAAATTAGAGAAACAAGATAAATTAAAAAGATAATGCTTCTTCCAATAATCTGCGAGTCTACTCATTTGGATGGTGCCCGTGTGCAATAGGAGACCTATGAACTTCTTCATTTCAGACAGCGTCACTTTCTTCCATTTGGGCCCTTTCTTCGACATGTCCTGAGACGAAGCAGCATTCTTATTAGTTTTGTCGGTGAGATTCGTCAAAAAATCGTTATCGACAATCGACATGAAATAATCTATCGGATTTTTGGGAGGCGGGTACACCAAAAGGTCTTTTGCCGCGGCAAAATCAAAATTTAGCATGTTCTTTTCTGTCGTTTTTATGTTATCGCCGTCTTCATCGTTAACCGGGTTTAGGGTAATATGTGAAGAAGAAACCAATGGGGGCGCGATTGTTGCATTGATAACATCATCGTCACTCGACTCGTAATCGGTCGGTTGCGGCGAAATATTCACAACTACTAAACTGGAGTTATTGTGTTCTTGTAGTTTTAATTCAATATATGAATTCACATCACTATCATTTAAACGTTTCAGCTTGGGTTTTGAAGGTCCCGCTTCGTAATCGTTATCACTCATGTTTCTTAACGGAGAAAATCAAAATATAACTCGTATTAAACTACTGTAACAGACAAGCCGATGCACAGCACGTGTTCGCTTCCGAAGCGCCGACGAGGCATTAATCGATACCGTTGCCACACGGCTCCGTGTAACGTGCGATGCAACTAGTGCCGTCCCTCTTCACGGGACCGTGTGCCGGCCAACTGTGTGTGCGAGCGAGACGGCTGCAACCTCTTTTATTGTAGAGACGGCAAGCAGATGCCAGTTTTGTGAAATGTGAATGTAAAATTACATTGTAGTAGTAGATTGACGCATTTTTACATTGAAGTTAATGTATAAAGAATCAGATATACATTCACATAATATTATATTGTGATTCATATTAAAATAAATGCTAAGGTCCGACTGTTACGTTTTGTCAGGTGAATAACTGAACCGATTTAGATTTAGGTAAGTAGATAAATTTTAACCTTATAAAATAATAAATTAGGCTTAGTTATTTTATTCATACACGCGGGATGCAATTAAGAATAAGTTTATGTAGTGTATGTGCATAGATACGTTATAGATATAACTAAATCATAGTTATATACACTATCTCGCGTTCATTGTATATGATGGCCACACCGACGGTGACAACACTGATGGGGGCAACACCGAATGTTGGACACACGGAATGGTGGTCACACTGGAGCGTTGCGTGGGCCGGAGCCGGGAGAGAGACTGGAAGTATAATGTACCTTGGAGAGTGGACGCGTGTTTTGCCGGATATACAGTGAACTACCGAGCCAGTGCAACCCAGACACTACAGTTTACAATTATTGAAGCAATAATATTTGTTATTTATTATAAACAAGTTTTGATTATACCTACATCTAACTTCAAATGAAACGCCAAATAACTTGAGTTATAGAGTTTTAAACTTTCGACTTATGGCGGATTTTGGATTTTAAATGGATTTTAACTTGTGTAGAGAAGGTGTAGAGGTTAAGATTCATTCTAAAACGATCGAGTTGTAACGACTGAGTTAGATATGGAGGTAAATACCTAGGTAGGTACCTATGCACTGAAAGGACTTGTACGGGACTCACTAATTAATTATTTCAACCTACAGGGGGATGGAGATTTCGAGTAATGGAGGTTTTTGGAGACTTGAAGGGACTTATCGAGGTTCGCTATATGTTTATAATAAACCCGGAGTTAAATTAGTAAAATTAGCCAAGAGAAAAAAAAAATTATGATTTCATATCACCCATACAACTCCTTAAGTATTTCATCTGCTCTTATATTGCTCTTCGAAACCCGTTTAACAGGGTATAAAGAAAACAAAATACTCAACGAAAATATTCCAAACGTTATAAATTTTCCATTGTCCGCAAGGCTGAATAATTTGAACAGATGTTTTAAATATTAATTAAACACGTAAAGAAAAAAATATAAAATATGCAGTGTTGACATAAAATTAATTTACCCAAAACATCCCACTTTGTACTGGATTGCTTTTGGAATAAAGACAGTACAATGATAGTTAGTTTGATAGTGCATCATATCACGAAATCCCACGAAATGCAAAAGATCTTTTTTTATTTACTTACGAGTACCATTTCGTCTGTTATTGTTAATGAAATCTGTTCCTGTGAACTAACTATCCACTACCCACACAGATTTTTTTATAATTTTACCGAGAAATAGGGTCCATCTCGTCTACAAAGAATGGAAATACGCAGAAAAGGGGCAATAAAGCTTCTAACCTCATCATAATAGTCAAACCAAACGTATGAATGAAGCGGCGCCTCTTTTTCACATGTTTGATAAATAGTCCCTTTAAACGTCCACGTTTTTTTTGTTTTCTTTCTTATAAACTGTTTTTTTTTTTAGTTATTGATTTATTGTTCGGCATTATAAAGAATTATTGCGATGGGAAAATTTTAGTGTGTGAATTTACTATATTTAAATTAAAAATAAAAAACACTTGCTATTAACGCTCGCCATGCAGATTAATACTTGTCTTCATATGAACATTACATAGCAACGATTTCTTATTATTCAATAAAAAAAATATTGATTTTGTTTTTCAAGGGAAACAAAAAATATAAAATACAAGTACCATAAAGAGAAGTATAGCTTAAATATTTTTAGGCAAGTAACTGAGCCCGGAGACCAGTTAGTGATTACGAAATTATGTTATCTATGTGAGTTAATCTATCGATATCAATAATCGCTGGTACTTAATAAATCTTAATACGTTTTAAGGCGATTAAAGTCTTTCCAGACGATGTCTAGCTGGGTCATTAATCTCTATTTTTGTTTTATTTACAGAAATTATGAGATCATTGTGGACATTGTCTGTTTAACAAGAGATCCGGTTTTATCTCGTGATAAAGGATTTTCTCGTGCAAATTTGGTAGTCCGAAACTGTGAAGACGAAATTTCTGAGGCCCAAATCGTTTAGTTACTAGCAAAATATACATAAGATAGCCAGAAAGCGTCGCCCTTTAGA
Organism: Synanthedon formicaeformis; assembly: GCA_945859745.1. Classification (NCBI taxonomy): domain Eukaryota; kingdom Metazoa; phylum Arthropoda; class Insecta; order Lepidoptera; family Sesiidae; genus Synanthedon; species Synanthedon formicaeformis. The sequence continues at coordinate 3,445,769 of OX243963.1, forward strand.
GCAAGAAAAGGGAGCCTGCTGAGTGACAAGACAAGACTAAGAAACTGCTATATACAGAGTCATACCAAAAATAGAAATAAAATCAGAAATAACGCAGATCGCGACTGGGTAATTCGGCAAGCTACCCTCGCATCGACTTACCACCCTATGTAGATATTCATAGGGTGGTAAGTCGCTATACCCTCGACTTCGGAATCGCCTAACAATTTAACGTCAAGTGCTACATGGAGTATGTCGACCATATTATGAGCACTTGAACTAGGTTTTCCGTTTGGTGGCAGTAACAACTATTAAAATAGAAGACTAGAGTGAATCATCGATGTTTACATTATTTACATCTAGATCAGTGCTTGAGTAAGGAATGCCAGAACTCCTCAAGTCTCAACAGAATTCAATTGCACTGTTTTTATAAGCGAATACCTATATTTTATATCAGGTATGACGGATTGTCAATGTGCCTGCTACTCTTTCTCGTCGTTACTATAATATTATAAATGTGAAAGTAACTTGTTTGTTACGCTTTCAACCAATCATCATAAAATTTTGCATACACATTGTCAAGGATACAGAAATAGACACAGGTTACCTTTCATGCAGGAAAAAAGGGCTGCTCCCGAAGGATCATATAAAAAAAATAAATGCCTAACAAAACTATAACAGCAATAAAGATTGAATAAATTATTGCTCGTATATTTTCCATGCGGACGAAGTCGCGGGTAAAGCTAGTCTAAAATAATCTAATTTCATCCAAGGATTCATCACAAACTTTTTAAAAAATGTTTTGAACATGGAAACAGCAGTCTAAGATTATTGTATTTTCACAAAAAAAAAAACTTCTACGTTCAATACATTGAAGGCCTTCAAGGCTCCTCTGAACAGTTTCCTGAACTGAAAAGTTGCCTGTGTTCCGAACGGCCGAGATAATGTTTTTACTTATATTTATTCTGTTAAAAGAATGCGTCACGTATTTCACACGAACCAGAAAAGGCTACCACAGTTATATCTTTAGGCGTAAATTATAATACAATCTGCGCACGAGACACCGAAAGGTCACTCATATGTAGTACAAGTTTATAACATGTTTAGTACTTGCGTTCACTATAAAACTAGTTTTTTTTTTTACCTCAAGGCTGAAAAAACTAAATAAATATATGGAATACATAGATGGCCATAAACGTGGGTTTAAGTTGTGTCGTGTCTGCGTTAGAAATGTGTATGGTCTAAATATATGTGATGTAGATACTTTAAAACCATATAATTTAGTTGATTAAATCCATAGAAAACCAGCTGTGACCGCGAATTCGTATGCGCTATTCGTCATGTTTTGAAAATCCCACATGAACCTAACATTTTTCCAGTGAAACATCCATCTTCACAAACTTCCACATACCTATATAGTAGGATTTATGTTTGAAGAGGCTTCAATAAAATTAATTTCTAAAAAAAACTCCACTAAAGCGAGTGGTTGCTTTAAAAGTCACAAAAAAATTAGCGTGCGCGGTGATAATGAATACGAGTATGATCTTAATTCTCAAAGCAAGTAAAAGTTAATAGAAATATGAAATTTTGTTAAGATGCGTGGGTAAGTAAATTGTTGATTGTTTTTTACTCAATTATTAGTTTTTAACTCTGTCTTTGAACGGGTTTCACTGCATATTGGCAGGTAGATAAGACTGATGTTTGTGATAAAACAGTTACAAAATACAGAATACTAGCTTTTGCCCGCGACTTCGTCCGCGTTGAAGATAGCCTATCTTGTGTCCTGTACGTCTAAATGTTTATAGTTTCATGAAAATCAGTTAATTCGTTTAAGAGTTATGGAGGTGATATTGTTGCTTTCGATAAGTGAAAAAAATTTCAAAATAGGTCTAATAGTTAGTTTATGGGTTTATTCATTATATTTATAAACATTCAAATCTTCTCTCTTTATAAATTCGCTCACCCGGGGTGCAATTTTTATATATATATACGAACTTTCCCGTTTATCCCTCTTTCTAAAGTGAAAACCGAATTAATATCGGTCTATCCATTCTCGAGTTTTTGAAGCGTACACAAATCAATGTATGTATCATTTTACGTATTATCTAAAGTATTCTAAAGAATGTAGTTATGGGCTTACTAACTTAATATTGTTTAAGATGTCGCGACGATCAGTTAGTATCTCATTAGGCGAAGTGAATGTTTACATACAGTAGCACTTTTTAATTTTAATTTCTCAACCAATTGAAAATGAACTTTCACCGAGTTGACCCCGTCTGAATCTCTGAATGCTAAAAGATCGTTGACACAGGCAGCAATATTCTTGTAATAATATATTAATGGCCTCTTTCACAAACTAAAATTAAAGTGTTGATTAGTTACTTTTAGAAGTCATTTTCTGTTTTATTGAATTATGCACTCGGTTTACTGCGTCATTCGATAGGCGATTTTTTTTATTATTTTCTAATTAATATTTGGGACGTTTACCGTACAAACAAAGGTATATCAGCTAAATTATTCCCGGTGACAGGTGACTAAGTGACGGTTTAGCCTACTTGACGTTTGTGAAAGATGCGCTTAATGTCGACCAGGGCAAATGAAAAGAAAACCTAAAAATCCAATAAGAGTGTTCAAACATGTCTCTTGCCATTTTTCATTAAATTTCCTATACTATTAATTTGATTTAGTAGAGAAATAGGTATGACAATACCTAAGTAGGTATAGTTTCCTGAATTATGCAAAGAATATTAAAACAATGCCATAACCAATAAAACTCAAAACAAAATTTATTAATAAACACATTTAACATTAGCGTTTATTTATTAAGAAATTAATAATAAGATTTTTCTAATAACTTATTTATTTATCTTTACATTTATAAATTTTATGATTTTACTTAACTTAACGTGATTTCAATTAAATAAATTTATAAAATTAAAACAATGAATTCAAATAAACGAATAAAATGTAAATCTTCATTACACAATTTTTTAAATGCGTAAGGTTGCGAGGACGAATATGTATATGGATATAGTTTACCTACAATAACATAGTTTATTTATACCAAAGATTAATCTTTGGTTTATACATCACAATAACACATAGTACGCACATAGGCTTTACTTCATAAAGATACGCGAACAAAGTTGCAAGCAAAAGTTGGTTTGAAATAAAAGTTTCTTTTAGTTTCACAATAAAACAAAATTCTGTTAAAATATCTTAAAAGGTCCGTATAAAAATATTTAAGTCAGAATTTATTTTTTCGTATCACTGTAATTCGAGAATGCAGTTAGGAATAGAGGTGTCAGACGCCGATTAGTTCGTTTTGTGAACTAAATATAGTCGCGCGTGAGCATTCCGCAAACGTAACTCTAATGCAATGTAAAAATAAAATCTGTAACTAGACCTGAAGATGTCACTCACCCGTATGCACTTACTGGCTGAAAATTATTCCAATCCGCCAATCTCTATATGGGACCTTGACCAATTCGAATTTTGAATGGTTCGCAAGAGCCGGTTAGACATTTACCACGTGAACGCGACTAATTTCACTGGCGCGCTTAATTTAAATTTGAACACTAGAAACTTTTAAAATTCGAACTAAAATCCTGTTGGGCACATTCTAAACGACTTTTTATATTACTATTCGATTCGATTCTTAATTTGAACTACGGAGTTGTCAAAGCGTGTCAACGGCGCGAATGTTGCGAGTTAACTGAGTGGCACCGACAGTAGTCGGCCATGTTTAAGGAACGCCGCGGTTAGTTCGATAAAAAATATAAATATTATTGTTACGATTTCAGCGCATTTGTTTATACATAAAGCCGACGCGTGGGGCCCGCGTGTATACCTACTAAAAACAATTATAGATTTAAAAAAATAATGATGCCCACTGTATTAATAAGTAATCTATGGGAAGTTTAACGTCGTTTAACAAGTTGGGAGCTAAAAAGAGCGCTTTGCTCGGCGTCACCTCGAGAGATCGAATCATATTTTCGGGGTATTAGTAAGAAATGGGAATGATCAGGATATTTGAGGCTATCAGCGCAAAAGTGGTGTAACCCCAGACTACTTATTATGAGATAATGAGAAGTTAAAATTTGGTTGAATTGTTTTTTAACCTTGTTTCTTTTGTGAACATTATTTTAACTATTTTTAATTAACTTTATAAAAAGAACCTCTAAATCTATAATATCTGTGTACATCTTACACCAGAACCGTAACTGATAGCCTCATTTATATAGTACGGAGCGGGAGAGACGACGACCTTCATAGGTCCTAGACCATTCTAGGACTGGAAGGTTTTCGAGTGGAGACTGGAGACACAAGATGAACTATAAACAATATAATAATCTAGTGAGGGTCGCAGCTTGGTTAAACTGCTTTTAAACGGTCCTATGTCCAACAGTGGAATACAGTCACTGTATTTTTTCCTTCTCACCTATTTCTAACTTAACTGTTTTTTTTTTTTCAATAAAAAATGTAGGTAGGTCAGTGATATGTTAAGTAAGTACTAGATTGAGCACTCCCTACGATTTCTTGCTAAATTCATGTTCCAACGCGGAAGGTGCGCGGGGGTTGGTGGGGGACGGCGAGGCAGTAGTGTCAAGGTCAATACCTACCTCAAGTCGTAGACAACTGAATATTATTAATATGGCCGACCCGATAAGCACGTCGGTTTTAGCAAATTAAATATTAACCTATTAAGCGTTTCAATTTTAATAAAATTTACGTATGGAACGTCACACCAGCAGTTTTAACAATATTTTTTGTTGTATTTTTGCAATATCTCATCATATTGGTTTTGAAAATAATAACGCGCCTAATCTCTACGAGCGCGTATGACAGATTGTGAACGGGTAGGACGTCGGAACTCCAATCACTTGGAACACTCATCGCGTCTTGAGTGTTCCATCTAGTACGTAGTACTTAACATATCACTGAGGTAGGTGCCTAGTTCTTACTCATGTTGACCCACCGTGATGAATCACCCGGTTTAATGTGCCATAGCAACATAGTTCTAATAGAATACAGGTTAAACAAATATTTACATTAGAATTGCGCTTAGTAAGTAATACATGGTTTTTAGTGTTCATCAACTCTTATCGTGAGTTGAACGTGAATCGCTGTTAGGCTTACTTCCCAAATACCACACGTAGGAAGTCGCGGGCACAGCTAGTACCTAAGTTATAAATTCCTACATTATAATTTGCTAGTTCAAAGATCCAGATTCGTCTAGAATTAGTTGTAGATATCGCTATTAAAGAACTAATAATGAAATATCAAAGCTTCAGTTATAAAGATGTCAAGAGAATTCCAACCTGCTTGTGTCATATAATTTTGTCCATGTAGGTAAGTCACCATCGCCGTATGTCTACTGTAAAAGTGATTTTTATAATGTACTAGCTGGTGCCTGCGACTTCGTCCGCGTTGAAAAAGAAAAAGTAGCCTATCCTGTGTCCTGTACGTCTAAATGTTTATCTACAAAGTTTCATGAAAATCAGTTAATTCGTCTAAGAGTTTAGGAGGAACATACATATAACATACAATACCTACACTTACATATTTATTATTAGTATTGATGATTGAATATTGATATCTAGGTTTTAATTGCATGAATTTTTAGTTCGCTATTTCTTTTAGGGTAGTATTTAAACGCATATCAAAAAAAGTACTTTTTTTATACAAAAATAATCCGAATTCACATCAAAATTACTGATTGCACAGCAAAATACTCAACTCAAAATATTACTAAATAAACTGCAATTTATATTCGTGGCATACCGCTATTTATCTTAATGTACCGCTTTTTTTATTAATGCACAGCTAATAATGACTAACGCACATCATACCTATGAACTCTTTTTTTTTAAATATAGCTTCTATTTTAATATAACTTACAGCAGTTTATCTAAATAAAACAGCATTTTATTTGACATTACCATTTTATTATTTATTAAGTACAACATAATGAGATCAGAAATACGAGTATAATATAAAATCAAATATAAAAATACTAAATTCAAAATTTTTATTGAATTATTAAGGCGGGATAGTTATTTTGCTATGAGAATGAGTTAATTTGCTGTGCAGTCAGTATTTCTGATAATATTGTAGTATTTTTGTACCTAAAGGAATTTATTTGTCTCGCATTAGAGGAAAAAAGTAATGTAGTTTTGATGTATAAATTCGAATTATCTGCAGTACTAGTTTTGTTATACATTTAGTTTATTTGTAGTGAAATAAGTTATTTGATGTAAAAAAGTATATAAATGATGACAATAAATTGATACGCGATTATTTTATTTGATGTTCAATTAATAATTTCCCTTTCTTTTATAATGCGAATTACACAATATTGTATAAATAACAATTTTGGAGTGGTGGAGTGAATGCATTCTCAATGCAGTAAAGCTGTGAAATTTTATATTTAATTATAGTAATTTAATAAAATGACTTTAATGTAATTTATTTTATAAAAATACTTGATATCTGGTTACAGTGAACAAATTAAATAGTTACTTTTCAATAGCTTGGCACTTGAAATTAGATCACGCAGGTGCATCTAGCTAGAGCTTTATTCTTAGAAACAAATTGGATCTTGCTTTGCTACGTTGGCGTTCACTTCTAAACGAAAACATCTAAAGAGAAAACAGGCTGATTCTGAAATAATTTTGAAATAATCGTACACTTAAAATAGTGAAACAATTTTTGAAATTGATGTCGTGAGGAAATTATCCTCCACTTATAAAAAAACTTAGAAAATCTGCTTTTTTTTTTTCATAATATGTACATATTAGTATAAAACCTAGAGTACCCATAGTAACCTATAGATAACAAATACACCCTGACACAACCTTACATCTAGGTATATAATATAGTTATATTGACTAGTGTCTATGTTTTTACCATTGAATTCGTTTGTAGTGTACTCGTACTTTTAATGTGTACGAATATCTTAAAATAAAACAAATATTTTACAAATTACTTGCTACTTGTGATTTGTGATAATAGTAGATACGTACCATTCTTATAAATTAAGAATTATTAGTTGGAATTTCTTTAGATTTGCATTTAAATTATATTTTGAACTATCAAAGATTCTCCATAGCGACTTTGTCGTATTTGTCTCTTCCGATCTGAGTTAACGTGCAATTTTAATATTAACTCAGATCTGAGATCAACTTAAAAACATAAACATTTAAATACTAACATTAGATGTTCAAAAAAATGCATAATTAACATTTAAGAGTAAGTAATTATTAAAAATACACTGACTTAAAAAACCCTCATAACAGAACATATTGCTCACAGTATTAAAATGATAAATGCGCAGACGTTTTTGAATAACTATAAAGAATAGGACAAAAGAAATATTGTCACGTGTCTAAAATAAAATAATGAGAAAATGTATTGAATAGTGAATATATGATGAGTAATAATCATCTTTATCTTTATAATATATACATTTATTCTGTTTGTCTGTTCTATCGTGTATGTGACTGTAGTCCTCCTAAACAGCTAGGCCGAACTTGATGAAGTTTTTGTGTGTTTGAGTGGGCTCCTAAATGGTTTAGATTCACAATTGAACCTCATAGTTGGTGCTGCAATCGGGTTACAGATAATATTTTCGGGTTTGGGTAGAACATCGTCTGCTGTATTTCCTAGTTAACATTTATGTATTATTATTTAACTAGCTCGTGCCCGCGACTTCGTCCGCGTTGAAAAAGAAAAAAGTAGCCTATCCTGTGTCCTGTACGTCTAAAAGTTTAACTACCAAGTTTCATGAAAATCAGTTAATTTGTTTAAGAGTTATGGAGGAATATACATACATACATACAGAAAAAAATTTTAAAAATGGTCAATTTAGTTTGAGTATCATGTATAGAGCCTATAAACACGATATCTCTGAAAACAAAGTAACTTACTCCATTGAGCAACCCTTACAGAGTTATTATTAGTATTGATTGATATATTTATACAAAACACAATTGGTGATATACTGGGTATCAAAATTAAGTATATAGTTTTTAAAGGATTTAAAAACTAATAATTAAACATGTAGGTAAATATTTTGTAATCCTTTCCAGAATGTCCCGGCATTCCACCAAAAGATTTCATCTCGAGTATTACGAAAGATTTTAATTTCCCACGGTTTCGTCACCAGTGTTAATTTAAATGTGTAACATGAGTATTAAATAACACGATACGGTTAACTTAAGAAACACAATGTAGTATAAATATTTATAATACACTTAACTCAAATATGAGCTGACCGACAAGGAAAATAAGAGGAAAATAAGATATTAGAGTTATCCACATCGATGGTTAATATCCATTAATAACATATGTTAGTAGGTAATACATACATATCTACATATTCGTAATTCTGAATTTTAAAACACACGTTCATTAATGTTACTTAGGGCCTCTTTCACCAACTACAAGTAAAGCATTGATTAGTTACTTTTAGAAATAATTTTATGTTTTATTGAATTATGCACTCGGATTACTGCATCCTTCGATAAGCGATTTTTTTATTATTATTTTCTTTTTAATGTTTGTCAAACAAAGGTATATCAGCTCCATAAACCCCGGTTACCGGTGACTTTAAATGACAGTTAGTCTACTTGACAGATGGTGAAAGAGTAAGTTATTCTTTAAAATAAGTAACTAGCATTATATATTTTAAAAAATCTTGACATTTATATAAGACTAGCTGGTGCCCACGACTTCATCCGCGTTCTCTATAGCCTATACTATAGGCTTCCTCAATAAATGGACTATCCAACACAAAAAGAATTTTTCAGTTCGAACCAGTAGTTCCTGAGATTAGCGCGTACAAATAGACAAACAAACTCTTCAGCTTTATATATTGGTATATAGATGTGGGACGCAAAAAAGACGTTTTTGAAAATGTCTGTCACTTTAAAACTGTCACCCGATCTAATCAGAAAATGACATAATTTGTAAAATTTAAACTTGACGTTTTTATGTTATGTCGCTTTAGGTATTGGAGCGCAAAAGATACACTTTGAAATGTCTACCGTTTCAATACTATACTAAGTGTAGCTGATCTATTCGTATTCACTAAACATCATACAAAGTTAAACGGCATGATGAGACTGTTATGTTATAAAGATTTATTAAAATATTTTTCTGCAATATATGTAGTTAACAAACTTACCGTGTTTAACGTTCTTGATATTAGTGAAAAATCGTATCTTGATCTTACGATACGATGTTTACGTGGTTGTTTGGATGGGGTTTAGAAGAAGTCAGCGGAGAAACAGATAGAAGCGGAGTGAGAATTTATTTTATATGTTAGACATAGATATAGAATACAATAGATAGATATAAAAGGTAGCTACGGTATTTCAATATTATATTAATTCCTGAATAATAAACCTTTGAAATAATGAAAGAATGTCCAAATAAACATACAAAATGTGCTCTGTTTCCAACAATATATATATTACATGATATTGATTTTAGTTAATTAATGTCAAATCTCTAACATTTATTTTTAACATGCATTGAAATGCATGTTAAAGATATATGTTAGAGAAGATGAATCTTCATTTAAAAACCTACAATAATTAAAGTTCGTAATTTTTTAGTCAAACCAATATCCGATTTATATGTTTAATCGATTAACCATGTGGCGAACGAGCGCGGTATTACTCTGTCGTTTATACCGGAAGCGAATTCAAAACTAATTACAGGTGTCTGATTAGTGAACTAGGTCATGATTCAATGTCATGGCATTCGCACAAAAACATTGGACTCGTTTTTTGAAATCAAAATATGTAGGTGGACACTTTCTCTGTCAGTAGATATATTCATAATTGGAATGCATAAATCAAAGCGGATGCGTCAGCTCTTTGCGTTTGTTTACAATATCTAAAATGTGCTTTAAATGTTAAAACCTCGCCACGGATGACACTTTAGACAAATCTTCGCTGACTTTTGTATGTAAGACTTTTGTATGGTCATGTAAGCTTTTGTTTTGATTCGTTTATTCTTTTTCTTTTCTTATGTTAAAATTAAAAGCATTAGTGTACCTGAAATCGGTCTTATTATGGGCCACACTATCTTTGTCTTGGCAGGAACATATAAAACTTTAATAGGTACCTATATTGCAAAAATCATTTTTGGAGTTTTCTGTCACTACAATTTTTTTTTGGTTTTAAAATCCATATTAGGTACATACGTTTTTTTATAAGCCCTCTAAAACAATAAAGATAACATCACCACAATTTAGTTACTCTTCCTATAGAAAACAATAATTACTTGTCGTAAACAATGAATAATAAAAAACGACAGTAACTAACAATAGGTTGTATGTTCATACACCGTGGCGAGATCTAATCAGCGCAAATGTCCCATAAATATTTGGTAAATAATGAAAATATTCAGATCATACATATATTTACATTGGGATACCTACCTATGTCATTTTTTGTACCCAAATATTCTAACAGTGTTATTTTTTGGGTCAGCCAATGTCAGATCATGAATGTTGTGATATGTATGGTAATGGTTTGAGAATGCAGTTGTATAGGAAATACATGGCATCCAACAAAGTTTTATCCGGTACAATCTAGTTAACCATAAACTTCGATTTACTTCTAAATTCTAACCAACGATCTCAATACCATTAACAGCGATACTGTCGGGGACTGGAGGTCTGGTCGTAATATAGTTGTAGATCATGGGGGGAATGGCACGCCTCACCATGGACAACATTTGTCGTGTACAAAGTAGTTTTTCGACGCATGTAAACTATTCTTCCTACTAAATTTTCTATTCTGAGATACAAGTTCAGTAGTAGTAATTTTAATAGACTATAGTCACTTTTGTATTCACGTGTTAGCACAGACAACCACTAGGTAACTCTACTACGAAGCACCCGAAGCACATAATCTATGATCCATGAACATTAAGAAAGTACAGTCGAAAAGAAAATCAAAAGTTTTATTTTTTTGAAAAACTACTTTATTATGATCAATCAGTTTATTAAAGTATCATTGTTTCTACTATGAGATTTAAAAAAATTCTAGTATTCTCGGATGTTTTCGGAATTACATTATGTGAAGGTAGGCAGTTTCCACTTGATGGAAGGTTGCTATGGCTAAAGCTTTTATCCATCTATGGATAAATAGTAGGTACTGGATTAACGATTAACGGACTTGAGGAAAGTAAACGGAAGTTAACGAGTCCGATAACATTTTTCAAAGTTAACATAAAAGTTAATTCGTTAGTCGAAATGTTAACTTCGTTAATTAACGATTAACGGATTAACGATCTTGTGCCCAGCTTTGGATAAAGGTTAATCAATAAGATGGCGATAAAAGAATGAGCTCTGGCAAATCCTAATTATTTATCCAAATTCAACTGTTCATTGCACTCTTACTTCATAATAGTCTTCTGTAGTTGATAAAATTAGGCTTACTTATTTGTCACATCTTTTTTTGTAAAATTTTTTTGAACTATTCGATCCAATATTCGTTGCGCAGAATTAGGGAAAATCAAGAAAAACTTAATCAAACCAGTTCAAATCTAATAGGTTCATTAATATTTCATTAAAGGTACAGTACTTAATAATAATTAATTACTATATTATTTTATGAAAAATCAAGATTTTCATTTCAGAAAAACAAACATTCGTTAACGACTTCTTTAATATTATTTTAACTATCTTATCTACTTCTGTAAGAGTTGCTGCTACCACATAAACTATTCAATTTATGAATGCGGAATGTATTGTGTCATGTATGATTCTTGCCACTAACATAATTATATTAACATACAGTACGTAACATTATTAAGCCTTTAAAGTAACTTGTTTACCTTAACCGTTCAAGCAATTAAAAATTATTTCTAATTAACATTAAATTAAAAAAAATCAAGCTCCAATTTAGATACGAAGCTAAGTCAGTAAAACTATCATCAGTGCTATTAGCCAGTCATTGTATTAAATTTAAGCATTTAATTTGTTTGACAAGATCACTTTTGTTTTCGATTGTACTTACTACGAAACGTGGCTATCATGGTTAACAATTAGCCATGAACAACGCTTCTTACATATTTATTCGTAATTCTATTAGATAATGTGACCATGTCAAGTATTATTTAATATATTTATCCTTATTTTGATTACAGCAAAAAACAAGTAAATTTAAATTAAATATCTCAAATGGGATAATTTTATATATACGAGTATATATATATAATTTGTAATAGCGAAAAAGGAATCAAAATTTTCAATATAAAAATAAGTAAATTTATGTTCCTCAGGGGTTCCAAAGTATAAGTTTAATAAATTTATACATATTATTCACAATACCACACAACACAATAATTTTAAAGTCATATGTACTGTACAGTTACTTTAAATATTAGATCATTATAATATAATTTTTTTTTCATCTTTTATAAATTAGTATTTGATGAAAAAATGCTTTAAAACGGTTTTTTGTGACATTCATTTACTTTTTACAGAAATTAAATAATGATATTTAAGCCCTAACTCCCTAAAATCCGATTTAATGTCTATTTAAGTTACATAACTATCTGTTATGTTTAGAGTAAGTCTAAACCAAACAGATAATGGAGCTTTGTTACTATATGGACTTTCTATAGCATAACACCTGTATTATATGTCGAAACAAATCAAGGATTGATGACGAGTATATATATGAAGATAAACAAAACAATTATTGTAGAATCAATTTAATTGTAAGTTACCATTTTGTTTACTGTAAATGTAAATGGAATATTGATGAAATACTGTCACAAGAGTGAAATACTACGTAGGTTAGCTACGTACTAGTGTTGACATTGATTTCGAGATGTTACCATTTACCATGGTTTGATCTTCGTTAGATCAAGTCGCTGCTTAAAAACTAAAGGGCTAAACAAATCAAAATTACACTTATTATATCAAATATATATCAAATATATGCATATTACACATCTTTAGAAGCGTATTTTGAAGTAGCATTAAATGTTTTAAGTACTTTTATAATAAACTGAATATTAGAGAAGATATAAGCATATAAGTTACTTTTGAATATATAAAAAATGATCAAAATATACTAAATATGGAATAAAACAACCATAAATCTTCATAAATCTTTTTGCAACATACAATATGAAGGCTTGTGATTGTATTTTTGCAATAAAAACATTTTTAAATTTTTTTTGTTTTATGGCCCTTTAGTTTTTAAGCAGCGAATTGCTCTTGCAATTTGCTATAATCCTAAAAATACCTAATTCGTAATGAAAACAAATAAATTGATGGTTCATGTGACCATAAGTAAACCATTAAACCACAATAACACGTTTCCAAGTTAACCGCAAAAGTTATTTAGATATCTGTGTACTTGCACTAGAAAATGTTATGTTTTTCCTTAAATTGTTTAAATAATTTTTAATCGTGCAAAATGGTTCCGCATCGTTGCAGTTTCCTTCAAATAGACACATTTCCTAACAATACTGATTATAATAAGAAAACTTTTTATAAGTATGTTAAAGTTCCACTACTAAAAAAGTAAATAGCTTTATTACCTGCACTCGACTTCGTACGCGCGGTTTTCGTGCGCTTGGTATTTCAGTACCTTTACAGTTTGACATTTGACATTGACAGTTGACAGGTTTTCATATAAATCTTTTACGCTCTCGCTAGCGAGTGAGATCATTGTAAACTCATGGTAAAGGAGGTACAGTATTCGGTATAACTTTTTTTTTTGTGAACCGAATAGAATCAAATAAAAACTAAATGTTGCAGTAAGCTTGCCACTATCACATCATTGAAAACCGCATTTAAATCAGTTAAGCCGTTTCTGAGATTAGCGCGCATAGACCAACAGACAAAAATTCTAAAAAGTATTTAATGTTTACGATTTTATTATATTATGTATTTATAGATAGTGTACGTTTAGTGTACCTATACCAATGTAATAAGAGTTTACGCATTGACCTGAACTACCAAATATACTTATATAGTCTTTGGAGTTTACGTACATTTTTTACACCTGGGTAGTACCTATCTTGCGGTAAAATACGAAGGTAAAACCCGTCTCCGCGAAATTTATGATCACCATTGAAAAGGCCATTTGTTATAATTTAAATTTCTACTGTTGTTTGCGGAAATGTCGTCCTTTGGCAAACAAAACATGTCAAGGCGTGTCCGTCCACGTCAATTGGTATTCTCATAATGAAGACGATTACATTTCCTCACTTGTACTAAACAAGTGCCGCGGAAATTAAATTAATATTGATCATTCGACGATGACTTGTCAACCAAGGACAATAAAAGAGGATCGATGGCCGATGCTTACATTAAATCAATTTCTTTTGGACTTTTATACGGTTAAGAGCGGCAGACGGGCTGGCAGTCCATTTGATAGCAAGTGGCTACTGTGTGTACGATTTTTTGGTTTTGGCATCGCATAAATGACAGCCCCTCGAGTCGAGTCGATGGTCGAGTGATTATAGTGCTCTGGGGTTCGATTCACGGCAACTTTGAAAAAGGACTTTTCATAGTAGGCTCTATTGTCGATCTGGCAATTAGTGGCAGTGTAACCACCCCCTAAAGCCTGCTGTACACATGGGGCCAAGGTGTTGGGCCAACGTGTAGAGAGATACTTGGCGGTATGTTGGCTTAATTGGTCTAGTTGACGCCAACATTGGCAGGCAAACCGAATAGTGTCGGTTTTTAGTGCACACATCAAAGGATCTTGGCGCGCTCCGCAAACAGCGTTCACATGTTGGCGTCTCTTTTTTTAAATTTGACCATATCGGTCAAATTTAAAAATATATCGAATTTTTCCTCGATATATCGACGTCGATATTAATAATATCGACTGTACTATATAAATAAATAGCCGCAGCTGCAAGAACTTCTACGTCCATCTTTATCGAATCGCCAATGCAGAATGATCAGAGCCAATGTGTAAACAGCTACTTTGGGGATGCATCATTTTGGCCCCACATGTTGGCCCAACACCTTGGCCCCATGTGTACAGCGGGCATTACAGTATCCACCTCTTGTGTTACGGTGAGTGAGTAAGAAATGCCAGAGCCCATTTCCTTAGCCCTACCTAATTCCTGGTTGTTAGTGCACTTGCAGCAACTGTGACGTTGCTTGCTTGTGTTATATAGGCGACGGTAGACATCTACCATCAAGTTCACCATCAGCTTGTTTGACGACTTGTAAATAAGAAAGAAGAAAAAACGGTCACGTGATTTTATTTCAAGATGATCATCAGTTAAGATTATTAATGTCACAAGAAGGAATGATCTGCTGAATGCGATATGTTCTACTCTAGAACTCTGCTCTTCTCTACGGCCTATTCGTCTATCACGCCTCTGTAGGTAGATAATAAAAAAATTCTACTTAAATTATTTAAATTTAAAACATCGTTTCTCAGTTAATTAATCAGTAAGTAATTATTATTTGATTCTATTTTATTATTAGGTAGCCGATAGTAATTAAATTTTATTTTTTTTATTACCTACATAAATAAAATGAGTATATTATTATCTAAGTAGTATATTAGAACAATTGAAATCAAATTAGATTTTATCTAACCGCAGTTAAAAATTATAAATATACTTTAACGCCTTGTAAATAAGAATCAGAATATACAACTTGTAACTGTTCTTTAGAATTTGTATGATTCGTTAGAAATGGAATGTAACCTTAAAAATCATTATTGGATGAATTGAAGGATGAAATTAATGATGCAATAGATTTACACGGTTAGAGATAAGAAAAAATTAATTGCTTAAGTATTTTAACTTATCTTTGACACAAATACCATAGTTTAATGATTATGTTTTCGTTTAACTAGTTGATAGCTAGTTAATTTACTTAGATTCTATTAGGTTTAAATTAAACTTACATTTATTACAACTTAATAAGGAAAGAATTTGAGCGCTCTCTTTTCTGAATTTATTTTTATTTTTTTATTTTTCAAAAGGTACACCAACAGCACAAACAAAAAACTTATAATAGGTCTATAACTATTATAAGTTTTTTGTAATACAAGGTAATTTTAAGGTATACACAAATAAATTACAAAATAGAAATTGTGACGAATGACAACATATGCATAACTATAACAATTAATATAATATAAACTTAACTTAAATAAAATAAAATAATGAGAAAAAGAGAACAAAATGAAAAGAAAAGAAAAACACTCAGTTAAATAGTATAGCTGTCAATGTATGCTTAATTTCCATAGATTTACAATTAAATATATCAATATCAGCATCAGCACCCAACTCGCTGAACAACATGTTGAGGTTTCTACTAGCCCGCCAAAGAAAGCAATTCTGCCGATAATTGGAACAAGCAAATGAGATTGAAATAGTTATACGATCTAACAGATCTTAGTGGGTACATTAAAATTAATCAAGGAGAGAATATCAGGGCAGTCCACACGACCATTGATATTAATTAAATATGAAATATTTCAGATATTTTACGGCATGCTTACAAATATTACGGTAGTCTTTAGAGTTATAAGGTTGATACAATCTATAGCATAGGAATTTAACAAACCTTCTCTGAACTCATTCAAGTCTGTTAATATGTATTTGATTACATGGATTCCAAATCTGCGATGCATATTCAAGTTTACTTCGTACAAAAGCACAATATAAGATTTTCAGGGTCTTAGCCCTAGTGAACTCAACATATTCCGCATTACAAATCCTAACGCTTTAGTTGCATTCGAAATAATTTGGTCTATATGTTGACTGAAATGCAATTTGTTATCGTGAAAAACACCTAAATCTCTCATTCCCGATTGAGATTGTAGAATTTGACCCTGTAGTGTATAATGCGTGTATATTTTTACGCGAAAATGTTATAAGACCATATTACAAAAAAATACATTCTTTATAATTTTGCATGATAAATACACTTACTTACTCCGTGTGAATTTATATTTAAAAATGAAGATAATATTATAAAAATAGATAAACTTTGCTTATGGTGCAACAACACATTACGCGAAGATAACTTTAGACCTAGGTCAAGCAGATTTATTATTAATGAGGAAAATTTATACTTGAATAAGATAACTGAGGTGCTTTTTCCTTGTAATATTTGCAACAGGTGCTTCCCCTTAGATATTTAGATAAGTAAAAAAACCTTTTATGCAATGGTATGTCTATCGTCGCCTATAAGTAATCAGAAGTAATGCCATAGGGGTTGCAAGCATACCTGATCTTGATAGGAGGATAAAAAGTATTGAATAAGGTAAAAAATCCCACTCACTCACCGAAACACAATAGCGCACTCACTAAACAGAACTATGAGTGTACTAGATATAGTATAAAGTTATAAGTTTATATAATGTTATCTTTTTTTTAACTCGAGAATGGGTAGACCGATTTTAATTCGGTTTTCACATATGGAAAAAGGGATAAACGCGGAAGATTTTTATATACAAAAATTGAACTCCAGGCGTAGCCACGACCGACTGGGTCGCTAGTAATTTATATTAAAAAAAAATTAATGATCGTTTTTGTTAAACGTTCGTTGTAGCGTACTTTCTTCGGGAAAAAAATTATTGTTCCCTAAGGATTATCTAAAAACGAAAAATAAATATTTTACGTTTGATAAAAATACTCGTATATGTGAATAAATGTTTCAATTCAATGCCTAAGAAAAAGCTCCATTGGGAGGTGTGAGAGGGTGACGTAATCTCTTCGACATATTTCAAGCAATAGATAGGTATATGAAAACATTCATTCATTCATTCATTATTACTACGCGCTACAATGACTTGAATAAACAATTATTATTAGCTCTGCTAGACAATACTTACTAATAGTACGACAACGGTACCACGTCATTTATCAAAGCGTGTGTTTAGTTTAAAGGAATCTCCAGACACATTTAAAATTTCTGCAATTTCCTGTAATTCAAGTACGAGTATTATATACCAGGGCACACCGCGTTTCGCAGTCATTTGGGCATCCCGTATGGCGGCAGACCCACAGTGAAATAACAGTATGTGTGCTGTTGTGTTTCGGTGAGTGAGTAAGTAACGCCAGAGCCCATTTCCCTTATCTTCAATCCCACTACGGTCGGCAGCTTACTTGGAGTAGGTACTTGTGGCGTTGCTTGTGTTATAGGCGAAGGCAGTGCAGATACATGCTAGATTATTAAGTATTGCAGAGTTTCCTTATGCTGCTGCCTGCGACTTCGCCCGCGTAACTTTGTAAATTATATACTAAAAACCGAGAACCACTATATCCATTGGTGGAAACAGCATGAAAATCGGTGCAGTAATTTTTGAGTTTATCACGAACAGACAGGCAGACAGACGCGGCGGAGGACTTTGTTTTTTATAATAATATGTAGGTAGTGATGTTTCAAATTCACACATGAAACCGAAAAACTCAGTCTCAAATCGTATATTGGTCGGCGATTCGGAATCATAACCCTCAACAGTGGGCTGTTGACATAAGTATTTAGCGACAGTTTCTACTATCCTCTACTTTACTTTATTTGGTATTACCTTATCAGGGTCGGCAGCACATAAGACGAATTAGAAGATTGTAGTTAGTTAATAAAATGATTTATTTTCATGTAAAGGTCGTTAGATTGGCGGCCATTATTTGAAGGTGGACCTTAGTAGGATTAAGGGATGAAGGATTAGAAAGGGCTAGAAAATGTGAAAATTTATGGCTGCGAATGTCGTTTTTTTAATGTTGGGAGCGGCCGAATATGGGCGAGGTCGAGGGTACGTTATGACACTTTTGTTGGAACGATGGACCTAACGACTGGTGGCAGTCTGAAAAAAAAAAATAGTGTGGCAGGAGCCACTACTGATTTACCTAAGCACAGATTCATTCGCAAAAAAACAAAAATTTGGTCACGTCAATTAAAAGTCTGAGACAGACTTAACACATCTAACAAATCTAACAATGTACAAAATCATAAACAATTGACCCCCAACAAACTGTCGAGCTGCTGTAACAGGTCGACTTATTACATCAGTAGTTCAACGCTTTCAATAATTGTTCCCAAAGACCTTACAGGGTAGCCACGTTTCAATTACATTATTACATTACATTCTTATCTTTTCAGTTCCGCAAATATATTTCGCGGTAGTGTTTGTCCGTTACTGTGTCCATAATTACGGTGTTTACTGAGACTGATTTATTTGCTACTCTTATTAATTTATTTAAGTTTTTCTTTCTGCCCGATACTCCTTCCTAAATTTACTAGATGTTATAAGATTTAGAATGCATTTTAATGTTTCATTTACATCAATTATAAACCTTATAAATTTTACATAACTTCACTTAGATTTTAAATTAGCTATTATATAAACTGACGGACTCATAAACTGCATCAAAGTTCAGGATTACTTTGAAATGATTTTTTTTAATAAGTATGCAAACTTTTTAGATTAAATTATATAAATATGGAGAGACTGGCTCTTAATCTTAAAAAAAAGCAAAATTTAAAAATAGAACTGCAGTAAAACAAATGAATATAGCCGGGAAAAGAAAATTTACTCGTAGTATCAGATTTGCGTGTTATTTAAAGCAAAGTTTTAAATTGATTCGCATTGATTTTTTATTGAATTATTGTTACCAGCAGAATTGTTGGGTTAGTTTTTTAACTCATCGAGAGTTTTTGAACCATAATATGGATACTTCGTCCGAACAAGCGGCTCAAATTGTAGCACTGGTGCGGGAGGGCTTGGATCAACGAACGATTGGTAGAAATTTAAATTTAAACCAGTCTACGGTTTCTAGAATATACAGAAGGTTTGTGGAGACAGGTTCTTACAGAAGGAGACGTGGTACAGGCAGGACTCGAGCAACCACCGGTCGTGATGACCGATTTATTGTTACAACTTCCCTGCGAAATCGTTTCCTCACGTCAGTTAAAATTAAAAACAGAGCTTAATGAAGTGCGTGGAGTAAATGTGAGTGCACGAACAATAAGAAGAAGGTTAAAGGAAGCGGATATCACCCCTTTTAGACTAGCAAATGGTCCAAAGTTGTCTGTAGCTCACAGACAAGCTCGCTTAAGATTTGCGCGTGATCACCTAAATTGGACAGAAGAGCAATGGGCCTCCGTATTGTTCACGGACGAGTGTAGGACATGTTTATATGGTGCAGATGGTCGCAGAAGAGTCTATCGTCAACGTGGGGAGCGATATGCTCAAAGTTGCATTGAGGAGAGTGTTCCTTTTGGAGGCGGTTCGTGTATGGTCTGGGGTGGCATATCGATGAACGGGCGAACAGAACTTGTGTTCATAGACATGGTCCGTCAAAACGGTAATAGAGGGGGTTTGACTGCACATCGCTACATAACAGAGATCTTAGAAGATCACGTGGTGCCTTACATGGGATTCATAGGCGAAAATTTTACTTTAATGCAGGATAATGCCCGGCCGCACGCTGCTGCACAAGTTCGACAATATTGCGAAGAGGTTGGGATACGTACAATGAATTGGCCAGCACGCAGCCCGGATCTTTATCCCATTGAGCATGTTTGGGACAATTTAAAAAGAGCTGTATATGCGAGAAATCCTGTGCCCACGACAGTGGCAGCACTAAGAACAGCACTTTCAGAAGAATGGGACAATATTCCGCAAGATCTTTTAATAACCCTAATAAAATCTATGCGGAACCGATTAGAATCCGTAATAAGGGCACGTGGGGGTAATACACCCTATTAAAACATAAATAAACCCTTGCATAAAGCTTGTGTCTATTGTTAAAACCAATTTTTTTATTATACCAATTTTGCTTAAATTTCTGTTTTTTCTTCAAAAAAGTCTTAAGGTCCTTTCCAGTACACAAACTTAAACTTAAGGATACGCTGTTTTAAAGTTCACGAACCAATCTAGAGGTTTCAATTTAAATCTGTATAGAAAGTTTGCATACTTGGTTAAAATATTTATTTCAAAGTCGTCTATTACTTTGATGCAGTTTATGAGTCCGCCAGTGTAGTTTCATATAATAAACTAATTAAAATATTTTAAGACTCTTATGAAGATTTCACTAATAAATAAAATATTGTTATCCCCTAGGTATATTATATTAAAATTAAAAGTAGGAACCCAGATTTTTTCGCATTCACATTATATAAAACATTATGAAGAATAAACTACAATAAATAATAAATTGGCAAATGAATTATTTTACCATTTTTATTTAGAATTTCTGCAAACAAGCTGATAATCTACTTGATGGTATGTGATCGTCGTTGTCTAATAACGACGAATAACTACCAGGAACGAGATATTAAGAATAATGGGTGTAAGCAGATGATAAACGAACTGGCTTAACATTCCTCACTTACACGCCACCATTAACGCCAACCCGCCATGATGTGAATAATGAACAAAAAAATTATGTTTATCTTGTGACGAGTTACCGTTAAAATGCAGGTTAAATACATATTACGGTGACCATGTTTTTAGTTTATCGATGAACGGCGCATGTAATGCAAGGTCGTTGACCGCGCCGTCTGATGCAATAGTAGCGAACATTACGCCAGCTGACCTTGCCCGACACGGAACAATGCCGATTCGCGAAGCTTTGCCCAGCGCTGGTAGAAACAGCTTGTTGAATGACTTATATTTCCTGAAAATACCTTTTTATCGGAAGTACGTGTAATAATTCCGATTAGAGAGACGAGGACACTTATTGATTTATGACCGTCGTTTGCAATTAAAAAGGAATTTTAAACATTTTGTAATTAAGAAAAATAAATACATTTGCAAAACACATTTTAAAATCAATAATTACTATCGACGTAAGGAAATCTATACATTATTGTGTAATTGTTAAATTAATATTTAAAAATAAAATAATAAATTCATATATTAATATTATCCTTAAAAATTATGGACACCCTAACATCATCCTGTGACATTGAATATTTTAAAACATTATGTTGATTATTTTGCATGGATACGCAACATATACCTACATAATGTTCAGTGATATTAAAATTCAGCGATAGTAAGAAATTTACACATTTTTAAATTTTACATATTATTTACCTAATTTAAAAAAATAAAAATTAATAATCTTCAAATATTATTTAAGCAAATAAATCTTTAAGTAGAAGTAGGTATCCTGTACCTACAGGAAATTGTTTAGTCAAGTTTTATTGTAGATAATTTTTTATCGGACCAAATTACTAAGCAGAAATGCAACGCAATTTTACAACTAAATTACATCAACCTCTTATTAGGTTTTCCCGTCAGCTAAATCGGTTTTACAAGGTCCTTAAAATTAGTTTAGGTAGATCACAGTGTATTATATTATATTATATTATATTATATTATATTATATTATATTATATTATATTATATTATATTATATTATATTATATTATATTATATTATATTATATTATATTATATTATATTATATTATATTATATTATATTATATTATATTATATTATATTATATTATATTATATTATATTATATTATATTATATTATATTATATTATATTATATCCTTTTGAAAAATTTTCGCGAATAACATACACGAATATGTAAACAACCTATTGTGAGTGCTTTGAGGCCATATTTAAAAGCCATAATAAAATTATTACCATAATTATTTGTGATGATTATTTTTAAATTCAAATTTCAAACCGATTCTATGTTGACGATCCCGTTGGACGAGTGGTAAGAGAATTGCTTACCTTAATGTCTCTGGGGCCCCGGGTTCGATTCCCGGCGGGGTCTGATAGCTCTGATATTTATTTGATATGTATTTCATAGGATAAAAAGTATTAAAAAGTATATTAGTAGGTAGTAAGTTTATTATAAAAAGTATATAGTAATTATTCTAAGAAGTTCTAAAAAAAATGTAACGGCATGCGGGCTTTAGTCTTCACAAGAGACTAACTTACATATGAACCGTTTGGTATTTACTTTTAATTGATTTAATTATTGTACTATAAAATCTGTTCTAAAAACCTCTTTTGCGTCGCCTACATTTCCTCATTTGTCGCAGCCCAAAATCATGGCTTTGGCTTATCATGTGATAATAATATGTTGCAGTAATCAAATAACAAGCAATAAATTCCGTAGTGCAGTCAACTGTATAATGACACCGTGAGACACGATCCCCTGCCAATCGCCGGTGAATTACGTACGGATATATGCACGAGTTACCGTTGACTTCGTCAGAGATGAATAACGGAAAAACCTTCAATGGACCCAATCAATTGCGCGATCGATACTAAAGCACGCACCGCAATATGAACGCAGCCAGTAATGAAAAGTGCCAACGAAAACTATCGCTATGCAAGCGATGCATAAGAATGATGTAACATTGTGCAGACTTGCGCCAGACAAATTCTTGTAAGAAACATTTGTCAATAAAAAAATGTAACTATAACGATACGCTGCACTGCCATTGAAAACCTTCAACTACTTATAGGCACGGCCATAAAAAAATTGCTACGACTGTGTCTAGTGATTGTATTATAATTGGTCTGAAATTCCATTTATGAGCAAGTAGACAAAAGGAAATTAAACGTTAATTATGACAAAAAAAAGTTTGACGTCAACCACAGTTTTAATATATTTTTATGCTGTGACGCAGACGGTTGTTTATAAGTTTAAAATTGTCGTTTACCCATTATTTACAAAAATTACAAACTGTGTAACTAAGTAATTAGGCATTTTTGAATTAAGTGTATATAGCTTAAATACTGCTTATCTTAGCAGTCTTATCGTAACTACTGAAAAGCCTTGAACATTACAAAAACAATTACATTTTCTCACAACTAGAGGTTTTAGGGAATTTTATGAATTTTTGGAATTCTCTAGCATCGTAATAATTAAATATTAAAAAATTTCATATCCATTATAATATATGATGTGGCTTAATTCTTATTGTCTAAAATTTAAATATGTTTACATTAACATTGTATTTAATTATAATGTATTTAACATTATGCTATAAACTTATTATAATTACAGTATTAATGTTAATTTATGTAAAATAGCATACGTTTTACTAACTTTTTGACCACACTTAATTTTTATATAGCCTACATATTACGTTATATTAGCTAGTAGGTAGTAGACCGAATAAATATTAAGATGTCCGATTAAATAGGTAGTAAAATGTCGCAGAAAGTAAACACGGGCTGCGGTTAGTTGTGCTTCGTAGTGGTTTATATGATTTACGCGATTTAATTGTCCGCGAGTAGTCCAAAAACTTCGTATTCCTGTTGATTATGAATATGACGAACCCCGCCGTTGTCAGCACAGCTCCTCACGAACACAAATTTCACGGTTATTTCACGGTGGTCTTCTGAGCCACCGTCTGAGGCTAATAAAATGTGGTCTTTTTTAAGAGCTAACTTCGAAAAGTTCATTTCTAAAGTTGACCCTACCGGGAATAGAATCAGTGAACCCTGGAACAGAACCTGGAACCCTTAATATCTGATGAGCTAAATATCAATGGACTTATTTCCTTACTAGCTGGTGTCCGCGACGTCGTCCGCGTTGAAAAAGAAAAAAGTAGCCTATGCTGTGTACTGTACGTCTAAATGTTTATCTAAATCATGTGTCCTGTACGTCTCAATGTTTATCTACCAAGTTTCATGAAATTCAGTTAATTCGTTTAAGAGTTATGGAGGAACATACATACACAGAAAAAAATTCTAGAAAATCGTCAATTTAGTTTCAGTATCATGTATAGAGCCTATAAACACGATATCTCTTAAAACAAAGTAACTTACTCCATGACCAAGCCTTACAGATTTATTTATTAGTATTGATCAATGATCATACTGTATTTCCTTGCGCCTTAATTTTCCTTGCCTAGATACAAATGATAACTGCTTAAATTATGGTTGACATGCAATTGAAATCGATACTCATCTGTAAACGATCGCATCATCCATTTTTCTAACGGTTCTGTATAAATAGTTGAAGATTTTTCCAATGGAGTGGATAAATCGGTCAAGGCGCTGGTTCATCGAGGCTTGCACCGGCGGACGGTTGTGCACGTCTGCGCTGCGCCATTGAAACGCAAATAGACTCATATGATAATATCAGTGACGTTATGTTAATCCAAAAATTTAAATCGATGTTAACCGAATAGTCTTGTCTATCTGACCAAAAAGGCAGTAATATACACAAATATTTTAAAGAGAAAATACTAGAATATCAGAAAATAGAGAAGAGTATTTTTGTTTGTAATGAATAAACACAAAAACTACTGGCTTAAATTTTATAAATTGAAAAACATACACAGATCTTTCTTTCTTTTATTCGGTATGTCTGAGAACAGAACTATTTCTAGAGAGAAAACTATTTTTTATATCCCAATATTTTTTTTTGGCAAAACAACGTTTGCGGGGTCAGCTAGTAGTTCAAAAAAAAAACAGCTTAAATTAATAGTATTTAGCTTATATTAATTTAAGCTATTATATTTTGTTAGTTCAAAAATAAAATATCTACTCCTTTTAAATTATAATAGCAACGATCTAACACTTTAAGCATTGGTAGGCGCTCAATTGTAGTTTTAATTTCAAATTGCCATTTTCATTTATTTTTTTAATCGTCATCATTTTTTCTTATGTAAAGGTCGTCAGACAGCCAGACACTTACAGGTAGGTGGCTACCGTGATACAAGAAATACCACAAGTTCAAGGTGCTGCAAGTGCGCTTTAGCTAAAGAAGGAGCTAAAAGTCTTGTTTTTTTTTTTTTAATTTTACTAGGCAATTTTTTTAGAAACAGCCTTTTAGAACCACAGTGTGTTTGTGCCTACGGCGAACTTCGTACGGTCTCAGAATAAAAACCTGTTGCATAACAATATGTATGAGAAAATTAATTTTGATCACAATTTTTTTTTTTCGTAAATATTTAAAAAAATTTAATAGGAACAAAATTCAACAAGTCATCACGTCTTTCTTTTATACTTACTTAGTATACTTAGATACCTATTACGTATAGAGAAAGATGCAGCACCAACTAGTAGGTAATGGTAAAAGACTTATTTTGGTACTGATCTATATATTACACTGAAAAATATTACATTAAATTATTAAATTCGCTTGTTCCATCTATCTCTACTAAGGCATCCCCCCTTAGTAGATCTCTTAGTAGAGGATAAGTAGAATTTTTTTTCACTTATCCCTACCAGTAGGGACACTTTTCCACATATCCCCACTGTTCAAAAAATTATTATACAAAACATATACATCATACATCAACATTACATCAAACTACTACAACATGGAACCCGCGTGCCATACAAAACACTACGAATTTTATGGAACATTTAAAAGTGACATAATAATATGCGTAGAGCATGAACTGTCATTTAAAACAAAACAAACATAATAATAAGTACGTAATATAAAGAAAATGTGACTTTACGTCAACCCATTAGAGTTTAAAATGAAATAGTAGAAGTTGATCGTTACTACCTTTTACCATTGACGCGTGAAGGCAAGAGTCCGCCATGATTCTGTCAAAGGCGTTCTTTTTATGTGCCGCTTTGGCATTTGTGATGCAAATTCCATTGTAGTATTTCGATGCTTATTTAGTATAACATTCTCGGTAGTCATATTAAAGAGGTTGTTTATTGTTTATAACGAACGACCCTTGTAAAATTAAAAATAAAGTTTGATAAATCAAGTTTGTGTAGCTAATAAACAAAAGGTCAATTGTTTTTATATAAACAAAAAAATTGTAAAAAAATTAACTTATTACGATTGAAATTTGAAGGTTTATAAAACATATTATAAATTTTTTCCATAGAACTTACTCATTCCGATGTCTTATTAACATAACTATTTTCTTCATTGTATCTTCTTATTTACACGCTTAGTTTGTATTGTTTTTAATAAAATTACATGCTTAAACTATTAAAGCAGTTTAAAATTTAAATAAATCTTTTCGTATAGCTATATTTTTCGTAACGAAATCATGAGATGACTTAAAAATATTAACTCTATATGAACTAAATATATGTTTTTTTTTTCATAAAGCAAGCATTAATGTTTAATGCTCACACATAAACATGCAGGTGAATACCACTTTGTTATACTGGTAGAGTAAGATCCCATGCTTGCCAGAAATAACTTATTTAGCGCTTTATCAAATGGGAAATTTCGGGATAAAAATTTGATGAAATGTTGGCATTATTTCAAGACCTGGCGTTAGAGAACGCTCTCCCTTTGAGCGCGTTCATTGGAAGCTGGTGAGGAGGGAGAGTGAGGGACTCCCATAGTGATCGGAGTGTCTTCGGGATCCTCCTCATCTACTTCCTCCAAGTCCTCGTCGATTGGTGTCAAAACGTCCAACGGTTGGATGAACTCCTCTTGTTTCCTAAAAATATCAATGTTACAGGGTATTATTTGAGGTTTTTGAAAAATAACACTATTATTGTGTTAGCTTTTGAATCGTTATATATAGCTCTAACATATAGACATAAATGAAAGAAAATGGTTAAGAGCGGCACTTCATTTACACTTTTACAAAATAATATCACTTTTTAATTGATTGTTTGTGAATAAATACAAAATTTAAGAAAATACCGAAGTAATATTAGTGAAATGTGCTAGAGATTGTGAAAGACGTGGAAATTCACCTGCGGAAGAGTGGTGCCGCGAAGGAGGAGAGACTGGAGATGAGGAAGAAGGCAGCCGCCATGTAGAAGGAGGCGTCGTAGCTTTGGGTGGCGTCGTAGACAGTGCCGGCCAGAGGGGAGCCCACGAAGGCCGCTGCGCCACGAAACAGGATCAACAGCCCAAAAGCATTGGTCAGACGATCCAGCCCCAGCAGGTCCACCAGGATGATTGACGTCAGCGATATGAATCCCGCTATTCGTTCAAATTTAAGCGGACAATGCAAGTTTACAGTTTTGTCGTTTTATTCCTTAAGGTGCGTCCAAATTAAATACATAACATGCTATATGTTTGTTGTATAACATTGTTATACAGTGGTATGGCGCACCTCGTTTCGCAGTCTCGCATCGCGGCAGTAACCACCCCCTACAGAAGACCACCACGTAATAACAGCTTGTATTTCGGTAGTAAAGGATGACAGAGCCCATTTCCCTATCCCTTGCCAATTCCTTATCCTTACTTAATCCTACAATAGTAGGCGGTGCACTTGCAGCACCTGTCGCATTACTTGTATGACATTTATCATAGCCACCTACCATCAAGTGTTTGCCGACCTTAAAACAAATGCCGTAACGTAAAACAAATCGGTACCACTTACAAACAGCAATTCCAAAGGCAATGGCGACAGCTATGTACGCCGCATACGAGTTACAGAACGGCGCCAGTCCAACGGATATCTAAACAAATATGTTAAATATATGAATTCCTAATAGAAAATATTGTTTAAGATTAATAAGTCAATACTTAGTTGTCCTTTGATAACTGATAACTGTTTATTGATCAACGGCAATTCGATTGATGATTGGCAAGGTTGATGATTCGTTGTACAGAATATTGAAAGGGCTTATAGATGCTGAATTTCTCTAGAAATCATCTTTTCATCCTTTCTGTGAAGAATTACTTATGTACTCTATGTTAAATAGCCCATTGGTATTCTAACAACCATTCTGGTTAAG
The DNA here is from genome assembly GCA_945859745.1 of Synanthedon formicaeformis. Taxonomy (NCBI): domain Eukaryota; kingdom Metazoa; phylum Arthropoda; class Insecta; order Lepidoptera; family Sesiidae; genus Synanthedon; species Synanthedon formicaeformis. The sequence continues at coordinate 3,474,372 of OX243963.1, forward strand.
GTGCTAGCGCTTAAACTCAGCTCATCCTTAATAATCTCTACCTTAAACTTAATAAGGTCGGCAGCGTACTGGTGGTATTGCTCTTCACTGGGAGAGCTACCATCAAGTGGACCGTCACCCCGTCTGACGACTTATACATATTAAAGTGCATACATGTCTGGTTTAGATTGGTTTTGATTTAGTATTCTTAATTGATAGAAATAAAGGCCAATGGGAAAAATCAATAAATTTAGGAATATTGTATTATTACATAAATATGAGCTAGGTTAAACAGTGATATATGTGCGCCAACCGTTGCAATGACGAGACAGATGTTGTTGAGCAGGAGAGAATCCATCCAGGGGAAGTCAGCCACCCACCCGCACGCTATACGCCCGAACGTGTTCGTGATGCCGATGATCGAGAGCAGGAACGACGCTTGCGACGCCTCCACGCCCTGCACATACACCCTTTTCTAACACTCTTTTCTACTCTGAAACCTTCATAGTGCAAGATTAATATTACGTTACATTCAGTCTGGCAGCGTCGACGAGGTACACAAAGGGCACGTAGAGTCCCGCCATGCCGAACAAATTGGATACGCCGACGAGCATAAAGGCGGGATCGCGTAGCAGCGACACGTCCAGCATCGACCCCAGCGCCGACTTGATTGAGTTTGGCAGCGCTAGGCACGAGCAAAGATTCGGCTCCTCTTGGCGCTCTAATTCGCCCATGTGGCGACTGTACGGCAGACTGAGCACGGAGTTACGGTAGCCCTGCAGCGACTTCTGACTCTGGTACTGCGGCAGGTTTAGAACTGAACCCGAGTAGAAAATGTCTTTGCGCGACATCGGCCGCACCATGCGCGCCTCCCTACCACCTGACATCGACTGCTTTGACTGCGTTATGCTCTCCACGTCACCCTACAACCGACAAAGATATGACTATTGAAAAACCGGTAGTAGGTACTCTCGATCGGTGATCTGAAGAAAGGAGATTACATTTTTGTACTGGATTCGCAAGGCACTGTTCGTTTCCTTGGCATAGTTGACCTACAAATTACACGTATAAAATTTATGATGATGGATAAACTTTACAGATAATTTGATATTACTAAATTTAAACAAACAATTTACTTCGTATCTTTAGGGCAAAATCTTGCATCTTCGCACCCATTTTAATTGATGACACCCTGATCTAATAATGCTATATGTTGTTTCCAGAACGAATACGGAATAAAATGTGAAAATCATTCCTGACTGTAATTAGAATTATAACAAACAATTGAAGCAACACCAGCAAATGTCAGAAGCTGGCGACTTGCCATGGTGAATCGGCAGTGGCATGTGTGATGTGAGTGGCAACAAGGTTCAAGGATGTCTATTTCATATCAGATTAAAATTGAATACACGTGCTTGCAAAGTTTACATACAAAATCTGACTGTAATATAAAAACAGTTTTCAACAAGAACGAAATTTTTCCAAAGTAATTTTAATTAAAAATAAAATAAGTATCAATAAAAGAAATTGCTATTGACAGAGTCTGAACACTTCATTCAAATTGTAGCATATTAGCAGTAGTAATATTATATTATACATTAAAAAAGTAACTATTTCATGTAAAACCCAACTTTTTTCTGGGATTTAAACTACAATGCAAATCTTGGCCTCTAAGAATATGCAGTAAATAAAGAAATAACAAAATAAACTAGCAATTTGGCATTTTTTGGAATATTATTAAAATGTATAAGAACATGCTCTTGTAAATGACAACTTACATCTCTGTATTGACTGCCCATGGAAGCTTTAGACGATGCTTTAATTGCAGCTAATGAAGATTTGAATCTGAAACGTGATAAAAATTAATCCACAAGAGGAATAAGTAAAAAGTATGAAAAAACTTTTCACCGCTTCCTAAGTTCATACAGCAATAAAGTAAGATTTGTTGTCTGAAGGAGCGATTGCTTTTTGATGTAGTCAGCGAATGATATTTCTTATGAGTAATATTATAGGTATGCGTTATTGTTGTTAAGTAAACGTGTAATATTGCTGGTAAAAGTGGTAAGTTCAAAAGGACAACTGAAGTTAGTTACTGGCGAGTTATGTTATAGAGTTAGAATTGGAATGGGTGATAATTCTTTGTATAGACTAACCTGTCGGTGACCGTGTGCTTGGGATGGCGATCGAAGAAGGGTACGGACCCATTTTTGGGCAGGCCTGGGGCGGTCACAGGGAAGGCTGGCGAGGAAATATTGCGAGACATCGGACCCGTTTGCGTCTGCGGCGCAAGCGACTCCTCGTTCTGAACTCACAAATTACGAAAATTGTATCATAATAGTTTAACATTTTTAGTTTTCTACTTTGTATGTTTAAATTGTCAATTTTGCCCCTACTTACTTTAGGATAAGCTTATAAGCATAAATAAACTAAGCATAAATACATTAAAGTTAATAATTTTCTGCATGTAATTAAAACCTTTTTATCTGCGCTAGTAGTCTGGATATTTTTAACTTCTTTAATGGTAGGCAACATAGATGCAGTGGGAACGCCGTGCATGTTGGGCACAGTGGGATCACGATGCAATGCCTCCAGGTTTAGTGAGGAGTGTACGCCTGGTTCTATATTCAGTGGTACCTGGAATAGGTAACAAACATAATTTCTTTATAAGCTGAGGCTGATAAATACTTATTAATTGCTGCCAATAGTCAAAGCAGCAAAAGCTCAGAAGAGATAGAGCCTCTCCTTGTGTGCTTCTTTTTACTGGCTTTGTTGAATTTTTAAACGTTATTTTCAAAAGTGATTCATTCTTGCAGAAATTAAAAGATCAATACCTACAATACTTATTCCTTGTGTTATTTGTATGACTAGGTGACCGCATTTAAATGGTAAAATTGTGGTAATAATTCCACATTTTGATACATATATTTTTTAACATCCGCAAAATATTATACCTTTAATCTTTTCTCCATGGTGCCGTCTGGTAATTGAACCACAAAGTATGACCCTCCAATAGATCCACGTTGCATTTGCCTTCTTTTCTCTTCCGCCATACGTTGTAACAACGGCTTTTTCCGTGATGACTGAAAATAACATCGGATTATGTGAGTACGTAAATGCATTTTATATTTTATCATCTATCGCAGCTGTACGTAATTGATTGTAAGTGATTTCCGCATTCCCTTAAGGCGCTTCCATATTACTTATCGCTTAAGTCTATAACTTTCACATAGAAGCTTAAAAAACTTACCTTCGGGTACACGAGCGGCCTCATTAGGGCACCGAATACAGCACAGTTCAATATTAAACCAGCCAATATGAGATTCGCACTTTGCCATGAGCCGAACTCCCTTAACAATATAGTGGCTAGTGGCGCCAAAGTAAATGTTCCTACACCTGTCCCACATACTGCAATACCCGTGGCGAGGGAGCGACGGGTCTCGAAATAGTAGCCCACAGCGACTACCGAAGGCAAATAAATCATACCGAAGCCAATACCTGGAACAAAAGCCGAGTTTATGCGATAAAATTACAAATTTAGTTGCAACTAGAAAATACTCGTAAGGGATTCGAAAACCTCTAACAAAAATCTCGTTCGCAATTTTATACACAACTGGAATATTTCAACTAAGTTAATTAAGTCATGTTGTGAATATGAAAGTCAATATATAAATGGCAATAAATAAAACTTTATTTTTCATAGAAGTTGCGTCTCTTGATTGTAGACTCGGCACCGGCAGGCTTAGATACAAATGACATTGGACTAAGAACGCCAGGCAATACAATTCTAAATCACTTACCTCCCATTAGTCCATAGGTAAGCATCATCATAGTAACGCTTTTGCTAAACGTAGACAGAATGAAGGCAAGCGCTGCCACTAAGGATCCGGCGATACACACCGCTCGGCAGCCGAATTTGTTGCACAGTGCCGATACTATCGGACCTGAAGATGACAGAATAAGATTCAAGACCCAAACGAACGGCTAAGATCTCGTACAACTTCCACTTATGTTCCACTTTAATACTCGTAGTGTAATATTTTTGCGTTAATACTGATTGTTTGACTGAATAATATTCAGTAAGACGTTGTTGATCATCATTCAACTTTAACTTCAAGTACTTTGTTTATATTTAGGAAGCTTTTTGCATCATCACCATGCATCAAGAGGGAGAGTATTTTAAACAAATATATAATTGTGTCATATAAGTAGGTCGACATTATAAAAAAGAGGAAATAATCGTGATCAAGTTCGAATGGGATCCTCGGTATTTTTTTTATTTTGGTGAAATAAACAAATCAATAACATTTTACTAAAAGAAGAAATCAATGCTTAAGGTGATACAAGTCACATTTCCTCCATACAAACGTAGAATGATTATTACTCCGCTGTTTTATGTGTTATTTACAAAAGTAAGCATGATACCGATTTATCTTGTCATTAACTAGGTTCCTTAAACTTAAAAAAAGTATTAATTTAAAAGATATTATCCTTGAAAAATCCATATTTTAACACAGGTTTTAATGCAACTTTGAGGGTGAATAGGTCACTCTAGTGTATAAAAACTCCAAAATACTTTGCCTACAAACATTGATTAGTTATTCAAGAGTTCAAATAACTTTACACGAAATAGATATATGCAGTAGTTTTGTCAAAAAGAGTATATGCCCAAGGATCTTTTTATGATTTTTTTTTGGTATGAATCATTATGCATCTCACTCGACTGCTCTTCCCGCGCATTGTGCTGTGTGAGACAGAATGAATTTTAGCTACACGCACTGATGAGTTCGAGTCGCCGACTTGTGTCATCTTAAATAATATTCGTAACGCGACTTTTAATGAAGCTAAATTTGAATTGAGAAAGTTGTGTAATTGTTATTTGATTTTTATCTTACCTGTTGAAAATAACATTCCAGATAGAATACTTCCAACCCATGCAACTGTCCCTTTGCCTTCATCAAAAAAATTCACAAATTCAGGCAGAAATATACCAAAACTATACCCTACACCGTCTACAATAAGGTTGCACATAAAAGAGGCGAATACAATAACCCAACCATACCCTCCATCAGGTGGAGGAGGGATGGTTTCATAGTCATTAACTTCATCATCGTCATCGTCAGCAGTTGTACTTTCCATTGTCAATCTGGCTTCTTCTTCATAGGTTGTTTCTCTTTCAGTCTGTAATCAATATAATTATAATGTTTATGTTTGTAAATATTCTTTCGTATTAAAAAGGTTGGCACTTTTAAAATTCATTTAATTAAAACATGCATTTTAAGGCATCAACTTGTGAAATGTACTTGTTCAAATTCCTTTTCAAGTTGTCATTATTTTCGTCAATATTTTTTAGTTGTGTGTTTATCTACAAAATGCATCTTTAAATTAAGTACTCGCTCTGTAAACTAAAAATTCATAATATTGTCCAAATTTAAATGTCTATCTTAATTCTGTCGTGTCTTTATGTGTCTTAAATACTTTGACAGTTCTTAAAAGTCTTATCAATGCGATTGTTATAATATTTTTTGAATTTTCGAACAGTCGGGATATTTGGAAAAGTATCCCTATTTGTAGCGATAATTTAGCATAAATAGGTGGAACACGGGCGAGAATTTTGAGAAAATTTACAAGAGCAAAAAACAAGGCATTCTTGATTTTTTTTGTATTTCCAGTAGATATTTTTGGGTTAGTAACACTGGTTACTATTGTCACTAGAAAATCGACATTGTATAATGATTTGACTGTTTGTTTTGTTATTGATAAAGTGCCAAGTTTCGAGTTAATGTCTACCTGGTGATGACTGTTATGCAGAGGCCGTGATCTTAAACTAGTGTAAAATGTTTTTATATTTATAAAGCAGAATTTTCAAAAAGTTCGAATCACCAAACATATTATTCTCGTTGAAATATTAAAAAGATATGATTTTGTTTGATTAAAATTATAGATAACTTTAAGTATTCCGCTCTATTTTATTTTAAAATAATTTTAATAATAGACCTAACTTTATTCTAGACTAGGTACCAGCGTTGAAAAAGAAAATGTATGAAAAATATAACATCTGACATACGAGTATTTATCCTTTATCGCTGTTACGACGGTGGCGCCGCTACAGCGACAGTGGCGCCCATTTTTTAATTTTTTTAGGCGATTCCTCGGAAACCTAAAAATTTTCCAGGATAAAAAGTGTGCTATATGTTAATCCAGGTAACAAACTATATGAGTGCTAAATTTCATTTAAATCCGTTCAGCCGTTTTTGCGTGAAAGGGTAAGAAACATCCATACCTACATACATACAAACTTTAGCATTCATAATATTAGTAAGACGCTGCTTGAATTGGGCACGTCTGACCATTCTGTTACAGAAATTTGTGAATTCTGCTTATAGAATGTTTCTACCGCGAATTAGCAGTCCTTGGAATCCTATTTCACCTGACCTTACAACTAGGTACACTCCAGTCTCCAAATCTATTTTTCTTCTCCAAAAAAATTTGTTCATTATAATTAACACAATACTTTTACGTCTGTACAATAAAAGTATATAAATATAAATAAAATTTTGGTAATAAAAAATCTACTTACCATATCAACGCAACAAAAAAAAATAACACAATATATTAGATAATATTCAGTTTTCGTCTACTTCGGCTGAAAATTAAGCCAGTTGTGGTCGGAAAGTAGATAATTCATATCACACATATCCTAAATAACAATATTGATAACGACGAACAGCAATTAAAGCATTTCCTTCGCACTTTTTATTTGATTTAACAGAAATCAATAAAATTGGCTACAGTAGATTTTAAGGGTTCATCATGACGAAATATATTATCAAAACATTTATTTATATAAGAACTAGCGACGCGGTCCCGGCTTTGCCCGGGGTGCAGTTTTTATTTAAGAAAACCCTTCTTTCAATATGTGAAAACCGAATTAAAAACGGTTTACTCATTCTCGAGTTTTTGAAGCGTACTGAAACATTTTTGTATATAAATATAAATTACCTGCATATTACGTAAGAAGAATGTTCGTTTGTTACTCTTCTAATTTTTTTATTTCAACATCAACTCACAGCTCTATACATTCTTTGTTATAGAATGGAATATAGTCGTAAAATGGATTTTATCAATTTCATGAAGGTTTACTTACGTTACAGTCGTCTAATAAAAAATACATGTTAGCAGAGATTTTGTAAAAAAATATATACGAATTAAACTTGTTTTGCATTTTGAATTTTCTCTTTCTTTTTTGCAATCTAATAAACAGTAACAGATACTGTCTCTTTCAACAGTAATCAGTTCCTGGCCAGTAAATTCAGCAAAGGTTTGGGCTAAGTGAGTGAGCTGGTCATGAAAGGCACTCCATTAATTGAATCGTAAATAAGAAAATAATATATTATCTAGAAAATGCGCTGAATGACATATTGGGAAGAACTGAGAATTAATACAATACTTATATGAAGTTGTAGTCTAGTGAGTTGCACCATTCTGATTTCTGAGATTAAATTTACAAACAAATCTCTATGTGAAAACGGAATGGAAATAATTGCATACAGCCTTGGAGTTGTATCAAACGCAGTAATATTCTCGTTATTTAATGTTTGGAGATACGATACATAACCAACATGTTTCAGAAAGGTCAGAAATGCGCTATTCTTAGCAATAATTGCAACAGAAAATTAATTCATAATTAAATTACTTATTTGATTATATTTTGATCATAAAAAAATGTCAGATTGAAAACATCATCACCTTATTACAAAAATGCATACGCATACATACCTATCACTTTTAGTCTTTAGTAAAAATCACTTTTTAAAATTTTTCATCACTTTTTTTGGTCTAGGTTTTGTTCTCAAAAACCAGTATTCACAACAGTAGTGTCCCGGCATGGTAGTCTGATGTAAAGAAAACAAATTCGAGACAAGATCGCAAAACACTAGCGTCTTAACGTTGCGGTGCAACACACGATATTATGCGGAGGGTACTTTCCTGGCAACCGGCCCCGCCTGACTGACGCATTTTCATTTCAGTAGCCACAAAGTGATCTTCACCTTGTTCAGGGACGTTTGTATTGTATCGAATAAATGCGAAATTAAAAATTTATTTTTATTATTTTAAATAATATAATCAAAATCTAACATTTTGGTCCAAAACGAAAAGCTGAAGAGTTTGTTTGTTTGGCTCAGGAACTACTGGTCCGAATTGAAAAATTCTTTTTGTGTTGGATACTTATGTGCAATGCTAATTCCAGGATACATCTTTGGAATTAAATTAATCTTTCTTGTAAATAATTATACATTTAACAAAATAGTTAATTTGATATTTTTATTTTATTTAATAAGGAAGTTACCGAATCAGAAAATCGGTGACGTCACAATATGGTGCAGGTGCGACCTCATTCTATTTTAATCCTGTAGTGTTTCAATGTTATTGCCACTTGTAGAAAATACAATCATGAATTTTCTTAAAATTCCGCTTTCACATGAGTACCTATACCTAGGTAAGTATTCACCTATCCCATGTGCGTTTTTATTGGGATTTTATTTTTTATTTGTAGTTTAACAAATTAGGCTCATTATATGAGGTCAAATTGATCGAATAGACCTAACATGATGTGATCAAGAATGTGCGGATAGATTCACTAATCTTTGTATTTATTCCATCTGGTGGCGCCAAATAATTAGTTATCTGTGGTGCGTTTCCTATTCCGAACCCACACCAACAAACATGCATACACCGCAACGCAGTAGCGCCCTCTGGCGCACACATGAATACAAGATGAAGAAGTGAACGCAACGTTCGATATACGCAAAACCGCGCCGCGAGGATTTATAATCAATAAATCCGATTATTCCCATATCGCACCGCTGAAGCATTGTGCTTTTGTAATCTACAAATGGTGTGGCTCCGCGAGTGCAATTGAGGTGAAAAAGGACAGTTTTGGAACCAGAACGAGTGTGCGGCGGGCCAGCTTCCGTCTCCATCGTCCTGGAGGATTTGCATCATCACAACCAGCATACGAGGTAGGTGTTGCATGTCCCGATCCAACTCTCTTCCTAGCCCTTTGATTGCACGCACCACGAAACAATACAGTCCACTTATTATCTTCATATTCGCCGCACCATGAGTGGTCACTTCGAGCCGGACTAAACCATTTAGTGTTCCTTACGAGCATATGGTCCAGTTTGGTCCCATCCAGCCGCCCTTATTAGGTTACTTAATAGGCCCTAGTAAGAGATTTAATATTAATCATTGTGAATATTAATTTTATCAACCCGCATATACCTACTTATTTATTAAAATATTCACATACTATTTTCTTCATAAACCGCCCGTAACAAATTAAGTTACGTGATTTCCCGCCTAGATATAATATATATCTATGTAATACTTAATATATTTCATAAAAAATATTAAGCTAATTAATCATAAAGGTGATATTTTAATTAATTTGTAAATTATTATCTACCTACTATAATCTACCGCACTAGCAAAATCGTGTTATCGTAAATTGTTCGATATTATACGACCGAGTCACGAAGTCACGAGCCTATCATTCGCGTCGTATTGTATTTTCCCGCATAATATTATCATTCGTGTCGTATTGTATTTTCCCGCATAATATTATCATTCGCGTCGTACTGTATTCTGCCGCGTAATATTTGAATTTATTAATTTGACTAAATTATTCGCTTACATTTCATAATGCCGCCAAAAAAGGTTTCTTCCGATAACGAAGAGGATGTACCAGATCCACAACTAGCTATTGCAAAAGCTAAATATGAAGCTATCTTCGAAATATTACAAAATATCTATGATATGTCCTCAGATAAGGAAAGTTTCCTTGGCGCCTCTTTACAGGTCGAATCGCTTCGCACTAAGTTCGAAACGAATTTAGATAATTATAATTCTCGCTTATTAGCATTGAATCCTAGCGCGAAACCTAACTATAAAGGGCTCGTCGCTTTCGAGCATTTGTATAGTAGAATAAAGGGAGTTCAATTAAATTATTTGTCGCCAACTGATAAGCGAGATTCACACGCACATAAGGCTTGTCCCACACTGCCGCCTATACAACTGATGGACTTTTCGGGTGACGTTCGCTCATGGCCATTGTTTTATGCCAGCTTTAAGTCTACCGTTCATGATAACCCATCGCTCACAAACTCCGAAAAGTTGTACTATCTGCTAGGCAGGCTGAAGGGCAAGGCTCAATCCGCATGCGCAGGTATCTCACCTTGCGCTGAAAATTACGAACTTCTTTTACAGACGCTGATTGATAAGTATGAAGATCAGCGTATGCTCGCTTCCGCGTATTTAAATCAAATGTTTGAGTTCAAACCTTTACAATCTGCCACCGCGACAAACTTTGATTTATTTACAGATAACTTTACAAGTGCAGTGCGCGCTTTAAAGAATCTAAAGTTAGATAATCTGACTGACTTAATCATACTTCACATCGCGCTTAAGAAATTAGATTTAGATACTGTTCGCGCTTTCGAGTTGAGTTGTGATTCCAAAATACCTACGTTCGACAACTTAGTCGATTTTATTACCTCCCGCGCTAAGGTGTTGGAACGCACTCAGCCTAGGTCATCGGGTGCAATGAATACTCGTCAAAATAATAATAATAATAATCGTCGCTCTAGTAATAATAATAATAACGCCTCGCCGCCTAAGTACCAAACCTACTTGAGTACAAAGGTCGACTCACAGTGCAAGTGTCTTTGCACTAACATAACGCATCAGCATTTATTTAAATGTTCGGAATTTAATAGGATGACTGCTCATGAGCGTTTCCAAAGCGTGAAGGGTAACAATGCGTGTGTTAATTGCCTAAGTTTGAAACACCGAGTTTTAAATTGCTCATCTAAGTCTAATTGCCGCGTTTGTAAACAAAGGCACCACACAATGTTACACTTCAAGCGAGTGGAGTCCGGCAGCGAAGTCCCCGAGCCCGCGTCGAAGCCTCCGCCTTCGACCGCTGCCCAAAGTCATGCCGCTAGGTGCGCGCCCCCCGCGCGGTCGCCGCAACCTTCCCCCGCGCGCTCAGATGTTGCGTTATGTACCTATTCATATAATAATCGATTGCATGATGCGCCCGCGCGTAGTAAACAAACTACTATTTTATTATCAACCGCTCAAGTCGTCGCGTATGATATTAAAGGCGATCGACATGTTATTCGCGTACTATTAGATTCAGCATCGCAAAGCCACTTTATTACGAAAGAGTGCTGCGATCGGTTAGGAATACAGCTTCATGACACTGAACGTACTATTGTAAAGGGGTTCGGTGGAGCTGAGAAAATTATTAAGACTAACTCAATCGATTTAAAAATTTATTCGCGCTTTGACAACAACATTAATTTTAATATCTCGCCGCTCGTTGTTGATCAAATTACCGATTTATTACCTACGGCTGTGGTAGACACTACTGTATTATCACACCTATCAGGGGTGCCGCTAGCGGATGAGAGTTTCGGCATGCCAAATAAAATAGACGCGCTGATCGGAGCTGAACTCTTCTCGCATATATTTCTCCCCGACGAAGTTCACGCCCCGCGCGACTCGTCGGCGCCCTCTGCTTTACGCACAGTATTGGGGTATGTTATTATGGGTTCCGTACCCACGATACCCACACTCATTAACAACCAGGCCTTGACATGTTGCCTCGCTCAAGAGCCTGCCGCTATTGACTCACTAGTCAGGCGATTTTGGGAGCTCGAGGAGCTTCCCTCCGCACCGCCCGTTCTTCATCCCGCCGATGTTGAATGCGAAGAATTTTATAAATCAACTACGACCCGCGATCGCGTTACTGGTAGATACACTGTTGGCCTACCATTTAACGACGATGTTTATTCTCTCGAAGACTCTTTCGAAACCGCTCGCAAGCGTTTCTTATGCCTCGAAAGAAAGCTAGAAGCTTCACCTAAGCTTAGGTCGGCATATGATGACGTCATTAACGATTACCTCGCAAAAGATTATATTGCTCCCGCGCCGCTGTACGATCTCCATGACCCCACTCCTATATACGTCATACCGCATCATGGAGTCGTGCGTCACCTCCCAATCAAGACTTACGCGTTTATAGACCCTAAAGTTGCATTATACTGGATTAAGAGCTCACCACACAGGTGGCAAACGTTCGCTGCAAATCGCGTCATTCAAGTCACTGATAATATTACAGCTGATAACTTTTATCACGTCGCGGGCACTGAAAACCCCGCCGACATACTCTCGCGTGGCATTACGCCACAGAAATTACTCTCACACCCTCTGTGGCTCCACGGGCCACAGTGGGCTTCATCGCATCCATCTGAATGGCCTCTTAAGAACCTTGACGGACAGTCTATTATAGACATACCGGAACAGAAGGTTTACGCGCACCCCGTGTGCACGCCTGTAAAGCATTGCGCTTTATATGAGCTCGCTCTCCGCACCTCCTCCTGGAGTAGGCTTATACGAATTATCACATATGTATGTAAGTTCGCAAAATTATTGCCTCGCCGCAGCACTATTACAGTGACCGCCGATGATATTCAGTTCGCTGAAAATAAGATGCTAATACGCGCCCTGCAAAGCCAGCACTTTGCAGAGAAATATCATAGAATTAAAAATAATAAATCGTGCTCGCCGGCCTTAAACCGTTTGAGGCCTTTCGTTGACAACGGTCTGATCTGCTTAGGCGGTCGCCTCGTCAACTCCGCGCTGGACTATGCACACATGCATCCAGCTATTTTACCGCGCAGTGATCATGTAGTGAATGTGATCATTGATTTACTATTCACATGCCTTATGACTCGTGCTGTGCATATTAAGGTCGCAACAGACCTCAGCACTGCGAGTTTTCTCACCGCGCTCAAACGTCTTCTCTCCCGTCGAGGACCAGTGCAGTACTTGCACTCGGACAACGCGAGAAAATTTAAGGGACCGCCAGGGGAACTTACCTTCGCCCTGTAATTAAACAATAATTTTAGTTATTATTTTAGATAAGTTTCGCACCGCGTTTTTTAGTTATAAGTTTGTATATATCAATACCGCTATGTTAAATTTACATTATTTTTATACCGCTTCGCATACCTATCTATAGTTTAATTTTGCTTCCGCTTCGCCGTGACTTTGTGGACTCATTACTAACCCCGCGCGCATTAAGCGCTTGATCCCCAGAGTCATAGAATATATATATTGTTCTTCTCGCTTTTCTTATGTTTGTTTTTTAATGGTGACCCATTAAGGGCGGGTGGATATGGTGGCGCCAAATAATTAGTTATCTGTGGTGCGTTTCCTATTCCGAACCCACACCAACAAACATGCATACACCGCAACGCAGTAGCGCCCTCTGGCGCACACATGAATACAAGATGAAGAAGTGAACGCAACGTTCGATATACGCAAAACCGCGCCGCGAGGATTTATAATCAATAAATCCGATTATTCCCATATCGCACCGCTGAAGCATTGTGCTTTTGTAATCTACAAATGGTGTGGCTCCGCGAGTGCAATTGAGGTGAAAAAGGACAGTTTTGGAACCAGAACGAGTGTGCGGCGGGCCAGCTTCCGTCTCCATCGTCCTGGAGGATTTGCATCATCACAACCAGCATACGAGGTAGGTGTTGCATGTCCCGATCCAACTCTCTTCCTAGCCCTTTGATTGCACGCACCACGAAACAATACAGTCCACTTATTATCTTCATATTCGCCGCACCACCATCAACGGTTTTTAACAAGTAGTGTAAGAAATAAAACGCAAAACATATTTATAAATTGTTATTAAAGGATTGATAAATCACTTTTTACACTTATAGCGACATACTAAACAATAACTTAGAAAAAACTGTTACCCTTTGTACATCTTAAATTAAACCAATTTTCATACGTCGTTGTAAGGGCCTCTTTCACCAACTACAAGTAAAGTGATAATTTTATGTTTTATTAAATTATGCACTGTTTAGTGCATCCTTCGATAGGCGATTTTTTTTTATAATTTTCTTTTTAATGTTTGGTACTTTTACCGTACAAACAAAGGTATATCAGCTAAATTGTTGCCGGTGAAAGGCGACTTTAAATGACGTTTAGCCTAATTGACAGTTGGTAAAAGAGGCCCTAAAAATATTGGACATAAAAATAAAAATATCGTATTCTGATTTAAATTCACTGTATAAGTAATTTTATTATACTGAGGACTTCACTGAGGAAGTAATCACTGAGGAAGTAATTTCACAGCCCACAATAAATATTTTTTTTTAATATCTAAATAAGAAGTGTCAACTTCAGTAGGTAATGAGTAGTGCTACTGCTACAATGATTGCATATTATTATTTTTATAATAAAAGAATAATCATATTATTATTATTTTTTCAGAACGCCACCTACGGAAATTATTGTAGATGACACGCATCATAGTTTTATTTTTAAATATCACTCACACTTTCATTTTCACCATAAAGTAACTTATAATATATTTTCACACACGTGCCCTTCTATTTTTATTTTACAAATTAACCGTTTTAATATTGAAAAGTTTAAAGTTTAAAGTTCAAGAAATCTTTAGTACGCTATCCAAATCATGAGATCATTTTAAAATACTAATTCAATTTGAAATAAATAAACGATTTCTCGGACTTTTAAACTGGAGGTATAAACATACTCGTACTGAACCCTATGAAAATGTGAAAGAGAACAAGTATTAAGATAGTGCACAATTGTCTTTCTTTCAAATCTTCCTTTTTGAGAGCATTCATTGGGAAGCCGAGGATAGGGAGGTGGGAATCCGTGGGGAGGTGGCAGGAGCCAAAGCAGTTCCCATAGTTATGGGAGAGTCTTCTGGGTCCTCCTCACCTCCTTCCTCCAAATCCTCGTCAATGGGAGTCAAAACATCCACCGGTTGAAACGACTCCTCCTGTTTCCTGAAACAGTTATATAACAAATGTTTAACAAAAGATCACTAGATATTTGAGGATGGTATACGGTTTTGCATAAAATTCATGATCTAAACTTTGATAAATTTTCCCATAAAATGCATAGTAGTTTTAAAGAAAACTACATTTGTTACCTCACATGGTTGTGTAAAGGACACCTCATATGTTTAGTGAGTAGCAAACACTACTAGTACATAAGTGCACGTAAAAGGGGTAAGAGTTACAGAGGCTGTAGTAAAAAAAAGAGTTACTTACAGAGGCATTGTACAAGATTCTATAAACTTAAAAAATTCTAAAACAAGATGTTAGAGAGAAACAGAAAGTTTTCGAAATGAATGTGGCTCACCTTCGGAATCGGGGAGCCGCGAAGGAGGCGAGGCTGGAGATGAGGAAGAAAGTGGCTGCCATATAGAAGGAGGCATCATAATTATGGGTGGCGTCATACATGGCGCCTGCCAAAGGCGAACCCACGAAGGCTGCTGCGCCACGAAACAGAATCAACAAACCGAACGCATTGGTCAGCCGGTCCAGCCCCAGCAGGTCCACCAGGATGATTGATGTCAGCGATATATATCCCGCTATTGATTTCAATAACAAAAGTAATAATGAAAAACGAAATAATAAACTTGTGTAGATTGTAATATACATTCTTAAATGAAGCACTACAAAAACATCTATATGGGCCTAAATGAAACTATTTTTTTTTTATTTTCCATGATAAATTAGGTACTCGTATTATCTACCAATTCAACGCTGAATGAATTCGCGCAATGAAAAAAACTATAATTATCCAATACTACCTGTCAGAAGAAGCCTGAATCCACCATCGACCCATGGTGGCCATGGGTCGAATGGCCCTTTGTCTGTCCACTTTGGACGCCCTAAGTTGCGCTTGTCGTGGCCTCTACTCGAGAACTTTCCAGCTCCAGCGGACTCTATCTCCGTACTCTATCTTACTTTATATCAGAGCTAATTTTACTTACAAATGGCAATTCCAAAAGCTACGGCGACAGCTACATACGCCGCGTAAGAGGAACAGAAAGGGGTTGCCACAACAGATATCTGAAACAAAGTAAGTAAACGAGTTTCCATCTGAAAAAAATGCGTAATACCATAGAGTAAATAGTTACTTTGGTAATACTATGTTTTAAATAAAACTAGTAGACCAGGCGAACTTCGTACCGCCTATACAGTCAATAAATACGGTCATGTTACCTTTTAGTTAATTAGAATTTAGATAAACATGCGTTATCAACAACGGTTGCTAGGTGACACGTACGTTTTGTTGTGATTGACGTCAAATTTTTGATAGCCGGGGACAGAGTGGTTTGTATGGGAAAAGAAAATTGTTGTTTTTAATTTTTCCTCGTATTTTTTTTACGTTTTTTATCTCCATAAGAACCTTCCTCAGACTTTATCAAACACAACAATAAAGAAATCAGCCAAATCAGTCCAGCCGTTCTCGAGTTTTGCGCTTAGCAACACATTTAGTGATTCATTTTTATTTACAAGTATATAGAAGATTAATAGATTACTTTGGTTTATGTGTAATGAATGATAACCTATATATACAGGGATTGCTTTTTATATTTTTACTGTTTTTACACATTAATATAACATTAACCTTACTGAAATGATTGTGGTAAGATATATGGTTATTGGTTATGACCTACGTTGTATCTATTTTGTGTTAAAAACGCAATTCCCGCTAAATAATTTATTTAACTTTAAATAGCAGGAAGTAGTCTGAAAATCTGAAATCTGAAGTTGTTCGAGTTTACTAAAACAGAAATAAATTTTGAAGCAATGAAAATCACTTAACATTAAGAGTAGGTACAGGACCAAGGTTTCTATCAATCTGACCCGTTAGTTGGATCAATACCCTTGTTACACTCTGCATATTAGGAAAGAGAATATTTAATACATATAATTAGAACTGACCGTTGCAATAACGAGGCATATGTTGTTAAGGAACAGCGCGTCCATCCACGGGAAGTCTGCCATCCACCCGCACGCTATACGTCCTACTGTGTTAGTGATACCGATGATCGAGAGCAGGAACGACGCTTGCGACGCCTCCACACCCTGCACAAATGCCCTTTCTAACTCTCTTCTCTATTCTGTATCCTTATTTATAGTAAAAGATTAAAAGGTAAAAGTGAACGTTACGCTGAGTCTGGCAGCGTCGACCAAGTACACGAAGGGCACGTAGAGCCCCGCCATGCCGAACATGTTGGAGATGCCGATGAGCATGAAGGCGGGGTCGCGCAGCAACGATACGTCCAACATCGACCCCAGCACGGACTTGAATGAGTTCGGCAGGCATGGGCACGGGTCTTTCTGCTCCTCGTGACGTTCCAAGTCTCCTATATGGCGACTGTGTGGTAGACTAAGCACGGAATTCCGGTAGCCCTGTAGTGACTTCTGACTCTGGTACTGAGGTAGGTTCAGCACGGAGCCCGAGTAGAAGATGTCTTTGCGAGACATAGGTCGAACCATGCGCGCCTCCCGACCCCCTGACACCGACATCTTCGACTGCATCATGCTCTCCACGTCACCCTACGACCGACACAACGTGTACATAATTTAGCTGCGCTCAATTAACTGTGTAAATTATTGCTCCAAACAAAAGATGTAATTTTGTCCAAACATGTCTTTAGGTACTTTTATTTAGTAAATCATCGTCTAAAGTAAATCAAATATTGTTTTTATATAAACTACAAAATCATTAAAATCTGTCCACATTGGTTCTTATAATTAGTTTTCCAAAAAGTCTGGAACTTGTTTTAATTCTAGAATTAGAAATAATTCTGAAATTGGCAATTATAGCAAATTACATTTAGATCACACCAACTAAAATGTTGATGCAGATTTTTGCCTGTAAGTGTTCAATAATTAAAAAGTAAATGAAAATTTACTGACAATTTAGTTTATTTTTTGGTATTTATGGAATATTATTATAAAGTTTGAAAATATATTCATGTAAATAACAACTCACGTCTATGTATGTACTGTTCATGGAAGCCTTAGATGATGCTTTAATCGCAGCCAAGGATGACTTGAATCTGAAAACCGAAAAATATAAATTATAAAAGAAATTTTTAAAAGTTGTTTAAGAATTTAATCTTGGTCGAAAAACTTGAATTTCGTATATGAAAAAATGGTTCATTATATTACTAATTAATAATTCTAATATACAATAATTGACAAGCAAATTAAGAAAATTGAGTAGCATCCTTACACCAACACTCCAATATTTAGTTATAAAATAAGCTAGACCATTCATGAACGCAGGTTCATGAATGGTCCGTGATATTGCTGGCGAAGTTAAACGTTATAATTGTTGATACAATTGATGAGTGATAGTATAAATAAATAGTTGGTACGTACGTAGTGATAAATATTAGGAATTTTTTATCACTGACATTCGTGGCAAGTATTATTTTTGTGAATGATATTATTGCTAAATTGTTGTTGTATATATTAGGTGACGAATAAATGTAATTGCTAGTTGATGACCTGTCGGCGACAGTGTGCTTGGGCTGGCGATCGAAGAAGGGTACGGAGCCGTTCTTAGGAAGACCTGGGTTGTTGGCCGAAAAAGCAGGCGATGACACGTTGCGAGACATTTGACCAGATGATGCCTGTTGCCCAACCGAATCCTCGTTCTGTATTCCCCAAAAATATAGGTAATAATATTACGTCATTGTTCAAAATACTTTCTTATTTTTTTAAATTTTAAGAACCTAAATACCTTTTTTCCTCTTTTGGTGCTCTCGACCATTTTTGCTTCTGAAATAGGAGGTAACGCAGGAACAGTAGGCACTCCAGAAATATTGGGCACAGTGGGCACTCGAGCGAAAGCTTCCAGATTCAGAGAGGAGTGAACACCAGGTTCTGCGTTCAGTGGTGCCTGGAATTTTTACCATACATTTATACGTCTTACTTATACTCAGGATATATTATTTCGATGCTTATACCCCAGTTCACGGTTGTATTCTTAATTTTCCATTGTTGTTTCTGCATGTATCAGAGTAGAAAGATGTTAAAAACGAAGTGTGCAATTTAAATTAATAATAATCACATAGCTTGGCTATTACTTTTTAGAAAGAAATTATTTTGCAGTGACTATTAAGAAACTTTACTTTTAATCTCTTCTCTGTAGTACCATCTGGTAATTGGACCACGAAGTATGACCCTCCCATTGAGCCACTCTCCATTTGCAACCTTTTCTCTTCAGCCATACGCTCCAACAGCGGCTTCTTCTTTGACGTCTGAAACCAATGCAATCATTTAACCATTTCGATATGAAATTGCTTTCTACGTTTCTACGTTTTGGCCATTTTCTAATATAGAATCACGCAAAAGTCCTTTTCAATAATAGCGTTTTGCATTTTTAGCTTACCTTAGGATACACGAGCGGTCTCATAAGTGCTCCGAATACTACACAGTTCAATATTAAACCGGCCAGTATAAGATTCGCATTCTGCCACGAGCCAAATTCCCTTAATAATAATGCAGCCAGTGGCGCAAAGGTAAATGTTCCCACACCCGAGCCACACACTGCGATTCCTGTGGCGAGGGAGCGACGGGTCTCGAAGTAATATCCTACCGCAACGACTGAAGGTAGGTAAATCATACCGCACCCAATACCTGAAAATATAACCAAAATCTGTGCGAATATGGATCTTTCGAATCAAGGCTTTAACAAGGGTTGGGATCTGGACCAAGGTTATCTGAACTAAAGACTGTCCGAGCACTGTAAGTAATGCATAGAACCAACATACACTTAACATTTTAACATTGTTTCACATGAACTGAAATGTTTTCTTTGCATAATAATAATTACATAAGCCCTCCCTAATGTCATCGAATATCTAGTTCTTAGAATATTAAGTTAGTGTACTGTAGAAGAAACTGATGTTATTTGGTACGCTTTGAAAACTATGTAACCCTGATTTCCTAATTTACTTATTCCACAGAAAACGACGGCAAAGGGTACCTACCATACATTCGTATGCTTAACTTAATATTATTACAAAAAATCTTAGTCAGAAGACAGATTACCAGAAGCTTTTAAAACCCGACCTTGCCCGATTTGCAGGAATAGCCCGATGTCCATTTTTTTATTTCCCATTTTTGCATAACTTTAAACTCACTATTTAGGTAAGTAAAGATTTTAAACAATCTATTTTATCTTATAATGATAATTATGATATTTTTCCAAGATTAAAAAATTGGTAAATCCAGCAACTATAAATTTATTTTTTCTCTTGACATTTTTAGTTTAGTTATAGTTTCAAAAGATGAACGTAGGTACTCACCCCCTATAAGTCCATAGGTGACCATCATCACAGTAACGCTTTTGCTAAAAGTAGAAAGAACGAAGGCAAGTGTCGCCACCAAGGATCCGGATATGCACACCGCTCGGCAGCCGAATTTGTTGCACAGCGCCGATACTATCGGACCTGAAGATGACAGAACAAGATTCAATTCTAAGACCCAAATAACGATTTCGTACATCGTCGCTTTAAACATAAATGTTATAGCCCAGGCAAACAAGAAAAATCAGGGGAAAAAATCGTGTAGTTTTGAAAATTGGTAGGATTATACTTTACGGTATCTAGATTAACATACTAAAAGTCCTCAAGGGTGGGAGTTGTGCTGAGGGTGTAAGGGGGGTTGAAGGTACCTTTTTTCAGGTTTTTGCTCATATCGCGAATATCTGTAGAAATAGCATTATGATTACTTCTGACAAGTTTCTATATGAAATTGTCTACAAAACCCCCACCCTTGAGGTTTTTTAGTATGTTAATCTGGATACCGTAAAGTATAATTCTACCAATTTTCAAAACTACACGATTTATTTCGCCTGATTGCCGATATTCGGCTTAATTTGACTGGGATATTACTCATAAGATAATATTCATTGGGATATTATTCTTAACATAAGGAAATCCTATAAAAAGATTTTTCGTGTTTGTTTAGTTTAATATATTTGCTATTCATAAAAGCGATGGAATATTATTAAGAATCATAAATTGGGGACATAATAAAAACGAATAACGTGTTAGCGTCAACAAGAGCCTGTGGCAAATAGCTCGTATAAATGAAATCCTAATGACGTAATTATGCAGTATCTCGCCTTCGAAACAACATAACCTTAACGATTTAATAAATATATAAGTAATCCTTGTGCTAAAACCTAAATAACAAACTTTACTTCTAGCCACTTCATGTGATATTTATGTGCTATGTCAAACATACTAGTTCAAGGAAACTAAAGAATATTGGATGAAATATAATAAATGTTCTGTTTTGCCTTTGCTTTTATTTATTTATTTATCTATAAATTTACTCAAAATCCAAACGAGTGAGAGGATGTCCAACAGGACTCTTATGGGCTGATGATGATGACCCTAAAACATGATGACCATGTTAATAATAGTGGAATTAGGTGCCAAAGATTTTTGACGATAACAACTTATCGTCATGTAAATCAATCTTTATGATACCAATGGTTTATCGGTTTCAAGTAATTATGTTGCTATGCGATAAATACTAGAGATATCATTTTAATCTATACTAATATTAAAAAGAGGTAAAGGTTGTATGTTTGTTCGTTTGTAGGAGGTAATTCTTCAACAATTTGTTAGAATAGAATTTCAGGATGGACATAGGCTAAATATTACGCGCGAGCAAAGCCGCAGGAACAAGCTAACTAAAAATAAATATCCAACACTTGGCAAAAATACTAATAATGTCAGGTGTCAATGTATATCAGGCGTTATAATATCTTTTATTTTTCAATGCAGACGAAATCGCGGGCACCGGCTAGTATGAAATACTATATTAGGTTTGTAGTAAAAAATCCACATTAAAATTGCTTCCAGATAAGATTGCTAAAACTTCAATCTTGATGAACATGTTTGTGCTTTATCTGATGCAATGTATTTTCAAGGTCTAGTAATTGATACTCGTATGTCTCTACCAATAAAATTATTTACTTTGCATTCATACTAACTTGCCTTCTAAAAGCACCAGTCATAAATCATTTATCATCTCACATAATTTATAGTAAAAATCCAATTCATGAAAGACGAAAGATCTCGAGTTATGAGGATGAATTACGAAGGACGTGGGAAAAGAGAAGCCAAACAGACCTTCCGATAATGCAATCATATTGGGGTTTTTAATGAGATTAAAACCTAGAAAGTGATTATTGGTAACTGAAAGTGTAGTATCTATTATGCAAATTTAGAATTGACCGGTTTTCTTCATTTTTTATTGCATTTTGTATCTTTTATGCAATTCAGTTAGTTAGGCATGTTGATGTTTTGGTATGGTGATGTTTTGGTAATATATTTATGGTGTAGTGTTGTTATGTATATTGGAATGTATAATAATTATATATGTGTGTCATGAAATGAAATGTCTAGACAAACCAATAATGGTTTACATTATATTGTGTGTAAACTTGTATTAGATAATAAAAAAAAATAAAAAAAAAACTGATAAATACACGTGAGCCTATAACAAATTTTATTAAAAGGTAGATATAACATGTAAGTAGGTTTACGAACACCGTCGTATGATATAACAACCTTGCTATGTAGTAGCTGCCTATTTCTTGGGACAGTTCTTGGATTACAACTAGGTAGGTATATCCATGTTTTCCTGCCAATTTTTTCCACTAGTCACTATTTGCCGAAATTAAAGTAGGTAAGTAATGGCTTAATATTTGGCTGTGTTCTTTAATGCCAGGCAGGTTAAATTTAAGATATCCAATTATATAAGACTAGCTGGCGCCCGCGACTTCGTCCGCGTTGGAAAAGAAAAAGTAGCCTATCCTGTGTCCTGTACGTCTAAATATTTATCTACCAAGTTTCATGAAAATCAGTTGATTCGTTCAAGAGTTATGGAGGAAGATACATACATACAATACCTACACTTACAGATTTATTATTAGTATTGATTGATGATATCTCAATTTGTGGACGTTGTTAGGAATGCATTCGAAAGTAGACCATGTTATTAAATAAACAACAAAAATAAAATTATAATTTATTTTGTGAATAATTTATTTTAGCAATTACCTTTTGGTGAAGAAAATATGAAAAAATAAATTACTTTTACTCTGTACGTATACACCTAAATTTATCTTGACTAAGTATTATTATGAATGCGAAAGTGAGTTTGTTTGTTTGTTAAGTGAAATCAACGTTGTTAATCAAAGCAATCACTGTGAAATTTTGCATTTTTTGTATGAAAGGCATACAAAAAAAGGTAACAGTAATTTTTCTGGATGAAAAACTGTTCTCGAGGAATTACCAGTTTAAATAAAAAATTCAACCCCTGACAGCAACATATAAACAATAAAAGTTAAAATACAATCATACTGGTATATCAGAGGGCGATATCAAGCATCCATCCATAATAATAAGACAATAACTTAATGTAACTTACCAGTAGCAAGCAACATTCCCGACAAAAGACTGCCAACCCATGCGACAGTTCCTTTACCTTCGTTGAAGAAGGTCACAAATTCAGGCAGGAATATACCAAAACTGTACCCTATGCCGTCTACTATAAGATTGCACATGAAAGAGGCGAACACAACCACCCAGCCGTATCCACCGTCAGGTGGAGGAGGGATGGCTTCAAAATCGTAAGCTTCGTCATCATCTTCGTCAACAGTTTCTCCTTCCGCGGTCAATCTTGCTGCTTCTTCATAGGATGTTTCGCTTTCAGTCTGAAAATATTATATAAAAAAATCAATCGCCGTGCGTTCTCAAAAATTTGAAATTTTCGCAAAAACTCACGATTTTAATACGGATTTTATTTATGAAAAGGGAAGGTTTATACAAAAATTGCACCCCAGGCGAAGCCGGAAGCGGATCACTAGTTCTTTATATAATTACGTCCCTTTACGTCGCAAATAGGGATTACCTATTGTGGATTTCAAAATTAAATTCCTTATAGGTTTAAAATTACCCTTTAAAATCTAAAGAATGTTTTTCCCCCTTATTTTGTCTGTTTTTGGTTACTATCGTCAAATGGTCTTTCCAATTTAACTGCGAAACGCATTGTGCCCTGACACAACTTTTTTCATATGGTCTTCGCAGTCTACCCTACGAATTTTTTTTTGTAGATCTAATGTCTATTCTATGTTTTATTCTGATGTACGAGTATAAGCTATATTATTGTGAAGTTTCATTGAAATCCACTCAGTAGTTTTTGCGTGAAAGAGTAACAAACATCCATACATTCATCCATACAAACATTCGCATTTATAATATTAGTAAGGATTATTCATTGCCATTTTTTTTATTATATGCTATACAAATAAGTAAATTCATAAAAAAAATTACGTACCATATCAAAAGAATAAAGTAAATTTACTCAGAACGATCACACTTCGTGTACTTCGGTTGCACAATGAATCAGTTATTGCTGTCAAGTATATAATTCATATCACACTTTGATCATCTTTGATAAGAACAAACGGTAATTAGGTAAAGCCGTCATTCACGTGTTTTTTTATTATTGAAATATCAATAAAGACAGATAGAGGTTAGCAAATATATTTATCTAAAATAGTAAATATAATTTTTCACTTTTCATAAAATAAAAACAGTGATTTTATTTTGGCGTCATGACATAACGAAAACTATGTTTACTTAGACGAGTTAAGATCACATCACGCGTTAAAGAGATCAAAGAAAAAGGTACCGTGGTCCGTGAGGCACCATACTCGCCTGACAGACTAATTAGGAATGAAGCAGTGTGCCTACACTTCAGTATACAATGATATCTATCAAAGTGGTTGATCACGTTTTAACGCAATTATGTTATAACTACAATCGTATGGTAAGTATATCGGATATATGGAATTTGAATTTACATAAGTATATCAGATTAAAGTATAAATCCAGAGTACTATTTATATTGAAATTACCACTAGATTGAAAGGTTAATTAATTATATTTGTTTTATATACCAGGCCTTTTTTGTTCCCCTCCCCATTTCTTGCCACTGTGTTTTGAGGGAAAAATAGAATTGAATTATTATTTTATTGTTTAAAACATAATATCTTTGGAAATAAAATGTGAACTTATATTTAGGTGAGTAACAATAAGTATAAATAAGTAACTCCGTGCCCCCACAAAGAAGCCCTTTATATAAAGATCCTTACTAATATTATAAATGCGAAAGTAACTGTCTGTCTGCCTGTCGAGCTTTCACGCCAAAACTACTGAATCGATATAAACGAAATTTGGTATACAAATACAAGTAGTCTAGAGCCTGAGTTGACAGGCGAAGCGGTGATTGTGTTTTCGCCAGATATAGGTACACAAAGGCTTAAATTAATTGTTTGTTTTGATATTTTGATTACAAAATAAGTACCGTTTCTCTGCTATTTATAACACTAATAACAATTACTATACAACTAAACTATTTATAATTTCTAAAAAGTTATGAAAACTGTAGGTAACTAACGACTAGGTAATTATTACAACTACTAGCGATAGAGAGATAGAGACGGGAGGAGGCTAGAACAGAGTTGAGACAAGGACCGCTGTATTGAACTACTTACAATTTAATACAAAATTTATTCGTCTCGTGACTGATTGTCAATTATTTTTTGAAGTCGTTACAACCATAGCGAACGTCACACATAAATTCCTGCGGGAGCACAAAGGAGCGAGATAAATTATTATTATTAGTTTGACACGATAAGTTTAGTTTATATGCGACAATGTGGCGAAACAATAATGACCCCTTATAATTGACAAGCGGTAGTACAAAGAAACGATAAAGTTGCAATGAAACAAAGCTTCTACCTTTGCATTATAAAGATGAATAACGCGACTGCTATGGCAGATAACAATATGTGAGATCAACAAGCTTCAATTATGTTAATAAAATTTTTTTCTGTTAGTGTATTTATACCTAAAGGTCAAAATGACAAATGCTCACAAATATATCAGTCAAATATGATCTGTATCCTGCACCAAACAATCATGTTATGCTCGGCTGGTACAAATCAATCTGCACCTACTAAAGATATTTGTGTACTATACTTGAATAAGTAAGTCGCCACCATCGATGTATAACAAGTAAGTATACGAATGTCGCCTATTTTGCTTGATGTTAAATTTTTCAAATGTCATAAATCTATAATAACAAAGAACTACATTATTTTGATGTGACAAGAATTCTTTTGATCTGATCCAACAAGAAATTACATCGCGTTGCATATGTATGAACAAACTCACAAAATACTGGACCAGGGGCCCTAGACAAAGTGCTATTTTAAAAACGATAACGAAGTTCGATAGAATAAATGTATGGGAAGTATCACGTGTTTAGCGACGGCATATGTCAATCTTAGGGAGAAATACTTCACTTATAATTCAGTAATTTTCGACGAAAAATTTGCAAAACTTCGGAAAAACTCCAACCAAGCTGAAAATTTATATACACGTACCTTTTGGCTCCCAAAATAACCTCTGAAAAGTCCCACGAGCCCAGGGGTGGGTATAACTTTTGAAAGCCAAAAAACGGTGAAAAAAATTACATTTTTTCGGGTTTTTGCCTATATCTTCGTTCCTGTGGATCTTACCGCTATGAGGTATACGTATGAAAAAGAAAGAATGGAAAGTCCAGCCACTATTGACGTTGCTTATGTCAATAGACAAAGAAAACCACGTACCATCAAGTGGACTGTATGCCTGCCTGTCCATCTTTACATTAAAATATTATTATAATAAAATATATGCCGGTACTAACTGGCATTTAATGTTATAATACTAAACGAGGAATTCTTGTATGTCGCGACGATCTCGCAAACGGCTCTAACGATTTTTAAGAAAATTTAGGGTTAGGGGTTTTTTAGGTCTAGAATCTTATCTTCGAGAAAATTCGTTTTAGCTAGTTTTTTTTAAATGGGACGCTTGTTACAGCTAACGCCGAGCAAGCGACCTTAATACTTTTTACACTTATAACATATAACTACTCGATAACAGATGGCGTTTGGAACGAATACCACGAAATTGATCTGTCAGGGTCTTATATTTGAGGAAATTCGTTTTAGGTAGTTTTTTTTTAATGGAACGGTTACAAAAGTAATACCGCTTGCTCGTTTTATAATATTTTCAATTATTAATTCAAGTATTCTTGAATTTTTTTCTATAATGTTTCAGTCTTTTTTTCTTACATGCAAAAAATTTTAAACCCTCATTGGCCCGAGCGAAGCTCGGTCGCTCATGCTAGTATCATTTATGTACTTAGTGCATTGAGATAACGTAGTGTCTTCGTGTCATTCATAGCAAAAGCCTAAAAGGGCTACTGCGCTGACAAGTTGCACTCGAATTTCGCGCACTTTACTTGCAAATACATAATTCTGTTACATATATTGACTGTTCTCATTTAGATCTAGGCATGAAACTGTTAAGGCCTAATAAGTATGAAAAAAATAAACAAAAAAATATCAGTCGTCATTATCACTTTAATGATCGGTTTTATTTACAAAAAAACTTCGGTGGACATTGTTAACAGGTAACTTAAAATGAAAGCGTGACGCTTCGAAAATACATCTCTCAAATATGTCGAACCAACAATAATGCCTTTTAAATAAACATTTACACGAAAACATATTTTTTTTATCAATATCGAAACGAACATCTCAGTTTTTTAGCTATTAGATGAAAAGAACAATAATACAGCACAAACCCAAAATTTATTTTGTTTTATGTCCGTATACAATATTTAAAAATATATTTATATCTTTTGATATAATTTAACGTAAAATTTTAGTTTGGTTGGGAAGACCATTTTCGTTGTTTCAAATCGATAAAAAATCGATCGATTTCAGAATGTATTTCTGTTTTAAAATCAACTCTCTTATGGGACTCATTTTGAAACAAACTAACAGACAACATATTTCGTATAAATGTGTATGTAAAAGGCTTTTTCACACAACTTAATTACAAAATACTTTGAGCCAATACTGAGTGTAACACAAAATGTGCTATTGTTGAGCTATTATATTACCTTTTTTGGGATTTTAGAATAAAAGCGAGTGCAAGCTGTGGACTTTTTTTTTGTGTCTTTTTAAACAAATCTGTGGAATATATTTGCAAATCATACAAATATGTTGTTACTCTTTAGTTTTTATAAAATCAATGAACTAAAACGATGGTCACTTTCACTTTCACTTTCAATAAAAGATTATTCATTCGAAACGGTTATTTGTTTTATAGATTCGATAAATTATCTCACGAATCTCACACACCCCTACATTCATTTTTTTTATTTAGAGGCTTTTCCCTGTAGGATACGGTAAACAATCGCGTGTTTTTGCGTGTAAAAAATTTCACATCGACAAATATTTCGAGTAAAATATATCCTTAAAAACATATCTAATAAACTTTTGGTATTCACATAAAGCTATAACAACTTCAACGTTACACGATAACTCCTAAAAACAATCCCTAACACGAAAGTACCATTGATTTTATATTTACTCTTAAACAACATAAACCTTAATTCATGCTAACATTATTTATTTATTTATTTATAAGCACATTATTACATAAAATATAAATTCATAATAAAATACGATTTGTTTTTATAAAATAAATCGATTAATAATACCTTTTACATGGGCGGCAATGTTGCAGAAATACTATTGTGAAAATAATAAAAATATTATATCCTTTATAAGCCAAGAAATATTTATTAACGCATTCATCGAAATACTACAATGGAATTTGCGTCACAAATGTCAAAGCGGCACATAAAAAGAACGCCTTTGACAGAATCATGGCGGACTCTTGCCTTCACGCGTCAATGGCGAAAGGTAGTAACGATCAACTTCTACTATTTCATTTTAAACTCTAATGGGTTGACGTAAAGTCACATTTTCTTTAAATTACGTACTTACTATTATGTTTGTTTTTTTTTAAATGACAGTTCATGCTCTACGCATATTATTATGTCACTTTTAAATGTTCCATAAAATTCGTAGTGTTTTGTATTGCACGCGGATTCCATGTTGTAGTAGTTTGATGATCGCATTCAATAAATTCATAAAAAATAAACAATTAATGTCATAATTTCTACAAAATGTAATTTATATGACACTATTACTGAATTCAAAGTTTTTCTGCAACATTGCGAATTTAATACATTTTATAACTTCATGTTTTCTATCATGTTACATTCATCACAATATTCATTCCTACGTCTAAATTATTTAAAACAATATTTGATAGAAAGAAAAATATCTATCGGGAAATACATATTTTATACAATAATTAATACACAGTGTACCTGAAACTTCATAAATCGTTGTCAAACCAAAATATGGTTGATATACATATATGCACTTTTTTTGAAATTCCAACTTTTAACCTTGCATAAAAAACCTAATAAAATATGCAAAGTGCAGCAACTTATTTATTTATTTATTTTATTTAATAAAGTACACAAACAGATTGCAATTAAATGAAAACCATAAAATACATACGTATAAAAATTAAAACTTGAATCTATTGTGTGCAAAATTTACTATAATTATAGTCAAAATAATAAATATACTATTAATTTTTCATGTTTATAAGACAAATAATTTTAAAGATGTTCAGCTCTAAATTTCAAATAAAATACTTTTTTTTAAGTAAACCTTCATGTGCAATTTAATTTTTTAGAATAATTTTTTTTAGGGAACATTTTTTTTGCGCATAGCAGATTTTGGTTTCACATCTACCCACTCAATTAATTATTATCATTATATGATAATAATTATTACTTGTAGTATAAAGTTGGAAGTTAAGAAATGAATTATCTTTTTTATTTAATCTTTAACTAGCGACCCGTCCCCGGCTTCGCCTGTGATGCATTTTTTTATATACACAAACCTTCCCCGTATATCCCTCTTTCTATAATTATGTGGAAAACCTAATTTAAATCAGATGAGCATTTTTGGAGTCCATAGAGGACAAATATATTTACATTGATTTTTATTTATATATATATATAATTTTCACTGATATTTTACAATTTCAGATACATTGTATAAAGATGCATATATTGTATATGTACATACAATTAATACACAGTGTATAGTGTATATATACCAACTGGCAAGTATATATTGTAAAGCGAAATGTAATTTCGGTACAGATGCACAGAAAATTGACTCGCGTTGCACTAAAGTATTAGATATATTATTTAAAATCGCTACCTTATTAATTAGGTTATTTACACAAAATTGTTCTTAGGCATGGCACATAATATAGCTGGAAATCGCATTAAACGGTACACATATTTTATATGTTATATTCAAAAAACTTTCGTGAGCTTACACGAATTTATATACAAAATTAAAAAATACTGGAAAGCGTATGAAAATTTGAAGCTTTTCAGTGGACAAAATGCTATTAAGCACCTTAAGTTTTAAGAGACAAGGTCTATTTCAAAATGGCTTTGTGTTTTATAGTTCTATTTGGGGACTAAAGATAGAGTATTAAAATTATTTATCGAGTAAGTAAAGACCTGAAACTCTTTTACTTTATTTCAGTAATCGAGTTCAAAAATCTTACTTTATTTCATGAAATACCTATATAATAAGATGTTTGTCGCGTCTAATTAACCAGTTTTGGTAATAAGCAAGAAAAAACTATTTCTTTTAGTTAGACCATAGATGTATTGAAAAAAGAAATATAAGGAATTTTATATATTAGTATTTTTTTTTTCCTATCTATTATATTTCGTGTATATTTACAACAGTGCACTGTTCGTTAAAGTCCTACAAATATTGTACACGAGTTTTATGCATGCATAAAAAGTAGCTTCTCAATGAAAATATTCATATAAATTAAAAAAATAATAATAATTTTAGGCATATTATTAAGACCAAAATATAGAATTATTGTCCATTTTTGACATGCAAATTAAAAATTGTCTGTGTCAACTTCAGTTATTTTCTTTTTAATGGAAACAACACGTAGATAGATAGATAGACATACACCAATTTTGCTAATCTTTCGGTCGAAAGTTTTTAATCGAATAGTAAGTGTCAGTGAATAAAGTAAAACTTTCGATCAAAAAGGAATTCTTTTTTGTCTTATTTTGTCATTTGTCACGTTTAGGATGATGAACTAAAATATATTAAAATAAAATAAGTCCTTTCATTATAATTTATCTTGACGTGAATACGTCTTTGAATTTGCTTCCATTGTGGGAGGAAATTAAGAAAAAATATAACTAAATCGGGGTAGCAACATTTACATCAAAAATTTAATTACAGCACTCGATAGCTAAAGGATCAAAGATTTTTTTGATCAAGATTTGAAATATGATATATCCAGGGCGTCCCAAAACTATGCGACATGAAAAGAAAGTACCTTAAATATCGTAGATAAGATATTTTGCTGAAAGAAGACTGTTATTTTTAAAAGTTAGTAATACTGCATTCAAAAATTTTCTAAAAATTACGTCGTCGTCGGTAATAAATAAATATTCTTTTTACGTTATTTCTTTCTTATGTTACTTAAGAAGAATTTCTATTTTTTGTCCATTCTTTCGATTGGCATCATAAAAATACGGGTGATTTTTTTTTTCACATTTAAGTCGGTTCGATTCCCAGACGAAGCAAGTAATTTTTAGAAAATCTTTGAATGCAGTATTATTAACTTTTAAAAATAACATAGTCTTGTTTCAGCAAAATATCTTATGACCTTGTTCAGATGAGGCGAATTATGCGCGAGACTATTCTTGATTGCGTTCACAAAACGCGAAACAGGCGCGAGTGATATGGGCCGGCTTCTAATAAAATAATGTAGTCTGGACGTGTCCTCGCCCTTGCGTTCGCGCGATTACTGAACGCAACAAGGAGCTCAGAGTATCTCGACTCGAGGTGCGCGAGAGCAACGCGCGAGTCAATATTCCGGCGAATGACATGCGTATCACGCGCGAAGAATTTCCCTCGCGCGTATCATGTGAACGCGATAATTTTTCGCCGTGTATCTCGCTTACGCGCGAGTTAATACGCGCGTATGTCCTCGCGCGTAATTCGCCTCATATGAACAAGCTCTTTAAGGTACTTTTTCCCTTCATGTCTCATAGTCTTGGGACGCCCTGTATAATACGCTTAAAGAAAATATTACTAGTAACGGTGTCCATCATGAGACACAGCCACACCCCATTTTTTATTAGTGACACTTTCTATTAGATTACTCTAGAGAGTCTAGACACACGAACCGACATAAGCAATGCAATTTTTATTATATTATATATAGTATTTTATGGCACATTGTAAACAAAATATGTTGAGTTTTCAATAATATTATTAGTGCAATTTATACGATTTATTGCTCGCAGTCAATTTGAGATGATAACTTCTTAGAGTAAGTACCTCTTTGTAACATTATAATACAATTAAACAGACTTAATTACTTACACGGTTGTACTATTTCACACGCTTCGGGTTTTATTCGCTATAATTACATGTTTTTTTTTTTAATTGAACAGTTTAAAATTTCAAAAAATCTTTGGTATGTCATCCAAATCATGAGATCACTTAAAAATACTAATTATTCTATTTGGAATAAGTTAACGATTTCTTGAAGTTTTAAACAGTTCAAAATTATCAACAACTCTAGCTTCTACTTGTGAAGAATTTATACATGATTTTTAAAATAAAAATACCCAATTTATAT
The DNA here is from genome assembly GCA_945859745.1 of Synanthedon formicaeformis. NCBI lineage: Eukaryota > Metazoa > Arthropoda > Insecta > Lepidoptera > Sesiidae > Synanthedon > Synanthedon formicaeformis. The sequence continues at coordinate 3,506,992 of OX243963.1, forward strand.
ACTGTTTGTTTAGTGGAGGTTTAAAATTTTCTATAGTACATATTGGACGCCATGGTCAATGGATTTCTCAGTTATATAGAGGATGGACCACAGGCTTATAAACAATAAAACACGAAAAGCGACAGATTTTAGTTCCATTATGCTATCATTAAAATGAATATTCATTTTTTTTTAAGGTTAATGTTAACATAAAGAAAATAATATAAGAATTTATTCTCTGTGTTTATCGTGTTCCTTCTGCTACAATAGGAGTCGGTGCAAGTCGGAGGACGGCACGACAAAGTATTTTGCCTAAGTCTGTGGTCCGAGTGAATACGCTGGGAAGACAGCTTAGAGAACGCTCTCCCTCTGAGTGCGTTCGTCGGAAGCGGGGGAGGTGGTGGAGGTGGGGGAAGTGGGCGAGGGGGGGTCGGAGGGAGAAGCCGCCGTCCTGGTGATGGCGGGGGCCCTTGGCGCCAACGTTGCTCCCATAGTGATCGGAGTGTCGTCCGGGTCCTCCTCGTCTCCCTCCTCCAGGTCTTCGTCGATGGGAGTCAGAATGTCCACGGGTTGGATCAACTCCTCTTGCTTCCTGAAACGGTCCACAACACAACACATTTCAAGTAAAGAAATCGTAAATAGTAATTACGTATATTAACGTTCATAGTAAGTATTGATAGTTAGTGATACCTGCGGAAGAGCGGCGCGGCGAAGGAGGTGAGAGTGGAGACGAGGAAGAAGGAGGCCGCCATGTAGAAGGAGGCGTCGTAGTTGTGCGTGGCGTCGTACACGGCGCCCGCCAGCGGGGAGCCCACAATGGCCGCCGCCCCGCGGAACAGGATCAGCAGACCGAACGCGTTCGTCAGACGGTCCAGCCCCAGCAGGTCCACCAGGATTATCGACGTTAGAGAGATGTAGCCCGCTGCAACGCACAATGCGCACACCGTTACTACCACTTCTACGACTCATACGTCCACTGCAGGACACAGCCCTTGTTAGACAGCCTCTACCGTGTGTTCTCATTGCCACTTCAACTTACTGAGGCCTCGGCTTATGTCGGTAAATTTCGTTCGTCTACTGATCTCCTAATTCCAGATTCTACCTCGCAGTGTAACTCCGAGTACAGGCTACTCTGTAGCTCATTGAGCGACGTGGAGCTTTCTTACAAAACCCATAGTTAAGAGACTCGTTTCAGCGCGAGTCACTTGGGTGTGATGGCACTGGCAAATGACAAGGTATTTTGGACGAGAAGATGTCATACTTACATATGGCGATTCCGAAGGCTATGGAGACGGCTACGTACGCCGCGTACGAGTAGCAGAACGGGGTCACCGCTACAGATATCTGAAACAATCAACATTTAACACAAGCTATAATTAAAAAATATAAATTAACCTCCAACTTTCTATGATCTTCAAACGCCTGAATAGCTGAAAACGATAGCTTTAAAAAAAATTTGGATCAAAATTGGTCCATCCGTATGGAAGCTACGATTCCACAGACATACACACAGTGGTTAAAAAACACAATTTCTGGCTTGTTACACCCTGCATAGTATTATAGGAATAAGATAATTTCAATCTACTCATCAGAACTGACCGTTGCAATGACGAGACAGATGTTGTTGAGCAGGAGAGAATCCATCCAGGGGAAGTCAGCCACCCACCCGCACGCTATACGCCCGAACGTGTTCGTGATGCCGATGATCGAGAGAAGGAACGACGCTTGCGACGCCTCCACGCCCTGCACATACACCCTTTTCTAACTCTCTTTTCTATTCTGAAACCTTCATAGTGCAACAATCTTATTCAGCTTCATTCGCGTTTCGCTTGACGATTTTGGTTGTACTTATAACAGTTCCGCTTACTTTTACTTTTATTATAATGATATAAATAAAAATGCAATTGATACAATTACCTATATAATATTAAAATATTTATATTGTCTTGAGTACATATTTACAAAACCGTTATATTTATTTTCTTTATAAATAAAAATGAATTCCTAAATGTGTTGCGAAGCGCAAAACTAGAGAACGGCTGGACCGATTTTAATTCTGTCTTCACTCATGGATAGAGAGATAATCAGGGAAGGTTTTTACGTAAAAAAATGCACCCCGGGCGAAGCCGGAAGCGGGTCGCTAGTATTATAATAAAAATACGCGGCTGACAGAAGCGGAACTGTACAAGTGCAACCAAATTCTGAATAAGCGTAGTTAGTACTCCCTAAAGGTGTAAGTGAACTTTACGTTAAGTGTGGCGGCGTCGACGAGGTAGACGAAGGGCACGTAGAGTCCCGCCATGCCGAACACGTTGGACACGCCGATGAGCATGAAGGCGGGGTCGCGTAGCAGCGATACGTCCAACATCGACGCCAGAGCCGATTTGAACGAGTTCGGCAGCGCTAGGCACGGGCACAGGTCGTATTGCTCCTCGTGGCGTTCCAAGTCTCCTGTGTGGCGACTGTGCGGTAGACTAAGCACGGAATTACGGTAGCCCTGTAGTGACTTCTGACTCTGGTACTGTGGTAGGTTCAGCACGGAGCCCGAGTAGAAGATGTCCTTGCGAGACATAGGTCGAACCATGCGCGACGCTTCCCGCGCCGGCCCCGACACAGACATCTTCGACGTCATCATGCTCTCCGCATCGCCCTAATATCAAACATGTTACACAATTATTAAGGTGGTCTATCACGGCATGTTCCTTTTTTGCAGTATTCTAGAGAATAAATAAGAAATAAGAGTTAAGGCGTTCAGTGCCGTCAAATGTGTGCTTTCTTAAGTCTACGTCACGACTTCTCGTTTGTGGCTAGGGCTAGACCAAAAGGCTTGAAAAAATATATAATAATATGAATTATCAAAGCTTAGACATTTGGTACATTTAAAAAAAATAAACCAGTGTTTTTTTTTAATAAAATAAACCAGAACGCGGACTAAGTCGCGGGCACCAGCTAGTTACATATAAAATGAGAACATATCAGTTAAATGGGTACAATAATATTAACAACTTACGTCTCTGTATTGACTGGTCATGGAAGTTTTGGACGACGCTTTAATTGCAGCTAAGGACGGCTTGAATCTGTAACGTGATAAAAACCGTATAACAACAAAATGACAAAAAATAACAAACTAATGATGAATGATAAATTAAAATAAACCACAATTGCCACACACGCTACTTGCATTCAAAACCAAAAACTCAACGGAATGTACGAACGATAAAGAAAGAAGCAGAAACTAAAAACATAATTACTGATTACTTTAAATCTTACATTACATGAAATTTGGTACGAAATAATATCTCAAACAACTTTATAAAAGAAAATCAACCTTTCAGGGTGTTGTTATTGCTGGCTACTTTTAATAATTAAATTGAATAGTTTATATCCAATGAGTTCAAACGGCAAAAGCATAATTATAGTGAATAATAATAATAATAATAATTCATTTATTTGCCAAACATAGGTTACAATAATTACATTAACAATAATGTTCCCCTACATTCCACCCTATAAGGGCATGCAAATATTTAAAAACACCATGTAAAGTTAATTTAATTTATATGATATTAAGCCACCTCTTCAAAATCTGTGATCCATGAATTCCCTGACGTCATAGAAGCCATGTGAAGTAAGCCATGCGTATAATTTTCTCTTAAACTGCATTAAAGGCAAAGTTTTCATGTTAGGAGGAATCTTATTAAATAGTTTGATGCTCATATACATACAACTTTTTCTAATTTTAGCTAACTTGACTGTCTCGTTCACTATTAGTCTATCCGGATACCTGCCATTAGATGAATCCTTAATAAATAAATAATTATGTTTCTTAACAAATATACACATTTCATAAATGTACAATTCAGGCAATGTCAGTAATTTAAGTTCCTTGAATAAAGGCTTACACGAATCTCTCTGTGTCTTGAAAGTCATGGCTCTCAGGCATTTTTTTTGTGCAACAAAGGCTCTCCGTAGGTGACTACTGTTGCCCCAAAAAATCAAACCATAGCGTAGAACCGAAACTATGTAAGCATGGTAAGTAGTAATAGCCGTCTCCAGGTTTGTAATTTTTCTTAGGCATTTTATGGCATACACAAATTTATTTACTCTTTCACAGACATAATCGATATGAGATTTCCAGTTAAGTTCTTTGTCTATTATTACACCCAAAAATTTAGCTTCATGTACTTCCTTTATTTTAGTGTTTTCATATTTAATGTCAAGCTTTGTAGTTTTATAATTGTCAAATCTAATGTAATTCGTTTTTGTCAAATTGATTTTCAATTTATTTTGGTCAAGCCATTCTATAGTAGATTTAATTGTTTTATTGATGTCACACTCATGATTGAAATCATTATTCTTAATGTCAGTACTTACAATAATAGATATGTCATCAGCGAAAAAAATACTTTTAAAATTAGTTATATTAGGTATGTCATTAACATAAATTAAAAACAATAATGGCCCGAGGATACTTCCCTGTGGCACATCAATTTTATTTACTTTGTGTTCAGAAAAGTAGGAAACAAGTTCTTTATTTCTATTGAGTCTTTTTAGTTCAACTTGTTGTTTACGGTTAGTCAAATATGATGTTAGCCAACTGAGAGGAATTCCTCGTATACCTATTCTCTCCAGTTTGTTAAGCAGGATTTCGTGATTTACGAAATCAAATGCCTTACTAAGATCAAAAAATAGAACTGTAGTTCTATTTTTATTATTTATGCTACTTAATACTGACTTCACTAGTGTATAAATAGATAAGGTTGTAGATTTATTGCTTTGAAATCCAAACTGTTCTGGGACAATTATATCATTTTTATTGCAATATTCCGTTAGGCGCTTTGTCATACATTTCTCAAAAAAGCATATGATATAGCTTGTGAGATATAGCACCAATTAATTCCTCACGAATTCACAATTCCGGAAATTTTGTATACAATCCAAAAATATTGCGAGGAATGTCAGCGAATGATATTGCTTGGAAGTTAAGGACCGAAAGGAATATAGTTAAACAAACCTGTTAGTGAGTGATATTGCTAGCGAGTTCAAAATCCCATAAATGAAGATAGATATTTTTAGTAAGCAATACTGTGGATTCATATGCGAGTGATTAGTTGGTGAATATTTTTGGTGATATTCTAAGTGAGTACTAACGTTTTAGTGGCACAGGTGTTGGGGTCTAACCTGTCGCCGGTGCTGTGCTTGCGCTGGCGGTCGAAGAAGGGCACGGAGCCGTTCTTGGGCAGGCCCGGGGCGGTCACCGAGAAGGCCGGCGACGACACGTTGCGGGACATCGGGCCCGACGGCGGACGCAGTGCCGACCCGTTCTCGTTCTAAACTCATCAACGGTTGACAAAGTGTTAACAGTATCCGATATGAGATACCGTTTCTACGGTTCGTAACTTGAGTTTTGAGGCTTTTATTTAAAAAAGCAGCTGACTTGTTGGTACAATACGGTGCGTTAGTTATATAAATCAAAGGAAAAGATAGCAACGGGCCATATTGAGACGTCATATTGGTAACAATTTATGTCGCGACTTATCTTTGCAACCAAGGAATACATAAATAAATTATTGCATAGATTTAGTAGTCCTTCAATACCTTTATCTCTCCGTTAGTGTCATCGACTACTTTCGCTTCCGTAATGGTGGGCAACGCAGGCGCTGTGGGCACTCCGGGCATGTTGGGCACAGTGGGCACACGAGCCAACGCCTCCAGGTTCAGGGAGGAGTGAACGCCCGGATCTATGTTGAGTGGTGCCTGGAATAGTTAACAAACATCATTCCTTTATAGTCTAGGGCTACATTTACACACTACATAAGTATATCCAACGTGTTGCATTGTGTCATTGCGCATAGTTGTCTCAACCTCTATTTAAACCTTAATAATTGTAAGTTGAAAAAAGTTTTCTCCAAAGATGTTTATGAAAAACTATTGTGAATAGAGGAAAATAAGGTGCAAAATACAAAAAATGTATAATAACAGAATCCAAATTATTGGCACTGTACCAATAAATTAGAATCAGGTTTTATTGTCAAACCAATTATTGGCATAGCAATAAATTAAAAACTAACAGTCAAAACTACAAAATGCCAACAAAAATACGTAGCTTCAACTATACAAAACTATAAAAATATATAATCATGGAAAATCATAATAATTACTTATCATATAAACAATTGAAACAGGAAGCACTTACCTTAACAAAATCTTAAGAAACTCTCCGCGAAACAGAAAAGTCGTTGCGATTCAAATAAAGTTTGAAAGTTTGACAATGTTTAAATCATCTGACTGTTTAGAGTTAGCAATTCATAAACATCCTAAGATTTATTTATCTTTTGTCGGAACACAGTTTATGGAATAGTTTTCTTATTTTTAGGGAAAAGTTTAGCGTGCCAATAAATTGGAGGGGTGCCAACATTAGGTCATCTTACCTACATACAAACAGAATGATATTTTGCCCGCAGAGAAAACCAAAATTTGCTTTGCGAACCATATTAAATTATATCGCAATATTGGAAGTTATGTGAAACTTAAGATTAAGGTAAGGGATAAAAGTAATTAGTAAATTAAGGGATTAGGAAGATATAGGCAATCTGTATTTCAACCCTATGAAGCACTTGTTCTGTAAGGACGCGATACAATTTTATTGCATGCTCAATAGAATGTTATTTTAAACTAAAAATTTAATAAAAGCGTAATATTATTTACGAGGCGGAGCCGCTGCTTATAATTATTAAATACCAACATTATAAAAAGTGTTTCGTCCTTCACATCAATGTCAATGCCTTGGACTTCAATGTCACAGGCAGCGTATTCCATTTTAAATTATTTATATTAATAAAACACAATACAGTATCTTCTTACAAATATTATTTATGCGAAAGTTTCTGAGAATGGATGTACATAGTTAGGTTCCCGAAGGATCGTCTAAAATATAAAAAATTGTGCGCCACTGTCGTCAAAGCGATTGAGATGTCGGGCGTTATAATACTTTTAAATTTTATTTTTCAACGCGAAGTTACCTTGAAACGACAAATATTAACTCAAGGTGGGTTAAGCTGGCTTTGATATTCTTTACTAACCTACCGAAACACAACATGGTGTTATTTAATTCGGATTACTATGGCCAAACGAGTTGTTTCCAAATGGGGAACGCACTGAGCCCTGCTACTTCATACCTTTTAGGATAAATAGTAGGTAAATAAAGATCCTAACTAATACTATAAATGCGGAAGAGAGTTTGTTTATTTGTCTATTACGCTTTCACGCCTTAACCACTCAACTGATCATCATGAAATTTTGCATAGGTACACTTTGTCAGGGATACAGAAAAGGCCATAGGATATCCTTCAGGCTGTAAAAAGCCTGCGAAAAGTAAATTAAAATTAAAAATTCAACGCCTGACAAAAATATATGTGAGCAATAAAGATCCAACAAATGTTTTAAGGCCTAAGAAAAAGGAGCGCGGGCAAAACTATTATTATATATATATCTTGTAGTTTTCTATCACTCTGGCTCTGTATTTAGTATCATATACATATTAGGCTCATTTATGATCGCAGTATTATTTTACCTTCAATCTCTTCTCCATGGTGCCGTCTGGTAATTGAACTACGAAGTACGACCCTCCGATTGATCCGCGCTCCATTTGCAGTCTTTTTTCTTCAGCCATACGCTGCAACAGCGGCTTTTCCCCTGACGTCTGAAATTAACATCAATTTCTCATTAGATGATACTGTTAAGTAACTAATTAATCATTCTCTACGAAACAAAAATCTTACCTTAGGGTACACGAGAGGCCTCATTAAAGCACCGAATACAGCACAGTTCAATATTAAACCGGCCAATAACAGATTCGCATTCTGCCACGAGCCAAATTCCCTTAATAATATAGTGGCCAGTGGCGCAAAGCTAAATGTTCCCACGCCCGAGCCACACACTGCGATTCCCGTGGCGAGGGAGCGACGGGTCTCGAAGTAGTACCCCACAGCGACTACCGAAGGTAGATAAATCATGCCGAAGCCAATACCTGGAATTAAACGTTGCGCTATCAGAAACGATTATATTGGACTAAAACTCCTCAGTAAAGCTCAAAAATTACTGCATTACATTTTTATTTTAACACCTGTCTGACAATCTTAACATAAAAAGATCATGACGAACTCAGTGCAAAAGGATGTACATAATATAAGAGCCTATGCGTGATTACACTAAAATGAAACTACGAACACACATGAGTAGTTTCAATAGCGGTGATTGCGTGAAACGAGATTCGTGTGTTTCGTCAAATTTAATGCCAATTTGGCAAGAGGCCAGATGACAGGGTACTTTGACCAATTTACAAGTAGAGAGGAATGTTCTATGAGTTTTCAATGTTACGTTATTAAGCGCCCAATTGACAACTACATCATTTTGTAAAATATAAAACATAGTTCCAACATAGGTAATAATTCCGATTAGTATAAATAAATGGTTAAAATTAGCGGATTGTCAAACAAAACTGCCGCAACGAAATTAGTGTGGCATCAAAATAATATATCTTTGCAAGCTGTGGTATGTGAATAAGTTAAGCCTGCATACGATTGTACATTCACATTATAGAACATAAATTGAACGACCAGAAACGAATTTTTGAGAACTAAGAAAAAAGTTCTCGAGCTTTTCGTTTAGCAACACACTTAGCGATTATTTTTTATTTATACTATTGATAGACCAGTGACCCGCTCACGGCTTCGCCCAGAGAGAAATGTTTATGTTTATACCCCTAAACAGAATCAAAATCGACTGATACTCTGTATTCTCGACATAACTTGAAGTAATTTTAAATCATGTTTATTATTCTGTATAATTTAAATACTTTGTGTACTAAATACCTTGTAATAGTAACATTTTTTTTTTTAATAATAAAAATACTTGATTAAAATAAATCATCTGATTTAATAAAACATGGCATTATGATGTGGAGTATCGCAGTGAGTCAATATTTTTGTTGGCGGCCCACAAAGCAGAGGAAGCACAAAGGAACAGATGGACTGTTGCGAACAGAGGTCATCGGCATTATTTCATTGTGATGCGTCACAATCCGTCCCATATTTTCTGTTTTTAAATTAGCAATTAACATACAATGTACATCAAAGTGGGTTTAAAACAAACAAAAAATAGGTGTTAATTTTTTCTTATACCAATGAATGAATAAATGGATCATTAATACTTGGCTTGTGTACGAATGTTCATCCGCGATTGGGCTCTAAATACGAAATATACTATACACAGAAAAAGGATGAGTGTTGATATACAAAAACAATAAATATCGCGCATCCAATGTGCTCATGTTCACAAGATAAATACCGCCCGTATGCAATTTTACTTCTGATGACTGTGACATTCCATTGTGCATAAACGTACTTATGTACTTTAGCTGAAAAATGTTCTATCTTTTTGTAAAGTACTAGACGGGATAGTGCTTTCGTTGGCTGTCTAGCGTCCTCCTAAGTATTTATCCCATAGAATTTTCCTCAGTTTCTTTCTGTCATTCTACGTTCCAATTTTGTTAATGAATCGAAAAAAAACTAGGAGTGTGCAATGAGGTCAGTACTACACTGCATTACCTCACGTCCTTTTTGTAAGACTTAAGAGGAAATTAATTAATAATGACTACTTATAGGCACATTGTTTCAATTTTGTACAGTTTCAATTCCTTGACCGAGGTATATGCATTCAATTAAATTTTTTAAACGATACGTTCCGCTCCAGAAACGATCACGCGACTCCACAGTGACCTACTTTTTTAAAATGATCTTCAATTTCGTTCAGAGCATTTCAGAAACAAAGGGAATGTTGAGAGATGGAGACAATATTCTTCATCAAAAAAACTTATTTTTTTTTATATTGTGGGACATCAGCAGTACCACATTTATGCTTTTGCATGCATTCGGATGTAGCCAAATGAAATACTTAATAGCTTGAATCGTATATTAACTGATATGTACAAAGCGAAAGTCCGGTTGAAAAACTATAGCACAATAATAATTACAAAATGTTGACAACCCCTTTTATACACAAATTTGACATGACAGTTTATTCGTTTTCATAATTTCGAATCTATTCTTGATTTTCCAAATCTTCTATGCCAGCATTAGTCGGAGAGGTTGTATATCTGTGGAGTATCGCCACATATTCCCCCTGGCCAGACCATGACTATGGTCGATAGTAGTCCGGAAATCTGATTCGACGACCACTGCGCGACCTCTTCTCCTCAGGCACGGCGTTAGGTACGACGACACGACTTGAAGACGGCTCATCGGTCAGCTCACATCTGTCTTCGTTGAGGTGCGTCGCTTCTCTCATCAGAAATGCCGGTTTCAGCCTGTCGACGGAGATGTTCTGAACCTTGCCGCGGACATCGACGGTAAAGAATTTAGGCTGCTTCTTCACTATCTTATAGGGTCCAGCGTACGGCGGTTCTAGAGAACTTCTGACATGGTCTTGACGAATGAAGACGTGTGTAGATGTATGCAGGTCTCGAGGTATGTAGAAGGGTGAATTGCTGTGCCATGTGGTAGGTTGTGGAGTCAGTTTCGCCATGTAGGAGCGAAGTCGGTTTGCGTACTCGGTGACATCTCTAACGTTGCAGTCGTTACTGGGTGAGAAGAACTGACCCGGTAGACGCAGGGGTTCACCGTAAACAAGTTCAGCTGGAGACGACTGTAGATCTTCTTTCCAGGAACTACGCATTCCCAGAAGTACTAAGGGCAAAGATTCAACCCAGCTGGATGTGTTGTGGCACATAATGGCAGACTTGAGTTGACGATGCATCCTCTCGACGATCCCGTTTGCTGCAGGATGGTAAGCAGTGATGCGAAAGTGGCGCGCACCAATCAAGGCAGTGAGGGCCTTGAAAAGACTGCTCTCGAACTGTCGACCACGGTCCGTAGTCACTCGAGCAGGACAACCGTATCTGGCTATCCAGCCAGAGACGAGGGCAGTTGCACAGGACTCTGCTGTTATCTCCTTCAGAGGAAACGCCTCAGGCCAACGAGTAAATCTGTCGATGACTGTAAGGCAATATCTGAAATCATAAGACAAAGGTAAGGGTCCTATGATGTCGAGGTGTATATGAGAGAACCTCGAGGAAGGAGTTTGGAAGCTGGAAAGAGGTGATTTAGTGTGACGGAAAATCTTGCTTTTCTGACACTGTAGGCACTCTCTTGTCCATTCTCTGCAGTCCTTTTTTATTCCTGGCCATACGAATCTCTGCGTGACCAGTCGCACAGTTGCAGATGCTCCGGGATGATGCAGACCATGGATCATGTCGAAAACTTGTCTACGTAGCTGAGGAGTGATATACGGTCGAGGAGTTTGAACAGAAGTATCACAGTAGACAGTTAAGTTAGTCTCTATACAATTCTTCTTCTGTAGTTTCAAGGCTGAACCGTTTAGCAGGAGGTCTTGCAGTTCAGGGTCTGATTCCTGATATCGTGCAAGTTTCTCGTAATCAATTGCAGTTGCAATCTCTTCCACTCGTGACAGTGCGTCAGCGACAATGTTTTCTTTCCCAGGCAAGTATCTAATGTCAGTTGTAAATTGTGAAATGAAGTCTAGGTATCTAAATTGACGTGGAGTACATGTGCTTTTGTTCGCGGAAAAAGCAAATGTCAACGGCTTGTGATCAGTGAACATGACGAACGTTCTTGCTTCCACCATGTATCGGAAGTACTTGACTGCTTCATAAATGGCTAATAATTCACGGTCGTAAGGACTATATTTCTTCTGTGAAGTAGAAAGTTTGCGTGAGAAAAAGGCTAAGGGTTTCCAGTCTTGATCAGATTTGCAACGTTGTTGGAGTACAGCACCTATAGCAGCGTCTGAAGCGTCCGTGATCAACGCTAATTCTGCAGACGGATCCGGATGGTTGAGAAGGGTAGCTTCTGACAACGAAACTTTACAGTCTTCGAATGCACGTATCAGTTCCGGAGTCATTTCGATATGCTGTGATCCTTTGACTTTGGGTCCGGCGAGCAAGGCATTGAGTGGAGCTTGAACTTGTGCAGCGTTGGGCACAAATCGGCGATAAAAGTTAAGCATTCCTAAAAAACGTCGAAGTTCCTTAACAGTTTTAGGAATGGCGTACTCCTGTATAGCCTGAACCTTGGTATTCAGAGGCTTAATACCAGCTGCCGATACAGAATATCCGAGGAAAGTCACTTCTGATAGACCAAATTTGCACTTGGCTGTGTTGATCAGAATGCCGTATTTTTTAAGTCTCTCGAATAATTCACGCAGGTGTTCCTTGTGCTTCTCTGGAGAAGATGAAAATACGATTATATCGTCAATGTACCCGTAACAGAATTCGAGACCACCCAAGACTTCGTCGATGAACCTCTGGAAAGTTTGTGCAGCATTCCGAAGTCCAAAAGTCATATACGGGAATTCGAACAATCCGAATGGTGTCGTGATTGCGGTCTTGGGTATATCCTCAGGATTGACAGGAATCTGATTGTACGCCTTCACAAGATCAAGTGTGGAGAAGACTGTAGCTCCAGCAAGCTCGTAGGTGAAGTCCTGTATATGTCGGATGGGATACCGGTCCGGAATTGTTCTTGAGTTCAGTGCTCTATAGTCACCACAAGGTCTCCAACCGTTGTCTTTCTTCTTGACCATATGCAGTGCTGAGGACCATTGACTTTCTGAACGTCTAGCAGTTCCACTTTCCAGCATGTCTTCAAATTCCTTCTTGGCTGCTTGGAATCGAACTGGATCGAGACGTCTTGGCTTGGAATAAACTGGAGGACCTTGCGTTGTACGGATGTGATGAAGAGTGTTGTGTTTTGTTGTAGACTGTAAGCCTGCTGGTCTAGTAATTTCTGGATAGTCACGTAAAATATCGTGAAACTCTGTTTCTCCCGAAACTACTTTCACCGAGGAAATGCCATCTGAACTTTTGGACAGTTGGGCGTTTGCAGTTAGCGACGTAATACTGTCGATCAGGCGCTGATGTCTACAGTCCACTAGTAATCCATAGTAGCTCAAACGTCAGCTATTATGAAGTTCCACACAAAATCTCGTCTCAACCCAAGATTTAAATGAAGCCGGATTGGTCCATATGTGTTTATCACCGTACCGTTAGCAGCTACCAACTCGTATGATGTTTTGGTACAGGGCGTCTTGACTGCTGCTCGCGGAAAAACACACAAGTCGGAACCAGTGTCCACCAGGAACTGCATTTTTGATGCGCGATCAGTTACATATAGACGGCCTGTAGTGGATGATGGGCAGTCGCTGGCCGCTACTTCCGACTGCCCTTCGAGTTTCCCGACCCGAAGTTACATGGATGTTTACATTTTCTGGCTTTGTCAGCAAATTTGTAGTGGTAATAACAGTATGGATGATTCGGTGGTGGCTGTCGTGAACGAGAGCGACTTCTTGAGCGAGTCCGACGTATATCTGCTTTCTGGCGGTAAGTGGTGCGACTATTTAGTTTGGCAGAAAGGACTGAAATCTGTTTCGCGAGCTCTGTGACTTGCGCTTCAAGATCATTTTGGACAGACGGTGTGGGCTTGGATGTACTTGCCACTTGTGGACATGGAGGGACAATCTCGTGAATCTTGTCAGCTAGTTCTGCGATTTTCTCCAGGGTCAAATCGGACTGCGATGCTACAACCGTCTGAATATTGGTCGGTAATCGGCTAGACCAAATAGTGGAAAGGAAATCTTTCGGGACCGACGGACCAGCTAAATCTTGTAGATGACGCAGGAATTGTGATGGCTTACGATCTCCAAGCTCTTCATGCATCAACAACTGCTTTACTCTTTTTTCTTGAGATGCTGAAAGGCGCTTAATAAGCTCAGTCTTTAGCCTTAAATATTTATCGGTCTCCGGCGGGTTAATTATAATATCCTTCACTTCAGCAACGTAGCGATGCTCCAGTTGTCCGACAACATAACTGAATTTTGTCTCGTCCGTAGTTATTCTGGAGAGCAAGAACTGGCTTTCAATTTGGGCAAACCATAGTGCAGGTTCTTCTGGCCAAAATGGAGGTACTCTGGCGTTAATCCTGACGATTTCTTGCCTATCATCGTCTGCTGAGGCCATCCTTAAATTATGCTGAAAAAACGCTCCGCTTATAGTGGCACCATATACCAAGTTTCTTCTTTCCGAATGAATCTTGCGGTTTCTATTAACTCACAACTATTCTGTGAGACGACGGCGGTCAATATGTGACATGGTTGTATCTGCGCGTCGTCGGATAGTATTTGCATGATTGTATTTGCGTGTTCAAATCACGTCGGGGTCACCAATATGTGGGACATCAGCAGTACCACATTTATGCTTTTGCATGCATTCGGATGTAGCCAAATGAAATACTTAATAGCTTGAATCGTATATTAACTGATATGTACAAAGCGAAAGTCCGGTTGAAAAACTATAGCACAATAATAATTACAAAATGTTGACAACCCCTTTTATACACAAATTTGACATGACAGTTTATTCGTTTTCATAATTTCGAATCTATTCTTGATTTTCCAAATCTTCTATGCCAGCATTAGTCGGAGAGGTTGTATATCTGTGGAGTATCGCCACAATATAATTATAAAAACTGTAGTGTAAAGGATATATAACCTATGTATTTTATAAATAATACATAATATAATATAAAATAAATTAAATATTTATTAGGTATCTGTGGAGGCGGAAGAAATCTTGTAACATCAGGGAATGGACCGGCATCTCCGTGTAGAACATAATGTTCCCTCTGGCCCAGGACAAACACAAGTTTTCAGAATTGACGGACAAACTCGAGTTTATATTAATTTAGTTTTAATTTAGGTCATGCCTGAGTTCGCCAAGAGTTCGCTCGATTTATGTTGTCTGAAGAACAAAGGGATTGGCAGCATATTTGTATTCACAAGTACATTAACTTGTGTTAAAATGAAAGCAGACGAAAGACGAACTAAACAAAAAAATCATTACTCATTCGGCATCATAACGAGCGTTTGGATCGTAACTAAATATTTGACATCATTACGAATTGTTCATTGTAAACAGTTCAATCGTTATAATTAATTGAAGTACATACCTACATAGTTATATGAAGCGAAAAGATTTCTTTATGCACCCCTGGAGTCTCCTCACGGGCGCAATTTAATAAAGAGCATTTGTAATCTAATGAGCAAATTAATTAAGGTTAAGCAAGCATAACCAGTAAAAAGTGTCTGAAAAATTTGACTACCTACTTTTTAACTCCTACTCTTCTACTACCTATATGGATTATGTATTCTATAGGAATATACAATATAAATCTCCCAGACGAAATTATCTATGATCATATAAAAACCTCATCGGAATCCCTTTATGCAGTTAAGACTACAGGTGGACAATTTGAATGATTCTGATAATGTTTGTTTTATCAAGGAATGTATGAACCTAAAAGCATTGATATCTATGTTTTCTATTATATCTATGATTAAATTCGATGGGCTAATGTTTTGTACTTTCTGCGTATTGAACTCATATTCTATGATTGTAGATCTATAGATCTTCTATAATCGTTTTTGTAAAAAAGGAGAAACTATACACTTCTGAATTCGAAAAGGTACAATGCGTTGCAGCGAAAGAGCGTAACAATCGACATGACATTGAGTTGATGATCTCACTTCTGGCAACCAACTGGGCTAGTCCTCGACAATTGTACTAATCGTATGTGCTAACAAATAAATGTTTCAAATACTGTACCTACGGGGAAGTCATTGCAATATTTCAGACTCTTGTTATTGTCATCATTTTAATAATAAATAGTAGGTTACGAATTGGGAATGACAGAGCAACAGTTTTGTTGCTCTTTCATCTAAGCGAAAAAAATCATTATTTTTACTTTATTTGTTTACCAAGTGGAACGCATAATAAGCAAGAAATTACCTATACATACTTAAGCAAATGACATACTTAATAAGATGGAGTTGACGTAAATAAAATATTTGTTAATTTATGCTTTAAATGTATGAAAAATTTTTAAAGAAAACTTCTCAGTATTTTAACATTTAGTACTCGTACTAACAAAATCTTAACTTGGTTATCTTCAGCATAGAATTTATATAAGTGATTTAATAGATTAAATTACAGATTAAAGGGACTCATCAGCGTTGTTGCGCTTCGGTGAGTGAGTAAGGCATGTCAGAGCCCATTTCTCTATCTCTTCTCAATAACATCAAGTAAACCGTCGGTCTGTCTGCTGACCTCAACATAAAAAAAAATTAAATTAGTTAATTATTCGTTTGACTGACTAATAAGTATTATTTTTTACATGGTTGCCTTTTGTCGTGAACCCCATTCGGCGCCGCAATGTCTACAGCTGCTGGCGCATTGCCAACACTTGCACGGGACACTACACGACCTTCGAAATATGCTTGAATCAACTAATACTCGTAACTAACAACTGTTCTCATACAGATTTCCTTGATTTACACCGTTCATTGTTTCAACAACACATTGTTGTTGTCGTTTCATTATCACAATATCTTCCGTTCATCTTGTAGATTGCTACTCTCAGTTCCAATTAAGAAGATGTTCTTAGTTTTCATATCCAGTCACAAATGCAACCAATGGAAAAACCATCGCATTGCATGTCGTAGAACCCTCTATTAACGTCGATCAGCATTAAAATTATTTACAAGTTTTTTAACTCTATTACAATCAAATACAAACCTTACAGGATGAGGTTAGAATGTGATTTAGTACTCATTGAACAATTTTCGAAATCGAAACCCTTCCGCATAAACCAGTAATATAAACACTCCTAATTTGCGTCATTGCGCGTTGGCAAATATCCAAACCGACTCAAGCCCGGTGAATTGCCATTGCCACCTCTAGTTACGAGTATGTCTGAACAAAGAACGAATTGAAACGCTTTTCATGTTGAACTGCACTTAATTTGATAAAGTGCAACATCGAATATTTAATGATTGGACAATAAAACTCAATCAGATTTGAATGATTAGTTTCATGGTGGGGTTTTCAGTCACGGAAAGAAGTAAACCTATTATTATAGCTTGTCGTATATTTCACTTAAAAATTAGACGTAATAGCTAACTTACAAAGGTAACACGAATAAAAGTTAAATTAATTAATTTAAATTAAATAAGCGCCTCCTTTTTGCACCTTTTTAGTCTAGAAGGGTATTTATATCAGATATATGATTTCTATGCTTTATATATTTATGAAATCTAAATTAAATTGTATGAAAGTTATACTGTTATTTTTTTAACCAATATAATGTAAGTATCTCTTTCATGTAGGTACCTATGTCTGTTAATCAATTGCTATCGATGTCTATACTCTATTAGGAATTTCCCCGAGGGTTGCCAGTGAACTATAATTACGAGGGAAACTCGAGGGTACCTCCTACGGTTCTACAAGTGATTAGAGTCTTGTGTGGTAAATCCCATTTCCCCTAAGCTATAGGTAATATCTCTTGATAAATAATTGTATCACTAAAGAAAAAGTGACCGTCTACGACTATGTTTTTATATGTCGCCTTTCATTCATCCCCATCAGGCACTGGTAATGAGAATGCATTGCGTTACGCATTCATAAACCTGTCAACATGTCTTTCAGCAGAAATCAACCCCTTACAGACCACCGTGAAATTAATTAGCTGGTGTTTCCCTGTTTCCGTTGTTAAAGGATGCCAGAGCCCATTCTTTAACAATCATACACTATTCCATTTGGTAATAGGCGACGCGACTATAGTCACCTACCATTTAAGTGCTTCATTAGCCAGTCTGATTTCATTAAAACTACAACACTCAAATATAACTTGCCAACTAGATTTGACACCACCACTATAATATAAGTTCCTAATGTATAGGTTCGATATAATTTCCTAATGTAAAACGCGTCCAGGACACTGTTCGACAGTGATATAGCACCTTTATATAAGCTGTAACCAAACAAACACCCATCGATCGATTACGTTTTGGTCCCATTATAGAAATATTGTCAAAGAGAAATCTATTGTAGCTCTGAAGAATTTACAACCAAGTTCAGCAGCAGAACCACTGTAAAATAACTACACTGTTTTACAACAAGGTAGTCTTGAGTGCCTACTGTTGCTCTACTGCTAGAGAAGCTGCCAGGTTTATGAATACTGAACCCACTGTGCTCGTCGACTACAATTACTATATAAAAGAACTGATAGTTAATAGTCGCTATAAATGGATGTATTTTCCATAGATACAAAACCGAAGGACGGCGTCTCGTCGCCGCTCTATTCGGCACGCGTATTGATGCCAATGTGCCAAGGCCGCCGGGCAACGTGCACATTTACATAATTCTCACGTTCCCGCAACACAGGCCCTGTTGGCCACTACTGGCGTTAATGGCTGCCCGCTGTTACAAAATCGCGTATGTAGACGCGTATCCCAACAACGCCAATGCGATTCTAATTAAAGTCCGACAATAATAGTAAAAACTGGTAAAAACAAATTCAGTTCATATAATCGACATTGAGATGTAGGTGCACAATCCGGAAAACATGCATTATAATCAGGAAAACAAGGAAGGAAAAGTTTAGGAATTTATTTATATTACATCGTTTGTCAGGATTGCAATGAATATTAAATGCATATTTACTGCCTTCTATTTGTATAGATAATAAGCATGAGCATGAGTAAGTAGATTATTAATAATTATTAATAATCTAGAGTAAGTAGATTATTAATAATCTATTTCTAAATAATAAGCATGAGTAAGTAGATTATTAATATAATTTTTGTTAACAAAAACTATTAATAGTAATAAATAGTGGACACGTGTTTGTGACATTGAATTGGAATTAAATAAAAATATAGTGCAGAATGAAAATGATTTCATTTCAAATAAACTAGTCGATTGTTAACTGAATAAAATTGCCATTTAAACATAGCTTTAATCACCAACAAATCACATGCAGTGCGAGGAAATTAGGTCATCAGCTGCATACTATTTGCCAGAGATATAAATTAATAAATTTAATATTGTAAAATGAACTTTGTATTCATGTTTGTACTCAAACAAATAATGTTGTATAAATAAAGACAAATAAATTAATTTTAATTTATAAACCAATTATTATTGCTGAAATTCAATAACAACTTCAATGTAATATCTTATGACTTTTACACATACATAATAATATGCGATACTGCGTCAGTGAAATAAAAAAGGGGCGGTAATGTTCCATGTACTGAATTCAGTAATTTAATTAAATTCCCAGAAAATAATCTATAAAATTTACACCATAAATGACAATTGGAAAAGATGAAACTTCATACAAGGTGATGTATGTATCCTACATGGTATGATTATGTAAACTGAACATGATGTGCGGTGAAACTCTAAAGAGTTTATGTTTACACCAATGTTAATTTAAATGTAAACATTACTGTATTAATAAATAGATAAATAAATAAAATAAAATAAAAATGAAATCCTAAAAGCGACAATGGAATGTCGATACTCAATAAAAGTAACGGTTTTTGTCCAGAGTACAGAACATATTATTTCTCTTCGTTAATTTTTATGGGGTTTCTTCTTGAATTTATTAGTAGAAAAATAAAGGATCACTTACCGCCTAATAGTCCATAGGTGAGCATCATCACAGTAACGCTTTTGCTAAACGTAGACAGAATGAAGGCAAGTGTCGCCACCAAGGATCCGGAGATGCACACCGCTCGGCAGCCGAATTTGTTGCACAGCGCCGATACTATCGGACCTGAAGATGACAGAATAAGATCCAATTCAGAGACCCAATAATCGATTTTGTAAAGTAGCTTCAACATTTGTACTACTGATAAACATTAGATTATCCTTTTTACTGCGTTCATTTAGTTCAAAATATTTGTTCTCCATAAAAGCGATGAAATATTAAGAATCATAAAATGGGGTCGGCATAACAAAAACGAATCAAGTGTTTGCGTCAACAAGAGCCTGTGGCAAATAGCCTTCGATCGTATAAAACGAAATCCAAATAACGTAATTATGCAGTATCTCACCTTCGGAACAACATAGCCTTAACGATTTAATAAATAAGCCTTGTGCTAAAACCCAAAAAACAAACTTCATTTATATCCACTTCATGCGATATTAATGTGCTATATCTATTTGCCATACTAGTTCAAGGAAACCAAAGAATACTGATGATGTATTTAAACTAGACGATTACTAACCATTGTTGCAAAATTATTAATGAGAGATACATGTTATTTTAAAAATTTAAATCAATTTCAATTTCTGTCAATAATCATAAAAGATTAACTTGTCACTAAAATGATGCTAACATTGTAAATCACACGCACGTGGTCATGATTATGATAATAACCGTCCACTGCTGGAGCTCCGTATCCCGCATTCCCTCTACTTTTAGATAGAAAGATTTCCCTCTACTTTTAATATGTAGTCAAATAACCTATTGGTAGACCTACATGACAGTCTTTATTTCGTCTAGCGCAGTCCAGTCCACTCGAGAACCATTCTTTCCCCATAGTCTGTCTCTTCAGCTTGCTAACACAAATGTATGTCGGTGTGACTGCGGTTGTACGTCTCCTACAGATTTACTTATTTATAAAAATAATTATATTTTGTCAAAGCATAATCTTAAATAAATAGAAAATTCATATAAGCTACAGATGCCAAATTTAAACAACGCGATTGTTATCAAAAACAACCTATATAAGTATATTAGTATACAAATCACAAATTCACATTAAGATAAATAATAAGAATAAAAGCAATAAAGATAAATTCAAATGCATAATAAATTTAACCCACTGTATACGATTCATTTAACAATTATCATGAAATGCGAAATTTATCTAACCCAAATTACAGTTCAAACACTTGATAACAAATGAATGTACGGTGCAAGGGTCAGTGTGCCTTTGATTCTATTTACAACTTTTGTTTGTTCAACTTCCTTGGGGACGTATTTCTAACGCAATTGAAGCCATTCAATATCTAGTGGAAATTATTCCATTAAATGACTTTTTAAACATTACTTTTTCTTTAATATAAATGAATTTGAATATGAAAAATTTGAATTTAATGTTAGACCAAAATTAATTTGTATACAGACCTCACAAATTTATCAGATTCAAGCCAGATAGTTGACATCAAAAATCATACTAAAAAATTATGGTGGCAAAGATTATGGGCAAATTTTACTAAATTGGAAATTACTATAAAGGTGAACCTTTCTTTAATGGTGAAACCGACATGAATGGATTAACTCGTAAGGATTTTATTTAGTTATGTTTTACATATTGTGTCCATTCTTTGGTCCTTCAGGAGGGCAACTCATTAACAATAACCGTATTATTTTGCGGCAAGATTCAAATTGATACAGAGCATGTCGTCTTATGTCGTCCCTGTTTATTTGGTTCAAGTGATCGGTCCGAGGCTTATTTCAGGTTTACATATTATTTTAATATAAAAACAAGTTAATAACGTCTGTAAATGCCAAAATTCTTTGACTTTCTTAATTTTATTTGTATTTGTTTAGGTACGACTGATCATCTTGATTGGCCGAAAATAAAAAAGTACCTAAAACCTAAGGA
The DNA here is from genome assembly GCA_945859745.1 of Synanthedon formicaeformis. Classification (NCBI taxonomy): domain Eukaryota; kingdom Metazoa; phylum Arthropoda; class Insecta; order Lepidoptera; family Sesiidae; genus Synanthedon; species Synanthedon formicaeformis. Next base: position 3,528,562 of record OX243963.1, read on the forward strand.
AACGGTCAATCCATCTTATGTATATTTTATTCTAAACCTGATAAATCTATTTTTACTTAATTATATTTATTGATGCACAATAAGCAATAGCATAATATGGACTGTAATGACGGTTTAATATCCACGTAAAGCCGCAAGTGTATCCACTTTAAAGACCACGTGATACAATATCGTATTAATGTAGTTCCTAGTCTAGTCAACATATTAATAATTGCATGCAGCCCGATGCACCCACACAACATGGTGCAAGCGACGTGACCTAAATTAAACGGAAATGGACAATTTTCTATGCTTCGATTAATGAAAAACGAGATGGGTCAAGTGTAGTGGCACATATATTTCTAAACACCGTCATCTGGGATCAATTTCCTTATGGCCACAATTTATTCTCCGAATGACGAAGGAAATAATGAATTGTACATTTCCTTCGTTCATCCTCGTAATTTAGTAGAGGAAATAATTAATTCCATAATGTGGTTAATGCATGTTACTTTGTAGGTTTCGAGCCGCGTGAATTGTCTATTAGCTTACCACTGCAAATTATATGCCAAATAAAAATAATCATTAGTATCTTAATTAACATACTACACAAACTATAAATGTTTATAACTTCTTTACATGCTATAAAAATTAAATAACTTACCGGCCGCAAGATACACTCCCGACAGAAGACTTCCAACCCATGCCACTGTGCCTTTGCCTTCGCCAAAGAACGTAACAAGTTCAGGCAAAAATATACCAAAAGTATACGCTATCCCGTCCACAATAAGGTTGCACATAAATGAGGCGAAGACCACCACCCAGCCATATCCTCCGTCAGGTGGAGGAGGGATGGTACCGAAGTCGTAAGCATCGTCATCATCTGCGTCTGCAGCAGCTCCTTCCGCGGTCAATCTTGCTGCTTCTTCGCAGGACGTTTCACTTTCGGTCTGTAACAATTTAAATAGATATATACTATTTTTATGTTTATTATATACACTTACGTAGATATTTTTGATTTTATAATGATACTTAAATAAATTTCTATTATGTAATTAAAATCATAAATAACTAAGTTATAGTTAAGGGCGCGTATAAAGAGAAATAGCCAATCCTAGATTTGAATTTTATCTAAGTAAACAAAGTCCAATTTAAAAAAAAGTTAAATAAATAAATACATTATAAATGAAAGTGAAGACTCGGACAGAAAACATAATATAATGAAATTTTCTCGATAGAAAAAAATCACGATGGAAGTGAACTCTCATTTCCATCGATTTTAGTTTTATTTTCAAAATGACACACATTACAAAGCTAAAAGTGTATCAATAATCTCACTTCACAGATTATCTAATGCTTTATGTATCAATTTTTCATTTGACATTGTAGTTTACGAATAATTAATATTTAATACTTTTGGCAATTATAACATTTTTATTGAGCGAGATGCGCTATCTTCCGTCGTATGTTGTGCGTAGTTCTACGTATTTTGTGTCACTGTCATGTCCAAGGGGCCACGCAGATGAAATTACAAATTTTGTTTGCTTTATACGCACTCTTAAGTATTAATATACAATATAGTAGATCAAGAAAGAAAAAGCAAACGAATTTTTCAATTCACGTGAATTTGGTTTTCCATTATCAATCTCTCGCGTGTTCTTAAAATAAACTTGATCAAGGCAAGCAATCTATCAAGGCAGAATAAACATAAAATAAAGGCCGTATCTTAAAATAATCTTTTTGCAAGTCAAAAAATTTATTAAGGTTTATTCTGAAGTATTTGACATAAAACTGTGATACGTGAGGGAGGAGGCACAGTTGAGTTCATTGGGGCGTTTTATTCGTCGAAATTGATTAAAAAACCTATGAGTCATACTAGCAACATAGCAACAGATATAATTTATTCCTCACACCATTAAAACAATAGGCGGACTTTATACTGTATCATATTAAAATTAATGCGTCGTTAATTTTGAAAGCATTGCGTTATGACCCATCTCGTCATTATGATATTTAGTACCAACACTTTTACAGTCGCTTGTCATAAAGATCGTTCTCTATTTTCGGTACTGTTGATTATGGACAAGAAATAGAAAATTTACTGCTTGTCACATAAAGATCACATTTAGCATGGGAGCTTTTGAGCTTTTATTGTTGACATTAAATCTGCAGATCATGTACTGAATTGGAGCAATTATAATAGAGAATTCAGAATATTTTCCAAATGATAGAGAACGCATTGTTGGCATTGTAAGTATATTTTGAAAACAAACGGGTGTGGAGAACCAAGCTAAGTAAACATATACAAAACACGTTTACTAAAATAAATAGAAGAACTATATTTTAGTTTCTTGTAGAGTAAATCGTGTTTTCTTGTAGATTCCCTTTACAATACATTTTATCGAGCCGTTGTGAAAAACTTGCATGAAAATGTACCATAAATTTATTTCAAATTGTATTTTATTAAATAAGTTTAATAATAGCTGTAAACGCGATTTTTACTAACACTACTGATGAATTTGTTATCGACTGTTTGAAAATAATTTAAGATACTTAACCCTATTTAGATTTTATATAACCCTAACATGATAGTTGATACATAATAGTGTATGTATCAAACAGTAATGAAAAATTAGAACTACTACTATATAGTTGGCGTAAACTTTTTATACTAATATACGTAATGGAATCATACTCGCTTAAGTTTCTCGCTCGATTGGTTTCATGGTCATTGTCAAAGTCGTTGTCATAATAAAGAACGAGGCGTCGTTTACCACGTGTGTTTCATTAATCGTATACCAATTTATTTTCTAAATAAAGCTATGTTCTGATTCATTGCAAATGTTAGTAATCGTGAAGCTATTTAAATTTCATTTAATACTAACTGTTGCACGCGACTTCGTCAGCTTAACATATAAAATATAGTCCAGTATTTTGTGAGTACGCGGTGTAATTTCTTGTTGGATCAGATCAAAAGAATTCTTGTCACATCAAAAGTATGTAGTTCTTTGTTAGGTCCAAAGATCTCTAAATCTTTGGTTAGATCGGTTAGATCATATGACATTTGAAAAATTTGACATCAAGCAAAATAGGCGACTTTCGTATTACGTATACTTACTTGTGGCGACTTACTATTCAAGTATAGTACACAAATATCTTTAGTAGGTGCAGATTGAATTGTACCAGCCGAGCATAACATGATTGTTTGGTGTAGGATACAGATCATCATTTGACTGATATATTTGTGAGCATTTGTCATTTTGACCTTTAGGTATACAGACTAATAGAAAAACATTTTATTAAAATAATTGAAGCTTGTTTTTAATGAGATGATCTCACATATTGTCATTATGCCATAGCCGTCGCGTTATTCATCATTATAATGCAACAATAGAAGCTATGTTTCATTGCAACTTTATCGTTTCTTTGTACCGCCGCTTGTCAATTATAAGTCGCATATAAACTAAACTTATCGCGTCAAACCAACAATAATAATTTATCTCGCTCCTTTGTGCTCCCGCAGGAATTTATGTGTGTTCGCTATGATTGTAACGACTTCAAAAAATAATTGACAATCAGTCACGAGACGAATAAATTTTGTATTAAATTGTAAGTAGTTCAATACAGCGGTCCTTGTCTCAACTCTGTTCTAGCCTCCTCCCGTCTCTATTTCTTCTAAGCCACGCTGCAACGCATTATGAAATCGTTTTTACTAAAGGAAAGAACTACAATAAATGAGGAAGGTTTGTGTATATAAAATTGAGCCGGACGGATTGCTAGTAGTTATGGTAAGTATGATTAAGTCATTAGTTACCGTTTTCATAACTGTTTAGAAATTATAGATAGTTTAGTTGTATAAGTAATTGTTATTTAGTCTTATGTATATAGCAGAGAAACGGTTCTTATTTTGTAATCAAATTGTCAAAACAAACAATTTACAGGCGATTAAGCCTTATGTATACCTATATCTGGCGAAAACACAATCACCGCTCCGCCCGTCAATGGCCTCTCACACTACCTAGCGACTAAGGAATATAATAAGTATAAAATGGTCGCTTCTCTTAAAAATCTCCTTCCTCACCCGAGGATCGCCTACGATGGTTTGCTCTATTTACCTACTGCCAACACAAGTTGCCTCTTAAAAGTTGCCTTAGGATTTCATTTTATGTAATGGTCATTAGATTGGGGCGACTTGATGGTATGTGGCTATAGTCGCCTATTAACAGAAGAAACGCTACAGGTGCTGCAAGTGCACTGCCTTAGTAGAATTAAGGACAAATAGGGTTAGGAAAAAGTTCTCGCCTTCGTTACTCATTCACTGAAACCATCGATGTGACTATATGGAAGGGCCCTTTCCATACAAATAACACTGGCAAAACAATCCGCAAAATTACACGTGTACAGTACATGGTTTCATTTTATTCGAAACCACAGTGGTGTCCATTTACACGAAGCTAGAACAAAGGATCCGTGGACCAACTCTACTATTTTCTTTAATCCCGCCGAGCAATACGACCCACCAACGAGTCACTAGATCGGGCCGTACCTACTAAAACTAATATGATTTTGCGAATTAGATTAGTTTTGAGGGAGTGATTTTTTTGTTTGAAAGGGCCCATCAATATACCAAATCGATGACTGAAACACAACAGCACAAGGGTGGTTATTACCACCACACGGGATCCCAATTTTTGACTGCGAAACGCAGTATTCCCTGGCACTAAAGTTAGCTTCATATTTTTCTTTGTAAGGTCGCCCAAAATTTCGGTTTCTCTTTTAAGGTTTATGGATTATAACTTTAATTAACTACATCCGTTCGAAGCCAGGATGAACAGTTAGTTCTTCAGAGCAGCAATACATAACATAATAAAATAATGTTTTATTGATTGTTTGAACCTTAATAAAAAAAATATTTAAGTAATGTAAACCTATGCCAATTTCAAATCGCTGCTTTAACACCAATCATCGTCAACAGTGGGTGTTTTCAAAGCAAGCTATGAAAACAACAAAAAAATGCAAACTATGTGTATTTATAATGCCTTATATTGCGGAACGGTTTGGATTATCTATGATATTAAAGCAGATTGTTATTGTATCAAAACAACAAAGACCGGTATGTTCGACCTTGCTGATGTTTACGCCACAGACGTGTCTGCAGTAGTGATTTATATTGTTAACTAACACACTATAATAGATCGGTACCTTTTCAGAATATTGTCGTTTAAATTAAGAAAATATCTGTAGAGACAATCACAACACCACAAAGAACAGATAAACGAAAGAAAGAAGCCTATGTTTTTTTTTTTTGTAAGACAAAAGATATAATTATGTTTATAGACAAACAATAACAATAAACATTTTGCATAAAACAACACTCTTAAAGCGCTGTCTGAGGATACGATAACAGGCACACTCAAGGATCAAGGAGCATTTATTTATGCATTATATAAATAATTGATATATTATATGGATTGACTTTGGACAGAATATTAATTTTATCCCATATAAGTAGTGTGTAATTATTAAATAATCACTACAGTTGCGCGTGTGCACTGAACAAAAGATTTTACTTTACCAACAATACAATTAATTCGTGTCGTTGTTGTTATTACTATCACGTACTCGTAATTCTAACACTCTTGGTAACTGCATTCCGTTAGAGAGGAAAAGCTCACAAGGAAATATTAATAACTGTAGTGACTGGCCCCTGACTTTGCTCGCACGAATTAAATTTTTCGGGATATTTTTTCAAATTTTTCTCTTATTAAAAACTTTCCTAGGACTTTTTTGAAAAAATATTTAGCCGAATCAGTACAACCGTTCTCGAGGTTTTGCGCTTAGCAACACATAGCGTTATTTTTATTTAAAAAATATTTAATTTATAGACAAAGGTCGTTCACAATCTTATTATATATACCTAAGTATTATATAGATTTTTCCAATATTTGCATGGAATTATTAATGTCGGTGTAATGAACTTTTTCAATGTAATACTTATATGTAAATATAATTGCTATGTCATTAGCCTTTTCGGATCAATAATGTGTGGTGTGATTCCAACAAACCGGCGCCGTTCATCGGCCTATAAGAAAATAAATAACAAATCAAACGAATTGGATGAATCAAAATACATTTAAAAATTTTAGATCCAAAATATATAAGGCTCTGTATATTATCTTCCAAAATCGAAAATGAGTTTCAGAAATCATTTTGGAGATAGACTGGAGCTTAAAAGCTAACTTCTTATGTAACTTTTTTTTAAATTTTTTTTCAAAAGCTAGTTATTATTAAATTTAAGTAAAATATTATTATATTCCATAGTTCCAAGTGCAGATGCAACTAACATACATAACTAAAATGCTTATTACAATGTTATTACAATGTAAAATTTGTCTACTATAAAATGTCCTTCCAAAAAAAAAAAATTTATGTATTGTAATTATATCGAAATTTACTTAGATAATATTAACTTACCAAAGCTTTTTATAGGTAACTAATTATAGCTTAATTTGCAACTTATAAGCTAAAAATAAGTCGGCTTATTTTAAATAAATAGCTAAGTTATTAGTGCAAGCGGCATGCAACACCATGTGGTTGCAACGTGATAGTTCCGCTTTACAAATGCATGAATTGCCTTCAATTGATTAGTACCGCACGAGTAAATATAGTATGGCCCAAGATCCCATCCCCAAAGAAATTTCTAAAGAACAAAATGTGTCGAGTACTTAGTGTTCCTATATACTTACTTTCAATGCATGGGCACATGGGTATCTGGTAAGTTAGATAGTAGGCCAATTTGCCAGCTATCAGGTGAGAAAGATAAGTAAAAATACTCGTAGGACTGACTTTACTTATTTTCATAATGTGTTGTACAATATTAGTACAAAATAATATTATACTTCCCGTGGGCCATAACTTCTGCCAGACGCTAAGACCTTTCATTCTGTTCTTTCGCCGATCGCGTGCACACGCGGCCGGCGCAATTTGTATTGAAACCATTCAAGTTATGTCTGAGGGGCCTGGGATCTTTATACTCAAGTAGGCGAAGAAAATAAACACGTTTACTCATAAATATTTTTGAGTCTTAAAATTACTAAGGTCTTAATCGTGTATGATTACTCTTACCATATTAAAAAATAAGTAAATAACCAATTCATTTACACAGAACAATCACTCTTCGTCTGTTTCAGTTGAACAATAAGTCAGTTATGGTCGTCAAGTAGATAATAAAATTCATATCGTACGTATAATGAACCATCTTAGATAACAATAAAAAGCAATTGAAGCATTATACTGTATAAAAGAATTAAGTAATTACAATTAGTGGTGAAACGTGGCCTCAAGACTCTATGAGCCTCGTGAAAAAGCTTAACGTCACTCAACGAGCTATGGAGAGGGCTTTGCTGGGGGTTACACTGTGAGATCGTATCAAAAATGAGGAGATCCATAGAATTACGAAAGTAACCGACATAAGCCTGCGGATCAGTAAAGTAACCGACATAAACACAGTACGGAGAACTGACGATTGCTGGTGTCGGAAGGTTGTCAAGTGGAGGACACGGACCGGCAAGCGCAGCGCAGGACGTCCACCCACAAGGCGGACAGACGACCTGATAAGGGCCGCCGGTAGACGGTGGATCCAGGATTCTTCTGACCGGCAGGCTTATTATCTAAATACGTCTGCTGAGCGACAGCCGAAAAATGCGAAAAATTTGTGCAATATCACACTAAATCGTATCACGTAGCTCATAACACTATGTGGTTCACATTTTTCGCCTGTCGCTCAGCAGACGTATTTAGATAATAAGCCTGCCGGCTTATTGGAAAATTATGGGGGGACCAGAAGTGGACGTCCTGCGACTGAGATGATAAAGCAAACAATAAAAACTTCATAAATTAAATTCAATCACGCCTAACGTACGACAGAGGAGAACTAATATGGTGTACATTGCATGACTGAGATTGATTACATTGAAAAGTGTGAATAATACAAATTTATAACTGTATAGTTAATCTATACGGCAGAGTTATGCTTATTAAAATAACACGTGCAAATATCTAGGTACATGCCTAGGAAAATGTGATATTCATAAAGTGGGCGTATTAATAAAAAATCAAATGCAATACAAAGTATATTTTTGTGAGGTTATTAAAGAATATATACGAAGGTGTCTTCAAGGACAGAGCATGACTACGAGTATATACTTCTATATAGAGACCCACTTGCGAAATGCAATCGCAATGCTCGATCAATAAATACAATTATTGTAAATAAATGCAGACAATAAAATATTCATAACCTATGATAAAGAGGATTAAGAGTTAAGGTATTTGCAATCTTTGCGCGATGCTTCGCTGTTCGCTGTGCGATGTAAAAATTCTACAACTTTTACATCGCACAGCGAACAGCTATCTAACAAACTATCCCATTTAATTACATTTTATCAAAATGAGTCCAGTCAATCAGTCCACCAAAAACAAATAAGAGTTGCATTCACATTAGAATTATTTAAATTATTATAATAATTAACATTAATTTAATTGTTGCATGCTCTACTGGGCTCCATGGCTTCGGTTGGCTCTAATTTTATTTTATTTGATATGGCTCCCCTAATGCTTTAGAATCCTTAGATGATAGGAACCATAGGAAAAGTGCATTAAGTACGACTTCATTCACAGATTATAAAAATTCGAACACGAACATACGATTTTTATTAAAAAAATAGTTAAGTAGGTGTAGCCTGCTGTCAACGGATAGTGTAGCTATCTATAAGCGAACGAATTTTGAAAGAGTTTTTAACACTTCGTTCATTAACACTTTCATAGATTAGGTATCTGCTTGGTATCTACTAATAAAATCATTCGTCCCGACTGACTATCAACGCACAGCCAAAACTACTAAGTTTAGAAAACTGAAATTTAGAACATAGGTTTATTTTATAATGTAAAAATTCGCTAAATGACAAATATTACAAATGAGTCACGTACCAAGGAGTACACATGTTTATCTTAGGAAATCATGCTGATAGAAACGTGATACTTATCTTCAACAATTATATTGGGTATATTATAGATAACAAATCTACAGTTTAAGATGTAGGTACAATGAAAACATAATTAATGTTAGTTGTAACATATCGGAATAAAAAATCCGACTAGCAGTTTCATGGTTTAAGCGATCAAGCAAACAAATCAAACTTCAGTTTTTTTATAACTGAAGTCAACGAATGGGAAGGTGCCGAGATGGGAATAAACCTAAATTTAAACGCAAATATTATACTAACATTTATAAAGGAATCAATTATTATTACATCATAATGTTACGTAAGTATTATAACTATTCGATACTAGCGACCCGCTCCCGGCTTCGCCCGCGGTGCATTTTTTTTTACGTTTAACCTTCCCTGATTATCCCTCTATCCATAAGTGAAGACAGAATTAAAATCGGTCCAGCCATTCTCGAGTTTTGCGCTTAGCAACACATTTAGGGATTCATTTTTATTTTTCGACGTGAATATTAATTTCAATATATTTCACTAATATTACCTAAACAACATTTCTCACTTTTTATTTGCTACACAAAGAAGCCCGACATGAAACCGAGCAACAAAAAGAAATTGAAGCACCATCGCTTTCCAATTATTTCATCCAAACGAGTATAAAAATAAATCTTCAATTGTGTGTATTTTAATTTATTTCTTTCATGTTTTATTACTTATTGAATCCAGAATCAGTTCAGAAAGGACACAAGTATCAGTTTAGAAGTTTTTTAATACAAAAAGCCTAAGATAGAGTATATTCCCTTTCCTTAGATTAAAAGGCAGTTATCTATGCTATGAACCCCCAGGTGTAACTATAAGCAAAATTCGCTATGATGTCAGCAACTTTCATGTAATATTTGATTAAACTGTGGTAGTGATTATGATTTGTGATTGCCTATTGTCTTTTATGCTGTAGTATACTATATTCTCTAACCAAGTAAAACTTGAAAATTGGCTAAATATAAATTATTTCCTGAGACCCTAATAAAAGTAGTGTACACTTCCTCAAATACCTCAAAATCTACACAACGATTTTGTAACTATTAAAATACGAAAAACCTACTAGTTCATTACAATTGATAACTGATGAAAAGTTTTTTGAAAGGCTTTTTTTTTCGTCATAAGTTACTATCAATATTGTATACTTTTTCTATTCAAGACAGTGACACGTTTTAATTTTATTTAAGTTCCTTAGCACGCAATCCGTGAACGCGTTGGCCCACAATAGAGATAATAAATATGATAAAAATGCGCTTGACACGAATAACTGTACAGTAATTTTCACAACTACAGTGTTTAATGGGAACATTAGGGCTAAGCTATTTAAAGAGGCACTTTACAAGTGAACTTTAAACGTGTCGTTCATGATGCTTTTATGAGTAAGGTGTACGTATCGTATCTGTTGCGAAAGCGAAATTAGTTACAATTTCTTATGGCGGTGAACAAATTATTCATCTAGCTAGATACTAATAAATATAATTGTGTCCGTTTGTAATGTCAAAATAAAATTAAAATTTATTTAAAAATTAAAATTTAAAACAATTTTTGAAATTTTTATCTGTCTGTTCCGGCTACGGCTGTACATCTGGACCGATTTTGACGGAAGTAATTTAAGCAGATTTTATTTTGAAAAAAAAAAAAAAAAAAAAAAAAGCGCGTTCAACGAAGCGTGGCCGGGTCAGCTGAAGCTTGTAAAAAAATATATAAAGAATTAGGCGATTTTTTTAATTTACTACCAATAAAATTTCTAGCCATTAGTTAGTTAAAAGCTTGGCGTCTGTGACAGGCTAGGTGTCGTATCGTATAGGTGTCAAATTACTAGCGACTCGCCCCCGGGTTCGCACCGAGTTGAAATTTTCAAAAATTATTTCTTAGCGGATGCTTACGTTATAAAATAACCTATGTTCAAAATTCAGCTTTCTAGACTTAGTAGTTTTACCTGTGGGTTGATAAATTATCAATCCACACAAACGATTTTAGAATGAGAAAAGAAAATGAAAATGTATTGTGGTGTAATTTACTGTTACAAAGTTAGGATTTAATTAAAGACTAGAACTTAGCAGAACTAGTTCTACTAAACCATTGTTAAACTTCTTGCAACAAAACCTTTGTGAAGTCAATGACATGTTAGTACCTATTATAATGTAGAACTTTGTCGATACATTTTAAAAATTCAACAATCGTGAATACTAACTAATTGTAGGTATACTTTTGTGTGTCAAATGTGTTGGTTATTTAACTTGAAACTTTATACCATGGCGATAAGTCGTATTTTATTATAACAAATGCGTGAAATAATTCATGTCACGAAGAACCTTGAATATATCAATATCAAGCCCTCGGCGAAGGTTCCGGTACAGCCTTGTGCAGGAAAAAGGCCACTGTCAAAGACACTCATGTTATCAGATATAAAAATAACAATATTACATTACTCTACAATAATAAAATCTCAGTGTAATATTCTTACATATTATAAAACAAGTCTGTCTGTCTGTTCGCGATAAACTCAAAAATTACTGCACCGATTTTCATGCTGTTTTCACCAATGGATAGAGTGGTTCTCGAGGAAGGTTTTTGGTATATAAATTACAAAGTTACGCGGGCGAAATTGCGGGCAGCAGCTAGTATTCTATAATCTGTATAATCTCAACGTTTTAAAAGTTAATGTAATTAATATTACAATAAAAGTAAGCATTCATCTTATTCGTACAGGTGTTACCTAAAATTTTTATCAAAGAAATTAACATGATGGTGTGCAGCCAATAAATAAATGAAAATATAATAAATGCATATAAAACTTAGCTTAAATGTTTACGCTTTACCAAAACCCTTTTTAACCTCCTCGTTTTCAACCGACTTCCAATAAAACCGCCGAAAAAACTGAAAAGCATAAAATAATCTTATTACTTTACCTAAGTAATTTTGAGTCGCCGCCGCGCATCACTCTTTACGTAATTTTTGCTTGTTTGGCACCGACTCAAAATTACTTAGGTAAAATAATAAGATTATTTTATGCTTTTCAGTTTTTTCGGCGGTTTTATTTTTTGTTAAAAAGTTTTATTTTATATTTTTTTGTGGCTCTAATCTAATATTTTTACTACATGCTTAATTTTTGATTTTTCACCCCCATTTTCCCACCCTTAGGGTAGGAATTTTTTTTCCAAAATTATACGAGACCATCTTTGAGGTATACCCTATCTATTAAAAAAAGAATTATCAAAATCGGACTACTCTGTAAAAAGTTATGCGTGGTTATATACGCTACAATCGGTGAGTGAACAATCAATCATCCCCTGTTTTCCTACCCTTAGGTTTGGAATTTTTTTTTTAATTAAAATGGGACCCCCTTGGGGGTGCACGCTTTCCAAATAAAAAAAAATTATCAAAATCGGACCACCCTGTCAAAAGTTATGCGTGTTCATACATAAAAAAAAATATATATATACGCGTCGAATTGAGAACCTCCTCCGTTTTTGTTTTTTCGTTTTCGTCGGTTGAAAAAGGAGGAGGTTCTCAATTCGACTGTATTTTTTTTAATGTTTGTTACTTCATAACTTTCGACTGGGTGAACCGATTCTTTTTTTATTTGAAAGCTGGTGCTTCTCGTGTTAATAGCATTATAGAATAATAGCTAACGTCTCAATACTCTTCGCGGTTATAAAACGAGTAATTAATTAATATACATTTGTGACGTGAGATATCTGGAATAATGGGAATGGAAAAACTTCAAATTGTACATTTTATGCACACTAATATTTGAATAACTTAAGATACTTAGTTATTGTCTCAATGCTTATAATGAAAACATATGCAACGCATGCTACCCCTCATTCAGATATAATCGAATTCCTAAACTTTAATGCAGACTACGGAGTACAAGGAGTCTGAGCTAAGTATCCATTGACCCCTCAGGCGATCAAACGATAAACCGAATATTTGTGAACCCAATATGGCGTAAATAATGGCGTAAATGCATTAATGAAGTATGGGGAAACTCCTAAAGGGTTCAAGTGTATTGAAAACGGCTGTGGTGGTTACTTAGATTCCATTTAGTTGTGAAACAAATCGATAGTTATTGATAAAATGTGAAGGATCAAATTGAACCCACGTGAAAATATGTTTCTCTTATCAGATGAGATGATCAGATGATCAATGATCATGAAGAGAAATAAAATATATCTTTCGTTTATTGAACCTGCAAGTACATTTTCGAACACGAACCAATAATCGCAATGAAATGAAAGTGATATGATTATTGTAAGCAAGAACAGAAATATACTTATATCACCAGATGGATTCAACATAATTATATTCTACGTGCACAAAAGGGCAAATTTCTATAACTACCAAATTAGAGTATTGTATCTAAACTCCTAAACGTATTCTCCAAGTAATTACTTGGACAAGCACAGAACCGTACTCTAACTATGGCAAACTCTAGGGGAGGCCTATGCTGGAAAGCAAGATAATCTTTACATATCAGTGTCAGTTCAAAATTTATTGTAATAGTTAGGTTAAGTTATTAAATAAAGGTTATTATTATCTAAACATATTATTGTACTTTGCATAACTTAATCCATCCATTGTCATAAAACGATAAAGTCCTTCCTGCATGTTAAATTTAATGACGTTATCTAATAGTTAGCAGTTAATAATAATGTATGATGAATAATAATTTATTACAAGTTGCTAGACCATAGTACTAAGTATATGCGAACAATTATATATTAACTATATATGAAACGACTCAATTTGTATTCCAATTATATTAGAACAGTTGAAATTTGCGGATATCTGCGGCGGCGTTGGCGTCGGGCAGGCCAGGCAGATCATTGATGAAACAGTGACCGCACATCAGTTTGCGCCAATTACTGACATACGCATACCACACACCATTACGTGTTGTAATCATTTTATTACACTTGCCTTTTCTATTGGTGATAAGATGTCTCAATAAAAAACTGTGTTAAATAAAAATTGAAATTTTTTTTTTGTTTAAGTATCAACACAAAACTGACATGGAGACAGAAGTGTGAAAAATAATTATACCTAAGCATGAGAATAATAAGTAAGTATAAAAATAATTATGAAAAAATATCCCAATATGATATTCAAAAAGTGTCCAAATATTGTCTTCAAACAATGCTATTGGGAAACTTTGTTTACCAATGTTTATGAATATAAATCTAATTAATCTAAATCTTACAATTATATATTTAGACTGCTGTAACTAATACAAAAATACTAACTAAGTATACTTTAGTAACTAATACTAGTACATACTTAAATAGGTATAAATAAAATCGACTAAACAATTTTAAAATTATAAATTTACAAAATTTTAAGCAGTAGAAAAATAACAATTAGTTACATTAAAAACAATTCATGAGATTAGGTACATAACTGAGAATATCTCTCTGAACTCGTTTCTGTGTAATATTTCTAGTAAAAATAAATTTTATAAAAAATAATAGACTATTGTATGTGACCAAATGGTTCCTACTTAACAATGATTAAAATGACACCTTCATTATAGCCTTCATTATCCTTTATAATTAGAATAAATTAATGAGTGTTGTAGACTAAATTGAGCAAAATGTTGTCATATCCTCATTACAGACCTTTAATGGTCAAATTATTTTAACTAACTAATATAAATAAATTCATTACATACTACAATGGGGCTAAATTTTCACTCCATTATTGTATGAAGTATATTTCAGAATACAGAACTAACCAGAACTTGCAATTAATACTGAATCAATAGAAACTATATTTAAAGTAACTAGGTATATAGTGGAGACATAAAAATGTAGAAACCTCAGAACCTGGTTCCACTGAATGGATTTTTGTAAAACCTTTTCTATTGCATTGTTAAAAGCTTAACAATGCAAGAGTAACAAACATCAAATATCATACATCCATTCTCACAAATTTTCGCATTACTAATTTTTAACAGGAAAAAGGAAAAAAAAATGAGATTGGCAAACACTATTGGGTAAAGATTTTAGTATTTAGTGACAAAAACACATTCCAAAAGGTTTTGAGTATAAAAATATGTTTAGTGGGTCTGGGTTCCGATGTACAAATCTTAGGGCACCCCATTAATATTTTCTTGCTAGAAAGTTATAATGTTCATTAAGTATCACAACGTGAACAATGTAAACATTACTCATAGTATCCATAATATTATAGTTTTAAAAAAAATTTACCAAATGTGCATTTTATGAGATATATGGCTGGGAAGTCGAAGGACATTCAAGTAAGTAATGAAAGGTTCCTTTAGTTTCATTTATGAATATTATTATGCTATAATATGTTGTAGATACTTAGGCTGTTGTTTATAATTATTTCATTAGCCACCTTTTTTGGAGTTGAATTCACTCAAACCACTTACACTCCTCTCATAACCAAATCTGCTCCTAGTTTGTCTAGTTGACACACTGTTTACAGTACTAACAAATAGTTATGTAATTGTAATGTAAGCAAACATGATAATTAGGCATTTAAATACACATTGACCGTAGATATATTTAGTAAAATTAGTTTCAGTCTGCTTAACCAAATAATTGTAGAGAATCAATTCTCTTTTAACTAAGTAGTTCATTTTTACAAATTACTGCCAATTCGACAAACCCAAGTTGAATGTTTAAGTCCATCTTCCGGCTTAACCACCCCTTATAGAAGACAGACCACCTTGATATAACAGCATGTGTGCTGTTGTCTTTCAGTAAGTGAGTAAGGGATGGCATTTCTCTAATCCTTCTCTTCCCAATCCCTTATCCTTAACTAGATGCTGCCCGCGACTTCGCCTGCGTAACTTTGTAAATTATATACTAAAACCTTCCTCGAGAACCACTCTATCCATTGGTGAAAACAGCATGAAAATCAGTGTCGTAGTTTTTGAGTTTTGAAACACAGACGCGGCGGAGGCCTTTGTTTTATAATATGTAAGGATGCCATTATGGCGGTATGTACATCATTAATTTGAAATTTTTGCCAGTGTTCTGGATATAAAAATGGCTAGGTACTTACTTAACTAAATAAGAAAAACTAAGGGCATTAAAGACTAACTACTCAAAACAATAGTTTCGAAACATTTTCATAGCTGTAGTAGGTATAAAATGTAATTAATACCATAACGAGATCACTTGCAACACAAAGATTAGGTAACTAGGTAAATGTATTTTTGCTCTGTCTGTACATAGTTACATTCCTACTCTTTATTATTATTGAAAGAGTTTATTTAAAAACTACCATTATAAACTTGAATATCAGCCATGTACATAAGATACATGTTAAAAATTTCAATGTAACATAAATTATTTACAAATAGACACTCACATTATGCAAATTCGATTGATCTTTAATTTAGTTTTAGGCGAAGCGTAAAAACAAAGGAACAATTCGACGTAACCTCAAAACATTCTAATTTTAGATGCACATAAGTAAAGAAACAATGCTATATAATAGAATGAATAAAAATAATTACTTTGACTTACCCTGGAAAGCGTCCTTAGTCGATTAATACGAGGATTTGACGGAATATTACTGAGAGAAACTTTAGACATTTTCCTCTATCTATTTTCTAAACAGTCTTTATTTTATATGAACAGAGCAAAAAATAGATTTCAGTCACAACTTTACTGAGTTGGCACAGAACGTCTTACACATTTATAATCACAAGTTCTTGTTAAAAAATATACATAAGTCAATTCTTATTTAGGATTTAACTAAATAAACAAAACAAAAGGTTTAATTTAGACACGAACCAATGGCAATTTCACAACACCATCTATATCCAGCACAAAATCACGGTCAAGTAAAATAAAATATAAAGCTACAGGCTACAGTACACCTAATTAACCATTTTAACTAAACGAGGCATAATAAAACCCGTAAATTAAATGTTATTCTTTTTTAAAAATCGAATATTGAATTAAAATCAACTTGACAGTTGTGGAACCACAACAAACGTTCCGTTTCGTGCAAAAACTAATCATTCACTGCGAACCTCTCTATGCGCCGACAGGCCGACAACTGTCAATTAAAATAAAGAAAAGAATAGATAAGGAATGAAACCACAACGAAAGAACGTGCGTTGTTTTGCGCGCGAAGATTTGCAGCGCGAATGTTTAATTTAATTGATGTTTCATTATTTTAATACAGTTTTAATCTCCAAATATTAGACTTGATAATTAAAGTATACTCGACAAATAATGTGCTTTATCACCCTAAGATTGAACATTCTTTGTATGTTGTAGAATGATAAGGTCTGTTTTCCTTTGAAAATTCAGTGACAATTATGTCAATCAGTAATCAATTCCTATTTCAAATCTAAGCCTTAGCGAATTTTGAAATGAATGGAATTTCTTATCGAAACTGATAACGCACTTTTCTAGTCGGCTATACAGAATTAATTGTCAACTATGGCAACTGCATTCATGTAATGTAGGTAATTATTTTCTTTATAATATAGGTACTGTTTCCTAATCCGGATGATCCTGATTATTTGGCATACAAATTGTTTATTGCCTGGCTTAACATATAGAATAAAAATAGATCCTGCGGTATTTAAAAAAAACGACGTGCAAATCCGCGGGTACAGCTAGTATAATATTATAAATACAAATGTTCGTATGTTTGTTATTCAATAACGCAAAAACGGCTGAACCGATTTTGATGAAATTTGGAGCATAGTTAAATTATTACCTAGATTAAGACGTAGGATACTTTATATCCTGGAGGAATGTTAGGTTCCCGTGAGATTTTCAAAAAACGAACTACAGCGTGTACGATAAAGTGGAACTAGACAAGATGAAAGACTCTTAGAAGTAGAGCACATCTAATTAAGTAGTTATACTATAAAGTAGAACTATTACTAAGATATTTTAAATGACTTTCACTCTAAATTATGAAATAAAGACTTAATAACTGCAATATTCACTTACGGCGTTTTGATAGTGGCCACAATTAAATATTACAATGAAAAATTAGAAGTACCAGAAAATTACATAATACTCGTACTTACTTAGTTGAAATTACCTAATCGCTTTCAATGACACTTTGCATTGAAAAAAAATTGGCGCACCTTTAAACCTAATACGAATCCAACAATTTTAAATCATCTGACTGTTGTTTGCCACACGTTTATCATCAGGCGTTTTCACGCCATTAACGCGATAGGGTAAATAAAAACGACACAAAAATACCAAAATCGACAAAAATTGTATATTCCTAAAGTTGGCAAAAGTGGTCTAATTAGCAGTTTTAGTCATTAGATGTATAATAATGGTGAAGTTTTTATTACTCACAAGAGAAGTGTTAGTTGGATTAACATGGATGCGTGGTTCTTCGTCATCGTCACCAACAGCGCTCTCTGCGCCAGCTGTTTGGCCCATGTTGACGGTGACAGACGTCAGTTGCAAATGGGCCCTCACTGGCCAGCGGCTTAGCCGCTGTGAGCAGCCGCCCGCCTGTCAGTCGCGGGTCTACTGGCGCGATGGTCCAACTTCCACACAACCTTCAGGTTACTAGGGTTGTAGTCTTTGTCGATCGATAAATCTGATAAGAGCTTTTTAATTTAAAAATATATGAAATAAATAGAAAAACTATACACCTCTAAAAACACTGTATTATAATTATTATTACAAATAGGAGTATCATAAAGTCGCTCTCCGTCTTTGTCTGTTTCTCCACACCTTGCAACAGATTTTGATACCGTTTTCACTAATGAAAAGACCGAGAAAGCTTTGTGTATATAATTTGCAGCCAAAATGCATTTCTGCGAAGCCGAAGGCAGGTCGCTAATATTATATAAATAAAATAAACTAAGAACAATAAAACTAAATAAATAAGTAAAGGAATTTGTTTTTGGAAGCTAAATTCTCAAATTATTGACTAAAATAATAAAATTTCTCAAAATAATCCGTTGGGTGGGTCTATCACTGAAACCTACTTACATTAGCAACTAGGTGTATTATATTTAAAAGTAAACAAATAGTTCAGAAATCAACATATAAATACGCGTTCTTTTTAACAACGTTTGCCCAATTTAATTATTGTGATATCTATTTGAAGTGGTTAAAAATTTAAAAACAGTATTTTGTCGATATCGATAAGCTAAAGTAGAACTTACCTAAAAGTCGCGGTCGGTCGATACAGCGGGCGCAGCGCAGGTTATTTCGCATCGTTCAGTTGGGAGACTTGGGAGTCCGGGACATGGAACCAAATTCGGACATGTCTAAATGTTTAGGTGTTTAGTCATAAGTATGGTTAGTTAGTCGATCTATATTTTGTATGGTTTGAAAACTATACGAATTTCATATTAATATTTCCATAAAATCTTTCACCCCCTTTTTAACTTCTTTAATTTTTATTTTCGGTACATTGTCTATGTTTGTGGTAACAAAAAAAAACCCATAATATTTCTTTCTCCAATGCCCCGTCCTATCTCAATACCAAAATTCCTCAAAATTGGTTCAGCGGTTCAGGCGTGAAAACGTAAGAACCGAGTTACTTTCGCTTTTATAAAAATATGTACTAGCTGTGCATGCAACTTCGTACACGCGGTTTTCGTATTGGTATTGCTGTATTTGGTATAACTTTTTTGTCTGTAAACCAATTCGAATAAAACAACACTAATGTTGCGGGAACATCAAAATAATATGCCTACTCTTCGCTTTACGGGAATATCGTATTTGTGTTTCGGTGAGTGAATAAAGGATGCCAGAGCCCATTTCCCTACTTCTTCCCAATCCTTTTTCTTTAATCCTATTGCAGTCGGCAACGCACTTGCTGCACCTGTGGCGGCAATGATAGCCGCTTACCATCAAGTAGACCGTCAGCCTGTCCACCGACGTTAACATAAAAAAAAATCATTAACTAGTGGTGACGCTAAATTATTAATAACGTTAATTTACGAATGGTATATTCCGTTTCCTCTATTTCCCATACCTACAAACATGCATTCACCGCACGCACAGTAGTCGCCATCTAGTGATTACTGTGTAAAACGAAACACTCGTATGTATAACACTAAAGAATTGCTCAGTGCTCTTTTGTAACTTCAACAAATTGATCACATCCCTGCGAGTGCATTCGAAGTGAAAGGACAATCTGGACACCACAGGAACGTGTGTATGGCGGACCCGCCCCTGTCTCCATCGGCCTGGAAGACCTGCCTCCATTACCGGCGTTCTACGAAGTAGGTTTTTGCATGTCCCGACTTCTCTCGCCCCTTTAATTGCACGTACCATAATTAAAAAACTGTCCATTTATTACTCCATCGAAGATACTCCATCGAAGATAAAATCTATATATGTATATTTAGCATAATCAATCAACTAGCTTATAAAAATTAGTAAATAATTACCAATAACTTCCCGAATCTTTTTCCCGAAACTTTATCACCTTGGGAACAGTACTTTTTTCTGGATGAAACTAAATGGGAACCTATGTTCTTTTGTGAGAAAGTAACAAACTCACATTCACATTTATAATATTTATAAAAAAAAAATCATCGAAAATTAATTTTCAAAAAGATTTTGCCAGTTGTTCCTAGATGGCGCTATAAGAGGTTAGATAATATAGACTGCAAAGTTTTCTCCATTTCGGTGCGCTTTTGAGCGCGTAATTACAAAGGTACACTAGCGCCACTCATTTAAAATAATATTATTATAAATTTTCATATTGAGACACGAAGCAACAAAATTCGATCTAAAGAAAAGCGGCCACATTCTTCTAGATCGTATTTTGTTGCTTCGTGCTTGCTTGTATTAAAAAATTGTAGACATACTTACCGAGGGACTTGATTGAGTCGTTATTAATAATTCCTTCTCAGTCACGAGATAATATTTTTTTAAATGAGTGGCGCTAGTGTACCTTTGTACGCGCTGTTAAGGTGCGATAGATTTGTGATATGCAATGGCTACCGTAACCTTTGACACAAGCAACGCCACTGGTGCTGCAAGTGCACGGAAATAGGGCTCGGCATCTCTCACCCACCGAAACACAACAGCCCGCGCTCCTACCGCTACTTTCCAAATTCAGACCAGAGCCAATTTTGAAAACTTCATTTCTAAAGTTGACCCCTGAGACAAGCTCATTCAAATATATTTTTTATTGTTAATGTGAACATGTTTTATTAGACAAATTCATTTATTAAAGAAATAAAAAACAATGTTCAATACAACATTTATTTTACTACGGAGTAAATATATATTTAACCAAAATAATATATATAACAACAATTAATATTTGGTTAAAACATTAGTATATCATAATGAACAACAGTAATAACCCAATGGGTAGAGCGTTCTTACTCTGTTTGGGCCTAATTGGTTTAATTTGTATAGGTATATTATTTCGATGTTAATTTGTTCAATGTTACTATGTACTATATTTTATATTGTTGATATTTAAGAAAAATACTGGCTCTGTAATCAAAAATCCACGTGACGACGTGACGCTTTAGGAATGTATCACTGTTTGACTAAACCTTTATATCAGTAAATATTTATAACCTTTATCATTTTAAAGAAAATGAGATATTTGTATGATTACAATTAAATAAGTAGTCGCAACACTTATAAATTTTAACATTAAGGTTATATCAACCGAAAACATATCATAAACATATATACGCAAAGGCCATGAATTGATCAACTTCATAAACGCCTTAGCTTGTACTCTAACTGGTTTGGGAAAATCGTAGTCCATAATAACTTCATTGGCCAATATTCTTGTTTCGTTTCTTACTGAACGCAATCTTTCACATGCGAAACACATAAGGGCCACAGTTGTAATAACACTGGGGGCCCATATTATAATTACCACTAAATTATAGGATCTGTATTCGGGAAAACGAAAATAATACAGGGATGTCCATAACGAAATAATAATGTACATGCAAGTAGAAACAAGAGTCGTGAACAGTTGAAAGTTAAATACATTATTAATTATACCACAGACTACTCCTAAAACATTGTAAGCGGTCATCAATTCGTTTAGATTTACGCTACTAATATTTTGATCAAGAACTCTATCATTCTTGTAAAGTGTGAATATTGCATCATTATCATCCTTTTCACTCAGAAACTTAGTTAGCTGATCATTTATTATTTCCAATCTGCATTTGATCATTTTTATCATTATGTAAAACACCAGTATTTCTATATGTTGTTCGAAAATTATTAGTAATACAAGAAAATCAATTAACGTGTATTTATCAATATTCGATACTACATCAAGTATGCTCAAAATTACGTGATAAATTGTTAAAAAAATTAGAAGCCTTATTGTCGCCATCCGAGATTTTTTGTAGAAATCTACGTTCCCATTTACCTTTAGGATGTCGTCCATTTTGGCGATTTCTTTCATGATTATTATGTTCTTTTCATTAAACAGAACAGATGTAGTTATCATAGCTCCAATATGTTGTAGCCAAATCACCACTTGAATCGCTTTATCCATGATGTCAACAAGATTTTCCTTTCCAGGTAAAGCATCTGGTTGGTTAGTGTACATAACCAATAATAGCGTAACAACACACACCATAATGCAACCGAATAATTTAATTTTCTTATTATTTGCCACCAAATCCCCATGTTTGAAACGAAACCGGAATATTCCAAATATGTTTTCATAAATTAATGCCGGCTTAATAACGGAAACAACATTATCAAGGGTGCTGGTATTATTCGGTTTTACTTTGCTCTTAACTGTAATTTTAGTCATGACAAAAATATGAAGATGTAATCTACTACAAGACTGACTGTCCTGGAAGAATATGTCACAGTTACTGTTATTGTTTTTCTATTTTTCATTTTTGAAATTACGTTGATTAATAAAACAACATTTCATTAATGTAATTGTACATTACATTAATGAAATGTTGTTTATTTATTATAATTATGATAATAATATACCTATATTGAGTTTCTACATTACTGTAACTTATTCGATTGTTTATTTAGTAATAAATTTGATATTTTCAATTCCTATCAAAATAATAACTCTTGACTCAAAGAGCTAACACAATAACCAATACCAAGCAAACAAGCTCGCTTGAAAGCTTATATATCATTAATAGTGACTTCTGAAAGCTTAATATATATTAATCTGAAATTTGTTTTCCTGCAAACCACACTCACTCACATGGTGCCTAAATAATTTCGAAAAACTTTTTGATTTTAAAGAAAATGAGATATTTGAATGATTACAATTAAATAAGTAGTGGCAACACTTATAAATTTCAACATTAAAGTTATGTCAACCGAAAACATATCATAAACATATATGCGCAAAGGCCATGAATCGATTAACTTCATAAACGCCTTAGCTTGTACTCTAACTGGTTTAGGAAAATCGTAGTCCATAATAACTTCATTGGCCAATATTCTTGTTTCGTTTCTTACTGAACGCAATCTTTCGCATGCTAAACACATAAGGGTCACGGTTGTAATAGCATTGATGGCCCATATTATAATTGTTACTAAAGAATCGGACATGTATTCAGGGAATCGAAAATAATACAGCGATGTCCATATCGTAATTATAATGTATATGAGAGTAGAAACAAGAGTCATAAACAGTTGAAAGTTAAATACGTTGTTTATTGTACCACAGACCATTCCTAAAACATTATAATCGGTCGCTAATTCATTTAGATTGACGTTACTAATATTTTGATTTACAAGTCTATCCTTCTTGTAAAGTGTGAATACCTTTATTGCATCATTATCATCCCTTTCACTCCGAAACTTAGTTAGGTGATTATTTATAATTTCCAATCTGGACTTGATCATATTTATCATTATGTAAAACACTAATATTTCTAGATCTTGTTCCAAAAGTATTACCAATACCACAAAATCAATGAACATGTATTTATAATCTTCTGTTATTACATCAAGTGTGCTCAAAATTATATGATAAATTGTTAGAAAAATTAGAAGCCCTACAGTCGTTAACCGTGATTTTTTGTAGAAATCCACGTTCCCGTTTATCTTTAGAATGTCGTCCGTTTTCGCGATTTCTTTCATGATTATTATGTTCTTTTCACTAAACAGAACTGATGTAGTTATCGTAGCCGCAATATATTGTAGCAAAACCGCCACTGGAGGCGCTTGGTCCATAATGTTAACAGGATTTTCCGTTCCAGTTAAAGCATCTGGTAGGTTAGTGTTCATAGAAAATAATAGCGTAAAAACACACACCATAACACAACCGAATAATTTAATTTTTTTATTATTCGGCACCAATTCCCCATGCTTGAAACGGAACCGGAATATTCCGAATATGTTTTCATAAATTAATGCCGGCTTAACAACAGAGACGACATTATCGAGAGTGTTATGTTTTTTTGGTTTGGTTTTGCCACTTTCTTTGCTCTTTACTTTAATTGTAGTCATGACAAAAATATGAAAATTCAATCTACTATGAAGACTATTCTGCAAGAATATGTCGCAGTTACTGATGTTTTAATGACGTGTCGTAGGTAAATTCATTAAGGTTATTTGTTTTCTATTTCCATTCCTCGTGTCTGAAGTTTCCTAGATCAATAAAACAATATTCCATTAAAGTAATAGCTTAAGTAATTACATTACCTAATATAATTAATTGTAATAAAAATGTACATATATTATATGCATTTAAAATTGTGGTGACGATCGGTTTACAATTCCCTTTTTTGAATTATCTACTAGTCCGTTGGCCCTACGGATTCACCTTATTCCGCTTGAGGACTTACTTTATGTTTACAGGATCGAGAAATCCACATCAGTGACCCAAAATTGGGAAAAAATTGCACCCAAAATTGGTTTTTCGGGAATATTTTGTAAACTGTTGCAAATTTCAAAATGCGAATTCGAAAATTCGAAAGAGCGGAAACAAAGCAAAAAAAAAAAACGTTATATTGACCACCCATATCACGATTTTCGGATTTCTCGACCCCGAAAACATAAAGAAAGCCCTCAAGCGGAATCCTAATAGATTAAGTCAAGGTCAAGATCGTAGGGCTAACGGACTATACAGCCAATTAAAATTGTTGTTTTAATATTCATTAAAGGAATACTTCCGGCCGGAGGGTTGTCGAGTAGAGGTCATGGACCAACAAGCCTAGCGTAGGACGTTCACCCACAAGGTGGACAGACGATCAGATGATGACCTCGGGTGGACGGTGGACCCAGGCACTTGCCGGTACTTTTGGAAAATTTTAGGGGAGGCCTATGTCCCCAGCAGTCGACATCCTATGGCTGAGATGATGATATCAAATTTAAATAAAAGCGTTCCCTTTTTATAAAAAAAAGAACTAAGTATACGTTGATACAAGATAGAACGATAATTAAAAGAAATATTAAAATGATAAATCCCCTTGGCACTACCAGTAGTACCACCGGTAGTACCACAGGTAAGCACTGACAAAAACTTTCCGGTTTACTCACTTATTCCGGGGGTTCCTTTAATTAAGTTAGTCATTCTGTATCTGACTTGACCTTCAAAAATGTGGCTTGCATTGTATACGTAGGTATTAATCATGTAGTATGTCTGTCCATTCCTTACAACCTTCGGTAACACTTCGAAAGCGAGATTAATCGTCAAGTTTTCTGTTAATTTCAATTTATTACAATATGGGGACAATAATTTAGCAGTAACCAGGGTTCATAGAATTGTTTTGGGGTGTGAGCAAAAGATGTCCAAACCATTGTTCCAAACTGCTTATTCTATTTTCTCTGTATCCCTTTAACAATTTACTTTAAGTTGGTTCGTGTACCTACGCTTCAAAACCTCGAGGATGGGTTGTTAGACAACAAAATGAG
The DNA here is from genome assembly GCA_945859745.1 of Synanthedon formicaeformis. Classification (NCBI taxonomy): domain Eukaryota; kingdom Metazoa; phylum Arthropoda; class Insecta; order Lepidoptera; family Sesiidae; genus Synanthedon; species Synanthedon formicaeformis. Next base: position 3,554,402 of record OX243963.1, read on the forward strand.
AGTTGTTGGAGTTCTTGTGACGAAAATAATATATTGGTTGCCACTTTCCCTTTCCTGGCTTGACAAGGAATATTTTTCTGGTGATGATAGAGCCATTAGAAAAACTACTAAATCCACAACTTCTCCAACAACAGCATCTCACATAACTTGATTCTGTTAACTTACGCAACCTCTCGTAGCTCCTAAAGTATTATCCTGTAGAAACTATTGCCAGAAGTAGTATGAGCAAAAACCTGAAAAAAAGGTACCTTCAAAACACCCACACAAAACAGTTAAGTAATGCAAAATTAGTAAAAAAATATATTAAATATTCGATATTAAATTTATGCCAAAAATATAAAGAAAAAAGAACATTTGATGACTGAAATATTTTTATTTGCATATTAAATCTTAGTTCATACTAATAACTTACGTTTACAGTCTTAACTACCAGTTCGCAGATTAACTACTGCTTTTCATATAAGTCTTAATAAGTTACGAATAAACGAGCGTTGTTAAAAAATTAAAGCATATATTTATAACAAAAGCATCTATTTAAAAAAATTATAGAATTGTTAATTCGTTGCAGTTGCATTTTCCTCCTTAATTCTCACGTCGATATTAATGACTTCGGGGTCTTCATCATCGGGTACTTGAGGAAAGGCACTAGCCAATACATTATCGGGGATACTGACATCGCTTTGTTGAGGTGCGTTATTATTTAAAGAACTTAGGTCTACGGTTGTGAGTCTAGTTGGCTGGATTGTGCTGCTAGACGAAGTTGAACCCTCTGGAACGGCGTTCGCTGGATCCGGGGCAGCGCATGACACTCTTTTCATTACGTTCACATCTGCACAGAAAAAATATTATATTTTTAATATTAAAAAAATTCAATTCGCAATGCAATTTTATTGTAAGATATTTTGATGCGAAAATTTTAACTAACTGAGAATTGAAACAAAAAATGTACAATAACCAAGTTACATAGAACATAACATGATGAATAACTGTTATACTGATGAATGAATGTTATACTGATGTCTTTATAACTGATGAAACAAGTTTTTATTATTATTATTTCCCTTTATGTATGTGATGATTATTTTTTGCAAGACAGCCTGCACCAAAAATAAATGTGTTACTTAGAGGAAAACTTCAAGAAAACTTATGGTGCACATGTTAGGTAGCATAGCTACTAAAAATAAATCTCATTTTTCATTTGATACAATATTCAACAATAAAATCTTTATTAGAATATTTTTATCTTAATCGCGTCATAAAAGGAAAACGTATAGCGGTTGGTGAACTGATCGTTGACTCAAATTTACAATTGTATATTTTATTGAAATATTATTATTATTCAAAATGATACTAGCGCAAAATAATAATTTGCATTATGAAATAATTTTTTGACACAAACGGTACATCTTCATATACTTATATAAAATTTTCGTGTCACAGTGTCTGTAAAAAAACTCCTCCGAAATGGCTTGACAGTTTCTCCGAACGGTTGTAAACTATTTTTTATACCCCAAAATAATTTTTTTTTTGGCAAAACAAAGTTTGCGGGATCAGCTATTTATAAAGATATAAAAATGTAAATAGAAATATTTTTCACTTAATACTCGCTTTTTAACAGATAAAGAAATAAGTCATATACATAATGAAACTATAAAAAATATCATATAATGTATCATGCTTACCGACTCCACAATTTTTAGCGCACTGAAGTTTGCCAGGGTTATTGTACGTAACGTTATTAGTACCACAAACCGGATTGTACTCAGGTGTCACGGGACACGTTCTCATGCATTGCACGATGTCTAGAGTTGAGGGTTTTGAAGACGGGTCAGGCGTTGCAGCTGGACTACTCGTAGTCCTAGGTCTGAAAAGTTATTTAATATTTTTTTTTATCATCATCATATTATAAATAGGTATAATACGTTTTGTGTCAATATTTATTTGACAATAGCAACCGGAGCTATGAGTATCCTATTCATTATTATTCAAAGAGTGTCTTGTCTGCTTACAATAACATTTATTACTCTAATCATACTCCGATAGATACTAAACGAGAAAAAACATTAAATATCTGTTATTACTTTTGATTTTGATTGCTCTTTCTGTATTTTTCCGTATCTGATGATCACATTGCCATAACTATGAATGAAATAAGAAAATCTCTGTATTCTAGTGTCATATATAAGACTAGTATCTTAGAAGGTTCTAGCATGAGGAGCGAGCTTGATGCTCGAGAGCCCAGCAGTCATATAAGAAAATCAAAGAAATCAAAGTTATCTATACTAATACTATAGAAAAAGAGAGCGAGTTTTTTATGTTTGTTTATAATTATGTGAAGGGTAATCTGCGGAACTATTACACACATTTAAAAAATTCTTTCACTATTTGAAAGGTACATCATTCCAGATGGACATATAGCGAAGCATCAGTTTAGTGCATTATATAAAATACTCATTGATAAAATACCTTGGAGACGAAGGTCTTCCGCCTTGATCCGGTAGTGACCAGTATCCCTCATTCGAATTCCATGAATTTTCCGATGAGTCGCCCCAACTAGAGTAATCACTGTTTTCACTGCTGTAATGTTCTTGCCAAGGATAATGTTCATGGTGTCCGTGATCATGGTTGCAGTCAGGACCGTGACCGTGTGGATACCCGTGACCATGATGGCCGTGGTAGCCATGACCTTGAGGGTATCCCCAGCCAGGTTTTCCAAAATTATTTTCTTGACTCCCATGGTATTGGGGATATTGGGGGTATTGGGGGTTCGCCGGATATTCGTGATAGCTTCTGGCAGTTACAGCGTAACATAACGCTAATGTTACTGAAATAACAAAATATTAAATTTGTCGTTACTGTGAAATACTCGTAGAAAAAAATTACGAATTTATTCTCCTTATGATGAGTTACTAGACTACTCGCTGGAATTTATATGTTTTTAGTGGCGAATTTATAATAAAGCCATAGATTAGAAGCGTCCATATTAGAAAATAACTATATTAAACTAAGTATGCATCTTTATGATTTTTAGTGTAATAAGAACTAGACCTTGCTTGACTTTTTAAAGTTCCTTACACACACATCATTGAAAATACTAGTATTGCGAAAATCGTCTGTGTAAAAAGATGTTTTCTTTAATTTGATAACAACGGTGACTATGTGAGATTCCCTTATCTTAATAGTATTAATCTTAATAGTATCTTAATAGTAAACTTTAATAGTATTAACGCTCATGTGGTCTTGAAGGGGCTGTAAGTTTCACGTTAGTTAAAATAATATCAGAAAATCGTGAGTTTTAAACCAATATTTAATCTAATCTATTCTAATGACCTCACATAAAAATCAAATGAAAGTTAACTAAATAATATATCATTAAAATAATTGTATGCACCTTTTAAACGCCTTACTTATTTATAATATTATGATGAATCTAATTCAACAAATTACATTTATAAATGCACTAAACATTAAACCATATGTCGTGTCTATTGAGGCATTTTCTAGTCTGTGACGTTAACCGTATTTAGAAATAAGTAACGCGAAAACTTGGTGTTTTTGTTGGAAGCTTAGTTGCTACGAGCCACCTGTCGCCGTTGAAAAACTAGTTAGCAAAACGCCCGATAATACTTTAAATTTAGTAACTTCGAAGACAGAAGGCAAATCTGTTGTAAACAAGTTTTTTTTTTTAATCTCAATTAGATTTAATATGTCATCATGGAACGTTATATAATTAAATTGCATTAATTACACTCATTTTTGTTAGTAAATAATACGTCTCCGTTACAAGTTTTTGTTAATAAATCGACTACACTTAGAACGTCTATGACTCACCCAAAATTATATGGCACTTGTCCATTTTGAACACAAACTTATAATTTTAAAAACAGTTGTTTTTAATTTAATTCACCGACTAGCCCGCGCGTGGCCACTTCAGTTTATGGAATGACGGTATTGTTAACTATATTTATGTTTATATTTATATATAGGTACTATGCGTCTATCCTCATATAACTCGTTCTTCGTCTGTAAGGGTGAATCACTTACTATTGGTTTATGTATCAAATTAGCGAGTATCGATATCGGAAGTACAAGGTTAGGTATGAAAGTCATTCATCTACATCTATATACGAATATTATAAAATGTATTTTGTGTGTTTGTTTGTAATTACTTAATATAAATTAAAAACTTCTAATCGATTTTTAAAATTCTTTCACCGATTTTGAAAATTAATCAATTTTTTTTTTCAAACTGGTCAATTGTTTATTAGCAGTAAACAACTGATGGTACATTTGGCACAAAAAAATCACGATTGTAGTAAAGTCACAATAATATTAGATGATGGACATTCATATCACATTATTTCATAGTTTCATAATCAAGATTGATTATTTAGGTACATGTAAATTACTCTTTAAATTAATCGAATTAGACCTTTCGTTTAGAAGTTACAAACGGGTATAAAAATGCTAAAAGTAAAAAAAAAATGACCCGATATGAGCGAAATCCCATTTAATTTTTTTTGTTTATTATAATATTAGTTGTTTAGAAAATTATACAATATTACATCTTAAGATGAAGTCAATGCGAACGAAGTCATGGTCACCGGCTAGTTTTATATAATATAGAATAAAGTACATAGAATAAAGTCGCTTCTCTCTGTATGTACGCTTAGTACTTTTATACCACGTAACAGATTTTTTAATGCTATTTTCAGGAAGGTTTCAAAAAAAATTGCACCCGTGCAAAGCCGGGAGCGGTTCTCTAGTAATAAATGATTTGACAGATTTATAGTAAGCAGACATTAATATGAATCATAACGCCTTAAACACAAGGTTCTACACTTTCGCTTTGCGTCCTTTACAATAATGACAAAAATTAAGAGAACGTATATTAAAGTAGACTTTGAAATAATACTCTCTTTTTTTCATCCGCTTTTCCTCTTTGTTAACTAGGTCATAATGATAAATCATTCGAGCTGAACCATCAATATTGGTAAAATTTTGTTGTATGTTAATTTAATGGAAATAAAAAAAAAAATTTTTTTTAAATATAATACATATAAAATAGAAATATAACTATATAAAATATCTGTTGATAATAATCCTAACTATAAATGCAAAAGTGAGTTTGTTCAACTTTTTGTTACGCTTTCACGCCTTAACTAATCACGCTTCGTTCGTCTAGAATTCTCAACTGATATGGAGGTTTTAATCTAAATTTAACCATTTTTTTCGGGAAATTTTGTAAAGGATTTTTTATTCCGGAAATAATTTCCCATCGTTTCTTTTATCAGCTGGCAAAGTTTATAGATAAGTTGTTTATTTTTAATACTAATATTTTTTAACGAGAAGTATTTTACATTAGATACTATATATATGTATAGGACACTATACTCATGAGGATGATATAACCAAGACCATAACAGGCATATGTTTAACAAGTATATCGCCCCTTCGCAATAAAACTGTACAATTCCCAAAAACTTTCAAAATTGAGTTAATGTGCGGAAACGTTCGGTGTCAGCAGTAGAAACTTAAATATTGATTAAAGAGCGTAGTTCAACCAACATTCACTAGAGAGTGCTATGTATAGTTTTAAATTTGCCGAAGTATGTAATTTTTATGTATATTGTCGCGCGAATAGTATGTAATTTTTAGTTACGATCGTTACGATCAAGCGACCGAGCACGCGCTGTGTCTCTTCAAAAGTATTCAAAACATACTTATATAGTCTTTGATTCAAAAACGAAAATTTTAGGCAAGAGTAAGCATTCTTTTTCATTAATATTATACAATCTCAAAATAATACACTCTTATTGCTTTAAATATTTTGCAAAATTTGAATAAATTTTCTGTTCAAAATTGTATAATTAGGTAATTGTACAGTTTTTGTGATAGAATAATGAATAATACTGCCTTATGTTTTTCATCAAAACTATGTTTGGCAACATTTTATCAAAAATGTATTTAAACTCAAAACGATTATTTTTCTAAGCCTTGTTTTGACTACTATGTAGCAAAAAATATAATAGTTTTAAATTACTTTGTAAGATAGATAACGTACCTAGCCAAAAATTAAAAATAAACATTGAAGAGCTCATTATTATTAAAACTATTACACGTTGAATCTTTAAAACGCTCTCCTGTAAAATTAGTAGGTTTTGAGATTATACACTTTTAATGCGAAGGGGCGATATAACTGCAGGACCTGGTATTTATTCAGCGACATCCAACTATTAATAGTTCAATTACAATTGTTTAAAGCTTGTTAGCATAATGGACATAATAATGGACAATAATGGACAGGTAGATAAAGCTTGGTAATAAATAATCAATTTATCGTTATGACAATGCCATCTCAAATCACAGACCCGGAGTGACCTCGTTTTTGTCTACAGGGAAACCTTTCGCTCACTGACCAACGAAAACCCCAAGATCAAAACAATTTTACTCCAATTCCCAGCGCCCGCCCACTGATTCATCGTATCGTACTCCTATAATGGTCATGCACATGACTTTCAGAATATTTTAGGAAACATTTAAACATTTACAAATGAATTTAACAATTCTATTAGAAATTATTAAAATTACTTCGTCAACTAGGCATGAACTGAGGGCCTAGTGCGAGTTTTACTCGATCATACGCGTCGAGCGCGTAAACTTCAATTTGTATAGGAATGAAGCAGCGCCACCTAGTGGTTAACGTGTACTTCTGCTTCATTCCCATACAAATTGACGTTTACGCGTTCGACGCGTTTGATCGAGTAAAACTCGCACTAGGATTATAGAATTTATCTTCATAAATCTCGATCATTTCCGCTTTCAAACAAAAGTACACTTGCACTTGCACAAACAGATACACACCTCATACCTACACGTCAAAATTATAACATCCCGTTTTTGCATCGGACGTCGGGATGCAAAAACAGGACTGCAAATATGTTTATGAAATTTATATTTATCCAAAACATACATTTTTATTGTTTAGCTTTGGAGTTCTTAGGATTTTTTTCTTGCAATAATTTCGACACAAGTTTTTCCAGTGATATAGTCTACGGAGCTACGTCATTCATATAATATTATTACGAAATATTAAACAATTCACAGTTGCATTTTATTACGCAAATTCGCATCGTATTATGTTATCATTGAATTAATCTTTGTGATTTTTTGTCATGTTCGACTAAATAATATATTGAGCCGTCCGTCTCTGTGTCTTTTTAATTGTCCGCAAACTTCTAAATTATAATCATCGCAAAACTTGATGGGCTCTTTCGCGGGTATCTTTCGTTTGCGCATGTAGAATTGCGAACAATACGGCGGACCTGCTTTCTCTCGTACAAAATGTTATCATTGCGTCTCGCTCATTCCCTGGCTCCCCAACCCCGCGTCGCAATACCTCACAAACTGTCCCAAAATCGGTTTACTGACATCGGGATATTTGACATTGACACGTGACCATTGCCAGAGCCCATCAAGTTTTGCTATGTTTATACCTACCATATTTTGATAAACTTTCACTAATGGAAGTTGGCTCTTCGCACAATTCCTACGAAACAAAATTGTGCGAGACTACTACTAAACCATTCTCACATTAATGCAATTTAACTTATTTTACTTATAACATAATTAAAAATTATATTCACGTGCTTTAAGTATTAATTGCAAATTAATTAGTATCTATATTTAAAGCGATGACTCATGAAGATGGAATGATTGTTTTAGTTTTTTTTTTTCTCATATAAAACTAGTTCAGAGCCCGTTATCCAGTTTTCAAATTATTTAAAGATATTCATTATTTTGTTTTGATATTTATTATATGTTTCCGTAGTCGTAGTTCTTAACGGATTTGTGTGGACTCCATAGATATTTGTTGTTTCATAGCAACCGGATATTCCTGTCATCGTTGTGTGAGTAACATTGTGGAGGGAACTTACCTTTTATTTGGTATAATAGGACAGTAATAAATAAATAATAAATTCATATTTTTCCACTGGTGTACACTGCGTTCCGCAGCCAACCTCACAGGCTGCAAAAACCACTAAGTGGTACATTACAGATTCAAGGAATTTTTAACAATTTATATAGTAGAAGATCCGCTCTAGAAACGACCTTCACCGATCTGTTGAATGGATGAAAAGTATTTTATATAAAATTTAATATATTGGAAAATATATATTGAGTGGGTTGTCTAAAAAATTCCTGGCCAGACTATGATTAATTAAAAATTGAAAAATGACTTTATTAAATATTGCAACTGATGAGTTTAACGAAAAAATTTAATACCAACCGAAAGTATGAAGCAAATACTCGTAGAACCGGGATGGGACGATTCGTCGCCGCCGATTCGCCGCCGCCGATTCGCCGCGGCCGATTCAGCGCCAAGCCAATTCAGCGCCGGCCAATTCGACGCCGGCCATTTCGTCGCCATTCGTTCTTGTCTTTTGTTTATTAAGCGCAGATTGTAGAAAGCAAAAGAATTACTACCAGTATAGATGTTTATTGTCAGATAAGTTCGACATTTAATGGTTTGTTGTTTTTTTAGCTATCGAAACATATAACATATAGCATGTTGAATAACAACCCTGTATTGTATACTATGCTATCCTTACTAATATAATAAATGTAAAAGTATGTTTCAAAATTTATCTACCCTTCATGGCCCAAGCAAACAAGGGACAAAACGAATTGATCTATTTTATTTTTTGTAAAGTAATAATTAGGTCAGAAATTAATATGTTACTTTTTATACCAGCCAAATTCATGAAACTCCTGGAATAGAACTTCGTTTATAAATTCTTTACATGATAGCGTGAAATGATCACGTTAGTAGATATAGACGTAAATTGTTTCAACATTTTAATTTTAACAGACAGTAGAGCTTAAATAATCGAGAAAATTAAGTTCTATTGTAAGGACAAGTAATTTGTAATTTATGGGTGACTAATGGGGCATTTTGCTTTCGATTTCTTTTTTTGACTATTACAAAGCGTGAGTGAAAATTTGTAGAACATATTGATGTTATTGGCTCTGTAATAGAATAGAACTTTTACTGTACCATACACCCAAAGACATGAGATGTGAGCATGACTCAGTTTTACATATATACAAAAAGTGGTTCAAATTTTTATATCCCGTTATCCTCTTTCCATACGTAAAAACGAATTAAAATCGGTCTAACTATTCTGGAGTTTTTGAAGCGTACACAAATCAACATAACATTTTTTTATATAAATAAATCATAAGAATATCATCATTTTGCCTCTTGAACTTGTACAAAGTTACAACACAAATGTATTAACAGACATACTTAGTTTTAAAAACAAGTAGACAATAATTGACAAAACAGTAAAATAATAAAAAGTTGTATACCACGCCACAAAACTCAGGTTTATTCCATAAACGAGCTCCGAATTTATTCATAATTGTATTTGTTTAAAATTATCGGCCATGGCTTGGCACCTTATTGTCCAGACAAAGAGATGTAAAAAAAAACTATACATTGTTGAAAAATACTCGTTTCTTTGGTCAAATTTACTATTTTTACTCTATTTTTGTTATTCTCTGGTCACTGTACGGATTAAAAGTTACGGATTTAAAGTACGGCCTTGTTATAAGGATAAGCCTATAAAATTAATTTTTTGGCTCAGCCGATTAAGGAATAAAATATTTTTTTAATTACTTACTTAAATTTTCTATTAAATATACTACTTTTCCGTTATACTCGTAGTATACCTTTTTCGCATAAATAAAAATCATATCAAAGCTTTTAACTATTTCATTTTAAGTTGTTTAGTCCCGGTCTATTACTAAAATTCTCGTCATAAAATGGTATCGTAAAGCAAAATACTCAAAGCTTCAAAAAACCTGTGTAGGCAATTCTTAAGATGGAAAGTGTAACCCTTGTATTGTTTTCTTTCTAAAGTTGTTAGTTTGTAAAAAAAATCCCTTTTGGCACGTGTCAGGCAATAAATTGCATAATAACAATGAAAAAGGTCATTTTAGCGCTGACAATGCTCCTTTTGTCGATACCCTGTAGAAGTTATAAATTTTAATTTGTAACCGAACGTTTTAATTTTATATCGCAAACAGACAGACAAACGCGGCGGAGGACTTTGTTTTATAATATGTAGTGATAAACTAATTTAGAACTAATGAATTTAATATCAAAACACAAGTTTGAAAATGAAAACATTTATGATAAATTATTACAAATTAAAAATTGATAGAAATCACAGAAACAACATAGGAATTCAATTTTGACTGCGCCACACATTCTTACTAATTTCGCATTTGTGCAATTCTACATTAGTAAACATTCCTCAAATCGTTTTCCCCATTTATAAAGATTTAAAAAGAAAAGAATTTGGTTCATACGAATATAAACATTGAACATTGAAAATAAAAATAAGGATATAGGTTAGTACACTTGATCAGTTACTTATATAGACCAAATTTATAAAAAAATGATGGAATTATATCAACTCGGATAATGCACGAATGCGGTCCGCATTCGCACGATTTATGTTAAGGATCCGGATAAGTGGATAACTGAAACTAAATTAAACGGCGATGAAATGGCCGGCGTCGAATCGGCCGGCGTCGAAACGGCCTGCGGCGAAATGGCGGCGACGAAAGGGCGGCGACGAATTGGCGGCGGCGAATTGTCCTAGACCCCGTAGAACATACAAACGTAGGAAAACAGTTATTTTCACATATTTGAAGCGGACACGATGATATAGGGTTTTCTGTAAAAAATTTGGCCCGAATGACGGTCGTCGAGTTTTGAATAACACTTGTCCTAAAGACAAAAAACCTAAAAAAAGCCTATGATATTTTATAAAATGTCATTGGCTGATGCCGCTATTGACTCGCGCTTAGAATACAAAAGCTATGTTCGGGATAGGGTTGTTGCGGATACAGGTGCAGATTTTTATTTTATGTTTATAAGGTCGGTGGACAGGCTGATGGTCACTACTGTCGCCTATAACACAAGCAACGCCACAGGTGCTGCAAATGCAATAAATAAATAATAAATAACAGCACCATAATATACTTTTATATCACGGTGATTTTCTGTAAGGGTGTGGTTACTGCCACGAATCAATGACGGTAATGGGTTTGAACCCCGGACCACCAGAACGGAGCGTTAAGGCATACACCCTAACCAGGGCTCGTCGTAAATAAACATCTAACTATAATATAGTACCTTGATTTGATGATGCAGCATCAAGTAGTTTGCGAGACACCCAACTTCTCAGCAACTTACAGCAGAATAGCGTTTTTGGCTCAATATAAAGTCAGAGGTTAGTCTATAATTTTAGTAATAGCTAATTTTAGTAATAAAGGTGTAAAAACATATTTGTTCAATATTTATTTATTGCTCATCAATACTAATAATAAATCTGTAAGGGTCGGTCATGGAGTAAGTTACTTTGTTTTCAGAGATATCGTGTTTATAGGCTCTATACATCATACTGAAACTAAATTGACCATTTTTAGAATTTTTTTTCTGTATGTATGTTCCTCTATAACTCTTAAACGAATCAACTGATTTTCATGAAACTTGGTAGATAAACATGTAGACGTACGGGACACAGGATAGGCTACTTTTTCTTTTTCAACGCGCACGAAGTCGCGGGCTCCAGCTAGTATTATATAAGTTTGTCAGGCTTTGAATTTTTTATTTTAATTTTAGATGATAACAGTACATTTTTCTAGGCGAATGGTACTCTATGTCCTTTTGCGAGTCCTTGACAACGTACATGCAAAATTTCATGATAATCGAAGAATTAAAAGCGTAACAAACAAACCAGTACATTCGCATTTAATAATATTAGTTAGTTGAAATTACCACTTACTCTAAGAGTGAAGGAAAACTCACGGGGAGACCGAAGATTTAGAAGACTTCGAAAACACGTTCTTCTAATATTTATATACCATATTTCCTCACTTTCAGAAGAAACTTGTGCTCAGCAATAGCTCGAAAATGTTATATGTACGGGCTAATATACATTAAGGCAAGGACTTAGCAGAAAAGCATTATTTTCGTTTAAAATACAGTGCATATTTAAAACAATTAAAATTAAAAATTAAAAAAAAAATTAGACTATATTTAAAAAAGTTTGAATCGGGCAGATTTATACAAAAAATTCTATTTCTGAGAAAAAAAAATTAGTAAATTAATGCCCAAAAAACATTCCTCGTCACAGTAATAAAAAATTTCAGCGACAACTACATTTGTTTTTAAGCTTATCAATTAACTTAAGTTCTGCACTAAAGTTTCAATCGGATACTTTTATTTATTTTTACACAATATTTGAGAAAAACCTTCCAATTTGAATTCTGCTCGGTTATCTCCGAGAAGTTACAAGAATTTGTTATGCGATATTGGTTTTATATAATTATCATATTATGATCATTATTATAATCATTATTATATCATTATAATCATGAAATTATGGTATATATACCTTATAATTATGTAAAAATTGTATTCGCTCTGAGGATAGTCCTTATCTGAACATCTTAAAAATAAGTATAGTTGTTAAATGCAATTGAAATACTTAATAAAAATTTAGTTTATATCATTTATTTGTAATCTTAAATTAATGTTATCTTAATGTTAATTTAATTTGGTGCAGGAGTGGTAGCTGCCGGGCAGGGCGATGATCTCAGTAGATTTACGTCTGAAATGAATTATTATATTATTATATAAATTTCATTGCATTGTTGAGTTTTTAACTCCTTGGCCCTTGGCCGGGAACAAAGTGTCTTTGAGTTCTGTTTTGGGGGTTCCATGTTCGATTCCCGGCACGACCAACTTTGTCTTGCGGGGAATTGTCTGCTGTCTTGTCTGGACTTGTCTGAATGTGGCAAGTAGTGGCATGTCTATAACTACATTTGAACATGACAGATCAGTTCTTTATACATCCAGAATAAAGATTTTGATGTAATGTATTTATAGTATACATTTGTATATTGTATTTAAATTTATTTGTATATGTACCTTAATTTGCTTAACATTATATTATTTTAAAAAAATGCTAATAGTATATCATGTCAGTTCAATAAGAGTGACGTCAATATAACTATTATTTTTTGGATTCTTTGTACTTCCCCTAGATAAAAAGGCAATTCAGATGAATGAAACCTACGAGTATATACAACCGCATTAATTAAAACTCTTATCTAGCATAAGGAAATAAATATTGTTTTTTTGTTTAAAGAGACAACCTATTGTTTTTAATTATCGATATTTATCTTCAATTATTGTATTTATGCCATTTTGTAGGAAAACTCTGATTTTTCCTCGTATATAATTAATCTTGTGTCATTGTTGCATTACATTTTGTATAGTCGTTACAAAATGTCATATAAGTAGATGGCGCTAATTCTTTTAGATTTCTACATTTTTTTAAATTTATAATTTAGAATTATATTTTATATTTATGAAGATATTTACATAATTTTAAATACATTTTTCACAAAACTGAAATACTTATACTTTATCTTTAAGCAGCCAAGCTATTTTAATAAAATTTTGTGTAGGTAAGTTTTAATGATTTTTTGAACTAAAAAGCATTTTGAATAAAAAAAAAGCATAATTATTACATGGCCACTATTTTTATCTCCCGGGGATTATCCCACCCCCACGGGCCGTATATTTCAATTTTTACAACCTTAAGCTTAAAACTGTCAATTTTCTTATTGTTAAGGGGGTCGGGGGGTCACATATTCCCTTGACGAGAGTCAGGGATCTAAATATTCTATATTACATGTCTTTATTTATTATGCATTAATCAATAAAATTAAGTTATGTCAATCTTTATTATTATCTATTGTCATCCGCGCTATTTTCGTACAGTATTTTTTGGTGTCGTCTGTCATAATATATTATGGTGTTTTTATTTATTGTTACTTCTATTTCATATTCCAGGTGCGTATTTAATATTCTATTTCATATCAGAATAATGATGTAGATACTTACTGACACCGCACGCCTGAGCACATATCAGTCTTCCAGGATTATTGTACGTGACGCTGTTGGAACCACACACCGGATTGTATTCAGGCGTCACGGGACACGACCGAATACATTCCTGAATGGCGGCCGATTGTGTGGTGCTCCTGGAAAAATAATATTTACCTGTTAATTAAAATTATGAACTCTAAACCCCGACTTTCTATTGAGTCCTAACACGCTATATCTGCTTTAAGTTTGTAAGGATTTGGGTATCCCATAGACTACTTGATGTTGCAGCATCAAGTAAGTCAAGGTTACTATGTCATGGAAATACCACCGAAGTAACAGTATACTAAATTTTACATCAATCGAAAATGGTGCATCGCTACGTCAACTAGGAAATGCGCATATGGTCTAAAAACGCCTGAACACATAGTCATAAATTATAGCTAAGAACCATGCCGATCACGTCAGCTTTTTCGGAGCGAGATATCAGAATAAGAACCTCTGAAATTCGCCGAAGAAACAAAATTGTCGACATAGCCAAGAGAATCAGCAAGTTGAACTGGCAATGGGCCGGTCACATCGCAGAGCGGATAATCGATGAAGTGGAAAAGTTCTCGGAATTAAAAAGCGCCCCTACATCACCCATACAGGCGACCTGAAAAGCTTAGCGGAAGTGGCTGGATGCGAAAAAAGACCATGCGTGATGGCGAGCCTTGGGAGAGGCCTACGTTCAGCATTGGAAAGACAGGCTGATAATGATGAAGGTAACATTATACGAATATACACGTCACCCCAGTAGCCCGGAGGCCTCATATAATTGATACGGCGCGTAGCAACGCCTGAGTCAAAGGGATAATTATTACCTGTAGATTGTCTTTATCAGATTTTCATAATCACTTGTGTGAACATACCCATTAGGTGCTGGCGTAGTTGAAGATTGTTGTTGTTGTTGTTGTTGTTGCTGCTGAAGCCATGGTGGTACAATACCGGTGTTACCATTCGGAAACCGACCACCATTTGGGAATGGTCGAACAGGACGCTGCTGTCTGTCTCTTTCCACAGAATATCTATCCTCGAGTTCATCATCACTGTCACCAGTATTCGACTGACGACGTGTCCTTAAGTTCATGCCGAGTGATTCACTAGTTAAAGCAGCTGTGAAATAGAGAAGAGGTTTCGTTTTATTAAAATGGATATGTCATATTTTTTTTCTTTTTTTATATAAAATCGACAGACAGGCTGACGTCCCACTTGTTGGTAGTTGGTTACCATGAATGGAAATCGATTAGCGTTTTCCTTACTTTTAAAATGTTACAAACTATACCTACAAAAAACCTATATATAGTAGGTACTTAATCTATATTTTTTATTTCCCTAATTAAAAAATATTACAAGACCTTGGTATCGTGAACTCTTGATAACCTTTCTCTCGCCAATAACATTATGGAAATCCCTTTATCTGAATCATTTTAAAACTGGTCAATTATATTGTCAACTTATATTTTTGTTATTTTAAATACTATGGCGTAATGTAGCAACAAATAATATAAGGATTTCCTCATAAAACTAAGCGTTGGCGTTAAACTTATACTTGACATACGATTACGTAGTAGGTACTAATTATCTAATGTTTTGCTGACACGCAAAGCCTGTAGTCATATTTTCCTTATAAACTATAAATAAATTTATATAATTTTTGTAAGCCCTAGTTTTCCTTCAATTTTAAAATGTAAAAAATAACTTTTTTTTTAAAATAAATTATGAGTATTATTTTTTTTAAAGTTCGAATATAAAACTTTTAGACCGCACGCATTCTTCAGTGACTTATAGCCGATGACCTCTACTGCGTTTCTAAATGGCATAAGCGAGCATGTGTCGCTAGCCGGATAACTCTTTTGGAAAAACCAATGTTTGGAATCTACAAGAGTGTTACAATCTTAACAACAGTATCAAGTATAAGGTCAACGACTTCGATAGTAAATCTTAGTTTTTAAATTTTATTGTTCACATTGGCCATAAGGCCCATAATAAAAATTATATCATCCAACAATATACTTGAACGACTACATTTTTAAAGAAGAAGTGGGAAACTTCTTATCTACATTGTAAAGTATATTGCCGAAGAAAAACATGGCACTTTGTGGTTTGAAAATACCAAAAATAACAAGGTACTCGTAGTTAAAATTAATACAACAAACAAGAACCCAACCCAATTCATACATGAACTATGGCTAGAGATTAAAGTCATTTGATTCTTCCCAAGAGGCAAAGATAAAAAAGAAATATGTATAGAATTGGACGAATTCAGAGGGTCTAGAATGCAATATTTTATATAAAAATTTATGCTATCATATTAGATATTATATTTTTAGTATGTCAAGAATATTCTTTAACAAAAAATGTTTTTCATTTTCGAAAAACTAATTAGCATAAAATATGTGTTCTAATCAAGTTTTGATTATCAATATGACCTTTCATCAAACCGGACTTTTATGAATTAGTTTATTAACACTACATTTAACGTCATAATTTAAAGATATACTTAGTAGTACTTTGTTTTGTTACCAATGTATACAGATATTAATTTGTTTATTAGTATTTTTAAATAATATGTTTACAGGTATAACAGGTATAACGTCATAGTTCAGTTTATAGATTCCAAGTTTGTTATTGTAGGTACTACCTGACGCCCGCGACTTTGTCCGCGTTAAAAAATAAAAGATATACCTACAGTGGCGGATTTACCAAAAGGCTGAGTAGGCTGGAGCCTAGGGCGGCAGATTTTAGAGGGGCGGCAAATTTGGCCAAAAAATTATTTTTGTCTTACAGAAATAAATAAAAAAATATTATACAAGTGACCCAGAAATTGCTCGCACTGTGACCAACAGTAACGGGAGCCAATACTGTCACTAGATTGGAGTACCTTATTACATCAGTTTTTTTTTTAATTTTTTTTTATATTATTATGACTGTGGACGAATATCGAAATGCAGCGGTCAGTAGGGGTGGCAAAATTTGAATAGCCTACTGGCGGCAAATGTGTAAATCCGTCACTGTATACCTACTTAACGCCATAACATTATACTTTTACCAAGCTTTGGACCTTTATTTTTAAAAAGATGATGCCCGCAGCTTCCCCTGCGTGGAATATTTAGCCTATGTCTATTGACATCTATTGATAGTTCGGTGAGTGAGTAGGGGCTCATTTTCCCCCTATCCGTTCCTAATCCCTTATCCTTAATCATCAATCACACTATGATAGGCAGGGCACTAGCAGCAATTGTGGCGTTGCTTATAAGTCGTAGGTAGCCACCTACCATCATTGACCGTCTGCTTGTCTGTCGAACTTAACATTAAAAAATAAATGGAAATAAATGGATTTTTTATGAATATAAAATAAATAGCTAAAAATCTTTAAATTAGCAAAATCACAAAATATGCTTACCAACAAAAAATAATACAAACAGCTTATGCATCGTTACAGCAAAATTAGTTAGACAAAAACAAAACAAGTAATCACACAACTACAAAAGTTGGCTCTCCACTGTCAACTGTCGTCAAGATCGGCGCAGATTTATTTTTATAAACAAACGCGGCTGGACGCAACTTGTTCTATACTGTGCTTCCAATAAGAATATGTAAACAATTAGTGCTGTGACAAACACATTTATTAGGAATTATATTAACTATATTTGTATGTTTGTTTATATGTAGTGGAAAGAATCGTTTTATTTTTACGAAAAAGTCGACAAACAAGCTGAAGGCGCACTTTATGGTAGGTCTAGCCTCCGACATTAAATAAGACCAAGAATTTAAAGTGCAGTGATTTCATTCATCTGCAAGAAGATTTTGATTGCCTGCGGTAATTTATGAATGCAGGTCTATTGTAAATTATTACAGCGGAACGCATAAAAAATCATTTACTAATGGATAAAACTATCCTTGACTAACATAATAAACTTTAATTTTGCTTGTAGTGTAATATTTGGATCGAAATATTAATATTTTTTAATTATTTCGGAAAGAAAAGCGCTGTTTGGTTGGGCTTCCAAAGTGTTGAATATGTAGGTATTATAATAAATATGCAATACTACCTTGCTCTCGCGACTTCGGCTTCGTTAAAAAATGAAAAATATAACACCTAAATTATTATAGCACCACTGGCGCCACCATGGCGATAGTTTTGCGAGTTTTGCGCCAATTTTTTATATTTTTACACAATCCCTCGGGGATTTAACATTTTTCCAAAGTAAAAAGTATTCTTTTTCGTCCAAATTCGTCTACTAGTTTTTATGTAAAAGCGTACAAACACACATCGCAAACTACTGCATTTATTAGATTAATTATTTTGCATTTCTAATACTAATGATTAATTGATAGATATTCCAAGAAAGTATAAAATTACTCGTCTGAGTAATATGAATACACCATAACATTTCCTAGTTTAATTTTTATTTTTTACCAGCTAACCCGGCGAACTTCGTACCGCCTAACAGTCAATAAATGTCGTGTTACCTTTTAGATAAACTTTGCTTTTTGGTTAGCTCTTTGCTCTATTAATAACACCCGTACAATCGATGTGACAGTTTCTAATGAGAGTGAAAAAGTTACCAACAACGATTGCTAGGTGACACGTAGGCACACGTAGGTACGTTTTGTTTTGATTGACGTCAAGTGTTTGCCAGTATGGGAAAAGAAAATTGTTGTTTTTAATTTTTCCTCATACTTTTTTACGTTTTTTCTGTCTATAAGAACCTTCTTCAGACTTGATCAAACACAACAAAAAAGAAATCAGCCAAATCGGTCCAGCCGTTCTCGAGTTTTGCGCTTAGCAACAAAATTTAGTGATTCATTTTTATTTATACACTCGTAGATAGATAGAAGATAGATAACTACTTATATTGTACATTAATTATATAGCATAATGTTAATATTATGGGTTATTAGAGAATTTTACACATTATACTAATGTCATGTTACATTGTAAATTCGAAATGATTCGAATAGATAGGTATTTAGTCACATCACTCGTTACCAGTAATTTCCTTTTGAGATTAAGCGGTAAGTACTCCCGAATGACCCGTGAATTCCCGTACAATATTTTCCTTGTGAAGTCATATAAATATAAATAAACACATAACTTTTTAAATTTGAGTAGGAACCTTTTTGAGAAGGTATAATATAATATAACATATCAATGCTTTTTAATTTTTATTTAGTATAGACTAAGCGCCTCTTTCACAAACTGACATTTAAAGTCACCGGTAACCGGGGATAATGGAGCTGATATACCTTTGATTGTACGGTAAACGTCCCAAATATTAATTAAATAGAAAATAATTTAAAAAAATTGGCTATCGAATGATGCAGTAAACCGAGTGCATAATTCAATAAAACAGAAAATGATTTCTAAAAGTAACTAATCAACACTTCACTTGTAGTTGGTGAAAGAGGCCCTAAGAATCCGCTAACTCGAAGCCGGAAGCTATTCGAAAATAACTCCTGTACCTACCTTATGTTATGACGTAGTTCCACAAGTACCTAGGTAGGTAGATATTTTTTGGAATTTTTGATTGTTCATTAGTTACTGCCCCGATCAGCTATTGTTTTTGTAGTCTATATGATTCGGATAAGTAGATACATGCTTACCTCGGTATAAGAGCTAAGAAAATATTTGTGTTATTATAAAAACAGGTGTTAGACGAAGTCGCACCTTGTATTAGTCATTTCCTATTTGAGACATGGGAAATGCCCCACAAACGATAAACTTGAGTAACTATTTACGCTTGTTCATAAGCTTTCAAACATCATTGGCTTTTCCATAATTGATTTGTGAAGAGAATTCCCCGTTCAGTTATTTTACTAAACATTGTTACCTTTGTTTACTCCAGAGGATTTAAAAAACGGTAGCTCGTCAGTACTTACTTCCCAAATGTATAAAAAATGTACTTAAGTAAGTACTTACACGTAAGTACGTGTTTTATTTCGCTGTTTATTTTTTGTGCATTTCGGCAAGCTAACAGACAATTAATACCTAAGTATACATAATAGCTTCTGTACGCTCCTGTGCAGGTGAATTTAAGACACATAAAAGAATAACAATCACACTTAACGACCTGGTGGATAAGTGGTTAGGGTGCATACGCTCTGTTCCAGGGTTACCGGGTTCGAATCCCGGCAGGGTCAACGTTGGAATTGAATTTTTCAAAGTTGGCTCTGGTCTTGATGTGGAAAGTAGTGGCAGCGCGCACTGCATTTCGCAGTCATTTGGACAGCAGTAATCACTCTCTTACAGAAGAACATCGTGAAACAACAGCACGTGTGCTGTTGTGTTTCAATGAGTTAATAAGAGATGCCATAGATTTCTTTAAAGTTTACACTTTAATTAACATAACTTTTAATATATTTTCTAGTGTTTTTATTCGTAGGTATTATTTCATATTATGTCACTTAATTACTAGATGTTAGATGTCATATTTTCAAGGCACATCTACTATTGTAGATCCTTGAAAATATTGGCATTTAAAAAAAATCCAATAGTAAAATTTTGTACTGAAAACGTCATACTTTTATCAAATTAAGATGTAGCGTGATGAAATAACGAAAGGCAATACTTCGTACTTTCAAAGATTCTTTTAATAAACGAATGATAGGTATGACAGTCAGGTGCCTAGCGTACTCCATAGGCAAAAGGAATATGATGTGAAATATTGCTATTAGTAAATGCGCAGGCATCCATATTACCATCATGACATATGTCACAGTTTTACAATCCATAATTTGTATGTAGAGTATTGTAGAGCCTCTCTTTCACCATCTGTCAAGTAGGCTAACTATCATTTAAAGTCACCGGTAACCGGGGATATGGAGCTGATATACCTTTGTTTGTACGGTAAAAGTCCCAAACATTGAAAAAAAAGAATGATGCAGTAAACCGAGTGCATAATTCAATAAAACAGAAAATGATTTCGGAAAGTAACTAATCAACACTTTACTTGTAGTTTCTGAAAGAGATTTTTATAGTATGCGTTTCAATAAAATTTATTAACACGCCGCTGATTTATGATTTACGCTAACCAAAAAGCTACATAAACAAAAAATAAGAGTAAAAGTTTCAATTTTACTGTAAGAAGTCAAATTAGGAGACAAAAATAACGCTTTGTAACGAATTCCTATTCGTATTCAAATTCAAATTATCCAAATTCATATTCTTCTCTTATTATCCTTAATAAGAGAAGAATATGAATTTGGATAATTCTTTGGAATTATTTATTTAAGGAAACGGTTTGGTAGTTAACTCGCACGATCTTATTTCGTACGAAATGTACGAAAAGCCAACGTAAATATATTTAAAAATATATTTACGAACTTTACGAACTTTTAAATATATTTTTAGTAGTCATCTCGCACACTTTCTTGCGTGCGACATGAATCAACCTCACATAGTCGCACTATTGTTTTACTGTGGTCTTCTGTAAGGGCCAGCCGCCAAATGGGCTGCAAAGTTTGTCATTGTCACTGCGGAAGAAACAGAAGCAGGGGACACTGCCTGCTACTTTTGCTGCACAGTTTATGACTATTTTCATGATTAAGCTATATCAGCCGCAGTGACAAGTGACATCACTTCTCATGTCACTAACAAGTAAGTGCACGAATGTCAAATGGCTTGTTCCGAACAGTTCTACTATTAGTTCTAATACAAAGTTTTAGATATTTTTTTTCTAATAGAACTGTTTGGACTAAAAAATTCCAACTAGTTCTACTGCACAGTATGACAGATTTGACTCGAATAATTTTAATGGAATATGTCCAAACTGTTCTACTATTTTTATAATAGAACAAAATAAAAAAATAAAACTTGTGTCGTATTTTAGAAATATGAGCTTCATTCATTTTAAATATTACAAGTACTGATTAGCCCAGTAAAATTAATAAAATCAGATGTATAATAATTCGTGTAATTTTGAAAATTGGTACAGTAAAGTTATACCTTGCAGTATCCAGCTTAACATACTAAAAGTCCTCAAGAGTGCTGAGGGTACCTTTGTTCAGGTTTTTGCTCATATCGCGAATATCTCTACGAATAGCGTTATGAATTCCTTCTGACAAATGGATATATTAATTTTTACTCTACGATCAATACCTACTTTAGGAGCTACAGAGGCTGTGTAAGTTAACAGAGAGTTAAGTAGTGTAAGATGCTGTTGTTAGGAAGATCTGTGTTTAGTCGTTCTTCAAATGGCTCTATAACCACCAGCAAATATTCCTTGTCATGCAAGGAAAAGGAAAAGTGGAAACCAAGATATTATCGACCATTTTGATTATGCAATTTTTTCTTTAAATTATATACACAAATCTTCCTCGTTGATAGCTCTTTCCAAGAAGAAGTTATCGCAGAAACAGCCAGACGCGAACAATGACTCCAGTTCATAATATGTATGTTGAGAAGAAGACAATGGTTCCACTGATAAAAATCGCAGCTTTGGTGAATGCTTATCGCTGACGCATTGCGTCCATGTAGCAAAGAATGGTCGCTCTCATCGAAACTCTGTCGTTATCGGTTCGTCCTCCGGCCGAGGTAGGTAGAGGTTATCAATTCCCACCACCCTCCCCTCTTGCGCCCTCCCTCCATCCTGGCGCACCGAACAGAAGATACGATGCACTAGTGAAGCGAAAATTTCACGACTGGCAACATCAGTTAACGATAATTAACAAAGGCCCGAACAAACAGTACCGATCACTCGTTCAAAAGTTGCACAGATATATCGCGAGTGAAAGGATTTTGCGGTGAAACAGATCAATAATTAAAAGACAATTAGGTGGAAATGTTAAGCGGGAGGGTTTTCGTGTGCGTGTGTTTATTAGCTGGTGAGTTAAGTCAAAAATTATTATAGCTAAGTATAGTTGGATTAGCTTATTATGAATAAGTAGTATGAAATAAGCAGTTTTCAGAAAAAGTTAAACTTAACAGTTTTCAGGCTGTTATTACTTAAACAAAATATATAGTGATATATGTAATACTTCCAAGTGTTTCAAATTAGTCTGTCAATCTGTCAATAGAGTTGTTTTAACTTTTTAACTTAAATAGCTCCAATCTTTTTAACTTTCGAATTAAAAATCGAATAATATATTTTTATAACTCGTTATTTTCTTAATTACTTACGAAACAAAGGTTTTTTAAAATGGATAACACTTTAATTTCAAGTTTTAATTCTTTGATATTTATTTATAATTACTGTAGCAAGTTGGCTGAGATATAATTGAAGGACCAATATCTTATTTATTGTTCCCATACAAAATCGTTGTTCGTTACTTTCAGATTTATACAGATGACGAAAATTATTAGTTTAAATAGCTTATGACCTTTAAACTTCAAAACTATTTCAACGATACCCATTGATAGATGGCGCTGAACAAGTTTCATTAAAAATGGATAACATTTTTTATACGTTCGGGATGTCTTAGTTAAGTTCAGTTGTATAACTGTATTGTTATAATGAAATCGGTATTAATTAAGATTTAGAAAATGGAATTGGTAAGTTACTTACCAATTAATTCAGTAATTATCAATATGTATAGTCATTCTCATTAAAATATCGTTTTATATAAAAATTTGGATGGCATAGGAAAAGTAGATACCATACGAAAATTTGGATGAAAACAAAAAAACTTAAATTAATTTTATATCCAGTACAAATATTAATTTCTAAAAAGTGCAGAATTTGTGACATTTTCGCAGGTTGAATACTTGTAATTACTGACAAAAATATTTTTCTATGAAAAATTCTCAGCTACGAGTATAAAGTACAGTCGGGGTAAGAAAAGGTTCGTCACCTTTAAGTCGACATTTGCTTGCACCATGGTAGTTGTCAGTCATGCCAAAATTACATTTTAAACGAGCTGTCAGTTTTCTGCTTAGTGCTTTAGTTTCAAAAGGTACTAAAAGTCTACGATTTTGATATAGGAATGAATTAGAAAACTGACGAAGGTTTTCGTACCGCGACTTTACATTTAAAATTGGGTTGTCAATAGCTACCATCTATAAAGGTTTTTCTAAAATATTGGAATTGCTTGCGTATGTTTTATTATTTTAATAAGTGCTGCGAATGTGTTACGTCCAGTTGCGTCGCGTTCTGTATACGAGTAATATGAATTTTTTAACTTTCTGTTAGCTCTAAATTTAACTTACATAAAACTAACAGAGTTAATCTTTTCTTATGACGAAAATTTATATCAGTACAATGTATGTACCGTGCTCCCTACCCCGTCGTATGACTTGAGTGTAATTATCTAGTATTAATCAATACACACAAGTATAATCGCACAATAATTAAGAGACCGTTTGGCGACATGATCTTCAGGTTATCAACAACACGCCCACTGACTAGTGACAGCACGCGGTCACTCAGGGCGAGTAATTATTATTATATTATTGGATCTGACTAATAATGTGCATACTTAAAACAATAGGCAATATTGCATAGGTTACAAAGTTTTGTTTACCTTTATGACGATTGAAACATAAATGGATTAAAATTATTATCTACTTATTTGAAAAAAATTATAGCTAAATGTGTTGTTGCTAAGCGCAATAATGGATCAAAAAAAATCGGCTATTTTTTTAAACTCATTTAAGCCCGGGGAAGCAAAGATGCACGTCAGAGAAGCGTTATGTTAATAGAGAAGGGAGCAAAAAAGCAGCTAGCTTTTTCTTTTTTTATTAAGGGCATATTTTACTAGGCAACACAAATGCGATTTATTTTCTCATAGATAACAATTGATAAAATATACTTTTCGTCGGTACCTCTCTTCGGGTCCTGTTAAAAGGAACAGAAAATAAGAAAGAAATAAGGCTGACTTATAAAATTCTTTAGCATTTTATTAAAATCTGTTTTGGAATTTAACATATCGTAATCATGTTCCGGTTGCTTTTTTTTTTAATTTCCTTCGTGGTTTATAACTGTGTAGCGTGGGGACTAATTGATAATACTGCTCGTATATCCTGACATGATTCATTCAAGGAAGTGCTTCTATCTAGTTCGGGTTTTCTGGAAACGAGGTCGCCAGTAAAGCGTAGGACCCTGCGGGATGCGTCATTAGCCTAACAACTCACAACAAATGCGCAGTTACTAGATTTACATATATACTTGCTAACTAATATGAACATATAAATATTTCGAGGATCCGGCTTACAAATAGCTGTCCTACTTACCTCCAATATAGGTCTTGTTAAATATCATTATCTAAGTTTCAATAATTATGTAACAACTTGCAACTCTTTATAATGGCATGATGTATAATTTCATTAATAATTAAAGCGATGGTCATAAGATAACATCGGTTACAGTTGCGTCGATCTCATGACAAGCGCTCAACCCCTGAAATATCTGTTAAAGATGGCAAAGGAAACTACTGCACTATTTTCCCACGAAAGTTACGATGGCTTCAAGTCAGGCAGACGACAGATGTCACACGCTCCGGCTGACGAGTCAGCAATCCGCGTATGAGTCAGCAATCAGGCCCCCGTCACTCGCGCCCTTGGGCCCTAGCCAAGAACAAACGTAAAGTCGTAAACGTTGCGTAAACGCAACGCTCAGGCTTACAACAACCAATCACCGGCAGGCTTATTATCTAAATACGTCTGCTGAGCGACAGGCGAAAAATGCGAAAAATTTGTGCAATATCACACTAAATCGTTAATTTTTACGCAAACCACATAAGTGTTATGAGCTACGTGATACGATTTAGTGTGATATTGCACAATTTTTTCGCATTTTTCACCTGTCGCTCAGCAGACGTATTTAGATAATAAGCCTGCGGGCTTTATTTCTCTTGTAGCGTAGCGTTTACGCAACATTTACGACTGTACGTTTGTTCTTGGCTAGGGCCCCTGGACCGTTTTAAATACCTACCGCTAAGTAGCGCTGTGTATGCGGGAATCTCGATTCTCGGCGCGCGTCCTAAGTACGTTTTTTCTTGCAGCGTCTTTTGTAGGCTAATATAGCGTAGGTATTTTAGCTTTTATATGGGAGTGATGCATCTGTTACGACAGTAACTATTATTTAATCTGAGGTATGATGGTGTGAAATGCACTCATCGGGTGATGAATGGGAACAATGCTACTGGTGATTACAAACCAATCAGAACGTTTCGCTGAATTCAAATGGAACGTGGAATATACATGGCTTAATGTACCTGGAAAACTCCAAACCATGGAGGAGGAGATGGCTAGATATGATGCCTCTGTACTGGAAATTAGTGAAACACGTTGGAGGGACTCCGGTTATTTCTCCAATGAACTGAGAACTAAAACGTCTTGGCCCCCAAAGGTTTTTAAAGGTGAAAGGTCTAAAAAAGGTATAGTAGCCATTATTGTACCATCGAAGATGGGCAGACATGTTGCAGGATACAAGTCCATTAATGATCAAGTCATATAATTGTCTTAAAACATAACATAGCCCCTTCTTGTAAAATGAACTTACTGCAACTGTCCTCTATAATTATGAAACTGTCCTTTAGAGCTTCGAACAAAACCTTTGACAAAAGAAATATTTTGACGCCATTAGACTGTTCGTCAAATCGGGACTTTGATTGTTGAATCGATATTCCACCTGGCGGTCACCTTTTCGTTCAATCCAAAGTACAAATAGCTTGTTTTTCTCGGCTTTGACAAGATTTTCGTCATATGGTCTCATATGGTACAGTGATTTCGATAAGCATTCACCAACTTGGGAATCGTTCTATAACCACTATTCATGCTTATTGGCGACAAAAATACTGTCTGTGATCATTCTTATGAACTACGCATAAGAATGATCACAGACAGTGATCATTCTTATGCGCAGAAGGAAAGGACCATAAAAAAGCATTCTAGGTAGAGCGTCCGAAGTGAAGAGATGTCGAGCTAGCTCCGCGACGAACAACCGCGTTTCCAGTTACATAAACCTTCTATGAAAAATTAGCTAACTGATGGTTAAAACCACGTTACAATCCGTTGCGTGGTTTAAGAGGAAAGTATAGCATTGCGATCCTAACGAAATAGGTATTTAGGAAAACACATGCTATCGCTCGTGCGCTCTAGCCCCGGGGCAGTCGTGCGATAGAGAGCGTTGCAGCTTGCGACTGACAATAGATACTTTTTTGATGAAATTTCATTTCGGGAGAAAAAAATTCCACTTACTAAATCTTAACAAATCACTTCAATTTTCATGTCGATCGTTTCAGCATAATATATTCTAGGTTTATAGTTTTCGCTTTTTTTAAAAAATAGATTGTTTTTATAAAACAAACGGCTTCATTCAACAAAGTTGTAATCACAAAAATTAAGTTATTTGAGGTTAAATAAGTTTGAATTTATTGCAAATTTTGAAAAGAGGAACACCTATAAACTTAGTCTTTTATTGTGTCAATAACATACAAAAAAATCATAGAAATTGGAAAATATTTAGAAATGGAAAAACATTTTCTCTTATTGTATGCACGAGTACGTGCTATTCTTCCCTCTTAAGAGGAGTTAACGCATATACAGAGAGACAGTCGCGGAGATCGACTGCAATCTATACTATGTAAGCATGGTATATAGTTTGGAGTAATTTTATTATTATAAAAAAATAAACAAAAGCTTGTCGCTTCAATGGGGCGATTGCGTGTGCAACTGTATAATGTTTACAATCTTACAAATGAAACAAAAGTAAATATGTGACTACATATATGTTTGTATACACATGCGTAATAGGGATGAGATCACAGGAGAGTTTAGTTGAATAAATAAAACTGATTAGATTACATAAGGTCACAAAATGTCGTGGAATAATCTCGAGTATCGTTGAAACAATAGTGGAATAAAACAAGAAACAATTATTAAACTACATTTATGTCCCCATTAATTATCTTTACATATATTAATTATAAATATAAATGGCCGCAGATAGGAGAAAGTTACAAGTGTTTTATTATTATTTTTATTTTGTTAAACGCATTACCCAATATATTTTTTTCAAAAAAATTGCAGCTGAAATTTAACTAGACAGGAATAAAAAATTAAATGTTGACACACACGTAGGAAAACTATAATATACTCGTACCTACACACATATCGTAATTGATTTGACGAGCCCGTTGGGTGAGTAGTTAGGATGCCTGTCTTAGATAACGCTCGATTCCAGGGGTCCTTGGTTCGAACTCCAGCAAGGTCAACTTTGGTCTAGTGTTGGAATGCTACTATGGTCGACAACGCAATTGCAAACCTGTGGCGTTGCTGATGACCATTACATGAAAAAAGTTTCCTTTTGATTATTATTGCAGATCATAAAAAAATATATACAGGAATGAACAGAAATATATTAATACTTTATAATACTAATAATAAATCTGTAAGTTTAGGTATTGTATGTATGTATGGTCCTCCATACATACGATCTAATCTTTTTCTATTGATCAAAAACGTAAACAAATATAGCGTCGCCATGGTCACTAGACTGTTTTAAAGATGGGATTTGTACATTAGGCATTATTAAAGAGAGTTGACTCAGTGATTAACTCATTTAGAATTTGTTCGTATTGTTTGTTTGTTTGTATTGTTTGTTCTATATCGTGAATTGTTTGTTAACCTTTTAGATCGATGAAAAAAGAATACATCTTACATACAATACAAACTTGGTAAACATTTAGACGTGTTAGGCTACTTTATTCCTTTTCAACACGGACGAAAGCTAGGTTATTAATAATATTTACCGTTGTATAATTTTAGTGTGGCGTGAGGCACAATCAGCCAGCCTTCCGTTCCTGAGGCTGACTCGCATAGATGTGAGCGAAGGAGGGAACGAAGTGGCAGCGATGCCTTTGCCACCTGAAGTGATGCGCGCCCGAGTCCGCGAGGGAGTGCCTCCGCCCCTCTGCGCAGGAAGATGTGCTTCGCCGCCGAGGGGACCTGTCTGCGCGTTCGACGCCACAGGCACGGCACGCACCTTTGCTACACTTTGTGAACTAGAAGCTGTTTCGTGTCGCGAGAGTACATGTGAGTATTTCACTAGCCTTCTTGAATAAGATCGAGTTTAGTAGTCAACTTAGATTAGGCTAAGATGTACTAGTTTCACTGCAGCGTCTGTGGTTCCATATTAAGCCCTCTTCAGTCCTGCTACATCAAAGAGGTTGTGGTAAATCTTCTGAAAAATCCCTATGAACGTACGCCGCGTGCAATGCGAATCTGCAGAGGATTATGTGGTATTCCAGATTCATTTTTAATATAACAGCCCTAATTTTGAATATCTTGTGGTGTTTCAGATTACGCGATCACAAGTCTGGGCGAGTGTTGAAGAGCAGTGATTAGAAAATAACTCATTGATATTACACCGTGTGTGTTTTTATCATTAATTATATCTAATGTCTACGAGTAAGGATCATTTCAAAATTGTAAAATTTGCTAAAATTGTCAAGAAACTTGTCATTTAGTGAATTTTATTTCAAAATATCTATATTTTTTATATCTTATTAAAATTTGTATTCACTAAAATTATTTATAAGTATAATAATATTATAATATTTTAATTACAAATAGTTGAGAATAGTTACAAATAGAAATAGTTGGTTTAATATTACCAGGTGTAATAGTAACACGAAGTTCATGCAAAAAACATAATTCTCATTTAAGAAATTATTTTAAAATAAATAAATGCAATCTATCTGTCCTATAAAACTATTTTAAGCTTACTTTACAATATAACCAGTTAAGTTAACCATGTTTAAATAATAGGTACTTACGTAGGTATACCTATGTAAAATATATTGAAAGCTATAGTAAAATATTTGCTGTGAGTAGGTAAAATGAGCATTTTAATAATTTTATTGTAATTTTACCTATACTGAGTAATTAAGAAGTTACAAGAAGATTACTGTTTAGTCATGTTTAATTTCAGAATTAATTATATTTTTGCTTCCCAAAAACAAATCCTAAATGAGTTCCTAAATTCAAAATTTATTTGTAAGTAATGTGATAAAGGTAAAAATCTCAATTGTATGTATGTAATTGTTTTGATTGATTTATTGATTTAATACAGTAAACAATCTACTTCCGATTCATGGTTATTCCATCAAGATAATATTATATTCACAATTTTTTTATTTAAACTTATTTGTTACAATTTATCTTAGTTAACGCCATCTATTGTTGTATTACACAAAAATGGTTTTAGCGCGTAAATTGAAGTATTCAGACTGTATCAATTTTATGTATACCAAAATGTACTGTACATTTTTAAACCGGCTTTTTTGTTTGTTTGTTTGTTTCATTGTTAAACCGGTGTTTGTCCCTCTGACACTTTCAACCATAACAGACTATAACAGATTGTAAGAGACTACTTATGTAAATCTACACAATAATTTCTTCAGCCCAATCAAAATTGTAAGAGAACACAGTCATAAAATACTACTTAATAATTTGCTCCCTTAATACCATTACCAAAACAGCATCAAAGCAAGATATTACAGCTCCTAGTATTAAATGGTACAATATTTGTTAAGTTCTATTTATTGTACAAAGTACGACATGTTTAGACTAGATCAAGACTAGATAATATTTTCTGCTTTAGTTTTTACTGTCTTCGTTGCAGACGAATTCTTCAAATAAAGCACAATTAACTTATACGTCTGTTTTTATTTGTAATAAATGTTATGTTTCCTGTCACCTGTTACTGATGAAAGCAAAAGTTACTACTTACTAGCAAAGCAAGCAAAGCAAAGCAAAGGTTTTAGTTGATCGAAAATAAGATATTCTATCTTACGAAGGTAATACAAATTAAAAAAATATTTTAATAGTAGGTATGTAATGTATACAATTGTTACTGTAAAAGATTTTTTTATGTTAAGGTCAGCAGACAGGCTGGCTGTCCACTTGATGGTAGGTGGCTACCGTCGCCTATAAAACAAGCAAAGTCACAGGTACTGCAAGTTCAGTACACAGTACTGTACAGTACAGTACAGTACAGTTGGATTATGGGATATGGGATTGGGAAGGCTCTGGCATCCCTTACTCACTCACCAAAACACCGAGCACGTTCTATTATTTCACAGTGGTCTTCTGTGAGGGGCTGTGGCCTGTCACTATTCAGACCAGAGTCAAATTTGAAAGTTCATTTGTAAAGTTGACCCTGCCAATCGAACCTGGGAACCCTGGAAGGCCTTTAAGACAGGCACCCTAACTACTCATCCAAATGGTTAATTTGGAACTTCTACCACTCTACACTCGGTAAATCCTAAAATTTACCAGTAGGTAAACCATATTGTTTACCGATATTCGTATATATGTGGGAGAAAGAGAGAGGTTGAATAAAGTTTGTATTTATGGAAACAGTGCAAACGTTCAACAATAAAAATCAAATATTAATATAGAGTATTTTAATAATATTTTAATAGGCATAAATACATTCAACAAGTAAACGAGAATTTTCACATGATCAGATATTTCAACTGGTACCTTCTTTTCAGTAAAGTAGAAAAATAGATCTGTAAGTAAGTCTTGAAATTCTAGGAGAGACGGATTCCATCTGATCCAGGGCATTCGCCTTTGCTTATCTTCTGCAGTGCTGAAAAAAAATGTAAATAATGTGATTAAAATGACAATTATAAAAAAAAGATTTAATTATATAATTAGATTTATTCCCATTTTAATAAATGATAGACTTAAAAATATTATTATTTTTAAGTCTTTAAAGTGAACGTGCGAAGGTACCTAAATACTAAGACGCTGGTCGTATGTACCTATTGGAATCTGTCAGTAGTCATAAACGGACTGCCGAATATGCCTACTGCTGGACATTAAAAAATCATGAATGAATTCATGAAGTTCTATAAAATTATAGAAAAAGAATCATGTTTCCTAGTTTTTTAAACTTTTTAATAAAAAAAATTCTACTACAACTCCACAGATTTTTTATATATGGGTTGTTAAACATTCCGATTCACTAATATAAGACTTGATGGTACCGTCGTCTATAACACAAGCAACGCCACAGGTGCTGCCACTGCTTGCCAGTTTCAGATCAAGCCAACTTTAAAAACATTTCCAAAGGCCCTGCCGGGAATCGAATCCGGTAGCCTTGAGAGGAGCCCTAAGACAGGTAGCTCTTGTTCCCTGTTATTATAACAAAACTTAACTGTGAAATAGCCTTTAGTCACCTAACAACAATCACATTTCTGGTTTTCCTCAAATAATGCTAATCAAAATTTAGGCGACACAAAAACATGCAGTTAACACCAGAACGTGAATCATGTTCCGGTTTGTCAGACAATAACAATATGCGTTTCCATTACACACGCCGAAACACACAATGGAACACAAAAACAGTTAACATCATTCCATTGTCACACGTCGATGAACTCCAATGAAATTCCGTGTCTGTTCGCCATAAGCAGCAATGTCATTTTCACATGACAATTCTGTAGATCATTGCATTCATTGTTTTCTTTTTTCAACATTATATTATATTACGAAGATAATAGCTTTTATAGTGGCATTTATTTATTTTGTCTTTTTGTCAGTGGAAATGTCTTTTCGTTAGCTTCAGTATAGGCCCCGATTTCACTAAAAAGTACGATCCCCTTATATCTCGGAGAGTTGTGATAATATGATATTCAAAAAGCGGTCAAAAGACGCGTATTCATGAGAGCTGTAAGGCGCAAAAACGAAAAAAGTTATGGCCGAAATAGTGAAAAAAAAAAAAAACGAATTTTTTATTTTGGTGCTCGAAATTTTAGAAACGAAGAATGATATCAAAAATTTGAGGAAAAACTCCTCTGGACAATTTAGTCAGCTACAATTTCAGCCTAAAATATTTTTTCGAATTCCGTAGATTCATTTCCAATGTCATTTTAGATAATCGTGTGAGGCACGAAATCTGTGATTTTTTACAGATATTTCCTACACTTTCCAAATACTTCCAAATGAGTATCTAAATATTTGATGTTATGAGGGTGCACAAATCTCCCCATGTCCACAGGAAATAAGGAAATAAGCATTTTATGTTTATCTGTGTAAAATCTCAATGGACTGGAAATATGTTTAATATATTAAGATTAAAAGTTCCCTTACCGTCTTTATGTTCGCAGTTGTAATTGTTCATGACACATTCGTTCCCGAAGGACTTCGGCTTTTCCCCTTGCTTGCCACCACATACCGGCTCGAATTTGACACCTGTACAATCATGAAGACATGCCTTCTTACGCGCAGCTTCCGCCTTTAATTGCTTCAAGTCAGTTTTATCAGGACGACAAGAGACGGCGACGATTAAGGCCACTGTAACATTCATGAATATTTTTTTATTATTTAAAAATATTCACCTATACTGACAGAAATGTATTAATTCTAGAAATAGAAATAAATAATTCAAAAATAGAATATATTTAAAAAAGCAAGCCATCGGACATACAAGACGTACGGCTTGGTTACCATCCTCATCTTGTCGAAATCCCTCCTTTTCGGACGAAGCGCTTTGAAACATACTGTATAATACGCACTGCCAAGGTTTGGAACTCCCTGTATTTACGAGCTTATATAACCCAAATCTTTTCAAAGTTCGAGTAAATAGGCATCTTCTGTTTAAATTAAATTGTGGTTTACTATACTAAGTGGAAAAGCACAAAAAACAATATAAAATTTAATTTATTCGAATCGGGGGCGTAGACCACAGGTGCGTCGACCACAGGGGGCATAAGCCACGGGTACGACAAAACTAATATTGAATCTTCCAAACAAGCGAAATCTCAGCTTTGCCTGAAAAAATTGTTTGTAAAGAAAAAACGTAGATTGGTTATAAGGAAGTTGATAAAGTCTACCTTAAGTCTATATAGGCGAATGGGACCTAAGCCTAGGCTACTGGGGCTTAATATCCTAACAGAGAACATGGAAGCAACTTAGTCTACCTTAAGTACTTACAAATTTTGCATTATTTACCGTTGGTTTAAACTAAAGAAAAACATAGTCATTATGCGTCAATTTTGGTTATTTATTGCTTTTTACAGTTAACAAAATGAGCTTTAGCTTTTTTTCTTCTGTTTCTTTAGTTTGCAATAATATTTTATTGAGCGAACAATAAATGAGCGTAAATGATGTAGATAAGTGTGTGTGTTTGTGAGAAAGAAACATCATAATAGAACACTAAGGTCATAAAAGTCCATCAGATAAACGCAGGAAGACGGAGCAATTTGATGCCGACATTATACTCATTTCAATGCTACTTCGTCCAATCTAACTACTTGCTTAACACCTTCTTCTAGTGAAGAAATAAAAATAATCACAATTACGTATATTACCTAGAAACTAGGTAGGTATATAGTTTAGATAAAATAAAGTTTGCTATAAGGGCATTTCCCTGTTTATCTAGTCAGAACAAGAAGAAAATTAGGAAAAATTTATGAGAAAATTTATGGTGACTTCAATGCCTTTTAAACTATGTATTTGTATGAAAATATTGTCATGTAAATGTTTTTAAATTAATAAGTATTCTGTGGTAAATTCAAAACACGAAGCGTAAAGTAAATAGGAGTTACTAATTCCATTGAATTTTGATTTGTGTTTTTTTTTTATAAATAACTAGTGTTGAATAAATATCAAATTATTTTCAACTTTGTGCTGTTTCTGATCACTCAGGTATGTCTTTGTATGTGCTGCTTATCAAGGCATAGCTAATAAAAACAACGAAATTAACAACAAATAGGTACATGATATAAGTACATTATAAATCTAAATACTCATTGAGGAAAAATGCAAGTTTTAAATAGCGTTTAAGCTAAGTCTGTTATTACATAGGTCGGCATCATTGCAGGTAATAATGTTTGATCAATTAAAAATAAAAATATTGAATATTATCATATTTAATTTATATTTTTAATCACATTACACGAAAGCTACACGTAAAACCCTACAAGAACACAAAATTAATGTAGATTTTCGTAAATAATACTTTTTTGAAAAAAATATAGTAGAATCCGCTTACCAAACACAAGAAAAGTGGTACTCTTCATGGTTGGTCGTGTACACGTTTCGCAAACAGAATACAAACTGGTTTATAAGAGGCAGGATTTGATTCTTTATAATACGTCTGAGTGAGGCGTGGGGGACAGTCCACACTAGGTTTTGTGTAATGACTATAATACGCTAGATATAAAAGGTTAGTGTTCATTGATTCGCAGCTTGAAACGTTATTTAAATACGTTTAAGAGAAACAGCAATGTAGAACGAATTGCTATAGAGGTGTCGATAAATTCGTTTTGTTCAAGTGGTCGGTTATTCATATATCTATAGATATAGAGAACTCTCTGGAAATTGTTTACCTATATTTTTTTATAAATACACGGCGTATCAAATTCACTTTGATGAGATTCATTGTTTCCATTCGCCAAATATTTCATGTAACTAAAAAGGCAACATTTGAGTCGACTATTGTCAAATAGTTGACGATGAACAACAACGTCTAGCAAAAATATAACTACTTATGTAGTTCCTTTCCATTGGGTTTTTATTTTACTTATGATTCCTTGGAAAGGGAAACTGTCCTTTTTTCTTAATGAAAGTTACCTACCCTTTGGCTGAGTAGTTAAGGCGTGAAATCTTAACAATGGAACAAAAAATTTCCTTTTATAATATTTTAGATGATACCCTCGGATACAGTTTTCTGTTCAGGAAAACTGTTCCTGAACTGTTCTGTTCCTGTTAAAGGATATAATATAGGGTACCTTTCACCCACAACAAAAGTAGGTACTCATTCCGCGGGAACATCTAAAAATAGAGAAAATTGTGGCGGCACCACCGTCTTTATTTTTCAACGCGGGCACCAGCTAAGTAGTATGGTATGTATTGCATATTTTAAAACTTTTTATAATATGTATCGCAATACTATACAAAAGTGCCATCTATTGTTGAGTAGGAAAAGTTTTATTAAATGAAATTTAATAGTTTTGTAGCAAATAAGAATGCTATTAAATTCTAGATGGCATTACATAAGGTAGTATAATGAAGTATTATGATTGGTAAATTATACTGTATAGTATAGATAGAGTATAGTGTATATCTATATAATAAACAAAATATTGGTCAAATAAAGTGGCTGTTCACTTTTGTCCGTTTCTCCGCCAACTTTTTCTTGACTAATGCACTGGTTTTCACTAATGAAAAAAAGCAATAGGAGAAACGAGGTGTGTGCAGAAAAAATATCCCCCCTTACAAGAAGTATGCAATGAATTTGAAATGAAGAAATAATAGACGTGGTACATAAATAATAATGTTTGTGTTTTCGTTAAAGAAATATGAAGTAAAATCGTGTCTAACAGAGGGAGCCACTATCAGAAATTGAGAAATTCCTTTAAAATTGTGTCAACGGAGTACATTTCAGTCTTCAGTAGCGTGATTTGTCAGTTGATAATAGATTTTGGCATCGATAGTATCCCTTCAGTAAGGAGGGTAGATAAGGAGCGCAATCTTATATGGGTGTTAAACTGGAAAAGTGGCAACTAAAAGCGATAAATCGAGATGGCGCTAGTGTGTACAGAAAGAGTTGGAGAGTATGGAATGAATGTAGCAGTAGTTGACGGAGTGAAGTGCGCCGTTAAATTTTGGTTGAATTGTTTACTGTTGTCACTAGAACGCAGTGATTATATTCTCTTTGGTTGTCACTAGCCTCACTAGCGCCATCACTTTATCGTCTTTCGACGGACTACTCAGATTGCCCCCCATCAGGACAAAATGAGCACCACACTCAAAATCACACACAAAACGCGATATGTGCAAAACGCAGTATTGGTTGATAAACTGTCTATTTATTGTAATTTATACTTTAATCTATCGTTGAACTTAAGTCAATATGTAAATATTGAAAAAAAAAGAAGTTTAATTTCTTTGCACGCTCATTCTGAATTAGCCTCCCTCCACTTGATTATAGGGCAAAGTGCATATAAGATTATCGTAGTTGCTAGAAAAAACAGCAGAAGTTGTCGAGTCGAGCGACACATACTTCAGCTTGTGTATTGCCCGTGGTCCACCTTTGTGTAGTGGAAGGGCACACTATATAATATATCATAGATCTTGGAGCAGTGGTCACCACACTTCTCTGGTTAAGGGCCACATAGAACAATGTGAGGTATCATTGCGGGCCGCACATTCGTGGATTGGGTAGTTAACACCATCAATCAATAGACGTATTTTTATAAGCTGTCAAAATGCGATTTCCCCGTAGATTTTGAATGGCAAAAGCAACATTGAAGTCATTTATTTGTCAACTCAATACTCATCAAACTCACTTGCGGCCCGCGGGCCGCTATTTGACGACCACGGTCTTGGAGGAACGGTAGTAATACTAAACCCTGTGATATGTATAGTGGATGTAGTTGCTCTAGTACCATTGTTTTGCAGTTTCAGTCTAACGGAACAGTAGTAATACTCAATCTATGGTTCCAGTATCAACAAGCTTTACAAGACTGCGAAGTAAATAAGTAAAGTAAACGTTTGGAATCTTTCTGACGTTTCTTTTGTAGGCTTTTCCGTCTGGTGATAATATACTTACATTTTAACTCATTTCCTTTCTTCCTTGAAGGCTTCTGGCGATAATGGAATTAAGGACAGGGTAAATTTTTCACAAAATACACATTTAATATAAACATCTTTTTTTTTTATTCCAACTTATAACCATACATAATATACACAGTACAAAAGAAACATGCTTTCGCCTAATACAGCATAAGGACAAAATAAAATTGTCACATTCTTCAACTATTATTTTGTAACATACTAATCAATATGAGAAATCTAATAAGTATAGGAGAAACTTATCTACACGCCGTGTTTAAATGTACAATGCTTCGAGCGAATACGTTTTTACTCAATACAATAACTTAAATTATAAAATTCTTACGTGTACTCGATGGAATTCGAATTAAAAATTTACACATTACATACATACATAAACACTATCCACTACGTTTAAGCTGTTACTTGAAAAAAGTTTTATTTGTATTTTCAAAAAGGAACATAAAACATATCCACATCTCGACGATATCACCACGATTCAGACTAATTTACATTGCACAGACTCCGACGACATCGCGGACTAAATCACAATATGAGTACATTTACACACAAAACTGGTACACGATCCACTCGACACGACCGACTCTTACTTAAATGCGGAACTTAGCGAATTACTTTACTTGCGAAGTTGAGATCAAAGGGGCGAAGCTCGAGGAGGCTAGTCGGCGCGCGCGAGAGCCTCCTCCAGGCAACAGAGCGAGTCCTTCACCGCGTGGTACACGATGTTCTTTATCTGCAGCTTGTCCTCCTTGTTGGAGTGTTGGCGCGACAGCCGTCGGAACTGCTGCGCCAACTCGAAACAGCGCGACACGTTCTCCGGCGACACGAAGTCCTCGGCGACCTTGATGCAATCGAGCAGATTGCGCACTTGGTGCGGAGCGCCCGCCGGCACGAACACGGCGTCGCCGGGGCACTGCACTATCGCGTAACCTTCGACGCCGTACTCGCGGTACAGACGATCGCGCAACGCCGCGTCCAAGTACCACGTCTGATCGTGCACTGGGTCGTGTTGAGCGCGCGGTCGAGCGCCACGCTCTAGCTCAGCTCGCACGAGGAAGTCGCGGATCTTGTCGGCGTCGCGCGCTGCGTAAATGTGCCACAGCGCAGCCGGCGGTTTGAGTCGCGCGCGCCGACGCGATAGCACGTCGACTCCGGCTTCTTCGGCAGCGCGCGCAGCTTCGCGCGCTCGCTCAGGGGCGTCAGACGGCGCGCTCGCGTGCACCATTACATTAACGGCGTCGCTCACATCCAAGTGTAAGTTAGTGGTGCCGCCGGCTCCCCCGTACGCTGTATACATTTTTGGGCCCAAATCTGGCCGCACGAAGCATTCGGGCAACCGAGCTGCTAAATTCAACTTCCCGTTGCGCGATGTGTACTCGCTCAAGGGTAATGCTCGCATCAAATCGTCGAACCGGGTCGGCAGCAACTCCGAGAAGTCTTCGCCGGGTGGCCAGTCCTTCAGTTTGAGCACCATCGGAGCGCCTCTCTCGTCTCGCAAGCGCTTCGAAGCCAAGTCGAATCCGTCCCAAAACTTCCTAGAGGGCTGATTCGGCACGACTAGGCCCGAGGCGCAGTTGACTAGGTCGACGCGGGTGTCGCCAAAGTCCCGCGAGAAACTCTCGGGACTCCACAAATTCTGGTCGAGTAAACTCGACATGTCAGAGACTAGTACTGGTTGACCGCGTTTCCACTGGTCCTGAAACATAACGATTGTCCTGTAACATAACGACTGGGCAAAATGTCTGCGCACAGTGACTTGTGTACAGTACGTAAATATATTTAGATCTTAATAACTTTAAAAATTTTCATTTTAACTTAATTAATAATCTGATTTTGCTATCTAAATAAATGTTTCTATTATTTCGATGATTCTATTTCTATTCTATTATTCGATGATAGAATGTTTCTGTTATGTTCTGTACCTAACAAAAATTATGATATTTAATAAATTCGTGGGTGTCGAGATGGGGGAAGAAACCTTTTAAAGTACTAATATAGTTAGAGGTTATCAAGTTAGTAAGTTCTAAGGGACATTTTTACAGAACTAGAATTCGTGTCTCACCTGGAACGGCTTGTAATTGCCAGGATGGACGGGATCCGTGAGATGCAGCAGCTTTCCGTCGCAAAGCCACGCGTGCGGCACGTCCGGATAGAGCAGCTTCGACTCCGTCAGGGTCATTATGCGGATGGGAGTGTCATCTCGGCCGCGACCCCCTTGATCGTAGCGCTTCACCACACTCGACCGAGCGAACGGCTTCACCTCCCCGTCTTCATCCTTCTTTTCATTGACCACGCTCGATATCACGTCGTCGAGGATGTCACTCTTGCTCTTCTTCTGTTTCTTCTTCGGCTGCGTTTCCCCACCCTCGGGAGCCGGTCGAATGAGAAGCTCGCGTAGGGTCGAAAAATTCCCGCCCTCCTCCGAGTCGGACGAACTCGAGTCGGACTTCTCCTCCTTGGCCTCCGTCTTGAGTGGTATGTCGGAGAGCCAACTGACGACCGACGTGTTAGTTTTACCGTTCTCCGACTTCACTGGGGAGGTTCCGTTCGTGGGACTGTTCTCGTCCTTGACATCCTCCTTTTTGATGTTCTGTAGATGAAGAAAAAACATTGTTTTTTGATGGTTTTCGGATAGAAAACTTATAACTTATTTACTCTAGTTAGACATTAAATTTTACATTAAACTGACAGTTTAGTCAGTCTATGCTACACATCTTTAAAACTTAATAAAATATTCATAATTTCACTTTTTAAGAATTTTGAGTTAAATTTCCAATAGTATTTAAAAGGACTCTTCACATGTGGTCTCTAAGGGATCTTAGTGCGTTTTCACTGGAGGTGTTTATAATTGATGTTTTTGTTTTAATACATCTGGTAGTTAACATTCATAGAAACTCATCATCATCATCATCTCAGCCATAGGACCATAAGCCTCCCCTATTATTTTCCGAAAAGACCTGTCAGAAGTAGCTTAGATCTACCGTTCAGCCGCGGTCCTAATCAGGTCATCTCCTCGAGAATCTTCCGGCCCCAGTGGCTCTCCATACTATATGGCCTGGCCACTGCCACTGCATGCAACTTACTAATCCGCCGGATTACGTCTGCGACTGATTGGCTGAAACCACACTCGAAAGACTGATGCTGGGATTGTGTACCTTCTGCATCGCCTCTTGGAGCAGCCGTCGGGTTCGCGCTCGCTCTGCGGGTGTGGGTGCGGGGGAGGGGGGAGCGGCGCCGCACGCGCACGCGCTCAGTCGCCACATCGAGCGTGCCGCGTGCGCGCGCGCACTTACCGCCGCCAGCGCGCCACCCGCCGCGATCTGCGTCAGCAGCAGACGTCTCGCCGGATGCGCTCCTCCCGATGTGCACATCAACCATCTGCCACAATACAATCACTATTATAATTATATTGAAGCTATAAACTAAACACAGTCTTTCTATTGAGCCTAAACACGCTGTATCTGCTGTAAAATTCTGAGGATTGGTTACTCCGCAGACTACTTGATGGGACTGCACCAGATCAAGGTTACAATTTCATGGAAATACCACCGAAGCAACAGTATACCAAATTTCACATGAATTCCAACATGTTCAACTAGGAAATGGGCTGCTGATTTTCACACACCTGTGGAATTGTTGTTTTCAAACAACTAAAAATAACAGAGAACATGATCCCGATCACGTCAACTTTCTAACAATATCATATCACGCTAATACTAACACTGTGTTTCAGTCTGTCAATACACTCTCACTTATGAAAATAAAGAAGGCCTTTTTTATGTTTTTATTAACTAAATTAGAAGTCAGTGTAATTTAGTGGTTGTGTTATTCTAACAGAGACTAATTAATTAACTTATTAATCAACAACTTTAAAATCAGAAAGAAAAAACTAAAAACTTACCCAAATGAATCTCTCTCGCCTGTAGTTGTTGACGAATTACTAGACTCACTCGTTGAATTGACTGATGTTCTAGTCTGCAACAAACAGGATAGCATTAAAACAATTTGATTTTACTTAAATGTTCTAAAGTTTAATAAATATAAAAGACAATAGAAACGTATTTGTCACATAATAAATATCATTGCAAACATACCTTATAGCAATCTAAGCAAACGACGAATCCACATTTGCCACAAGTCCAGTGGAAATTGAATAAAGTGGTTTCGCACACATCACACATCTCTCGAACCCCCTGAACGACGCGTTTCCACGCTATGGTCTTATCTGTAATGGAAACAAACTTCAAAATTTCTCTGAATACAATCCATCGTTTTTAACTGCCATGAAAATATTGTCTTCCGCAAGTAAACATCGAAACAATAAGTAACCAAAAGACAATAACTGAATTTTTTTTATTAAGTAAACAAAATTGGTATTATTTACCGTCATTAAGGTGATGCGATTCAGCCTCTTTCTCCTGTTGTAGAAGCTCACAAAACTGATCGCCAATTTCTTGTAGCAGGAAGCAACTCATCTCTATATCGAGTTCGGTCGCTCCCGCCGACGATGATAACCAAAGCTTTTTGTCTTCCTGTAACCAATAAAAAAATATGAAGATAACACTAAAAATCGTACGCCCTTCTTTGCAACTAAACCGAGCGAAAGAAATATTTACCTCTTCGGCATCCTTATAGGGATCTGAAAAACCGGCGATGGCCAGTTGTCTGTTTTTAGCGTATTTCAGTCTTCGGAAAGCGTAGAAACGGCAGAATATGTTCGGCATATCCTTGTCGCGCTGCGCGGGTGACCAGCGGCACTCGCGGCACTTGGCGAGCCGCGGGGCTACCTCGAAGCAAGGTCCACTCTGAAGAAATGACTCAGCGGGAGCGGTGGCAGTTTTCGGACGAACCCCCGAGGGGGTCCGCCGAGGCCCGCCGCGACCCCCGCCTGCGCCACCGCCGCGAGCCCTTCGACCCCGCGCACGACCCCCTCCCCCGCGCTTGCTTGACGTGCTGCCACTTCCGCTCCCGCCAGAGTCCGAGTCTTTGTCGTCGCTCTCCTTGTCGCTCTCGCTTCCGCTCTCTGAAGCCTTCTTCTTCTTGGGTTCCTCTCCAGCCACCTTTCGTAGCCCAGCGCCCTTTTTCCGCTTCGCTTTCGGCGGTTTCCGTTTGGGTGGCGAGGTGGCCTCTCTCTCCGAACTCGAGCTATCCTCCTCTGCGTCGTCAACGCGCCCGTTCATTTCTTTCGGCTTTCTCGTCTTAGAGGCCTTTCTGAAAAGTGAAAAATTGTAATTGAGTATGTGAAGTTTATTCGGTGAAAGCCAGAATAAAGAAAAAAACTTCAACAGTAGGGTACTATAAACAAATAAAAGGTTTGATTCGGTTGGTGATTTCTGTCCAGCATAACCATGGTACCATTGTATTGTTCATCGTAAAGTCTGTTGAGATTCTAGGAACGATTTTAATGTTTATAATAATTATAACAGAATATTATTGATGCCATTTTGAAGGAAATAAATTTAAGTCAAACGAAACTCAAAATCACATCATAGTATTCATAATTAATGAAAGGAATATAAATCACTTACTATCTCGTATTGTTAAAAACTATGGGGCATAGCTAACTATGCTTGTAACTATAATACAATATATTGTACAAAATCTTTTTGTTGTTAACTAACTACCACATATCATTTATTTACAGTTTTTCTTACTATATAAAGTTAAAAAACTAAAATAACATAAAATTACAAAACCTTATAATTAGATGCATTTAAGTACTGAATTGTGAGCTGCACTTATTCACTAAGTTTCGGTTTCGGTTTGTTGTAAAATTTTACGCCGTCTTTAGCCGGTGAACATCCACAATTCAGAAGTTTTCGATTTTGTTCGTAAGCCATTGTTAAAATACAAAATCACTCACTTCACAAGAGTCACTGTCTCACGTAAACGTAATACGTAGGGAGGAGGAAACTAATCAACTCAACTCGCGTCGTAAATTACAGAAAACACAGGTAAAAAAAGAATAAATTCAATAGCAGCAGCGTAACTTAAGCGTAACGGTAAGGTAAACGAAATAAAAATATCACCGGTACACGTACACGGTACAGTACATGCGATACGCCATATTGGTTGGTTTTGTTTCAGTATTGCTATTCATAATTTCAACTTTCTACTCATTTTATCAAATAATATTATCGAGTATCAGGAAAATATACATTTATTGAAAGCAAACAAATATGTGAGATTAAAAATTGGTTGAAAATAGTTTCAACAAAATAAAAATTGGAAATAACTTTACATTTAAATAAATTTCAGTAAAATATGAATCCACAAAACTTACTAAATTAAAAAATTACATTTAATATGGTAGCCCTTACCTGACGTATGTCACGGAAAGAATGGTGTTACCAGGTATAATTAACCAGGTTAACATATTTTTTTCTAATAGCAATAAACATTTTTATCCCTAATAGGCATTCGCATTCTAATCTACCAATCTCCAACCAATCTCCTACATACAAAGTTGACACCACCTGCGACTGACTTGATTTGATTTGATAATGTCCACCCCTCCCCGCACCTATCGGTTACGTACAATGATGATTACAT
The DNA here is from genome assembly GCA_945859745.1 of Synanthedon formicaeformis. Lineage (NCBI taxonomy): Eukaryota > Metazoa > Arthropoda > Insecta > Lepidoptera > Sesiidae > Synanthedon > Synanthedon formicaeformis. The sequence goes on from OX243963.1 coordinate 3,598,498, forward strand.
AATAGGGTGTTTTACCTGATCTATCTGTTGTGTTTGGGTTACAAAAACTGTTTTTTTTTTTCGATTCCAAGGTAATATTTTATGAAAAGCACAAAGTGTAAATGAAAAATTTACTGACAGAAAACTCGTTTACAATATAAACCTGTCATTGAAGACTCCTTTTAAGCGGAAGCCTTTTAAATGGAACTTAAATGGACTCCATTTAAGGGTGTAAATGGAATTTTGACAATTAAGCAAATTGAACTACCCACAAAGAGACAACGTAGATACGTGGAGTTTTTCTCTGATTTTAATAAACTCAAGTTAGTATGCTTGGTGCGTGATAATAAGTAAATTAAGACTAGATAAATTATTATAATAAAATTCACGATTAGAATGTGGAAACGTGATAATAAGAGAGTAAAAATATATAAATAGGGAAAATTACGTACAAAATATTTCGTTTTCACCTAGCAGTCAAATAGACTAAAGTCTGTTTTTTAATCTCAGACAAAAATGACACATGCAAATGTCAAGTTTGCATATAATGATACCATGTAATGTATGTAATGCATGTCACATGAGATTAAAAAACAAACTTTATATCTAACGATAGTTGGTGGTCTTCGAGACGAGTAATCAAGCTAAACCTTGTTATCTGGTCAATTGTTAATTAAGTTAATTATAAGCCATGAGTAAATTATATCCAGAAGAAATTGGTTAAATTTGCATCGCTAGCGCACTTGTCGTTAACAAACGGATTAACTGACTTGACAAGACATTCGTATATAAGTAGGAGGTATTACAAACCTCTACAAGCTTAAAATCCCATATATTTTTTATAAATGCCATTAATTTTGAGTTAATTTGTAATTCATCAATATGTTTCTTTGCAGACATAGTTAACTGCTCTTATTTAAATGGGATAGACCTCTGTAGAACTTATAAATTTTTGTTTCCATGGGTTCGAAGTAGGTTTACAAAAGAAAATTCAATAAAACATGGTTTTATTATTATATTTCTTTTTATTATGCTTTTGTCGACAGAATTCATTTGATTTGTAGACTTTATCCAGAATAACACTGTATATACTCGTATACAACATTATAAGCGAGTCTAATGGCGTTGATGACTCCACTAGCTTTTGTAAGTAATTAAGTCGCAGGAAAAAGCATAACGCGGTTGTGTGTAAAATATGAAAAATCAAATAGGCAAATTTATTACCTGTTGGCGGTAGTCGACCGCTGAATTGACTTTGCTGCGACTGGAACGACAATGTTGGAGCTGGAGTCCTCGGGTTCCGAGGCTCTGGTTATGGTCATCGGAAGAGTGATGCAGGTGCCACCGCCGCCGGAGCAGTCTCCCTCCCCGATCGGCGCCGTTTCGTGTCGCTGGAGCCAGGCCTTCTTCCCGAGATGTCTGACCGGCGCTGACCCGTCGCGTGGAGTCGGCGATGCGACCTTTGCGGGTGTGTCGGCGTCGGTCACCGGCGTCACGGGCGGCGTCGTAGGCGGCCCGGGAGGCGTCGGCGCCGGTGCCGGTGGTGAGGACGCAACGGGCGGAATTGGAGTGGCGGGCGCGGGACTCGCCGAAGGTGTGACTTGCGGTGCGGGTGAGGCGCCCGCCGCTTTTTCCGGAGTTTCTATACTGCCGTCGGCGGAAGGTACTCGTACGTCGCAGGGAGGACCGGGCGCTTGCGGCGCGGGTTCCGAGCCGTGCGGCGTTCGACCTGTACTCGCTACAGCACTCGCTATGAGAGGTTCCGGGGCAGGGTGTTCCTCAAGGCGCCGTCGCTTTGCATCGGCGTCTGAGGGTTCGAAGGGACATCGTCTTCTAGGAGAAAGCCTGTCCGGGTCATCTCTGGCGACGCCGAGGTCGAGCGGCTGCGTTTGACACGGCGAGGGCGTGGAGGTGTCACCGTGAGCCCTGGGCGGAGGTCGAGGCTCGGGCGTTCGGGACATCGTGACTGGTGGCGGTCGCGTACGCAGTGCGGGCGAGTAAGCGGACGGGGGAGGGTACGGTACCGGCGGTGGTTCCGCTTTGGTAAGTTGTAGTGGAGGTTCGACGGCAACGGCGTAATGAGCAGGACTAGGCGAGTTTCCGGGCTTTCCGTAAATGTGAGGAGGCGCCGGACTCGATACTTTAGGTTTCGCTGGTGGTGTTTGGTAGTACGCCGCTGGGGATCGCTGCGGTGGCGGCGGTTGATACATCCGCCGGTTGTTCTTGTCCTGCGCCGGCAGAGCCGCATGCGGAGAAGTCTGCATCACGGGGTGCGGATGTGGCGGCGCATGCGGCGACAGTCCCGTCCGATAGGGTCGGGAGGGTAAATAGTGAGGGGACGGTTCACTCCGAGGTTTACTCGGGTATGGGTGTTTCTGTTCCAAGTGGATTTGTTTGGCGTCGTGCTTTACTATCACAGAATTTTTTTCAGGGACTAGGGGCGGCGGAGCCGGGAGATGAGGATCTTTGAGCTTATCGTAGGTACGATATCCGGTATAATTATATGGCGCGAAATTAGGTTCGCCTTTTGGTAAAGATGGGTGAGAGGGGGGTTTTTCAGGCTTAGAGGGAATCGTAAGGCGCCCATGCGGAGGACAGTAGTCCTGAGATGCGCGAGATACGGGCGGGTGGCCAGGAGGGGAATAGTAGGCGCGATCAGGTGGCGGCGCACGTAGTCGCTCGTGTTCTGGACCCGCTCCGCCGCGGCTCGGACCCATCTGGTTCAGTAGTGCCCACGCACTTCGTTCCCGCTGAAAATATTATAAATGTTAATGTTATAAAAAAATAGTACGCAGTCTTCACTGCGTTCATCTCGGCCGTGGATCGTCCGTCCACTGCTGGACATAAGCTTCCCCCATAATTTTTCTATAGGACCGGTCAGAGCAGCCCGGACCCAGCGTCGACATGCGGTCCTTATTTAATGCTTGTCGCTATTGTTCGCTAAGATCAACATTTTTTTATTTGTTTGAAATATATTTCAAACCAGCTGGTGCCCGCGACTCCGTCCGCGTTGAACGATGAAAGGTACCCTATGTTCTTTCTGGTGTCGCAGACAACGTGTATGCAAAATTTGGTGATCGGTTCAGTAGTTTTCGCGTGAAAGAGTTATACATCCATACAAACTCTCGCATTTATATTATTAGTACGGATTAGGTAACGCGTATATTTCGGTAAACAAGTGGAAAAAAAAACTGCTGTCTATTTTCCAACTTTCATTTACATTATACATATGCCTTCATAGTCCTATGTGCCATTGATTCGACATTAAATAACAGAATTTATTTACCAACCTTTTGGTTCGCTAGCCTGAGAGATTCCTCGAAGTGCCTCGATACTAGTTTCGAAGCAGCATCCTGTTCTCTCCTTTCTTTTTCTTCTCTCTCCTGTTTTTCCCGTTCTCTATCTCTTTCTCTCTCCCTCTCCCGTTCGCGCTCTATCCGTTCTCTCTCCTTTTCTTTTTGCTGTTTATCCAACAGCTCTCTTTGCTCCTGTTCCCTTCGATCTCTGTAACAAGAGAAAGAAGCTTATTACAGCTGAATAATAAAATTTACAGAGCTCTGCTATACTAATGTTTAAAGATTTAAAAAAAACTTTTTTATTAATTAATGTATTGCTTAGACACTAAGATAAACCACATGGCAATAAAACATTACCTTGAAATCCGATTATTCGAATAATGGTTTCAATACACCACCTCATTTTCCTTATTATACTGCACAAGTTTTGACAAACATTTAGATTGTTGAAAAAAATATAATAACTAACTATGGGCTTAAATACTGTTACGATGAATTGTGAAACAAAACTTGTTAGTTTTTTTTTTCCATAAACTCAGTGTAAAATATTTCCCAAAAAAAAATATTTTACTTTTTCTGTTTGTACAATAGTACATTATTGTGCAACCTAGAAAACGATTATCACTACAGTAGTTTTAGGTCGTATGAAAAATAGGAATAAGTTTACTATGAGTATGATGCAACTAAATATGATAACTAACTAACTATTATACAGAGATCAATCAGTTTTGTATGGAGATCAGTTTATATGTTTTAAATGTTGAAACATACACCATTAGGTAAGAATCTTCTTACCAGTAGTCTGGGAAAGATATCTAAAAATGTCCCATGTGTATTGTGTTGTGTGTATTAATTACTATTTAACCTCTTGTAAATTAACTATCAGCAAAAATTCATATCACCTTATAAGTTTGTTTTCCTTGCTACCAGATTACAAGAATTTAGTACCGTAACCAACCTGAAGTTATTTAAAAAAATATAATTACACTGATTGTCCTAAATGCATAAAATCTATGCACATGATATTTTTTTACATATTCTTTTATTTTACTTATTACATTTTTATTTTATTATACATTTTATTAGATCCATTTAACACAATATGTCATTCAGTTTTATAAATTTAAACCTCTGCACATCACCATGTTACTTATTACTCTGCATTAAATAGTATTAAATTATACAGGCCGTTCCAAGATTAACTATACGACATGAAGGGAAATTACCTTTAATATCGTAGATAGGATAGGTATTTTGCTGAAAATAGACTATCAAAGATATTTGATTGTCGAGCGTATAGCGGACCTGTTTCTATGTTATCTTGTTATCTTTAAAAGTTAGTAATACTGCATTCAAAGATTTTCTAAAAAATACTTGCTTGGGAGTCGAACCGACTTAAATGTGAAAAAAAATCAATCATATTTTTATTAAGCCAATCGAAAGAATGGACAAAAATAATAATAATTCTTATTAGGTAACGTAGTATTTTAGTTAAGGAATAACGTAAAGGTATGATTCAAATTTCAAGAATATTATTTATTGGCGACGACGACATAATTTTTAGAAAATTTTTGAATGCAGTATTACTAACTCTTAAAAATAACATAAAGTCTTCTTTCAGCAAAATATCCTATCTACGATATTTAAGGTACTTTCCCTTCATGTCGCAGTCTTGGGACGCCTGTATATCGTAAAACCTATTTATAAAAACATAAACGAACTGTTTACAATAATACATTAAATATTGAAAAAAAAAAACAATTGGTACAATTGCTACTTATTGTTACAGAGGTCATAAAAATTTGTTTTTAGAATTTTTGTCCGTTTGTCTGTGCGTTTGTGCTCGCTAATCTCAAAAACGGCTTAACCGATTTGCACGCGGTTTTCATTGATGTATGATTACCTGGATTAACATTTGAACATCAGTGATACTTTTTATATCGGAAAAATGTGATTCCTGTGGGATTTTCATAAAACGAACTACAGCGGTTGCAAAGTTGCGGGCAACAGCTAGTACTATATACGAGAAAAATATTTTCTTTTCGCGGGCGAGATAAATTCGGGGATTGTCTATTAACTCGACAATATCATAAGGTTCTCTTAAAATAGAATGTAACCCAATGTATGAATTGTCTTTATTGTATTGTAATTGGAACTATCTATCCTACATTGGTTTTTAAATAAAAGTGTTGTCACATATATATTTTAGGCTATGTCATCAATATTCACAGTCGTCCAGCCGATGAACAGGTCTATGGTTCTGTCGCCCACTATTGACTGCTCTGTGAGCGTCAAATAGAAGCGTCGAGAAAAACTCGTTTCGGTCATTGCTCTGTGATATTATGGAAAAAGGTGTAACAGTGTCATGGTCAAGAAAATGCGCTATGCTCATCGCAGGTCAGAATTCTTACAAGAAGCAGGAAATAGAAGATGAATGGACTTAACAATTGCAAGAGAAAAATTCCTATTTAGATTGCCCCTTTTGTGTGGTTAATGCAGTTTTTTTTTACTTTTTCTTTACAATTTGTAGTACATTTCAAATGTAAATACAATAACAAAATAACTAAAAATGTCTTTGTTGTTCAGTCTATTTCACAAATGCCCATTATGAGCGCACCATGTTCTGTGCCAATAGAAACCAATGAAACTCGTGACTGAATTTTGAACTTTGCTGAAGTTTTGTCTATCCGGCATGGCAAAACGAAAGTAAATTTGTTTCGCCTCGCTAAGCGAAATGGATTCACACTATAAATGAGAAGATGTGTTGTTACGAACAGCCATGCTATAAGCTGGCCCTCTGGTCAACTTCGCGCGAGGGGCGGCAGTTCGTATGAACCCAAGTCAAGACGCGGTAGCAGTCGAAGGGAAAAGAGCTTAGTTTCTTATATTATACTAGTAGCTTCACTTCCAATGGGGATGACATTTTGACAGCTTAAGGGCAGCAATAGATTTTGACATCCTAGTTAGGAGAAATAAATGGTAGAAGTTACAACTATTTGTGAAGAAAGTTTTAAGTGTAGGAGCCATAACAGTGGCCTATGTTACCAATAAGTTACCTAAATGTCAAAATGTAATCCTTATTATAAAATAAAAAAGTTTGTGATGAATGGAGGTTGTTACTCTCACACAGAAACAGCTTTTAAAGGATTTGTCACAGATAGTTTATTACCTGGATGAACATTTAATATACTTTTTATTTTCTGAAATAACTATAAAAAAAAATTGGCGCCACTGTCGGCGAGGCGACGGCGACGCCACCATCTTCACAGAGGAAAACGACGTGTCAGATATTTGGTAAGGTTTTATATGTTTCATTTTCCAGCTACCAGCTAGAAATTAAAAGAAAATTGACTACTAAGGCCCACTAATGTTTTGAAAAATTTATCTGCTAATCTTGCGTAAAAATGAATTTGTTATCTATTGTTCACATTGTTAATGTATTGACATTTTGACATTGAACCATAATTGAACTAACAATAAGTACAAGGCTTGTTTCTGCTTCTTCCATAGAAAGTTTTATTATATAGATATTTATTGGCTGTGGCGCCGTGGTTTGATTTCTCAAAAGCATGTGGTTCGACCAATCGACCTATGCAGACTTATTCCTGTTGTTGGTCCGATTATAGGTAGAACCACGACATGCAGACGATTAGTAACCAAATGTTAATTATTATTATTTCTTAAAATATGCAGCCAAAAAATTTAAATGTCAGTTTTGTCTATACTGTGCATATCTTGAATAAAAATATTCATTTTCTTAAGATATAATATCTATTCAAATCAATTATAACAAATCGAAATAGTTATATGAAATCGAAAATATGTATGTATCTATCTCTCTCTTATTACTTTTTTTCGATCTATGTTATGAATAAACGTGACAATTACCTACTATCAATTGACATTTTCTAAACAGGTTCTAAATTCGAAACATTTTATAACATGAAAGTCGGAAAAAAAGTTATAACTATGGTCCGATGGATCAAACTATCACGTTTGGACGATCTATAAATGTTTCACGCTCATTGTAGGTACATTGTACGTACATGATAAGACATTGATAAGATAATCAAATATAAGATGGTTCAATTGTAATTAAATTTATTTTGAAAAATTATGTTGTGGCATCTCTTTAGTTATCTTGTGGCATTTCTTTAGTAGTTTTTTTAGGTATAGGTTCATTCATAATATACCGAGTACATAGTTGGGACATTCTTAAATTATGTTTATATTCCATTAAATGGTTCTTACTTAAATATTTATCCAGAGTGAAAAACAAAATTTAGTCTAGTAAATGTATCATGTATGATTAGACTGTTTACGTGTGCAAATGCAACAATCTTTGACCGCTTAATTTAGTGCATCTATTTATCGTATTAAAGAAAGTATTCATACTACTTTCACACAAGTAACACCAGACCCTGATATAAAATTGAGTAATGGACAAGGAAATGGGATCACGTCACACATCCGTCACTCAAGAATCGAAACAATGGTGGTAATCTTTTGTAGGCGAGGGAGGTGTTTTAATATTTCCTACTTGTTGGTAAACATTATTGCCTTGTTGCCATCACAATCTTTGTTCGAGCTAATCTCGTAAATGATCCATTGTTTTACAACTGCTATCAATATTCAAAGTAGAATTCTACGCACCATAAACATACTATAAAAACGAAATAGGTACCACTCACTTGCTACTTAACCAGTATAGGTATATCACAAAAAGCTTAGAATCCATGAACTTTGTTCACAAGTTAGTGTGTGAAATGTAGGCGGGTGATAAGAAAAGACATTTATGGATAATAATATATTAAAATTATCAGTCTTAGTTTAATATATACTAATATTATAAAGAGGAAAGATTTGATTGTTTGTTTGCATTGAATAGGCTTCGAAACTACACCGATTTGAAAAATTATTTTACTGTTGGGAAGCTATAACTATTATCAGCGAGTAACATAGGTTACATTTTATAAAGTTACGTGGACGAAGTCGCGTTCAACAGCTAATTTTATATAAAACTTCCATGTGGACCGATACGACTATTAATTTGATCAAGAGTGGTCTTAGGCGGAGGAAACTGTGTAAAACTACTTTGAATTTCAAATTTAAAATTAGTTATTCATTTAATTAACCAAACTATTCAGCTATAGTTGAATGAAAGACATAATTTCGTTAAGTTGTAACTGACGAAGAATGTTATAGCATTGAAGTCATCGTATCAAAATAATGTTAAGATAAGATGAGTGTTCGGTATCGAGGTAATGTCTGGATTTATCCAGTAACTTGAAGTTCAACAATACAATTATTTTCAGCCGCAGTAGGTATAAAAGAAATCAAAAATTAAGAAGAATAAGTAAAGTGATTCCATAGCAAAGAATTCACAATAACTAAAGTTGCATTGAGTATCTTGTAATTGTAATCTACATGCATCAGCTGAATGTCACCGACCTTGACACGGAGCGACTTTCAAAGTATGACGTAATTGACGACCTTGAACGAATTCCACCGCATCACAACAAACACAGAACGACCCAATGGACACGTGTCAATTGACGCTGCATTATAAAAATCAATCGAGCATTCGATCGATTATGGTTTAAGTTCGGAAAGAATTTAGGTCACAGTATAATTAGTAGGGTTATGGGTTAATCCAACAATAGGGAGACATTAAAAAAAATGTATTAACTATTCATTATTATTCAAGAAATTAACTAGAGTAAAACCTTAAAATGTTCCAATAAACTCAACAATAATAATAATAAGTATAATTACATGTAAGTGCTAGTGATGTGCCGGATATTTGTATCCGTATCCGCGGATATCCGACGGTGAAGAAAGATCCGTTATCCGTTACTTTTTGGCGACATCACTAGACATCGATTCAGTTAAGGTCCGTATCCGTATCCGCGAATCTTGACACCAAATATCGATTTTTAACCATTTTTAACGTTCCGGCACATCACTAGTAAGTACCAGTTACAATTAAATCGTATAAAAATAGTTAGAACTCGTAATGGGTTGAATTTAAGTTCAGATCTTTATCGCACGACCTCGTCCGCGTATAATCTATAAATAAAGCATGATGACGATCCTGAAGAATTAGCTTATCAAATGCAATTTTATTTTTTAAATCCGACTGGTACATAGTTCCAGAGTTTAAAGTGTTCAACCAAACAAACTCTTCAGCTTTATAATATTAGTATGGATTTAGAGAGAATAGCTTTACTTAATAACGTACTAAGTAACTAGTTTTAAAAATTCAACCTCAAAAAACTAAAGTATTTCATCTAAGACCAAAATTTTACAGAGCTGCATATAGTTAAGTACATTTTTGCGATTTTTACCAGTACTATATAATAATTTTTATAATTAACCTATGAAACGGTTGGTTCAATAAGTTCATTGATTTATTGTTTCGAGCACTTGGTTACCAATAATTAATTACTATAATACATATAAATACCATAATACATATAAATACATAATACATATAAATACAAGCTGTACTGTAAATGTAATAATAATAATGTAATTTGGATTTGAACAAAATAAGCTGTTCTACATCACCTTAAGAAATATATGGTATTATGCTTATGTAATGTGCCATATCGAAAAGTAGGTAATAGGTATTATTATCTAAGACCGAGTACAGATTCGAGATTATATGTACTGTGACTACTGCTTAGGACATGACATAATTATACATGTTCGCATTTGTTAAAGAACCTACTTATATGTTGTTTAGAACTTAAAAGAACTAACAATTATGTACTAACTAAATTAAATAAAATGAATTTAATAAATTAAAATGTGTTAAAAATACTAATACTAGCTAGCGTATAAATTAAAATTTAGGAACAAAAAATGAATCGAACGAACGAGACCCAGCTCTTGGAAATATCCTAAAACTGAACTAACAAAATGATTGGATTAGATTCGTTTCATAACACAAAATTTTATTTTGTGTCATTTTAGTCTCTTTTGGAAATTGCTTTTCTGTTACGTCAGTTACCTTTTATTCATTTTGATAAAAAAATCAGGGATACGATCCGATTGGCCAATCCAATGAGTGTTAAATCTTAATAGGTATGTATATTTTATTCACGAAATGTCTTAATGTTACATCATTAAGTATTTTAATTTTTTATCTATTTTGTCGTTTATTGGCCAGACATTCTTTGTTAAATTAAAAGCTAACTAAATCAAATTTGGTAAATTCAATTCCGGGCTTTCTTTGGTAAATTAAAAGAACAGAATAATTTAATTTGCCAGCCAAGGACAGTTTAATTTTTCTCTCTCCACCTCCAAAATTAACTGATTATAAATTGTAAATAGGTATTATAAAGAACAATAATTTCGTTGATTATCCTTTAAGGCTCTTTACTTTGAAGTAGGTACCTAATTAAAATATTTTCGACTTTTTAGTTTAAGTTTGTACATGTAGATATTGTAGGTTTTTGATTTTTTTATAAAATTAATTTTATTTTTCCGTTTTTAATGGGAAGTAAATGTATTTTAATAAAATTTATTCATAATTGGCGGAATAATCGCGTGACAAAATACACAAAATAATTGTTTTTGATTTTTTCAAAAAAAAAAAACGCTGAATCAATTTCGATAACATTCATAAGGGACCACCTCTGAAGAATGACCTATCAAACAAAAAAATTCTAAAGAAATACAACAAAATTTCAAAACATACTATTTTCCATTTCAGTAGGTAATACTAATTTTTCGCACACTGCAAACAAAATACTCTGTGTCTATTCCATTCAGTTTACTTGTTTTCTGCCCAGGGGCATTATTTGTTGGGATGATCTATTATACAATGTTGATGTTTATTTATTCCATTTCGACTGTAGACGACCTTCGCTTTGTAGTAAGTATTTGAATGCCTTTTGGCTTTTTCACAATAAATTCTTATTGCAACAAAAAAGGGGAGGATAATAAAATGAATGGAACTTTTTTTATTAAGCAACGAATATACAAAAATATAGGTAAACAAAGAGAAACAAAAGAATTGTAAGCCAAGAATTTATAATTTTATAGAAAAAAGCGCTCTTTGAAATTTCACCAAAGACATTTGCTATGCTATGCTATTTATAAAATTTATAAAAAGTTTACTTCTAAAGACAACTCGCCCCTCAAGGTCATCCTGTCCTGAGCACCTATATATATTATGGTTGGCTAAATTGTATTGTACATTTGTGATTTTATACAATCTTCTTAGAAATAAAGTCCCCCCCCCTCCCTTCCCTTCCCTTCCCGACGTCGTCTGTCCCGGCTTAGATCCTTCGGATTTTGCAATAATGTAAAGAGCATTAAACGAGGAAGATCAAGAAGGAAGAATAGTACGTTGTGCTCGTCCATACAAAAAGAGAAAATGTTTTTCCACTTCTAAATATTTTCCAATCTCTATGATTTTTTGTATGCTATTGTTGTATGTTATTGGCTAAGTTTACAGGTTTTCCTTTTTTCAAAATTTGCAATAGATTCAAAATTATAGGCACCTCAAATAACTTAATTTTTGTGATTAAAACTTTGTCGAATTAAACCGTTTGCTTTATAAAAACAATCAATTTTTTTTTTAAATGCGAAACCTATAAACCTAGAATTATTATCAACCTATAACCTATTATGCTGAAACTATCAACATGAAAATCAAAGTGATTTGTTAAGATTTAGTTAGTGGGAACTGTTTTCTCCCGAAATCCAAAATTTCATCAAAAAAGTACCTATTGTCAGTCGTGCGATGCAACGCTCTCTATCGCACGATTGCCCCGGGGTAAGAGCGCACGAGCGATAGTTAGCATGTGTTTTCCTAAATACATATTTCGTTAGGATCGCAAAGCTATACTTTCCTCTTAATAGATCATCCCAGCAAATAATGCCCCTGGGCAAAAAACAAGTATTTTGTATGCAGTGTTTGAAAAATTAGTAAAACCTACTGAAATCGAAAATAGTATTTTAAATAATATTTAAAAGCACATACATACTATGTAATCATGAACATATCCTATCGTAAATTTTTACATTAATTTACTTAACTGATATTTTAAACATACTTTTCCCCAATAATAAATAAATAAACCATAGGTAATTTCTAATATATTTGAATAATTTTATGAACATTACTTATATATAATTTTTTTTACAGAAAGTAAGTATAATACGTATGCCTTCATCCATGTTCGTAACTGAACTGAAATTACCTAACAAGTTGCAAGAGAAGAAATTTTATTCGCTGTTTGGTAACTAGTTGTAAGAGAAAAATTCCACTTTTCACATATTAAAATTCCGGAATTACAGGTAGCTAACTATAACAAAATATAATATTTTAAATTGTAACTGTATTTGTTAAAAATGACATCTAAAAATCTACTAATAATAATAGAAAATAATAAGATTACACAAAAAGTGCAAATTGTTAGGAAATAAAGTATTTCTAACTTTCATCTTTCGAAGTAGCATTATTATTTATTGCAGAATAGTTCCCTTGAACAATGTTTTGTTTTCCATTTTAAAAATATACAATTGAACCTATTTTACCTGCAAATTGCAAGTATTCAAAGAATACAATATAATTGGGTTTTTGTATATTTTGTTTTTTTTTTTTTTTAATTGAAAGATCATTTTATAACAAAACATTTTTTTTTCCCAGTAATTCAAAAGTTATCAATCAATACTAATAAATCTGTAAGGGAGTAAGTTACTTTGTTTTCAGAGATATCGTGTTTATAGGCTCTATACATGACACTGAAACTAAATTGACCATTTTTAGTATTTTTTTCTGTATTGTATTGTACCTATGTTCCTCCATAAATCTTAAACGAATTAACTGATTTTCATGAAACTTGGTAGATAAACATTTAGGCCTACAGGACACAGGATAGGCTACTTTTTTTCTTTTTCAACGCGGACGAAGTCGCGGGCGCCAGCTAGTTAATAATAAAGTTTTACAATACATACATAAAAAAAATCAATAATTTTTTTTCAAATTCCCAATTGTTACAATTACATCTTGTTTATTCAAATTAGCACAAAAATCGCAAAACCTTCCACAATAACTTTACAGTTGTTTTATTATTATTACTCTTTATCGTGCACCTATCTATACTAATATTATAAAGACAGAAGATTTGTACGTTTGTAATGAATATACTCAAACACTACTGGACCGATTTTGAAAATTCTTTCACCTAAAGAAAGCTACATTATCAGCGAGTGACATACCTACATGGGCTATATTTTATAAAGTTAAGCGGACAACGTCGCGTGCAATAGCTAGTACCTATTTTATAAAGTTCATAATATTGAACGAACAATGTCATTTTTTATGCAGGGTTTTAGCGCGGCGATGTCCTAAATGCCTCTGCTGAGCGACAGGCGAAAAATGCAAAAAAATTGTACAATATCACACTAAATCGTTAATTTTTACGCAAACCTCGACTAGTGTTATGAGCTACGTGATACCACAAACACGATTTAGTGTGATATTGCACAATTTTTTTGCATTTTTCGCCTGTCGCTCAGCAGAGGCATTTAGAATAATTTAGATAATAAGCCTGCGAGTTGTGTCCTTGAATATTATTATCAAACGCAACCATGTATAATACATTGTCTATCTTGTGTCTTGTGTCAAATAGATACAACATAGAAAGAGATAATAGATTGTAGGGTGAATAAACTTTTGTATCTCACCAATTTGGCTCTACATTAACTATATATTTTAAATCATTTAATAAAAAAATAGAGTAATAAACTACGTAGTTATTTATTGTCTCGGAATAATCAGTACGTAGGTTTCATTACGTTATTCTATAAATTGTATAATTAAATGCAGTTTACATAACCGTAAACGAAATGCTGACTTGATGCTGACTAGAGTTAAATGTTCGTTTTTGTTTAAATAATAGGCTACAATAATAACTCCCACTGATGACTGTAATAATCGTTAAAATGCTAATCATTATGATAATGCTTGCCGTGTGTTATTTTTAAGTGGCATATTGATATTGGTTTCTGATTAACTAGTTTTCTTTCATGAATATTTTGATCGGTATATTTATGTTAATTTTATTGACATAACGATTAAATTAGGATTTTAATTTTGTAACAAATTAGATAACAAATAAATGAATTTACATAATAACTTTAAATGGTTGCTTTTGAGAATATTTATAGAATAAATTCATTATTCTATACTGTTACTACTGTTAGCGTCTGCTATTTATCTCGACTGAAGTTGATTGAAAAGTGCTCTGTGACGTTTCAAAAAGGGGTGTTCATTCATTCATTCATTCAGATACATTCGCGAAGAGAGGTCGTCGCGTCGTCGTATGTCCGTACATCTTATAGTTAGAATTGTATGGTCTTACTACAAAAAAATAAATAAACACTCGTTAATCAGGTGTTTACTTAGACAATGTCTAACTTTAAGCATCGTTTAGCGAGCGCTTATTTTGTCTCTACCACAAAACCTTATTTAGCGCTTGTTTTTGTAAGCAGTGGTTAAGGTACTGAACTGGCAAACATTCATTCATTCATTCGTGTCGTTTTCATTTTACGCATATCTGATAGGCCAATTTTGTTGTTATGGCCCCGTCGTATTCTACGATGATTCTGCCAACCAAATATCATTGTGCATAATGGAACGTAACTGACACTGGCGTACGTATTGGTCAAATGTCAAGTTTGCATAATTTAATATTCGTATTTCTATTGTTGGAAGTATTGAAATTTAATACTTTCTAGTTTTGGAAAATAAAATAGTTTAAAAAATAGAATAAGGAATTTTTCATGAGAGAATTACAAAAAGATGTCAGATGGAAAAAGTGAAATGAAAAAGTCAAGTTGAAGATAATGTTTTGATCGTGAGATGTATATTGATTTAGTTTTACAAGATGTTTATGTTTATTAATTGATTTATAAGTTTTCTAAAATGGATGTGAAATGAGTTTATTGAAATATAGAAAGATATGTGCGCACTGAAGATTGAGTTTTACTAATAGTTAATAGACCCCATATACTTAGTGATGAGTAATAAGCAGAGAATGAAATAGACAGAAAGAAAACCCTAGTATTTAATCTTATAATATTTATAAATTATATAATTCATAGCGTTTCGTTTTTAAGAATTTCGTCGACATCGAATCGTATTCGTAAATTATCAAAAATCAAAAGAAATCTTTAATATTACGCAAAACGATTTCAAATTTGACAGAACACGTCCAATATATTATAAATTACTCTGTGGAAGGAAGCCGCCAACTAGATAGACACTCGTTAAACTAGCATCCGGGGATGTCTAAATTTAAGCAAAGCTTAACCCTTGTCCAACCCTAAATAATGCCTAAATACTGTTTTGTAGTAACGTTTTATTTAATCACGCGTTAAACGCCTGACTAGTGTGTTTAGTGTTTTTGTGGTAAGACCGAAAGTGGTTTAATTAATGTACCCGAAGTAGAGGGTGCTAACAATATATTGATGGTAATTTTTTTTACTAAGAAATTGTAAACACGATTTGATGTTATTCAGACTATTTGGAACTCACCGTAGCAGTCTTTCGTGTCTCTCTCGGTCGTAAGTGGCCGCCAGGTAATCGTCGGCGATGGCATGGTGTAAAGGGCCGTGCAGCGGCGGCTGGTAGCGCTGCTTCCAGAGCAGTTCGTTGGCGTAGAGCGCGGTCGAGGGCGGCGCGAGGTGCAGTAGCGGCGGTGGTGGGCCGCCGCCGTATCCGTGGGCCATCGCGCGCCACTCCCGCTCCTCCACCGAGCTCGCGGACCCGCCCGAGCGCACCCCGCTCACGCCGGAGTCGGACCGATCGTCCGCATCGCGCGCACACACTATCACACAGTCGTCCTCCTCGGAGGCCACGGCGCTGCCCACACCATCCGCGCCGATCACTGCACCACACTCACTATTCACAGATTCCTGGTTCACGCACTTGTCGACGCCCACATCACTACTCGCACTCGCACCTTCCGTTACACCTGAAACAACATCAAAACGAACATTTAGTAAACAATACTCTTCACAACACAACCCGGTGGATTGCAGTGGCAGTGGGCAGGACACATAGTATCAGAGAGAAGACGGCCGCTGGGTCCGGAAGGTACACGAGTGGAGGCCACGGACCGGCAAGCGCACCACCACCCATAACTAAGGTGACCAAACAAGCTAATAAGGGCCGCGTGAGTTGACGGTGGATCCAGGCTGCTTCTGACCGGTAGGTACTTTTGTAAAATTATCGGGGAGGCCCATCTTTTTTTCAAAGATTTTCTGAATTATAACTGAATAATTATGATCGAAAGAAAGATAGAAAAAAATGTCCTATGCTCATTCTGTAAATGTTATAATACAAATGGTCCGTCCCCCCCGGCTTCGCACAGATGCAATTTTCTTTCCATTAGTAAAAACCGTATAAAACCCGTTAAATAGAAGTTAACGGAGAAACAGACAATCGCGAAACAGCGTCTTCAATTTATATTATTCGTATTCGATTATAACATCGAAATTATTATATTCGAAGTATAATTACTTTGATAATTATTATTCTTACCTATAATGGTATTTTGCAGCTACAAATAAATTATAAATGAGACGTCAAATCTTAAGTTCAGTTAAAAATTGATGCACTTTAGCTCAATGTGTGTAAATTGAAAGTGTCCTTCGAAAAATGTGGCAAGGTCTCGTAAAGTAGCAACTGTCACTTATCAATTGTCAGTTTCCTGAATGACGTCAGTATTCCGTCCGCAGCCGTTGACACGTTTGGGTTAAAGCCAAAACTTGGCCCATTCACTACGCCCACAGACAAGAATGCGCCGTATGCGGATGACAGAAATTCAAAATAAATCTCACGTTTGTAGGTATACGTTTTCAAAGCAGGTTTTTTAAGGAATATTAAGGCTTCCGGTCCATTACAACCAAATCCCCAATTGCCTGAAATGTGAGTGAATACGCCTCAATCCCAAATAGTTAAACTGAATTTTAAATCGACTGAATTACCTAACCAAAAAAATAGATCAGTGAAAGTTTGAAACAAAATTCCCATGTAAAATTACAAAATAGTTGGCAGATGTTATTTATAGGTAACAATAATAGACTAAAGCCAAAAGCGTAGGTAATTAAGTGTTTATAACCGATTCGACCCTGAGTTCAATTGCCGTGACAAATCGTATTTATTAAATGCACGTTCTTTTGCGTCATAATTATCAGTTACAAGTGTCACAGACCGGAACAACGGGACAAGATCCGCAGAGTGATATCCAGTTATGTTTGGCATAGTTGCCCAGGGCATTTTGCCACACGTGAATGACGATTGGACAGGATCCAACTATTGAGTACCAAAATTTGGCGTCAAAATTGATCAAGAGCTATTTAAACTAGCACGCATTTCATGTAAGTAGACTTGTATTGGTCTTATTAAACATTAACAATTAATAAAATTCGTAATGTGTAAGGCAACGCTGCTAATGTCTAATGTCTGCGGCTTATTTATACAATATCTGTAGGTATGATATGGAATGACCTAATAAAATAAAATGCCTGTTTTAAGCCAGCTACCGTGATTATAAATTTTAAATGCATTTCAATGACATTTCTCGTTGGCCTTGTCATTCCAAAGTTGCGTTGTTGGCTTAGTCTGTGTAACTAATTTATGTTGACCTATTTAAAAAAAAACCTATAACTAAGTAAATTAATAAATTACAACAATTAAAATAAACCGAATAGAATGATTGCATAAATAATTATTTTATTTTATTTTTAAACACGTTTACAAAGCTGCGGATGATTTTCGTATTGGTAAATTTGGAATGTTTTAGTTTTCTATTTTTAAAATCATATTATTATAATCGTTTTCACCCACCAAACAATAAGTTTCTGCAATAAACACGAGTAATATTTTAATAAGGAGTTAGCACTTAATTAGCAAAACAGAAAGGAATAGTAAATTACGTTAATTAACATAAAACAGGTAGGTAGAGAACCGATGTAGAACAGAATTCCATACGACATACACCCACAACGGACAAGAGTGAGTGTGCCACAATGGAATTTTAATGAGGGAGCCGTTAACGAGGATGCGGATTTACATAATCGCATAAATAATTATTCATAATAAACATAAACAGAAGAAGCCGACGATTGTATGCGTACAGCTGGTTATTATTCGCTCGCGGCGAGAGTTGTTTGAGATAATGATATGATAATGCTAATGCGATGCGTTACAGTTGCGATGAGTCGGCAGCCATTTTATTTTTTATGCATCCGTGTACGTGAAATGTTGTGATCGATGCGACAGGGTGACGGCTTAAATTTACCTATGATAATACGCACTTTGAACAAAATTAAAAAGTATAGGAAGCAATAAAATTGTAGGTAATTTTGCTATCATAAGTAATAATCAAATTAAACGCATGTTTATTAATAATAACTATGAATCATGTTTTATTATTTTCCTCGTAGACAAAACATTGTTACATTTCTTATAAACCTACTTTATAATGCTTTATACTCATTTAAAACAACGCGAAACGGTTTTATTAAGTCGACTATTAGTTTATTTAATGACACAACAACTCAGCAAAATGATGTTACGTAATCTTAAATGAGTGATTGTACCTATAATAAAAAATTATGAAGCCACAGTTTAATCAAAACAAAGACCTGCTTAAATCATTTCGTTAGGTTGGGGGTTTTGAATAGGAGCACACGCACCTGGAATAGGTAGGTACTGGTGTTGAGAAAAAAGTGTACTTATTACAAAATGTGTTACAAGACTTATTTGTACTGGAAATAATTAGTTAGGTTAGGTCTGTGGGATAACCAACTCCTCAGCAACTTGTTGCAGATATAGCGTGTTTGGGCTCAATAGAAAATCTACCTACCTAGTAGGAATTGGTAGTAGGTATTTAGATTTTGGACCAGAAAAGCACAATAGCCGCGAGCAAAAGCTACCTACTTGTAAATGATAGAAGACATGAAAGTACCGTCCTGATAAATAGATCAGGATATCAGGATCAGTAATAGGATCTATTCATATTGGTGTGGTAATATCTTGGAGTTAATAGGATCTATTCACCATCCGGATAATACCTACTATACTATGCATAAAGGTCGCAAACTTCCTCGAAAAAAAAAAAGGTTTGACGTCACGTTTAAGTATAAATATGTTTAATAAAACTATGTATTGAATCAGTTGTGAATTATCTGTTCGTTTGTCAAACAAAGACATCTCGTTAAAACCAGTAGAGCGTGTCACCTCGCCGAGCGTGTAATGAAACACCAACCTCGGACAATAACCGTTAAAAGGACATTTAAGCAGAGACGACGGGCGCTTTCTCTGCACTCGTAAAGCAATTAAGCCGACATTAACTTATGTAACAAAAACACTTACTATGTATTATGTACTGGTGGAAATATGAAGTGTTTAAAAATGAATGGCGCTACCGCAAATTGCTGTAATGCGCAGTTTGACCTCACTTTCTAACTAATGAAGCAAAAATTTCACGGTACAATATCTTCGCTGTTGAAATGTCAATCCAGTTATTCGCTCATTAGCCGGTGAATATGCGTATGACCGGCAATTATGCGGACCGGTTGCAGCCGTACAAGGCGCATTGGTTGTCGTGACTACAAATGCAATAGCACCTTCGAGATATGGGTGTAGCGTTGTATCACGACGAGACTGCAGCGACGCGTGCAGTAAATTGCGCAATGTGCTATTGAAAGCGCACGGAGGCGGGCGGGTGGTAATCTCCCTAGCATCTCACGACACGTTCCGATCGTTCGTGACTGGAATTGTTAATCTCGAGCCATCCCCTGAAGCCCCCCACGTTTCAAACTGCTAATGGGTCAGCCGATAGTACAATAAACAATGAAACTATGCTGATAAGAGTCCGCACGATAACCACTTTTCTGTTTACGTTCACTGTGCACACTTAGAAAGTATTTATTAGCAGATAACACTAATAAATGTCACAACAATGTTAATACGTAATAATAATAGCAATCGATATAAATTATTGGTTTTGAAATAATTTCAAGTCATCATAGGTACCTTACCTAGCTAAAAGTAAATCTATTTTAAGTGAGATTTGAGGCAATTAAAAACTAAATTAATAAGACGCATTTTTCGCATAATGCGTTTTTGTATAAATACCTACATAGTTAGAATATTACGTAGAACATACTTAAACTATTAAGTATATCTTTTATTAGAGACCCACTCCCGGCTTCGCACGGGTGCAATTTTTCTACAAATTATCCTTATCCTTACATACAAGCTTATTATAAAACAAATTCGTCCGCCGCGTCTTTCTGTTCGCGATAAACTTAAAAACTACTGCACGGATTTTTATGCTGTTTTCACCAATGGATAGTGGTTCTCGAGAAAGGTATTAGTATCTTTATAATTTACATTACGCGGGCGAAGTCGCGGGCAGCAGCTAGTATATTATAAAAACCTTCTCGATTAATGCTCTTTCCATTTTATCCGTTGCGTAGTTTAAATATCTAAGCGTACACACCTACAAAACAAATTGTTTCTTTAAAAACAATTTTATATTAAAGTTTACATTAACGCTCCTAATTACTATTTATAAATGATAAATATAAAAAAACTCACTTTTTAAAAAGGTGTTGTAAAAATTGTAATTCCTCAGATGAAACGATGTATCATAAAAATTTGCCGTTGTATCACAATCACAATAAATATTCACAAAATTATGTATGACATGAACACAATGACCGAATTTCCTTTTCAACAAAACAAATCACAATACTATGATTTTCAAATATAATATAAAAAAAATTCCTCTTGAGAAATGCAAGCTCCTATTGAATGCAGATGTAAATCCTTGCGCCGTGTACGTCTTCTAGTGACAATGTTCTTCACTTTCACACAACACTACCAATTCACAAGTCGAGATGTTATATGAGATCACGATAATTTTTTTATTATGTTCAGTTATAGAGTACACAACTATTAGGACGAGTTCAATCCTCGACGGCGCACAAAGGACTGGCTGGAAAGCGGGGCGGGGGAAGTGGCGGCGGGTGGCGGTGTGTGGGAAAGGGGCGGGAGGGGGAAGGCGAGCGGTCGCGATTTCGCGCGACGAACGAACGTAGCAACAAGTGAACGGCAACGAGGGTATGAGGGAACGGTGAAGGGGCAGAGGGCAGATAGGGGACCCCCTTCCCCTTCGCCCTGTCCGAGAGCGCACGCATGCACCTGACGTGGAGGCGGAAAGCGGAGACGCATTCGGCGAGCTTGCACTAGAACGCGATTTCTGTTCGATACCTACAATAACAGGAAGGGCAGATGTGCGACAATAATAACGCGTTTTTACCCCATTGTTCGCGCACTACGCACATTTTTACACTATTTACTCGTTGATTATTATTACGTTAGTCTTTAATAAAATAAATTGTTCTTTTATTAAATACTTCTCTCCCCTGGCTTCGTACGGAGGTGGTTTTCAGAAATCCTTTCAATGCTTATCTATACCTATACTAATATTATAAAGAGGAAAGATTTGTTTGTTTGTTTGTATTGAATAGGCTCCGAAACTACTGGACCGATTTGAAAAATTCTTTTACCATTAGAAGCCGACATTATCCCTAATGAACATAGGCTACTTTTTAAGCTAAATGCTTCATTCCTACGGGAAAACGGGTAATAGGACAACGGGTAGTAAGAATTATCCTTCCGTACTTATCTTTTTCACATAACTTCTAAATGGCTGAACCGATTGGGTTGAAATTTTATATGGGTATTTCGATGGTTTCCTGGATGATTTAAAAATACAATTAGACCCGGTAGGTGGCGCTGCTGTCGGTATGTCAACTACTAAACGGCTTGACCGATTGCGTTGAAATTTTGTATGTGTATTTCCATGGTTTCACAGACACGAATGTATTATAATTTATAAAAAGTTACGCGGACGAAGTCGCGTGCATCAGCTAGTGTTTTATAAAATAAAACTATTCTATTTTTTAAATTTCAGCTTTTTGGACCTAGTTTTGGCTGTGCGTTTATAGCTAGTTGATAGTCAGTCAGCACAAACGATTATAATACGTAAACGTAATTGATGAAATCTCATTCTTCACTTCAGTGCAGGGAATGTGAATTATTGTGAATGATCCGATGTGACTATGTTAGAAGCGTGTTGACGCATCCATCTCTCTCGCACACTAGTCGTGCCGCATACTACACGGACGGAGCCGTCTGGGGAAGGCAGTATCGATTACTGCGTCGTAAGCGTTGGTCGGTGTTGTGCTGAGCTGTGAATTGTGAAAAGTGAGCACAAATCTCGATACCTCGCACCTATTTTGATATTTGTGATCGTTATTTCCTTTGTGTTGCAAAATATGGGTGACAATGAAAAACCAGGGCCATCTACACTCAAGCGAAAGCGTTTTGATACTGCGCAAAAGTGCAATGAAATTGGTGACATAAAAATTGAAATTGAAAGCGAGAACGAGTCAAGTGATGAAGATATTCTTATTACTCCCATGTTTAATGCACAAAACGGAGAAATAAAGAAAGAATATGTTAGTGACATGAGAGATATTCCTTTCACCATGAAACGAAAATTTTTGATAAATCCACCTCCAAAAAAGCCTATTGAATATTTTCGTTTGATAATAAATGACGAAGTTCTAACGACGCTCGTTAAAAATACTAATGTACGTGCTAAAAATACTAATCAGGGTAAAGGTGCCGCGAAAGATAAAGAAGGACAAGGGTCGCCTTGGTATCAAATGACGTTGAACGAAATGGAGACATTTTTAGGACTTCTTTTGCATACGGGGACAATTGGAATGAGAAATATTGAAGATTATTGGAAAACTCATTGCCTTGTTAATTTGCCATGTTTTTCTACAATTATGTCACTCGATCGCTTCTGTTCTATAACGAAGTATTTATCATTGACATTGACAAAGAAACTGGTAAAAAATCAGTTAAGTTCGATTGTTGTCCTCTATGTGCTTAAACACTTTAATGAGAGGATGAATTATATTTACTATCCAGGGAAACAGTTAGTTTTATATGAATCGGAAGATTTTTTGCACGGCGAAAAGACAACTTTGAGAAAGTGTATTCAGTTACATGCGCTAAAAGAACCCGATGGCGGCGTAATAAAATTCCATTTCGGCACATACAACAAACAAAACTTTATTGCTTTGTCTTTATTACAGGAAAAACTGAACAAGGGACACTCCGTATATATTATGAAGGGTACTTTTAGCTCTGAAGATCTGGCTACAACGCTATTAGATAAGTACACATATTACACAAGTTTGAAAAAACTGGATAACTTAATACCAGTTAAAAAAAATGATTTACTAGAGAAATACGAACATCGATCTGTGATGCTAAAAAACGTCGGGATACATATTGGCAAATGGAAAGACGGGACGGGCTGTGACTTCACCTACGTTACCACTGAATTCGAAGAATGTTTCACACCTATCACTATAAAGAGCGGCAAGACAATACTGAAACCTACTGCCCTCGTGAAACACAAGGAATACGTGCGTGACGTTGACCAGAATAACGACATAAGAGCTTACGATCTTTGTATTGCTAAAGACGCTGTGTGGCAATACAAAATGTTCATTCATATACTTCAAACGTCCATCTTCAACAGTTATTTACTGTATAATAAGTATTCGGGACAGAAAATTACATTGCATAATTTTCGTATTGCAGTTTTAAAGGAATTGTTGTACTACAGGCAATAGAGGAGCCGGTTACTCTTATCCATAATGCACTAAATTACTAATCTTATTTCCTTTTTAAAATAGGTTCAGTATCATGTACTGACCCTAAATGCACAAAATCCTTACAAATTAGGCGGGTGGAAGTGCCGCCATTTTGATAAAAACCGTTTCGGCCTATATCTCCATAACGGTGCACTTGAGGCCCAAAATGGTATTAACCTTTATTGTAGATAAATAAATTTCCTATCTTTCTTGTCCAATAATTTTTTTTCTATCACTTACCGTTTACGACTTATTCGACTTTTACGATTTCTTTATGGGCATTAAACAAATCATAATAGTCGAATAAGTCGTAAACGGTAAGTGATAGAAAAAAATTATTGAACAAAAAAGATAAGAAATTTATTTATCTACAATAAAGGTTATTACCATTTTTGGCTTCAGGTGCACGATTAAGGAGATATAGGTCGAAACGGTTTTTGTCAAAATGGAGGCACATCCGCCCGCCTAATTTGTAAGGATTTTGTGCATTTAGGGTCAGTACATGATACTGAACCTATTTTAAAAAAGAAATAACATTAGTAATTTAGTGCAGAAGAAAATTCTCTATTACCTGTATTATTGCCTAAAGGAATCACAATGAAGACGTTATACAGTACATAAGTTGACTAAAAAAAAAGGTTGTAGGTAGACAGAGGATAGACAGGAACGGTACTACAAGTTACACAGAGGACATCTCGCGCGGATGTTGTAAAGGATGTACAAGGTATGGGACACCATACGAATGTAGGGGCTGTGATGATTCGCCCGCGTATTGCATTGAATGTTTCTTTGCGGTACATTAAAGTTTTTTACGTAGACAGTTTGTTAAGCTATCGGAGATTTTTAAATACATTTTTTATTATAAATACTAATATTGTTATGAACCATCACAATGAAGACGTTATACAGTACATAAGTTGACTAAAAAAAAAGGTTGTAGGTAGACAGAGGATAGACAGGAACGGTACTACAAGTTACATAGAGGACATCTCGTTCGGATGTTGTAAAGGATGAAGGATGTACAAGGTATGGGACACCATACAAATGTAGGGGCTGTGGTGAATCGCCCGCGTATTGCATTGAATGTTTCTTTGCGGTTTGACGTTGACAGTTTGTTAGCTATCGGAGATTTTTAAATACATTTTTTATTATAAATACTAATATTGTTATGAACCAAGTATTTAGATTACAGTGATTACCTAGTTTTTAATAAAAAGATAAAAATTAAAATTCTGTCTTATTTTTGTATTTTTTTTTCACAATACCACCATAATTAGAATATTAGATAATGAATTGTACTTCCTCCTATACAGATTATTGCCTGTTTAGTTTGATTTTCAAATTACTAATGTATAGATACGAAAAAATTCAAAATCATGTTAATAGTTTTATATAGGTACTAGCTGGTGCCTCGCGACTTCGTCCGCGTTGAACGATGAAAAGTACCTACCCTATTTCCTTTCTGGTGTCCCAGACAACGTGTATGCAAAATTTCATGGTGATCGGTTCAGTAGTTTTTGCGTGAAAGTGTAACAAACAAACAAACTCACATTTATATAATATTAGTAAGGATGTATGTTACGGTACAGTAAAAACTACTGAAAGAGATTTTCATGCGATTTTTTCACTAATAGAGCGTTAAACGAGGAAGGTTTTTATACATAACTAACTGCTGGCCGCGACTTCGCCCGCGTAACTTTGTAAATGATATACTAAAAACCTTCCTCGAGAATCACTATCTATTGGTGAAAACAGCATCTATTATCAACTCTCTTTGATAATGCCTAATGTACAAATTCCATCTTTAAAAGAGTCCAGTGACCATGGCGACGCTATATTTGTTTACGTTTTTCATCAATAGAAAAAGAATAGATCATAAGTAATTTTGAGTCGCCGCCGCGCATCACTCTTTAAGTAATTAATCAATTTGCTTGTTTGGCGCCGACTCAAAATTACTAAGATACTTACAATAGTTTAAGAAATTAGTTATTATAAGGTTAAGTAAAATTATTTTTTGCTTTTCAGTTTTTTCGGCGGTTTAATTTTTCGTTAAAAAGTTTCATTTTATAATTTTTTGTGGCTATAATCTACTATTACTACATGCTTAATTTTTGATTACTTTTTTAAAATTGTAATAGCATTAAAATCTGTGAGTAAACAATAAATCACTCCTATTTTCCCACCCTTAGGGCAGGAATTTTTTTTCCAAATTTATATGGGACCAACTTCGACGTATACCCTATCCATTAAAGAAAGAATTATCAAAATCGGACTACTCTGTAAAAAGTTATGCGTGGTCATACACTACAATCAGTGAGTGAACAATCATCACCTGTTTTCCTATCCTATTCGGCAAAACGTCTATTGAGACAATGAAGGTAATATAATTTTATAGTGAACTTTACCTTTCAGTTTATACTGAAATCTATGGAGATTTTATAACACTAAGGGCCTCTTTCACAAACTACATGTAAAGTGTTGATTAGTTACTTTTAGTAATCATTTTCTGTTATATTGAATTATGCACTGGGTTTACTGCATTATTCGATAGCCGATTTTTTTTAAATTATTTTCTATTTAATGTTTGGGACGTTTATCGTACAAACAAAGGTATATCAGCTCCATTATCCCCAGTTACCGGTGACTTTAAATGACAGTTTGGCCTACTTGACGTTTGTGAAAGAGGCGCTAAAACAAACGAATTATTAAAGATTACTCGGTAGGTACTCCATTCTTACTTAATACGACAGAATCACAAACAGACATTTTTGTGCGTTTGTTTGTGCCTCTATGTTTAATAACTTCAGAAACTCATCTTTTTCCTTTATTTCTGCTTCTTCGTATCTTTCTTTTCTTGTTAAGTGATATCTATCAATTTGCACTCATTACGAGGTACCTAACCTATTTTAATAATTGTTTTAAAATATATTATTTTCAGATAGTAAAGAATTGTATCTAAACATAAACAAATACCTACCGATCGTTGACCAACTTACCAACGCATTTTACAATGCGTTAACGATTTGGCACATTTTCAACTATTTCGTGACAAGTACATTGCATGTAAAATAGCACAAAGACATTACATTGACATCACTTTTTATGTACATTCAGGACCAAATTTTTTTCTTCTAATAAAACATCTAATAATTTAGCCGAGATTATACTAACTTGTAATACCAAAATTAAGACAGTAACTTTGAAACTTTGTAAGTATATCAGTTTAAAATGTTATACAATATTAAAGTATATTTTTGCGGGCAAAACATGTTTTTTTTTTTGCAAAAAGAGGATGGTGAATTTAATACGAATAAATAACCTTGATAAGACCACATTAACTTACAACGGAACGGCTCTTTTTAATTGAGTATTGCGGCTTCCAATTTCTGAACTTAAATATTTCAGTTTGAATGTGATTATTTAAAAATTTTGGAAAGCTTTTATATTATATACTCAAAAAATTAAAGGTGCAAAAAAAAAATTCAAATTTTTAGGTTATTTTCAACAGGCTGTAACTTGAAGACGAATTGTCGTACAGTAAATGTAAAAAAAGCAAATTTTAGAACCAAGTGTCTAGTTTTTGAATCAGACATAAAAATTTTTTTTCAAAATTTTCTTCGAGTAATCTTGAGAAGACGACCGACAAAAAAAAATTCGAATTTTTTTGGTTTTTCTTGGATTTTTTTTGTCTTAACCATCAGATGGACCGGATAAAATGTTCATTCAGCTTCAATTTGTTTTTTTTTTTAAGACCTTGATACGACCATTTGTTTTCCAAAATGGACAATGCAACAGGGAGGGTGGAGGGTAATCTTTTAAAAGTAAGCGTTATCAGACAAAGTGTTCTCTTGAATAAAATACTTAGAGATAGAGCATAGGCGGGGAATTCATAGATAAGTTGAACAAACACGGCAGTCGATAACTCGGTTGCGGTACTGATAACTGATAAGTGATAACTTGATAAGGCAACCGTTATTCAACAGTGTATTTACATAAGTGTTTGTATTGCGCGATAAATGTTAAAAATACAACCGCTTTTATGCAAAATTATTTATCTACACGTACCTACCTAGAGCGCTATCATTAAACATGAATCTACGTGTGTCATGTGTTCATTTTTGAATAATATAATTAATAATTTTACAAGCGAACATTGCTCATGACACGTGGCAAGCTAATGAAATTAAAAAAATGAAATATGTATCTCTAATGAAACTATGAATACCTACATAACTAATAAAATCGTAAATGAGTCGTGTTTCTATATAAAATACTACTTAGCTGGTGCCCGCGACTTCGCCAGCGTAACTTTGTAAATTGTATACTAAAACCTTCCTCGAGAACCACTCTATCCATTGGTGAAAACAGCATGTAAATTTTGAGTTTATCGCGAACAGACAGACAGACGCGGCTTTTATAATATGTAGTGATTGTTTTCAAAAAAATAATTTGAACAAAGAAAAAAGTTTTTAGAATTTTTGTCTGTGTCTCGGAAATGGCTTAACCAATTTGAATGCAGTTTTTACTTATGTAGGTGTTGGTAGTAAGCTCCCCCTAACGTTTAGTGTTTGTTTAATTCCAATCGGTTTACAAACAAAAAGGTAAAAGCGCTATTGTAGAAACGTGCTTTGGCTGATTTAGTTAAAAGTTTTGTTAACTGTAGCACAACTGTTGTTTGTAAAACCATGATTGGATGTTATGCAAAATAACACGCGAAGCGTACGAAGTCTGCACAACTAAGTAGTTTTTAATAAGAGTACATATTTGAAAACTATAAATAAACACTTGTTAGTAATTTCCGGTTAAAATGTTGAAGATGAGTCACGGTCACTGTACGTGGGAGAACGACACGTATAATATAACTAAAATCCCTTTCGTTAAACGAATACGTGTTATCTAGCGACTAATATAAGCCGAGAACAATGAGTTATTCAACTTTATCGACGGCTTACACAGCTGTGGATCGAGTCGGGGCGCACTTGTATACGATTGTAGATACGCTATTCGAATAATCCGATGGGCCCTGATGCAATAACATGAATCACGATTATATTTACGACCGTTTCGTACGGCTGAATTCGCGGAACACGAGACGTAATAATAATAACTCCGGAGTGAAGATTGTGGTTATTATTACTATGAATGTTTAGAGACGGATAGAGCGCGCGTCAACCGCAAAGGAGGTTTCGTCATAGCGTCGCCAGAGAACGCGACCGGTCCGCGATCGAATGTCAAAAACCGCACGACGCAATAAATTGTTGTCTCATGGAGAGTAAACATCGGCGTTTGGCCGCATTCATGCATAATTGATGAGGGTACAGTACAGAGCGCGTGGATTCCAGCCGGTCACGACTCGGCTGAACCGAGCCGAACGCCTCCGGCAGCCATTTTGTGATGCCTGCTCGCCCCGGGCGCGCCGCAACGTGAATATTAATACGACCTTACGATGTATAAACCTATACATCAGCCGTGTCAAACATGCGGTCCGTCATGCCAATTTTTGCGGTTCAATTTTAAGTCCGATACTATACTGCAAGAAC
Source organism: Synanthedon formicaeformis (assembly GCA_945859745.1). Lineage (NCBI taxonomy): Eukaryota > Metazoa > Arthropoda > Insecta > Lepidoptera > Sesiidae > Synanthedon > Synanthedon formicaeformis. Next base: position 3,628,088 of record OX243963.1, read on the forward strand.
AATGCAAGAACGCGTATTGCACTACACCATATTGTACGGTAGGAGAATTTTGTATGGCGAATTTTGAAGAAGTTACGTAACTTCCGGGGGCGTGAGTAGCAATGTAAGCTCTTTTACAAGCAGTTATACTAGTAAGTAACCTATGAATATATTAAGAAAGATTATATTTTACACAAAGCTAGGAAGTTATTTTAATGACTTACTTACTGTCACTTCTAAATGTTTCCTCTAACTCTATTTTACATACATATACTTACAGTTTTTACAGCCGCACTTAAGTACCTAAGCAGTAGGCAAATAACAAGCATGGAGGTGATATCCAACAGATAATTACAGCACCGAAACGATTTTGCGGCCCACTCGTTACTTTAAGTTTGATACACCTGCTGTGCATATAATTCCGTTCGAATAAAAGCACCCCAATTAAAGAGAACGTGGTTTTTATTCTTCCGTTGTGCTCGATCGGCCGCATGTAACTTCTTGTGCATGATACGATAAGCATTGCAGACACGCAACGGGCAATTAACATTATAATGATTTTTATTAATTTCTATCGCTGCCAGTCGTAAATAGAGCGTGCAGGGCGATATAACAATAAAACCAATGAACACAATACGCGATTGAACTGTTACCGCAAAAGTCTCACGTGTCACCGACGATGTGAAAATTGTACTAATCGAAATATGTTTTCTCCTTTTCATCTTTTTATACCTAATCATGATACTATCATCAAAACATAAACTATCCACAATATAATATATTACAATCAGGAATAAAATCCGTTCAAAACTTTCCGAGATCGCATACTCTGTCTGTATGTAGAGACAGATAGAGAAAAGGGAGGACTTATATTATGTAAATTGTAAGGCAATAGTTTATAGACTTTTGATAACTCAAATCGTTTGCGTCGTTTCCTTTTCGTGTGCACGATTCATTTACCGCAGACGGAGCCCACGACAGGGCACTCATGGCGGATGAAAAGTCTACCGCCGCCGAGTAATGCCGCAGTTGTAATAATGTAAAATGAAATACTGGGCTCGTCTGCTATGCAACCACAACTCGACATGCACACAGACTAACACATCGATGAAACGTAACCATGAACTAGGAATTACGTGAATGCGTTTTCTTCGTGCATCAAAACGGCTTATAAATAGCTGTTGCATGAAGAATGCAGTATTATTATTAGACAATTCACGTAATTGCAAAACGTAGATCGAACAATCACTGTGAGGCGTTAGCATACATTTTAGAAGATGAAATGCTCAGGAGATGCTTGAGCTCACACCGTCTTACCCTTTCAAAATGTCAAAATTTCTCTTTTTCGGACCAAACGCTTTAAAAAAATATTTTATAATATGGATTGGAACTCCCTGCCGGCATCTGTGTTTTCGAGCTCATGTAACCCAAATCTTTTTAAAGTTCGACAACAATAATAATAATAAAAAAATTCATTGACGGCTGTGAAAATTGCAGACGCGCTTCCTGCCACCGTACGATCCATTGTTAGTTCCTGCTCTGCGCACGTTTTTTGCGTGATATACTTTATTAATATGAAATTTAAACACAGATCGAGCCGCCACTTCACACAAGGTGCGAAGTTCACTCACCTTCGTGTGAATGAAACGAAATTTTATTGTTTTATAAATAAAGCGCGTTTTACTTTGTTTCAAGGTTACGGTTTTCAACTTTAGCAATGACCGTTGCACAAGTAGTACTCGTAAGTTGAGTTTTTATAATTAATATACTTAATACGTGCTCAGTAAGTGCTAATATCAATCAGTTGGCTCAGATAACTGTTTAAACGTGCCGTCAAACAAGTATCTGGTCTCAGCCGTCGTGCCGCTCCATCACAATTCCGTGATCTAACCGCCTACATCAGGAACTTGACAATAGCAAGAGGTCAACGCCAGGACGTACTCTCACCAAAGTCACCAATGGAGGCCTTCCAAAATCTATTGTCTTACTGAATAATAACTCGCTCGTACGTTTTGCCCACAAACAACAAGGCATGTACAAGGATCCTTTTTTTTTAAAGTAAATTTTAGTTTTTGCTCGGTTATTATGATGTCCAACCGAACAATTTACGGGCAAAGCGCTGGGAACTCACCTCAGCGTGAGATCAGAAAGTCGTGATCGATCCCCACACCTCGTCTCATGCCCCTCAATTCACTAATCAAACAGCACAAAGACTCCATTGTTATCGAGGTAAATTCTTACTTTATGCTCTTTCGCTTCATTTATTTACAAACACTTCCTTGCAAATGTCCCGTCACACCATAGAATTTATTCAAGTCGACTACAGACAAAAATTGTTACACTGACTTTATTTGAAAAAAAAATGCTAAGTCATTGTGTTACTTACGGACATCAATTTCGGACCATAGACATAGGAAGACCGAAATCTTCGTATGGTTTGGACTATATTGTAACAAGCAACGCAATTATTTGGAAATAATTAATGAATTAATTAAAATAAAAATATCTGCCCTTCGGATGCAAATAGGTAAATAAATAGGAAATAGGTAAAGGCGTAATTTAAATCTTGAATGCCGAAGCCATGGAAGGGCCTGCTGAAAAAATAATGTTTTGCCTACTTAATTTCACAAGTTCACAAAATAAGTATATAAGATACATTTTCAAATTATATTCATTGTAATATTACATAATGACATTCGAGACAGAGCCATTGATCACGATAGCGGAGTGCCCAAAACTCTCCCTCGTTGCGGAGACGGGGTCCGCTGGCCGCGCCCCCAACTTATTCAAAACAGGCTTAACAGCCCAACCGCCATTACCGGCTAACTGCTGCAGGTTATCAAGGGTTTCGCTTTGAGGAGCTGTAGCTATGTTACCATTTGGTTATTTGGATACGAGCCAAATAATGTTACGACACGACAAGCCCGCTAACGTTAGCGGATACCTAGTAAAATGTGCATAGCGTCCCATTTTTAAATAATTAGGAGCTTTGTGCCAAAGAAACCTTAAAACTCTTTTTAATTCGATTTAATTATATACATATTACCAATGACCCGCATCGGCTTAGCAAGTTTTTTTCTGAAACTTATTATGTACAGAAACTTTCCTCGTTTATCGCTCTTTCCATTAGTGAAAACCGAAAATCCGTTGGACGCTTTAGCAGAAGTCGGCGGAGAAACAGATAGAAGCGGGCAGGGACTGTCTTCATTTTAAATATATACATTTACTAGCTACACGCTCCCGGCTTCGCCCGGGGTGCAATTTATATATCCTATCTTATAAGTTGGACCAAATTACACATGTAACTCGTGGTTACGAAATTTTATCAAAATTGGTTCAGAGTTCATCGGGAACCAACATGTGACACGAATTTTTTATATAAATATTTATATAACATTTATATAAATGAGAAGTGACATTTATAATGATAGATTATAAATAGAAATCTTGGCATGACCTGAACAATCTGAACTCCAATGTTTCTCATAATCGCCCACACGATAATTATGTTACATAAGTGCTTAGGCTATTATTTATTTATAGCAAAATGTATTTGCACGTTTAAGAAATAATTGTTAGGTACGAGTAGCTTCCTCCTTAATTACACCTCAGCATAGTCTATTTTTATTACAAATTAATAATAAAGGTCGCAATATTATTTCTACTATACTATTGTGTAACATAGCGAGAACGCCATTGTTATCGTTAAACACTAACGCGTGACGATCGCGTCATGCCATTATCACCATGTAATAATGTCACGTAATCATTTAATAAAAAATATGTTTTATTACAATTTCCAATAGAAGCGGCAAGTGTAATTGAACAAAGAATTTGAACAAAATTTAAGAAAGAACGTTTAATTTCTAAGTCTTGTGAAAGATTATTGAACTGCCGAGGGGGCGATGAGAGTAAAATGTCACAATTTAGGCGTCGCCGTCACGCAGTGGGGGCAGGGTGGTAGACCAACGGGTGGAAACAGGGAGAAGTCTCCCACTAACCGCTCCGAACCCTGTTTACGTTGTCAGCCCATGAATCGAGGTAAATCCGGGGACAAAACTTTGATTAGTTATTCTTTTATTTATTGCGATCTGACGCCATTTATATCGAAAGTGAATCTCACGGGAGTTAACTTTTTTTTAACTTAATCACTATTTACTTTAAAGTAAATGTTTGCATACTTTATCAGTGTTGGCCTACATTAATATGACTGTTCACGTGATAAATGCGTTAGATTAAGTCCGTAGTTATTATCTTATCTTTAGTATTCTGTGTAGGTATAATATATATTATGTAGGCACAGATATCTCATATCACACAGTATTCAAATATAACCTTTCTTAAATTAAGATATTTTTCGATCTCTGTATTCTTGACGCTTAGATAAAAAAACTTCATGCTTTACCGTTATATAAAGTTATAAAGAAAAATTCAATTATTAATTATTTAGATTATTAAACTCAATTATTTAGAGAATTAATATGACTTTCTTATAGCTTCAAGGGGGTATATAGTTAGAAAGTATAATAAGCTATAGAATAGCTTTAAAGTAGTAAAATGATAATACCTATCTATATACATATTGTTACTCAATTATTTTCATTTCGTAATTAAAATATAATTACTACACAAGTCAGCGAAATGTAATTTACGATAAGTAAAACCTTCAAGTCAACCCTTCTATTCTGTTATGAGGGTTGAATCAACCCTTATTGCTGCTGCTCCCACCCCCTAAGCATCTATTCAAAAAGAAAAAGCATTTATAGGTATAAGGAAACTCTTAAATTTATTATTTATTCTTGTTCAAATATAAGCTTGGAAATTTATTTAAAAAAATTCGCTCATCGAGAATCGTGTTAGACCTAGCAACCAGTAATATATTTATCAGTAAACTAGCTGGTGCCCGCGACTTCGTCCGCGTTGTCAATAGCCTGTAGCCTTCCTCAATAAGTGGATTATACAACAGAAAAAGAAATTTCAATTCGAACCAAACAAACAAACAATGAAACTTCATTTTTATATTTTATAGTATACATAACTAAATAATGATAATGAAATGGAAATATTTTATTTTCTCTTTTACTGATTATTTATTTTTAAACAAACGGTTACATTATAATATATTTATACTAGCTGAACCCAGCCATACTTCGCTGTGGCAATTCCTGTTACCATAGCAACGCCAAGTTCTACTTCCACCTCACTAAAGGTATGACAGTAACTGAAAAATTGAATAAAAGATGAACATTATCTGAATAACAACTCAAATCTAATTTTAGATTTCAGTGCATGTTTATCTACATCAACTGTTTACTAGTGTAAAGGTTTTTTTAATATCCCCTCCCTCGTTTCCTTGACACCAGCTTGACACCGACATGTTTTTATGTAACGTGTAAAATAATAATTATATTTACCTCGGTAACGAAAGCCTTGCATTCTGATTACGTAACCGTGTTTACCTTTCGTATTGAAATATATGGTGACAAATTGTGTTTGAATAAACATAATGTGATACCATGTGCGATGGTCGATATGATTAAACTAGGACACGCGTGCACGGATTTCATATCCATGATTCATTATTCTTGAGCTACGATTATATCTGATGTAAATTAAATACATGTTTTATGTTAACGTCGGCAGACAGGCTGATCAAGGATGAAGGATTGGTAAGGGATAGGAAAATGAGCTCTGCCATCCCTTGCTCATTCACCGAAACACAACAGCAAATGTGCTGTTATTACATTTACTTGGTGGTCTTCTCTGTAAAGAGACCACCGTCTCATTATTACTTCTTCATTACGATCAAATATACGGCTTAATAAGACTCCTATGCGAAGGTATTTTGAGCAGAACATTAAACAGCAAAGCCCGGCGTTATCGGAGGAAAAATCAACACGGCGGGAGGCATTCCTTAAACATTTACCTACGGTAGCGCAATTTACAATCGTGATAGTTTCGTTTTTACGTTTCAACGAGTCCGTTGTCTTTTTTGTCCATTTCCATCGTCTACAGAAGCATTCGTGACCGCTCAAATGAGATCTCTAATGGTTCAATAGGTCAGTCCCGCAATGGCCTCAAGTTCCAACTCGGAATCTTATCGCGTTCCATCTTGAGTCTATGTTCGTGTGCTATGTTCGGTCGGCATCTCGTGATGAGCGTGACGTCCGCACTCCATATCCATTCCATAGACGATTTTGTTGCGCAACTAAATGCGACAAATCGAGACGTCTTGTTATTCAGGGGACGTCGTGTTTACTTTCTCGACCTCCATAATTGACTACGCTCCGGAGCCGTGCTTTGGTGAAACTTTCTTTGCCTTTGTTAGGACAATGTTTGTTATGAATATCTTATTTGTACACATTATACCTACTATCTTGTTAGCAGCTATAGTTATTAAAGTCCGAAAATAGTTGTTTTGGCAATTTCAATAAAAATAAATTCCTATTTTATTCCTATCCTAGTAATTTGTATAAAGACAGGAGGGCACATTGTGTTACACAGTCATGCACTGGCCGCAATATTCAAAGCTATACAAAATCCCTTATACTCAGATTATTTATCGAGCGCACTATCCCCGCTGGTGTTGCTCGTATCTAAACATCGTTTTTTTCTGTCTCCAGACGAAAACAGTCAGCCTACCTGTTAATTTTTATCATAAAAAAATATTCAAGGTCATATAATACGTATGTTGTATCAACCTGGAATCTAGAAGATACTCTAAATTACATTTGAAGCCTCAAAGCGTTTCCGTTCCATAATAGGTACTTAGACATCGATGGTACTTAGTAAACGATTCAAATCTTCTCATCTAAAGCAGTTTTATTTATTTTTTACACATATATAAATAAAATGTTCTCTTGAATGAATGTTTACAAAACCACATTAATAATATCTATCTATCTATACGGTATTTACATCTATTTCACGAAATGCCTTTTCAATTTACATATCCAACTTCATTATTAATTTAATTGTGTAAAAATATAAACATGACTCAATTTATCTATAACGTGTAAATAAGGAAAATATGAAACTCCATTTACATATATTTAGCAGAAACGCGGTATAAAAAGGGAAAACCAGTATTATATTGAAGCCGTGAGGTAAATAAAATATTCGCCACTCAATAACAGGAAACTGAATCTGGGTGAAATAAATAAAAAAAATCTGTGAGAAATATTATTAATATGTTCTTGTAATTGATGTTTGTGTTTTAAAGTTGACAGGCGATATCAGTTATTTGGCTGGTCTCATATGTTAATTTGTTTTGAATTTGACTTACGTTACTAGTCAGATTACCGGTTCCACTGTAATCTCATTGGTGATTACAGCCGTATACGAGTAGAACCGGTCTAGGCTGGTTCGATCATACAGGATACATTAGGTGAAACGGTCGGTTGTATATTTATGGTCGTCTTAGAGCGGGTACACATTACAAGACATTTTCTTGGCTGGTTTCTCGTGAGATTACAACTATGTTTGGCGAATCTTGCATAGCATTTAGTCATTTCCATTTCAAAAGGACATGGAAAGAAGAGGCTTGATTGCAGAATTATTATCTGTTCACATTGTGATTACATCTTTAAGACATAGGTATATTCTTTAAAGCATAGACAGCTCTATGGTTCAAATAAATGTTTAAGGCATATGAAGGTCACAGAGTTACAAGTTTTAAAAATTCTCTAATATGTTCTCTAATATTCTCTGTCTACGTCAGAGCAATTAGAAAATTATTATTAATGAAATTAGTGTAAGAGAATTAAAATATAATAAAATAGCTATCTATCAGCAGCTTAAAAAATAAAAGCCTTTTTCTTGGTCAGAAGTCGTCAAGAACGTTCGTCAAAGAACGTAGACGAGGCGTGGTATAGGTATATTCGCATAATACATAATCCAAATCCAATACTAGTTAGTTTAGTTTACGACTGACTAGTCGTAAACTGAATCAGTAACATTTCGAATAAAATATCTGTTAGCGATTTTGTTTCATCCTATTAAGATATTTGAGAAATATTATCTAAAAATGCCAGGAGATAATATCAATATCAATTTACCTTATATTGTAATCTGATAAAAGAAAACCATTGTTCATTCAATTAATTTTGGGCTTGAGATAGCACATTAATACGTATGTACTTATAAAAAACTATAGCAACACAATCCATGTAATCGTATGCTAATGAAACAAAACGGCACAAGTCATTGCCTCAACGACCGTGGGCGTTCTTCCTAACTCACGCTTAATTAGATACCGGGGTTCTTGACTCGATAGCGAATCAAATGTAGGCAGCTATATAAAGCTACTGCGCACTCGGTTTTCTGAAAACACCTCCGTCCGATACAAAAGTTGAGTTGAATCAATTCAATGCGAGCAGCAGGCGGCCCACGCCCAACTGAGAGCTTTTATTAATCATATCATTGTTGTGTCGGTTACGTATCGAATCGTCGATCGCGTCCGCGCCGCGTTCATCTCGACTCGGTCGAGTCGACACCTAGCGAAGACACGTCGAAAGGCCGTTGGCCCGATTTACACGAGCGTGGGTCGTGTATTATGAGAAATGCACATTAGTGAGAGTACAGTTACGTCCAACCGAGACGTTTCCTAATACACTGTTTTGTTTGTGTATTTATTAATTATCTAATTACGCAACCGCATTGCGCCGTCACGAACCCTATTTGTACTCGTCCGCTATCGCTCACTTGCCAAAAGCTATTAATTACGAAACAAAGAATAGAATATCTCCACAGCTAATCCCCGAGAGACGGTTACGGTTACCGACATCGTTGATTAATGTAGGCAGCGTTCGTTAACTCTTTCCGTCTATACATTGTATACGTTCCTAACTAACTTGTGTAAACGTGTACGCGAATAACCTTCTTTCGTGTTACTCGGACGTAAATAGGCCCGCTTCCGTTGTACAAATAAATAAATCGTACCGCGTTGATACGACACAGATGCGCTCCGTGTGAGAACCTTGAAGACTCGTATGTGCTGGTGGATTCAGGTAGTAACTACACTTATTATTCAGCTCAATTCAACTTGCGTCCATAGTTTTGTATGGAGATAAGTATGCGTCCGTTCAGCGTATGCATCGCCATATAAAATTGCTGTTTTCTATGGACAAAAGCTGAATTGAGTTGAATAGAGTTACGTACTTATGTCTTTTTATATTTATATTATAATAAGAAAAATTAAAATGCGCGGTTCATAGAATCGAAAGTTTTTATGTAGAACCAAAATCGTCAAGCGAAACGCAATTGACTAGTTCACTCACTCTTGTTTTCTATGAAAAACAGGAGTTTTCTTTGAATAAAAGCGAAATTGAGCTGAATAATTGGTATTTACTCCCTTACATGTCTATTATATTTATAATAATAATACGCGACTGATTAGAAGCGGAACTGTATAAAGTGTAACCAAAATCATCAAGCGAAACGCGAATGAAGCTGAATCTGAATAAAACAGTGTAGTTACTCCCTTAGGTTCTTTATTAGTTTTGGACAATGTTGAAACGTGGCAGTCGAGGTTGCGATGTCGGTTTTCGCTCGTGCCGCATTGCAACGATCGATGGAAGGCGTGGAGCACGCACAATAGACAATAGAGATGGGCTCGTTCGAGTCTGATGTCGGTTCCCAGAGAGTGGGGGCCGACTTGAACGACTCGAATGCGCTCAGAATGCCAATGAAAACAACTGTTGGTTTCCTCGAAGGCGAGGCGACAGCGACACGCGTGACAAAACCGCGAACCGGTTACACGACACTGCTCAGAAACAAAGCGTTACCAATGCTTCTTATTAATTTCAACGCTCGCATTTTTGTTTACGAAACCTTGCACAAAGGCTGGGAAATGCAGCGGCATGCAATCTACGACATTCAATTGTTTACACAAATGCGCCATAGAGCGTTACACGCTGTTTATTAAATTAAACGAACCGGTAATTACTTTTAAATAAACGTGTTGCAATAACGTGTAAGTTTACGTTCAATCTGTTTGTAATCGACAGATAGAATTTTATCGGAACGGAGAAAGCGTGAACTCTGCATTAGCGCTACGTTTACATTATGATTTCATGTGTGCGTACAATACGATGTTTTTAATATATAATATTAGAACCGACTGCATGGAATAAACTGGGATTAAAATAGGTCGCCTGCGGGAGACAAATACAAGTAAAACGGGAGATATTAAGCAAACACACGCTCTCGGTACCGACCGCGTTGTACTTGTATGCGATGCACGTACATTTCGTTGCAATGTTAATGCAGACTCCAAATATTCATGTGCACATATTTTCCAGAGTTTCGTTAAGTGAATTTTATTTCATGCGTTGTGGAATTCGTTCTCCTTAATTACTATATGGTTATTTATTTGTGTTCTGGGACTCATGATGTGTGTTCGTTTTGGTATAAGATACAATCGGGGTACGAAAAACTTCGTCAGTTTTCAAATTCATCAAATCGTAGACTTTTAGCGCCTCTTTCACCAACGTCAAGTAGGCTAAACCGTCACTTAAAGTCACCTGTCACCGGGAATAATTTAGCTGATATATCTTTATTTGTACGGTAAACGTCCCAAACATTAAATAGAAAATAATTAAAAAAAATCGCCTATCGAATGATGCAATAAACCGAGTGCATAATTCAATAAAACAGAAAATGATTTCTAAAAGTAACGAATCAACACTTTACTTGTAGTTGGTGAAAGAGGCGCTTAATTTAAAACCTTTTAAACTAAAGCACTAAGTAGACAAATGACAGACGTTCGAAAGGAAATTTTGACATGAATGATAACTACCCTGGTGCAAGCAAACGTCTGATTTTCATGAAACTTGGTAGATAAGACATTTAGACGTACAGGACACAGGATAGGCTACTTTTTTCTTTTCAACGCGGACGAAGTCGCGGGCGCCAGCTAGTGATAAAATCGATACAACCGCGGGGTTTATAAATTTGTCTCTTCTTAACAAACGAGTACCTACGAAAGGGAGATAAAAAAATAATTTGTGCATTTTTACCTGAGTCTCTCCCTCGAGATTCCGTAAAATAATCCTTAATGCCAGGTATATAGATAGGCACAATCAGAAATAAATCGTAGAGGACAGATGAGGGTGAATCGTCAACAATAGATTCATTGTTTTATTTATTTCAGTATATAATACAACAAACTGGGCGTTATTATTTTAATTAATTTCATATTTATTTTGTAGTGTCTCGATTACTTACTATCTACTGTCGACATCGAAAAAAAAACATTGCGCAGATGATCTTTCATAGTCTTATAGTATATTTACATTAGTGGGCGAATCATGAAACAACATTAAAAATATGGGAAAAATATAGGTGATTTTAATAATATTTAACTGTTTAAAATAGCGTTGATCGTTTGACGGCATGCGAATGTGATAAATTAAAACAACACAAAAGACAGATTTAACGAGAATAAAAAAGAGACGTCGTATAATGAAAAGTTTACGATGAGCCACGAGCACGACGCGAATGCCCGCCGCGCGGCCGTCTACGCACACCACTTGGCGTGGGTTCAATTCCTGTTTCATGTATTTTAGGAGTCACGCACGCTCCCACTGCGCCGGCCTGTTTACAAATATATGCTAGCATACTCGATTCAATTCCACGAGATTTTGTAAACACAGTGCCAAAAGCGTTTGGCTCGCGGGTTTCGAGCTAATCGCTCAACATCAGCATACCAAGCTCCGTATTTACTTGTCAGATAAAATAACAACCAAAGATAGAGCCCTGTCGACGGCAGTGAAGCCGGAAGAACTAAGCTTTTGTAGTGTACACACACGGTAACACGCACACAAATGCAATCAAACTACGCCTCGCTTTATTTAAAATGTTTTAATAGTAAAAATGCAATTATAGTCCACTTTTCAAAATAATAAAAGCAGAATGGAATTTACAGTTACACGTAAGTAAACTTGGGAACCAATACATGTCAATCAATATTAATAATAAATCTGTAAGTGTAGGTATTGTATATAATTTCCTCCATAACTCAAACGAATTAACTGATTTTCAAATGTAAATAAATATTTAGACGTACAGGACACAGGTAGGCTACTTTTTTTTTTCAACGCGGATGAAGTCGCGGGCGCCAGGTAGCTTTGGATAAAAATAAACAAAAAATGAGGTTATAGCTTGGAACACAAAATCTCAATAGAGGCCGTTTAGGCCTTATTAGAATATATATTGTTCTATATTCTAAGGTTTAGGCCTATGCACACATTGTTTATAAAACCGACTTCACTATGTTGTCCGCAAAATTCTGTCTATAGTTCCTATTTGGTCTGATATAGCGGCTACGATATAGTTACGCCCACGCGCGTATTTTCTCGTTCTTTCATCGTGCACCAGACGTCTCCGCCCAGCACATTCTTAAAGTCTCTGTTAACAATTAATATTGTTGTGTTTGGGTTGGGCTCGCCCACTGTTCTCGATGTTTTGCATAACGAAATGTTTTACGATCCAATTTCCTTCTTCACTACACGAATAGAAACACGTTGCACATTCAACCGATACTGCGATTGCCTATTGTTTCTTGCATCTCTTATTTGTTTCGATAATCCTTTGTTATACACAGCAGCAGATTAGGTCCGCGTTTTAAAATTATATTTTGTATATTATTTTTTTATTTGCTAAATTTTAATTTGAAAAGTACATTTAAAACATCAATTATTATAGATGTTAGGTAAACATAAAAACAATAGTAACAAATTAATGCCATAGAACATAATTAGTATATATACTTAATTAAGCTAGAAAAAACACACCATTTAAAATTCAAGTGAGTATGAATAATTGATGAACCGATTGAACAGTCGTTCGTTGTAGCGGAAGAAGAAATCGAGCAAGACGGTAGCTCCGGTGTCGACTGAATGACCGGTTTTAGAGACGCGTCGCTATCGGCGTCTGTGGGAGCGAAGGACTAAATAATAAAACACATTGGACGAGAAAGAACCATTTACGTGGAATGAAGAAATGTATAAATTATACTGTATGAGGATGAAAGGGCAAAAAATGAAAGATCTTCCCTTTACCTGAGGCCGCAGCGAGCGATAGAATCGCCCCAACAGGTTCTCGGAATGTTCCGAGCTCGTTAATAAAATTCCCTAAACTGTATCATGGCGAACGATTTCTTGGTATCAAACAATTTGGAATGAGGTTAACTTTAGTATTAATTAAGATCGATGATTTAGAAAAGGAAAAACATTTCCAATCTCATTTGCGTATTCATTCATTGACAAAGAACACAGCTATGAAATCGATTCAGCAACAATAGACATCATAAAATGTTTTTTTGAATGGATAGAATTGACAACCAAACATAATAACTTTTTGTCCAAGGAGAGAAAATAGTAACAGAAAAAAACATCACTACAAAGAACAAGTTTTGCTAATTCCTTATTTATATCCGAGGCAAACACGTTCAATGGAGATCGCACGACTCGGTTCGACGAATTGTTTTTGCCAAAGAAAATTGAATGTAATAAAATAAGGTACATACAGTTTAAAGAAAAATATGTTTAAAATACTCACCGCAAAGTAGAATTTCGTTTAATAAAGTATGAGTTAAGACATCCACAACTAAATATAGAACTGAAATAAAAGTATCAGCGATCTCGTAAATATTCGACATTTTTGCTCCGGGCAAATTGTTACTTCGCATTTCATGATTACTCCTTTGAACAATTCTGGAGCATTGAACTTGGCAATTTACTTACCTGTAATATTAAGGCATCGATATTCAAGCTATATTCTCCTCTTCACATTATAAGAAACGTGAGCCGATTAAAAAGAATAAACTAAAAACTACAACCGACCGATTTTCTCATACCTAATTTAATACTACTTTGTCTATACACAGTAGGCGTGATCAATAATAATGAACAAAACCATTATCTTACTAACGATAATGACATCTAATAAATTTACCGCACTCTGACTAGTTATTCAACTAGTTAAATAACACTCACAAAATTACATTCTCTATTTGTAACTTAAAACTTAATAGCGAACAGCTGTTTTGTAAGCTAACCTTGGAACCTGTCGTTTACTGGTATTATCAAACCTCCCCCTGCCACCACGAGGCAAAACACGTGTTCCGTTCACGCAAAGTTTTATTTATAAACCCTCGTCATTAATATGTATTAACTTGGCCCCGGCATATTGAAGTTATATTACAAGTCGTACTTGACAAACGAATGAAAATATTAAAGACGGCATAATAATTTCCAGTATAAATGTGCGCGTTTAAAATAATTTAATAGTGTAACGTGTACTATATAACAAGTGTCTAAAGATAGCAATAAAAACGAAATTTCATTCAAATTAGAACAAAGGTTTGAACGTTAACAAAGTAAAGAACAATGAATGGCTCCCCCAGAGTGGGCCATAAAAATAGGTCAGAAAGTGACATTTTCTAACGTTAAAAGAGGTCACTGACTGCACTAAGGCCCCCCTGTGACAAAAGGCACGGGGGCGGAGGAACAGTAATTATACATTTGAAAAAAAAAAAAAAAAGATCCCCAAACATCTGCCGCACATGTGTGTTCCGTTTCATACAGTGGAATAATGCAAGTCGTTGCTCAGCCGTTCAACCGCACCGATATGGTTGAGCCTTTTTGTGCAGTAGCTTTTTGTTGTCTTCACGCTTTGTGCTCGCGAGCTTTCAAACCGACAATACATTTTTTATTGGAAGGAAAATCAATACATTTGTCGGTTGTAAAATAGTTGAACACATTGACTTGATAAATCGATTAGCTCCATTATCTTTGTTGAGCGCGTATCAAAATGTGTAGCTAAGATAAATACTTCATCACTCATAGCTCAATCGTCATTCATCAATCATTACCTATGGCGAATATTGATGATGGCTGACATGAGAATAGAAATTAAAGTGGTATAGAAAAATAATAAAGTATTATTTATATGTGGGTTCACTACTACACGGGTGTGAATCGTCGCTGTGCACCTCTCGGAAGATTCAAACATTTTGGGTCGACGCCAGACACTTTCTTCGCCCGAGGTGAAGGAGGCGCAACAAAGTGGCACTTGCACGTTTTATACACTAATGAAACAGTGATGCTGAAACTTTTTGGTCTTTTGAACTAGTAAAGCTTTATATTATAAAAAATAAACAGGTTTATAACACGTTTTACTTCTAATAAATTCGTTTTCTCTTTTTATTAGAACGTAAATAATAGTATTTTTATAATTGTATCAAGCATAGATCTGGATCGCTTAACACTGGAGTTCCGATGCGATTATTTATTGATTAAGTACATACATACTAGCTGGTGTGCGCGACTTCGTCCACGTTGGAAAATGAAAAATAAATAGTTATATTTTTATCTATTCATTCATATATGTATATAACCTGAGAAAATATATGAGTATTATATATAATAATGCCAAACAATAGTCCATTTTTTTATATTTTAAGAAGATCCCTCGGGAACCCGAGATATTTCCAGGATAAAATGTACTCTATATGTTGATCTAGGATTACTTGCTTCAGAAATTTACTTGCTTCGTCTGGGAATCGAACTAACAAATGTGAAAAAAAAAAATCATCCGTATTTTTATGATGCCAATCGAAAGAATGGACAAAAAATAATAATTCTTCTTAAGTAACATAGTATCTTAAAAGAAAGGAATAACGTAAAATGTTTGGTTTAAATTTAAAGAATCTTGTTTATTGCCGACGACGTAATTTTTAAAAAATCTGAATGCAGTATTACTAACTTTTTAAAATAACATAGTCTTCTTTCAGCAAAATATCCTATCTATAATATTTAAGGAGGTTATAAAAATTTATTTGATAACGACGCAACCGTGAGATGTCTGGCAGACCGGTATTTTCTTAATTGTCTGATAATAAAAGATCAATAAAAAAATCCTAGCTTTGTGCCACGCGGGTTAGTCGGATGGTCTTAGAATATCTTATCTTACTAGAATGAATACTAGTATACCTACATCTAACAGTATAATATTATTAAGTGATGATACAAAGAAATGTATTTCAATGTTTATAACTTTGAGTCATTAATCATTATAATACGACGAAATACAAACTTTTACATTTAAATTAATTCCAGTGAATATCTATCTTACGTAAACAAAATTTAATGACAAAACATTGTGATACAAACGTTAATTGGAATTACTTATAAAAACACAGTAACGTCGAATTCAAATCAGACAAAAATAAAAATTGTTGATATAATGTAATCTTAACAATTCATTTAATTACAACATTTACACTGCTTGTAATAAGTACAAAAAGTGTTTTGTTATATCGTGATGTCGGAGATAATAAAATACAAAATAGATGTCGTAATCGACGTCTGCGCAGACGGCAACGGAGTGGAATGAAGAGCGGAGGACGAAGAAAGTGCCGTTAGGAGAAAGTAGCCGCCTACACTCAGGCGCACCGTTCGTGTCTAGGGTTGCTACTTTGTGTATCAGGGGAATAATGAATTCTTTATATTATACTACCTGTTGCCCGCGACTTCGCCCATGTAACTTTGTAAATTATATACTAAAACCTACCTCGAGAACCACTCTATCCATTGGTGAAAATAGCTTGAAAGTCGGTGCAGTAGTTTTTGAGTTTATCGCGAACAGACAGACAGACAGTCAGACGTGGCGGAGGACTTTGTTTTATAATATTATAGTACTAGCTGGCGCCCGCGACTTCGTTCGCGTTGAAAAAGAAAAAAAGTAGCCTATCCTGTGTCCTGTACGTCTAAATGTTTATCTAGGTACCAAGTTTCATGAAAATCAGTTAATTCGTTTAAGAGTTATGGAGGAACATACATATAATACAGATTTATTATTAGTATTGATTGATGTAATGATCATGTTTTTAAGTAGCAGAAACGCCATCGATCACGCAAGGGCACTCTGTACGAGCGAGTAAAGTTGGTACCTATAATAGTTATTTGAGATAATTTTTTTATCTCAACTTGTATTCAATAACCGAAGACAGAATGTGATGCAAGACTGTTATTAATATTTTTACTTCATTTTACTTCTTTATAGAATTGTTATGTTGTCATTGTTAAAAGGTTTATGACTGCAGCAGGGATTTCTTACAAATAAAATAATATCCTTCTATAAAAGTATTTGTAACAATTCAGTGACAATTGAATAATTGAATATATTTTTTGTATCCGAGTGCAACCCCTGTTTGCTGCAACCCAAGCGTACAGACTGTACTGACATCGGCCATCTTGAAAATATTCATGATTTTTATCGAATTTACAAGCCTAATATGGAAGCCAGTGACACAATCATAACAGATGGTACCTACATTTTAGCATCACGGCATGATCACGACTTTACTTTCAAGATCAAGAACAACATTCAAAGATTTATTTGATTAACAATAGTTATCATGTGCACGCAACTAAAGTAACTTTCTCTGGTGTGAGAGAGAATTGATTATATTGAAAAAATTGTCCACTTTTAAGATTAGGTAGGTACTAATACAAAACTTTATGCGTTTAGATGTTTCAAAGAAATAGGTATAATATTTGCGGGTGTTTTAAAAATTGTTTGCGCTGCGTATAATAAAGTTTAATTTTGCTATAAGTAAAGCCTTTCATCAAATTAAAGGAGGCGGATGGAAGGCCGCGTTCATCGTGGCAATTATTGCGCAAGCGGTAAAATAAAATCATGGCGGCGATAAATAATGTTTCATAACTACTCGACACGACACTAGACGGGGCGATCGTTCGGAAACTTGTTCGACCGGTTCGTGTGCAGGTGGTATGAGCGTTCAACTAACTGACAATATGCTCTTCAGAGCGACCATGAAACAAATACAACCAAGTGGCTTGACTTCTAGACAGCTGGCATATACTAATTAATGAGCCAAATCAATTAATAGTTTTTTTTTTATATAATAGGTAATCCTGTTGGTCAAATCCTCTGATTCAATAATCTGGGTACGATTTCTGACATGGTCCACTGTGAATTTGGTCCACTGTGAATCGATTCACAGTGGACCATGTCAGAAATCGTACCATGAAATGTCTAAAATGAAATGGTATTATTATCATTATTTACGCATGGTACAAAATGGCATGTGCTAAGGTCCAAAATGATATTTTTTTAAATTGATTTAAGCTTTATTCGACCCCCAATTACGATAATACAAGGTTAATTTTAAATTAATCCAAATACTTTTACAGCAGACAAGGATTTGTTTCAATAACGTATCGTAGCTAATTAAATATAGTGTTATTAAAATAAAATTAACGATAAGACAAAACATGTCGACTTTTTTTTTTAATAAACAAACTTTAGTGAAGGTTATTTCAATAATACTTAATACATCTGAGATCTGTTTTAAAACAAGACGAAATCGTTAATTCAACGACATAAGTCGTGGTATATAATTTGAATAATGTGTTAAAAGAATCAATTGTTTTAGTTGCGCCTCTCATTGTTTATTCAATTCGGCTCACAGGATATTATCATAAAATCATTATTCAGTCACAATCATGTTCAATTCTATCAAGTACTTTACTTATGTGCTTGGTTATTTTAAGAGAAAGAAATAAAACGCTTTATTATG
This sequence comes from Synanthedon formicaeformis, assembly GCA_945859745.1. NCBI lineage: Eukaryota > Metazoa > Arthropoda > Insecta > Lepidoptera > Sesiidae > Synanthedon > Synanthedon formicaeformis. Next base: position 3,646,674 of record OX243963.1, read on the forward strand.
TTCCTTATTGCTGATCGGATCGTAATATATGTACAAAGCGAGATAATACGTTTGCAAACTGAATTAGCCTCTGGTCTGAGTGAGATGAGTTGTAAGTAATAAATAAACGACAGGAAATATGTACTTAATGTAATATTTCTGATATCAATCATGATAGATCAAAGGTGGGATTGCAGTATACTCGTATAGTCGGCGGTGTTGGTCTGAGATAGAAAGTCGAGCAAAATTGCACGTTACATAGATACAATTGCAACCGGTTATCAGACTATGTATGTGAAACTTGAACATTAGTTGCCATAAATACTAACTAGGTACATAGAAGAAACACTATTACAGGCTGTAGAGGGTTATTTTAAAGAGAAATTAATCAGATCAAATAAAGTAGATCCAGTATTTCAATATACATGTCAACGTGGTGGTCAGTGCATATTCACATATTATCTAGGTATCCCCAATTTATATTTAGTTTGTTTTGGTCAGTAGTGACTAAAACGCACAAAAAATAAATTTAAGTACACATTCGTCACTGGTGCCGAAAGCGAACTAAAAATATATAATTGCGTTTTTGTGAAAGTGACGAATGTGTCCTGGACCTTAAAAATGAATGAATAAAAAACTGTGGAGTTGCAAAAAAAAAATGTTATGAAAAATGTATTTAATCTTGAATGTCGCATAGTCAGCAATTGGCGAATAGCAATTAGATCCGTCTAAAGGTCGATAAACTCACGACATGCGGGCTCATTAATGCACCCATTGCAATAAAGGCAATGCCCACAGTACGACTATCGAGCGTTAAGCGCGGGAGCTAGCTGGCCAATTATAACGGTCTTTATCGCTTAGCTGTTTGTTTATCTAGATGACTTTGTAATTGTGAGATCTGATTTCTTTGCTAAATTTATGTTTAAACGTGTAACGGTTTACCTTTTGTTTTCGTTAAATTAGCCTCGTTCGACTTCATAACGATACGATTAATCAAAAGGGCAATTACCTATTAATCTAAGTAATTAGTTACGATCAATTCGTGTTTATACGTAAGCAATGTTGTTTAAACTTCCGGAAATTGATTTTTTGAGACTTCATTAAGAAACATCAATTATTTTTCACTCTTATAAAAAATCACGATGCCTTCTACGTTTTATAAACCTTTCCGAAGATAATCTACTAAATGATAGAGAAATCTACATCAAACAAAACATACACATGGTTTAGTTAGAAGAAAGATTAAATGAACAGGCATAGGTCGATAGTAACTTAACAATTATGTATATTAAAAGATTGATGACATACATTGTTACTAAAATAATCATTTCTAAAGGTAAATCTCTTAGGCAAATCTGGAATCAGTGAAGAAAAGCCTTTTCATTTCATTGTGAATACGAACAAAAGAACAGCTGACGTTTAAACCGTAATAGGGACGAATCTTTATGTAAAGTACCTCATCAGTCAAACAGGTACTCTCAAGAATAATAGTAGCGGTTCGAGGGGTATAAATCTACTTTAACAACATAATAGTCAACCCGAGACCCTTGTCCCTATGTCGAGGACACAAAGGAACGTCAGGTTAGCTTCAAAATCCCACATACATTATTTTTTGTCCTTATATTAATGCGTTCTTATCAAAGTAAGTTATTTATAAGACAGTTCAAAATATAGAACTGTAAAACTGGCTAAATGAACCGGTTTGGCTGCGAGTCGTGTTATGAAACTTCATTTTGTGCTATTGGTAGTTAGACATGACTGTGTACTTTCACCGGCGACTTTCTTGGTCGCACATATGCAATACTGGCTTGACTCGTTCTGTTGACCTCCGTCAATTTGGTACAGTTCATGAAAACCGTCTCTCGCTTTGTGTTGTCTATCAATTTTAACAATTACATTCCAATGGGTTCTTAGAAAGTTTTTTGCCTCGGGAATATTGTCTGCTTTTATTATCCGACGGAATAGATATTTCCGGATCAGTGCAAGTGGAATTCTAGGAAATACGTAAATAGCTAGGCTATGTAATTTGTAATTATTAGTTGTAATTCTAGTGTTTGCGCCGCTTTTTTTTAAATGTCTGTACATATACAGATAATAAAAAAATAATATATTTAGATTTTATGAAATGTGATTGAGTTACGATACGCTTGAAGCATTAAAATACTAGTTATGAAATTAATCATATCCGACGGACGTTGTTACACTCTGGCAATTAATGAGCAGCTGTTTAAAATACATATTAAAAAGACTCGCTCAGCCATCATTCGATAATCGTTCCGACCACGAACACGAAGTAACAACATCGACAAAAAACGAGAAACTGGTTTTGAAGGCGACTATTAAAATGGTTTTCGGGGCGTTCCGTGCCATGAATATTCATTTAATTATACATGAGTACGAGATTCGAGATGACGCACGCATACAAAACCTGACTCTTACCGGTTCAATGGCGTTTTCCTTTTTCTCTGTGGAATTATTTATAACTGAAGTCAATTGAGCAATATCGTTAAAGATGATTGAAATATTAGTTTTTTCTTAATTAAATATAAAATAAACTTGAATGTTTAAATTCCTTTTCCTAACACGTCCATAGATCTGTGTACTTTGGTAATAATTATGTGAAGTTCGACACAGCAGGTATTTAGTGCTCTCAGAATAAGGAATAGTTTGTTCTATATTCTGAGTTAGTGCTAGGTCGAGTATAACAATCAACTTTGTAACTAAATAAACGAAAAATTCAATTCAAAGAAACACACACACAGTGTTTTGAGCTTTATTGTGTTTGTGTCTGCAAAGAAAAGATGTAGCATTGAGAGCGGTGCTATGTGTGTGGCGGTCGTAACTGGCAAAGCGAGAAAGGGACGTGTTGTTTTAACCTCGTCCAAACAAACGAATAAGACAATTGGAACCCAACACACACGTTGAAAACATAAAAGTTCTCTAAAGTGTATAAAATAAATAATAATTATATACTTACAGTGAACAGACCGTTGAGCGATGTACATAATAATTTTGAATAACAAAAACAGACGCACGAATATAGTTATGTAAAAACACGAATCGAACACGTCGTGACCCCGTTATTCGGTTACCAAATTGAAATTTAGATCGTTGAATGATAAAACAAAATGTATTTGTCGTCCGGTGCGACCTCTGTTTTTTACAGTTTCATGTATTATGTACATATGGTTCCTGCATAAGCAACAAGGACTTGAAAAACAAACATGCCTATTTGAATGTCAAATTGCGAATAATGATCTCAATTCTCCAAGAATAAACGCATTTCTTTATGTACCCACCCTATGTGGTGAGCACATAGGTGTCTCACATAGGTGACAATAACAACTTTGAGTCAACTGTTGTTTATCGAATATTTAATGTATTTTTCCCAGTCTCCACTTTAGATGCTGTGTTTTTGCTTATTGAAACAAATCAAACAATGTCATAAGGATGACGTCAACCGTTTTTCGTCTGACACTTGTAATTAAAATTAGTCACAAACATGTGTTATTAAAAAGTGTACACATTGAGCAGATGTTTTTATAAATGGTGATCGAAGTGGTAATTACCTTTTTTATTAATCTCGCTGGTTTCGGGGTCTGGCGACGAGCCCGAACCTGAAACAAGGATGCATAAATTTGTTTTATTTATTGCTTGCAAAATTTGCCATTAAGTCGAGAAAAAAAATTATACTGTACATGTTTAATTTTAAACGATTGTCGAAAATGGAAACCAATTTAAAGGTCAAACGTATTGAATATTTATAAAGCTGCCAAGTATAGCCAATCGATACGGACCGGTTTTATAGTAACCTGTTTTGGCAAATGAAAGGAATGTAAAATAAACAACTTCAGTTTTATCGCATATAATATACATTTAGATAAGCTGGTCGCAATTTGTGTATGTGCAAACTCATATTGATATAATTACCTATTATATCGTATTACGGTTTCAAAAACGTTTTATGATAATAGCACGAACGTACAATATAATAATGTTGTTTAAATAATAATTATGCTACATATTTACCAAGGTATTAAAGTTGATTTAAAATATTATAATAAAAAAAAAACATTTTATATTTAGACTGGCTGGTGCACGCGACTTCGTCTGCCTGACTATAAAATATATCTTACGTTACTCGCCATGTGATTTTTTTTAATGTCCAGTAGTTTTTTGAGTTTACTCACTATAAATAAAAATACAAATCTTTTCCCTTTATAATGTTAGTATAGATTTATTGCTGAGTAACAATGTTATTTATGCACTTTTATTATTGACACAAAGGAAGACAGATGTGACTACCACCCTTCAGAGTTCGCCCCCTTATAAAGTTGACATGGAGAGAAAGGGTGGTCTGTATTGTAGGACGTTTCCTGTGTTATTTAAGACGGAAACAAATCCTTCGGACCAGTTCAAGTGTAGGTATACAAACTGCAATCCTACAACTTATTTTAAAGGATTTTTATACACAAATAAATTGGAATTTAATTTAATAATCTAGGATTAGCTAGCTAACTAGCTAACCTCTTAGAAGACTACCTTGAAATAATTCGGTGCGTGTAAAATACCATTCCACTGTCTCATCTTATCTTACTTTTTTTATTTCGTCCTTTACTCGACTCGCGTGCGTTTGCGTGACTCGATATCCCTATAAGCCATTTGGTTATTGCAGTGTAAGCACATAATATGAATATTCTTACAGGACCTATCATAAGAATAATTTAATCAGTTTTCTTATAATAATTTATTACAATATGAGTTTATCAGCTTTGCATTTAGCAGGTGGTCAGTCCTCTGTCGTCCTGCAACCCGCATGGTACCATTGCAGCTGGCGTGGCGGTTCACTAACCCGTGAAGTAAATGCGTCACTCATGACTGTATTAATGGATTTTATATCTTCAACATTCCATCCACCCTCGCTTATTTACACTTTTGCTAAATGACAATCCCCCATTTGAAACATCAAGCAGCATTTATCGTTTCTAAAACACCTGATGTTAAGGTATATATATACACACACAATATTAGTAAAGCGCGATGGAAATGAGTTTATAAAAAGTGGTATTACTGTATCAATGGCCGAGCGACAAGCCCGTCACATTGCACAAATAGTCTTCTATTAATGCCTTAAAAGGACACTAGAATGCTTTAATGTTTGCCAAGATCGGAGAGTTGCATGAGCTTAAGGCATGCATCTCATTAATTCAACGAAAAAAAAAAACTCGACAACCATAATTGTGGGTGTAAGCTGAGTAACAGCTGTGTATTACTTGCTTGTATGACTTCGCTGACATTTCACAGAAACCAGTTTACGAGTTATGCAACTGGGAACATTAACATAATCACCTGTCATTTGTGCAGGAGATATGTCGTAATTTAGTTGGGTTTGTATATAATTATTAGAAATATAATTATTAATATTGTATTTAACCTATTCTATCGTTACAAGTAATAAGAAACTTTTATATGAGATATCTATACATATAATATTCAGATTAATACTAGCGACCTGTGAATACTTTATTCTTTGTATTTCTTTTAAATCTACAACTAATTACAATATTACAGTGGATAAAACAGTGTCTGCAATCAGTTTGCAAAATTATTGTAACCAACTCTTCGTAGTTTTAAGTTCTTTACACAAAGTCAGATTTATAACCGAGTACCTATATATAATACAAATGTAGGTAATTAATGATAGCAGGACTAGATAAGGCCAGACATGGTGAGGCGCAGGTGGCCGACTGAGCGAGGGATAGATTAAACGAATTTATCATAAATATATATCGTACATTTATAGACCTAGCCTAAGACAAATTGAGAATGATAATAATATAATAAGTGAACTTGTATAAGAGTTTTAACCACTGGTTTTAACTATGTAAATTCGATGAAGGAGATCAATCTTGATTTTTATTTTTATTTTTAAGGTTCGACGCTGACAGGCAGGCACCAATGAAACCTTAGCTTAAATGTTACAGGCAATTAAAAAAACTAGCTATCTCATGTCTATAACTTCTTTTATAGAACAAAAACAATTTTTTCAACAAAACATGAATGAATAATAATTTTGATATTGAATTTAATAATATGATAATATTTAATCTAAATTGAAAATGATATGATATGATATGAATTGATTGACTTTAAATGGATTTTTTGTAATGCTCCCTAAAATTTAAAAGGATAAACTTTAAAGCTGATGAGTATCTATACCTAGTAGGCAGTGATGACACAACACTGCTAGTGACCTGCTTTATTTTTATTTTGTATCAAACGAATAGTATGAACAATCTTAAATTTTTTTTAAACACTCTTCTAAATACTGAAAATTGAAAGGCGTATTTTTTTTTTACATTTTATTACAAGATTTTAAATAGGTTGAAAGCGCTCACATTAAAATATGTCGACTCGTTTATCCCTACATGGAACAGAAGTACCTAATGTTCATTATTTCAAGCATACGCCGACTAATGGACATGCGGTGTGGCATGAAGGAGCAAAAACACCGGCGTTTTCTCCTTTAAGGGCCTGCGTCGGCCTTTCCTGGGCGGTATGCGGCCCAACCAGTTCTACAAGTGGTGCAAACGTGAGAAATGAGGACTCGCCAGAGCGAGCGTTGCCCGATTTACCTCATACATGTTTTGTTTTGCCGCTACAATTTTACGAGCGGGACGGAAATTCTTTAAATTTATTAGAACTGAGAGAATTAATGAAAAAATGTTGTAGATCATTATACTTTTAATGAAACGAAAAGACCCAAGCGCTATGAAATAAAATCATAACAATAATATGGCAGAAGATAAAATAGTGATATACTAAAATTTAATAATAAAAACATTTCTAAATCAAAAAGTCCAAAAACCCAAAATTGTGTTTCTCTATATAATATATTTATATAGAGAAGTCGTCTAGTCTAATATCCAAAACGGCTGGAACTGACTTTTATACTTGACTAATTGTTAGGCAGATAACTATTCAGAGAAGAATGTAGATATTTTGGTAGCTCACGTTAAAAGTTAAAAACTATTAAATGGATTTTCAAATTAGAAATTATGTTTATAATATGAAAAATTCTCTTTAAATACTAATATTTCTTTTGAAATATTAATATTTATGTGTTACATACATTCTGATACCATCGATGGTGTGTATATACATTCTGAAATCTCTTCCGTCTTTTGCGAATGACACATTAATATACAAATACATAATGGTAAAGTGCTATTTAATTTATCAACTTCTGGGGAGATATAGTGACATTGTCGATTCCAACTTGTTAAGCATCTACACAATCACAAATCACTTCATTTTCTATTGCAAAACTAGTTCCCAAGTGATTTTGTCTACGTGTATCAATGAGTTGCTACAGTAGACAAATGTCAAACTCTCTTAGCTTTCTAATTATGAGATAAGTCGCAAGGAACCAGTTCGGTGGATACTAAATGCAAGTACCATTAACGGATATAACGACTACTTCAATGTCCCTATCAGACGGAGCCCATTCAATTTACGAGCACAATTAAATACGATACGCGCTCCAAGAAATTGGTCTCACATGTTGTTTCAAGAACATACGTAACCGGATTCCGACTTTATATGTATTTACGACTGACTGGGTAGCGATGCAGGTGAATGTTTTCTTTTGTATACTGCGAATGTGGGCGTAGTATTTGAGGAATCTGTACGGAAATTATCTTGGAAATATTTTAATTCTACTTTAGGCGTTACGCGAGCAATCTCTTTCAGCGCGTGTTGTGTATAATAAATTAAATTGTTTTAGTGAACATTGAAAACAAACCCACACTTGGCAAAGAGTCTTCTCATAAAATAAACAAATAATAAGTTGGAGCTTGCTTGGGTCGGTCTCAGTTGGTCTGATAGTCTAAAAATAGGTGTGTTTTCATAAACCCGATATGAGAGTTTACGCAGAGCTAGTCTCCGGAATGAGGTCAGACGAGTTGGCATACAATCTGCTGTCTGATGAAATATATAATATTGTATTCTGCGATAAACCAAGAATGTAAATAAGCATTTTAACGGATTTCCATATCTAACTTTTAAATTTTAATATATTTTTATAGGTACATATATTACAGAATTTACGTCAAACATGTTTATCTTAAACGCATTTTATCAAAAAAATATTATTTGCCGATCCAAACTAATTCCGTCAGTATTATTCTGTTTTAATTATTTATCATATACAAATGTTATTTATAATAATTATTTGAAGTGTGTGGGATTAGGCTATTCTTATCTAGGTATATATACTATTATATAAAGCGGAAGAGTTTGTTTGTTTGTTCGGTTGAACGCAATCTCAGGAACTAGGTACTGGTTCGAATTGAAAAATTATTTTTTGTGTTGGATAGTCCATTTATCGAGGAAGGCTTTAGGCTATATAACATTTTGAACGCGGACTAGGTCGCGGGCAACAGCTAGTACCTAATATAATTATCATAAGCATGTGTGTTCGTGCTCATTTTTTTTATGTGATCTGATATTTAAAATTTTATTTTCATTAGCTTTTACGAACGAAACTTCAATGACAAGCGGAATCACAGTATTGTCAATTAAATGACTTAAAATATTTTTAAAATATCAAACATGAGTTTACATGCGTACAGACAGGCAGACGCGGAAATCGACTTCAAATTATACTAGGTATGTATAAGGATAAAGTAGTTGTAATTCTTAAAAGTGTGTTTATTTTCCTTTTTCCTCTTTAACATACATTGCGAAGTAAAATATAAAAATTATTTATCACAGTTTTGTTCAACGCACTGCCTTATCGTTCAAGTTATTAATTGAGCGATATATAGTAGGTGTAGGTATTTATAACCCATATTAATGATAAGAGTATGCGACGCGTGTATTTATCTACACAACAAATAACTTTATTATTAAGAACAATATATATACCTACTACGCTGTGCTACATTAAGTAAAGAGGTGCCTAATACTAATGAAATCTCTGAGATAAGTAGGTAAGTATTTTCAAGTTAGCTAAACTCCCATAAAATAGAATTTTCATTAAGTAAATCCTTTTATAGCATTTTATCATTATAAAAGTTTAATAAGAAAGTTAAATAGATATTTGAAAGAGGGTCTTTTAAATGTAGAATTGAACTTTTTACTTAAAATTTCAATTTTCCGGTCCAACCACGAAACCTTCACGGCTGAAAGAACAGAGACGAGGAAACCATTCGTAACTGTGCCAAAACAGATTCGCATCTACTTTTTATTGACAGCTAACTTTAAAAAAAAATAGAGCAAAACGTTAATCAACTGCATAGTGGCCGTGACGAGAGATTATTCATTCGCATTGTGTATTTTTTTATACTTAAGTAATTATAATATATAAGTAAGTAAATCATGTCTGCAAACCAACACAATCTGCACGATTCTAAACTAGGCAGTGAGGCTTATAGCAGTTATAGCTACCAGTTATAGCTAAAACCACATAAGAGACTGGTGCAACAACCAGTATTCAGTACCAGATAGAGAATAATTTTCAGAATAAGAATAAACTTCAGTTTTCGTAGTGTTAAGTACCTCTGCATAAATTGAAACCGGGGCCCTAGCCAAGAGCAAACCAATGCAAACGCGTACTTGCGTACTTACGAAACGAAAGAAATAAAGCCCGGTGATTGGTTGTTGTAACGCTCACATAAAATTTAGACCAATCACAAAGCTTTCTCCCAGCGTAGCGTAGCCTGAGCGTAGCGTTTACGACTGTACGTTTGCTCTAGGCTAGGGCCCCTGAATGACCATTGAGTGAAAACGGACCTACTAACTAATAGGCTAATCAATTATGGTCTACCAAAGAAATAAAATAAAGGATAATTATGATGGAGATGTGGTAGGCTAGACGGCCTTAAATTTGGTAATTCATTATCTATTATTAAATAAGTAGGTATTCTATATTCAGTTGCAGGCGAAGATTCTTATGATTAATGTTTGTATCGTTATTCCAATAAGTTCGAAGCACGCCCACCATGTCTAATGTAGACTGTGTATTTTACAATTTATATTGGTAAGACTATAAATTTATACAAATTAGCACATCACTGACGCATTTGTGTATTGTTTTCTCGAGTTTGCCCTTTTGGTGCGTCGCAGACATATTTATGTTTATAAATTAATAACATTGCTTTTTGTCTAGTTTTATAAATTATAGCTTCTCATTTTGGATAGTGATAGTTATGAAATCGGTTTGTATTCAAGAACGGAAGCAGAGCGTTAAATTCGTGGAACACTCATAAATCATCATTAAGCCGTGATCTATTTTCAGAATGAGTTTGTCATCGACTCGTAGCAACAAGTAATAAAATTTAAATATGGAATGTTCATGTTATATAGATTGTAGCTATAATAATACTTTATCTTTTATACATACATCCAACGAACGTAATGGAAACAGATCAAGGTGGAGGAGATCACTTTAGAATCTATTATCTCGTACGTGAATTTTCTCGGACCGTCCATCTCGGTTTGAATAATTTATTTCTATTTGCGTCAGTCCAACGATTAGAATTTCATATTGAATTGGTTATACCCATTGCTTAACATCAAGAAAGCGTTTACCTATTTACTTCGATTGTGTGCAAACAAAAGTGTCTACATTCCCAGAATCATAATGCACAAAGCGGAACGTAATAATAAAGGTCATTGGAAACCCACGCGAGCTTGGTTCACAAGACGTCGGAAATAATAAGTGAATCGCGATTCTCGAGCACATAAATGCAGGAGTGAACAATCGGCCGAGTGGAAACAACAGAGCGATATAAATCAAGCTAAGCATTGCGTGCACCGGTCGGCCATAGATCCTCGCGTTTCGTTTCTGCCTTCCCGCCGCTGATAATTACCGAGTACTTTCGCCAACCAACGGCACGACGCCATCTTGCTATTTATATTCGCAAAATGGCCGACGGCAGCGGCACGCAGCACGTGTTCCTCTTTATGTTTTTATTTCGAGAACAAATACTGAAGTGCATTCGTGAACATTTTTAAATAAACGTAGGTAGGTGATTTAGGAATGTCAATGCTTATAAATATCATCAACGCGTGGAGATTTATTATTAAGGCCGACATAAGAGATTGTTTGTTAGGTCACGTAAGGAAATTTACATTGAATGGCTGCTAAGTTGCGATGTGAGCGAGCGCTCATGAAGGTCACCTTGACCGATCAAACAGTTGGTGTCGGTTATTTATATGAAAAAAAAAACTAAGTATAAATTTTTGTAACTACATTGTTTTAACTAATAAATTAATAGTTAACACAGCAGCACTGTACTAGTTAAAATCGAATCTCTCTCACTCTCTCACTCCGCACGGGCCTCGTTGGTTGTAGGTTCGCTTTCTGATATCTAAACCTTCTGACTGAGCCAATTGTCTTCTGACTGAACACAACATGAGAGGCATATGATGAGAGGTGAAACGAATGGGTCTAGTCCATTCATGTCTTAGTGCATTCTAGGTGCATTCACGATTCCGATCCCTTCTGCCTTGCCATACACAGGCAACCAAAGCAGCTCATATAGACAAGTACCTATGTATCGTTGGTCATGAAAGCGAAAGAGATATTTTACTTTGCACTGTTTGATTGTGGGCGTGATTTTCTGGACCAATATGATCATGTATGACTCGTTCTAATATTAATATAATGCATCTATTAGGACGAATCAGTATTCACTAACTTTTTAGTAACAATGCCTTTTCCGTTTTGTTTTTTAATGAACTGTCTGAGACGAAAAGTATTTAATTTATTTTATAATATTATATTATACAAATAACAGACCATAGACGAAATTAAACATAATTATATGCAAATTAAAAGAAAACAAAAATTATATAAGAAAAATTAGCGTAACCTTCAAGCGACTTTTTTCATAAACAAAGATAACCGAGATGTTTACTATACATATATCATTCTAGAATTGTATATTATTACTTAGTACAAAAGAATGCGTCACTATTAATACAAACAACACTCGTGTTGTAAGTGGGAATAACAAATGTATTATTAGATAATATTTACATTTCATTAATAAATGATAACAAAATACTGAAATTGATAAAACGAGTAACTGTGGGTTTTATTGAAGCCGCCACCTAACAATTGCACAATACATGAAAATGATTGCACATCACTAAAATAATTATATAGGTCGACTTAAATTGATAAATAATTGTAACGCTGTGTTTGATTGAAATCCAAAACAAACACTATAAGACTATATTATATTGAACATTGTATAATAATAATAATAATAAGAATTTTAATAGGATATTATTTGGTTACACAGTCACCGTCTCGATGGTTTCCTGCTGATTGGTTCACGAAGCGAATAAAATGTCATTGTGGAATCTTGCGGTGCGAAGGTGGCCACTTAAGTATTCAGCAGGTTTAGCGGGCCAATGGCTATCAGTGCGAGTCTCTGCGCTTTGAATATGTATGAGAAAGTGCTTGGACACGAAATAACGCAACAATTTTACCGTGACATACATCTTGTTACAAAAGAACGCTACCAATTTGAAATCCGCTAATTTTCAAGTGCTCCATTTGTAATATTTATTGATTAACAATTAAACTAATGTACAGATTTAGGTATATCTTTGCAACTCATGAAGATTGGCAATTGTTTCTGCACAGCCTAATAGCCAATTCCATCCCTATAGCCTTAGGATTTCTGTAGTTTTCCAGATAGATATTCCATTTATACTTAACTACAACTTTTGTCTACAGGCAACTGTTCTTCTTTTTCGTTACTGTGGCCATTGTAAATAATTGCAGGAGATGATCATATTGTCTGGTATGACCAATCACGATTATATTCAGTTCAATAATGCCAAATATTATTCCGAATATAATGGTCTACAATGCTCTTCCGTCTGATTAATTATAGAGAAGTCATTAAGAGTTTCGATTATGACCGCGCAACCTTAGCCTCTTATTACAATACCCAATAAGTAACAACAAAAGAAGAAGCGTAGACTCTATTATTATGCGCAGCAGTTCCAATTGTGAATCATTTCTGTAATATCCGTTTCTCATTGTCCTCTAATTTTTACTATTATGTAGTTAGTCATCGTTGGCAGTCAAATTATAAGGCAACGACCTCAATTCATTTTGTAATTTCTTCTGAAAAAATTGTACTTAAGTATGCAGCCTAGTCACCGTGGTATTGACCTTGTTTCGTTTTAAGTATATAAACGATAAACAAGAATTATACTGTATGTTGGAGTTTCCAAGAATACTTAAGTAAGCTTAATGACATCATGTACCTACGCATAATGATTAGATAATTATAATAACAGCAAACTTTATGGAAGCTACAGACAACTTTAGACCAAATAAGTATGTGTGTTTACGAAATGCATATTTAAAGGTAGACTAAGATTCTTTAGATACCTATAGGTATAAAAAAAGATCCCTTAACTCTTCAGTTGAACTCTATGTCTGCGGATTTTGTATAAAAAGTTTAGCATAGGCAAAGTACCTATACTTTTTATATAGAATACAGAATTACTTAGACAAAATATCATATGGACAAAACCAAAACCACATGATATTTTTGTCATTGATTGTCTCAAAATGTTACGCATAAAACACGTTGCGTTCACACATGTTAATTATAATGGCACCAGTCTCGGTCAACCGAGACACATGTGTGTATGAAAAAAAGACTGTATGAAAAAAAGCCGGATATCAGATTATGAATTAAGATGTAGAGCTCACTTAGAGAGAGAACCTCTCTAACAGTCTAACATTTGTAAGAAAGAACGTTGAAGCTGTAGGTAACGTAAAAAGTAACGGAACATTATTAAAGTGATTTTCGCACAAAAAAAAATGGAATCGCGAATTGCAACGTACAATAGAAAAGGAACATAACAAGAAAGAAGCGTGCAGTTGTGCGCGAACGTGGGAAAGCGAAATGGCGGGCGTCGAGCGGCCATCTTGGAATGGATTTGTTCGTAAAGCATCACGTGTCGTCCGCCTGGCAACAGCGTACAAGTGCTAAACGGAGCGGAACAATTCGTGCAAACCACGTGCTTTTTTGTTTGTGCAACGTTCTACTCCCCTGGAGGTATTGATTGGCACGAAACCCTTTCATTGTACTCGCTAATACATTAGGAATTGGTAAAAATTTGATATTGCTCATTGACACCTTTGCTTACCTACATAATAGCATTACTTATTCAGTTTTTCATACTACTTAGGCTAGGCATATTATTTTAATGAGTACTGATTTCAAATCATTTTATAAGTAACGTGTAACTTAAATAAATTTTATTGGATTATTGGGAACTTTGAGAAACTAAAACCTATTAGGTACTACTAAATTAATTCAGTGTTTCATATGAAGGTAGGTACAGGACAGGCCACTATGTATGTGACTATTAAATCTGAAATAAACAGGTTAGACGCAAGTTACGTTGACGTTAGTTAATAAAACACTGTGACCGGGTAACATCCCGTAATACCAAGCTAACGGTAAAAGAAAAATATGTTGTCTATTAACAAGGTGACACAATACCTAAAGCTATTCCAAGTAGGACAAATGACTAAACTTAACTTACATAGTATTTGATTAACTAACAGCTTTACTACACGTCGTTTGGTCGCTACAAGTGGGAGTAAACTCGGCAATATATTGTGTTTTTCGTGACAAATATTTCCTCCAAGAACCGCCGTCGCACCATTCGTCGTGACTCACCAACTAACCATTATGTTATGTTCTGAGTTCTGTTATTATAGAGACAAAGCTACGTTGCCAGTTCTACACATACTGGCTTTTCTTTGCTAACATTTTTTTCGTTGTTTGTAGTCTTTGTCATGCTCTACCTGCTTTCGACTATTGTTAAATAACAATAACTTTTGGATATTAGTATGTAGAGGAACGTTGATCGTCATTGTAATGTTTTATACAATAGGACATTGATTTGTAAACATTAAAACGTTATTAATGTGAGAGACCATTTTGTTTCAAAAAATAATAATTCCTGGAGTCCTTTTCATGTTTAATGATAGGTCACCTATCTTACTTATAAGTCAATTGGAGGGTGAATAGGTACCTAACGTAGGTATACGTAGGTAACTTACCGAAACAAACAAGTCTTCATATTTAGACCGCAAAACATTATGCAGTTTTTCTCTTCTTCTCTTTAGACACGTGAAAAGATCTGTTCTCATTCATTTTTGTCATTGACAATCAATGCTTTCATAATAATTTCATTCTTATCTCATAGCATTTTCAATTTAAAACATTTTATTACATAACCGTGTAGCGCGAAAAGATAAAAGTAATCGTCGCTATGCAAACCCTCGCTACCGTCATCACGTAATTCGTGAAATTCGACTACAAAAAGTACACGTAAAAAAATCTCAGCCATTTAGCAAAAAAATTAACGGCAACTAAATCTGAGAGGGACAGTAGATATTTATTTGCAGTAGTTAGAATGGGAGAGATGTATACGCCATGTTGCCTGCATCGGGGCTTTAGTCACGCGCAGTAAAATCAGAGTTTCTATTTTTTGCAGTCTCTCGTTTGACCTCGTTGGTTTATCGTTATCATACGACTCTAATAATAAATGGATTTCGCTCGTGGAGGAATACACGTCCACGGGGCATGCGGCTTTTGCAAAAATATCGAACCGTAGTTCATCAATTCATCCTTAATATCGAAACATTAACGATTAAAGTATACTTGATAGTTTATTATAAACTAATAGACATTGATAAGCACTCTTACTTTAATTTACGTTGTTTATTTGATAAACTACCATTTGACCTTTTTCAATAGTAAAGTTCAGAGTCAATTAGTGACATATTTTTGATGATTACCTACATCGTCTAACAAGACTAAGCGCCTATTTCACAAACGTCTATTAGGCCAAACTATCATTTAAAGTCACTGGTAACCGGGAATAATTTAGCTGATATACCTTTGTTTGTACGGTAAACGTCCCAAACATTAAATAGAAAATAATTAAAAAAAAATCGGCTATCGAATGACGCAGTAAACCGAGTGCATAATTCAATATAACAGAAAATTATTTCTAAAAGTAAGTAATCAACACTTTGTAGTTCGTGAAAGAGGTCCTAAATGTAACATTTACTTTCAACTTTACGTAGTTGGGTATTGTTTGAATATGTCTAAGTATAAACTCGGCATCACGAATATCGTGATCGAATATTTAGGAAGATTACAGGTCCTGACTGCTCCAATTTCCTTCAATAAAGGTAAACGAGTTGTGTTAATTGATTCATAAGTTATTGTTACCACAAAACTAACGTCAGTTGAAGCAGATGGTTTCGAAAGCAATAATATTACTTGTAAGTTTCCAAGAGAATAGATATTCGCGAGTCAAATCAAGGTCAAGAGAAACACGAGCGTTTTTACAATAACAAATGTTCGCGATCACGATTAATCAAACATGACTGAATCTATTTTTACTCAATATATTTTAATGTCGGACTTAGCGCCTCTTTTACCAACTACAAGTAAAGTGTTGATTAGTTACTTTTAGAAATCATTTTCTGTTTTATTGAATTATGCACTCGGTTTACTGTATCATTCGATAGGCGATTTTTTATTATTATTTTCTATTTAATGTTTGGGACGTTTACCGTAAAAACATAGGTATATCAGCTAAATTATTCCCGTTGACAGGTGACTTTAAGTGACGGTTTAGCCTACTTGACGTTGGTGAAAGAGGCGCTTAGTCTAGAGAATTACTTAGTAGGTCATTTTAGTATTAAGACAAAACATAGTACAATCGCAAATTCAAACTGCACACAACTGCAACAATAACTTCAGTCGTTTGAGACACAAAACTAACTTAAAGTAATGAATAAGAAGATACTATAAATTAAGTTAGGTAATGTAATACAAAGTTTATTCGTAGCCAGACAGCAATTACGTAGGAAACTTTGAGCGGTATTCGCGAACACCAAAGAGGAGATGAGGAGTTGCTGTATCGCCCACCCCACCCGACGTTCCCTCACTCTCACCCCTTTAAAACGGAACGGTTCAAACTCGCGCGACGGGAGACTAAATTGACAAAGTTCCACTCAATGGTTTCCGCTTCTATTATTTTCAAATCTTGAACAAACTTTCTTTGACATTTCAGAGGACCATCAAAAATGTAGAGCGATAAATAAACCGATTTGCGGGTGAAAATTTTTAGTGAAAAGGCCTTCATTAGGTACTTTATAACAAGCATAACATTATACCGATTAATCTTTTGAATACATTCCGTACGTATTATTTGGCATGACAGCCAAACTTGTCATGCAAAATGACATCCATCCATCATCCAATTGGCTGAATCAAGCCAATCAAGGTCTGATCGTGTATATGGATGGCATAATACAACAATATATTTTCGACAAATGTAAATAATGCTCAGTTTATTAACTTAAAATTACAAAATACTTAGTTTAAAGCAGAAATTATTTGGCAACTGAAGTATGTAACATAAATAAGTTATTTTAGGAAATTTCTGGAGTTGCAGAAGAAGTTCCGAAGTCGGCTACTTACAGAGTTAAACAAAGTTCGAGGCGCAAACTTGTCCCGACTGAAACTCGGTCCCCTCACAACTGTAATGACTGGAAGTAGATAATCTGCAAGTTTGTCACTGTACGCAAACTTCGGTAATGCGATCCTTAATTACTTTCTTGACAAGATCTCAGTAATCCTGACGAATATCTAAAATAACTTTCACAATTAAATTTAAACTAACATTTGTGACTGGAAGCTTTGCTCTGACGAGCTTAGGAGATATCTTCTTCAAAGAGTTTCAATTCAATTACAAACTTTTACGTCAAATCAGTTACATCTTTTTTCAACATATTATATTGCACAATAAATGCATCTCAATATGAAACAATTGATTAGCATCTTTTATTTCACACACAATAGACTAGCAAGAGAACAATGGAAATTGCGCAACAAGAAAGTAAGTACACCCCTGTGGCGTCGTTCTGTGAAATTTATCTTAACAATACTCGTGTTATATGACAGCTAAGTTTATTTATATGAATAGGAGGATGTTTATTAACTTTTTAATTAACAAAACTAAGTGTTCATATTAATAATCAATCGAATCGAATTAATTGATCGAAGTTCAATTTGGACTAAAACAACAAGTGCAATTACCTAAGTTGGACTTTGGATAGTAAACAGATTGATAAATAAGTTACTAAGATTGAACTTCTCTGCAAGTAAGTTGGATGCTTTCGACTAATATAAATTGAGTTGGTACGGAATACCTAAAGTTTGGGAGAATTGATTACTGACCTCAAGGAAGTTGATGAGTACCGGAAAGTTTTAAGAAGTCTTCTCGTCACTTTGGGTTAAGAAATGTTCGATAACAACATTAATTTCGAACTGGATCGCAATCACAAACAAGTTTTGCAATAACCGTTGGTTACATTTCCAACATAACTTCGTGCAAGGAAGATTGATCGCCAATTTGCGTTATTACCTCCGAACTATTCTTTAAAATCAATGTTGAAACAGAGCTAATGGAATTTATTGCATGATTTATTTCTATGTGCGTAAGACCAATGCCATAATTCTTTAAGTCTACCACGACACGATGGAATGGACACGAATAAAAGATTCTCTTTTTTTTGCTTTTGCATTTTTAGTATGGAACGAGGAATTTTTGTATGATTTAGTATACTGTTATTCTAAATTTATGTCAGCCTCAGTTTTTATTAAATTTCACATTCTTTAGTTCTTAAAATTTTCAATTAAATTGTGATTTATGTGCCTTTTGATAATGTATTATAGATCACTAGCACTAAAAAGAGTGACGTGAATTTATTCCCTTTACAAAAGACTAAAATTAGGTATTTAATAAATACATTATTATATCTACATTTATATGTAAATGGCACTAAAGTGGGCAGCTGGACAGGCTGCAATTTTATCGATTTAAAATGTTAGCTCCAAAGGGTAATATTACGCACCAAAGTGCGCTGAGGTTATCATTAAAGACAAGATCATCCACTCGATGTCAATACTAAATGACGCATTACTAAAACATGTGCTACTCTATTAGTTAATTTCTAGTAAACCGTATCCACATTTATCAGAAACGTGACCATTAAACTAACTTTCAGTTTGTATTCAATGGCTGTAACAAGTTCCAATCCACGGCGACCGGGTGAAACAATAACAGTAAATTAAGCTCGAAACTCATTAAAAGCCTGGGCAGGAGCGAATGGGGCGAAATGTACTTGTGTGTATGAAGGGGGAGAGTGGGAGCGTGTTTTACGCGATCGAACTTTAATTGGACCGACGGAAGTTCAACATTGGTTAATATTTATGAAGTTGCTTAAATTGGCTTCTGTTCTTGCTTTTTAACGGTTCCACTTTTTAATTGAGGTCAAAATTAAGCTTACAAATTTGCATTGTTTTGATTTATGTAATTATATAATTATGTGAAACGCTATCCATTGAAAACTTTTTGTCACTGTAACGTATTACCAGGACAAATATAGCAGATCTCTTTTTCATATAATTATGTATTACAAAAAGATAGGTATGCGCTTCGAGCAAAGATTTTTGCCGTCATGATGCCGTCAAATAATAATAAAGTATATGAAACTTTTAAAGAGAGCAAAAACATTTGACATTTTGTAATAAAAGAATTTGACATCCGATACTTTTATTCGGTATAATGGAATGGTACATTTGACTACTGACGCCTATCGTTAAGATGTGACGTGACCTTTTAGAAGAAGAGTAAAAAAATGTAAGTATTAGATTTCATGTCACGGAAATTGTTATTGGATATTATAACATTTTCAATAAAATTCTTGTTAACAGATCATCTAAAAACAGTTTTATTTCCAACTAACCATTAGGTACTAAATTCAAACATAATATCATGTTGAAGTATTAACATGTGGCAGCCATCAAATTATATACTCATCTGTGATGTGTTTAAAGCAATACAGTGTCTGGGTGTGAGCCAACATTTTTCGTCGTACGCATCTAATGCAATGCGTAGGAGGCGTAGGTAAACATTTTGATGTTTTTTAATTTGACGAGTTTTGTTATTACTTGATAATATGGTGTCGCTGCACACAGTCCGGACGAGTATAAACTTAATCCCGCAGACATGTAAACTTCGGAACAATCTCTCTTCTGAGATTTTTCCAATTAGCTACAATACAATTCTTCAAGCGTGCGTGGCGACGGTAGCCACCAATCATCCATGGACCGTCAGCCTACGTGCCACCCTTACTATTATAAAAAAAGCGAATATACTTAAACTTAGCATATCAGATGTGATTTACACTTATAAAATTAACTCTCAGCAATATTCAATAACAAATAAAAATGCCTATAAAAATAAAAATATTTAATGCTCATATTATGTTTGTTAGCATGAAAATATTATTTTCATGCTAACAAACATAATATTGGAATCATTAAAATTCCGTAGGTTTAATTAAAATTTTGGTAAATTAGGTATGTCTGTTCTGAAACATTGTCGTCTAAGCTTTTAGGCAGTGTTAGCCCATACTTTTTATGAGCAGTAAAACTGAAGTGTGTAAAAGCTGTAAACGTGAAAACAACTTTCTGTATTTTTAAATCTATCGACAGTGCAAGGTAGAGATGCCAAACTAAATTCTTCGACTTCAATGACCGAAACGTTGTAAAGAAGAAATTTAAGGGTCCAACTCTGTGTAAGTGGAAAGGAAAGTTTCATACTTATGTGTTTACTTTGTTCAATTCTCTAGGAAAGAACCTCGAAAGAACTTATCGAATAAAAACAATTTTATGTAAAAAGTTTTTGAATAAAGTTTTAAAACGTTTCGTGAAACAGAAAATTATAACTTTATTTTCACACATAAGAAATGTTTTGTGTTATCAAAATTTTATCGAAACCATATACTTAGATTAGGTGCTTACCCACAATCACTTTATTTTTATCTATGATAAATATTAGGAAGTATTTCCTTGAATTTTACAAAAAATACAATTCTACAGAGAGCATGAGTACATACCTATTAAAATAACTAATGTAGGTACATATTATTATCTAAGTATCTAATAGTATCTAAAAGTCGCTGTCCGTCTCTGTCTCTTTCTCCACTTACTTATTCTAAACTAGCCAACGGATTTTGATAGGGTTTTCACTAATGGAAAGAGCGATAAACAATTATGGTTTGTGTACATATTTTCAGAAAAAAATATTAAAAAATTATTTTACAAATCGTAATTTGACACACAAAAAATGTTTTGTTCTAATTGAGTAGTCATAAATAATCTTAAAAAAACATACCCAAAACTAACCTAATACATATGTTATTTTAGCTAGCAAAGTAACAACAATGTTACTTTTTTTTAAAATTATTTTTTCATAATGTTGCATTATTTAAAGGTCAATCGGGTCGTTTACATAGAAGGGAAGCAATCAATCAACTATTAGCTGATACAGCACTTGGAATGAGATTACCGTAGCCACTAGCCACCGGCACCGAGTGTTGTTGGCTCACATCCAACTCTATTGCCAGTCTGACACTGAGATCGTGCGAATAATAAAAAACGATGCTCGAAGGATGAGTTCAGTCACATTTTATACATTGCTAGTGGCGTCATTATAAATCCTAATGCGATATAAATAATTGTAGACCAGAGAGGCCTCCTATATGCAATTTATTTTCGTCCGTTTCAAGATACAATAAATAAAATTCTAAAAGCCAATGTCAGTTTGTTTTTTTCTACTCAACCGATCATCATGAAATTTCGCATAGACGTGGTTAGGGATAATAAAAAGGACATAACCTTTAAACCAGAAAAAAAAATACTGTTTCCGAGGCGTCATTTAAAAATTAAAATAAAAAGACTGACAACAATAAATGAGCAATGAATAATAAATTGTTTTAATACCTAAGAAAAAGGGGCGCAGATGAAGGCATAGGCAAAAGGTATTACATAAGAATATTTTGAAATGAAATTATAAACCTAATGAGTCAATATACTCATATTTGTCAAGAGTCAGTAAATGATTCACCAGAAATAATGTCAGTAATCCAAATTTAGAACTTAATTATGGCGGACAAATAAATAATTTTGCTTCAAAACAAAGCGAGTATCTGCTCGCAATATTCCGCTGAGGACGATGAAATATCGTGTTGCGAATGCCATTTCCAAGTTTGCAAATTACCTAACCAATTCTACGAAAGTTGACTCACAGTTTTACAATGTTTGTTTATCGTTCATATCACGAGGCTGTGAAATCGGTGTAATAAAATGGATCTTATTGTGTACACATGTTATTTGCTACAAATTTTTGGCATATGATACGATATATATGTATAAAAATTTATACTTACGGTTAAAAAAAGGAAGTACATGTAGGCACGAACTTTTTTTTAATTATTTTAATGACAACTTTTTGTACTCCAATATAAACATTTAGTTTAAATTACTTTTTTTACTCAAAGCATTCATTAATTCAAAGTGTTTCGGTACCGCGAACAAGCAGTAGGTTTAATTAATCATCAAACTAATGCTACGTTAATAAAAACATAAGTATGTACACATTTTTTAACAATAAAAACCTCTTCTAATTCTTATAGGTAAGTATAGTATAAATTGAATTCGCTTAACAGCTGTCTGTATATCCGCTACCACACAACAAATTTTAATGCGATTTTCACTAATGAAAACAACAAATTAATTTTTCAATATCATTCTGTAAGAAATGTATGGAAGAGCTTTTTGGCTACTTTTGACGTTTCTAGTACTCTAACCTCAGTTGGTCCAATAGGGTCAATTGATCCTTATAGGTAACAGGATCAATTGGCACCATAAAAACAAATCGTGAAAATTTTCCTTTTTCCCGCTGACTGTACCTACTATTTTTTGAAAATATTTGAAAGCCGATGGTGATAACAATTAAAATTATGGTTAGTCTCCTAAGGGTGTTTCGTTCTAGCTATAATTAGGTTTAGGTAGCTGCCCTTACTGACCCGTTTTAAATTATCACCCTTTATAATAGATTATAAATATTAAATAAATATAAGTTTGCCCTAGTAAACAATAATTGCAATCTGCTAAATAAACATTGAACACTCATAAAATCATAGTGTCCTTGAGATACGAGAAGCAAGCAACCATATCTTGTTGTTGGAGTGTGGCCAAGCGATTCGCGATGCCGCATTAATTTCCTTACTAAACACAAAATTTTATCGTCTGCGCCACCATATTGTGACATTAGGCAAAACATTGCAAATTGAATAGGATACGGTCTGGCAAATAGGTTTAATAACTATTTCAAACAGTATAAAGATACAGTTAGCTTTTGGCACGATATAGATAATAAAGTAATGTTCAAATTAACTGCACGGTTAGTTTTACATCGAAATATATAAAAACCTCATAAACATTTAAAGCTTGTGCGTGGCAGGATGCACACGTGTTGACTAAATAATACTAAATTTAAAATTACAACATATGACTGCATCGCTCCACCTGTTCTCTATAAAGAAAGCAATAAAAATTCCTAATGTTATTAGTATGCATACCTAATTAAAAAAACGATGGCGGTACAACTTTGAAAATCAATACTAAAACACAGTAAGTATTATCATAAATATGTTAATTAACTATTCATCACAATATATTAGTATAAACCATCTCTTCTTCTTCTTCTCTACATAGTATAAAACAAGGTCGCTTCTCGCCGTTCTGTCCCTCTGTCTATATGTAACTACGCAACGGATATTAATGCAGTTTTCACTATACATCGATGGTTTTCACTAATGGAAAGAGCGTTAAAAGAGGAAGTAAGTTAGCAATATATAACAGTTACATAAGAAAAATGATCTTTTAGTATATAACAATATAAGTTGATCTGAAATAATTATGTGCAAAACCTGTATCTTTACCTGTAAATTATCACTACTTACTATTAAGGTACGTACTATTAAAGGTACCTACTACTATTAATATTAATTCAGTAGAATTATAATAATAGCTTTTTAACAAAAGAATGAGATTTTGACAAATAGCTATCATTACAGAGTTGATAGTTGGCGTGCTGCCACGAATTAGTTTCGCCTTGACCAAGTTCAGCCTGTTCAGCGCCGCATCCGACATTCTTTCTCATTCGTAATTGCAATTCGATAAACACCGTCTATAAATAAATCGAACAGTATTGATATAATGTCATATTTTTGGCATTGTATTTATGCGTCTGAACTGAATGAGATCGTCAAAAATATAGTTTTACCTATTATGTTTCACAAACAAGAAATATGTTATAATTAAAGTTATTCAACATCAATATCAAATGTTGCTTGCTATAGGAAATTCTATAACATCGGCAATATATAGAAGATTAGATAAATATATCTGCTTGAAGAATAAATATAAGTATTGTACGTTGTACATCAATAATTGCAAATATGTTGCAAAGGTGTTGATATTATCTATGTAAAAAGTATTGGGAATTAAAACAATCGCATGATAATTAATATTATTCAAAATCATATAAGATGTCAGAAATTCTAAAATCGTCAATATAAAAACATTAGATAAATATAGGTTTGAGAAATAAATATAGGTAGGTACATCAATGAATGCAAAGATGTACTTGCAAAGGCGTTGACATCATCTATGTAAAACGCAGTGGCAATTAAAGTCGACCTCGTGAGTGGGGCGTAAACTAAATAACGGAGTGACAGTCAGCAGGGAACGAGCCATCTGGCTGTGTTCCCACATTCAATTTCTTCCTTTGATATCGTTCAGCCATTTCCTCATTAAATATGCAAATGACACGACATTCTAAAGCAGTTGGTGTTGCAGCATATCCGTTCCTATAGTTTATTTATTTGGTGTATTTAATTAATAGTATTTGGTCATCGTTACTATGCGATTTGGAACACGAAAAGCAAAAAGTTCGCGGCTAAAAAGTCTGCGGAACTAACAAAGGCGGACAAGGTAGAACCGCGGCTGTTCGTTTTGAATGAAATAAATGGCAAAATAAATGAAAAGTGCACGACGGATCGGACTGCACCGGTAAAAACGCGAATTCTCTAGTTTGAATAACGTGTTCTCTATTAACGCCATTGAATTCGTGGTCAACAATTTTGCAAACAACTACAGACAGATGCAGTGAATTTCAGTCCGCAGACGAAACGTCCTTCGTTTGCGCGGGCCTTATTGTGTTTTGGTTCTACCACAGTTCACTGATATTTGCATAAAAACTGGTATAGTTAAGATGATTTTTAAATATTTTTTCAATAATTACGAAAAAAAAAATTCAAAAACTTTAATGACAGCGAATAAATCCTGTTCACGATACGGAAGTCGATAGACGTTACAATGTGCGTGTGAATAGTGCACCTACTAGCAACAGCAATAAAAAGCCAATGCGAATCGTTATTATATCACAGTATCTGTCTAATAAGCCATTGTCTGTCTACCTTGCATGTCAATTGTTTCTCACGAATTGACAACCACGCACACGCGGTTTCACGCGATCGTAACTGTCAAGATATTCAGGTCAATTAGTCATTCATTTATGATTGAAAAGTTTAAGACATGTACTTTTTTTCTCTAATTACTCAACTGTATACTCATACATTTAATTATGGATTCTTCCAATTACAATTTCAATTTTGTTGTTACGGCCCCATGATTATGGATTCTTAAAAAAAAACTAGAAATTTTCCCCTTTCAAAACATTGACATTGACTACTGCAAGTCAATGTCAATATGTTTTGATGCAACAACGACGTTGAAAAACGAAATAAAACTAATAGTAAATTTTAATATCTATACAAGACACAATAAAATTTTATATTATTTGTATCAGTACAATTTATACGATTTATTAGTTGAAAGTTTCAAAGTTATTATTATTATTAAAAATATATATTTTTATTCGAATTTGAATCAGTGACTCAGAGAATGAAATTAAAGCAAAATTTCGCGGTTAATTTTGGTAATACTCGATGGTAATACTATTTAACCTATTGGATATTAGGATGACATTTCCCAACTACTTACTTATTTGAAAATCTAAATCAAAACGTACTTTTCGTAATGTTACATAACACGATTTCTAGGTTATAATAAAATTTATTATGAAACGGAAAAGTGATTCAATTAGAATGACCCATTTCGCAATCTTAAGTCAACTTATGATAGCAAACGGTTTAAATGATAAGAAAAATTTCGTTATAACTATTTATCGTAACACTCTTGAACACGTATAGAGATAACAGCCTGCATATGTTTTATATTTAGTTATCATTCCTTACATGGAAGATACCACGTATTTTTACCATTTATTTTAAATACTAAAAGTCAATATATACTCTAGCTAGCTTGAACATCTGACACTTTATCGCTGTTACAACGATGACACTGCCACGGTGAGCGGCGCCTAATTTTGTATATTTTTGGACGATCCCTCGGGAACATAACATCTTTCCAGGATAAAAAGTATCCTAAATATTAATTCAGGTATTAAACTACCTGTGTGCCAAATTTCATCTAAATCTGTTTAGTAGTTTTTACGTGAGAGTATCAAACATTCATTCATCCTCGCAAACTTTCGCATTCTAGAGCTACGAGTATATCTATAGAATAGATACACACGAAAATATTTTAATGTGTTCTAAAGATCCGTGACCTTGGCATGTTAAAAATCATTAAACAAAGCACGTAGGTAGCCACATTAATTTAAACACGAGTGAGAAAAATGCGAACGTATATGTAATAGATAGTTCCTGGTATTTCTGGCAATTCGCCCGCGAAACCGGTGAATATAAGAGTAATTTAGTAGCTAACAGTACCGCAGTACGTGTTCTCGTCGTGAAATTGTACCCGCATACTACACAGACAACGATTTATCGTCTCAGGAATTTATGACAACCAAACGGGTTTCCAGTAAACATTGTTAAGTCTTGAGAAATGAGTCCCTCGTGAATGATAAAACAAACGATAGGCATTCGTTTATAGTCTCATATAAATGTCTACGTCTCTTTATAATGACGACAACTGGTGCATTGCACTAAAACCCAAGCTTTTGTGCAAATAGACTAAAAATCTAATCTTCGTTTTTATGTGCCTCTCCATTATTGAAGGTCGTCAGTCAATTTCTTAAACTCCTTGTCCTTCATGAGTCAAAAATAAACCAAGAGGTTATAAAATAATCCATTGAAATGTTTCTTTTTTTGGGATTAACGTGTAAAGTAGATTTGATTTTTTGGATGTCAAGAGGATCAACAGTAGTATATTCTAGTATAACTATCATTTTGTAATTTGATGTCTATCATATTTTTTTATATGATCTGTAATAGCAAAATGTAGCGAAACAAACAATGTTCACAATTTCACATCAGATTATTTCCAAGTACTGATTAGTATTGATTTATCCACACACCTACCGCAACTGCGTCAAACCCATTGACGTCAACATTGAACCGTGTATTTTTGTCGCAAACATTGATTTATTGGAGTTGTTGTTGATATTACGAATTGTTACAGAGACATTGCTTTTTTAAAACAAAAAATATGAAATGAACGCGATAGAAATTTTAAATTGATGCTAATTTTTAGGTGAATATTGTCTAATAAGCTTGTTTTGTTTTATATTCCTTGGATGTTTTATTGGTGTATTTTTGTATATCCTCATTGTATAAAATTGGTTTATTAATTCGTGAAAATGTTGTTGGTTGCACCAGTTATTTTATCTACATTTATGTATGTTTCTCATTATTTTAATTGGTTTAATTGTTTAAAAAAATAATTTTCATCTACTTTGACCAAAACGGCGATAATTCTCACAGTATAATGCTGGTCATTTTCGCTCATTATCTGACGTTCATCCTTAACGAATTTATTTATAAATTCATCACAAGACCATTTCAGTTCAACAAACGAAGTAGTAATTGGGTCAATCGTCGTTGGTTACAAATAGGATGAACCACAAGGGAAATTAACCGTTGACCTCCGAGCCAATCACGTTACAAAGTAATTTTGATATTATTTTATTAACTTACAAATAGGGTTACTCGTATTTTACTAGGCAACGTGATAAATTTTATGATTTAAAAACAAATTACTTATATTTACATGACAATGATGGAAATTTTATCGATATTGGGTTTTATGATTAACCACGACAAATCTTTTTTTATATATATATTTACCTTATTACTGACTAGTTATGTCTTTTGATTAAGAAAGAAAATACAATGAGAAAAATCTTGTGGAGCTTCGAAGACTTCATTACATTTTACTGATGTGCCACTTTTCCTTTCCTTTTCAATAATCTAACGATATTTGTGATATGATATAAAATATTTTGTTCTTTTTATTTAATACTGTCTTCATTACATCAAAATATTTATGAGCAATATTCATTAATTGCCTTTTTGAGTTGTTATTGCTTTTCTGTACCATCAAAAGAATTTTACTTTTAACAACATCTCTTTAATAATAAATGGGTTAAAAAGGTTAACATAAATAACTAGTTTCTTCCCAAGTAATAATTAATTATAATAATACGTTTCTGTAAGTCTGACGGAACTTCAAAAGTTTATTGGAGCACGCTACTTGTTCGAAAGAAAGTCACAGCCATCTTTGTTCTGACGAAGATTAAACTTAGTGCAAAGTGTAAACTTTGCAAGCTTTTTCTTTGAAATTTAGCTTTCAACCCATTTAAATCTTTTTCTTCCATTATATTTATATTTTGTTTGCATTGAGCGTATACTTTATTTAACGTTTCTCTTATAAGGATAGAAAATGTACCTAGTTTTAAATATTTTATTACTTAACGCTAAGTAACTTTTAAAATGTCATTATTTATTTTTTTAAATTTACATTTAAAACTAACAAAGATTGAAACAATGAATCCTAAAATTTTGAAAACACTAACAATCCTATAATGTTTTTAATTTCAAAAATTGCTACGTACCCTTGTGTCCAATAAATTAAAAATATCTTCACTGATATTACAAACCAGTATAATTACCTGAAATAAAAAAAGTGAAAGGTTACAAAAAGATTGTTAATGTATATCTAGGTATGTATATCTATTTATATCAATACTAATAATTAATCTGTATATGTACTTATTGTATGTCGTATGTACGTATATGTTCCTCCATAACTCTTAAACGAATAAACTGATTTTCATGAAACTTGACAGATAAACATTTAGACGTACGGGACACAGGATAGGCTACTTTTTCTTTTTCAACGCGGACGAAGTCGCGGTCG
This sequence comes from Synanthedon formicaeformis, assembly GCA_945859745.1. NCBI lineage: Eukaryota > Metazoa > Arthropoda > Insecta > Lepidoptera > Sesiidae > Synanthedon > Synanthedon formicaeformis. The sequence continues at coordinate 3,675,926 of OX243963.1, forward strand.
CCAGCTAGTTGTAATATAAAAAACGTTCTCTGCTTCTGAATGTTTATCCACCATTTTCTAAACCACCCAACGGATTTGAATACAGTTTTCACTAATGAAAAGAGTGATAAACGAGAAAAGTTTGTGTATTACATATAATTTGCGCTAGTTTTTAATAGTTACTATAGTAACGAATTTCATGATCGGAATTCAGCGTACGTACACGTTAATTTACGTCAAAGATGACTTATTACTTAGGTACCTAAGTAAATTCAGTCAAGTTGTGAACTACATAATTTATTAAAACTGACCGTTCAATATGCGTTTATATATCTTGGAAGGTTATCAGGAGGGGCGTAGGCTATCGAATGTATAATTGAATGCTGTCCGATTTTAACTTACCTAAACATTTATTACTGAACTCAATAGAAAAATTAATTAGTCTTAGCGCCTCTTTCACAAACGTCAAGTAGGCCAAACTGTCATTTAAAGTCACCGGTAACCGGGGATAATGGAGCTGATACCTATACGTTTGTTTGTACGGTAAACGTAGCAAACATTAAATAGAAAATAATAAAAAAAAAATCGGCTATCGAATGATGCAGTGAACCGAGTGCATAATTCATTATAACAGAAAATGATTTCTAAAAGTAACTAATCAACACTTTACATGTAGTTTGTGAAAGATGTAGTAGCCCTCACAGTCAATATTTACTAACTGCTGCCTGCGACTTCATCCGAGATAATTTTAGGAAAACATTTATTTAAATTACTCAGATATTCTTATCAAGCGTTGAATTTATATATATATATATATATATATATATATATATATATATATATATATATATATATATACACTTTACACAAGTTGTTAAAAAAATGGCATACTGATACATCATCAGGCTACCTAAACTAAGCACTACGTTATATAACATAAGTTCCATTTTTCAGCCATTGCACACTCGTGACTATAAACACGTTTCTGTGTGATATTAGCTCAACTTTATTACTATTTCTGTAACATTTTAGTTCTGAACTAAGTATCAGTAGATGACGTGAGCGAAGTGGCTATAGTATAATGGCCGCTTTCACAAATCAGTCGGAGTCAGACTGATTTGATATTCATACTAAATAAAGCCAATTGAGTCAATTAACTAATATTAATATTCATGGCTACTGTATAAATAGCATTGTATAATTAATTATATTTAGATTCTATACTAATTTAAATAAAGAGAGGGAGAAAGAGAGAGAGAGAGTGGGATTAGTAAAATTTTGTTGTATGTACTTTATATATCTCCGAAACTATTGCAATTATTTGAATTAATAAGTATACCCTGGCGAATCCGGTGCGCGTCGGGTGGCGTCGATATACTAATAAATAAATCCTTCATGCTGATTTTTTGAGATACGTCGAAAAACGCATTTATTCGCGACATAAGGCAACCGGACTTATGTCGCGAATAATACCAAGTAATCGCAAGCCTTGATAAGTTACCGCAAGGCAAGCCTAGCAACCGCAAATAATTTTATGTCCATGTCTTTTCGACAATAAATTGGAAGAATCTCTTGTGAGCACCCAGCGCCAGTATTCAATTTTAAAATTAGCATTTTCGAACAGATAATGTCAACTGACCTGATAAACTGACCATCGTTTCTGTAAAAAAAATGCCACCAATTTTATTTTTTAAACCTTTTATTGTTAAATGATAGCCCTGATGATATAATTTTGCAAGTAAAAACATTTTTATGTACAAAATGTCCGAATTAAAAAAGTGAATTGTTAAATTTATTTACTGAAAATTCTTACAGAACCAAAAGGTGAATAAATATAAAAATATCTAAGACATTTAAAAACCGCCCCTTCCCAAGGTGTTTACGCAATGTTTGTTTACCTCAAATAATAATCAGCATTCTAATCTTAGATACGTAAAGTGATTTAGCATTATTATAAACTTAATTAGAATAATATCGAATCGCAAATATAATTTATATATTAAAAGGCGATGTGTGTATGTAACCCGTATGTCCTCAGCTGAACTAATCTGAAGATTGTCTGAAAGTTTAAGCGGTTTTGGAATCTATAGGAGACATAGATTCCAGACATACGAGTAGGTGCATACAACACATTCGCCTTTTATTTTAGATTGTGTTATTCAAATTCAAAATTCTCTTTATTTCTTAGTCAAACTTTAGTACCTAAGAATTGTAAATTGCGTGACATGCATGTAATTGATACCTACTCTAGTCGTTAGATCTTTGGGTCATACAATCATCAGGATAAATATCTCCATCCTTATTAGTTGGACATGCGTGAAGCTGAGGCACGGCGATCTGTCAACGTACCCCCGCAGCTATAATTGAATATGACAGATGCGATGGAGCCATTGTAGCGACGTTAGATTGATGGCATAATAATATAGAAAGCATTCTCATAAGTGTTACGTACTTTCTATAATCTCTACGAGCAACGAATCTGTGGTCGGATCTTATATATTGTATATTCATTAATTTAAATACATACTATTTAATATTAAACTTTAAATATTCAGTTATATAATGAAATGTAAAACATTATAGGCTATTGATATCTATGTTCATTAAAATAAGTATCGAATTTGCTGACATCGTAAAAGATAATTATGATACAAAAGTAATTTTGTTTATTTAAAGCAGATTCAAAATATATTATTATTACTTCCAATTTAAATTCTGATAATGGAAAAATTATAAAAAATAATATTTCGGTGATCAAACAGAATATGAAAAGGTTTTTTATATCCAATATCTAGAGTGATTCGTTTTAAGCAAGCATCTGGGCGAAATATCGAGTTTTGTTGGTTTAAAATTTACAACGTGTACCACGAATCTGATAAAAAGGCTATCTACTAAGTAGGTACCTAACTAGAAAATTCTGAATTCGTAGTACTTAGTTGGCAAATAAAAACTCAATATATACATAAACAATTTTTTTTATATTGTAAACGTATTTTATTATTATTTCTTATATTTGTTTCTTCCTTCATTTACAAAATACTAATCTTAGAATTCCGAGAGTTAGAACAGTCTGACAGCATATTTTAGTGGCAATTTAACCTGAATATTCACAGTAATTCCACAATACAGTGTACGAGTAAATAGGCAGGTGATTGCGTAACATGTAATAAATTCTAATACCAAAGTGTGCAGCTATTTTAATGGACAGTAAAACAGCACGAATATGTGTGCAAATAACGCTAAGTATAGAGCCGTTTGCAGGGTCAGTTACATTCAATTGAGCGAAGTGACCTGTACGAGCGCATTGCAAACACTCGTTTCTACTGTTACTTGCAAATGATTTATTTCAATAGATGAAAGTTTCACTCGATCAAGTAATTTGTTATGAATTCAAGTCAGTATAATCTTGATGTTACCTTAAACCTATATAGTTATACAAAACATATTATTAGGTGTTTAAATTTAAATCAAATCACTACTAGTACTTTTAAAATACTAAGGTAGCTACTTATCTATAAAAAAGTAGGTATTTGAGATAGGTATATCTGAAAGAGAAGCTTTCGTAGCAACTACGACGGTATATGTAATTTATTTAATGTTATCTATAATACACGTTTTTCAAGGAATAGGAATGATTGAACGCATGTGTACGTAAGATAGGCTAGCCGTAAGATAAAATGTTTACTCCTTATTTTTTGACTACTACTTTTTAAAGTAATAAATAATATCTATAAAATGCTATTTAGAAATTTATAAAGTTGACAGTCGGTATACTTGATATTAGCAGAAATGTTATCTATCTAGGTATCTATCATAGATTAATGATTGATTAATCTATGATAGTACCAATCATAAATCTATGGTATCTATCTATCTACTACATATGTATAAATAAAAATGAATCGCCAAATGTGTTGCTAACTGGTTGCTAAGCGCAAAAATAGAGAAAGTGATCCAGCCGACCAAATCAGCAATTTTCTTTAAATATTCGTTGAAGTCAGAGGAAGGTTCTTATGTTGAGAAAAATTGTTCGAAAAATTGTCGTTAGTGTTACATATGGACACTATATACATATTATATGGAGATAATACATATTATATGAATCGAAAGATTCAGTTCTAAGTCCTAGTAAAAGTTATTAAAATTTAAATAACTAATTCAATGGTTCTAATTCTAATGTCTGATACAGATATAACAAATATATCAAATTCTCACGGTTATATAATTTTTAATAAATTTGAAACGTTTTAAATTAATCAATAAATTAATTCTAATGATACATAACATTATGCAAATGCGGCAACCAGACGGACAGATTAAAAAGCTTAAACTCGACCAAGATGTTTTTAATTGCTACAATTAATCTTGGATTATCTGAGTAATGTCACAGAGTAGATGCCTATAAAATGGATGGAAACTCAAGAGGAATGGCCTAAAAGAGCAATTACAGTTAACTAAGCTAAATGTTATTTATAATAACTTCAATTAAAAATTTATTCTTTTAAAATTGTGATTTATTTATTATCTATGTATACTGAAAAAGTAGGTATAGGTACTTATAAAATTGTTTGTATTACTTTTAATCCTAATAATCTTTTTAAAGCTAAATAGGTTACCTTTAAAAATTGCTAATTGAATATTATATAAATAAATTTTAGATTTTCGACTAAAACTGTACTTAAATTAAAAAAAGAAATTAAAAATCATAGGATTTATTTTATACATGAGATAGTATACATATTGTAATTAATATTACATTACATATTAAGAGAGGCCAAAAATGTCTTCTTTCGTTAAAATTAGCTTCAGTAGACAAAGAGCCGGTATTTTTAATAATATTAATAACAAAGTTATGAGTTAAAAAATGTAATCTTTATAAAACCGTGTTATCTATTCTTAAAAACGGACGTCCGTGACAAACGACCTTTTTATGAAGAATATAAATTTTAAGGAAGATAAACTGCGTGAAGAAGCAATGTAAGACAAGTTTGATAGTTGATGAAATGTGTGCACAGTAAAATTGTAATCAATTTTATTTTTCTTTGTTATGAATAAACTCAAAAACTGCTGAACGACAGATTAAAAAAAAACACATTAAAAAAGCTTCATTATCAGAGGGTAACGGATTTTATATACTTAGCGCCTCTTTCACCAACTACAATTAAAGTGTTGATTAGTTACTTTAAGAAGTCATTTTCTGGTTTTCTGGTCATTTTCATGGTTCTGGTTTCATGGTTTACTACATCATTCGATAGGCGAATTTTTTAAATTATTTTCTATTTAATGTTTGGGACGTTCACAGTACAAACAAAGGTATATCAGCTAAATTATTCTCGGTGATAGGTGACTTTAGGTAACGGTTTAGCCTACTTGACGTTGGTGAAAGAGGCGCTTAGTTTAATATACCTGCGTAACACAATACATTGTATCAGTGTATAATGACTCCTTCATCACCTTAATCAACAATTACATTCATTTAAGTGAGAGCAAACGTAAGCCCAGATCAGATTTCAAAATAATTCATAACTCGCCAGAAGCCAACACACTAATTATCTCACATAGACGACTTATTCTCTGGAAGGCGGTCATCTGATCTGACATTAGAGAGGGCATGACTCGGACATTTCATTTGAACATACTTATCAGTTTGTATATGTACACAGAACAAATAATGTCACTGCGGTCGCATTTATGCGTCTCATACTTACATAACATTATTATTTATTAGCATGCAAAGCGATAACCTTCTAACATCAACTTCTATTGTATAACGATAAAGTAGTCAAATATAAGTTATATTAACATAATATTTATAATTTTCAAAACATGTTACAACAATACTTTAGAATGTATTTGTGAATTGGGTCATTACTTTTTTAGAACTGGGTGATTATAGAACTTGGCTAAATCGAGTGTCGGTCGCCTGATCAAGTGATTGCCAAGGAAGATGTAAAACTGGTCTAAGATCACAGGTAAATATTAATGAAGAAAAGCTTGTAGAATCTGCTATTTGGGATATTATTATTTGGGATAATAATTGTCATTAATTTAGTAAACTATAATTTCACTATTTATTACCTATTTCAATTCACTTTACAAATTTTATATGATATGTATACGATTTATGTTATCCTCGGGACTTCTTTGTTATTAATCTTAGACAGTTTTTTGTCTAGACAGTCCAACCAGACCCCCGAGCAATCCTTTTCTGGCACGTCGAACAAATGAAGCAGTTTATTAAGCTAATAAAATTGGGTAATTCTTGAACTAATAAGGTTTACATTGTTGGTTGGCAAAGTAACTATCATGACTCATGTCATGATAGGTATCTTAAATTTTGAAGTTCTAGCACGCGACTACAGAAATTACAAAATATATAATAAAGTTTCCTGAACTATTTAAATAAATGATATATATTTCTTTACGTAGGTACATAAACAGCTGAACAAACGAATTGTATAAATGCGGCTGATGAAATTTCCATTCCCCTTGAGTCGAAACCAAGGAAAGAGCATTAAAAGTTTGGCATTTCTTTGGAGAAGTTTTTCAACTTTGCAGAAGCAGTTGGGGCAATATCTAACTAAACTGAGATTTATCCTCGAGCTTACAACTTTGACAACTGTCTGCAGTGTTTTACTTCATCGGAAAACTTGTTTAACTTTTAATCTCGAGCCACATTTTGTTTACGTCATTATGTTAATGGCAGTAGGGGCGTGTTATAAAGAGATCACACATCATCATCATTCATCAATCATGTGACATTTCAAAATGCACGTCGATATACGCGATTTTATTTCTCACTAGATGTTAACGCCATCTATTGAGTAATGAATCTTTTGAAAATGTATTATTAGGTAGGCATTGCGATAAAAATACATTAAAAATATGATGTAAAACCCATTGGCTCGTTATCACATTAAATTAATCTAGGAAAAACTATTAAATTTGAATGTCAATTTTCACTCAAATTCAAATTCAGACTAGACTAGCCAACAAATAAAATATTTACTTAACCCATAATAAAAAAAGGTTATTCTTACCTAATATCACCTAACATTTAGTCTGATATTATTAAAAAATATGACCAATACAAGGACAAAGGATGTTCAAGACGCGTAAGTGTTTCCTTTTAATAAATGTTGGTATGAAGAGAACGATACTTCCGATTCATTAGTAATCGATACCAAAAAGTAATACCACATAACCGCTTGCAACCCGACACTTGAGAACCGGATATTCGTAGACACGGCTGGTGGCTTCGAAGAAACGACACTTGTTGAATAACCTCTGATATCCTTGAACAAGTTGTTTGTCAGTTAAACATCCAATTTGTAGATAACTTCAACCGTAAATGTGACTTAAAATATTTGTTTCTACTTTCCTGGAAAATATTATTTTAACATTGCCATAAAAAATGTATCATCACGTAAAAATAAGATTATTGCTTTGACTTGTTAACAACATGATCAAAGTTATTTTGCCGATGTAACCATATTAACAGGAAAACAGTAGTTCAGTAATAAGTAAAGGAAAGGGATGCATGTAACTTCGATAAAATATAAAAATAAATACCCAATTATTAACGATGATCAACAATGCAAGTACTCTGAAATTTGTTTGAACCGGTGTTAATGACCCCTTAAAACCACTTTTAAAAACACAATAAATAACAATGAAATATTATTAATAAATGAGGGCATGTCATCAAATACTATATAAGTATATTGGTAGTCATGTCATGAAGTATTTGTGATAAAAGAGCTCTCTGATTACAGCGATAACGATAAGCGACTTTATAAAATGATAACACTGATTAGATAATAAATGATGTTTAAAGAAACATAGTGATAATAGTGAGATTATAACTATTATATGAATTATTCATGACTGTGTAGAATAACAAGGTTGAAGAGGATGTTGCTTTAATTAAATATTGACTCACGTTTGAAAAATTGTTCATGATCCATCTATTATCCAATACATCGTCTGACTAACATATCGATAAAGTTATATTTTCATTATTAATACTTTACAATCGGAACACTGAATAGAGTCGCTACAGACATATTTAATAATGTTCGATTGTGAGATAATGAGGCTTCAAATTATTCAAATCTTTTATAATTCAACCTCTTTAAAAACGAATGTCTGCTTTTGTAGCTTTGTTGGCTCATTTGTAGCAAAAACTTGATTTAAGGGTCCTCTTCTTTAAAATTTAAATACTTTAATTTAAGAATTAAACCTTTAAAATTTCAGAACCTGGGTGTGAACATTTCGAGCTGATCGAATTTAGGTGATAAGGCTACTGTAGTTTCAACAAAAAATTTGAAATGGCATGCTTAATATCACGCGTCGTAACGCATTTCTTTATATATAATGTTCAGATTAGGTTCCATATGGAGTACTGCCTAGGGGCCTAACATATTATAATTGTTCGAATTAATGTGCTCAGTTGCTCCCAAATTATTATGGCTTTTATAGTACCTCTTAGTGTTGTGTGTTATTCCGGGTAACAATAGTAAGTAAGTAGGTGGTAGAACTGTGATGAGTTGTTCCAATTAATGCCTACCGCCGAGTTCATCTATTTACAGAGAAAAGTGTTAGGTACTTTATACTACGCAAGTTATCCCACACTTTATCCCACACGAACCTACTCTCCCTTCTGAGGCGTTTCCGCCTAGATAGGTACATCGATGCCTAGTTACAATAGTTACAATTTAATTGTTTATGAATAAAACAGAATATTTTATAGATTAAAATTTTCGAAATATCAAACATGTAATTTTACCTATTGATTTTGAGATATCAAAGGTAACTGTATAAAAGTTAAAAGTATCTTAAATTCCTTATCGAATAAGTTTTGGAAAAAATCCAAAAAAAAAAAAGAATTGTTTACTTTTTTTGTCTTATCCGTACAAAAAGTGACATACAATGCTTTGCCCATTTCTAAGGGGTCATTTTTTGTTACAATGCAAAAACGACTTTCTAAAAGCTATGCAAGTTGTGACGATAATAATAATAATGTTTGGGAATCTCTTTTGTTGGCTGGGGGAGTTTTTTGAAGCGGGTAACGACCGGTTCCTAAGCGGCAGGTGGTATGTATGTTGCGGGCTGATAATAAATAAATTCCAACAAAAAATTGCTACAAAAACTGGTTGTTGTTGAGCATCTATAAAAATAAGATACCTCACCTGTACCTGCGCTTGAACTAAATATAAGTAGATGATGGTAAGATGGTAAGAAGATTTTTAAAGGAGAACGCTTATTTCGCAGTCGTAATAACATTATTTAATTGCGAAAGTATGTTACTTATTAATTGTTACGTTTAAAAACACTAAACCCATGTACTGATTTTAAACGCTAAATGTTTTTTTTTTTATTTAACTTCTATACGATGGAGTGATGTGCGAAACAGCTTACCTAAAATACAGCCTAATATTTAGAGAATAATTAAGTTTATGATAGCTTGGTTGAAAAGAGACCGTAGGTAATCATTTTATTCAAATATTTGTAAGTGATATTACCTAGTTTATTAATTTTAGTGAGCTATTACATTGCGGCTGTTGTATTGGTTACATGGAGTGACCAGGGTGTGGTTGAGGCTTGGTCTGTTCAATGTCAAATAAAGGTTGCTTGCTACTACTTTTAGTAGTTTTGCAGAAGGATCAATTAAAGTTGATCATTGAACACGCAATTCGCATAGTTAAAATCTCAGACACGTCTTCAAAAGTCAAAAAATATAAATAAGTAGGTATCATTACTTAGAAATTCTATTAGTCGAAGTAAATGAGTAATTCCAAGATCCCTATCATATTCATAAATCCAATTTCACGCCACGTATGGCTGGGGAACACGCATTCTACACGGAGCGGAGTTTAAAGGCCCCGTCTTTGTATTCATCCGGTCGCATCCATTAATATAATGAAGCAACAGCGCCATCGCATCACGTATGTACCTCGCTGTGCCCACGTCCGCGAACGCTACAAAAGGAATGCTCAATATTATTATTACAACAAAAAAACTGATACTACTTTTTCGTGTTATCCAGGTAGAGCAACAAAAACTATTAGAGTGGGGAAACCGGTCCATTAAAAAAATAAAAGCAAAAAACATAAATCATGCGGACTCATGGGACCGGTTTTGTATACGCGTAGAGTGGTGATACTGTAACTGACTCGTCTGACTGCACGCGGCTAATGAGCCTTCAATCGAGGTCGAGTCCGCGCCGTTCGTGACTACTAAAACTATTTTTTATAATGTCTCACTAACAATATTTAAACGTTTGTTGATAACATTTTTTATCTGTGATTTAATTCACAATGTATTGCTTTCAAAATAATGACAATTTTTAAAGTGAAGGGAGAAACGGTTATAAACTGTAAGAAAAAAATATGCCTCAAAGATTACTATCAGTATTACCATGGCTAAGACGAACACAGAAGAGATGTTTATAATGAAAGTAGCAATGAGAAGTAGCCAGCATTGTCTGAGACTGCAAAACATTTTCTCATTAGGCGAGTAGCGCAAAGACATAACGGACTGTGTCGGAATTACATCAACGCCACGCTGACCGTAGACCTCTGGAATGTTGCGTTATCTTGGATAGCTAATTAAATTTATTTGCTACCTAACGAAGTGGAAACAAATTAAATGCATTCTTTCATTTCAATAAAAATAAAGATCGAGATAATAGGGACAAGGGACACTAACACTATTCGTTTCGCAGTTATAAACTGGGCAGCACTCCGCAATAAACACTCTCTTAAATACAGCTGTAGATTAAAATGAAATGTGAGCACGTGTGCAGAGTTGTATCAGTGAATTATTCAAAACTAGCTATGCCCGCGAATTTGTACGTGTAATTTTTTTGTTTGTAAACTTATTAGAATGAAGTTCACTACAATATATCAGTGAAAACCGCATTCAAATTGGCTAATCCGTCTCTGAGATTAGAGTGCACAAACAAACAACAATTACTGATGTCAAAGCCAATTTCCCTATAGGTACATATAAGTCAATCGAGGTCAGCAGCAAGTTTTTGTATCCCTTGTCGTAGTTGTCGTTGCTTATGTCCCTCTTAGTCGATGGTAACCTCCTCTATCAACTAAATTACTAAACCATGTCTGTACTTAAACATGAGTACATACTAAACAAAACGAACATCAGAAATTAACAACAAATTGTATATATACATATGTATTTGGTCTATTAACATACGGGCAAATTGACTGTGCTATGAGTGGAATGGAGTGGCGGGGTCAACGGACCACAGACCTCGGACCAATTCGCGACGTGAGATTGAATAATAAATTGATTGCGAACATGGCCCAAGGCCGGACGCCATTACTGCGTATCGCGCGGCCGCCATTTTGAAAAACGTGCATCATCAAAATGTTTTTATCTATTATTCTATTTGACCTATTTGCTCAACTTTACTAGTGCTTCGTTGTTGTGAAGTTGACAGGTGTTCAATTTCACACTAGGAAAGCGTATGTTTACCTACTTTTAAAATAATAACTTGTCGACAATCAACAATACAATAGCTGCGACTTGAGTCACGTCTCTTATCTTTTTCTTATCTGTCTTAATGCATATTTTATAATAACTTATTGTAAATTATTTATAGATACCTACTACCAATTGAGTACCACATTAGGTTTCATTGTTATTGAGTTCGCTTATTTCAGACAATATTAATAACGGTTTTTCCATTCAAACCAAAAAAATAAGCAAGATTGATTTACTTCCTTCTTAACATTATTATTGACGCGTTTTATTTTGGACTGAACCAAATTGTCAACGTCTGTTGCGATGAAATTTATTTTTAGTATACCTACTCAATTTCAAGCAGGTGCTTATGTATACTAGGTAGATATATCATGCATAAAGTGATGGTACTGCAATTGCTGTCATTAAATGAAGTACTGCTATAAGCGTACCACGGCTTCAACTTTGTAATTAGGAAAATTACAGACCAAAGAAAGAAACGTTTTCATTTATTAAATAATTAATTGCATCATGTTATTAAGACCTTGAACGCTATAATTTTATGCTACGACAGTACACCTACCCACATTAATTTATTCCGGTACTAAACTCGAATTAACAATTATACGTTAACAATTTACAAGTTGTGAATTGTAGCAGCTGCTTTAGAGACTAATTTGCTTAATGTTTTTTAGAATATAAATGCTGGCTTTTACCCGCGTATAGATTCAGTTCAGCTCTTTCCAGATCGAGACCTCGTAGGTCCATAGATGGTAAGTAACTACCGCCTATAACACAGGCACCGCCATAAATTTATTTGTTGCTTTATAATTATAAATCGTAATTAATTCACAAAAAAATGTTTATGGAATGATCTGTGAATGTTCTTTCTGAATTCTGGTCATATTTTTAACCTTTATTTTGTATTCGTGTTTACTTTAAGTACATGTTGGTCTTATTATATTATTAAATGATAGTTTATGAATCACGTCACACAACATCGCGTGTTCACATCAGCTATAATCGTTTATTGTTTATCGTCTTGGAAAATTGCAATTTGAGTCAGCCTGGGCCTAGTTTCCGTTGTTGCGAGGCTATTGTCCTCGTTGAGAACGATACGCTTTGTGATTCAATAGTTATTTGTTATTTTGAAGAGCTATTTATATTTACTTCTTGTTTTATTATTAAACATGTATCTATCTAGACATTTTACGAGAAGGTATTATTGTAGGCTGCAAATGGCAGCGCATTTGTAAAGTTCTAAGTCGCTCAGCGCTCATATAGGGAGCGGGCTATCGAACCAAAGTCTATATAGCCGAAGGAATCAGCAAGCTAAAGAGGCAATGGGCCGGTCATATCTGTCGCAGAACTGATAACCGATGGTGTAAGACGAGTTCTAGAATGGACGACACGAATTGGAAGATGCAACGTGGGATGCCCTGCGGCCAGGTGGGACGGACGACCTAAACGGCTTTGCGGGAAACGTCTGGATGCGAAGCGCAGAGGACCGTGCGTGGTGGCGAGCCTTGGGAAGTTGGGAGAGGTCTACATCCAGCAGTTGAGACACGAGCTGATGATGAGCCATCCATACCATCAAGTAGACCGTCACCCTATCTGACGAGTTTAATATAGAAAATATTAATTATTTTCCTGTAAAAAACAATAATTATTTTCCTGTAAGGAAAAGTGCGGATGTAGATATTATTTTACATGCAATTATTTATTTATTTATAATAATTAAGCTTTATTGAAAGGCTATTGAAATACGGGTATGACCCCAATTCGTTTAAATAATACGTACCTAAGCAATAAAATAATATAGTTATGACTCGTTTTATAATTTGGCTTCAGTATCATAACAGAACCGTAATGCATTAACTAAGTAGTAAAAATTTAATTTCAATATGTTTATTGTATGTGAGTATAACATTTAATATAGGTAAGACAAAAAGGTCAAAATTTTAAAACCAACAACATTTTTATTTTTTATTTTATTAACCTTACAAAGCTCCACAACACGTATACATTTAGATAACATCTAAGTTATTTACTAGTGCACAAAAGGCCGTGAGCGTCAATCAGCACAACGATCAATTTAATGCGCCCGCGCACCAGCTGGTGACGTAACGTGGCCGCCATCTTGGAAACTATAATAGACCCGCTGTTGCCCCGTCTGACTACGGACGGAACATCTCCAGTTCAGTTCAGTCAATGACACCGTCATAAAGACTGTTATTATGTCTCACACCTTTCGGTTGCTAATTTTCTTTTTTTTTGTTAAGTTTTTACATACGAAGTATTTAAGTTATCTCTTAATTTAGGTGCTAGGCCTGCCTTTAGCGTCATAATAGTAATTTAGTTATATACTTACTGCACAGTAGTACGAGAGGCTCCTTATTATCCTCCTTATTACTTTTTACTCATGAAAGGCCATGTCTGTGGTTTGTCGAGCACAAATATTCAATGAATAATAAGGAAAAGGTCTCTTTGAGGTTTTGTCTGTAACTCGATTTCCACGAATGTTCGTTCCAGTTAATACATAACATTCGTCGAAGTTTAATTTGATAATGTGAATAGTAGATACCTATATAATATTTTCTGAGTTCGATTGAAAGCAAAATTATTTTTCGTTTTTCACTATTAAAAAGCTGCCCGCCCGCCACACGAGACAAGTTCTGCGAAAAGGGTTGTGATAAATTCCTCCGCGAACCGATTAAGATTCGACAGCAAAATTCCTTTTAAAGGCACCATGAATCTGCCCGACTACCGAGATTAGAGGGAGATGAATGTATGTAGGAGATTATCCAGATAGGGCCGCATGCCTCGCCCGCCCTACTTGGTATTTTATGGAGCTGCTACGGGAACCGGTTTCGAGTAGATCGAAACTGGTCATGTTTCTACAGGGGGCAAATAAAAGTCATAACGGCCCGAGAGGTGACCATTGACATCAACACGATAATTGTACAAGAGAATGCGTTTGTGTTCCTAGTGATAAATTCCTCGCACCGACGTTATTTTGACACACATTTGTAGCCCAAAAAGCAAAAAAACCTGCTTTTCTAAAAATATTCATTTGGTTTCTGTAACTATCCTAATTATACATGTGCCTTTGGGAATTTAGATTTATTCTCGTGTGAAATACTGAGAAAATTTTTTTTATAGTTATCTGGAATATGATACCTAGGTAACTTTTAAAAGAGATTTTTTATGACTGAGACATAACATAACTTATTTAAAACGTAAGTTACTCTTAACTAAAACTTTTTAGAATTCCCTAAGGTTATATTGTGATAACAGTTACTGAATATGCCAAAACAATAAAGTAGATAAGTGGGATTTTTTTCAAACGACGAAAACGAAAAAACAAAAACGGAGGAGGTTCTCAATTCGACGCGTATATTTTTTTATTTTTTTTTATGTATGATCACGCATAACTTTTGACACGATGATCCGATTTTGATAATTCTTTTTTTATTTGAAAGGGTGCACCCCCAAGAGGGTCCCATTTTAATTTGGAAAATAAATTCCAACCCTAAGGGTAGGAAAACAGGGGATGATTGATTGTTCACTCACCGATTGTAGCGTATAACCACGCATAACTTTTTACTATACGCTAACTCCGAGTACTCCGACTCAGTACTCTGAGTACGGAGTAGTTCGATTTTGATAATTGTTTTTTTAATGGATAGGGTATACCTCGAAGTTGGTCTAGTATAATTTTGGAAAAAAAAAATCCTACCCTAAGGGTGGGAAAATGGGGGTGGGAAAATTAAAAATTAAGCATGTAGTAAATATTAGATTATAGCCACAAAAAAATATATTTTTTAACAAAAATAAGACCGCCGAAAAAACTGAAAAGCATAAAATAATATTATTATTTTACCTAAGTAATTTTGAGTCGGCGCCAAACAAGCAAAAATTACGTAAAGAGTATTTTATGCTTTTCAGTTTTTTCGGCGGTTTTATTTTTTGTTAAAAAGTTTTTCAAAAATCCTTTCAATGCTTATCTATATCTATACTAATATTATAAAGAGGAAAGATTTCATTGTTTGTTTGTTTGTATTGAATAGGCTCCGAAACTACTGGACCGATTTGAAAATTCTTTTACCATTAGAAGCCGTCATTATCCCTAATGAACATAGGCTACTTTTTAAGCTAAATGCTTCATTCCTACGGGAAAACGGGTAATAGGACAACGGGTAGTAAGAATTATTCTTCCGTACTTATCTTTTTCACATAACTTCTAAACGGCTGAACCGATTGGGTTGAAATTTTATATATGGGTTTTTCGATGGTTTCCTGGATTATTTAAAAATACAGTTGGACACGGTAGGTGGCGCTGCTGTCGGTATGTCAACTACTAAACGGCTTGACCGATTGGGTTGAAATTTTGTATGTGTATTTCCATGGTTTCACAGACACGAATGTATTATAATTTATAAAAAGTTACGCGGACGAAGTCGCGTGCATCAGCTAGTGTGTTATAAAATAAAACTATTCTATTTTTTAAATTTCAGCTTTTTGGACCTAGTTTTGGCTGTGCGTTTATAGCTAGTTGACAGTCAGTCAGCACAAACGATTATAATACGTAAACATAATTGACGAAATCTCATTCTTCACTTCAGTTCAGTGAATGTGAATTATTGTGAATGATCCGATGTGAATATATTAGAAGCGTGTTGACGCATCCATCTCTCTCGCACGCTAGTCGTGCCGCATACTACACGGAGCCGTCTGGTAAAGGCAGTCAGTATCGATTACTACGTCGTAAGCGTTGGTCGGTGTTGTTGCTGTGCTGTGGAAAGTGAGCACAAATCTCGACACCTCGCACCTATTGTGATATTTGTGATCGTGATTTCCTTTGTGTTGCAAAATATGAGTGACAATGAAAAACCAGGGCCATCTACACTCAAGCGAAAGCGTTTTGACACTGCGCAAAAGTGCAATGAAATTGGTGACATAAAAATTAAAGTTGAACGCGAGAATGAGTCAAGTGATGAAGATATTCTTATTACTCCCATGTTTAATGCACAAAACGGAGAAATAAAGAAAGAATATGTTAGTGACATGAGAGATATTCCCTTCACCATGAAACGACAATTTTTAATAAATCCACCTCCAAAAAAGCCTATTGAATATTTTCGTTTGATAATAAATGACGAAGTTCTAACGACGCTCGTTAAAAATACTAATGTACGTGCTAAAAATACTAAAGCAGATAAGGGTAAAGGTGCTGCGAAAGATAAAGAAGGACAAGGGTCGCCTTGGTATCCAATGACGTTGAACGAAATGGAGAGATTTTTAGGACTTCTTTTGCATACGGGGACAATTGGAATGAGAAATATTGAAGATTATTGGAAAACTCATTACCTTGTTAATTTGCCATGTTTTTCTACAATTATGTCACTCGATCGCTTTTGTTCTATAACGAAGTATTTATCATTGACATTGACAAAGAAACTGGTAAAAAATCAGTTAAGTTCGATTGGTGTCCTCTTTGTGCTTAAACACTTTAATGAGAGAATGAATTATATTTACTATCCAGGGAAACAGTTAGTTTTGTATGAATCGGAAGATTTTTTGCACGGCGAAGAGACAATTTTGACAAAGTGTACTCAGTTACATGCGCTAAAAGAACCCGATGGCGGCGTAATAAAATTCCATTTCGGCACATACAACAAACAAAACTTTATTGCTTTATCTTTATTACAGGAAAAACTGAACAAGGGACACTCCGTATATATTATGGAGGGTACTTTTAGCTCTGAAGAGCTGGCTACAACGCTATTAGATAAGTACACATATTACACAAGTTTGACAAAACTGGATAACTTAATACCAGTTAAAAAAAATGATTTTCTAGAGAAATACGAACATCGATCTGTGATGCTAAAAAACGTCGGGATACATATTGGCAAATGGAAAGACGGGAGGGGCTGTGACTTCACCTACATTACCACTGAATTCGAAGAATGTTTCACACCTATCACTAAAAAGAGCGGCAAGACAATACTGAAACCTGCTGCCCTCGTGAAACACAAGGAATACGTGCGTGACGTTGACCAGAATAACGACATAAGAGCTTACGATCTTTGTATTGCTAAAGACGCTGTGTGGCAATACAAAATGTTCATTCATATACTTCAAACGTCCATGTTCAACAGTTATTTACTGTATAATAAGTATTCGGGACAGAAAATTACCTTGCATAATTTTCGTATTGCAGTTTTAGAGGAACTGTTGCCTAAAGGCCTCACAATGAAGACGTTCTATACAGTACATAAGTTGACTAAAATAAAAAAGGTTGTAGGCAGACAGAGGATAGACAGGAACGGTACTACAAGTTACACAGAGGACATCTCGCGCGGATGTTGTAAAGGATGTACAAGGTATGGGACACCATACGAATGTAGGGGCTGTGATGATTCGCCCGCGTATTGCATTGAATGTTTCTTTGCGGTACATTAAAGTTTTTTACGTTGACAGTTTGTTAAGCTATCGGAGATTTTTAAATACATTTTTATTATAAATACTAATATTGTTATGAACCAAGTATTTAGATTACAGTGATTACCTAGTTTTTAATAAAAAGATAAAAATTAAAATTCTGTCTTATTTTTTTTTTCACAATACCACCATAATTAGAATATTAGATAAAGAATTGTACTTCCTCCTATACAGATTAATGCCTGTTTAGTTTGATTTTCAAATTACTAATGTAGATATAAAAAAATTCTAAATCATGTTAATAGTTTTATATAGGTACTAGCTGGTGCCCCGCGACTTCGTCCGCGTTGAACGATGAAAAGTACCTATCCTATGTCTTTTCTGGTGTCCCATACAACGTGTATGCAAAATTTCATGGTGATCGGTTCACTAGTTTTTGCGTGAAAGTGTAACAACAAACAAACTCATATTCACATAATATTAAGTAAGGATGTATGTTACGGGTAATTCCATGGTAACTCATGTTACATTTTTACTTCCCTATTGAAACTAACAAAGCTAGCATACCATATTTATAATTATATCAACTACCCCCTTAATGAAAGGTTAACCTTATTAGTTATTATAAGGTTAAGTAAAATTATTTTTGCTTTTCAGTTTTTTCGGCGGTTTAATTTTTCGTTAAAAAGTTTTTCTATTTTATTTTCACATAAATTATACTACATTATTAGGAACTGTTTCTTAGAAGAAATCGTCCTGTATTTAAGTCCATCCTGTATTTACTTATAAGCCTAAAATTTTCCTTATTTTCATCAAATAGAAATATCTCTTCAGGGAAAGAACTTTTTTATGAAAATTCATTAAGGTTTGTTTTGTTTTATCTATGTTTAGGTAACAAAACGTAACAAATACGCAGACAGTTATAATATTACGGATATAATGAGGATTGAGGATAATATCAATGGGATAATAGAGGCTAATAATGTACGAGTAATATTTGAAATTGAATAATAAAGTAGCTTTCTTTATGTAACACGTTAAATATTAATAAGTAGTTGAAAAACAGCTTTAAAAACTTGACACATCTTATCCATTATGCCAAACTCTTTTCGAATTCTAAACGCGAGCCGTCCAAAATATGCAAATAGTTGTTTTATGCAGTGAGCCGACGGAAACGGTATTGCCGACCATTTGCAATTCCACAATGATATTGTATAAAATGGAGACGACGGCGTTTTGAATATAAATAAATAGAATAGATTGTTTAGGTCACTGTTACCTAAAGTGTGTGTCGTCGCTTAGGGGATTATTATTATTATTCGCTAGTGGCTATTTCTGTCTGCTAGAGAACCAGTATCACTTCGTCCATTGCTGAAATATTGTGATCGCCACGTAAAATAAAGCTCTCTACCTATACCTACCACGTTGAGAAACTGTAGTACTTTTTTGATAGAGGCATTCTTCACATCTTCACAAGCCATTGTGTGGCTTCCTAGGATGTGACTGCGCTTGTGCATCAACGAGCCACACTCGCACAGGATATGCATTGGTGTTTCTTCTGCCTCATGGCAGAAGCGACACTCTCCTGTACTAGTGAGACCCATTAGTTTGAGGTGCCCCGTTAGTGATTAATGACCAATCACATTAATTTCGCTTTCAGTTTTTCCAGATTATTCTGTATTCTGTGCCAAAAAATCTTCATCTAAGTAAGTGGTTTATCATAGTGTAAAATGTAAAGTGAAAGTACATTACATAAATTACTTGAGATATTTAACAGATATTTCACTATCGTAAACAAAAACGAGATCTTGGGAGAGATTAACAAGAAGCAGTTAAATTTATTTATTTATCTCTCAAGTCCATAAATCAAGACTACAAAGTAACAGTCAAAAAAATCATAGATTCGTATAAAAAAAAACTAAGAACCTCACAAAATAACAAATCAGGGTAATATTTATAAATCATAGTGATATTGATTTGATTTTTCCGACAATCGATTAAAACAACATTTCGTTGAAATATCGCTATCAAAAAAATATGATCACTTAACGCTAATGTGTAATGCATGTATCTTGACGACTTTCGTCAGGAAAAAGTATCGCATTCGAATAAAGTTTGAGAAGCACCGTTTTAGGTGATCCGTGTCGCGTTCACGGCCGCGTTCCCATCGGCCTATTGTTCTTTACGTAACGACTACGTGACGTGACCGCGCGGATTTATTATGCTCACTCAGGTGCCGCGCTAGCGTTTCACGGTGTCGATTTCCCCGACCATTGTTCGTAATCTCGCATCGCTAATGTGTACATTACACCTGTCACCTCTTACAATTTACGGGTGACATTAATTTGTGTATGGGCTGATTTATTAGAAGAGAATTGCAAAGATTTTTTTTAATCTATGCACACTTAAATACCTACCGCTTAACGTGATAATTAATTAAAAGACAATTATTAACATATTATATTTATTTCATATGGAAGCCAATTGTAATTGTATTTTAATGAAAACCATCAATGTTGAAAACACATTACGACACAATTAATGCGAATAATTGATAATTATCTATAATTAAGGGCAATTATGAAGACGCTCCGCAAATGATGGGATTAATGATGACAATTTTCCAAGTATCCATGTCATAGTTTCAATCAAACTTCAATGTCAAGCTGAAAGGAATGTAGGACAGACGCGTGCGATGAAGCGCACACGAAATGTCAGTTCAGTAGAAGGTTAGTTAGATACGAGTATTTTATTATTTTTTATTTTAACAAGTAACATGCAGATCCAAAATATTTTCTTTAACCTATGCATTTTAAAAATTTGATAAAAACAAACAATAAATGTAACTAAAGTGACAAGGCGATTTTCATTTTATACTAGCTTTTGTCAGCGTCTTCAGCTACATATCTTTACATTCTATGTTATTATGATATAAACTAACATAGGTAACTGTAAAGATTAATCAAAATTATAGTTTTTGCGTGAAAGAGAAACAGACTTTTGAATTTATAATATTAATTAAAAAGTAGGAGTTAAACTTTTTCGTAGAATTAAATATTATTAAAAACATAGTAGGTAGGACTGATATTGCACTTTTATTTAACTTTTATTTAAGTGGTTTCAGTAAAGAAATTGTATGTATTTGTCCTTAATTGAAAAAATTTATTTTTCCTGCAATTTATTATTGAATATACGAGATATTGTTTAATTCTTATTTACTTGCTGACCGTGATGGAATTCCGTGTATGTTTCCACAGCTCCATTTGCATTAATTATTTTTTTATTAGGTACCTAAATGTCTCCTCGCAACAACTTATTTGGAATTATTTGGATTGATAAATTGTTAATCAATTTTATTGATTTTCTCTTTCTGTTTTTCTAATCTCAGATTAGCTAGACCTTATTAGTCCAGGAAAATTTACTAACAAATCAATACTAGAGTCCCTCAGAGTCATCAATATCGATGGGCGAAAGAAATTTTTGTTCACTTATCTAATAAAACCTTATTATAAAAATGCCAGAAGGACTCAAAATCTAATTTGTTTGTAATTTTTCCTGGATAATAGATGCTGACATCAATTGACAATATAGACATCAATTATATGACAATTTAGTGTGTTTGTTTGTTATTGAATTAAACGCTTTAAATTTGTATATTGTTTTAATATGTACATAATTTCATTATAATCTCATTCAAATTAGATTTTAAAATATCTAAAATCATTCACCTAATGTCACTATAATATTATTGTGAAAGATTCAAGAGTATTTATTGATTACCTATCAAAATAGCCCGACGTATTTATATTCCAAGGACAAGACCTTTTCAGCTATAATAAATTAATGGGTTTCCAAAATACTCGTCGTATTCCCCTCATAAATCTTCCATAACGGTCGGTTCAATGTAGAAAGGGCATTTGGCTGTCTATTGATAAATCGAAAAAGGTATAGATAGATCCGTATATTCGTACTATCGGCCCTTATTCTACCCCTAACTCTTAAGGATCACGAAAAAGACCTTTTGAAAGATTATTTCGAACCGTTGAGTATAGATTGATGATTTCATGAATTGAACATTATTTTATCTACTTATTGGATATATTTTTTAATATTAAGGTTGTCAGGCAGGTTGACGATTTACTTGTTGGTCCTTTTGTAAGGGATGACTGCTCAAATGACTGCGATAATCAGTGTGCCCTGTTACTAATTGCGAGATCCAGAACCAACTATGCAAAGTATATTTCCAAAGTTGGCTCTACCGGAAATCGAACACGGGACAGACGGCTGACCCACGGGAACCAAGATTTTTTAGTCTATTTAAATATGGTTTCGGAAATCAGTGATGTATTAAGATGAGCTTGGTCTAAGTGAAATAAAATAATAATAAATAAAAGAACTATATAAAATCACTAGAGCGACTAATTAAAAATACTTTTACATGAAAATGAAAATTGAAAGTAGAGATGCAACCTCTAGCGCCATCTAGTAAATAAAAGTGGAACGACGAACGTCTTAGCTGAGTGCGGTCATATTGGGAATCCAAACAAAGAAATACAAATTCTGACGATTCATTATAACCGTTAGCAATTAACGATCGAACACGATAAACAAAACTCCCCCGTGGATTTGCGTGTTTCTAATTAAGCTGATGTGTTGATATTGATGTTGTTCCACGAGTGCGTGTCATTGACCTTCACGTAATGGCCGGATGCGCGCGTCGTGCGTTTATGTATTTTATCATTCATACTGTGGACGGTTTTCACACAGCCTTTTATAACAAAAGGCTTGCTTGACTCACTAAATTGCATCGTTATATACACCCTTACTCTTTATAAACTTTACTAATATTACTAATATTTACTAATATTGCTAATATTACTGATAAATATTTTTACTAATATTATAAATGTGAAAGTAACTGTCTGTCTGTCTGTTACCTTTTCACGCCTTAACTACTCAACTGATCATAATTAAATTTTGCACAGACATAGTCAGGGATACAGGAAAGGACATAGAGTACCATTTATCCAGAAAAAATACAGTTCCTGTGGGATTATCTAAAATAAAAAGACGCCTTGCAAAAGTGTAACAGCAATGCAGATGTTTTATAGACGAAGTGGCGGGCGCCAGGTAGTTACAATATATTGCGTTCAAATCAGGTGGGTTGGAACAAAGATTGGGGTGACAGGGTCGCTGCATTCCAACACGAATACATACACGGCCACCCCTTAACAAACCCTCCCCTAAACGGGGGGATCTTTCACGTTCAGCCGGGAAATGTGTTGCGTGCCTCCGCCGGTTTCGTCGGCATGCAAATTTAATATTGTTATTTTTATTTAGACTTTACAAGGGCAGTGGGGGAAGTAGTGTAATAAAGGGCATAATGTGAACAAATGAGAGTCGTTTCCCAAACACGTACAGAACTCGCGTTTATATTGAGATTTATTTGTTTATACTTGCTTTTTTTATTTTTAGTCAATTTTATATTGTCATCTATATAAAATTCTTCTCTTATAGAAGTTTCTCTGAATCTCAGGTATAAAATCTACAAAGATAGTGAGTTCAGTTATTAGTACAACTTATATTTATTATGTCAAAAAATGGGTTTTGGGTTAACCAAAAAGGTACGCTTATTAAAATGCTTATCACACTGTAGAATGAATTTTCACATTAGTTCGATTTTATACTTATCAGTTTGACAATGGTCTTAACGTAAAAGCTGTGTCAACAGACCAAATAAATATTATAATTACATACATACAGACTTTACCTTTCACAAATAATGCGATGTTAATTACAGTACCTGTAAAGAAAAAATATGTGGTATTAAAAAAAAGAAATTTTGTACATTTATGCATTAGGTAGACGGTCTGTAGACTGCAGTGTTCATGCATTTAATGGTAAATATGTAAAGTTATGCAAACTGCATGACGAGGCAAGCGCGTACGCAAAATGTTGCGTTCCGTTGCCAGAATGTAGATTACTTCGTTACGAAATATATATTCAAGCCCACCATACGTTTTCTAAACACAACTGTGGTAAAGAGATAAAAGTTTTTTTTCGTCGGTTTAATTTGGATTAATGTTGTACAAAATTCTTTCGCTCTATGCTAATAAATTACATAGACATTAAAGCAATTAATTACCTACTCATCAACAACACACCCACAGGTATACACGCCATCTAATTAAAAAAAAACTGTAGAAGGTGACACAGTGAAAGCAATTAAAATCAAATTGCATCGTAAACAAAGACGAAACACAACGGAAGCTTATCAAATATCCGAATTCCGGTCAACACAAATGCGAGGTATATAAACATAGTTATAGCTATTCAGCTAACAAAGGCAAGTTGGTGTTGTGACTCTTGACATAATGGTTGCTTTGAATTTAAATGTTCTAAATAAATCACGAAATTTTGATGAATAGATGAAAAATGGAGAAACACTAGATAAAGAAACATTTGTTCGAATAAAGATTAAGAGACGACAGATTAAGAGACCAAACATGAACAAGGGAAGTAAGATACTCGTAATAAAGTAATAGATTATGCAAGTGAAGAAGTTTTGTTTCGTGCATCCTATGAAACTAGAGCATTCCCAATAAATATTGAAATATTGAATATTGATACAATTAAGTAAGTTCTTGGAACTGAATTAATCTGAAACCGCATTGCTAACATGTAATTGGATCGTTGAACGTGACTCAACGCGAATGGGTGTTGTTAACAAAAGCATGGAACGCAAAACGTTCTCAATTATGTAAAACGGTATTGTTTACCGTGGTGGCTGCCACATAGTACCGACCGAACTTGTTACCAACCTTGGAACTCAACTAGTTTCACATTCAAAAGTTGCTCTCACGCCGGCGAGAAGGTTTCAACAAAAGTGTACAAACTTTGAGCGATGAACAACATTGCGAACAAAGTTCAAGCGATCGCAGCGATATTTGCTTCGAATCCACGCTTGTTTGCAACTTTCAAGCCTTTGCCAACTTTGTCTACATTTTGAGCATTATAATTTTAACACTCTTCTTAAATGACTTCTTCTTTACAAAATATTCCAACAAGAATCAAGTAATATTTGCTTGTCGATACGAGTATATTAACTTCATATCAGCCAGATTATGTGGTTAAGTGGTCTTAAAAATACTAAGAAGGATAATAGTAACATTGGTTGAAAAAATTAAAAGAATGAGAAGAAATAAACAAATAAACCTAAAAATGTTTGTACTAATGCTAGAGACTAAAATAAAATTAATTTAATACGTAGGTACTACGAAACAAATTAAGGTGTATGTATATCTCAGATGTAATCCACATAGATTAAGGAGGAGAATATAAATATTATGGATTAAATTTATTAAACTTAAACTTTATGATGAATTATGAAGTATGAATTTCAATTAATACTCGAAGCAATAAAACATAGGAATGTAAACGAAGCCATAAAAATGTGTAGATACTCGTAGATAGGTAAAGTTCCTTAAGGCGTAACTAGTTGACAGCCCGAACTCATCGGTGCCTGTAGCTAAAATTCATTCTGTTTCACACAGAAATTGGGCGAAAGAGAAAGACCGATGATGAGCAGTTAGAACATAGCGCGCACACATACACAAATGGACCGTATTGTGACGTTGTTAGGCAACGCACACTGCGAGATCTCGTCGAACGCGGACGTTTGCCGCGAGTGTTTTATCACTAATTTATTGTAGTACTAGTCTAGCAGCACGCCCCGGCTTCGCACGGGTATTTAACAAATAAATGACGCTTACATCGCATATTATAGTCTGGGGTGAGCGGCGACCACGCCACGCGACTTTTTTCTAATACTTAGATTTTTAAACTCGTGATATCGTTCGAATGGAATGTCCGAATTGAATATTTCGTGGCATAACTATAATAAAGACATTTAATTTAAACTCATACTTGTAATGTTCCTTTCAGTAGTGTATATAGTGATATTAGTATGTCTTTAGTTGGTAAGCCTTTTTAAATAAATAAATAAATACTTATGCTGTTGCGACACTTTGTATAGATATTGATGTGTTCTGCAAAGTTTTCGCAGCGCACGCGATGTAAGGAATATTTTAAGTAATTTTTTTTACACCTTGGGTTACATTATTGGAGTTTTAGTAAGGATCTCTAATTTTTTGAAAATTTATATAACATAGGCTATGTTCATCGCTGATAATGTAGCTTCCTAACAGTGAAAGAACTTTTCAAATCGGTTCAGTAGTTTCAAAGCGTATTCAACGCAAACAAACAAAGATTTAAATCTTTACAAAGAAACAAACAAATTAGTATAGAAATAAGGTTAATTTTCCTGATTTTCCTGATTAGGAAGTAAATAAAAGAAAAATACTTTTCATATTTATTTATTTTATAAACATTGGTATAACATAAAAATGAATGTTATATAAAATACAAACACAAAAAGTCTAAATTAGCACATATGGAGTTATTATTTTATTACTAGGTACTTCACAGAGATAATAAATATTCGTTGCGCTATTGATTTAACGTGACTGAGTAACAAATACCGATGAGTAAGATACAATACATGATTGAATACAAATATGAACATCATCATCATCACACACTTTCGTTCGCATTTTATAATTATTATGATATGTATGCGTGGTATTGGTGCTAATTCTCTTGTCATAAAAACTAAACTATAAATTAAATTGACAGTACTAAAATTGTAATATTTGTCAGACACGGAGTGAAATAGGCAGAAATACATTTTTATAAATAACCCAGTCACTGAAGACATCTTAGGTCGCAATAAATTGCACTGTCTTGATTTTTTGGGATGTTGTTAGGATAGATACCAGTAGTGTAAAACTAAGTTTGCAGTTTCGAGAGACCTGTGTGCTAACTGCACGGTGCTCGAAAAAGCTCGAAATTTTCAGACTTTTTTCAGTTTTTCTCTTATAACTTCTGAAAAGTGCATTTTATGGAAAAATCATCCGAGACACTCTTAAAGAAAATAAATTTTGCTACAATTCGAGTGTAACCGCAGCTCTGTATGTCAAACAGATCTCGAGATACACTACTTCAAAAATGGGTCATTTTTCCCAAAAAGTTAGAAATTTTTGAAACAAAATATCATTTTACATGGAAAGTTATGAGAAATGAAGTTGTAGAGCATTTACTTAGTTTCAATTTGAGCACAAGTACAACTCTGTAGGGCCAATAAGTTCACTTGTTATCAAGTAAATAAGTAATAGAAAGGAAATCGGATTTTTCAAAATATGTAGCCTGACGAATTATAGGACCTTTGTAAAAGATAAGAAAAACATGAATCAGTGAAAAATAGGAATACAATCAATAGTAATAAAAATAATAATAATTGGTATTAATATTATTATATTAATTGTTATTATTATTATGTTTTTGAAGCCGTCTCCCTCTCATTATGGCTTTTGGAGGGGGAGACAAGTTAAATTGAGTATAATAAAATAACAATAATGTGCAAATAATATTAATGTGTAGGTTCTTATCAATATTGAAGTCACAGAGGTGAAGTGGTGGAGGAACCTCACCTAATACCAACGCCAAAGGGTTTTAGTCGGTTAATGTCCGACATAACCCACAGGCCACCCCGGGTCTGTGGGTATGTGGGTGGGCCTGTGGGATGAGATTTCCCCTTGTCAAAAAATAATGCAAACTTGGTTTTACACTACTGGTATCTATCTTAACAACATCCCAAAAAATCAAAACAGTGCAATTTTTTGCGACCTAACGCGATTTTTTTGTCTTGGGTGACTGGGTTAATAGTCACATACGACAGTTTGTGATACTATGAGGTCTCACAGTGCTGACAAACGCAAAGGGACGGCCGAATCAATTCATAAACAGCACTTGAGTGATGAACGACACTATGTGTCCGTCAAAATCGACGCACAGGTAAAGTAGCCGCCGAGGCCCAAGCTATATTAGCGAACGCATTGTGTCCCGGCTTATGTCAAAAGCAAGGTTATAATCGTTGGAGTTTGAATGGCCGTCGGTTATTTCAGGTTATATTCAATTTGAAAATTATATTTGTATCAACTATGTACTTTCAACCAATGGATTACAGTAGCGAAGAGGAGTTTGATAATTATATCAGTGTAGGATTTCGAACAATAAGTAAAAAATAATAATAGGTGGTTTTCAAAAATCCTTTCGATTACTACAGTGCGGGTGAATTTAGGAGGCGGAATAGATTTTCAAAAGATAATATTGTTCTATTCGTGCTCCTGCCACTGATTAGTTAAAATCTCGACAAACTAACCAAAAGAGGCCTTCCAATACCTCCTGTTTATCAGTTACTAGTGGCCCTAAGATTTTATGCTTTTGGGAGTTTCCAGGTTATTGTACCTCTCTAATTAGGAAAAATTAGACTAATTATGAATATAATTTATTATTTATTGTAGATAATAACGAAATGCATTGACTTAAAAAAAAATGTTTCAATAAAGTATAAGCTTTATTGAAGTAAATGATTTACAGATGATTACTGGAGACCTTATAAAAATCAGTCAACCTACAGTCTCGTAATATTAATATTTGGTCAATAAAATAACAATAAAAATCACATACCCATGCCGAAATAAAAATAAAACAAGCAACGCCAAACGAAAAATATTATACAGGCATATACAGGTTATAATATTAGTTAACATCTGTAATATCAATTGTCAAATACTAGAGTGAAGTATGCCACAACAAATTAACCAATCACAGGGCCGTTATTCAATACATAGTAAAGAACTTCTTGAATGGGATGGCTTGATATGAGTAACGCATAGCGTTCTTTGTATAGTATTGCTACTTAGACAAGTATCATTTGTGAATACGGGTGTTATACATACAAAAAAGTGTCAAAGGTAAAAATTATTCTCATAAAATTCTAAAACCGTCAAGCTAATCAAAATAATGTAGAGAACATATTTTGTTTAAAAATTTAATGTGGATAATTTTTGTTTTTGATACTTTTTGTGCTTATTAAAGTTTTCGCAAAATACTTAAAAAATCGTTAACGGGTTGAACCGTTAACCCAAACAAGTTTGAAAACTTTATTAATTTGTTTGCTTCCTCCATACATTGCTTACATAGAATGTCTGTATATATACTTACAAATTTGCGATGTTACAAACAGAAGCGTCAGTTTCATCCCAGTTAGTTTGAGCCTGAATATTATAGTAGCTAAATCCTTTACAAGGGGCATGTGCTGAGGGAATAATATTTTTGAAGGAGGAAACACAAGGTTGATTATGTACGTCTGTTTGAACCACCATTTGTAGAAATGATTCTTGAGGTGATCTAAAACAAAAATATATTAGTTAAAAATATACAATTAATAAAATAAACACTACATAGACACTGGGATTTAGTTACGAATTTGAGTAGCAGTAGCAGAACATGAGGAAGAAGATGCTTTGTATGTTTCTGCTTGAACCACAGTTGCTTTATATGCCTCAGGATGGTTTACATGAGGTGATCTAAAACAGGAATAATATAAATAAAAATTAGTTTTAGATTTCTAGAAAAATAGAACCTGATTTAAAATTATTTTACAAATAGCTACCCGGGGTGCATTTTTTACGTAAAAACCTTCCCTGATTATGCCTCTATCCATGAGTGAAAACAGAATTAAAATCGGTCCAGCCGTTTTCGAGTTTTGCGCTTAGCAACACATTTTGCGAGAAGCAGTTAGGTAACTATAAGCGTTTTTTTTTTCTCCATTACGACGATCCTTTTGCGGTTCTGTTTCATAAAATAAAGCATATAGCTATAAAAGCAGCACATACCTATTTATTTACTTATACTGTAAGAATTTTATTATTTATGGACCATAAATTTAAAAAAAATACTAGGACAAAATTATCTTTACAGGGATAAGAAATATTCGTTGCTCTAAGATATAATTATTATACTCTAACTATTCAAATCCATCCAGCCATTTCCGCCTGATTGAGTAATATAAGTATATTATGATAATATTATACTCATCATTATTATATTATGATAATCATTATTAATTAGTATGATTTGCATAGCGTTGCCATCTCTAAAATAAAGATCATAAAATTCAGTCCAGCCGTCTCGAGTTATAAATAACTAGCTGGTGCCCGCGACTTCGTCCGCGTTCTGGATGAAAGGTACCCTATGTCCTTTCTGGTGTCCCAGACAACGTGTATTATGTATGGCCGACCAGAAAAGTGCTTTATCAGTTTCGATAACAAATTCCATTCATTTCAAAATTCGCTAAGGCTTAGGCCGGTTTCAGTGTTCTCCTGACGGTCAGTACTGACGATACGTACTACCGACCGTGCGACTGACGCGGTTGTCACTTGTATGAAAATTCACAAGTCGTTACAAAGCTCGCCTGACCGTACGCACGCGTATTGCTACCGCGGTCGGTCAGGAGAGCACTGAAACCGGCCTTAGATTTGAAATATAGGTATTGATTGATTGACATAATTGTCACTTTGAATTTTCAAAAGAAAACTGACCTTATTATTCTACAACATACAAATAATGTTACAAATAAAGTACTTTATTTGTCAAGTTTACCTATATAATATAACCAAAATTATGTATATATTATAACAAAAATTAGATTAAATATGTAATAAAACTTACCCATTATTTTTATATTTTGTAATTTGGTGCAATGTTTTGGTGTCCAAAGAGAGTCAATGTGATATGAAAATATGAAGTCACTTGTACAACAGCCTTGCCTAACTAAATAATAAAATAATGTCTTTACGTACAAACTATGCCACGTTATAAATAACTAGATAAATATAATATTTACGATGTATTTAGTAGACTATAGACTCTAGTCTAGCTCAGTCTAGCTGACAGATGACAGAGTGTTGCCATTGCCAACCTTATACGAAGTAATATTCGGGGCCCTAATAAATCCGTATAAATTCCGTATGACTGTGTATTGTATTGTAAAAAAATATCAATTGCAAAAAAAACAACCGTTTTCATAGGATTCATTTATTAAAAACTAACTGGTGCCCGCGACTTCGTCCGCGTTGCAAGGAAATGCAGGAAATATGTGAGTGGTAACGCCAGACATAGTTATCCCTGTGACGACGGTGGCGTCGCCGCGCGACAGTGGCGCCCAATCCGTACAATATCTTTTTTTATCCACACAATATCTTTTTATGTCTTATTCTGATGTATAAGCTATATTGTTGTGAATTTCATTGAAATCCATTCAGTAGTTTTTGTGTGAGAGTAACAAACATCCATACATTCATACAAACTTGCGCATTTATAAACTACGGAATAAATTGATAATGTATGATTTTAAATAATAATTATAATAAATGAATAATTGATAAATTAACATCGAAATCAAAACAATGGTGCAATAGATACTTGTTAGGCAGTGTTGTCCATCAGCTGGATTATTTAGTTTCGTATTTATTTATGTACAATACTACTTATTGTATTTTTTTATATTGTATCCTTATAAAATTATTATTATTTTATATTTCTGAACATATAATTCCGCATAAATATTTGTATGTTTAAGTTACCCGTATGTGAAGTTGAAAATTGGTACATATACGGATAAATCCGTATAAATGGCAACACTGTGACTCGCTCCCCGGCCCATTCAAGGAGGATAGAGGTAACTCTTATCCTCCTTGATACCATTTATTGTGTGGGCGTGCCTTCCCTCCGCTACCCGCGGGGGAAGAAAAGTCGAGTGAGATGCACATCGATTCATACCAAAAATGAGGACAGAAAAAATCACAAATAGACTCTTGGGCTAACGGTTTTTATGAAAAAACTACTGCATATATCTATTTTGTGTAAAGTTATTTCGACTCTTGAATAACTAATCAATGTTTATGGGCAAAGTATTTTGGAGTTTTTGTAAACTAGAGTGACCTATTCAACCTCAAAGTTGCATTAAAACTTGTGTTAAAATATGGATTTTTCAATGATCATATCTTTTAAATTAATACTTTTTTTTAAGGATTGTATGCCTAGAAACTTAGTTAACGACAAGATAAATCGGTATCATGCTTACTTTTGTAAATTAAACATAAAACAGCGGTGTAATTTACATTAAACGTTTGTATGGAGGAAAAGTGACTTGTAAAACCTTAAGTTGTCTTAGCCTTGATCTAATCTAAAGTACTAGTCAATAAACCTATTAAGCCACTTTTGGCAAATATTATGAACATACAAGCGCACGAACATGTTTCAAATTTATTCAAACATTCAAACCGACTACTCGCTTACTGGTTACAATATGAGATGCGAAAATTCAAGTCTTTATTATGTAAATACATTGGCCTCGGAGCTACACAATTTAATATATTTTGAATTATTCAGAGAATAATCAACGGCTGCGTCGTTCACACAAATTTAATGCTTAGAATACAAGGAAAAAATATCTTTACGAGCTAAGGTGGCTTAGATAATTTTAAAGTAAACAAGCTGAACGGTGTCACGTCTCGTTGCTTGTCATGTGAAAATATCTGTGTGTAGGCATTGTCTATGTCTAGTGTGTTATGTAAACGAGTTCACGTGTTAACGCCAGGGTCGGGTCGGATGCGGCGAGAGAGCGCTGCGTCATTCCCACTGATTTATTTGACACGTACGTAGTTACGTACAATTTCCGTTTCCAGCTCCCCTGTCTGCCACCCTGGCCCCGGGCACCCTGCCATCACGTGACGTCACAAGGCTGTCACACACAGCCATAGCACAAAATGAAACGACGTTTTATCTCGCTTTATCACTGACATTATTATTCAAAGGACCGCAGAAAAGAGATTCTGGGATGATCAATTTTCTGAACAAAACGTCCAGACGTACAAAACAAAGACAAATTGTACATATAATGGTGAAAGTAAATATTTTGCTTTTACCTTTGTTATGCTTTGTCATAAGAAATGGACAAAGAGATTCCAATGGATTTGACTGTTGGCATGTCAATGAATTATGTTAAAAAGCATTAAAATGTTACTTATTAAATGTTAGTATTCCAAAGAAGCTAAGCACGCTTAAAATGGCAGTTGATTTCGTTGATACTGTCTCGTTTTCTTCAGCTAGTGATGCAAAGGAAAATACAGGGAAAGCGGAGCAGAGGCAGAAGAAAGACATCCAGTCTGCGGAATTTAAGAGAGTGGTTCAGATTAAACTACTATGAAGCTGGGAACATTTATTTTTTAACGTAAGCATCCGCTAAGAAAGGGTTTTTGAAATTTTCTATATGCAAAACACATACTGTAAAAATCAAAAGTAGCAATAAAGCAACTAATTAGGAATTTAGATCGGCATATGGAGTTCTCTAGAGACCAACTCTATCCTACATCTACACCAAAGCTTCTACCAAATATAAGATGTAGTCTGACTATTATTGTCTATCTCATTAGGCTTAGACTAAGAGCAATCTCAATTCCAATTTGTACCTTAACTCACCTAGCTTATCGTAAAGGGATTTTCCCAAATAATGAAGACTTATTAAGGAATTATTTAATAGCCATGCAAGCTATATCACAATATTTTACGAAATCGTTACAAAGATTTAATTAAAACATGCAAGTTAAAAATAATTAATAAAAATCTTTAAATAATTTAGTTTACTAACTAATAATAGATTTGCATGTATAATATTTCTATAATCAAGCGTAGATAAAATATTTAGCTTCAATAAAATGTATTAATTGTGAAATAGAATTGTTCACGATTACGCATCTCTGTTCTTTGTTGTTCTAAACTTTAGTTAGAGGGAAATCTAAAGGGAATTCGTTTCGAAATTCCCTTTAGACTTTGGAAAGAGAATTTCGAAACGAGATTAAAGAAAAACAAAGCTATCCAAAAACGCGGTAGTGTTTCCTGTATAAGGAAGGAAGGATAGGTATAATAAATTCATATGGCGCTGAGTTGACTATCTTGAAGATGAAGGCGCTCTCTCACAAAATAAAATTTTCATTTCCTTGCTTCACTTTTCAGAGACAAAAAGCGTCTCGGACAAAATAGATTTTACTTTATAACAATGGGCAATAAAGAAAATAACGGAATCCATTTTAACTTCTCTAAATGAGATTATTATTTATTAAAACAAACATTCACCACAAAAAACCTAATGGGGCGATTTTAAAACTTCTTTCACCTATAGAAAACTAAATTATCAGCGAGTAAAATATTTTATAAAATTTACGCGGATGAAGTCGCGTGCAACAGCCAGTTAATAATTAACGAAGTAAAATAGGCAATTTTAATTATCAATATTCAATCAATAATCAAGTCACATAAACAGTCATATATATTCTAACGTATGTAATTAAAATCGTTTTATATTAAATTTAATGGTCTGTAGAAGTAAAAACTTCATCAATCAACACAAAGTTTACCGATACATAGCGATCGATATTACGAGTATATGCAGTTAGTCAGAAGTTCATAAAGTATGTATGTTATACCATAAAGTAAGCAGTTCAACGGCTGAGGCTTGGCGTCGTGCCAGTACTTGCATATAACTTTATACGCAGAATGTCTGTTTATAGAGTTGTCATCGTATACAAACTTAAGTATAGAGCACAGATGAGACATTTCTTCATAAAACTACACCGCTTCACCCGCGCTCAATTTATTTAGGGTGTAAAGAATACATAAATTAACCAAATTTTGGTTAGCTGTTAACCAAACGGTCGCGGGTTCGAATCCCGCTAGGGGCAAATGTTTATGTGTTAACATTTACATTTGTATCTGAGTCGTGGATGTTTGTATTTATAATACATATGTATGTATAAATTTATAAAAAAAAGCAAGCTATGTAGTATATCCACTGTCTGGTATCCATAATACAAGCTGTGGAACTAGATGGTGCTGTGTAGAATATGTGAAGATATTTATTTATTTATTTATAAATAATCTACGTATATATATATATGGGATAATATAACTTACAAAGAGAGCAATGAAAAAAATGTCAGAATTATTGATTTCTTAATAATAGTTCAACGCAAACTAATGACACGTATTGCACGGAGAAGAACTTTCACTAATTAATAAAATGAATTATTAATTTCAATATTAGAATACAATATTTTTTTTTTAATGTGTGACCCATAGCCAGGCTGCTAAATTACTAATTAATGACGCAACATAGAGAGCCACAGGTTTATTGTTCTCGTAAAAGATCAAAAGAAATGCCAGATTGCTATTAAAAAGCATTAAATTAAATGAAAACTGTAATAATTATATTCAATTATGATAGTTAGTGAAAAATAGTTTAATATAGTGAAAAAAAGTATTTTTTTTTAAAACAAGTTGTTTAATATTTAAGATGTGTTTTAAAGTTAAAATTAGCCTGCGACCGGTTAAAAAAATACCGAGGCCGTATATGTTGGACGAGATTGATTACATAAGAATCGATACCAATTAATTGCGGATACATTCAAAGGGACTTTACTCAATCTATATATTTTTCAAGAAATGAGAGAAAACTCTTAATTTAGCACACTCGTAAATTTTGAAGCACGATTAATTGAATCCATTCGTCGTTAAAATTCCGTCTTTCAACAGTTTCAACAGATCCGAGTCCACAGAGAATACGGTACAGCGATCGTACGTACAGCTATAAAGGCGGAGAACACCTGAATGCAGTGAATTCTATCCCATTATGCCTGAAGCCGGATCGTCCCCCAGGGGGGCTTTTGTACGTTACGTACGTACCACTTTGTACGATATTGCAGGTAACTCTGTTGCGTGAAACCTTTCATGAAATGTATTTAGCAGGATGTTGCTGGTCGTTTTAGATTGGGTTTCCTACAACGTATATATATCTATATGAACCAGTAAACGCTCTAGATAAAGATATAGACACCATTTGGTTGTTTTAAACCTAATTACAATTAACAAAACCAAATTGAGATAAAATATGGTAGTAAAAGAAAGTCTATCTATATGATATTATGGTCTAATATTATATGGTCACATTAGTTATACCTACCTATAAGAATTCAATCCATTCTTACATGTCACAGGACCAATAACAATACTTCTTGCACTCATTAACATAACACACCGTGGCCAAAACAGTCTTTCAATATCCTGGATATTTCATTTAATTTTGATTAATAACTAAAACTTTACTCAAACTGTATTCATATAGAAAAATTAGTTATAAATGACCCTAAGGGAGTGAGTCTAGCAGCGCCATCTCCTGGCACACCAAGGAACTTATATAAATAACCTTAGGACAGCTCCTTTTTTCACTCCGCCTTTTTCATACAGTAATGTTTATGGTACTGAACTTTTGTTACAGAAGGTTTGAGTTTACCTGTAGGTGGTGGTGGAGGTGGAGGTGGCGGTGGTGGGTCCGAAGTTGGTACTGGGCCGTTCTTCACGGCTGATGCTTTCTTCCGGCTGCTTGTCGCAGCTGGACTCTTAGTACTCTCTCGCTCGACCCGCTGTAACAATTTAACCAATTTAAAATTAACCTATACTGATATATCTATTTATTTAGTAAGGTACAACTTATTATTTATAATAGTGTATTTTTAGATATGAGTATTATTTACTATTATAAATATTATTTACTACTAAGAATATACAAGCCCCAATCAATTCTAGATATACATTTCAACTCGGTAAACTTTATAAAATGAGCTTATAACAAACAAATTGTATTATAATACCGGCGAGTAATTTAGACCAATCGAAACCTCATTAAAAAGTAATTTAGAACTCTTTTTGATACGCACTCGGAAAATAATAAAAAAATTACGGCAGCGAAACCGAAAAAAAAGTTAGACAACAGTTACGTTTGTTGAGAAGTAAATTGAAACGGAGACGTTTAAAGGATCGTAAGCGCTTTGCAGTAATGACATTCCCAGAACACTCTTAAAAATAGAACCATCCAAACGTGTAGAAGCAATCCACTTATTTCGGTTGGCTATACGGGTGATCCAGAGTCATGACTCATGCCTTTTCATTCTGGTTTAATGCTGACTCACGCCGGACTCGGCAAGAACATGGCGCGTATCGTAACGTCGAGTCAGCGGCGCACCTCGGTAGTGCTTCGACAGCGCTTATTGTGGTGACTTGGCAGAATGAACGGTGCCACTCACTGTAATGCACTGATTGATATTCGATAATGATAAGCTGAGACGCAATTAATAGCTAACAGCTTTTTTTTTCAAGGACTATCCATTGCAATGAGATAACATTTATTATACGACTATTTCGAAGAAGCTGAATACGATAGCATATAAAATTTATAAAAAGCCCGTGAATCCGATTCAACATCTTTTCTATTCTGAATTCCAAACTCGGTGCTATTCCTGGCGCATTTCGGAACACTAACTTGGGACATCACTGAAATTAAGACGAACTTATCAAAGTTGCCCCTGGACTAGATTTCGTTCTCAGTCAACAAAATCCATACTAATATTAATTAATATTATAAATGTGAAAGTAACTGTCTATGTTTTAAGGTTTTAATAAAATTTTGCATACACATTGTCAGGGATACGGAAAAGGTACATAGGGTACCTTTCATCTAGAAAAATGTACCGTTTTCGAGGGATTATTAAAAAAATATATATATCGCATATGATTCGCATTTTATAATATAAAGTGTGTTATATAAAGTTTATTATATAAATGGACTATTAAAACTTTATGTATCATAGGAATACTATATAAAATTTAACATATACTTTATCCAATTTTTGTTTAAATTATCTTATGATTTTGTAGCCAAAATCACAGAAAACCGCTTTAACCATTCAACAGACAATGGTTCAACGTGTTTCTACGGCTGATTCCTACAATATATACAGTACAGTTTCTAACCCTAATTAAGTTTCATAGCAAAAAATCAGCTCAGCTGACCATGTGTTTTCATAATAAAAATTTACGACAAAAACGTGCTGGGAGGGGAAACTGTTTAGGGTGGGTGTGTGAAGTCGACACACGAAAGGAACTTGTGAAAAATGGGACAGGAGCTAGTGTGGTTAGGGGGTGGTGTACTCCCAGAGTGGGAGGTGGGTGGTATCAGCCAGTGGTGTAGGGGTGTCTGCCGAGCGTCGTCGGTCACGACTGAATTGTTTATGTGCACACCCGAACACTGCGCTTCACCAGTGCGCTGCGTCATCGGAAAATTGACAAACAGCCTTCTATGTGAACCGACAGTGTATTCAAGAGGAACTATTCGCTTTTAAAGGCTTTTATACTTACTATGTATCTATAGGCAACGATATATTATCACCATGATTGCCTAACATAACAAGGTTTACTTACTACTGATAAATTCTTTGTTCGATGCTACATTTCTACAAAATCCCAAGCGTTGTGTTGTAACAATCAGAGTAGAATTAAATATTATTTAATAACGCGATTAGTAGGTATAATAAGTACTCAATAAATTATTTGATTAGAAGTTTTTCTTTGTAGTCAAAAGCCGCGTCTAGGCCTTTAAAGCCTGTCTACGTTGTATTTATGATTAAATTGGTTTAATAGAAATACTCGTATTATTAGAATTTCTATTTTGTACCACAAGTTTAGAACGTTTTTGCCACATGCATCAATAATCTAAATATAATTTAAATAAAATATTACTAAATAATCATTTTTCACAATGAAATTATCAGAGGTTTATTAATTTTGGTGTATATATATTAAAAAAAAAAAAAAAAACAATATGAATCAAATGTTTTTATTTTAAAAACGGACTCTTCTATTTTATAAAACGGTTCAAAAACTGGAATATTACACGAATAAATTTGTGAAAATGAAACAAACTAAACAACATTTTGCTTGTTTGAAACTTCTGTATACGTATAGAAAGTTTAAAACGTTAATTAAAACTTTGTGTTCGTACAGAAACTCGGGGAAAAGTAATGACTCATTTAGTTTACTATATTGACTTTGATTCGGTAGACGCTTCGAGCAATTACTGGTTATGTCATTCTACACTGAATACAATTTTTAACACAGTTCCGAACGTTTGAGTTCCTTTCTAATCATATACACAAAGATATATTGCGGGATAGATAGTATGACGTTTAAACGTTTCGGTTTGTTTTTATTTTTTATCAATATACGCATGATAGACTTAGAAATCGTTACTTCACAGAAAAAATAGTTTCATACAAATTTTCTCATAATTTATATTATGAGAAAATTTTTATATCACAAAAAAGTCATTCAACAGCAATCTCTACTTTATGAATATAGAAACTAGAAATGTTGAGCTGGCAATGCAATGTCAATAGGTTATTTTCATCCTCGGGAAACTTTATAAATGGGAGCCTTTTCAGACTTTTCACAGTGAATTTGCTTGTCTCTTTATATTAGATGTAGCCAGCCAGAAACAATCAAAT
This sequence comes from Synanthedon formicaeformis, assembly GCA_945859745.1. Lineage (NCBI taxonomy): Eukaryota > Metazoa > Arthropoda > Insecta > Lepidoptera > Sesiidae > Synanthedon > Synanthedon formicaeformis. Next base: position 3,715,195 of record OX243963.1, read on the forward strand.
GGAGTTTCAGTCTGATTGCCAAAACACTATAAATTTCTTCGATATGCCTGATTTTTGATCAGACGTCGAATTAAACCTAAATAAAATATATAACAAAAAATGATGTGCCTACTAAAATCCTAAGCAAAGTGAAAGTGAAGTCAGTTGCGGGGAAAGTGTGCTCGCGCGGCAATCATGACTGACCTACGCAATGCGATTCGCTATGTGGGCCACGGTTGTTCTTGCACAAGAAATGCACGACATGCATGCCGGTACAAAGTTCTAACAAGTAACCGGGCTAGTAATTACTCGTACGTTCGCAGCATACTTAATGCACCATCATTACCAATTGGCGCTAATTTCAATGAAGAAAATACGTGATGAATTCTTTTTTCATTGATCAAAAAGGTAAACAAACAATTCATGATATAGAACTAAACAAACAATATGAACAAATTCTAAATGAGAATCACTGAGTCAACTCTCTTTGATAATACCTAATGTACAAATCCCATCTTTAAAACAGTCCAGTGACCATGGGCGACGCTATATTTGTTTACGTTTTTGATCAATAGAAAAAGAATAGATCATAGTTCACGTCATCCGCCTTAGTTTCTTCATTTTAGTAATCGTAGTTGTTAGTTTGATCACTTTTTTTTTTAATGTAAAGGTTGTCAGATCAGAAAGGCTGACAGTCCACTTGATGGTAGATGGCTACCGTCGCCTATAACATAAAAACACCACAAGTGCTGAAAGTGCGCTGCTGATAGTACGGGATAGGGAAATGGGCTCTCGCATCCCTTACTCACTCACCGAAACACAAAAGCCACCATGCTGTTATTTCAGATTGGTCCTGTAAGGAGTTTTATAAGTTTTGACATGAAAGCCAAATTTAACCGCAAAAAGGGGTGTTATAAATATTAGGTGCGTGCTGTGTATTTATTTATGTATGTATCAAGTGTCTCTCTGCGGAATCGTGTAAGTTAGAAAATCGTGTGGTTTCAGATTATTATTATTTTTAAATTTCCTATAACATGTCCAACATTGTAAACATAATGGAAAATGTAGTAAGCATTTCCACTAAATAATACCTACAGCAATATGTTAGGGTAGTTTGAAATGCTTCGTAATTATATTTCGCTATGGAAGTAATTCAGTTTCTTCCCTTGTGCGAGTGACAGGCGAAACAGGTCGACGGGAACAAGCGTCTTCTATAACCTAATAAAACAAATTAAATAAACAGAGAAAGAAAATTGAATTCTAATATTAAAATATAGATAGTGGGAAGCTTTTCATGAATAATTATTAATACAATTAATTTTGACTGTAATTAATAAACATTAAAAAAAAACAGCTGCATGCAAATTTCACCTGCAACCTGCATGCAAATTTCACGATGATCGGTTAAGTAGGTAATTAAGGCGTGAAAAGCTAACAGTTACTTTGACATTTATAATATTATGTATGAATGATGAATTTATGTAACAATCTATGAATATTACATAATCACTACATATTATAAAACAAAGTACTCCGCCGCGTCTGTCTGTCTGTTCGCGATAAGCTCAAAAACTACTGCACCGATTTTCATGCTGTTTTCACCAATGGATAGAGTGGTTATCGAGGAAGGTTTTTAGTATATAATTTACAAAGTTACGCGGTCAAAGTCGCGGGCAGCAGCTATTCAATCAATACTAATAATAAATCTGTAAGTGTAGGTATGTATATTCCTCCATAACTCTTAAACAAATCAACTGATTTTCATGAAACTTGGTAGATATACATTTAGACGTACGGGACACAGGATAGGCTACGTTTTCTTTTTCAACGCGGACGAAGTCGCGGGCGCCAGCTAGTATTATATATAATAAGACCTGAAAGCATATACGCAAACGTTACAATCCGCTTTTGTGCGGCGTATTGTATACAAGGGGTACACAACACATGCACGTAGTACTTGTACACACCTCCAGTACACACGTGCCCAGATTGCTTCACTATTTGTATATCCAGGGGCTTTTGTGCTGTAGACTTTGACGCATGCAATGTATGGCACCGACGTACACGAGAATTGTAAACGGGTGCATTCAGACGTATAGAGATTCAAGTGTTGAATGTATATATATGTAGGTACATTGAATCGACGTTGATTCAAATCAGTTCTGTTGTTGGCGAATAATGAAGTTCACTCTTGTGATTATTATCGACCAATGGACCAATATGACAAAATTAAAACTAATACCGTTCAATTCGCAAACGAAGGTTGTGATTGTTTCAAACAACAAATGTTTGTATTAATTTATTATTATTTGTAATATCCATCGATGTATTTTTTTGCAATGGTTCAATTTAGTTAGGTGACCCAAAAAACCGGATATAACCTATGATTATTTTTTTCTTAGATAGACTCTTGGTTCCGCAGTAACAAATTGAGCAGACAATTATATGGCGCCCTTGGTCTTTGACTCCTTAGGCGGAACAAAAAAAAACGTTTTCCTTTATCATAAAAAAATCTATAAATGATAACATCAAATTCATATTCGTAGGTAAGTGATTTATATTATACTAACTGGCGCCCGCGACTTCGTCCGCGTTGAAAAAGAAAAAGTAGCCTATTCTTGTGTCCCGTACGTCTAAATGTTTATATACCAAGTTTCATGAAAATCAGTTAATTCGTTTAAGAGTTATAGAGGAACATACATACATACATACATACATACAGAAAAAATTCTAAAAATGGTCAATTTAGTTTCAGTATCATGTATAGAGCCTATAAACACGATATCTCCGAAAACAAAGTAAATTACTCCATGACCGACCCTTACAGATTTATTATTAGTATTGATTCCACCAAAACAGTAAAATGTTGTAAATTTACGTAATAGCATGTCATTATTACCGATGACAAAAGGCGTTCTTTGAGTGCGTACCTATTTAGTCAATTTAACTAACTGAAGTCATAAATTTATTATTAACATCAATTGACGAAAAGCAATTTCTTTGAACGAACGAACGCCACGAATAGCTGTTATTATTATCCGTACCTGTTACTCGCGAAAAACTTCCTTTCTAAGAATTTTAATGGAAAATTCCATGCTTCAAAGGAAAGATAAACAAATTGGTAACATTTCTTTCAAGACATTTTTCAATACATATACTATGTATAATAAAATCGTAAAAGAATCGAATCTATACCTTAAATATAAAAAAAAAAACCATTTGTACATAGTAGGTACTTATGTTTCAGAGGTCACAAAAAAAAATTCTAGAATTTTTGTATGTTCGTTTGTGCACGCTAATCTAAGTCGAAGGTATTGAAACGATTTGAATACGGTTTTGCTCGATTAAACTATAGGATACTTTATACCCTTGAAAAATGTTAGGTTACTGTGGGATTTAAAAAAAAAACGAACTACAGCGCATACTTACGAAGTTGCGGGCAACAGTTTATTTATAAATAAGAGTTTAAGTACTTAATAAGTGTATCGTCAACCGACTTCCAAAAAAGGAAGAGGTTCTCAATTCGACTGTATTTTTATTTTTTTATGTTTGTTACCTCAGAACTTTCGACTGGGTGAAATTCGAATTCTTTTTTTATTTGAAAGCCGGTGCTTCCCGTGTGGTCCCATTTCAATTTGGTCCAGTTCTGACATGTATGGCTTCTATGAGAAAACTGTTTGAAGTCGGTTTTTTTTTTTTTTGTTAAAAAGAGTTAATATTTCAGTATTATGTAGTTAATATTTTTAAACAAAGACAAAATAATTATTATAATAGTAAATAGTAATGGTACAACAATGCTTGAATTGGATTAATACTCGAATAATATTTATTTATATGGGCTCGCTTTATAACAGGTGAACGACCGATTAAGTGTTACGGGGTGATTTATTTAAGTTCTCCGAGGCTGTCGTTGACGCCAACCGCCCCTATAGGATTTACTTTGCTAACAAACAAAACCAGCACAAAAAGATCCGTCTTTTCCACTCGACACTTTGATAACAAAGACTTATCATAAGCATTTATTGAAAGACAGGGGTCCTGAATAATTGGTATGTATGCAGGAGGTTAACGGTCCGTCGTCGGTTCAAAGTACCCATGTTTGTTAACACAGAGAGGCATAAATTCTTCTTAAACAATTAAATTTGAACACAAATTAGCATTACAAGAGACACGATTGCTCTTTTGTTGAATTCTTCGATAAATACGTAAGTTTTACTTCCTTAATTATAATAAAATGTAATCGTAACTAATAATAATTTAAGCGAATGAGTTTGTTTTCTTACTCTTTCACGTCTTAAATAGGTACTCAACAGATTATCATGAAATTTTGCTACACGACTTTATTTTATAACTAGCTATTGCCCGCGACTCCGTCCGCGTACTTTTATAAAATATAAGGCTGTTTTACTCGTTGTAATGTAGCTTTCTATAGGTGAAAGAATGTTTTAAATCGGTCCAGTAGTTTTTGAGTTTATTTATTATAATTACATATATAAAAATACAATCTTTTCTCTTTACAATATTACCTACTAGCGAACCGCTCCAGGCTTCGCAGGGGGACAGACGGCGGGAAGCGACTTTGTTTTATAAAAATAGTATAGATATAGATTCTATGTATAGATAAGCTTTAAAAGGCCAATGAATTATTAAATGTGTCGTTCATTGTAAAAGTGGTGTAACTCCCTATTTTTAAAACCATCTTTTCTTGCCTAATGGTATCACATTTAGTCATAACTTTCAATATAAAAGTGAAGTAACTCCAATAGTTGCATTAAAATCCCATAGATGAACACAATGAATGAATGCTTATATTTTTTTTCTTACACTATAATTCGCAAAAAGCTCGTTATTCTAAAATTCAGTTACATGGAGATAGTTCACTTTTACAATGAACGACACAAATAAAGAACAGTTTATGTGTTATTAATTCCACTTCAGACGTCAACAAGAGTAAATAACGCACAAGTGTTGCATAATGCATCGCACGGCGGTAAGTACATTACGCAAGCCATACGTATGTAGCTGACCTTTGCCCGAATAATACTATCATAGCTTTTGTTACGGTTAATACTTAGAAATGGCAACAATAAAACGCCAGGCTTCCGAATTATGTACATATCAATAAGGGCCTCTTTCACCATTTGTCAAGTACGCTAACTGTCATTTAAAGTCACCGGGGATAATGGAGCTGATATACCTTTGTTTGTACGGTAAAAGTCCCAAACATTTAAAAGAAAATAATAAAGAAAATTCACCTATCGGAGGATGCAGTAATCCGAGTGCATAATTTAATAAAACATAAAATTATTTCTAAAAGTAACTAATCAACACTTTACATGTACCTAGTTGGTAAAAGAGGCCCTAATACTAAGAAAAAATTGCAAAATAAGTTTTTCAATTGCGATTCTCATTCATTAAAGGTAGCAATGTACACAAAAAGGACAAAATGTACTTAAAATGGCCCTCAAGGTAAGCACATTATAGGCTTGTCACTTGTGTTATGGGATAACCATACAAAGGCCCATGCAAACCGACCCTGATTGCCAGATTTACCCTGCGAACCAAGCCATTCGACCAATGGGCATGTTATCATTTATATTTAAGTGGCTATGGTTAATCACAATAAAAAAAAAATTACAAATATTCTCTTCCAATACATCGTCCGAGATTTTCTTGCTACTTTTAATTTTGAAAAATTTTCCATCAGTTTAGATCGTTCAGGGGAAGTTCTGCCCTAACAGTCTGAAGTTGTTTGATGATTAATTAGATTTTAAATGACTCGAGGCAACCTTTAGCAACGATGCGACAAGACCAGTCAGACCGGCCACCCGCCCTACGTCTTCCGAAGCGTATTATAGACCGGTGCTCTTGTTAGGCGGGCATTACTTTTAACTTAGATTATATACCGATACCGTTTGCTGCTGGGTGGTAGTAAGCATTACAGTTATAGTTTCAGAAACATAAATAAAGAGCTTAGTCAAGCATAACAGAGAGAGGAAAATTTTTATAGGGCCAAATCTATACTAATCCTTAATCCTACTTAAGTCGACAACGCACTTAGAGCACATGCGGTGTTACTCGTGCTTATAGGTGAAGGTCTGTCTGAGGACTACTGACATAACAAAAAGAAGAACCAGAACAACCAATTTTATAGGGCCAAACTTAATCCACATCTACTAATATAAATTTACATTGGCTACTTTGAATACGTGGGGCAAACTTGATAAGATATTCTTCAGGTATAACTACAAGTATCCACTATCTCAATACATAAAATGTAAAATTAGCAGAAGTGGATGTCTTGTGATGTCTATAAATTCCTGTCACTTCACGATGAAGCTAGTTTATATTCCCGTTCCAGAACGCTTTTTATTAAAACAACTTTTTAGTCCAGTTTTAAGAGCCAAAGCGTATACACTGGCAGGTCGCTAGACGAACATAAAAGCGGTGGCTTTGGTGCCGTGCCAAGAGTATTTTATTAATGTCTTATGCAGCAACTGTAAACTTAAAGGAATGTGTAATTAATTTAAGTGAATATGGTGTTGAAAGTGGGTCGGCAGTCGACAGGATTAAAGAATATGCTAATTAGCGATAAAGTGTTTCGATATTTTTTTTTGGGGAAAAGAAGTCATGATAATATAAATATAAATAATATAAAGAAATTGCTAGATTCCTTTACAAGGCAGAAGGGTTTATTGGCTTTAAGTGGATTTACCATGCAAAAATACTGTATATACAATACATAAAAGTTATCAAGACGGCAATTCGACATAGGTATAGTAGGTACAGTAAAACTATTCGAAAGACAAAAAAAAGTATGAAATTTAATTTATTCAAATCGTGGGCATACACCACAGGTGCGTGCACCACTGTGGGGGTACACCACGGACCCGAATTAAGGGTCCATAGGCTACTTGTAAAAAAAATCCAGTTTATAATATTAGTAAGTATGTAATATAAATGCAAAAGTGAGATTATTTGTTTGTTACGCTTTGACGCCTTAACTACTCGTCCCTTAGGTTTTCACGAATACAGTAAAGGATACCTTACATCTAGAAAAAAAAGTAGTGTTATTGAAATAACTCGAATTCAAACGCCTGACAAAATCATACGAGCAAAAATTGATAATAATTATTTTTTGTTTAAATCTGTCAGTAAGTATATGTACTTTTTTGGATATGATATGAAATTCAATTTCGAATCACACCTGCAACATTTGAATGTCTTTAAATTTATTTCATAAACAGCATTAAAAAACATTAAAATTGTTATTTTTTAGCTGTTATAAATTGTTAGTCAAAAGTAAGTATTTAAAAACAAACTAAGTGGGTACATAATATCTAAATTACGCAAATACCGTAAGAGAATTGTATAATCTGATAAGCGCATACTAAAACTAGGCATTATATTACAAACCGTGGTTGTTATAAATGACGTCAACCGTAGCAAAGTGTATTAAATCAAAACATAGCATTTACATAACAGTGCATCTCGAATGCAGCAAGCGATTATCATAAATCGGACCGTTAGTGGCGTGACCCGAGTTTCAATTTATTCCTGCGTATGTACTAAGCCTATGTCTCCATCTTTTCTGAATTATTAAACATCCTACTAATAATTTAACTACTTACTATAAATGCGAAAGTTCATGAGGATGTTTCTGACACAATAACAAACTGAACGTATTTTGATGATAAAAAATCATTACTTAGTTTTATAATACAAGTTAAATATTAGTTTTATTACCTAATGCAATAAGGCCATCATTTATAAAGATACTAGCTAGTGCCCGCAACTTCGTCCGCGTTGAAACAAAAAATACTTATTATATATCAATATAACGCTTGACCTGTCGTTGCTATAACACTTTGGCCAGACGTTATAGCTAGTTTTTTATTTTATTTTAGATGATTCCTTGGGAACAGTATCGTGCTGATCGGTTGAGTAGTAAAAGCGTGAACAGGTAACAGAAAAGGTAAGAATGAGGTATAATATTATCAATATTATAAATAAAATATTGATAATATTCCTAAATGCCACCGTCAACCATCGATCTTCCCTCATTAAAGGACTATTGAAATTACTTATAAATTTGTCAAAGAGAAACTTTTTCGTCGGAAATGTAAACGTTTTCTTAATAAAATATACAAAAAAAAAATCTAATAATGACGGCGATAATAAGCTAAAGGAAGAGTGTTTTTTATTTATTAAATTCACCATAGTAACGTAGCCGGGAGGCCTCTGCGTCGTTAGGAGGAGGGTGCGTCGTTAGGGGGGCGAGATTTATTCACGAAGGAACGCCGCTGTATAGTAACAAAACAGTCTGTAGGCGGACGTGGGATGTAGGAACGCACGAACCACCTTTATGTTGTCAAGACCGGCCAGTTATGCAGCGCCTTATAAGGGCCCAATGCCTTCTACGCTCACCTTTTTGCACAGATTACGCCAACAATGCCCCAAAGATTTATTTATTATGCAAGCACCTGCCGCTTACTTACAAATACCATCGCGCTATCATTATCAACGATCTCTTCTAGTAAACAAACCTGTCGTTTGTTCAATGTTTACAAAACATTACAATTTACCAAACATCGAACAAAAGAACAGAGTAAGGGGTACAAAGAAATGGCAGATACAAAAGCAAACATCCGATCGGCTTCCTTCCACGGCCGATGTAATAACAATAACATTTTATGAAAGACTTTGTGCGTGCGCTGACTAATCATGTGAGCGACTGATCTAATTCCAGTCTTGCATGTTGCGTGTTTTCATATCCGAAAGTATCGTAAACGGCTCTTGGAAATTAACGGTCTGGTAAGTTGCATCCGTGATCGCGAACAGAGATAGTTATACGGAAATGGCGCACGTGCGAAAGAGAAGCCCTTATCGGGGTGTGGCCATCTCGAGCTACTTTGTATGCGATGCAAGTACATAGTTGCACGCGAGCGCATAATACACTATATACATATATGCATATATGTATTAGCCGGTCGAGCTCATGCCATTATATGCTAATTAGCCTTCCGATGCATGTCCGCTACTGTAGATTAGAATTTGGCATAGTAAAAGCACAGTGAGTAAAAAGACAAAGCAAGCTTTTAGGAATGTATTTCCAAAGTATACCTACTCTAACTAGCTGAGTAGAAATTCAAAAAATGAATTATTTTAAAAAGTAATTAAAACTAAGTACTATAAAGAAACAAAAATGCAGAAAAGTTTCAAATGAAAACAGCCTGAACACCGATAGCGTGTAAATAAAAAGTAGGCAAGAATGCGTTAAAAAAAGGGTTTTTGTATAAATTATAACAAACAATGAAGCATCTAATAATAGCAGTGCTAAGAGAACGATGATAAACATTGTATGTACCGGTAATGCCGGCGTTCACAGCCCCGCGCGTTTCACAATGGCTACAAATCACCAAAATCACACTTCACGACGTCATTAGCAACATAGACTATTAAAAAACCATGTGACGGATGACGATGCGGTGAAAGGTGCGTTCCGTAAACCGTTCCTATAATAAACGAGTAACCGGACCGAGTGTGGTGACGACGCGGGAGAATGGCGCAAACTGGCGCCGGAAGGGGGGGCACCCCCGCGCTCGCTTCCCCCCTCTGCCCCCGCACTCCCCCTCGCTCTACTCCTCCGCCTCCTCACCAGCTAAAGCGAAGCGTGGCGTGGCCCGGCCACCAGAGCCAGACACGAGCTTGCATAATTAGACATTACACACATTGCCTCTTCCGCAAAATGCAAGGTCATTGTTTTTATTGTCGCAAAAACAATAATTACTTGCCCGACGAGCATGAGAACTTTTTGTATTGTTCAGTGCTCATTCTACAATAAATAATTTTTACTCTCGCCCTATTTGTATTCCCTACTCAGCCGATAGCAAATCTTTTTCACGCGATAAGGGAGTAACCGGCACATTTATTCAGCTCTTGGCCAAAAAAAAAAACAGTTTATGGAGATACCGATTTTGTTCAGCCTGAACTGAAGCTGAAAAAAAAAAATTGTTACTCCCTAACTGTCACAGTACAGTATACTCATTCTCGAAGGACTAAAATCGATAAAGCCTAGTATCTCTCACTTAAAAACCTTTGATGTTAGGACACAGAAACTTCTTTCGACTCAGTTGGCCTATAACTCTGTACAAATAGATTTGGAACTGTCATCCAGGTCAAAACGAATATTAACCTTCAAACAAAACAAGAACAAAGTAAGTAGTGAGTGGCACGTTAAAACAGACCCTCTTTTGACGGCCCCCGAAGGCGGGCGGGTGAGAGTAGGGGGTTATTAAGGGGGGGCTCGGTTACCCGGGCGTGCCATACGGATCCCGCACTTGTCGCGATCGATATTCCCGCTGCACGAGAACTCGCATTAACCGAGAGCTCCGTAGAGGTGGAAAGTCGGCCGATGTTGTTACTAACTTTACCGATTAGAGTTACCCTGACAGTTCCCCTCCCTGTACTCAAACGAATCAACAACTCGAATAACGGCTACCATATTTATTGAAACCAGTTTGTTGCCATACAAACAAAGTGAGTTTTTGTTGCTGATAATCAAAACACACTTAGTATACCTATTAGTACTTATACTAATATGTATTCTGTTGTATTAGGTTGATTATTTTCTGATACTAAACTGATATTAGAAATATTTCATCATAATATTGAGTTATACATTTATGAAAAAATAATAATAACGATCTTTATCATCAATACTAATAATAAATCTGTAAGGGTTGGTCATGGAGTAAGTTACTTTGTTTTCAGAGATATCGTGTTTTATAGCAAAGACTATATAAGTATATTTGGTAGTGATCAATGGTTTTATAGGCTTTATACATAATACGAAATCAAACTGCTGATTTTTAGAATTTTTTTCTGTATGTATGTATGTATGTATGTATGTATGTATGTATGTATGTTCCTCCATAACTTAAACGAATTAACTGATTTTCATGAAACTTGGTAAGTAAACATTTAGACGTTCAGGACGAAGTCGCAGGCATCAGCTAGTTTATTATAAACAAAGATTGATTTACTTGCGAAAAATCTTTTCGGTCTTATAAAGCCATTTAATTATTTTTAGGCATATGTTTATACTTGAACTGTTTTTGGTTTTGTTTAACAAGAATTTAATTCTTATGACAATAATTTAGAATAGATTAGATTAGGAAAATGAGCTATCCCCTAAAGGATTTACGCTTATTCTAATAAGCGAAATCTAAAATAGATTTCACATTAAATTTCAAAGGCAATAAAAATAACTCGTAAACGAAAACGTTAAGACATGACAAATATCTAAAATGAATTTATATAAAATGTGTTATTGCTGCATTAATTATTTTTTTTGAACAGTTTGAAAAATAATAAAATAGATCAGCGTAACAAATACACGTATGTCGCTCCGATGCCAATACTTTACAAGGTAATAGGAAAAGTTTAATCGATTCGCAGCCAATTCTCTCTTTGGAATAATATTTCTATACAATCGCAACATACATTTATAAAGTGCTCAATTTTTCATTTCAAATAAAATATGTCAATTCCACGCTGCTAAAAACAAAATATTAATTTTTATATTACCTAATAACGTCTCAGAAACTTCACAATTCTAAACTAGGTCATAGCTTATACACTTATTTTTTACAATAAAAAGTATACTATGAGCTAAACCTCAAATAAAAAGTATATCCATTCATAAAAAAATATTTAGTAAACATTAATTTAAAATAATTTGCGAGCAAGTTAGTTTTGGCTCTTCGCCAAAATGACGCTTGCTCCCAAATGAATGTTAGTGCAAATTCGTATACCAAGATGACTTCCTGACGTTTATACATAGGTGACTGTCAGTATAGAGAAACTATTGATAAGAAATTATCAATAGAAATGTAGTCTAGTAGAAATCTTGATAAAAGTCAGATAAAAGTAAAGTCGGAATGTTCAATTTGCAAAAGTCAATAGAAAAACAGAGAATAGTAGTTTAACGATCACGGAACACCTGCGCATTGCACGTTGAAGTACAATCTAAAAACACTTCTAAATATGCACTTTCTAAAGTTCCATTTACTGTTTCCCTTGCACGTGGGGGAGCATTTCGAGTTAGGATTACAGTTTAGCATTCAGTTCACAGAGGGAAAGAGATGGTATTAATATAATAAAACTAGAGCAAGGAGTCGAGGTGATTTGACGGAGGATACATTCAGAATCGATAGCCCAAGAGCATTCTTAATGTTCCTGTTATCCTCGTGCTGTGCGTACATTTATGATATGAATAGTTGATAGGACGGTTTGCTGAGAGTTCTTAAGTTCCATCTACAAAGAGGGTCGGTGAACCAGACGTATTACTGTAAAGAAAATTGCATCGTTTCTCCCCTTCTATCAAATTTAAGACTATGTGAGCGCCTTGTTCAGCTTAATCGCATTATTTGTAGGATTTACGTGCAGTTGAATATTCAAATGGATTAGGATTTCTAAGAGGGATTCGTTTTGCAAACTGGGCTGTTGAATGTGAATATGTCTACAATGCTAGAAGTAATTATGTGAAATATATGTGTTTCAAACAAAATTTATAAAGAAACTAGACTAATCGTACACGCTGATGACTGAAATATAGTTAGATCTAAATTATATAGATGATTACGGTGGGAGAATACAAAATGAGAACACTATTGGGCAATGCACGGAAATACGTGCCCTACATGTACAATTTATCACAATTCCCTCCCCTAGAGAAATTCTGTATGGCTATTGACATCGACATTATTGGCGATAATTTTGTATTTGTAATGTCCATGACGGCAAACATTGGGGTTATTTTTATTTATCAAGTGTGACTGAAAAACAGACAGAATAGTGCATACCATAGTAGGGGTTGAATGTAATGGCAAAGTCGATCAAGCAAATAGGTCCAGGGTTAAAATAGAATAGAATGTAAAGTACCAGATAGAAAAATGGTCATGGAAATCCCTAAATCACACAATGAAATTATGAACCTTTATGTATCCTTTTTCTGTACTGTAAAACCCTTTACACTTGGGCTGAAGTCAACTGGATATTTGGATATTCAAACAAATCTAAAAGCGTATTTGCCTCGTCTTAAACATATTACATTATTATGTTTTCCCATGATACGCAATCCATTATCTCCCAAAGTAAAGTAACCCGTCCAGTCGAACAAAGGAAATATAAGCCAACGTAATGTAACCGTTGAAAATCTGAAGATAACACAAAGGAATAGAAACACGCGTGGGTGTCATCGAGGTCGTCTTTTTATTATGTCAAATTTAATTAGACCTACTCCTCCGTCCCTACAACTGAGGGTTGGCAAGTGAATAAGGGTATATGACTGACATATTAAAGTTCTAGCAATATTGGATCGCATACCAACTCCGGGGTTGTAATGGTTCGGTGCGCAATAACGATTCTTTGTCTTCTCTTTATAATGTTAATTTCAATCCTTTGTAGTGACTACCTTGTCTAGTCTGCCCTGTACAGCTGACCCATTTAAGCGACTTCTTTTTTTGTTACTATTAAAATGGACAAATAATTATTTTCTTTTCGTTATGTAAAAAAATATGTGACCCCTTACTTATAGTAATTCTTTGCATAATACCATTGAATCTATTAAGTTATATTATATCTATATACTTAGGGACGTCGAGTTCCATAACGGATTTTTAAGAGTAATAGTTTTGTTTAAATTCTTTGATTATACTTGGTTAGCTAAGGTGTTATTTTTCAGTTAATAACAGCTAATTAAGTAACTTAACTAGCATTCCCAAATTAGTATTCAAAGACTAGTGGTAACTAGCATTCATCAGACAAAGATTTGAGACTATAAATTATTATGTAGAATATTTTAATATAGATTTCGGTTTAATATATAATTAAAGTTGGTTTAATTTGTAATTTAAGAAGCAAGGACACCTTCAACATCAGAAACTTTCATAACGAATTGAAGTGAACAGAGTAATTTCGTATTCAAAGCAATTTCATCTGACAAGGTTTGGAGTGACCTTCGTGAAGGTTAAGTCCTTGGGTCGACCGATCCTTGAGACCTTGAGTTGCGAACTGGAGAAGGTACAAAAATAAATCCTGGGTTCCTTCGAGATCGAGACGCAGTTTGGCGTGGTTTGGCTCTTTTGTCTGGAAAATATAACGGTCTCCTACAAAGAGCAGACATTTTGTTTTCATTGTTTACTTTCGAAATTGCAGGACAATAAGAATAAAATGAAACTGCTTGACAATATAAAATACGACGACGCTTATTGAGAATGAAAAAATCACACAATTTATTTGCGATATAAGAACGTGTAGATATTTAATATTTAGTACTCAAATTAAGGACATGAATTTAGTCATACTGATACACCTATCTTTGTTGTTATATTTGACCTATTTTTCAATGAATCTAATAAAAGTGTAGTTAGTTTAATCTGTACTTTTTCCTAATAATTATATAACTTTTAATAGTATAGTATAATATAAAAATATACTACTATATAAAAATACTATATTACACCTACTAGCACGTAGACGTTCAGCTTGTCTGACGACCTTTATATGTATGTCGGTATGATTGTGTTTTATTTGAGGTGCAACACGTGCATTTGAGGATTGTGCGTGTAACGAAACGTCTGGCATCGGTTCGGGGGTGTGTGGGGAGTGCTGCGCGGGCGGTGGCACTCACAGTCTGGAGCACGCTCCAATGGGAATCGCATGGCCTAGAGGGATCGTGGCACTTCATTCCTTCGGCTTTTAGTTAACTACTGTTATTTCGATCGTAGTAGTGATAGACTGTCGATTACAATAAGATTAGATGTCAGTGATACTCCCGATGTCGTCCTAATTGTGTAAACAAATAAGTACAGACTCTCACGCCGGCCATTCGGACGACATCAGAAGTGGGATGCAGCCCACCATGATGGATGAAAAGATGGAAAACAAGATCCGCAACCGGGACGGCAACCGGAACTATAGCACGAACATTGCACTGAAAATAAACTACGCATGTCGACTCAACACATACAATGCGTATGGCAAGACAAGATGGCTGCCGTGCCGCGCCGTCATAACAAAAAAAATGGCGAAGTCCGGGCGAAGTGACAAAAAAAATGTATACCGTGCTAGCTAACGTTCGACGCAATTCGACAATAAGTGAAGTTGTTGTGGAAGTGAAATTCGTTTTAATAATTTCAAAAAGAAAATATTACGCTTCACGGTAGCTATGTTAGAGTGTTGTTATACGATACGAGTGAAACAAAAACGTGACAAGTTTCAAGTAAAGTTAAATGCATCAAAGAAGATTGTTCGCTGCCACTGTGAAGAGCGGGGCCATGTGGAAGCCTCACTGCCCTGCTGCTTTTATAGCGGCACTGGGCAGTGGCCCTGTATATGTATTGTAACATAAAGGAGGTAAAAAACTGTGCAAAGCGCACAGTTACGCAAGTAAGGTCTTTTTATTATTTCTACTTGGGGTTGCAATATTTCGTGTAAGACGAAGCGTTTGTCTATTAATAAGAGAGTTTAATCAGTGAATGAATAGTGAGTTGTAGTCAGTAACGTAACTATGGTTGTAGTGTAGTAGTACCTAGTTGAATTGTAGTAGTGAATCGTTATTGGTGATGGTAAAATGATTTTATTAGATGATGGTAATATTAAAAAGAAAAAATCATTGAGGTAAAGTCGCGGTATAACAAGGTTAATTGATAGTTAACATTTGCTTTCTTTCACTGGAGCAGTTGTTAGTAATATTCAAAGATTTTATTACAATGTAGTGTACCAACATTCAATTTCAAACAAGGCAGAGTATTGTACTGTGGCGTTCGCCGTGGGCTGGTTGACTGACGAATCAAATAGATTGACGTAGATCAACTTTTTATAATTTTGGACTGTAATTGAGTGAGGTGTCACTGTCATCTGTCTGCCATATTTCAATTCAATTATGTTGTTTATGTTGTTATTGTCAGTATGTCAGTAGTGAAAATATAACAATAATAACGAATTTCTATGTTAAATAACATTAAAATTTACAGTTTCGGGCTAGATAAGTGGTTGAGAATTTGAGATAAACAATTTTAGTGGATTAACAGGTGTGTGTAACAATTCAGAGCATTTTTGTTAGAGAAACATTAATAATCTACAACTTATTAATCGAAATAGGACTTGGATGCCGTCTGATTCCGATAACTCGAAGCTATTAAAACAAGAGCCCGTGGACAATGTATGATGTGATTGTCTTGTATGATACCTATTGACTTTATCACATTATGTTTTTGTCGCTAGGAGAGTGACTGTTGTGTAGCTGGATCCTGTAGCAATTGTGATGTCGCTGGTGAAGGTGGCAGTCACAGTGTCTTTAAGTGGTAGTCACAGAGAGCGCTATGTAATGTGGTATAGACAATAGTGAACCCGTACGTAGAAACTAAAAATAAGTGTTTGTGTTGGTTTGATAATAATTACCTTACTCGAGTTATTGTGATTCAAGACCGGTTTCTATTGTGATAGGCTTTGGTAAAATAAAACAGTAATTGTAATACAAATTACAAAATATAAGACTTGTTCGTACTAGAGATAAAAGGATTCAGGGATCTTTATGAAATAAAATGCAAGCGAAATGCATCGGACCGAGAGCCTACTCCAAAATTTAAGATTTACCTCAAATTCAAATTTAAATCATTTAGCTTTCAATATCAACTTGATTTATGGATATAGTACGATTCAGTAGGAATACAGCCATGTAATTCTATGTTTGGTGATATTGTTTTTGAGATTTTAGTGAACGCAATCAAAACATTTAGATTGTAAACTTATTTAAAGTAGGTATTAGAAATAGACCGTTATGAACTTCAAAACGTTAATAGCTTCTAAGGATCGGGCTTTGTTAAAGGAAGTGGCAGGAAGCATGCATTAATGAGACTTTATTAGCGAGAGATTACATAGAGCAAGGTTACTAGTCAAGAGTTTAAGAATTTAGTCGGGGGTGAAGTGTCGGACAAAAGAGGGGATTGGTCATCAGAGAATCAGAGGGAAAAGGAAGGTGTGCAGTGGTAGCCCTCGGGGCTAGCCGTGCGGTGAGCAACTTGTGAGGAAACGGTAACGGTGCGCGCTGGTAACTCGCGGAGTTAGCCAGGGCATGCGTTACGCGTTGAGTTTTGAGAGCTGTGTTGTTGTGACGCCGAATGCTGTACTCCCGTCACTGGCCGCAAGCCCCTGGCCTGCCGCACTCTATATGGGTGTTGGTCCCCAGGTGGTGGTGCGGAGCTGTGGTGGGTGCAGTAAGGGGCGATATTGAGAGTTGAGAGATTTACGGGGTGATGTTGAGTTGAGAGACTTAAGGGGCGACACGAAATTGAGAAATAGATCCTGGGTTAAGGGGCGGTGTGACATTGAGAGATAGTAGATTATGACATTACGAGATACATATTGAGTTTGTGGATTTCTGAAGCTCTGGAAAAGTGAACTTTGCTCTATGTAGGCTCTTACACGTTGGTGATGAGTAATATGGGGTGTATTGAGCGTGGAGTAACGTAATGTTTTCTTTTAGATTAACGCACGAGGGCGTGCGTATGTCAGGAAGGCCGTGTCGGTATGATTGTGTTTTATTTGAGGTGCAACACGTGCATTTGAGGATTGTGCGTGTAACGAAACGTCTGGCATCGGTTCGGGGGTGTGTGGGGAGTGCTGCGCGGGCGGTGGCACTCACAGTCTGGAGCACGCTCCAATGGGAATCGCATGGCCTAGAGGGATCGTGGCACTTCATTCCTTCGGCTTTTAGTTAACTACTGTTATTTCGATCGTAGTAGTGATAGACTGTCGATTACAATAAGATTAGATGTCAGTGATACTCCCGATGTCGTCCTAATTGTGTAAACAAATAAGTACAGACTCTCACGCCGGCCATTCGGACGACATGTATATAAAAAAAATACATCATAAATAAAAAAAAAGAAT
Organism: Synanthedon formicaeformis; assembly: GCA_945859745.1. NCBI lineage: Eukaryota > Metazoa > Arthropoda > Insecta > Lepidoptera > Sesiidae > Synanthedon > Synanthedon formicaeformis. The sequence continues at coordinate 3,733,132 of OX243963.1, forward strand.
CTGTTATCGACCAGATGTAATAGAGAATCGAAATTGGAAAAAAAACACCTCTTCAATATATATAAAAATTACGTGTCGCGTTGTTTGACGCCAATGAACTAAGCTACTGAACCGATTTTAATAAAACTTCGTAACTATGTGTAATTTAGTCCAACTTTTAAGATATCTTTAATATCTTTAAAAATATTAAAGATCTTTTAAGATAAGATATTAATTTTTTTTTATCTTTTAAGATAGGATAGTTTTTATTTAGAGCTTAATCTATAATTTTAAGAACCTACCATGTTAGATCTTTATCGTACGTTGAAGTCAGTAGAAATTTACGAACCAACCACAAAGCCAATTAAAATAACTTACGAATACTAAATTAGATGGTCACAGGAACGAGCTAATACTAGAAGCTAATTATCCACACTCGTACGTCCAGTAACCGATTTAGATTACTTCACAAGTAGTTCAGGCGGTGTATGTAGGTATATGTGTAGGTACAAGAGAGACTGCGCATTGCACAAAACTTAAACATCTAGTTATTAACATTTAGTTTAGAAGCTGGCAACTAGAGCTAAACTAAGAACAGTTTAGAACAGTGGCATGCTCCACTCGAATATTCAAATGAGAAGTCAACTTGAAAGTTAAGGCGTCAACTCGGCGACGTAAGGCGATGAGCAATTTAACTTGTACAATGGTACTTGCCATCGAATTGAATAGAACCTAAGACCAAAGGCATGATCAATTACAAATCTTTATAAAAATAACAAGGCAAGGTTATTGCAAAAATCAAAAAGTATACCAAAGGAGAAGGTTGCAGTATACTCGTACTAAATTTGCAAGAACTTTTACGGAATGGTTATCATGAATTCATTCATTCATCTATTACTTTTTTTTTTCATTTAAATTAACATTAAAATTACTTACATAAAAATATTATTGGTTATTAGAAAAATAAGAATAGCTATAATGAATTAAAACAATTAAATACAAATATTTGCATTCCTTGTCAGCTAAAACATACTTTGTACCTACTGTAACTACTGTATCCGAATTAATGTTTTTTTTTTCTAATATAAAGGTTGGCAGACAGGTTGACGGTCCTGTAAATCCTGTAGACATGTGTTTGGGAAATAGGAAGAATTTTATTTATTTATTTAAAGTTAAATCTTTACTACGTATGGATTCAAAGACTGTGAGCTTGAATGGAACTTAAAGAGACTTTTGCTAAAAGAGGAACAACTAACTCGTCTTCAAAACTGAATTTTACTGGTAAAGTGGTAACCCCTCTTACCTAGATAAAGTACATGAGAATAAATTAGTCATTTGAGCCATATTTAGATGTCATACAGGAGTCGGGACTAACCGCATGCGTCACCTATCGTCGGCGTACTGTAAGTACAGAAATAACCGGACAGACAGACAAATTATGTGACATGCAATATAAACGTGCATCGGTGTACTCAGTATATTCTCAAATAATTCTAAAGAGTTTTGTAATAATTCGAGTTTCTTTTGTTTAACAAAAATAAATTCTCATTTTTTTAATGAAAATGAGATTTGAAGGGACAGATAAAATTATATCTACTGATATTTTTTTTTGCAAATCGTTTACAAAAACCTTTCTTGTTTATCTCTACCTCCATAAACGTTTCAAAATCCGTTGGATGGTTCAGAAGTTAGCGAAGAAATATAAATAAATATAGATTAAAAAAAGCGATTAACCCAGTTTTATCTAAGAGTTAACACAAAGTAAAAAAGGCCCAAACCAAATGACCTCTAATATACCTAATAAAAACTTGGAAGACATAATATTTCTAGAGAAATGTTAAATATAGATAACGTTTAAATATAGACAAAAATTACAAATCTCTAACTTTCGTGAATGTAGCGAATAATAATTTATAGTCTACATTAATAAATTATGAATGACGGACTCACTTGCAGGTTAGATCGAGAACGTCTCGGCATGACACCCACGACCTCGCCTCTCATTATAGATTCGATAACTGGAAAGCAAGACATTATTTTATGTAAATTGTATAACATTTATATATATCTTAAAGCTATTAATTTTACTAAATAACACTACGAAATATTATGGTCTAATAAAAAAATACCGTTAAGATTTCTAATGTTTTGTAGCGCTCCGTAGTTATAAACTGGGCAATCCCGTCCGGTGACATTATCTTATTGAAAAATAATAGTAGCACAAAATGACTGCACATCATTGACTTCTATATACTTTAGGATCATTGTTGCACATGTGCTTTTGTCTTTCGGTATGTGAGTTTAGAATGGCAGAGCTCTTTTAGGTACGGAAGAGAACACGTATCGATGGTAAGGATAAACATATAACAATGCTTCTGCCTTGTACCTTTTTTCCTGATCTATTCCTCTGGTATTTCAGTATGACATAAAATACATAAAAGCTTAAAAATACAAATCCTTATAGTAATCTGAGTGAAATAAAGAATCTGGGAGATCCAAATCCAAATCGCCATATCGGCTAAACTAAACTAAACATCTGATGTCCTCAAGACTGACGTGTAGAGTTTCATACGAAGCCAGCCAATGAAAAATAAAGGGAAAATATGACGAGAATTCATATAAGTTTTGATTGTAAGCCTTTATGGTATGCATTTGCAAAAGCCTAGTATTTAACTTGTTTCCCCGAGTACTTTGCTCTGGTAAGGCTTCCCGCATCCAATTATGAACAATGTTCACCCGGGTAACGCCTCATTATAATGTAACGCTACAGAAAATATATGATCATATACATGTTCTACTTGTACATGTATTGGGGTTTGCGCAATACAACGCACTGTTATTAGTCAGCCGGTCGATATCTAAACAAAGGGTCGATTAATAACCGATGCTTTCAGTTCAGAGGATTGTGTTGCGTTAGCCTAGGGCCACAATCACTATTATTCCTCTTGATACATAACGAAAACTATATTAAGCGCTAAAGGTCTCATTTTAAATAGAATTAATTTAATACAATCACACAAAGTTATGTAAACAATAAGAAAGATGTCGAATTTAAGAACTTTTCTTTAACAGCAAATTGTTGAATATTTGAGATTATATACAAATCAGTGTAGCTACTTAATTCTGTTTACATAGGTACAGTTTAAACACTAAAATAGATTTGAATAATTGATATTACAAAGACAAATTTACGAAGCTTTCAAATGAACTTTTTATACCTTGGCAGCTTCAATCGTAACATTTTGGAATAAAAAATGATTTTTTTTTCTTTCTGTTTTCTATCGCGTTAAATTTGGTATATTGTACTTCTTTTATAATTAAACTATTATTGCATACTGCTTGCTATAGATTTATAAGTAATTCCTGTGGCGAAAATTATATAAAAATTAAGCTCGCGGTATCGTGAAAATACCTATTTATTTCTTTATTTACTGTAATTCAATAATTTAGATAAATGTAACACAATTTCTAATACACAAAACACATTTTATAATAACTGATACGCGTATAAAGGTCAGTAGATATTTTTACATATAATTTATTTCTTATTCAATGTTTTGTAATTTTTTGTTATTTATTCATATTATATTTTATGCTCATCATGCGATTTGAGGTTCAGTCATAAATAAGTTTCTTAAGTAAGCGATTTTTGTGATTCTTTGTGAAAACAAAAATGATTCTAAACCTAATTTTCTTTAATTAATCCTTAAATTAAATCGTTATAATCACCTCCATCTCCAAGGAGCCTCATTTGAACTAAAGCAGGATCTTCGCTGTGTTCTTCTAGTACTGTATCATCTGTCACGGTCAGCTCCTAAAAACGAAACATTATACGATTATTTTAATTGAAATACTAAGAACTAAGCTTGAAGTGTAAAAAAAGTGTAAAAGTTTGTAAGTCTAACACATTCAATATATTAATCGTAAAATATTGTACACTATTTGCATTTTATCTTATCTTGGGTATTTCTGTTTTTTAAACCTGGATATTTTCGTTTTCAAGCCAAAATAAATATATGTCAAAAGTATACTTTTTGCATATAAAAAAGTATAGGTTTGACATTTTGACTTTTGATATTGACAAAAGAGTTTTTCTATTTACTAATCTAACTTTTATACATATTCGCAAGTCGTTCGTAACCTCACTAATCAAAAACCTAGGTTTCTCTGAACCTAACACCGTTAGTGTTACCCTAAATTAAGGGACCGGAGTGAGGGCAAACCTCTAATTTATATAGTTATTCAATTAGCCATTTCTAAAGTTATAATATAAACCTTTAAACTTTGCAACATTTATTACTAACTTTTTGAAAAATTAATCTCTGGGCTTTTCAATTTTAATTAAGTAAATTATAAATAAAAGTTTCCTATTTGCCTTTATAAGAAACTTCACTTAAGTTTCTAATAAAGGCAAATCCAATACTGGCAGGTGTTTTCAGTGAGTAAACAAGTTTACCAAAATTCTAATCTAAACTTTCTCACGCTCCTCCGACGTCTTTTAGTTTATATTATAAATACAAAGGCTTTCAGTTCAACGTGGTTAAGTCAAGACGAAGATATTTAAATAACAGTAAAATTAACAGACATTAAATATTACTGCTGTTAATTTTAGATAAATATATATTTTTTAAATTTTGTTATCAATAGTGGCTGAGCACACTACGTGTCCCGCAGTAAAAAAATAGGCAACGTTTGGCAGCAGTGGTGATAAACACGTGCAAAAACAGCACATGTGCTGTTGGATGTTGTAATATCCGAGTCTATTCTCTCCTTTTACCTTATCTTATCAAGGTTGTCAGCGCGCTGGCAGCCCCTATGGGGTTGTTTGCAATAGGCGACGATAACTACATAATTATATCATCAAGTTGACCATGAGTCTGATCTTTGCCAATCTATAATATATTAATTAAACTATTTATACATGTCGATTATGTTTGATTTTTGTAAAAAATATATCGACATACAGTGACGAGCCCATAGGAACAGAGGTTAAGACGCTCTGTCTTAGGGCTCCCGGGTTCAATTCCCACAAAGTCAACCAATATTCAAAATTTTCCCTTATTTATAATTATTTAGAAATCATTAGAATAGAAATCACTAGATAGTGAAATACCGCATTAAAATACGTAGTATGGAGATTCATAACAGCAGACTTATTGACTTAAAATAATAAGGTATACCTCTACATTTATATACATATACATTACTAGACCTTAGGTATATACTTATATATACTTTAAAATAAAGTCTCTGTCTGCCTCTCTGTTTCATCAAAACTTCTTCTAAACCACCCAACGGATTTAATACCGTTTACACATGTGGTTTACACCGAGAGCAATAAACAAGTAAGGCTTGTATTAGAAGAAAAAAGTTGCATCTGTGTAAAGCTGGGGTCGGGTAGCTAGTTGAAAAGAAAGAAGAAACGATAGTTGACGATAGATGAACAGAACACAGATAACGTCATCTTCGTAGCAGTAAAAGTTGAACGTAAACTTTGAGAAAGTTACTTGCTGAACTGAACCCAGGAAGAACGAGTGCTGGGTGGTGGTTGTTCCAAAACTTTAGACTCGTCGTTCACTAATGTGCTTAAAGAGATGCTCCCTCTCGGTAATTTGCATTATAAATTCGATTAACTTATCGTCGTAACTTTAGAAATGTAGTTAAACAAAATAAGATTATTATATTTAAAAGTTGAATTAATTTAAACTAGCTGAGCTGGTATACTTACTAATATTGTAAAGAGGAAAAATTTGATTGTTTGTTTGTATTGAATAGGCTCCGAAAGTACTGGACCGATTTGAAAAATTATTTTACGATTAGAAGCCGGCATTATCCCTGACGAACATAGGCTACTTTTTACCCCGGGGAAATGCTTCATTCCTACGGGAAAACGGGTAATAGGACAACGGGTAGTAAGAATTATCCTTCCGTACTTATCTTTTTCACATAACTTCTAAACGGCGGAACCAATTGGGTTGAAATTTTATATGGGTATTTCGATGGTTTCCTGGATGATTTAAAAATACAATTGGACCCGGTAGGTGGCGCTGCTGTCGGTATATCAACTACTAAACGGCGTGACCGATTGGGTTGAAGTTTTGTATGTGTATTTCCATGGTTTCACAGACACTCGAATGTATTATATTTTATAAAGTTACGCGGACGAAGTCGCGTGCAACAGCTAGTGAGTAATATACCTCTTGACATCTTCATCGCAGTGACGACTCTGTGGCGCCACTATGGCGACAGTGGCCCCATTTTTTACTTAAATCCGTTCAGTAGTTCATACGTGAAAGAGTAACAAACATACATACATCCATTATCCTCACAAACTTTCGCATTTATAAAGTAGGACTAGTAAAATGTGGAAGTGCATGCAGTGTTAGTATACCTTATTTATGTTGTAAATTTAGCATTCTTGTGAGAGCGTTATATGTTCTCAAATAATATAATACAATTTGTGGATATGTTTGGTTGGTGTTAGAAAAGCGAGTCTACACTTTCCTAATTACTTTGTTCAACATTCACTCAGTGATATGAATCACAATTTCCACTTCTATTAAGTTGAATGCGAATATAACGATAATAAATCGAACATCGCTAAATGTGACAGTCTTTGCTTTCTATCAGATCACACATCACATTGAGAATTTTATAGTAATCATAATAGGTAGGTGCTTATTGAGTTTTTGTTGAATTAATTAAACAATGAAACAGCATATTCGAACAGTTAATTTAATATTATTCATTAAACAAACTGTCATGTTGGAATTCAAAATGTTATTTGTAGAAACAAAATTTCAAGATAACCGCTTTCCTTTCCAAACAATCTCATCTGAAATTGTTTCAGTTCGCGATACATAAGGAAGTTTCATAAAACTTGTTCTCAAAGGGGATGATGAAAGAAAAACAATAAACTGTTTCAATAACGCAATACAACAAAGTTTGTTTTGTAAAGTTAGCGATGGGGGCGAACGGGTGTGGGGTGGTTACGAGAAGGGGTAGGAAGCAAAGAGAATTTGCACTCTCACACCTAAATGGGGAGAAAACGTAAACCTTAAGCTGACAATTACAGACATATCTTTGTAAGAGAATTCATTAATTTGTCTAGTTGTTTTGAATCGAAAAAATATTTGAGAATTAACAAGATCTTTAAGTATGTTAAGATTAAATTGATTTTATATAGAATGCATAACTATTATATGACATATTATGTATAATAACGTCTTGGAATAAATTTCCAATAAACGTTCTACATTTTTACAAAACCAGTTGCGTAATGCGAATAAAACTCGTAGAGGTGAAAATTTTTCACATTGATTCGCAACTTATATGGTATACTCTGTTGGCGTCCTACACTAACAAGTTTCCATGTAAAACGTGGCATGTACTCATACTATAGGAGCCGCTTCGTACCTTATATTATATGCCCTTATAAATCCAGCATCGTTACCGTGTTGGTGAGATGCCATCGCGTTCAATAAACCAAACTGGTTCTCTCCAGAACTTCCCGCTTCGAAATTATCTCGTAGAATGTCTGTACAGTTACTCGCGAACCTCTCGGCGTTTTTAAATTTATTAGATTTGTCAGTAACAGGTCTAAAGAATAAGAAAAATAATTGGAAAGATGTTAAGTCGGCCATGACGTAAAATGGCAAGAATCCAAAGAATGAACATAACATATAAACAATAAAAAACTTTATTTCGATAAAATAAGCTAAAAATAAATTTCTGACATAATACAGTTCATTCAGCTAGTTCAGGCTAGCTGCTGGTCAGTTATTACAAATATGGCACAAGAACCTTCTGAGCTGGGTCTTGTGGTAATATTTAACTTATGAATATTAAATGTGAAGGACTTGATATTATTTGTATGCAGTTAAGTCACAAACTTAAGGTATAATAAATTATAAAGTTAAATAGGAGAATAAATAAAATGGAGCTTCATTTACCGACGTCCAATTTTAACTTCATTCCCATGCTAAATTTCCTTGTAATATTTGTTATTGCCTCCATGTATCTATTCGTCAAGTGCATTAATTTACAATCTTATTTTATCAAATGCTGTAAAATGTTTACTTACTCCAGTATGTTCATTGACTCCAACAATGACAGCAGTGTACCATTGTGTGGCACCAGCAACCCTGTACACTTGAGCACGACAACCTCCGAGAACAGATGGCGTTGTGGTCAATATTCTCTGGCCATCCTGTATCGTTCGCCATTGGGATGCTTCACTAGATAATGTGGCTATTGTGTCAGCGTCGACGCCCACTTCAGCGCCGGCCATATTCGCATCCCATTCCTGTAGAAAAAATAATAAAATATTATTAAAAAAGATTGTCAGATTTGTCGTTTAACCAAGACTACACAAAACATAAATATGGCACACCTATCCTGTGAGTTAAGACAATACTACTATTGTCCCTTAAATTGTCTGTTATCTTCTTTATATAATTACTTAGAAATATATTATAGAGGGGCGTAGCAGCCGTATCAACTTATGGGGCCCATGGCTAGTCATGAATTTTTAAGCTAGAGTTTAAAGTTTAGAGTTTATCGTACGAGTTTGGCTATTTTGTTTCTTTTGTAAAAACCATCCGTTTGGGCTACGCCATAGTAATTTGATGCGAGGCCCATCTAGGGCTACAATTTTGACAAATTTCTATGGGATCGGTTACTAGAGAGCACTGAACTAGAATAGAAGAAATCTATGATATAAACAAAGACTTCAATTTATGAAAAATTTCTATCAAATTATTATTAATAATATAGTTTTAAATTACTATTATTCATTGTTTAGGTAAATAATAAAACTGTATATAATTGCATAATGTCCACAAATAGCACTGTTATAACATTGCTCGTTATCTTTACGACCTCGTATCACATGTGAAGATTATGTACGCCCTACATTATTATCAGATGTACTACACAAATCAACATAAATGCGCAGCGACTTGTCCACGTATATAGCGCTAAGTGCTATAATAATTATATGGCGTACTATGTATCTATACTATTCAGAGTGGGCCGTTTACGTGGAAGCACCACACATGCATGGAGGCAAGCGAATGCAAGCTGTATTTGTGTCAATGTTACAGAGCACACACTAAGATGTGAGTTGTATGTATATGTACGCACACCTGTATGCTGTGTTTTGCATACGAGCCACGAGCGAGCCCGGGCCCGGCGACAGACGTATCCGGTGCGTTGAACTCATACCCTCACACCACAAGCCCTCCCTACTGCCTATTATATCTGTGTACCTCTGTATCCGTATGTTGCGCTATAACGCTATTGGACCATTCAGGGTCAGCGCTGTGGAAACGAATTTGTTTCAACAATGTTTTAGCTGGATAAGTACACTCAACTAATAAGAAGAAAATGTCTCGGAAAAGGGAGTTTCTTTAAATACTGTTAATTGCTTCCTAATGCTAATTAATGCATTTGAATTTAAATATGTGGCGATTTTATTAAAAATAAATATTGCTTACTACTTTATAAGCATATGATATAAAATTACTGTTTAAATTACTTTATTTGTTTGTACATTTAATATAAATTTCCATAATCAAGGAAAATTTTTAATGTTTCATTGTTTCTGATACTTTAGAATTAGAAATTAGTCAAAAACACATTTCAAGTTGAAGAATTCATCAAAAATGGAAAAACCAGCAGCATAAAGCGAAAAAAAAAAACATGGATAGTGGTCTACAAGACAACAATCCCATATTTTGGGGATCTGTTATCTAACCATTATAAGATACCTATGACTATTCTTAAGAATACTTAATATAATAATATTCCAGAAGACATTTTAGATTACCTATGTTAAAAATCTTTATATGTAGAAAATTAATATATTGTACATACTTAAGGGGGGTTCCCCTTACATATATTTTGAATGGTCAAAGGTTTTGTTTTTTGAATCCTCTTACATCGATGATCCTCTTAGATCATTTATCCAACTTGTAAATGTTCAAAGCTAAAACCTAGATTATGTCTGAGTGCGTGGTACATTAAAATATGACTCGCCTTTCTTTGTACGACGTTTCACGGTCAAACGATCATCTCATCAGTAATTTGAGAGCCCGTAATCTCCGGTTCACTCGTATTTGTGTAACAGTCACGCTCTGATGAGCCTAGGCGAGACATTGTGACTCAGCTGTTACGCCATACTGCCTCTAGCTTTGTTATTCGTTATTTTGTCAGACAACTTCTGGCTTATTAGGATTAAATGTAAGGTCGCGGCTCGCGTTTTCGACTTCATTACTCTGAGTAATTATGGCGTCTTTTATCTCACTGAATTGCGTTATTTAACTATATAAGACGATAATTAACCTCATTTTGTTCCAGTATCTATCTGTATCCGCTCTAGCAGGATCGGTCCTCAAAAAAAAAATGTTTGTTTGAACTATCTTCCGGTACGTGAGAATCAAAGGATCATTATTTCTACGCTCATCTATTGCTTTTCTTAATATTTGATGTGGCATTTAAGATAGCGCTACTTTAAATTTGATTTATTAGTATTGTTATTCTAGTGTATCGGCCATGTCTCAGGTTAAAGGAAATCGGATAATTCCGAAACAAGTTTTTAAAAACTATAAGTAGCTTTTAAACAATAGCTTACAATTATTATTCTAATTAATACTTCCATTTATTATAATATAACATATTATATGTTGTTGAGTATTAATCATGCCAGAGCCCAATCCATGGAACTCTCTTACATGCGATCTAGCCCCGTTTTGGCACGAATGCATTTTTTCTGCAAAATATACACCAGACGAATTAAAATCCAAGTTAGCGGTAAAACGGAGACACAGACAGATGCATACTACGACATTATTTTATAATAATTGTAGGTAAAGATTCTATCAAACCAAAAATGTAACAGAAAAATGCCATTCAAGTGGACCGTTCTGCCTATCTGTTGACCTTCACTTCATAATATAAAATAAACCATTAAAAACAAAAAAAAAATACAAATGTTTCACTTATCAAAGTTAATGTAAAAATAATTTTTTTCTTAGCTTTTGTTATTTTATAAAAAAATCAAAATAGTCTTTATAGTCTCAGCGAAAAAGAATGTTAACGAGGCCATTCAATTCGAGTCTCGATAAAATCTAACACTGACAGCTATGCGAAGCATTTGAGTTTAATGTGCTAGATGTATATCTATCCATTCGTGCCTTTAGCAAACATCTTTTATCTGTGTAAGCTCTGGCGACCAGGAAGCCATTACCTCTGGCACACATTTGCGCTCCCGCGGCTCTCATTCAATTTCCTGTCAGATCCCGACGACTCGACTCTGCGGGCCTATTCTCTATCTGTGGTTTTTAAAACGTATCGACTCCAATGTCGACATTAAATTGGAAATAATACTTTGTCAAACTAAAAACCACACAATAACGTGCCAATAACTTCATTGACATGTATAACTACGGAAAAAAACGTCGTAGACATTTTGACATGTGCTTAGTGAATACCAAAGTAGACAAGTGTCGAGTCTATAACCCTCTATAACCGCATCGAGTCGATAACCACAGCAAAACTACACTTAGAGAATACGGGCCCTGCTATGGTAGAAGTTGATAATAACTTTAATACCTAGGCACGGTTAGAACATCGAAACCACGAACGCTAAACTTTACATTGTTAACTTTACATTTATTGTTAATTGAATTATGGGGAATATTGTCTCTTTTCATTTTAAATTTAAATGGACTTTTACGACGAATTGAAAATATATAATAGGATCGCCTGATTTTCTTCAAAATATCAATACTAATAATAAATCTATAAGGGTCGGTAATGGAGTAAGTTACTTCGTTTTTAGAGATATCGTGTTTATAGACTCTATACATGATACTCAAACTAAATTGACAATTTTTTGAATTTTTTTCTGTATGCATGTATGTTCCTCCATAACTCTTAAACGAATTCACTGATTTTCTTGAAACTTTGTAGATAAACATTTAGACGTACAGGACACAGGATAGGCTACTTTTCAACGCGGACCAAGTCGCGGGCGCCAGCTAGTTTTATAATATAACCAAAGGTAAAAAGCAAACTTGTATGACAAAAATCGTGCTTTATCGAGAAATAAAAAAAAAAATTACTACATAGCCACAATATCGAAAGTATTGTGGCTTCAGGATTCCACAATGCCATTCAGGACCAAATAAATTTTGAAGTTGACAAAAAGGCTCCAAATACATTGTTAAATGTGAATAAAGTTTTATAGAAGTTGTTTCTCCAGATAAATCTTTACTTCTTAAATAATTTCTTACTTAAATCTTATTTTACGACAAAATCTATAAAGGATAGGACTTTTACCAAGAAAAAGCTCAGTACCAACAACGCTCATTATTAACTCAATATTGCCTAACATTTTCCTTAGTTACCGTTTCTTTTCAAGTGTTGATATAATGGACGGTTTACCAATACTATAAAGAGATGTTTTGAAGTTTTGTATGTTTGTTTGTAATAATGGATAAACTCAAATCTATTTAACTGATTTTAAAAATTCTTTCACGTATTCAATATATAAGTTATGCGGACGAAGTCGCGTACAACAGCTAGTTTTAAATAAAAAGACAAAGAATTAATACAATGTGCTGCAAAGTATTATAGGTAGGTACACTTATATAAGAGTTACTATCTCCAGGCAGCTTTAAGAGCACAGATAAAGCCTTTACGTAACAGAAGTCTAGACAAAAAGGTAAGGCTATTGTTGTTTTCTCTCGTAGTTTACTTAGCTCTTCGTAGAACAATACGCGATAGCGAGCCTTGTCAACTTTTTGTTCACGCGTCTTCGTGTAATCCAAGTGGGTAGAGCTCTACCTAGAAATTCGGATTAATAATAAACCTTCGGAGTGGCGTGTTTTCTTAACTAGAAGGAAACAAAAAGCTACTAGATGTACTAGATCTGTCCTTTTGACTGTCAATTCAATCTCACAGACGACACGTTTGGTCTTGTGGCTAGTAACCCTAGCTACTAACCAAACGGTCGCGGGTTCGAATCCCGCTAGGGGCAAATGTTTATGTCTTAATATTTACCTTTGTACTTGAGTCATGGCTGTTTGTATTTATTATATGTATGTATTTACAAAAAAAGTAATTTATGTAGTACATATATCAACTGTCTGGTATCCATAATACAAGAAATAGCTTAGTGTGGAACTAGATGGTGCTGTGTTGAATGTGTGAATATATTTAAAAGAAAGAAAAAAATCTTTCCTTTTAGGAACGTCAGACAAGCTCACAATTTAATGGAAGGTAACACAAGTAATGCTACCTGGTGCTGCAAGTTAAGGATATAAGGCATAGGGACATGGGCTCTGGCATTCCATACTCATAGAAACAATGTATAGAGGGTTGGCCTGCCACTATATGCTAGATTCAGACCAAAGCCAAATTTCTTACAAACGCTGGACTAACTTGCCAGGGTTGAACCATTCCAAAGCGCTCATAAAAGCCTATAGGTAGTCGAAACGTGACAAACCAGGCTATGTCGCTTAGTAGGAGCAATTTGTGCATGCTAACTAGGGCACTAACGGGGCACTGCCGCCTCAATAGGCACCTTAAAGTAATGGGTCTCACTAGTACGGGAGAGTGTCGCTTCTGCCATGAGGCAGAAGAAACACCAATGCATATCCTGTGCGAGTGTGGCCCGTTGATGCACAAGCGCAGTCACATCCTAGGAAGCCACACAATGGCTTGTGAAGATGTGAAGAATGCCTCTATCAAAAAAGTACTACAGTTTCTCAACGTGGTAGGTATAGGTAGAGAGCTTTAGTTTACGTGGCGATCACAATATTTCAGCAATAGACGAAGTGATACTGGTTCTCTAGCAGACAGAAATAGCCACTAGCCTATAATAATAATAATAAGCCAAATATGAAAAGTCAGTCCTGCTGATAATAGCACCGACCCCTGAGACATAGAGCCTTAGCGCCTCTTTCACAAACGCCAAGTAGGCCAAACTGTCATTAAAAGTCACCAGTAACCGGGGATAATAGAGCTGATATACCTTTGTTTGTACGGTAAACGTCCCAAACATTAAATAGAAAATAATTAAAAAAAAATCGGCTATCGAATGGCAGTAAACCAAGTGCATAATTCAATATAACAGCAAATGATTTCTAAAAGTAACTAATCAACACTTTACATGTAGTTTGTGAAAGAGGCCCTTAAAGCAAGCATCTTAACCACTTGACCAAGGTCTCGTTTATATCTATCTTATATATCTGTCGTTGTATTTGAATTCTTCCCCAATTCTTAACAAAAGACAGAAAGAATAACATTTATGTAACCGTTAGTTTTATTTTCGTTTAATCAATTCGTATTAAGTACGAAAATAAAATTGAAAGTTTTTTGCTTAGTTAGACAACCAATATTATCTCGACGTAGCTCGACCTCGGTCTTCTTTTATTAATTTTAATAATAGATCTGAGACTGCTGCCTGTCTAATTTATATTGCAGACAGTTTTCGTAAGTTAATTAACGAGGCTACGTTTAAAGTTTGACTACTTTGAGTGTTCCGCTAATGCTTATTAATGCTTATATTATATATTTATTATATTTAATGAAAATTTTGTTTAGTGTCGCTACGTGGATCATCCATAAACTGGATATATGTGTGGCTATAATATGATTGGTCATTTATTAGCAATATTAATATTAATTTATTAAGGTTTTATTATCTTTTTATCGTTTTTTTATTACAAACTCATCAAGACATCGTCATAATTCACGATACAAATGACAATTAATTTGTGTAATTATTATTATACTTGGTCTTGATTTCATTTAAATTCATTGTTTTGATTTATTTGATTCATTTGTCTTGATTGTCCTTAAAAATACCAATAGCGTTGTGTTCGAAAACGGTTTGTATGAAACTCTTTTATGGGAAAATGACGTGGGTGATCAGGAACGAGGGTGATACACAACGAGTGCTATCAAAAACATAAACTATCAAAAGTTTAATCATATAAAACGCAGTATTGCAAAGAAATACGAAAGAATGTCTTAAGAACTCTTGAACTCTTGAGAATGTCCACAAATTTTACTATACATTACAGACTAAATAGAGATACATATTTTAGTGGAAAATATATTAAAGTAAATTTAAATTTCAAAATAATAATATGTCACCTTTAAATTTTTTTTCATTATTAAGTATGAGTAAAACCATAATTAGGCTAAGTTGTAGCGTGATTAGTACAAAATAATATCCGCTGTGAACATTATTATTGAATTAATGGACGTTTGTGTGTCTATGGACGTTGTGACTATATTGTCTTAGTTATATTTCGATAATATACAGCGTAACATCAATTTGATCAAATTACGGATTAACGCTGATGAAGGTTCTAAAGCGTTGCCGATCCGTTCGTTGTCTGAAACAACGTAAAACAAGGAAAAAGTAAATGTTTATGTCAATATATTACGAGCTGTTTTATTTGCGTCTAGAATAAAGTAACTATTAGACCCAGAATAAAAGTCTTCTTACTTATGATTATGATATGACTTTTAAGGGCACTTCTACCCACTCTCTACCCATATATGTGAAAAAATGTAACCCTAACTAATAATATAAATGCGAAAATGAGTTTATTTGTTACGCTTTCACGCCTTAACTTCTCAACAGATTATACAGATAAGGACATACTTAGGATACTTTTCATTTAGAAAAAAAAATCTGCTCCCAAGGGATCACCTAAAAATGAAATGAAAAATTATTAATATGAGAAAAAAGATTAAATAAATGTTTATAAAAAGGAAAAGTGGAGCGGCCGAAGTCGCGTTCAAAAGTTAGTAATGTGTAATTTTTGATTTAATTTACAATTAACTGTTACTTGATAAATAATTATTTATAACTATTGACTCGCTCCCGGTTTCGCCTAAGGTCTAATTTTTACATAGAAACATTCCCTATTTCCATAATTGAAAACAAAATTAAAATAAGAAGTACTTAGGCATCTTTCACCACCTACAAGTAAAGTGTTGATTAGTTACTTTTAGAAATAATTTTATGTTTTTTTAAATTATGCACTCGGTTTAATGCATCCTTCGATAGGCGAATTTTTTTAATTATTTTCTTTTTAATGTTTGGGACTTTTAGCGTACAAACAAAATGTATATATATACACCATGGTGTATCAGCTAAATTATTCCCGGTCAGGTGACTTTAAATGACGGTTAGCCTACTTGACAGATGGTGAAAGAGGCCCTTAGTCTAACGCACGGAGATTGATTTTTATATATGGTGTACATATAAAAGAATATATTGCTGACACCTTTTATATTATTTATGCTTAGTCTGATGGAGAGGCAAACGATCCAAGATTTCGGTAATAGTATTGAGCTGTGAGCCAGAGGCGTTATGGTTATAGTAACGAATGAATTAGTTACAATATCGGCGAAGTATATATAACAAATTTGTTTGTGTAGCACGGACATACGCGATGGGGTTTATTAGTTTAGGGTCAGTGGCTGCTAACATTTACCTTGTAGGGGTTGAAGGGTGAGGGGTGAGGGGTGGGAGCGGACAGTAAAGTTAGCTAACTGAGGGAAACTTTTCTCGTTTAAATTTTGCGGCAACTGTTATGCGTTTGCATGCGAGTAGCGGAGTTACGAACTTCGCATAACTTTCATTGCCGTTTCGTTAAACGTGTTGTATTAACATTAAATTCTCTTTTAAAACTGTACTTTGTGATGCTTCTATTTCGCTTCAGTTAAACAGCTAACCATATCTTCAATCACTTGAAACGTTTTAATTTATATTTTTGGAGTTAATTTTTTTTAACTTATAGTCCGGGAGGTGGCAACGTCGGGAAAAAAAGCATTTTAGGTCAGCTGATTTTTTGATATGTCGTCTCTCTTGCCCTTTCGGTTAGGATCTGGGCAGTCTGGCTAGCGGTAGCGGTTGCGTTTGCCTGTGCGCATCCTATTTGTGCGGGTAATATACTGACTTTTAAAATCATTTTATGAAGGTTCAATTTGCATATTTTAGCTTAAGATAAGTTTAACAAACATCAATCTCTTATTGCCAGACATTTTTATCGTTGCTAATAATGAGCCAGACGCGAATTTTGATTTCATTTTTATTAAAAAATTAAGTTATTTCAGAATGTCTGTCATTTTAATATTATGTTGTTTAAGTATGAACAGACCTAAAAATAATTTGCCAGACATTAATTCAGTTGCTAAACCATGAATCAGAACGATTAAAGTCCTGAAAACTCTTACAGTATGATTCTACTCTTACAGTATGAATTGGACTTATGTAAACTGTATATCTATATATACATACAATAGATATACAATTGCGTAAGTTCAATATTTTTTAAATTAGGGATATTATTTTTTATTAGCATTTAGCAAATTTTAACATAAAAAAAATTGAAATGAGATAGAATTAGATAGCAGGAAATCAAACAACATTATTGAAAATTTAAAAGTTTTTTTTTTATTTGAAATACTCTTGTCGCTATGATACACTGAGAAAATTTTACTTTAACATTTTGGCTCGTTTAAAGGCAGATTATTTAAAATTAACTAAAACTCGTTTAAGAATATATAAGCGCAGTTGGTTATAATCTAACACGTCAACATTGTTATGGATACTTGGTTATTTTTAACATTGCACTTAATAATTTTTAAACAAAATTGTTAGCATTCTGAACCAATTCAGACTTGTTTAAATTTTAATACTTAATATTGTTAAATCTAACCAAGTTATGTATGTAATTTTAAAGATGTTTAAAAAGGGTTAAAATTAACCCTTTTTTTGGTTAAAATTAACCAATATATCTCTGTTACCACCTACAACGTAATCGGTTACAAATAGCCATTGATATTTTGTTGTTATTAAATAAGTGCGATTGTAAATTTTACCATGACACATTTGCTAATCTTTACAAACAGCTTACTAAATATTAACCAAGTAAAAATACTTAGCAAAGCAAAATGGGTTACCTATAAGTGAAAACGAATCATTCATTTCGTCCAAATCTTTCTAGCGTGATAGTCATTGCGTCTCGTATTTAATAAACTCGTATTGCCTAAAAAAATTTTATAATTTACAAATATTCCTAATGGATGACGATGTCAACAACCTTTTAATTGCATGGAAATTAGAAGAATACATAGAAGTATGTAAAGATGAGTGAAAAACCTACATTTTTATCTACCTAGATATAGTTACAACTAAGTTAACTCTACACCATTTTATTATAATTTACTAGTTATGTTATTATTGCAGTGAATTTTGCGTTTATCTTAATTTAAAATTCTTAATTTTCTCACAAGAAAAGATTATTAACCAAATAAGAAATACCTATAATATAAAAAAAAAAAAACAAAAGAATTATGTTACATGTCACCTGTTTGACATCATATAAGTAATTACTAAATTCTTATTTTAGATATTTTTTGACTTTATTAATTATATTGTAAAAATTAATAGTCAATTTATTAAAATTAAAATTAAAATTAAATTAAAATTAAAATTAAATTATAAATTGTTAAAAGCCAATTTTATACTCACATGCCGAGACCGCCCATCGGCGGCATAGCAGAGGTTACAAACCTTATAGTAAATTAACGGATATTAGAATAACAACTATTTCACATAGTACTACTATGATAACTTTGATAAACAAGACAACTAGATAGAAGGTCTCTAAGTAAACACGGAACATTTTTTATTGCTTTTGTTCAAACATTAAAACTAAAACAGAAATGAGTCATACGGATACAAGAGATTTTTTTTCATCAAAACAATTATCATTTATGGATGATACCTACAAGTAGATACAAAAGATTGCCGACGCACCTGCATTTTGTTTTGTTGAATTTTTATATATACTAATATTATAAAGAGGAAAGATTTGTTTGTTTGTATTGAATAGGCTCCGAAGCTACTGGACCGATTTGAAAAATTCTTTCACTGGTGGGAAGCTATATTATCAGCGAGTGTTATAGGCTATATTTTATAAAGTTACGCGGACGAAGTCGCGTGCAACAGCTAGTGTTCTATTAAAAAACTATAATTAGGAAATATAAAACGGTATTAATTTTCATTTATAAAATATCAATATCGACGTCGATATATCGAGGAAAAATGTCAATATATCTAATTAAAAATATCGATACTTTTTCAACAAACCTACGGGCTCGTAGATCGTGGCCAACGCGATGCCTAGCCCGACAGCCTGAGATTAGAACGTACAACCAAACAAACAAACTCTTCAGCTTTACATATTAGTATAGATAATTTAAACATTGTACCTAACAATTTTATATAATAATAATTATCATCACGCGTTAATCCTTCATTTAATGAATGAATCGTGGTAATGAACGATAGCCATAGCTCATTAAGTTTTCGTAGTAATACTGAGTATAAAGTAAAAAAAAAAGTACTTAAATAGTTTTTACTGAGTATTTACTCTGGCTTAAGTAATACTACAGTGCTTACCCATCTATAGCTGAGAGCACTCAACTGTCTCTCTCTGACCAGTAGAATCATACTGTAAGAGTTTTCAGGACTTTAATCGTTCTGATTCATGGTTTAGCAACTGAATTAATGTCTGGCAAATTAGTTTTAGGTCTGTTCATACTTAAACAACATAATATTAAAATGACAGACATTCTGAAATAACTTAATTTTGTAATAAAAATGAAATCAAAATTCTCGTCTGGCTCATTATTAGCAACGATAAAAATGTCTGGCAATAAGAGATTGATGTTTGTTAAACTTATCTTAAGCTAAAATATGCAAATTGAACCTTCATAAAATGATTTTACTGTATGAATTTTCAGGATTTAATCGTTCTGATTCATGGTTTAGCAACTGAATTAATGTCTGGCAAATTAGTTTTAGGTCTGTTCATACTTAAACAACATAATATTAAAATGACAGACATTCTGAAATAACTTAATTTTTTAATAAAAATGAAATCAAAATTCGCGTCTGGCTCATTATTAGCAACGATAAAAATGTCTGGCAATAAGAGATTGATGTTTGTTAAACTTATCTTAAGCTAAAATATGCAAATTGAACCTTCATAAAATGATTTTAAAAGTCAGTATATTACCCGCACAAATAGGATGCGCACAGGCAAACGCAACCGCTACCGCTAGCCAGACTGCCCAGATCCTAACCGAAAGGGCAAGAGAGACGACATATCAAAAAACCAGCTGACCTGAAATTCTCTTTCGAAAACGTTGCCACCTCTTATACTATTAGGAATATGTGATGTTATATTTATATGATATGATATGATATGATATTATATGATATGATATGATATGATATGATATGATATGATATGATATGATATGATATGATATGATATGATATGATATGATATGATATGATATGATATGATATGATATGATATGATATGATATGATATGATATGATATGATATGATATGATATGATATGATATGATATGATATGATATGATATGATATGATATGATATGATATGATATGATATGATGATATGATATTATATTATATTATATTATATTATATTATATTATATTATATTATATTATATTATATTATATTATATTATATTATATTATATTATATTATATTATATTATATTATATTATATTATATTATATTATATTATATTATATTATATTATATTATATTATATTATATTATATTATATTATATTATATTATATTATATTATATTATATTATATTATATTATATTATATTATATTATATTATATTATATTATATTATATTATATTATATTATATTATATTATATTATATTATATTAAATTATATTATATTATTGGATTGACATACTATTATATTAAATTACTGATTACGATCACTTTTTACTATACCTACTAACTTTTTCTGTGATTATCCTGTCAGAAATCATTTTATAACTATGAAATACATTTAAATTACATTCTATTTTATACTAACCAAGCATATACAATAGTTACCTACATGAAATCTAAAACGGGCGCTTTACAGGGCGGTTCCTACATCGCAATGAAATTTCAGCTTCAAAACTTTACCTACAGTTACTGCTGTTGCATGCGAACTTTAATAAAACCATTTACATAATAAAATAGAACAACTTAAGTGGTTTACCTACATAGAAATGTTTACTGATTCAACTTAGCTCGCTTGTTAGGAACCGGGCTCAACATTTTACTGTATATTTATTGAATTCAGTAACTATGTACCTACCAAAGTTATTCTAAAATAGTGACCAAACGACAAAGACCTTGCGACTTGGGGAGCAAATTTTATTCCAACATACTTCGTCTTTACTAACCTATGACATTTGTATTAGCTTTTTATCTAAAACGTAAACTCCACGATGATTACATTTACATTGACATCCCCTATTCACTCTCAGAAAAACAGCATAAATAATATGCTGGTATTTCAATATGGTTTTCTGTAAAGAGGTGGTTACTGCTATGAGCTGCCCAAATGACTGCGAAACGCAGTGTGTCATTTTTTTTGCGTGGGAAAATCTGCGAAACAAATCCCCACCGACAATGGGGAGATCGGTGGGGTATGTGGAATTTCTACGCACTAAAAACCCACGGTATTTCCTCGCGCCTGTCACTACTTAAAAGCCAATAACTGGCATCACAGTGAGACCGATATTATGCGGAGACAACTCAATTTGCCCTGTTTAGATCGTGTGGCACCTACAATGTGTTGCACAAACAATACTTATCATTTAAATGATAACGCTTGTTTGGACTGAGATTAAAATTTAGTAGAAGTTTAACAAAAACTGCCTCTTATAAAAGGAAAATGTAACCTTTTTAAAGGAGGACTCTAATTTGATATAACATATAAAAAAAATATGATATATAGCTTCAGGTAATAAAATTATATATATACTATATTGTAAGTAATGTATTCAATCAATCATAACAGTAAAGCACTAGGCAGCCGAGCTGAACCGAAAATAGCATGAGCCACCACCTGGCTCAGATATAATACAAATATAGGGGAGGTGCGGGCGGCGAGAGTGGAAAATCAATAAAGTGGGCGACGAGCATCAAAACATACCGCTCCCTGCTCACCATAACACCCCATCCTACCCCCCAACAGTGAACAGACCGCCCCGCCGCATAAACCACCCGTCTCCCGGGAAAATCCTCCCCCTTGTTTGGCAGACACCGTCCTTGATCTCCCTGTCTCCCCAAACGCCCGGGCGGACAACTTTGAATAAACACTCGTGTCGTCTACTCGAAATTGGGTCGTTTATGCGTTTCCACTTGCAATTCCCGTAACTTTTTCTAATATTTCATCAATTCACCTCAACCTGAATATGATTTCTGCAATAGATACTTCATATGTTTTGTATTCATAACACAAATCTTTAAGTTAGGTTTACACTAATTAAAAATAAGTTTTAGGTGACGCACTAAACTGTTAATATTTATCACATAAACCTTCTTTATAATAAATAAACTGCAGTTCTAGTGTGAGTTTTGATAAATACGTCTTTCAATTTGCTTTCATAGTGGAAGGCAATTCAGAAAAGTGATTATAACTAAAATCGGGGGATACAGTTTAGCTGTATCGGGGGTACTGTAGCTACATATCTACCGATAGCTAAAGGATCAAAGAATTTTTTTTGCTATATGGTATATTCAAATTCGTGGGCTACAGGTACATATGCTCAAAGAAAATATTACTCATAACGTGTATGTAGGTATTTACGTAAAACACGGCCGTGTCCACGACACAGCCACAACCATTTTTTTGTTCACGTTTTTACTCATAGCACTTATATCTGAGCTCATAGATTGCTTTGACATTATTTGTATGTAAGCCATTCGAACCAAACATAACAAGATTCAAACAGCGCCCCTGGGGAACATTGTTGTCAATTGCGCCCATATAAAACGCTAACGTATGGATTTTTTACTAACACAGTAAACAACAACCCACACAACACCCACGTGACATCCCAATTTTAACCTTAAGAGCATAATTGGAGTATCTCGACAACTATCTATCGAGATTCTTATAATTGTCTTCAGCAATTATATTATATTTTAAAGATGTGTTCGCCATTTTGCTATACCTACGTACAGCACATATTTTCTATGGATTTTGAAACGTGTGCGACAAACATTAATAATTAAATTTTATAAAAGGTTCCATTAATAAAACATTTGTTAGTGAATAAAAAAAATTAAAAAAGAAACAGTATCCAAAAAAAAAATTATCGAACCCGCTCCTAAATTAATTTAAAACTGCAATATGTCGTTTTTAGGATAATCATCAAATCATACTCGTAAACATGATGCCACTTGCATTTATGTGTATGTCTGCATTTAAACAAGAATTCATCTTCATTGATGTGAAGTTTATCATTCAACAAAGTCCAAAGATACATTTTATTTTAAGGCCGCAATAAAATATGAGGACGCAATAAATCGTATTACTTTCTTAGCCGACTTCGAAATTCTGTTCAGATATACACGAAAATATTTCGTAAACACAACACGTTTGTCTACATGGAGATATGACAGAATAACGAATGAGCCACTATGAGGTGAAAAGGTTGGAAGATTTATCAATTTCATGAGCGTTTTATATTGATATTTATTAGGCAGTATATATGACTATTTTAAAAGTCTTCATTATTTTAAGTTTCTTTATGCTAATGTGAGCAGTGAAATAACAGCACGTTCATAGCTTTGTTTAGGTAGTTCCCTGAACTATCCTATTTACTCCCTAACAAAGTATTTAGATACCTTTTTAGTCTCACAAAATATTTTTGATTTCTGAGCGATTGACAATGCGTTCCAAATGTTATTCCATGTTGGTCCAACGTTCCAAAGGATGTCTTCTCTATAAACACAGATAAGGTGACTCCCATCTAAAATCTAAATTGATGAATTATATTACTCTTATAGTAACCCCATCGAGATTATGATACCACTATGAAATGACTTGGTTATACTTTTTGACGTCAGTAACGTTACCAATAAGACCGATATCCTCTCATGGGGCCGCCATTGTAAAAAAACGCCCTCAAAAGTTTAGTTCTTCTTAAGTTTTCCTTCGTACTATAAACTAACGTATGTTATGGAATAGTACTAGGACTAAATATGTAGTAATTCGTATATGATATTCGTAACGACAATTTCGTGTATGGCGTGAAATTAATAGCAAAATCATATAATACAAAGTGACCTTACCTGTAAAGGCTGAAGATTGGCATAATCGAGGAACTCGAGTTGTTGGTCATGAAGAAACTCTACCGGCTGTTTTTCAGCCAGAAACGTCACGTCTGCTGCCAGTGGAGTAAATGTCTAGAAAAAAAAAATTACTTAATTCTAAAAAAAATCATTGGACGAAATCTCTAGAAATACGTGTATGTTTTTTTGTATATGTGTGTGTGTGTACAATTTTATGTTTTTTTTAAATAAAATTATATTCTTTATTTATTAGTTTTTTTTTTTTAAGTTTAGGCTCTTGTGAACAACATGTGGTCGAATACGTCATTAAATATACAACATTTACATTTAACTGCAAATCTGTTGCCTAGTAGATATTTCAAATTGTTTTGAATTCTTGTTACCTAATGCGGGTCAGAATGATGTCATGGCTTTTAGTCGTTAGACATGTGAGAAAAATATAAATATAGGTGTAGGTATTCGAGACAGAATATAAATTTATTCAAATATAAAGTAATAAGTAAGCTTTTTCATGGTAATGAGGATTTTTATCACGGCTTAATTAAATACACCGCACAGCATTTGATATGTATGACATTGACTTTTTTATGACTGGATCTATGTTACCTTGTATGTTCTTTTTATTGGTATAATATATTTAATTAAAGCAACGGAAATGTGCAAAAAAAAAATTGTGTAAGTAATTGGTAGCAACAATAAATTTATTTTAAAAACTGAAAAATAAGCCACACTAGCTACTTGTGAGGTAATAAACAAAAAAATAATAATTTAAACAATCGTAATGGCCGTGACACAATATTATTTATTTAATATGACATGATTAGCAGTAAATCCACATCTGATACATATACCTACTTTTTTACAAATTCTTGAATGTCAATGTTTATTCGGTATAATTATAAATATTATATAAATAAAAAAAAAAAACGGGAACACCTTAGACTCAGATTATTAAAACAGATAAAACAGATGTTTTAATAATCTGAGACCTTAGATATTTCCTAACAAACACGGTGAGGCTATTTTTAACTTCTTTATAATGGCTATTATTTACGAAAATTTTCTTTTTTGAAAAATTAAAAAAATTCTATTTTTTTTATTTATTTGTGTTGACTTTTGAAATAGATAATAAATAATTATTATATTATGATTACCATAGATTGTATTACTACCGTTCCGTTAATACGCCCGCACGCATCATGCAGTAATAGAGCCTTGTAGCGTCCTCTGTTAGATATTTGTGACACTAAATGACTACATTATCCAACCATGTTTCAATGGTAGTACTATTAAGTCACGTGAAAATAAAGATAGAATAAAATAGATACTTACAAGAGCTGGCCATTTCACTGATTTGCCTTCAAATGTTCTGGGAGCCCACACTAAAGTTCTTTCCACTAAAAATATACGAAACGTCCTTCGGGAATACACTCCAACCCATTCGCGTTTCTGCCAATCTACACCGTCGTATTCAACTAACACCTGTAACAAAAATAATAAACATTTTAATTAACACTATTTTTTTATTTCCATTTAAGTACAAAAAAAAGAAAAAATCACACCACTGACCCATTGAAATAATAGTGGCGCCATCTATTAGCGAGTAGCAACATTATAATAAACTACCTAAAAATCCACATTCAAAAAGTTACACCAACGTTTTGCTAGAGGGCGCGTCAAGTTTTATTTTGTATTGACATTCCGCAAAACCCCACCCCAACCGCGGAATAGCTTCCCGCCTAAAATGAGATTGTTTTTGTAATAGGTAGATTGATGTTTGTAAACATAAAAACCTATTTACAAACTATGAATATTACAATCTATAAACAACCACAAACATAATGTAGATTATGTAATAATTTAACGAAGCCCTAAAATAATTGGCACTGATTACCCACGAGTACGACCGTAGTAAGCCCAAGAGCTGACCTTGCTCTTGATACCAAATAAAAAATGTACTTATCTTATTTATACTAGACGGTAGACGTATTAAGTTTCATTCTGACATTACATCATGGAAACATTATAGTATACATAGGTGAATAAAAAATATACAAGTTATCTGAATTTTTAATAACGATTATTTTGTATCAATCTATACAATAAGATGTTACAATACAGTTTAATTAAGGGATGTGACATATTTTTATTGTCAATTACACATCTTGATTATTTAGATTAAGTCCATTTTTAATAATTTTATCCAAGAATTGGACTATAACAGGATTAGGGGGATGGAGCATTTAATTAAACAAATGCTTAATTAAAATATTAATATAACAACAGATTATTAAAATAGAATAATAAAGAAATTGAAAGTTTTTGGAATATTTTGGTTTGGAAATGTGATTTTCCATTAAAGGGTTTATAATAATTTAATAAAACACTTTTAATATAAAGTAAAAAGCTTGTATACCTACCTAATTGGTTTAACAAGAATCAGTGGAAAGAAAAATTGTACTTTGAATCTATATATTTTTCAGAGATCCCATGATTTTCATAGCAAAAATAACTCTGTTTATTTACATAATTGGGTCATTTATTTTATTCACGAATATGTAGTTTGTATAAAAATATATTAGTAATATTTATAGTCTACAGGAAAATCTCGAATTTTCTATTATTTTTAATTTATAGAAATAATTAATTCTTTTATTAAAATCATTTAGTTTTGGGATTCGGCTCCTTTATAAAGATAAAAAAAAAGATTTCATAGAATTATTGTGTTAATATATTATATTCAAAGCAAAGCACGAAATATGCTTTATTGCTTATTGTGGCAGTTGAGAATTAGTTTCCTAAAAACCTTCGAGCTCTTTAATCAAGTACATTGTTAATGTAATTAAACAAAGAGTCATACGAATAATAAGGCAATAAAAAATTAATTGCCTTTACAAAACACCCGCAACAGAATTGTTTCAATCCGAAATAGCATCACAAGTGCCAACCGCGTCATCAATCGAAAACAAACATTGCAAGTATCAAAACCCACGTCTTGCCTGACTTCTTAAAGATTCAGTCTCAGAACTTATTACACACAGTGTATGTATGTATAGATTTGATTTAAATTTTCATTAGTTCTAAACTATAATAGGTAAAAATCAAACATGATAGACGCCCATTAGGGCGCGTATAAAGAGAAATAGCCAATCCTAGATTTGAATTTTATCTAAGTAAACAAAGTCAAATTTAAAAAAAAATTTAATAGATAAATTACATTATAAATGAAAGTGAAGACTCGGACAGAAAACATATAAAATGACACACATTATAAAGCTAAAAGTGTACCAGTAATCTCACTTCACAGATTATCTAATGCTTTACGTATCAATTTTTTATTTGACATTGTAGTTTATGAATAATTAATATTTAATACTTTTGGCACTTATAACATTTTTATTGAGCGAGATGCGCTATCGTCCATCGTATGTTGTGCGTAGCTCTACGTATTTTGTGTCACTATTATGTCCAAGGGGCCACGCGGGTGAAATTACAAATTTTGTTTGCTTTATACGCACTCTTAATTGACAGCAGTTACATGGCGAAGTGTACGAAAAAACCGGATCAAAATCGATCTATCCGTTTGAGAGCTATGATGCCACAGAGAAATACACACACAGGTTAAATATTTAATAACCACGCTTTTGCATCGGAGGTTAAAAAATCATATCAGTTTAAACATTTATTGCTTATAGTTACATATTTTGGTCAGGCGTGGATTTTTGATCCACGCCTGACCAAAATGTAGATGATCTCTCGGGAACATTACTTTTTTCCGGATGAAAAGTACCCTAGGCCTCTTTTTGTGCATTTTTTTGCGTTCATGGAGGTAATATGTCCATATGAATGATTACAGACCTTAAAATCGTTGATTTAAGACATTTTTCGAAAATAAAAGTTGAAAAAGGTGTTATGTACATTTTAAAAAGCAAAGAGTGCAGAAAAGTTTACTTTTGTTAATGGAAGAGGGAGCTATGTTCACTTTTTTTAAAAATTAAATAATAGAAGTGTTTAATTGCTATCATACATTAATATTTTAGGTTGTTTACACAACTTTGTATCATAATTTAGTTCAAAAATCAACTGATTTTTGAACCGTGGCAACCGTGGCGACTAATCTCAAAAATTAAAATTAAAACTTTAACCTCGATTTATTCAAAATTGGAATTATACGACATACCACCTTCATCCAATCACGTCTTCAATTATTAAACAATAGAAAAAATAAGTGTATCAAGTTGAAAACAAACAAATATAATTGTTAACAAAGAAACGCAGGCATACGTGTCTGGGGCTTCTCGTGTCGCTAATTGTAACTTCATGTTTACCCTTCGACGCATCTGCATTATATTTGTTCGTAAATGGCTTAAGGTAAACGGGGTCGGATGCAACTGCGACCTACTTCTACTAACCTAAACTTGACGAGATGTCGGAAACTGTGCCAGTGCTATTTCTCAAACTGAAGTGTTCCCTATAAGTATATTTCATCGAAATACTACAATGGAATTTGCGTCACAAATGCCAAAGCGGCACATAAAAAGAACGCCTTTGACAGAATCATGGCGGACTCTTGCCTTCACGCGTCAATGGTAAAAGGTAGTAACGATCAACTTCTACTATTTCATTTTAAACTCTAATGGGTTGACGTAAAGTCACATTTTCTTTAAATTACGTACTTATTATTATGTTTGTTTTGTTTTAAATGACAGTTCATGCTCTACGCATATGTCACTTTTAAATGTTCCATAAAATTCGTAGTGTTTTGTATGGCACGCGGGTTCCATGTTGTAGTAGTTTGATGGTATATTTGCAAGGTTTTTCTTCAAAATTTGAAAGCCGTTCAGTGTTATACACTTTGAAAGAACTATAAAAGACTAGCTGGTGCCCGCGCTTCGCCCGCGTTAAAAGTAAGGGATGTGTAGCGCCTGAATAAATGTGTAAAGCAATATAACGCCTGATATCTTTGCTGTTATAAAATTCCAAACTTATGGATTGAAGTGGAACTAAATTGGTTTCGAAATTAAATTGCTTATTTACCATTTATTATCAAATCAAAATCAAAATAAGTATTTTATGAACTCGCAAAGTATTTAGGTAAAAAGGCACTCGCGCGACATTTTTTGATAACCTCATTATAAATAAAACGTCGTAATTCACGATTTTCGCTTTTATTGATTTTCTAGCTGACCCAACAGACGTTCTGTCAAAAGCTAATTGGACTGTGGCAGCTGATGTGTAATAAAAAATGGGGTTTTTAACGAATTTTTCGGGCAATTTTTCCAATTTTCCTCTTCGTACATAAAAACCTTACTTAGACTTCAAAGAATATTTGAAAAAAAAAAAAAAATTTAGGCAAATAGCCAAATTGGTCCAGCCAATCATTCTAGAGCGAGTTGTGCATGAAACCCGTATCAAATTCGTTGTTTAGTTTACAAACGTAGAATACGTAGAAGAATTTAATTGACATACCTACTTATTACTTTTGTACAACGAAATTTGACATACTTTTGTATTATACAATTATGGTTGTTATGCCATTCGTTATTATGTGCTTTAAAATTTTCAAAAGTTATACTTGCAACCACCAAGTCAGTATTTAGTACAATATATTTTAAGTAAATTTTCAGGTACACATAATTGGCTATTTGTCAAGGTTTAAAATATACTACAAATTGTAGTTATCCTATCAGAAAATAGCGTAATAAGACATATGTTACTTTATTTGAGGCTAAATTATGTATATTTTTTGCAAATTATATGAAAAAAAAAAATCGTAATTTTTTAAATTTTATCTTGGCGCCGAAACGCCCTGTGACTGGTTGCAACTCTGATGACGTCATACGCTAGTAACTGTTTGTTTACTAGCGTGTAACGTCACACGTATCAAAGACCAGAGAAACAGCGTTTTTGGCGCGGTTTTGGAAATTTAAACTTTAACATTGATTTTTATTAATAATACAGTAGATCTCCCGGAAATATCAATGTAATGTGCTTATTATGTAATATAGAATAATTTAAAACGATTTTCTAAAATTAGTCAAATAGCGGATTATCGCAAGCAATGAAAGATAAAATAATGTAAAGTTAATTGGTATTTATCTAGTCTAGTTCAGGGAGAAATGTAATGCATATATATTCTCTACTAAGAGACGCAGTAATACTAAATCCAAATCTCTAAGAAATTAATATGATACTTAAATTGAACAAAGAGCTATTAGAATAAAATAGAATTAGTCTGTGAAGATAATAGACTATTATTCGATAAAATGAGACAGATTTATTTCGTCGCTCATGTGAAGAGTCAATTATAGATCCAGATATTCACATAACGTATACCTTAAGGGCGCATATAAAGAGAAATAGCCAATCCTAGATTTGAATTTTATCTAAGTAAACAAAGTCCAATTTAAAAAAAAATCCATAGATAAATACATTATAATGAAGATGAAGACTCGGACAGAAAACATAATATAATGAAATTTTCTCGATAGAAAAAAATCACCAAGTGAGCTCTCATTTAAATCGATTTTAGTTTTATTTTCAAAATGACACACATTACAAAGCTAAAAGTGTATCAGTAATCTCACTTCACAGATTATCTAATGCTTTATGTATCAATTTTTCATTTGACATTGTAGTTTATGAATAATTAATATTTAATACTTTTGGCACTTATAAAATTTTTATTGAGCGAGATGCGCTATCTTCCGTCGCATGTTGTGCGTAGTTCTACGTATTTTGTGTCACTGTCATGTCCAAGGGGCCACGCGGGTGAAATTGCAAATTTTGTTTGCTTTATACGCACTCTTAATGTTATGCTGAAACAATATAAAGATATATCTAGCACCTCAGCACCTCAGAAGAACACTAGAGCCGACACGAGCCGCCTCACGCCCGGGTTCAGTAGGGCAATGAACGCTGCGACAGACCTGTCCCGCGATCGGTTGCAAAACATTGTCCTTAGTGCACGCCATAGGCGTACGCGAAAATAATATATTTTTAAACAAACCTCATAACAACCATCATGTTCTTTTATTTTAATTTAATTTCTAGGTTGATTCTAGTCATAGAATTAATTTAATCTTTTTATTTTTTTTATATAACTAGGTAAAGTTTATTACTACTTAACTAGCTGGCGCCCGCGATTTCGTCCTCGTTGAAAAATAAAAAAGTAGCCTATCCTGTGTCCCGTACGTCTAAATGTTTATCTACCAAGTTTCATTAAAATCAGAATTGGTTTAAGAGTTATGGAGGTACATACATACATACATACAATACCTACACTTACAGATTTATTATTAGTATTGATGATTGATAAAAGCTCTATATTATGTATATTAAGGAAAGCTAGACATAAGCTAGATAATATTAGTTATTAGTTATCTATAGTTTAACTAGTAAATATATAAAGCTGAAGAGTTTGTTTGTTTGTTTGGTTGTACGCGCTAATCTCAGGAACTACTGGTTCGAATTGAAAAATTCTTTGTCCCTATGTCCTTTCTGGTGTCCCAGACAACGTGTATGCAAAATTTCATGGTGATCGGTTCAGTACTTTTTGCGTGAAAGCGTAACAAACAAACAAACTCACATTCACATTTATAATATTAGTAAGAATTTTTTATAATTTATGGCTATCGTCGTCTATAATGACGTGCAAGCCTATGCAAGTGAACTGCGGACCTCGATAGGATAAAGGATAAAACACAAATTTGTGACATGGGAATGGACTCTGGCATCGTTTACCTAATTATTATTCTAAACAATATTTAAATGCGAAAGTGAGTTCGTTTTTGTTTACTATACTCAACCGATAATCATGAAACTTTGCATACACTTGTTAGGGATACAGAAAAGGACATAGGGTTCCTTTCATCCAGAATAAAAGTACATTAAAATAAAATAAAATAAACTAAATTAAAGTTTACTTTTAAAAAATGTGTATTCTGTAAGTCTTATTAATATTATAAATGCCAAAGTTTGTGAGGATGGAGGTATGGTATCAACCGATTTGGACGAAATTTGGCACACAGGTAGGTAGCTGTTTATTGCTTGGATTGGATTATATAAGATACTTTTTGTCATGGAAACATATTGGGTTCCCGAGGGATCGTCTAAAAATATAAAAACTGGATGCCACCATCGTCACCACCAAGATTTGAGATAAATTTTCTTAGGTGTTTCATTTTTCAACGCGGATCGCGGACGTAGTATATAATGTCAACGGTTTGTGTAATGTATGAGACAGAATAACAAATCATAAAATATGGTCAACGTAACGATTTGTTTAGCATTCGTAAGTAAATAAGATATTTTTCAAAGACGCAACCATAATAATATGTAGTAGAACGATAAACACATTCATGAGATTGTGAGTAGTGCGTGACCTTGCTGCCAGTGACCGACCTTCCAGCGATCCATATTCAATGAGTTAGCGACTACCGCTTGTACTGTACGTTTTATATACCTAAATAATGTTAAAATCATATATTTATTACCAAGCAGTCGACATCGATTTATTTCCTAAGCGAAAAATTTAAAGTCAAAAAATTTATAGTCTAAACGAGCCTCTTCAAAGTGGACCGTCATGGTCGACTTACGACTGTGTGAAAAGCATAATCACTAATGAGTCTTGACTAATGAAAAATAGAGAAATATCGACATTATAAATTCACTAGCAACCCGCTGCCGGCTTCGCCCGGGATGACATTTTTTATATACACAAACCTTCCTCGTTTATTCCTCTTTTCATTAGTAAAAATCGTAGCAAAATCGGTTAGGTGCTGTAGAAGTAGTGGAGTGGTAACAGATTGAATTATATTAAAACGATCCAGTGACGGATAAATACTCATCATAATCACTAGTTTAAAAAAAGATGTATAATGCTTCCATAAGTTGTTCCAACTAATGGCTAACCCAAGGTTTTACCACAGTACTGGACGCCATATATGCGAATAGTTCATCCTCACTACTTGGATAAGGTGTCGCTGCGCAAAGTACGAATGAGTAGAAACCATTCTATATAAGTATATTGGTAGGTAGTAATCAAATCAGTGGCAGAAACTTTATCTTGTGGACGCTTGAATTTTGTAACAATCACCCAAATAAACCCGTGTAAAAAAATTACATATAAAAACAAAGCGACCTAAAAGAGCCCAGCGAATATTGTAATAGAAATAAGGGTAGTAGGTTCTTAGGAAAAAAAGGAAAAACTCTTTGAAATATCGGTCAATCTTTGGACACTGAACCGTAACAGGGGCACATGAAATATTTATTTCTCGAGATTTTCCTTCTAGGGCGGGTAGGACAAGTCAGTTTACGTTATAAGTGCGTAGTCGATGTTGGTCGTAAAGCGTGCCTGAACAGCCTCCAGAGGGACTCGGTACATGAGAGGGAGGCGCTGGATAGGGGGAGATTAAGTTTGACGGGTTCGTCTACAATGTACATTTCATCCTAACTAATATTATAACGTGAGTTTGTTTGTTTGTGGTTACGCTTTTAAGCCTTAACAAATTAATTGAAAAGGATATGTGTATAAAGGGTGAACCTTTCATCGAGAAAAAAAGGTATTGTTTCCGAAGGATCATGTAAAAATAAAAATAAAGAATTTAACGCCTGATAAAAATATTTGAGCAATAAAGATTGAATACTAATTAAAGGCATAAGAGGAAGAAATGTACCTACCTAAGATTTCGATTACTTAATTTTTTTAGTGTAAAGTGGTAGACATGCGACGATTTTTTGTAACACATAAATATTATTTCTTATTGCATAATCTATATAGTTACGTGTCACGAGCAAAAGCTGTTTTCTCAATAAAACCTCGAATACATTAATGTTATTATGTGATATGAAAGTTAAAAGTTTAAAATTTAACACAGATATTTTTAGTTTATAACATCGCTGCTTAAAAACTAAAGGGCCATAAAACAAAAAAATCCAAAAATGTTTTTATTGCAAAAATACAATCACAATTCTTCATATTGTATGTTGCAAAAAATTTTGGTTGTTTTATTCAATATTTAGTATATTTTGATATTTTTATTATTCAAAAGTAACATTTATATGCTTATTATCTCCTCTAGTATTCAGTTTATTATAAGTTACATTTAAAATACGCTTCTAACGATATATAATATGCATATATTTGATATAGGTATAATAATAATAAAATAGACAAAAAATAATTTAATTTTTTTCGATTAGCTCTCCTGTAAAAAGTGTAATTTTGATTTGTGGCCCTTTAGTTTTTAAGCAGCGACATAAATAGTACTATAGATGTACTATAGATGTGTATGTTTTTATCTGCGTTCCCTCCATTTTCACGCTTCTGCCCTAGAATACGGAATGGGTACATTCTTGATACGCCATCCCTTCCGAGCGACTTCCTTATTGCTCATAATGTTCCCCCTGAGCTCTATACCGTCAAACATAGCTACAACTTGGCTACAACATTATATTATATAATTCCGTATCCTATACATCTCATAACATTAGGTATAGTTGGACTTATAAATGCGAAGATGAGTTTGTTTGTTACGATTTTACTCTTTAACTAGGTACTTAACCGATCTCAATGTTTAACAAAAAAAATTTAAGAGGTACAAAAAAGATAAATTTACTTCAATTATTTTTTAATTTTAATCTATACTAATACTATAAAGCTGAAGAGTTTGTTTGTTTGTTTGGTTGAACGCGTTGATCTCAGGAACTACTGGTTCGAATTGAAAAATTCTTTTTGTGTTTGATAGTCATTTATCGAGAAAGGCTATATAAAACATTTAGAACGCGGACGAAGTCGCGGGCAACAGCTAGTTTATGTTAAACAAACTAATAGGAAAAAATAATTCATTGGAATAACTATAAAGTCATATAGAAAAGACCACTGTTAGAAAAGTCATAGGAAAGGTCCACCATTTTACTGTAGATGTGATGTAGTTTTCTACAGTAAATATTAGGTACTGCAGAAAAGTACCCAACATCTACAGTAAAAAAAAATGTTTTAGGCAGACTGGCGTCACGATTAGCTAAATATCTAAATTTGATTACATTAAATTCGATTAATGTAATCGAATTTAGATAGGTTTAGTTTTAACTAATCCTTAAAATTTTTTCTTTCCGCGTACCCTCATCAAAAGTTCAGTGACATTTAAAAGGTCCTTAACACTGTCCTATATGTGT
Source organism: Synanthedon formicaeformis (assembly GCA_945859745.1). Lineage (NCBI taxonomy): Eukaryota > Metazoa > Arthropoda > Insecta > Lepidoptera > Sesiidae > Synanthedon > Synanthedon formicaeformis. The sequence goes on from OX243963.1 coordinate 3,768,524, forward strand.
ATATTGTATATATAACATACTAATCAGTTAGTAATCTGTATTTGTAGTTACTTGTGTTACTGGTAAATAAATAGTAAGTCAGTATTTGTTGCCTATCAAAAAAATTGTATTATTGAATGTTTGTTTGAAATAGTTAGAAACATTGTTCGGAGATATTTTAGAGGATATCATGTAGTTTAATAATAATTAAAAAAATCTAAATGTTATATGGGCATTTTTAGTTTTTTTTAGCAAAATAATAAAAAACCGTTTTTTTTTCCTTCGAATTTCAAGTTAATTGTTCTTTTAATAAATGTTTGAATTGATTTTGCACAATTTTTATTACTTAAATCAATAAACAATAACAACGCCTAGGAAATAAAAAAAAGAGTATGAGAAAATATGTTAAAACAAATAAAATATCGCAAAAATAGCGCAGCAAGTTAGACACCTCTAGTAAATAACCATAGAAAAAAAACCAAAGCTGATAAAACCCCCAGACTAAGCTATTTATCAATGATTTTATGTAAATATTCAAAAATCGCTCGCCGGACACTTCTCCTTGGGACACGTTGTATAAAAGTCGAAACTGTGCTTGGAATATATATGTACAAGTATATAATTATGTATAGCCGAAGGCCTCGATTAAAATATGTATATTATCTCTCAGTAAAACATTTTTATTAAATTACTTAATAAAAGCGTTTTACATTAAATTATTAAATGACGGAACAAAATGTTACAATTCATCGTATAAAATCAAGGAACAGAGGAACAGTCGCAGACACGCTCGCACCGTACAACGCATTCCTAGCGGTCAACGATCGTCGAGCAACGCACTTTTATATACTGTAGTTTGTATCGTGATCAGACCATATATCACCGTTTAATAAACAGAAAGTCAACACTGACCTTATAAATACACAGAATATTAATATATTCTATGAATGAAGAGCCCTCCTCCTTCATATCTTCACAGATATAAATAAATAAATATCTTCACACATTCCACACAGCACCATCTAGTTCCACACTAAGCAACTAATGCCTGTATTATGGATACCAGACAGTTGATATACTAGGATACATTACTTTTTTTTTCTAAATACGTACATACATAATATTATAAATACAAAACATCCATGACTCGAGTACAAAGGTAAAATGTTAACACGTAAACATTTTCCCCTAGCGGGATTCGAACCCGCAACCGTTTGTTTAACAGCTAGGGTTACTAGCCACTAGACCAAACGTCATCAAAACTATATGTTTCTTAATTACTAATATGTTACCCTTTCACGCACCACATTGGTCAAGGATACGGAATAGGACATAGGGTACCTTTCATCCAGAAAAAATAATAATGTTACCACTGTCCAGTGGTAACATTATCCAACGCCTGGCAAAAGTTTAACAGCAATGAGTATGGCAGGCGTCATATTATTACTTATATATTTTGTCAGTTATAATTATTTTTCTTTTCCACGCGGACGAAGTCGCAGGCAAAGCTATAATTAGTAAAAAATATAATTGACACACGAAACCCGTTTTAATAAGGTTTATAAGATGAATAGCTAATGCAAACATTAACAAATATTACGTAAAGTTTAATATAATAGTACGTACAAGAGTGAAATGAATAATTCATTGTGAATTGCTTTACTACCGTTCCGAATACAAATCTTTCGTTAGATTAACTACGATTTTAAAGATATTCTAATGAATTATTTATCAACATTAACTTACCATTATGTATTAAACATAGGTTAAAACTATACACAAGTTGTATTAGAAATTATTCACACAATTCAATGCTTTCTTCAGGAGGTGTAGGTCTCAGGAAGGTAGCTGAACCTCAGAAGTTCAGAACTATTCAGGAGTTAGGTAATTCAGTATTTTTTCAGTATTTTTTAGCTATAAAATTGTAATTATAAATTAAAAAATTTGCATTAAATTTTTAATGCATATTTAAGATGCAATGAGATATTTTGGTATACGAGAGATATGAAAACTGTATTAAAATCTGTTGGGTAGTTTAGAAGAAGATAACAGAAAAACAGACAGCTCCTTTTTTTATAACTAACCATGTACGCCATGACTTCATTCGCATAGACTTCATCTTAAGATGAATATAATAACTGTGTATACAAAAACTAATAATATAAACTAAAAAAAAAAAAAACAAAATAAATTGTGTATATAGGTAACTTAATAGTCTTAAAGCATTAGGGCTGTTCGCTCTTACTGTTCTGGGGCAGTTTCTCCGCTCACTTCTTCTAAAACCAACCCAACGAACCATAATAGAAAGAACAATAAAGGAGAAAGGTTTGTATCAAGGACATTTAAACCACTTGTCTTAGGTTTTCAACCGACGAAAACGAAAAAACAAAAACGGAGGAGGTTCTCAATTCGACGCGTAACTATATATTTTTTTATGTATGATCACGCATAACTTTTGACAGGGTGGTCCGATTTTGATAATTCTTTTTTTATTTGAAAGGGTGCACCCCCAAGGGGGTCCCATTTTAATTTGGAAAAAAATTCCAACCCTAATGGTAGGAAAACATGGGATGATTGACTGTTCACTCACCGATTGTAGCGTATAACCACGCATAACTTTTTACAGAGTAGTCCGATTTTGATAATTCTTTTTTTAATGGATAGGGTATACCTCGAAGTTGGTCTCGTATAATTTTGGAAAAAATTCCTACCCCTTAGGGTAGGAATTTTTTCCCACCCTTAGGTGGGAAAATGGGGATGGGAAAATTAAAAATTAGGCATGTAGTAAATATTAGATTATAGCCACAAAAAAATATAAAATAAAACTTTTTAACAAAAAATAAAACCGCCGAAAAAACTGAAAAGCATAAAATAATCTTATTATTTTACCCAACTAAGTAATTTTGAGTCGGCGCCAAACAAGCAAAAATTACGTAAAGAGTGATGCGCGGCGGCGACTCAAAATTACTTAGGTAAAATAATAAGATTATTTTATGCTTTTCAGTTTTTTCGGCGGCTTTATTTTTTGTTAAGAAGTTTTATCTGTATATTATTTGCAGAATAAAAGGCATCCCTGTAAAGCCTGGGTCGGGTCGCTAGTTGCATATAAAATATGCAGGCCAAGAATAGCTTGCAACCCTGAGGCAAGATGACGGTTAATACTCGTAATGAGCGAGGTTACATGTAGATATTTATATTATAGGTATGTAAATATTAAAAAGACTAATATATACTTATATTAAAAAGACTAATAATATACTTTATAATACATTTTTCCATCGTCTTCTAGATCGAAAATATTCGTAACAAATAGCTTATTGCTTCTACCAACTAAGTAACTCCAGTGTCACGTATTGTGATATAAAAAAAATTAATAAGTGGTCTTTACGAAATCATTTAGTTTCGTTACGACACTTTTGAACCTCGAGTTGGCCTCGAGTTTTAAAGCCATATTGGTACGTGCTTTCCTTTATCGAAATTTCTTTGTCACTCGCATAATAACAAGAAATAAGTGTTGTGTCTTTAATGTGGGAACAATGGCTGGAATTTGTAATTTGGATTTAGCCTTACATTACACCGTTCATCTACAGTTACTGGAATACATTAGTAACGTGGAAGGTAATTTGATTACCATTCAACGTGTTTCTTTTACCATTTATAAGTACTAGCGACCCGTTACAGACTTCGGTCGAATGCATTTTTTTCTACAAATTATATATATACCTATACAAACCTTCCTCGTTTAATGCTTTTTAGTGAAAACCGTATAAAAATCTGTTGGGCGGTTTAGAAGTTTACAGAGGAACATACACAGACAGACAACGCCTAGTATTTCATCATCATTATTATCATCAATACATAATACATACATATAATAAAATCGTAAACGAGTCGTGTTAAATTAATTTCTTTTTTTTTTTTCAAAAAAATTTATTACATATACATATATATAAATTATTTTGTCTACTTATGTTACCGAGATTGAAAAAACTGTTTTTGTGCGTTATAGTAAAGAGATAAAATACCTACACTCAACAAGGAAATACAAAAGTTTTGGAGTTTGGGAGAGTTACAAGAGTTTATCTTAATTACGCGAACTAAGTTTAATAAGGCTTATTTGGCAAAAATAAACATACACAAATGTTTAATCTTCCACCAAGGATTGTATTGACTCGGGCTGAATAAGTAACGGATTAATAATTCGAATTGCAGTGTAAATTCTTCCATTGCAAGAATTTATATATGTGTCGTTCATTGTAAAAGTGAACTATCTCCTTGGAACTGAATTTTAGAATAACAAGCTTTTTGCGAATTATAGTGTAGGAAAAAAAATATAAGCATTCATTCATTGTTTTCATCTAGGGGATTTTAATGCAACTATTGGAGTTACTTCACTTTTATATTGAAAGTTATGACTAAATGTGATACAATTAGGCAAGAAAAGATGGTTTTAAAAATAGGGAGTTACACCACTTTTACAATGAACGACACATATAAGCATACAAATATTTAAAGAGAACTTTTTAACATACATTTGACATAGTTATTCAATATCGGTGTCAATATCAAGAATTCAATGTATTCTATGACTCAATCGAGTTCGTTTTCAATACAGAATCGATTATACAGTTGAACATTGCTCGGTCGTAAAAGCGAACTGCGTTTTAAATTTAGACCTCAAATAGGTCGTAACCTCGCCGCATTATTGCGATGGTTTTAAAAAAGTGCAAATAATTTAATTTCGTCTAGACTCTTTTTTATTAGATCTTATTATTTATTGCCTAGCTAGACAATATTTTGTAAAAAAATATAGCTAAATATTGTCCAAAATAACTAGTATTCATTACAAAGACCAAAATATAGACCAGAACTATATAATGAAAATTTTATATACCCAATAGCAATTAACTGATACAATAATGTTGCTATTATGAATTTAAATAATTTTATGATGAAACACATTTTTTTTTTTAATTTTTTTTACATTAAAAACATATTGTTTAGTAGAAAATACGAAAACTGTATTGTAACTTAACTGCTATAAGTACGAGTTGAATTAAAATCTGTAGACTAGACAATTGTGTTTGCGCAATTATTTATTTTCCTATAAACAAATGCGTGAAATCATTATTATAAAAGTGCTGGTATACTTAGTATACCATTGGTTAGCATCGATTTATCATTGATTCGTTTGTATACTCACATACTCGTACCTTGTTATAGAATTTGAAACAACTTTGGTTTAAAACATAATTTAAAAACAAAAAGTGCCGTGTTAGAAGACTCGCAGTACAAAAAGCCTCTCTGCCTTCGCTTTCCCCTTGGGTACACGGCCCAATTCGTCCCTCCACATTTTGACCTACTTCTCGAAAGCCGCTCATTTGCAAGCGCAGGTTTAAAACGGGGTTGCATGTAATCGTCCCTTGCCCCTAAATTCAGAGGGCTTCACTAGGTATGTTTCAGATATCGAATGAAAGTGTTCTATCCTTTTCTAACAAGTTGACTCAAGCAAGACGAATATTGGCCTGAATAAGACGAATTGTTTTGATTGTGTGATCTTGAAAGTGTGACAAAAAAGAGTATAGCTTCTGTACATTTCTGTAGCATTTTCCATAGCATTGAGTATGTCACGGAAGAAATCAAACAACATTCAGTGTTTTATTGCAGGACGAGCTCTCAAGCTTGGGCTGTATCTGACAGGTGATATTTGAAAAGGGATCCAAACAAAAATGGATACGATAATTATAATTACAGTAGAAATAGAAAAATATATGTTTATACAATTGTTGATAATGTTGATGTTATAAAGACTCAAAATTCCAATCCAAAAGACAAATTTCAAAATTCCAAGTACTAAAAACTCTTACAAGTTACAACTCTTGTGATCATCTACACAAAACCCTTGATACTAGATAGGGGTTCTAACTAATTTTGTGTACAAGGCACAATTTGGCAGTGCAAGGAAATAAAATGAAATTTAGGCGCTGAATTTTAATTTTAGGTGAGTCCCTTTTTGGAATAAAGGTACCCAATGTACTTTTCTGTATCCCTGATAATAATTATGCAAAATTTCATGATATAAATCAAGTAGTTAAGGCGTGAAAAGGCAACAAACTCACTTTCGCGTTTATAATATTAATTAGATATTTAATTAGAGAATTTAGAGAATACAATGAAAATATTTACGAGTTTAATTTCAAACATCATGTATTTTACTACGCTCACACCTTCATTTAGTGCGAAAGCAACTGAAATCCAAGCTTTAATATTGTGTTAGGTGCATGCTTAACTTTTAACACTATTTTGAAATTAATATCACAAGAACCGGTTGAAACTCGTTTTTGTTCAAAAAAAAAATTATAATAAGTTTGAATGTGCGATTCATGCATATAACTCCTTCGATAAAGCGTATCGTATACAACATGTATACAACCTCTTTCACCCTGGCCTTATCTTTGTATTGGCTGAACTGAATCGCACGAAAGTGATACGAAAGTCGATACAAGCACAAGGTCCTCTCGCACGACGGTTCATCGACCGCGCCGCACCCGCGTTGCTTGTCGAATGTCGCAACTCGAAACCGACGACAGATCGCAAGGCCGGTCGCTCGTTTGTTGTGCTTGTCGTTTTTAGCCTCAACGCAGACTCCATGAAAGAAAACATTTTAAAATTAAAAGATGTGGTGGCCATGAGCACATCGATGCCATGAGCAGCAGCCAGAAGTCAGAATTTTGTATAATTATGTTTACTTGTCCTAATTTTAATTTATCGAAGCCATGGGTACTTCGATTTATAATTTTAAGTTTATATAAATGATACTGCAGAGCATAATGTAATTATGCTCTGCAGTATCATTGTTTTATTTCTATTTTTTTTATATATTACTATACTATCATTATTATTATTATTACTTCAAAAAATATAAATCAAAGTTGCCTATAATCATCAATCTATTATTATTTATTTGTTTTTCTGACTTTTTTTTTCAAATCTTTATCTAGACATGTAGGTACTTAAACGAATTTTGACTCTTTAGTAGTTGTTTGGAAATTTTTATGTAGAATCCACTCAAAATAAATTTGTTTTCACATGTAACTATGTATCAAACATATAATATGTAGTTTTGAATGAGTTCGCTAAACCGAAAGAAAATTACAAGATTTTGGTCAAGTCATGAGTAATGAAACGTTAATCCTTACTTAGCTAATAAATGCAGACAGCGGGTCCTTATGGATAAATAAAACTGAGAACCGTGCCTTGATTCGACATGTATAATTATTATTATTATGTATATGGGAGATAGACATTTTGGGCATAAACGAAAAATAATCCTAATAATAATATTTCATTAAAATAATGATTTAATTGTCTAGTCTAAGTTCGTGCAATTATTAGAATATCGTCTAAGAAGGACGTTAATTATTTTTTATGTTAAGGTCGTCAGACAGGCAGACAGATTAGGAAGTGTAAGACAATAGGCTTAGGCATTCCATCACTACCGAAGCACAACAGCTCACATGCTGTTATTGTTAATACGAAAAGCATTCACACAAAAGGCAAGAAAGTACGTGTATGGTTTAAATGATAAGTATCAAAAAGCAATGTTGGTTTAGTTAGAAATTGATGGTATATAAATGTATATTAGCGAGGAAAGGTAGAGTCAGGAATAGATACCCGAAATCCGACATCGAATAAGTATAACATGTCGGATATCGAGTGTTTTCACAGGATAAATAGGTCACTGCAGCAAGATAAGCCGAGGACGACAGGAAAAATTGATAGATATTGCGATCTACTTTCAAAAAGACTTATGTACCATTTAACTGATGGACATTAAATTCAGATCAAGGCTGTACTAATTAATCTAGCTGTGTGTGTTATTTATCTCCAATTGAAAACTGCATTAGACTCAGAATAAGTTATTAAAATATACGCAACATACTTAGTCTGTTCCAATTGAAAGTTGTACGATTTTCCCTTCGCGCTACAGAGCCGCATAAGTACAGAAAGTAGGCAATAGTTGCGCAACTGTGATGCAGTGAACAGAAATAGCGGTACTACGCAGATTGTGTAAACAAAATTGATCTTACGCCTCCGCCTCTAACAAATGTGATAATTGTTGATTGTTTCCAATGAAACTTGTTTATTTATTGTTACGTAAATTTAGAGCGCGTAAAATAACAGCTTATTTTACTATTTAAATATTCGCTCTGGTTTAATTTCCATATCAGATATCAGCGAAAACCTGGCATTTTCAACAATACCAGGGTTTAGATTTTGTTATAAAATATAGTAGTAATGGTTGCTGTAACATACTAATAAATCATAAAAGGTCAGGTGCCTGTGATGTATTGTTATATTGACCAAAATATAGGAATAACTATTTATTATTTACTAGTTGGCGCCCGCGACTTCGTCCGCGTTGAAAAAAAAAAGTAGCCTATCCTGTGTCCCGTACGTCTAAATGTTTATCTACCAAGTTTCATGAAAATCAGTTGATTCGTTTAAGAGTTATAGAGGAACATACTGTTACGTGCGGGGTGAGTTAAAATGCCGTTTAGGGTTGTAAGAACACGATTTATTACGCAGACCAAGATGACTTCCAAAATATCAGAGCTTTTCCAATTAAACCGTAAAACTTGCCAAAAGTCGTAAATAATTCACTCTATGTGTCAACAATGCACTGTCGCAAATATCTTCGCAAAAGCTCCCAAGAGTTGTTTTCGTATCGCTTGTTGTCGCAGAACTGTCCCACTCGAGCGATGGCACCCGTATTTATACACGCGCAGTCAGCCGCGATGTTTTTGGAAAACACTAGAAACTTTAAGGTAAACAAGCTCGTACACAAGTAAACAAGTCATAAAAAACAAACATCGTAAACAACTCTCTGGCTTAAGGGAATGTGAACCTTATGTCGCGAACATAAGGAACAGTTTTCTCTGAGACAGGAGGGCTTCCTTCTACGTATGGAAATTTCCATACGCCCAGGTCTCATGATAAACAACAACACGCTGTTTGTTTATGATAAACAAACGCTTCGAGAATGTTCGGTCGTAACATTACCCCCCTCTTAGTTATGATCGTCCCGATCATCATTCGTGCCGTGATACTTTGTCAAACGGTCAATGTGTACGACCTTCGGTTTTCCTCTTTGCCCCTTTTTGATTCGATAGGTGACGTCGTTGATTTTTGTAACCACATTGTAAGGTCCTTCCCATCGTGCTTGCAACTTTGGGCTTTTGCCCTTTTTCCTGAAGGGGTTATGAAGCCATACGAGAGTTCCCTCTTCAAAACCGTTGATGTTTGATCTCCTATCATAACGGGTTTTCATTTTTTCACCAGTCTTGAGACTGCACTCGCGAACTAGCTTATGCACTTCATCCAGCTGTTCTCGAAGATCGCTGACATAATCCGTCACAAGTCTTGGGCTATTCGGCGGAGACCCTGTTATTGCATCGACTGGTAGTCTTATTTCTCGTCCAAAATTCACTCTGGCAGGGGTAAAACTAGTACTATCATGTACAGCGGAGCGATAAGACAACAAGAAAAGAGGAATGTACTGGTCCCAGTCTCTCTGATGTGAGTCGACTACTTTAGCCAAATTATTTTCCAATGTTTGGTTAAACCTTTCGACCATTCCGTCAGACTGAGGATGAGCTGGTGTCGTACGGGTCTTATGTATACCGAGAAGGTTGCACATTTCTTGAAATAGGGCTGATTCGAAATTTCTCCCCTGATCGGAGTGTATTTCCAGAGGTACGCCATACCGACAGATTACATCCTGAACTAGCTTCTTGGCAACAGTTTTAGCTTCTTGGTTAGGGGTCGCAAACACTTCCGGCCATTTGCTGAAATAGTCTTGCACTACAACGATGTATTTGTTCCCATCCTCAGTTTCAGGAAATGGTCCGGCCACGTCTATAGCGATACGTTCCCATGGTGCTCCTACATTGTAGAGCTTCAGTTTTCCCCTACTTCTTGTCTGTGGTCCCTTGACTGAAGCGCATGCGTTGCATTTACGACACCAATCTTCTACGTCTTCCCGGCAATGGACCCAGTAGAACCGCTGTCGCACTTTCAAAAGGGTTTTCTTCACTCCAAGATGACCACCAGACACCCCATCATGGATATGACGTAGTAGAGGAGATACCTTACTTCGAGGGACTACAACCTGTACAGTCACCTGATGTCCGGTATTAGACTCCCATTTCCTGCACAAGATTCCGCCTTCCAGGGTCAAACTATCCCATTGAGCCCAATAGCTTTTTGTAACAGGACTGGAAGCTGATACATCCGCCCACTCAGGTTTCACTCCCTTTTTTATCCAATCTAAGATCAATCGCAGGTCGTCATCTTCCTCTTGCGCCTTCCTCATATTTTCTCCAGACCAGTCATCGTCTAATCCTTGGGTACGGATAATTTTTACTGATTCCTGAGACTCTTGTTTCCTGCAGTGTTTACAGATTTCAGGACATGGTCTTCTCGATAGAGCGTCAGCATTACCATGACCTTTACCACTTCGATGTTCTGTTGCAAAATGGAATTCCTGCAATTGCTCAATCCACCGTGCTACCTGTCCTTCAGGACTTTTAAACTGAAGAAGCCATTTAAGTGCAGCATGGTCCGTCCTTAAGGTGAACTCACGTCCAATGAGATACTTGTGAAAGTGCTGCAAGGTCTTCACTACAGCTAACAACTCTCGACGTGTAACACAGTAGTTTCTCTCTGGCCTGGAAAGCGTTTTGCTGTAGTACGCAATCACAACTTGTTTGTCTCCCTGCACTTGTGACAACACTCCACCAATACCCGTGTTGCTGGCATCCGTATCCACAATGAATTTTCCATTCCGTGTCGGATAGCCCAATATCGGGGACTCACATAAACGCTGTTTCAGTTCTTTGAAAGCGTTGTCACAATTTGCGTCCCAAGCAAACACCTGTTTATCTTCAGTCAGGCGATGGAGGGGTTTGGCTATTGTTGAGAAATTTTTGACAAAGCGCCTGTAATATGCGCATAAGCCAAGGAAGGATCTGACTTCGGTTTTATTCTTTGGTGTAGGCCAATCTTTTACAGCTTTGATCTTTTCTGGATCTGTTTGAACTCCTTCCTTAGTGATTATGTGCCCCAGATAGCTAACTGCGTTGCTGAAGAAGGTACACTTTTTAGGACTTAGTTTTAAGTTCGCCTCGCGTAGACGGTTGAACACCTTTTCAAGGTTCTGGAGATGTTCCTCGAAGTCACGACCCATGATGATTACGTCGTCCAGATACACCAGGCAAACATCTCCCAGAAGACCCACCATAACTCTGTCCATAAGGCGCTCAAACGTTGCGGGAGCATTACACAAACCAAACGGCATGACATTGAATTGCCAAAGTCCATTTCCGATGCCCGTAGAGAATGCTGTTTTCTCCTTATCCTCTGGACTTATTTCCACCTGCCAGTACCCACTTTTAAGATCAACGGTAGAAAACCATTCCATTCCACTGAGCATATCTAAAGTGTCATCAATACGCGGTAGAGGATAGCTGTCTTTCTTGGTAACGTCGTTCAGCCTTCGGTAGTCTACACAAAACCTGGTTGTGCCATCTTTCTTTTTCACCAGTACCACAGGTGACGACCAAGGGCTTGTAGATGGTTCGATGACTTTGTTTGCCGCCATATCCCTTATCATATCCGCAACTTCAGCTTCTTTTGCCCACGGGATTCGACGAGGTCTTTGTCGTATAGGTCTTGAATCGCCGGTGTCTATTCTGTGCTTCACAAGTCCTGTTCTACCGCAATCATTTCCAACGGCAAATATGTCTTTGAACCGCATTAAAAGATCCTGAGCTTGCCTCAACTGAACTGACGACAAATTTCCTTTCAGCGAATCCAATAACTGCGATACCTGGTAGTCTGTGCTATTTACTGCGTTTGTTGTACTGCTTATACGTCTTAAATACTTCACTTCCTGACACTTTCCAACTACGCTGTTTCTTCTGAGCTGTACCTCTTCATTGCTGAGATTTAAAATTCTTACTCTGCCTATCCTGCTTGTCATTAGTAGTGTTCTGGCCATTATCCAATTAGGATGTGTTCCTTCATCCTCCGCAATGACACATAACCCGTTCTTGACGTTGGATGAGAATTTCGTCATTACTAGATTTTCTGATCTGGGAGCTAGTTTGACGTCCCTTAAACAATAGAGTGTACATGGGGTCGAGCCTTCTAAGAAAACTTCTTGATCAGGAAATTGGAGTACTCCTTGGTCGACGTTCAAAATACAACGGTGATTTTTTAAGAAATCCAGTCCTAATATGCAGTCGTCAGTAATATTGGCAATCAGCACTGAGTTTGAGTACAACTGACTACCAATTCCAATTTCCACGTCTGAGTCACCGAGGACAGGTACTGGCTGGCCCGTTGCTGTTCGTAGCTGACATGTTGGAGATCGTTGCTTCCATGAGATAGTTCGTTTTAAGAGTTCAGGTCTTACAATGGTGCGCGATGCTCCTGTGTCTATTGTGAACCTGCACTTTTTACCGTTCAGCGTACCCTCGATGCTTAAACTGTTTCCGTTAGAAGCTTGTCTGATAGTAATAGCAGGGGCTTTCCTTCTCCCAGCCAGCGCCTGCCCCGCGGCCCTGGCAACGCTTAGTTTAACTGCCCCTCGTCAACTTGGGTCTCCATCTCTGAGACCCTTTTTCTCTTCTTCTTTGGGCAGTCCAGCCTTATGTGGCCTTTTTCACCGCAGCCATAGCAGGTCGGGCCATAGCGAGGCTTTCGCTCCTCGGCTACCAGCTCCCTGACCTTGAATGGCCTCGTGTCACGCCGCACAGCTTCCACTTCCAGAGCATGTGCCAGTGCACTCTTCAGGGTCTGGTGGTGACCCAAACGTACCGCTGCGCGAACTTCGCCGTCCCTTATCCCGTCCACAAAAGCTTGGAGTAGAGTTATTTCTACTGCATTCGGTGTTGATGTATAGGCGCGACGAACTAATCTCTCGATTTCGTCAGCCCACTGCTGGAGTGTTTCCGTGGGCTTCTGCGTGCGATCGCGTAGTTGAGCCCTATACGTGTGCTCCATGTGCTTGTCACCATATCGTGTTTCTAGAGCTTCCAGTAGGGCTTGCAGAGATCTTCCTTCTGTAGGGAGTCGCTCCAGAATCAGTTGGGCGTCTCCTCTTAAGGCTAGAGTCAACGCCATGAATGCTTGATCCTCAGTCCAGCCGCTGCAGTTAGAGAGGGTTTCGAACTGGTACTTATAGGCTGTCCAGGAAGATGTGCCATCAAACCGTGGCAAGTCCAGCCTACCTTGTGTAGGTACCGGCGCAGTGAAGACTGCCTCCCTCGTCACCAACTTCTGCACTTTCTCGGCGAGCGCCTGGTGGCGAGTGTCGGTTTGGTCGAGTCTCTCTTCCAGGCCTTCGACTTTCACTGAGACCCCTTTAACTTCGGACTCCACCTTTTTAACTTTATCGCAGATGACTTCAAGGCTTGTGTCCAATTTCGAAAGCAGCATTTGGCTAGCAGATTCCTGTTCACGGCGAGCGGCTTCCTGACTGGCTTGTATGCTCTGCACAGCAGCTTCCTGACTGGCCTGTATGCTCTGTACAGCAGCTTCCTGTTCACGGCGAGCGGCTTCCTGACTGGCTTGTATGCTCTGCACAGCAGCTAGCAGCGCAGCGAGGTCCATCGACGGGCTCGATGTAGGTACTGCCGTAGGAAGCAAATCAGCATCGGTGCCTTCCTCCGGCTCCTCATGTGCTCGTTGTCTCGCAGCATCCATCTCCACTTGCCTCCTGGTCCGTGGAGTACGAGTTCCTTCGTCCCGTGGCATTAACGGCATTCCGCTTCTGACACCAGTTGTTACGTGCGGGGTGAGTTAAAATGCCGTTTAGGGTTGTAAGAACACGATTTATTACGCAGACCAAGATGACTTCCAAAATATCAGAGCTTTTCCAATTAAACCGTAAAACTTGCCAAAAGTCGTAAATAATTCACTCTATGTGTCAACAATGCACTGTCGCAAATATCTTCGCAAAAGCTCCCAAGAGTTGTTTTCGTATCGCTTGTTGTCGCAGAACTGTCCCACTCGAGCGATGGCACCCGTATTTATACACGCGCAGTCAGCCGCGATGTTTTTGGAAAACACTAGAAACTTTAAGGTAAACAAGCTCGTACACAAGTAAACAAGTCATAAAAAACAAACATCGTAAACAACTCTCTGGCTTAAGGGAATGTGAACCTTATGTCGCGAACATAAGGAACAGTTTTCTCTGAGACAGGAGGGCTTCCTTCTACGTATGGAAATTTCCATACGCCCAGGTCTCATGATAAACAACAACACGCTGTTTGTTTATGATAAACAAACGCTTCGAGAATGTTCGGTCGTAACAATACATACTTACATACATACATACAGAAAAAATTCTAAAAATCGTCAATTTAGTTTCAGTATCATGTATAGAGCCTATATACACGATATTTCTGAAAACAAAGTAAATTGTTCCATCACCGACCCCTACAGATTTATTATTAGTATTGATTAATTATATAGTTAGTCAAAATAAGAATTGTTTATTTATTCATCAAAATGTACATAGCTTATTATTTCAATTGCCAATAATCATTCAAGCCATTTCATTCAAGTCAAGACTTAATTTAAATATTTAAAAAAGAAAAAGAAATGAAAATTCTTAAAAAGGTAAATATTAATTAGTTAAATATAACTACAGTTTTAGTTTGTTAAACTGTTATATTTTTCGCCCCTTATAATAACTAATTCATTCACAACACGTCTAAAACTTGATTTGGCATTTACATTTTCTGGCATTATGCTGAGCTTCATCTTCCTTATTGTTTTGCTAATGTTCAAATTAAGTAGATGGGAGTCACCGAGAGACGATGGTTTTGCACCATAATCGATTATTCCTTGAGTTCACCACGAATGAGGTCAAGGGATTATAGACTAGAAAACCAAACGAGGAAAACCTTAGTCGTGTACAATCGTGTTGAAAATTATAGACTCCGGTCTAATTTACTTATAACCGTGATACTCGTATAATCGCAATAATGAAATAATGGTACATAATATGGAACTAATAACTACTGAATTTACTTATCAATTTTATTAGCTGCCTTAATTCTAAACTATGTAAAATAATGACTAATTTTTATTTATTAATTATTTTTCATCTTCGTGTTTAACCTGGTTTAAGGTGAATTTGGCTTTGCCTTTTCCCTATTAACTATTAGTGCCTCTTTCACAAAATAAATGTAAAGTGTCGATTAGTTACTTTTAGAAATCATTTTCTGTTATATTGAATTATGCACTCGGTTTACTGCACTGGACATTTTCATACTCCGTTCATTCTGATACATAGGACCTAATGGACCTGAAGGCATCATTCGATAGCCGATTTTTTTAAATTATTTTCTATTTAATGTTTGGGACGTTTACCGTACAAACGAAGGTATATCAGCTCCATTATTCCCGGTTACCGGTGACTTTAAGTGACAGTTGGGCCTACTTAACGTTTGTGAAAAAGGCGCTTAGTTTTTTAATTCCAAACACAATATCTTATGAATTAATAGATATTTGTCGTTTAGAAAATATCATTAAATATGTCCGTTTAGAGAAGATGTAATAAAATAATTAAATTAATTATTAATACCAGTGGTTTAGCCTTGAAAACAGCGTTACTTTCATAACTATTTATAATATTACTATTAACTGTGGATAGTAAATATATACATAGATGAAATATACATAATATTAGCAAAATGAGGTTTTATCTACCTACATTATTACTAGAGACATAGCTGTAAATATGAATGATACCTACTTACTTAGGTACTATTGTGCAGCAATGGATATGTGCGGTTATTATTTATAGTTTATGATAAAACCACTGCATTTGTTATCATTGTTAAACAAGACATAACACTACGCTCTTTATCTTAACAACGTATTGCCTTTCAACACTTAGTTTATCTTATATTGAGAAGACTGCAGTTCAATTATTTGCTAGACATTTAAAATAAAACGAAATATAATGAAAATCGCTATACAAAAAAGATGCAAAACAAAATCTAAGCCACAAATAGACATTTATCTCCTGATACTTTATTCGTTTATTACTAGCGACACGCCCCCGGCTTTGCATGGATGTAACTTTTTCTGCAAATTATAATGAACTAAATCTTTAATGCTATGCTAAGTTTGCAAGGCGTTGAATCCTTATTTTTAGATGATCCCTCGGGAACAGTATTTTTTTTCTTAATTAATAAATAATAAATAAATATCTTCACACATTCTACACAGCACCATCTAATTCCACAGTAAGCAACTATGCTTGTATTATGGATACCAGACAGTTGATATACCTACTAATATACTTACATAGATTACTTTTTTTTTGTAAATACATACATATTATAAATACAAACATCCAAGACTCAGGTACAAAGGTAAACGTTAATACATAAACATTTGCCCCTAGCGGGATTCGAACCCGCGACCGTTTGATTAACAGGTAGGGTTACTAGCCACTAGACCAAACGCGTCGTCAATTAAGTTAATAAGGTAATTAAAGGTAAGCTACGTCTTTTGCTTTATCCCTGACAGTATGCAAAATTTCATTGTGATAGGTTGAAAACTTAAGGCGTGAAAAGGTAACAGACAGACAAACAAGGCTTACTTTTACATTTATAATATAAGTATGGAAGATGTCTCTATAATTTTTCAAAAATTACATCGAACAAAAATAAAAAGGGGAAACTAATTAAAATAATTAAATGCCATCGAGTCTTACAAAAGAAAAAAATGGGTTGCAGCAAATATACTGTGTTTTAGTTGAGACATTGCGAAAAACAAATAAAATGAAACCTTTGAAGAGTGACTTCAGTAGAACGCTCACCGACCAAGGCCGCCAGTCATGGCTGGCCATGGTACTAGATAACACAACAAGTACATAGCTTAAAGAGTAATAAAATATTGAAATTATAACATTGTATTGTTACAATAATATCAAAACAATCTTAGCTATATTGTTGGTTGCTAAAGCTTTATGAGTAGGAAATCGAGATAACAAGACACGTCCTGTAATATAATACTCGTATCTTGGTCGATTTGATATTTAAACATTACAATTCCCACGATGTATATACGAGTACGAGTAAGTATGTCAAGTTATCACAAAACGGAGATATTTTCCATTTAATAACTTTATTTTAAGAAAGTCTAAACAAAATTGTGTGTTCTATACATGCTGTACAATGGTGAGTGCTCTAATGAGTTGTTCTAATGCCTAACCCAAGCTTTTACCACCGTACTACTGTACTTTCATGGTATTCCGTGACCGTACTTTTTTTTGACGCTAGGAAATGCGCTACGCATACACACACCTTCTGGGGGGACGATGTGCTTATGTGGCACTCCCCTCCCCCTAATGAGGGAGATATACCCACTAAAACCTAGCGGCGGTCTTCCACAGCAGCAGGAGGATCCTGAGCTCGCATTAGCGCACCAGGGCCCTCCCCTGCTATACCCCCAGTTTACGGGAGGGCACCTCCCAGGGATGCTAGTCGCTTCCCTTAACCCAACAACACCACGCTATAGATTCGGAGTTCATCCGCATTACCTACTTGGATATTAAGATGCCGCCGAATGTGTAGAAAACCTATCTCGCCGACGCGACGCGCTTAGCTAAATTCCTGCAGAGTTGGCAATGGTGCTGCTTATGTCCTCAGGCGAAAGTAAACACCTACCTACCAGCGAGTGGACCGTCAACATGCCTGTCAGCCTTAAATAATAATAAAAAATTATCGAATTCTTCAGCAGAATACAAAACAAAATGTACAACGCCAAAATACTTTCATCAATGTCGTAACAGGTTGTTTCAAACGAACCGACGCGACGGCGATGTAGTATTTATAACAGTTAATTTCTCCTCTTACGCTCCGTTAGCTCTTCGTCGCGTGCCGAACTCGCTTCCTGCTTTAGTTCAACGACGATATCTTGTTGAGGTTTACAATTTATTAGTATTGTAACTCGAACGAAGAAAATATCATGAAAATAAAAAGTGTACTTCACCAGCAGAAGTATTTACGTCATGTGACCGATTATGTGTCGATGATAAATAAATAAAAAAATTCGCTAACAGATGTCTAAACTACAGGACCTTAATTCAAGTACAGGATTTTAATTTACGTTACAGTACAAAGTATGTTCTATCCGATAAGTTCATTACGTAGGTATGTAGGTTTGGTAAAATCCTTTTAATTTCTAACGCGATAAGCGATAAAAGAGCAACAACGATTATGAAAATAATTTTTCCAATATCCAAAAGAAACATTTAGATATTGTGGTCTCGATAGAAAATTTCGTTGAACTAAATTAATACAGTTAGCGCCTCTTTAACCAACTACAAGTAAAGTGTTGATTAGTTACTTTTAGAAAACATTTTCTGTTTTATTGAATTATGCACTCGGTTTACTGCATCATTCGATAGGCGATTTTTTTTTATTTTCTGTTTAATGTTTGGGACGTTTATCGTACAAACAAAGGTATATCAGCTAAATTATTCCCGGTGACAGGTGACTTTAAGTGACGGTTTAGCCTACTTGACATTCGTGAAAGAGGCGCTTAGTCTAATTCCATATATCTAATTATGTCTGAAAACAGAGAGTAGTGTCCAGAATGGTAACTAAATTAAAGAAAACCTGAAATCTAAGCAGTTATGAGTTACACTGCGATTTTTTTAACACCTGAGCTTAACATTCCTACTAATTATAAACGATTCCAGTTAGAATCGCCAGTTTGTTAGTAGGAATGCAGGGCAAGTAAGACACGGTTGCCAGTTGAAGGAAACCGTGATGCGTGACCGGCAGCCGTGTCCTCGGCTGTCGTTGTATAATACTTGAATATAAACGTACCAGGCACGTACACAAACAAAGTGACAACACCAAGGTTTGCATTACAAGGAAGTAAGTGACATTGTTTTGGAAGGTCTACGATAATATCAGAAATTGTCTATTAGTAAATCGTCTGATATCTTAGTTACAATAGGCTTCTCATTGAATTTTCCCATTCATAATAAGAAAATTGGAACTTTCATGTCTTGTAGATACAGTAAAACCTGGTTAAGTGGGACCTGGATAAGTGAGAAACCTCTATTATTGAGAGTTGCAATGAGGTCCCGGTTCTTTTTCATTAAATTACCTCTGTTAATGGAACTTTTTGAACCTGGTTAAATGAGATTTGGATTCTAAGACTTTTTCGATGTTTACCTCTATAATTGAGATCTGTAGCTCAATTACCTGTATAAGTGAGACAAATTAATCAGGTTTCCACCTCTAAAAATGGAATAACGGCACATTTCGACCTTTGTAAGCCTCTGTACCTCTGTAAATGAGAAAACTATAATTTAAACCTGCTTAATTGGAAAACTGGATTATTGGAAACCCTCAATAATTGGTACATATGTCTTGGTCCCTTGAGATCCCAATTAACCAGGTTTCACTGTATTATATATACGTAAAAACGCAATGCAGGTACCGCGCGATGCCGGGGCGCGGCGGTATATTCGAGATGTGAATTATCACCACACGCGCCAACGCCGAGGAAAACTCGCTAAGAATTTAGGTCATCTGCAATTCGAGTGAACTATTTCCAATCTTTGACTTAAGTTTTTGTTTTTAATAAATGTTTTTATTCTTATGAAATCTTTACTAATATTTCTAAGCGCCTATTTCACAAACGTCAATTAGGCCAAACTGTCATCTAAAGTCACCGGTAACCGGGGAATAATTCAGCAGACGTTTACCGTACAAGCAAAGGTAACTATATCAGCTCTATTATCCCCGGTTACCGGTGACTTTAAATGACAGTTTGGCCTACTTGACGTTTGTGAAAAAGGCGCTAACTAACTATACTAAACTAACTATTTACATATTTGTAATTGAATTGAATCCTATATTGAATGGAATGTCTTATACAAAAACAAAACAGTCGTTTTGTTATAATAGTATAATATAAGGTATATAAGGTTATATAAGGTTATAGTAGTTATAATAGTCATTATTAAACGAATTTAATAATTTTGAATTTTTAAACGACCAATAATTCAAAACGCCTGTGATGTGAAAACAAATTCGAGACAGGCTGACGGTCCACTTGACGGTATAATGGCTACCGCCTACAACACAAGCAACGTCACAGGTGCTGCGCGTGCGCTGCCGACTACAGCAGCATTAACGATGAACGAGGAACCGTTCGAAGCCGGGGGCGGACAGCTAGTGTAGTATTAATAAATGTAATATATTTTATACTTAATATAAACTGGTTTGAGCGGTTTGTAATATTTTGGTCGATGGCACATCGGAGCGGAGGCCGGGTGGGGAGAGAAGGGTCGGTCGAGGTCGTACTCGCAACAAACGTACTATTATATGCTTACAAGAACAACAATACTGATAACGTTGTTCTTTATGGGAGTGATAAAATCTTCAACTTTTCTTTATTTTAACTATGCTCTGAAATTCACTTACCTAATAACTATGTATTACGTTTCAAGTAATAAGAAGTGACTTGAAGCATTATGAAATAATAATAAAAATGTAAATATATGTACACATAACACAATTTCTTTTATTCAGATAAAAATTACAAAATAATATTTATCGATAAAAATAACAACTTTTTTAATTATTAATATGAAAATAATACACCTAATCAAAATTAATACAGAAGTTATTTCAAAGGCCACGATCGACCCACGAAGGCCTCGTGAAAATACAAAAATTTACCATTTGCAACATTAAGAAGAGGCAAGTAAGTACAAAACATATAACTAATTATGTTACAAAAATACAGACTATTTTGTTTCTCAATTTAATAATAAAATTGTTTATCATTTATAATATTTCTATATTATATAACTTAGCTTTAAATATAAATAGATATTGAGTGTTCATGTAATTTATAGGAATAAAATAATAATAATAATAATAACCGACCGTGCTTCTGTCGGTAACACCGTCTCCTCCATTATATAAATAATAATAATAATAATATAGAGATGGTCTTGTACTATTATTGAAGGCTTGTTGTTGTTTTGCCACAGTTGTTGATTTGCCACAGAAAAATTATGTGTTGTTTTGCCACACTTCAATTTTTATGAGTTAAATTTAATAAATTTATTTTGGATTGTTGTTCTTTTGCCACACTCGTTTTTTCCGTACAGACAGCAGAGAAATCATAACAAGAATAAAATAATATTTATTTTTCTAATGATCACAGTAATTCTTAACATTTTAATTTTACATTCGCATAAAATATGTATCTAATAATCACAGCAATGATCACAGTAATAATTTTTTAAAGTAGTTTTTATTTCTTATTTGAAAATCACAATCATAAAAAACAACAAAATAACCATAAAAATATAGACTAAAAGATAATAAAGTTAAAAATACTTTACCCCATAAATATGTATTTAATAATCACAGCAATGATCACAGTAATCATTTTTTAAAGTAGTTTTTATCTCTTATTTGAAAGTTACAATCATAAAAAAAACAACAAAATAACCATAAAAATGTAAATAAGATAATCTAAGAATCAATTTAAGTGTCCTATTACGCAACAAAGTTTGTTATAATTCAAATTAAGCTTTAAGATCAGGTTGCATTTGCCATAATTAAATCAGATTTTATGCAACGTCAAAATTGCTTATTGACTGATATTGATTAATATGATTGATATTGATTTTGATTTCTTGAGCTTGATTAACATCGTCATAATTGGTTTTTGTTACATATTTTTAAAATGCTACATAACAAAAAGTTTTTGGAGAATTTCAACTAGGGACATATATCATAATTATCGAAAATAATTTTTAAATATCTATCGAAAGCAATTGATCGACGATCTCTCATATTTAGATTTATATTAAAGCTAAAATTCTTTATTTCCAATCTATATATTCAGCTTCCTTTTTTAGCACATCAAGAAACTGAAGTAAGTTAGGTTTTTTTACCTATTTTGTTATCGAAGCGTTTATGCCATGCTTCAGCTAAGTTTATTGTTCTATGACGAACTCCATAGACATTCCAAATAAATTGTATGTTAGAGTTTTCCAACCACTGTTTTACAAAATAATCATTAAATTTTATAGCACTTTTGTTATTTGGAGCATCTTCCATGATCTGTAGAAAAGCGTCTTCAATGTCCTCCTTCTTCACATGGGCCAGCGCAGCACACATGCTTAAATGTCTTTTCTCTTCTATTGAATGCATTTTTAGAGTGTGAGCTTTTTTGTACAATGCTTGCTTAAAATGAAAGTTACATCCCTGTAATCCAACATCAGGAAGTATTTTTTTATTACATTTATAACTGCAACTTCAAAGTCAACAACCATTGTCAGCGGTGACCAATTGGGTAAATGCTGCTTTAATAATATGAAAAGTCGTTCATAAGAAGATTCCTGTTTATTAGGCATAAGAACATAAATTAAGGGGACTATGTTCGTAGAGTTGTCGTTACTATTTACGTCTCCATGTATACAATACATCTGATAAAATGGTGTACAGCAACTTGAAAATTTACCATCCAAAATGAATGTCTCCAAAGTATTTATAACTTCACGAGCCGTTTCAGTGCAGAAAGCTATTGTTCTATTTTTAGGATCACTGATATCGTCAAATAATAAGAACGAAAGTCAAATAATAATACTAGGAATTCGGCAGCGTACTCAATTACTGAACGCGGGCGAAGCCGGGAGCGAGCCACTAATAAAAATAAAATAAAAATATATTATTATTTTCAGATGCTAATTTGTTTGCTGTCATTACTTTCTGAAATATTATGAGTTGTGGCGAATCAACAACAATTCTTATCTACCTGTTGTGAATTTACATATTTTTTTTACGACTGTGGCAAAACAACTTTCAATGTATGGAAATTCAAAAGTGTGGCAAATCAACAATGCTGGCCCACGCAACGAAACTTGCAGCAGGGCAGATGGAAAGCGTTACAAAACTTTTTGTGACGGACGCATTTTCACTTCCACTTATAAGTTATCGTGTTTCTATTTTAAAATAATTGCGATTTCAAAGTTGCTTTTAATGTTTATAGTCTATAACTGTAATAACATACCTGGTAATATGAAATATTTACGTGACGTTATCTACTTATGGAAATACTATAGTGTCTCGCGATTCTACTCGTAAGTGTCCGTCAAATAATATGTTCATTGCTATCATAAAATATATAAACAAATGAGAAAAAATAAGTAGTATGTAATACGAGCCTCAATTGTAGCTATAGGCATAGCTACCAAAAATGAAGCAAGAGACTACGCTTTCCCTGCGCTCTCGGCTCGGCCTCGTTCGGTTGATAAGTAGCCTAAGGGCTCCCTCCCTCCCTTCCTCTTCGCCCCATCGACCTACTTCTCGCCGTGTGCCGCTCTGTGCCGCTATGGCCGGCCCTTCCGATCTCTGTGCTGACTAGCTTACACAGTGTCATTGTGATATCAGCTGGACGATAATGCCTATTAAAAATTGTGTTGCTAGTTAGAAATGGCTTTTATGGAAAAATCTGAGTATGTTGTTTTTATCCGCAATTAGTTTTTGTCCGCAACTTCGTCCCGCGTTCCTTCGGGAACAAAACTTATTTTCCGTTTGAAAGGTACTCTATGTTATTTTCTGTACACCTGACAACGTGTACCTATGCAAAATTTCATAACAAAAATAGACAAACAAACTCACTTCCGCATTTAAATACGTCCTGCCTAACCTCATAAATAATAGAATAACCTCATAGAACCTACGTGACGTACAGGTATTTCTATTATTAAAAAAATTGCTTGATTTTTTATAGTAAATGTTAAAATTACATAATATTGGCATTCAGCTTTGGTTCATCAACATTCAATGTTGCAACGTTGGTCTTTAAAATTTTATTCTACATTAAGTATGCTCAGATAAAACTAGAAAGAACAAGAAGATAGTTTAAAAGAATTCATTATAAATCATGGAGGATTCAATACTAAATGATAGTGAAAATTGTATCTAAATAAAGTTGGGGATTTGAAAAGAAATAAGTGGAAAGACAAACTCGTAGATGTATGTAAGTTACTTGGACTATGCATTAGACATATTATTATTTATTATCTAATATACTTACGTAGTCATAATAAACAAATGTGCTTGAAAATTACAGTTAATACCAAATTCTGAAACACTTTCGTTTTGTCTGTCTCTATCAGTAGTTATATATTATTTGTTTGCCTTTTCTATTAGTTTTTTTAAGCATCATTGAAGAAAAATTTGAAATTGAAGCGCTTATGCGTTATACCATACCTGATCATAGTACAACATGACAACATAGTTAAATCAATACACCATAACACAAGGCCGTCAACAACCTACAAGCCCTGTGAGGCCCTGACTCAGCGAGCGACGGAAATCAATGTTAAATTTAATGTTGTGTTACTGTAAACTGGTATTTTAAAAACAGGGCATTGTTTTATGCCCTTTTCTTTTCTGATTTAGGCTTATCAGTACATAGTATGATAGTATCATCGATGGATAGTATATATAAAGTAAAGTTCTCCTTTTGTGTGTGTCTGTATGCATGTGCTAATCTTGCAAAGTTGAGAACGGGTTTAGTTTCAGATTATATCGATGGAAAGAGGAACACTCCGTTTGTGGTTGGGCGTCAGGGGTTAAAAGGAAGGCAATAATAACTAAAAGCAAAATCAATATGCTAAATAAAAAATTAATAACTTCATATAACGTAAATAGATACATTGCTTTCGTGACATTATTCTCTTTTCTTTTAGTATTAATTTGTCCAATTAATTGAAAACATTATTCATTAATAGCCTTGAGAGAGTCCTTTGGAGTAAAAATATATTGCGCTTATCTATTTATTGTTTTGGAGGCAATTTGTAAAGAGGCAATGGTTCATAAAATCGCAAGTCTTTTATGGGGTGATTAAGTTTACTACTGGTTCACAATATGCGATGTGCACAAAGCTCTTGTTCGCCTGGATTTCCCAGCTTTTATTTCATCTTTCTCATGGTGACTATTATACTGTGTTAATTTTATGCCCGTTGCAGTTGATAGCAGTCACGATTCAATCACAGCGTGTGACAGAAGTGCCGCGCGAAACATTTGTAATCAGGAGACATGACAAAAAGCAACTCGCACGGTGATGCGTCAGGCTGCCTGCATAGCTCTCCGGTTTATAAATAGACAGTATATCTGTACCATCGCCCATCGCTCTCCCGCGGTGAATGAGAAACGCCAGAACAACTCCGAGCAGCATTCACCACTGGCATCTCACTTGTTTAGATTACCCACACGAATTACACTTGGGCTAATTTCAATCTTATATAAATATTTCAACGTAATATTTATATTTTGAATGTGTGTTAGTTTATAAATGATATATTCGCTTAGAATCTTTAAAATTGTTAAAGGTTATAAAAAGTTAAAATTAATATTTTATGTCATTTTGAACTTTATTTTGAAGGGGTACCTACAATCATTTGTTAACAACATAAATAAGTTTTATTACCTATTTAATTTGTCGCTAATTATTTTGTAATGGGTAAATAAAACTTGTTATTTATTTTATTTTTAGATTTATTGGATTTAATAATTAAGTTGACGATGATTGATAAGAATAACATGGTCGCTCTAAAACATTAAGGGCCTCTTTCTCAAACTACAAGTAATGTGTTGATTAGTTACTTTGATTCTGTTTTATTGAATTATGCACTCGGTTTACTGCACCATTCGATAGCCGATTTTTTTTAATTATTTTCTATTTAATGTTTGGGACGTTTACCGTACAAACAAAGGTGTATCAGCTCCATTTACCCCGGTTACCGGTGACTTTAAATGACAGTTTGGCCTACTTGACGTTTGAGAAAGAGGCTCTTAGAAAAATATTCTTATTTTAACTATAATTTATTTATGAGGATTTATTTACTTGTCTGAAATACGCAGAGAATATTCTCTAAACAATTTGTGTTCAGCATGATTTAACTAATTACATAATTTTATTGCGTAACTATCTCCATAAATTAGAAGCTGTTACTGCCTATTGAAAATATTACCTGGTCTGTGTTTGTGGGTAAAAAAAGACCAGCGAATACTAAGTTAGCCATTGTTTCTGTTTTTTTAACTCTACGAGATCATTGGCCTACAACTACAAGAGCGACAGGTGAGAGTGGCTGAAGAGTCGAACGAACGTTTTCTATCTTTAGAATGTCGTTTTACTTGTACGCACATAGTTTGAACTGCAATTATTGATCGAAGCCTACATATATTATGTTATGTATTGTAGGTAACTTTTTTACATATAAAAAGTTGTGGTTACATATTATTATGATTAAATGTAGCAATTGTTTTGGAACTAAGCTAAATTCATTGAATAATAATATTATTCTAATAGCTGTTGCCCGCGACTTCGTCCGCGTTGAACTATAAAAGGTACCTTATGTCCTTTCTGGTGTCCCAGACAACGTGTAAGCAAAATTTTATGGTGATCGGTTCAGTAGTTTTTGCGTGAAAGAGTAACAAACATCCATACAAACTTTCGCATTTATAATAGTAAGTATTAGTACGGAAGTACGGATGGCGAAATTTAAAAAGTGTAAGGTTTTCGTGGAATGTTTCTCTGTCGGTAAGAGTGAAATTTTAAATTTTTCATGTATTTTTTTAAATTATTATATATTAAAGGTCATCTGACAGGTTGACGGTCCACAAATGGCTGCCATCTTTAGTATGATTATGAAGAAGGGATAGAGAAAATGACGAATGGGAAATAGGGAGAGTTGTTTCATTCTGTATAAGGGGGAAGCTATTGCTGCCCAATGACTGCAAAACACAGTGTCTTTTCCACTAGGTACTTCTAGTTACTTTCCACTCAGACTAAAGCCAATTATGAAAAGTTATTAATAAAGTTGGCAATGCGGAAAATCACACTTGACCAAATGGGTTCGTCATTTAATTAAATACATCAAATGTTGTTAATGTAGTTGACAGAATCTATTTTAAAGTTAAAAGTAATTTTAATGTACTTTTAATGTACACAACGCACCTGGTTAGTTTTATAAATGTCTACCAGGCACTGCTCTTACGTAATTTTTTTTACAAAAACCTTGTAAAATGCGCATCAATCCGTAGCTTCCTATCTTTCGCGCGATTCATCAATCATTGATCAAAATCAAAATACTTCTTTATCAATTAGGTTTCTACAAGAAATTCTTATGATCGTCATTATAACTTTTTTTTACCAGGGTTTCGGAAAAAAGCCGACGACACTTATTTATTTTAAATCCAATTTAATTTAGACCTTAATTTTTTTTAGCTAGCTTGCAAAAGGAGTTAGGAGAAGCGATAATAAAGCCTGGGCCCGTATTCTCTATGTGTGGTTTTGCTGTGGTTATCGACTCGATGCGGTTATAGACTCGACAAATGTCTACTTTGGTATTCACTAAGCACATGCCAAAATGTCTACGACATTTTTTCCATAGTTATACATGTCGATGAAGTTGTGGGCGCGTTATTGTGTGGTTTTTAGTTTAACAAAGTATTATTTCCAATTTAATGTCGACATTGGAGTCGATACGTTTTAAAAACCACAGATAGAGAATAGGCCCGCTGGATTTAAACTGGATTCGTACTAGCCGCCGTATTCACAAGAATTGGGCTAATGCAAAAGATTTTTAAAATCTAAGCTTAACGTTTTCAACTATACAAGTTTTATTATATTATATTTTTGTATAGCTGTTATGTATTTTGTTTCACTTTACATGACAAAAAGAACGGTAGGTATCCTGAGATTCTTTCGCGGTTTCTTCTCTGGATTGCCAATTGAAATATGAAATGAAAATTTTTAAGCTTCAATCAGATTCGTGGTGCTTTTTCAACATTACTCGTACAATTAAAAGTATTACTCGTTTTTTATTTCAACAAACCAGGCATATAAGTTTGGTGGTAATAATTGTGTATCGGGCGGGTCAGTCAGAACAGTGCGTATGACCAGACGGTGCATCGAACGGTGAGAGCGGGGTCGTTGTCCTCCACAACATATGCATTCGGGCACCGAGTTTACTCCCTAATCGTAATCATATCACACAGTTATAGATACTTTTGTTTATAGACAATTATTATCTACTCTATTAGCTTTGACGTCAAATACCTACCTAGCATATTATATTGATTATATTGACTAGTTATTAAAAATTTTACTGAATAAGAATTGGCTAAGCTAAGGTAAGGTAAGTAGTAAGTAGCCATGATAATTTTAACGAAGGATCTCAGACGTGCTCCAGACCAAAGACTATTAAGTACCTATTGAATAGTAAATTTTTAAAATCGCCGACGATAAATGTTAACCATACCACGAACAAACAAAAACAATAAGGTATACTCTGCTTGAAAGAATAAAAAAAAAAGTTTCCCTAAAAAATAAAGTCGCTGTCCGCTTCTGTCTTTTTCTCCGCTAACTTCTTCTAAGCCACCCAATTGATTTTGATATAGTTTTCACTAATGGAAAGAGCAATCAACGAGGCAGTTTAGTTATTTGAAGAAAAAATGCATTAGTCGTGGAGGACCGCCGCGTATGTCTGTCTGTCTGTCTGTTCGCGATAAACACAAAAACTACTGCACCGATTTTCATGCTGTTTTCACCAATGGATAGAGTGGTTCTCGAGGAAGGTTTTAGTATATCATTTACAAAGTTAAGTGGGCGAAGTTGCGGGCAGCAGCTAGTATAAAATATATAAATGTTTACACATAAGTAATATAAAATATATTGTAAAAACAATTCAGTAACATATACTACTATAAAACAAAACAAGAAAATAATTTTCTGGCTCAGTAATGATTGTGACGCAGTACCACGCAGTACTAAGCTGATTTTCTGCCAGAGGCCAAGTAGGTATGCGACGCCACGGATTGGGCACAATCTCGAGCATATTATACCATGTACACCTATGTACCTATGTAATATCCAAGCATTGAGTTAACCAGTTTGCATTTCTTGTGAACCGAATGGATTGATTTGACTTTTAAGATCATGTCGGAGATTTTGATTTCAAATTCTAAAGTTCAAGGATTTATTTATTCCTGCTAACTAGGTATGTACGAATATTCTTAGTAAAACGTTCTATTATTGACAGGTTAAGATAGTAACCCTCATCTAAAAAGATAATATCTAGGTATACCAGAATTATCGTAAATATAAAAAAAATGGAGGAATATGCCGAAATACCTAGTGTCTTCTCAGTGAGAAGACAAATTATTGAGATCTAAGATTTGAAAGATCCTTATTAAGATAAGAGAATTTTAGATCTATAACGTAATATATATTCACGAAGTAACAAAAATGTCAAGTCAATAAGGAAAGGAAATACCTACCCTATACTAAAACTATGTTTAGAAACTAAACTAAACATTGCGTGTGGCCAGTGACAAGTGCAATAGAAGATAATGTGGTTCCTAACCACGAGAAAAAAGGCTTTCTCTGTTTTATCAGGTTTAGCGAATAATCGGAATAACCCATATGCTGTTAATAGCAGGAGATGCAGCTCACAAAATAGTATTCAGGTTTGAATTTTTACTTATAAACATTCTATTAAACGGTCTTCTACGAAGTGGCCCGCTATAATGCGTGCAGAGGGCGAGCCCCTGGATGAGTGGTTAGACTGGTTAGGGTATTTGCCGTAACGCTAACACAGCGATCGCGGGTTCGATTCGCGGCAGGGTCAACTTTAGAAATGAAATTTTCAAAGTTGGCTATGTGGATTTGAAAAATAGTGTCAAATAGTCCAACTGACTGCGTTTCGCAGTCAGTTGGACAACCACCCCCTTACGGAATTTAAAAAAATTACGATGAACGTCTTGAAGGTGTTCTTACGAAAAAGCGAATAGGTACATTTCTATTATATTTTATGAATGAAACTTTAATTATTCTACACTATGTTATATGAGGAATACCACAAGAAATACCTGGAGTTCCTTATTCTTATTATCTTTATGAGACGCTGCTCTGATAACACCAGCTTTCCATCCCCATTCGGAAACTTTATTCACGTTAATTTTGGTCACACCACTCACTGAGATAAATCGTTTGCCAACTAAATCTTCACGATATTTATAGGCCATAACGGAGCACACATTCACATAATTCACTTAAAAAACTACACCAAATCGTCAGAAAACACGGCACGGGTATACACTACACTACACAACTCTTCATTCGGCGAAGGGAAACTACGTGGAAAACAAACGAAACGAGTATTTGAAACGTATAATATACGCGACCATTTTCAGTACACCCCAAAAGTTACCGAGGCTTAGTTCTTTCAAAGAACATCTCACCTCAACTACGTTACAATAAACCGTGATTTAACCGAACCAAATTCAATAGTCCAACCAGAGTGCTGTGTAGAATCTAAAATACTGTAGGTTTCTATTTATCCAGGTAATAGCAACTACGTTAAGCGAATAGTTCTAACTGATTTACTCTAGATGTCGCTGTTCTACATTAATACTTTTTTTAACCACGGACAGATGTCACTAGTCTGTTATTTAGGTAATAAAAATCATAATATAAAAATATAAAATAAAACTTTTTAACAATAATTTTAATAATAAATTCGCCGCCGCGCATCATTTACGTAATTTTTGCTTGTTTGGCGCCGACTCAAAATTACTTAGGTAAAATAAAATAAGAAGATTATTTTATGCTTTTCAGTTTTTTCGGCGGTTTTATTTTTTGTTAAAAAGTTTTATTTTATATTTTTTTGTGGCTATTATCTAATATTTACTACATGCTTAATTTTTAATTTTCCCACCCTTAGGGTAGGATTTTTTTTCCAAAATTATACGAGACCAACTTCAAGGTATTATTCGATACCCTATCCATTAAAAAAAGAATTATCAAAATCGGACTACTCTGTAAAAAGTTATGCGTAATTATACGCTACAATCGGTGAGTGAACAATCAATCATCCCCTGTTTTCCTACCCTTAGGGTTGGAATTATTTTTCCAAATTAAAATGGGACCCTTTCAGTGCACCCTTTCAAATAAAAAAAGAATTATCAAAATCGGTCCACCCTGTCAAAAGTTATGCGTGATCATACATAAAAAAAAATAAAAAAAAAATATATATACTCGTCGAATTGAGAACCTCCTCCGTTTTTGCTTTTTCGTTTTCGTCGGTTGAAAATACATAGGTATATCGTACATACCAATTTGAAAAAGAACAGAAAAAAAAATATTTTTAATCATTTATTTGGGTTCGAAGTGCTTTAATCTATATTTTTTGATAAAAGAACAAAATTCATGTTTTTTATTTATTCATTATCTAACACTAGTGTTTGTGTAATCAAATAAGCATGTACATCAAATAAGCTTTTAATAGTAATTGTTAACAGTCTTTCAACTTTTTTTAACAAAAATACTTTTAATAACATAAAGAGCAAGATAAAATGTAGAGTGTATTTAGTTTTTACAACAAAATCTATGACAAAACAGTTCAAAACAGTTTTTTTTTTTAAATTTTTTATTACCTAATGATCTAAAAAAAAACAATGAAAATCGTAATCGTATTAAAAAATCGTAATCTTTTTGCTCCCCAATAGCATATTTTATAGAAACTTTTTTTCTATAATAATGCTCTGCAACAATTTTTGTATATCTTGTAAAATCTTAAAATCTTCTTTTAATTAATCTAATAAAATTCTTCAGAGTTCCAGCCTCCTTAAGTTTCATACCATAAATAACAATAAGTTATAAAAGGCAAGACTGTGTATTTGAAGCTTCATTTTGATTTACCCGCCAGCAAGTCAACTGTAAAAAAAAACTTTCTTTAGACTTGTTTTTGTCCTTTTCTGCTTGAGTTTCTTCTTTCTATAACCGATATTCTAAAAAAAGGATTAAGATAGAAAATAAATATGTGTGAATAATAATAAATAATAACATCATGGGTAATTATAAAAAGATATTTTGTACATATAAAATTAAATAGACAGATAAGATAGTGATAATTTATTTAAAAAAACTAACACAATCACAAGTTTACAATTAATTTAAGTGCATAACACCACACCATACCCTGATAAGTATTAATTTTATGATTTTTATTTGCAAGATCATACAATCGCGCGGGCATCGAAATTCAAACGAAGCCATAGATAAAACAGTCGATTGTATGTGCTGATGCTGCCCGTGAGTATATATAGTGTTCTGTGAGTATATGAGGCCGAGTATAATAAACGAGTAAAAAACTCGTAAAAAAAGTAAAATATATACCTACGCAAAAAAAAACTATATACCTTGTGAGTATGTTGTTCTTTAGTAATTAGAGTCTGTTCAATAATACTCCATCATCAGACAAAGAGATAAATGAGAAAACCAACTAAATGACTAAACTAAATTTTAAAATTTTATATAAAACATTATTAAGGAAAACATAAATATAGGCTTTATATTTTATTTTCACGCACTGGCCTCTCTTTGATTTAGTCTATAATCTAGATTTATCTATGGTAAAGACAATACGTCACGCACGAAATCAAATTCAAACTAACTTCAGTCCACTTCAGTCGTCTGACGTCTGTCAAACAGAGAGTAGACACTAGACGAGTCGATTTTTGTGAACATGGCGGAATAGCTACATTTAAAAAAATAGTTGGTTGTGTTTTGTCATGTTATTTTATGTTTTATTTAGAATTTTTACGTGAACATTAATATGATATCATCGATTATTTCGCGATTGGTCATGTAAGTATTATCACTTTGTACTTTTTATTTTGAATAAATATAGATTATACTTACCTACCTAATTTCCCTTTTTTGTAATCCTTTGTTATATTTTACATTATAATATAATCCCTGTGTGTTAATTAAAGAGCAAAAACGTTATGTACATAAATGAAATCTTAATGTGAGGCGTTGTGTTCATTACACATTACGATGTATATTATAATTACGAAGAATTGTTAAACGCATTATTTACCCAAATATAAAATTGTTTTTGTTTTTAAAGGAAGCTTTAGGTATCTTGTATTGTTTTATTATTGCGTCATTTTTCTTCCTAATCAAGAAACTTGTTTAGATTAATCAATAATTACTTGTTATTGATTTTCTTACATAAGAATACTAAAATCCTTATAAACCATTAGTGGTTTACAGACATTGTGATAATATTGTGTGTGAATACGTGTTTGATAATAATAAATAAATATATTTACCAATATTTATACAGTTCTAGATCAAATCTACATGTGTAAGAAAACAGTATATTTGTATTAATGAGTACAATTTACGTTTTCTTAATAGGTAGTAAACAAATAGAATGGTCTAATAAAAATCAAATTGGTATTGAGAAAGTATGTGCAATAAATAATAATGAACCTTTATTAGTTATTGAATCATTTGGAAAGTCCTCTTAAATAATTTTATAAATTTAGCCTTTATACAAAATTGAAATTAATCATACCAGCGAAGATATTTGATTGGTCCAGCTGTGCTCAACTAGATACAGCCGCCGTACTTGACAAATGCGGCAACAAATACTATTCGGCGTACCCGAGCTAGTCACACTGCAAACTGTCTGTGATGTGTATGTGCCGAATGTTTTATTAAATTTTGGGCATAATAAATAAAATGCCAATTTGCTTAGTAAAACTGTGTAAAAATATAATTAAACTGTGTAAAAAGTAAAAAATAGTGACGATGTTTCACACACACTACAATAAAAAGTTGCTATATTCACGGAGCTATTGCTTTTAGGTAGGGCCGTATCTAGTAGTGCAGCGAGACCAATCATTTATCTATGCATACTTGCTTTACAAAACTATATTTTTTATTAAAATATAAATAATTTTCGATAAGACTATGGATAGAAGTCTTAGCCTCTAATTGCATGTCTGTACTATGTTCCCTTGAATGTTTGTTAATATGTTTAAATTATTTTGTACACACATTCTTCTTCTTCTCTTTTAATGTCTAGGCTCCATCAGATTTTCTCTGATGATATTATAAAAATAGCAGATCCCGAGACTGACTAGTCTAGACTAATCTGATTAGACTGAGCCACTGGTCAAGTCAACTCCACAATTTTTCTTTGAGTTTTGCAAAACAGGTCTGTCGAGTCCAAAGCAGTCAGGTCAAGTCTTTTAATACACACATTTATGTTTTATTAAGTGTGTGAATAAATAACATTTATAACCAAACAGTTAACAAAATATACAATTTGATGCCTATAAAACTCAAACAGCTACTCGAGAGAAGATTTCCATGATTTCATAATATACTCTTTGAAAGGGTCTTTAACAGCTTGAACTTTTTCATGGGTCGTAGTTATAAAACTAAGCCATTTTCTGATTGTTTGTTCCTAAACTATACAGTTTAATGAGCTAGGTATTTGATTTGTGAAGAATACAGCTTATCCTGAGTAAACCTAAATTATTTACTTTGGATTAAAAATAAGCCTTTAGTTATTTCACCCATACAAATCTTGAGTGGGTTGCTAGTCAGTGCATAGAAAAAAATAGAGACCTCCCTTTTCTCTGTCTGTGTATCAGGGTTGTTGCGATTATTCACATTCTCATCTACTAATGGGGAACTTCCACCTCAATTTAGAACTCAGCAACTGTATCTGCATCTGGAACAATCAATGCGAATCTTTTGCGATTTTGTCCTAAATCTGGCAGATATTCCTTGGAAAATATAAAATCTATTATAAAATTGTTTGTTTTTTAATTTGTTTCAATTTTCTACTAAAATGAGGTGAAGAGGATGGTTTATGTGCATTATTCATCTATCTTTTTTGTCAAAGAAGGTTTTTATTAAACATTGTCAGTAGGATATTATTTAATTAAATATTCTGCTGAAGTAACAAAATTGATAATTTAATGTAGTGAAAATGAGCACATAATTTGACTGCCACAATTTAAGCTACAGCTGGCAATAATCCAGCTTTTTAAAGATCACCTATACTTTTAATATTTGGCAACGAATGGGACGTGTTTATCATTAGTTTTGTTTTCACCTTCAGACTTACAACAACGTTGAAGAATTACACATTTATTTCGATTATAAGAAAGAAGTGGGTCCATAAAGTTAAATAAAACTGATTTGACCACATTATTCAGTCAGATTATAATACTTTTTGGCAATCAACGACATTCTGTAATCCAATACTGGAGAGTGTCTAACAAAGGAGTTAGTTTCACCAAGGAACGTTTTGAAATTCGTCATCAGGGTATCCCGGTGCATTGCCGGGTTGTTATTTTTGGTGCGGCCGTTAGCCTGTGGTTTATGAAGAAGCTTTAGTTCGTAGCGCACGCCGAATGCGCTCGCGCTGTCCGTTCTCTGCAACTTGTGAAGTGCGTTGACACCTAACCTAACTGTTGTGTGATTCATTTATCAACATTAAAACTTAGCCTATAGGGGTTATTTAGTGTCTGCGATTCGAGTACGCTCAATATCTGCGCGTCGTCGTTCCGAGGTCGTATACCTTGACTTAAACATGTGTTCTTATTGAGACTCCTTGTCTTGCCTTTTACGGTATAGCCTCGACTGAATTACGTGTACCTTTACCCAGTTTCACTAGTGACGTAGAAATTAATATTATAATAAAATGTCATCGCGCACTAAAATCGATATACGTATCACTATTCACTACGAAGATCATGTTGTCGTTATATATATTTAATTATCATAATATATTATAAACATATGTTAAATGAAGATTTGAATTATAATTATGTTTAAATATGAAGTGTTTATTTTATCTTCCTCTGTTTGAAATCACCACTTTGCAAGAAATAAGGGTTTGGATGAGCCTTCTTCTTTTTATATATTTACACAGACTAGTCGCACTATTGTAATTTCCTTTTATGTGTGTCTATAAAAGGATGTATTAAATAAAATTTTATTATGAAGATTTAGTTGTAATGGATAGGAATCTACTGTAATATTATTAGTGTTTCGGAGCAATGCTAAAATAACCATCCTGCATAATGACGTGCTATGAGCGAGACCTATTTTTATAGTAGGCAAGCTTTGTTCCCATTACACTGTAAATTAGGTTAAATACAAAAACCGAAGTTTATTGAATTTATAAACTTTATTCATCCATATAAAAATAAAACCATAGGTCCATGCATTGTTTTACGTTCCCTATTCACTGTAATATATTTTTGTTCTGACGTAATTTTTCTTTTTTTTATGTTAAGGTCGACAGGCTGACGGTCCACTTGATGGTAGGTGGCTACCGTCGCCTATAACACAAGCAACGCCATAGGTGCTGCAAGTGCGCTACCGACCATAGAAACATTAAGGATAAGGGAAATAATACAGACAAATTGTAAAAATTTCATATTGATCGGTCTAGTTAAGACGTGAAAGAGCAACAAACACACTCACTTTCGCATTTATAATATTTGTTAGGATATCTATGATTAGTTACAATAATCATATCCGTCAATAACGTACTTCCAACTGAAATTTTTCTAAAGAATGCCAATGTGTCCCATCCAATATATATTGCCATGTTCGGAACCATAGCACGGACGAGACCCTTTTCTGACAAGTATAACTATTCCTTAAAAACTTAACCATAAAATTTTATTTGGGGATACATTATATTTAGTGATAGGTTTCCTCAGTAACAAGTATCAAAGCAAATCCATGTAAAAATTGGTATAAGTGGGTAGTATGACCGCACGAAAATTTACAGCGACCACGGTTACAAAGCGACCTTGTGATTCAAACAAGTTCCTTTAACTGACATCTGATCAAGGTTTTGCCCATTTGGAGAGTTATAATGCGACTCGAAAGATTTATTGCGAAGTGACAAAATAGTATTTGTTTCGTTTCGTTTAATACTTGAGAAGTGTAAAAATAATATTGTAAGTAAATTTTTTCTTCCTCAAAATTACCTTTAGCATTTGAATATAAGTATCGATTGAAATATCATTTCTCAAATACTTTAAAATTTTATTCGTAGTAAATAGATTAAAAGCAAACTTACATTGAGTAAGCAAACTATAATAACAACAAAACATATTTCTGTGAATAGGAGGATGTACTTATAGAAAACGTTCTTTTTGCGGTAGAATCCTCTAATCGCCAAATGATAAATGGATTTTCGATAACGTCTATATTTTTTTGTCATTATTTTACAGTGCTAATTTACTTATACATTTTTTTTAAGTAGGTATTCTAGCTAGACTCTAGTCCCTATCTCTTAAAAGACAGGATACATTTTTACTCTTTCATTGCTTAAACAAGAATGTCAAGAAACAAGTACATTTTATAATTAGTGGGTTGTTAATGTGTGAAATAGTCCATTGATATCATAATCATGTCCAGCATGTAACACTACCGGCTGTTATATTCGAAGTTAGTTATCGATGCTACAGTGCGCGCGCGCCTTATTTGGTGCGTTAATGTGCACGATGATTGCAATGCTTGTAGGAAGGATCGAGTCGATATTGTCGGTAGAACAGGATACATTACAAATTACAATGCACTACGTGAACTCAATTTGGGTTATAACTGTAATTTTACGAATAAATTAGTAGTGATTTTGTACTCTTTAAACTGACATAGGTAAATAATAAAATATGTGCCTAATGATAACTAGGCTGAAATTACCAAGTATATTATTGTCATTAATTTTGTTTGAATTGTATCTTTAATGTATTCTATCATAATATAAGTTTGATATCGCGTATTTATTTAAATTGATAAAGTTGTTGTGAATCATCCAATCCATAGTAAACAAATCAACATACGCCTATTCGTCGATGCAAAACGCATTACGTAGCTGGCTGCAATAGTTCAACCTTGTAACCAACTTTGGGTTACAGAGGTTCATAATTTTATATATCTTTATGCCGAAACCAATCGCAGAATGTATGGCCTTTTGTAGAGAAAATTCATTTTACGAGTGTCCTTTATAGAAGGCCGATTGGACTGTACAAAGATCATAATATAAACAAAAACCTGTACGCGAGCACAACATACCGGGGTAATACGCTTGTTGAACATAGTTGTTGCACGCGAGTTCGCCCGCATATATTTTTTTAAATATTACCTATGTTACTCCCCGTAGCTTTCTATAAGTAAAAGAATTTTTAAAATTGGTCCAGTAGTTTTTGAGTTTATTCATTACAAAACAAAAATATAATTCTTTTCACTTTGTAAGTATAGATCACTACTTTCTTCACTTTAAATGGTAAGCAACTCTCTATGTATACATTTATACTTGTATTCGTCAATAACCAGCAAACAAAGGCCTTAAACCGGATCGCGTGAGATGCGTTACATATGCAGCAGCAAAGAGGTTCTTGACCTATATGCCATGCAGTCTATTAAGACGTGGGGGTTTGTTTATTTTTGAAACAAAGCAGTGCATACAATTTATTATTTAAACTAGCTGGCGCCCGTGACTTCGTCCGCGTTGAAAAAATTAAAGTAGCCTATCCTGTGTCCTGTACGTCTAAATGTATATCTACCAAGTTTCATGAAAATCAGTTAATTCGTTTAAGTGTTATGGAGGAACATACATACATACATTACAGATTTATTATTAGTATTGATCACACGAAAATAGAATAAATATCGACGTTGTCTACTTAAATTATTAATTAATATTTTACTAATCGTTTGACAAGAAACCGCAATACGCAGATGTATAGATGTATGTATATGCGAATCCTTACTAATATTAATAATGTGAGTTTGTTTGTTTGTTTGTTACGCTGTCACGCAAAAACTACTGACCGATCACCATGAAATTATGCATACACGTTGTCTGGGACACCAGAACGGCCATAGGGTACCTTTCATAGTTCAACGCGGACAAAGTCGCGGCCACCAGCTAGTACTTACATACATAAACAATGTGACAGGTTATAGCTTCATACATTTTATTTAAAAAAATATAAATCTATAAGAAATAAAAATTCGTGTGGTTCCAAGTGAGTTCCAACCTGTGGTTTGCTGAATTTTGTTGTGGCCGGCCACCAGACACTAGAGTTCTAGTAGATCCACTGAGACCACTACAGATAATATGAATTAAGTCATAATACGCGAGATACCCGGACTTAAACGAACTATTCATATTTTACACAATATTCCTGTCATGAAAAAGCTTTCTGCAATATGAGTGGCGCGTTTGCTGACGTTCGACCAAAAGCGGAACCGAGTAATAACTTCAGATTCAGAACGATACTTGGCCATGTCAAAACACAAGCAAACTGAATTTTTACATCAGAACGTTACTGAAAAAAAAAAACAACAATAGCCTTCTACCAAAAAACTTGTTCGTTTGGTAAATTTAAGATTTTTTGAGTCAACTAAGGTGTCATTTACCTGCTTGCAGCATAACTACGTTGAAATTGTTAGATAGATTCGATGAATAGAAGTCTATTCAAACGACCACATCTAGCAAAGAAAAAATCGTCACGATTATCGTGACTCGTCTTCATCTGAATCATATTGGGGCCCCTGTTACTTCTTTCCTATTCTCAAACATGAAGAAATGGCTTTGCGGTCAATGGTTTATCAAACAACCATGTGATAGCTGAAACACAATACTATCTTGAGGGTTTAACAAATATTTCTGGGGTGAATTGTAGACTTTACTTTAGAACGTCGTTGGTCCAATCTAAGCGCACATACCTGTGCTTACTATTTTCTGATACTAAAAAATATAGATTACTTATTCTCTGTAGTATCACGGAATACTTATAATGC
Source organism: Synanthedon formicaeformis (assembly GCA_945859745.1). NCBI lineage: Eukaryota > Metazoa > Arthropoda > Insecta > Lepidoptera > Sesiidae > Synanthedon > Synanthedon formicaeformis. Next base: position 3,808,283 of record OX243963.1, read on the forward strand.
CATATCTATTAAAATGTGTTCGCTCTTACTACAACTTTCACATGAATGCGTAGTGTAGACAAAATCAATAAAATATTGTTTTCGCATCACATGGTTATTTCCAACTGAATGCGTCGTTTGCGTCATTTTAGATGAATATAGTGTTTTCTGCGCTCCTTTGTATATTCCTTTGTTTTATAGTTAATAATTATAAAGACGTATTTACGTAGTAGCTCTTATTTCATTCCTTTTATTAATAAATAATCGCATTTCAAAATCGAATATAGCGAAAAGTTAAAAGATGCCTCGATAATGTCTAACTAAATTATTTTCTAGTAATTTGATAACTTTAACCGAACCGCTAGCGTATTTGGAGCAAAGGGATATGATTTCGTGATTATTTTGGGCTCTGCTTATAAGGGAGTTGTGAAACGAAACTAAGCGTATGCAATGCACCATACATACCTAAATCTATAACGAACAACATTATGAATTGAAACAACCGTCTGTTTTAATTAGCAATGACATTAACGGTAGGTCAGCTGGCTGATAGTACTGTACAATGGCGCTAATGTGTATATGTATATAATTTTATTGTAATGATTTTTTTAGCGCGCAAATTACATTCAACAAAGAAAGTGTTTAGTAATTAATATATATTGTTCTTGAAAACCTAAATACCATAATATGAGATTTTTCAGTAAACTTAAAATAAGAGCTTAATACACACAAAAACAACCTTAGATGTGACATTGATTTGTCATTCATAACTCCATATCTCTATAGAAATATTAATCAATAAATTTATGAAGTTGAAAGAATCTATTTTTAGCGAATCTCCATTTAAGCACATAATTTTAAATAGGTTGTACACGTTTAAGTGCATAATAGGTAATAGAGTTTAAGTGAGATTAGTTATATTAGAATAACATTGGCCCTCGACTTCATCCGGGCCCCCTTTTTTTTAAGCGTTCAATGATAATTCAACTTATTTTTCTCAGCGTGCCACTTCTCTTCGAAGGTTGGCGACCATCATGTCTATTCTGACTTTGGAAGCTGCTGCGCGAAAGAGGGAGCGAATGCTCAATCCGAACCATTCTATTAAATTCTTCAGCCAACCTGGCTGAATAATTCAACGTATGACAAAAATATATCAGCAATAATGTATGCAGTCTTTATTGATCTTAATTATGATGGGTTTTTTCAGACGTTAAATTTTAATTTTTGTTGGTCCCTCGGAATAGCACTTTTTTTTTCTAAATAATGGACACAGCCATTATTATTATGATCGGTTGAGTATTTAAGGCGTGAAAGTGTAACAATTAAACAAACTCACTTTCGCATTTATAATATATTAGTAAGGATGAACTATACTTATTAGGCGTGCCGTTATCTTTTTATAATAACTTAATATGTCTTAGCAACTTTCTTTCTAAGCTCTATATGAATAAAAATAGAAAGTTGTCAGGTAGATAGATTACTTTAACTCTCCTAAAAGCAAACTGAACTCAAATTGTTTATTTATTTAAATTGTTTATCAATCAGTCACAATCAATATCATTATTTACCTTTAAACAAAGCGTAATTGTTCTTTAACTACTATAATATAAACTGTATTATATATATAATATATATCGTTGGTGCAAATGTCACGCAATTGTCTCGTTTATATTTAAACGGGTCCAGTGACCAGTTTAAGGAGAATCAGTCGGCTGGACGCTTGCCACACTTTATCCAACCAACAGTAGGTATCAGGGCGGAACATTTTAAATTGGTCATGACAACGTACGACTCGACTGGACAATCATTTGCTGAATCGTAACAGCGAATATTGCTGGCATCCTGTGTCCATGTTGGAGGCATGTTGTGTTTAGTTTTTCCAGGAACTTTAGCTATAACCTAAAAACTATTAATCTGTCCACAACCTGTCGTTTTCCTTTTATCTCCTGTTGCATAACAATGTAAAATCATCTCAAATACAATACTGCACGTTGACTTGCCTAGTTTGATTTTATTTTCGATGTATTAAAATTAAAGCCGTCACGGGCTCTTGATTTTTTCCGCTGTGTGAACATAGAGGATGAAATAGACAGACTGGGTTATATTAGAAACCGAATTAATGATTGACAGCTCTTTTCTAAATGAGTATTACCCGCTGTTTACAGCAAAAGCTTTTTAACATTAGTTTTATTTTTATGTAGACAATTTTAATTTTATATACACTTTTTCGGGACTTCGCTCACAATAGTTGGTTCCATAACTTTGAACGTTAAACGGTTTGATTTGTATTTTAATTTTATTTTTATTACCTTTCCTTTCTTGAAGTTAAATGCAACGACACAGACTTCTTACTAATTTGTAATTACAAAAGAGCTAAGTAACCGTATTGCAATTTAAAAACATTAAGAAATCGGTCAGTAAGCAGTTGAAGCGTTAATTTAAACTTTTTGTAAGGAAATGGATAGCAATTAAATTATCAACACTTTGCTATCGAACAATAATATGGTAAACAATTTCTTTGTAAACTTGCATGCGTGAAATATAGTTTACAGAACAACGTATTAATGTTACAGATTGAATCTGTTACAGATCTTTTGCTCAGTCTTAATAAAGCATTAACAGCGTACGCATCGAGATTTGATGTTTATTTTTTTTAATTTATTGAGCGTATTCGAATCGTGAATCATATTCGTGCAAACATATTGATAGTTCTTTCAATGACGTGTTTATCTTGTATCTATGGAAGTGGTAAGCAACGCGCGCGGTTACCGTGACGACCACCATCGCCTGCCGACACTGTCTCTCGGACTGTCCAGCGTTCGTCTCATAGTAAACAAGATCGAGACGCAGCACGCTCGTGCCAAACTCTCGGACACCGACACCTTTAGAAACACTCGCGAAATTGTCAAATACCACCCGGCCGGAAACGATTACGATGACTTCCCTCTCGAACCCGCGACAGGACGAGCCTGGAATCGTTTCCTCGTGAATATCGGAAGAGCTTTTTACAAATGCGTTCCTAGTGTTACACATTCAAACTTCGGTATTTTGGTCGTGGCCACATCAATCATCTCTCCAAATATGATCACTTATCTGGTTATATATCCGCTTTGCAGATTGATATGCGGAACGCTTTACCCGGCTTATGCTTCCTATAAAGCTGTGCGGACGAAGAATTTAAAGGAATATGTAAGTAGTATTTTATAATAATAATCATCATCATCAATACTAATAATAAATCTGTAAGTGTAGGTATTGTATGTATGTATGTACCTCCATAACTCTTAAACGAGTTAACTGATTTTAATGAAACTTGGTAGATAAACATTTAGACGTATACAGGACACAGGATAGGCTACTTTTTTTCTTTTTCAACGCGGACGAAGTCGCGGGTGCCAGCTAGTATCTAATAATATCATGGATCAAATTAATAACATTGGTATTGCATTGGCCTTGTTAATGCTTGGTTAAACTACTCGCAACGGTTCGGTTCCTTTGTGTCCTTACACTTCGCTTCCTATGTTGCAATCATTTCAGCTAGCTGTTACATTTTAACTATTATTTTGTACACAAACATACGTTGCAATGTTTTAGTCAGTGAGTTTCTAAACATTGATTTCATGTTATTCAGAATTTAGTATTTTTATAGTTTGTTCCGCGGACCAGCTGGTTTTTGGTGGTATATTAGGGACAACGGCATTTTTTTTAATGTAAAGGTTGCCAGACATGCTGAAGTTTACTTGATGAGTGGCCATCGACTCATCAAGTGGGAAACGCAATTGCGATTCTGACCACGGGGGAGGAAGAAGAGGGAAACAAACTCTGGCAACCCTTACTCAGAAAGATAAATATCACATCACGCGTGCTTTTATTTCACTGTGGTCTTCTGTAAAGGGGTGGTTACTGCCGCGAGACGGGGGTGTCTGAGATGCAATTCTTTGAACCTTAAACCTTAAAATCAATGAAGATCTTGAATCTTGAATCAATGTTGATTACCAAGATCTTCGTTAACTATCATTCCTTGGAAACAATGGGACGCATACTCCGCTGACACTTTAGTTCATATTTCGATCTTTTCTATTTCGTTTTTGGGTTTTAAATAAAGATACTTGTTTTAACGGTATAGAAAAAATCGCGACATCTGGCTAACCGAAAATATATGAACTATGAATGCCTGCCAATCCGTAGTGAGATAGCGTCACAGTTTTACAATACATACATAGTGGATACCTTTACCCCGCAATGACAATACAATTTTATAATATTTGGTTGATATATCAGTAAATGAAACCGCTGGAAATATTCTACATCTCTTTTAAACAAACATTTTAACAATTTCAGGTAAAATGGATGATGTACTGGATTGTTTTTGCCATATTCACATTTGTGGAGACTATAACGGATGTGTTCCTCTCTTGGTTCCCATTCTACTACGAGGTGAAGATAGTCTTGGTAATATGGCTTCTTTCGCCTGCTACCAAAGGCTCTTCAATTCTATACAGAAAGTTTGTGCATCCAGAATTGTGCAAGCGCGAACAGGTAAAGTTAATATTCCCCTTATGAGTATAATATATTAAGGTTAGCCCGTCGTTTACATTGGCAGAATCATCGGAAAGATGAAACGTTACTATGCCAACTCAACGTGACGAAATTTAATTGGAGTCTGCTCTAGATTTTGAATAAAAACTGTTTACTAGACAATGCTTTTCTTCATGTAGCTGAAAAGGCATTGAGTGTTCAAAGTAATGTTCCTTGCTAACCACTTTAACAGCCATTTTGGCGACCAAAGCCATTGGCACCAGTAAAAATTTAATTTAATACAATTATTAAATTAAATTATTTAATTATCCTTGTTAATGTTTTACAGAGAATTTCTCTCTTCAGTTAATTTTTTACGTGAATCTAAATTGCTTCTATATTCACGTAAATGTTAGGTCAATTTGAAACTTTTTCTTATACCTACAATATTGACAACACAATAATTATTTATATGTGATTTTAGGGCATAGATGAGTACATAGCTAAAGCCAAAGACCATGGTTACCACACGGTGCTCAATCTCGGCACCAGAGGAGTTAATTATGCTACCACTGTCATTATGCAAACCGCCATCAAAGTAAGTGTAAAAAAAAATATCTCTCAAATCTATCTCTTAATGGCATGCTTTGTTTTGCATTGAACTTAAATAAGAAATGATCTCCAATATTTTGTAGGAATCAGTTCTTGTTTAAGTTTTTTTTTAAGACAAGGGTTCCGGTGAACTAAACCCTTAACAAAGAAAGTAATATAATAATTTGTTATCACTATTTGTTTTACACAAATAAAATCTACAAAGTAGAGCATATTGGGGCACGTTTGATTACATGTGTAAATAACACCAGTATTTGTTTGCACTTCGCGATATCATTTTAATGTGAGACGCTTTCAGCGATAATGTTAAATGAAATTTCCATCGTTATTGAAGCACAATTGAGATATTTTGAAAAACGCACTAAGCAAGCTTAAGCCTAGCCTAGTATCAAATTTGGAATCTGTATATGCTTTAATGCAGCAACAATTTCATAGTTTTATCCACCACATTTTGTAACTTTGATCTTTTCAAAATTCAAAAGTTCTGCAAAAAAGTCTGAACGCCAAAAAAAAAAGTCATTTGTCATCAGGCATGCCTCACAATAAACTTGTACGCATCGCGCTTAATTATAATTCACTTGTTTTTTTTTGGTTGTTTAATTTTATTAACAAGCTTTTTTTAATTTGTCCCCTTTTCCTCCCACCCACATTTTCCGTTATTCCTTTCGCTTCGAGCAGAACTTGAATTTTCCGAATCCCGAGCAAACTAGAAGGCCCGCTATAAAGAATCGCGATCGTGACGTCACAGACGGACTACAGGAGTACATTGACATGGAGTATCAACAAAACGACAACAACATGTCCGACATGGTCCGAATTGTTGAATTGGACGACGGTGACACTTTACACGATCTGTACGATCACAACAGAGACGATCACGATAGAGACGAGGAACTCACCTCGGCCCGAAGTCGAGGCAACGTTGTTAGGAAACAGAAGGTTGTGAAAGAGAAACGAGCTCGGAGCAGGTCTCGAGGCCGAAGGACTAGAAGTCAAACAGCGAAAGAGACAGACTCAAATCCGATATACGTGGAGTAGGATTTTCATATTCGACTGTGATCTGCACTGAATTTAGACAAAGTAAAGAATAGCAGTTGTATAGGGCGTCCCAAGACTATGCGATACGAAGGGAAGGGAAAGCACCTTAAATATAGTAGATAGGATATTTTGCTGAAAGAAGACTTCATGTTATTTTTAAAATTTAGTAATACTGCATTCAAAGATTTTCCAAAAATTACTTGCGTCGTCTGTGAATCGAACAGACTTAAATGTAAAAAAAAAAAAAGAAAACACCCGTATTTTTATGATGCCAATGGAAAGAATGAACAAAAAATAATAATTCTTCTTAAGTAACATAGTATCTTAAAAGAAAGGAATAACGTAAAATGTTTGATTCAAATTTCAAGAATATTATTTATTGCCGACGACGACGTAATTTTTAGAAAATCTTTAAATGCAGTATACTTTTAAAAATAACATTAAGTTTTCTGTCAGCAAGATATCCTATCTACGATATTTAAGGTACTTTCCCTTCATGTCGCATAATCTTGGGACGCTAGCTTTAGTCATATATCAAGAATTTCATATGCTAAAATTTGATACAAGTCGATACCTACTGATCAATGACAATATTAATGATTGCTATAGAATACTTGGTCATTGAAAATTTTTGTATTTTACATTTATGACAACGGCAAGGCTGTATTTTTGTCTTTTTTGTAAATGATATTGATAGATAAATAAAAAAAATGATTACTTCATGTATTGAGTGAGTTTAAAAGCTTTCAAACAATGAACTAGATTTGGTTGGCTTTCGTACTTTTAGGTCATATTTTCTCAAAATATAAAAATATTATTTTATAGATCTCTCTGTATTGGTTTTGATTCTTATGTATTCTTCATTTGATTTATCTTAATTTTATCTTTGTACATACTTTTCTCTTTAAAAAAAATCACTGTCGTGATTGAAACCAAAGTATTTTCACAATGTACTTCAAACGTTAATTGCCATTTTATTTTCTTAGTTATACATATTTAGTTTTAATTAAAAAAAAAATTTTTTGTTATTCTTTCAATACATCACACACGATACAGTTTTTCTTTGTGTTGTAATGATATTGACTTTTTTTTAAAAAAATGTGAATAATTATGTTTTATTTACTTACATGAATATTGTTCTCAGTAATTTAGTTTTTTTTTGTTTCATTTGGTTCCTAAGTATCGCACAATGTCCGCCGACGAGATACATGTTATTAACTGTACGTGGCATGGGATTTTTAAAATGATTTTAGTTTATAACATAGTTTAAATGTGCGCTTGATTTGTTTAGTTGTGCGTCAATTTTAGCTTTAGTTCTACGCGTGACTGATTTAGTGTGATAACACCATCATTTATAAATAAATTTCAAGAAAATGCATACATGTTGTTTTTTTATTAGTTATGACAGGAGAATATGTACCAAGCAATATAAATTCTTAGGCAAAATATGCACTGCATGCGCTTGTCACACAAAGTTGATGGATCAAGTAAGTTGTTTTTTTTTTTTTAAATATATTAATCTTATTAACATAATATAAATACTTCATGATGCCTAATAAGACCAACATGACTTGGTAATAAATATAGGCACAGCCCGTATCATCAGCTTCAAGCTAGACAGTTTAAAAAGAGTATTTTTTTAAAGGACTTCAAGTTTTACTGGGGAGTGGTACTAAAAAGTTATATCATTTCATTCGTAAACTAAAGTTACACGAACAAAAATTATTGACCCTCAGTCGAGAGAAGGTCGCTTAGAAATGTTAGAATCCCTGTCATGTTTAGATTAGTAATAACTATCCATTTGCTACGAAAACATCACGAGGAAACCAGTAAATAAGAGAAATCTAGCAATCTTCGATGACATTCTTTTGTAATGTTTTTTAAATCCAAAGCGAGCTCAGTACAGTAAATATTGATTCAAAAACCGGACGATACAAGATTTGTTTTAAAAAATAAATTATGTTTAGTAAGATGCCGCATTATACAAGTTTGAAATCTGCGATAAAGAGATGCTCAATGAAATTATAATCTTGAAATTGATCTTGATTTAGTCTAAATAGGATAGGTATTTGCTTTTTCCAATAAAGACCCAATATAATGCGAATTTCAAGTTGTGGCATTGAGAATTTTGGAAAGAAAAGTAAGTTATTGTATGTTTGCGAATATAGCTTATAGTTAGTTTGACATGAAAATTGTAGGGCGGCGGTGGGTTGGTGCAACAGCTGCGCAAGAGTTACAGCCTTTCGGATCTGACCGAGTGCGATCCGCGAGACGAGAGGAGCCACGACGAGGCCGACGACGTCCTCACAGAGCCGCGGGTGGTTGTGAGGCGAGCCATTAAAAAGTAACATCTATTTTACAACACTTTTTTGTTAACATTTTATTTTACAGTTTCTTCAAAATAAAAAAAAAGAACCAAAACGAGAGAAGTAAAGAATATGAGAGGTGTATTCCCAGTAGTTCGGTTGAAAGTCCGGTTGACCGAACTAGTGAGACTTTTTTCCTAGTAGTCCGATCGTAAAAATCAACTGGAATAGTGTGACCATTTTAGAAAAAATGGTGTCACTATTCCGGTTGATTTTTTGAAAAACTACGGTCGGACTACTGGGAAAAAAGTCTCACTAGTTCGGTCAACTGGACTGTTAACCGAACTACTGGAAATACACCTCTTATATTCTTTACTTCTCTCGTTTTGGTTCTTTTTTTATTTTGAAGAAACTGTAAAATAAAACTGTCACTGATACTTTTTTTTTTATTATTTAAGACTGCTTCATGTATGGTTTTGCATTATGCTATGCTTAGATAGGTATACAGGCTGACTGGCTACCGTCACATATAACACAAGGAAAGCTGCAAGTATCACAGCACAAGATGCTGCAAGTGCGCTGTAGACTACAGTAGGATTAAGAATAGGCTATTGGCATCCCTTATTCATTCACCGAAACACTACAAGCCATCGCCTGTTTATTTCACGGTGGTCTATAAGGGTGTGTATTTAGGGGTAGGTCAAAAAACAATTGAAACTCATTTAACAAAACAAAAAATTATTTTCTTTTAAAATTCTTCAATCTTTGACCTTGAATATCTTTTAAATTGTTAGATTAATGAAAAAAAGTATAACAGACCATTTTTGTGTAGAGCGTTCAATTTCCTATGAACATTGACGATGAAACTGGTTTAAGTATCTATTGGTGATAAGATATGACCATTTTTATATGAGACTAAATTGAAAATTTGAAACTATGATGAGGATAATCTTCCCGTTAATATTAAGAGCTCATACTTTCTAAGTCCTTTATAGAGTTACCTAGCAACTAGATTTTGTGTGTCAGATCCAAAAAAAAAATATTGGATTTTTTTGACCCTAGTGTGTATACATTTTACATAAAGTAATGTCAAGACCAGGAGTTTATTGAATACTTATACTTCGTGTATTTATTTGGGTCCAGTGCGTACACAACGCGCCGCAGCGCGTCGGAATCAAACAGCCGATCGCCGATGTACTTCCCCGAGGTTGACGTAGACCTGAGGAGTGCCAGGTCCAGCAGGAGCGACGAACCTGATTTCAGGTAAGCCTATACATTACTAACTTTATACATACTTTTTCTCTCCCACTGAAATTGTACAAATTTATAAATGTGCCCTTTCACACATAGTCTAAATCTATCTAACTATAGTAATTATCCTACTAATTTTATAATGATTGTGCGAAAGTTTTTTTAAGATGTATGGATGTTTATTTCCAATAACGCAAAAATGGCTAAACGGATTTGGATGAATATTGGCATATAATAATTATATACAACAGTTTATTTATATGGAATAATATATATGATAAATATGATAATATATTTAAGATTAAGAATCACTTAATCTTAAATATCCGTTTTTAACCGACTTCCAAAAAAGGAGGAGGTTCTCAATTCGATTGTATTTTTTTTTAATGTTTGTTAGCTCATAACTTTCGACTGGGTGAACCGATTTTGATGATTCTTTTTTTTTTATTTGAAAACTGGTGCTTCCAGTGTGGTACTATTTCAATTTGGTCTAGTTCTGACAATGGCATCCATGAGAAAACGGTTTGAAGTCGGTTTTTGTTTTGTTAAAAAGAGATTATATATTTCTTTTAATTTGTGAATAAGGAATTCCCAATTATCTCAGGCATCTTTAAAAACAGAATTTATACAAATGGTTTTTCCATCACCGCATGTCTAGATGACCCCGTAGTGCTCACAGTAGCCTCGTTTGTTCCAGTCACATAAAATCGAGCGAGGACATAAGTTCGGGTTATTCGAGTGCGGACAACTCGAGTTCGCTCACTCGCACGTCGTCCCTCGGACCGGGCGGACGTGTCAAACGACCCGGACGCACCACCGTCACAACCATCAAACGGCCCCAAGCCGCCGAGGTCTGGTAACCATTTAAGGGTCGCTTTCAAATACAATCACCCGAAAATACCATCATCTCTCTTTGTTACATTTTATTACACACAAGCGTGTGCTAACAATGAAAATCATTTCAAACTTTCTCAAGGGGGTTTTAATCCATATGGTAAAAACTGCCAGCTATAACATTTAGATTTTCGAAACATTTATTTGTATGAAAGGGGAAAAAATGTGTGTTGCTATTTGTTTGTAATTAAGTAATAAATACTATGATGATATTATATTATGTCAAAGTATTTAGTCATGCAATTCGCATTTACATATTTATCTAGTTTTGTAATATAAATAAAGATGTAAGGTTATATATTATCTATTTACCCTGTCACATAATATATACAATGTTAATTGCTACGTTGAATTAAGAGCTAAATTAGTATTTGTCATACTATATTATTTATTTTAATGCAGTTTATCTCTATCCGTCGTTGTAAATAGAAATAATGTCAAGTAGACAATTTTATTTTACCTTATAATTTGGAAGGGTTCTCTTTGAATGAGGTTTGGTTCACAGAAGACGAAGGAAACTAAGTAAAAGTTAAAAATAATAATGAGAAAATAAATAAGATAATGTATAATATTTATCTTATTTGACTACATCGACTCAACTTTGTAAAGTCCTTACTGATGGGTTAAACACACGACAGGTGTAGGAATTTGACAGTGAAAGCAGGGTACAACATTGGTGCTGGAATAAGAAAGTAAATAAAAAAAATAGTATGATTATATTATGTAATATAGTATTTATAAAATGAATATGAATATATTCTGGATGGTTAAAGTTTACAGAAAAAAAAAATGGTACACGAGAGTAGGTATTTAAATTGGACCCTTATAAACGGAAAGCTGTTGGCATTCTACTTTATTAATTATTAGTACAAAGTTAAGAAAAATACAAAGCGTTTGTAGATTTACGAAATATGTTTGCTGCAGTATCACTTATGTCTTAGTTAGGGAACAAAATATTACTAAATAAGTCTATACTATTATATTCAAGCGTGTTATCTTAATTCTTGTTGTGTGTTTTTGTTTTTTAGTACTCCCTTTTTTATGTAATATTTCTCGTTTTCAATATGCGTGTTGTTTCAAATGTTTTTATGTGCTGTTAATAATGTCCAATCGATTTTATCATTCATTTTATTTTTATCTATAAGTCTGTTTATGCATTTATTAGACTATACACTTTTTTCATTCTTACTTTTGATGTAGACTTAAGAAATTTTTATTTAAAGGGTAACGAAGTAATCATCGAGGAGCTACACGACGACGAATCTGTATATACGAATATGCCCCCTCTTATTAATCTCCCCTCACCACTTTTAGTGTCCAATACTAACCCTCCGTTCGTTTACCAATGTGTTGGAGATCAAATAAGAATTGTTCAAGTATTAGGTCAACTTCCTTTCGATGCGAATGTAAATGAAAACAATAGTTCAGATCAATGGGACCAACTTGTCTCAAATGGCGAGGAAATAATACGAAAAGATATCACAAAAAAGGAAAACGAAAATGCTATAATTGAAAAACTTTCAGAAGAAAATGTTTTGAATAAAACCTCAGACGTCCTTACCTTAGCTCCCGAGGAACATATTGACAATAAAACCAAAATAATCATTACTGACAATAAAAATATCCCTTTGTCGATGGAACATGAGAATAGAGAAAGTTTAAATGTTGAAGGAAAAGCAGATCCTATTGACGACACGACAGACGTCAAAGAGGACGAAATTGTTGATTTAGACACTACGTTTAATGAAAATATTTCGATTGAAAGTGATGATGAAGCGTCATTTGGAACTCCCGAGGACTCGCCTAAGAATAAAAGGAAATCTCCAAGAGGAAAGTACGGTAAAAGAAAGGCACCATCTCCTCCAAAAGTAGATATATTGGAACTAAATTCAAATATTAGCGACGATAGGAAAAATATTGAAAATTTAGTTGAAACTGTGAGCACAACTTCCCAAGAAAGTCTTGTTGATTTTATAAATACACTGCCAAATACTAGTTTCAGAGACACAGGATTTCATAAAAATTTACACGTCGTTAATCCTATAGTGGAAAAGAAAAGACGCCACAAAACCAAATCGCCTAATAGAGTTCCGAAGGCGAGCTCATCAGGTATTGGAAAATTGTTACAATTACCGAGTAAACTAGCCTTTTGGCATAAATCTGACGTCAAAAACAAATCTGACAATGTATCTACTTCTTCTGGTGATTTCAGTAGGCGATCTTCAACTGTAGATAATTCACAGAATGAATTTGAAGATTGTAATGATTTTCCCGTCCCTCCTTCCACTGAATCCGATTTTATTACAGAAAGATCCCACTTAGAAACACCAGACGATCTGTTGACTTTTAGAGATGCTGCCGATATTGAAAATGAAGTTATTTCGCAAGATATTATTGAAAAGAGTGATGCGCTAAAGAAGCTTATTGAGGCAAAGTTGGAAAGTCATCCCGAATACAAATTTATTCCTTTAAATGAAGAGATTCCAACAACATCAAAGAGTACAGATGTGTAGAAGTCCTTATTAGTCCCGAGTCCATTTTTTCATAGAAGCTGAAGAAACGTGAAACAGTATGTTATTAGTTTTGAATTACGTGTCTGCATGTAATTCTGAGCTTGTGTGGTTTAAACATAAAATGTTAATTACATTTCACAGTTTGAAACAACTCAGGGTTTATTGTAAAATACCTTTGTAGTGCCACTGATCTGTGCCTCTAGAGCTTCTAGATCGAAACCGTTCAAAACTCAAAATTACTTAACCCAAAATTACAATTACAAAGTCAATTTTCTGGGCTGGTTCAGCTTTTTTTATTTTAAATATATGTAATAGAAAAATAAAAACAATACTCAATTTCAAGTTGGTCAAATTGTGTTTTGTATTTATTTTTGTGATTTGAAATTGCCGAATTCAATACACTCATCAATTGTAACAAAGTAGGAACCGCTGATTTGTTTTAAACTGTCTTAACATTTATTGTGATACTTTCATATAACTGAGTTTGGTTTTATATTTTTTCCTACTAGTAACAATTTACTTATTATATTTAAAATGTAGAAGTTTCAGGTTGCTTTAGAACACTTATGTTTTAAACTAAAGCGATTCAACTTATGTTGTTGTAATATAATGTTGTATTCATAGGCAAATAATTAAGATTCAGTCAGTATACTTATATCGAAAAAGTATTAATACCTATTGATTAATTTATTTAAATACTAATCCACCAGATGCTTCAGATAAGGAAATATTTCAGTTGTGTGTGTTTTTGTGCCCTAATAAAAAGATTTCTCACTCTAATGTAAAGACAGTTAGAGTGAACGAGTACATACTTTCAAATTCATTTAGTTGCCCGCACAGAGCAAAGAATTGCCTCGCCGAACGCTACTAGAGATGGCTGTAATGATAATATTCGTGCCGCGCAATTGCGCTGAGCGCAACTTTGGCCATCAGTTTGGCAATGCAATGCACGTTGTGGAGTAAATATTTTCCAAAAAAGCAATAGAAATGACTAATTGTGCTATGATTTGGTGTTAATAATTAAAGTAAATAAATGCAAAATTTTTAGCTTTTAACAAAATGTGATTCGAGATGTGAATATACGGTAAATGCTGTATTTATATGGAAAGCGTTGACCATGCCGTCTCTATTAGTGGCAGGGGGCGCGGCGATTCTTTGCTCTGTGGTTGCTCGCTTATTTGTGTTGACTTGATAATTGAAAGGCGTTTCGTTATATCTTTATAATAATATTTTGATAAGTATCGTACATTTGGTGTGTACACTGTACACTTGTACAGCCAGTATAACGGACTCATAGCATCTCTTGGACTGTTTTTAAAAGTTTTTATTGTTTTGTTGTGTGCTAATAATTTTTGTTTTGTAAATTACGGACTAATGACTTTGATAGTTTAGTTCAGGTAGCATTTTTAAATATTTAACATAACAAAATAAAAGACCCGTGTGGATTAGTTGGGTTTTCTTTCTTTTTTGTACATTTTAAGTTTTTAAATAATTCTTTTTTTTTAATTTGCACCCCGCTAAATAAGATTGTGTTACACTTATATCAACAATTGTATATATGTATATACAATTAAATTTACAATTTTATTACTATATTCAGCAGTGTACTACTTACTTACTACTAGTATATACAGCAGTATATACTTTATTCGGCAAATAAATGATTTTAAATTTGTACTTAATTCCCAAAAGCTCACTTAATAAAGTTAGATATATAATTTAATTGATGCAGTATCCATTAATAAAATGCTTATTGCTTTTTCTTAGACATTATTTTTCATTTTTTTTTTGTTTTGTTTTCAGGCAATGCTGTCGGCTTCTGCTACAATACCTCGTGCAAAAAAATCAAATAAAAGGAAAACTCAATAAATCCATAGTAGGGTGTATGTATTTCGTGATCTAAACCTACCTAGGTACTCATATTATATTTAAAAGCGAAAGATATCTTCTCGGTTAGGACAGAAAACTTATACCTTCCTGTTATAAATGAATTATGTTTTTTAAATGCTTTACAATATTGCATTGTTAAGTTACCTCGCCTCTATTAATGACAGTTCAATTAGGTAAATGTTAAAATTTCAGACTGTGACTTGGGTTCTTCCAGGCTTGTTTGCATTTTAAGCCGTTTCTATTATTAAAAAAAAAAATTTTTTATCAATTTTGGTCAAAATTTGGTAATTTGAGAGAACAAATTTTGACTTAAAAAATTGCAAAAAAATAGTTTTCAATATAGAAAAATATAATAAAAATAAAATATCGACACCAAAAACACATATTTTTAATGCTTCTCATTTTACTTTTGAATGAAGCTACTATGGGTACCTTTCTTTCTTTTGCATCAGTCTGAAGAAAGCTTAATCCTAACAAATATTTTGATTTTTATGCATCAAATGTACTTATATTATATTTACTTGTTATCGCCATTAATGTTTTATTATAAAATATTTTATAATCGAAATTTTCATGTTATGAAAATTTTGACATTCTCATTTTTTTAATTCTGATGTTATGTAGCACAAATGCAATTTTTTACTAAACTACTTCAATTTTTATATTGGTGACTTTAATTTTAGCCAAAATTTGCCAAATTATAATATTACATTTAGATGTATAAAGGACACACTACAAGTAGTAAAAATATTTCTAATTAATTATTATTATAGTCACATTGTTAGAATTTATTAGTAAATAGTTGTTAGATGAAAACTAGTCCATAATAATAAAGATAGCTTCAGTGAGGCTTTGCATATCGATATAGAATCTCGAAAAAATTGTGATTGTAAATGAAAATAATTACTTAGTCTTGTTGGAAATTAAATAAGTACTTTAACATGATATAATTTTTTAATTATGAAATCAGCTTCTATGAAAAAAATACTCGCTTCTATGCACAAACTCGTTCTAAACATGAATAATTGTTATAAATTAAAGCCTATTTTTGAACTTATTTTAATAGTGTGAAACTGGAATTTTCTGAAATATTCTTCTCACCATTGTTTGATTCGATTAAAGGGATTATAATATTGTGGAAATTTAATTTGATTAGAGTTTATTTATAATGAAATAAAATATATTCCTAAATATTATAAAGATGAAGGGATTTTTAGCACTCCTTTTAAATATAAAAAAAAAAGTTCCTCATTTGTTTGTGCTTAAATTTTTTTCATATCTTCATATCTAAATTAACCCAGTTTTTTATAAAATATGCAAAAAAAGACGATTTTTTTAATCTTGTCATGTGTTTTAAGTAGTACCTTAATCACTACGATTGACTTGTGATTGAAATGTCAGTGCATTTTGTATTGTTGTGATTTAGTTACCTTGTGTTTTGTTACCTTATATTGTACAGATAAATGTACAGTAAGGAAGAATTTCGTTGACTACTTTCTACAAATAAAAATAAATATTCATGTCATTGACAAAATGAATTGAAATAATTTATTTAGTAGAGTTGTCAGCACAATTTAATCCAAATTTGAAAAGTATTTTGTGTTTCAATTTAATAAATAAAATAACTTATACCAACTTGGTTTTTTATTGATTAAATATACAAAAAAATATATAGTAGCATACCTTATATATTTCAAAATTCTATTGATAGAAACTTAAGATTAAATCGTTCTTCACCCAATCTGTTTACCAGACGAAAAGTATGTTTTATCAAATACAGTCGACTCTCGTTAATTCAAACCTGCGATAATTCGAACCTCTCTATAATTCAAAGTTATAACGAGTTCCCTAGAAAATCTCTTTATATTTCGAACTAAATCAATACATTTTTATGCACTTGGTAATTCGAACGAAAAAATCATCGCTACGTAACAAAACGACGCGTTAATTCGAACTCATCGGCGTCAAACACTCGACAATTCAAATTTGCAGAACAATTTCAAACTTGTATCATCGTACACGAGCCTTAGTTTGACACACACTTCCGCAAGAATGTGTTCGTAAGTTTCAGTTACTGTTACTCTTTCGTTGGTTGTATACAGTTATAGATTAAATAAAAGTTTGTGTTAGTTATGAGTCGAAAATTTCGAACCATTTGATATTTCAAACACTCGATAATTCGTAACATTTTAAGAGTCCCTCGAGTTTCGAATTAACGAGAGTCGACTGTAGTTATCTATCTTTACATATTATAAAAAAACAGTCCTCCGACGCTCTGTCTGTCTGTCCGCGATAAACTCAAAAAACTACTGCACCGATTTTCATGCTGTTTTCACCAATGGATAGAGTGGTTCTCGAGGAAGGTTTTAGTATATAATTTACAAAGTTACGCGGGCGAAGTCGCGGGCAGCAGCTAGTGAGAAAATAAATCGCAATTAACACAATTGCACATAATTCGGAATATCTGGGTTCAAGCTAGCTGAATATTCAGATGCAGTATTCGGCCAAACAGCTTTTCATCTCTAATTTGAACTAAAATTCTCATTGATTATAGTATAATGGTTACATTTTGGCTAATGAATGTTTATAATTTTGACTGAATATTTTTTCAATATCTGAACCTGGGTTTGTATGGTTCAGGTACTTAACTAGTTTCCGTATGATTTCAACAATTTGTTTTATTAAATAGGCAGATTCTTCACTAACAACTGTTTCAATATTTGGGTTTCGATTCAAATTTGGACTTACTTCAAGCCAAGTTTCGAGTAGCAATGGCATTAAAGTGTCAATGTACACTTTAAATGTCTCTACTTCATCTATTGTCGTCATTTGGACATTTTTAGATGAAAAACAGGATAAAGTAGATACTGATGTATAGCTTGTATTGACTAAAGGATAATAGTTATACTTTGTATTATCAAAAATGTAACTACTAGAAATATTTTTGTTTGAATAATCAATGTTTATACTTTCCATGTAACTTTGTAGGAAAGATTTTAGGCCCAACAAAACCTTTTCTCTCCACTTTACACTAGTGATATTGTTTCCTAAATTTACAGTCAAAGTTCTTCCTGGTTTTGAATCTACACGTAACTTTGAAATCATATCCAAAAAGTTTGGGATAAGTTTGTGAAAATCTTCGGCAATTTTTTTCGGAGTGCACTTAAGAAGAATGTCGAGAAACAGTAATGAATCATCTTGAATTCTGTTATCAATGTGTGTCATGGCACTTCGTAAATAAGTAGACAGGATATGAAAAAAGGGATCGATTTTCTCGATTACTATTCTTGAAAGAATCAAATGCAAAACTGCAAATGTTTCACGACGAACCTGAAAAGAAAACACGTTTTTTAATTCAACTTTTCATAGCATGAAAGGTACGCAGTATTCCAAACTTATTGTATAAAAAAAAATTCACAAACCGTCTTTTCAATGTTCAGAATTAAAGGAGCGAGCGCATGTATTAGTTGTCCAAGATTATGCTCTAGTACTTCTGAGTAAGCACTTATAAGTTCGGTTAAACCTTTTAAAGCATCCAATTGAGAACGCTTATTAAAATGGTTAAGACGAGAAATCAACTCTTTAATATTGAGTTTTCTCGAGGATACAGCTTCCGATTCACCATGTTTGCGCAGTTGTTCTCTAATAACAATTTTTTTAATTTTAAAATTGGTTTTTGTTACATTGGTTCCCTTTGGAAGTTCTTTGTTTTTTGATTTTTTAAGTTTTGTTTTGGATTTCTCAGATTTGAGAAACTTTTGATATCGCGTTGCACCGGTTTGCGGCATTTTATTAATATAATTGACTGGAAAATCTGGATTTGTAACAGTTTTTATTTTTAGCAGTAAGCTAAAAGAAAAAAACGGATTGAGGTTATATCACAAACGATCACAAATCACCACACCAGTCAGTGCAACAGTGCAATAAAATAATAATCAACAAATAATGTCATGTATATAAAGTCAAATATGGTCATAACACAGAGCACAGAGCAGAGCATCACATTTTTTTATCATCGTCAGAACTTTTTATGTGTAATTTAAAAAATAAATATTACCACATTATTATTAGCTTTAACAAAAACTATTTTTAGCAGCCATAATATTATATCCAAATGCCTATTGACTTCTAGCTCTAGTTACCAGGCCATAAAATCCCAAATAAACCTACCACCTAGTTAGGAGCTGACATTGACAGACTTGACAGTTGACAACAACACCACCCTACACATGCTGAATTTGCACTGAACTGAATGCAAGTACAAAAACAACGTGCTTTGTTTATGCTTTGCCTTGCTGACTACTTATTTCTTAAGTTTACTGTCTTAATTATAAATCATAATGAAAATTAAGAAGCAGCACAGAAAAAAGAAATATCTGCATAAGATAAATCGTAAGCGACTGTATAATAAACAGCGGAGTACTGGTGAAGTACAATGGTGTGTTAATTGTTCTCATGTTTACTTTTTTGTTATATATAATTACTAATCAAGTCGATATCCGTGTTGCAGCAAAGTTTTAAAGCAAGCTTGGAATCACAAGAAATCATCTCTAAAAAATCTGAAGGATATGGGACTTGCAAATGATCCAAATAAAGCACTTAAAATTCCTAGTTTTAAAGAAGAGTTGCTGAAAAAGGCAAAAACTATGGTTAATCAAAGTGAATCGGACACAGAAGAAGAAGTAATTACTGTGAAGCAACCATATAAAGTATCCGTTCGCAACAAATTAGAGCTAGAAGCTAAAGCTCCTAGAGAACGTAAATTTATGTAAGAATACATTTAAGAACAATTTTCTAAATCCAATACTAATCAAAGCAAACATACTGTTGCTGTAAATAACAACAAGTGCACTGCTCCGACCATAGCATGCATGCTATGGTATTGCGTGTTTAAGGCAACGGTAGCCACCAACCTCAGTGTATCATCAGTTTGTTGATTTAACATAATATTTTTGTTAAGAGTAATATTTTGTTTGAGCATATATAATGTCGATATCTTAATTCGCAAAACGAATAACTCCACTTTTGGTTGAAAATGACTTTGATATGGGAGAAACTTAATGACAATTAGAATTTAATTTTTAAAAGGTCTTACAAGCCATAATTTCCAATGTAAAATTGTCTTTTTTCTTTTATCGTATCATACAAAAAAAATTATAACGTTTTTAGTCTCCCCTGTAAAGTTTTCCTCAGAGAAGTTATTTGGTTTGCGAATTAAGGTATCAATGTGTAAATCCAGTTGTGTCATTAAATTTTAAATGTAAATGATAGATATGTAGCTACAGCATCAAACTGTATCCCCCCATTTTGTAATCAGTTTTCTTTTTACCTCCCACTAAGGAAGCAAAGACATAAATGGGGTCAGGATGATTACCAATTATTGTAAATATCTTTTTCTTTAGGATGTTTACTGTGTTTCAGGTTACCGAAAGGACAAGTGGAGTTTATCACTTATTTACTAGACAAATATGGTCACGATTACAAAGCCATGGCCAGAGATAAAAAAAACTACTATCAAGAAACTTGGAAACAGTTGAGAGCAAAAGTGAAGACATTTATGGGTATTCCCAAACAATACGGAGAATACTTAAAAGCTAAGGGCTTATTGGATAAGGAACCTGATGAAGAAGAGTTAAAAGAACAAGCAAAATTCCTTGCAATGGATGACAGTGATTAATTAGATTAGAAATCTACTTTTGTCAACCATGGTACCATGAGTTCTATTGTTGGAACTGAATTTATTGTAAATAAACAACATTTTTATGAAGTTTTTTTTTAATTTATCTGAACATCTTTTTAATTCTGGTAACTTCAGCAGTTACCACCATCTTATAAGGACTAGCTGTTGCACGCAACTTCGCCCGCGTAACTATAGGCTATAACTATGTTACTTGCTGATAATGTAGTTTTCTATAGGTGAAAGAATTTTTAAAATCGGTCCAGTAGTTTTGGAGCCTATTCAATGCAAACAAAAAATCTTCCCTCTTTATAATATTAGTAAAGATATCAGTGTTTGTGCTATTGTGTCTTAGTTAGTAAGGGATGCCAGAGTCCATTTCGCTATCCCCTAATGTATCAAATCAAATCAAATCATTTATTTGCATGTACATGGGTGTAAAAACCAGATGCCATAGATGAATCAACGTCCCAGCATGTACTACCACATTTGGCGTGCAAAATAATATAAGTATGTTAACTCAGTTAAATCAAATTATTATACATTATTACATTAAAGTTAAATTTAAAATTAAATTTAAAATGCATCAGAACATTATTCTAAAAACGTGTCCTTTAAAAACTCATCCAGAGCATAATAAGCTTTGCCTACCAATAACTCCTTTAGTTTTTTCTTTATTAATTTTGTATTTGATATGCTTGTAATCGAGACAGGTATCTTATTATATATTTTAGGAGCCAGACAGATCAATTATCCTATTGACAGTGCAACTTGCAGCATTAGTGCGGTTATAGGTGACAGTAGAGGTATCTACCTAACTAAATGGACAGTCTATATCTGTCGACCTTAATATATTTATTGGAATTTTGTTTATATTGTGGAGATTTCTTATGAATTTTTATAAGGATTGTTTTTTGTAGGTGGTCTGACTTCATGCCTAATAAAAAGTATGGAAGTAATAAAAGATAAAATAGAGGCACTGTCTTTATTGATTGCGGCATTCATTTGGTATATCTTTAATGGGTTTCACCTTATTCAATTCTTCATACAAACACTTCTCCATGTCCAGCAGTTGTTGAGGTTTTTTATACTGAAAGAATATAAAAGTATAATTATTATAAAAATTAATCCACAGTCCAATAGCTGTGACCAGTTCAGAACAATAACTTCTGTTGGGACAGTTAGTTTTGTACTATTTAGTAAATGAATGTTGAAATAGAAAAAAAATAGGAATAGTGACAGACCACTGACCATTCGCAGGTTTGGAATATTATTTGCTTACTTTTTAAGCTGTTGATACTTTATTATAATTATTCCATACAAACAAAATAACTGGGATTAAACATTTCTGGCAAATATTAAATAGTTAAATTGTTAAATATTATTATGGGAAATATTTAACAATGATAATAAATTATGGAAATTATAAGCACTCTTTCTTAGTAAGTATACAATGTTCAGCACATGAACAGAATACATTACCACAACGATAAGTGTGTTGAATTGATGTGAATATGATATGTTATCTTGTGAAATAGGTAAAGCTAGCCTATGAAGTTCTGGGACTTGAAGCCTCTTGAAGTACTTTTTGTTTGTGGTACGAACAACAATGCATTTCTCTTTCTCGTCTGTATTTATCAAGTAAGTTTCAGTTGGATATGGCAAGTTCCTTATACGCCATTCCAAATTTATTCTTGTATTACGTCTTGTCAGAAATGGCTGAAAGGAAAGAAAACAATGTTTGAAATTATACAAATTAAGTAATAACTATATTAATTCTTTTTTTGACCTAGGCGGTCAATATTGAATAAAATGTCATAAGAAAAATAAGCCCTCATCCAACATCTATGTACTAGAGGTAACACTAGAGTTAATACAGAACTTTACAGATGTTGTTTAGAACTAAGATAACCACTTATTGTAATATTTAAATCTATATAAATAAAAATGAACCCCTAAATGTGTTGCTAAGCGCAAAACTCGAGAACGGCTGGACCGATTTTAATTCTGTTTTCACTTATGTATAGAGGGATAATCAGGAAAGGTTTTTACTTTAAAAAAAATGCACCCCGGGCGAAGCCGGGAGCGGGTCGCTAGTTTTTAATGATTTAGAGAAATACAGTATGTTTGAATTTATTTCCTTTTAAGAAAATGGCACGCTAAGTTCTATTTAATATTTAAATGTATGTAATCAATAGGTATTACAATTTATTGTAATTAATACCCAATAGTACCTGATCTTTACACTCCTTAATTTCAACGATGTCAGTGTTATTTACTGCATCAACGATTGGGTCTCCTACTTCTACATCCCATTTGCCTTCACCACCTATTTTACATTTTACTTTCCACGCTCTACGCAATAAAACTTTGGTATCCATGTTGTATTCCTCTACCATCTCTTTACCGTCCTCAAATTTATAATGGATTTTTTTAAGAGTTCCTTCCTGAATACACGACTTTTCCGCGCTAAGCAGACTTTTGTACCAAATAGTATTCTTGTACATGATATTGTTATTAATGCAGTTGTTATTCAATACAGCTCCCTTCTTTAGAATTTCAATTAATTCTAGAGACTGTCTCTCTGTTACGTCTTCGATCCAACAATGTTTCCTTTTCATTGTTTCGTTTCCAAGGTAACAGCAATAGTTTGTTTTGTTAAAACTGTTAATCAACAATGAAGTTTAGCCACCAGCCGCCAGGCCGCCAGAAGCATTTTTAATTTTAAATCAAAATCAAAACAAAATAGAACACCTCGAAGTTGACATCTGTTGACATCAAGGAGGATGACATATTTAACTAAACTGTCATCTCATATTATTTATTATAATTGATCTGTGTCACTAGCCACTAGAAGCAAGGAGAATAGAGATAAGGAGCACAATCTCTGTGTATTAAAAGTGTCCGTTGAAAGCGCTAGTGTAGCTAGTGAGAGTAAATTTTAAAAAAGCGCCGCCAAAAAAATATTGGAATAAGATAGAGAAGTAAACAAGGAAAGAAAAACTTCCGCTCTGTTATTACTTTTTAATATTTAAATATTAAATAAAAAGGATTTCCATATAATCAAACGTCTGAGAAATAATTTAATTTCCTTTAATGATCTCTTTTATATCAAATGAGAAAATTGCTTATGAAAAATTCAAAACTAGTGTAATATTTGTTTTAACAATTAATTTTTTTAACAAATACATCTCTATTCTCCTTGCATTTCATACTCCTCTCTCTGTTTACACTAACGCCACCAATTTATCGCTTTTAGTTGCCACTTTTTCAGTTTAAAACCCCTGTAAGATGGCGCTCCTTATCTCTATTCTCCTTGACTAGAAGCCACTGATTTGTAATAAAGCACTGGATAGGTTTCTATCAAATTATTTTTCAATTTTTAAGTCTGTTTAAAAAACGCCATTTTGGCGCTGTAGGTTATGGAGCGTAAGTACATGGCACTAAAACTAGTTATGTACGCATGTCAACATCTAGATGGGGTATATCGATCGTTATTATTACAGTTATATATTTTTCATAAGTGTAGTTTTTTTAAGTTTGGCTTATAAGTTTGGCTGATGATTAAATTCAGATCTTCCAAATTGTTACGCTTGAAAATAGTAATTTACACATTTCTTCATGTTTCCGACTTTGCCTTAGTTAGTCTGAGCTTAGAATAAGACATTTGTTTTTCATGTTATTTATTTGTGCTGTGGTTGTTGCGTTTGGTTTGGTTATGGTTTGCAAGGAGAATTGAGATAAGGAGGACAATCTCTGAGTGTTAAAAGTGTCCGTCGAAACCGATAAATTGGTGGCGCTGGTGAGGCTAGTGTTCAACCAAAATTCAACTCGGCGCACTTCACTTCGTCAACTACCGCTACGTTCATTCCATATTCTCCATACTCTCAAACTCTCACTGTTCACACTAGCGCCATCTATATTTATCGGATTTTGTTGCCACTTTTTCAGTTTAACACCCATGTAAGATGGCGCTCCTTATCTCTAAACTCCTTAATGGTTTGTTTGACGGACGGAATGGAATTGGAATTTGGAAAATAATAAATATGAATATAAAAACATAACCTCTGATATATATTTTTTTAATATGTATTGTTTAATATAAAATATACAGAAAGTCAGAAACATACATTTAGATACCTCTAATTTTATTGACACATTTATAGTTATAATTTTTTATTCATCAATTTAAATTTATGTGTAATAGATTTGTTAAAACAAGTATGTCTGCGATTCCTGACAGGTATTTTGTTGAATAATTTTATATATTTTCATATCACAAATTTGATTGTTGCTTATACCTAAATAACAACTGTACGTTACCAAGTTGTTCCTTTTTTAAATGTTGAAATATTCAATCTTTTAATCTTAAAATTCAATTCCTGTTTCATATTATTAAAGTGACCTTGCATTTTGTATCTACCTTCTTATTTAAAAAAAATTGATGTATTTTTTAGGTGGTTACAATATAAAGCGTGTGGAAATGTAATTGATGGGACAAGATTTATTTGTTTTAAAGTGCCCCTTAAAAAGGTTAGTATGATCATTTATTTGAAGTAAATTTAAATAATCATGTATTTACATCTTACAAGTAAGTACCTGATTCTAATTCCAATAATGTTTCTTAAGAGTGGGTTTACAGTATATTAGATTTAATTAGATAAAAACTTCTTAATGTTTCATGTTTTGCCAGACTTGTATAATATACGACAAATTCCTCCACTTGTATAATGTATATTTTTAAATCATTGAGTTG
Source organism: Synanthedon formicaeformis (assembly GCA_945859745.1). Classification (NCBI taxonomy): domain Eukaryota; kingdom Metazoa; phylum Arthropoda; class Insecta; order Lepidoptera; family Sesiidae; genus Synanthedon; species Synanthedon formicaeformis. The sequence goes on from OX243963.1 coordinate 3,833,717, forward strand.
CCTTCTCTTAAAATAAATAAATAAAAAAACTTACAAGTCAAGCGCGAGGGGCACGACAACTCCTACAAAACCAAGTGGTTAAAGGGTTAAGTAACTTTTCATGACTTATGTTATGGTTGACCGACAGGGTTATAGTCTAGTTAATGTCAGGTGGCTACCGTAACACAACACCTATTATAACACAAGCAATGCCTCAAGTCCTGCAAATGCGCTGCTGACCATAGTATGATTAAGGATAAGGAGTTTGGAAGACATAGGGAGAAATTGCTCACAGGAGCACTTACTCTACAGAGCACTACGCTCGAAACAGCACACTTGCTGTTATTTTCCAGTGGTCTTCCTGGTAAGCAACGGGTTGTCCAATTAACCAGGAAATGCAAAAAAGAAAAACCTCGTCACCCTCAATCAATCTTTTCTTTAAATATGGTCGTTGTGTTTAATAATTTTTTTATAGACATATAATTGGGAACACAATTTATGAGGTTTCTATCAGGTAGCTTTTTTTTAGTTTTCATTAAGCTTTATTGTACTATGTTTTTTAATTTTTCAAATGAGTAAAAAATATTTTGCGGAAATTAATCAACTTGCGCTAATGTTTCACAAATTTTCTCTGGCCACTGATACAAACAATGGACATTGTTTGTATCAGTGGCCAGAGAAAATTGCATTTTTAACACTTTTTCTTTGAAATTTTACTGGTACAAGGTAATGTGACTAGTTGGGTACTAAAAGTAAAACCCAGCTAAATATTTTATTGCAACTTCATGCAATTTACCAAAGTCTATTATATATAAAAGCTGATGTTATTAGATTTTTATACAATGTTAACATAAAGAAGCGCCATCTATGATTCGTCCATTAATTTAAGAATCCTGTTTGTAAGCGAGTTACCTTCTAATTTTTACCGATTTGGCTAGATGCCGCCACCTATATAAGGTTCCAATCGTTTCTAAAATTTTTATGTCAATTTATTCACTTAGCGCCTCTTTCACCAACGTCAAGTAGGCTAAACCGTCACTTAAAGTCACCTGTCACCGGGAATAATTTAGCTGATATATTTACCTTTGTTTGTACGGTAAACGTCCCAAACATTAAATAGAAAATATTAAAAAAAAAAATCGGCTATCGAATGATGCAGTAAACCGAGTGCATAATTCAATAAAATAGAAAATGATTTCTAAAAGTAACTAATCAACACTTGTAGTTGGTGAAAGAGGCGCTAACAGTATTATAGTAACAATTATTTAATTTCTTTTATAAAAAATATCAAGTACTTATGTTTACCATTTGATGTTCTTTTTGAAATCTAGACACATCAGATCAATTGCTTGCTTCATTTCTGTATACACATAAACCACGTATACACATAATTATTAGAATTTTAACCCTAATAATTAAATATAAAAAATACAATAACTAACTACTGATATTAATATACAATGGATGTCTCTACAATAAATTAGTTTATAAAAGAAAATATCGCTATATAAATATTTAATTTAAAAATTGAAATTGATTGTATTTTTGACACGTGGATAGAACGGAAATTTTAAAGCAACGGGAACTATATCAAGCAAAGATTTTTTTTTTAATGTTAAGGTCGACAGACAGGCTGACTGTCCACTCGATGGTAAGTGGCTAATATATATAAGCTATAAAATATAACACAAACAACGCCGAAGTTGCAGCAAGTGCGCTTCCAACGACGATAAGGATGAAGGATAAGGAAATAATAGGGATAGGGCCACGTGGAACTTAACTTTTCAGTGATACCAGTGAGTGGAAGTGACGTAGCATTTTTAACTAAGTATTCAAATAACCCAAATATTTTCAAAGTTCGAGTGAACAGGCATCTTCTGGGTGAGCTCGCTCCATCATATAGGCCTCACAGTTAGTCGTTGCTGATGCTACACAGTTAGTTGTTGACCAAGAGCAAAATGGGATCGTCTAAAAATATAAAAAAATTTGGGCGCCACCGTCGTCACAGCGATAAAGAGGTGTTATATTTTTAATTTTCCAATGCAGAGTAACTCGGGGGCACCAGATAGTATGCAATGTATAATATATAGAAGCAATAAAGAGGAGAAATTATATAGAGAGACGATAGCCATGCATGTTTTCTCTAGGAAAAATGCAAAATCACTTTTCAAATAGGCATCTGCACTGAAGTCTAGCCGACAATGAATGCATTATTAGTGTACAAGTGTGCTTGTTTATTTAACTGTCCGCCGAAGCGTTCTTGACCGCACCACAGTTATAGCAAATACAAACTCTTCTCGATCTGTGTTAATTTGTTCTGCATAGAGTTTGTATCGCTGCAGTATCAGAAGCATAATGTGATGTAGAGTTGATTGATATATTTGTAGTTAGTATCTCTTACAGTTTAGCCTATGTGTACGACGTACGTAAACCATGAAAATATAAATATAAATATAAAGTTCCCTGAAAAGTTATATCTAACTGATGGTGAAAACCGCAACAAAATCTGTGGTTTAGGAGGAATTACATATAAGACGCGGAAAGCGACTTCAATTTATACTATGTAGGTAAGGTAGATAAAGAAGGTATTTGTTATAATTATTTTATGCGACTATCAAAAATCCCCTACTAATGCTAAATTTGAAAATGAAATCGTATGTCTAAAGAAATTCGGAGGTTAATTCGTGAACTCTTAGAAAAATATTTTGTTTTATGATAATTTATTTTCGCCTGTCCGTTGTTATGTTGAAGTAATATAGTGAATGTTTCTTGTGTCCATACATACATATTTGAGTTTGGTTTGAGTCTCTTAATTGAGGAATTGTGCAACTGTTTGAAAGGGAAAAATTAAAATTCATGAGCACAAATACGCCACCCAGTGACGTTTGCTTGTGAATTGAGCCATTTTTGTGTATTCTGTTGGAAAGTCTTCATAACGTTATTGACAAACTGATTCCGGAACATAAATTTGTTGACGCAGCGAATAGTTATACTCCTACGTGAACGAGAATAAAGGAAAAATCAGGATTATGACTGTTTTCGTTTTGTATTAAGGAACGTTTTACATCTATATCAATAAATAGTTTTAATTTTTATGTGTTTCTCCGCTTTCCAAAGGATTTTAATATGGTTGTCACTACGAAATTTTGTGCAGGTATATATAATAAATAAAAAAAAAGCGTTTTCGTAGAAAACGCTTTCGCTAGCGGATGCGGTCATTATAAACTCATACTAGACCACCGATATGCATCGTCGAACATCTTCATTCTTCACGTTGCGTTCCGTCTGTTGACGTTGCGTAAGTTTCTGTCTGAATTGACCCTAACGTAAAAAAGAAGGTGCCGTTGTAGAATCTAAGTTGACCTAAAAATATATAGGTAACTCCAGTAAGTAGCTAGTTCTTATTAAAATGATAAACAGTGTTTAAACATAATTCTATATCTCTTCAGACGGGGACTCAAATGAAGTAGAATAGAGCAGTGCTCAATGTCACCCTAATCCGCTGCTTACGTAGCCAGGTGTCAAAACATTTGCCCTTTATAAAGGGAGCGGCCTCCTCTTCTGTACGACTAATCTTATATTGATAAAAACAGCGGGTGCCATACGCTGCTGTCGACTTCTATGTATACGAATAGTTTTAGTTTTTTTTATCTCTCCATCTTTATTTTTTCTCCTCAAAAGTCAAGTCTTATAAATTTTCGTGGCGCTTTGATTTTATTATTCTTTATTCAACGGGACTCGGTAATAAATTTTAATATTTTTGTTCAGTTTGAATTATAAAGGGATATTACCTTAATGGCAATCGGTAGGTGTAATTTGATACAACTCGGGGCTATTCAACTGCTTCTTTATTATGATTTAGTGCCAACATTTAGTCGGCCGACGTTCTATGGATGCGGTTCTGAATTGTTAATCGTCCGTCGAGTTATTGCATTTTTTCATACTCAGTTGACCGCTTATTTGTTAAGTTTCGACGTCTGTGTTGCCGAAATGTCCGTTGAAAAGCGTTTAGTAGTTGATTTTGTTCCATTTTGTTATAATTATGATGAATAGTGACAGCGGATAGGGCGTGTGCTTTTTCATTCAGGTAGCAGATGGCATTTTTTGTGGATAGGTAGACCTATCCATAAATGGGGGACATACTGATTGTTCGATTTTTAAATCTGTCAACAATCAAACACTGTAATGTAAAAAAATAGACATTTTAACACGTGACCTCGCAAACTATAAACATCTTATTGCACTCGAATCAGTAACCATTTTGTAATGTGTTTTCACTTTCATTTTATAAAGATCGACAGACCACCCATACTTGATGCGTTATGTAAATTTCTTAGTTTTCTTTAATGCATAAAGATAATTAAAGTTCTATGTACTTTTTTAAAACAGGCTGACCGTCCATTTGATGGTAGGTGGCTACCGTCGCTTATAACACGAGCAAAGCTACGCAAGTGGGCTGTCGACAATCAATACTAATAATAAATCTGTAAGTGTAGAATTAACTGATTTTCATGAAACTTGGTAGATAAACATTTTGACTTACAGGACACAGGATAGGCTACTTTTTTCTTTTTCAACGCGGACGAAGTCGCGGGCGCCAGCTAGTAATTTAATATAAGAGATTAGGCAATGATAGGGAAATGTCCTTTGCCATCCTTTACTCATTCACCAAAACATTTTTGTCTATTTGCGAAAACTTGAAGAATTTTGTGTCAAAAATCTTTCCAAAGTAAACGGTCACTGATAGATAATTGTTATCAGACCCGCGATACAACATGATGAACTACCCCCGTTCTAAATTAAATCGTTTAAAATGTTTTTAATTTAATCACGTTATTATATCATATAATTATTTGAAATCATGACGATTTAGACATTTTGTTCACTGTGTCGATAAATTAAGAGATCTCAGAAGATTATTGCCAATTCGCAAGAAGTGAGGCTACACCGTAGATATGCAAAGTTGTATATTTTATTTACATATCACACATGACATAAAATTAGACAGAATTTTTTTTGTAACTTTTGGTCGCGACTTCGTCCCGCGTACCTATTTAAATTATACCTAGCCTGTGTTTATTAAAAAATTCCAAAATCATCAAATTTCCCCCGGTTGTTTTTTCATGAAAGAGTAACATTCATCCGTCACAAACTTACGTTTTTGTGAAGTTGGGTTTAACTGTCCACCACCAGTGAGGTATATACAAAATAAATAGAATTTATACCTTAAATAAAAATGAACGTAGACCTTAACGGGTGCAGTTTGTAAGATACAGTGATAATTAAGAATGTCGAAGAGAAATAGAAAATATTTATATATTTTTTGTCAATAGTTGTCAATGTTTGCGCTTCTTAAACAAATTGAAACGATCTGAATAGGGCAACGACTTCGATAAACGTCTATACTTTATTATGCGCTCACACGAAGTCGCCTTATAAAGTTATAAACGACACACATTTCTTATTGTGTTTGCGATATTCTTAAACGTTCGTGCGTTTGTAGTGAAGTGATAGTGACAAACGATACTGTAATTTCTTCATACGAGCCTTAAGTGAATGTGTGTATTATCTCGTTTGCATAGAACATGATTTAACGTCTTAATTCATATTTAGAGACTTATTCTTCTCTTGAACAGGCCCTCTTGGTTTTTATTAAAAAATCCAACACTTTTTTTAGATAAAAAGTATCCTATATATGTGTCGTTCATTGTAAAAGTGGTGTAACTCCCTATTTTTAAAAACATCTTTTCTTGCCTAATGGTATCACATTTATTCATATCTTTCAATATAAAAGTGAAGTAACTCCAATAATTGCATTAAAATCCCATAGATGAAAACAATGAATGAATGCTTATATTTTTTTTTTCCTACACTATAATTCGCAAAAAGCTCGTTATTCTAAAATTCAGTTACAAGGAGATAGTTCACTTTTACAATGAACGACACATATGTTAATCCAGGTAATATACTATCTCTATGCCATAATTTATCCATATCCGTTCAGCCATCCATCCAAAGTTACAAACTTCCGCATTTATAATATCACTAGCTGATGCCCGCGACTTCGTCTGCGTTGAAAAATAAAAATGTAATACCTAAATAACGCCTGACATCTTTATCTCAATGACGACGCTGACGCTACCACGGCGACAGTGGCGTCAATTTTTATATTTTTTACACAATCCATCGGCAACCTAATATTTTTCCAGGATAAAAGTATCCTTTACGTTAATTCAGCTAGTTCTGTATACGAAGTTTCATCCAAATACGTTCAGTAGTTTTTACGTGTAATAGTAACATACAATAGTTTCTCATTTGTAAGCATTTATAATATTAGAGGATATTAGGATTAGGATAAAATAACATCTACATTAGGTACATTGGTTATTAAAACTGTAAAACTCTCCAAAACAGGTGTGTATAGGCTATACATTAAGAGATTTAATGCGATTGTTCGATATCTCGGACCGTTAATCGATGTAATATGGTGTAGGTATGTAGTCGATAGCCCGATTACATATAACACCTTCGAAGTCCGAAACCTGCGACCCGAAACCGAAATGGAATCGGTATTGGTATCGACTCTTGTCTGATTTAATCTATAATGTGTGGTCCTCGATTCGTTTAACACCATTAGCTGATCATGTAAAAGAATTATATGGATATACTAGTTGGAGCCCGTGACTTTGTCCGCTTTGAAAAATGCCTGACAAAATATATGAACACCTAACATCTTGATTGATGTTTAACTTTAGCCAGTTGTTGGATTTTTATTTTTAAACGATCCCTCGGGAATAGTGCTTTTTTCTGCATGAAAGATACCTTAATGTCCTACAACGTATAATGGAACATATCATAATGATCCGTTGATTAGTTAAGGGGTGAAAAGGTAACAGACAGACAGAATACTTTCACGTTTATATTATTATGGACCCAAGCCGACCTAAAACCAAATGTAGTTAAATTAAACAAAAAGAGAATATCGAAGCACAGGCTTATTCCGTTTCGTTCTTAACTATTATGACAGGTTGCCATAACAAAGACGTTATTATGACCGCGTATCGATTACACTATATCCACTTTTGTTTAATTTCGTCCTTTTTTAAATGCAATATCAGGAATAGTGACATTAGTCGCTTGTCAAGGTGTCATAATTTTTTATAAATATTGCATAGTGTTGATATTTAATCGATTTAATTTGTTTGAAACTAAGAGCACATAATCCTGTTGTGGCGCCTCCACAAGACCGACTTTATTGCATTGTGAAAGGCGTAAATGCTTCATTTACACGTTTTAAAGCGTTCAGCATTTCTGTATCGCCACGGAAATCTGAATCGATGTTTGGTGTTGCATTTCTCTGGCCATCAGGACGAATAAAAATGTCGTAAAATGATGACAGGCTTGGGAAGACAGGGTTGGTAATGTCGTGTAATGTCGATCGAACGTGGCGAGTTCATTTTATTGAGCGGGCGACAGTTTCAAAATGTTGCATTTATCGGCTGTCGTCGTGTAATCATGTAAACATACATGCTCGTAAAAAGAACCAAAAACTAGTTCGGCTCTTGCCCCAAATAAAGCCGCTAGTCCACTGTGGCGAGCAACTATGAATACGTTACGCACGTGGTTTAAGCTTCACTTTGTACCAGTGGTAAACGTACGAGAATCATGGTGGTAGAATCATGTGTCGATGATTATGAGTACCATGTACCACCAAGTGAAGTCAGTATTCAAGAGAATTTGATGTCTCAACTTACCTCTCTTTAATAACTGAAGACAGAATGCGAAACAAGACATTCACAGCACTTATTGAACTCGCGAAATTAATAAAACGTACACAATGAAATCTAATGTTTCAGAGATAAATAAAATCTTTTAGATGGTGGCTATCGACAACTAAATTTTAAATTTACATTAAAAACTTTGTGGGCTTGTAGTCAGTACAATGATGTTACCTGCAAAAATGTGAGAAATGCTGCACATTTTAGAAATTTAAATATGCTAGATATATGAAATTACTTTCCGTTTACAGATCATTCCGAGTTTTTCGAAATGGCTGTATTCAATTTGTTGAATATTTATAGTTTAAACAGTCGCTATAGGATCTACAGATCCACAGGAGGATAAAAAAAAAAACAACATGATCATCATCGTTTCTTTGTCTTTCGTGCAAATTGGTGGAGCATTTTAGTTCAATGTCGTTACGAAATTCAGGTATGACTCAATTTGTACACGTGGATACGGTATCTAACGTAAATCTTGGTCATCTACAGATACTACAAAGGACTTTCTAATTCAATTCTGTCCCTTTGTCCGTCGCCATCGAAGGTCACCTTGCAACGGTATGCTTTGACTTCACAATTGCTTGGCACTGTACGCAAAATTACACCTCAATTATACGCAGAAGCTGGAAAAAAACCCCAGACTACTCTTTTGTGTTTGGGCAAAGGGAGAGCAATAATTTATCCGCTGTCTGGCTTCCGCATGGCGTTTAACTGCATGTTTGTGCGGTGGTTTCGGGAAGCCATCTGTTCAGCGGAGTAACTGAGCATAGATTTGGGGACGCCACGCCTTTGTAAATTCATACAAGTTTTAAAGTAATGCTCTAATTAGTTTTAATATTTAATTTCGTTCGGTTCAATTTCGTTCAAGTTTAGTTTCAATATTTTTTGAGTCCTTCATGATTTGGATATGTGTTTTATCTGGGGAAAAGCAAAATAAATAACTGTAGGCACCACTCAAACTAACAGCAAATAGAACTAATTAGTTCGGACACAAGTAATTTATGAAAGATGTTACTAGTAGTTAGGGAAACATAACAAATTATATTTAAAGGGTCTTAAAACTCGGCGATAGTTTGGTTGGCTCCGATTATGACTCGGCGGCATATTGATATTTCAAATTTAAATGACTTGTTTCATTGTTTACAAACACTTACTATAGCATTTCTATTTCGGCAAATCTCTTTATAGCGGCACGTGGTAATTGGTAATTAGTAGTGATGTGCTAAAATCGATTTAGCGTCGAATCGATTACGACAACTACACCGGTGGGCAGTGTTAATAGTTCCCATTTAGCGATCTGTTTGATCCTATAATAGCAGAGCTACTATTTATGAATATTTTGTTTTTTATGATATATGCATGCATTTTGGGGTGTGATAATTCGTAAATTAAACATCAGTCAGCACCGTAATGTAGCCGTGACGTTATTGTTAAACAGGTTGCACTGTTGGTGTAGTGCTGTCATCATTTTCATTTTTGTGTGTTATGTTATCGTGTTTTTTCTCCAATGGAATTGCTAAGGTGATGTCACCCACCACTTCTTGACACGATAATCGTGATGGTAACGCCCTGCCCATTGCTTTGTTAAATTTATCAACGCATTTGTTTTAGCGGGAGTCAATTTTTTTCATGATTATTTATTGGTTATTTGTGGTGGAGTTAAGAATAAACCTGTCTTTGAGGAATTAATATACGATTATTGGGCCCGGCAATTAATTAATACTAATGTGTTGATGGCGTCTCGCGTTGTAGTTTAACAAATAGGTATGTATGAAGGGACTCCGACAGTGGAGTCCGCGTCGAGCTGGATTCCCGCTAATCAATGCCAGTTGATTGCCAATTTGCACGCTGATATATTGCCGATTGCTGCGTTTAATTGTCTACTATACGCTCACTGTACGCGACACAAGTGAATCAGAACAAAATTATTTTGTACAAATATTTCCCTTTGTAACATGCAACATGAGGAGGGGACACCTTTGTGAGAGAACACCCCGTCGTATATAAGAATACAAAATAGAATTTTCTTTCGTAAAATAGTTGAAATATTTACTTTTAAATCAATATAATCGAGTCATATTTTACTCTAAATTGAAATCAAGTTTCTGCTGAATTTAAACTCAATTAAAACTATAATTATGTCATGTCTTATAATAAATAATAACATTGCTGTACGAAAATTTGTTGATTATAAATATATTAAGAAGCGGTGGACCATTTAGTATTACTCTCGGCCATCGCGACTGGTTTGATTTCATTATTTTCAAACCACAAGAAATGTTTGCCTTAACAAATTCCTGCAGGAACGGTGTTGCAGGAATTTGTGTAGCCACTTTATTAATATAGAAAAAATAATAATATGATGAACACACGAAAAGATATAAGTAAAGGAAACTTGTTCGTACGAGAAGATTATTCCAAGGACATGCGAACTCTTGTCAACCTGCAATGATTTTTTTGTATATAACAAAATTCGAGATTTTTTTTTGCATATTCCGGTCGTAATTAACTGATAATAAATAAGAAATTATATTTTAAATTTTTTACAATAATTTACAAGTCCAGTTAGTTACCTAAACATTATTCGAATAGCTTTTTTTATTATTATTATTTTACTACTATTTTACATATTTATAAAATGGCAATGTTTTAACGTGATTCGGGATTCTGTAGTAGACGCCTATGCATTATTATAATGAAAAGATTAAAAACAATAACGTGCCTTGTAATTTCGCGCCAAAGAAAATTTTTATCTACACATCAAATTGAAAAACAAAATAAATATATTGTCTTCGCGTGAGATATTGCCGGGTACTTTTCTAATTCGGTATACGGTGGGTGGCTCGGTTTATGCCATGCTCAATCAGTGCCGGTCGTTCGCCGCACGCGCCTCCCGAACTATCTGTTATTGGCACTATTCGTTGCATTGCAAATGCAATACGAGCGGATACGAGTTCAAATAGAATTGAAGACGTGAGTGGATGAAGGTCATATGTCCCATTTTTGGGTTTTTTCGTTTTTTGCGTTAATGAAGGTAATATGTCCTTATGAATGATTACAGACCTTAAGATCGTCGATTTAAGACATTTTTGTAAAATAAGAAGTTGAAAAATGTGTTATGTACAGTTAATTTTAAAAAGCAAAAAGTGCAGAAAAATTTACTTTTGTTAATGGAAGAGGGAGCTATGTTCACTTTTTTTTAAATTAAATAGCACAAGTGTTTAATTGCTATCATACCATTAATATTTTAGGCTGTTTACGCAACTTTGCATCATAATTTAGTACAAAAATCAGTTCCGTGGCGACTTATCTCAAAAACTAAAAGTAAAACTTTAACCTCGATATATTCAAAATTGGAATTATGCGACATATCACCTTCATCCACTCACGTCTTCAATTATGACATAGCAAACTAAGATAGTTGAGCTTTATTGGACCACCAGATTGATTGTAATAAACAAATAAAAAAATCTACCAAATTAACTTAATATGAAAACGTAAATACTTTATTGAACTTAATATCAGTAGTCCGATGATCGGACTGATGAGATTTACCTACTCTCCACTTCACAAGTTATAAACATTCATGATCGATCTATTAGTAATTATTAGTTGTAATTATAACATAGATTTTCCTTTCGTTTTCTATTCCAGGCACTAAATCACAATGGAATCTTGGTCTTTATAAGTAGTTATATTTCCAATAATTACAGACTGTTCAAATATATTAAAAGAATTTTAATAAAATAAGTATATAAATCTATTTTAAGTATATAAATCTAATGAATGTTATGTTTAATATAACATTCAATCTATGCTTAAATAGATTTTATCTGAACGACAATAATTAGGTTTGCGTGATAATTAGTTATTGTCAATTTCAATTACCAAGAATTCTTGGTTCTGGATTAAGTATTTTAATTTTACGACATTGACGTGAGCCCCCACCCCTCCTACAGTTTTACCCGTATCAATTACGCAGATCGTACGATAAACCAGCAATAAATTGTGAGTCTGCGATAAAAATCTCCAAAGGATTGGGAACGGCCATTCGGAATTTTCGTTCATTGTCGATGATTTAGTGAAGGGTTATGAAGACTCCTGTCATTGATTAAAATTATAAGGGTTTCGTTTTGAATGGGCGTTCGAAATTGATTACAAAATGTCTTCATGTCGGTAATGTTACTGCGAAGGAAAGTTATAAAACGAAAGAGTAATGAAGCACTAGTAACACATAAAAGTCAATGTTGAAAGGCACGTGGCCTATATTGGAGAGGCCAATTGTTTATAAAGGCGTGAGACCACACAGTAAGCAGGCAATCATCTTCTGACCATCGCTCACCCCGCTCCCACTCTGTAATCACGGCATCATTACCTCTAATGACGTGTTAACGTTGCCTTATGGGAATGCCAAACATGACGTTCACATTTTGGTCATTTACATTTGTTTGTCTACTATCTTCAGTTTGTTTGCCTTCGTCTCTAAAACAGAGGGCGGCGTTTCGGCCAACCGCTGCTCTTCTTAGTTTTTTAAGTGCAACTTGGTTTCGGGTTACGGCAGTTAGCTTTGGTGTCGCTTCTGGATCACTTTTTTTAAATCAATTTCATTCGTTTTCTGGTCTGATAATGCAGATTATTATTAGTAAATATCTGGAATTAGATGTTCCATCGATTTTGAACTTACTGACTGAAAGTTTGATATATGCAGTGAGCTTTTACAGACAGCAGGAGTTTGTTCTGAATTTCCCTTTTTTAAATTTCTTAAAAATTAAGAACAACCACGGTTGTCCATGCTAACTTTTTGTCTAGCGTTCATACGTTAACCTTTGATTCAAACTTTTAACTCCTAGAAGTCATAAACAAATGCATAAATATTTAGTCTAACGTAACATCTTATTCACACAGTATGCTTAGCTGATTTTTGTGAAAGGCAGGCGAGTAAGTAATGTCTGTGGTAATGCACTTTTACGTGTGTTCAAATTGCGGTGACGATAATTTAATTATCACAATGTGCTTCCGTATGCATTAAAACTGGTTTAAACTTTTTTTCAAGCATTTATACATGTACATGTAAACACTATATATCTCATCAAATCCTTCAAATATTATAACATAAATGCGAAAGTTTGTAAAATAAGGCTCGTTACTCTTTCACGAAATTTTTTTTTAATGAAAATTAGCAGTTTATACATCAGGATAACTCAAATAGCCTAAAGATACGCAGACGAAGTTGTGAACCAAAGCTAGTAAATTATATATTTATAAATTGAACCGTTGATTATTGTAGAGTCATGTTCGTTTAACAAAAATGTTGCCATGAAAAAGTTTTTAAAAGAGTGCGATTGATAGTTAGTGGTCACGAAGACGTTACGTGCCGTTCGAGGCGCCAGCATATCTCACTACCCGCTGTGATTCCCCACCCCTTGCCAGTTTAAATCGACCTCTCATTCCTCCCTTTTGAAGGCGTTTAACGAGGACTGTTACAGCGTTTACCCGTGGTCCTTGAGTACTGGTCGCGACTGCCCCAGGATGTTAGAGCGCAACGATTGAATTCACACCCGCGGTTTGTCTGTCCCCTTCTCATTATAAATCAAATGCAGGTATGAATCCGTCTGATGCAGCCAGAAATGTGTAAACTTGCGAGGGAGTTTTCTATAAATTTGCGTTCGCTGAGTTTCTAATTTTTCACATTGCCGTTTCCGCAAAATATTCACTGTAGGTAATTGTATAAAACAGTTTTACAGCTTCCGATAGAACTGTTTTATTGATTTAACAAAGACGATATTACATACATTGTAGCGTTTTAAATTCCATTGACCGCAATCAAGTTATTTATGGACTTGTGAAGGAATTCCACTATAATTTTCAATTTAATGGCCATCTTAGATATTTGGACAATAAATAAGGTGATTATACATAATAAAGATTTCATTTTCTTTACACATTTTAATGCACCGTGACGGATTCTATAATGTTTGTTTTCATAAACACGTCTTTAATAATAATAAACAACTGGGTTACCTCTAACTTTGACGCCATAAATTAATGGATTATACAGAATTCCATTGCCGTCTATACTGAATATGATGAATGCTAATAAAGTTAGTGTGTAGATATTTCTCGGTTCAATATTTACTTAACCCCAATTCTTTGTCTGGAGAACATGTCACGTGCGTACATACAGTGTGGCTCATCTCTCTTGACAATGAACTTGCCAGTCAGAGTGTTCTTCTCATAGAGAGACTAGTTGAACCCTCCTCACGTGTGACGGCATGCATTTGTTTGTCCGCAGCTGCGGTGCCGACAACATATTTATTGTGCTCATTAACCTTCAAGAACGCTATTTAATTGTCGGCCGTTTTTTATTCACTTCACCTCTGACCCGTCCGCGACTTATTGCTCCCCGGCCTCTCTTTGAAAGCGAGAACTGACTGTTATTTATTATAGCGAGACGAGGATGCGTGTCGTCTCTATCTTTGTGGCGCTTGTGCCTGATATGATTTATGCGGTTATAAGGACGTGATTATTGTTATAGGATGTGATCGTGTCGCCGCTACGACAGTGTGACTGACGTACGGTTGACTTTATGGGAATACATACGTTCTCTGTATAATACGATGCAGGACCGTTCGCATCGGTTAGAGAATTCATCTCAAGATTGTAATCATCGGATACGCGTTCTGCGTTAATTGGTTATTTCCATAGTTAATTTCGCTTTTTCATACTAGTGACTAGTGACTGGTGGCTGTTCGTAAGAATGTTGAACAGGGTCTGTCCATTCATAAGCGAGATGAGCCGCTACGAGATAATGAAGTCCGAGTATCGTAATGCGATAGAATATTGCCCGGGTAATGTGGAATATATTTGTAGCGACGATATTGTCAAATGGCCATCTATTTCTCACGCAGCATGAGATGTTACTTGCAGGGGTCTAATATCGGAGGCTAATGATCAAAACACACGGTTCGCAGGAATTTGTGTATACGAATGTGTTTATTGAATAATACGCCTGTTGCGCAATTTAGAATGTTACGAGAGATGGCTTATGACGTTTCATGGATATTTTATTGTATTTTAAACGGTAATTTTTGCTGTATACTTCTCGAATGTTTTATTCATATTTACCAGCAAACAAACCATTTGAAACATCTCCGATAGTAAAAGGCATAATATGTTATGGCGACCAACATAAAACCCTTTTACATTATTGATAGCTGGAGTGGGTATTGAAGCGCGAAAAGAATCGTTCGAAAGACAATCGCAGACATGCAACCGCGCTGATAGATCGTCTTGCGTCTGCTTTACATTGTATTACATGGGATTCCTATCACAATGAAAATGTCGCTACTATTGTTCCGAAGCTTTCTATCTGACCGGGTGCTTTGACGTCTTCATACGTGCTATCGGCAATAGTAAATTGTGGTATCATGTCGGTACCGTCGTCGGTATGGAACCGTTTATTGATTAGTATCGTAGTTTGTCCGCTGTTCACTTTGAATAAAATTCGAATTATAATTAATCACAGTTGGGCCGCGTGGGAGAGCGTCGCGTTCGCTCCGACGATCTATCATATTTTGTGATAACGCTACTAGGACGCATCTCTTCAGTACTATGAACTGATCGGGTTTTAAGCGTGGCTATGCGTGACAATGGTCCAATGGTATGCCATTTCACGGAGACTGGCATTTCGTATGATCGTTTACATTTTATCGATATAATTTCAATAGATATTGATATTGTTTTCGGTCTTGTCTGGCATAAATGTCGAGGACATTAAGAGTTCAATTTTCCACTCCATCTACGGTGTCTAGTGCAACTTTGCGGCGTTTATAAAGACGCGCGTCGATGACAACAATAAAATCGGATCATAAAGTTTCGATCGCACCCTTTGAAAGTTCCTGTGCAATCTCGCCGCTCAATTTTATTTCCAATACCAGCGTAAATAGACAGGCGGGTAGATGTAAACGAGGGACACCCCGGGGCTCAGTCGGAGGCTCCTGTCAATTGAATTTGTCTGCAAGCGCGCTGCATTAATAGCGCACTAAACTATGTTGGATACTATTATTAATATTTTCATAAAAGCACGTATCTATTGTGCGGTGACGATATTCAATGCCCGGACTGGTTTTTAGTGCGTTTTCGTTATGCTATTCATATTCTATTATTGTACTTTAAAGGCAGTTGAGTTTGTAGTTTTATTGACTTTATACGATTTGATATCATCATTTAATCTTTAGCTTCCGGCAATTATAGGTTGCGTAACATTCTTTTGTAGTGATTATATATACGAGTGTGAGAGAAGCTGCCTAGGTTCATTTTTGTGTGCGCTTATTTCGTTTGTATTGTTCTAAATTGCAGCGATAAGTCAATTTATTACTTTCGTTCCGCGACATGTATTCTAATCGCGCAATTAATTCCTTTCTTGGTTCTCTTTCTCTGTCTGTTCCCACGTCCTCGTCTTTTAATCAAGTCGGTTCTGCGTTCGCGTCTAATATCGCGCTCTAATGTGTTTATTAACCGTCGTTCCCTTTAATGGTTCACCATTTAACACACAATGTGCCCTGCTCTCTGGTCGGTTTCGCGTGATGTCCCGCCATGGACGATCACTTACTATTGCTATAACACTTTCCATGCACGATATAGTTTTTATTCGAGTCAAATGGCCCATTCAATTTACATTGCTACTGTTTTAATAACTTTATACAGTTTTAAAAGTTACAATTAGTTGTTTTGTTTCAACATATATTTTATTTCAAAATTTCCAATAGAATTTACCTATATAGTTTTATTTGTAGATATTTACGATTTACGTTATAAAATAAAATATAACTCATATTTATCTATAGGCTAATACAAAATCTGTAAGGGTTGGGTAACCACCCTCTTACAGAAGATCACCGTGAAATAACGACGTGTGTGTGGTTGTTTTTTGGTGAATGAATAAGGGATGCCAGAATCTATTCCTTCCCAATCCCTTATGTCAGGTTCCCGAGGGATCGTCGCAGAGCGATAAAGATTCTACGCGAATGAAGTCGCCGGCACCAGCTAGTAGTATAATATATGGTTCACCCTGGCATAAGTAAGTAACATGAGTGCACAGTATAATTTACATATCTCTTAAGATATAAACGTTTATTCGGCGTGTTCCAACATTTATCTTTCTCTATTACTTACATGTAATGTTAAAGTATCGATTTCGTAAATCGATTATAACAAATCCCGAGGTACCGGAAGTCAATCCCGATTACCATATTTAAACTATTCGGCAATAGATAATGAAAACATTGTAGTGTTTAGCTCTGTTTGCCTGGTCATTATGTCAACACGAATACCTTAATCACCGCACATAAGTTATGGATCGAAAGTGTTTGATAAATCTCCCCGTGTCGCCATTACCGAATGTGATCTACGTCTCTCATTAGCTCCTCCTAAATGAGATATCATCACGTGATTAACTGCCAACATAGTGTAATTATTTTATTACATTCCAACGTTAATAAACAAGCGTCCGATTAACGATTCCGTTTTGTGTGTTGTTGCCGATGAACGGTAGTGTTCATAGTATCTTGACTATCGTGTAACGGCTAACGGTTAATGTGAACGAAACAACGTTTACAATGGGGTGCGAAATAACATTTAATGGGACGTTTAGGTGTTATTTCGCATGCTATAAATGATATAGGGTGTTGTGATTTTCTAATTTATTCGTATCATTTATAGGTACTGAGCAGACTAAGTATTGGTCGTCTTTGATAACTTCAGCTGTGTTGATTAAAGTTTAATTATTATCTATAATGTAATCCATCTATTTTATCTATAAGTTTATTTATGGAAGGAAGTGGATAGGATTAGCCTAATCCAAATGCTAAATTGCATGCAAATATCTTTACAAAAAATACAAATAAGGTTTTTTAATATTAGTTTAGTATGGTTTTATTCCAACAAGGGTTTAGTTTTCTGATTTAGTTTTATCTTTGCATCTCTGAATTCTTTCTGATAAGAAACGATTGTAATAGTAAAACCTAATCTCGTATAGACACTATGAATTTTACTTTCAGGGATTTTCTCTTTTTATCTTCATCTATAATCTCCATAATTTCCATGTATATCTTATAATTTAATGATCTTAATGATTCTATAATACCTTATTAATAACAGCTTTTCTATAATACCTTATAGCTTAGTTTTTCTTCATAGCTTTGTCTACAATGCAACCTCTTCGTCCTTTTGTGTATACTTTCCTGTCTTATATCTCTTGTATATTCGTAGATCATTATGAATAGTAAAAGATCATGACCACTGGCTGTCTTTAAATTTCTTTGAGATCGCTGCTGGGGACACTACGAGTGATATTAATAGTTCTTCACCGTTGTTTTAGCTGGTGAGTCGTTAGTGTCACCGTGCGCTTGCGGCGATGCAAATTAAGATGTTCGGTTGGAATTCACCATTGATTTATGCACCTAAAAAACGGTAGTGTGTAAGGTATTAAAGCATAATTCATGATTCACATTAAACCACTTTTTCCCACCTTAAACAAAATTGATTTAAGAAAAGAACCTCTTGATTTGAATTTATTATTTTAATGCATATCTTATCTACATTATTAGGCTTATAATTCAGGAAAATTTACTAACAAATACTAATACATGCGAATATATTCTAGAAACCTATATAAAAAATTTCAGGAAAATATATAATCGAAATAATAGACGGAAAAATATTAGGCTACTTACCAAGCAGGCGTATCTTCACCGAAACTGGAACTGTCAACCTGCCTGCCGACTTATACTTACATAAAAAATCTTAGCTATCTACGTCAAATAATGACAGTAAAGCATGCTTCGTAACCCCCGTAGCAACTGCGAGACGACAGAAAAGTCATACAGTGCTTCCAGACCAACTCAATAAAAAGAGCTATACACTAGAATTGTTTTCCTTTCAAATAAATAGAAAACCAGTATAATTCTATAAATATTCATACGCACACTGTCAACTAATTTTTAACCTTCGCGCTGATTGAACATAGTCGGCACGTAATTAATTAATTAACGAATACATAATTATGACATTAATTTATTATTTACCACTTTTTCGTTTCATTGGTAATAGGTATTCACCGAATTAGGAAATGATCATACAATTTTATGCTTTACAAACGCATAAATCAAGCAATACACGAGTAAGTTATGTCGCGAGGAAGTTGTTATTGCTTCTTAATTTAAATAAGGCTAATGAAGTATGGCGCTGTCTGAGTTATGTTAGAAATTTCGTGTTGTACTACACGCATGTTGATATCGTTCTATAAAAATTCTTTCCTTATCTGTTGTATTTGTGTATGAACATGGTTGGCAGGTGATATTAGTGATACTGTTGTCTTCAGTTTCGTTCGACAGGTTATTTAATGTTTCTGTACTATCTTTACGACTGTGTAGTGTATGAGGAGGTCGCTCTGAATACGCCTAAGGTCAAACAGGCATATTAATCGTTCCCGCGAAAGCGTTTGCTTCGCCTCTTATCTTTTAATTCAATATAACACGCGTGCGAGACTCGTTGATCGGTAATTTATTGACGATAATTCACACTTTATCTTGTTACAATCTTAATTTCTTTATTATCGTACTTTTAATTATTTCGCCTTTAGCCATGTTAGTTATTAATTTGTTATTTTTTTATTGGGCGTGTTTTACTAACCTTAGTTGATAGCTCCGTTACTTTTTCTGTATGAAGTGAAATTATATTAATGACAGATAATGATATAGTTAACATATTTAATTCGAACTAGATCATTAATGTCTATAGTGTGTGAGTTTAAGTTTATTTTTACTTCTGTATATATATACCTAGAGTTTGACATAATTTAGCGAAATATTACCCACTAATTTTATTGAATGACTGACTGACAATCATGAAATCTGAAAGCATGGATATTCTCACATTATAATTACTTATATAACTTCGTAGGAAACTTTATTTTGAATTGAATTAAACTGTGAAATCGACGCACTAATTCAAATTAAAGACGACTCTGTGGTTTTGGTAAATATATGCCTATATAGGAGATTTAATTTATTTAATTAATTTAGTTCTTGACGGTGTTTAACTGGTGTCGTTAAGATGTTTAAATAAGGAACACAGTGCAATGCATTTGATTGAAGTTTGTATTAAAAGAACATTCAGTTGCAAAAGAAAAAGTTTAAAGAATTTATTATTTCTGCAAAATGTGACGATTTTGCTAAAGTTACGCTATACGCAATGTGTAGTAAAACTAGTTTTAAAGAGTGATTAGGCTAGGTAATTATAACAAACAGCTGCAAAAGGGGCTGCGTAGTATCCTGTAATAGAGAGGTGTGCCGCCACGCCTCTCTGCTGTCATGAAGGTGACGAGCTTTCGTTCGCAACTCATGCACTTTTCATGCTTTATTTATATTGTTATACAAACTAATTACTTTTGCCTTTATTGAATCTATACTAAGTATAAATTTACTCAAACATTTTTCTGAAATCTTACCCCTACAAAATAAAAATATTTTACTGACATGAGCAGTAAAGATTGATTAAATGTTTTAACACCTAAGAAAAAGGTGCGCCTAATAAAGTTAGTAAGTTATAATTGTCATTTTGATGCAATTTTTTTTTTAACTTTGGTTTTAAATAAATGAAAACGTCAAGTAAATTTAAAGGAAACATACATTTAAAGAAAAGTTGTATAAAGAAATATACATACGATTTTGTCCTTTTAGTCATACGACTTGGAATTGTAAATGACATCGTCTGCGGCCAAACGGACATTATGACAATATAAGATATTGTAATCCACTGTTTCCGAGAACGCAAGGTTGATTGCGCAGTCCGATGTGACACAGATGATATTATGACATAGATGTGACTCCTTGTGTATTGATTTCCTTATGACTTTATTCATTTATTGCCACTGTAAGTATTTTAACTCAGTGTCATAGAAGCGCCATTTAGAAAATCGAAATGTATGCAAAGAAAATAGGTACCTTACACGTGGAAATAGCTTTATCATTATCAATATCAGCCCATAAAAGTCGACTTGCGGGCAAAGGCTTTTTTAATAATGACAAACCTTTTAATAATGGCAAAGGCTTTTTTAATAATAAGTCTAGACAAACCAATAATGATTTACAGATGTTGTTATTATATTGTGTGTAAATTTGTATTAGATAATAAATAAATAAATAAATTAAATAATTGGGCGCCCATACAATCGGTACTCACCTCTCCATATCTATTCACAGCCACCTGCTCTCATGAGATCGTTGGTCCACTGAGCAGCCTCGGCCCACGTGGCTTTTCGAGGGTTACCTCTGCTCCGTGATAGATATATCTCGCACTTCAGCTGACTGAGTCTTTGATCTAATATACTCCAAATTGGTTATCAAACGGATATCAGTATTTCCCACATCTCCCTCAGAGAAATACAATAGCAATTGCTTCCCCCTCAACTGGCTGAGATATTTCGTCAGTGTTCACGTCTTTGCACTGTATATCGATGCATTGGGGGATAGGTAATGGAAATCGCTATGAATTGCAATTTCTTAAGAATCAGTGCGACAAATAGATTTTGTCACAATGCGGATTCCCAAATTGCCGTGACCGACTTCCAAATATGGATATTTGAGTTAGGAGTGTAAAGTATTGTGGTTGTATTCGGCTTTCGAAAAGCGCTATTTAATTGCCAGTTGTAGATATAAATGTACTTTTTCTGTGTGAGGCTGAGGAGTGTGTGCGTCGTAGTGTTTTTATTTCTTGTTTTTTTTTTCCTTACAGAGGTAAGTAATGTGAAGGCATAAAAGTGAGATGAATTTTTTTACTATCTATCATCTGTTGATGTTTGACCACCGCTGGCGCCCAAGCACTTCTTCTCACGAATTTCGCGGCGCGGCGCCTCCTCGCGTGGGCGACCTATCGTACGCCGCCATCGCACGTCTAGCTAAATATTCTTACCACTGTACACGGTTTTTAAAATCCTTCTTACCCTCATAATAAAGTTCAAAATTGATTCCCGAAAGATGCGTCATAACGTGGAAACATACGACGGCTCTTTGTTGCCTAGTGCATCTAATTAGTTAGGCTGTTTAGTGCTGTACGTGCCGCGGGCCAACATTAACTATGGAAAGTGTGAAATTATGTGATTTATTCTGATACGGTTATCATTTACGTTGTTACTCTTAATAATTTTTAAAAATTATTCCGTTAAAGTTATACTTACCGGAAATCAAATATTTTCGTTTTTAGATATCATTCGTTATCGTCCTACATTGTCTTTCTTACATACATTTTTTAGGATAATAATATACATGTCGAAATAATCGTTGAATAATAATATTTTCATGTTACCTAATTATAATAAAACAACTCCAAAATCTCAAGTATGCATCACAAAAGAAAAGATTAAAAAAGAAAGACATAAGAAGAAATATTTGTATGAAAATAAATTTATAATAAACTTACGGTTGGAACTGAACCTACTGATATAATTTTAAAACTTAAATAACATAAAACAATCGCTCTACCCATAAACCCTTACAAAGATGGAATCAGAAGAGGACCATCCCGTGAAAATGTTACATTTTTTTTTTCTGATATAAGGATAAGAATTTATAGTCGCGGGCTAGGCGCCATCAGTACTCCCACAACAATATAATAGCATCTTTGCTACATTAAACCTCTCTTCCAAGGCGAAGTCGTATTTCGTGGTCCAACCGATCTGTCCTATCCATATGAATTCGCATAAGTGACACTAAAGCTTCTTGTGAGATGTTTTTGCCATAGTCATTTTGAACCGATATCAAAAGGGTGTCTTGAATTTATTGTATCCGTCCACGGTATCGTCTTCGTTGAATAGCTTGTATTGTGCGACATATTTTTCCTTGAAGTTTTTATAACTCTTTGTGTAATATGGAATTTCGTATTGCTATGGCTGGTTATTGATAATACCGTTATGACAACACTTGTCAGAATGTTCTCGGTATGATATTAAATAAAGTTTATAAGTGAACAATGCGAAAGTTAGGGTCACGAATGAGATCCTGAATCAGGTACGCGTGACCTGAAATATTGCGACGCTATGGCGCCGCCGGTCCTCCTTATTAGGTTAAAAATTCAATTTGCAATTTAATTATTTTGTATAGTGTATGTTTTTCATCTTTCTTCCATGTAGTCTTCTATAACAAACAGATTCCTCATGATGTTTTCGGTTTAACGTGTGGTCCATTTTTAATCTTCACAAAATAACTAGAAAAAACAATCATAGAGCTGTTGCGATACTGACGCTGATCTATATGGTGTTTCGATTGGATTGGTTATTGAGACGTGATCTGTGGCGTATTGTTGCTACCGATTTGTCGCGATATGTAGATTTATCTTCAATAAATTTATCGCTCAATCAACGTCGCCGCCTGTGTCGGATCTCGCTGATTGGATTTCTTCATAATTACATCTTTTGACACGTACGCGCCAAGTTTCGTACTTCACAAGCCGCCAGGGCATGAGATCGTGGGAGCACCGTGTAATCAGCTTTCTTGACCGTCTTGTTTTGATTTGGTATCAAGGAACTAATAGGAAGAAGAACTGGCTTTGTAATTTACTAACACACGAACAATTTCATGTCAACATTCAACTATTTGCCTGTTAGTTCCAACTAAGTGTTCATGTTTGTGTAACATTTATATATCTATTTATAATTATTATCAAGTTAGAAAAGTAGAAACTTTTCGGGTTTCTTCTCTAGGGATAAAAAAGCTAAAAAAAACTTGTGTCAGAATGGTTTTAAATAATAATGATTATTTCTTCTAGGATAAAGGAACACTAAATATATGTAAAGAGGTCTATTCCAGTTAAATACGTTTTGGAGTGTAGTAAAAATATTAAAATATTTCACGTCACGCAGTTAAAGCGCGATTCTTTTGCCTTGTATTTATTAATAAGAACCGCATGTATAATTTGTTCATAAACCACTTATTACTTCAAATTAAAAGCCGAAATGTGAAGGGCGTTGAAAACACATCACCCAAAACATAAAATGAAAAGGTATGTTTAAACGGTTGTTTTATTTTTGATGTTATTCAACCCAGAAATATTTCAAAAATTATTGTAATTATTGTAATCTCTATATAGACAAGACAGTTTAGTACATTTTTCTTCTCTCTTTGTCAACCGATTTTATTTTTTTGTTTTGTTTAGTATTTATTGATAAATTTTATTTTTAAAATTAAAAATAATATATTTAAAAACAGCTTAATTTCCAATATTCTAAATGTTTTATGACCGAATTTTGACTAGTGGGCGAATATTGGTTTATATACATTTGCGAGAATGCGTTACTTTCTTATTTTGACAATATAATGTTTGTAATTTTTGTTTTTATTGTTTTAATAATCTGAGGAGTCCACAAAAATGTTATCAATTTGTAGTACCCACTGATTGCTCTGCAAAGTATTGTTTTATTTTCCAATTAACTATCCTGTTGGTCGTACGTATAGAAATATTTCTAACGAGTCGTTTACAAGATGTGTCGCTGTTTTTACATTGCACTTGACTGGTTTTAAAATATCAACATTTGCGCGCTATCATCACCTGTTATTACTCTAATAACATGCGGTAAATGATTCAAGGTAGAAATTGAACGTTTGCAAAGTACTTCCTTCCCTCTACTGGTCTTGTGAAGATTCATATGATTGCGTCGTCTTGTAGCGTCGCGTCGAGACAACGCAAACGGGTGTAACTCAGGCGAGACTACCACGCCTACTTAAATGCTCGGACAGAATCTTACACGGTGGTGGCATCTACTAATTACTATGTAGGTAAATGTAATTTTTTCCATTACATAATTGTAAAGTAATTATTTAAGGTTAATTATAATAATGTTATGAAAGAACTAAAAAAGACGGTGTGATGGTCCACTTGATGATAATATAATTAATCGTTAGCGCCATCTATAAAATTAAGTAACTCCAGCATGGATGGATTTGTAGGATGAATAGTGATGTCGGGATAAGGAAACGAGCTTTAATTGAACTTATTGTTACCTATATTATTTATTTGTTGGTTATCAAACGATCGACGTATCAAACGGTAAAATTTTGAACAAGTTAGTAATAGTAAAAGTATTTGTATTTTTGTATTTTTGCTTGTAATGAATAAACTCAAAAACTACTGGCCTAATTTAAAAATCTTCACCTATAGAAAGCTACATTATCAGTTACGCGGACGAAGGCGCGTGCAATAGCTAGTTATAGATGAAAAACTGTTTAAAAAGACCAATTTTATTACTTACATAATGCTACCGAATACTGCTTTTTAAAAATTTAGGTTCCACTTCTTCCTTGTGCCTTTGTAGACGAGCTTTTCATAGAAAAAAAAACGGCATTCAGGCATACAGTTTACTATATTATAGATGGTAGATACGTACAGTCGCCTGTAAGTAACACCATGCATAGGTATGCAAGTGGGCTTTCGACCTTGACCCAGTATATGACTGTGCAATGCCGAGTTTCCTGTAACTAAAAAATCTAATGGGGCCGCATATGCGTGACAGTAATTGTTCAGATAAAAGAATATTAATTTGTATTTTAAAAAAAAATCTCTTATTCCTTTAACCTATTCAGGAATTTTTGTATTTAAAGAAGAAGCCGGGTTGGCACTCGGAAGCGTTTGTGGATTATTTTTTTTTTACGCTGGCGATAGTTTCCGCTTTTACTTTTCAATAAAATAATCTTATAATTGTCCCCGTAATTAAAATATAATTGTAAAGTTTAATTACGGAAGTCCATATAAAAATGTTTATACTCACGTACGACAAAATTTGCTGCTTACCAAGTTTTCCGGTTTAATTGAAAGTCTCAATACCTTCATTCGTAATAGGCTGTTAACCGTATGAAATGCGAACGCCCCTTCTCCTTAATTGTCATAAAATACAATCTTGCCGCCGAGATTTAAGCGCGTGCGCGAATGCCAAAAAGAAAACAATTAACTCTTAATTTCGCAACACCCGACAAGCGATATCATGTAGGGTGACCATTAAGTATTGAGTTATCATGAGATATGGTTACGACTTGCTTGCTTAAATTTTTTGGCATCCGTAAACACAAATTGACAAAATTTATGGCCCCTCTGAATTGCTGGGAAGTAATATGCGTGTTGCGTTCATGTATCGTTAATTGCAATTAGTTCTTTTATCAACACCTCTTACACCCCGCTATCCTTGTGGTCACGAATTTTTCGAAGTAAAACAAGCATAATTTTACTTTTGGTTGTCTTAAACATTATAAATTAACGTAATTTAGCATTCTGTTTGGTCATGGGAAAGGTCCTTGTTAAATGTAAATTAAAGGATACTTACTTGATTCCTTTTAATGTGTTTTTTGTCTATGACTGTACTTCGAGAAATCTGTGGCATTTCATTTATGTTGTTCCACATTAGAGGTGAAATGATGCCTCTCTCAAGGAGTATCATGGTATCCCATCACGCCACCCAACTCGTTTTCGAACCGAATTTCGGCGCGGTGGTCGCAATTAGGCCCGATAAATGCCTCCCGACATCCGATACGCCGGCTTTACATTCGATTAATCGGTCGAAACGTATACGGAATCCGATTTTAACGGGTCATTTCTTTTGCTTGTTTATGTAGCACCTCGTGCGATATTTTCTGATACTTATCTCACCATGTTCGCATGTAATTTTGATTGTAATGTTGTTTAAGTGCATAAATTGAATGATAATATACTCTTTAAAGCATAACAATAAAATTTAATACGAGAACAGAATAACGTCTAATATTGAAACCCGTATTGTATGTTGAATATCGATTTTAAATTAGTAAAACAAGGGCCTACGGTATTTCAAGTGTTGGTTGTCCAACAATGCCCGCATTTGTCAAAAACAAGCTATATATTAATTAAGTTGACACTAAGTTTTGTATCTATTGATTGTCTTAAAATTGGTTTTGTCTTCGTTTAAAAAGACTAAAGCCAAAAAGTTTCAGAATCATTTTGTTCTATTACTGCCCTGCCTAATTTCTTACGTTGTAGTAGTTAGTTTTTTTTTACTTCTTTGAGCTAAAATTACACATGTTTACCTTTAGCTAACTAAATCCTAGTTCTAAATAATTTAACATACTTAGATACATCATGGTAAAACAAATAGTGTTACACATAATAGAGCAACTAATAGTATAGAGCACACGCACATGTCTTTATGTTAATAATGAAAAGGAGCAATACACCGCAGGTCACAAATGGAAAGAGACAACTCCACCCTTTCTAAATCTACCGCAGCAGTCACAGCGGTGTCAAAAGCGAACAAGCCAGTAACGATCACTAAAACAATACAAAACGCTCCAACATTACAAGGCGACAAAACCCTAATATCAATACAACACAATAGGAACAATAGTTGCCCTCTGTCAATTATGCCATCATTACCATTCGAATAAATGGCGTAACGGATCAGATGATTGTTGAAAAACAACCTCAGGAACAAGACGCAGCGCGGTCCAAACTTTGTGCTCCATTACACGCAAACAAAATGAAATCTTAACTTCTACCGCATACATTTTTAACTTGTCTAAAACGTTACCACTGATGAACATGCATTTTTGAAATGTCGAAACAGTTACGCTATAAATCATTTATAGACCGAGGCGCTGTTAAAATTTTGTCACTTGACAATGTACAATCAATCTGAATAATTAAAATGCTGCATGTCTTGATGCATAATTCAGAATATTTATAGCGACTGTTACTGTTAAGATAAACGCCGTCTTTAGTAAGTATTACAGCAGATGTGTGCAATTTCTTAATAGATTACATATATAAAATTTTCGACCTAGATCACATTTGACCATGAGTGGTGTTTGGTTTATATTGATTTCATTGATTCAGTGAAAGTTACATAAAATTTACCATTCGGATCACGATAAGCGGTAACAAGCACTCTCTTGTAACGTCGTAAATCGTAATTTCCATTAGATTTGTTTTCAGAATCCTGTCCCATTGGAAATTCAATACTAAAACATGGTTGAATCACCTTTACATTTCAATTCTGCGTAATGTCTGAATTTGTCTGTTTTGTATTTTCATTCGAATTGTAAATTTATTAGGTTAATGCGTATAAATTACAACACCTCGATGTCTTCTTTGACATAAATTTACTATTTACTATTCGATACACATTATAATGAATAATCTGATCAATATCTTATAAACTCTACAATGGCTCTGAAACATTACAACAGCCTTATTAGTTCTCTCTGTGGGTTCAAAATCGCTGAACACTTTAACCACGGTATATTTGCGATTATTTGATCTTCGCATTTGTCAAAAATGATGGAAGCGCACTAAGGTGTTATTCGTTTTGTCGACACGCGATCGTGCGATAAGTTTTGATCTCGATACTTGTAATTTGATGGGTGGTTCTTGAGTCGTAACCTTCTGTTTGGTATCGACAAATCGTTTTTGCACTCATCTGTTGGTCACAAATAAAATTATGATAATGAGTAAACCTGACTGTGCTGGGTTATGTTGATGTTTATTGTAATAATAAAGTTTATTGTTTCAAAGTAAGTAAATACAAATACAAGTTATAATTTGATTATTGCTTAGTAGTTATTACTCAATAAGGTTATAGCGCTACAGGTGGTACTTCTCGCCCCCCTGGCTTTGCAAATATACAAATGTCTGCTGTAAAAACAACAAATTTACATTTATTGCTTTGTATGACACTTGTAAATAATGTCTTGTTGCGTTGTATGGTTTTTGTCAGCGGGCAATCGGCGATTTATTAAGGTGTATTGTTGATTATTAACAATATCTGACTATAGTGTGAAGGTTATCGTTACAGACTCAGATGAATTTATCAGTTCTCCTTGAATTATCTCAGTATGGCCGTTGTGCTGAAACGCTCGACGAATGGAATAATAATTATGAACATTTATTGTGCGAAGGAATCGTGAGAAATAATTTATTTAGTCTTACGATAAACTATTTTTTAGTTCTTTTTTGACGTTTAAAATAGTTAAATGGTGAATCTTTGAGTCTGAAATCTTTTGGTGCCTTTTTCAAATCGAATGATGTAGATGCATACTTTCCATCTTCATCATCAATTTTTATAATTAATGCTAATCATGTTTACTGTATTTTAATAGTAAATACAAAGCAAAGGTCACTTTTATTATAGAACACTAATTTGTAATCTTGTTTGTGGCGGCGGCGGCGCGCTGCTACTTTTTTTGCTCAACCACGTTCCGACGCGACTATAGTTATTGATTACTCACTTCTTATATTTATTTTCAACTCATCGAGCTATTAATTTATTAAATAGTAGACCGACGCGCCTTGGCTTCGCCCGGGTGCTATTGGAGGAGTTAGTGTACATAATATATTATCCTATCTCCGTCTGGATAATGAATGCACTTTTAAAATAGAGATAAAAATTTCAAATATGTGCAGTGTTTCCGGAGGTTATGCTCCCTATATAAACAAACAAATTTTATTCACTCACTCTCTTATGTGATACTAGTAGATTATTGTTTCCTATTTAGTATTTATTTATTTGAAAGTAAATTATATCGGGCAATTGTATTTGTGCAACAACCTCGAGGTCCAAAGTTGTACGCCATCGAAGATCGAATTTTTAACATTGAAATTGGCGGTTTCAATAAATTCCTTTGTCTGCTTTTTATTTGTTCCGGTGCTTTAATGTTAATTGAAAATCGTGGTGAGTGCACACGATGAGGTCGCGATTGTTTAACGTCTCGGCGAACGTCAAGTCTGTTCAAATGTTGCAAGTGCGGTTTGTTGGTTCTCTTCTTTTTGAACTTTTAATATTTGTTGTAATATAAATAACACGATATGTATCGTCATTTTCTTGCACGTGTATTTTTTTGAATAAACTTTTTGAATAAGCCATTTGAATTAAACTTCTAAAACTTATCTCTTACACTTACATAATAATGAATTAATAAGGTGTTCGAGCTATAAATTAAAAACATCGTATTACATGTTGATTGCTTTACCGATTCAACTGAGAATTTATGTCGCTTCATTAAGATGACATCGCAATTTATTAGTGACAAAAGTTTCTTGGTATTGCCAAGAAGAAGATATCGTCATAAAAATTCGACGACTTTCTCGTGTTGTTCTTTAATTGTAATCGATCTCATAAAATGTTAATCGATACCATGACCAAGTAGCTATGCCATATATTTATGCACTTTTCCAAGTATCGGACTGCATGAATTTATATTAATTGGTCCCCGCTTAATTTGTAAAGGGCCACCGGCGAATCCAAATTGAAAATTAACCTCATTTAGACACACCTCCTGGCGCTTCAATTTTGCCCATAATCTTTTTTACATCGTGTCAACACCGTCGATAAATTATAACCAACTCAAACAGCCTATTATTATGAGTTTCTGACATTTTATTTAAGACAATTTTAGGCTAAATTGAAAATTTTCCTTCGAAAATTTTTGCCCGCGGTGAATCAAGATGGGTTTTAAGATTTATGTCCAACGATTTTTGTATAACTCCTGTGTATTTTTAAATCTCTGCTTTTTTTATTTAAAAGGACTAGGGGTTTGTAGCGTGGCGTCAAATTAAAATACCATAGCTTCAGATGTACGTGTAACTTGGTTTCGTCGGGTTGCCCTTGTCCTCGCTGACTAAAGTTCACTGACACCGGTCAGGTAGGGCTAGCCGGTGATTGATCTGCCCCCTTATCAGTGCTCTGTCGCCTACGTGCGGCTTTCTCAAAGACGTATTGTCTATGACCATAGGGATGTGTGCTGATGACATCGTAACACCAAAGGAGACCAGTAACGTATAATTGCGTTAATTCTCGACTTGTACTCATTTGTTATTTGTAAGCCACTATTCAAAGCCTACTTAATCGGTAGGAAAACTGTGAGAGTATAATCAAAGCTCTGACGAAAATAAAACGGCAATTCGTCTATACAAAGGAAACTTAAAACAAGGTCTGATTTACGAGAAAACTTAAGTTTCTATGTACATTATTAGTAATGATAATGTATAATAATTTACTATATAAATTATGGAATTTTCAGTATTTTGATTATATGTTAGTTACATAGCTAAATGTATAAGAATGAGGAAATATTTTTTAATATGCATATTTTTGTATAATGTTCGGAGCTTTTTTAACTACACTGTTAATGAATTAAATTAAAATATGTAATACTTTATTGGTATCTGTAAATAAATGCAGCTATTTAAACAAATTAAAAACCCATTTTTTTTATTTGTTTCAGGAAGTACAAATAAACAAGAAGGAGATTAAACACATGTAAGTATTTTATTAACTTAAAATAAACAACAATTAACGATGATGTTAAAGAACAGGAAGTTAAAATGTGAGCAATTTGATCACCAAATCACCCCTCTGATATATTTAACCAGAAAGTAAAAGATGTTTCATTTGCCAACTACGACATTGATACGAATAATATACCTATTTGGGTATTCATAAAATAAAACTTTTTTACTGGCTAAATATGTTTGTGATTCACGTTGATAAAAAGATTCGTGATGCTAACTAAGGTCCATTCTTTTTTCATTGATCAAAAAGGTAAACAAACAATTCACTATATAGAATTAAACAAACAATAGGAAAAAATTCTAAATGAATTACTCACTGAGTCAACTCTCTTTGAAAATGCCTAATGTACAAATCCCATCTTTAAAACAGTCCAGTGAACATGGCGACGCTATATTTATTTACGTTTTTGATCAATAGAAAAAGAATAGATTGTAGGTATGTAACACATAAAAATCTGAACCCTTTTTTGTCAGACCGCCAGTTATGATATATACATTTTTTCCATATTTAATAAAAAATCGGTAGCTTATAAATTATTAATTAATCGAAACTATTTAAGAGGTCAACGAAATGCATATATATTTTATACACGTTAACATAATTATTGTCATTTATAAAGTGTCTTTGATTTAATTGAATAAACTGAATTCGTTGATGCTGTTTGCTATTAGTATGCAAATGGTCTCCACATTTGGTGCGTTGGCGCCACACAACTTAGAAAGTTATTGTTTCTATAACTGTCTCGTTAATATTTTGATATTTAAAAACTGTATTCGAATTTCATATTAGAGCTGGTTGGAATCTTAAAGACGATTTAAATTTTTCGTTATGTTTTTTTTCAATGAAGTTAAAATATAAATGATTTTTTTGTATCCATATGAATTACATACATAATAGGATAGTTTTGCGGACCTAATTTTGTTACCTATGTCTTATTTGTTTTCACTATTCAGTGGAAATTGTTTTAAATGTTTGAAAATTTATGATCAGCGAACATCGTAAAATGTAAAGTTGATTCATGATTATAAAATGCGTTGTTCTCTTTTCAGATGGGACATTTCGGAATTGTTAAGAATAATACCTAATTTGGGAGCAGTGATAGACCTTACAAACACGCATCGATATTACGACCCAAGAGTGAGTGACTTTTGTAGTTAGTATTATTTTGAGGTTTAGTTTTTTTTTTGCACGCGGCAATAAATATCTTGTTCACGGTGTGTTTATTTCTACTTTCTCGCATATCGGACGGAGCGGGGATTGAGTAGCTCATAAATGTTCTTAAGTGCTTGTTAGTTGTAATGAAAAGTAACAACGTCGAGATACTGACGAGCGTAGTGTACAACATACTTAGTTGAGGAGTTACGACTGTCGGTTATAGAGGGATAACCCCTTACAGGACACGACGCCATACGGTTCGCCCGGAATG
The DNA here is from genome assembly GCA_945859745.1 of Synanthedon formicaeformis. Taxonomy (NCBI): domain Eukaryota; kingdom Metazoa; phylum Arthropoda; class Insecta; order Lepidoptera; family Sesiidae; genus Synanthedon; species Synanthedon formicaeformis. The sequence goes on from OX243963.1 coordinate 3,866,265, forward strand.
TATTAGAAGCAATAAAATTATGTTCAGTTTTACGATTGAAAGTCACATTTTCCGCTACGATGTTTTGTTCGCACTTACGTCTGATTGCCTTGCATTCATCTTCTAGCATAATCCGATCGTAAAGTAGCGTTTTCAATGGAGTCGTGTACAGCGGCACGAGACACAAGCGAGAGCCAAAAATTAATACACTATACCATTGGAGTATGACTGATTTATTAATTTTGCAAAAATTTGCATTTTAAAAGTTAAAATGCTGACATATTTAGTGTTATAAATACAATATGATCAAATACAAAATTTAATGTTTAGTTTGTTTTATACGTTTATTTTATTACTACGTATGAAATTAGGTATATAATATTATGATACTTAATCAAGCTTAATTAATCAAGATTATTTTTACATAAATTATTTTCAAATTGTCTCCATACATACATATAATTAAATCTAACGAGCCGTGTCTGTACATGAAATATTAAAAAAAAGACAATTTGTACATTTTGTTCTCATGTTACCGTGTTACCAAGGTCAAAAAATAGTTTTTAGAATTTGTTTTGTTTGTGTGTTTGTGCAAGCGCTAATCTCAGAAACGGCTTAACCGATTTGAATGCGGTTTTCACTGATAACTGATTGGTTTAAACTATAGAATACTTTTTATCCCTGAATTTTTTTTTAAAAACAAATATATATATATATATATATATATAAATCATTACTAGACTGGATGACCGAGCTTTGCTCGGGCCAATGAAAGGTTTAAAGATTTTTACATGTAAGAAAGAAAGTCTATGAAACATTTTAGAAAAAAAATCAGGAATACTTGAATTAATAATTCAAAATTCAAAATATTATAAAACGAGCAAGCGGTATTACTTTTGTAACCGTTCCTTTAAAAAAACTACCTAAAACAAATTTTCTCTAAGATTGCGAGATCGTCGTGGCATACAAGAATTCCTCATTTAGTTTTCATACTTCATTCAGTAGAATTTATACAAATAAGATATTTGTAGTGTACATAGTTTTAATTTTTTTAATTATTGTTACTAAAACTTAATAATCGATAGTGTGTAAAAGTTACCTATTGACTAATTAAAATATTACTATTTTTATTGAATAATTGCAAAAAAAATCACTCAGCTACTAAAGCTTGTCTATTAGCATTCGAATTTAAGAAAATGAAAAATAAAATCTTTCTTTAGAGTTAACTTAACCTTAACAAATATTAAGATTCAAAAAAGTCCGCCTCTAATATTAAGAAGGTTCCATAAGCTTGTGTCTTATGTTTTATTGGTTTCTCCAATGTTTACCGCATTGTTGTTGTTATAACTACGGTAGTTCGCACATTCGACGTATTTACAGAATTTTTCTCACAACGAGCAAATATGGCGATAGATATTTTACTCGGCCATAAAACAATTGTCAGCGGCGCGGTTTGGTCGAACACAAATACGAGTACCTGTAAAATTTTGATTAATTGCCATTTGTCTGTCTTGTTATCATTGTTTGTCTCTTTGTTTCATACGCATTAGGAATGCGTGTTTTTGACTGTTACGTCAGGCACATTCATATGTTTACTGAAATTTCTATGATGCAACCGAACGTCGCGATCAGTCGTGAATAATACATAATATATATTTTTTTATCTCTTAGGGGACAATATAATTAAGTTTTTAATAATTAAGTTATTTTAAATAATTAAGTTCATTAAGTTTAGATACTGTCAATCATATAATATCATTCACTGCTACGAATGAATGTGAAATATGCATAGATGACACTACTAATTCCATATCCTTCAGCTTAGATTAGATGCTAATAATTTTTAACTGACATTTAGCAACAGATTGCACTGTACAACACACAGCAATATTTTTGAGTCTTTTGTTGTAACTGCGTCCAACTGGCTAACCTGTTTACGATTTTAAAAGCGATCTTAAGTTAATTTATACTTTAACTTTAACAATGTTTAACTACAAGTTAATTCCTCAATGAAATATATTCCTCATTAGTCGCAAGTATTGAGAAGTGTCACCTTTGAACGTCTTAACAGATATATTTACAACTAGCTGGCGCCCGCGACTTCGTCCGCGTTGAAAAAGAAAAAAGTAGCCTATCCTGTGTCCCGTACGTCTAAATGTGTATCTACCAAGTTTCATGAAAATCAGTTGATTCGTTTAAGAGTTATGGAGGAACATACATACAGAAAAAAAATTCTAAAAATCGTCAATTTAGTTTCAGTATCATGTATAGAGCCTAAAAACACGATATTTCTGAAAACAAAGTAACTTACTCAATGACCAACCCTTACAGATTTATTATTAGTATTGATGATGATAAATTCGTTGAGCGAAATCGAGATATGTTAAGCGCCGGATCATTTTACAAAGGCGGAACTTGGAACACGACTTTGTTTTTATATTTGTGTCGACACCTGTCCAAATTAGCCGGTTGATGTGATCCCCTGAGACAGGTCGGTGTCGTGCTGCCAGGCGCGTGTCGTCGGCGCCCGACTCGTCTGTCAACTTGGATTAATATATTGAATAACGACAAAAAATTATATTACTTTGTCGCTTCACGAAAATCGCTACGCATTTATGCAGCCAAACATACAGAACAATCAGTCTTTAAGTATAGCTTAAACTCAAATTATCAAGTAGTAAAAGAATAAAAGAGTTTTTAATTATTTTGATTGTTCATTTTAGATTCGATGACATATAATAATTATATATTATTATAATTTACTTCCTTAATAAACTCTATATTTGTTTACTTTGATTAAATAATATTTCCCTTTTCCCTTACTTATACGTATTGTTATGTCTATTTTTGTAATTAGTAAAAGCGTATTAGTAAAGAGCAGAGTTTCCATTCTTACAAAGATACTAACTATAAAGAATGGATCGATTCTTGGATAACCTCATAATATTGTCAGAAAGATGGATTAAAAAGTCTCTAGTGATTGGGTAATACTTTGAGTAAAATGTTTTTGTTCCTTATATTTTAGATAAAACTTAAAAAAAAAAAGCGAGAACTTATTTAAGGTCCTAATATAATATGTATACATAAAGATTACATAAAAAATATTCCTTAAAATAAATGGACAAACAAAAAGTTTTTATAAAAAGGTCCTACTAGCCGTCAACACAGTCATATCTGTATTATTCACTGATTCTGCTCATAACACTTAATTCAATTGAATCATATCATAAGTAAAAAGTTATACAAAATATGTTACATATTTATCTGTTATTTGAAATATGTTGAAACTTTCCTTTATAAATCCTTCATATTTTTCCTTTGATTTATCTTCGCAATACTTACCTTCCAAGTTCCTTTAAAGTTGTTTGTTATTTTTATATATACAGCATTAATTCCTCATGTTTGTAATCACACTGTTATAACATTACATATTTTTGTAGCCGAAATGAATCTTATTACTAATGACATAAGGACTTTTTCTTTTTATTAAAACACCGACTGCTGCAGTATTCCATTTGGACGTCGAAGTTCTAGTAATCCGATTGGGAGTTGTCATCGAGTGACATCGAGATTACCCGAACTTACCATTCGATTATTACATTAAAATTCGGCTCGTCACGGTCCACTTGCCACGTATAATCTCAACGACATAATGTTTTTAATTGAGTTACTTACAATTATAACTTGATCGTTTCAAACTAGTTTTGATATAACACTTATGAACTGTTTGATTAATTAACTATTATATAAACTGTGATATAAATAAAGCAAGCCCCTACACTTACAGGTATTTCAAGAAAATGGCGTTATACATAAGAAGATTTTGATGCCTGGCCGTGTTTTACCACCGGAAAATAGGGTCGAGCAGTAAGTATATTATTAAAATTTAGTTACAAACCACACGGGAACCTAGACACGAGACCTTTCATTAATAAATACCCTCACAGCTGTGTTTGAAAATTCTGAGTTTTGTGATATTTAAAACCTTTGTCCTTTTTTTTAACGTTGGAAAATCCTCTTGGACTGTGCCTAGGAGTTAGGATAAATGAGCTCCGATACTTTGGTGTATCATTATAATTATTTAGTTTTTATTAGTAATTTAGTTTTTCTTCTGATTATTTCTTCATTATTAGTGTTTAACTACATCAGTCGACCATTAGGCCGGTGTGGTCGTTGCAACTTTTAACGCTCTATCCATTAGTGAGAACCCCATGAAAATACGTTCAGTAGATTTTGAGATCACCGCGAACATTCAGACATACAGACAGACAGTTTTTTTGTTTTGTTTTATAATATGTATGGATTCGCAAGTTTTTTTTAGAGAAGTCGCATATATTATTGCGTTAATTTTTTCGGAATAACTACGAGTATAACATTCGTTGTTGGTAATTGAAAGCAGTCTTTAGATAGAACGATTCCATTCGAATTCACATAGGCATAATTTCTCTTTGTCCTCTCAAGCGAAGTGTCTTCACGACGTTGAACTTTCTTTAGCTCGGCCGCGTAGAAAATTCATCAAAGATCTCCTTGACATTGTATACACATTATATAAAATAAACATAATTTGAACTACTTTGCATGTATGTATGTATTCAGTGATCATTATAACCTAATACAATTACTTACCATTATTTAGTTTCGTGTTTATGAACATTTTTCTATTGACCCAGTTTTTTTTTGTTTGTTTTTAATTTAGGAGTTATAATAACACTTGGGCATCTGAGACAAAGACAATTTTCAAAAATTCAACAATTTTTTTTTACTTAAAATAAATAATTTTGTATCATACCAAATCTTTGTTACAAAATATTTCAGTATGTAGGTTTGATTGTATTATAGCTACCTAAATTATATTTTTTGCATTAGAAATTTGAAATGTTTATTCAAGCTAACAAATTCACAAAACATGTATTAAGTATTTACCTATGTATTATTTGAATTTATACTTATAACTGTTTTTAATTTGCCATTTACTCATTTCTTTGTACCAAACGACATTAAAACATGGAATAGTTTTATACTGGCGCCCACTGTTGCCGTTCCACGACTCGTATATTTAAGCATTGTTGTCATTGTTTTGTAGTGACATCGAGGTAGGACCTTAAACAAGGCTTTTGTTGTGATTGAGAATAACATCTTTGCAAAGACTTTAATCCTTACAAGGTGATGCGTAAATCAGCAACACGGAGCTATCGATCAAAGCAACAACCGCTCGGCGCTATCGTTTCGCATTCGCGATGGATTTTAATTTGAACCGTCGATTTGGCGCCATTCGTAGGCCGAATATGGGTAATGGTATAAATCTCGAGTGAAGCGTGGGCGTGTGCGGCCCGCCCGAGGGCTATGGTCCACTGGTGGTGGATTCAATTGAAACGAAGCCGGTCACATCTAGCGCCCGTGTTCACTCGGCGGCGCGTCTGCCGCCCACACGTTCTTTTGGAATTTGAAAGGCATTTGTCGCCGTTCGTACCGATGCGTGTACTGTACAAGTTGTCCGTGAAAAAAACGTATTAAACACTTTATTTAGCCATGAGTATGAGTGTACAATGGTTGCATTGTATATTTATGCGGAATTGAAACGTTACAAATATAATAGATTAGATAGGTTAAATATAATATATATCTACTTACTTTAGCTCCACAATTAAGACTTGACAATCTATATAATAAAATAGTGACATCCCAAAAGAAAAGTATAAACAAGATATGAACACATATCTGCAATAAGTTAAAACCAGCGAACTTGAATGCAAACATATATTATTTCGAAGGTTACAACACTTGTCTAAAATTAGCAATATGTTAACAGCTTCCCAAAAATATCTAGCAATGTTCATAAATAAATTTAAAGGTAGCATTAAAAAAATCTTATGTTATTATAAAATTTCAATTAGACCAAGTTAGATGATAAGCAGAAATAAGAAAAAAAAAATTCGAAACAGAAACTGGAATTTATTATCTGTTTTATTCTTATTTCTATAAAGAGAATCGATTCGAAACAATAGTATATTATAATAATAATGTTACAATGAGATATAATATGAAGTGCTACGTATAATAAAAATATTGCTTGTGTCCTTAGGTGATGGTCACTTATCCTCAAATGGGCCGTCCTGCTTATATAAAGTCCATAGTAGTACAATAATTAGTAAAGTAAACAGCGCTGACATTGAAATGATGCATCACAACTCGTATCCACTTAATCTAACCTTAACTAAAGAGCTTTAACTAAAAGATTATCTCGGTCATTTGTCTGGTCTTTTGTTCGACGCTTCGGCTCGTCGTCGATCGTCTTCGCCATAAATAACCATCGGCGTTTGTTAGATAGTTCGCCCCCTGTTATCTCGTTCGAGAGTCTCGCATCTGTTAGTCAGTTAGGACTGGACAAATGCGCCACCCGTAAAGCTATTCAGGGACGTACACTTAATGACAGGACAATATACTTTAACATGCCGTGGCTAATTTTTGTTTGGTATGGTCTCGATCTTAAATTAGTGACATCAATGTGTGTAAATTTTATTAAAAAAAATTAACCCGTTGGATGAGTGGCAAGGGTGCGTCTCAGGGGCCCCGGGTTCGATTCCCGGCGGGGTCAACTTTGGAAATTTTAATATAATTTTCAAAATTGACTCTGGTCTGGATTTGAAAGTAGTGGCAGGGCACACTGCGTTTCGCAGTCATTTGGGCAGCACGTCTGGCGGCAGTAACCACCACCTTACAGAATACCACAGTGAAATAACAGCATTATGTGCTGTTGTGTTTCGGTGAGTGAGTAAAGGATGCCAGAGCCCATTACCCCACCCCTCCCTTATCCCTTATCCTTAATCCTTCTGTGGTCGGCAGCGCACTTGTAGCACTTATGGCGTTGCTTGTGTTATAGGCGACGGTAGCCACCTACCATCAAGTGGACCGTCAGCCTGTCTGTCGACCTTAACATAAAAAAAAAAAAAAAAAAAAGTAAGTCGTTAATTTTTAATACAATTGTAATATAAATTCAAGGTTACAAAATGTGAAGATTTTTCCCTAAACACTGTCTTTAAGTTTTCGCACGATCTGCTTAGTTTATACAGAACTCAGTTTGTCCTGTCACTTCTAGAGTTTTTCACTGCAGTAAAATTTATTTTACATATAAATCTGAATATTTGGAGACAGATTAAATATATGCAGGTTTCCACATAACAAAAACGGAGTTTTACGAGTTCTACTGAGACGTCAAAACCTGCATCTGGTCTGTCAGCAGTTAAGCATTCCACTGATTGTAACTGTGCTTGTGAAATTTTGTACTGACAATGAAAATAAATTTCGATTCTACATATTATAGATATAGCAAATTCCTGTCTACACTCAAGTACTGTTTGCATTATATCTCCACTAGAAGTCCTTCGTCCTGACCTTTAGTTGAACAAGATCAACGCGCGCTTGTAATGATGCTCGCGTGCCTTGCCGGTGCCGGCCATTCATTTATCACAGCCGTATTTTTACTTGTTTTCCATGTCGACTGTCAACAATCATGTCGTCATTACATCCAGACTCGTGTACTCGTCAGCCTGCCTATAAATTCTGATAAGTACAGGATTTTTATTGGTATACCTGGAAATGTATCATTCGTTGGTACGATTTTTTTTCTTTAAATATACTTCACTAAATGTTGCGCGCGACTTCGTCCACGCGTCTTTTTCTTAAGCGTCAATAAGATTTATTAGCAATCATTATTGTTTATATATTTTTATCATTCGTTGAGTTTTTTATTTTATATTTAGATAATCCCTTGGGAACAGTACTTACTTATTTTTAGATTAAAGGTACGTTATGTCTTATACTGTATCTCATACAAAGTCTATGCAAAATTTCATGATGATTGGTTGAGTGTTAAGGCGTGAAAACGTAAGAAACAAGAAGCAAACTTTCGCATTTATAACCATTAAGTTAGGATTAGGATTAGTAAATATCTTCTTAATAAGCTGCCTAGTAACCTAGTGGATGATATAATTAAATTATTTGACGTCCTATTCAGTTTTTGTTACACCTAGCATTGACATGTCAGATTGCGTACCACAACGCGACAAATCCGTATTTAGATTTTTCATTCTCCTTTTTTTGTTTGTAATTCTTTTAGCGCATGGTGTGTAGTCATTTTTTATTTTTAGACTGTTCACTCAGCGTAATGTCGAGATAACTGGTAAAACCGAAAAAAGTGGTTTGACTTCTTGACTTTGAACTAAACACTCATATTTGCTACTTGTTTAATACGCGTAAAATATTAGCTTTTGAAAATCAGTTACCCAAAACTTCCAGTTGACCTAAAATTTATGTCTGACAACTAAGTTTTAACTAATTGCATGTACTAATAGAATAGTATTGCAGAAGAAATATTTTATTAGAATTTCTCAATTTCAATTTATTGTATCTTCGTTCTGTGAAAATGGTTGTATGACTACTTCTTCTTTTTAACGTACTCCTTCTATAGGAAGGTTGGCGACCATCATGACTCTCTTGACCTTGGAAACTGCTTCCCGCAAGCAGAGATGTCTGCGGAATGTAGATTTTATCAGAGAAAGAAAATGAATATGTTTGTCAATAGCCATTTTAGACTTTTAATTTTTACATAGAATCCTGAAATGTTTACAGAACTAAAATACATACCTACCAAAAGTAAATCCTCTACATTATGTATAGTGAAAAGGTCCGACTAAAATAAGTTCAGCCGTTTCAGAGAGTAACCTAGACAAACAAATAACAGAAATATACAGATATATCTTTCTTTATTTGTCTTGGAATTATTTAATATTTCGAGTTTTTTTTTTAAATCACTGATTGACCCTTCAATTTTATTTGTTTTGTGTGCATTAAATACATTAAATTCGGGCTATTCAATACATAAGATTGAAACAAAATTTGTAAGACAAGTGAAAATTGCGTTTCATAAAAGATGTTACTGCTGCCCGTAATTAGCAGAAGACATAGTTAAGTTCGCTAATAGCAACCTATCAGTGAAATATGTGAGCATTAGGTGATCTAGTGTTCAAGTGTGGAGTGTTTTTGTTGAAAGTAGTGTAAATCAGTCTAAAGATAGGAGACCGAGCGTGATAACAAACACATAAATATGGCGACCGCCGGCCATTGTCCAAATTTACTGCCACTAAGCCTTTCCACCAATACCATGACCAGATATTTTCCTTCAACTTTTATGAACGATATATGGATCTGTTATGACGGTATTCATCACTCAAAGTTGCCTTCTCATCTTTACTTGTATAATTATCTCTGTAGATACTATTATCTAATTAAATTTTACATTCTAATAATAAATAGCTGTTGTAGGCGACTTCGTACGCGTAACTATACAACCTATGTTATTCTATGATAATGTAGCTTTCTATGGGTGAAAGAATTTTTTAAAATTGAGTACAATTTCTACGTACCAGTCTTTACTCCATAAAAGTTCTCCCCACGCATTAAGTAATACAACTAATAACTAGATTTAAATTGTACTGGAGACCAAATCGTTGGTTTCGATAATACCTACTAATAACATGACTATTACGCAGCCTATTACACTTGTTGTTATAGCTTAACTCGGAATAATGACTGATTTGAATATCCATTATTATAATATAAGAGCTGTTTTCATATAATAAGGCAAAGGTTTTGTACATATATAATCAATGGGACCACACAAGGTTGCGTAATTGAGATATTGGACATGTATGTACGTATATTTTATCTGGGGTACTTGAGTGCTTTCGAAATTTCGTCTTTGCATCGTACACTCACTGGAAGTTAATTAAAAGACGTTACGAAACCTTCAAATACATGATTTGATTAGCTCGTTCTGTTCATTATACGTAATTATGTTCTTGTCGTTGTAACAAATTCAAACTAGTTTCGCTGCCAATGCGATTTTAAAAATATTTATTTATGTTCTATTATGGTTTGCCCAATCCGTGGGCTATGTTTTTTTAAACCTTAGTGAAAAGGCTTAGTGTGAAAAAGTTACAGACAAAGGATAGACAAGAGTTACTTACGAATTGAAATATGCTTTAATTATTTTTTTCTTTTCATTTAGAAAATTTATATCTATGCAATATACATAATTATATATATTTAGACTAATAGTTAAGACTAATGTCACTGAAATCATTGTCATAACAAACATGTTATTTTTAAATGTTTATTTAAAAAAAAAAAAATTGAATATTTTATCAATGATTGTTTGTGTGAAATTTAAATTTAAATATGTCTGGTAAGACTAAATTTTACTGACAAACGTAATATTGGCAGTGGAAATTTATTTTAATGTATAAAAACTATATTATTATCTATCTGCTAATCTATTGCAGTAATTAAAACCATAGTCGCCGTCCCATTTAACGAATACGTGGAAAATATTGTTATTCACGGCTCGCACCATCACCCATTTTCTAAGAGTATAATTTTAACTATGCCATATGAAATAATTACTCTATTACTCACGTCTATCAAAGTTTCGAGTAATCCGGACATAACGCCGCAAAGTTATGTGTCATCGGCGCCGACGTTTCATGATGCTAATTAATTTGTGCCCACGTGTTTAATCGCTGATGTGTATACGCATTGTGTTTTTACTTAATTTTGCTAATAAATTTTCGCAGCTTGTATGTACTCGTTGATAAATTATGATTCCATTGTTAAACGGCTCCGTACAGTCACTTGTAAAAAATATGTTTAGATACATTATTATTACCACACTCATTACATAGTTTGTACGAGATTATAATAGGGGTTTAATATTATTGAATAATGATATTATTATTTACTAGCTGGTGCCCGCGACTTCGTCCGCGTTGAAAAAGAAAAAGGTAGTCTATCCCGAGTCCTGTAGGTACATCTAAATGTTTATCCACCAAGTTTCATGAAAATCAGTTAATTCGTTTAAGAGTTATGGAGGAACATACATACGTACAATACCTACACTTACAGATTTATTATTAGTATTGATAATACATTCGTGTCTATGAAACCATGGAAATACACATACAAAATTTCAACCCGCGTCAAGCGTTAGTAGTTGAACATACCGACAGCAGCGCCACCTACCGGGTCCAATTGTATTTTTAAATCATCCAGGAAACCATCGAAATACCCATATAAAATTTCAACCCAATCGGTTCAGCCGTTTAGAAGTTATGTGAAAAAGATACACGTATGTGAAAAAAGTACGGAAGGATAATTCTTACTACCCGTTGTCCTATTACCCGTTTTACCGTAGGAATGAAGCATTTTCCCGCGGTAAAAAGTAGCCTATGTTCATCAGGGATAATGTCGGCTTCTAATGGTAAAAGAATTTTTCAAATCGGTCCAGTAGTTTCGGAGCCTATTCAATACAAACAAACAAACAATCCAATCTTTCCTCTTTATAATATTAGTATAGATTTAATATGTCATCCCATGAAAATGTTTGTTTTAGTATCAGTAGAATGCTTTAGTTAGGTGAAAAATTAAAAATGATTGGATTCATCATTACTTGATACTTAGTATAAATATAGTTTTTCTATTAAGGCGATCGGTAAGGATTAATTTTTATTGTCATAGTTCACATAATATTATTTATATAAGAGCCTCACATCTTATCTTTACTTGTTCTGTGTGGTAGCGGTGAATCTTAGTTGCGGTAAATCAACCAATATTTGAACTGTAATAAAATCTATTTTAGTATTTAATTTTATTTATTCAGCTCTCAACAATTTAAACCGCAAAACAATATTATTCTTGTATTTTGTAATGATTACAGTAATTGACCAAACACAGTTAAGAAAACAAACAGTAACAAAACTAAATTAAATTTAAATAAGATTATAATTGATATTTTTTCTAGTAACTTCAAAAAGCAAAAAGTAGTTCTAAAATTCCACAATATCGGACGACAATAGTCCCCTAAGAGACTAATAAAAAGAGTGGACACTAGTTCTTGTTAATTATATAAGTATAGAGAATAACTTCTGTTTATACGTTATATTAATGGCATCGAATTTGTGTCGCAAAAACCAGTGATTCAAAATAACGATTGAGATAGGTTTTATGAGCACGCGGCTTGATACTACAACTTAGCTTAGAGCATGAACATAAGTCATATATTTCTGATTCATAGTTGTTGTGGCGCTTTGTGAACACATGTTCCCGTCAAGTATCTAATTGCAACCCATTTTCTCTCCGACACAGTTACTTTAATTTTAAATTCACCAATATTTTCTTAAATTTTTATATAATTATATTCTTAAAACTAATGCAAATATCTATTAGACAATAATTTTCTAAGAAAAGAAAAAACACATACATACATACATACATACATACATACATACATACAACAACATTGACGATACTAATGAATAATAGCATATGAGAGCTAATTTATAACTAATTAAAACAAAATAATAATAATCTTTATAGGTATTATATATATATATATATATTAATATATATATATATATATATATATATTTTTCTTCTGTGCGTTTGTATATCACTGAACTACTCCTAAACGGCTGGACCGATTTTAATTCTGTCTTCACTTATGGATAGAGGGATAATCAGGAATGGTTTGTATGTAAAAAAAAAATTGGTCGCGGACGAAGTCGCGGGCACCCACTAGTCAGATATAATTCTTTAATTTATAAAGAAAGAAATAAAACATTTCATTTGTGTATCACAAAGCCATACACGTATTTATTTTCAATATGTCTATAAACTTTTCAGACAAGCTATTCTTAACTTTTACAAAAGCGTTGAGAAATTTATACCATTGCTGGCACTAAAGAAATTTCTTTCGAGATTTGATAGTGAAGTGCCAATAAGGCTAGGTTCATAATGTCTGTATTGATTAATTAATTTAATGTTCATTTTTTTGTGGATGTCTTACTGATATGTAAGGGTTACAAAACCTGTAGTATCAGAGACCACCTATATAGCAACCCGGTATCACGAGCATAATAAAAATTGCAATATTAAACTGGTAAAAGTACCTACTCTCTAAAAGTAAGATGCAAGATGGTGTTGTTTTATAAAGCAGCCAGTCACTTAACTAGAGTAATCTAAAGTTATCTAGTATCTTCTATTAATTCGGACCTATGTTTGTGCACTATAACATTGCAACAATTAGTTTATAATATAACTAAAAAAATATAACTAAATGCCCCACAATCTTTTATTCTAAAATGAATCAAATATTTATCTCCAGAGTAAGCACGAACGACACACGATATAAAAATAAGAAGAATGGCTAAGTATATCACGTGAACTCAGCTTTAGGCAAAACGGCTAACCACAGACAATTCGCACTATTTCGATAGCGCTATTTTAGGGTCTATTTAAACTTTCCCGACGTAAACATATCGAAAAGATTGCTTCGGTACTGATTAAATGGAAATGGAAACCTTTTCAATTTTCCTTTTCATGTAATATTAACAACGAGCGGAACGTAATTAAGTTATATTGCTTATATAAAATAAATGCGTACAGACATTTATGATTCAATATAAACTTTATGTAAACAAATATAATAATTAATTTATAGGTTTCTACAAGCTTTTTGATGGGCTTTCAAGTTACGTTTATTTAAATGTGATCTAATTTTGTAAATATTATATATTAGAACTTTCAAATGACTTTTAATTTTTAGCTCTAAATATATTTTTCTAGCGACATATCGCATATCGTCCATCCTCATTCATTTATAATATTAGTATTTCAAATGATAATTTAATTGAGAGTTAATTATAATATGTAACTTTATTCTTATAAATGCGAGAAATCTGGAAGTCGAAGACATCTTAATTTTCGACTAAATGAACAAATATATATTTTTGTATCTTTTCAAAGTACAGAATAATAAATAAAGTACATTGCGTAAAATATATATCATTTTCAAATAGGCTCGCGTGCGCATATTCGAACCAATGACAGCGATGCATCAACAACTAATTGCTTCTCCGACGACGGCATGCAGGCAGTGCGCCACCAGTGGCGGCTGAGTTCGCACGCCGTAAACATGACCGACAACATAAATTACACATAAACTACACCACACTTAACCTTCATTAAGGCGATAAATAATTAGTAATTCATAAAACAAGCTTTGATGGCCTGACGATTCCTTTAACTGCGGATTATATCTTTACTTCGTACTTATGTCGAAAAGTGGTCATTGTGATCACGACATGAAAGTTTCGATAAATGTGTGCGCCACATTTCAAACAAGGCTTTAAATCAAGGATCACCACTTTCTCCAGATGTTCCCGGATACGTGTTTCTGTTTAACCTTTGCCCTTAGTTTGTGACAGTTTTTATTTCGTACTCAAGAATGCTGGGACATCATGGGAAACTTCTTGGTCCTTATCTTTAGTTGTATCAGAATGTCGCCTATTATCTCTGCTTGGGGCACTTTCGGCGCTTGTAGGATGCCGGCACTGGTAACAACATGACGCACCTACTATGATGGATGCTTTGACGCTGCGTATGTGAGGTCCGACACGGCTGGTGTAATAAAAATGTTTGTTAGTTTTTTAGAAACAAAGTCAGAAATAACAAAACAATTTTCTCAACACTATGTACATATTGCAATTAAAAACTGCTCACAATAACGTACCAGGAACTGATTTGGTAATGTTCAATATAAATAAAAGTCGTAATTAATTTACAACGGAATTGCTTATCAATTTTTATGCGCGCTTTATGCATACATGTCGTCAAACCCGAGTAATGGTTCTGTAAATTTGATATTTTATTGGTCAGCAGACAAGTTTAATTTTACTGATTATAATTACTTGTGGCTTATGAATTTTATTTCAATGTTATGCATAGATAAAGAAACGTAGTTAGACTAGGTAGCTAAACGTATGCCTCTGTCGTTGTACGAAGGAGCAATGATAATTGTAGCGATGGTTGGTAGTTACATAAATTTTCCAATAACGCCACACAGGGGCACGGTTCTCTGTGTTGCATGAAAAATACCCGGATTATAACTTGGGAGCGATCTACCGAACAGATAAGGCGGTTAGATATAAATTATAGTACAAACGTAAGGCGCGACTAGTATAAAATAAGAAAGCATGTAATTCATGTGGTTCGATCTGCCGCTCGAGTAATAAAATACACAATTTTGACAGATTTTAAATAATGACGTCCGTGCAGGCCAGGAAACGCTTAGAAAGTTTGTCGAAAACGCTTGCCTAAAATTCATAAGCTGTACAATTTTAATTCACTTACTTATTTCTCCTCAATTCAATACTTGCACCTCGCTTTTCTAAAATCATTCTTGGTACTTTTATAGGTTTCGGTATTCAAAGTTTATTAACTTCATTCCTATATTAGCATTATTATCTTTGCTGATAAAAACATCAGATTATCTTATGTTTAGTATGCTACTAAGCCGAGAGGTGCTTTTATAACGCTTTTTAGTTTTTTCAAATAAACAGGTGTCACATGAATCAAAAGTTTTCGCGTTAGATACGCGAATTCAGAGTTAGATACAAATTATATATTTCTGTAAAAAAATATACTTTTCATATAGTGAAAGGATTTTCAATACAAATGGGTACAAATAGTTTCGATATAAGTAAACATCTCCGCTTTCTCCTCGGCTAAAATGGTCACATTTTAGCCAAGGTAAACCATGTTTATATTATTTCTCTATATTTTTTATTTTTTTAATATTAAAAAATATTTAAATCCTCGGAATAGTATCTATAAGGGATGGAGAACTTTACTTCCGATTTCTGTCATGATATTTGTTTTATGGGAAATTCTTTAAGATACCTACACTTATATGGCTTGATCATCGTTTTGGTCAGCCGAGAGACCGAAAGCCCAGAGACGCCCACTACTGGCCATAATCGGCCCATGGATCAACATCTCACACCTTTATTATGTCGTCAGACGGACCACCTCCTGAGTGAAATGCCTATTTCCATTTCAGCTTTCTATATTCACGTCCCATATGATGACTTTAGTTCACCTACGAAACTTCTCATTAATACTTAAACTGTGACTTGACTACTATTTCATTGCTTGGGTAGTATATCGTGTTGACTCCCGCACCAATGGGTATTTTTTCGTTTAGTTTTACTTTGTCAATTATTCCTTCCCAAACTAATTTACCGTTAAATTATTATCTGTAATATAGTTTTAGTTGTAATTTTATTTTGGAAAGCGGTCACGATACACAGTCTCATATCCTGTGGTCAGCGCGCACCGCATGTACAAAATGTTTGTCATTAAACGGTATGGAGCTTATTCCTTTAAATTGAATATATTTCACTCTCTTTTATGATTATCTTCTCTAATACTCGTCATTATAAACGTGTACTTACGAGTCAATTATATTGTAATTACTAAACATTTGATTTCTCTTCCACTTGGGATTACATTTTAAAGTCACTTCTTAAGTGAGGATTATTGAGTTAGCATTTTCTTTAAAATTTCCTGTTACTACATTTCCAGTTATATTTTCTAGTCGTGTGATACCTTGTTGACGATTGGTTCTATTTGTAGTGATACTTGACTTACCTGATATGAGTTCTCTGAAATTGTGTAGAATCGTGATATTACGCATAATTAAACTATTTGTTTTGTGGCGCCTCACGTGCTTATGAATTAAGTTTTGTTGGTTAAGGAAAAGGTTAAAGTTTATCTCTATATATTCACTAATTTGAAACCAAGTCTTCTAAAAGCAAAAAAAATCTGTAAATCTGGACAGGTTGTTTCGCGCTATTACGGGATCACCACGAAATAAAAGGGTCCATTCCCAGTAGTCCGGTTAACAGTCCGGTTGACCGTGTGAATCGGATTCCGGCGCGTGAATAAAGGGTGCCACACTCCGATTCTTCTATACCCATATTGTCCACTACATTTTATCTGGTTTTCTTTTTATGATTTTTATCTGTCACCGTGAAGTATCACCATAGGTGCCGTTTGTTTTGCTGAGTGAGTGGTGCCATCTGCTATTCCTTCGTTTTTCACTAGCAACCACGTTTGACTTTGCAACGGTGACAACCTACATTCGAGTAGAACGTCAAACGGCACGCACTGTTTTTACTTTTACTTAAAAATATAAATATAGCCGTCAATAAGCAACTGTTTATTGTGTTACGCAAATCAATTTACAAAGTTTCGTAAGAGTATTTCACTCATTATGTATGAGCTATGTCATGTAAAGATTTTTAGATCAGAATATGGACGACAAGAGCGTAATACATTTGAATAATTGATGACGTGCTTTTAGCCAAAAGTCGTTTGACTTAAAATTTAAATGAGAATGTCGATGATAGAATGTCGTAAACTCTGGGATGCAGCTAAATAAATTGTGACGGTGTCAGAGGAGTTCCATATAAAAGAAACGCACGCAAATTTTCAAAAGATTCCACTTTACATGACGGCCCATGATTTTTACGACATTCAAAGTCTTAACTTTGGAAAAATTTAATCAACGCTTTAAGATTTCCCGTGGCGTTTACATTTTAATAAAGGGAGTCCCTTAGTAGAAATATGAATAATTCTAGTTGCTGGACCACCCCTGCAAGTTATTTTAGAAAACATTCCAGTAATTCCGGGGTTTGGGGTTGTCGGCTTCCTTATAGGGTTGTCACATAATTAATTTAAATATGTAATGTTACTAACATATTTAATTTGTTTTTAGTATATCTGTTGTATTTTTTGATCTCCGGCGTTTCTTACGTCTTTTCAAGTCTTTCCAATTATTAACTGATTCATTTATAAAATTTGATTTTTTATATTTTGGTTGCTTAAATTCAAAATATTTTGTAATTTATTCATTTCAAATGATTTTAATTTATCATAGATAATGTCTTTCATAATGTTAGTATATTTTATCAGCTGATATAAATAATTAAAACCGGTGTATTGTTTCGAATGCTATAATTTTTGCTTTTATTAATATTTAGGTTTATTTTATTTATCTATAACATAGGTTATATTTATTTCCAAAAAATTACTTGAAAGAAACGAACATCTTACAAACGGCTTCCACACATCAGATGTTATTTGACCTCTTGTCCTAACTAAAGTAATGGCAACTGGATTATTAACTAGGAGCGTTACGATTTAAAAGTGATCGTGTGGCAACCCTACTCTCACTGCAAATATTGGAAGGCATTCGTTATGATGAAAACAAACATATTTCATCAAATTGGCAGGAGCGCATTCTGTCGGTCGGCAGAAACGCCTTGTAATATAGAGACGCCCACAAGTCATGCGGTTTTTAGGTGTAAAAAAATCGATTAAAGTATGGCGACACGCTGCGATCGATACATGATAATATTTCATTTCATTTGTGACGGGATACCGTAGATTTTTGTAAAATTCAATTAAATGTTTTATTGGAAGAATGCCGTTGTGCCGTATCATTTTACCTTTCGACCATGATTTTATGGTTTACTAGTGTTTGGAAATAATATGTATATAAAAGCGATAAATTTACAGCGAAAACTAATTTTTATTTCCACTTTTAAGAGGGCATTAGTTATTATTGAATTTCAACGAGTCCATTCTCACGGAAAGCGTGATCAAATTTGGTGAGATAATTCTCTTTGTTTACTTCCAGATTCATGAACACCATAGACGAGTTGCTGGAACAAAATTGCGGTGAGTCAGAGTTTTTTTGTTTGCGTTATATATTAACGCGATTGATTACTTTTGTCCGTACAATATGACGGCTCGTATTAGTACGAGTATTTCTCCACTTTAGTGGCCGTACAAGTAAGGAGACATCGGCGGCTCTATTTATCGACCACGGGTGAGATCTGTTCATACACTCAACGGGGCATATATTTTATCTACATACATCTAAACAGGCGGTTTCTACAATTGTACTGTTAGTTTATTTAAGTTTTCCTCGTACCAGTTTGTGAACGTAGATGTAGGTTAAATTCACTAATGGTTAGAAGCTAAGCTGTTTCGCGTGGGTGAAGAAGTTGCCATGAGGTGTTAATGTACGCCCAGCCATTGCCTAATTGTATTGCTTTACGAGACCACCATAAAGAGTCGACTCTTTATAGTCACTAATCGTTATTTCATTGTGTGACTGTTCTCAGATTTCTATTGCTTTATATGTGACACGATACCCGAGCGTCGTTCTTGCGACGAATGGTTGTAGTTTCATCTGGAGTCAATTTGCAGCGTTCGCGTCGCGTCGCTCTGTTACATCAAAATGTCAACAAAATTAAATACAACCTTATCATTGACGTTTGGACGCAACACACGATTTCAATTAAAGACCGCTTCGATTTTAACGTGGAATGTGATTCGTGTCCAATTATAACAGAGCTATAGAAATTCGTACATGTTAATCTGTGTGTGTACGAGAGGAACGGAATGCGTGAGGTCTCGTAGAGCTGGCTGATCAATAACTCATAGCATTCAAAACAAGTAGGTTTGGTCCGCACGTCCGAGTTTATCGGCAGCTACACTTTTAATTACAGTGACACAAATCGTGGTTATCGTGAAACTTCTCACGGTGTACCCGACTTAATATTACCAATGTTCATTAAGTTCTAATTACCGATGGGCGCCCTTGTTTGTCTCGATCACTAAAAACTAGCTTTTATTTGATTACGTGGGTAGTTTCAATTAATTATAATCAATACCAGTATCTGTCGGCATTTTCGTGGTAACGACCGTTTATCGGTGTCGCTAAGTAGATTGAGTGAGATGTTTGTATCTTATAATAGTTTGCTATGTTGACGTCGCGTCGGGGAAAAATAGGACAGGCCCATTTGTTTTAATACTTACTTTAATAACAGTTATTTTAAATGATAATAAATTTGACCACTTTAGTGAGAACACAATGTTTAATGACTGTACAAGTAATGAGTGTAGTTGATGGAAATTGGCAATAACATAGAATGGTATTGATACATGTTGATCTTGGTCTTAATTCCTTCTGTCATTATTGATATTGAGATTTTAATGACAACACTTTGTTTCTTGCTTGGTTTCTTATCATTTTAGGCAAAATTTGGATCAAAATTGACATTGTGGTTAGCTATTTACGTTTCACCAATGGATGACTAAAGTATTGTGGGAGGTTTATCGAGTGCACTTCAGTAAATATAAATAAAACACATAATTTATACATATATATTTAATACTCATTTTGGGTTCATATAATGTTCATAGAAGAGCGTTGATATAATTCAGTTAGGAGAAAGTGTGCCCGTAGTTAGCTTGCGTGATGATGTCCAATGTCCGACAGACAAGTGATGTATGTTTATATTGTTTAGTTTTTAAATTTTTGAAGCTACAGTTTAAAAAATGTATTTTCAAAATTAAGAACAATCGATCAGTCACAGAGTTAAGAGATTCTATTGGCATGACAATGTTGTTTAAAGGTTTGTGCTGTGTTAAATCAATTAATCTTTGCATTATGCGATATCTACTGTGCGATTCAAAGGTGGTTTACGGGAGCGAAATAAGAGACGTCGGTCAGACAAATAAACGATACAATTGGTGCGAGACGGGAGCGCGGTAATGCGACGATATTCATATATCACTCGTTATCAGACGGAGGATCGGGACCGTGGTCTGATTTACACGATATCGCATGAGCGGGGAATGTTGCCACACTTGCTACCGTTTGTGCCCGAGGGGTGGTCTTAATCGTTGCAATGTATATTCGGTTTGCCACCTTCAAGCATTGCACGCACTTCCGCCCCGATATCTTTGCTAACATAAACACATGCAAATTTTACTGATAACACGATAATATCGTGTAACATACGCGAAGTGGGTTTTTAGTGGGTAGAAGTCCCACATACCCCACCTAACTCGGGATGGCACGATTACCGATCTCCCCATTTTCGGTTCGCAAATTTTCCCACGCGAAAAAAAAAGTTAATTTACTAATTACATTCTTTTAATTTGGTTTAATTAATTTGGTTCTTTAAAATTAATATGGTTTTCACTAATTCGAACTAATGCTAGGTTGATTTAATATATTTGCTTCAACATAATATACTGTCACAATATCAATATGGGAATGGCAGATTGATAGATGATTTGTGTGCCCATTACAGACAGATGACTTGCCACTTGACTACACTGATAAGTGATCAATATCATCTCGTGTGAAGTATTTTTATTATTGTTGTTCACTCATGCTAATGGATAGTTTTCTTTTTAAAATAAGTTTTCAATTTGCATAACTTGTATTGAGTTACTTTACAATACGCCTTAGTTCAGAACGCTTTTAGCTGTATTTATATTTCTTCGTATATTTCGTATATTCGTATATTATCTGTATATGTTTTATTTATATATTTTTTGAGATGAAAAATATAATCAAATATATTTTCAAATTTTAGTGTTTATATTATTTTATGCAAGTAAACGAACAGTGTTACAATACAATAATCTTCTTTTCTTATATATAAAAGTCGATGTGTGTATGTATGTTCCCTATGGACTCCAAAACCCATAAACATCTAGGTACCAATATACTTATATAGTCTTTGCTAAACATATTTTGATGAAACTTTCAGACAATCTTTAGATTAGTGCAGCGGGTCGCTAGTATTAAATAATATTTAACTTAAACTTAAAAGTAGATGTTTTGGTTAAATTTAAATTAATTAGCTTTGTTTTCCAAGTTTTTGGAAAAATATATCTTGGCTTTTTAATTTATCAATATTCAGTTTTGTAAAAGTTCTGTAGATACAACATTACACTATTTCACCGCATTTTGAAAAGAGAAGCTTTTGTAGATTCAAAACAACTTAATATTTGTACAAATTAGTTTTAACATGGATTTAAAGAAAGCAGATAAGGCTCTCTAAATTTATAGTAGCACTTTCTTAAAAGTATTGAGCTGACTTTACACTGAAATGAGTTTTACTAAAATGCGTTCACCAAGTTTGTTGATGTGGCAGCTAGATATGTTAGTTGCGTTTCGGTTCACTTGCTTCTAGTTTCGAGATATCAACTCGAAGACAAAGTTGCACTTTTGTGCTTCCGCTATTAGAAGTACCTAGTCAGTGACAAATGCATCGCTTTCACGTTCGTCTATATCTTAAGTGGTGTAATTTATATTATCAATTGAATTCTCAAAAATATATCTATCTATATAAATAAAAATGAATCCCTAAATGTGTTGCTAAGCGCAAAACTCGAGTACGGCTGGACCGATTTTAATTTTGTCTTCACTCATAGATAAAGAGATAATCAGGGAAGGTTTTCACGTAAAAAAAATGCACCCCGGGCGAAGCCGGGAGCGGGTCGCTAGTTTTTAATGAAAACTGTCGATGAACTTACACCGTTAATCTTCAAATGCAACTTTATGGAACATCTCATATGTAACTTCTTTACGTAAATTGAATGTACATATTGGAGGGAACTCTCTTATTTTATGAGAATAACGGACGGACAAGTAGGAAGGATGACCCATTAGATGTGATGTCGCTTATGATAACATTGTGCAACACTAATAGAGTCCCGTAGATAGCACCTTAATGCAATAATATTTTTTTTAAAAACTTGTGGACCATTTTTTTATGTCAAGGTCGTCAGACAGGATGACAGTACTCGGTGACTGGTGAATACCATCGCCTATAACACAAGCCACGCTGCAGGTGCTGCAACACAAGTGATTAGGGATAAGAGATTAAGAAGGTGTAGGAATTAGGCTCTGCCATCCATTATTTACACCACCTAAACACAACAGCATATATGCTGTTATTTCACGGTGATCTTCTGTAAGGGATCACGGAGCAAAAGGGCTGCGCAAATGACTGCTAAACGCAGTGTGCCATGTTATTACTTGCCAGTTGCTCTGGTCTGGCCAAGAGCTAACTATGAAAAGTTCATTTCCAAAGTAGGCACTGTCGGGAATCGAACCTGGGGCAGACTGTTAAAGCAAGCACCTTACCCACTCGGCCAAGTGGCTCGATAAAATTATTTTAAAAGTATATGTTTGTATATGATCATAGGCCGTACTCGTTTGTTTGATAAAAATATTAAACGAAAGAACGAAGACGTGTTTTAACAATTAATATTCTTAAATACCTAATCAGTCATCTGCTCATCTAATCTCGGCCCACGCGTGGCGCCAGAAGATGTGGCAACACATTCCGACTATATAGGTACAATGTGTGTGCGTGCGCATCGTATTATTTATTCTATTTATCCTTAAGCATTGATAAGCAAATTATACTTAATTTTGATGCTATTCGAACATATTGATCGATTTGCATAGACCTTAAAAACTCGCGTTTACCGCGTTATCAGTAAAAAGTTACGTTCTTATGGAAACTATTAAACTTTCAAGTAATTTAAGCTGATAAAAAGGTAGTACAGATTTGTAAAATACCGGTGTAATTAATTGCCTACAGACTTATATTAGTCGACAAAACATAAGATCCAGATAGGCCTGTGGCAATTTTTGACCTGAACTAGATTTTACTATTGAATCTTTTTTGTGTTTATATGTTGTGAAATATTAGCTTGGCTAATGAACACTACATTTTCGGGAACAAGAAAGAAATAGCAAGTGGAGTCTTTGTGGAGTCTCAACTTCAAAGCCTGCAGCATCGCTGAAAAGTATGCGTATCGATTTTATATTGTCTGCACTATGGATAGTGTGCGTCCATTCTATACGATCTGATTCAGCCGGAACCGTTCCACTTGCGGAACGCGAGCCGCTGGCGGTTCATCCCTTCGTGGTTGATGTTCCTCGGTCACGCACGAAGCGTTACAGTTCCACCTTCCTTGTCCGAACTGCTAAGGAGTGGAACTCATTGCCTGCGTCCGTGTTTCCTCAAAAATTCTCGGGTCTTCAAATCAAGGGTAAATGGGCACTTATTAGGTAAGCGTGGTCAACCTTCGGCCGCATCTGCACCTTACATCAAGTGAGATCGCGGCCAAGCGCTGCCTTTATTTTATAAAAAAAAGCAAAGTGAGTTTCAAGATACAATAGAAGAATGTTAAGCATATAAAACCACTTGTTTATTGATTGACTGATGTAAGTGATTGAACGCCTATTCTGCACGTATCAAATATTCTGCACGTAAATGATATTTGTGATATGTATTTATTGAAAAATATAATAAATGAAAGTGGAATGAAATTTACAAAAGAATAGTGTGAGGTGGACGTCTCAACTTGATTTTGACATCATAGTCACATGAATGCGTGCGGTAAAATCCTAATAAGCCGATTACGATGTAAGGGGGTCGCGCGTGGGCGAACCATCCCGTATCGATATCGACTCGTCTCCTATACAATGCATCGATTGTCAACAATCGAACTCTGTAAGATGAGTGCGACCGTAGTAACTGAATGCAACTTTTCGCATAGAGTTGAGAAACGTGAAATATTTCCATGCTCGTTGACTTTATAATGCCCCTATTGGTTATTCTAGTATAATGCCGCGTGTGACAAAACTGAAAAAGTTCAACTGACACAGTTGAAAAAGTCCTCGCTTATTCAGTAAACTGAATTGTAGGATATTTGCAAACATTTACATCCTGTTCACCCGTTGTGATGTTTTTTGCCGAAAGCAGCGGTTACCGTTACACCATCTGTTAATCTCGGGTAGTTGTAAACGGATTTTGTTCCTGATTATATAGTTGGAAAGAGGAATTTCTGAGGATGGTTTATGTGTATAATTCAAGAATATATTTTTTATATTTGCCAAGTTATCACGGTTTTTTCAAAGAAAGCGGGCGTTTCACGCGTACGCCGCGCCGCAACGAAGCGTGTCCGGGTTCAGCTAGTCACCCGAGCATTTATTCTTGAAAAAATGCTAATATAGAAAAGACAATATAATAAAATACAGTAATTCGTGTTACAACACCGTAACATAATTTATATAATTGACGAGCCCATTGGTTGAGTGGTTAAGGTTTGCCTTAGCGCTTTTTTTCAGGGATTTGTTTCCCAGATTTTTTCAAAGACTGCTCTGGTCTGGGTGTTGGTTTGGTTTGGTGCAGTCATAAATTGTGCAACCCAGAAAAAATTTTTTTTGTTGTGTTTCAGTCAGTGAGTAACGGATATGCTAGCGTCCATTTCTTGATCTCTTCCAATTCGTTAGTCCTACTAAGACTGACATAGAATTGGCAGCATTTGTATCGTTGCTTGTGTTAACAGGAGACATTGGCCCATTTTTTTTTTCTTATTTATTTATTTTCTCTTCTATATTTTGCTGTGGCTATGGCGAGCCCTTCCAAATTACGCAACAATAAGATTCATCACAAATATCGTTATTATAATTACGTAACGCCTTCTTTTGATACCTTTTGTCTGTTTGTTCGGGCCTGTCTGGTCGGTTACCAGTGTTATGTTTATTTTTTTTTATCGTGCTTATTACATTAGAAATGTAGTCGCTTTCTATGCTAAGTGATTTAAAGTGGTAACATGTATTGGCTTATTGTATACTAAGTTACGATTTGCATGTGAATCGGTAACAATATATACACGTATTTAATAGTTGTCTCTCAGTTGAAGTATCACCGCATAACTTAACGTGAAATTGTATGCGCGAATAGCGTATACCTACAAGGCCTCGTTTTCTATTCCAGAAATAATCGGCTTACTTAGTCGTCATAAAAATAGGAGTAAAATTTAGATATTAAGAGAATCTGTATTAAATGGAACCAAAGGTTAATCGCAATTTATTAAATGAAATTAATTGCATTAAATGTTAATAAATGTAGTGAAAATTTATGTCAAAATTTATTATTTTTTATAAATACAATATAGAAATTTTATTTTAATATATTTTATATTTCTTTTGTATGTATTTCGATCTTTAAGTTCTCATCGACACATCGACAGGAAATAGGACCTAATGATATTTTTAAAGATAAGAGAAAAACTACCAATTTACAATAGATACATATTTATGGTAATTTTTTTTTTATTGTTAAGGTGACAGGCTGACGGTCCACTTGATGGTAGGTAGTTACCATGGCATATAACACAAGCAACGCTATAGGTGGTGCAAGCGCGCTGCCGACTGTACAGTAGGATTAAAATCCTTAATCCTAAATTTAAGGATAAGGAATTGGGAAGGGATACGGAAATGGGCTCTGGAATTCCTTACTCACTCAACGAAACACAACAGCACACTTGCTGCTATTACTGTGGTCTTCTGTTATGTCACAGAATCGTATGGAGTTTTTTTATTGCATTAATTTACAAAATAAAACAACAGAAATTTCTTTTACTTCAAGATATTTTATGTGAAACAATAAATTTATTGCTCATTGTTTGTTTATGTAATTGAGAACGGACTCACTCGTTAATTAAGTTGCCGGCGAAAGCCTCCCTTGATGGATTGTTGTAAATGGAGATGTGTTTTTTTGTACATCTCGAGTCGAGTTGGCATGAATTTGCATGTGTAATGCCTCAAATGCATTACCTCTTGGCTGCTTCGTGGGAATTTTGCATACACAATATGTTTTTTGTAACTCTTTGCCTCGTGCTAAGAGGCGCCCCATTCTTTTTTTATCACTCGACTACGAGTACATCACAATAAACAATTTTTGTAAAACCGGCGACGCAGCGGCATTTATGTACATCTCCCTAAATAGTTAAATGTATAAACAGAATATTATTATATCCTGTTTAGTAGTAACACTGTGTTTCGAAGTCATTTGGTGAGTCCGTCTAGCGGTAGTAATCACCCCCTTACAGAAGACTACCGTAAAATAATAGCATATGTGTTGTTGGGTTTCGGTGAGGAGCCCATTCGCTTATCCTTAAGAAGAATACTATAGTCGGCGGTGTCTGTCGATCACATGGACTGTCAGCCTGTCTATCGACTTCTTCATACAATGCCTCTCCAACCAGTGAAGGCTGGCGATCAGCCTGGAACAGTCCTCTCTGTCTTTTGTTTTCCGGAACAGCACCAACTGCGTTAGCTATCCCGGTCCACTCTCTGATTTTTCTTCGGCCATCTGTTATCTTTCCAGGTACTTTGCCCATCATCATCAGCTGAAGCAAATCGTATCGCTCATGTCTAATTGTGTCTTCTTCTAGTCGACTTTAATGGACGAAATACACGATCAGTCGCGTCAAATTGACTGTGTTGACCAAATTGACCAAAATTTGATCGTGTTGGTGAATGGTAAAAACTAATGGCTTGATGTCAAACACTGGATTTCAAATAGCGCCGTTGCGTCACGTCAGTTCATCGCGCCACAATGATTGTGAGTGTAGAAACCAAGGAGGATAGAATACATTTTCTATCCTCCTTGGTAGAAACACTACGCCGTGGCATCTTGCCGCGCTTCCGAATCAGAGCTCATGTCAACGTCACTCGACCCGGTCAAACGCATAAATGACAGAAAATTGGACTGACCGTGTGTGGGCACAATGTTTGGCGTCGCTCCATTTGATTTAAGTCGTTTGGAGTCACGTCAAATGATTGATCGTGTATTTCGTCTATAACATTAAAATAAATAAATAATCTATAACAGAATGATTGTCATACGAAGTCATGTCACGAAGTCATTTCATATAATTCTGAATATTTTTAATTTAATAAAACAAAATCGGTTGCATAATGTTGGATAGCTTTTTATGACAAAATTGTTACGTGGTCATGGTTCGCGTCATGAGTCATCAAAACGGGCACAACTGATCAGCTCTAACGATGTTAGCTGGGTTATTATACATGTTTTCAAGGGTAATACCAGTAAACTTTTCCTCTTTCTAATATGCATCATTTTGTCTACTACGCATGAGCTATTTTATATTGGTAGTTTTTAACGATAGCTATACTTAGTTCGGAATTACATTCCCGCTGTCTTCCTGAGGAAGTGTCAAACCGCGGCCATGGCTTCCTTTTATACCCCCCCACCTTCGTCGAGTCACCCCTGACGGGGTTATATGGGGGTGCAAGCGGGCGGGAGTCAACGACCCTCGGTTCGCTGTTTGCGGTGCGATTTTGAAGAAACAAACATGGGTTTACGTTTATTTTTCTGTAAGACGTTTTACGTTTATTGATCGAATATTAATAATATCTATAACCATATTTTTCAAAACAATTCCTTAATACATTTGTCCATGTCTTTATGAACGTCTATTTCGATATTTTTTTTAAATATTAATTTATTCGAGTATTTATAGCATACTGCCTATCTGTTCGATATGAGGTGTAGCTTCCGTTAGATAGAGGGGACAGACTATAATATGCATGTCTTAGAGAATTATAATATTTTTTAAAAAATTCAATCAATAGATAATAAGTACAAAATTATGTAATTATTTTTGTACACTGCGTTTCACAGTAATTTGGGCAGCTCGTCTGGCATATTATACGTATCAAAATAAAACTGTAAATAATTACTTTGTCTTCTTACTCTTAAATATATTTTTTTTGCAATTTTGTTAGAACTATTTCTATAATTTTAATATTGTTTAAATAACCAAATCCCTTTTCAAAGAATTGGGATTGTGCCGCCCACCGTACTTTAATTATTTTTTCTAATTTCTATGATTTTCTCATAAAAGATTTCACTTCCAGATCAGCTGATCGGAGTTCACTGTACACACGGGCTCAATAGGACGGGTTACATGGTGTGCAGGTACATGCGAGATCGTCTTGGAGTCCCGCCGAAAGTAGCTATTAAAAGTACGTGTATATTTGTAACTTCATTTACGCAATACACAAATTTGTTTTATAATATTATCCTTACTAACATTATAAATGTGAATGTGAGTTTGTTTGTTTGTTACGCTTTCACAGAAAAATTACTGAACCGATCACCATGAAATTTTGCATACACGTTGTCTGGGACACCAGAAAGGTCATAGGGTACCTTATTTCATCGTTCAACGCGGACGAAGTCGCGGGCACCAGCTAGTGTAAGAATAAAACAAAGTCTTTGAATCATTTAGATCTTTTTATTATGAGACTTTTTTTTTTCATTTATTCCCCCTATGAAATATGTAAATAGTCATCGCAAAATTAATAGTAATTGCAATCCTGATAAAAATACATAATGTTCAAATTACATAACAAACTGATTACAATTTTGACATAAGATAAACTATATAGTACATTTTTTTATTGTGATTCTTTATAGATACTTTATATGTCGTTTTTTTTTTATTTATTCTATTTATTAAATACAGTTGAAAATCGTATACAATACTATTGAACTTGATTGAATTTAAGGAATCAATCGATGTTCGATGGGTAAGTTAGATGTTTTCGGACCTTTATATATAAATAGGTACCTAAAAAATAAATTAATAAAAAGTTGTCATTTAACATCCTGAAAATTTGTTTGCTTACTTGTCTGCACATAAATATAGCAGAAAAAAATTGCCACCCGAGTTTCTTGGTCAGTTATCGTGAAACAAGCGTTCGAAGTCGTATAAATCGCATTTTTCGAGTCGTGGCGACAAGTTCGGTAAAATGCGAATAAAATTCTTGAAATCGGATGGTATTCGTTTTCTGAGCTCTAATGGGTTAAATGGGTACTAAAAACAAGAGGCATCAACGCCATCAGTTTTTATAAATTTCTTTGTCGCCACCCCTAGAATAAGTAATAAGGTTCACTGTAAGTTGACTGCCCAAATGACTACAACATTTTTTATTTAATGTGTTTTTATAAATCATGTGTTTATGTGTCTCTAAAACAAGTTTTATATTTTAGGGTTCGAGAAAGCACGTGGCTATCCAATGGAGAGGAAAATCTATATTGATGACTTACTGAAATGCTCAACAAAACCTCAACCACCAATCAGCAATAAACCATCGAAAGCTGATAACAAACGTGGACATTTTAATAAAGATAGTAAATATTCAGATTATTGTGATGATAGAAGTTATAATAACAGAACTTTTAAAAGGGAAGAATTTCGAAGTGGACACAGTTTACCTAAAGGTAAAAGCGAAAAGAATAATCAAAAGCGTAAAGAGAGTTCAAATTACGATTGGTCCTTTGATTACTGACAATAGAAATAAAATAATAGAAATATTTTTTTCCCTTTAAATATTGAAATTTTTTGTTTTTGTTGGTAAACAAAACTTGTTTTCGATCTTTTGTGTTGTTTTTTCGATCTTAAAAAAAAAAAAAAATTATATTTGCCAAGTAAAATTAATAAATTCAGGGGAAATAATTCGTGTTGTTTTGTAAATTGGTATATTTATACCTTGCGGTTTATACTGAGGTTTGTACTGAGGGTGTAAGGGGGTTGAAGGTACCTTTTTTCAGGTTTTTATTCATATCGCGAATATCTGTACGAATAGCATTATGATTACTTGTGACAAAAGTTTCTACATAAAATTTTGTTATTTAAAGAACCAATTTTGTTATTTAAGTGTGGAACGCGACATTAGAAAAAGGGTTCAACCCCCCTACACTCACATAAAATAATTCCTTGTACAGTTCTTGTGGTTTAAACTTTTTGATCGCTCCTCGTATATGTATATAATATGTATATATTGAATCAAATCTTATGTATAATTATGTAATTATTGTACTAATAGACAGTGAAATTGCGTTGACGAATAAACACGGGCGAGATAAATTCGGGCGATTTGTCTATTAACTCGTGTTTAGTAATATAATAATGGATTTCTTTTTCTAAAATCCGGGTAAGACTGACTCTCTAACTGATATAACTATAATACATGCCTATACAAATATGATAATACACAAGTAAGTACCTATTTTGTTTTTCTATTTAGTAACACCTAAATCACTAAATCGATTTTGATAAAATTAAAACCTAAAGAGTTAGTTTTGATTTCTGAGTATTTTTTTATCTAACTTTGAAGTGGATAAATTTAGTATTTATACAGTAGAAGGTTGTGTGATCAGATCTGTTTTTGCTGTGATTTTAGATCGTTTGAAATTTCAAAAAACAAAAACTGCTAGTAAAGGTTAACATGGAGGAGAATCTGACACAAGAAGCAGCTTTAGTTGTGTCGATTAAAGACTATCAGAATATGTATCAATGGATATGATCATAGCATTCATGAGAACAAGTCTAATTATGGTGAAATTGGTAGACTCACGTACAGACAGACGTAGAGCGCGCGTGCTTGATGCAATCTAAATGCCTTTGGGTGGTATCTGACGCGGGTGATACTGACGCATAACAGTGACACACTGTATAAATACATGGGAATTTTATTAAAGTATACCTCCTTTTTATAAAAAAAACTAGCTGTTGCATGCAACTTCGTCCGCGTAACTTTATAAAATGTAGCCTATGTAATTCCCTGATAACGTAGCTTTCTATGAGTGAAATTTTTTTTCAAATCGGTCCAATTTTCGGAGCCTATTCAATTCAAACAAACAATCAAATCATTCCTCTATATAATATTATTATAGATAAAATAATTGAAATTTTGTTCTCCTAATAATTAAATTGAGATGTCATTGACATTGATTTTATGAATAAAAAAAATTATACTCTGGTTCATTTAGAAAAGATATTGTTTATGGTTTGCATTCATTTCTAAGTAGACAGTGGAAAATCATGTATTTTCGTAAATAATTAGGCTTCTAAAAATAAAACTTAAATGTTTTTTTAACAAAGAACAGTTAACCGATAAAATCGACTCATCTTATTAAAAGAGACGGCTGTAGCATTTAATTTTGTATGCAATAAAGCCGATTTTTCCTCCACCTGATGCTCCGATGCCCTTAAGATTATTGTGACGAAATAGTTCGTGTAAGCATCTCTGACTCATATTTGGAGAGTCTACGAGTAGAATGGACCTGCATTTTCTATTCTTGATTGTTTATTTATTCCGAGAATGTTTGATGAAAAACAGGATGTCTCATTATATCTAAGTATTTCGTCTATAGACCTCTGTACTATCAGGAGATTCTTATACGAGTACTACTTACCGACTAGGGTTCCACTGCCATAGGTTAGGAGAGGTTAGGAGAGTCTTTATGGACTCCAAAACCGCTCAATTGATCACTGGGAAATTTTGAGTACAGGTTGTCTGTATTTCAGAAAACTACATATGGTTGGGGAGCCCAAGAGGGGATTTCTGGAGTCACTCGAGCGCGTCAGATTAAGCTATGATAGATTAATTACATGCTGAACATGCGAGCGCGTCAGATTTTCATACAGACGGTTCAGCCTAGTCATGATCGTGCTGATTCTTAATCTGACGATTATATGGAGGATTTTTTAAAATACAGCGCCTACAAAATTTTAAACGCCTGTAGACGCTCACCCCACCGCTGAAATGAAAAACTTCATATAACCTTTTTTTCGTCTTACCATCCAATCTTCAAAGTCCAATAGGTAATACATTTAGCATCGTGAGCTCCCTAACCAATAGGGTACCTTACATTCCACGCGGACGAAGTCGCGAGCAAACGGTAGTTGCTAATAAAGATAACTTCCATGATAGAGTATGTCCGTTCTATGGGTATAGTATAATGGGTGTCGCAATACACATTTAAAATTAAAACTGAACTGACTAAACTATCTATTGCCCGCTACTTCGCCAGATTTAAATTTGAATTGCCATAACATGGTGTGTATAGCCATCTCAAAATAATCACGTAAAATTTCATACTTAGTTCAACCTCTTTTTTTCCATTAAAAATCCAAAAATGAGACCTTTTACAAGTACACTATCATTTATTTTTGGTAGGTTTGTCAGTAAGTCAGTCAGTCGGTTGTATTACGTTTTTGTATAATTAGATTATTGTATTAAAATGGTATCAAAAATATTTATATAGTTACAATTTAGTATTAAATGACACTTTTTTAATACATAACTAACAAATCAAGTGTTTTGTACAGGTAGGTAAATATAGATAAATATAATGAAATAATATAGGCAGATACAAATAGGATGCTATTAAAGCATAACAGAGTTAGGTGGCCTATAAAATTTTTAGTCACGTAACTTATGTGTTGTTCAAATTATTCATCTTATTTTGTTTTATATAAGTTCAATTAAAATTCTCTACGGAATATTTTCAGTTTATAATAACACTTATATAACTTTAATATTAAATTATTTCTATAATAGTATGTGTAATTCCAAATCTTGACATCTCAAGAAATTATTATACTTAAATTATCTTACAGTGACGCCGTTCAATATAAAGATGTATAGAACGAATCAATCAATACTAATAATAAATCTATAATTGTTGTAGGTATTGTATGTATGTTCCTCCATAACTCTTAAACGAATTAACTGATTTTCATGAAACTTGATAGATAAACATTTAGAGGTACAGGAAACAGGATAGGCTACTTTTTTCTTCTTCAACGCGGACGAAGTCGCGGGCGCCAGCTAGTATCTAATAAGAGAAAAGGCTCTAATATTATTAAATTTGCTCTAAAGGACTACAATAATTATTTATGACTAAAAAGTGTCAAGAGTCAATAATGATCATAATAGAATTTATCTTTAAAAAGTACACGTAGATAAATATGTTTTGGTACAGTGTTATAACGTAACTATGTACTCTTAGTTATGAGCCGGAAGTAACGCTCGAGGTTGTCTATGATTTATTTGTTGTCGATACGCGGTAGCTTTCTCGAGTCGTCGGTGGTAGTCGCATTTATTGCTCTATTGTTTGCCCCTTGGCTGTAGATTACGAGTGCTTCGTGTAATTTACTTGTAACCACCGTGTATCGGTTTCTGGAGTTAGTATTGTAATGAATTGCACTTTATCAACCATTGGATCGACCACCAGTGATGAATCTATAAAAATCAAAATAGTTATTTATCAATTAGGTTTCTCCAAGAAACTCTTATGATCGTCATTTTAAAATGAAATTTACAAGGGTTTCGAAAAAAAAAAAAAACCAAGATGACGACCCTGAGAAGAAACTCAGGATACTATTCTTTTTGTGATCTTTAAAATATAAAATTACAACAATTACACTTTTAAACAAAATTAAAATGTATATATACAATACCACCAATACTTCTTAACGGCGAACCTCTGAAACACAGCTCTGAAACGTGTTTCACAGTTTAAATATCTCGGTCACATTGTCACTGAATGTCAAAAGATGAGCGAGATATCGAAAGAGAACGCAGAGCATTGTCAGTTAGAGGCAATATGCTGGCATATAGATTTGCACGATGTACCATAAATGTTAAACTCATGCTTTTCAGAGCATACTGCCAGGGTTTTTAGACATGTGCACTATGGACTAGTTTTATACAGAGCGTCTACAATGACTTAAGGGTCCAATATAATAACACCCTCAGGGTTTTAATGAAACTCCCACGTTTCTGTAGCGCATCTGCAATGTTTGCGAATGCTGGTGTAGATGATTTCTATGCCGTTATGCGAAAAAAATGTAAATAGTTTACTTTATGTTATTTTTTTTATGTTTTACTCTGTGGTTGCGCCGTGTTCGAACAGTTGGCTGTCAAGTCCCTTTGTTTTCTTTTACGTATGTACCCACCTTCCTAATTATCGTGCCCTCACATTTTTCCTTTTACCCGCTTCCTATAAATAATGCGTCCGATGACCGCGTCTCGAGAGGAGACGAGAAAAACGCACCCACGCTCAAGAGGTGTTTTCGAGTATATATGAAGTTTATCCGCGCCTTAATCAATCACGGAAGTGAAGGAGTTCATCCGCGCCTTATCGAAGAACATAGACATACGTGTGAACAGTGGTGTCTGCCAGTTTGGAAATTTAGTGGTTCCTGCAGGAGCGCGCACCAGAGCACCGGTATAAGGTACGTGCATTTCCTTCTGCTACCTATCCTGTCCTTCAGGCAGTCATACTGTTCGCACAGCCGCAACCAGATATACAGTCCACTAAATCGCTAACATGGATTCATGGCGTGATTCTGTCGTAATCCCGCCGCAACGAAATTTAGATTTCGTCCACCCCTTTACAGGGGTTTCACCGCGCCTCCACTCTGTATGGACTAATTTGTCTGAAATAAATTATTATTATTATACAATACTAAACGTAGTATGAGCTCCGAATCGCTTTAATCCAGGCTTCATTGTCATAACCAGTGATTTTATTATAGCCTGTCGAGAGGAGTTTGGTTTTAATTACACTTTTAAATTTGATTATATTTTATAGTGTCTGAAAACCTAAGGTGTATTATAATAATTAGATTTTTTGTAATTTGTAATTTGAATTTACATTTATTAAATATTTTTTTAAATTATATAACTAGTTTAATTGTTATAAGTTTACTACCCTATTCCTTTCTAATCTCTTATCCTTAATCCTAATATGGTCGGCAGCGCAACGTCTGTAACGCCTGTGGCGTTTCTTGTGTTATAGTCGACGGTAGCCACCTACCATCAAATAGACCGTCAGCCTGTCTGTCGACCTTGAGATACAAAATGTTTGTATCCCATGCTGTGGCATCGCAGCTCTCAAACGGATGGACCGATTTTGACCCGGTTTTTAGAAAAAAATAAATAAAATAAAATGGTTAAGTTTGAAAACTGACGTGATCCAGAAAATGGTAATAACTGGAAGGTTCCTAGCAATAAGTAATTTATGACATCTGTTCAGGCGTTTGAAGATCATTAGCTCATTTCCTATTTGACGAAGGAATTCATTAACTTCCGTAGGTTCAAATGATTTGAAATTTGGTGTATTGTTTCTTTGATGGTATTTTCATGACATCGTAACCTTAACATAAGTCAGCGTGAGACCAAACTCTTTAGAAAATTACAGCAGCTATATTATAGTGTGTGGTCTCAATAGAATACCGGGGGTTAGTTTATATATATTTTTAATTATAGTTTGTTGAAAAACTGATTTATCTTTAAATAATTAATTTAAATAATAAATAATAGTTGGGAACTTTCTTCATTTCTTCTAAATTTTTTTTTCGGACAGTTACAAAAACATGTACGAAACTGGAATGGTTTTCTTAAAATGAATTGCTAACAAATACATCAAAACGACGTAACGTTATCTCAAAGCCCAAAAAGACGTAAATTACTCGTAGCTCCACTTTGTTAGCTCCTAATAAAATTTAACGTCTTAACTATGTTATCTCATATTTTAGTTTTAAATCTTAACTACCTGGCTTCCGTCAGAGTATTTCTTTAGGTCCTCCGACTTGAATGACGTGTACGACTAAATAATTTATGTCCATTACTTTGAGAAGCTTTATTTTAATGCGATCGTTTAGAAGACTTGACAGTTGGTGACGCTTCGGGCGCCATTTTGATTGTTATCTGTACCGGTGCGTCAAATAGAAGTGTTCGTAGGTTAGTTACATTGTTAAGGATCCTTGATTCGATTTGGTGATTTGTTATTAGCGACAGTCTTATAACAAAACTTTTCTTTTTAGTTGGTGGTCGTCTTCTGACGGAGGTTACCGCTTTGTATATGATAGATACAGGACCTGTTAAGGCAATCTTAGGGCCGGTATTTCAACTGTTACTATTCTTAGGAATAAAATTTAAGTGAGGCTTAACTTTACTATAGCGTATTTCAACTTTCACTCAACATAAATTCGTTCCTGAGTAAGCTTAGCTTTATGATAAAGTGAAGCTTAGTTAAGTGAAATTGAATAAAATCTAGTAAGTACAAATAATTTTAAATAATAATTAAGTAACACAAATTAGACAGACCATTAAGGTCTGCTTAATTTGTGGTTGTATCTACCACTAATAAGTACCTAAATGCCAAATTTATTAACAAAATCAAAGTAGTGTTCTAGTTGTACGTATAAGTTTAGTTCATAAATCGGTTCCATAGCTTCCATAATTAAAGTAGCTGGAATAACGTATAGGGGTATTATTCTTGCGATCCTATTATCGAGTCGATAATTCAATCTGGAGCGATATTGTCTGCGTGCCTGAGGCTGCCTCAGGGCTGCACTGACCACCGACCGCCGCCGCTTCTGTGGCAACCTTACAGAGTAAGCAATTTTAGCTTTAACTCAATGGTTAATTGTGAGTAGACTCTATGAGGACATTTTTACAAAATTATTATAAGAACATACTTAATACATGGAAATATTTTTTATTAGAAAATCTGTCTGTGATTGTTTAACAAAGGATAAGCTCTTATCAAAGCTTTTTGTTAAAAACTTTATAAACAGATTTTAACAATGCTTTTATTGGCAGATAAATATCTAGATTATTTTGAGTCTTAAAATTCTCATTTCAACACAACTTAAGCTGCGAAGCAAAGCTAATGGTTAACTAAACAACTAGCGTTTTTTTAGACTATGATAAGACCCATTAATAATAAAACATTGACAAGGGATAGACAAAGATAAATAAATATCAAGCAAAATCAGTTCACAACTTGCACTTCAGTGGATTCGCCAGCATTTCATTTGAACCACACCAATACTGAAACGCAAAACGAATTTTGAATCCAGATTGGCGGTTCCTTAGTATAAATGATGATTGATACCAATTTACTTTGATTCGGTTGGGCACAGCTAGTCACAATGAAATACCTGTATCAGACAAGTACCTACTTCCTATCGTGAAAGAATTTTTGAAATTAGTTTCAAAAACTATTTTGTGTATAGTCATGCCAACATTTTGTAAAATTAAGTTTAGCTTCTCACTGCACTACTTAATGTTTGACGCATAAAGCGATTAATAAACTGGATCGATTAAACGCACTGATCGAATAATAACATAAGCTTCGAGTTGAAGGCAATTAAAGGGTTCTACCGCTGCGGACATATAGAAGCCCAATTTGACGGCACTAGGTCATATTTTAATTATAACATTTAAAATAACAATTTTAATAACTGTTTCATTCAATTGATATATTAATAGTAATTGCAGGCTCAGTTACGAGGTTTTTTTTCCTTTTACTCGCTTTTAGATAGACCGTAGTTGACTCGAGGAAGTGAAGTCTTTCGCGTAACATGTACCAATACCAATTTATTTTACAAAGGTCATATCCCTCTATTTCATTTACTAATAGGAAAGTGCGTTAAACGAGGAAGGTTTTTATATAATATCCCGTGCGAAGCAGGGAAAGGGTCGCTAGTATTGCATAATCTTGCAAAACTATGGATTTCTGAATTTAATATCATTAATTGATTAAAAATTTCTTGACCATGGATTCTTTATAAAGATTTCAAATGCAGTCGATAATTGATTTATAAACGTTCCGAACATAAACTATTAAGACTTTAATTGGCAAACATTCTAATTAAATAAATTTCAAAATATTTAACGATGTTAATTGAGTTAAATTGAATTAGAAACCGATAATTTCTCAATATGCTTTCGGTAATAAAATAAAATAAGTTGTTTCTTGGTAATTTTTATTAGCGTTTTGTAATTTTAATGGGGTTATAAACAAAGTTTATTAAGACATTGTGAAATGATTAATAATAAATATATACACCTAATAATAATAATAATAATAATAATAATATATTGCACCTAGTACAATTTAATTAGATAATTAAAAAAGTATCGATAGGCCTTCCGCCAAAAATTTTTAAAAATAAATTAAGCATAGAAGAATTAAGAAATATTAAATATTATCTGTTTCTCTTTATAAATAAACGGCCTCTTAGTTGTATTGTCTTTAAATACTACAAGTTGTTACAAATTTCGTTCCCAAGGATGTTATCGGATTAAATCGATACTGCGACAGGAAGCGATTTATTAAAATTTGATCGCCTGATCACAATAAAAAATATCTATACTCATACTTATATATGCCGCTTTTGTATTCACTACTCACAGACATCGATTCTAGTTTTATTTTCATCTTTTTATGTAGCCTGAGTTTACGCCAGGTGACGTTCTTCAATTAAAAATGAATCTCTTTTAAAACGGTTAGGGCCTCTTTCACCAACTATAAGTAAAGTGTTGATTAGTTACTTTTAGAAATAATTTTATGTTTTATTAAATTATGCACTCGGTTTAGTGCATCCTTCGATAGGCGTTATTTTATAATTTTCTTTTTAATGTTTGGGACTTTCACCGTACAAACAAAGGTAATTCAGGTCCATTATCCCTGGTGACAGGTGACTTTAAATGACGGTTAGCCTACTTGACAGTACATTACAGTTAGCCCCCAGACTTCAGATTTCCATGATTTCTAATTTTAAAGAACGAATTTATTATTATCTCTTTAGGCCAGTAAAACTAATTAAATCAGGGTAAATAATTAGTGTAGTTTTGAAAATTGGTATTGTGAACATGGCATACCTACCAATTTTCAAAACATTGGCATATGGCATATGGCAGATGAACATACTAAAAGTCCTTAAGGGTGGGGAGTGCTGAGGGTGTAAAGGGGAGTTGAAGGTACCTTTCTCTTTGACTGACAAGGATGATTATAAAAAAAAACTAGCTGGCGTCCGCGACTTCGTCCGCGTTGAAAAAGAAAAAGTAGCCTATCCTGTGTCCTGTACGTCTAAACGTTTATCTACCAAGTTTCATGAAAATCATTTAATTCGTTTAAGAGTTATGGAGGAACACACATACATACAATTGTATGTATTGATGATTGATTGATACCAATTTTTTTCTAGGTATAACAAAAACATCGCTTCTGAACTTCTACTGAGATGACAAGTCATTACATTAAATTAATTATTTACACGAGTAATAATTGTATCTTTATCTCCACCATAAGTCTTTCTTATATTCAAAGAAAACAAGAAATTCATTAAACACCACATACGTATCTGTAACATTAATAAATGCTGGATAAAAACTGGGTTCCAAAATCCGAAGAGTTACTTTCCGTTAATGAGGTTAGAGAATACATTTACGTTCCATATATTATTACCTTAATTACCTATATTTTATACTTATCGCCGAGCACAGACGTACACAAGAATAATGCTTTATTTGACCTGTTGAAAATGTAGCCAGTATTTACAATTCTATTAATAAGATTATCCTTAGATATAACCCACATATATTTTGTTGTACCGTAACTTTTTATTTGTTGGAGCTTACCGCGGATTAAATTTGAATTTTTATTGAACAACTTTGGATGATCGCTTGTGGTCTACGAATTTCAGTGATTTTTTACTCTGTATATGATTGTTACTAAACTCTAAAATAACTAAACCCTTTGTCATTCGATTTTTTTTTATTTAGGTAAAGATGTTAGTTTTGCTTTTTTAATTATTAGTTTTGTATTAGAACATTTGTTTTTGTATATTTTATTACTTTATTTTATTCTTTGATACATCAAATAGTCTTTGCACCTGGATCAGTAAAATCATTTAAGATTATTTAGTTATTAAATAATATTATGAATGTCAGATTGTGTTGTATTTTGTGAATCAGATAAAAAGTAGACACTTATACTCGTAAGGGCCTCTTTCACAAACTACAAGTAAAGTGTTGATTAGTTACTTTTAAAAATAATTTTCTGTTATATTGAATTATGCACTCGGTTTACTGCATCATTCGATAGGGGATTTTTTTATTATTTTCTTTTCAATGTTTGGAACTTTTACCGTACAAACAAAGGTATATCAGCTCCATTATCCCCGGTTACCGGTGACTTTAAATGACAGTTTAGCCTACTTGACGTTGGTGGAAGAGGCTCTTAATATACAAAACCTAAATATTATAACCTACAGGAATTATATTACATACAAATTTAGATCTATTTTGCTTCAGTATTGGTTGTTCTGAAAGTATAAGGAACACATTCGTATTAGTGAAAACGAGTTGTGGTGATATCAAATCAAAGCGATGCAACCGCAACTTTACGACGCCAACTTCTAATTGGATGTCGGAGCATCAAAATGATCAATAGACGCGCAAAATATCGTCGTGAGAACCTTATCACCATATAGTGTGCACATTTTCACTTCTGTTCGACTGAACAGAATTTATACTATACTAGCTGACGCCCGCGACTTCGTCCGCGTTTAAAAGGAAAAAAAAGTAGCCTATCCTGTGTCCTGTAGGTCTAAATGTTTATCTACAAAGATTCATGAAAATCAGTTAATTCGTTTAAGAGTTATGGAGTAACATACATTTATTTTATTTATTTATTTACATAAGACTCACCAACATTTGCTCACACATAAACACTTACGAAACTAACTACTTAACAAGAAAACTATAAC
The DNA here is from genome assembly GCA_945859745.1 of Synanthedon formicaeformis. Taxonomy (NCBI): domain Eukaryota; kingdom Metazoa; phylum Arthropoda; class Insecta; order Lepidoptera; family Sesiidae; genus Synanthedon; species Synanthedon formicaeformis. The sequence continues at coordinate 3,907,260 of OX243963.1, forward strand.
AAACACGTGTGGCAACCAATAACAGGTGAATACCACATTTAAAGACAATAATTTTACACAATATTTAAAAAACAAAAAAAAGAAAAACAAAATTTACAAAAATGAGAGGAAAATATACATATAAAAAGCAAAAAAAAAGTAAACAAATAATAAACAAAAAGTAAATAACTATAAAGAAACCAAGAAAACTATTCTATTAATTATTAGTTTCATGGACAAAAACAGATCTACGAATAGGTGGACACAGTGGAGTAATGGGTGCTCTAGGGATTCTGCGGGGAACACGAAGATTGAATCGCTGCAGCAACGGAGGGCAATCAACATAATTTCTAAAAATTTTAAATGCAAAATAAATATCAGACATGCTCCGCCTCCTCTCCAGAGATGTTATAGAGAAGAGACGAAGCCTGCCCTCATATGATCGTATTCTTTTGGCGACTCCGTTGCTAAAAGCTAAACTAGTGACAAATCTTTTCTGTAGGCGTTCTATTCTGAGGGAATGAGTAGCATAGTGAGGTCTCCATACCACACTGCAGTATTCCAGGATGGTTCTAACATACGTGTTGTACAGTAGGATTTTACAATGGTTACTTTTAAATACTCTTGTGTTACGCAGAATAAATCCCAATGATCTAGATGCCCTTTTGATCATATTTTCCAAATGAGGAACGAAAGTCAACTTTTTGTCAAAAACTACTCCTAAGTCTTTAATCTCTTCCACAGTTACAATCTCAGTGTTACCAATTCTATACACTGAATCAAAGGAATCACGTTTTCTTGAGAATCGCATGTGACAACATTTTTTTGCATTCAAATCCATACCATTTTTATGACACCACTGAATCAAACGGTCAATGTCTTCTTGGATTTGTTTAGCATCATTAACTGAGTCACAAATGCGAATTAATTTCAAATCATCAGCATACATAAGCGGATTACAATAATGAAAACAGGTAATAATGTCATTTATAAAAACATTAAACAGCACCGGACCCAGATGTGATCCCTGCGGCACACCCGAAGTGATACTGCAGTAATCTGATCGGAAGCCATTTACCACGACATAAAACTCCCTTCCATTTAAGTAGGACTTGATCCATTTGAGCAAGCAACCCGAGACACCATACGCCTCCAATTTGAGTGTAAGGATATCAATTGGAACCCGGTCAAACGCCTTACTGAAATCAGTATATACTACATCAATTTCTCGATTAGAGTCCAAGGCCTCAAACAATAGTTCAGTTAATAATACTAAATTTGTATTCGTAGACCTAGCCTTTACGAATCCGTGCTGACATTCTGTCAAAAACAATTTAAAATGATTTTGTATATACGGACAAATTAGTGACTCAAAAATTTTGGCAAGAGTAGAAAGTATCGAGACTGGCCTGTAATTGCTTATGAGCTCAATTTTATCTCCCTTGTGTATGGGTACTACTTTAGCCGATTTCCAGAACTTGGGGAATACACCTGATTGCAAGGACTTGTTATAAATCAAATATAATGGTGAGACAAATTGCTTTGAGCAAGATTTAATGAAGAGAGGTGGGATGTCGTCTGGTCCCGATCCTTTATCTGGATCCAAGCACTTGATACTTTTAAGAATGCTTTCCTTACTAATATATGGGACTGTCAGCGATTGACTAAATTCGATCAGAGTAGCCCAGTAATTACCTTCAAGACTAAAAGTGTGATTTTGGCTAGCAGTGCTGTATACATTTTTAAAGTGAGTGGCAAACAACTCACATATTTCAGCGCCATTTGAGGTGCCTTCGATACCCTCTGAAATTGACATGGTGCCAGGGTAATTACTCTTGCCCTTTCTTTTTTCTTTCATATACGTAAAGAAAATCTTGGGGTTTGATTTTATAGAATCTTCGATGGAACTTATGTATTTGTTATAACAAACATGAGCCAATTTTCTACACCTCTTACTAACCAATTCCAATTCAAGTTTATCCCGCGGGTTTTTATATATTTTATATCGGCGTCTGATGTTTTGTTTTTCGCGTAGAACTCTTTTAAGATTAGTATCGAACCAAACCGGGAACCTACCGTTAGGGATAGATTTAAAAGGTACAAATTTTTCAATCAATTTATGTAGCTCAAAATAAAAAATGCCGATCATTTCATTTACGTCTTTATCTTTAAATAGATTTTCCCAGTCGATTTCAGACAGTGCGTTACATATCTCGTCATAATTGGCCTTGTGATAATTAGGTTTTTTGTTAGCGAAGTTATAATGCAGTCTACTATCATTAACGGTAGCAATCGCGATTTCTAAGGGTGGGTGAAAAGCATCCACAGTACTCATAACATCAGAGGATTCTGTTACTGAACATTTACTATTAGGTAGATCTGTCAACACCAAGTCCAAAATCCGGTCAGATTTATTAGTTACTTGATTCAATTGATTAAGTTTGCTAAGGTAAATAAAATCCACAAATGACTGGCTAATACTAGGCACCGTGCAACCGACTGATGCATCGTTCACCAAACTCCAGTTTATGTTGCCCTGGTTAAAGTCACCCACAAGGCAGGTATAAATGTTAGATTGAGCAATATTTTTACTACTATTCTCAACAAAGTGATCTAAAATTGACCGATTGACAGGCGGTGGCAGGTATACACAACAAAATGCAATGGAATGAACAGATTCACTAATTCGTAGGTTTAAAACGACCCATAGGTCCTCGCATTTACTTTCCCAATTTAATTTTCGAACCGAATTGATTGTCTTTAATACTGCAATAAGAACTCCTCCACCCTCCTTATTGCCATGAAACCTCGAGCTTTCCCGGTCCCTTCTGTATACCGTATACCTGCCATCGAATAGTTCACTACTTAACACACCAGCATTTAGCCATGTTTCAGTTAAAATAATAATATCAAAGTTATTACAACATACTTCACGTTTAAATCTGTCCGTCTTAGTGCGAAGACCACGAACGTTTTGGTAATATATTCTTAATGACGAGAATTTTAGTTGTTATTACTATAAAAAAAAGAAAACTATAAACTATCTACACTAAAAATTATGTAACTAATTTATTTAAACAGTCCATATCTTTGATTACAATATATGCAGAAGTATCGTTCTTTCTAACCAAAATTCTTCCGTTCCGGACCCATACATACTGGTAGCCTTTTTCCTTAGCCTTGAGTCGAGTTGCAGCATGTAAAGTCTTATTAGAAGGAGAAAGGTGCTCTGTGATAAAAATTGGAGATACATTTCCTTCAAAGCCTACATGTGCAGTGTTAAGTTTGTTCCCAGAATTTGACTTATTGAATTTCAAAGTTGACGCAATAAACTGATCACGAATTCTTGGGGATGTGACCTGAACGATAATGGAGCGAGGTCTGTGGTTTTCGCGATTGAGCTTGGCAACTCGAGTGCAGTGCAAGATATCCCTATCTGTCAATTCGCAAGCAACCACTTTGCCAATTTTCTTCACAATTTCAATCAAATTTTCTTGTTTCTTCTCCGGTACGCATTGGACTTCTAGATTGTTAGAACGAGATGATTGCTCTAGGAAATTAACACGTGAGCTCAATTCATTAATCTTTGCTTTCAAGGATATATTTTCCAAGTTTATCTCTTTTATCTTAAGATTCGAGCTACTATGTTCTTTTTTAATATCTTCATATTCACTACTCAGAAACATCATTGAATTCTGCAATTCCGATATATTTTCCCTCAATGGCTTCAATTCCTTGTTCAAGATAGTTACTAAATCGCTGTTCAATTTCAACACCATCTGACTAAGCTGCTCCCGCATCACATCCTGAACAATATTGCGTATGTCCTCTTGAGTTATGGCCGTATGTCCAAATTCCGGAGGAGAATTAATTTTGTGTTTTTTACTGCTTCTCGTTTGTAAGACGTTGCTGCGCAATGGGGTATCATCATCCTTGCCCATTTTAGGTACCTGCGTCTTACATGTTGGACAAGTCCAACCGGACAACACCTCAGGGTCATTTGCATCATGCGACAGGAGCAAACACTCGAAATGATAAGATTTGCCACATTTAAAACAAGTGATATGACTGTCATTTTGATCTTCATTTGAGCAACAACCCCAGAAAAGGTCGCTATATCCGCTGGACATTATTATCAAGTCTGCACCTTATATGATAGGTACTCAAATGTTGTGTAACCTTTAATTGACTGCTTAATAAAAACGCAAGAAAAAGAAAAAATCAATAACACGATAAATGGGTGTGTGCGTGCGGCGGCGAGATCCGAACCGCGTCCATCAAATCGCAAGTCACACCGCTGTGCCACTACGCCAACCGAACCATTGACTGTATCCTTGAATAACTTGTACACATATATTCGTAATATTGTGTGAAAATTGTGTACGTGGGTACAAATTAAACTTTATGTATTCGAAATCCGGAATTCACTTTGTTATTCTAATAAACCTCAGCAAACTTGATATTTAATCAGTTTAAATCCGTTGACCTTCTTGAAAAAAAAATTATGTGCTGGACAAGGAAAAAACCGCACCACATTCACTAAGTACTTTCTTCGCACCAATAAGTAAGTGTAAGCACTGTTAGGGTTCTTCAACGGCCGAGTTTCACAAATTTATAATGTTAACCGTAACGCATTAGTTTCTTAATACACAAACGTTTGAACCGCTCAATCAAATGGATTTTCACAATTTACCACTTTATTTAAACAAAAAAACTTGACAGAAATAATTTAAAGTAATAAAAAATAAGGAGATGATTTATTGTCGACGGATCACGTGACGTGAGTACATACATACATACATACAGAAAAAAAATTCTAAAAATGGTCAATTTAGTTTCAGTATCATGTATAGAGCCTATAAACATGATATCTCTGAAAACAAAGTAACTTACTCCATGACCAACCCTTACAGATTTATTATTAGTATTGATGATGATTGATGTTACCATATCTCTATTTTGAACCCGCGCGAAGCCGCGAGCGTGTAGCTAGTATATATATGTATACTTAATATTATAAATGTGAAAGTATAAAGTCTGTTATCTGTTATCTTGTCACGCCTTAAATACTCAACAGATCATCATGAAATTTTACAAACATGTTTTTAGGGATACAGGAAAGGACATAGGGTACTTCTCATCCAAAAAACAGCACTGTTACTAAGGAATCATCTAAAATAATATAAAAAACTAACGCCTGGCCAAAGTATAGAAACAAGAAGGCAAGCGTTATATTACATATTATAAAACAGTCCTCCACCGCGTCTGTTTGTCTGTCTTTCTGATCAAAGTTCGCGATAAACACAAAAACTACTGCACCGATTTTAACGCTGTTTTCACTAATGGATAGAGTAGTTCTCGAGGAAGGTTTTAGTATATCATTTACAAAGTTACGCGGGCGAAGTCGAGTACCAAAGCTAGTGTTAGTTAGATAAAAGACATTTTGTCTCCATATACACGGTAATTACCGTAGATGCACCGTAATCTGGCTTTTATTTACCGGCAAGGTAATAATGTATTACCTTGACGGTAGATGTACTGTGATCATTTACTGCGTAAAACGAATCTCGGTCAGTCAACTAATTTTTTAATGGCAACACTGCTCCTGGACTCCTTGGTTGCCAAGAATTCCAGGAGAATCCCCAATATCTAAAAGTTTATCTTCACGCAATCTATTCTCGTCCTTATATATTGGAAGGAGTGAAATTTGCAAATCTGTTGCTAATTTATCATTGTTCCAACGCCAAAGAGAGAGAGAGAGAGAGAGAGAGACTGATATTTGATTTTTAAATTAACTGATTTAAATGTGTACACGATTTTTTAACAAAGAAATTGTTCAAAATGTTGTTTTTTCCTTTGAAAAATTACACGGTAATTTACACGGTACACTTTTAGCAGATTCACCATAATTTTGTCTAGAAACACCGTATTTTTACCCTTGCAACACGGTAATTCTCGATTTACATATGGAGACATAATATTATTGTACAACTCATAAATATAAACGCGTGTTTTCACAGAGCATTAACTGTTTTAATTTTTCATATTGTTTATTATTGTGTTGAACTTGAACAGGTACGCCGTTCAAGTTATCGCGTTTCGCGATCTTATCTTACTGGTTACGTATCGAATTTTATTACTTGTTAATTAATTGGTAATCAACGTGTACAGGGTCTAGTGTTTACGTTTTTTTATTGCAGTGTTTCATTACATTCGATGTTTCATTACTTTTGTTTTTGCATCTATAATAACTCTTTTAAAAAAAAAAACTTCAAACCGTTTTCTCATAGATGCCATTGTCAGAACTGGACCAAATTGAAATCACACGGGAAGCACCAGCTTTCAAATAATAAAAAAAAATCATCAAAATAGTTCAAAATCAAAAATAAAAAAATACAGTCGAATTGAGAACCTTCTCCTTTTTTGGAAGTCGGTTGAAAATAAAACTGAATTGCTAAGTGTGTTAAGAACGGCTGGTCAAATTTGGGTAATTTGACCGAATTTAATTAATATAAGTCATAGGTGAAAACATTGAAAAATTGTCACATTAATTAAACAACTTCATATATGGATTTGTTTTCTGTAAAATATATATTCAAGCCTTCGTGGTTTATCACTCTTTTCATATCAAAATACATTGAGTGGTTTAGAAGAAGTTAGCGGAGAAACAGCCAGAAACGGGCAGCGTTATTTTGTTACATAAATCAAACTTTGGGAAGTTACCAATCATATTATTTCACTCAAATTTTCAGTAATTCGTAAATTTTAAATACTCAAGAACGAATTGTTACATGAAACTGCCCATTCGCTCTAAAGGTTAAAACAATAGAACGGATAAAGGCTGTTCACATATTCGTACTGCCAAACTCGTATCCTCTCTTATTACATCACATTTGGATGAAAGCCACAGCAATAGGCTCTGTTCAATACGAAGCATTTCCACCTAATAAAAACCATCGTCACGCCAAAACAACCCTCTCTGTCGACCGCATAAGGTGTAGTTTTTCGTACTCCACCAGCTCTCTATAAACTCTTTTTGAAGTACAATTTTTATTAAGGCTATGAGTTCTCTGAACTTTGTCGAAGGCTATTTATATGAGGACCAGTTTCAAAAAACAATACAATTTAACTTAATTAGCAACATAAATAAACTGTTAAAATGTCGTTAAAGGAGATTTTGAGGTTTTATTTTTTATTAATTATCTTTTGAACAGAATAATTTCTTTTCAGGTATAATCAGATAATAAAGACTAAATTAGCATATTTTTAATGTTAGACTAGAACAGAGGAATATCTCACTTCATTTCTAAAAATTCTCTAAAGAATACCCCTACACACATATCCGCTTCCGGCTTCGCATACATACGTACAGTCAACTTTTTGTTATTAACACAATTAACTCCATAGGGGTTGCTTCTAAGCTAGGCTCGGCCGCAGGCGGCTGGCCTATGTCCGCCGCTTTCCACCTTCAAGTAAAAGAAAAACTCATCTTCTAGTTTTTGGCTCTTCAATTCGCAAAAAAATAAAAGTATTTTATTTTATTTTTATAATTTTATATGCAAAATGATAAACCATTCACTATTTAAAAACATCTCCTAGTGAAATAGATGATATTTTCTAGTCAAGACATATCAAGGCACTGAGCGTCCTAATCTCTAAAGTAGCGTGAATCCTAAATCTCGGATTAACCCCAAACTGGGGTTGGTATTACTGTCTCATTTCGTCAGTTCGCGGTTAGCAAGCGGAAAGATGGCAATTTTGGCACCGTTACGTATACACAGCACATACACGCTGACTGCCGACGGAACACCCAAATTGCTCACAAAGACGCATCCTATGATCGTAATTCATACAAATCCTACGTTCAACAGAATATCGTGCCACAGTCAAAAACAAATTGGGCACATACGTACGTTACCTATTCGCAGGAAAATTACGAGCATGTTACAGGCCTTCCATGAAGCTTCTTGACGAGGACTAATATGGGGAAATATTTGCAGAAGGGGTAATTCGTTATGCATTAATCTTCACGCTATCATAATTATTCATTCAACCATCACCGCAACGCACGTTTGAGGCTTTTATAAAATAAGCTGTGTGTATATTGCCTTAAGACTTAAAAGTAAAACCTATACAAAAAAATGCACTTTTAGATGAATCCTTCTTAAATGCAATTCATTAAAAAAAGATATATAAAAATCTACTAATTAATCTCTATATTAAACAAAGGGAGCAAAAAGTTATTGAGCATGTTGAGATTTTATTAATAATTCCATACAATTGCTGATGATTCCATTACAACTGGTAACACGTTAGAAACAGTGTGAAACATATCAATGCTTAGAATTACGAGGGTACCTTACTTTTACATAAAAACATACCCACAGGTAGGTACGAAAAAAGTTATTTCAGATCCCAAACAAACATTTACTTATCTGTACGGTACCACACCTAAATCCCTCGGATAACTGTCAAACTTCAAATTGAATTACTAAAAGTAAGCAAAGAGAAGGAAAGCTTCGAAAGGGCAGACTTGTGAGACGCTGGGAAGACGATCTACCCAAAGATTGGAGAAGAGCAGTTCTGTATAGAGATAAATGGAAGAGCCTGGAGGAGGCCTATGTCAAGGACAGCATGACTTGCAGATTGCCGATATCGGTAATTAAAATAAATTCAAAATAAGTGTATATTAATGTCAGTGAATCAGGGCTGTTTTAATTTATTTTATTTATTTAAGCATCATTATATCTTTTGAAAATAACGGTAACGTATTTTCGCAAAATAATATACCTGTTTTATAATTTACATAATAATTATGTGTATGTAGTCAGTTAATAAAACGTAGAATTTTGAAATTGAACCGCAACACAAGAATATTGTGATGTTTTATTCTTGTCTGGTGTACATACAATTGTCATAGTCTACCGCTTCCAGAGATTATAGTACGCTTGCTTACGGGGACATCGTTGTCGGTATAATTTAATATATGCATATCGATATATGCACATTTCTTTTATGTCATTTACAAATTAAAATTAAATATGAAATTGATTATAATATGAAATTACGTGGTCTAAGTATGTGCCTTCTAAGAAAGCTCAAGAAGATCTTCGGAGAAGGCTATGATCGAATCAGTAGGTAATGTGATCAGTTAAAAAAAATGTACACCACAAATTATTTACTAAGGCGTTATTCAAATTTACACGCATTGCGTAGAATACATTAGAAAATGTAAATTTTCGCAACAGAATAGCAATATAAACTGTTACGATCATTTACAGTCGCACACTAAAATTAAACATATGCAAATGACAAAAGTTTCTCCAAGAATGTCTTCAAAACCCTGGAACAGTATATAAAATGTCGCTTCGTTGCAGCCAAAACATTATTAGGTATTTTTTTACATTAAAGGATGACAGGCAGGACACAGTCCATTTAACAGTAAGTATGGCTACCTCGCCAAGCAACATTAGGACATTAGTGTCAACTAAGAGAAATAGAATATGATATCCATTTCTTTTGTTTCATGTTAAGGCTGACGGACCAATTGACGGTAGGTGGCTACCATCGCCTATAACACAAGCAAAGCTACAGTTGCTGCAAGTGCGATGCCGGGCACAGTAGGATTAAGGTTAGGGAAATACCTTACATAATCACTCACCGAAACACAACAGCTGTAAGGGTTCTGTAAGGGAGCGGTACCGCCAGATAGGCTGCCCAAGCGAAACGCAGTGTGTCCTGCCACTATTTTCCAAATCCAGACCAGAGCCAACTTTGAAAAGTTCATTTCCAAAGATGAACCTGCCGCGAATTGAACCCGGGACCCCTCTGAGACAGAGCGTTAAGGCAGGTACGTTAACCACCGGGACCAGGCGGTAGTCCTAGGTCCCCCGAGATGGTTCGGGCACGCCAAGGTTTCGACAGAGAGCGTAGCTCTCCCCGGGCTCTCATCCAAAGAACTCGTCAATTTCTGCTGCTTTTCGCTTCCGAGCTTTCATTTTAAGCTGGTTTTCTATAATAGAGTAGTTAAAAAGATGTCTCCAAATGTGTTGCTATTTTTTTCTTATGTAATGCAAAATCCTACAACATATTTTGGTACATTTTTTCTTGTGCATAAGCATACTTAATATTGATTTAAAGTTTCCGATAATGTAAGCGTTGCTTTAGCGCCGCGCGGTTTTCCTCCGTGATGGCGCATACAGAACGCGATTACAAACATGTCGCCTCGTCAATGTTACACCGCTGTTATGTAGGAATGTGAAGACAAAGACTTTGTTTCATGTTTAACAATAATCCACGGTGCTTCTATTGGAATATTAGTTTAAATGTAGCTGACCATTGTTTTCAACATTTTATTAACTCATCGAGGCTTCTAATCGACAGCAAATGGTAAACGTGGTGTCAATCTTTATAGTAATAGACAAATAATTTTTACAACCTTGTGATGGCTCTCACGATACACGTACGTACGTACATAGTCTAGTGTGGAATCCAATGAATAAATATATTTTTGTTAAATTTAAATTTTCAATTTAATTCTTTCAAAAATGTTTTTTTTCTTTCAAAAAATTTTTTTGTCATTTTTTTTTCTTATTAGATATACTTATATTAAATATATGCATATTATACATCGTTAGAAGCGTATTTTTAAGTAGCATTAAATGTTCTAAGTACTTTTATAATAAACTGAATGCTAGAAGAGATATAAGCATATAAGTTACTTTTGAATATATAAAAAATGATCAAAATATACTAAATATGGAATCTTTTTGCAACATATAATATGAAGGATTTTGATTGTATTTTTGTAATAAAAACATTTTAGGATTTTTTGTTTTATGGCCCTTTAGTTTTTAAGCAGCGATATATCCAAACAAGTGAATAAATGAAGTAAACAATTAGATTTTCGATCTTTTAGAGCGGATACAATTCTATTTTGCCATAAAGCAAAATGAATCGTTATCAATGTGCCGACAAAGGCAAAATTGGAGTGCGAATGCGAGTGATTGATTTAAAGCCGACAGCTATTGACGGCTCCGGGGACTCGACAACTCAATCTCGTAAATACACCACTTTATTTGACACATGAACGTAATCCCACACGTTTTTATTAACTCATATTTTTATCACTCCTTTAACTTCGCCTTGTTCAATAAAATAACGTGTATTCTAAACTTTAGCAGTTTCGTTAGTGGCAGGGCACACTACGTAACCCCTCGCGTAGTGGACCACAGTAAAATAACAGCACGAGTGCTTTTGAGTTTTGGTGCACGAGTGCTTAACAATAAACTTGTTTCTTAGTTGATCTCAGGCTGTATGGTCGGAGAGCTGGCACATTAATCACTCTACAATAAATAAGCTCGTCAAATCGATTAGCTGATTAGTCATTTCAAAAAACGATTTTGAAGTAAAAATTCTCTAAGCACGTTGGTTATTTTTACTAATGGGAAAAAGCACTGACTCAGTGGCGCTCAGTGTTTTTATAAATGGTATTTGTAACTAAGTTTTCACTTCTAACGTGCAGTCCTACGACAGTTTTTTGGCAGTTTAAAAAACTATTAGATACTATAGCAATAATAAATATACCTTATTTATTTATCTCTAAGATTGACCAAGAAGAGATTAGCAGTTTACCCGAAAAAAATTTTCATTTTTTTGAATTTTGATACTTGTGAAATGGGCTTTTTAGCTTATTTCGCTTTGTAATTATACTTCACTGTAGGTAACTCACAATAAGTTCAAGTGTATAAACAGTAACGGCTGGACCACGTATTGCAATGTGTAAAAGAAAAAAATCTACCTGCCCGTGGTTGAAACTCCTTCTCAGAATGTAAAATTGTAAACTCAAACATGTTAGTAGTTTATTTTGCTGACCATTTGAATGGACAAACGTACAATAGGCACGCATACAAGTGTCTGAACTATCTGCGTTCTTTTTGTATTGAGTACTCCAGAATACTTCGTATATTGACCTGTAATACCGTAAAATATGTAATCCTCACATAGTATAGATTGGATTTTTCCGCGTTTGTGTGTATATCCGCTAACCTTTTAAACTTAGCAACGGATTTTAAATGCGATTTTCACTAATGGAAAGAGCGATCAACGAGAAAGATTTTTGTATATAATTTGCAAAAAAAAACCGTGCAAAGACGGAGGCGGGCTGCTATAGTAATGTATACCTACTTATAAAATCGTTATTCCTAACTGACTGCTGACTTATGCTAATAACATGAAGTTATCAGCATAAGGGGTTTAACATATTTATATTAACTTTCTTACTGGTAGCAAAATCAACTTATCATCTATACCTACTTATTAAAATTTTATTATTAAATATTTATTTATTTAATAAATTTAATTATTCTAATTTAAGTAAACATTTTAAAATTTGTGTGAAAACAAATACATATAACATAGTTTTTTATTTAGTATACAACTAGTCCTCATCCTCAGCATACAATTTTGTATAAAACATTTGTGTCGAAATTAAAAGTTGAAGTTGTGAGAATTGTATCCCACTACACGAGGTGTTGTACCTTGCGCAAAATAAAAGCACTCTTTTGATTTTATTGTATTCGGTTAAAAAACATCTCGTGTCGTAAAACAGCTAAGGTGTGACCACCCTTTGAGTTCGCACAAATCGCAAACAATGCCGCCTGTGCTGTGCCCCGGACATTCTTCTCCTGGGACTATTCAAGGGACCGGATCTACTGAAGGGCACTCACGACCCACAATACATTTATGTACACAGTTAAGAATTTACCCTACTTTCGCTATAATAATATATACTTATTTAATATACATACTAGCTTTATTGATATATTTATGTTTATAAAACATTTTTTTTTTAAATTTTAAATTCTAAATTTTAGATTTAGCGTTGAGTTTTTTTATTTTTTCTCTCATAGCGCGTAACCACCGTGATAAACATACCGCTTACAACCTTTTCTTCACGACAAGATTATATCCTAGTAGCAGATAAGACTTCTTAATTATTTCTGATTTAGTTACAACTGTATTGTTTTAGCTGCAGCCAATTCACCGTATAATCATTTTATCAAACTTTGTACTTAGGTTTAGTATGTTAGTAATTTATACCTCAATGACTGTAGTAAAGTGAACATGAGATGCTACTGAAGGCTTCATTTGTGGATACAAATTTATATCTACATCTATGTAGAGTAGATGCATAATGTATGGTAACAAGTTAAAGGAAAGTGGACGCTGTTCTTTTACTCAATTCGGCAGTAATAAATCAAGGGGAACGTTATTTATGAGTCAACGGAAAAGTTCTTAATACGCTCAATATGTCAAATATACTCAATACAGCTTTATTTGTAAACATTCTTCACCAAAATACTTAGATAATAAAACTGAGTGATTTCGAAATAATTACTAGCTTTTGGCCGCGACTTCGTCTGCCCCCTTTTTCAGGTGTTAGAATTTTTATTTATTTGACGATCCCTCAGGAACTGTACTTTTTCTCTGGAATCCTTTTGTATGCTAAATTTCATGATGATCGGTCGAGCATCAAGGCGTAAAAGCATACACAAATAAACAGGTACTAAGTAGTCGTTGGAGCGTCAACTAGTCCATAGATTTAACTAGTTGATCGACTAGTCGACGAATGGAAGTCGACGGTCTCGTTTCGTTGACGAAAAAAGCTTCGACGATCCAAGACTAGTTCCGGGCGCACTCGAACCAATCGATCTATTGAACGGGTCGAAAGAACCGGGTCTTTTTTGTGACAGCTCAATACTGGTTCTTATCTTTACAATTGAGCGAACCACACACCACTAATAAACACAATGATGAGCAAAATAGAAGGGAGAAGGCGCTCTGATAGGCGGAAGATATAAGATATCCTGGTTAAGTAACATCAGAGAATGGTCCGGCATTTCCAATGCATAACATCTTTGCCGTCTGGCCCAAGACAGGCACAAGTTTTCAGAGCTTACGGCCGATCTCCAATAATGGAGAGGCTCTTTAAAAAGAAGAGAAGAAGTATAGATTTTTACTCCAATGGAATGTAAGGACATAAAAAGACACGTTATAGTCAATCCGCAAAGGCAGCGGCATACCATACATCCTCACATTGCCTATGCACAGCAGTGTAGTGAGACGAAATATATATTTTACCACTGATCAAATCGATTTAATGGTTTAAATATTTATTAGTAAATTAGGTGGCTTTATAAAGAGATGTCATAACGCATACATTTCCTCACACTTGATTTAAATAGTGTTAACGAGAATTGGTCATACGAAATTTATTTGTGTCTGGAAGTATAGAGCTGTTTCATTATAATTTTCCTCAGTTCTGTTATATTTAATTTTCGAAGAATTTTCTTCTAAGAATCTACGTATTTGAATCAATTCAATTTATTTGTGCATGGAAATGCGTGTGTGTGATTATCGGAGAACTGTTCCAAAAATAAATTGGTTCGCGGTGGTGTGGGAGGGTGGTGTAGATCCCCGTCAATGGAAAGTGTGTCGCCGACGCCCGAGCCACGGCGACGCCCGGCGCGGCGCGACTCTTCCCTCTACAGTTTGATCAAAAATATTTTACACTAGACACACGCTGTCGCCACTACAAAACAATAGCTTACCGTGGATAGCTTATTAATGATAGAAGTTCTGGCCTTTCAATAGCAATGTGAGCACCACAGCAAATGTGAGATCAACCCCTGGTCGACACAAACTGAATTTTAAGATTTCATGTTTTAAAAATATTCTTTTATTTCCTTAATTATTCGCTTGATGATTTCAAAATTGATTAGGAGCTTTGTCTATCCAACACTAAGATTTGTTTTCAGTTATTGAAAGGATAATTTTCAAGCACTACACCTATGTTTTAAATTTACACATGCTTCGCTAGTATGGCGGACTATGTCCAAACCTTCTCTGTTTATATGTATATGAAAGAAAGGAGAAAATACCTATCCCCCTCTCTATCCTTTATTTCATCCGTTATTTTATCAAGGCACCCAGCACATTGGCAATCCCTATTTAATTGCTTGTATTAAGATGCTACGGTAGAACCGTGAGGGTACTGACCCTCATTTCAATTGAACTGCCAGCCTTCTTTTGACCTCCTTTATCTACATGTTATCGTTTTTTTTATCTAAAAAAGAAAATAATCTATACTCATTCATCGTAATTGCTTAAGTGTAGGACAAAACACCGGAAGAAATACGCAGATAGAAATGCAAATTTGAATCATTCTGTATTAACATTTGGAGTAGGTTATGAAACACCCACGCTAATTTCAGCGCGTAGGTGATGACTAGCAAGTAGAAGCCACGAAAACTATAGGCGGGGGTGGCGAGGCGCCACCGAGTGGCCTTGCTCAAGGAACGTTTCGTTGAGAATGGTCTTCCTTTATACATTCAGTAATATAGCGTCAGAACAAAAAAGTACAATGTCACCATTGGAAAGGATCCTTGGAATGATGAATGACGATAATCGTACGCAATGTCACAAAAAAGGTTAAAATATTTATATAGAACATGATCGTGCCATTGGAAAAGGAAAAAAAGAAACAGACAAACTATCACAACTTTCAATAAAGACACATGATTCTGCTTAATTAAAAGTGATTTTATGTAAGGGGCTAGTTATAGCAGCCCTACGGTTACATAATTATTTTTTAATGTTATGATTTTAGTCAGTGTAGGGGTTGCTGATGAGTTATGCTGGACGCTTACAGGTTAAAATCCAACGATTTTCTAGCGCGGCTGTAGATAGGCGACGTCGTGGGAACGTTTTTACCCGACATCTGCGACCCATCATGGCTGTCAATCACAGGGAGGTTTACGATCCTGTCAGAAATAGCCGAAATAGCTCAGTTGGGAGTGCGTTAGACTGAAGAGCCCCCAGAGTCTAGGCGTACCCGAAAGTGGAGGCCGTACGCTCGCTATTTCGGAAACCTCACGACGGGCAGTAGTCTCCCATTGCCCAGGTTCCTGGTACTCAAGAGTGCCCTACCACTTATTTATTTAAGAGTGCTAATAATGCAGAGTTCAGTGCACACTATAGTAGTAAACTTACAATAGTTATGCTATAAAGAGAAGACCTTTTCAGCCACATTTTAGTGTGCCATAAAAATGTTGTTGTGTACGCCTGTTCTTCAGTTTTATTGATAGTTTTCGCCATTTTCCATACCTCTGATTAGCTGAGTGGACGATTAACTAACTCAGGTCGTAAATATTGTTTTGGGTACACAATATAAAATTATAATTGGAATTCTGTTATTTTCTGGTAGATTTTGGTATAAACAAACATAAATTATTAAGGAACATCATCCAGTCGATTAATTTTTTTTGTTTTCTTAGATCATCGCGAAACATTTTGCCACTTTTCTTAGAAATATCTTAGATTCTTACTTATCTTGTAATAGGATTTTCTAGATAGGTCTCCATTTTTCTTAGCAATAATAATATTTCGACCTCAACGTATGTATATGGCCATTGCAATATATTTATTTATATTACCTCATATAGAGGGTTTGTTACATTATTTCTGTCACCCCTAACCTTTAGACAATGTGCTCCATCAGACTCACCCACGCGTCCGTCTCGTCGCTTGGAACGAAGCCAGGGTGGACATTCATTCATACTTTCTACTACCACGCACGTTAGTACTTGCCAAATTCATGAGTGAGTGTTATCATTGATTTTATTGTAGTATATTTCAAATATGCACTTCTGACTCTTCATAAACTCATGTACGAGGAGATAAAGATAATGGTACATGAAATCACGTGCAAATGTGATCAGCCTTCTAGGGCTGTAAGATTCTTTTGCAGAGTTGTCGTTATCATCGATTCTATGTTGTGTGTTACCTAAATGTTGTGTGTTATTGTTGAAATTAAATGTCTAGACAAACCATTAGTGGTTTACAGACAATATGTGTTTGATAAAAAATAAAAATAAAAAAATAAAAAATATTCGGAACGAGTGGAATTAGTTCTGGAGTCACTTAAGCTGCGAAACATATCAGCATATGTGTTTGTTATTTCACGGTAGTCTTATGTAATATTCTTTAAACATATTAGTGAACAACACAATAAATATCATGCTTAAAGATAATGAAAAAATGTTTCTTACAAACATGGTTAATACTGCTGTGGTCCTAACCAAAAGTTGGCGTCGGCTCAATAAAGGTTGTTCTATACTGGAGAAAAATTGGGGAAATCACAATAAAGTTTGCGGTTTTGTACTACTCGTACTTTGCTTATAAAAACTCAATAATTTAACGCATTCATAATACTAATCACTGTTCAGCGGAAATATTTCCTTTTGATTTTTTGTAGTAGCATGTGTACCTTTCTTAGCATATAAAAGGCGATGTGTGTGTGTGTGTATGTTCCGATTTTTATGAAACTTTCAGACAATCTTCATATTATTAGTCCAGCGGGTAATCCTGTGAAGTTTGGTAGCGATCGGACGCGGGCGGGAACGAGTCGCTGGTTATATATAAAATAACAAAAACACGTCTAGGTATATTAGCAAGATCAACCGAAACAAAAAAGATAAAATTGCGTAACTTCAATCTACGATAATATGCACATAATAACATCAATCTCGTTTAATAAAGAAAAGGCCTACTTCCTTTGGATTACAGCCAATTTCAGTACACAAAGACATTTCTTAACAATACTGGTTCTGCATGCTAGCATATCATTTAAAGGAAACCCAAAAATGAAGATTACTATTGATTTTATTCAACTTTAATAATTATGGGAATCAGAATTGAGGTCAATAACACAATTATGAAAAAGTCAAAGCATCAGTCAGCGGTTCGGCTTCGGCATAACATTCTTTTACTTGTGAACCCTGTGGTGCCAGAGTAATTAAGAACTGTGACGGGATATAGTACAAATGATCTCTTAATTCTATACTAAAGCGCTTTACGTGTTTATTATAGTATTCAAAAATTGAACTTGTAGCTTCAATTTATCATGGTTTTATTGTTCCGTTATTCTAGATGGTGTCAGCAGGTCCTCAACTATGCCGTCAATCGAACTTGGACTCCTCCTAAGGCTCCTAACCACTCAACTAATGATCTCGTCAATGTTACATTCAATGCTTTCTCAATTGAGCCATCAACACTACGAGTAAATTAAATGTTCCTACGTTATCATACATATTCATGCAGTGTTTAAATTTGGTCGATAAACCTCAACTGTCAACCACGATTTATTGAATTTTCATGTAACGTTCACAGTTTTCGCAATTCGTAATTTCAGTGACAATTGTTCGTCAATTGAAATTCGTTTCATATCAGTGAGTAGCTATTAAACTATTATTATAAAATTATTTAAAAGAGGTATTGAGTTTCATCTTCTGAAGATATGTGTTTATTTTTTGTATTCAAAAATTATTTAATGTAGTGTGGCTATTTGCTGCATTACTTTATCCAATAATGTGTTTTAAATTTTTCTAATTCGTCGTTTTTTTGCTTCTAGGTATCCAGTTCAGTAGAGGTGCAATTAAATTTTAGTTTCATCCATACTATTCTGAAATAAAAATTATTAGTTTTTACTTTTAATTTTCTCAAAGAGGAAGCTGATACGGTTCACATTTCAGATGTGACCCCTAACGTTTGGATATAGTTTTCCTGCCCACGCATCTTGTTATATCTGGCATCCGACCAAATATTCTGACGTAATCAGGATTTCATTCATAACTTATGAAATTCGTTCAATTTAATATAATTTCCGATTTTATATGCAAACTAGCTGCTGCCAGCGACTTCGCCCGCGTAACTTTGTAAATTATATACTAAAACCTGCCTCGAGAACCACTCTATCCATTGGTGAAAACAGCATGAAAATCGGTGCAGTAGTTTTGAGTTTATCGCGAACAGACAGACAGACAGACGCGGCGGAGGACTTTGTTTTATAATATGTAGTGATGTATTTTTTCATATATATATAATATACGTTTAAACATGTTATTCTTAGAAAAAAGCTTTTATGTGGAAATCAAACATACATTTTTTTTTGTATAGAGGATGAAATGAATTGATTGAAAATCGCTAACTAAGTATTGAAGGATTTATAAACATTAATTTCGCATTGTTTGCGAATTTTTTTTTTAGGTGAACACTAACGAAATGATACTTCATTTATCATCACTGAATGTTATAAACCTTTTAACCCACTTTTCTATAATGCAGACATAATCAAAAAGTAATGTAAACCAGCTCCAGTTAACAAATGAAGCGGACAATTGCATACTCATTGGATGCGGTGGACTCCATATATTCAGACGGAAAATGTTCGTTTAAATATACATTATTTAAAAAGGATTCAGTTGTTCCATTTATTATTGTAAATAATTCTCGATAATCCGTACATCGTTCACATTTTATCAAAATTTATTATTAACTGGCTGGCACCCGCGACTTCGTCCGCGTTAAAAAAGAAAAAAGTAGCCTACCCTGTGTCCTGTATACGTCTAAATGTTTATCTATAACAAGTTTCATATCAGAAAATTCGTTTATGAGTTATGGAGGGACATACATACATACAATACCTACACTTACAGATTTATTATTAGTATTGATGATGATTGATTGATGATTGATTGATAAGGTCGATTCTACACTGGAGGGACATTGGTACCTTTTGATCGATAGGTTATAATGACAATAGTTTTTACGCGAAAAAAAGCTATAAAAGGCGGTCATATTATAGGATTAGCCTTCTTCTTAAGACACTGGTAAAAATTGGTGGTCAGAAGCAACCTTATGTGACCCGGCCTTTATTAGGTCGCAGGTATTTTACTACCATGTTAATATTAACATGGTAGTAAAAAAGGGTGAAACATAGGAGTAAAATATAGAAGTTTATACATATGTTAGAGGAATTGAAAATTATTTACAATGGACTTCACGGGCGAAGTTAAAAGCAATTTTTTTTATATTTAATTACGATAGAAAAAAAATACTATTTAATAAATTTGTATACCCAAAAATGGCCGCGGGCGACGATGGATGTAGGCTGCTTCTGGCCGGTTTTTTGGAAAATTATGGAGGAGGTCTATGTCCACTAGTGGACATCAGTAGTAGGTTAGTAAGGTGTACAAAAATTAAAACACAGATAATAATAATAAGGAACAAAAAACATTTTGTCTTCAACCATTTTGAAACGAATGAAAAGTAGAGAGAAAGTTTTAAAAATTGTTTAAGTGTAAGAGATAGGTGAAGTAAATCGATTCCTACGTAGATACATAATGTTATTCATTGGAAACTAGGAGGGTCAAGGGATTAACGAGATATCGATTAAAATTTTTATCGAACCTTATTATGTATTCATTGTTATTCAAATAATTATCTCGAAATCTTTATTAGATTAATGACTATTTTATTAAGGGCCTGGAATCACGGAACATCGTTGAGGTAGTTAACAAAATTTACGATACAAGTCGATAGAATGACCATACTCTTTGTTCAGAATGACCTCTTATATTTATTCACATAATAAGTCATTTTTAATAAGTAACTTTTTAATTAATAGGTCACTTCTTTGCATAGTATAAAACAATGTCGCTTCCTGCCGTCTGTCCCCTTTTTTAAACTATATTTTAAACTACGCAACGGGTTTAATGCGGTTTTCAATTAAATTTGAACTTAAGTAAATTTAAGATTTAAACTTAAGAAAGTGAAAGCTTGCAGATAATTTGCAGAATAAACCGTGTGAAGCTGAGGTGGTCCGCTAGTAATAAATATTTAAGTAAATATTAAACAAAAAAAAATTAAAATTATTATAATTTTTACAAGTCAAAGTTCCTTATTTAATTATTGTAGTTGAATTCTAATACCACTTTAGAACCGTGTTTAAAAACTCGAACAACTCGTCAGAGTACTTACTGTCACTGTTATATTTTACTGGCAGTATGAAAAGATATATAGGTATACTAGCTGGCGCCCGCGACTTCGTCCGCGTTGAAAAAGAGAAAAATTAGCCTATCCTGTGTCCCGTACGTTTAAATGTTTATTTACCAAGTTTCATGAAAATCAGTTGATTTGTTTAAGAGTTATAGAGTTATGAGTTATAGATATTTAGTTTCAGTATCATGTATAAAGCCTATAAACACGATATCTCTGAAAACAAAGTAACTTACTCCATGACCAACCCCTTACAGATTTATTATTAGTATTGATGATATGTAGTCCCTCTCGGACAATCATCAGTGATTTCACGCATCTGTAAGAGAGTGCCAATCTAATTAATTAGTTTGATTTTTTGTATGATTCTTAGAAATAATGAATGAAAGCCCGAATAGCCTTACAGAACACCAATCTGTACTGGCAGTATCGGAAAAGAGGTTAAACTTCTTCCTACATTCTTTTAGTATCAACATCACATATGTGAAATATACAAGTGTGGTCACTTTACTTAGTTAGTACACTAAAAGATAAAATCTCTCTTAACCTCCAACAAAGTTAAGGTGTTTATTTATAAGATAAAAGCCGCCGACTGAGTATTCATCACTGTTTAAGTATACCAGTTTGACCTGATCAGCTTTGATTGATTTCTTCGCTGCGGCGTTAGAA
This sequence comes from Synanthedon formicaeformis, assembly GCA_945859745.1. NCBI lineage: Eukaryota > Metazoa > Arthropoda > Insecta > Lepidoptera > Sesiidae > Synanthedon > Synanthedon formicaeformis. The sequence goes on from OX243963.1 coordinate 3,928,806, forward strand.
TTTTATGTGACCAATCAATCAATTTTAATTCGGAACTTGGGAGAGCGGCGAAGTATTTGGACCAATGGTAAAGAAAAACCTGTGACATGTTATGCCTCAGGTTTGTTTTCACATATTTTTTTTTGTTTCTGTAGGAGGAGGAAATAAATCATCATAGATACTGATGCCCTGAGTGTTGCATCAGTATGCCCGACTCCACTGGAAATGTGTCTGTGACCAGTGACCTACGGACTAAAACCTCCCCCTATTCCGCTGGCAACCCTTTCAGTAGGCTTTGAGGCATTCGTTCTTTTCACATTGTGTTAGCGATTTATGTTTGTTTGGAAGTCCAATTTTTGTGGTCATCGGTTGCTGTGATTTCAATAGGTATGTTTTTCACTGAAATTAGATTTTACTAATACCTAAGTATTACTTTGAATTTTCATAAATTGGGTTACTTGTATGGCAGCAGTAACCACCTCTCTTACTTACATGAAATAGAATTATTTTCTACAAATGAAACTCAAAACCCTAGGAACACAAAACACTAACTGTAAGCCCATCGAAGTTCTAACATGCATTTGCCATTTTACTAAGTACCGAGCATTTGACCTACTGGGCTATCAATGGCTTAATTTGTTTTGTTAACAGCAAAATATTACAGTTAATGTAAGATTTAAAAGTTTGGCACGTGAACAGGTTTAAAAGAAATAACTGTACGTGTAGGAAGCAAGTGATCCAGTTTTAATGCCCATTACTTTTTTGCCTTGTTTTTGCCATTGATATTTGTATTAGAACTTTTTTGCTCACGATGATCTTTAATGATCCGAAATAATAGTTTATGCGTTTTTTACTGTCTGAGTTTCTGTTTCCTCAATTCCCAGACCTTGATTTGTCCAGATGTTCCGCAGTTACGTGAAGTTATAAAAATTCTACGTTCCATTTTAATTTTTCTGGAAGCTACTACAACTGTCATCTTCAGTATATATTTTGGCTAAAGGTTGAAAATGGACTTTTAAATTTAGCTTAAGTGAACTGAGATCTCACTCGAGCCTGTTATCACCAGTCCCCCATAACAAGTTTACTAATAAATAAATGTGTAGTCTGTGTATCACGTTAGTCTGTTGTGGCTTGACAGGACTTCACATTTCTTCAATTTCTAATTTTTTAGGACACGCAGGTTTCTTCGCTGTCTTGTGTCTATGTTAGATATCTAAAGAGAGTACTACTTGCTTATATTTACAATACTTGCTTATATTTAAACTTTACTCGCATATTAAATTTAAAAAAAAAGTGAATAAAATTCAATGAAATTTTGTAAAGATGTGTGGTCGATTTCCGCTTGAAAGATTTAAAATTTATAAAGATATGCGGGGAAGTCGAGAGCAAGAGATAGTTGCTTATATATTTCAATGTGCAATCACAAGAGATCTCCAGATACTTCTTCAGAACAAAACTTTATTTATAATTTTTTTTTGTAGAATTTTAATTATTAAAGGCGCCCCATCTAATTTCTAAAATCTTTCGTAACTCCTAGTCAGCTAATAGCTGGTAACGAGAGCGGCACGCTGTCTGGCGAATTGTATTTTTTATTAATACCTTCAGTACATTTCGGTCATTTTTTGTTTCTTTTACAAGCCTCACAAAGAATGTTATTGATGACAGTGAGAACGTTCTATAGCGATGTGACTTGCTTCAGGTACATTACAATGATTTTATTAATTAATCACGTGACAATTCTAGTAATCTTTTTGTTCCTTTAAGTTTTTGTTGAAGTTCATCTTTGTTTATACGTGACACATAATTTAAATTTTATAATTTATTATTATAAGAACTTGTTTTTGTCGGCTTGTATTTAAGGGGAAAAGTTAACACAGTTAATATGAAAATTATTAAAACAGATAGGTATAAAAAATACGTCCCAGCACACTGTTTTCTATTTTAGTCCACCATTCACACTATCTAGAAATTATTGACTAGTTGCTGTTATATTAAGACTAAATCCTTTAATTTAGAATTTGCAACTTCTAAATTAAAGTAAAAGCAGTTCACTTCACAGCAACTTCACAGTTATAAGCCGACCACCGTGAAATAACAACTTATGTGCTCATGTCAGCAAAATCAGGCTATGTAAGATTGTATGATTTTTCTTGGATATTATTTTAGTATAGAATAAACGAATAAAGCCATTTACCACCGATGTGTCATTTCTCCTAAAGAACTTAAGAAAATCCTAAAAAAAATAACCTTCTGAAATAGAATGTGCTGTCTTTTTTAGTTATCTGTCACTTTTGAATACAAATATAATAAATATTTACTTATTACTGGTTATATAAAATTCAAACATGTATATATATATTATGTTATTGTTTTTGGTGGGCAATACATTATTTATATTATAGTGTTATAAGACAGTGTGTGTTATATTTCATTGAAGAGCGTAGCTGTTTGAAAATATGAATTCATTAAAGCGTGTTCCGCATTTGCGATTGGCATTTAAAAATAATTAGTAGTTTATAATTGATCGTTCAAACTTAAAAATAGAGTAGGTGTCGCAGCAATTGGTTATTTGTAAAATAATAGGAAGTTAGTAATGCCTCTAACCTTCAAGATGCGAAACTAAGTAGGTAACTTTTTCCCTGCGGGACAAAAATATATGAGCAATCATGATTTAACACGTTTTAATAGAAAAAGTTGCGTGGACGAACTGGCGGGCCAAAGCTAGTTTATTGAAAATATTTTAAAAATGTTATTCCAATGGTATTCAAATTCGTAGATTTGTAATCAGTTAATTACTACTTTTTATTAAAAGTTAATAATTTTTATCACAAGTTTAATAAAATAATAAAAAATTATGAAAAATTATTATATATGCCATCATTCGTGACCTCAATATATATATAATATATATATATATAATATATATATATATATATATATATATATATATATATATATATATATATATATATATATATATATATATATATATATATATAATTTTCATAACGCACAAGCCTGATAAAATTAAGAGGAAAAAATTAAATTTATTTATTTATTTATTTATTTATTTATTTAATAGCTCACCTTACAGCATTTAATATTTAACAATTACATATAATAGATTAAAATTTTTATATAGCCTATTACAAGGTTAAATTTAAGCATTTAAGCTCAAGAGCCTCAAGAAGATCTAGAGACTGTACAGATCGTATGGTAAAAAAAATCACGTTTGGTACAAGCCGAAATTATGGCAAATTTGTTTAATCAGTGCCAGTATTAGTAATCAGGCCTTGTTACAACTTTAAACTTTTAATTTAAAAGAAACAATATTTTAGAGATTCCACTAAGGTTTTCTACGTTGGAGGTTTACCCAATTGCTACAATCATAGGAAATCTAAAAACTATTCCAAATAATTGCAAAGTATAGCAAAAAGTTCTAAATCGAGTCGTGTCACGTTCTGTTGACCACAATACCGCAGTTTATATTAACACCGTGACAATACCGTGAATTATAGTCCATTTGACATCTATTGTGTCAATAATCGATACTAATACAATTTATAGCTTTTGTGGAACTGGACACGTGACAGGAATCCCAAAAAGCAGATGGTGAAAGATGGCGTCTAAACGAATTCGCCATTATTATGTTCAATTGTGACATCACTTATTCCCATAATGGCCTATGTACCCTCGGGATAATAAATTAAAATATGTACCGATACCTAACCCCTGCGATGGCAATGAATATGAAACTTTGCTAAAATATTCACGTTCTAAGGCCGTATTTGGTTGTGTTGCTTCGGTTATCACTGAAGTATAACTTCCAAACTAGAATTCAATCTTTTTATTCCTTAAAACATAAAATTATGCCTTTAAAAATATTTTAAAACTATCTGTAAACTTTTTCTGAAACCTTTTGAGCGGCAAATGGCTCCTCAGATGGGTAAGCAGCGACCCCATGGATCAAAAGGTAAAGAATTATGAGATTAGGTGAGAGAATGGGCTTTGGAATCCCTAACTCTTCACCCCTTGCAGAAGACCATGACAGATACCAGAGCCCATTATATCTCTTCCTAATTACGTATCCTGAATTCTATTAAGGACTGCTGTCCATTACTTACTTAAAATTTAAAACATTACTATAAAACGTAAGGGGTCGAAATAAAAAAAAATATCATGTTCCAAAATAACTGAAATCTTTAAATACTGTTTATAATTATGTTTTATTACACAAATAAAACTAAGTCACGTTATTTATCACAAAACGGTGGCTTCGTTATTGCCTTCCACCAGAAAACCTATTATTCTCTAAATATGGGAATTATTCCATAATTATCTATTTAGTTTTATAGCGATTATGGTTAGAAGAAAGACAAAATTCAATGACCCGGCAGGGTACACGACCCCCTTGTGTAACAGTTTTACAAATAGGAGGATTTGTCCGTTCCGCAATTGAGTCTTCAATTTTGTGCGGAAATGGAACAATTAAGCTGTGAATTTATTCGTTTGCTATAGCGGGGTGTAATAGTTGGTCATTTTGTGGATGATGAATTTTGTAGGGGAGTGATTTATATCGGCGACGATGTAGGTAAATCGTTTTATTATGAGTATAATTTATTCGTTGTCAATATTTAATTTATAATCATTGTCCAGATTTACAAAAAATAATAATAATAATAACAATGCAGCCCTAACTATCCGTAGCTTAAACCGCTATCACACTATTCAATTTGAAGGGGACCAATTTAGAAAATCGGAAGGTGTAATTGCAGTTAGAACAGATTGTATCCAATTTAGATTTTAGATTCTATATATTATCTATTTTCAACTCTATATCTTCGATTTAGAAATCAATTTAGTGTAGTGTGATCAATAGTTCACTAGTTAGGTACCTAAATTGGTTTCCTTCCAATTGAATAGTGTGATAGCGGTTTTAAGTCTTGCCCCCCGCTATCTATCGAGTTATCTATCGGTTATCTATGAGTAGGTATATAGTTTTAAGTTTTTTATATATATATATTTTTAATTTATATTGTAAAGAAAATTAAAATTTAGAATGGTAATGAATAAATGAATAAGAATAACACTCCCACTAGATGGCTGAATCAGGGTACAGATACAAAAGGCGGTACTTCTTGACACAGCACGAATTGTCAGGAGGTTCCTCACTCTGCAGCCTTAACCACCGGTAGCTTGGACCTTGCCCCACTACTAGGGGATATCTAATTTTAAGTTTTTTATGATTTATTTCTTGTAAAATATGTTTAGATCACAAAAAAATATTTCATGTAGAGATTTAAATTTTGAATAAATTATTCTCTAAGTATACCATAGTAATATTATGAGGTGTGGGGCCAGATTTGAATAGAATTTAATGCTCATAAAAACTTTATTACAAATATACATCGGAATATTTGGAATTCCAACTCGAGAGGTAGATGTAAAACATTGGCGTTAATATACGCGTTGGCTTCTGGTTGCACAATTGCTCCACATTTCTCTAGTATAGTGGAAGCAATAAAATGATGCATACGAGCACACTTAACGTGACTAGTATTGTACAAGGGGACCTACCAGTGAGATACATTTAACTGCCTCATCTTAACCGTAGCAGATAAATTCAAATGCTAAACTAACGCATTTTATTACTACTTGTACTTTTGTATTCTTCATTATAAACTAGCTAGTATCCGCGTCATTGTCCGCGTTAAAAAATAAAAAATATATGAGCAATATAACGCTTGACCTCTTGCTGTAACAGTTTGGTCAGGCGTTAGTTTTTTATTTTATTTTAACTTGGCAACAGAAACATATTGAGGCATTTTGGATATCAATCAATAAAATAATCAAATTTTGTGCCATTTATATCAGTAACCATCGAAATAATATATCTCTGCGAAGCAGTAACCAATGTTAAAGAAGACCATGGTAAAAAAAAGTGGTTGTATAGTTAGCGCCTCTTTCACCAACGTCAAGTAGGCTAAACTTATAGTCACCTGTCACCGGGAATAATTTGCATGATATACCTTTGTTTGTACGGTAAACGTCCCAAATATTAAATATAAAATAATAAAAAAAAATCGCCTATCGAATGATGCGGTAAACTGAGTGCAAACAGAAAATGATTTCTAAAAGTAACTAATCAACACTTTACATGTAATTTGTGAAAGAGGCCCTTATTGTTTTAATGCTGGAGTAAGGGTTGCCATCTTTTTCATTTTTCGAGATCTGTCGCGCCACGACGATCTTTGTGTTGCCATCCAAGAGGCTCGTAGACTGCCTGTTTGTTGTAATGTGAACACAAAAAAAATTATCGGAAAATTAGAAGTTACACAAGATCTTTATTAGAATTAAACGGACGGTTCCTCTAGAGAATTAAATTGCATTTATCGTTTAGTGCACGTATCGCTTTATAAAGTTTTGTATCGACCGACGTGTTTGTTGATCCGACGATAATGTTTCTGGGTCGTCGCTTCACAATTTGCTTATGACCGAAGCCGTAAAAACAAATATTTGTAAAAAGAAAGTTAGTTCGAAAAGTTTATTCCTCGAATGTAATTTTATACATAAAAGTCGGTTTAAATGTTTTTGTGAAATAATTAAAAAAGGGGAACAAAAAAAATAAAAACATTAAAAGAAAAATATTATGACAAATATAAATAAAAATATAAACATTATATGATATGACACTTGTTAAATATAATAGTTTTTTATTGTTGTGTTGTTTTATATTTCTAATTAATTTTAAAAAGAGGAGATGGTTTAAAAAATATACATATAACCTGTATATTAACACAGTATATTTCAAGTTAATTTCGAGTTTACAAAATAACTATTTTTTCAATACAATTGTGGATTCAATTAAATGAAAAAAAAATCTATGGAAATTTCTTTAAATAATGTCATAATATTTTTTGAATGATTTAAGTATTTGTGTTAATAAATAAGTTAATATATTTGTTTGTTATTTTAATTTATCTAAAGTTAAAGATCTATTTATTGTGGTACATACTTTAAGTAATATATTTAATAAGTAGCACAATAAAGGGGATTACTTGAAATATTGTTATTAATATTCAGGTCAGATTACCACTTATGCTTTAAAATTGTTGTTAACACTTGTTATTGTTCTACTAAACTACTGATAAAATTGTTTAGCTTATTATTTATTGATATAAGCAATACAAATTATTCAGAGTTTATTATGAATACAGCGCGTATATTTTTTTTTATTCAGGCTATAACTTTGCAAAGTATGAATACCTACTGTTTATGGAAATCTTTTTGAATATTGAATTTTTTTTGGCTTCAGAATTTTTTTCCTCTCATACAAGCAAACGGTCGATTTCAATCAACGGCAAATTTTTTTTCGTAATTTTGTAAAAATTTTTTATTCGTTTTTTTATTTATGTCCCAGATTCCAAAAAAATTTTCGTCGTCTTTCGTCCCGTAACAGTATAAAATTCCCAATTTGTGCTGAAAACTGAACCACTACAATAAACTAAAATAAAATTATTGTTTCCTATTTTAATTTCCAAAATTTTTCTATATATTACGAAATGCTGTTTTTAATACGTGACAGCTATTGTGAAAAGTAAGCGAGGTCGTCAGCAAAATATTAGGTTTATTCATATTGTATATATAATCCCCTCTGCTACAATATTATTTTGTTTAATTAGTAAATATCTAAAATGCACTAAATGGTTATTGAATTTAAAACGGTGCCTGTTTATTTACATGACCTATTCATATAATGTTATTAACAAATCATTATCCTCGACGGCCATGACTGGCAAATCATAAGTGTCCTCTCCTAGATCTAACTTGTTTTTATACAATACTATTTGCGTCTACTGCGACTGTTCCACCAGACACTTGATATAAAACCACAAACACTGTGAACTTGACAATCTATATAAATAAAAATTAATTGCCACGTGTATAACGGAACATCTTGAGAGCGGCACGACCGATTTTGCTGATTTTTTTGTTTTGTTTGTCAAGACAAGGCTTGTAAGGCAAATTTTTGGAAAAAGGGGATGATTGAACAATTGTATATAAATAATTAAAAAAAAATGAATCCCTAAATGTGTTGCTAAGCGCACAACTCGAGAACGGCTAGACCGATTTTAATTCTGTCTTCATTCATGGATAGAGGGATAATCAGGGAAGGTTTTTACGTAAAAAATGCACCCCGGGTGAAGCCGGTAGCAGGTCGCTAGTATTTTTATGAAATTGACAGAATAACGACTACCGGTTCAGCTATTTGATTTGATTTTTCCGTGTAAAAAATCAGTATGTGAAATCAGATATTTCATTAATGTAGCAAAAAAATGTTACAGAAATTGGCAAAGCTTCACAGTTTTCGTAGAAGCACGATCACATCTGAGGTGACGACGTACTTGACATTCCTTCTGTTGCAAGATAAGGGTTTTCCAGAGAAACAACTTCAGCGTGAACGTTTATTTCCGATAACAATTTGTAGGGAAATGTGTTGTCGGTGAAGACGTTATTGGCAAAATATGAATGAATGAATATACAAACACAATATTCTGTTTATGTTTATCGATACATATATTGTAAACTTTAGGACGTGAAACACAAATGTGAATTTTACAGATATTTAGTCACTTATTTGTACAGTAAGTTGTGTGGATGAGTTTCCTTCACTCCAGTTGACAAAGTAACTTATCAAGTAAAAAAAAAATCCGCATAAGTAAAAGGTGGTTACTGATGCCTAAATTTAGTTGTAAATTTCAAAAAACTAATAAAATCCAATGAAAGTTAAAGTGTTCTTCATAAGAGATTCATAAATCAAATCAATACTAATCTGTAAGGGTTGGTCATGGAGTAAGTTACTTTGTTTCAGAAATATCGTGTTTATAGGCTCTATACATGATACTGAAACTAAATTGACCATTTTTAGAATTTTTTTCTGTATGTATGTAAGTATTTATGTTCCTTCATAACTCTTAAACGAATCACCGGATTTTCATAAAATTTGGTAGATAAATATTTAGACGTATGGGACACAGGATAGGCTACTTTTTTCTTATAGGCTCGCGGGACAACGCGGACGAAGTCGCGGGCGCCAGCTAGTACTAAATATATCACTTTCAAGTTTATAGAAATCTTCTTTCCACGTTGCGTTGTCCACTTTTGATTACGACATAAGGAAGTACGTCCATATCATAAGATAACGTTTGCAAGACAGAAATTATTTAATATCGATGTACAAATACCACTCGAAGATATTTTGTAATCGGAGAGTGTTTGATATGAAACCAGGACGGTTCCTGAGGTTACTATGCGTGATTTGTGTCAAAGAGGATCCTTGACGCTAAAGTGCTTTACATTTTTATTACTAAAAAGAGATAAGCAATAATATTACTAAAAATATTGTCTTATTAATTAAAAAATATTGTTTAAAAAACACGATTTCACGGAAACACACTTTCCAGATCCAGACCAGAGCCAACTTTGAATCAATGACTTCTATATTACTTCGTAAGGACAAGGCTAACGCTCCTAGTACGTGGCACCGACGCGCCGGTGTCAAAATCAGAAATTGGCACCAATGACGGGTGTTCATTCTGTGCATAGAAAGATACGAAAATGCCTACTTACCAGTGATATGTCCAACCAAACAATGAGAACACTTTACAATAACAGAATGCGCCAATAAGAAATAAAAATACGTATTAAGATGGCAAGATGGTATTTTTAGTAACGAGATGTGCAAATTTGAAGACCATTTTTTTGTCACTAGTAGTATGGTATGGGCGCATCCTGTCTTGTTTAACATATCACTGCTTTGAATAGTTTATTTTTAAAATTAACCCGGCTGGGAATCGAGCCCAGGTAGCCCTGTAACAGAGCGTTATGGCAAGCACTCTAACCACTCATCCAATGGGCTTGTCAATTAATTTTATAAAATAATAAAATGAATTAACCTCACAATATAGAATTACACATTTGTTTTATATAATCATCTTAACCTATTATTATAAATATTTTGGTATAAAAACAAAGTCGCAGTTTCAATTTATTATATAATACATTTTAGTTTCTTCATTTATTTATTTCTCAAATATCAACTGTTAATTTCTTTTTATTAAGATTTGTCTCCCAATAAAACCGGCGTCGTAAAGTCATAAATATTAATTACAATATAATTTTGTGCATCAGTGATAAAAGAATAAATAAACACACGAGTATTATAAATTTCACCTTCATAGGTTATTGCTGTTCACATTACAAATATTGACGTGGCGTGTCAAGGCTACTTGGATTCTGTGCATCACAGTAATATCACAGTCTTACATGAACATTTTTGAATTGCCAGTATATAGAGACGCGTGTTTGTGTGTGATTACTCTGTAACTGTTATGTGACTGTCGAGGCGAAGTTAAACAATCGAGCGCAAACACTCGAAGGAGCGATGACTCGGTGGTCCGATGCGCCGGCACATCTTCGGGTTACATATGCTCATGCACTGAACGGGTATTTTATTGTATTTGCTTTATATTCATAGAGGAGAAGCATCGCGCACTCAAATGCCATTGTCTTGAAGACATAAGATTATGTGGGAAATATTTTAGCAACTTGCTAACTCAGCCTGTCTGTCGAACTTAAGATAAAAAAAATGTTATTCAGTTGACTAATAACCTGGTTTCTGAAAACCATATTAGTACCAGATCGCTATTTTGAGCTGCAGCCTCGAGGGATAACATAGCCATGATGATAGCCGACCTTCAATAGGAGATTAAGAGGAGCACTAAGAGAAGAATAAGACCGAATTCTTCATTAGGAATATGATTCATTAGTATTCTTATTCATTATTATTTATTTTCCTAATGTTTAAGAACAATGTAAATTTTTATAAACAATAAATATTATAACACTTAAAACTAGTATTCCGCAGATAGCGGGTCAAGGCTCAAGCTACCGGTGGTTAGGGCTCCAAAGTGAGAAACCTGACAATACGCGACAATGTCAAGAAGTAAGTACCTTTTCATATAATATGTTGGTCGAGGCTCTTCGCTTTCAGTCCGTTTGCCGAAACGACTATCGGGACGATGATTGTCGAATCTACATCCCACATGGCGGTCACTATTACTTATTAGACATTATTAGGTAGATATCATTAGTATCCAGTAGACCAATTGACTGATTTTCCAATCTGATTTTGATAAGTAACAAAACGCTAAGTAACCTTTTCCATGTGTCCAACAAAAGCCTCGTACCTACTGCCATAAATCATGACATAAACATAAACATCACAGTTGCCAGTGGTGACTTATGGCAAAAACATTATATGAATGATTACTCAAAGATGGTAACACCAAACCACTCTTGCATATGATTTATGCATAAACGCCAACTTGTCTAATATAATTGAATTTATTTAGAATCGAGATTTTAAAATTCATAAAACGAATGTAAATAATTTTTCAAAGATAAATTCCATACGCACGCACTTGCATGCGTAGAGCGCAGCGCGTGGCCAGTCGCGCCGCGTGAATAGATCTAAACCGAGATTATTCATTCCGAATCTATACGAATATTTCATGCGATAAAACAAATATATGAATAAAGTTTTAAGCAAATTACACATTTATGGTAAAGTTATATACGCCTCTTGGCGTGTTCGGCGATAATTCCCTTGTAATCACTAGATTAGACCGCCCACCTCGCGTCTTATGGGACATTCATATAGAGTTCATCGTACTACTGTCGCGTATCATTTAAATCTAAGCGTAATTTTTAACATGCGGTTCGCCCCTGCTTCGCGCGAATGCAATAGGTTACAGTATCTTTTTTCTTTCTTCACTTTTATGGGCTCTGTATTACTAACAACTCCAATGCCACCCAATGCAACTTTAGTTGCAAGGAAAATATTTAGACAAAAAAGCTTAGACATTTTTAATTAGTGTTTCTTTATAGTCTTTCATTGGTAGATCAATTTCATAAACTTTATTAAATTTATTTTTATTTTATTTAATAATTTATTAAATTTATTGGTTTAGTTAGAAAAAGCGAAAATGTTTGAAGGTCATTTCTTTTCATTCTAATTATAATATTTTCTATTCTTAATTGATAGAGTAAGTAAACCACAATTACGAGTACATAGACGCAAGAAGAAATAAGGTTTTTAATTTTTTCTCATCATACGACTAGGTGTATGATGACACAGTCACTAGTTTTATATTGTATAAATTATTGTCAATAAGTTTTTATTGTTTTATTAGTATTGAACTTGGTGTATTTTCCATGTTAATCATTATATGGTCACGTTCGGTATGTCGTGTGACGTAATATTAATGCGCTGCTCCACTGTTTGATATAAGATTTTGTATGTAACAACAAAAGAACGTATGGTGGAGATGCGTGACGCTATCTATCATAACAATAATTTTCGAAGATTTTTGTGAACATAATTATATAGCATTTCTGCATAGTATATTCTATACTTATAAAATCGTATCAACTGCGCCTCTTTCACAAACGTCAAGTAGGCCAAACTGTCATTTAAAGTCACCGGTAACTGGGGATAATGGAGCTGATATACCTTTGTTTGTACGGTAAACGTCCCAAACATTAAATAGAAAATAATTTTAAAAAAATCGCCTATCGAATGATGCAGTAAACCGAGTGCATAATTCAATATAACAGAAAATAATTTCTAAAAGTAACTAATCAACACTTTACATGTAGTTTGTGAAATAGGCGCTTAGGGCCTCTTTTAGAGAAGATGAATTGACCTCTAAGACTTTTGAAAAATTCAATTCCTCGCGAAGCCGAGGGCGGATCATAAAATAATGTTAAATATAAAAAAAGCGATGTATTATACATTATGCGTCTATGTTATTACGCGTAAAGAACGTACAAAGAAAGCTTACCACTATCCCGTAGTTGGGCGTTTTACATTTGGTTGTTGCAATAGCACACATAGAAACCACTGTGACCCCTGCTCTATGCTAATCTCGTGATGTTAATGCCAATTAAAATGTTAACAAAACATGTAGCGGCAGTGTTATAGCTTTATTCAAAATGAACCGGTTTTGCAAACGAAACATTGCTTTTTATATCTTTATCTCAAATCTGAGGGATGCATTTTGTTCATAGTGACGTTCTATTTTTTAACTAATTCAAACAACAATTTTTTAATAAATATTTATGATTTCAAGTGTTTTCAGGTTTTGAAACGAGTTAGTAGACAACTGCATTTATCTCGCTCGGGTCATTAGTCCAAACAGGGATTTAAAAAAAATCTATACCCGCAGCCATAAAACATTTACCCAAAGTTTATTTGGAAAACTCATTAAAAACTATAAGATGAAATGGAATCTCCACGGAACATGCAGTAGTTCAACTATTCCAGTATAATAAAACACAAACATTGATAAGCCATCTAAACTTACCTTTATTGTAATAAAAATGTGATTGCCAATAAAATATTTTCAAAGCAAACAGCACGGGGCGCGACATCAATCCAAATTTATTTGAAAGGTAGCACCCTGCACCGCCACAATAGGGAATCAATACTCAAGCAGTGTGGGGAGGAAATAAAACCAGTATCACTTCCTATTGCACCCTTGGTACTTCCGTACTAACCGCACAACGCGTTTATGTCTCGCGTTATTATTAAGGTAAATTATAAGATTAAGCGCCTCTTTCACCAACTACAAGTAAAGTGTGGATTAGTTACTTTTAGAAATCATTTTCTGTTTTATTGAATTATGCACTCGGTTTACTGCATCATTCGATAGGCGATTTTTTTATTATTATTTTCTATTTAATGTTTGGGACGTTTACTATACAAACAAAGATACTCGTATATCAGCTAAATTATTCCCGGTGACAGGTGACTTTAAGTGACGGTTTAGCCCACTTGACGTTGGTGAAAGAGGCGCTAATTGTTGTGACGATCATAAAAGAACAACAGCACCAATAGATTTGCTAAAAGTTTTCCTTTAAAAGTATAAGTACTTTTTAAAGGAAAACTTTTTCAAATTTTCAGATACTCATCGTACATATCTCCTAATAATAAATACATTTAACGAATTATTTTATTTTTTATTTTTATTTATTAAAATAGTTCACCTTCAGTTAATTTAAAATAATACATAAAAACCTTCCTCCTTCAAAACTCTTTCCATGAGTGAAAACCGCGTTAAAATCCGTTACGTACTTAGTTAAAAAGATCTTAGCGTACAGTATACTACAAACAGACGGAGAGACGGCAGGACTTGTTTTATACTATGAAGATAATGATTGCCTTTGCCGTTGGTTTCATATTCTCAATAATCCAATAAGATAAATAAAATTAAAAAGATTTCATAGGGTTAGTCCAATCAGTTCTGCTATTACAATAGAACAAATTGGACAAAAAACTCCAAGTAGTTCTACTGCTGAGTATGACAGATTGGAGTTGAATAATATTAAATTAGCAATTTCTATATATTGTGTTAAAAAAGTAATATATTTTTAAAGCATAAATTTAATTTAAAAGTTGATTTATAATAAAATAAATATGGTTCCCAAACCTTATTGAACTTTGAGGTAATTTATTAACAAATTCCATTATATTTGGGTGTGAAGTTTGGATGTATTATAACAAATCAGATTCACACGTGCTTAGAAATTGATTTGTTTTGCATCGCCAACATGATCGATGATAGGCGCACGCGACGCGCTTCGTCCGGCTCGACCCCATTTATTCATTATCGCGAAGGGATGTGGGGCGTGAAGGGTAAATGAATAAATTAATGCAGGCCTTACAATTTGTGGTTCAGCTCGCAGCTGCCGGCTTAGCTAAGCATTTGTGATGCTCTTTGTCAATTTTCTGCGTGTTATCAGTATAACAATGTTAAATATAATTCTCATATTGACGTTTCGATGGTAACAGTTTTTATGATATAGCAGGTGACGGGTATAAGCTTCGTACGAAAGCTTTTGATTGAATTAATATTTTAATCTATTCAATTCAATTCAATTCAATTCAATTCAATTCAATTCAATTCAATTCAATTCAATTCAATTCAATTCAATTATTTATTGCGAAACCATAATGTACAAAGATGTTATAAAAATAAAGACCAATGTTATGGACCCTGTTGGGCATGCAACTTAGGGACTAGGAGAGAGACTAGATCTACTTAAATGATTTATTCTATTAAGTCTTATCCTAGATAAAACGAATCTCTAAAAGTGTTGCTAAGTGAAAAACTGAAAAACGTGTAGACCAATTCGGCTTTTGTTTTTCAAATATCTTTTGACGTTTGAGGAAGAGAAAAATGGAAAAAAATGCCCAGAAAACTGCATAATGGAAACGAAAATTTATGTAATTTTTATCAGTCGTCAATAACACACTCACGCACACACGCACGCACCTACACACAAACACACACACACACACAAGCTTAATAAAATTGCAGTGAAAATCTTTTACAATCAATGGTAATAAAGACGCTAAAGAACAATGTAGATTTATCGCAGATACAAAAATTGTTTGTCCAATTTAAAGGGAGAAAAGAGAAGAAACTTCTACAATACAGTCGTATGCTGTTTGCGTTTTTCTGCGTGTGTGTGCGATCACAACGCTTGTTTGCATATACGCTACTTGTCTGTTATCCCTTGTCTTTTAAGAGTAAATCTGTAATGATAACTGCCTATCCTTGTTGTTGGTGTTATTCGTGTTTTTGGATGACACTAACCGCCTACCGTAATATCCTGCCGTTTACTCGTACACAAAAATAATAATTTCTATTTTCTTTGAGACATAAAAAAATCCACGATGCCTAAGCAAGTTTACGTCCATTTTTGGCATAATGAACGGTGTTCGAAAACTGTAAATAATAAGTAAACGATGTTTTTATCAGAGATCTGATATTAAACGGTTGTCGTAGGCAAGAGTATCGGATTTCTGTTTATTGCAGACGGTGGCCCGGCAGGAGCCGCCCCTACGAGTGAGATGTTCACGAGATCTTCCGATACGTCCATAATAAACTATTTAGGAACATTAAAAGCAGAATTTATTTAAACCTATCATCGTGTTCGTCGCAATTTGTAGGCCGTCTAACGTAACATCGCCAATGGATTATTACAAATACCTTTTTAACTCATCACACCACCAGCAATGCTAAATAAAATTTTAAATAATAAATCTCCACAGCACACAAAAATTAGGTTTTTCAAATAATAATAAGTTTTACAATAAATTTTGTTATGATATAATAATTGTGTATTTTTAATTTAAAAAAAAAATACACAATTTAAAATTTCAAAACTTTAATTTTCTTGTTAATATTGTTCGATGACTATATTAAAAAAAAAGTAATTATACTTATTTTTACAATCCTTCCTTTATCTACGTATGAGTCGAATCCGATATTACCTTGAATATTAAAATCATTATTTTTTTTAATTAATATTAATGCCATTGGGAACGCACAATCAAGTATATTCTAACTTCATTCCTGTTTTTTAAAACAACATAATCACGGTACTAGTTTCATTGCATAAGTAGCAACGTGGGATGACACATATGCAAAATAAACAATTAATATTCATTGATTTAGAAAGTAGTTTAACTCGTTGGTGAACTTATACTTTTGTGTTTTAGAAATATTGAAAAATTCATGAATAATATAAAGGTTTAATTGAAAAATGATAGTCATCATAAAGTTTAATTTTTGTAAATCTCAGCAGAAAGATTTTTTTTAAAAATTTTCATCCTTATTGCTTACACTTCATCCTATTGAAGTCGGTAGCGCACTTGCATTCCCTATACAATTCTTATAGAGAGATCCTTATTGCTGTTATAGTTTTGCAAGGTGTTGAATTTTTATTTTTATTTTTTTTTTCTCGATGAAAAAATCCTTTGTTTTTTCTGTATCACTGACCAAAGATTTCTTGGCACTGGCAGTGTAAGAAAATTTCATGATGTCAAAGTTAAAGCGTGAAAAAGTCCATACTTATATACGAGTAAAATATTATAAAAAATATTAATATACTCGTATATTAATATGGATAAGCATGATATAAAATTTTGACATTTTGTTGACTATTTTGATATTAACATTGATTGATATCACATCAATCATCATCAATACTAATAATAAATCTGTAAGTGTAGGTATTGTATGTATGTATGTTCTTCTAACTTCATAACTTAACGAATTAACTGATTTTCATGAAACTTGGTAGATAAACATTTAGACGTACAGGACACAGGATAGGCTACTTTTTCTTTTTCAACGCGGACGAAGTCACGGGCGCCAGCTAGTTCCATATAAAAATCTAAATACTTAAATGAAATAGCTAGAGGAATATCAACACTAGCATCTGTCATATAATAAAACTAGTAAATTTGTTTAGCTCGCTACTTAAAAACTAAAGGGCCATAAAACAAAAAAATCCAAAAATGTTTTTATTGCAGAAATACAATCACAATCCTTCATATTGTAAGTATGTTGCAAAAAGACTTATGGTTATTTTATTTCATATTTGGTATATTTTGATTTATATATTCAAAAGTAACTTATATGCTTATATCTCTTCTAGTATTCAGTTTTTTATAAAAGTACTTAAAACATTTAATGCTACTTAAAAATACGCTTCTAACGATGTATAATATGCATATAATTGATATATATGTAATAAGAAAAAAATAGACAAAAAAATAATTTAATTTTTTTCGATTAGCTCTCCCGTAAAAAAGTGTAATTTTGATTTGTGGCCCTTTAGTTTTTAAACAGCGAGCTTTTTCACGCTTTCTTTTTAAAATAATTTGTTTACATTTATCACAAAACACATTGATATAATATTTCGCAATAGTCCTCGTGATAAAGTCCAACATTATGTGGAAACAACAAACATTGTGGGAACAAAAGAACAATTGTTGTAAACAGTGTCAGTGGAGTTGCAGAAACGGTATCCTGTTCCTGTCGCTTCCTGCGATCCTGCGTCGTCCGTGCGCCGGCTAACTGGGTTACTTGTGACATTATTATATTCGTATTATTAGCTTACGGTCCACGCTTTTATTCAATATCCCTCTCATTTTTTCAACTATTTCTTCTTAAGGTCTAAAAAGTAATTCAAAGAGTTTCTAATTACTAGTACGAGGTTACTAGCGCCAAAATTAAAATTTGTTAAACTGGCAAATCAGCCCCGTCGTTGCACGGATGTTCAATTAAAAAATATTAACCTTCCTCGAACATTGAAAAAAAAAATAGCCGAATTAGTCTAGCCAATCTCGAGTTTTGCGCTTAACGACTTATTTATTTTTATTTATATAATAATAAATATGATAATAATAATAAATAATAATAATCTAATCTTAAAATTTTTATATTAATATTTATTGTTTTTTAAAAATATTCATATAGTAAAAAATTTAATATCAAGAAATAAAATAAATAAATAAATGAATAATAATAATAAAAAAAATTAAAAACTATTTTAATATTAATAAACTCCTTATTCATTATATTCATTTTATATTTATTTACTTATTTTAATAATTTTATTTTTAATTAAATTTATTATTTTCATCAAAAAATAAACCAAAGAATTGGATTGGTCACCAAAGCATTGTAAATTCAATTTACTGCATAATCGTAATAATATAATTAAAAAAGTATCGCAGTATGATGTAAGTAGTTTGCGGTTAATTCCTATTCGCAGAAAATTACTGCAATATAGACATTAGGAATTTTATACGGTTTATTAGGAATGGCTGTTACAAATATTTTTGTGTCAAGGCATTGTGACTTGTGTGACGAAACAGAATTAATTTTACCTCATAGGAAATATTTTTTTAAATACATTACAGAAGAGTCATTAAATTTAGAAGTATATCATTATTTTAAATGACAATGCACAAAGTGAACAAAAAAGTATAAAATTTTATATAACACTAGCTTTTGCCCACAACTTCGTCCGCGCGGAATGTAATGTAGGTATCCTATGTTCTTTTCCGAAACCCTGAAAACCTTTATGTAAAATTTCACGATGCATTTTTTTCTGCAAATTATACATAAAAATCTTTCTCATTTAATGCTCTTTCTAATAGTGAAAACCGCATAAAAACCGTTCAGTAATTCTAGATATTATCTTACTTATCGGCGTTACTTTTATTTTTAAAATGTAAGGATTAATTTAATTCTACTATAAAAAACGCGATCTTGCAAAAAATTCTGTGTCAATTATATTCATACGTTGCTCAATTTGCCACCCTTAACTACAACTCGACTGGTCGCCCAACAAGTCCGACTTTCACATTATTAATTAGAAACACGCTACAGATGAAGTTGTGACTATTTCACTCACTAGGTCGATTTGATAATTTTAATGGGAGTTCTGTGTAAAAAAAATTAGTCATAGAATTAAATATAGGGGAACTGTATGTTCCTGGATTCGTCAGCGGTCGCCGGAACTGTAGGGCGACCGGTCGGGGCGAAAGTCGAGTTCGACCACACAGTGCGACCGCTGCCGCGGCATAACGCCACAGTCTCATCTAAGCTACAGCTATGCGCACATCCTCCCTATCATAGCCGAAAATTCCGCACTTGATATTCCCGAACACCGTCGTGCCGACGCGACGAGAAAGTGTCTTGGAAATTTTGAATTCGCGAACTTTGTATTTTTTGGAACTAATTTTTTTTTAAAACCTTGACTGTTTGTTACTCAAGTTGCAGGGGTTGTAAGCGGCAAACGGTAAAGTTATGTGTTGTGTACGTATATTATGTAAAAGTGCGTTCGCATAATTTCAGAGCGAGGGGATTTTTCATTTGTGTGCTGTAAATTAAACGTGTCCAGAAGGATTATTATGTTTGTGAAGTGTTCTTAATTTATTTTTGTGCACATTTTCTTTTGGATTTTTGCTTCGGAATTTTTTTGGTTGGTTGTTTTTTTTGTTTTATTATTGCTTTTTTTTAGTAATATTTCAACAGTTGTAATTATTATTTTGTACGTCTGTAGTAGTTTCTAAAAAATAATAATTTAAAAAAGTAATAAAATTCTTATGCATTTTTTAATTGTGTTTAAGAAACTTTTGATATATTTAATTAATATTTTAAATTTTTTAAGTTTTTATGGCACTAAAAAGAGTCTAATTTTTTTAACGTTTATATTTTTAATTAAAATATTTTAATAGACCGGTTCCTAGTTGATCTGGTGATTTTTTTCTAAATTTCGTATTTTCTAAAGCACCATTTTTCATATACTAATTAATAAGCGTTATATTTTTTTTTTTCAAGTAAATGTATTTTATTATTTTTAAGTCGCAATTTTCTTAGTCACAGTCGTAATTAAAGTTTTCTTTTTACTAAGCTGATCTTTATTCTTTTTTTGTCGCTTAGCTATTAGCAAAACTTATTTAATTAGTTATAAATTATAAAGGTAGAAGAAAATTTTAAAAAGCTTGATACGAAAATTTAATATAATATTTATACCGTACTACCGGGATAGGGAAAATTAATTCGTATAAAAATATTACGAAAAAGTTGAGCCTATATCAATACTAATAATAAATATGTATTGTATATTCCTCCATAACTCTTACACGAATTAACTGATTTTCATGAAACTTGGATAGACAGATAGATTAGACGTACAGGACACAGGATAGGTTACTTTTTTCTTTTTCAACGCGGACGAAGTCGCGGGCGCCAGCTAGTCAATCATCAATACTAATAATAAATCTGTAAATGTAGGTATTGTATGTATGTTTCTCAATAACTCTTAAACAAATTAACTGATTTTCATGAAACTTGGTAGATAAACATTTAGACGTACGGGACACAGGATAGGCTACTTTTTTCTTTTTCAACGCGGACGAAGTTGCGGGCGCCAGCTAGTCAATCATCAATACTAATAATAAATCTGTAAATGTAGGTATTGTATGTATGTTTCTCAATAACTCTTAAACAAATTAACTGATTTTCATGAAACTTGGTAGATAAACATTTAGACGTACGGGACACAGGATAGGCTACTTTTTTCTTTTTAAACGCCGACGAAGTCGCGGGCGCCAGCTAGTTGTAAATATAAGTAGCCAATTGATCATTTTATAGTATCTCCCATTCTTGCCTAGGTATCATGTGGCATCAAGCTGTTTTAATTAATACATTTTGAAATAATATTCGGTTAAATAGCCAACATAACATTACAGGTAGTTATTTTTGCATTTATAATATTACTAGTGACTTTCCCCCGGCTTTGCAGGGACGCATTTTTTTCTGCAAGTTATTTCAGTACTTTCTGCCTCCCTCGTTTAGAGCTTTTTCCATAAGCGAATTTGAGTCAAAATCCGTTGGATGGTTCAGAAGGAGTTAGCACAGAAATCAAAAATAAACGGATGTGGGCAGCGACTTTATTTTATTCGCGACTTCGTCCGCGTTGAAAAAGAAAAAAATAGCCTATCCTGTGTCCTGTACATCTAAATGTTTATCTACAAAGTTTCATGAAAATCAGTTAATTCGTTTAAGAGTTATGGAGGAACATACATACATACATATATACCTACACTTACAGATTTATTATTAGTATTGATGATATGGTAAAATTGAATAATATATCTATCTATATATATAAATGTTTATACATTTAGACATACAGGACACAGGATAGGCTACTTTTTCTTTTTCAACTTTTTTTCTTTTTTTCTAATTTTGTTCTACTACGTGAGTGGTCCTAGTGCTATAAAAGTACTTAATGAGTTTGCACTACCTATTCCTAAGGTTAGGTATAATGAATTACACGTAGGTCCATGTTTGAGGCTACCGTTTTATTGATTCGCGAATATTGCAACATTATGGACATGAAATATAACGTGTGGCCGAGAATATTGAATAATTGCCCCGAGCGGCAATCGGCGGCTGGATAATTGATTAATTTCTAATAGCTCTAACATCAAAAACACGTCCAAATACGTAATCAATCTATGTTAAAGCATTACACCTCATCGCACTCCGTTCTCAAATTATAAGATAAACTTAAAACTTTGATTTCATTCTTATCAAAGTTAAAGTAATTAGTGTGCCATTAGTCCATACTATACATACTGCTGCCCGCGACTTCGTTCGCGTAACTTTGTAAATTAATACTAATAATAAATCTGTAAATGTATGTATGTATGTATGTATGTATGTATGTATGTATGTATGTATGTATGTATGTATGTATGTATGTATGTATGTATGTATGTATGTATGTATGTATGTATGTATGTATGTATGTATGTATGTATGTATGTATGTATGTATGTATGTATGTATGTATGTATGTATGTATGTATGTATGTATGTATGTATGTATGTATGTATGTATGTATGTATGTATGTATGTATGTATGTATGTATGTATGTATGTATGTATGTATGTATGTATGTATGTATGTATGTATGTATGTATGTATGTATGTATGTATGTATGTATGTATGTATGTATGTATGTATGTATGTATGTATGTTCCTCCATAAATTTTAAAAGAATTAACTGATTTTCATGAAACTTGGTAGATAAACATTAAGACGTACAGGACACTATTTTAGTATAGGCTACTTTTTTTCTTTTTCAACGCGGACGAAGTGGCGGGCACCAGCTAGTTATATACTAAAAACCTTCCTCGAGAACCACTCTATCCATTGGTGAAAACAGCGTGAAAATCGGTGCAGTAGTTTTTGAGTTTATCGTGAACAGACAAACGCGGCGGGGGTTTTTGTTTTATAATATGTAAGGATTATAAATGTGAAAGTAACTTTGTCTGTCTGTTACCTTTTCGTGAAATTTTGTATACACGTTGTCAGGGATAGGTCCAAGGAAGAATATAGGGTACCTTTCATTCAGAAAAAAGTATTATTCCCAATGGATCATCCTTACATATTATAAAACAAAGTCCTCCGCCGCGTCTGTTTTTTTTTTTTTTTATAATAAAGAGGTGGCAGACAGGCTGTCTGTCTGTCTGTTCGCAATAAACTCAAAAACTACTACACCGATTTTCATGCTGTTTTCACCTATGGATAGATTGGTTCTCGAGGAAGGTTTTAGTATATAATTTACAGTTACGCGGGCGAAGTCGCGGGCACCAGCTAGTATAGATTATATAGAGAGAAAATTTGTATGTTTATAATGACTAAACTCAAAAACTACTGAACCGATTATAAAAATTCTTTCACATATAGAAAGCTATATGATCAGCGAGCAACATAGGCTATATATTTTTTAAAGTTAAGCGGACGAGGTCGCATGCACAAGCTAGTAACGTAGTTTTCGACATTCGAATAGTTATTTAACTTTTTTTAAAGAAGCAAATCTTAATAAATTCATCGTATTTATAACGTGAACGCGAAAAAATACTCATATGAGCAGATTCGTAACAGTGGGAACTTTGCAAGTGTGCAAACCCCTTAAGAATAAACCTTAATATATATTATGATTTAATGATATTACTAGTGAATTGACCTGGTTTCGCCGTGGTGCATAAATTTCGTGGACGTATAATAAATTTTTAAACTAAAAACGGTTTTCATTAACACATGCACTTATTGGTACTCGTTTTTTTAATGCAGGTATTATAAGTATAAATTGTATCGAAACCAAAACGGTTGCACAGTTTAGTACTAACATATTTGCGCATAAACTGACAGAATATAATAGTGAATTTATGTTATACTTTTTAGTTTATTCGAGCAAAAAAATTCGAGTTTTATTCAAAATATTGATATTCTTGTTTTCCTATTGATTAAAGCGATCTTATAAGAAAATCTCTATCTCTGTTTTAAAGGTTAATTCAACGTTGATTCTTCAAAATTTTGAAGAATCCTTTATTTTTCAACATGATGACTTCGTCGCCATGTTTCCCTTTATTCACCTCATATACCTCCTTTTAATGAAATAAATAAAAACAGAACCACTTAAATGGTTGCATATGTATAGATAACGTAATAATAAATTTGTTATAACATATTAGTTTGTAAAAAAAAAAAAAATTCTACTTGAAAATATTAATTAGGTTTTATTTTATATATAAACTTCCATAGAAAAATTATCTTTCTGGTTGTGAAAACCGCATTAAAATCTGTTGCTAGGTTTAGGAGGATATACAACAGATATACAATTTATACTATGTCAGGGTGAAAAAATATTGCGTGTATCTGTACATATATACTTACTCACACATGTAAGTATAAGTTTGTATGCTAACATGTGTGATTTTGTATACTCACAGTGTATTCCGTGGGATACAATGTGGGCTATTGGAAATATTTGCTTATCTTTATTGATGCAGTTAAGACTACTCGTTCGATGCAGTTAAAATGTAAGCTCAGCTAATCGGCTGTAACTTCAAATATTTGTTTGTCATTTTACGTAACATGTACAGCGGAAATTCTCTAAAGAATATTATTCTTTAAACAGATCTAGTAAAAAAATCTTGAATAATTAATTTTCACTACAATACTTTCTTTTAAAGATATTGTTTTATCCCGCTAACGTACGAACAAACTCCCTTCCCCTTCTGAGGTTTTTTCACCTCAGAACCAAACATTTCCAGTGTTGTACATTTTGTTCATCTCTTTTGATGTTATTTCGTGCAGAACGACGTACCTACAAAATTCCAGGTCGGAACCTACTCCAAGACGTACCTGACCATCTTTTTAATAAAAAAATTTAACTGTTATTATTATCGGAAAGTACCAGTCTTTTATCCATTTTTCAAATAAATGTTTTAATTAGTCTTAACTTTTGCCTGTGTGTACGTCTGAAGAGAATACTAACGCTATATCCTTCATTAGAGTTCAAGTTGTTTTCATAGAAAAATTTGATTAATGTAAATGACGCCATATAGATAGACAGATTGGAGTTTTTCGCTATGGTCAGTTTCGCATTTCCCACACTAACTCATTTATCAAAATATGTATATATCACCCTAATTATTATTATTAAAAAATTAGAAGAGGTTAAATAATAATAATATTAATAATAATCATTTATTTCAGACATAGAACATCCATATTTATTAATATAGGTACATTGGTATTAACAAAATAATAACAAATATATATACATCTATGTGAATTAAAAAATCCATTAATTAAAAAAATAATGTTTCCTAATTCAATGTTGTCATACTATGCTGAGATCTCTTTAAGTTTTTATAAGAGCTTAATTTATCAATATACAAAATTAACCAAGGATATCTGTGCATAAACCGATGTAATCGATTATAGTTACACATGCAAGGTGCATTACAAACTTCCACGATTGTTCAATCCAATAAAGTTGAAGCCAGTGTAAATACATTGCATATTGGATTGTAATACTTACGACACGTCACTCTGTCGATAGTGGAAGATATACGAGATTTTAAACAGAACTGTATTATTATGTTTTATGCTCTTCGTCTGGAAGTACATATCAATCAATATACTAATAATAAATCTGTAAGGGTTGGTCATGGAGTAAGTTACTTTGTTTTCGTAGATATCGTGTTTATAGGCTCTATACATGATACTGAAACTAAATTGACCATTTTTAGATTTTTTTTTGTATGTATGTATGTTCTTGGATGGAGATCTTAAACGAATTAACTGATTTTCATAAAACTTGGTAGGTGAACATTTAGACCTACGGGACACAGGATAGGCTACTTTTTTTCTTTTTCAACGCGGACGAACTCGCGGGCGCCAGCTAGTAAAATAATAAAGTAGCTGTCTGTTTGTGTTAATTTCTCTCGTAATCGTTGCGCCGCTGATCGTAACGAAATTTTGCATACTTGTTATCAGGGATATAGAAAAGGAATTTTTCATCCAGAAAAAAGCACTGTCAGAAAAAAAAAATTCAATGCTTGACAAAAATATAGAAGCAGTAAAAATATTTAATAAATAAGAAAAAGGGACGGAAACTAAGTCGCTGTCAAAAGCTAGTATATTATGACTATTTTCTATATAGTATACATAACTGTTAACTATGAATTATCTCACTAAGGGATAATCCCTCTCAATCAATACATAATTGACTAAGTCGAAGACAGGCTTCGACTTGCTGATTTCCCATAAAGTATTTTCTAATCACTGAGTGACAATTATTTACAATCCGCACATTAGTTCCGTGATAAGTTTCCTTCGGACTCTACTAACATCGCTTGGTTTATGTCATTAGCTTTGATTAGTAAGCTTACTTATTTTCTAGTTAAAGCTATGGAGTAATCCGTCGATTGCTTCAATGGCTATTTTGCAATTGACATAAGAAATATCTCTATTAATTAGGTAATTTAATTCAAGGTGAGTTTATAATTATTTCTCTAAGCGCCTCTTTCACCAACTACAAGTAAAGTGTTGATTAGTTACTTTTAGAAATCATTTTCTGTTTTATTGAATTATGCGCTCAGTTTACTGCATCATTCGATAGGCGATTTTTTATTATTATTTTCTATTTAATGTTTGGGACGTTTACCGTACAAACAAAGGTACATCAGCTAAATTAGTCCCGATAACAGGTGACTAAGTGACGGTTTAGCCTACTTGACGTTGGTGAAAGAGGCGCTAAATGGTATTAAGAAAATTGCACATGTACGAATATGTATATTCTTCTAAACTACGCAACGAAATTTAATTACATTTTCTCTAATATTTAAATAATTTTTCCGGGAACTTTTTTATACATATTATAAGAGTCGCTATCAGCTGCTGTCCGTTTCTCCACTAACTTTTTCTAAATAACCCGACGGTTTTGAAATAGTTTTGGAAAGAGCTGTTAATGACGAAGGTTTGTGTATATAACTTGCAGAAAAAATAACAGCCGTGCGATGCCGTGAGCGGATCACTAGTGCAAAATAAAAACACACAATAAAACATTGTTATATTATAAAAATACTAGTACATATAGTATTAATTGAGATTTTTGGGACAAAAAATATTATGGCTACATTTGCAAACATGATCCTTCATAACATAAATATACATTCAAATATTGTTGATATCTTTTGTAGACAGTAAAGATTTTTGAATTGAATCCGTTTATGATTCAACTCTAAATGTACAAATTTTTCCACATATAAGTTTTCCAATGCACGAAAATTCAAACTAACGTTACCGTTACATATCGTTTATTTGAATCCATTCTGCCCATACATGTAGTTTCAATAATCATGTATGTAACTGCGTATTATAGGTATCTCGTTCCGTAAGAATGGCAGTGGAAACAGAATTCCTATATATTTTCCGGAATGGTGTTATTGACTCGTAAGATAATAAAAAATTTCCCAAGTAAGATCTCGCGTCGCGATGCAGTTTCTGAACGGATCTTTCAAACTGCACCCTCAACTTCCAAACAAACTTGCCGTGTGTATCTGTCTTCGAAAAATGTTGTGTTCTGAACGCATACTCTAACAATGGCTCTCGTATATTTTTCTAACGGTTATTCACCTCACATATATTCAATTGTTTCCGAAGCTCCATTTCGGTCTGTAAATCGAGTCTTTACGAAGTTATCGAAATTCTTGTCACTATGTATTTGAACAGTGCAATAAAATATCACCTATTTGTCGGACCACACTGTATCTCAATGACTCACATTGCAATTTATTTGTCAGCAGTTTGTCAGAGAAAACTAATAGTTTGGTAACCACGTGAAAACATGTTTTGCCAACAATTAAATTATAATTCGAACTTACTTACCTAATTTCGCAGTGAGATTTTTATCATTAGTTATTGTACATGTCTACGTTGACTGCTACTAAATATTACAAAAAATTGATTATATTCGCGTACTTAAAAAAAAAAAATTAATACGGTTATCCCAACTTATCCAGAGAATTAAATTCTTGAATATATTTAATTTGTTAAAAATATATTTAAAAATTTCAGGCGAAGTAGGCTTCAATTACTTCGAAAATGCAATCAGAGAGCATTGTTTTTTTATTTTATTTATAACACACTTGCAAAGCAGGTTTCAGTTAAAAATGGAAAAGATACTGGCTAATGTCTATAGGCAAAAATGAGCGGATATTTATGGAACCGCTCGTGTGGTGAGCATCTAATTCGTGCAGTACTACGTGTTTTCGAACAAAACTTCGTCTAGAAATTTTAGAACAGTTAAATTCACGTCGGTATACGGGCAAATACGCAGTCAGCTAACTTTCGTCTACAGTTTAAAAATAGGAAAGTTGGAAACTTCTGTGATTTATGATTACTTCGGATAGTTTTGCTAGAAGTCATGGACGGTGTTGTTTTCGGATACCTTATTTTGAAAACAACGTAACATATAAAACTTACTTATATTATATGGATTTATTTCGTTTTTGTTGAATGCATTTAGGATTATTTATAGTTAGTTTAGTTTATTGTGGCTACTGTAAAAGAATATGTATATTAAGTATATAAAATAGATTTACTACATACCTATAAAAATTACAAGTATCTTTTTCAAATTAATTTGAGATAAATGCAAATAATAAATACTGTCTAAATTAATTTATTATGTCTTATTTCTATAAAACAGGGCTTTATAGAACTCTAGGCTAACCTCAATTCTTCTAAAGATCAATAAAAAGATTTTAACATTAAAAGGACTTTTGTACTTCTTTGTAAAAAGATCTGTCGTGTCTTTCAATTTAATCAAAGATTTCAGTAAAAATCAAGCGAGAACTGATTAGAATGAACAGTTTTTCGAAATAATAGTTAAAATAAACTCCTCGTCATTCAGGACTCTTTAGAATTACATTCTGCAATCAAAAACTTGATAGCCTCTCTGGCTTCAGTACCCCTTTCAGAAGACCACAGTGAAATAACAGGCCGTATCCAATGATAGCCGTATTCTGAATTGTCAGTTATACTCGTAATGCGACCTCGTGAAATCTCGCCTTGTCCCCTACCATTTGTTCTACTAGCATCTCCGTAACATCAAATAGATCGCGTCTGCCAGTAGATCAGTCTGCCCCTTATCATAAAACTTGACCCACTACAATTAGTTACATTGTAGTATATCTTACATTTTGTACTTGAAATTTTTATTGTATTACAATAATTGTACAATAAAAACAATAGAGGCATTGTTTGGCTGGCCTATTACTATAAAATTAAACCAGGAAAACCACTATTCAATTAATCACTGGAATAGTGCGGTTGCCATATAGTCTTACAAAAATAGTTTTTTTTAATATACCTAAAGGTCGTCAGAAATGCTGAGGCCCCACTTGGTGGTAGGTGGCTAGGGCTACCATTACCTTAAGAACTTCATAGGTGCTGCAAGTGCGTTGCCGACCTTAGTAGGATTAAGAATAAAGAATTAGAAAGGCATAGGCAAATGGGGTGTCAAATATAATAGAAAGTATAATAGAAGAAGAGTGATAGATCACAGCTTTCGTCCCTCTGTGTAGAAGTTATTTGAAAGAGAGTTAATAAAACTTTAGCTACTACCTACTTACTGTAATTTTAAATTCAAATCGAGTGCAAAACCTGTAATAATCATTAGAAAATCAGCATAAATTAAAAATCAAAACTTTCACTAAAATTACATAAGTCATCTTTTTCAAGAATGAAATCTATGGTGTGTTCACAGTGATCTCTTGCGTCAATGATTGATTGATCATCTTGTTGTTCTGTGTCCCCATTTTATTTGCTAATCATACATACTTATGCAAATTTATTAACAGTACTACTTGATGCATTCAAAATTAGGTTTTCTTATTTATTTACAATGTAAGATTTGTTTCACATACACGGTCATTTACCTTAATGAAAAATATTATAATAAATTCAATATCTCTAGGCAGTACAAAACAAAGTCAATGTTATAAGGTTCTTTGTACCCTTCAAGAGTATTAAGAATTTACCTAATATATTAATTTTACAATAAAATTTTAATATTTTTAAACAATAAAGTATCGTATGTAAAAAAAAAAATGAAAAAGTAAATAATAAATACAAGTAAAACTGCGAGTTGCCTAATATAAATAGTCAAGTTCACGTAACTAGTTGTAGTTAGAAACGCCCAAAATAAAAACAAATTTCATTTTAATATTTCCAGTCGCCCGAAATATCGGACACAGTGAAACATTGTCGGACACAATAACGAACTGTTTTCCTCAAAAGTGCTCGCAACTAGCGCGTTTCATTTACGGAATTGGAACTTCCGAGATTAATAGCCCCCAGCTAGATTTATTGCTTGCCGACTGATACAGTTACGGGTAACTTATGATTTTTTGCGTGCCTTTTGAATCGTAACTCGTAACAATAGGGTTGTTTCATTTTTGTTTTATGTGAAAAATGTTATTTGCCTTACTTACTTATCTCCATTTCGTTAAATAGATAGGATGTGCGGTTGAAACTCAGTGGTTGTTAGTTGGATGATGGTAATCCTTACAAAGTATTTATTATAGAAGTCGCTTTCCGCGTCTCTTTCTGCGTATATATCCGCTAACGCCTCTTATACCACGCAGCGGATTTTGATGCGGATTTCACTAAGGGAAAGAGCGATCAACGAGTAAGATTTTTGCATATAATTTGAAGAAAAAATACTTGCGAAGCTTGGGGCGGGCTGCTGTAATGATTAAATGAAAAATAAAATAATACTCTGATTACATATATTATCATAATTTTTAATTTCTTTTTTCAACCATTAATTAGATTTCATTCACTCCTTACGTTTAAAAATTTAAGAAACAATTAATCAATAGAACCTGGGATCCTGGTGTAAGTACTTGACTATCGGGCTTTTACGAGTAAATTCTAAGAGTAATATAAATTTGCAAATAATCAAGCACGAACTTAATGAAAACCTATTCAATACCTTGATTTGCTGAAAAGGTATGTCAAGTAGCTGTGTTTACTTTTCGAATACCATGTGTTTGAATGGCTTGTCTTGTGGCACAGAGCAATAAAATGTAAATAAAGCAGCAATTTTTCATTAGAATATGAATATGCAAGTTGCGACGATGCTACGCCATGTCTAGGGAATGTAATCCCGCAAGATAATTTCAAACTCGGTATAAATAAATACTGGGATTTAAGATTTTCAATCCCGCGGATACCAGGTATTAATGGGATCCCGCAGAGTTTCTGCATCGTAATCAAAACATTATACATAACTAAAACGGAATTAGAAAATTTAAGCTGAATTTTTACATGGACTGGTCGCTGCTAATTGCAGTTTTCTGGCATACGTCAAGTTGCGTGTCATGCGCTTTGTAGTTTAAACTACAGCTATACTTCGGCTTTGCAATGACGTAATTTCTCGTTTTACTTATATATATGCCAAAGCATTATTTATCAATTCCTCAAATTAACAATATACAGATAGATAGAAAATTTCTTTTCAACCCCGTAAACAGCAACGGTATCCTGATCTATTATTGAAGTGATTAATCCCGCGTATTTCAATGGAGTTTCTGGTATTTCCATGGCCCGGTATCCCGGTATTACATTCCCTAGCCAAGTCTAATCGTTCGGCAAACAGCCTCCGCGGCCACATTCTACGGTGCGGTCGGCACACCGCAAGTGTGAACACATCGCGTCACACTAACTACCATAATATTACACTAGATATGGCTATCATTACTTTTAGTCTGATTACTTAGAAAATCCTTTAGCTTATTTTATTTTTTAAAAATTTGATGATATTTTTCTAGCTATTCAGCTTTTTCTCACGTATTAAATATTATGTGCATTCCGCTTCATATTTGTTTCTTTTGTGTTTACTTATGACTAGCTATTGCCTGGGATTTTGCTTACGTATCTATAAATTATAGCTTATATATTATTTTGATATATAAAATATTACTTTATATACGTCAACTGAGTCTGTCCACCGAATGTCAAATCGTGGTAGACTCAGCAATTCGCTTGTTCACTTCTAGCGATCGCGTTTCTGTGGTGTTAACTTAAGCCCAAAGTACCTGGGATCCGCACACAGGACCTTCACCTTTATTTATGTACACTCAGACAGAAATCACCCTTTGCGTCGCCCGCTCGACGTATGGGAACCGAGAAAGCATTCAAAATGATTTATTGTAAATGGTTTTCTACTTTGTTGGCTAAAATAATAAGTCCCGCGGCCGAATCGCTGTTCTAAATTCGATATTTATTTCGCTTTTTTTCGGTTAAGCTTTTATTGCTTTTGAAAATTTAATTTGCACTTCCCCTTTGTTACTGACCACAAAATGAGTGAGCTATATTGTAATTAGCGGCGCATCCAGAGAAATCATCAATTAGTGCGGTAATGAGAACTCGCCGTGGGCTGTTAAGGTAGCAACAGACGGTCGGGCTTGAATGAGACGTTTACAATACAAATAAAAACGTTAAAAGCACAGTAGAAATTGCGGGTGGCTTTGTCCCTTCACACAATGGCAGCATTCGAACCATTGACGATTTAACTACGAAGGTGTTATAAGAATTAGTGGTCCATTATTGCTCTATAGAAAACGCTGTATGGTCAAGCAGAAAGCAGATAACAATAATTAGCTTTGAGGCAGCAAAAAGTGACATAAATCCCGCATAATAAGTTCTCGAATGGAAAAAATCGTCATAGGAATTTACCTGGGCCGTTGCTTTTTTTGCAGAATGACTCCCAATGAACGTGGAACCGATATAATAAACACCTCAATTCTCGGCAGACGCATTGTTTAATGATTTTTCTGTTGTGATATTGCACAAATTCTGGTTCGGTTCGTTTTTTTTATAGGTAGGCTTGCGAGAAAAATAAAAGTTTTTGTGTGTCCTGGTAGCATTTAAACAAAAGGTTCTCCGGGTTTGTGTGAAGGTGTGATTTATTTATGACCCTGCCTTTAGGCCCCTTCGCTTGACCGACTTTGTTATGAGCAAATCGAGTCAAGTTTAGCGTCGATCAAAATAAGTCGATTATTTTTTTTTCTCTTTTGTTTCAGGAACAATATGGAAGTGAAGAATTGCAGTCCGCAATTAGGGGAAAGCGAATGAGCGTTTTATAATTACTAGTAGTGCGATTTTTTTAAACTGTTTTTAAAAACAAAGATGCTGGGGTATGCTCTGAGTAGAGTCACCTCAATATTTTTCTCTGTCGCCACTAAACTTACCAGCTACACTTCGGCTGACGACAGCCGTTGTTTAGATAAGTAGATGGTCGAGAAACGTCAAACTTTTATAACACATTGGCCTCGCAATCAAATTTGATCACAACTTAACGAAAATCCGAACCTAGTCAAAGCACGACGATAGCAATAAATAAGTTACCAGTGTAAGATACAAAGCTTATAGTGTGCGTCTTACTGGAATCGCCACTGCGGTGGTATGCTTTATATTAAATCTTGTATCGACTGTGCGCTGTCTGGTCGCTGCGTCACGTGGCTTCCCGGCGCGCGACTTCAGTGCTGGATGCTACTAACTGTATACACGTAAGTACATTTTTATTTACATAATAACGCTAAGTAAAGAGCTTACGGTGCAACTGTCTCACGGGCTACTTACGGAACATTTGCTGCAAAGGATAGGTACCAAATATGTTCCAATTGGAAACTTTACCGAGTCTCAAATCATTCGAAAACATCAAGTCATGTGTTGCTCTTGATGAGGTGTGTGTAAACTTTGTTTTAGAACTTCTCTATTCAGAATAACAACTCGAATCCCCGACTAAATATCAATAACGGTCGTGTTCGGAAGCGGTTTTCGCATGAGTATGTCGAAGACTAAAAATACGAACTGACAATGTGTATAAAATTAAAATAAGAATTCAAATTTTATTTGCATAGTTGCAAGTGGAACGTTTAACCATGACAATCTAAATGGGAAATATTTCTTAGAAATTCAAAGCGTTGAATGCAAGTTGCGAAAAGTAAATAGGATTAATATCGCCTTTAATAAGTACCATCTCGGATTTGCTTCTAAAGATTTCTTTAATAAGATGGGCAGTTTCGATGAGGGAGTTTTCTTTACAATCTGAGTGAGCAATATTATTGTAAGGATATTTGATTATAGTACTCAGATTACGCCTGCTGTGGAGTAATAGTTGTTATATTTATCAAATTACAATTTTAGACGACAGACTATTTTATTTAGTAAGTAAGTAGTAAGTAGTAGTAGTAGTAAGTAGTTCCTTAATTTTGAATAATTAATAATAAAAACTATAATAGCCCAAGTCCAAGCTCCTTATGACATCAACCTTTAAATCCTTTGAAAGGCCCATCAAAATTTGTCCAGCCAAAAAAAAAAAAATTGATTATCCGAAACAAACAGACAAACAGGCAGAAAATTCAAAAAAGTTTTTTTTTTATTTATACCTTATAAATACTATACTTATTATACAATTGGTAAAATGCTATTATTTCGACATAGCAAATCGACACTTCATTTTTATTATTAGCACTAGCTGGCGCCCGCGACTTCGTCCGCGTTGAAAAAGAAAAAGTAGCCTATCTTGTGTCCCGTACGTCTAAATGTTTATCTACCAAGTTTCATGAAAATCAGTTAATTCGTTTAAGAGTTATGGAGGAACATACATACATACAGAAAAAAAATTCTAAAAATGGTCAATTTAGTTTCAGTATCATGTATAGAACCTATAAACACGATATCTCTGAAAACATAGTAACTTACTCCATGACCAACCCTTACAGATTTATTATTAGTATTGATTGATATAAGTATATGTTTCGCTATTATATGTAAATTTTTGTAACGTCTTGAAAACCTGGAAACTGCACACCGTCAAACACCCGGTAATTTCGTACTCTGAAGACATAGAAGCCGCCCGTTCGGAGGTAATCACATAGTGCAGTTAAGCAATAAGGTTTTGGCGCGACCTTATGACCTTTTCTATTTCATGCCCATCAATGTAAAGGACATAAAACGTGTCTATGCGTTCCGCTAAATTCAACTGACAGCCTCCGTAGGAGTGGCCGGTTACTACAATATTTTACGACTGGGTTTTCATTACTGGTTTTCTGTTTAACTTTGTCCAAACACTTGTGTAGCGGATTTGTGATTATTATTTATTATTGTCATTATATATTCACATGTTATGTTTTTGTTTAACATTGTATTTTTGTGCGTGTTTTTTGACTTCCTTATTGTTACGCACTCGAAGGTTTCTTACATAGTAGGAGATTTTCCATAAGCAAAGTATAAAGTGGTTAGCTTATTCCCTTGACATATAACTACCACGATAGACACTTATTTATCTTACTTAGTGGCAGGGCACAGCACTGTTGCGCAGTCATAAAGTGGGCAGCCTGGAAGCAGTAACCACTCCCTTTCAAAAGATAGTGAAACAACTGCAGTATATGCGCTATTGAGTTTTTGGCTATATTATTATCAAGGGCGACAGCCTATTTGCATCCCTGTTGCATTATTCATTAGCAGTGAAGTGGTCTAATTTATATAAACAACAATAAATCACTGTAATGCTAAGCGCAAAATTCGAGAACGGTTGGATTAAATCCGCTATACTTAATTATATTTTTTCAAATATTCGTTGAAGTTTCAAGAAGGTTCTTGTAAATAAAAAATATATTTATAATTAGATCACCACAATATATAGGAATTCACATATATTTTAAATTGGTTGTTACGTTATCTTTATTTTATTACTACTGTTTTTCACACACAATCAATCAATACTAATAATAAATCTGTAGGGGTCGGTCATGGAGTAATTTACTTTGTTTTCAGTCTCTATACATGATACTGAAACTAAATTGACGATTTTTAGAATTTTTTTCTGTATGTATGTAAGTATGTATGTTCCTCTATAACTCTTAAACGAATCAACTGATTTTCATGAAACTTGGTAGGTAAACATTTAGACGTACGGGACACAGGATAGGCTACTTTTTTTTCAACGCGGACGAAGTCGCGGGCGCCAACTAGTTTTAAATAATTATATTGACAGATGAGCTACTGCTCGCGACAAGACCAATGAGTAGTCTTATCGCATGAAAATATCGCCTCAGGGGTATAATTAACGTGAAATTTCGCGTGTAGTAGTTATATAACGTTTTTTTATTGAGATCAAAAGTAGGTCTAGTGTGGGTGTGCATTAATGCTATAAAGTGAGCACTCGAGTATTTGGCATTTGGCAACGACGATAAATGTTTGCGCTCTCGGTTTGTCGAAAAACTCACGACGATGTGTTAAATTGGCTGGAATGTAACAATGTTTGATGTTAAACATTATAATTTATTATGTTACTGTACACAATAACATAATCTTATAAAGTTGAGGGATTAAGGTGCCTTTGAAGGTCAAGTTTCTTCAAGTTATTCACAAATTAGGGTAAAACCATTCATTGAGATATAATTTAAAAGAAATAAACATTATGGCAATTTGAAAATTTATTGTATGCATAAAAGTGTGTCAATTTATATGCGTATATTTATATAACAAGGTAAACAAAGCCTTATTGAGACCTTTATAAATTTTAAGCATTAAGGTAAGTTTAAGTGAAAAAAAAATTAAGAAGAAAAACTATTATGAATAGTGTGATGATATTTTGACAGATGAGCTACTTGAGATAGATGACTGAAAATTATTTGGAATTTAAAAAAACTCATGCAGTGATGCACATAAGGATCTTAACTATCTTTGACTTTGTCGATCGATTATCTCTATTAAATTTATCGATGAAAAAAGAAAACTAAAAAATAATAATCTTTTTTACATTGGCAAATGAATGCTAGTAAATAAATACAAAATCTCAAATTATATAAATTTAGTTTTAGATATTGCATACTAAGAAATCCTATTAGAAATGTATTAAAAATATTAATCTAATAAAAAAATATATCAAAAACACTATTCTAATTGGATATAATGCTAACTAGATTACAGAATTAAATCCACACCTCATTCTAACTAGAAGTGAAACCATTTGAATAAAAAATTGCTTCGGATATCACAATAGGCAATAATGATTTAGCATATATTAGCTATTTATCATTGAATTACCAATAGCAGTGTCTCCGTTACAACCATACAAATCTTAAGAAGACTTTGCAATAATAATAAAGAATATGTATATACGAAAATACCCTTGACCGAACATTTCCGCCCACATAGTATTCATAAGGCTCCCAAACAGGACACAATAGGTTAATTTTTAATATTCTTTGCATATTATTATTTGAACAGTAGGAGATTTAAGGTCGCGAAATAATTGTCACTCAATGTTTTCTTACTTTCATTTATTTATTATACTAGTCGGTGACCGCGACTTTGTCTGCGTTAAAAATTAAAAAATAAATAAGCTATATAACGCCTTAAATCCAGGCCAGGCGTTAGTTTTCTTAATTTTAAATAGTCCCTTGGGAATAGGAATCCGGAAAAAAACTTCCTACTTTAAATTGGAGCTTTTTGGAGCATATTTAAAAATCAAATTGCTTAAACCAATATCGAATCGATTTTGTAAAAAGTTTCACCAAATTTCATAAGAATTGTAATATATTTATTCTCGATTCATGATACACGTGTTAGAGGTGACGTTTTTTTTTAAATTAAAATACATTCACTAAGCCAGTAGCTCGAATTTGCGTAACACGGTCCTTTATAATGTAAATTAATCACTCGTCAATGTATTTGCATAGTTATTGTTTTTTTGCTCCAAGTAATGCCTCATTGAAATTTGGCATTCGATATAACAATACAATATCTAAATCAATTGGGCATGCAGGGCTTATGTATTTTATCTGTATCTGTATCTTACGCCTAGTGTTCTACTAATATTATGAGCGTTTGTATGTTTAGATGTTTGTTACTCAATCACGCAAAAACGGCTGAACGGATATGGATGAAATTTGGCACACAGATAGGTTATTACCTATTTTATCCTGGAAAAAAGCTAGGTACCTGAGGGATTTCAAGAAAACTGTCCGCCTCTGTCTGTTTCTCCGCTAACTTCTTCTAAAGCATCCAATGGATTTTTTAATTGACTAAGCGCCTCTTTCACCAACGTCAAGTAGGCTAATCTGTCATTTAAAGTCACCTGTAACCTGGGATAATGGAGCTGATATACCTTTGCGTGTACGGTAAACGTCCCAAACATTAAATAGAAAATAATAAAAAAAAATCGGCTATCGAATGATGCAGTAAACCGAGTGCATAATTCAATAAAACAGAAAATGATTTCTAAGAGTAATTAATCAACACTTTACTTGTAGCTGGTGAAAGAGGCGCTTATAGAGATAAACGAGGAAGGTTCGTAGTCGAAAGTGGGTCGTTAGTTTATCAATAAACTATACTTACGCGGCCCGGCTTCGCCCGGGTTCGAATTGGGGCATAATATAAAAATAAGGGCGCGTTCCCACTATGTCGTGACGACAGATAGTCGTGCAGCTTAAAGTGTATTAAGCTTAAAGTGTATTTAGTCGTGGCTTGTATATTTAAATGAAGGTGTTCACATATTAGACGAAACGATTAACAGTCGTCTACGAAATTTTTTTCGTTGTGGTGATAAATTATCGAGGCAATGACGACGATAATTAATCGTTACGACAGTGGGAACGCGCCTTTACATGTAGTATAAGTTCGTCTGAAATAATCAACGAACTTTTGAAATAATATACCTTTTTAGTTGTGATTATTTTTTAAAAGAGTGCAGACTCAATTAAAACTTTACATACTGAAAGATAATGTTACACTTATAAAGTTAGTTCCAAAAAAAAAAATAAGTAAAAAATAAAAAATAAGTGAAAATTGTCGACAGATGGCGCCAGCGGAGACGCCAAATATTACTATGCCAATATAATAAAAAAGTATTTTTATTTCTATATTAACGCTTTAAACAAACGCTGTAACATTTTTGTTTGTGGCTATTAAATAAATAGAATATTTCAATTTCTACACATGAACTAATATCTAAATGCAAAAAATCGTCTGGGTTTGTTTAATGATTTCTTAGCGTTTAAATATCACATTTAACTGTGAAATGTGGTTAGACTTTGTTTCTTAATATATAATATCGGTTTTGCTGTTAACTTTAATCGGAAATATAGCTATGTCTTATATTTACCTAAATTAAAGTAAAATTTAGAACATTTAAGTACAATCGTCTATTAATTTGACGAACCTGATGTTAAATTGTTAATTAATTATACGCTTATCTCTTTTACTTTATAACTTAATTAAGAAAGTTTACTAAGTTATTAGTAGATAATTAAAATTTTATAGTCTGTCGACGCATGTAAAATATAATTTGATTTGCATATTATTAAGAAATCGACGACTACACAGGAACAATAATATAAGAAGTGTGTGGGCAGAGTCGTATTGTTTAAACCATATGAGGTCGGTTTCGTATTACCAATATTACAACATGAACGTCTAGACATCCAAACGTACTAAAGGTAGACGGTTTTTACTACACGAGCCGCCAAGACAATCAAAAGGACGTATGTGCCTTTATTTTTATACACCGAGTTGTAAATACACAACCAGTTTGAGGACAAATTTGGTTTCATACTGCGTTTCGCAAGACTGCCCAGTGTAACCACACCCTTACAGAAGATTGGAAAAAGTGGTGACTAGTTAGCGTTGGACAATACTTTTATTTTTATTTTGACTAAAAAGGCCGGTTATTAATTCACACAGCCAATACATCACAGCCAATACATTGACTGGGATGTATTCTTCATTTAGTAAGTTTATTATATTAGTGACCTTTTAATCTTGACTCTGACCTCCTACATCCACCTACTGTGCCAGACTATTCTCATACACGTAGTGTCTGCTGCACATAGAAATGCCATTGACACTGGCACAATGTAATTCATATGTCAGTCATATCAACACGTGCTGTCCAAATACGGGGGCCTGTTGAATAATTGAGCGACTTTTAAGTGACAGCCTTGTAGTGTAAAATAAATATTTTCATTTCCATTTTATAACGAAATCGACAGTTTCGGAACAGATCCATACTGACATATAAATATATGTACTAGCTGATGCCCGCGACTTCGTCCTCGTTGAAAAAAAATAACAAGCCATATAACGCCTGTCAACTTTATTGCTATTACGCTTTTACCAGGCGTTAGTTTTCTTAATTTTAGATGTCCCCACAGGAACAGTAGTATTTTACTGGATGAAAGGTACCCTATGTCCTTTCCGGTATCCCTGACAACGTATATGCCAAATTTCATGATGATCCGTTGAGTAGTTAAGGCGTAAAAAGGTAACAGACAGTTACTTTCACAATAAATTTTATAATAATAGTGTATGGCATTACTGCAAGCAACTTTTGCGCATTTTGTGTCAAAATATGCGACCCTTTGCCAACACTGCGACAGTCAATTTTGAAAAGTGTTGATGATTCTTAAATCATAAATAAATTTTGTATTATATGAAGCGATGGTCTATCAATATTAATTGAGGGATTACTATTCCTTGTGGATTTTATTATTATAGAAATCATTTATTGTTCTTTCTACTTTCATTTTTTCTATTAATTGACTATTAAAACCCTGTGGGACTTGCACTTATGACGGTTTTTCGATTTCATGTATGGAATATTAATAACTTCATCTAACCGTGAAAGAAAATATCTTAAGAAAACCTTACATTTCAAGAAAAATAAGGAACCTGATTATTTTTGAAGGCATATTTAGGTCTTACCAGTACACAGTTTGACTAGCACCGCCCATACATTTAAAGTATGAAATATGGATTGTAAATATACACATAAAAATAACAACTTAAAAAAAAAACTTTTGCTGTATACTTAAAAAATATGAGCTTTTCCAAATTAGATTTAATTTAATGAGAAATTGATTTTTAGGG
Organism: Synanthedon formicaeformis; assembly: GCA_945859745.1. NCBI lineage: Eukaryota > Metazoa > Arthropoda > Insecta > Lepidoptera > Sesiidae > Synanthedon > Synanthedon formicaeformis. The sequence continues at coordinate 3,969,530 of OX243963.1, forward strand.
AATATTGAGAAGATACTCATTGATCTAAATGGAAATACCATACCAGTGAAAAATTTGACACACTTTTCTCTTCATTTAATATTCTTTCACGAAAAACTGATTTTGGTATGACTACACTAATAGCTCAGAATAACACATAGGCTATGATTTATAAAGATACAAAGTATAAGATACAGCTAGTGTAATAATATCTTTACAAAAAAAAATTACATCCATTTTATATTCAGAAGTGATCATAACAATTACAAATCAATTAGCACCTATTAATATAATTAATGTGGGTGGCGCTGGTCGACGTATCTCGTTTGCACCTGGAAGTGTCCTTGCGAGTCTTAAAGCCATTGTTACAAATTAAGTATGGTGTTTCATAAATAACTGAGGTCGAATTAGGTACATATGCTTAACATTTTAACAAACTGTAATGTACTGTAGCAACCCACATATAAAGTCTATTTTATTTTTTTCTTTAAACCGAGTTTGTTAGCAGAACTACCCTCATGCAGAAGGCCACCTTGAAATAAGCAGTGATGTGTTAAGTAAGTACTAGATTGAGCACTCCCTACGATTTCTTGCTAAATTCATGTTCCAACGCGGAAGGTGCGCGGGGGTTGGCGGGCGCGGCAGTAGTGTCAATACGCCAAGTCGTAGACAACTGAATATTAATATGGCCGACCCGTAAGCACGTCGGTTTTAACAAATTAAATATTAACCTATTAAACTTTTCAATATTAATAAAACTTACCTATGGAACGTCACACCAGCAGTTTTACCAATATTTTTTGTTGTATTTTTGAAATATCTCATCACACGACGGCATTTTTACTGGTTTTGAAAATAATAACGCGCCTAATCTCTACGAGCGCGTATGACAGACTGTGAACGGGTAGGACGTCGGAACTCCAATCACTTGGAACACTCATCACGTCTTGAGTGTTCCATCTATTACGTAGTACTTAACATATCACTGAATATGTTAGGTGTTGTTGTGTGTTATTGTGCCTCCCTTAAAGGATATCATTCCTAATCGACGCTGACATTACATACCACTCTTGTGAACTTTTGTGTTCTACCCAATTCCACTTGTTTTAATTTAAGTTCATATTTAAGTTGTTTTGTCATTTTGTTTTGCATTTTTCATTTTTATTTCATTACATTCGGTGTACGATATTTTACGATATGATGAAAATTTATGATTCTTACTACTTTAATCGTTTTTTGTTTGTTTTAAATTATGATAATTTAAGCAGGATCCAAAATCAAAATAATGTTTAATACGAGTTTACCTTAAAACCACTACTTTAAGTGTAAACAAACAGCCCAAAACATTGTCGTAGTCAAATAAGACATTTTCCTCGACGATTATAATGCGCAAATAAAGATCATAATTTTTGATACTGATGTCATTCAAATTTGTTTAGCTACGTCAATGCTTCTTATGTTTATTAGAAACTGTTTGAAGTTGACTTTACTCCAATAAGATTTTTGTGGTTGCTTCTTAGAATTCGTGGGTGTTTCTTTCATTTTAGCTAATGTTGAGGCTTTTCAAGTACATATTCCATTAAAATATTAAAATTCTATTTTAAAAAATTAACCGAATTCCTTGTAAATTACTTCGATTTTATTTTTTATATATTTATTATATTTTTTGATAAAATTCATCATGTGTCTATAAAAATATATTTTGGGGGTCGGCAAAACAATTAAATCCTTCTTGATTGGCTTCTGTCCTTAGGTGACGGTATCCATCTTCGATTAATTAGTCCACAAGTCTGTCTGCCTGCCTATTTTTATAGTTAGTATATATCTGGCTGATACAGACACAGAAGCATGCTGCAAAGAGCTATTTTAAATGTTTTGTGATATTAAATCTTTTTTTTTTTAATATTTTTGTTATCGTGTATGGATATGTGATAGATTGTGTTTGAAACCTTTATATGCGCAAGCATAGGGAAGCATGTCCATTGTTGACTTGACAAGTTATACCTATACAATTGCGTTTGGAAAGCCACTTTTACTCAGTCAACCGCGTGGGAGTCTTTATTTGGGACGCGAAGGACTGAATTTTTGGAACGACGGTAATTCATATGATGTATTGCTTTTTTACTTATAATTTTGTTTTGAGAAGATCTATGTGAACGAAAATATTTTTTTAAATGACAAACGGTGTGTTGGGAGTATTAAAAGAAAAATATATGTTTACTTGATTTTATGTGTGGTCCCGTATATTTGAATATTGCCTGCCGTTTTTGGTGGACAGTGGGTGCCATTTGAAATTAATCACTTTGGCTGAATAGAAAGGTCACAGGGTTTTTTTTTTGTGAAAATTAGATATTTTGGTGTAACGAAAAAGGTCGCGAGACATGATGTCGGGCGACGTTGCCCGACATGTCCCCTAGTGAATACGAGGCTTTAGTGTACTATCGGTTAAGAACACAAGTAGTAATACTACGAGTGATTACGGGTGCTAGAGTTATCCTGATAGGTTAAAGCGCAAGATACAAGGTAAGAATAGGCGAATTGACTCCCCTCTCACGTAAAAGGGCTCTCTAGCTTTTATCTGCAGATCGCTGTGTACCCTAAAATTGAATTCAATCAGACCATGTGTTTTAATTATAAATGTTTTCGAGTTCAATGTTAATATATCCCTCTTCGAACACATTTCATAAAACACAATTCAAGCAGTTTCACCCGGACTTGGTAAATAATAAACGTTTGTATCACAAAAGATCCACTTAATGCGGCATGCCATACTCTTGTACGTGACAGTAAATTAATTAGCATAGGCTCGCGATCAGGATCCGCTTGTGTGTGCTTCCTGAGGTCAGGTGGTCCCTTTCACAACTTAAGAAGGAAGCCAGTTTTTGAGGGTTGAGCGTAAGTGGACGTGTGTGTGTTTTTTAAACAAAGAATGAACAAGAAGATTTAAAAAATGGAACATAAAGGAAAATTACCTATATAAGGTCACATGGTAACCGTATGTATTAGGGATAAATTTACATGTAATTAGATATATTAAAGCAAACAGCATCATTATAGCTGCAAATTTTCTGATTTGGAAATTTTACAATTGTTTACAAAGGCGATTCTCCGCTTTAAATAATTGTGTATTCTCCTAAATATCCTTTTACTCGCAAACAATTTATTAAGTATTTTGATAGATTTACTGTTTCAATATGTCAAAAGTGGAATCTACTTTTGGAAATTTCTATTTGTCGAAACTATTCATTCACAAATTGAACTCATAAGAACAATGTGATTTGCTTAGCGCTATTTTCTTCAAATTATACGTTCAATCACTTCCTAAATATTAAAGCACGTATATTTCCTAAAATTAGGTTTATTGAAGTTTGTTTTATAAAAGAATATTGCGAATGTTTCCTCCATTTGGACGTTTCTAAAAGCGATTGCGAGTAGTAGGTAGATGACCTCTGAAATACAGGTCAACAAATAAGCAAAACTGAGAAGCTATACTCGGGAAACTTCGTTGCAGGCCATTGACTTCAATTGCTATTCAACCCCTAACAGTAACGAGTCGAAACAAGTTCAAACTGAAAATTCGAATTAAATTTGAACAGTTTACAGTACAGTCTTCAGGTAATCGTTCTGGCTTTTTTGATTCAGGTTTTTGGCTTAACAACGACATTGATAATTAATATTTAATCTCTGTAATATTAACTCAATAATCACTGTAGGTCACAGATAGAAAATTTTATAATTTTTAATTACTTATAACATGTTTTAATAGCGTTATTTTGTTGTATTTTCACATTGTGTTTGTTCCCAGATAACTCTTTAATATGTAACATTAATAGCAAAATTAACTTTTTTTTTTAATTTGGTGTACATTATAATAGTGATTGCGTCGGAACTTTGATGTGATCGTTCAATATGCGTAATTGTAGGTTTACCTTTAAACGTTTTGGTGTAACGATGAGCGTAAAGCGTTATTTTTAAGACTTTGTCTTGAAATAACATTTTATAATATGACAATATAAAAATTTGATAAACACCTTAGTAGTATACTGTTTTCTAAGCGTACATACAGACAGAAAGACGGCGGGAAGCGAATTTATTTTACATATGTATGTAAAGACTTGTATACTTAAGTAAAGCTGTTGCACGCAACTACGTCTTCGTAGCTTTATGAAATACTAGCTGGTGCCCGCGACTTCGCGTTGAAAAAGAGAAAAAGTAGCCTATCCTGTGTCCCGTACGTCTAAATGTTTATTTACCAAGTTTCATGAAAATCAGTTAATTAATTATGGAGAATCATACATACATACAAAAAAAATATCTAGAAAATGGTCAATTTAGTTTCAGTATCATGTATAGAGCCTATAAACACGGTATCTGAAAACAAAGTAACTTACTCCATGACCTTCCCTTACAGATTTATTATTAGTATTGATGTTATTCGCTAACATCAATACTATAGCTTTCTATAGGTGATTTTTAAAATCGCACCAGTAGTTTTTGAGTTTATTCATTACAAACAAAAATACAAAAAAAACACAAATATTTTCTCTATAAAATTATTATACTAAATTAAGATTGCATTATGAGCTTATTTAAAGAGGAAAAAGTATGATTGATACTTTCTGAACTTTTTTAAACTTGGCGATAAAATATTATTTTTTAACTAAGTAATAGTCATTTCACTCTTGCTACAAATTGAACCCCGATTTGCAATAAATAAATAAATAAATAAATATCTTCACACATTCCACACAGCACCATCTAGTTCCAAAGTAAGCAAGTAATGCTTGTATTATGGATACCAGACAGTTGATATAATACATAGATTACTTTTTTTTTGTAAATACATACATATTATAAATACAAAACATCCATGACTCAGGTACAAAGGTAAAATGTTCACATAAAACATTTGCCCCTAGCGGGGTTCGAACCCGCGACCGTTTGGTTAACAGCTAGGGTTACTAGCCACTAGACCAAACGTGTCGTAATTAAATTGATAGCTATCAATCTGTTGATCAAATATGGTATCGCAAATATTATAAGTCAAACCTCACGTACTCCGCGTACGTCACATGGAATGCCCAATGAGCACCTGCTATTCGTGATCTAATGGGGGACAGAGAAAGCAATGTATCAAATCTAGATCTCTAGTATTAGATTAACAATCTTTATCAACGAATCAAATTCACGTAAATCGCTTCCTGACCCGCTTTAGCTAGTGATTTGGGCCTCACAGTTATTGAGCCACTTTTTTACACGGCGCAAGTGTTTTTAATAAATAGGCATTTACATTAAGTTGGGGGCTGGATTTTTATATCTTTATGGTAGTCGTATATCCAACGCGATTAAGGTTGCCACCTTCTTTTGAAAGAAATATTGGTTTGATAAAAAATATAACTATTATTCTCACATATGCGGTGTACAAAATAATAGAAAATATACCAAAGATAGCTTAATGCTAGTCGAGAGTTACAAATAGGGCATATGGTATAGTAACTAATGTTTTCCTGTAAAGCCCCATAAGAGATTTTTTTTAATAATGTATAAAATATGTATAAATTTTCATTAATACAAACAAGTATATGTATACATAACATTACTAGCTTATGTCCTTGAGTTCGTTTGCATGCCTTTTATTAATTAAGCTAGGTATATTACTGAAAAATTGTAACAAAACATTGGTTTTGTAACAAACAATCATTTATTTATTTACAATCATTTACAATCATTTATTTATTTACAAGTGACATGGGTTAATGTGAACCAGTTCTTATTGGCTTTAATATGCCACCTCATGCACTGCCACGTCTGGCGTGTAAAATCGTAATTTACATATGAATAATATAAAATATGTCGGTCAATTTTAAAATTTAATTAAATGTCAAAATAATCTTTAATATTATAAAAACATTGGTCCAACAGCCACTTGGTCAATCTTCGTCTAAACATATTTCCCGGCAATTCCCTGAGTGCAGTGGGTAATTTATTATATATCTTAATACAGGAATAATAGGAATTCCGTCTACAAGTTTCCAATTTCATTCTCGGAACAATCAAAAAATTATGCCGCCTTGCTCTCTGTGGTAGAACTTCTGCACTGTGCATGAAATAAGATTCATGTTTCTTAACAAACACACATATCTCTCTTATATACAAAGAAGGCAGTGGAAGAATTCTTAATTCTTTAAATAATGGTCGACAGCAGTAATAATACAAAACATTCAGTAGGAAGTTATTGCGTGAAAGAGTCTCAAACATCCATCTACATCCATCCATCAAACCTCATAATAGGAATAGTAGGATTATGATCAGTTTAGGCTATTTTTGATATAAGGATAATGCAATATTCCTAATTAGGATGTTGAATAGCAAGTCAAACCTATTGCTGTTTAAGGCTTGTTGGCAACCATAATCCCGCTGATGTCTTATTACAAGCGAATCTACCATCAACGTAGCAACAATTATTCACAAAATATATTCAGTGTTAAAGATTTTAATTACAAACCGCTTCTTTTCACAGTAAACTATGCGCAAAATGCATCGCCGCTACTCGTGCGCAGGTAGACATGTCAGCATAAAATGTTAATTATATTTCAAGTACCACATATGCCTTTTCTTTCCTCAATACAAAGTAAATTGATTTCTAGTGGCCTTTTATATTTTTTTGTGTTTACATTTTTATTGAATGCGCCTCGACAATAGTTGTTGTCGAATCAATAAAAAGTGGTGATCGATCGAGTGCCGCGCATCGTTTTTTTTTAAACTAAAACCGACGCATATTATGAATATTAAAAAGAGCATTAGTTTTTAATCGTGTCGGGCGTTAAGAATTCGGTATATAAATTACGAACCGTTTAGTGGAACGTGTTATTATGGTTGTTCGGGAATAGTTACGGTAATGAGGAATTGCTGGGCAGATAGACTCTTTAGGAAGATTTAGTGGATTTTGATTTATAATTGAGTGCTTGTTACAAAATATTTAATGCGATTACAGGCTGACGGCTTATTCCGCTACATTCAAGATTTATTTTCTCTGAAATTCTACATTAAACTCTAATAAAAACATTGAAGAAACGATGGCAGATAAAAAATATACGGAATATTATAAATTAAAATATAAATACGTCAATATATGAGTCTATTTTTAGACTATTTTCAATGCGTAATTGTTTTTTGAAATGTAATTGCAACGTTACTTGAATAAGCGCCTGTTTCACAAACGTCAAGTAGGCCAAACTGTCATTTAAAGTCACCGGTAACCGGGGATAATGGAGCTGATATAACTTTGTTTGTACGGTAAACGTCCCAAACATTAAATAGAAAATAATTAAAAAAATCAGCTATCGAATGATGCAGTAAACCGAGTGCATAATTCAATATAACAGAAAATTATTTCTAAAATTAACTAATCAACATTTTACTTGTAGTTTGTGAAAGAGGCCCTAAGATTATAATAAATGTTATTTTAAAATTAATGTTAAGATAAACGTATAATTTGGACAACAGTTAACAACTGTCAATAATTATGTAATATAATTAGCAGAAAAAAATTGCATCCGTGCCAAGCCGGGGGCGGTTCGTATGTTAAAAAACATAATCTAAGTTTAAAATATGCCTATGGGTATGGAGAGTAAATATTATGTCGATGTCGTACCGTCCATTACGACATAACATTTTGATCATAAAAATGTTCGACGTACTTACACCTAAATTTCGAAGATAAACAAACGAATCTAATTGCCGCTTCGATGTAGCAATAAAATCAATATCTGCATATTAATGTGTGTAACACAGCGGGCACTTCTTATTATATTTAACTAATAAGTGGTCTTACCGAGATGTGTTCTGAACACCAATCACGATAAATTCTAGTCACTAAAATATAAATATGGAAAGTTAGTTACTATGTAATGCGCCTATAATGCGTGATTTGAAACTGTTGGGATTGTAGTTTTTTTTTTTTCAAAATAACTACTTAATAAAAAATATTACATACAGCCATCGCTTTTCTATAAATCACAATTATTTCTATTATTTTGTTTAATTGATATTTCGTAAAAATATTTTTTTATCACAAATTATAGTAAGTATGTAAGTTTTTTTTTAAATATAAAAGCGATATTCTTTTTCTAAAGAGACTAATTCATGTTTTTATATAAAAGTATAGTCTAATATGAACGCAAGCATTCCAGAGGAATGTAAGTGCATTTCCAATTAAAGGTAAAGACATCACTTTTTCACTCATCAGAAGCACAAGTGCTGTTGTTTAACGGTGGTCTTCTATAAGAGTGTTAATGATGCCATACTTTCTGTCAATAACTGATTTTTAGGCAGTCTTTTAGACGCCTTATCTGGTGGCAGAAAACTCCCCTTACAGAAGACCAACGCGAAATAACAGCACGTCTGCTGTTATATTTCATTAAGTGACTAAGGAATGTATTTTTTCTAATTCTATTTCCTAATCCTAAAGAGCCTATTTCTTATTCCCTATACTTAATCCTACCAAGTTCAGCAGTTAAGACATATACTGGATACTACTAATAGGTTTATATCTAGACTTAACTTAAATTACTTAATGTATCCTGTTCCACTCCATTCATTTTAATTTTTATTACAATTTATTATAACTCTTGGAAGTGTAAAGAAAGTAAGTGATTTTAAAATATTAAAACCCACTTTATCGGTCGTCCACTCGCCTAGTTAAATAGGTTTACAGGTAATCAAAATGTACAATCCAATAATGAAGTGTCCACATTAGTATGCTTAATTAAAATTAAAAAAAAAAATACCGTAACTAATTACAATTTTAATAAATTGATTTCTTCTTCGGTTCATTTACCGCGTGATCCTTGTCATTGGTGCTATGACCAAACGTTGAGTAGATCAAAAAACATTTTACGATTATTAAACCCTCGATTGACAACCGGGAAGGTATTCCTGTCGTTCCCATATTTTTATTGCGTGTAAACCAGTCGGCGCTTTTTTATATCATCTCTTTTAAGTGACATAAATTCTAATACAAAATCCATTTGTGTATCTCGGGCGTCTTAAAAGGTATGGGGATAATCGTTTTTCTGCTTTTACAAGGAACTCATTTCAATTATCGCTCGATTTGATGGGTATAAAACGGAATGGTATGTGTCGGGTAGTGGCGCCCAGCTGCGGTGCTCACTGCGGTGCTGTTCACTATTTTTTTTTTAAATTTCGAACGCTAATTTAATTATGGAATTTTGTACTTTTTTGGTATCCCACGCAGTTGTCCTGCCAGTGCTCATATTCATAATTACCTTAATGGCTAACGGTGTTTTTATAAACAGTGACTATGTTAAAAAAAATTCATAACGATCCCTCAATAAAGTCCCCGTTTGAAAATATAGTTTTTCTTATTATAATTTTATTCCCCTTAACATTCCTTTCAGAATTGCGACATAAATTTATATGTTATTGCAATCATCGTTATCACACGTTTAAAAGCAGGAAGTTAAAATAGAAAGATAGTGAGTGAGTTCATTATCTTGATACTTAATCTGTGAATGAACTTAAAATGCTTGTATTATTTAATCTGTGCGTAGGAGTATCCAGTCAATTCGAAGCGGGATTCTGAGATTAATATTAAATGAATGGGAAAGGACTTTGATCTTACGACAAATTGACTTTTTCAACGTGTCAAATTAAAACTATTTTTAATGAGATTAACAACACCAGAGTTCGAGACATAAACTTTCAATAACATACTTTCAATGTAAATATCTTATATTTTTAATAATTCAAGGCGGTAGACAGGCTGATTCGGTTCTGATGGGCAGTTTTTACTAAACCTAATATTATAAACGTGAAAGTTTGTGAGCATGAATGTTTGAGTGTTTTTTAGCTACTCTTTTCCGAAAAAACTACTAAAAAGATTTTGATGACACTTTACAGCAATAGGTATGTAAAATTAGAATAGGTAACATATTAGTTATTGTATAGTTAGTTATATTGTGTCAAATATATGTATAGCAAATATCAAAGTGCTTGGGAAAATGTGAAAACCTAATATCTAGAAGCCACATCCTTGAAATTTTCCACATTTCCTTCACAATCGTATAAACAATCATATTGGTAAGCGAGATGTCTCATTTCCATTGTTATATTTATGTGTGGAGAACAACAGTATTTTATATTTGAAAGTGCAGCCACAATATAATTGTCACCTTTCTAACTTCGTGCATTCACTGCGATATCTCCGAGTATAGAGAGAAAACAGTGATTTAACTTGATTTTGATTCTAAAAAAATTTAAAATAACCAATATGATGTTACTTTCAGCAATTTTTATTAAGTACTTTTACCAATTTAGTATCAATTTTTCTTCACTTGAATTTTTTAATATAATTTTAATTTTTGTAAAATTTTATTCATATTTTTTTTCCAAATAGGCATATAGTGTACATTTTTTCTTATCATTGTGAAATCAAAATCAAAATATTTATCAATTAGGTTTCTACAGAAACTCTTATGATCGTCATTATTAATTTAAATTTACCAGGGTTTCGGAAAAAAGCCAAGATGACGATCCTGAGAAGAAACCCCGAAAGAAACTCAGGATACTATTCTTTTTGTCATCATTAAAATATAAAATAACACAATACACTTAATTTTAACAAAATTAAAGTATGTATATATATATATACAATTACAGTTTTTAATACTAAACATAGTACGAGCTCCGAATCGCTTAAATACAGGCTTTTTTGTCGTTTAAATGATAAACCATAAATGTGTATAAATAAAATGAATCACTAAACCAGAAAACTCGAGAATGGCTATTTATTTTAAATTCTTATAAAGGAAGGATCTTATAAAGAGATTGGCGGTTTGCCAGTTATAAATAAATAGTTAAAAGGCTTATAATAAAGATTGTAATGTCGTTACTTTACAACTGGTATTGTATGCAATGGCTTGGTAATGGCATCTGTTCGTTTTCATGTACTGTGTGAGAGTTCGGCTGACCGAACGCGACTCGGACGCAGTAATGTCACTGATACAGGACGACGGCGCATTGTTCTTTTTTCATTTTCATTTTCGAACGTCACTCGACAAGGAATGTACTATTTTTTATTGTACTCTCCTCGAAGTACCGTTAAGGTGGTTATTAATTGGTTTTAGCTTTATATTAATAGGCTTCCGAGAATGTATTGTGGAAACGAATACTCCTCTAATTTAATTTATATGTGCAGATTAGATTTAAAGATAGATATGGAACATTACATAGATACCTAAAAATAAAAATTTGACATGAATTTGAGTTATAATTTCCTTAAAGCTTCAGTACAAACTACGACAAAGTTTTCAGACCTAATCGTTTAATAATTAGAATTTTTTTCTTTTTTTAAATGCTTTTGCTATTTTCTTATTTTATTCTAAATTTTATTCCTAATTATATGTTTCACTTTATTCACGTGTGTATTAATGTTTATATTAGGCGATTCTTATTAATATTGCAAATCGAAAGTGTATTTGTTTTTTACTCTTTTACGCCTTAATTACTCAATAGATGTTCATGAAATTTTGCATACAGGGATACAGAAAAGGACATACGGTATATTAAATACAGAAAAAAATATAAAAATTCAACGTCTGACAAAAATATATAAAGATTGAATATATTATTGTTCATATAGTTTTGTCACGCATTGTTTTCTTTATTTTTTAACATTCAACAAAAAAAGAGTTCATACGAAATTGCGTGTAAAAGCCAGTAAAAAACACTAAGTTCTCAATTTCAATATTTCCAACATAATTCTACCGATGTGAATACTTATAACGTGCCTAAGCAAATTTGTCACAGAAACATGTCTCCAACGAGACCATACATAACTCACACGCATCATCTTAAGAGTGTTAGTAAAAGAAAGTGGGAAACCACATTCCAATATATCACTCGTAGATTCACCATCAAATTAAAGCTTTCAACTGTTACTATGTGCCACAAGACAGATGGGCCTGCTTATAATATAACAAGGTAGCACAAGCGATTCATCAAGAACTTGTCAATTATTGTGGTAGCGAACGTGGTCATCTCGGCCGAGAATATTCGATTTAATTAAAATTTATTTGACACAAACCACGAGGTGGCCAGCCCTCTATTAGAAATCATGTCTGGATTGCGTTTTAAAGGAGATCGGAAGACGTGTAATTGAATGGTTTATGATTTAAAAATTTTACGCGCCACAGTGATTGATGATGGTAATTTTATCGTATTAACTCAGTGGTTACTTAACAAGCTCGATTAGGGATAATTAAAATATATCGTAAATCTAATTTTAGTCAAATTTGTAAATATACACTGGTTAGGTGACGCAATCGATGTAAATTTTGTAAGTTTATCTTCAGTTTATTATATCGTAATGATGCCATATAAAATATAAGTTTTGTTTATGTTAAATTCGACAGCAAAATGCAGTCTGCATTTTCACATTTGTTTTACCTGTCGTTTACTTCTAAATGATTTAATATTTAATATAATATTAAAAATCTGTAAATGAATAAGTTTGGGTGTTTGTGCCTTATTAATAGAATTGAAAGAATTTGATTGAAATATGAGACACAGGGTAATGTCCTGGAATAAGCACTTCTTATTCCGGTAAACTGAACCTTGTTGAATAATACATTAGTACCTAATACTGAAAGGGACATTAATAATATTTCTGGTCCCTTTGATATGTAATGCTTATTAATAATTAATTATACACATAAACTTACTCGTTAAGGGCATCTTTCACCATCTACGAGTAAAGTGTCAAGTAGGTAATTTCAATGAAATTGACACAAGATACTCGTAATATTTACTCGCCAATAAGCTTTACTTGAAAAGTAACTAATCAACACTTTACTTTTAGTTCTTTTAGGTGAAAGAGGTCCTTAGTGTATCAAACTACGTCGTGTACAGAGGCGGACAGAAGAGACTTCTGTTTTATATTATTTAATATTAGTATTTAAAACAAAGTCTTTTCTACTCATTTATAAACACGTACTTTGAAGATGTCGTTTAAGAAAAATTATTTAATGTTGACCCTTAACTCAAAGAGCTCGTTGGAAATACAAATTATGTTGTCCAACATTCACAGGTTCTGTTCTGAGACTTAATTCCAGAGTAAAACTGTTGTAGGGTTCATTACTCAATGCCTTTGCATTACATACAAACAAGGCTTGAGTTTTTACTGATTGTTTTTAAAAAGTTAAAACCTTTGTTTAATTAAACAACTCTCTTTAAATTAACTCATTAAATATTCTCTCACACATTTTCACCCCAAGGTTTAATGCCGTAACCTTTCTTCAAAGAAATATTTTGCAATAATTTTTACTTGTTTTATTAGGTAATTACTTATGTTGGAAAAGCACACAGGTTTTCAGAAGTTAATTGCGGCCGTGACCCGTTTCCATGGCTTAAAGTGTATATCTAAAGTCTAGATCTAAAGCTGGGATTTTATCGCAATTAACTACTTTGGCTGTGTGAATTTCAGACTGTAACTTATGAGGCGGATGTATGATTGTGATACAATAATGTACGCCATAGGTTCCCTGTAAATTTCTGTTTCAAAATTATTATAAAATAATTTAGTTAACGTTGAAAACTTAGTTGACAAGCTCGTTGGATTAGGCTTGCACTAATACTCTATTCCAGGAGTAGACTAGATGTTATATATCATTTAAACAATATATATTTCATCTAATCAATGTTATCTTATATATCAATTTGATAGAAATGTCATCTTTCATCACAGATATGGCGCACCATTTTAAATATCAAATAGGTACACATAGATTTTCTGCGACCTGTTCTCGCTTCCCATTTAGGAGAATCGATCTTTCCCATTTAGGCTCGTTTCAATAAACATTAACTCTATAAGGAAATACTAAAAAGGTAACCAATAGAAATTCGTAAAATTGTAGGAAATAGAATTTGACATTGCCAATAGTTATGTTGCAGTTTCCACTTATTGTTATGGTATGTTTTGCCTTCTAGTTTATAGTCTAGAAAAATTATAAAAATACAGTTAATGAATTTTTATATAAGTATTTTTGAAGGTTTATTCAAATGAAGGCACCAGCTAGTTTTTAATAGCTAGCACCTTTAAACGGCGTTAAGAAATTTATTTCATTCGTGCTCAATGTAAACACATTCGTAGCATATCTCACGAAATCTCCACTCGAATGAATTATTTAAAATAATTCCGAAGGTCAGAAGAAATTAATACAGAAAGTAAACTAAAAAAAATATGTTGGTTATTTTCAGATATGTACACTCGTTAATTGGACATTAAAAATTAACTAAAGCAAATTACGAAATATAAGTAAAATTTTACGACGATAATTTACGTACGTGCTCAGATATAATAGTCTTTCGTAAACAGATCAGATAACATGTTATAGTTGACGGATAAAAATCGTTGTGACTATATAAAAATTCTTTTGTGTTGTAAAATTTTTACAAGCTCGCCATTTCTGTTTTAATTGTCGTATTCTAAGTTATAAAGCCGACTTTTTTATTATCATTACACGCGACACTTTTGCATCAAGAACGCATCTGGATTGCATATTAAATATTGGCGTTATACTTCTACATACTCGTACATTGATATGAGCTGGCTACTCGGTGTGAATCGACTGAATGCTCTTTTATCGCGTTTGCTCGAGATAATAGCATACAGTTAATTAATTCATTATCTCCTATCTGCTGGTCAAACTACATTGTAAATGAATGGAGTTAAGTGTAAGTCTAATTTGTTCCCTGAGAAATATTCTTATTGCCTCCGTTAATTAGACAAGGACTCGAAGCACATTAAAGTGTTTATGAACTATAGTATTTTTTCTTTATGTTAAGGTAGGCAGACAGGTTAACGGTCAACTTGATGATAGGTGGCTACCATCGCCTATAGCACAAGCTGCAAGTGCGTTGCTGACTACAGTTGGATTAAGGATAAGGGACTGGAAAGGGATAGGGAATTGAGTTCTTGCATTCTTTACTCACTCACCGAAACACAACAGCACATGGGTTGTTATTTTATGTTGCTCTTAGCTCCTCTCACAAACGTCAAGTAGGCCAAACTGTCATTTAAAGTCACCGGTAACCGGGGATAATGGAGCTGATATAGGTACCTTTGTTTGTACGGTAAAAGGGCCTCTTTCACAAACTGTATGTAAAGTGTTGATTAGTTACTTTTAGAAATCATTTTCTGTTATATTGAATTATGCACTCGGTTTACTGCATCATTCGATAGCCGATTTTTTTAAATTATTTTCTATTTAATATTTGGGACGTTTACCGTACAAACAAAGATATATCAGCTCCATTATCCCCGGTTACCGGTGACTTTAAATGACAGTTTGGCCTACTTGACGTTTGTGAAAGAGGCGCTACGTCTTAGTAATAAATTAAGTACTTGTAGCTATTTTCAGAAACTTTCATTAGTTAGACCATTAACCAATCGCGAACAGTTAAACGTCACATGATCAAACACTACATCTCTTGTAACTATTAAAACAGTATTAGCATCACACCGGGTGGTTGACGGGCCAACATACGAATTCCCTAATGAAGAAACATGAGTCGATACTATGATAGGTAGCTTTAATAAAATCATTTATTGCTCTAACCTCTGTACAAAATGGCAAGTTTAGCTCTATTAATTTGCAACAAATTTCCATATTATTACCTATTATTTATTTTCTAAGTATATTTGGCGAATTCGTTATAAAATTATAAAAAAAATGTCTCATTTTAACGCTTTATGCCAATAATTTCTTACTATGTCAATCTAGAATAATGCATAGAGAACTTGTAAGGGCGTATATTTTTTTAATTAATATTGGTAGTACCGCTAAATGACACGGTCTTGTAATTTTATTAGAAAAATATTATAGGCTCGAGCCAATAGCGTTTTCATGCAGCTCCACGCAACTAAATTAAGTAAAGAAAGAGGAAATTGTACACTATATATTATCGCTTAACACGGTTGTAAGGCACGACAGTCTGACGTTAGATGGTATTGAATTAGGTTAGGGGAGATGGGCTCTTATCGTAACCAAACACATCGGCTTAGCTATTTATGACACTTTTTTGTGAACATAGTATCCTTAAGAGGCAATAGCTTACAAACAGCGTTAGACTAATATATTTAAGAAGTGGCAATTGACAATAGATAAATAGATTATAGTATTTACGTGTTAAATCAACCAATAGATGGAAATAGAGCCATAACAAATAGCTCTGAAGCCAAATTTACTTAGTGTCCGAAGCCTGAAAGATCACTTTAGAATGTAGGATGTAATAGGATAAGATGACATATTATTCTTACTACTAAGATATTCGCAAAAGTTTGAGTTTCGGACAGACTTGAAAGTCTGTTTTGAGGTTTTTTTTATAAAAAAAAAATCAGTTACCCCTTTACGTAACAAGGGACCTTGTTCATCAATTCTATTTTTTCTTCTTCTGTTTTGAGGTTACATATTTGAAGATAACTGTGTGTCATAGAAGACTATGTCATAGCTATTTTCAAAGGCTATTGAGGAGAAGATCTGTGCGTAGCAATGGAAAGTAATGTTCAGAAAATTTGTTTCAGGAGTACCTTACCTACTCTTTATCCTAATTAGGTGTTGGTAACTTCCATCTTCCTAGTCTTGCAATGTTCCTGCTTATGTGACAATCATTTGATTAAGTTCGCTAGTAAAATAGTATATTTAAAACTTGAAGCCAACGTACATTAAATACGGAAGTGAGTAATCAATAACAAAATCGATCGTGCGCCGAACAAATGATTATGAAACCAATATTAGGTACTAGCTTCCCGACGTGATCACATACGAGGCAGTCACGATTTGACAGACAACATTCATTATCATTGTTTTTGTTTTAATGAACTGTTTAGACACAAAATAGACAGGCATGCCCATACTAAGAACAGTAATCAATGAGTACAGTCAGACTTCTATATATCGATCAAGGTGAGTTCGATTTGACACGGCATGAAAAATGTAAATAAAGATAAGGTTTTCTAATGAAGAATTTTTAGAATTATACCAATAGTTTTAGTTTTGTACTCGTATAAATTGTGAGACGTTTTCTGGAACTTTTTGTTTCGGATAATCAATTTTCAGAAACAATCTTTTTTTAAACAATTGAACAATTAACACATAAAATAAATGTTTGGTTTTAATTTGTGTGTCGTGTCAACAGCAAAAATATCATATTTAATCATTGAATTTAGTAATTATTTAAATACAACTGTATCCAATATTTAGTTATGAATATAATTAAATATAAGATTCTGGCAATTGATTTATGTAATTTTTTTTGTTAGCTTTAACAAACAATGAATTAGTTTTATAAATTATATTAAAGTTCGTCACAGTATAAATGTTGAATTCGTAGCACTTACATTTTTTTAAAACATTGAGAATGCATAAAAAAGTAGATTAAATTACTGAACGTTTTATACTTATTTAATTATTTTTTACCTTTTTTTAAGCCTAGTGTTTGCTTTGGGGGTCTAACGAAGGTTTTTACAAGATAATTTATACTCATTGTGATCGAATCCTACAAAATACATATTTGTTTTCATTGCCAACAAATCTTAAATTTTCATAAAAATATGGTTATTTTTATGAATTACTGTAGGTCAATAGCTACTGTAAGGATATTTGAGCCAATGACAAAAATGATATACAACATAATAAGCCGTTCTTAAGAAAGCTTTAACAATAAATCTCTTTTATATGTTTCGCGAAATGACAGCGTTTACGGCTTCGGAAGCCGTTTAAGAATGTTCGGCAGTATGATGAAGATATCATTGATGTTGTTGGGAGATGTTTTCAAAAGAAATACAATCTTAAAAGGTTGTATCAATATTGGGTTATTCCGGTCGTAGCGAGAATTCTGAGGATTCTTCGTGTATATGTGATCGGTTTTATAATACATTTTTTTTCTGTCGAATCATTGATAGACTGATGAAGTGATGAGTATCCATTAAAAGACAATTATTTATTCATATCACGAATAAAAGGTTAGTAGCTTATTATAATTGCTTCAATTAGGCTGTATAACTAAAAAAATACTAATACCTACAAGAAACTTGTACGATACGATTAGTTAAGTATTTTACCTATTTTTTTAAATAAAAAATTACATTAAAACTAACTAGTGTCCGCAACTGCGTACGCGATGTAGTTCGTTTTTTGAAAATCCCACAGGAACCTAACATTATAGCTTATTATTACATTATTAGCTTATTATTATTACATTATTATTGCTACATTATTAGCTTGTGTTATAGGCGACGGTAGCCACCTACCATCAAGTGGACCGTCAGCTTGTCTGTCGACCTTAACATTAAAAAAAACATTTTTTCAGGATAAAAGTATCAGCGAAATCAATGAAAACTGTGTGTTCAAATCGGTTAAGAAGTTTCTGAGATTAGAAAGCATAAATGCACCTGAGACAAACAGACAAAAATTTTAAAAACTATTTTTTTGATCTCCTTAACTTAAGTAGGTACTTACAACGTGTACAAATTATGCAGACACAGCACTTATTACTAACGATTAGAAATATATAACCATTTAGACATTATATACTATGTGTTATATTGTATGTTCTAAATGTTCCAGTAAAACATTCGCACAAATAACAAGGCTACATTACAATAGAGACCTGTCTGTTACTTACTACCTAAAGCTCGGATGTTCTCTGTTAAGATGGCCCCGTTAATGGGTGTAGAGAATTAGCACGCTTGGCTTGTGAGCCCTAACTATTAACCTTTATGTCTTCATTTTAACAACCTCTACGATACTGTTAAGTCTTTTTATATTGACTTTATGAGCCAATTTCACCCATTTAATGTCAGCTTGCGTTTAATTTATAAATATAAAATGATCTGTTACATACATTGTTAAGTAGAAACTCGCCGAAGTCGCTCATGAAGAGTCTGTGTTGAGGAGAAATCACGTTTTCCAATGAAACTCGAATATCCAGACAAGATTCTTTTGTTAGAATTTAAAAAATATATTCTGAATAAGTGTTGTGGGCGGACTTACCATCATAACCCTATAGTCGTAAATCGGTGCAGTTGTAAGAGACGGTAGTTCGGCGCCGGTCGCTCAGCCGTTGCTTTAAATCTTAGTTCGAATGTGATTTTATGGTTTGTGAAATCTTTATTACCTTTCCCAATTTTTTCGTGATTGCATTACCATTTCACTACTGAAAATAAATTTACTCTTCTTTTTACAAATTCTAATACTAGTAGTTAATATTATATTTTTTTGTCTTTTATAATATTATTATTATTACATATTATAAAGAAAAGTCCTCCGCCGCGTCTGTCTGGCTGCCTGTCTGTTCGCGATAAACTCAAAAACTACTGCACCGTTTTTCATGCTGTTTTCACCAATGCATAGAGTGATTCTCGAGGAAGGTTAAGTATATAATTTACAAAGTTACGCGACCGAAGTCGTGGGCAGCAGTTAATTATGAATATTTATTAAAAACGCTATTCAGGCCTTCAACCGTGAACTTATTTTCCAAGACTTTACCATTATTTCCAATAACTTTTATATCCGTTTCCCTATAATTTCTTAAAATTTCCAATAAGTAGAAGATGTTTCATTTATCAATTTTCTAAGAATTTCTTAAGGTAACTTAGACTTTGCTCGTTTGGATTTTAAGTTACGTAAAGTAAATACTAACTCATTTGAAAATGTTGTTGTCTTAATTAATTACTGCAGATCATGTTCGATGATTAAAATCATCACGTTAATAACTCAAACGGCTAGATCCAGTTGGCAATGTAAGCTAATGACATAGGCTACAAATGTAGCATACCTTATCAAAATTAAATCTTAATCGATGTTGTTATGAATTCATAAAACAATTTTAATTGTCATATTTTGCATAAAATCCATTGAAAATAAATTGTTCACTTTACGAGTGGACATCGCGGTTGTCGTAGGAGGGGGCAGCTGTCGGATGCGCCCGCGCAACGAAAATGTCACTTGGCAACTTGTTAAACAATATTTATTCAATGGCACACCAACTTAAAGAGATGGACACTCGAAACTCTTGTGCAGGAAATGGTTAATGACATTCAGCTCTTAGATACACAATGAGCTGCATAAGTATACAGTTGACTAGTATGTTAATATTTAGAGGCTGCGCCCGCGCCTTCGGTCTCAATCTCAACGCTGGCCACGGTAATTAATTACTGAAACAAGCTAAAGTTAAAATTATAAACTAACTCCCGATTTTCTATTGAGCCCAAACGGTTGGCCGTCCCGAATACTTGACGCTGCTGTATCAGGTCAAGATTACCATGTCATGGAAATACCATCGAAGTAGCAGTATACCAAATTTCACATCAATCGAACTCGTGGGAGTTAGTGAAATCTTTTCGTTAACAAGTTAGGAAATGGGCTGATGGTCTTCAACAGCCTAAACAGATCTTCATAAATTATAGCTAAGCACCAACCCGATCTCGTCAACTCTCAAAACAAAAAAAAACTGAACTGAAATAGGTCCATGCGCTTAGGAGCTATGATTCCACAGACAGATACACAGACATACGTCAAACTTATAAAACCCCGTTTTTGCGTCGGGTGTCAGGGGTTAATAAAAAGTTTGACAAATTATGGCAGCCTGAACTGGCGGTGCAGTGGTCTTATAAAGTGATGGCGCAAGAGTGCAGGGACAAAAAGTTGATACAGTTAAAGTGTGATTGATGGACAAGGCTTGTTCGCGCACTTGTCAAGGACTGGTGGTAATTGAATTATGGAAAACATAAATAATCATGTAGCTAAGCGCACACAGCGGTGACTTTTCTCCGACGGCATAAAGACTACTTTTACTGGAGTTAAATGTTTGACGGTCGCATTTTCAAGTTGTGCCGCTCGTGTGTTGACGTCGGAAGTTCAAGAGAGGCTGGCGGGATTCCATTTGATCATTAATTTGCCTTGCATCGGCGGCAGTAGCGGGTACGCGATATGCAAAACAATCGAGATAGTGGCAAAGAGCGAGTTAAGAATACGTCAGAATCGGTATGAAACACAGCGAGTGCTTGGACGAAATAAAAATACATCATAGCTTTATTAGGGACATTATACAAGATTTCAACGTATAACGTCCCACATGACATAAACAGAATTTCGCGGTCATAAACAGAGCGGCCCATCTAACAGCAGTAACCATATTCTTACTGACGATAACTGTGAAACAACAACGCGTGCGCTTGGTTTTGGAGTTTTGGTGAAGCCAGATTCCATTCTCTTACGTCTCCCTTATTCCTTCCCCTATTATTTATTTAGGACACTATTTAGGACTGCAACTTAGTAAATTACCATATTACACGTATTTTTTGAATTCATATAAATAATTACACTGTCTGTGTACTTTATTAAATAAATAAATACCAAGATTGGCAGCGCATCTTATAAAATCAAGTGGACCAGTAGCTTTATTTATTTATTTATTTATTTACAATAACATATTATATTTAATTTAATTGGCCATGAAAGCACACACTAGGCTTGCAAGCCTGTATCGTGTGCTTCATGAATTGATTAAAATTTATTTTTTGATACTTAAAATAAATATCAAAAAATAAAATAAAAATAAAAATATTAATTTTAATATTAACAAATTATAAATTACTAAATATACACTAAATTAATAATAAATAGGTACATATAAAAGTAAATGACACAATAAATTTAGAATATAAAATGAGGCTATCGATATATTATGTTTTTAAATTGATTTAAATAGTTTTTCAACATAGTCGTATTTAAGACTGAACAACCATTTTTTTGTTGTTGCTTGCTTGTAAACATTTGCTCAAAATACATTAATTATTTTGAAAATGCATTAGTATGTTTTTCCATGTTCTCTGAATTCTCTATCTTAAATATCATCTGCAATCAATACTTAATGTACTAATCTACACTTGTAAGTTGAAGCTGGAGAGTTTGTTGTCTTTTTGTTTTTGTTGAAATATTTATAGTATCCAATTGAGTGTGCCTCAAGCCTGCAGCGTGGTGGACAATTCGCGGCGAATGTTCAAAGAGCGTTTGTACCTGTGCGGTATCAGTGCAGCCGGTGGCGCCAAGCCTCTCTTCTAGATACGAACAAATCCGTTTGTTGTTTCAAAGTTTATTTGTACACTTTACCTACAACTTCAACTGATTTACAAGACCTCCATGTATTTCACATCATCTTTTGTAAACAATGTTGCAAGGCCATCTAGGAGTCTCCTAATCATAAATAAGAAATAAGAAATCAAAATTAATAAGAATTTAAGAAGAATAAAATTTATTAATGACAACTTTTATATTATTGTATTTTGTAAATTATTATTAAGTATAAAATACCAAATATCATTAATTTTGTTTTGAAAAAATTAATATCAAACAGATTCACGTACGATAGGAACCAAGAAAGTTAGCACAATCAAAATTAAAATAAATTAAAATTATATGTTTCTATAAATAAATTCTATAAATTATAATATTTTTTATTTAATTTACATTTTCATGAATTTGTCCTGAAAACTGATTGGTTGGAATCTCGTTGAAAACTCAGCTTTAATAGTCTCGTATATTCATACAATATGTATATATATAAAAAAATGTTTTTATTAGCATTATTTTTAATAATCAATTCAGATTTAATGTAAGTACGTTGATTCCAATATTACTTAATTCAGTAAGCATTTGTAACGTTTTTCCGAATTAAAACGAGCATGTGGGTGTCTTAAATCAATATTCCTGGTGCGTGTTTAACTACAAATTGATATCAGTTCTAAATCGACAATATCGTGTCATATGAATACTAAATAAACCGAACCAGGTTCATTCGTATTATGAATACAAATAACTACGGTATTTTTGAAGGTAAACCTTATTCTAGTTTTATGAGTAGGGCCATTGATCTCTCTATTGCTTCCTAGTCATTGAAAAATCAAAGATAAAATTGATTCTATTGAAGGAATCATAAAACTTCGTTTGGAATCATTTAAATATTTCTTTTGTAGGTTCCTGAAATTATTAATTGTCTGTATTTCTTAGCGATTTATAGAAGACTAGCCACCCTACTGAAGACCACCGTGAAATAACAGCATTTGTGCTGTTGTGTTTCGGCGAGAGCTCTTATTCTTAACGCTACTGTAGTCAGCAACGCACTTGTAACACCTGTATGTAGCATATAACCAGTGATATGTAAACAAGACAGGATGCGCCCTTACCATACTGCTAGTGACAAAAAAATGGTCACATCTAGTTACTAAAAATAATTTGTTTTCATTGCCATCTTAATACGTATTTTTATTTCTTATTGGCGCATTCTGTTATTGTAAAGTGTTCTCATTGGTTGGTTGGACATATCACTGGTAAGTAGGCATTTTCGTATATTTCTACGCACAGAATGAACACCCGTCATTGGTGCCAATTTCCTATTTTGACACCGGCGCGTCGGTGCCACGTACTAGGAGCGTTAGCCTTGTCCTTACGAAGTAATATAGAAGTCATTGCATATAACTTGTGTTGTAGGTACCAACCATCAAGCAGACCGTCAGCCCGTCTGATGACTTTGAGATAAAAAAATGTAAATAATTTACAGAATTTGCTTAAAAATTATACATTATATCAAATTTTATTTAAAGTGTCGCTTAGACAGTTTCCAAGCATGCTGGCTGAATTACCTCGCTGCATTTGCTATAATTCGCTGACTGAGATAATAACCACTTCCGATTTTTCGAAATCGGCTGCGACTTATTCGATCACTTCACAGTCGAAATCACTTATTTCGACTGCGTTTTAACAAAATGTTAATAATGTTAAGCGCGTTGGGACCCCAAACACCCAGATATTCGACATCGAAGGGATAAATAAAGCAAAACATAGATTTTTAATAAATAAATATAAATTTATTAATCATTGCATACTCTAGACATAAAGTTAATCAAATAAAAATAAAAGTTTGTGATGTCATAATATGTAAATGTAGAATATCATATAAATTAATATTTGACATTGATGTTATATATCATAATACGATTGGTTTCCAATAAAGTAATATAATTAATAGATTTCATTTTAATATTTACATAAGTATTAGTAAGATTGAAAATTATCTATTCGAATAAAATGCCTTTTAAAAGTGAATTAATAGGTATTAGGTTATGTTTTAGAAACAATTTTTTACCTTTTATGCAACAAATTTTTTTTATAAAAATTTTTTATGTAAATTATTAGTAATGGATTTAAGTGTAGGTAATTTGTCCTTGCCTAAAGAACCATTTATCTTCTGTCACAATATAGATATAGCGATAGAAGAGAGTTGCGTTCCGCTATCATAAAATAGGCAGACGGTCATCAGACCTGTACCTTATTGAAGGTACCTTCTTACTGAAGATGAACACCATGACATAATAGCAGGTGTGTAGATAAGATGAGAACGAATTCTCATCTTTGTCTCTTTTCTTGTAACTTGTTTGTTTGCAACGATTTTTAGGCGATATGTAATTCTTTATCAAACATTTATTTAAAAATCTTTAAAAAAACCATTAATTCCTAATGACCTAATTTTACCAGCTATTAAAATTAGCGCAAATTGCAACATATGATATTAATTATTATAATTCACGTAAAATGATTATTATTTATTTATTACACGTAAAATGTAAAATGAATAAATAAATGTAAGCCCGAATTTATCTCAATACTTAAATTAAAGTTGGTTCACTAATTGGAGATTAGCGTGCTCATTTTAATAAAACATCTGTGAAGTAAAGTTTTGGCTTCAGTTCAGTAGAAAACTATATCTAAATTTAATTTACAATTTGGAAGCAACAAATGCGTTAAGGGAAGTATGTATCTGCCATTTTGGCAGCCTAGCTTTTGACTGACACTGGGTAACTGAAATTAGTGATGTATACATGATATAAGTAAAAATAAGCATGTACTCATGGTGTTCAACATGGCGACTTCGCATCACGTAAACCCCATTGGAATGTAGTATTATAGTAGTATGTAAATAATAGAACTAAATGACGTAAAAGTCACAACTTTGATTGTAAATTTGTCAATTTGCATGTGATTTCGATAGAAGCTTAATTGTCTATGTTTTTTTGTGACACACATTTATTTTTATTTGCACACATACATAATTATAATATTACTAATGGTATTAATTAAAAACTGCTTTTGAATTTACAATATGTTAAAGAAGTCTTCATAATCGCGGTTTATTGATTGACTGTTGTTTGTTAAAACAATATTTGAAAACATATTCCATGTCACAAAAAAAAAATGCTATTATAATGTCTTAATTAAATTTTGTAAATTAGTTTTTAACATTATCTTATATTCTACTATGATCCGTCTCCGGTTTCATTTTCCGGTTTCACCGATACATTTTTTCCTGCAAATTATATACACAAACCTTCCTCGTTTATCGCTCTTTACACTAGTGAAAATCGTGTCAAAATCCGTTAGGGGGTTTAGAAATAGACAAAAGTGGACCTTGTTTTTATAATTGTATGTATAGATAGAATGTGTCAAGAAGATAGATACTTACATTTAAGGGAAATATATTCCTTTAATATATTTTAATTTATTTTAAAGTAATCTGTGTAAGAGAGCGTTTAAATAGTGCAACAGTTTAATTTCTCCCAAGAAATAAGTGAACTTGAAGCAATGCAGAACTGAGATTTTCATTTACTTAATTTATCCATCCTTTTCAATTAATTTTTTTAATATACTAATGTAGTAAGCACACAAATTTCAATAAATTTACTTTAATTGGGAAGTTAATTACATCGGAGGTACTTACAGAGGCAAATGTGACCTTAAAATGTAGACCCGAATAAAAAGAACTTCCTTCAGAAACTTTTTTGAACGAATAGTCGGTTTCCATAGTTACCAGTCAGCACAGTTGCATAGTTCCAACCTTACTGGATACATTAGTTTCACTGGTATTACCAAACAATATAAAAGTGACATCAAAGTTATACAATTAATTCTTATACATGTCAAGATAAAACAACTTAACAAAAAATCTAATCACTATTCCATAAAAACCCGTTCGTGTCGCCTACTAGTCTTGTCATTACCATAAACATACGATAAATTATAGTTTCGACAAATAGTTATTATATGGAATCAGATACGAATGTATGGAATTTGCAGTAATATGTCAAAATGTAATTGATTACCAACACCTATTTTAATCTTGAGCCATTAGATATTTTAATGGATCTGCAATCCTGTTTGAAAGAATCTCATTAGATCTTCTCTAATATACATAAAATTGAAAATTTGTTTGTTAAGCGAAATCGATAAACATGAAAATGAAATTTAGGTTATGGGTTTTAATATAACAGCTATTTCGAATCAGTTGCTAATGTTATGAAAGTTGCAAGCAATATTATCGTATATATAAAATTTACAATTTGTATAGTGTCATTACATACCATTAGTTGCTCTGTGCTTGGTATTACTAGCTCCTGTAACAGTATTACATAAAGGGATGAAAGCTCAGGTAGCTTTAGTCAAACGAAAATAGTCGCACATAATAATATTTATCATCATTGATAATAGTAGATATTCACCCACCGCTGTAGTTCCTCCCCCATGTAGTTGACCACACTTTGTGGAACTACTACATAAGTCTCGTGTTAATATGTGGTCATCAGTAGAGAACTTTCTTCCCTAACGGTTATTGGTTCTATGAACTACTTATGGCCTGCATACTTACCTCTGCTTCAGTTTTCTAATTCAATTCTCGAGTAATTCGTTATCAGCTGAAGAGTTCACTGTTGAACATAATTCAACGGGTCTTATTCTTTGACTCGTCCTTTTTGACTGCATACAAGCTCGCTCATGGCTAGTTTAATATAAAAGTTTCACGACAAAAAAAAACTATTTTGACATGTAACAAAAAAGCTGCTCCATTGACACATATTCGCCAGAAATTGTAGGCCGAGGCCGAAGAAAGCGTCGCAAGTGGAGGCCCTTCAAAGGGAAATTTATTTATTTCTTTGTTGTCGTATTCTTGATTTCTAAAAACTAAATTTGCATTAATATACAATAACATTTCGATTATTTGCGTTTCCGAAAGTAATTCGTTAAAATAAGTTTTTGTTTGGAGAGTAATATTCATCTAGTTGCTTAGGAAAATGAGCTCTGGCGTCCCTCACTTATTCACCAAAACAAAACTATGAAAAGTTCTTAACAATCACATTTATCTTCTTAACCACTCAACCAAAATACGAGTACATAATGTTCATAGATTATATCCGCTACATCCTCTCGAATGTTAGTACCAAGAGAACAGTTTTCTTCGAAGAAATTGAATATTTGCATATACAATATGTTTTCTGTACGTAATACCACAAGTACCAGTCTGCAGCTAGACGAATCTATTGGTCAAGGTCTCCTATGAATATTCAAATATGTTAACGGCATTCGTTTTCGCCAACCCTGCACAATTCTTGCCCGAGTTGGGTTTCTCTTTAAAGAGTATGTGCTTAAAGTTCTTTGACATTTTCTTTCCAGAAATATTTATTAATTGAAGAACCGTTCTTCTAGTAAACATTTACTTTTAATAGAATAATGTATGTTTCTATATACCCAAGTATAAGTAGGCTTCGGTTTTTTCCTCTATTCTAAGAATTGAGAAGCGAAGCTATGCATTAAGTCTAAGCATTAAGAGGGATGGATATATTTGTTTCCAATAGAACATTGAAAGGATAAGGACTGCGGGTCGATGGTGGATCCAGGCTTTTTTTCTGATTGGTACTTTTGGAAAATTATGGGTGAGGCCTAAGTCCAGTAATAGTCATACTACCGCTGAGATAATCATGTTGAATTATACCTACCGTCAGCCTGTCTACCAGCCTTTACATATAAAAGACCGCTTAAGTCCAAAGCAGTATAAGAATACGAGTACATAAGGATTTTTGATAACTAATCAATAATGTAATAAATTTTATGAATCTTCTTTAGAGACCGGAACGGTTAAACAAGTAAGTTGAGTATGTTAATATATACGCAAAATCAAATATTTGTATGTATCAATTGGAGTCAATAATGTTCAGTGGGTCTATAAAAGCTTTATACATTTCTTATCTCTATGGTGTCGTAGAGATACGGCGAACATGTTTTAAGTAAATACGGAAGGGTTTGATGGTCGATTTTAGAGATTTATTTATTTTCATTTGGAAACTTAACAGGATTTTTTTTTTATATTTATAATAAATGCAAGTATTCTGTGGTACATGCCGTTATCTCCATGTTCTTATTAGTATTATTATGTAGAAGTGGCTGGGCTCGAAGCATTCCGCAGTGTTTCGGCGACTGAGTAAAGTTTTCCAGAGCCAATTTTCTATTCCCTTCCTTTATTCTTTACTAAGGTTGGCAGGACTCTTGTAACATCTACGGCGTTGCTTGTGTTGTAATACATTCTTAATAGTTTGCCCGAAGACATAGCAAAAGAGGGAAATAAGTCTATATTAAAAATAAATTATTGAAATTTCATTCATTAATTTAATTAAATATTTCAAAGAAAATGGTTTATTATTCAGATTTAAGTTATCACAAGCTGTTCATAAACATAGTCAAACTGCTTCATAAAAATAAAAATAATACTTAGGCGACGGTAGCCACTCATCATTAAGTGAACCGTAAGCGTACTTGCCGACCGATACATAAAAAAATATAAATAAAATAAATTGTAAAAATATTTTTTTTAATTAAACACTGGGAAAATTACAAGAGGTATTGTAACCGATTATTTATTATAATCAAAATACAAAAGCGTTATTAAAAAGATCTAAGATCGATAAAAAAAAATTTTTTTCGTACACTGTTCGACGCTAATGGAGGTTGACGCTATTACTCGTAACTATTTTTAAGGTTGTATTGTACATACTTTGACTTATCAATTTATACATGTAGTTAGCATCTCAATGACATCATTATCTTGAAAATCATCATCACCATGCAATTTCCTTTTAATTCCCCATTTATCAAGATAAGTGGGTTGGTTTAAACGAGATTAAGGTTTAAATATTACGTTGCTTTTTAAGAATGTCATGCGATGAAAAGGTGAGTTAATGAACGAACATACTTCAATGACATTAAAGGCCTCTTTCACCATGTGTCAAATAGGCTAACTGTCATTTGAAGTCACCGGTAACCGGGGATAATGGAGCTGATATATCTTTATTTATACGGTAAAAGTCCCAAACATTAATAAGAAAATAATTTAAAAAAATCGCCTATCGAAGGATGCAGTGAACCGAGTGCATAATTTAATAACTACAAGTAAACAACTTTACTTGTAGTTGGTGAAAGAGAGGGTCTCTTAATTAAATGTACTATTTGAGTAGGTTTTTCAAATATTTAAAATCCCTTCTCTCTTTCCCTCTCATACTTTCAAATAATAACTATATATTTATTAAAATTACAATTGAATGTAGTTACATAAATGCTATAAATAAAATCGCGTGTTAGAATATAGGTGAACTTAAGGCTGAAATGCGGTTGGGGTCACCAATTAATCCAATTGAAGTGAAGCCTTCCAAACGTTTTATTTATCGAATTCTATTTCTAATAAAAAATCAACTCTTGCGTGATGATAAAATTTCATTGAATATGCAAAGGAACGTTAGAATAAAATTGAATTGCTATAAATAACCTTATTCATTTATTTATTTTTTGCAATGTGTGTAGAGATTCGAGTCCCCGAGTCTGAATGTTTGCTTAACTTGCAAAGATTTTTTTAATAATTTGGCACATTGCATCCAGAATCTTAAATGAGCTAGTAACCAACACCTTTCAGAAGAACGGGAAGAGGTTGCACGTTCAGGTAGGTACTAACGTAAAAGAATAAATAGACTATAACTGATCAATACAAACACACAAACAAAAACACACACAGAGAGTCAAAACAGTGTTTGTGAGTCACAAACACAGTCAAACCTGATTCCAAATTTCGAGGAAACATTTCTCTGATACCCTAAAAAATTTATATTATAAAAAAAACAGTATGGAATGTATTGGGTAAACTGTTTGTCAAATGCTTGCTTTTTAAAATGGAGTCCAATGAAAGCAATAATTGGTTTTGTGCGATTGTTCCTAAAGTTTAATTTTGTTATTCCCTTACATAAATATTTTATTATTCAATTTTGCCTATTTCTTTATGCACCCTAAGGAACTGTTACCGTCATTAAGTGATGGTTCTCCCCCATAGATATGAAACTGAATTAATAATTCACAGTCTTTCAATTAACATTTGGTAAGTAGTTTCTTTTTGTGGAGTAGATTGTTGCCTACTGTGATATTTATTCATTCGACCCTAAACCCGGTTTTATTTCTGTTTGGGCAACTTCAATCTGATTGTTGTTAGTTATCACAGATCAATAGAGTCGCAATGCATACTCCGTTTTGCAGTCATAAAATTTGTTTCTCGTCTGAAACTAACTCTATACAAAAGACAGTTATGAAATGACATATACTAAATCTCACTCATCTCCTGTATCAGCGTTATTGACTGCCTGTCGCTTTTTCATGTTAAAAATTTGTATTACGAAGTCGTGTTTTTTTCTATGTAATCTATAACATTAACAATATATGATAACAATTTCGTCATACATCGTATTTTATTTTCATAATATCTTAAACGTAATCAATTTATGTCATGGTAGGTCTAGGTACCTGTGAAGAAGTCCTTTTAACTTCACATCTTAATAATTTAGGCATTTTGTGTTCATTTTGATTACTAACAGGCTGCATCTTCGTGAGTAGCTTCAGTTTGTTGAGACGAACAATAACTAAAGGAGTTAGCAGCCGTAAAAAACTTCCAAGCGTAGTACTGGGAAAACGTACCACTCAATTTGTAGGACTATGCGGCCATTTTATTATACTGGTTAGTATACCCATTCCTCCCAAAAAACAACTCCCAATACATCATAATAATGAGGTCATAAAAATTATTACTAACCAGCTGATTTTTTTATCTGCAGCTTAGTAAACTTTTGTATAATAAAATGGCCGCGTAGTCCTACAAATTGAGTAGTACGTTTTCTCAGTCCTACGCTTGGAAGTTTTTTACGGCTACTAACTCCTTTAGCTACCTCTATCGAGAATTTTCGTAGAGGAAAAAGTTGTTCGTCTCGGCAAACTGAAGCTACTCACGAAGATTCAGCCTGTTTGTAATCAGAAAAAAATTCCTTTGAATGATACTGGACCAATATTATTATTATTTGTTTAAGTCTTGACATTTGTTTCAGTCTTTATTAGGCGATTCTTTCAATCACCTAATAATGTCTCCATTTACTTTGTACAAAGAAATTCATAAATCTTTACAATTACAATGACAGTAGTATCGTTCAACTGTTAGATAGATAGCATGGTAACAATAATTGATCTGTGCGACAGCTAGTTACTTACATACAACGATTGTTATCGTTCGATCAAAATGGATTCCATGCGTACGGTACGATTTAAACTCAGTCGTTTTTTGCTATCGATCAACGTCCGATACATATTATTAAGCTATCGTCTACTGACATACAGGATCAAGAGCATTCACATACTTTTCTGGAATACTAAATTTGTGAAAACTCACACTGGTAACCTACAATTGATTTCACACGGATTTGGTTAAATAAGTTTCATTCGCAGTGGAATCTTGATCACTTAGTATTACAATTTCGTTGAAACCTTTTCGTTTGAAAGTTAATGGAAAACCTTCAATGGGTAAACTATGCAATTGTTAATAGTTTGTAATTAAAGATTCTGTGCTAAGGCCTCTTTGCCATGTTAGACTCGTTAAGTTGTTTGAATAATTTTAAATTTTAGTTTTTTATGATGTGTTTTAACACGAACAATCTTTCAGTTTAGTTGGTTTCGTGTGAAATAAAATGTAATTTGATGTGAAATAAAATAAAAATAGATAAATATATCAAAAATAATTAAAATTTATGGTACGGAGTCTTCATTTGAGCATCGTTAGCATAAGTTTTATTGTACAAATAAGACGATTTAGGTGAGAAGTACAGTCATTTGTCTTTCCTACTTAATTTGTTTGACTAAAACGAAACCGATACGACTCGTCCCAAATAAAATAATTTGTGTAAGGTGGGCTTGTTTAACATCTCTCTAAAGTGCTGTGGTACCTACACAAGTTAAAGAATTATACCTGCGTAATTTGAAAATATTTAGAATGGTGTTGATTTTCTCTGTGTAATACAAGTAGTATAAATATGTTCTTACTTAATTATTTTTCTTCCGCTTTCCAGCACTCACCTGTCAAGGCGAGGTCAAGGAAAATAAAGTTTATAAAATTACCCTTAATCCACATTTGAATGTTGTGTTCGAAGCGTAGCAAAGAGACGCCACCTAAGACCATTTATCAGCAAAACAATCATAGCTTTTAAATTGAATCTACATCTTTGAAAAGTGTGGTTTAAATAAAATAGAAATTGTATAAAGTTCAGCATATTTTTGAAATTTGCATTTTTGAATTTTGCACGAGAGCAGTGTAAAGATGCTTTTATAACGTGATGTATAATAATACATTATAAATTGTACATACATCAAGTAGTTGAATTCCAAGTAGTGGGAATTTTTAGTCACATTTATTTAAAAGTTTGCTGGTTCTGCTTTTCCTAGGAAGATACGCTCGTTTCTGAAATGTCTATAAAAGTAATGAGTCATTGTTAGTGATATAGTGCGCGCCGAGGTTTATATGCATCTCGATATTGTGGTTTTCATTAGAGATCACAAATGTAATTGTTCTGGCGTGCGGTCGGTGCAGTGCCATCCTAATAACCATATATTTTCCAAGATACGTGGTGCCTTGATGTTGTCATCCGTGTGGCATGCTTGTTGCAAAACGTCATTACTGAGTAACGCATGTTGCGACAATCAATTACTTTATAATCCAATTGTTGGTAAAGGAATTTTTATAGTTATCTCTCATTATCACTGTATTGGCGATATTGTTTTGTATGTGTCTATATTTTTATCACCTATTACTTTCTATAATTTAACTAATTGTGTCTCGCGTTTAATTTAAATCATCAAAGAAATGAACATGTTGGTTCTTCTTAATAATTCTCGGTTAAACCTTCTTCAAGAAGGTTTAATATTAAGTGCAAAAATATTTTTAATATCGGCCTGGTAGTTTCAGAGCCGGCAAATCTTTGAAATAGTTGGGCCGATTTTGTCGGAACTTTCACTGGCAAATAGCAGCTAGGCTTAGGCTACTTTTATTTTAGGAAAATTTAAAAAGAATGTAGTTCAGCTAGTACTAAATAAGAATTGTAAATTATAATACGTAGGTATGTAATATCTACGCCAATGTCCATTAAAATTATAGTTAAAGCCAATGCCTATATTGTGCAATTGCTAGAGGAACATTGTAGTATGAATGTTAAGTCGTAATATTTGCATAATAATTAAAAAAATTAGACACAGCGCATAAGAAAACGGTGGGTTCTGAGTGCTCGCGCGTCAACGCGTGCTATCGCATTAATTAGGGGGCATTTAGAACGAAATATTTGACTGCGGAACATTCTAGAACATCATTTCAAAGTTCCAGTTGTTAACCGTTTTATTGTCTCATCCGAATTTGCTCTGAATTTCTGTTTGCTCAATTACTTGTTTAAATATTATTGGAATTTTGTCTTTAAAAAAAATAGATCCGTTACATTTTTTCTTAATAGGCTGCTAGAAAGTACAGTAAAATTATGCACACCATTTTTTGTGTTTATAGTTTAAATTAATGGTTTATAGTTGACTTTTTTTCATGTGACGGTTGGAAAGCACTGCAAGAATGCTGATGGTAAGTGATTACTGTCGCCAATTAACACAACAAACGCTCGAGGTAACAAGACAGTGTTCTGCCAAGATGACAGCATAATGAAAAGGATAGGGGAATGACATCTGAAATCCTTACTCTCTCACAGAAATACTCGTACATCACGGTGGTATTCTATAAGGAGAGCTTTTTATGTTAAGGTCGACAGTTAAGCAGACGGTCCACTTCATGGTAGGTGGCTACCGTCGGCTTTAACACAAACAACGCCAAAGGTTCTGCAAGTGCGCTGCCTACCATAGTATGTTTAACAATGAGGGGCCAGACGGGCTGCGAAGTTTTTGAGTGCAAAACACAGTGTACCCTGGAACTACATTTTTTTCTAATTTTCTTATTAATGATGTTCCCAAGAAAGAGATAGAAAGCAAAAGTTTTCTTCGATTTTATGCAGTTTAAAGGGTTTCTGTTTCTATGTAGTTATATAATGTAATAACTGTGTCTTAATAGAATTTATTTCATAATGTCAAATCAAATTATTATGTAGTTAATAATTATTTACAATGTTCATTAGGTAAACATTTGTTTATTAATATGTAACTATGTTATTTGGCTATTCACATACTTGATCTTTCTGGTATTTGCGCGATTAGATCGCTCGCTGTCCTAAGTAGTTGATATTGTATGGCCTAGCAAGGAATTTTATTACTTCTAGTAATTACCTGTTTTCTGGTATTTTAATATGAGTTTCATTGAAAAGTTACGGCAACATTGTCCTCAGTTCAGTCAACCGTTGTGAATTTAATGATTGACGAACGTTGTTAAATTGGAAAAGGGTCCTCACATAATAATAGAATGTATATTCTATATCGATTTTTCGTCAGGGAAAACCATCGAAATACTACAATGGAATTTGCTTCACAAATGCCAAAGCGGCACATAAAAAGAACGCCTTTGACAGAATCATGGCGGACTCTTGCCTTCACGCGTCAATGGCAAAAGGTAGTAACGATCAACTTCTACTATTTCATTTTAAACTCTAATGGGTTGACGTAAAGTCACATTTTCTTTAAATTACGTACTTATTATTATGTTTGTTTTGTTTTAAATGATAGTTCATGCTCTACGCATATGTCACTTTTAAATGTTCCATAAAATTCGTAGTGTTTTGTATGGCACGCGGGTTCCATGTTGTAGTAGTTTGATGGGGAAAACTATTAATATACGTTATTACACGTTATACACGTAGGGTTACACGTTACTCAAAAAGAAATCATCATCATCATAGATCTTAAAGTATTCAAATTTAGGCTATATACATATATCTCACCTACTAAACATTGCAATCGCAGTTTAATATAATACATCAAGAGTTCGTTCAACAAAACTTGGGTTTTACGAAAACGTAAATAACGGTACCACGCTTATTGCTTAAATAAATTTGTCAATAGTGCAAATTGTCATTTTAAGAGTGAGATTAAATATGATTCATGCACACCTCAAAAACAATGTTTATTTTTGTTTACTTTAAATCATTCTTTTATTCTCAAAGTCAAAGTCGACGAACTTTAAAACAAACCCTTGAGAGAAAATGTGTTAATAGAATTAATGAATGTGTAGGCGTTCTTTGTGATTTTATTATATTTGTGATCGTTTATTGACACAATTAAGAACTAAGTGTAAAAGAATCCTTATTATTTATATATAAACTTGATGGATATTTGCTACACGAAAGGAACTACAAAATTTTAATGAAATGATGTCATTAAATTGCTTTTTCCCACCAAATCTATTCAAAACCATGTACCATTGTTTTAATACATTGATACCCAAGAGCTCCGCAATATTTATAAAAATGATAAATAATAAATATTTGTGTGTGGATTAGAAATAATAATCACATTATTTGTTACCATCAAAAATTCCATATTTATTAAAAAAAATCATGTTTGCAAAACATGCTAATAGGTTTTATGTAAAAAAATATTTTGTAATGTAAAATACTTAACATATATTTTTTTTACATACAACCCATTCCTGTTTATCCTTCTATCCATAAGTGAAGACAGAATTAAAATCGGTCCAGCCGTTAAGGAGAAGTTCAGTGATATACACACGCACAGAAGAAAAATATACATAGATATATATAAAGATTTAATTATGTCTTGTGAAGTCAATTGTAATCAAATAAAACATTATTTATACCCATTATATTGAACTTTGGTCAAGGTATTAGCACTTTGTCAACCAGGAAAACGTCAACAGCAGTTTAGGAATAATACGGAGACGAATGAAGATTTTCTTGTAATTAATAAAGGTGTGAACATTGTGAATAGGTAGTGCGGCGTGATATTAAACTCATTTACGACCTATAAAGCTGCCGTTCATAATGAATACTAACGCGGATTCCATAAATATATGACTCACAATTCTTGTATGATGAAGGATTTACTTACTAGGTAGTTGGTTAGTTGGTAAAAAATAACCGTACTGCGCGTCATAGATGTGGAGTTCATCCGCATTACTTGGACAAGGTGCCACTACGCACGGTCCGGTTGAGTAGAAACTTTATCCCGCAGACGCGCGAACTTTGGAACAATCTCCCTCCTGAGGTGTTTCCACCTAGATACAATATGGGCTTCTTCAAGCGAGCTGTAAATAAACTCTTGCAGGGTAGGCAGCGCACTAGCACTCCCCTTGGTGTTGCTCGTGTCCTTAGGCGGCGGTAACCACCTACCATCAAGTGAGCCGCCTGCCTGTCTGCCACCTCTTTATTATAAAAAAAGGAACCTAACATTTTTCCAGGATAAAAGTATACTATATACATGTTAATTCAGATAATAAAAAATTTGTTTGTCAAATTTCATCCATATCCGCGATTTTGCATTTTGCGTGATTGAGTAAAAAACATCTAAACATACAAAGTTTCGAATTTATAATATTACTAGCGACCCGCTCTCGGCTTCCCCCGGGATGTAATTTTTTATATTCACATTAGTGAATACCGAATTACAATTCGTTGGGTTGGTTGCACAATAGGATTGTAATTTTTTTCTATTTACATTAAAAAAAAAACTTAATTAGGTTTTATTATAATACATAAACCTTCCTTAAAAAAATATCTAACTTATGGTGAAAACATCATCAAAACCCTCTGCTTGGTTTAGAAGGAGTTAAGGGTTTGTTAAGTTATATAAGTTAAGTTGTTTAAAAAAAAAAGGGCTAAACTGACTTTAAATTATACTGTGTAAAGAAGATTAGGATTTATGCAACCTTCATCATAGTTTTTTTTTATTTTAAAGGAATCTAGGAAAATAAATTGTGTGCATTATGTGTGCGATGTAAACCGGGTTTTCTTTTTAATTTCTTCATCTACGATTGAATAGACATATGGCGCCCGATTAATTTGCCAAACATAATTAAACTACGTTTGTTTAACATAATTAACAATCGGTTGTGACTTCTTCAAGTACGTTCAAGAACATTTCATCAGTTATAATCATTAACTGGATTGTTAATATGATTAACGCGATTTCGAATCGCTAACTGGATTGTAACGTCGACTAAAAATATGTACCTATGTATGGAAGTTTGAAAACAAACAAAAATAATATACCTAATCAAAAATTCCCCGATATCGCAAATTAAATTAAATTGATCTTTTATTTATTCCGTCGACAGTGATAATACAAAAAATGTTATTATATAGCTAACGTTGCTTAGAATTACAAGCGATTTCTTGGCGTTCAATGTTAAAATAGTGTCTTTTGTAATTCAAAAGGAAGTATGTCTTTCTAATACAACCAAAAATTTTGTCCCAATTGTCAATATAAAGTTAACCCGGCGAACTTCTGTATTAATGTACAAAATGTTTGAAATAATGAATTTTCTTCATATTTTTTTTTGTAAATGTTATTTCCGTGAATTTCCTCTTCATAGAGGAAGGTTTATAAAATATATGTAATTCGCCTGCACGAACTAGTGCAATTTAATTATAATATAGAAAATTATATTGGATGTAGGTAAAGATTGTAATATAAAAATATATTAGTAAGCCATCGATATTACATTATAGTAGAACTTATTTAAAATTTTCATATGAATATCCATACTTCCGTACTAATACTCTAATACACCGATGTATGGATGTTTGTTACTCTTTGACGCAAAAACTACTGAACCGATCACCATGAAATTTTGCATACACGTTGTCTGGGACACCAGAAAGGACATAGGGTATATTTTAAAAAGTTACGCAGGCGAAGTCGTGGGCAGCAGTTAGTGAATCATATGAAAATATGAATAACGGGTTCGAATTCAAGAGCAAAAGTCTAGGTAAAGAATTACTAACTGCGTTTATTTTTGTTTTCACTTATTTTCCATTGTTACTCTTTTTACTATTGTTGAGTAATATGCAATGCATTATATAAAAGTGCATTGAAATGTGTTTTTCAATCTATGAGTCACTAAATTTCAGTAGGCAAATATAAGTACATACTTCAGTGAATTGGGACACATAATAAGTTCATTGACATTTCGATGGCTGACCACATGACAGTCAATGTCGTTATGATGCGTCTGGCCATTATTTAGTGTGCATGTTGTAGTCAAAGTCCGAAACAAAGGTGTTCTAGGACACGACTGAACAAACTTAGGTGTAACAAAAGTGTAACAAAAGTGAGTAACTACATTTGTCCATAGAACAAAACCTAGACTAGACATTCTAGATTGTAGACTAGACTAGACTGTCAAACGAATTAACGAAGTAATAATTAATCATTATGATTTTATTATTATTTATTAACTGCAAAACTGCATCTAGTCAACATTCATATTAGCTAAATTTTCATGTTTAAAAGACAAATAAATTTACCTTAAAACCCTAAGTTTTAAATAAAATACTTTTATTTTAAATAAACCTTCATTAAAAAAAAATTAAGGAAAACTTTTTTGTCAATATCTTTTTGCACATATAATAGCAGAATTTGGCTTGGCAACGACGATATACTATTTTAATTTCTTTTGTAACTTAATGATGCTTTTTAATTAATGGTATTCCAGTGGCATAAATCTCATAGATAATAAAAAGTTACGAGCAAATATTTTCAATTGATTTGAATAAATAGCACTTATAATAAAACAAAACTGCCCATAAACGCGTTATGTCTAATTTAAAAGTTAAATAAATTAATGGAACACAATGAAAGTTTTACTTTATTGTGTATTTTTCATGTTAAGGTCGGCAACATGAAAAATACACAATAGTGCTAGTGCGCTCCTGCCGGGAATCGAACCCGGGAATCCTAGAACAGAGCTTTAAGGCAAACACTTCAAGCAGTCAACCAACAGATTGTCGTTCTTTATCTAATGCATTATTTTTTTAGATTTTTTTTAATTGTCTTTGTTACTATCACAATAAATCAACAAGAATTTTGATGATTAAAATGGCATTATCTATGGACATGCTCTTTATAAGAACATATTTTTTTACTCAAATTTCCTTTGAAGTACAAACGATAATTAAGATTGAACAATTTTTTTTTTAAATTGCTTCATAGATTGCTAGATATAGAAAAGTACCGATTCGGAATGAGGAAATGACGCCATTAGATGACAATCGAAACTCCTTTTATCAAAGTTTCAATATGACATTCGCGGCGCTTTGAACCTTTTAATCAAATATTATTTAAAAAACGAAGAATATTTATGATTTACCGCCAATAACGATACTAGAATATTAATTCTAATGCAATTTTGTAAATATAATTTTGGAATAGGTACCTATATAAATTTCATGATGATAGGTTGCGTAGTTAGGGAGTAGACAGACAGACTTTCACATTTATAATACGAGTATTAGTATGCATAACACCCATTTATCTATCCCTACTAATGTGGGACACACTGGTAGGGATAAACGGATTTTTTTATCACTTTCAAGGGGAATAGTTTTGAAGATAACTATTGTTTCAAAATTCAAAAAATATTATACAGTCACATAATATAATTTGATGTTAACGCAGTGAGTGTATTAGAAAATAAAATAGTTCATTGTAACAATTTTCTAAGTAGGCATTAGTGCGCAATTTGTATCAGAGCGTTGGAACATGTATTGACAGATAATGCATATTGGCGCCATGTATTGAGAACTGTCCTGATATCAATTATAAGGATAATGATAATGATAATGTGATAATGTTTCAGACATGCAATCTAAACTCAATTGGTGAAATGCGATAACATTCTAGCACACTATACATAAATCGGAATGCATAGTTTTCTAGGAATGTTTCCTTTAACAACGGAATTAGGTAACTAAATTGTGTAACTGTTGCCTCTATTTTGAACCGGTGCAATTAACAGTATTAAATAAAATGCCAAGAGTCTAAGTGCCTCATTCACTAACTGTCAAGTAGGCTATCTATCATTTAATGTCACCGGTAACCAGGAATTATGGAGCTGATATACCTTTATTTGTACAGTAAAAGTCCGAAACATTAAAAAGAAAATAATAAAAAAAAATCGCCTATCGAATGATGCAGTAAACCGAGTGCATAATTCAATAAAATAGAAAATTATTTCTAAAAGTAACTAATCAACACCTTACTTGTAGTCGGTGAAAGAGGCCCTAACCATCATAAGCCTTTTAAGATACCTACTGAAAAAGTACATAATATTTTTTTATATTATGTACTTAGACATTAGAATTAGAACTAGAACTAGAAAAATATCTCAATTACAGTGAAAATTTCATTAAAATCTTGTGTTCAATTTGAAAGAACAAGCAAATGGGAACAAATAACAATTTTTTGGTACTATTATTTAATATTGATAGTTCAAATCGTTTAATGTTTTTTTTTCTTATTGAAACATTCACTGCTAAGGGTTCCGCGATGTCAAGTTAGCAATTAATTTCCTGGGTACTAACATTGTATTTTTTAATGTAACATTTGTATGTATCCAACTAACATATATATTCCATTAATACGTCTATAAGTTTGCTGTAGCTATATTTGTCGACTGGCGCCTCGTATATGTAATTGTTCGAACAAACATACGTACGTCGAGACGCCTGATTTACTAATGTATCTGGTTTTAGCACTTACACAATCCACGCTGTGGATTATAAGAGAAAAATATTTAAACTGGTTATTGATCTACGATAAATAATATCTAAAAATTGTGGAAAAATTAAACGTTTTATCTACTTCAACCTATCAATGTATCCACTTGTTGCCACATGTGAAATTTTTATGAACTTATCAAGAAATGCTTTTACTATTACCAATTTTCTTTTGAAAGTAAAAAGTTTAATCAATAATGGAATAAATTACATATTTAAATAATAACTAGTGACCCGCTCCCGGCTTCGGCCGGAGTCTCTTCGATCTATCTTCTTTCCATAGTGAGTGCCATTCATGAATTTTCCACAGCTATTAATTTTTATATATCGCTGCTTAAAAACTAAAGGGGCATAAAACAAAAAAGTCCAAAAATGTTTTTTTTGCAACAATACAATCACAATCCTTCATATTGTATGTTGCAAAAAGACATGGTTGTTTTATTCTATATTTAGTATATTTTGATCATTTTTTATATATTCAAAAGTAACTTATATGCTTATATCTCTTCTAGTATTCAATTTATAATGAAAGTACCTAAAACATTTAATGCTACTTAAAATACGCTTCTAACGATGTATAATATGCATATATGTTATATATATCTAATAAGAAAAAAATAGACAAAAAAAATAGTTTTCGATTAGCTCTCCTGTAAAAAGTGTAATTTTGATTTGTGGCCCTTTAGTTTTTAAGCAGCTATATATAATAAGATATATATTTTTAAAATAAAACCAAATCATAATCTTCTCATACACTAAAAATTTTAAAACAAAACCTTATTCTATTTTCTAAAAAGTAATTTACGAATTGATGTGTACCTCCCAAACGCTGCCTATGTCATAAGCATTTAGCAATCGACTATTTGCTATTTAAAAGTTACGAACTAAAAATTACACTAACTTCACTAGTCATCAATTTCGGGTATTCAAAAATGACGTTTTCACTTTCGACGTAAATTGACGTAAATGATTTCAGTGTTGACTAAATTCTATGTGACCTAATAATTTAATCTTTAATTGTGCCCAAGTTAAGCTCTTTTCGAAGAATTACCTTTCCAATAGAATAGCAATAATCTGAAGATTAATTCCGATATTGTAATTACCTAAATACTTGTGAATTCAGGTTTCGATATTTTATTCATTTTCCTTTATAACGTGAATCATAAAGTCAATACAATATTTGTATTGATAGCTTTGAATGCTAAATTGTGTATACTTGTTTATATTACATATTATTGAAAATAAATGAATTAAATAATATTAATATATGATTTAATATAAACAAAGAAATGCCGCATCCAAAATTTACAAGAACTTTGACCGTAACTTTTATACTGCTGCTATTATGATTTTAAAGTATATCTTAAACTAGCTGGTACCCGCGACTTCGTCCGCATTGAAAAGAAAAAAAATACATTCAAAAAATAAATTATGAATTTTTATTGCTGTGACGACGTAGGGGCTACCACATTTTTTTTTAGATGATCCGTAGGGAACAGTAATTTTTTTCTGGATGAAAGGTACCCTATGTTCTTTCCTGATATGTAAGGCGTAAGGCGTAAAAACAGACAGAGTTACTTCCATAGGAATAGTATGGATGGACTAGTATGGATCACTACATAGTATTTATAAAACAAAGTCGCTTCCCGCTGTCTGTCTGTCCCTATGTATGCTTAGATCTTTAAAACTACGCAACGGATTTTGATGCGGTTTTTTTTAATAGATAGAGTGATTCCAGAGGAAGGTTTTAGTATATAATTCTCAACGTTGGCGAATTCGCGGGCACCAGCTATCTACTAAAAATAAAGATACAACCCCTGAAAATTTTATAACAGCAAAGTTGTCAGGCGTTATATTGCTTTACACATTTAGTCAGGCGCTACACATTCCTTACTTTTAACGCGGGCGAAGTCGCGGCTACTTAAAGTACTTATAAAATATTGACTATTCTAATTTAAAATACCGATTATATTAAACAAAATACCTATTCTAATTTATTTTAATTTGTTAAATTACTCAAAATATCTAGCAGATTTTTTCATGTATAACTCAAATAAATTTAGAGCGAAAATAACGGATGAGATGCGGTATGAAGTATCTACGGAAGCCTCTATTTGAGACTTATTTGGCGTGCAATACGTTCTTGACCTCAGGAGGAGAATAGTTCAAGCTAGGAGGTAGAAAAGGCGTGTTCGAATCAATCAAACGTTACATCACTCGCTACTACAACGTGTCAGTGTAAAAACATAAGAATTTCCGGATACAATGAAGGATGTCACTAGTGTGTCCTCGTTTGTCTCGATTTTAAGTTTGTGCTTACTTAATTGATTTATTTCCTATACTTGTGATTATTTTGTCTATGTTATTTCTTAATTCTATTTGGTATTTCAAGATTTATAGCTTCTATAAAATGACATATGATATAGATGGGAAAAATATATTATTCTCGGAAATAAAAAAATGCATATAGACCTATATTAACGCTCAATGTTCAAAAATAAAATTTAAAATCACTTGTTGGGTTCAAACAATTTAAATTAAATATCAAGTAAATCGGTTCATTGGACTTAAAAACGGGTTCTGTGGTTCGTCTAAAAAGTAGACAGGGATTTTTTTTTTATTGAAAATAATGATATTAGTGAAAACCAATATGTATCAATACTTATTATAAAACAGTCGCCGTATATTTAACCGCTAACTTCTTCTAAACCATCCAACGGATTTTGTTACGGTTTTCACTAATGGAAAGAGCAATAAACAAGAAAGGTTTATGCAAAAAAAAAAAAATTGCATACGTACTAAGTAATTTACAAAATGGCTGTAATTTTTTATTCAAGTTGCCAGTTATAACGTTAGCTACGTTTCTATAAAAGGTCCCGTCTAAAGGTTCAGTAATTTGCGTAGACGTTTTTGCACTCGAAGCATAAATTTTCCGAATTGTCGGTTGTCGCCCGTAAGACTTTGTAGTCGACAGTAAACTCGGAATAAGACGTTGGACGGTTTTGAAGGGACCTTTTATTAGTGTAGACCGTCCGCTAAGTAAAGGTTAGACAGTTAAGCA
Organism: Synanthedon formicaeformis; assembly: GCA_945859745.1. Classification (NCBI taxonomy): domain Eukaryota; kingdom Metazoa; phylum Arthropoda; class Insecta; order Lepidoptera; family Sesiidae; genus Synanthedon; species Synanthedon formicaeformis. The sequence goes on from OX243963.1 coordinate 4,013,536, forward strand.
CTTCGTGGCAGTTAAGTGTCTTCTTGAGGGAACTTTATTTACCATCGGCCGTCTGATTATGGCTTTTTGTAGCGTAACATTATTGTGTGATACAGTCATTGTGACGGCAAAGTAAATAAATACTCGTCTCTGGAGGAGGCCACGACGCAATTCGCATTTCTCAATAAACGCTCTCGTTGTTATTTTAACTTCTTTATTCAAATCGTAATAGGCGTATGTCGTTTGTTTTTAAAACTGGCAATGCTTTTATAAGTAAGTATACAGATGCACCATTTGCTCAACGGTGGTATATGCCTATATATGCTATGTTAATTATTTCAATAAATTTATTTTACTTTATATTACTTAGTCTTTGAAGTTTTTAACAGATTATTTTTTAACAACTTTATATAGTATTAAAAAGTCGCTTTCCGCCATCTGTCCTTCTGTATGTATGCCAAAAAGCCCAAACAGCAGCCAAAAAGCTGGGCATCCTAAACAAGGTGAAGCGATACTTTACGCCTGGACAGCTCTTATCTTTGTACAAGGCGCAAGTCCGATCTTGCATGGAGTATTGCTCCCACCTCTGGGATGGCTCAGCCAAATACCAACTTGCCGCACTCGACTCAGTGGAACTCAGAGCTAGGAGACTCATAAGCGAGAGTACTCTTTTAAAATCTAAGATGCAAAGCTTGGCACATAGACGCAAAATTGCCAGTCTATGTGTTTTTTATAAGATGTATTTCGGAGAGTGTGCTCAGGAGTTGCATGATCTCATACCGCCTTCCCCTTTCTTTCATCGGACATACAGACGTACGGCTGGTTACCATCCTCATCTTTTCGAAATCCCTCCTTTACGGACCAAGCGCTTTGAAACATCCTTTATAATGCGCACTGCCAAGGTTTGGAACTCCCTGGCGGCGTCTGTATTTCAAGTTTCGCGTCTTCAAAGTTCGAGTGAATAGGCATCTTCTGGGTGAGCTCGCTCCATCTTAGGCCTCATCCATGCTACTCAGCTGGCTGTTGGCCAAGAGCAAACCCATTTCTAATAAAAAAAAAATGTACTTTTGGATCTTTTAAACTACGCAACGGATTGGACACTTTAATGCAGTTTTCACTAATGAAAAGAAGGTTTTTACAGAAAAAAAAAATACAAAAAGAGTCGTAAGAAGCCGGGAGCGGATTGCTAGTAGATAAGATGATATTTTTATATTTAAGTAGGCGTACTTACACTTACCCTTAATATAAGCGAGTTCAAATTTAATTTCGGTTACTCTTTGTAAACGTGACCATGAAACCGTTCAGGAATTCATACGTTGATTGAACAGTCAGACAAAAAAGCCAGACACGCTTTTTAATAAGGTGCTAATATAATTTACACGAGTTTTAAGAAAACGCATTTATTTCGAAATAACCTAGATTATTTTGATAATTATTTCAAATCAAGTTCAAAATGTTGAATAGCATAAAAAATATTTTAAAACATTGACAACGAATGACGGAAAATACCTCTGTGGTCGACCCAAGTAAAGTGTGGCGGTAAATAAAGGAACTTGTACAATGCTCGAAAGGTCAAGTTTTGCTGGACGCGTCTGCCTTCCACTGGTATCAAGTCGGTGGACGGGTCAAGGCGATGTCTGTCAAAACAATACACTTCACTCACTAACCTCCTTAATTATCCTCGAAACACTAAACGAGGAAGAATCATCTAGATGCGTATCCGGAAGTAGGAAATGGGGCTTTTTGGGTGAAGTATTTCGATTTAAAAATAAAACCTATACTTTTATTATAATAAAATCGTAACCTAGCGGTGTCTATACATTAAATATATATAAAAAAATTGTACTTATGTTACCGAAATCGTTCGCCTGGTTATTAATAACCAACCTTTACTATTGACTACAAATATTACTGTGTGAGTTCAGAATAAAAATCATTATGGTAAAAAAAAAATCAACCTAATATTACTTTTTGATAAACGGTCCATCTATGGTATCAGTTAGAAAATATGGTAGTAGCATCAAGTTCAAGTTAAAATATGTTCTATAAGTTGTAAATAAAAAACAAACTGTTATAAATAATATTATCACTCTTTAAACCTTGAACCCTGTTATTCGGCAGCACATTTATATCACCTCAGATGTGGCCTTTGCTACTAGTAGATTGTCACCACTTACCATTAAGAGGAAATAGCATTACCCTGGCTGAAGCTTCTAATAGCAAAAAGAGGTTAAGAACCGAATATCCTAAAATAGTCAGTTTTGGGTTTTTGGTAAGGCTTTTTCTGGTCAAAAATTTTAAGAATTTCTTTATGTGACTGTACATGACTCCTTTATTTTTCAATGAAAATAACATTAAAAAACAAAAAGTGTCAATTCGGACGACTGTCCGAATATTTTATGTCCAAATCGTTTGTAAAACGGAGTGCTGGGTGTCTATTAATAAACTTTGTATGAGGAATATGTTCCGTTTTGTGTTTTAATAGCAATTCTCATAAATAATAAAAATAAAAATAACATAAAATCCGTTTATTGCAGACATTTTTATGCCGATAAATCAAAAGTGGATAACATAATATATTACCATATTACCTACGATATACATATATACAATAGTGTATTATTTGAATACTTTTGTTTTTTAATGCTTCAAATACATGACGTTTCTACCTACTATGTACAGGCGTACTCAATATGACAATGATAATTATGGAGGTTGTATGGTTGACATTTTTAGTTAGCAAATACTGTAAATAATAAAAATAAAAACATTAGCATGTCACATCATTACAATTGAATGAGGAACTTCTTGAGTGCATTTAAAAGGAACCACAATTGACCCATTTCGATAAAGCGACGCATAGATTACGTCTTGCGACGTATCGTCGACTTTGAACGCAGGTGTACTGAGTACGCACCGAATGCTTCTGAGTATTTAGGGAAATTCTCAAAAAACCATGTCAATTCCCGTGAAAATGCGTAAGGGAAACTGTTTTAAGGCCGACAACAAAAACCAAGAGGCTTACCTCCTCAATCATAATATAGACGCACACATATAAAAAGTTTAGCTTATAAGTTTATAATGAAGCGACGTTTTTATCTCGTAGTCGGTGACCGCCCGCCGCTCAGCGCACATGTCGACACCGCCGCTGAAACCTTTTGTAAAATACACTCGTGAAAATATAATAAAAAAAAAACTATCCAATGAAAATAAATTTAGTTAAATTTTCAAAAAAACAACCAAATTTAAATGCTTCGTTGAAACTTAAAAGTGTGTGTAATTTTTATAATAATGAAAAGTGTTGTGATATCCAGCGTATGTGTATCGCGAAAACCCGAGTTTTCGTGATTATATATTTTTTTGTGACTACAAAAGCTATTGTTCTCAATCTAGCACTGTTTAGAACTGCTTAGTGTACTATTTGAAGTGTTTGGTTCGTTTCAATTAGACGTGTATTGAAAAATAAAGCGAAAAAGTGTAGCACGGTTTATAGCTAAGGGAAAAATCGGTGTAGAGAAATTCAGTTTAGATGCATGTTCTATATAATATACAACGGGACACAACATGACGGCAAAGTTCGGCTATGTAAGTACCCTCAAAGTTAATAGACAAATAATAATTGTTTTCAAACGTGTTTTCCTTTTGAACATTGCTTCGATAATGCTTCGCCGATAAGTTTTGAATACATGTAAATCTCATAAATAAAATTTATCTTTTGTTTTCACGTGGCGTTTATTTCAAAAGAAATTATGTTATGAATGGAACAATTATGCAGCGTATCAGTGAGAATTAGCCGAATGATAACACCGATAAGAACCAGTCTTATTTTTTTATTCCTTTTATTTAACGAAAATTGTGGACGTGTATATTGTTGGCATAAAGAAAAGTGTTGCGAGGGCAAGCAATAATTTCAATTACAGCAATTTTTCACTGAATTTATTATCGAGTTAGTATTACGTGACTCACTAATAAAATATTAAATTGTAGTAATATTACTTAGTTTCTATTTGTATTTTTATTTATTGAACCCTCTGAACCAATGTGTTTTACTTTGCTTATATAACTAAGAGTTTGTGTTTAATGTTGGTGTGATGAAAATTGGTCAAATAAAATAAAAAATAATGGATCTTAATTTAAGATTTAAGATAGTCTTAACAAACTAAGATAGTATTTTCCGTTCAACGAAAAATGTATAAAAATGTATTTTTTGATATAACAATACATTGTATAGAGCCTGGAGTTTTCTACCGTCGAAAATTGACGATCGAAAATTGATCGAAATTGACTAAATGCGCTTTCGAAATAAAGAGACTGAGTAATTTTTTCTCGAGAATTTTCTAAAATCACTTTATACAAATTTTATGTCTTGTTGTTAATTTTTTATTTCAATTTTTTTTAAATACAATCTTTTAAAAACCATGACACTTATAAATACAAATGAAAAAAAAACACTGTTTCAAAATAATAAAATATCATTTTTTTAATTGTTTTTTTATTTCTCTGTGTTAAATTTAAACAAAATATATCGCAAATATAAAAATTACACACTTAAGTATGTATCAAGAAGCCCTCAAATTTGTATCGCAGATCTTAAGACAGTTGTACATAAGAGATCAAAACATTTATCTAAACGCCGATTAATAGATACACAAATAAGTATGCAGACATTTACAATCGTAATCAATTAGTAAAGTTCGAGACCACTTTGTTTAATATTTATGGTACATTAAAACATATATTTTATTGAACTCATTCACGTAAATTATGTCTCAAAGAATTACGGTGTGCCTCTTTAATTTTAACATTTAATCTTTAATTGTTACCTACGTATTTGTATATCTTTATCAAAGTTGGTCAAGATTAATAAATAATCCATTTTATTGAGGCAATTACAAATCTAATTGCTACCTATATTAGATACTTAATTATAGATTTGCCTATATTATTTACTAATTATTTCCAACATCTACCTAAGTATAAAGTGTCGAACTACTTAGACTAGGCCTTCTTTAGATGCAGACATGAATTGGGAATTAAATTAGTTTGGAGTAGCTTCATTCGCGTTTTGTTACACTTACAATACAATACCCAGTCCCGCAACTTCGTCCGCGTTGAAAAAGAAAAAAGTAGCCTATCCTGTGTCCTGTACGTCTAAATGTTTATCTACCAAGTTTCATGAAAATCAGTTAATTCGTTTATGAGTTATGGAGGAGCATACATACATACAATACCTACACTTACAGATTTACGAGTATTATTAGTATTGACCAGCTGCTGCCCGCGACTTCGCCCGCGTAACTTTGTAAATTATATACTAAAACCTTCCCCGAGAACTACTCTATCCATTGGTGAAAACAGGATGAAAATCGGTGCAGTAGTATCTGAGTTTATTGCGAACAAACAGACAGACAGACAAACAGACAGACAGACAGACGCGGCGGAGGACTTTGTTTTATAATATGTATAAGGATCATCGATGATGATAAGAATAAATATTTGTAAGAGGAATTAATCGTTAGGCCGCCTTAGATATTATCCCCCGACGCCCGACTCAAAAGAGGTTGACCTGTCTATTTGTGACATAGCTCCCAAATGGATTAACCGATTTTGATACGGTTTTTTATTTTGAAATCTGATATAATTGAGATGACTCCCAGTTATGATCTGTTCAGGCGTTTGTAGATCATCAGCCCATTTTCCATTTGACGAAAGGATCTCACTAACTTCCACATGTTTGATTGATGTGAAATTTAATATAAGTACTGCTACTTCGGTGGTATAATACATGACATGGTAACTTTGAACTGATGCTGCAGATTCAAGTAGACTGCGGGAAACCCAACTCCTCAACAATTAACAGCAGATATAGCGTGTTTGCATAAAGTTATCTTTTTCTGGTTTAATATAATATAATCTAATAAGTACATAATAATACAAAATACCATTGAACTTAGTTTCGTACGGGTCACGCCCGCGATCCACTTCTCTTAAGAGTTTCTCCATATGACAGCCATCTGGATAAGAGCTCTTTAATCGCGTGTGATAGTGATATTAAAGTTATAAATGCGAAATGAACTCTTCATATCAATTCATAAATAAGTTGTACTGAAACTTTTCACAGTATTCACTGCCGGCGTAGTCGCAGGCAACAGTCAGTATAAAATAATCCGTCCATATGTACTCGTAGGTATGTGGATAATTTGGAGCTCAAGCGTGGAACCATTCAAGGTTCAATATTCCGGAATCTCGAACGGCGTGTTCAACAAACGCGTTTCACACTCGACTTAGCACTTATTCCATATTTTTTAGTTCTAGCTAAGATTTCAGCAGTGCTTATTTTCCGCCCAATATTTTACTAAAACATTATTTTACTACTAGCTGGCGCCCGCGACTTCTTCCGCGTTGAAAAACAAAAAAAAGTAGCTTATCCTGTGTCCTGTACGTCTTAATGTTTATCTACATACATACATACATACATACATACATACATACATACATACAGAAAAAAATCTAAAAATCGTCAATTTAGTTTCAGTATCATGTATAGAGCCTAATAAACACGATATCTGAAAACAAAGTAACTGACTTCATGACCATCCCTTACAGATTTATTAGTAGCATTGATGACTCTGTTATCAAAAACAGTTTGCCAAAATATAAATAGAATAAAATAAAATCAATTACCCAAGACATACTGCATTTTGCTGCCATGATATAAGTCTAGTACTCGTAACCACATCCTTAAAGAATACGCTCTCACCATCATCGGTGTGAGTAGGTAAGGGTAGCAGCGACCATTCTCCTATTCCCTACGCTACGAAGGCAGGCATCATATCATCTGATATGTGGTATATATCTGATAGACCTATATCTGATATATAGGCATCTGATATGCCTGCAGCATATCAGATTGCTTTGCAGAATTTTACATAATTTTTGTCATTTTTCCTGTATTTTTTATAACATGTTACCTTAATATCGTAATGCCTAAAGGTCTAAGTTGCTTACAACTTATCAAATATTGTCTAAGTTGTGCTACGCTTGAGTTTAATCAAGCTGTTGAGTTGTTGAGGGCACGTGTACTCGAACAAGCAAAAGCAAAATAGAAATGTGCATTTTTAAAATAAAAAAAGGTCTTATTGTTTATTGATTTAGTATAAAGAATGTGAAATACTCCACTCAGACATTAAATGGACAGATAATTCGATCTAATGATAATGTTATCTATTCATCATAAATTTTTATTTTATCGAAACACTGAGCACTGAACTCGCTTGATATGATGAAAGGACACTTCATTTCAGTCTTAAGAATTATTTTACACCTAAAAAACTTTGTCATTCCTCATCATTTCGAATAATTGTGGTATTTTTTCTCTTAATTTTTAATATTGTTGCAACGTTGAGTTAGGACCAAAGAATTTGGAATATTCTAATCATAATTTACGCGTTTTTCATAAGCACAGTCTACTATATGTGTTCTTTCTTTTATGTGTATAGGTCGGCAAGTAGATTTATGGTTTACTTGATGGTGCGTTGGCTACCGTCGCCTATTAACACAAGCAATGCCATGGATGCTGCTACCAATGTAAGTAGGATAACGGATAAGAGATTAGGGACATGGGCTTTGGCATCTCTTACTCATTAAAACGCATATTCAACCATTTCACGGTGGTTTTCTGGTAGTGACTGCCACCAGTCGGGCTGTCTTTATGACTGCTAAATGCAGTGTTTAACATCTCAGTTGAAAAGTTCTTCGTTAAGGTTTTCTAAAGTTATTAAACGAATTGTTTGTTGAGAATAAGTTGAGACATTATTCTCCGATTGTGATTGGCGATGATTAGATAGTGAGAATGATAATCATCATTATTATCTTTATGTCAGCCGCAATACATTCACTGCTGGAAATAGGTTCCCCCATAATTTTTCAATAATACCGTTCAGAAGCAGCCTGGATCTACCGTCGAACAGTGGCCCTATACCACAAGGCGGTGAGAATGATACACAATATTAACATCGATCGGTGAACAATATGCTTAACAAAACTTAAAGAAACACTTGAACCAAATGGCTAATCGTGATTAGTTCATTAGAAATTAATTCTCCTATACACGGATTAGTGGAATTGTAATTAACGTTTGATAGTGTTCAATATCAGCAATGAAAATTTTTACGACTTTAAAAACTATTTTAGAGCTGATTCTTACATAAGAAGCGTAGCTTCTCAAATTAGGAAATATGTAGTGTAATTGTGATACTTATTAGAGATAAATTATTTACAAACACACGTTTCATTGAATACATACATACTATAAGTAGAAAAAAGAAACAATATTTTGTTACCAAGTATACGAAACTGTCCGCGACTGTCTGTTACTTTGCTCACTACTCCTAAACCATCCAACTGATTTTGATACGGTTTTCACTAATTGAAAGAGGGATAAATAAGAAAGGTCTCTGTGTGTAAAAAAATTGCATGTCGGGCGAAGGCGGGTGCTGGTCGCCAGTTCAAGCTCTAATAACAATACTTTTGTGCTGAAATTTATATCAGTTAATTTCGCATTCAATTGTTAATCAAACCTAATATTGTATCTTTTGTACCTTACAACTTGCTCATATTTGGCAAATAATAATTAATAATACTACAATATGTATAATATATGGAATATATTTATGTGTATATGTAAATATACGTATTGTACATATTATTATGTTATCTGCATAAACGCACATTCATCTTGTATTTTATCATTGTCGTTACACAATACAGGCGATGCATGGTGTGGGACCTAGGTTACATCTGCAAAATATTGTGCAAATAAGATTTTTTATTCAAAACTATAGGAACAAAAAATTGGTTATTTCACGGTATTCTTCTGTTTACAGGTTTCTATTTAGGGGGTGGTTACTGCTACTAGACAGGTTTCCCAATTTATGATTGCGAAACACAGTCACTACTTAAATTTGCTTACGTCAATATAAGAATTAGGTATTTTACATAGTAGCCATATTGCGTTGTAGGCAAAACTACAACTAGTCAAATTGCGTTCTAGACCGTCTGAGACCCACCCATAATACTTTATACTTCCGTACTCAATTACTTACTTATGATCTATTCTTTTTCTAGTGATCAAAAACGTAAACAAATATAGCGTCGCCATGGTCACTGGACTCTTTTAAAGATGGAATTTGTATATTAGGCATTATTAAAGAGAGTTGACTCAGTGATTAACTCATTTATAATTTATTCGTATTGTTTGTTTAGTTCTATATCGTGAATTATTTGTTTACCTTTTTGATCAATGAAAAAAGAATACATCATATATACTTACTTTTGTTTACTTTTTGTGTTTTTGTTAAAATTTCTGACAATATAAGTGATTCTTTTCTTCAATTTTCTTTCTTTTGAATGAAAAAATGTTTTGTTGCTTAAGCGTGTTGGCTTGGATTAACCTAAGTATTAGGTATAAAAATATACCTAATATGTACTCATGTTAATTTTGAAAGACTCGTAGCCAATTTTAAAGATCTTATTATGTGCACAAATGAAAATTTAATTAACACAAGTTTGATTACTTAACCTCTAAACCTTGTTATTTATTATTATTTTTTTAATCTTCACTTGACTTGATATGCAGTACCTAGAATATTATCTAACAGTGACACTGACACAGTGTTAATGACTATTATATTTTTTATGATCACACTAACAATAAGTTCTTGTTTACCATTAATATGTTATGGTCCATTTGTATAGTTGCATAGTTGCCAATATTTGCCTTGTTTATTGTTAAACTATAAGCTTATCATTTAACTACAATTCAATTAAAAAAATATACGGTGTTTTATATAATGGTGATTTAGAAAATATTACTGGAGGCCATTTTTTGAGGCCTTTCTACTATGTCATCATGAATCTTGGATGTAAACAAATAGTATTGCTTTGATCATCATTATTTAGTCAATAGTTTTTTTCTTTAAACCACTATTTTTTTTTTTTGATTTTTTAAACTATTTTTGTTAGTAGGTAGACCCTGGCTTCGCACGATGCAATTTTTATACAAGTTATACACACAAACTTTCCTCGCTTATTACTATTTCCATTAATGAAAACTGTATGAAATTCTATTACATGGTTTAGTAGACGTTAGCGGAAAATAGACGGGCACACAGCGACATTATTTTATATAATATGTACCTATTTATATTTCAAGTATAGATAGACATAGATAGATATAGATAAAAGGAATACATATTTTTATATTGATCAATGATTGCAATATCTTATTTGAATAATGATTGCAAATTAATATTAGTCTGCACCTCATTTCATTGTCTGCTACAGTGTCAATTATCATATTATTTATTATCGTACGATAAGAAGATCACACGATAATTTTCTTTATTTTAATTTAATAATTACTAACGTCTGCCTCCTGCGTCGCATGGATTTTTTTCTCCTTTAACGTCGAGTTATGAGATAACAAACATACAGTCGAATTGGGAACCTCCTCCTTTTTTGGAAGTCCAAAGTGGGAGTCGTCAAAAATCTTTTTTGCATTTTCAAAAAGCTGCCACGAGCTTAAGTTACATCCGAATCGTCTGAATTTTAAATGGGAGCTTAGTTTAGGTACACTTAACATCCACTCTAAAAATCTGACGCGTTCGAGTTGTATTTAAAATTTACCCCAACCCCCACCAACCCCACCAACCAAACCGGCAGATTAATATATATATCCGTTATCAGAGACACGTGGGGAATATACTTGTACTCGTACATTGGCAATATCTGACGCGCTCGAGTAAATCCAAAAATCCACTATTGGACTCCCCTACCAATACTATGTAAAAATTTATGTTCATAGTTCAAAGTAGGATATGACCGAATGTATAACTCCATAAGAAATACCGTTTTGACAGTAAATAAGCAAGATGTATTGTTCAAAAGGCTTGTAAATTTGTTTATACGTTTTACTAGTAGGCATACATTAGTTGCGCGAGCGTAATTCTGGTCAATCAACTCTTTTTAGTGCACCACAAACATGGGTAAGCAGTACTTAACATTGTTTGCGCTTTCCATTTTAAAGAAGACGCGTTCGGTAACTATTCGTTAATTTTACTACCCACACCTTATTGGCGGAACGGTGTAGTCAAATAAAATTGATTGGGGTGTAAACCAGTGGTGGGATTATGTATTGTTCTGTTGTGTTATGATTTCTACTTGTCAGAATGTCGATTTTTTTTTTGTAGAAAATCTATAGAAAATTAAAATTAAAATAAGAGGCTACAAAAATGAAACAATTGAAGTTGTTTCTTTAATATTACTTATATTTTAGTCAATACCTTGTCTTCTAACTTTAATTTATAAAAATTATCGGGGGGGGGGGGGGATTAGAATGTTATTTCCTAGTGTGAGGACAGCAATGACTTATTATAAGCTTATTATAGTATATAAAATTTTATACAAATACACAATAAAATTGACTGACCGGACTGAAAATGTCATCGAAATACTACAATGGAATTTGCGTCACAAATGCCAAAGCGGCACATAAAATGAACGCCTTTGACAGAATCATGGCGGACTCTTGCCTTCACGCGTCAATGGTAAAAGGTAGTAACGATCAACTTCTACTATTTCATTTTAAACTCTAATGGGTTGGCGTAACGTCACATTTTCTTTAAATTACGTACTTATTATTATGTTTGTTTTGTTTTAAATAACAGTTCATGCTCTACGAATATGTCACTTTTAAATGTTCCATAACATTCGTAGTGTTTTGTATGGCACGCGGGTTCCATGTTGTAGTAGTTTGATGGAAAATGTGATAAAGTTCGCCTAATACAACTCTGTCACCGTATTAAATTAATCAAATCTACAGAAAACATCTATAAACAGAATTGTGGCAAGAATTAAAAAAATATTTTTTTTTTGTTACAGGTTACCACAGCTTGCCGTCTCTGCGAAGATATTGTGCCTCCTGATGGTAAGTGGTTTTCATAAAGTGAACTGACAGTGTGCCTGTAAAAAATAAACAGTTTCTTCGACTTTTGTCTTCTACTAGCTGCTGGCCGCGACTTCGCCCGCGTATTTTTGTAAATTATATACTAAAACCTTCCTCGAGAACCACTCTATCCAAAACAGCATTAAAATTGGTGCAGTAGTTTTTGAGTTTATCGCGAACAGACAGACAGACAAACGCGGCGGAGGACTTTGTTTTATAATATTATATAGTGATATATATTTATAACATATAAATCTGATTAAAATGTATTGTACATTACATAATTAAGATAGATTTTTTTTTCTGAAAAAACAACTAACTAAATGATTATTATAACCGCAAACTGACGTAAAGAGGTACTTAGCAATTTTAGTGATTTGGCAAAGTATTTCATAGGTCCGGGTGTAACGATGAGTTCTATGAAGTAATACATTTTTTTTATTGTTGTTTGGTTCATAAGTATGAAGTTTTGCATAATAGACGATCTACGTACAATAATATGTATTTAGTTATCTAATAGAGAAATATTTGGATTTATCAATTATAGGTGAAGAGTTCAAATAGGAAGTATGACAATAAATAAATTATAGCAGAGTTTGAGCAGAGCATAAAAAAAGTAAAAAATATATTGTACAGTGAAGTCAAAGGTTATCCTATTGAGATGTACGATAAGTGTACCTAATTAAAAAATAATAACATAACTTGATGTTTACTGCCTTACTGAGTGTATCATATATTTATTTCTTATTTATTTGTTTGAAAAATGTCATTCGGTATTACTCTAGAACAACTATTAATCCAGAGTCGAGAATAGCTCAACTCTAGAACACTTTTTATACAGATCTAGATAATATTATTATAATCAATACTAATAATAAATCTAAGGGTTGGTCATGGAGTAAGTTACTTTGTTTTCAGAGATATCGTGTTTATAGGCTCTATACTTGATACTGAAACTAAATTGACCATTTTTAGATTTTTTTTCTGTATGTATGTATGTATGTGTAAGTTCCTCCATAACTCTTAAACGAATCAACTGATTTTCATGAAACTTGGTAGGTAAACATTTAGACGTACGAGACACAGGATAGGCTACTTTTCTCTTTTTCAACGCGGACGAAGTCGCGGGCGCCAGCTAGTATTATAATAATAGATAGAAAAACTCCAGTTGGCTCTTGACAGGGATCGGTTCAGAAAGTTGACGGCTAACCTTCAGGACTGAAGAGGCACATGGAGAGAGAGAGAGAGAGAGATAATATGAGTTTTGTATCTATATTAGTAAAATGGTAAATAAAAATAAATTGTCTTAATTATAATATAATTAAAAATTTAATGCCTCTTTTTATGTCTTTTTATCTCTGACTCGTCTCAGTTATCTTTGTTTCGGTTTAACGAATTAAAAATAAAAACCAGTTATTAATTACATATATTGTATATAATCTTTACTTTTTAAAATTGAAGTCTAAAGCGAAAATGGTAGCGAAAAAAAACTTAATTAGGTCTTATGATATATATAAAAAAAATCGTAAAAATCATCTCACTGTGTTAAAAATCGCATAAAATTCGGTGCGTGATTTATTAGGATTCGTTAAATACATAACCATGTTACATATTCTTATATATTATTAATTTATAATTTACTAAAGTAGTAAATTATGATGTAATAATAACAAGTGAAAAAGCTACTTTGCCCATAAATGGTTAGCGATTTCAATTGCACTCACTGTCATTTTATTCACATTAACCGGATTTAATGAGATGACGTGTAAACGCCCCTTTTAATACTTATACGACAAATTACTGTGCGTTCTTTAACTATTGGCCACGACTTCACCCGTGCTCCTTTTACTTAAAAATTAAAAAAAATCGCCTGACGGAAATATATGAGCAATTAATGTATTCAGTCTTTATTGTTCATATATTTAATTTTGGATGATACCTCGGGAACAGTACTTTTTTCTGGATGAAAGGTACCCTACGTATTTTTCTATATCTCTGATCAAGTGTAAGAAAATTAATGATGATCTTGGGCGAGTAGTTAAGGCGTGAAATCGTAACAAACAAACCAGCAAACTCACATTTGTAATGTTAGTTAGGGCCTCTTTCACCATCTGTCAAGTAGGCTAACTGTAATTTAAAGTCACCGGTATCTTTGTTTGTTCGGTATGTATAAAAGTCCCAAACATTAAAAAGAAAATAATATTAAAAATTCGCCTATCGAAGGATGCACTAAACCGAGTGCATAATTTAATAAAACATAAAATTATTTGTAATAGTAACTAATCAACACTTTGCTTGTAGTTGGTGAAAGAGGCCCTTAGCATTTTAAAATGTAATAACAAAAAGTTAAAATAAATACAACCTTTTTTGTCATGTCTTTTAAGTCTTTTAAGTATATGATTCATGCTGTAAAAACACAGGTAAAACTGCTTTAGCATTTTAAAATTAAAATTCGAAGAAGGAGGCATCTAATACGGAAGCCAAACAAAACCCTATCATGAGGTTTCATTGTTAAATCAATACCAGTAGCCCTTCAATCTTCAGTCGTTTTTGACATGCAAAAATCGTTCAATTTTATAAATTTAGTAAGGATTTTAACTTCATAAAGGCCATGCCGCGTTTTGGTTATCTAGTAAATATGTAATCTATAATATATAAATTTAAAATATATTAAATTAAAATTGATTAGCTTTAAATAGTAGATTAAAACCGTTGAGCGCCTCTTTCACCAACTACAAATAAAGTGTTGATTAGTTACTTTTAAAAATAATTTTATGTTTTATTAAATTATTCACTCGGTTTAGTGCATCTTGCGATAGGCGATTTTTTTATATTATTTTCTATTTAATGTTTGGGACTTTTACCGTACAAGGTATATCAGCTAAATTATTTCCGGTGACAGGTGACTTTAAATGACGGTTAGCCTACTTGACAGATGGTGATAAAGAGGCCCTAAGAATGATTTTCTCCCATTTCGTCGACAATAATAGAAAAGCAAATCCATTTTATCATATTGTGGCGATATTCCACAGTTATACAACCTCTTCGACTAACGCTGGCATAGAAGATTTGAAAATTCAAGAAAAGATTCGAAATTATGAAAACGAATAAACTGTCATGTCAAATTTGTGTATAAAAGGGGTGGTCAACATTTTGTAATTATTATTGTGCTATAGTTTTTCAACCGGACTTTTGCTATAGGCTTATTTTAAAGTGTAGTTATTGTCAATTCTATCAGTTAATATAATATTCAAGCTATTGAGTATTTCATTTGGCTACATCCGAATGCATGCAAAAGCATAAATGTGGTACTGCTGATGTCCCACATATTGGTGACCACCGACGACGCGCAGATACAACCATGTCACATATTGGTGACCGCCGTCGTCTCACAGAATAGTTGTGAGTTAATAGAAGCCGCAAGATTCATTCGGAAGAAAGAAACTTGGTATATGGTGCCACCATAAGCGGAGCGTTTTTTCAGCATAATTTAAGGATGGCATCAGCAGACGATGATAGGCAAGAGATCGTCAGGATTAACGCCAGAGTACCTCCGTTTTGGCCAGAAGAACCTGCACTATGGTTTGCTCAAATTGAAAGCCAATTCTTGCTCTCCAGAATAACTACGGACGAGACAAAATTCAGTTATGTTGTCGGACAACTGGAGCATCGCTACGTTGCTGAAGTGAAGGACATTATAATTAACTTGCCGGAGACCGATAAATATTTAAGGCTAAAGACCGAGCTTATTAAGCGCCTTTCAGCATCTCAAGAAAAAAGAGTAAAGCAGTTGTTGATGCACGAAGAGCTTGGAGATCGGAAGCCATCACAATTCTTGCGTCATCTACAAGATTTAGCTGGTCCGTCGGTTCCGAAAGATTTCCTTTCCACTATTTGGTCTAGCCGATTACCGACCAATATTCAGACGGTTGTAGCATCGCAGTCCGATTTGACCCTGGAGAAAATCGCAGAACTAGCTGACAAGATTCACGAGATTGTCCCTCCATGTCCACAAGTGGCAAGTACATCCAAGCCCACACCATCTGTCCAAAATAATCTTGAAGCGCAAGTCGCAGAGCTCGCGAAGCAGATTTCAGTCCTTTCTGCCAAACTAAATAGTCGCACCACTTACCGCCAGAAAGCAGATATGCGTCGGACTCGCTCAAGAAGTCGCTCCCGTCCACGACAGCCACCACCGAATCATCCATACTGTTATTACCACTACACATTTGCTGACAGAGCCAGAAAATGTAAACAACCATGTAACTTCCGGTCGGAAAACTCGAAGGGCAGTCGGAAGTAGCGGCCAGCGACTGCCCATCATTCACTACAGGCCGTCTATATGTAACTGATCGCGCATCAAAAATGCAGTTCCTGGTGGACACTGGTTCCGACTTGTGTGTTTTTCCGCGAGCAGCAGTCAAGACGCCCTGTACTAAAACATCGTACGAGTTGGTAGCTGCTAACGGTACGGTGATAAACACATATGGACCAATCCGGCTTCATTTAAATCTTGGGTTGAGACGAGATTTTGTGTGGAACTGTCCAAAAGTTCAGATGGCATCTCCTCGGTCAAAGTAGTTTCGGGAGAAACAGAGTTTCACGATATTTTACGTGACTATCCCGAAATTACTAGACCAGCAGGCTTACAGTCTACAACAAAACATAACACTCTTCATCACATCCGTACAACGCAAGGTCCTCCAGTTTATTCTAAGCCAAGACGTCTCGATCCAGTTCGATTCCAAGCAGCCAAGAAGGAATTTGAAGACATGCTCGAAAGTGGAACTGCTAGACGTTCAGAAAGTCAATGGTCCTCAGCACTGCATATGGTCAAGAAGAAAGACAACGGTTGGAGACCTTGTGGTGACTATAGAGCACTGAACTCCAGAACAATTCCTGACCGGTATCCCATCCGACATATACAGGACTTCACCTACGAGCTTGCTGGAGCTACAGTCTTCTCCACACTTGATCTTGTGAAGGCATACAATCAGATTCCTGTCAATCCTGAGGATATACCCAAGACCGCAATCACGACACCATTCGGATTGTTCGAATTCCCGTATATGACTTTTGGACTTCGGAATGCTGCACAAACTTTCCAGAGGTTCATCGACGAAGTCTTGGGTGGTCTCGAATTCTGTTACGGGTACATTGACGATATAATCGTATTTTCACCTTCTCCAGAGAAGCACAAGGAACACCTGCATGAATTATTCGAGAGACTTAAAAAATACGGCATTCTGATCAACACAGCCAAGTGCAAATTTGGTCTATCAGAAGTGACTTTCCTCGGATATTCTGTATCGGCAGCTGGTATTAAGCCTCTGATTACCAAGGTTCAGGCTATACAGGAGTACGCCATTCCTAAAACTGTTAAGGAACTTCGACGTTTTTTAGGAATGCTTAACTTTTATCGCCGATTTGTGCCCAACGCTGCACAAGTTCAAGCTCCACTTAATGCCTTGCTCGCCGGACCCAAAGTCAAAGGATCACAGCATATCGAAATGACTCCGGAACTGATACGTGCATTCGAAGACTGTAAAGTTTCGTTGTCAGAAGCTACCCTTCTCAACCATCCGGATCCGTCTGCAGAATTAGCGTTGATCACGGACGCTTCAGACGCATCTATAGGTGCTGTACTCCAACAACGTTGCAAATCTGATCAAGACTGGAAACCCTTAGCCTTTTTCTCACGCAAACTTTCTACTTCACAGAAGAAATATAGTCCTTACGACCGTGAATTATTAGCCATTTATGAAGCAGTCAAGTACTTCCGATACATGGTGGAGGCAAGAACGTTCGTCGTGTTCACTGATCACAAGCCGTTGACATTTGCTTTTTCCGCGAACAAAAGCACATGTACTCCACGTCAATTTAGATACCTAGACTTCATTTCACAATTTACAACTGACATAAGATACTTGCCTGGGAAAGAAAACATTGTCGCTGACGCACTGTCACGAGTGGAAGAGATTGCAACTGCAATTGATTACGAGAAACTTGTACGATTTCAGGAATCAGACCCTGAACTGCAAGACCTCCTGCTAAACGGTTCAGCCTTGAAACTACAGAAGAAGAATTGTATAGAGAGTAACTTACCTGTCTACTGTGATACTTCTGTTCAAACTCCTCGACCGTATATCACTCCTCAGCTACGTAGACAAGTTTTCGACATGATCCATGGTCTGCATCATCCCGGAGCGTCTGCAACTGTGCGACTGGTCACACAGAGATTCGTATGGCCAGGAATAAAAAAGGACTGCAGAGAATGGACAAGAGAATGCCTACAGTGTCAGAAAAGCAAGATTTTCCGTCACACTAAATCACCTCTTTCCAGCTTCCAAACTCCTTCCTCGAGGTTCTCTCACATACACCTCGACATCATAGGACCCTTACCTTTGTCTTATGATTTCAGATATTGCCTTACAGTCATCGACAGATTTACTCGTTGGCCTGAGGCGTTTCCTCTGAAGGAGATAACAGCAGAATCCTGCGCAACTGCCCTCGTCTCTGGCTGGATAGCCAGATACGGTTGTCCTACTCGAGTGACTACGGACCGTGGTCGACAGTTCGAGAGCAGTCTTTTCAAGGCCCTCACTGCCTTGATTGGTGCGCGCCACTTTCGCACCACTGCTTACCATCCTGCAGCAAACGGGATCGTCGAGAGGATGCATCGTCAACTCAAGTCTGCCATTATGTGCCACAACACATCCAGCTGGGTTGAATCTTTACCTTTAGTACTTCTGGGAATGCGTAGTTCCTGGAAAGAAGATCTACAGTCGTCTCCAGCTGAACTTGTTTACGGCGAACCCCTGCGTCTACCGGGTCAGTTCTTCTCACCCAGTAACGACTGCAACGTTAGAGATGTCACCGAGTACGCAAACCGACTTCGCTCCTACATGGCGAAACTGACTCCACAACCTACCACATGGCACAGCAATTCACCCTTCTACATACCCCGAGACCTGCATACATCTACACACGTCTTCATTCGTCAAGACCATGTCAGAAGTTCTCTAGAACCGCCGTACGCTGGACCCTATAAGATAGTGAAGAAGCAGCCTAAATTCTTTACCGTCGATGTCCGCGGCAAGGTTCAGAACATCTCCGTCGACAGGCTGAAACCGGCATTTCTGATGAGAGAAGCGACGCACCTCAACGAAGACAGATGTGAGCTGACCGATGAGCCATCTTCAAGTCGTGTCGTCGTACCTAACGCCGTGCCTGAGGAGAAGAGGTCGCGCAGTGGTCGTCGAATCAGATTTCCGGACTACTATCGACCATAGTCATGGTCTGGCCAGGGGGAATATGTGGCGATATTCCACAGTTATACAACCTCTTCGACTAACGCTGGCATAGAAGATTTGAAAATTCAAGAAAAGATTCGAAATTATGAAAACGAATAAACTGTCATGTCAAATTTGTGTATAAAAGGGGTGGTCAACATTTTGTAATTATTATTGTGCTATAGTTTTTCAACCGGACTTTTGCTATGTACATAGGCTTATTTTAAAGTGTAATTATTGTCAATTCTATCAGTTAATATAATATTCAAGCTATTGAGTATTTCATTTGGCTACATCCGAATGCATGCAAAAGCATAAATGTGGTACTGCTGATGTCCCACAATATCATTAGCTTAGTTTTGGAATTTTTTTTTATCGTAATTCTAACGAAGTTATAATATCGAAGATAACTTTTCATCAAAACACTTGCTGATACTTCAAGAGAATTGTAATGTAGACCGCTAACCATCGACCATAGTAGACCGCTAGCCCGCCTGCCGCCATGTCTAAAAATATTAAGACACTTATCGTACAATAAATATTTACATTTTTCGTAAATTCATAACCAGTTATTTCCTGGATTACTACAAGGTCTAGTAGTAACACAATATTTGCGATTATTATCAACAAAATAATTTGTAAAAAGGTGGTTATCTAACGCGCGTGTGGCCTTTAATCCGTTCAGCGATGCGTCCACTGATAACAACTTAATTATGTAAACTAAACGAAAATGTTTAAGTCGTAATTAAGCTACGAAAGTTAATATTTTGTTACCAAAAACAAATGTTATAGTTAAAATATGTTCGTATGCTCCAGTCAATAATATTATCACATATTATAATAGACTGAAGTTTTTTTTTGTGTTAAAGTTGATGGTCCCTATGATATAGACTACAGTCGCCTATTGACACAAGCGAAGACATAGAAGACATAGAAGTAGGATACAGGATAACGAATAAAAGAAAGCGTTCTATTGTGACTTATAATATTGCAGATATTCACTCCTGTTTTTAACCCCCGACGCCCGACGCAAAAACGGGGTTTATATGTTACTTGCAGGTAATGCAGGTAGCTTGCTATAGGTGAAATAATTTTTAAAATGAGTACCTACATATAGTGTTACGTTGTAAATATTTTAGAACGGAATTCTTTTAAATGAAGGAATACTAATTATAAAAAAGGTTTAATCAATAGGTATAAACAGATAAATAAACAAATAAGGTAATATAATAAAATTAGTAACATTACGTTACAATAGTTTTTGAGTTTATACAAAAATACAAATATATACAAATCTTTTCTCTTTATTAGTACTTACATAATTATAAGTTTAGTAATTAATTTGCAAATGTAAGCATTATAAGAAAATGGGAGAGCAATAAATTGAATCAGCTGATAAGGTACATTAGTCTTATGAATATTCACGGAATCATATCAATATTAATGCTCAATTACCGTGAAAATTTCCGATACACTTGTGCCAAATAGTTTCGGTAGGTTTGATATGTAGTCACCCGTGAATAACGCGTGTGTTCGGGTCGAAGAGATAAACGGGGTGACGTCAGATGTCCAGTGACCTCCCAATACGAGATTCCTGTAGCAACAGCCGCTGTGTGAGACAGTCAGAGTGAAACTGACGTGTAGGCAAATAATACAACAATGAATGAGGCATGAAAAAAAAAACATATGAATTGATTGAATAGCCAATAAAGTAATACTGAATAGTAGATGATATGAAAAACTACAAATGACAAAATTTATAAACACGTAAAGTCAAAGTTCCATATATAAATAAGGAAAAAACTATGAATTAGACGATAAAAGTGTTTTATATTGATTTCCGTATTTTATTGATTCTGATTTACGGTTTTTTTTTAGTTTGACTACACTAATTTTATTGTAATCAAATTTTTTTTTTTAATAATTATTGTTAAATTAATTTTAGACATAATCTATACTAATATATAAAGCGGAAGAGTTTGTTTGTTTGTTTGGTTGTACGCGCTAATCTCAGTAACTCCTGGTTCGAACTGAAAAAATCTTTTTGTTTTGGATAGTCCATTTATCGAGGAAGGCTATAGATAGGCTATAGAGAACACGGACGAAGTCGCGGGCACCAGCTAAGTAGTATAAAATGCTTAAGTTCTATAATACATAGTGAAAGAGAGTCATTTCAAATATTAAGTCAAAGCTGTCCAAGTTTGAGTCAACGGAATTGTAAATATTATTTAAGAACAACATATTATGAAACAAACATAAAAAAATATTGCTTTATCAACGCCATTGGGATGTAAAATATTAACACTTTCCATAGGTGTGTGTATGGAATTTTCTCTAAATTCATTAACATAATGTTAGGGAATGTAGTTATATTTGACGGTAACTTGTTTTGACGTGTTATGATTACACGTTCAGTGTCTAATATGATTCTGCTTAATGAATGTTTCGTAACTTGGCTTAAAGTAAATATAATCTCAAACGACATTAGATTTCATTAAAAATACTTGTTAGTTTTAAAAGTATACACCATACATAAATATGCAGGCAGCATTTCGGTTCTTATGTTCATATTAATTTAGTCAGATTGCCTATCTGTATTTGACTATCCGTGTAAACTGTAGGCACAAACTTTAAAATAAAAAATAACAAAGTATGGTTAAAAAGTCTGGTTTTGAGTTTAATATTGAAATATAGGTATTAAATTTCAATACACTGCTATTTGCTTAGCAAAACATATAAACCCCAAGAAAGTTAAAATGGTTTTGTAATAATTTTTTCTAGTTCCACATTTTCAATTTTCCGTTATAGATATTTTATTATAATGTATTTTTATCATAGACCTATATGCATTCTACTAGACTTGGTGATAGGAAAAAAATCTTTGTCAAATACGGTAAGAGTTTATGCTAAAGTTCGCGTCCAAAAGGTATAAAGTTTGCCATGGAAAATACGGCGTCTCTAGTATATAAAAGTCATAGCTTATCTATAGATTTTTTTAACTATGATGGAATTAACTAAATTTAGTAAGAAAGGGGCCTAAATCCTAGTTAATACACCACTATAAGTAAGTTCTTATCAAATACTAGCTGGCGCCCGCGACTTCGTCCGCGTTGAAAAAGAAAAAGTAGCCTATCTTGTGTCCCGTACGTCTAAATGTTTATCTATCAAGTTTCATGAAAATCAGTTAACTCGTTTAAGAGTTATGGAGGAACATACATACATACAGAAAAAAATTCTAAAAATGATCAATTTAGTTTCAGTATCATGTATAGAGCCTATAAACACGATATCTCTGAAAACAAAGTAAATTACTCCATGACCGATCCTTACAGATTTATTGACCATTTTTAGAATTTTTTCTGTATGTTATGTTCTTGGATGGAGATCTTAAACGAATCAACTGATTTTTATGAAACTTGGTATATAAACATTTAGACGTACAGGACAGGATAGGCTACTTTTTCTTTTTCAACGCAGACGAAGTCGCGGGCGCCAGCTAGTACCTAATATAATTGTTTGACAACAGAGAGAATGTAGTGCTAAACTGAATAAAAAACAGTAACGAAACTAAATTACAAAATGTTATTCCAATACTAAATTAAAAATGAAAATAAAGAAAAAGCAATATTGTTTTCACAGTCCACGCGAAACGCAATACGGGTGCATGGCGACCGCGTCGCGGTAGCCTATGCTTTCCCACCTGAATATGACACCGTATCCTCAACATTGAAAAGACCTAGCGAAACATTAATTGGTATTGCAAAATGAACTCTCGCCAAGAGTGAATAGAATACATATTTGAATAACAACTTCAGGGACCCTCGTTCTGACGGATTAGCTGAACACGGCTGACCCATTAAAACGATCGATTGTTTCCTTATTGTGCTGCTCGGAGCAATTGTTTGAAGAAAATTATAAATCAAATTGGATTTCAAAATTAAAGAAATTTCATTATGTATCTATTACTCGTACATTTGTCACGACAACAAGTTTTAATTAAATAAAATCCCAGTGAAAGTGTTCAAGGAAATAATTCTAATACTCAGACAATGTAATAGAGATGTCGATAGTGGATACTTTCCCAGAGTTTACCTGAAAACGTTCATTTCCTTAAACAAGAAAGAAATAAATTTTTGTATTTATAAAGGGTGAGTCGTACTTAAAACTATTTCAACGACGTTTTCAATATCGCTACAACAAAATGTCTAAATTGCATAACTTTAAAAAAAATCGCTTGACAGAAAAAACAATAAGGGTTGCAAAGTGTGCTTGACTTTAGTAGGATAAGGAATATGAAGGGGAAAATGAGAATGCATAAGACGAACTGACTTGTTTGTGACTATGAAACTCAGTATGCCCTTGATTTTAACCACAAATACGTGATGCACAAATTATGTAAAAACGTAATGTGTAATAAGTCTAAATCAGAATCAACTTCCCGTAAAAATCTACGTTTAATAATATTTTAAGTTTTGCGTGTTATATTTACAATTTCTGACGTCATTCTAAGTTGAATAAGAAACATAAGTGCCTACTTAATGCATTTACAACTAGGTAATAAATTGTTTCTTGTCTATAAATAATAATAATTGAAAATATCTCGTAATGGAACTACCGTTTTTCTTATAACAAAGGAAGATTTGATACAATAGTTATTTATAATGTTTGAAGAGAATACTGACCAGGCATTGTTTAATCTTTTTCAATAAAGATTCAATAGGATAAGTATACAATATGAACATCAGTCAGAAAATATTAAGTTAAATTATTAAATTTTATTACTAGAGGGACTTTAAATACAAACGAACGAAAAGAGAAAATAGATGATATGAGAAGGTTATCAATTAAAAAATACATATACATACCTAAAATCGTAAACGAGCCATGTCTGTACTTTGTATTACCGATGTTAAAAATAGTTGTTAGAAATTTTGTCTATCTGTTTATCTCTTGCTCTGCCACTACTTATAGCTGGATATAGATTTCCCCTATAATTTTCCAAAAGGACCGGTAAGAAACAGCCTCGGTTCTCCGTACTATGTCGCTGTTTAAAAACTAAAGGGCCATAAAACAAAAAAATCCAAAAATGTTTTTATTGCAAAAATACAATCACAATCCTTCATATTGTATGTTGCAAAAAGACTTATGGTCGTTTTATTCCATATTTAGTATATTTTGATCATTTTTTATATATTCAAAAGTAACTTATATGCTTATATCTCTTCTAGTATTCAGTTTATTATTACTTAACACATTTAATGCTACTTAAAAATACGCTTCTAACGATGTATAATATGCATATTATATTTGATATATATCTAATAAGAAAAAAATAGACAAAAAATAATTTAATTTTTTTCGATTAGCTCTCCTGTAAAAAGTGTAATTTTGATTTGTGACCATTTAGTTTTTAAGCAGCGATGTGTCCTATCCACTGCCATTTCATCTTACTAAACCGCCGGGTTATACTTTCGTTCGTAACTTTCGATAACTGATCTGATTATTATGATCATAGTGATGAAGTCACTTGTTTTTGGTAAATGGTTGCATAAGAGTTGTGTTTATTGTTAACAGGTGGTGATCTGCGGTGCGGTGCCATCGATGGTTCGGTCAGTTCGTCTATACAACCGCTGCTCCCATATGTACGTCAACGTATTCCCAAACGGAACCGTCATGGCCCGTTCACGTGTAAACGATCAACGTGAGTACTTTAACATTTTTACCTAATAAGGTTTCTCTAAATTTAGAAGTGACGGCGTTACCCTCTTGGACGGGCATCCCTCTTGTAAATTAAGAGAATGAAAAAAGGTAAAGGTTTCCTAAAAAATGTATAATATCGACAGTGACTGAAAAATCATGTTGTGAATACTTGATATTTAAAATTTAAAGTTTGGTCTAATATTGTGTTGTATAGTTGGATTAACAATCTAGACAAAGTCCCAATCGATAATAGTTTAAGACAAGTCATATCATATTTTATTCTACCTTCGATATTTTTCCATTTATTTAGACACTAGACAATGAAAACGCGTTATATGCTATTTTGATCGATTGTTGTCGATTTCTAGATTTTTTTATTCATCCCTTATTTGATTGTCCCTTATAAGAAATATTAATTTTCTGATAATTTATTTGGAAATCGTAAGCTTACATTTTCATAGCTTAAAACTGGTTTTAAGTAGGTAAAATCTACAAAATATACCTTATTTTACTTGCTGTGAACATAAAAAAATGATTTTATATTTTCTTTCAACTATTATTGACTTAATAAAAATATTATAATTCTACAAATGTCTAAATAAAATACAAATATTACAATTACTACACATTAAATTTTAATAAACTCTATTAGGAGACATCAAAGAGTGTGCAGCATGGTGAAAAGTATTGCAAACATTGTAATATGTAATCATTGCGTAAGATTATAGTAAAAACATAGAGGTTCGGTGTAATCGTGTTGGGTAGGAGACGTGAGAAACTGTAGGAATATGTCAATACTTGAAGGGTCAACGTCCAGTCGCCATGCAACAGGTAAAGGCTCATATAGTAGTCCGTGCGATATAGTAACGGGGTATGGTCATAGTACATTAGTACTGTAGGAAGTTGCGTAAGCTTAAAGATTACTTGTTTTTCACTAAAAACGCATGAGCTTTCGGAAGACACAACTTTGATCTTTGACCATAAGTACCTACTAATCAACTGATACTTTATTTGTTGAAAGTCTACTACAGAAGCCTACTACATTAGGTGTGTGGATATTCAGATAGCAAAAAAATGGACACTTAGAAATAGTAGGTTACGATGTATATCTCACCATGGAAGTAAATTTAAACTCGTAAAGAACCATTTATGTAAAGTTAAAGATATTCACTATAAAATTTATACATACAATAATAATAAAATAAAATTTACAAGTATGATTGATGTTTTTGATTCTGTCTAATACTGAGTGTTTTTCTCCCCAGTCTCAAGCACTACTTCAATTGGAATGTCAACGTCTTCTTTTTTATTTCCTTCAGCGGCGTCGACATTTGAGTGTTTATCGAAAACGTTTGCAAAAAAACTGTTTTCAATTTAGTTAGTCTGCACTGCGTTTGGTTCGAACAAGAATTTGCAATTAGTAGTGAGGACATATTCGAGAGTCGATCGTTTGAATTTAGCGAAAGCCTTCGTGTGTTCGCGATTGTGTATTATATTATTTCTTATTCAAAAATTACTTAATGTTTGTCGTAAAAGCATGCAACTTTTAGCGAAGTCACTTGTTTAAATAAAAAGTACTTTCGCCTTTAGCATTCGCTCTTAGAGGTTTACATAAGAATTATCGCGGCATTCCTTTGCTTGTTGTAAAGTGGTCTCACAAAGGATTTTTAATAAGAACAAACATATTATTCTTTGTCCTTCAACCTTTAAAAATGCCGAAAGGGTCTCGATTACAATATTAGCACCATATGCAGGCACATTGAAAACCTGCATTAGAAGTGGTCTCGTCAAAAAATGATCTAACCTAATTTTCTGTTTCAATTAATTCTAAACTTTATTAAAATACGTTTATGTGTTGAAATGAGCTACTATGTTTGAGTTTCATACGTTGACGTGCTTGCATGTGGCCATGTGCACGTCATACGATTAAGAAGTTCAAATTACAACACGTACGCTAGTGCACCGAGGAAGGCAATGACTTAAGGTTATGTCAAATCAGCGTTGAAAACAAATGCAATTGTTTATTTATTTTCCAATAATATTGCGTCATTTATTAAAGGTACTCGTACCTATGTGGAAGCAATCAATGTCAATTCTTATTAATGTTTATTACGACGCAATTAATATATTAATTTTTTTAAGTAAGTTACAATTTGGATAATCGGTTGTGGTGCTTGCCTAACGCCTTGTCCTATGGGTCACGGGTTCGATTCCCGGCTCGGGAAACTTTAGAAATGTATCTTTGATGATAACAAAATCTCTTTAGATATTATACCTAGAGCATTGATGATTTAGACAGAAACTTCTTAAAAAGTAGCAACAGTTTTGTCTTCACGATCAGGGGTTTCCCTTTGAAGTTTTTCCATAAGACAATGCTATCATCAGAATATTCATTATAATTTCGATATACAACCTTCACTTTAAATGGGATAGTAAAAATAATTTATCTTCACTTAATGCACTGTTTCAGAAATATATTACCTATTATTCTTTGTTTGTAATTGTCACATGTCAGATTCTATAGGGCAATATGAGAAATTAAGTGTGTCTTCATGATCCCTAACAACTTGCATGAAGTAATTTTTTTTAATGCTAAGATCGGTAGACAGGCTGACGATCCACTTGATGGTAGGTGGTTGCTACCTATAATACACAATTACCTATGGCCTCATAAATGTTATCCAACTAAATTCAGCCGTATACTTTAGTGTCCGGATGAGTTTTAAGGGTGCTTGCCTTAACGCTCCGTCTCAGGATTCCCGGGTTTGATCCCTATGGCAGGATCAATTTTGAAAATGAACTTATCAAAACGAAAGTCATGTGGGCAGCCTAACTAGCGTTAGCAACTACTCCCTCACGGAAAACCACCGTGACATAAAACAGTATGTATGCTTTTGTGTTTCGGTGAGTGAGTAAGGGGTCGCTAGAGGCCATTTTCAATATTTTATCCATAATCCTACTATGCACTTTATTCGGCATTTTAAATATTTTATCTATATTTTATCCACTTGCAGCACCTGTGGCGTTGCTTGTGTTAAAGGAGGCGATGGTTAGCCTGTCTGTTGTTGACTAGAAATAATAAATTATGCATTTTTCTCTACGTGTGTTATACAAATTTACGTATGTTAATAAACAATGCTTACCGATTAGGTTAGTAAGCAGGTCAATAAACAATAACAAAATAAACGAAAACAATAAACATATTTTTTATGAAATAACATATATAATCAATCAAACGAATCATCAGCAAAGGTTTTACGTTTGGTATTTTTGCTGTTGCAATTATTGCAAATTCAAAAATTTGCAAACGCACATAAACTTGGTATATAATTACCATAATCTTACCGTTTTACCAAAACAACAAAAGCTCTTTAGATAATATTATGTAGTATTATACGGTAACAAACAAAAATTACCGTTAGTATAATAAAATTATGCGTATTCAAAGACAATAATATGTAGAAATAAGGTCAAAGTAGTTTTTACAATGAAACAGCTACATCTACAATATTTCATGCGTACAAGCATGTTCCTATGTTTTGTGTCGTTTATTAATGAAATTATTGCTTTCTTTAAATAAATTAATACCGACCGGATAGCCATTAATCTAATGCCGAACAATAATCGCGTGAGAATAAACATTTATTTGTTAGAAAAAAAATATTTTAATCACTTGACCCGTGTCAGCGTACGTGTTAGTTGTGAAGCAATAAAAGAAACTACACAGCTAATATTAAATTTAACGATTTAATATTGCATCACCAGCGTTACAGAAACTCTCGTTTCCAATTAAACGTCTATACAGAATCGTATAACATAAAGTGTCATGTTACACTGGTCTGTTAATGCCGAACCGAACACATTGCAACGCCTACCGCCGAATAACGCGTGAAATATGTGACGCTTTTTAATTAAACTTAGATTCGAACGTGTTGATAACAAAATTTAATTATTCACATCGACTTAGAAATGTAACTGACCGAATGTAACGGGAGCGTCGCAAGCGCCCTAAGGGAATATTTTTTTGAAAGTAGATCTATTACAATGTACCTAACAAGGAGGCATTACAAATTATCGCTGTTTATCTATGAAAACGGACTTTGACTTCGTATGCATTAATTAAACACTTCACGTATGCATTTAATAATAATTTATCATGAGGTAATCTAATTAATGCAATCTCGTTTTTCATTTAATCTTAAATTCGTAAAATTAGTGGAGAAAGTAGAAATAAGGTATTTTCATACAATTTTTTTTTCCATTCTATCGCAACTAAAACAAAGTTTCATTCTTCATTTATTATAAACTAGCTGGTGCCCGCGACTTCGACCGCGTTGAAATAGAAAAAAGTAGCCTATCCTGTGTCCTGTACGTCTAAATGTTTATCTTACCAAGTTTCAAGAAAATCAGTTCATTCGTTTAAGAGTTATGCAGGAACATACATACATAAAGAAAAAAATTCTAAAAATGGTCAATTTACTTTCAGTATCATGTATAGAGCATATAAACACGATATTATCTCAAAACAAAGTAACTTACTCCATGAATGACCCTTACAGATTAATTATTAGTATTGATAAGTCGTATTGTAAAATACAAATAAACAAATAAATAGTATTTTATGCTCAAATTATTTGAAATCACGTAAATTTAAATAAATAATGAGATTTTGATAATTTTGGCAAAACTTATTTTTTTACTTTTTACCAATATAATGAGCAAAATGATGATACTACACAAAGCTATAGGATAAATTGGGTTAAAAGGGAAATATAAACAAAAACAAAGCGTTTCCAGTTAACAGTTGTTTTCGAGTAGTTGTGGCCGCTTATTTGAAATTTTATAACGTGATTTTATAATTTTTTGTGGCAATCCATCAAAGAGATACTCATCCGCACCTAAATTATAGAAAATCAATCGGTGCAGGCGGAACGGCGCCTGCCCAAATTGAGATGTTATTTTTATAAGTATAATAATAAAGATCCCCATGAGCCCACCGTTTCGCAAAAAAACCATACCACACACGTTCAACCTTATTACTTATAATTGGAGAATAGATATAATTTGCTCGCGTTATATATAAAATAATAAAAGGTTTCTAAAGGTATTTAATGATCGATTCATTTTCGATCGGCTTTTTTCTCCTTGAACTCAATAATTTTATATAATAATAGTCTTTACCGTACGAATAGTAAAAAGGAGCTTTATGACTTTTATATCTGTCCTAACGGAACACGACCACGACGGACGCGCGTAAAAAAATAATAATATTATGGTTTTATTTTTATTTTTCTGAAATAAAAGTAGTCTAAGTTACTTCTTATTACATCAGCTATCTACCAGTAAAAAAACAGTCGAAATAGTTCCAGCGGTTTCGAAGATTAGCCGGAACAAACAGACATACAGATAGATAAAAAAATTTAAAAGTTTATTTTTTTATAAAAGTAGGTATATACTTTGATATATATTTAGTAAAAAGCAGTTATTTTGACATTACAAACAAACGTTTTCATTTTATTTATTACTACAGATAAATAAATAAATAAAATGAATCGCTAAATGTTTTACTAAACTCAAAACTCGAAAAAGGTTGAACAAGGTCTTCTATTATATTTTTTTTAATTTTTGTTGAATTAGGTATAAAGAAGGTTATTATGAAGAGAAACGTTTCGAAAATTGAAAATCCGTGCGAAGCCAGGGGCGGTTCGCTAATTTGTAATAGTACGGAATTAATTTCTTTAAAAAAAAATTGCATTTAATTTTAAAAATTGCGATATTCAAATATACCCATTATAAAATGCTGTGCTTTCAAATATTTTATTGATATTGATTTTTTTATAAAGAGCACCAATTCACTAAACAGGATCTAATCTAATGGTATGTGGTCTAGAAACACTAGAAATACTACAATAATCTATATGGCATAAAAATAACAGAATAATATATATAATTATAAAATATAAATTAACTCGCAAAATATCAGTTCTATAGACAATCAAATTTCAAACAGGGTCCTTCAAAACAGATAGCTTATCAGAAATTAATTGCTTTTATTAAAACATCTGTTCGTTATAACAACAATTGCTAGTTGGGTGGTCCGGACTGTATTTACAATGTTTACGTGAATAAAAAAAGCAACATACCTAAATGTTTGTAAAACAAGCAACAATGTAATAATGAAAGTAATGTATACTGTAAAGAGTAAAAGAAAAACAAAATTTACACTACCAAGCGCGTATGTGAACAAAAAGAAATTCAAAAATTAAATTTGCGTATTGTATTGTTTCTTATTCCAAAAATACAATCAAGGGGTAACAGAAATTTTGCGCTGAAAGAAATTTTCATTTATTCTATCTTTCATATTCTTAATATTTGTTGCTGCCAAAATTTGGAAATATTACGATTTAAATGGAAATTCAAATCACAATGACATAATGTCCCTTTCCAAAGAAGTTGAAAGTGGACACAAACTGTCAATACGATAAAAAAATAATATTCTATAAATTATAATATAAGTTCATTTGTGACTTCATATCACTGTGATCCATTCCATGTTAATAAAATTAATATTTGGAGTCGTTATTCTTCGAATGCAATCGTTATCAATGGGAAAAATCGTAACCGAGCCATGTCTGTGCATAAAATATTAAAAAAAAACCATTCATACACGTTGTACATATGATAACGAGGTAAAAAAAAAATCATTATTAGTGTTTTTGTCTGTCTGTCTGTTCACGCTAATCTCAGAAACGGCATAACCGATTTGAATGCGCTTTTCATTGTTGTGTTTTAGCACGCTTCCCGAGACATTTTTACTGTTTGCTTCATTCCGTACAATAACTGCACGAAATATGTTTTAAAAATTTGTTAAACATGCAGTTAGCGGAATATGTAACACAAGTACACTACGTCACGAGGTGTTAATTTTTTTTTGGAACAGTGTCAAACATTTATCATTCGTAATATCTAATATAAGTTGTTCGCAGTTGGTTATCACATTGTTCATTTGACCTGAATTTGGCTGGTGTGACAGTTCCTTCAATCATATCGATAGATAAGGCTCCTTGTAAGATCCCGCCAATCTGTATTGTTTTGTCGCCAGTAGACTGCATTTCGTTTGAAATTGTGTCATTTTGAAGTGAGACATTCAAAAAACGAGTTCTATTCGTTATAAATAATAACTTAAGACCAACAAAATCTACTCTTAGGGTACCAATATGATTTGGAGACTGGTAGTTTTCTTTCGTTCCTTCTTGAGAAATCCTAGTAACATCAAGGTTAAACCCCCCCCCCCCCCAACAGTATTTATGAGAGAACGTAACCTAATCAACCTTAGGAACATTTCTCTTAATTAAAAAGTCAATATTAAGATATCAAAATGTTAATTTAATAAATGTCTTAAAATATTCAATACCTTGAAACTGCGTTTTTCATTTTTTTTTTTAAAAAAGTCGTATTCCATGATATATAGTTGTTTTAAATATTCCTTTAAAAATATATTTAATAAACAAACAAGATAGAAACTTGGCTTACTTTAGATTCAAGCTTTGGATCTATATCACAGAACCGATCGATCGATCATAGATTGATCGATATTATTGCTAAGCGATGGAATATTATAATCCTCCTTATTTTCAGTATTTTTCAGCGAAACAGGCGTGAAGTAATATTTAATTTACAAGTATTCGATTATTTACATACTACACGTATAATAGTAATTGTATGAGTCACCCATATTAGTGTCAATGCCACGTAGTGTTTGTGGTCACGTATCTAGACTAGTCTTTACTATATTGAAACGCGATATGGTCTAATGTCAATAATATGCATAATCATACAATATACAATGCCTTAAGAATTTGTTTAATATGAAGTTATCTAAATACACTGAAGATATGTACTCCTATTTTTAAATCCTACGGACCCTAAAAGCAAAATTCAAGTTTAAATTTTCATCAATATTCATATAATATGCATTATGTCTATTAAATGGAGGATAACTTAAATAAATCTCTTTTTTATATAAACTACTAAACCATTGTAGTTAGATAAATCATAGAGTAAAAGTGCAACTAAGGAGAAATGACGAATAAATAAACATTAGCTTTAAGTGTACAAGGATTTCAATAATGGCCGTTAATCCGTGTTTACAGACTAAATCGTGGCGTATCCTGTCGCCGGGAAGGCGCTAGCTCCTGAACTAACACGTTTCCAATGTTAAACGTCACGTCATGAAAACTTAAATAACTGATATTCAGCTAACGTAGATTACTTAAAATAAAATTGTTTTATTATACTTTCTTTTCACGTGTTCCAATAATAACAAAATAATAAAGTAAAATCTATAATAAATTTATAATATCAGCCGTCGTACGACTGATATCCACTGATATTCACTGGCTGACATAGCGCTGCTTAAAAACTAAAGGGCCACAAATCAAAATTACACTTTTTACAGAAGAACTAATCGAAAAAAAAAATTCTTATTAGATATATATGAAATATATGCATATTATATATCGTTAGAAGCGTATTTTTAAGTAGCATTAAATGTTTTAAGTACTGTTATAATAAACTAAGTACTAGAAGAGATATAAGCATATAAGTTACTTTTGAATATATAAAAAATGATCAAAATATACTAAATATGGAATAAAACAACCATAAGTCTTATTGCAACTTATGATATGAAGGATTGTGATTGTATTTTTGCAATAAAAACATTTTTGGATTTTTTTGTTTTATGGCCCTTTAGTTTTTAAGCAGCGATAGGTTTCCTCTATAATTTTCTAGTAAGACTGTTCAGAAGCAACCTGGATCCAGCGTCGACATGCTGCCTTTAATATGTCGTCTGTACATCTT
Source organism: Synanthedon formicaeformis (assembly GCA_945859745.1). Taxonomy (NCBI): domain Eukaryota; kingdom Metazoa; phylum Arthropoda; class Insecta; order Lepidoptera; family Sesiidae; genus Synanthedon; species Synanthedon formicaeformis. The sequence goes on from OX243963.1 coordinate 4,047,373, forward strand.
ATACCCACGTTCTACACGTTCCGTGTAAACCATATTCAACAAGTAAAATGTTTCAAAATAAGAAACCGTAAAATATCTAGTGACATCTAGTCTAGCATCATTAAAAATATTTTATTTTATAAGGCAAGTCTGCTGCACTGTGACGTGTCTCGCCTCTGTTGTTTATATGTCCTCACTTCAATTGAGATACCATTTTTCTTATTTCATATTCTTATTCGTATAATATAAATATGTATTAATTTACTAATATGAGGATTAGATTGCTTCTACATTTTTCTTTCAAAAGTGTAATTACCTACTTAAAAATTAAAACCGTCTTGGCTCAGATTTAGGCTGTCACGGTTTCACCTTAATGTAGGATTAAACTTTCTTTTAATATTTATTGTATTAATGACGTGAATAGAGTGACAACGCAAACAAACTTTAAGATGCCGAGGAAGCGTTCTGGAATTTACCACAGGATTCCCGACAAATACCTACCTACCGCAGCGGTACACTCTACAAGACTTTACAGGGATCATCCACGGCTTTACGAACTCACTTGAACGAACATGGGTACTGGGATTTCAAGTTTATCTTTAACTCCTCTAAGATAATGGGATTATCGAAATAAAAACGGTTTTAACATTGTTTGTCTACAGTAATTTCTTTCTACGTTGTAAGTGTTAAATGTTATTATAGTACAATCAACCGTACAGCCTTTAGGAGTTCAGGTTACTTTTATACTAAGGAATCCTAACTGAAGTTAGGTACGTAGTACCTATGTATAGGATATATAGATGTAAATAAGACACTATAGTGACTCATTACGAAACATGTATTTTATTTAGTAATATACTTATTTTAATACTGAACTGATATAGTTTTTAAAAGATTCTTATCATTTCGTAATCATATTGAAAACTTATTATTTATTAAAACAACAACAACAACAACAACAACAAAATAAAACAAATTTTAATGCACAGTGCATTTAAAAAAATCGATAATTAGTAAAATCAATACCTACTATAGGTTAATGCGGTTGACATTTTACAATGAAATAATCAACTTACAATAAGTTTGTCCACATAGTAAAATAATTTTCAATAAGTGTGCCGTGAATTTTGCGTAGGTATCTACTCGTTACGTAAATGAACAAGTTGCAAAAAAATTACAAACGTTTCAATGATGCTTGTTTATGTTATTCATTAAAAACAATGAAAAGATTTCCCAAGTCGCGACTAATAGTTTTCGTAATTCATAATGTCAGCTGTAATGGCGTAACCTTTTTATCATCTGTTTGGAAAAAAAATAACAACACTTCAGTGCCAACGTACCGACAGTTATCTATTAAGAATGCCGAGAATTACGTAGATGCGTGATTAAATAATAAATAAATACCTAATAAGATAAAATTGAATTGTTGATCAAGGTCATGCACAAGCGGAATTTTCCGAAAAACATTTATTTTTTAAAATTTAATTCTGGAAAAAAATAAATACATTTACTTTGTAGTCAATTTAATTTTCTACACCCATTACACACATTTTTTCTTATGACTTATGTCTAAAAAATGTCTATATGGCAATTTTTTTTAAATTCACATTTATTAATACTAGCTGGCGCCCGCGACTTCGTCCGCGTTGAAAAAATAAGTAGCCTATCCTGTGTCCCGTACGTCTAAATGTTTATCTACCAAGTTTCATTTAATTCGTTTAAGAGTTATGGAGGAACATACATACTTACATACATACATACATACAGAAAAAAAATCTAAAAATGGTCAATTTATTTTCAGTATCGTGTATGGAGCCTATAAACACGATATCTCTGAAAACAAAGTAAATTACTCCATGACCAACCTTTACAGATTTATTTTTAGTATTGATTAGTATGAATGTAAAGTATATAGCTGGGTATGTATTTATTATATCTAAGTATACGTTAAACGCTCCTCAACTCTTATAACTCTTATCTCTCAACTCTTAAGGCATCTAATAATGCTTTATTCATTTTAATGAAACTCATAGGAAAAAATGGTTGAATAAATAATTTTCGGTAAACAATATATTTTAATTGGAATGGCACACAAGTAATAAAAGTATGTTAGTTTGTACTACCTATTTAATAGTTTGCTAATAAATTGTTAAATGTAAAAAGAAGCGCAAGAGCAGTTTATATTGGAACTACAAGTAGTGTAGTATATCGAATGGAAGCCACGTGTATGTTTAAACAATTGAATGCAGGTGATATTACCTACTTGGACGTACAAGAACGCTATCAGTAGCGATAATCGGTCAACGATCTCGGATCGGCTAGCCCTTTGCCAACCAAAATAAATACTAGGTTTTATACACCGGTACTCTTCATAGATAAAATAATTTAGAATATGAGCAGGTAGCTCTTGCCCACGGCTTCATCTTCCTGAAGTTACTAAAATAGTCTAGGATACGAAGGAGGTCGTCCTTCACCCATCTGTTTACCAGACTAAAAGTATATTTTATCAATCGTTATCTATGAGAAAATAAATCGCAATTGTGATGCCTATTAAAATATGTTCATGAATATCCTAAATTAAGAAATATCATTAAATAAAAAATAATAAAAAATCTATTTGTTATGCTGCGTCCTTCTCTATTACATTAATGCTTCTCTGTGGCACCATCTTTGCTTGGTGCGATTTATTATATAATAATTGCATATTAAGAGCGGGTGTAAATAGAAATAGCCAATCCTAGATTTGAACTTTATCTAAGTAAACAAAGTCTAATTTAATTAATTTTTTAAATAGATAAATACATTATAAATAAAAGTGACGACTGTAACAGAAAACATAATATAATGAAATTTTCTCGATAGAAAAAAATCACCAAGTGAGCTCTCGTTTCCATCGATTTTAGTTTTAATTTCAAAATGACACACATTACAAAGCTAAAAGTGTATCAGTAATTTCACTTCACATATTATCTAAGGCTGTATGTAACAATTTTTCATTTGACATTGTAGTTTACGAATAATTAATATTTAACACTTTTGGCACTTATAACATTTTTATTGAGCGAGATGCGCTATCTTCCGTCGCATGTTGTGCGTAGATCTACGTATTTTGTGTCACTATTATGTCCAAGGGGCCACGCGGGTGAAATTACAAATTTTGTTTGCTTTATACCCACTCTTAAAGGCATCTTCTGCAGCCGACATTCTTATTTTCCAAAAAATCAGCAAGCAACAAATTAAAATCAAAAACCGTCCTAGGAAATAAGCATCCTAGCAATTCACGCCAACGAGAGCGACTGTTTAATCCCTACTCCTATGTGCAGCAAACGTAGAGGTCACGTGACGACGTCACGGCGTGTTGCCACGCGACGACCGCGTCGTTTTACGGCTGCACAAGAAGAATTTCAAGTTGAATAATAAAGTGACATCACTTTAAATAAAATTGTTACGAAAATCTTACGTAGCTATAATTGTGTTTGTGTCTTTTTTGTACTTATGATGTAGGTACTTTCAATTATGTAAGCATTAAATATATTGTTCATATTACTTGTAAATAACATACTAGTACGTGTGGAAACACTGTGTTGTTAATTTATATTTGATACTAGCCGATGCCGGCGACTTCGTTCACGTGGATCTTAGGATCGGAATATATTATTATAATAAAATATTATAAACTAAACAAAAACTAAAATGTGTATGTAAAAAAAATTAAATACACTAAGTGCACACACCGCGTCATTTTCTTTACTTTCTTTTCATAAGAATGCAAAATAACTTTTCAAAATCTGGTCTGGATGGCAAAGGTTTTGTCCTCTTTCTGTTTCATAGTTAGCCTAATATTTACTTTGGAACTATACAATTAGTATTGACTCCATACAAGATATTCATTTATTTATTTACTATTGGTTCAGATTCTCATTGCCAGTCTATAGGGGTAACCTGACATTTATGATGAAAATATTGTTCATAAAAATATTGTCTACCAGGATGCCTATCGACATAGGTGCACATTGCACCGCCTACGCCTGTGCAATCGAGCTGTAGTCAAACAAAAGTGAAACGGCGTCGGCACTTCAAAGAGAAATGTTTGCTTTGGCGACTTGAGATTATGTTGTCTTTTTAAAATTAGCCGTCTATTACGGACGTTGGGCAACGTTTGTGCATCATAGTTACGAAAGACGTGTTCGAAGCTTTTCTGTTCATCTTGGAAAATATTTGCAATAAACATATTACTTTGTTTTGTAATTTATTTGAACAATTTAATATTATTTTTTTATTTCTTACTTTGTTTGATTTGCGAACATGTGTAAAATTATATCTACTTTGTATTTAGTATAACTTAGTATGTAGATGACTAGAATATCTCAGATTCAAATTATACAATAAAATTATATTTAAACTAAAAATGCATTATTTTTACTTAAACTTTTACTATTCTATTACAAGTTAATATACTAGTTGGTGCCCAAGACTTCCTCCGCGTTTAAAAATGAAAAATATAACACCTGAGCCTCACCTAACTTCACCTGAGAAAATATCTGACAACTTTATTATCATGGCGACAGTGGCGCCCAGTTTTTAATATTTTTGGACGATCCCTCAGAAACCTAACATTTTTCCAGGACAAAAACTATCCAATCTATCTTAATCCAGGTTAAGTTACATGTAAGCCAAATTTCGTACAAATCCGTTTAGTAGTTTTTACTTACGTGTAAAAAGTAACAAATATCCATACATCCACACATTACGAAGTTTGTAATATTACTAAGTAACCATTGTTCAACATTAATATAAAAAATAAGAATTCATCAGAACAATGATGTTTATAAATTCAGTAAATATTATATATCTACTATGAATAAAATTGGTTGTAACCACTGTACTGATAAAAATTTTATGTATCAGATCCAGGCCATGCGGTTGGAACGATCTCGTCTTACTTCAATTTTGTTGTTAAGCAAAAAACTGACTAAAACGCTTAACAACTCGATAAGTATGATATGACAATGATAAACAATATATATTAAGACTAAATATAAATTTAGATCGTATTTAGATATCGATAGCACTGTGTCAGATTATATTTATTACGTACACATATCTGTTAGGTACGTCTCAGAATAAATATATAATAATAATTCTAATATTTTTTTTATAAAACGTAAAATATTCTGTGAGGTTGGATGTGTGGATGTTGGTTACTCTTTCATGAAAAAACTATTAAAAAGATTTTGATTTAACTTTCTATAATAACTAACTAATCTTTTTACGAGTATACATTCATGCAACAATAATATAGTTTAAAATTTTTCATTACGATACATTTACTTGTTATATTTTCAATGCTCATAAAAAATACCATCGTAAACTTATAAGTTTACGGAAACCTTTTTCCTATAGTAAAGTTCACTTTCACGCACTCTCACGTTTATTGAAATTATAACAAATTTATGTCCGTGATAGCCACGAAAGCATTTTTATTTCACTTAATGTTAATTGAAACAAGATGCTCGAATCTTGTGTCGCGTCCGCTGCCGTTCTACTATACTTTATACATTTATTAAGATTTTTATTTGAGTTCCGCAGCGGTTATGGAATTCCAAGTTGACTTTCCTATCTTATTATCTGTTTAAACAAGTGGTCGGTTCACATGAAGAGAAAATTAAATGAAGATCGTTCGCACTGCGTTTCGCAGTCATTTGGGCAGCCCGTCTGGCGGCAGTAACCACCCCCTTACAGAATACCACCGTGAAATAACAGCATTTACGTGCTGTTGTGTTTCGGTGAGTGAGTAAGGGATGCCAGAGCCCATTACCCCCCATCCCTTCCTTATCACTTATCCTTAATCCTATGGTCTACAGCGCACTTGTAGCACTTATGGCGTTGCTTGTGTTATAGGCGACGGTAGCCACCTACCATCAAGTGGACCGTCAGCCTGTCTGTCGACCTTAACATAAAAAAATAAAAAAAATAATGAGGAAATGTTTTAAATTCATTAGTAAAATGATAATAAGCATCACAGTTTTTTTTATATTGTTAAGTACAAAATATGAGATTATTTTTACAATTAAATTAATTGAATAATGTCTAATTAGTTAATTATGTCTATTGATTTAAATTTAAAACAATTATTGTTACAGTCCGTTTATATAATTTATAATTTTAAATAAAATTTGTTAAATGGACAATGACTTTTTTAACAAACAAACCTTTTGATTAGTTTAGAAGTTTTTTAAATTTCGATTTTAATATTTTTAAGTAGATAAAATCTAAAAATTATAATGAGCTTTATTTATAAATGAAATATTGGTATGAAAGTAAACAAAATTTATATAAAAATTGCAATTAATTAACTAATTATACGTAATATAAATGAACAAAAAATGTACAAGAACATTTTTAATTTGTGCTTTAGTTTTTAATTTGTATAGTAATTAAAAATTAAATATACCAATAAATAGACAAAATATGTAACAAAAACAACATGATATTTTTACCTAAGAAATAGTTTTGAATCACAAAACGTGTGATCGTCATGTAAACCCCATCTAACATGTCAAGTATTGAATATCTGACAATAAATTAATATTTATCGACATTTTATTCTCATAGTTTATTAGTGTTCAAATATCATTAAATTTTTCTGTCACACCTGCCTTTCACGGTCACCACACTTTCACAATATTGATTTTTTATTTAATTTATATGGTGACCATTGATTGGTAACTGATTGTTAATAAATAATGTGACAATCCAATGCACAACTATTTATCTCCAATTTAATCATTTTTAATTTCTTTGTACAATGTTGGATTAGTATTTTGATTGTCAATAAGAATGTTTTTGTGGTTACAGCGAATCTCACGATGAGTACGCGGGGCGCCAGCCTGGAGTTGCTGTTCCACTCGCCACTTCGGGACATGTACCTTTGCTTCAACAGATCGAGACTGGTCGGCAGGCAGATGGTAAGGCTCCTTCAAAATATTCACCACCAACTTTACCAGCAACAGCAGTTTCCAAGTGATCCCATAAAGGGTCACTGATTTTTATAGCTCAATCGAGACTATGCCATAAAACCAGAATCAATAGGGAATATTAATGTTTCTTTTTCATGTTAAAATCGCTAGATAGGCTGATGGTAAGTGGATACCGACGCCTATAACACAAGCAACGCTACAGGTGCGGCAAGTGCGCTGCCGACTATAGTACTGTTTCTTAATTTGGTGGCTCAGAAATGGTTTAAAAAACGTGCGAGTGCACAATGTACGCGTTTCAGAAGTGAAAATTCTTTGACGATCAAATATAATACCTATAAGCTGTAGATGACAGTATAAGAATCTAACAAGAATTCAAGAATCTTAAAAGTTACTCTCATCGCGCACAAAGAAGTTTCATTTCAAAAAGTTCAAGACCTTAGTTAATACTTAGACTCATGCATACTTCAATTCGTTCCAGACACGATCAGAAGCGGAGAGGACGCCGAATTGCCTGTTCAAAGAAGAATTTGTGGGAGGCTACAACACTTACCATTTGGTGAAGAACGAAGATCGCTACATAGGATTCAATTGGAAAGGGCTCCAGTTAAGACGCGGAAAGAGTCGCATTACGGAGCGACAGCACAAGTGTTTCTCGTTCATAAAGGAGGCTCACGACTTCGACATAAACAAGCACAACAAAGTTATCGCAGGAGAGATCGGACAAGCGCCTCGCGGTCTGCCCAAGTGGCGTCCGCAGCGTAGGCTTCAACCGCAGCCGAAGAATTCCATCAAGCCGCCTTGCCATAGCGTGCGTCATCACCACGGCAGGCGTCAGAGGCGAAGAAATTGTGACGGCACGTAGGCGATTCGTAATCAAGCAGCTCATATGCGCTTAACGCTTCGCGTGTTCCGTTGCCTGCTGTCGATGGACATTGTCAGTGAGCGAGTATTAGTCAACTATCGCAGTATTATTACAGTGACGAGGACTTGATAGCGTAAGGTACAGGCGCGGTAAGGTACAAACGTCTCATGAATGGTAGCTGAAGCGAGCGAGCAAACATTTGAATGGGGAAAAAAAGTCGGGACCGTACCGTCTGGAGCTGTGAAATTCCTTAACACCGTGCAACATCGTGGCGCTCGTTTGCTCTTGTGTCGGATTCGTGCTCTAAAAAAAAGCTTTCTGTAGAATGAGCAAATAGTAGCTTCACTAGTCACGAGTCTTCCGACAGACCACCGCTGAACGTTGATATTTCGAAGGACTGTGCGTGTTCGCAATGCAACTACTTGTATGGAGGGTCTGCATCCTTGTAACCACGCTTGCTGCGGCTAGGTCGTTATAAAGTGTAGTAAAAAAAGCCTTTACGTCAATTCTCAGTGTGTTATTTAAATGCTTTATTGTTATGGACCGTGTTATGCTTGTAAATATAATACAAATATGTGTTTCCTTATTTATAAAAAAAAAACTTTATCCAATATATGTAAACTTAGATATTAGCTGTAAAATTGTATTAAATGTTTCGTATTTAATTATGGGTAAAACTATCCAACCGATCGCTCTCTTCGTTCGATTAGCAACAATTTATTTAGTTCTTCTTTTGTGCTGAGTTGAGGTTTTTATTTAAAGTAAATGTTCGGCGTATATGTTTGTATGATTTTGAACTTTGTATATATTATTTTAAGGTTCGTCTGAGAGTGTTTGGTTTATACATTGAATCTCCTCGTATGACTTCTCGAAACCACCATGTTTCTTATTGTTTTGTCTCGTTAACTTTGTAACCGCGCATACCTACCTAATAGTGGATATAATAAATAACTTTATTTTAATAAGATCTGTGCCATACATAGTACGGTCGCGTGGCTAAAGTAACCTTAGTCATGTGATATGGTGGCAGTGTACGTATTGAGTTCGCGAAGTAAAAAGTAGTTTTAACAGTAAGTGTATCGTATGTACTTTGAGTAGATAAAAAACGTTTTAACATAAGACATAACTGAATTTATACATTAGTGGAAATTTCCAGTGTTTTTCAAAGTTTAAATTAAATACAGTTTTCTGAGTTTTATTTAAAAAAAAATAATCCCAGAAGGAAAATAAATGTTCCTCAGATCATATAAAATGCTTTCTAGTACATATTAATTTTGTAATACAATCGTGTAGAATTTTTACATCGCTCATTTCCTAATGATTTCTCGATCATAAAAAATTAATATACGAGTATATAAATGATTATGCCTTTATAACGCAGTAAGTACTGTATGTATAAAATGTAATTCAAAAAGTCAGTAATTTAATTGGATGTATTAAATTTTTTTAATAAAATCAAAATCGAACGATGTAAAAATGATTTACATATGCGTGTGTAAAGTTAAATTTTAAAATCGATTTTTTTTATATAATTAAAGTTACTTTCTTTTAAGCACGCAAAAAATATTTTTATATTTTGATAAACAATACTGGTAAAAGACAAAGACATTCCACATTTTGACAGACGTAGATGAAGTAATGAAATGCGCTTATTTTTTTTGTTTTATTTACATGGACACTGTGTATTACTGTACTGTGTCCTATAAGTATTCAGATGCTGAAAACGAAATTATATACCTAATTGCTAAGAAAATTATGAAATTAAAACATATTTAACTCGCAATACTAGTGTATTATTTACCCTTTTTGAGAAATTATTTTTTATTTATCTATATATGATTCTTAACATAGATCGCTATATAGGTAAATGATTATTTTTTTGTATTTATAAAAATGTATGTTATAAACCTATTTTCATTGTGATAAAAAAATTGTTTTGACGAGCCCATTGGTCAGATGTCATGGGTTCAATTCCCGGCAGGCTTTGGAAAATAACTTTTCAAAACTGTTTCGGTCTAGGTGTAGGAAATAGTGGCAGGACACAACTGCGTGACGCAGTCATAAATTGCGACAGCTCGTCTGGCTACAAGACATACCCTTACAAGACCTTTATAGAAGACCACCGTGAAGTAAAATAATAGCTTGTGTGCTTTTGTGTTTGGGCGAGTAAGAGATTCTAGAGCCCAAGTTTCCTAACCTTCCTATAATATTTAGTATTTTTTGTAAAAAAAAAATGGTTTTATTTTTGTGTTTGTTATTTAATAAAAAAATAACTAACTATGTTATTTTTACAAAAACTAGTAAGGTACTTTGATGAAGTTAAGTATATTTACACAAAAGTAGCTCTGTCGGGTGCGGTACCCAAAAAAGGCGATATTTCCAATAATGAGGCCGGAAGAGGGGCGTTTGCGGGAGAAATGTAACATTTAGAACAAACAGGGTAAAGTGGGGCTAACTGGGTATTATGTTGCGTTCGTCGCAGTGCGCGTGCGCTCTCCGATTAACACCTCTGTGCACAGAGTAAGTATACCTACTGACCATTGTGTCTGGAAGCTAACATGTCGGAATGGTGGACTTATTTTTTACTAGCTTTTCAACGCGACTTCGTCAGCATAACTTTATAAAATGAACTTTATAACCTATGTTAAATCGCTGACAATCATTTAGCCTATGTCGCTGACATTGACAAACATTTTTTTATTGTAGACTGTATCCTCGCAACTACTCTGAGAAAATGAAGGCGATTTCAGACTAAGCATTTTCCGATTAATATTTTGAAATTAGTTGTTGAAACCTACAGACTAGTGAAAAGTTTTGACCGCAGTGACTAGTGAGACTACTGTGGAATATAATAAACATATTATACAACAATATTTTATATATGTATTGTTTTTTTAGGATATAAAACAGATTTTTTTAGATTTATACCTTATGCGTTTCATTGCTCTGTACTGTCCTGTCCTGTCTAGTGCATATGGCAGCATTACATGGGCACCGCACTCCATTTTGTTTGCCTACTAACATATGTACTTATGTAAGTGTTAACAAGAATTCCGTAGTCGCTACAGAGCAACAAGGTGTACGAGCCGCAACAGCAGGTGTGTTTGTAATTATCGTTGTGGATACAAGAATTTCACCGGAGATTTTTAGAAATTTTTCATTCATACCACTAAGTTTCGGCTGCGTTTGAGGCATCACGTTTATCTAAAAGAAATATGAATTAATGTTTTGATTATTATCACAGTAATTTAAGAGCGTTATTTATGGGGAATAGCAATCTATCTTGGTTTCGCATGTTCGCAATTGAAAGACAATTTTAATAAATTTCTAAAAACTCATTCAACTTAAGCTTCCAAAAATTATTTAAATTTAAACTAATCTCTTGAAGAAGCAACTAACGTTTCGTTTCGAAAAGACGGATTTCACTAAATACAGTAAGTAAAACTTTAAGTTGTTAATAATGCATATGATTTAATAACAAAGTCCCAAGATTCTAATATAATTACATTTTTTTTACGAGAAAGGATGTTAAACAAGCTGACGATTCACTCGATGAAATATAATATTAATAAATAATAAATATACTTAACAATAAAGCGTCCTTGCCTTTTAGTAATGATTTTTAATAATAGAAGTACAATAAACAAATAATGAACATGTATTTTTATTATTTACGACTGTAATCGGATACGTTTTATATAATACCTACAGTTACTGAATCCGAAACCACAGAAGATACAGAAAATCTACTTTTAGGTCTAAGTACTTACCTGTATTTAATGTTCAATCAAATAAATTTGGGCAAATTAAATAATTAATATTAATTAATATTAGTCTTTTTATACATGCAATAAGACGATGTATCATCTATCTATACATAGCGTATACTATTTTTTTAACGTTGGGAAATCCTCATGGAGATGCTGCGGGGTCATTCCGTACTTCTACAGGCTAAAACCTAACGACTTCCTTGCGCGGATGTAGATGAGCCAGTTCTAGGGGACGATATGATGCGGTGGTCTTGGGGGAGACTGCCTCCCGTCGTGGGGTCCCCCTAGATGGCTGGCGTACCTCCACTTTCGGGTACGCCGAGGTTCTGACAGGGAGCGTAGCCCTCCCCGCGCTGGATAGCCGTGGCGAGGCACCGAAGTCCTGTAACAACGTCCCCACGACCCCGCCCATCAACGGCCGCGATAGAAAAAAAGTCTAGCGCGGAGAGGGCTACGCTCTCTATTAGAACCTTTCGGCATACCCGAAAGTGGAGATGTACCGTGCTACAACTCCCAACATTATAGTTTACGCCTTTAACCGGTCTTAATCTCAAATAATAACTTTGAATGAAGTCCAACCAGGTAAAATGCATCTTAAAAAATCGTTATTAGAGAAGCATAATACGCGCCAACTAGTTGAGGGCAGTGTTAACATTTTGATCAAACATCTAAAGCGGAGTGTCTAAACTCGTACTGGCCGGTTATAAATCATGTATATTATGTTACGTAATATCAGTTTTATAAATTAGGAATTGAGTATTTTCGTGTGTGACCAGTAATGTTATGATGGAATATATGAGCTAGATGATAAATTCCATTTTTGAATAATTATGTTCGGTAAAAAACACCTCAATATTTTAGGCAATCAGTAATCAGTAGATTTTTTTTATTATGGCCAAGACTCCAGATAATTTACATTTGATATCAATTAATACATAATTAATACATAATAGCGATTTACACCGATTTTGTAGTCAATCATTAACTGGACTTGTCAGGGCGCAGTATGCTTCTCATCTTATTCCTTATCCTATATAGTATATACCCTATTTAGTTACTCTTTTCCTGGGTAATAAATTTGCGACCCTGTTGTGGGCTGTATGTTCAAACGTAGAAGTTTTGAAAAATAACAAATCTGAATTATATTTCATTTGATAATAAAAAGGTCAAATAATATGATCGAAGTTAAGGCATAAAACCAAAAAGAAGACATATAAAAATGCTTTCTGTATTTCATAAAGCCGGCTCCGAGTGCTCAGCGTATTTGTTTCCATTTAATATTACCCTGATTACAGAACAACTGAAGGGCTTTGCAAACATCTGACCAACGAAAGGGGAATTTTATGTCAAAGAAAGGTAGCAGTTGAAAAGAAATTAAGCAGAGAAAAAAGGCTTGCTTGGTTTTAAAATTGTATAATTTGGTATGATTTCATAGACTATTAGAAATATAGATATACATCTAGGTGTAGTGGATAATTAAAAATAAAATTTGATAATTCAATACGTATACTCTAACCAAAAACTGTAAAATAACCAATAAAAATAAAAATAAATAACTCGTTACGTTACCAAATACACATTTAGACAAGTTTTGTACAAACATGTACCTATATGTATACTTACATGTTTATGAACATGACTGTGTTCACATATTTATGTACAACATAATTATACATATGCGTGTTCACACACTCATATGTAAACAAACACATATTTAAATAACACATGTAAATAAACAACAATATATTTTGAAAAATCAAGAAAATTCCCTATCCGACCTTGTTCCTAGACTTCTAGGCTTTGATGACAATTAAAATTTCATTTTTTTTATTGAAACGAATGCCATTGTTTGACGTATTTAGAGAGAGGAAGACACAAAACGTAAAAACTCAGTTTATATTAAATCGATCAAGTCGTGCCTATGTCGTAATTGGTAGACAGTCAACAGGCGCATTACTGTATTGTGTTCCGGAATATTTGAAAATTCCTCCGCGAAGCTGACTGCGTCTCTCCAAACACCCTCAACCATTCAACCCTTCCACTCAAGCTTGACAAAAAATACTCCACTTTGTCAATATTAGATGTCCAGTCTCTAGATGTTTGGTACAAGTCATGAATTACACTTTCTAGACTTAGGGCCTCTTTCACAAACTACATGTAAAGTGTTGATTAGTTACTTTTAGAAATCATTTTTTGTTACATTGAATTATGCACTCGGTTTACTGCATCATTCGATAGCCGATTTTTTTTAAATTATTTTCTATTTAATGTTTGGGACGTTTACCGTACAAACAAAGGTATCAGCTAAATTATTCCCGGTGACAGGTGACTAAGTGACAGTTTGGCCTACTTGACGTTTGTGAAACAGGCGCTTAGTAATTTTGTCTGTGCGTTGATAGTTAGTTAGGAGGAACGATATAAATAAATAAAATAGAAAGAGAAAACAAATCTATGAAAGCCCAGTTGCGCCATCTTCACTTCGATTTTTAATGTGTTTTATGCAAGTTGCCCCCAGGAAAGGAAAAAGTAGAAATTGAATGGAATAAATGAAAACATTTTTCTTATCGATCTTCACTTATGAAAATTATGTCATTTGTAAAAAAGTTTTAGCGACTTTATCCATTATTATTTTTTCTAACCTTATCCTTCAACCAAGAGTACAATATAATTACAATGTCTATTCAAATATTACAAGTCTCTGCTAATCATTAATTTAAATAGATATATCTGATAAATTGTGTAACATTGGACCAAACCCGAACAAGTATTGTGTTGGGCCTTCGTCCTTTTAACGCCACTCGTATGTTTGTACTACTCGGGTATTACAAGTCCATTAGGTTCTTGCGGATATGTTCTGAGCTTGTCTTCGGAGTGGGACGAAGCTTCAAGAAAACTTTATACAAACATTGTTATATTAGCTATTTGACTTTACTAATAATTTGATAATTTTTTTTTAGGATTGAATGCGACAGAAATGCTTATGATCATCTTGATTGTACCTTCAATTGGATCGTTAGCAATTTTTCTGCAAGGCTACGATAGCTGAAAGCAAGACAAGTGGGGCATTCCCACAAGTGCGCTTCCAACCCAAATAGACTAAAATGTAAAATGTACAAGATGAACAGAGGAAAAATGGGAATAGAAAGAATAGTAAAACTTTCACTTCATTGACACCTTTTGTAAGAAGACGTTTACTGCCAATCACATGGACTGGCCACTATGACTGCAAAACGCAGCGTGACTGCAGAGGGCAGATTTTATAAAAACTATTAAAATAATTTGAAGAAAGATAGATTTGATGAAAGATTTATCGAAATTCGATATTGATAAGTATTAAACCGTCATTTAATACTTATTAATATAAGACATTAAGAACAAAGACATCAAGTACAATATCCCAATTGCAGATTCCAAAGCTTCTAGCCAATCTCTAATTTTACAGAAAGAAAAAAATTGAGCTAAGTTCATTGATAAAAACTTTTCAAATTATATTTCAAACTGTGAGAGTATTCCAGAAATATTTTAGCCTCGGTTAGCGTAGACGGGATTTAATTGATTCTATGAATGCTTAATAATTCAGATATTCGCTGGCTATTCGGCCGAAGTACCAATACCCAGACTAGTTTGCAAGGAAAATATTCTAACCAAAGATTTAAATTCTAACTATAAATCAATGATCAATTTATTATTATCGAAATCATAGGTCTTCATAATCGCATCAACTAAGTAAGGGTTAAATTAGTAATATATATGAAAACATTAAATTAATTTTTTTTGCACAATTTCTAAAGTATGAAAGCAAGTAGTTTCAAAATGCTATTAAAATAGGGTGTCTTTAAGTGTGTTCAACTTTTATTTAGTCATCAGCGGCTCTCTTTCAAACCAACGTTTCTAGCGCCATTTACATTGAAGATGTTTTTTTTTATTTATCTATCCCCATTACATTTTTGGACAAAAGGCGTCGAGTGTTTGGTCGTTCGTCTTGAAAGAGGCGGACAAATGTGGCGGGCAAATAGTCCCGGTTCTCACGGTGGGTGCAACCAGTTTGTTATGCTCACGTGACACTGAGTGACCCTTAAAATTGATCTGACGTGTAACTCATACTTAACATTTTATTCGTCCCCCCAGGAAAAAAAAACCAAAAGAAATTATTATCACCCAAAAAATATTATATTTTTATTTATAAAAATAAAAATTAATTTAATATTAATCATCATTATAATCATTATATTAACACAAATTATGTCAAAGTAAGAATATTGAATATAATATTGCATTCTGGTCAATGATAAAACAAATTTTGTACCACCTTGTAATTTGAAGGATACGTGATCCGTGATCCGTAAAACGTGGCTCCACTCCACATCATATTTTCTATTAGAATATGAAAACATGACCCCCTAATTACATGAATCAATCGAATGCCTTCACAACAACCTACCGCGTTGCATCTGATTATTGTAATGACATGACGAGCTGTGAATGAGACGCAATCATTAATCATTCACAAGTGCGAGAGAGAAAGACAGAGAAATAAAATAAACATTTGAAATACAATTAGCTTAAAATTCCGATGATAATATAGTAAAAACGGGCCGTATTTTAGACACGGCCATGTTCTTATACAGTTAAAGGAAGTTTAACTGCGGGTATTTCCCTCAATTATTTGAATTGAACTCATATTTTATCATATCCCGGTCACTTCTTTTAGAATTTAGAGGGTAGCAAAATTAATCCGCTGTCTTAAACTGACCATGCCATCTAAAGGAATTAGCCCTTTTTACAGAAGTTAATTATAGAATAACTACACGTGTATAGGCTAGACATAATATACACATTCCATTGTCTCTTCGTTATTCCATATTATACTATATCAAGATCGAGAGTGTACTAGCAACCCTATATTTATGGTTAATAGGCGTTAATATTATGTGTTAATAGGCGACGCTAGCCACCTACCATCAAAATGGACCTTGACCTTGTAAACAATTTTGATATTTTTTAATGAACCATTTTTGATTTCATTGCTTTAACCATGAAAACACAATACACAAAGTTACTTATGTTGGTTAACGTAACAAGAAAGTAAGGTAAAAAATATTAGTTTTATCAATTGTATAGAATTAAATTTATGAAGCACGCATGCATTAAAGAAAACGTGTGACCATCGACCGAACCAAGGTCTCGCCAGTCGGAA
Organism: Synanthedon formicaeformis; assembly: GCA_945859745.1. Classification (NCBI taxonomy): domain Eukaryota; kingdom Metazoa; phylum Arthropoda; class Insecta; order Lepidoptera; family Sesiidae; genus Synanthedon; species Synanthedon formicaeformis. The sequence continues at coordinate 4,064,161 of OX243963.1, forward strand.
TTTCACCGGCAGCACTCTAAAACAATCACATTAAAATCTCTAATACTGATATCGTTTAAAAGTCAATCGTTCAAACGATAATGTACTAATGAGTGCTCGTTGTGAACACACTTATCTCGATGAGACAGATACGACTTCGGACCATTAATAACTCACTATGTATTGTAATAACGTCGTTACTTTTAAAATGGACCACCCAAAATCATCAGACATTTCTTTGATTTTTTTTTCGTGTTAAAACAGGCTGACGGTCCACTTGATGGTAGGTGGCTACCATCGATGGTGGCTACCGATCACCTATAACACAAGTAACGTCACAGGTGTTGCAAGTGTGCTGTCGACCATAGTAGGATTAATAATAAATTAAAATAAAGGATTAGGAAGGGATGCCGAAACGCAACACACATGCTATTATTACACTGTAATGGTGCTGTTATTTCACTGTAAGGGTGCTGTTATTTCACTGTAAGGGTGCTGTTATTTCACTGAATTGACTGCGAAACGCAGTGTGCCTGCCACTACTTTCCAAATCCAGACCAGAGCCAACTTTTGAAGAGTTCGTCAGATTCTATTACCAATTAATTACTACCATCAAATAGACCGTCAGTTTATCTGTTGACCTTAACATTTTAAAACATTTTTACATGAATCTGTTTATGTAAAAACGTAGTACCGTTTACGTTTTTGGGGGTTTGGTTATTTATCTATACTTAATAAATTAAGCTGAAGAGTTTCTTTGTTTGTTTGGTTGAACGCGTTAATCTTTAGGAACTACTGGTTCGAATTAAATAATTATTTTTATGTTAGTCCATTTATCGAGATAGGCTTTAGGCTATATATGGCTATATATACATTTTGAAAAGTCGTGGGCAACAGGTAGTTATTGTCGTACACCCCCCTGTCTACGACAATTTTATTACAATAAGCGCCTCTTTCACCAACCTCAAGTAGGCTAAACCGTCACTTAAAGTCACCTGTCACCCGGAATAATTTAGCTGATATACCTTTGTTTGTACGGTAAACGTCCCAAACATTAAATAGAAAAAAAAATCGGCTATCGAATGATGCAGTAAACTGAGTGCATAATTCAATATAACAGAAAATGATTTCTAAAAGTAACTATTCAACACTTTACTTGGAGTTTGTGAGAGAGGCCCTAAGACCAATTTTGAAGTATTTTTTTTAGATTCAGATGGTTTAATTAAACCTTATCTCGAAAAACGGTTTATTTATTTATGTGGTATAAATAAAATATACAGGGAAAATGTGAGACGAAAAGTTAAAAGAAATCGTCTCGTCTGACCATAGTAATTGTAAACTTCCAGGCGACGGTAATTTGCATACGATATGAAGCGCTAATGGATGTAAAGTACGATTTTTTTCATGAATACTTTGTGTATGGGCATGCACAATCATTATTAGCATAGATAACATCCAAAGAATAAAATATAATGCTGTAATCAAATGAATAATAATTTTAATATAGGCAAAATTAAGTCGATTTTCGTAAAATAACAATATTTAGATGTTAAATTAAATTAAAACATGGTTGCAGGTAGCTCAAAAGTAAATTGTGACAGATATGGCCTATTTAAAAGTTTTAAGGATTAGATAAGAGAAAAACAATCTCCAGTTATTTCGTCTCTTAATTTTATTAATTAGTAACTTATTAAAATAAATTAATCTTCATTTTTATATTCAAAAATGCTCACAGACGCGGCGGAGGATTTTTTTAAATTATATGTAGTGATTTAATTAAATTTGTATATTCCACTGTTACACGAAGAAAATCATAATCAGAAAATTAAAATTAAAATTAAATAAAAAAAATTGCAAGGATTATCTTAACATGATTTTTGGTAAGTATAATAATTATACACTGCTATAAAGAAGGCTTTTTAAGGAGTTCATTCTTACTAAATGTGTCGTATCTGTTTCCGAATACTTCTCTGAACATAACTGTATTTAAAAGGAGCAACTAAAATATGCATCGACAGTTTCGGTAGGCGTTCTGACATGTAATGAGCATAATTAGTGTGCGTTATTTAAGAACAATTTATTTCACCCGTGTTTAAGGCGAATACATTCAAAGAATTATACATTGTAACACGCCACTTTTACGGAGCATCATGATTGGTTCCCCCAATTTCTCTACCGATAGGCCCCGCCTAGTTCGTTTGATACAGTCGACGCTTACCTCGTCTCCCGCCTCTCCTCTCAGCCTGCCGCTGGCAGTGCGCATGCGCGAACACGAAAGACGCGCAGGTACCCCACTCGACGACCAGTCCAGGGGCGCGGGCATAAAAGCCCGCGGACCGCATTTTCCGAGACAGTTACAGTTACAGGAGTCACGGAGACAGTTACAGACAGTCATAGTCACAAAGAGTGTCACGGAAGAGTCATGAAGCCAGTAGTTCGTTTAACGCTATTCGGAGAGCCAAGCCCTATTTCTGAGAGGGAAGCTCTGTTCGGTTTAACGTGCGTGTCTCGTAAGCCCAGTTATGTCTCCTCGACATATTAAAGAAGTGCGCGGTGACCTATCTAGGTTGCCTATATCTAGTTTTGTAAACGGCCTGTGTCGTGGCCCCTTTTGTTCAGTGCCTTTCATGTGTTATACACCCTTTGTGAGGGGACGTTTTCTTGTGAATATAGAACTAAGCTAGCCGTGTGTGAAATAAAAGTGATGAAACGATACTCGAGACATTTTTCTTTCAAAGCGCCCCTTACTAAAAGGCACCCTTCGCAGGGCCCTCTTATTATGCCGGTTACAAAATGGCGTCCCAACTCGAGGCTCGAACGCACGACCTTCAAAAGACGCGGCGCTGTCCCGCCGTGCTTGTCCGCGCTTGAACAGTTCGCGCGCTTTGTTTAAACTCACTATCGACAATGTGGACTTAATAAATGACTCTGTCGTGTGTTTCGTCAAAAAGAGTTTTGTGCAATAAAGTGAAAAGTGTTTCTAAAAGGTTACGACGCAGTTAAGTCGTCGTATATGCGCTCAACGAAAAGTGTTCGTTCGCGTCCTTTTATACAAAGTGTTTCTAAAAGGTTACGACGCAGTAAAGTCGTCGTATATGCGCTCAACGAAAAGTGTTCGTTCGCGTCCTTTTATATAAAGTGTTTCCAAAAGGTTACGACGCAGTAAAGTCGTCGTATATGCGCTCAACGAAAAGTGTTCGTTCGCGCCCTTTTTTAAAAAGGTTACGACGCCGCCTCGTCGTATATGCGCTCAACGTAATCGTTCGCGCCCTTTGTAATAAATAAAGTCGGAAGTGTTCCGTGTTTCCCTTTCGTAAAATGTCGCGCCGTTTACGAAGTAATCCCAACGGGGATGTCGACGATGTCTACGAAGGCGATGTACAGCCTGCCGCCGAAGACAGGTTAGCCTCGTTGATCGAATCGTTTGCTCGGGCGCAAGCTGACTCCAATCGCCAGCTTGTCGAAGCCCTCGTGGCAACGCAACAAAACAAAGGAGTTGAAGTTCCTTCACCGCTCCCGTCTGTCGACTCATCGGCCGCACGAGCCCCGTGCGGCAATTTTTCAAAATGTACAGCTCGGTTTCGTGGCGACACCGACGCCGATCCGGGCCTACTCGAAGCTTTCATTGATGCAATCGAAGTATACAAGGAATGTACGAATGTAAGTGATGAACATGCACTTAAGGGCTTGCCTATGTTATTAGAAGGGCAAGCCGCCATATGGTTTCGAGGGGTTAAATCAATAATTTTTTCCTGGACCGACGCACTGACGCGTCTCCGGTCCATGTATGGTGTTCCACTTCCCCCCCATAAAATCTTCAGAAAGATCTTCAGTCAGGATCAAGGAGACGATCGCGCCGAAATATTCGTCGCTAGAGTACGTGCTCTTTATGCCTGGCTTCCATACGAAATATCTGAAGTCATGAAAATCGATATGATCTACGGATTGTTAAATCTTTCCATAAGAGAAAGACTCCCAAGGGACTCGTGTGTCACACTGGACGCACTCGTCGAAAAAGCTCGTGAAATTGAAGAAACTTTCTCCGAAGTGAAAGAAACAGCATGTCCGGCGCGCGGGGTCAAACCAGGTCACGTCCCTGCCGCGCCCTCTATATGCTCAAACGCGTCAACAATTGGGCGATATCCCAAAATACAATCGCATTGGTTACGTGCGACAACAGATGGCGCCAACGGTAGTATCGGACAACGGCCCATCAACCGTTACGCCGTCGGCGGGCTAGATGTCGCTAGTCCCTACATAACTCGCAACTTCTCCGGCCGAGGCGCGCAAAATGCTTTGCGCGGCGGCCGGCGACACTACAGCGACGACGAGTTGTTTCACCAACGCGCCGCTGGGGGCGCATGTGGCGCTCCGTCCACCAATCAACGGTCACCGAGTGAATCCGTACGTACTAAACGCGAGTGTAACCCGTCTGTCAAAGTGTTCAAAGGCAATGCCTTTTGTGTTTACTGCCGTAAAAATGGTCATACGCGTGAAAATTGCTTACGAATAAAAGCAAATAGTGTAAAAAGTGCTATTAAGTGTTATGGGTGCGGTGCCCACGGTGTTATTAAGTCAAATTGTGCGAACTGTACTAGGAACTCTATATATACAAATAATGATTATGACACTAGTTGTACTTCTAGTATACGCAGTGCTGCGTCACCGCAAAGTGATACGACGCTTACGTCATCGTTTGCGCCTACGACGTCGGTTGTAGACGCTGTAAATTTTAATAGTTATGCGGTAACAAGTTGTTCATTGTCAGAACAAAAAGTATTTTTTCAACGACCTATACTGTATATAGAAATTTTTGGTAAAAAAGGCACAGCGATTGTAGATACCGGTGCCAAAGGTTGTATCGCTAGTTGTTCACTTCATGCCTTCTTAGTTAAACATGGTCATCCAATTCACAGCACTACTAAAAATATTAAATTAGCTGATGGTATTGTAAAGTGTACAAATGTATTTGTTACAGAGGTTGAGGTGAAATTTTTCGGCAAAAGTATACTTGTCGAGTTTATTATCTTTCCGGATGCCCGAAATAATGAAACGCTTTTGGGAATTGACTTCCTCAAACAAGTGGGCCTATCTTTCGATTTCGGTAAGTCTCTTTGGTATTTTAGTAATGACCGGGATAAAGTCTACGACCTCTCGTATGAACAAATTTCACCTCACGCCTCGTGTGCTGTTGTAGATGTGTTAAGAAAAGAGGAGGGCATAACACTTACGAGACGCGAACGCGACCAACTCTCTCAATTAATTTTAGACTACGAGGAAATCTTTAGTCTAGGGGGAGGACCAACACCGTTTGCGGAACATCGTATTGATACGGGTGAGCATGAGCCTATAGCCGTGCCACCTTATCGTCTCACCCCCGCTAAGAGAGGGGTAATGCAGCAAGAAATAGAAAAGATGCTCGCCGACGACATAATAGAAGAATGTGAATCAGCCTGGGGTGCTCCCGCCCTATTAGTTCCCAAACGCGATGGAACTTTTCGGTTTTGTGTCGACTATAGGAAACTCAATGCTATCACGAAAACAGATTCGTACCCTTTACCACTAATTGATGAATTGATACACTCAACCAAAAGGGATTGTGTAATGAGTACAATAGACATGCGATCTAGTTACTGGCAGGTATCTGTAAGGAATGAAGATAGGGATAAGACTGCGTTTGTAACGCCGTTCGGACTATTCCGTTTTAAACGAATGCCATATGGGCTACGTAACGCCCCGGCCACCTTTCAAAGGTTAATCGATCGTTTCCGTTCTGGGGCCGCTCTCAAAGATGTCACTATACTTGGCTACATCGATGATTTAATTGTGATTTCAGCATCTTTTGAGCAACACATAAAGGATCTGCGAGCCGTCTTCGACCGCTTGCAACTCTACGGACTCCGGGCCAACCGCGACAAGTGCGTCTTCGCCCGGGACCGCGTCAAATACCTCGGGCATGTCATCACCCCGCAGGGAGTGTCACCAGACCCCGAGAAAGTAGCGGCCATCGCCAATATGAGGGCTCCAAGTGATGTAAAACAGGTGAAAACATTCCTACAAACATGTTCTTGGTTCAGAAAGTTCATGCCTAACTTTTCCAAAGTGGCTCAGCCGCTTTCGGTCCTCACGAGAAAAGACCAGCCTTGGAAATGGGAAGGAGAACAGGATCGAGCTTTCAAGGAGTTAAAGGCTCTTCTTACCACGGCGCCCGTATTGGTACAACCAGATTACAGTAAGCCATTCATCATAAGAACAGACGCTAGTAACTATGCCCTCGGGGCCGTTTTACTTCAGGGGGAGTCCCCGAAGGAAGAACACCCCATCGAGTTCGCCAGTCGTCTTCTGCTGCCAGCTGAACGCAACTACTCTACGACCGAGCGTGAGGCGCTCGCGGTCGTTTGGGCAGTAGAAAAGTTCCGAGGATACATCGACGGACATGAGGTCCGAGTATCAAGTGATCACCAGCCACTAAGATGGTTGCTCATGTTGAAGACGCCCTCCGGCCGTCTGGCACGATGGGCTATGAAGTTGCAGTCGTTCAATCTCAAGGTAGACTATACGCCTGGAAAGGCCAACTTAATTGCTGACACACTCAGCCGACCGCCGTGTGACCACGCCGTACAGGAGGTCTGCGGCGTGTGCACCGTCACGATCGATACGCCACACTGGGATGCGACACAACTACGTGATGACCAGCTCGCAGACCCCGACGTATCTAAAATTATCAAGGAACTCGAAGGAAAAGAGGAAGTCGCCATCAAGAGGTGGACTGACAGAGGTTATTATATGAATAAAGGAATTTTGTATCGCTACTACGATCCAGATGCCGAGGAACCACAATTGGTGACACCCGTTAGCCGAAGAAAAGAAGTAATGGCGGAGTGCCACGACTCAGCCACTTCAGGCCACGGAGGTGTCGAGAGGACACTACGTCGGATCACCCGACGATTCTATTTCCCCGGTATGCGACGTTACGTCGAAGATTATTTGAAAACATGCTTAGAATGTCAGAGGTATAAGCCCTCAAATCAGAAGCCCGCCGGACTCATCCAGACGCCTGTGCCTGCTCAGCGCTTCGAAGTCTTAGCAGTCGATCTTTTCGGCCCACTGCCCAAGGGACCTATCGGTGAAAGGTGGATACTCATCGTCGAAGATACTGCTAGTAAATGGGTGGAATTGTTCGCCCTAGTAGAAGCTACGGCCGAAGCCTGCGCTAAGGCGCTCGTCGACGAAATATTCCTGCGATTCGGAGTTCCGCGCAGGCTCGTCTCCGACAATGGAGTCCAATTCGTTGCTGATGTGATGCAACACGCCATGTTTGTCCTGGGCGTGCAACAGACTCTGGTACCGCTCTATCACCCCGAGGCCAACCCCGTCGAACGGAAAAATCGGGAGTTGAAAACACAGTTGGCCATACTATTAGGTAACGAGCATCGTCAGTGGCCTGAGGCTTTACCTTCCATAAGGTTCGCCCTCAATACTGGCCATACAAGTAGTACCGAGCAGACGCCCGCGTACCTAACTTTCGCACGGGAGCTCCGCGCGCCCATTGACGCGCGTGCTGATCTCCGTGCCGTAATTGAAGCTGAAAACTACGTCCCACAAGTGACACCTTACCTCTTGAAGCTTGCTGATACACTGAGCACAGCTAAGGAAATAATTGAACGAAGTCAAGATATAAGAAAAAATGTAAAGGATCAGAGGAGACAAATAGGGGAAGATTATGCCCCCGGCGACCTAGTACTTTTACGGAGCCACGTTCTTAGCAACACCAAGAAGGGTGTTAGCTCGAAGTTAGCTCCACGAAGGGATGGACCCTATCGTATTATCCGGAAGGCAAGCCCCACCACCTACTTAGTCGCCTGCTGTACCGCGCCGACAGAAGTCATCGGCAAGTACCATGTCTCCGACATCAAACGATATCACGCCCGTGAAGGCGACCTGCTGGAACCGGACCCCGTCTTACCCAAGAGGAAAAGAGGGCGTCCGCGCAAGACCGTGAGGTTTACATTATAGGTGTTTGACCAGATGTGAGGGCACTTATCTGGTCAAAAGGGGGAGTATGTAACACGCCACTTTTACGGAGCATCATGATTGGTTCCCCCAATTTCTCTACCGATAGGCCCCGCCTAGTTCGTTTGATACAGTCGACGCTTACCTCGTCTCCCGCCTCTCCTCTCAGCCTGCCGCTGGCAGTGCGCATGCGCGAACACGAAAGACGCGCAGGTACCCCACTCGACGACCAGTCCAGGGGCGCGGGCATAAAAGCCCGCGGACCGCATTTTCCGAGACAGTTACAGTTACAGGAGTCACGGAGACAGTTACAGACAGTCATAGTCACAAAGAGTGTCACGGAAGAGTCATGAAGCCAGTAGTTCGTTTAACGCTATTCGGAGAGCCAAGCCCTATTTCTGAGAGGGAAGCTCTGTTCGGTTTAACGTGCGTGTCTCGTAAGCCCAGTTATGTCTCCTCGACATATTAAAGAAGTGCGCGGTGACCTATCTAGGTTGCCTATATCTAGTTTTGTAAACGGCCTGTGTCGTGGCCCCTTTTGTTCAGTGCCTTTCATGTGTTATACACCCTTTGTGAGGGGACGTTTTCTTGTGAATATAGAACTAAGCTAGCCGTGTGTGAAATAAAAGTGATGAAACGATACTCGAGACATTTTTCTTTCAAAGCGCCCCTTACTAAAAGGCACCCTTCGCAGGGCCCTCTTATTATGCCGGTTACAACATATTATATTCAAGTTCATCCTAATTCCTAATATAATTATTACAGAGGGAAATGTTATATAAAATATATGAGTTTCTTCAATTTAAAACTTTTTATAATTATTGTGATAGATTCAATTGTCACAATCAACAAAAAATTATTAAAAAAAAATTACTTTATGTAATTACAAAAATATCAATCAAACTATTTAATTTAATGATATATCCATTCCAAACCCACAGACTTCATTAATAACAACATTTAAAAAAAACAGACACATAAGACAAATCAAAAACTTTCTTTTCAATTGAAAAGTAAGTAGGTACTACAAACAAAAGCAACAGGCTTATTAGATTTTTTTTTAATATATTTTAAAACTACAATCAAGTCAAAAATTATATTAAGATCAAACATAACTTATTTCATTAATTTGTAACTGGATGAAGAGCATTTTATAGGTATTAATATTTATTAGGAAAAGGTGCATTACGAAAACTTTTCTTATATCTACAATTTTTAATTTTATACCAATAGCATAAGAGGCGATTTGCAGTTTTGACAATCTGTATGTTTAGACAAACTACAAATTAGACGAGTTACAACATAAACGAATTACAATTAAGACGTCTTGATAAAAACAACATTAGACTAAATGATTTTTAGACGAGTTGCTACCATAGACCATCTGCGTTTTAAACCATATGAGACTATTTCCATAAAAGTTCATTTTTTGTTAAAAAAAAGTTTATGAAATTTTTCCAACGGATAAAGTAGAAAAAATCATTTATAAACATTCTCAATTTAAAGTTGTATTTTTTTTTCACTTATTATTTTTACGACCTGCATACTTGGCCTTATTTCAATGATGCAGTATCGGTTATTGATAATTTTTACGTTGCATATAGTAGTAATCTTTCAATTAGTTACGGTGCTTGCTCGTTGGCAATGGCGCCCACCGGAGCTCCAACGCTTTTATTATACTTACGTAAATATAGGTAATATAATATCAAAGAAAATATTAAATTGAAAAAAAATTTGGAATACTTATCTAACACACTTTTTAAATATTTCAAAATATAAGACATAGGACAGAAGAGTGCAAAGAAAATATATTTCAGTCCATCTGACACATAGTAGAAAATGAAAATTTTTTTTTCAAAAAAAAAGGTAAAGTTTGCAAAATATTTTGATTTTTACACATCGAAATACTACAATGGAATTTGCGTCACAAACGCCAAAGCGGCACATGAAAAGAACGCCTTTGACAGAATCATGGCGGACTCTTGCCTTCACGCATCAATGGTAAAAGGTAGTAACGATCAACTTCTACTATTTCATTTTAAACTCTAATGAGTTGACGTAAAGTCACATTTTCTTTAAATTACGTACTTATTATTATTTTGTTTTGTTTTAAATGACAGTTTATGCTCTACGCATATGTCACTTTTAAATGTTCCATAAAATTCGTAGTGTTTTGTATGGCACGCGGGTTCCATGTTGTAGTAGTTTGATGTTTTGACATAGAATAATTGTGCACTGGTGTAATTACTAAAAAAAATACCAAAGACCTTCCCAGCGTACAAAATATCAAAAAACTTTTTACGATAAAAGGTTCAATTGTTAAGGATTTGTTTCTAAATTAAGATCTACGAACGACATTGCAAATAGTTTGTTAGTATTTTTAATTTAGTTTTGTCGTGTCTACAGATTTAACAAAATATCTTAAACGCCAACCTTGGCAACAATTTGCTAAGACAATTATGAATAATTCATTCAAATATTTATTTAATTACAACAAGGTTACAGTATAAAAAAAATGTAAGTTTTTAAATAAAATATATCTATAAATAAATAGTAATTTAGCAGATTGTTTACCAGTATTTTTATTTTACATTGAATTCAGAGTTTACAACATAACAGGAACATAAAATGTATATCTGACCGTTTTGAATTTATGTAGGTGAGTGAGTAATAGATGAGAGAGAGTAAGGATAAGGTACGAGTATAAAGAAATGCCCTATACCTTATCTATAATCCTGCTAAGCTATCCTTAATATCCTTAACTCCACTGGTTGCAGCAACCAGTGGCGTTGCATAATTATGTTAATTGCGACATAATTATGTTGCTTGCTGGCCTTCACATAAAAATATATTTACATATTATATGTAATTTAAAAACAATAAATGTCGTGTCTCTGATTTCTTTTTATGTGCATGTATATTATTGATTTGCCATTAATATTTTTGTAAGGAAACTAGAAACTTCTTTTGTTAGCTTTCTTATATGCATTTACTTACTTCATCGTCGACCAATATATAAATTATTATATCATCACCAATTATACTTATTGGCCTCGGATCCGCTCGCGTCATCTTTATACAGAAAATCATAACTTAAATACTGTCGAAATAACTTAACTTTGATCATTTGTGTTTAAAATTATATTTTCAGACAATTCGTATTAGGTATTATTTGTGTATGTGCCGAATAGACTGATGAACTTATGGGTCGAAGCTGGATCTAGACTGCTTCTGATCGGTTCTAAGATCTAATATTGGGACGTCCTACGGCTTAAATGATAATGATGAATCTTCAAGCACATCTTACGAGTAACATGAAGCAATCCCAACAAATGTAATCAACACTGTTTGTTTATTGTGCATTAAATGAATAATGATAATGTTCTCATTCATGCTATTATATTAAGTGAACGGTATTTAGCCGAATATAAAGGGCCAGTTACACATTCGTCAGATAACAAACCTGTATTTTTATAAAGAGAATTAAACCAGACGAGCATTATTACAAAACCAGTCAGGCTCATAGAAGCCGCTTCCAAATAATTTCTGGTTGTAATTATTCGAAATCGTGTGAAATTTGCATACAATATAACGTGTTGGGAACAGTGGCGCCGCCACGCCTACGCAACGACTTTTTGGTACTAAAATGTACGACGCATTTTTAAGACAAATATTTTTTGGTGTTTAAGACAATAAACATTTTATATTATACTAGCTGGTGCCCGCGACTTCGTCCGCGTTCTCTATAGCCTATAGCTTTTCTCGATAAATGGACTATCCAACACAAAAATAATTTTTCAATTCGAACCAGTCAGTTCCTGAGATTAGCGCGTACAACTAAACAAACAAATAACAATGATAAATGTTAAATGTCATTGACAAACTTTTCAGCGTTGTATATTGGTATAGGTAGATAATATAGAATGTTTATAGTCTTAAATATTTTATATAAATACTTCAGTATATACTTATATTAATGCTCGACTGAGGTGATTCTAGTTACTGCCCGATTATCGCAACCTTGACATCGTCATAGACTTCTTTGACCAGCGAGTCTTTTCCTACGTAGATATACCTCTGACTGTCTAGCCCAATAGCTAATCCATAGAAAACACCTCGATATTAGAAAATGATTAATTAGAAATGATACTTAAATAGTAAATTAATTTTTATAAACAATTGAAATAACTAGAACTAAAACAATTGTCTGTGTAACTCGTTAGAATGACAGCTGTCATTTTACGCAAATTGTAAATTATGTAATATAATAGTTAAAATATGATTCGAGGCGAGGTAAATGAACTACTGATTTTACCTACACGAGTTTATCGCTTTGACGAATTTTTTAAATATTTTTATAAAAATATTTTAAAAAATATTTAAACAAATATACTTACTCAGCTCAAGTTTTAAGGTTCAAAGGGTATTTGAAACAAAAAAGATTTCTTTTGCTGTCATCAGATATCTTTCCGGTTTAATGAAATTATTAAAAAAATAAGAACATATTGATGCGACTTAACTATACTTGTCAAAGCAAAGACATATCTCTACTTAACTGGTTAGATTTTTATCCATTGGCGATTATTTATTATTATTACTATTAATCCCATAGATTTTTAACATACTACACATTTTTTTATAGAATGTATGTATGTATGTATGTATGTATGTATGTATGTATTGTCTGTATGTATGTATGTATGTATGTATGTATGTATGTATGTATGTATGTATGTATGTATGTATGTATGTATGTATGTATGTATGTATGTATGTATGTATGTATGTATGTATGTATGTATGTATGTATGTATGTATGTATGTATGTATGTATGTATGTATGTATGTATGTATGTATGTATGTATGTATGTATGTATGTATGTATGTATGTATGTATGTATGTATGTATTGTCTGTATGTATGTATGTATTTATTTATTGTATGTTCCTCCATAACTCTGATTTTCATGAATTTTCATGACACAGTTTCTTTTCCAACGCGGACGAAGTCGCAGGCACCAGCTAGTTTATAATAAAACATAATTAACTTTTCCTGAGTGATACCTACTTTATATATCACTGTTTAAGATTTAATTGTCACTGTGATTCCTTTAAATATAAAATAAAAAAAATCTATTCTATTGAGACTTTTAAGAATAAGTAAGTAAGGATGAAAGGTCCTTTATCTATAATTGGATTGGACTACACAAGTAGACAAAATTTATTATAATGTTTAAACCTCCAATCTGCTCACAATTACTCATCGCGGCAACAATTAGTACGGTGTATGCATGCGTTATGTGCACAATTTACTGCGCTTAATGGACGATGATCGCGCGCAATTATGCGTTTTAGTGGTTGTACAATAATGTATCGATTTATTTTCAACGCTAAATTATAAGGGCGTTTACTACATAACTATTACAGTTTCACACACTTATTTCACATGCTTGCATATTGAAACATTAGCCAGGTCAGCCAGGTACCTACCAAATAAGCATAGAGCTATAATTAAAATAATAAACAAACCTTCGACTTTTTATTGAATTTTTTTCTGTTATTTTCAATAAATTCACTCGGTATTGAGTATAGACTTAAATCGGACATTTAGGAAAATTTTGTTACTTAAAAAAAACCAAATAAGTAATCACTTCAAATATTACTTAATTGCTCTAATAAGTATTCAAAGAATAGAACATAGTAATATAAAAGCAAAATAAGAGTATATAGTCTAAGTTAACAATATAATATAACAAACAATATAAGAGTCAGTGGGAATTAAAAAAAGTTTTGGCAAAATCTACGTTTCAATAGATCCATAATTATTATGTTAAAAAAATATATATTAAATTATCTCATAGAAGGTCAATTTTAAGAGATCTATTTTAACTACCTACAGCTGTATGCGGCATACGTTTAGCATACAGCTTAATATTACAGTATACTTATGCATTATTTATAGTTTTAGTTTAGAAAATTATCTAAAGAGAACATTTTAATTTCTATGGTTCATGTCCTTGAATTACCTAAATTCTTCACGAATGACTCCTTTACACAAATAGATTTTATTCATGACCCTCGAACATTGTTTGCCCCTCCTTCTGACAAAATTATTAACAAAATGTAGTTTTTTTAGAAATTAGACTTTTTTTGTTACACACCTAAGACTCTATTGTTATCGCAAATTATTTCGCTAATTTGCAATGCGTGACATAATGTTGGTAACAGGTACCTATAAGTTACACAAAAAGACACTAAGCGTCTGTTTCACAAACGTCAAGTAGGCCAAACTGTCATTTAAAGTCATCGCTAACCGGGGATAATGGAGCTGATATACCTTTGTTTGTACGGTAAACGTCTCAAACATTAAATAGAAAATAATAAAAAAAAAAATCGGCTATCGAATGATGCAGTAAACCGAGTGCATAATTCAATATAACAGAAAATGATTTCTAAAAGTAACTAATCAACACTTTACTTATAGTTTGTGAAAGAGGCCCTTAGAAACATATAAGAAGAATTTGATTCAAAGTCATATGAAAAAACCTAGTAGAAGTCTAGTAGAATTCTATCAACATCTAAATATTTAAATAGAGTTAATATTTATAACAGTACCTTACCGTCAAAATTTTGAAAGAAACGTAGGTAACCCCGTTTATCGCTCCATCCATTAGCGAAGAACTACAAAAATCAGCTGAGTGATTTAGAAGAAGTTAGCGACTATATGTTCTAAACAGTTATAGCGCTGCTTAAAAACTAAAGGGCCATAAAACAAAAAAATCCAAAAATGTTTTTATTGCAAAAATACAATCACAATCCTTCATATTGTATGTTGCAAAAAGACTTATGGTTGTTTTATTCCCTATTTCGTATATTTTGATTATTTTTTATATATTCAAAAGTAACTTATATGCTTATATTATCTCTTCTAGTACTCAGTTTATTATAAAAGTAGTAAAAACATTTAATGCTACTTAAAATACGCTTCTAACTATGTATAATATGCATATATTTGTTATATATCTAATAAGAAAAAAATAGACATAAAATAATTTAATTTTTTTCGATTAGCTCTCCTGTAAAAAGTGTAATTTTGATTTGTGGCCCTTTAGTTTTTAAGCAGCGATATACTCGTATCTCTTTACAAACGTTAGTTAGTACTAACTTTGTACACCATCAGATACATCATTCGCAATTTGTCTAATTCTCACTCGCTGCAAAATAAATTGCAACATGAAACAAGTTTAATAGTAGCCCTGTTCACGTGCGAGGTTCTTAAATTGATATCGATTTCAACGAATAACCGGG
The DNA here is from genome assembly GCA_945859745.1 of Synanthedon formicaeformis. Taxonomy (NCBI): domain Eukaryota; kingdom Metazoa; phylum Arthropoda; class Insecta; order Lepidoptera; family Sesiidae; genus Synanthedon; species Synanthedon formicaeformis. Next base: position 4,079,461 of record OX243963.1, read on the forward strand.
AATTGCTGGTAATTACGATGTATTTAGTATTCTGATTTATCGCAAGGGAATACAAGTTGTATTGAAGAGATTAACAGGATTGAAAAATATAAATAAACGAATCATTTTCAAGTTAGAAAACATTGCATTTATAATAATTATAAAATATACTTTATTGCTGTTGTTATTGCTAAAATAATGTAGTATGTACATATTTTGGTATTCATCAATTCCCCAAAAAAAATTTTAGTTAGGCCCTTAGTTGAGTCTATAAGTTATAATATCAGTTGGTTTTTTTTTTATAAAATTAAATCATACATTCATATCCTATTCTTATACATATTTTACAAGCGACCCGCTCCCAGCTTCGTCCAGAAAAAACTTAATTATGTTTTATTATAATTATATGAATGTATATAAAAAATCCGTGAAAAACTGTATATGGTGAAAAAGTACTATGTAAAGAATAATTTACACTATGTAAAGCTACTCGGACGAATTCACTTGCAATAGCCAGCACATTATATCTGTAGCTGAGTGGTAAAATAACCATTCACCAAAGTTAATTAAGGTCAATGTCGAAATAATATATCTTTGAAATCGCTTTTAAGCTTCAAAGCTTTTATTTTAACATAAATATAAAAAAAATATTTGTGAATCATTTGCCGAAACCCGGGATTGAACCGGGGACCTTTAGATCTTCAGTCTAACGCTCTCCCAACTGAGCTATTTCGGCTATGATAAAAGCCTTCAAAATGTTTATCTCTTTCTATCTATATATCATAATACATTACTACCAGTTTGATGACTAACAATTACAAGCTGTACGGATATAATTTCTACATAATATATTATGTTATTTGTTTACTGTGTTTAAAATATAAGTAGTGGCTCAGATTAAATAAGAGGTAGTGACAAGTCACATTGCGTTCCGCAGTTGGATAATAGTATGGAGTTTATTATTGTATTGAGTATGGATTGTATTAATTTTATTTCGGTCTCCTTATACCATAGGTTAATAATATTGAATAATATCAAAGTTTTATTATTTCATTCCAATTTCGATATAAATCGCCCAGCGGCGGCCGGTCATCGAAACGGTGACTGAGCACCACACAGAGGCATTATCGATTCGGGATAAAAGAGGCCGCAGGTAGCGTCATTAATTGACTATTAAACACGCATCGGCAAAAAGCATATGTTAAACTTTAAAGACAATGAATTTCACCAAAGTTGATAACTCAATTTAGAGGCCTGCTCTTGATATTATGGGTTACAAATGTAATAGAATAGTTTAAGCCTAAAAAATATTATTTTTCCCACTTAGAATAATTAATTAATTAATCATTTTATGGTCTGTGGACCTTAAAAAAATAAGGATTTAAAAATAAATAAAAAAAAGTATATTAAAATTAATTAAATAAATAAAATAATTATAAATAAATAAGTATTTATAATTATTATTCAAAAGTTTTTTCTTTTTAATCTTAAAGTATACCTACCACTGAAAGTATTTTATTTGTCATTCTTAATTGTTTGCGGTTTTATTTTTGAGTGATGGGATTTTTTTAACTTTTGACATTTTTTAACATTTGACGTTGTATTTTGATTGTTTGACCTGTTGGTTAGTTTTGTTTTTAAATTTTGTTATTTTGATTTTTTTTTATTTAGTAGGTATGAGTTTGTGTAGCAAATTGAATAATGTGTTTCTCTGATTGGCTTGCACACTGTACCTAGATGTTAAACGATAGGGTTTGAAATGTTAAGTGTGTTAGGTTGTTGCTCATTTAAATAAATAAATAAATACCCAAATGCGCCTCCATTTCAATCTATGTTCCGCGGGCGTTCTTTGGCGGCACCATTTGAGTGAAAAATGCATTTTGAATAATGAAACCAACTTAATAGTAGCCGATCAGTTAAAACTATATTCTGTTATACGTACACGTCATATTAAGTAGGTATACACATTTAGAAGTATTTTATTTATTATCCTTCTACATCTAAAATATTATTTTAGTTACTTATTTTTTTCATCTATGATCGTCCAAGGAGCTACCTAACGATATACAGTGATATATCTAGATGGAACACTCAAAACGCGATGAGTGTTCCAAGTGATTGGAGTTCCGACGTCCTACCCGTTCACAGTCTGTCATACGCGCTCGTAGAGATTAGGCGCGTTATTATTTTCAAAACTAATAAAAATGCTGTCTTGTATGATGAGATATTGCAAAAATACAACAAAAAATATTGGTAAAACTTCTGGTGTGACGTTCCATAGGTAAGTTTTATTAATATTGAAACGTTTAATAGGTTAATATTTAATTTGTTAAAACCGACGTGCTTATCGGGTCGGCCATATTAATATTCAGTTGTCTACGACTTGACGTATTGACCTTGACACTACTACCGCGCCGTCCCCCGCCAACCCCCGCGCACCTTCCGCGTTGGAACATGAATTTAGCAAGACATCGTAGGGAGTGTTCAATCTAGTACTTACTTAACATATCAGTGCGGTAGTCGCATGAAATTTGTAAGAGCTACCCTAATCATGTTAACGCTTGAAATTCTCTGTAAATTCTTCTTTCAGAATTGTCCGGAATATTTGCCAATATTAAAATACTCGTAGACACTTTCCTGATTATAACGCATCAAAGCAGCCTGTCTGCTACCCTTTAAAATATAAAAAAAAAAATCTAAGGAGTGGTTGATTTATGTACCTACCTATATTTGTGCCCGTAACTGTGACAATGGGTTAGGTATAAATTTTAATCCTTCTCTGCTTCCTAATTAACACCGTCACTAATCAACAAAAGGGGTATAAATGACCAGTGATAAATCTGTTTCTTAATAGTTAATGGTGTTTTAAGGCGGCACCCTTTTAAAAAGGGTATAATTGGACTATTTAAGGGTGCATAGTCACCGTTACTCAACGTCTAGTAGTGATTTTGATCTATGTTCAGATAATTATTAAATCAAAGCGTTGTTAAGTTTTGTACTAAATATAATTTTACTTCATAATTAAGTTGTTCTGTAATATAACAAATGATTAAAAAACACATTTCAATGACTTCCTTGTGTTTTTAGAATTCTTTTTATATTAATAGAAAATTGTATAATATAAGAAAAATAATAAACATTAAACATTTTTAATGTAAATAAGGCTTATAAAATATAAAACTATTTATACATCATATAAATAAGTGTAATACATCTTATATATAAAGTGATTTTATACATCATAGTATATACCTAATATATTAACTTCAATCTTAAAAATATTAAAAAATATATTTGAGCTATAAAATGCGATAGGTATTTCTTAAGTACCTACACAAAATTTTGTTTTTATCACAAATTATACTGACAAACTATACCCTATGCTTTAAAAATGGTCTGCAAAATAAATCAATTAAATCTTAGCAATAATATAGGAATTAAAAATCAAAACAGATTATGGCTAATTATTTACATATTTCCTATGAATTTAAGGTCGTCTAGCAAATTTGTTTGTGATGTTATACCCGATATGTTAAGAACTGTTATTATATTATTATGAAGTGTGTAGTATGTTAGTACTTTGACGATGTAATTGTTGAAACGTGATGACCGCACACGCCAGTCAAGTTGAAGGCCCATATCATTATTAATTTGTGTCATAAAACCGCATACTGTTCTATATGTGGAGAAATCCTTCTGTTTATCCGATAACATAACACATATACAAAGAGAAGACAAAAGGAGTTTCTCAAAAATAAGGAAATCCGTTAATTATTTATATTTAATCTATGTTACAAAAGTAAAAATTATCTGTAGAGATATCTAAAGATATCTGTTCAACATAAAAACATGAATTATTTTGACGAAATATCGTCAAAATAATTGATTATTAGATGATCCTTCGGACATTCATAATGATGAATGACTGTGACTATCATAAGAGTTTGTTGGTGAAACCAACAAAATATATAAATATTTTGATTTTGATCTTTTTTTTTCTTGATCTTGATGTTTGTAAAATATCGAAACGATTGGTTGAGTAGTTATAGTGTGAAAACGTAACAAACAAACAAACAAATGCAATTTTTTCAGTAACAACTAGTAAACTATTTATGCAACGCTTTTAGTTAAATTCGTGTGCACTTAGAAGCGTGGTGCGCCTGCGCACAGGACTGGTAACCAGTGGCCTTAACCCTCGCGGTCTGGTCGATGCGTGAAGGAATGCTTTAAAACAATGCTCCATCAAACTCGCTCGTTTTGTTGCTTTCCTACATAACTGTCTGCCGTGAGTCCTTTAACTTTACGAGCATTGGATATTGTACCATATTTTGCTTTCTGTACCGCCACTTACAAATAAGAAATTGCTAGTAACATAGGTACATTCGGCGATGAAATTGACTTAGTCCTCTCAAATAACAAATGGAATCATATGAAATAATATGTATGTTTGCAATTGTGTTACTTTAGTGTAGGTATAAGTAAGATAATAGTAAAATTCAGTGTCGATATAACTTAGTTTTTTAAACTAAATCTATCTGTGTTGGCAGTGAATGACACATGGTGGTCTCTAACTTTTTGCCTTATGAAAACGCCGATGTCTCGCAAAAACTCAAGAATGTTAAGACTGACTTTAGAATGCTAGACCGATTTTAATTCGACTTATGGAACAGGGATAGACGGATAGGGTTTGTATGCATATATAAAAATTGCACCCCGGGCGAAGCCGGGAGCGATTACTAATATTAAAACAAAGAGAGAGGGCGGATTTTGTTGGTTCGGATCATCGGAACCACTGCATTTGTTTAACAGTTCATTTACTTTTTGAAGGACACATTATTCCATATGGACATAGGGTTTATAAATATTATGTACTCATACTTAATAAAAAAATAATCCCTAATTTTTCTAGTTTGACGTAGTAGCGCGTCAGTCTAGTTTCAAAATCGACATATCGCTATATCTTTGAGTTTCGAATAAAAGTAGTGTGCAAAAATAACATTTTCTTGACAGCTGTTTGTCAAATTTAAAATTAAGGGTTTTTATCGAGCATTTAATTCCCTATAATTACTAATTACTTAGTATTAATATTGTGAATAAAAGAATTTAAAGCTTTTGCCATTAATTATGGGGTTCGGATTACCACGTAATCAATTACCTACTACATTTTGCAGTTTTTTTTACAATAATGATTTCTTAATTTAAAGTGTTTTTATTTTAATCAATTAAATATTATGATAGGCAAATTAAAACTATAACCACGAAAAAATAAAATCAAGTTTGTACGTTATCAGCGCCACCTTTGATTATAAGTAAGAACTTTTATTAATTATCAAATCTAAGGGATGTAACAACGCGACACGTTATTCAAAGATGGCGCTGTACAATTATTGTTTATAGCGCCATCTGTGCTACTATGATGTAACTTAATTACAGAGTGTTCTCCATATGATATTCACAGATGTCACTCTACAATAAAAAAAAATGCAATGAAATCGGGGATATTTATTTATTCTCGATGAATCTTCTTTTTTACAAAGAATTAAAAACTGACAAACTGTTATGCTTTTTATTATACTAATATTATAACGTTGTATTTGTAGGAACTGTGGCGTTGCTTGTATTTATGTATAATACGTCCATGTATCGAAAGGTAGCGAAAGTAGCTACCTACCATCGCGTGTGAATCGTCAGATTCACCAGATAAGCAAAACAAAATGTTTAATATTGTACTACATATTATAAATGATAACTAATGGGTAATTTTATTAAAAAAAATAAAAATATCGCAAAAGCAAATATGCCCCGGGTGAGGATCGAACTCACGACCTTAAGATTATGAGACTTACGCGCTGCCTACTGCGCTACCGAGGCTTGTGATTGTGTAATCAAATAATGTATACGTATTGTATTTTTGGTTCGCTATTAAATACTATTTCCTGTGGTTATCCCAGCCGTTTAATTTAAAAGAAACTGAATTCTCTATGTCGGTAAGGCGCTGAGCAAATGTAGACTTTTGTGTCTTGTGTGTAAATATTTTATTTTCATATAGATTATTAATCTACATGAAATCAAATCACTCCCTGCGCTGTAGTAGACACTTTTTGTGTTTAGTTTCTTCTACTTGAATACCGATAACTGTTTGGTGTCGATAACAGGAAACTAAAAAGAGTTAGTTGAAGACCCAAGCGACATTGACAAATTTCCTTACAATTTACGGTATTGGTCAAGCCGTTCATGAGTTTTTCGCTTACCAACACATCTTGTCATCCATTTTATCGATCGCATGTATCGAAATACATGCGAGCGAGTTTACTGTCTAAATACATACACAAAAAAATAAACATCAATATTATGAATATATTGGAATTTATCACGCCCAGAGCATTGAACATTCCGTGTATGGAGTGACAACTCAAAGCCATCGTAAGCGCCTGCAAAAGTTTTACGAGCAAAGTTTTCCTAATCGACACCTAAATGTCATTATATTCGAATAAATTCTCCCAGGAGTGATAAATTTTACCTTGTTTTTAAGGCCTGCTCCAACCCTTTCCGTTGTGAATATTTAAAAAGTCGTTGGCAACATTTTAATTGGCCAATCCTGCAAGGATTAAATTATCAAGACACCTAGTTAAGGCACCTCTTCAAACTTAATGAATTCAACATGAATTAACCGCGACCCCGTCTCTTTTAGTAGGAAATTCAGGAAGGTACGCATTATGATACTTTCAGCGTTGAATTAGTAACTTAACAGCGTCATATTTAACTTAGATTGATAAATAAGTAAGATATTGTAACTGTTATGCTGTGACATATAATAATTTTGTAAATGTAGGTGTGGGTATAGATACCAATATCTGTTACGCAATATCCTAATGCGATAATGCAATATCGTATCGCAATAGATATGGTTATAGATGTTTACCTATGTAGGTAAACGCAGTGTGTTCTTACACTCAGTCATAGTTATACTCAGTCGTCTAAGAATGTACTTTGAAAGGTTTATAACCTCTTCGTTTGCTAATCCTTAATCTTGGTCGCTAGATAAGTATACATATCGCTGCTTAAAAACTAAAGGGCCACAAATCAAAATTACACTTTTTACAGGAGAGCTAATAAAAAATTAAAAAAAAATTTTTTTGGTCTATTTTTTTTCTTATTAGATATATTATATATCAAATATATGCATATTATATATCGTTAGAAGCGTATTTTTAAGTAGCATTAAATGTTTTAAGTACTGTTATAATAAACTAAATAATAGAAGAGATATGAGCATATAAGTTACTTTTGAATATATAAAAAATGATCAAAATATACTAAATATGGAATAAAACAACCATAAGTCTTTTTGCAACATACGATATGAAGGATTGTGATTGTATTTTTGCAATAAAAACATTTTTGGATTTTTTTGTTTTATGGCCCTTTAGTTTTTAAGCAGCGATATCTATTGTGTTTTTAATATCCAAGTATGCACAGCCACAGTCAGCCTAAAAATCTGTTTAATTCACGGCTACCAGTCACTAAGCGGACGTAAAATGTTTACTCTTTCAAAAGAGGGGACATTTTAACTTTATTTTTTGAGCTCCTTGTGCTTTTAATTTTTTATGGAAAACCTCCCGAGACCGATCCGGGAATACGAAAGAGGACGAGTTACTTTAAAAGTTTAAGAGTTTGTTAAAGACGTTTATACAATGGGTTAGACAGGGCGCGGGGGCATGCCATTATTTATTAGATACGTTATTTTTAATATTATTGTAATATTTACTCGGTACCTTTCGATAATGTATTATATTGCTTTAGGTTCTTGGAGACGCTGGTATTTTGGTGCTAACCCAAAAGTACTCTATATGGGTCTAATAAGGTGATAGCAGTAGGTACCTACTCTTTATATCGGTGTAATAAGAGTAAGAATTAGGCCTACCTCCGGCATGAAAGTACGGCTTTGTCCTGTTCAACAATTCGTTTGATGCTTGTCTTCTAAGTGACTCCTAAATTCAACTCACCACTCAGGATATTATCGCTCCTGGTTACGGAATTCAGTTGCAATGGAGGCCGGAGGATAATGCCCTTATAAAACTTAAAGTTGCATTAAATTTTATAATAGATAAATCCCCCCCCCCAACTGAATTAATTTAGCATCAAAATTTTAAAATACAAATGAAATTTTAAAACAAAAAGAGCATAAGTTTTACTGAAGAAGGTGGCACACACTGTGCACCCGCGAAACTCCCCACTACATCCTCGCGACAATATTTCCTTTGCAACATTAAAATTTATGACTAGCTCGAGAGTTTACTGGAAAGCCTGGTGATAAAATAAAATGACAGTTGTTTACTATTGAACCGGGAATATGGTAACACGTAGAAATTGAAAGGTACGGGGCGCGGGAGACCTGTTTTATTTATGGCGGAAAATGGGTTTTGGATTGCCTTCCCTTTAATGTACTGCGAGTTATTGTGTACCATTTCAATTTATGTTTGTCTTTACCTTTTTTGAGTTTATTTTGTGCGTTCGTACCTTACATAGCTTGTAGCTGTTCGTGTGTTGTGACAGTTTGCAGGTGAGGATTGAATTATACCAAAATATGTAGTTTAATTCAACAAATTTTCAATCTTGATCCAATACGTTCGTAGACTTGAATTTCGTAGCCCGCCTGAAAACAATAACCACGAAAAGTACTGTGAAATAACACAACGTGTGTTGATTTGTGTTGATGTCAGAGTCCAATGTCCTCTCCTTAATTATCTTTATTCCTATCCATTTCTACTTTTTCGTTAAACCATTTTGAACCCTGATATTATTTTAGGACCTTGTGGTGTCTCAGATCTACTAATAGAATAATTGCACCAGTAAGGCTGTAACATAAAAAAATACCTTCTTTAATTAAGCACAACCTTTTCTCTATCCCCATTTGGTATATTGCTACGTAATAAAATGTAATAAAAAATGCAACAAAGTGTTCTATAGATACTATAAGATTATAGAAGGCTTTTCATCTTAACGTAGTAGGGATAGGTGGAACGGGTGCCTAAATTGGTTAGAAATTCAAGAGCAATTTGACGTGTGCCAATAAACGTTAACTGCCGCGTTTACGTTCGTCACAACGATGAAACTTTCACGCAATCACCGTTCGGTCGTGTTTCAGTGCTCGTCGAAATCACTCCGAGTCACATTAAGCCGATTGTTATTGCCAATTCAAGCTAGAACCTTTGTGCACCTTGACTACATTTTCTGTACTTTTCTACTAGATAAGCAATCGGTTTCAAAGTACGGTCTGTTTTTTAATCTCAGACAAAAATGACACATGCAAATGTCAACTTTGCATATAATGATACCATGAAATGACATGAAATGTATGTAATGCATGTCAAATATATTTTTGTCTCTGAGATTAAAAAACAAACTATAGTTACAAAATGTAAATTGTACTATAAGTACTAGCTGTATGCAACGGTTAATTTTTACTTATGAACCCCTGACAACGTGTATGCAAAATTTCATGGTAATCTGTGCAAAAGTTAAGGCGTAAAAGGGTAACCAATAAACAAACTCACATTGGCATTTATAATATTAGTTATGGGATAATTTATCTTTTAATGATTGGCAGAGAGGCTGGTAATGGTAGGTGGCTACCGTCACCTATAAACACAAACTACGTCATATGAGTCATAGGACTCATACGTCGTCGGAGTGCAAAGTGAGCTGCCGACTGTAATAGGATAAGATATAAGGAATAAGGAGAGGACAGATAAATGGGCTCTGGCATTCTGGCATCCTTTACAAGCGCTGTTATGTTACGGTTAGTTTTATGCAATGGGGTTGGTTACTACAGTAACAGATTGGATACTCAATTTACTGGCATGCCACTACTAAAATACCTATGTACTTTTTGCAATTAGGCTCTGGCATTCTGGCATCCTTTACAAGCGCTGTTATGTTACGGTAGTTTTATGCAATGGGGTTGGTTACTACAGTAACAGATTGGATACTCAATTTACTGGCATGCCACTACTAAAATACCTATGTACTTTTTGCAATTAGTTTAAAGTTCAAAAGGGAGACATGAACATCTCATAAATGTCCAATTTTATGCTATATTCAAGTATAAACAAATATAAGCCGAGATTTTAGTATCGGACCTAATATAAAGGGGTTGCAACACAAAGTTTATGTGGTCAGGATTAGCCTGACCAGCGAGTGCCATAAACTTCACCCGGATTACTTTTATATCTCGTAACGAATAATAGCACATAAAACTTGTGTGAAAAACACTAGTTACGGACGCTGTACAGATGAACGCGAAGTGTGCGAAGTGTACGGTCAGAAGAAATTCAAGGTAAGTATAATATTTTTTTTCTAAACACAAAAACAATGTAAGAGCGCAATGATTATATTTTTACATATATTTTAATTGTGATCTAAGCATTCTTATGGACTCAAACATTCATAGTATAGAACTTGTAACTTAGAAAACCAAATTAGTCATTATTACCCAAGACTTCTTTCAGGTTAGGTTTAGTAGTAGCAGGGAACAAGGTTTTCTGTTTGGGGAACATGTTTGGGTACATAAGTACCTACGGAAAGCCTCTCTTAACCTCTCTTTATCCCTTGTCATATTAAGCGGCAGTGTGTTTGTTGTCCATATGGCGTTTCTTGTCTTTATAGGCGACGGAGGTGGTGACTGGTGATCAAGTAGATTGTCTGCCAACTTTTACATAAAAAATTTTGCCTACTTATTGGAAATGTATTCACTACGTTTATTTATACGCAATTCCTATATAGTGCTGTGTTTGGGAATTTGAATTTTGTAATGAAATATGTAAAAGTTTTTACAATAAAACAGTTTACTAAACATTTAAAAATTCCTATAGTCTACCAATTTTCTAAAAGCAATCTATTTACATACCTACATATAATACAGTAAATAAATAAAAAATAAAAAAAATTAATGATTATATTTCAACATATTATTTTGCAAGCTGTACTTTCTTGTTTCCTTGTTTCTTAATTCAACCTAACCAACAGTGGAGAATCCCTCACACAGGGGCTCTTGTAAAACCGTCATGGCAAGATTTACGTATAGGTGAGGTTTTTCTTTCACTTTTTTTAGCTGATGGTGGTCCAGTTGAAGGTAGGTAGCGACGTAAGCTACAACGTTAATGGTAGTGTGCTGTCAAGTCTGCAAAAAATGTATATGTATCAGAACAACATTATATATGGGCCATAAAGTAACCAAAGAATTATATAAATATAATTAAAAAGTATTTATTTAAGATAAAAATTTACATTTACATAAAAAATACAAAAAAAAAATACATATTTACATAATTTTAAATTAAAAAGAATTAATAGATGATGATGACTTATTTAAAAAACTTAAAATCTATTAGGCACAAAATATGTATCTTTTTACAACGTCGATTCTATTAGTAAAGCTCTGTTAAAAGAATTATTATTTCTCTGCCATAGGGACGTTTATAGTTCATCAAAAATGTATAAATTAATCGTAGAACACGACCGGGCTTCAACGGTGTATATCGTTCATCGTAAAAACTTCTCTCGCAGTAAACTATGAAAATTAAATTAGTATCATACTGTCGGTACTAACAAAGTTTACTGAGGATTAAGTATACCTCGGACTTGAGAATAAAGAGTTGCAAAATAATAAGAAATAGTGTTGAAAACCAACTTTATGGTATTTATTGGTAATTTTCAATTATATATCAGCAAAGGGTCATACAATTTTTAAACAGTTATTTTATGAAAAAATAATATCAAAGTTTTATACAAATGTATAAATAGATGAAACTATTATATTTTAGTATTATAGTTGGTGTCCGCAACTAGTTCGTTTTTTGTAAAACCCAGATGAACCTAACTTTTCCAGGATAAAAAGTATTCTGTATATTAATCCAGGTAATTAACTAACTGTGTGCCAATTTTCATCCAAATCCGTTCAACATTTTTGCGTTATTGAATAACAAACATCCGCAAATATATAAACTTCCTCATTTATAATATCATTAGGATTATTAGGATTTGGATTGAACTGAACTAAAATGGACTTAAGAGATTTCTCTAGTGGAAATAAGTTTTATAAAATTAGACGCAGTATATTTATAAATTCGGTATCATCATTCAAATTGCGACCCCTCAGCAATGTGGATGTCATCTGAAATATAATATATTGCGTTAGCCGGACCCAGGGCCTTCCCCAAGGAGTCCCTGTTAATTACCAAGTACAAGTCGACTGCGTCGTACTCGTCGAGGGAAACCTTTTACTGTTTTGTTTATCTTATTAAACGTTCTGATATTTTCAATCGATTTGTTAATGATATGAATAACCTCTCTCTCCTTACATAATAATAAATCTGTAAGGGTCGGTCATGGAGTAAGTTACTTTGTTTTCAGAGATATCCTGTTTATAGGCTCTATACATGATACTGAAACTAAATTGACCATTTTTAGAATTTTTTTCTGTATGTACTCGTATGTATGTAAGTATGTATGCTCCTCCATAACTCTTAAACTAATCAACTGATTTTCATGAAACTTGGTAGGTAAACATTTAGACGTACGGGACACAGGATAGGCTACTTTTTTCTTTTTCAACGCGGACGAGGTCGCGGGCGCCAGCTAGTCAACAAATAAAGTAAAAAAGGGGCTCCTCATGATTCGAACCTGGGTCTTTCGTGGCAGCAACAGAGCCTTCGTTCCATTAGGATATGACTGGTTTTTATTTGACAATGCTGTAACCTTAATTTATTTACATAACAATAATTTGTGATAATAGTTATACTAAAAATTGTAAAAATTTTGTAGGAATCTTTGTAAAAAACGCCGTTTGGAAACTTTTTCATTATTATTTTAAAATTTTTTTCGCAATGGCCACTTCGTCAAGATGTTTATTCTTTTGAGTTTGAACTCGGAGCAGCCGCGGGGAATATTTCACGTCGTTACCGTTGGAAAATTAAATTAAAGTCCCCCAACATTTTTCCGAGCCCTCTCGAATTATTGCTAGTCGTAGAAATTTTCCCGATGTGTAATTTTCGTGGGGGTCACTGTGACCTGGCCTTTAATTCTGACGAATTTACTTTTCTTTATAATACTAACCCGAAATTTAACAATCTCGGAGGACTTTCTTCTTTTGCGATGTCTTCTTCGCTTCGGTATCCGCTATGCAGGTATTTATTGCTATGGGGTCGTCCCTATGATCTTCATTACACGATTCATTACACCAAGATACACTATATCTTATATATACTATATAGAATTTTGAATATATTCACTAATAGGAAAGATTTTATAAAATAAATCGTCTTTATTTATTTCAGAATTCTTATATATATATTTCTTATTTTTGTCTTGTATACTCTTCAAGAATAATCAAGCTGTTCCACCTTAAGGCTTATTTTTTCCACCTTAATCATATATTTAAAGATTGATTTTGATTTTTATATTTAAAGTGTATAATAGTTTGAAGGCTTCGCACGTCTGGGACAAAAAGCTTACTTATAATTCAGGACATCATCTATCACTGTGCCAAGTTACATAAAATCCGTTTAAAAATTTATTATAATACAAATCAGTTTAACATCATCGCAAACTTCTATACATTTGATATATTACTAGTGTATTAAATGTGCATAAAATTATGTTTTATTAAATTTAACAAAGTTTTCCTCTCGTTAAAAGTTAGCTACGGAAAATAATAGTTCAGAGTTCAGAAAACAAAACTGCAAAAGTGTCTTTCCCCAAATAATATTTACATTGTTTCATTACTTAAAAAGTTAAGTCAGTGCTTACGGCGTCATAACTGAAAAAGGTAAGAAAGAGAGGTCACAGGGGGGTCGCTCCGAGCTACTTGTCAAAGCTCGTAATATTTTATTAGATAACCAAATAAACCTCGAGCGAGTTTGCATTTTAGCCTCAGGTTGTTTTCTATATCCTGTTATCTACTTAAAAGAGACAGCCCTAATATTACAAAAAGACCAAATGACGATTCGGTCAAAGAGATTGACCAAATCGTTATTTGAAATTATCATAAAATGTAAAATCGACTAAAATATTTACTAATTTAATTTAATTTACTAACAAGTCAGTCATAATTATAACCGAAATCTGAGCCATAAAGATGCGTTTCCATTTAAGCATAAAATATACGTTACCTCTACACACATCTATTAATATTCATAATACAATTTAACACGGGGAGGTTAATTTCACCTAAATATGTAAATTATCATGAGCCGACCACCGTTAATTTCGAGATGTCAGTTTGTTAATATTTCTTATTCTTTTCCTCTTATACGGATTAGGGGGCGTGCGAAAGAGACAGTCGTTACATGTGTATTATGAATAAGGTGGCAGGGAAAATTTTAACGGCGCCTATGAGGGTTGTGAACGCTGAAATAACTTTCAAATATTGTCGCTAGGTGGACGGAAAGTTTAGTTCCTGAGGGAGGTTGTTTGCCGGGTCGTCTCTGTGTTTATAAATGAAACGCATATCATTTTAAAACTCGCAGCATGTAGAAGGATACTACGCCGGAGACTCCTCGAAATATTCTACAGTATGGAATGGGTATTATTTTTGAAATACTTACATTATTGAATTGAGACGGGAAAGTTATGATTCCAAGAAAACTTAAAGCTTTTGAGCAAGTAGTTCTCTGCCTATAAAAAAATTAATCAAGCCATCAAGCTATCAAGTTATTTAGATCAAATAATCAAGATATTTAGATTTTCTAATCACCATGTCATTCATAATCCTAATAATAAATTCGAAAGAGTGTATGTTTGGATGTTTGTTACTCAATCACGCAAAGACGGTTAAACGGATTTGGATGAAAATTAGCATTCTGATAGTTTATCACCTTGATTAACATAATTATGCCGAATGAAATGTACCGGACTTACTATGTATTTAACAACTAACCAAGTAATCAAAGATCACTTTACTGACATGGTTTAGTCATCTACCATATTCCAACTTAACCTATGGTCGCTACTATACTTTCATAAATTTTTGACGTGTTCAAAGTGTACAGGGATTTCGTGTGTCCTGTTAAAAGGGCCAGCAAAGTTGTGTGCTATTATTATAATGTTCAAATTTGTTGGATGTGTCGTGTCCGCGAGTTTGGGACGAACTTTCACATGGCTTCATTAGTGAGTCCTCACATTAGCACGAGGTCGATGCCTCCTCTCTAATGTGGTAATGTTTGTACAGCTTCCACACTAATGTGCTAAGTTGGTAGTTTTGATTTAGTGTCAAAGTTTGACGATGGTAAATAAACTGCTTATGAACTGAGAAGGAGTTAACTAAATATAACTTACTCGAGAAGGAGTCATTTCTTTTCAAATGAAAATCTCCATTTTGGATTTTAACGTAGCTGAATGCATTACAGTTTAAAACTCTGTCTTTTCTTTTTATATTATTATTTATTTTTATTAATGTATGATACTTTACTATAAAAATAGGTACAGTCTTGAATGAATGCAACTTTTGATTGAGTGCGATTTAATTGCGTTTGTAGAAAAACACGGCCTTTAATAATAATCATCTGGACATCCCGGGCAATAATCTCTTACAGAAGACTACCATGAAATAACAGCAGGTGTGCTGATGTGTTTCAAGTAAGGGATATCAGAGTTCATTTCCCTAACCCTTTCTGATCCCTAATCCATTTAATGCTTATTCAGTTTTGTCAGACGTTCTCTTAGTTTTCAGTCACTCATTATGTGTTTCTGTTCGCACCATGGGACCCGTATTTGTATTTCTAGATCATAGACTTTCAGAGATCATAGGCTTTCAGACATAAAGAAATCATTCAGTTAAATATTTCAAAATAGCAATAGCATTTTTGATGAATTGGCAATCTATGAAGCAGTACGATTCCTCGGTAACGTCCCAGGCGTAGTTAATCAACTTAATTGCGAATCTCGAGTCCATAAAACATAATTAAAAAGCTCGATCCAGTGAAAAAAAGCTTGAAAAAGGCGCGAGAAATCCGCGTCATCCATCTGAGGAATTATTTCATTTGCGTATTAAAATTCTCGTTTTGTCGGTCCGTGAATTATTTCTCGTCGTGTTAATTACACGCGCCCGGTACTGTGCTTTATCCGCGCGATTTAGATATCACCATAGAGTTGATATAAAAAAGAGGCGGCATTCAGAAAATTTTATTGTTTTTTTGTATGTGTAGTTGTACGTACATACAAAAACAAAATTTTTTTGTATGTACACCCACTGCTCGACTAGCAGTTCTCTTTCCTAGAACCCTACAAAGCGATAGCTAACCAGCATCTACTATAAATAGCCACCACTTGATAGCTTTACTTTCCCACCAATGGTTGTCATTTTAAGAGTTATGTGGCTATCATAATATTATCCTACGGATTCTATTTCTCAAGAGTAACAGGGATATAATATAATATTATATTATCCATTATTACTGACTCTTATATTAACAGCCAGTGATCTATAACAATATAAAAACAAATATTTTGTATTTATGACTTATATTGACAGAGAGGTATAATAAAATCCTTATACTATAAGATCCGATGGGAGATCGTCCTTTAGCCATCTGTTTACCAGACGAAAAGAATATTTTATCACTTAATTTCTAAATATCGCAATTAAATTTTAATGAAGACAGTTTTTACAGAAGCAAATGTTAAATTTAGCAAATGTTAATTTATAATTTGTTGAAATTGAAATACAGCCAGCATTATCCAGCCTCAATTAAGTGAATCGACGAGTCTATTAAAATCAGTGCCGCACCGAAGTCCAGACATCCCCTGTTTTAGGGTTAGCCATTAGTAACAGCTAAATAGAGAAACCGAATTGTCGAGTTTGTCGAAATTCGTAATTTGATTTTATCATTGGAGAAGTTAATTCGTTTTTTTTTAGTTAATATAGTACCGGTTTCTATCTACTTATTAATTCTTTACAGTAGGTAAATCTAAGATACTTTTAATTCCCTAATCTATATCATATCAAGATCATCAGCGCTCTCTAGCTATTGTTGGCGGTTTTAATAGGCGACTGCAGCCACCATCAATTACATTGTCCAAAAAATTACATCTTACATTCGACATAAATTCCACACATCTCACATAAATTATATACATTTTACACTATTTACATTGCTTACATTATTTTACAGCGTTTGTTTTTATAATTTTACACGTTAGTCACACAATGTGTGCTACAGCTTTACGTTGTCACGATTTTCACAGGTCATCCAGTTATAGTGATTTGATTTTATTTAAAAAATCTAATGAACTTTCCCAGGATATAGGATTGTCATTAATGATTAAATAATAACATTGTATTTTATTTATTATATAATCTAACAATAAATCGATAGAAAAATGTATAACTTATGATACTAACAAACTATGTTTTTCATTTTGCATTAAAGTTTAACCTTAAGAATGAGATGTTTCTAGTATCCTTAATTCGAATTTAACTCAACTGAATACCGCAAATATTCTACGCATAGCTACGAAATCGGACAGTTAAGTGAATTGCAAGGGGGTGTTGGTTGGACAGTGAGTCCCCATTATTTGTACGCAAATGGACAGATTGACAACCAACTATTTATAATGTAAACAACTTAAGTGGTGGCTTTATATTTAGTACTTGATTTAAATTAAATTTATATCCAGTAAATCACATAATTATTACCTAAAAATTACATAGGTATAACTGTAAAATAAGCTTGCAAAAAAACTTGATGCAAAAAAACGATTAAGTAGGAGGTAGAGGCTTTAATCCCCCAACCCTCCCAGATATTCTAAAATTACCTTTTTTTTGTAATTGTAACTGATTTTTTTTTTGTAATTAAAAATTGTAATTTTACTGAGCGTAAACAATAAAATGCGCATTCAAATATTATGTTTAAATTACTACACATGAAATCATGTTTTGAAAGAGAAACTGTTTTTGTTAACGTAAAGGAAATTGCGCATTAAAGGGAATAGAACTAGGCATACGTATATTCAAACTAATAAAACGCAAGGTGTGAGGTGTAAATGTGTGAATTAGAGGCACGTGACGTCACGGCCATTGTGATTAGCAAAACGTGAGGTCCCTGTCTAATGGCAAAGTGCGGTACATCTACTAACTCCAGTACTGACTATGTATTTGAGTATATATGAACATTTTATATTCAAAGTTTTAAGTACAAAGCAAAATGTAACAAAAATTGTTTAAAAACTTAAGCACTTTGCGGTCCATATTGGGTCCATACAATATGAAAATTATTTTCATTAGTGTGTAGAGCTTAAGCCTTTAAGTAAACAACACAAAGTTATGTAAGCTATTATTCTATTATCTTATTCAAGTACGTATTCAAAATGAAGGATCAATGAACGCGTCCTTGTAGACGTAGACAATTCGTAGCCAAAACTCCGTAGCGTCTTAGCGTCTACGAAATTTCGTAGCTACAATATTTTCAATATGATTAATGGTAAGTATCATGATACAACAGCTAAATTGCTTCAACATTCACATGATGATGAATATAAACTTGTCACATGATGATAAATATACTTTCGTCTATAAACTCCTTTTATAGATTCTATGAAAGTTGTATTTTCTTATAACTGTTTGACAACAGTTATTTCATTAATTACCAGAAAAGATTTTCAAACGTCAGTCTATTTATCTCAGGTTTTCACAAAAAGTAGGTAAGTTGTCAAAAACCTCGTCAAAAAATCATTGTGATAGTTTTAGTGCTGTTTAATTTTTCTAGATATAGAGTCGCAAAGTTAAGTACAATGAAATGCTGTTGTAACCTGTATGTAATAAGATGAGCGGTGATCAAGTTAGCACAAATTACACACTACTGTACGTCCAATTAGGCATGTCAATCGCGCAAAGGACGTGACGCGTTAGGCGTGCGTGACTCACTGGGCGGGCAGACTGTTGGATATTGTATTAATACATCTACTTGTTATATAAGTTCAATTTAATTTTACATTAGGACTGGAGTTGCCTCGGTCGATTCCAGTTTGCTCTTGACAGAGACTGGTTCAGCAAGTTGACGGCTAACCTTCAGGACTGAAAGGCACACACACACAGAGAGAGAGAGAGAGAGAGAGAGAGAGAGAGAGATTAGATAATAATATTTTTAAATGACGAGGTTAGGTAGTACTAATAAATTATTGTATGAAATATATTTTTGGAATTTTACGAAGAAGACGAGCGATCACATTTGAATGACGCGGAATGTGACCGGTGTCAGAGTGTTGCCAGTAATATAAAGAGGTAAAGTTTTTTTGTTAGTATACAGGGGGTAATTTTCGAAACTGCTCATACGATTTATCCTTTCATCATTATTTAGGATAGAATTTCAGGATGGACATAAATATTCCACGCGGGCGAAGCCGCGGGCACCAGCTAAAGGTCAAGCGTTATATTGCTTTACACAAGTTGTCAGGCGATAAAACCTAATAGTTTTAGTTGGAACCTAACACGTTTCAAACTAAAACTACGTTCCTATAGAATGAGACAATACCATTACAAAGTTAATACTAATAGAAAGGTATAGATAGACAAATATGCGTTGTTCGACACATTCACACCGGCACGGTTTACAATATGGTCCACGCCTTGACACCGCCGAGTCCATGGCAATTCCCCACTGTCGTAACGTCTAATTCCCGCCGACTTACACACATCAGCATTTCCGATACCGTGTGGTACCCCCTTTACTTTACAGGTTAGTTCAATAATAGAAACTTAATTATATCCATTACCCCTTCTTTTCCTTATCCCTTATCCTTAATTCTTCTATGGTCGGCAACGCACTTGTAGCACTTATGGCGTTACTTGAGTTATAGGCGACGGTAACCTCCTACCATCAAGTGGACCGTCAGTCTGTCTGTCGACCTTAACATAAAAAAATATATATCACATTTAATTTTAATATCACAGCTGCCTGTACTTACAGCTAGGGTAAATATAAGATCATTTTATTTAAATAATGTTTCTGTCACATTTTAAAATTTAAGGTTTAAATTGTTTCAAAAAGTTCTTACCAACATTTTCGCAAAATATTTTCTGGTTTTATTCCAACAAAATTCCAGAATTTCAGCATATTTTACCTATAGATCAGGAGCAATCTTGAGTTTTTTTAGCAGGCTATTAGTGAATATCGAGTTTCTTTTTCAGTGGTTATGGTAAAAAAAAAATTTTTTGATGACAAAATTAATATAACAATCGAAAGTTGAAAATGAAGTCAAAGGTGGGTCGCTAATTTAAAATAAATTGCACCAAAATTTCGTCATATTTGTCAAGTGATAAATGATTTCATACTCGAGCGTTATTTAACGGTCTTTTAAACTCTCTGTGTCAACGCGGTGCTCTGTGCACCTCCTTTTTCCATTTACACGGAACCGCACAAATATTGCAAACTAAACGGGAGCCAGCACTATTTACAATTTGCTCGCGGGATCCCCGCTTATGTCCGTCAGGGCGCATTCGACCCATCGTTATGTTACCAATGTTTATATTGCTTGCGGTGGCAAGCTTTTATTGCTTTGACTCACATTATTGTACCAGACACCTTCGCGAAAATACGATGTTAATTTTAGGGAGTTTGCTGGAATGATGCTTTGTAATTATAAAGAAAATATATTTTTATAGTATTATTTCTTTCTTGTAAGAATGTTTTTATGTGAATTTCGTAGTTCTCTTGAAAATTTAAAGATTTCAAATTACATTGATGATTGGTACTATTCAAAAACATATGGTACCTTTATCACTCTAGTTAAATACCTGCCTAGGAAATCTATGCGGTCTAACATTAGAAGAAATTTTTGGAAGAATGTATTTCTTCAATTCGATAAAAACTTTGTAATGGTTTGCCACGCTGTAATAGGCGCTCATAAATCGGGCAGCTTTTCTGGCATTAGTGATCACCATAATCAATCATAATGTTCAATTTTTAAATGTAAAATTAGAAAATTTATTATTTGATATTTGTTGTGGATTCTATTTCTATAAAAATTTTAGCAATACGTGTTTTTAACAGTACCCGTATGCAATATAGTAACAATTTTGTTCAGCGTATGCATGAAGACGACCTTTAGAGACAGACAGACACGTCGCCTGGAGAGTTCACGCTCCATTATCGGTTTGTAGAGATAGGGTAACAGTCTCCATTGTTGGCACTTACGACAGCCACTACCGTTGCACGAATATTGCCGGGTTAAACTTGTATAAAAGCATCTAGTGTGGATAGAATTTCAGATTTGATTGTGTGGAATTGCAAATTGTATTGTTTATAAAATTAACACTGGTCTGTTTATGAAACTGATGTTTGAATGCTGAGTCAACTACAAATTCAATACCTCCTAATATTGTAGAACTCAATTTTAGCCACTTGGCTATAATATATCATCAATCAATCAATACTAATAATAAATCTGTAAGTGTAGGTTTTGTATGTATGTATGTATGTATGTTCCTCCATAACTCTTAAACGAATTAACTGATTTTCATGAAATCTTTTTTTTTTTCAACAGCGTTCTTTTTTTTCAACAACAACTTTTCTCTTTCAACAAAGAAACTTTTTTTCATTTGCAACGTGGACGAAGTCGCAAGCACCAGCTAGTAATATATAAAATTTGACTAAGTATTCATAACTGGCAAAAAAAAAACCTTTACAGGTGCTCATGTCAAATAGGTTATAACTAGTATCAGATACTGTGTTTTGTTTCCACTTGATGGTAAGTGGCTACCGTCCCCTATTAACACAAGAAATGCCACCAGTGCTGCAAGTGCGCTGCCGCCCTATGTATGGGATAGGGAAATGGGATCTAGCCTTTACTCACTCAAGAAAACACAACAGAAAACATATTATTTCACATTGGTCTTACAGAAGGGGTGACAGCTGGAAGGAGCCTAAGGCAGTGTGTCCTGTCACTGCTATCACTAAACATATTATCATATTATGGTATCACACATTTGTGATAGCTAATATATTTCATTGTTTGGACATTTTAATTAAATGTAGACAAATACTTTTTGTATATTTTTTATTTTTATATATTTGCTTTGAAAATCTCTACTACGAGTATGTACGTGGAGTTAGTATATTTTACATCTGAAACGTTTTTTTATGATGTGACCTAGAATTATTCAATAAATTAATTATAATTTATATTATAGCAAGATAAGGCGTGACCCACCCGTTACGTCGTGGCACCTATTCGTAGCTCGCAACTACCGAGCAACAGTCGATTTCCCATGAGGTCTGCGTTCAACGTTGCGTCAAAGATTACATTAATGTTTTAGAAGCGTATCCATCATTATTAGGTCATTTTGTTATGACAGCTAGAAATATAATTTATTTTGTTATAATATGAAAGTCCTAATTTAATAGCTAACTGACAAACCTATACATAAGTAATATAAAATATCCTAATGCATATAAAGAAATGTGCATTTTAAATAGTACCTATCTAAATGAAATTTTTGCACCTATTTGAAAATTTCATTTCGCGTTCGCCAATTCATGGTTCGCGGAAAATCCTCAAGGTATACTGCATTACTTTACTTTTCTGAGAAGAGGTTTCAAGATAGATTTAGAAATCGATACCTTAATTCGCAAAACGAATGACTCCACTTTTGGTTGAAAATGACTTTTGATACGGGAGAAACTTAATGACAATTAGAATTTAATTTCTAAAAAGTCTATCGGTTAATACGAGCCATAATTTCCAATGTAAAATTGTCTTTTTTCTTTTCTCGTATCATACAAAAAAAAAAAATTATAACGTTTTTAATCTCCCCTTGCCTCAGAGGAGTTATTTGTTTGCGAATTAAGGTATCGAAATAAAAAGCGAACTTAAAAAATTAATATTGTACATTAATGATATGTCATGAGATACTGATAATGTGTAAAAAATCTTTAGAACCTGTTTAGAAGGCATTCTGAACATGCTATAGAACATCGTTGAAGTCCATTTAAAATCAGTGAAAAATAAATTGAATTTTTAATCTATGATACTAGTAGCAGAGCCGCGCCCGCCATGTTATTTCGACAATTAAGGCACCTGTCATGTGAGTTTACAATAAGTAAATAAGGACGTGCCACCGTCGGGGACATTTACCCTGTTATTGCCTCACTATTGGTGACGTTATTGACTTGCTTTGTTTACACGAAAAATTAGCTGACTCGTTATTAGGTAGCGTAAATTGTTCGATTAGTGAATTGATCGTAATTTCGATAGAATAACCAACAATGTCAACTTAGTATGTATTTAGTATGTAGTCTACAAACAAATGATAATTCATAAGTAAGTATAAGTAAGTAAGTACATTTGGGGTACAATTTCGTTGTCTACTCTGATTTTTCAATTTTTTTTTACTATATCTGTCCCTTTATAAAGCGTATAAGGACCAATTATTTCATGTTTTCACAGTTTATGTTGCCACTCTAAATTATTATTTTAAGTAGGTACCTACATTGGCCCTTAAACTGGGTAATATAAAAATATAAATATGTATACCTAAAACTTTATGTATATATTAATAGAAATTGTGATATTTTTAGCTACTTAAGAAAAATTCTGTTCTTATTTGTTCTTATTGGCACATGAGCATTTATTAAATTATTTTCTTTATAATAAGCTACACGGTAAGCACTCTTTGGATTATCTCTTCTACATACACAAGTAGACATGTCCAAACACAGAACGATCAGACTTGGTCAACCCTTGTCAAATTAATTAACTGGCGAAGGCCCTGGACTGGCGTCTGTCAAGGGATTTGTGAGACCACACAAATATGAAAATATATCACAATTTCATTTGGATCGTTACTTATATTAATTCTGACCAACACAATCGTTTTAAAAATTAGGTAAATTTAAATTAAATATTACACACACTAGGGCATTTCGGATTTCAGTCATTCTGGGACTAAGACATTTTAATATTGTGTCGATTTAGGAAAGGCCATTTGCATTTCAGTCAATCTGGGGAACAGACAATTTGGGATCCGGAAGCGAAATTATCACATAACGACTTCTAGGAATGCTATGAGCAACTATAACTTATTTAAAAAAATCTTTCACCAATTAACGGTTTTCACAGTATTAAAATCCTTTGGACTTAGAAGCAGTTAGGAGGGGTGTTCAATGAAAAGTGAGAATGACAAAGACTCAGTTATAGAACTTATTTTATTTTTCATCATAGTAACCTTAAAAGGTTACTATGATGAAAAATAAAATAGAAATAAAAGACTAAATAAATAAAAATAAAAGATATATCAAATGCATTAACTTAAAAGTTAATGCATTTAATGCATTTCTAGACTTAAAATTCCCTTAGTATAAAACTCTTTATCTTGAGCCTCTAAAAAACCGTGTACTGCGGCGACTACTGCCTCATCGGTTTCAAATTTTTGGCCTCTGAGGCCTCTGAGGATCAACCGCGTTCCGGCGAATATTCAGGATGTTCCGTCAGTTTAAAGCCAGAATCTTCGGTAGCAGCTATCGCAACGTTTTACTTGTGCTCGGAGGCGTTATCTTGCCGAAACAAAACAAATTTAGTCAGTATGCCACGCCGTTTCTCGCTTATTTCGTTGCGCAATTTTTTTATTTGTCCTGCATATAAATTCCCCGTAATAGTGGCTCCATAATTGAGGTATTCGATCATTACCTTCCCTTGGCTGTCCAAAAAAAGAAAGCCCATGATCTTACCGGCGGATGAAGTTGATTTAAATTTCTTAGGAGTTGGAGATGACGGTCTCTTTCAAGTCATTGACTGCTGTTTTGGAAGAGTATGAGTGATGGATATAATAATATTGCGTTATTATTTAACAAAAGATTCATGTAGGTTCGTATCCATACGATAGGTGTCTAACGATATTTTTCTCTGTACCAACGCAAAACGAGTTTTCGAAATATTAACAATAAATCTTGTTTAACAAACATAATTTCAATACTTTCGCCGTTACAACGTATAAAGGGGTGAAAATAAAAACAATATTGTAGCCGGTCTAACTCCCGACGGTAACATTTCCGTCGTAATAATACATTTTTATCATATTTATTGAACGGTGAATGTTAACGTAAAGGCAAGTGCATTTGTATGTTGCTTTCTAACTCTGTTATATGTTTTGAGGATAATTTTTGGGGTACGAGAGAGAGGGTATGAGAGGCATAATTTTGTACAATTTTTTATACCTTTAACCGGTTGAATTTTCTAGGATTTTTCCTCTCTTATTGAAATTCGAAGTATTTTATGATGTTACTAGCTGCTGCCCTCGACTTCGCCCGCGTAACTTTGTAAATTATATACTAAAACCTTTCTCGAGAACAACTCTATCCACTGGTGAAAACAGCATGACAATCGGTGCAGTAGTTTTTGAGTTTATCAGACAGACAGACGCGGGGGAGGACTTTGTTTTATAATATTATGTAAAGATTTACGAAATTTTACACGTTTTTGAATCAATAAATGCTGAAATCTTGAATCTGAGGCTTGAAATCTTAACAAACAAAGTACTCTAGTATAGAAATATAGATATTTATCGTAGGTATTTCTACATATCTTTAAAACCACAAAATATCATATGTAGTCAAGACACAAACTGGAAGCCTTAATATCAATATACTCAAATGCAAATTCAAACTGGCGAAAATAGATTCTGTTTACAAAAAAACAGATCCCTTCGGGGACACTACTTTTTTTGTAAATGAAAGGTTCCATGCATGTCCTTTTCTGTAACTCTGACAAAGAACAAACAAAATATCATCATGATAGTTTGCTTAGTTGAGGCTTGAAATCTTATCAAACAAAGTACTCTAGTATAGAAATATAGATATTTATCGTAGGTATTTCTACATATCTTTAAAACCACAAAATATCATATGTAGTCAAGACACAAACTGGAAGCCTTAATATCAATATACTCAAATGCAAATTCAAAGTGGCGAAAATAGATTCTGTTTACAAAAAAACAGGTGCCTTTGAGCACAAAGCACTAGTCGCTATCCCAAGTGGCATTAGCGGATAACGCATATCGTATTCGCATCGAAAAGCGTGGGGAATACAGATTTACATCCAATACTACGACTCGAATTTCAAAGGGTTTTTTTAGTGGTGAAGACGTGATCTGTTTCAGGTTATAAATTATCTTAGATTGAGGTTACATTCAGGAATTTCAAAGACTTTATATATAGTGAATCTAAAAGCATCTGAACTAGGTAATTATTTTGTTGTTTTATTCCATGTAGTTCTACTAGTTTGGTTCTACCATAGAACTTTTATTAATTGAACAAAATGGAATAAATATACTACATAGTTATATTTATTGAATTTGTTATTCAATTCATTAGAAATGGAGATGGTCACCAGGTAGGCTGACTTCCGTTTCCTATTATTAACATAAGCAACACCATAAGAGTTGCAAGACATTGCCGACCTCAGAAGAATATAGTGGAAGGAAATATGAGAGGATAGGGAAATAAGATCTAGCATCCTTCACTTACTGCACACATTCTCCTGTATTTCACAATGGTCTTATATTAGGGTTACTTCAGCCAGATTGGTTGTTCAATTTATGACTGCTAATCGCGATGTGCTCTGCCACTACAAAGTATTTTGAACATTAAAAAAAAATGTTTTAAATTTTGATTTGTCATATCAAATTTATTAATTTTCAAGTATAAACATGGGCTGATGTGATCCAGTTCTTGTTGGTTTTTGTATATATGAATCATTCTCATTTATCCGTGGCAATCGGCTCCTTTCTCTGTTTCAGGCATTTCTTATTTCATTGACAAGAAACTACATCCTAGGATTGATGTTTTAATATTTAGCATTATAGATATTAATGTTCACAAGAAAGTTATTATAAATATATTTAAATTACGCAGTTTATTTTACCAACAAGTTAGTTCAGCTTTCATTCATAGATGGCGCTAGCGGACACTCTGGAAGCAATATTAACATCTTAAATGACGAGATCTCAAATGAAATACGAATTTGATAAAAAAATAAATTATGCCCTCTAATATTTCTTTTAGTAATTGGATGAGACGCGAGTCAGTAATAAAATTGTAATTAAAAATTAACTATTTGATACCGGTAGTCTCCCCAAGGGTGCATAGTAAGTAGGTAACTGTGCGCATTTGTTTACTAAACTAAAATAAACTAACTTAAATTTATAACGCAGTAACAGAGTTTATTGGGTTAAGTAATGGAATTAAAACGTCGCTACATATTTCTTATTGCCGTGAATTTTGTAAGCGTTGAACTAACAATCAAATATGTAGGTTTTTACCTTAATAGGTAGAATCAAGGATTTGTAAATTTTGCGAATACAATAATATAATGGTTAATTAGAATTTTTCTGTTGTTAGGATTATTTTAACATGGATTTTAAGATAATAGAAGATGTATTAACATATTATATTATATGGCGTTAAAACACCATTGAAATTGAAATAACCTTTTTTGGATTTAATCATTTCTTCGTCCCGTGTTGATAAGGTGAAGCTGCGACTCTGGCCATAATTTTTTGTGGCTATCTCAGATATATTAGAGATAAATGTGAAGAAAATTATGGTGGTTTACAATGTTATTTCAAAATAATGTCTCTTTTAAGAAATAAGCAAAGATATATTTGCACTTTTTGCATGTTGATCAATACTTATAAGGATACTTTTCAAATTATAAGTTCAAGTAAGTATATCTACTGTACTACATTAGCGACTCTGCTTCGTTACGAGAGGATGCAATTATTGTCTGAAAAAAAAAATTATATACACAACTTTTTCTCGTCTATCGCTCTTTTTATTAAAGAAAACTATTCAGAATGTTATTTAAGACACATTTACAAATTACCAAAAAAAAATATCCTAGTAATGTAACCATTTCAAACATTAAAACTATTATAACGGAATTTAGGTATATATATATTTACAAATAATCTATACTAAATAAAAAACAAAACTTACTGTTGAACCTAAAAGTAGAAACCTTAAAAAAACATTAAAATAATATATATGTAGAATAGACTATGTTGTCGTTAAGTTAAAAAAACAACAAAATATTAATTAGCTATTTAATTACAGCCTCACCTTAAAGTAAAGACATTTAATTTATTAAATTTGCTAATGAATAACCCACTTACCCCTCTTCCATTAGCGGCACACGGGACTATCATAAACTCTGGTGTACATTATAATAAGTTATTACAACATAATTTATTATTCTGTCATTACTGTGACACGATCGCGTGTCGCCCTGTCATAAGTTAGAGGCGAACGCGTCGCGGCTGTTAATTTCATTGGTCATAGTGACAAAAATTCTGTTTACTTTGCGTCGAACGATAAAGTGACACCGCAGGATCTCGTTTTAAGGTAATAAGCCGCGGTAATGATAAGTATGCTAATGAAGTGGATTTCATTAAGTAATTCGTGGGTTACGCGTTTTAGAGCGGCACCCGCTGGCTTCACAATTCACCCGGTAGGTACATATTAGTTAATTTGTTGTGATTTATAATTCATATTAGTTAGTTTGTTTTTAACACTATAACAGATCTCTATTGTAACATTAGACTCACTAGATAAAATCATAGATGATAGATGATCATTTTATTAAATTAAATTATTCTTTGACCCTGTTTCTCAAACCTCAAGTAGGTTAAACTGTCATTTAAAGTCACCGGTAACCGTGGATAATGGAGCTGATATACCTTTGTTTGTACGGTAAACGTCCCAAACATTAAATAGAAAATAATAAAAAAACGGCTATCGAATGATGCAGTAAACCGAGTACATAATTCAATATAACAGAAAATGATTTCTAAAAGTAACTAATCAACACTTTACATGTAGTTTGTGAAAGAGGCCTTTTATCTATCTCTGTGTATACAGAGCGTTCCAAGACTATGCGACATGAAGGGAAAGTACCTTAAATATCGTAGACAGGATATTTTGCTGAAAGAAGACTTTATGTTATTTTAAAAAGTTATACTGCATGTAATACTCATTCATACGCATTCAAGATTTTCTAAAAATTATGTCGTCGTCGACATTAAATAATATTCTTGAAGTTTGAATCAATCAAACATTTTACGTTATTCCTTTCTTTTAAGATACTATGTTACTTAAAAAGAATTATTATTTTTTGTCCATTATTTCGATTGGCATCATTTAAGACATCATTTTTCATTTAATCACATTTAAGTCTGTTCGATTCCCAGACGAAGCAAGTATATGTCATTATAACCGGAAGGGCCGGTATTCAGTAATTTTAATTCTGTGAAATTCTGGTAAATTTAAATTTATAATGAAGATCATAAGAGTTTCTTGTAGAAACCTAATTTATAAATAAATATTTTGATTTTGATTTTTGATTTTGATTTTGTGACATTTTTACTTTGGATATAATCCCAATTATTAATCCAAAAGAGTTCAGTTATTTTTGTGTAAATTTTTACGTCAACATGAATATGTCCAAAAAGACGAATAATATCAATAAAATGTCTAAACAGAGGGTAGCCAAGTAGTAATGTCAATGTGGGACATGTTGCCCGTAAAGCCGGTGAGAAACGATTCATCCGAACAAATCGGACAAGTCATCAATTGCCCACCGTTATTGATATTGGCGCGGGGCTACACAACCGTATTCATGGTCACCCTACTACATTATGGACGGATTTTATATTGTAGGAGATTATATTGAATTTATTTTAGAGTTCGTGAAATATTATTAATAATCATTTACAGAGTATAACATAAATGGTGTATTTATGAACTAAGCACTAAATAAGTCCTACAGAAACACACATGATGTACGAGTATGTATCCTGTAAGTAAATATTTATTTAGGGCTTATAATATATTTTGTTTAAGTTAACTTAGAATTATAATATTTATTCTAAGCCCTAAGATAGCTAGGAAACTGTTTTTTTAATGGTGTTTACATTTATTAATTTTTGTTATCACAACACTAAATAAATGTAATTTTTATTTCATAATATAAAAATACACGAACATAATAATCAATTAATGACTATTATAATTAATAATTACAATTTAATGATTACTTTTGGCTATTGACAAAAGGCTTAATTTGGCTTAATTTATTATTGAGCTTGTATTTTATATGTGGCTTTATTTATTTATATAGCCATGTATAAACTCAACGAATAAACTTTTGTCTAGAGATCAGTAAAAGTAACAAAAGCATGTTTGAATTTTTCAAACTCGATGCATACAAAATTGAATAAGAAATAAAAATAGGAAACAAACTCAGCCCTCACACCGACGCATAAGCTAAAATCCGCTCGAGGCGAGACAACACCTGTATTACCATAACAAGACGTGAAATTTGAATGTCCACAAATCGAATAAACCGGCCGCACGTCCCGGAATTAAGTTATCCACTTTTTGCAAGAAAAGACGGACACGTTAACATATGAATATGACAAATTGTCCGGCGGCGGTCAGGCCGCGGCGTATCCGGCGTCCGACGGAGTTTTACGGCACCCATGGGACGACGAGGGGACCAACTTGAAAATTTTTCATTCCGGCCGACTAGCGCGGAAGAAAAACGGCCAGGTCACTCGTCAAAACTGTAACAATTTCTCAGTAACAATAATGGGATAAAAAACGTGCTTCCCACTCGTGACCATTGAAAAAGCTATTATGGGCACTGTCAAAGTTATTTATCTGGTGGCTGCATGTTGAGAATTTCTAAACTGTCATGGGATTTCAAGTTTTATTAGCAGTGGTGTCTTATTGGAACGTAGGATATATTATTTTCTCAATTGCAAAGTATTGCAAGTTAAAGTTAGTTCGAGCTAAGTCAAAAATTAAAAGTCGTTTTGTTCCAATTTAAATTTCATCACATCAAATGAATTGACTAAAAATAGATTATGTTTTTGTTGTCTGATGACAACAATTTATTCAAACAGACAATTTATGGGAAAATATGTTATGTTTTGGATAACATATTTTGTGAACTTGTAAAAAATCATGCTTTTTATGTATGTCAGTATTCGTCGGCCATGAGCCCTGTTGGAGGTAGGGATATTACCGTCACCTAGGTCGCCTTAACTCGAAGTGAACTTCATTGCGCTACCTGACTGATGGGCTATAGTTTAAGAGAATAGACTGGCCGTACGTACCGAAACACGCAGGTGTCGTTATTTCACTGCAGTCTTCTGTAAGGGGGTGTCGGCCTACTGGCTGCCTAGTTCATGGCTAACCAATGCTCTGTGCTCTGACACTACTAGTACAAAATCAATCAGTTACAAAATTCAATTTTAAGATTTTTTTTTAATAAGTTATAATAAGCAATGTTTGGACGGATGATTAATTAAAAAAAAAACTTTTCAGATAATGTCAGTGAACTTTGTAAGAGAACTGTGGTAGCATTAGTCCTAAAATATTAAAATTATTAGTTTATTATTATAATAATGTAAATTAATATCACTAATGTTATATTATTCTATTAAATGGGTTCTGGAGGCAGTCATCTGAACCACTGTCTTACGAACGACAACCATGAATAACAGCACATTCAACACGTATAAATGTGAGTACAGTATGCCCCAATCACTCCTTCTCAACCCTAACTTTATATAATTTTATCTTTTGGCTTATCGGGGTCAGCAGTGTGTAGGAAAAGTCAAAGGTTTTCCCTCTTACCCTTTATTCTATTTCCTTTCGAACAATTTTTTAGTTTTATCAAAGACGAGATTGACTACATTTAGTTTTAGTGGTAAGGCGTCTTCCCATCAATAGTCTGCATGTTATAAATTAACATAAAGAGGTATTTATATAAAAAAAATAGCTTCAGTTAAAATATTTTCTTGGAAAAGGCAAACAATCTAAGCCCATGTAGATCCGCACGTATGGTTGTAATGAAAGTACTGATTTGTGAGTTTTCTGCGACCACACAGTTATTCCCAAATGGAATCAGGAAAAGTGCAACGCAGTCGTGAACGGAATCGCAAATACGCGTATGTCGCCGATTTTATTCTACTCGCGATAAGAATTTCCAAATAGTGTCCTCAACTATTGCTACCTTCTTAGGAAACAAGAATATTTATTAAAAACAAGAATATTTATTAGCTTTTCTGTTTAAGTTGTGAATTTTAAAACAAAATACGAGTACGTACGTTTTTCAGTTCTAAAATTATAAAGTCAATCTAAATTCTAAATCATTGGGACGAATACGTCGAGGACGAGTGTTCGCCGCGCCTCCAATATAAATGTAAATACAGCGACTACGGGTGAAATATGACAGTTATAATTGCTTTATTGCACTTGGAACTCAACATCGTGCCATGGAATTGTCGTTATTCTGCCGTATGCTAATTTTGAGTTCCGACGAGGTAAACTTTGCAGTGAAAGTTTGACATGCTGTGGATGGAAGTTGAATCATATTTTAAGTAGCCTAGCTACGATCCTAAGTAATATTATAAATGCGAAAGTGCTTATGATCATTATGAAAGGTGCTTGCTTTATCGCCCTGTTTCAGGGGTTGGATTCCCGGCTGGGCCAAAATTGGAAATGAAGTTCATACTTGGCTTTGATCTGGAGCCTTGCTCTGATCAGCAGGGCACATTGTTTTTGGCAGTCATCTAGGCAGCTCGTTAGCCGTCTGGCAGTAGTAGCCACCCTCTTAGAAGACCACAGTGAAATAACAGCATGTGGTGCTGTTGTGTTTCGGTAATTGAATAAGTGATGCCAGAGCCCATTACCCCATCCCTTCCTTATCCTTAATCCTTCTATTATGATCGCACTATGTCATTGCTTGTTACAGGCGAGGGTAACCACCTACCATCAAGTGGACATTAAGTGAGTGAAGTCAGTGAACCTACCATACATTTTAGTTTGATTTTACGTAGTATGGTAGGCAGGGCACTTGCAACACTTGTGGCGTTGCTTGTGTTATATGCGATGGTAGCCACCTACCATCAAGCGTTAGCCTGTATGTCAACCTTATCATAAAATAAGAAAAATATACATACAAAAAAAGATAAATGCTCTCAGGGCGTACGAAGCAAAAAGTAATAGACTAATTTTCTCACAACTATGAACAAATACAAATGGCAGCTCATAAATATTCACAAGTTACTGGAGACGGTTCATTTAGTACTCTGTGCCCCTCTTTTTTGCGTTATTGGCTTAATACACAAGGGGGATGTTTGGATCAACTTGTTAGTAAAAGAGGTAGATCGATTCCGGCGTTAATGGGCCGAGTTTTTATTAATTAGATACGAAAAAACTCGCGTAGAACATTGCTATAGAGAGAGATGAATTCACAATTAAGCTTTATTGTTCATATTGGTGGATATTCAGAATTTTACTATTTAATACTATCTAAGCAATAAACTTTAATGAGTAGAATATAATTTTCTCAATTTATATTTTGAGCTAATGTCACATATATTAGCTATCAAAGCTAGTTAGCATCAAAACTAAATGATTCACAACAAAAAAAAAAAAACAAAAAAAATGTTTGTTCATTTAGTAAAAAGCAATTATTATGTCATTACAAACAACACTTACAAAAATATAGAAAAATGGGGTTTATAAATTGGCGTTTTGATTCTACTCTGAGCCACGTCTGCCTTTTACATAAATGCATAAGAAATAATAAACCTGCTACCCATGATCCCCAAAACATATCGATTTCAAAAACAAAATGCACACATGTTAAGCAATTTGTACGAAGCAAGAAACACCCGCTGCGCTGAATAAATTATAATTCGCAAACATACACGCCCCTCGAACTATCAAAATCATTACATCCCTTAACAAAAGGGAGCTGATTATGGAAGTTATTATAACTGGTTATAAATCTTTACTCATGTTTGACTACTCAATGAAAATAATTGCAAAATACATTTATGCCAGCATGAGGGTGTTCTTGGACACAACTGTAATCAAAGGAATACCTGATGAATATGGAAGCCAATTTTGTATGTGCACGAATATGTTTTTTTTTTTCAAAAATAAATTTATTATTACATAGTATAATTTGAAGACCGCTAATTCACTTAGATACACCATCAGTTAGATATTTTCAGTACCAAAATAATGAAATTTTTGAATATTTGTCAAAGGTGTTTTCGTTAACCCATATATCGTATATACAGTATGTTTACAATTCAACATTTCTATTGTCTATAGAATACAGACAGTGCCGGCAATCAGTCCTGGCGTTCCCGGATAATGAATCCCGGAGGAATGATCCCGGACGTTGCAACAATCGTGACTTAACTCCTGATCAATTCCCAATACGTACTTAAACATTGCGAGATATATTGTGTTAGGTTCAGACGTTAATATACTGTCTACGTACTCATTGACAGAATAATTATAATTACGATCTACGATCATCGATAAATTACTTTGTAATTTCGTGTTATGATTTTCATCACTACCAAAACATATACCTACTATATTTAAAAAATACTCGATCAGATACAATTGACCATGTTCTTAGCTCATCAGGTCGAGAAGCACAGGTACTTTATATTATACTAGGTTTTGCCCGCGAATTCGTAGGCGTCCAATCGCTACCAAACTTCACAGCATTACTCGCTGGACTAAATTTCATCAAAATTGGTTCAGCGGTTTTGGAGTCCATAGGGAACATACATAGGTACATAGATACACACATACTGAATGATATATACAAAATGTTATCGAAATTGTCACAAAAATTCAAAATTCAATAGCAAAATTCCTGTATAAAATATAGGTAATAATTTGGTAATAACATAAACATGTTATAAGATACGTACACGTATCTAAAACATCAATAATGGTAAGTAGCTAATGTGTTCCGATATAAGAGTATAATGGAATTTATCAGAAATCGAAGGGGTGTGTCGTTGCATCATCTTCCCCTAATTTAGTTTTTATTTTATTTTCAACCCCAGCATGTAGGGGCAGTGCGTGGAATTAGTCTTACCATATGC
Source organism: Synanthedon formicaeformis (assembly GCA_945859745.1). Lineage (NCBI taxonomy): Eukaryota > Metazoa > Arthropoda > Insecta > Lepidoptera > Sesiidae > Synanthedon > Synanthedon formicaeformis. The sequence continues at coordinate 4,114,415 of OX243963.1, forward strand.
GCACGTACTTGTGTTACACTTGGGCCGATTGTTCATTTTTATCGTGTACGTTATGCTGGCAATACCACAGAAATAAAATATTATGCTTTAATATGCAAGGTTTATCTAATTTTATTTTTTACTTTATGTAAAAATAACGACAATTAGTAGTTAATTAAATAAATAGAGTAAATAATGATAAAATTTATACTAATTTTATAAGGAGGTAATGTTTGTTTCTTTGTATGTAGGAGGTAATATCTAAAAGTACTCAATCGATTTTAAAATAATATTTCACCAATAGTTTGAATAGTATTTCAGGATCGACATAGGCTAAATATTCCATGCGAACAAAGTCGCTGGCACCAGTTATTATTAGATTTTATGTTTTTAGTAATTATTATACCTTGTCATTATATAGACAATGCAAATTGTAAAATGATGACACAAGAATAATAAAAGACAGCAACAGATTTTTTTTTCTCTTTTCGATAAGAATAATATCGCCTTTTACTTCTTTAGACGTGTTCGAATATAAATTTCAATGCACCCTTGTGATTTTGGTATTGCTAGCTCAACGTACACAAAGAGGGTACTCCTCAATATCGTAATCCGAGCGCGCAACATGTGCGTGCGGCTTTAAATTCTGATCTAATACCGATTACCAGCACGCACCAACGAACGATGCTTCACTTTTAGTTATGAATCCGACTGCAATTACTTATATCGGCCTTGTAAAATAATTAAAGTTTAAAAGCTTTTCAATAAAAAAAATACAATACATAAATTACCTAAGAAATCTTTATAAAAATGTTAAGTTATTTTCGCTTCAAAACCTCCAGAATGGTAAACCGATTTTAATTCGGTTTTCACATATGGAAAGAAGGATAAACGGGGAAGATTTTCATATATATAAAAATTGCACACTGGGTGAAGTCGGGAACAGGTCAATAGTTAATTTAATAAATTAGAAAAAATATTCCAGTTCAATGGTTCAATGCGCGGCTATAAAATTTGATAGGTATGCAAGTTTGAAACACGGTCGGAATTTTACCTACCTCTTAGGTATGATTATAATGAAGTAATGATATTCAAAGAAAATTACGTGTTCTAAAGAACAATCATACTTAAAAAAATTAGTTTGATAATTATAGCCAATAACGATACCGAAACACAACCGCACACATGCAGAGTTATTCTACGATGATCTTCTGTAAGAGGGTAGTGCTGCCAGGCGGGCTGCCAAAATGACTGTACATGTACTTGCCAGATCCAGAACAGAGCCAACTTTGAAAAGGTCACTTACAATGTTGCCTGCCGGGAATTGAACCCGAGTCCCCTGTGACAGAGCGCTAATAAAGCACTTGACCAATAGGAACTAGCGCCACTTTTGTTCAGCCCAATAATAGCTATCCAACCGTATATTTCACATAGCTATTGGAGGTGGTACCAAAATGGGCATTCTTCTTTCTAATTTTAGGTAAATATTTTTAGTTAGGTAATTTAATAAGAAAATGAAAATGCCTTTGAAAATCTGTCACACTTTTTGTGTTTGGGACAAAAATTATTGAAATAATTAAACAAAATAAAATATTTAATTTCCGTTATTGGCAGGAAGTTTAAAGTCTACATATGTATTTATTCTTATATTATTGTGTAAGTGTAAGTGTGTTTCAATAAAAAAAAAAAAAAAAAAAAAAAAAAAAAAAATAATAGGTATTAAAGGCATTTTTTAAATAAGTATAGGCTTCGCAAGATCTTATTAAACTGAAAATGTACATAAAAGAACAACCCCTTATCTGAAGAGCATTATTTATGTTTAAACTTAACTTCTTTAATAGCAACACACGCGGTATCAGCGACATTTGATCACCGACGAACACATTAAAGTCGCGGGACGTGTTTAATCTATAATGCGCCTTATCGCAATATTTTCCATTTCCGGGGAAAACCGGGAACGTCGGCAGGGCATCGCCAGGGGAAATAAGGAAGGCTGAGTTTCACTTTGTTTTTTTTTTACTTCTTTTTCCCGAGCTTGGAAAATTTTTCGTACTTTCCTCTTCGTTTACACTTACAACAGTTACCGGTGTTTCGCTCGATTGTTACCTGCATTCCGTTCCCCTGAATTAAATATAGATGCCGGGCAAAGGGTGAAATGTCTGGATTTGCATTTTGTTTGCAACAAAGAGCCACGATTACAGTTTGTTCTTTGTGTTTAAGTTGGATTTGCAGTTGGTGGAAAAAAGTCTTCAAGTCTATATTTTCATACAATTTGATTAAAGTTATTTCTGCAAATCTCTATTTGTATTTGTATTCTGATTCTGATATTACGTTCTGACTCTGATAGTGCATTAAAAATTGTTTCAGCTAGGTGTCTAATTTGTGTATAGAGCCTTTTCCCTCCTTAATCCTATTATAATAGGCAGCGCACTTACAGCGATCTTTACATAAAAAAATAATAATATTGATATAGTAGTTGTCTAGGAAAGGTTTTGTAGTTTAATTTTTCTCTGTCTGTACCTACGGGTTATGAATAAACTATATCTATTAATCACCCTTATTTATTTATGTTAAATTAATTTTTTCAATATAAATATATACTTAATACAAATATTTTGACAGTACGTGCCGTGTCAAGAAGTACAGCCTAAAGCATCTGTCCTCTTGAGGTGTTCGTCGAGTTTCTTCGCTATAAACCGTTCATAAATTATTTTTGCCAATAATAATTACTCTAATTGGTAAAAACGAAGGTGTCTGCTTATCGAACAAACCTAAATTTATCCAATATATTAGATTTCAGATCCTAAAAGCTTCCATCAATAGTTAGTCCTCAATATTTTCCAAAATAAATTTACAAGACAACACTGCTCAGGTATCGGTGTCGGTAATTAGTTAATGTTCTCGCTCATCTCCAATAATTTATTGAGACTGAGCACTTCCCCCCTCCGTAATAACTTCCCCCTACTTTGTCCGGGACTAGCTCCGGGGAATTGGCGGCGAAAAACTGAACCAAAATATTAATGCACCACCAACTCACCGGTAAGTATTGGTGTGAATATTTACTAGATTAAAAGATTTTGATATTTTATAACACTTTTTAATATTATATTATTAAGAGAAAAGTAAACAATTAGAGTGGCGATAGACTCGAATGTAGGTGGCAATTGTCCCGTGTCGTTATAGACTTATAGATGACCTAATGAAACACAACAGCAAACCTAATTCACTGTGGTCAACCATAAGCACGTGTGCTGTTACTTCAAACGATTATATAAGGGCTCAATCCGGTGCTTATCAATGCTAATAATAAATCTGTAAATATAGGTATTGTATTGTGTTCCTCCATAACTCTTAGGGCCTCTTTCACAAACTACATGTAAAGTGTTGATTAGTTACTTTTAGAAATCATTTTCTGTTATATTGAATTATACACTCGGTTTACTGCATCATTCGATAGCCAAATTTTTATTATTATTTTCTATTTAATGTTTGGGACGTTTATCGTACAAACAAAGGTAGGTATATTAGCTCCATTATCCCCGGTTACCGGTGACTTTAAATGACAGTTTGGCCTACTTGACGTTTGTGAAAGAGGCGCTTAAACGAATTAACTGATTTTCATGAAACTTGGTAGATAAACATTTAGACGTACAGGACACAGGATAGGCTACTTTATAAAATCTCATTTTTCAGAATCTAAACTTAATACTAAAAATAAATAAATAATGTATTGAAAAAATAAATAATATTAATTTGTTAGCGAGTATCAAACATGTTTATTCGCAAATTTTACATTATAACATCAATAGATATCCTCACCGGTGCAGATTAATCAGGAAAGGTTTGTTCGCACTTCGCCGTGAAAAATGTCACCATCAGCGGCTGCCGTCGGCACCGCATCTCTAATACTACTTGATGTATCGCTTACCTTATGAAGGCGGTTAATTTTCTTTGTTATATTTCCGATATACAATTTTTATATTTCAGTACTATTAGATAGTAGACAAGAAATTATTGTTGTGATTGAGTGGTTATATCAAGTTTATTTGAGAGATTTTTCAAATGTATATTTAAGATTAATAAATAGAACAACAAGAATTACAAATTAATTTTATTGTTTTATATTTTAGACAAAAAAAATTCAATATTCTGGGCCGAAAAAAATATAGACTGAATATTTATAATCTATGTTCCATAAATACTTATGAATAAAAAAAAATCTGTGCTATGTTGAAATATGAATTAATCCTTTATTTTTTTTTTAAATCAATTTTGAATTTTGAATTTTTGAATCAAGGAACACAACAATATAAGAAAATCTGGCGTAACATAAATTTATGTTTCTTATATTGTTGTGTTTCTAGCTACTGGAATTACTTGTCTACTTGTATACCCACCTGTAGTATACTTTTTCCCATAATAAGTTCACATCTCACGCCGAGCCGTGATTGGTTCAATCCCCCAGGGGACCGAACTTCGTCAGCAAATGAGCAGTGAGCTAACACGATAATAATTTATAAGACACCCGGTATTATTTATTGTTAGAGTTATGATATGAGAAATTGCTTCAGAATAAGAAAAAAACCCGATTCAGTTACCAACGTGAAAATGAAACGAATAATGTGATGTGACTTACTTATCTTTAGCTTGAAATCTAATTTTTTGTCTTTTATAAATGAATAAGTACGAGTTTAAAATAATTTTAATAAATATCTAATTTGATATCTAATTTGCGATATCTACACAAAAAAATAACTCATGTCAAAATCTACATAAAACATAAATTGTTTTCTACACAATATTCGCTATTTTTCGCTATTTGAAAAAGATTGGATTAATCATGAAAAAAAAAACTAAGTGCAAGAACGACTGGTCTTCGAATGGACTTTAGCAATTTTGGGAGCTGAGCTCGTTGGACTATAATTGCTTACGTTTTAATAACTTATTTAAAAAAAAAGGAAAAAACCTATACAACAGTTTGAATATATACTACTTTATTTAACAGAATATGTAATATTGAAATGTATCCAACAAAGTTTAACTAAAAGTATGTACGCACGAATTCTCGCGTTCTTTTTTCAAAAAATAAGTAAGCGCCGCATAGTGGAGGCAGAACTTGAAGAAGATATATGGTCTGGCAAGGGAATACAATTCCGTACACAGCTCGTTTTCGTTACTATAAATGTAAGTAAATTTGAATAAAACATTGCTGGGGTTTGTGGGCTCGTGTTTGCTTTTAAGCCAAATTTTACGCTTAACGTTTCTATACAGCCCACTATTGTATATTGTGAAATATATTATTTAATGTAAACGACATAAAAGTTTAATGAAAATTTTATTTTACCTAAAAAATAAAGAAAATTTTAAAAGAATTATAAATTTTGAAAACAAGCGCTAATATATACTCGGCGCCCAAAAATTTTCGGCGCCTTAGTACAATTATTATGAAGAGTTATAGTGTCACACACATTACTGCTGTAAACCGTGACAAAAAGCCATACAAAGAGTCAAATTAGGCATTACAAAATGATAAAGAGATCACGCACTTCGTACACATTCCCATGTAGGGTTGGCAAAAACAAATGGTTTTTGCGTTACTGATCTCTTCGGGTAACTACGTATTTTAACTTGCTCACTATATAGCCCTTACTATCTCTTATAAAAGAAACTCGTTTTCGAAGACTAACATTCTACTTATTATTAATATGTTTTAATCAATCACAGAACTTTAAGGATATATTATATTCAAAGTACACAACAGTCTGCAAATCGATACAGGAAAACGAAATTACTTTTTGTCTATCTATTATATGATTTTTATACCTAATACATATTTTTTAATATTCACTTATATTAAATGCAGCTTTTATGAATATGTTTTGTTTTAAAGATATGTTCATATTGGTTAACATTATAATTTGATATATATAAACGCTATGCTTTCTCCGGCGTTGTGTCCGATTTTTTTTATGTAAAGGACCACTTGATAATAAATGGATACTCGTCACCTATAATGCAAGCAACGTTAATTGTGCTACGGGTGCGCTGCCGACCATAGTAGGATTAAGGACAAGGGTGTAGGAAGGGAGGGGAAATGGTCTCTCTGTTACTGCCACCCTACGTCCAAATGATCGCGAAACACAATGTGCCCTGCCCCTACTTGTCAGATCAAAACCAGATCCAAGTTGGCCCTGTCGGAAATCGAACCTGGGGCCCCTGAGACTGAGCAACATAGGCCAAATATTTTGTCTTAGAAACGTTTTCCTGTCAAGTTAATATCGACTGTCAAACGATTAATAAAATATAATATTTATTATACTAATGATCAGTATGGTGGCCATCTATTTGTGAAAGATTTTTCAGATTTGATCAAGAAGTTTTGGAGATTACTTGGAGATTACCCATTAAGGTACATATAAAACATACAAAAAATCTTAAAAAATAAAATTGTTACTTTATTTGCCATCTGTACCAGCTGTGCCTAAACTATATTTTATACTGACAGTAGGAGTTTTAAAACGAAAGGGGTTAAGTAGATACCGTTGTAATCTGCGACAAGACAACAATCTACTTAACTTCGTTTTAATTATTACGACCCATTTGATGTGGTTAATTAATTACATTTTTATGTTTGTTATTTATGTGGTTTTATGTATATTAATTATTCCTTGTGTATTTGTACATAAAGCAAAAAGTAAATTGGTATGGAGTCAGAATAGCTGAGCTAAAATTGTATCATATAAGTATTAAGACAACACTTCGTCATCAAAAAATAAAACCATATTAAAATCTTCTTTTTCAAAATAAAAAATATGTCCTTAGTACCTGTTCAAACTAGCTGTTGCGTCCGTCATTGGATTAATAGATTGATAGATTAATAGATTTGTACAGAAAGCAAATATGAAGTAAAATGTTTACTCCTTATATCAAAGGACCACCTTTTCCCCGCGACCTCGTCCTCGCTTCTTTTCATTTATTTAATTTTCTGTTGTCAGGCGTTATATATTTATTTTTATTTTTGAATATCTCTCGAAATCAGTTTTTTTTTGTTTTCCTTTTCTGTATCCGATAACCTGTATGCAAAGTTTCATGACAATCATTCAGTAATTAAGAAGGCATGAAAGAAAAGGGTCGAGGGCGCGGGCAAAAGCAAGTCTTTTATTTGATTTTATTGTCTTTTATCTGTGCGTTATTTTTAAATTAAGAACAGTATTTTCTAAGGTTATTTTAAAATTAAGGTAATACTACGTATAAGGGATAAATTTATGCTTCTAAAGCTTTTTGAATTGAAATTGAAAATGTGAAGGTTTAAACAATTTCTTTTTTTTATCAGATATTTAAATTACTTTCTGCTATGTGGATAATATTAAATACGAGTAATTTACACTAAATTAAATTTTTACACAAAATAATATATTTTGTCTATAATAATTATTAGAGGGAGTTTGAACACTGTATTCGCTTCCTCCGAAGGGTGTTAAAACAAATGTCACACATTTATGGGATTTTCGTGTTATGTTAATGCGATTGTGTTTCGACGGCCTGTGGTTTTAATGTTTATATGAATGTAGGCTACAAACGTTCTTCAAAATAACTTTGTTTCGCTGCGCTGAGGAAATTTTATTTAGGACATTCATTTTACAACATTCATATCTTGGAGCTTATTTAATCTACGAGCATTCCCATGTAGGATAAATTAATAAGTAAATTTTAAAAAAATATCGCACTCAATTGTAAAATATAATTACATGTCAAAATATTCCCTATTACTATAAAAACATTGGTCATTTAGCCATATGGTCAGTTTTATTTTAAATTTTCGCGTTAATTCCCTGAGTGCACTGGGTAACTTATTGTATATTTTAACAGAAGAATTATATGAATTTCGCCTGCAAATTTCTTAATTCACTGCCTTATGCCACTACTAAACTTCATAACTAAAAATATTTATAGAAAAAATATAAAATATAACCTATGTAAGCACTTAGTGCGTCGCCCGGCTTGCTTACAGACTGACTACTTACTATAATGATAATTGTACTAATGATACTCGTAATAAGAAAAGCTTTTATTGCGTTTAGTTTTAAGCGTAGTACTGGAATTACTCAGAATAGTTAAAATATTTTTGGAAGAAATCCATTTCTTTAAGAAAACAAAACTACAGGTTATTATCGTCTCAATATAGTATAATATATTTAGAACAAATATTAGATTGCAATATTTTGATTTTCATAAAATTATAGTAGTAATTACTAAATAGTAAACGTTCAGCACACAATAATCAATCACAATGGATAATAAACTGAATTAGAGAGTGCAGCGCACAGTGCGTGGTCCTGGTCACCCCATCTAAAGCCGAACTAAGCTAAACGCTAACCCGATCAGGCATAATTTGTGACCAATTAGAATAATGGTTCGAATGCCGTGATGTATGCGCGACGTGTGCGGCACAGGGAAGGCTGTAGAGAGGATAATAACACAACAATAATATAAAATATTATGAACTTGTTTTATAATTATAAATTTAAATATTTAATTTTATGCAGAATCAAATGTGAATGTTTTTAACAATTGCATAGTGATTTTTTAAAACAATACTCATAAGCAATGACAGCTTCCTCTCCGCCCTTCGTATATGTAGCTATCAAGCCGTATTTTATATTTTAATAATATAAAATAAAATATATTTTATGTAGAATATCTATTTATTCATAAAAAATAAATCTATATTCGATGAAAGTCAGTAAAAATGCCCATGAATAAATTTCTAAATTGAAATCTCATTGCATTTTTCATTTACGTAGGCGACATTTGACGTCGCCTATAACACAAGCAACGCCATATGTACTGCAAGTGCGCTGCCGAAGGATTAAGGATAAGGGATAAGGGCTCTGGCATCCCTTACTCACTCACCGAAACACAACAGCATACGAGTATATACTGTTATTTCACGGTGATCTTCTACTGCCGCCCTCTTACAGAACGTACTGCGACAGCGTACAGTACCCTGCCGCTCCTAAAATTATATCAGAAATAAATTTACATGTAAATGATAACCCTGATAAAAATGCAAAATTAATATTGATTATATGCAATCAATTCATGAGGTAAGTATATAATTGGTAGACCTAACTATACATTGTAATTACCTACACAAATACCTCAACCATCAAATTGATAAAAACTGTGAACGAATCCACAGATTTCTATGCTCGTTAATAAATGTTTGGGGAAACTGTTGTCCGGTGGCAAAACGTCAATGTCACCGATTGTACACATCTATATACGACTGTTATGTGCGATGCAATGACATTGCTTTGTGCGCGGTGTACCTATGCATAGATTGTATTGTATTTTTTATTAGTGTCCCAGTGTAGGTACATTGCAAAAATAATTTTACCAAAATATTATTTTTCATTTAATTTTCATACTAATTAAAAAAAAAGCTTTCTTATTTTCTTTTGTTTTCTTCACAACGCACATATGTCAGTATAATACCTACAAAGCGGATCTATTTAATGCACATGTCCACGTGGCTGTACCCTCGTCAATCCTTAGCTAATTTATAACCGCATTTGTTTGACCAAAAAACGTTTAGAATACGATTTACGGCACCTGTCTCAACTTTTAAGGGCAACTTTCCCTTTCCCTTGTCCAGTTGGCTCTTTGTAAAACAAAGTATTTTTGCTTAAATACCTAACCAACTTTTTGCTTGCAGAGTTTTATACCACTCGAATTATTGTATTGTTATAATATCCACTTGGCAATACGTAGGTATGTTATATTAAAAAATAATAATTTTATATTCTTATTTCTTATCAAAGTGTAATCAATGATATTGCACTCGACATGCTAACAATCCACTTGATGGCAGGTGTCTACCGTCGCCTATAAAGAAAGCACTAGTGCTGCAAGAGCGCTTTCGTACCATAGTAAGGCTTAAGGGTAAGAAAGGCATACGGAAATGAACTTTGGCATCCCTAACTCACTCACAGAAACACAACAGTACATTTCACTGTGTTCTGTAAGCGGATGGTTACTGCTGCCAGCCAGTGTGCCCACCCACTACCAGCAAAATACAGTAATTTAATTATGGTGTTTACACTTTTTATCCATCAATCCATACTATGGGAACTAACTAGTAGAACTTAACTAGTATGGATATTTTAACTACGAGTAGCTTCTTTTTAAAGGTACTGGCGATACCAAGTAGTATCACTAGTACTATTAATGGTACAGTCCAATGGTACTAGAGCAACTACGAGTACATCACTAAATGACTATGAAATTTTGCATAAGCATTTTCAACGCGGACAAAGTCACGGGCACCAGCTAGTGGTATAATAAATGTATTTGCATCTAAAAATGAAACTTGTACTCGTAAATGTTCGCTGCTGCAGTTACAAACCGTTGCCGTATTGGCAGCAATTAACATGATACGTTTAATTACTCGCGTATAAATTGTATGCAATATTGACTGTTTACGAGGAAAGTTAACGCGGAACTACGAAGATTTTGTACTAAATTCAAATACATCTTCAATTGAAATACATTTTTCATATATGGTCAAAGATTTTCAAAACAAAAAACCACCCTAACATACGTTTTGATACGGTTTTTACTAATGGGAACAGCGAGGTTTGTTTATATAAATTGCAGAAAAAAAATGCATCCATGCGAAACCATGGGTCAAAAAGCTAAAATATTTATTTCATTAAAGTCTTTCTATTGCTGTTTTCAATGATTACTTTTATATTTACCATTATAACAAGGTAAAGTTTGTATCTTTAAAAATATCTTAATCTTTAAGATTATCTTTAAAAATACTCATCCGATTTTAAAAATTATTTTAATATGTTAGAATATGTTTAATATTTCAGGATGGACATAGGCTAATTATTCCACGCGGGTGAAGCCGCAGGCACCAGCTATCTAAAAATAGAGATCTGACGTTTTGCAAAAATATAATGTCAAGCGTTATAGGTAATTATTGCTTTACATAATTTGTAAGGCCTTTTATCAATTATTTATTTTTCAACGCGGAACGTTCAGTAAGTATAACAACTTTTACAAAAATAAAGTTTAGCTCACGAATTGGGATATATCAATTTAAAAATAATAACTACCCTTTCGTTTCGTGAATGAACGTCAATAACGGTCATAAATATCGGCGACAAATTCCCGCCAATCGCGACAATGGATGTCCCATTTGTCGCGAATTGTAGCCGTAAATAATATTAAAGGCGTATTTAACTTTATCATGATTATTTATTGACTCATTATAACACTGTAATATGTTTTATCATTATATTTTCTATTCGCCACAATAAAAATTATTATTAACCAAATATTTCAATAGAGGGTAATCGGAAAACTTTAATGCAAAATTTTAAACAATAATATCACCAAATGAAATACGTACACAAGTTAAACTCGTAATTTTAATAAACAAGCGTCACACCACCGGATTTGCACGAATGCAATTTTTTTTTCTGCAAATTATAATACTCAAAGGTTCGTCGTTTATGGCTGTTTCCATTAGTTAAAATCGTATTATAAAATATATATATACCATAATAGATAATAATCTGCAATCGGGACTTGTAAAGAAGGCCAGACAATAAGTAATGGATAAAATATAAAATGCCTTTACCTTCGTAATATAATAGTTTCAAAAGTTATCGTCATGAATTAGTATTAAAATGTTAATTATAATATTATAATAAAAAAATCTTTTTAGAATCCTATTTTGATAATAGTTTTACCCGTTACAGGCTTTAAATTAAAAGGTCTTAAAAGTTAAAAAGATCAAGTAAAAGTTTTATGAATATCTATACCATTTTTCGGTCAATTTCAACATTTTCTTAAGCAAATTCAACATTTTCCTAAGCAAATTCAACATTTTCCTAAGCAATTTCAACATTTTCCTAAGCAAAATGCTTGGAAAATTGTTGTTGAAACAGCCTGGAGAAATGTTGAAAATGGTTGGGAAAATGTTGAAATTGACCGAAAAATGGTATAGATATTCATAAAACTTTTACTTGATCTTTTTTAACTTTTAAGACATTTTAATTAAAAGCCTGTAACTTGTAAATCTATTATTAAAATAGGATTCTAAAAAGATTTTTTTTATTATAATATTAAAATAAACATTGTAATACTAATTCATGACGATAACTTTTGAAACTAGTATATTACAAACTAATAAAGGCATTTTATATTTTATACATTTTTTTAGATAAGTATTTAAAAAAAAATAGATTTTTTAATATAAATACTATTACAAAACATAATATGCTTTGAATCATTAATGCGAGGATGTAACCGGTAATGTTCCCCGGGGCATATCGGTAACTGACCGGTAGAAACAGTTATATTGAAAATTTGAGCGGTAATAGCACAAAATTGCCTAGTCCCGCTTGATTTGCCAATAGAGGCGCCAAATTGAAACTGTTTAAAGCTTCATTAACTATATCCCTTTTATATTTGATGTCATTATTATATGCTAAACTTCATGGTAGTAATCAATTCATGTACCTAGTCGATAGTTTCTACGGCTAGTTAAGTGCTTAACTAAGCAACATATGAGTAGAAATAAACTTAATAGAAGTTTATATATTAATATTAATATATTATTTATTTATGATTGTTTAAAACATGCCTTTATTTTATATGTGTATTTATAGAAAATTGTATTTCCTACTATTAATTAATGGCCTTTAAAATAAAAAAATCAATAAGCAATGTCACAATTGGTGCCTATTTAGTGTCTATTATGAATTAAATTCAACAATCAGTTGTAAATTAAACTGAAGCCATTAAAGACCATTTTTTTAGACTAAACTCTTCAAATTCCTAATAGTTCCATACCAACTTTCTATCAAATCCTAATTTAGGTTATATAAGTAAACATACTGGTAAATGACCCAAAACTAATATTTATATACTGGCTTTTGCCTGTATTAATATTTATAATTTATTGCCTATGTGTGATAAACATCTTACAGTAAAATCCATTCAGTACTTGCATGAAAGTGTAAAAAACATTGATATATACGAGTACATCCTCACAAACTCGCATTTATAATATTAGTAGGATTATTTGGTATAATTTTCTCTCGAGTTTGCAGAATTTATTATAAATCTAAGCGACGTTGGACAGGGGACAGTGAGATTATTGGGAAGGCGGTGTCTATGGGGACTGTCCAGACAGATTGCGTTGGAGGCTACTTCGCAGAATTCTCTATCTGTGGGATAAACCGTTTTGCATTTGCAATTGAGTAACCACTGAGTTAAGCAAAAAATTTTTTTAGTTTTAATTTTATTATATGAAAGGCAAAGTGCTAAGTTAATGAAAATTTTAATTTATTTTAATTTTTAAATTCTTATTACAAATTAAAAAGTCCATTGTGAAAATTTTATAAATCTCACGATACAATTACTAATTCGCAACAAATAATTGTACAGACATTTTTTTTGACAACTAGCTAGAGGCTTCCTCGTTTACCACTCTTTGCATTAGTGAAGACCGTAGCAATATTATAAGAAGTCAGAGGAGAAACAGGCAGAAGCGACCTTTATTTTATACCGGCACGTTTATAATAAATAAAATCCTACGAAATCTAAAAATCTAAAATAACAAGGCTCGATACTGATTCCCATCACTTGAGTAAAAAAAATTAAAAAAAAACTAAAAACACTATAACGTTGAATGAATACATAAAGAAAATCGTATAAACAAGAGCGACAAAAAATTTTAAAAGGAAAAATTATGCATGAAGCAATGTAATTCAATGAGGTGTACAAAATTCGCGTTCTCCCTACGTCTTGCGTGAATATTTAAAGTGGGCGATGTCTCGCCAGCCTGAAATTCATTACGGGGCTGTGTAAAAATGCCGCCCTTTGTTTAAACACAAAATCACAATAAACTTCTCCTGAAACAAGCCGTATAACTTAACTAGATGGCAAAAAGTTTTGGTTAAATTGTTTATTGACTTTTTAATCTTAACATTGTAATTTATTATGAATTATATAATATAAAATATGAAATAGAGATTGTGATTAATATTACTCGTACAGGCATGTAATAAAAATTATAAAATAAAATACTAATTTATAAATTACTAGTAACTCGCTCCCAGCTTCACACAGATGCAATTATTATTACTTTTTAAATGATTAACACAAACTTTCCTCATTTTAAATCGCGGTATCGCGATGAAGGTAATATAGGAAAGTGGTGGACTATAAGACCAAGTAACCAAATATATTTGAAATATTATATATAAGAGTTTTTAATGTTTATTTTCATTAAAATTAGATGCAGTCTCGACCGTTTTGAACCGAAATAGATATTGTGATTAATATTACTCGTATAGGCATGTAATAAAAATTATAAAATAAAATACTAATTTATAAATTACTAGTAACTCGCTCCCAGCTTCAAACAGATGCAATTATTATTATTTTTTAAATGATTAACACAAACTTTCCTCATTTTAAATCGCGGTGTCACGATGAAAGTAATATAGGAAAGTGGTGGACTATAAGAACAAGTAACCAAATATATTTGAAATATTATATATAAGAGTTTTTAATGTTTATTTTCATTAAAATTAGATGCAGTCTCGACATTTACTTGATGACAATGCTAAAACCGTTTTGAAATATTTTATTATTCCCGTTTCCATGACCACTAACAACGTAATAAACTTCATCATATATCTCATAAAACTTTTTGGCCTTTATTAGCGAAGCCAACAAGTATAACTAATCAGATTTCTCATCGGATCATATCCTGTGGGAAGCCGCGTCCGGACAGGGATCAAAGTTGTCGCTAACACAGTTAGGGAGCCAGATTAGTTTCGGCCAGAGCGCTTGATGCTCCTTTTACCTGAAGCTCTCGTAAATTGCGATTAATTTTAGCAAATTCAACCCAGATATAGTTTGCTAATTGAGTTTCATGATTGGATGTTAAAGTTTAAACTAATTTTAGTTATCTTATATGTTTGCTAGTTGTAGGTTGCCGGTAATGATTTGGAATGTTTCATATTTTTATGAAATACTAGTTCTTGCACGCGATTTTGTACGCGTACCTACGTGTAACTTTATAAAATTATAGCTTATGTTGATCGTTGATATTGTGGCCTTCTATACCTAGGTGAATATTTTTTTAATCGGTATTTTTTGGGTTTATTCATTACAAATAATACTACTACGTATAACTTAATAATTTAAACTTAACTAGCGATCCACTACTGGTAACAACAATGTGTACAAATAGTTTTTTTTATACATTTAATGTACAGACAAAGCTCGTTTACGTTTTTTTTGGAAGCGAAAAAGATTCTTAAAATATGAAGGAAAGACTTGTGTGTATTTCTAGTTCTATTTAAATGTGGGTAACCCCTGCAATTACAGGTCTGTCTGTACCGTATAATGTTCCTCCTCAAACATTAACGACGGTCGCAGGACATCGGCGGAGAAAATGTGAAATCGGATAGCCGCATGAATATTATATTCAAGTTATTGGATTTAAAATTGCATTTCCGATTGCTTCGATGTAATATGTTGAGTATAAATAAGCCTAGTATTTTCAGAGGCTTTCATTGGTATGAGAGTCGCATTTTGAAATAAACATAATCAAGTAAATAATAATAGTAAGGAAATCGGATTTCATCTTTTTTTTTCATAAATTAAATATCCATCTATTTAATATTTTACATAGGTTACGGATTTTAAATGATCAATGTGACCGCACATGTAAAACTTTATATGGCATGTTTTTGACCGGGACTACCGGTTGACCTTAAAAGATACTCTAACCGCGCGCTCTCCGCCTTCTATCTCGAAAACGATTCAACGTATAAAAAAATTTTTGAAACAAAAGTTGTAGTGAATTTATGGCGTGTTTTTGACCGGGACTACCGGTTGACCTTAAAAGATACTCTAACCGCGCGCTCTCCGCCTTCTATCTCGAAAACGATTCAACGTATAAAAAAATTTTTTGAAACAAAAGTTGTAGTGAATTTAATCCTCTACAATATTGATAATAAATACAAATAGCAAAAACCCCATAGGAAGCGAGATATTAGCAAAAAATCGATTTTTGTGACCTTTGACCTTAGATTTTAATAGACGCGGACACCCTACCATATTATGTAGATTTTGAGAGCTTTTAGGATGTCAAAATACAAGTTTATACGAGTTTATAGCTGGGTATCTCAAATTCCGAGGTGAAATTCTTATTTTATTGGACTAAGACTTTTAACAGTTAGTATTTTGAAAATCAGTGTTAAAAAGTTTTTGAAATTTCTTTTTAATAATTATTAAATATAATAATAAATATTTTTCATATTAAATATAATAAGTGAGTTGTGTGCAATGTCTTTTTGATAGCATAACCGCAAATTCAAATAAATTATACAGCTAAATTCCAATTCAATATCAAATGCACACAAAATACGATTCAAAAACATTTTCTAACAAAATTTTTGTACGAGGTGTCACGGGAGTTCCGCTCATTGAGATGGACTCATAACTTCACAGCTACAAATATATAAAAAAACTGAATTGTTATTAACCATACCAAACAGTTTCGTCTCCCCGTTGTCTCTGGAGTCTCGACATCATCTACGGTAGCCAGTTACTACATGCTTGTTAACTCTTCTCATATATTATGTAGCTGTGTCAGATGTATCTCACCGAAACTTATACAGGTTGATGTTACAAATCAATACTAATAATAAATCTGTAAGTGTAGGTATTGTAAGTATGTATGTTCCTCCATAACTCTTAAACGAATTAACTGATTTTCATGAATCTTGGTAGATAAACATTTAGACGTACAGGACACAGGATAGGCTACTTTTTCTTTTTCAACGCGGACGAATTCGCGGGCGCCAGCTAGTAAAGTAATAAAATTACAAATGCAGAAAATTGTAACTTTAAACTTTGTACTTTAACAAAGATTTTGATAAATGTTATATTAGGTACCGTTTCTATTTTTTGTTTCGAAAAAAAAAGAAACTGCTATAATCTTTGCGCTAAACAATAATAAGTTTCACTTCACTAGGTGCCTGTTTAAAATTTCTATACCTACTCCTTTTAATGATAGGTTTTTTTATTGATTGATTAAGTATTTGCATTAAAAATGCATAAGAAATTAAACAGAAACAAAATAACAATGATAATGTTTTTACAAGTGCAAAATCATAATGCATATACATCATAATCATAATACATCATAATGCATATATATCATAATACATATAGTATAATATTGTATTTTAATATTACGGCCTAAAGGATACATAAAAACAATTCCATCTCATATGTATATATATGGCATATTCTTAGCTCGTGGCTTCGGAATTTTTTTTACTTAGAAAAACTGAAATTTCTGAAGATTAATCACACAATTATTAATTCAACTTCTAACAGTGTTAATGATTGGATGCTAAAGTTTATGTTGATACTCTTTTTTTATGTTGTACTGATACATCATCCTGTACATGGAACATGGATGGGAGGTAAAATAAAGGCTCGCTGAATGTCGTATGTAGCGACCTTTTGGGATTTGCTCGCGGCTAACTTATTTAACTTAAAGTTGAACTATCTCCAGTCCAATATTAGCATGTGTGCTTTATACAAATGTAATACATCGAGCATCCATTTATAAAGGATATCGATTTACGTGATTCTATATTTTATAGTTTGTTTAACACCACGTAATATTTTGTTTAAATCCTAATATGAGCCAATCCAACGGTAAGAGATTTAAGATTTATCGACAATAACAGCTATGAATTTTTACTGTAATTATAGATTTATGTACATTAAATATCTTCAGGCTGTAAATTGCAACAAAAAACAAGATTTATCTTAATTCTGAGTAAGAAACTAAAATGTCTTTATAATAATAAAATATTATTTCCAGGGACCTAATGCATGAATTTTCGAATTGTTTCAAATTATGCAATTATTCTATTTTCTGTTGTTTCAAAAGACTTCACTCGGTATTTAAATTTTGCAAAGAACAAACACGAATAGAAAGATACAATTGGAATATTTGATCCCTAAACAAACACACCTTTGTTACACCGCACAATGAAAAGATTTGTCAAAATAAATTAACCATAAGACAGTCGGGCGGCGATTCGTCGTGAACTTGTCAAATATTTACATGGGGGTTACCGCGGTACGGCGAATGTAACGAATGATAATGTAAACTACCTTTATTACACGGCACACGAATAAAGCGAACACCTTTTTATTACATTTTCAATTAGACAAACTAACTGTAACTGTAACTTAACAAAAGACCTGTAACTTAAAAAAAGGTTCTTTAAAATTTTGAAAAATTAAATTACTTTTGTGGAATAATGTATTTTATTGATTTGTTATTGGACTAGTATCTAATTTTAAAATATATTTTAGTTCTTTCGAAGCCCAATAATTGATTAAATATAATCACTATACCTACTACCAGTTGTCATGTTCCCCGCCACATCGAAATATATATGAAATTATATGAATATAAATGAATTATTTACAATAATATATGAAAATGATGTTACTTTTTATTTTTATTTAATCTAAATTATATCATTTGGCAACTAAGCAAATTCATAGAAAAGAAGATCGAAGCAAAATTAGCAAAACTTTGAGTGCATCGTATTTAGTGAAGAAGTAGTTTATAAATTTTATTATTATGAGCATAAATTTCTTATTACACACTTTTAGCACACAAATGAGTGTTAAAAAACCATTTGTGTAAATCATGCGCACATAATATTTTTGGAATATAAAGATGTGTTAGACATTCTCATAATTTATAATATTATAATAGCCTTAACTTAGTGTCGTCACGTTTTGTAAAGTCCAAATGTGTCCGATACTTGACTATTCTATTCGCGTACCGTGTTATAAGGGTACCTACGTTCAAATCTCATGTGACTTGATGCTTACAATCCATCATCGTCCACGACGGCTACCGTAATAATGCAGTCTCTGGGTACAACAAATACAGAAAAAGGTTCACAATGAGGAAAAGAAACGAACCGAAACCTTAGACAAAAACTATGTAAGTAAACACATTACTTCATGTAATTCAATAACTTGTACATTGTGAATGTTAATTTTCTAAAATAATAGTAAGTTATTCACTTATAAAATACAGCTGTTTCACGCGACTTCGTCCTCATTACCTATGTTACTCCCTGATAACGTGGCTTATTTTTTTTATTTTTTTTTTTTATTTTACTTTTATCTGCAATCGGCTTATTTTATAGGTAAAAGAATTTTTCAAATCGGTCCAGTATTTTCGGAGCCTATTCCTTTTTATAATGTTAGTATAGATTTCCATTGAGTCAATTCGTGTGTTTATATAGTACTAGCCGTTGCCCGCGTAGCCGTAGACTTAGCGCCTGTTTCACAAACGTCAAGTAGGCCAAACTGTCATTTAAAGTCACCGCTAACCGGGGATAATGGAGCTGATATAGGTACCTTTGTTTGTACTGTAAACGTCCCAAACATTAAATAGAAAATAATAATAAAATCGAATGATGCATTAAACCGAGTGCATAATTCAATATAACAGAAAATGATTTCTAAAAGTAACTAATCAACACTTTATTTGAAGTTTCTGAAAGAGGCCCTTATTGATGTACAATTATATGAATAAAAATTCTGTAGGCATGTGTTTGGGCAAATAAAGATTTATTAACTTATTATTATACGAGTAGGATTATTCATTTGGAACTTTAGGCCTCTGACAATAATTATTAAAAAAATGAAAGTTCAGCCCTAGTTGGGGATCTATACACAGTTTTTTCATAATTACTTTTTTCGTATAGATACTTATGAGATACTAACATTTAATTTGTTTTGTTTTAAAGTCGGTTTACTTGTGTTTATTTTCAATATCTTATGAAAATACGAAAACCTAGTATTCTTTTAATATTTTTAGTACCTACAGCGTCGATTCCTCAAGTTTGTCAGTTCATTAATGTAGCCTAAAATAATTCTAAATTAAATATAAAAATGTATGTTCACCACTTCGCTCCGAACAAGATGCACTCTGTTAATTTTAAACGCAATCCCAAAGGATTGAGGTGAATTAAGTGTCTCCACACTCGCGAGATGGCAATGTTTTGTTATACGCCATGATGGGTGCACGCGCACTTAATATTCATTAATTCAGATTCAAAATGAGCACGAGCTCACTCTTCCGCTTCGTTGGTGGCGCGATATATTTGAGTGGGGTTTTGTTTTAACGCGAATCGCATCTTTTCAAATTATTTTACTGCCGCAGATAAGATTTTTCTTCATATCAGCAGACTTCACTCTGTTGTATGCTATTGTAGTCGTGTCTTTGCATGGAGCATTGACACGCCGCCTAAAAGACAAGTTTGCTATTGAACTCTGCGCCACAATGAAAAATTTGAATATTGTTCGAGGAAAATGTTTGTTACGCTACAGTCATTCGAAGTAAACACCAAAAGAGAATTCAATCACGTATACGAATGGTCTATTGCTCACCTGTCAAGAAGTGAACATATTTATTGCTATGCTTGCAATTATTTAACATAATTTAACTAGAAGAAAACTTGTCCTGAAGTTTGATTTCACTAGTAATTATAGGCCTTAAAGTTACAATAAAATTAATTAATATTTGTAATAATAACGTAACGTAAGTTAAATAAGAAATATAAGTCGATATAAGAAATTAAGAGTTGTGTCGCCGGAGGCTCTCAAGGGAAATTGGGCCAATCACGGCGCGTAGAATTTCTCATAGTACAGTCGAGACGTGACCTAACAGGGTTACTTTACTTGATAGCTTTTGGTTTATTTATAAATATATTTCTTAAGGAATATTGAATAATATAATATATTGAAATTATTAAATAACCTGACAAGAAAGAACAATCAAATTATTGATTAGAAGAATTCATAATAGCATTATACTAATTAACAAGAATCTTATTTAATCGTGGAATAATTAAATATATTAAATTTATTGTACACTTAGCGCCTCTTTCACCAACTACAAGTAAAGTGTTGATTAGTTACTTTTAGAAATGATTTTATGTTTTATTAAATTATTCACTCGGTTTAGTGCATACCGATTTACCGATTTTTTTAAATTATTTTCTATTTAATGTTTGGGACGTTTACCGTACAAACAAAGGTAGGTATATCAGCTCCATTATCCTCGGCTACCGGTGACTTTAAATGACAGTTTGGCCTACTTGACGTTGGTGAAAGAGGCGCTTACAGTATTAAAATTTCGCAAATCTTATTAAATACAAAACAATTGCCTTGTATAAATTTTTTTTGTCAAAGTGTGTGTGTATGATACAATTTTTTTTAGAAAATCTACGGGAAAGTTAGTCTAGCTGTCAGCTAGTAGGTAAAATATAAAATAAAAAAGTCCGTAGTTGGAAGGAATGTAATTGATGATAAACTCGCTGATATTTTCTTGCTTAAAAATAGTTATATTTTATTATATCAATTCAAAATATTTATTATAAGGACAAAGTCAATACAAATTTTCCAGAGACCAAATAATAGAGGACGTGAATTACTTCTTTTTCTCTTTCTATATACTGAACTAATAAAAAAAAAACATAATAGCAACTAAATTCCAGTACGTATAAAGTAGGAAGTCCATTATAATAATTAATATAAAAACACATTGTCAAAACATCAATAATCACTGGGAAGGTGTCCCCAAGGGGTAAAGGCAAATTCCGAATAACAGCCGTGAAAGCTTTCAAAATTAAACTCCATTCATTCCGAGTATTTCTTTGACAAACCACAAATGCGATTTTTAAAAATGCCGCCACATCGAAAGCCATAAAGAAATAAAAAAAAAAATAAAGATTCGAATCTTCGTTCGAAAATTCAAATCCCCAGTGATTCGCACGTCACAAGCGAACGCGACGCTTCTGTATTACTGATTGATTATGCATTCCCGTCATGGTTGACATGCGACGAGATGGAAACAACGAAGGGTATTTTTAAAATTTCCACTTTATTAATTGTCATTAGTATTATTAATATTTTTATTAAGGCGAGGACTTAGCAGAAAAGCGTGATTTTCGTCGCCTAGTTTGACTTCTTTGAGTAAAATCACAAGTTAATATAAAAATACAGTGCATAATATATACAATATGGAAAAAAGTTTAAATCGGGCAGATTTTAAAAAAAAAAATTTCTTAGAAAAAAAAATCAGTAAAATACCGCTAAAAAAACTTACTGTTCACAGAAATGAAAATTTTCTGTGATAACTACTTTTGTTTTTAGGCTTATTAATTAACTTATGTTCTACACTAAAGTTTGAATCGGCTACTTTTATTTCTTTCTTCATATTTTACACAATATTTAAGAAAAACCTTCCAATTTTAAATCTGTTGGTTATCTCCGAAGAGCTACAAAAATTTGTTGCACAATATTGCACCTTAATTCATAGGATATTAGATTGCAGGCATTGTGTTCGGTCTGAGGTTGGTCCTTGCCTTAATGATGAAAAGCAATTTAAGATTTAATATTTTTTTAGCATTTTTTTGGCCGCGGTAGAAGTTACTAGCCTATGTTCTGCCCCAGGGTTGAAACATAAATGTGCATATGAAATTGTATCAATTAAATTATTTAGTTTGTTTGTTCGTAACAGTTAGATTTGATTTAATACTGATGATATTTAAAAACTTACTAGCATTATAGCAGCATTTGAATACAAATTATTCGAAAATCCACTTTTTAACGCATAAGTAGATACGATATATTACGATAAAAAACTTCTAAGATCTATTCCAATTACAACATATTTAAAATAATTAAGTGTTATTAAAACAATTAAATTAGTACTCTGACTGTTTTAAGATCACTTCAATTCTTCATTGTCTAGACTAGACTATGCATATTTAAATGTCAAATAAAACCAAGGTAAACATTTGGTCTATTAAATTTCATATCTAATCAAAATATCACTAAGTCATTAGCCTATGACCCAACTCATGATACAAGCTTTTCATCTTGACACCGTGGTTTCCCCGCAAGACTTGTACTGACCAATTTACGGCCCCTCCGATGGCGACCGCAGATAACCGTAACTGCCCTGCGACTGTACTGATAAAACAGTAAACACCAAATGTTCCGAAGAGACTTACCCCAACCCTTAAAATTTCATTAAGGTGCATGGATAATCTGATTCATTTTAATATGATTTTATTTGTGTTTGGGAGAGAAATATTTTCATTTGTCTATATGAACATGAAAGTATCATACAATTAGTAGGTAATCTAGAATCAAAAGTTTTTTTTTAAGTACACCTACGCGCCGTGGTAAGAGGAATTAAAAAAAGAAATAAAAATAGAATAGTACAGACTATAATTTTTACACAAGTATTCTACGAGTATTTGCCCTTGAAAGTCCCGTAAAAATAAATTCAGCCGTTTTTCCTTCCACCATTCCACGGAGCCAAAAAAAAAATTTTTCTGGTATACCAGAAAAAATTTCGTGCACATGTTAGGTATACCACAAGTAAACCCTTATTTAATTTAGCTATCACGATAAAATATATCGTACTCGTAAAAGCCAATTAAAATCCAAAACGTGGCGACAACTGTTTGACTTGTTAGCAATATTTTTAATTGAGACAGCCCCGCGTATGTCGCCAAACAATAGTTTTGTGGTTCCAATTAAGTTTGCTCTACCCTGCCCCCTCTTTGCTCATACTGTAAGGGAGGCAGCGTACACGTTAAACACAATTTTAGAGGTCAAGTTAAATTGGTTTATCGTATTGGGGTCATTGTTTACTTAAACCGGGCAAATAATTAAGAATGTTCATTGGTATTGTCAACACAATCTGTGGAAGCAATGCGGTGTGATTGGGGTACCAATATTTACACACTTTTAGATGTGTTCTCGCTTGCTTGCTTTTGTATATTGTTTTTATTATTTTCTTGTACCCTACCTATTCCTTTTATTTACTGATTCATTTATGATGAAAGTCGGCAGCAAAGTTGACGGTCCCTTTTATGGCTACCGTTGCCTGTACACAAAAACAACGCCTGGGGGGTAGCAAGGAGGAGTCCAATCTTGTAAGGTAAGGACAGGAGAACGGGCTCCAATAGGTACTTTAATATTATGTGGTGGCGTTTAGTGTTTAGTACGGTCTGACAAGTACAAACTGAAAAACTTGCGGGTTTAACAAGACATATCTAAGGGAGTCTTTCACTCGGAGATCCGAGTAAAGTCTCAAGTAGGCGAACGCCATTTAAAGTCACCTGTAAGAAAGCGTACGAGTTTCACCATCTTCGAGTAGCATTACTCAAGGATAATTTAAATGAAATTGACACAAGATACTTCGCTGCTTAAAAACTAAAGGGCCACAAATCAAAATTACACTTTTTACAGGAGAGCTAAACGAAAAAAATTAAATTATTTTTTATGTATTTTTTTCTTATTAGATATATATCAAATATAGGCATATTATGCATCGTTAGAAGCGTATTTTTAAGTAGCATTAAATTTTTAAAGTACTTTTATCATAAACTGAATACTAGAAGAGATATAAGCATATAAGTTACTTTTGAATATATAAAAAATAATCAAAATACACTAAATATGGAATAAAACAACCATAAGTCTTTTTACAACATACAATATGAAGAATTGTGATTGTATTTTCGCAATAAAAACATTTTTGGATATTTTTGTTTTATGGCCCTTTAGTTTTTAAGGAGCGACTTGTAACATTTGCTCGCCAATTAGCGTTACTTTAAAAGTAACTAATCAACACTTTACTTGTAGTTGGTGAAAGAGTTTCAAATGATGCGTCTGCTGTTGTATTTTAAGCTGTATTTGGCAGAAAAGAGAATATATATATATTATATATACATTTAATTGTTATCAAATATTGTTATTATAAAGTGTTATTTAATAAGTTAAGATAAGGATTATTCGTAGGATGAATACTCCATTACTATAATCTCGAAAAAAATCATGTTGACATTTTTTTTTAAATTTAAGTTTAAAAGAAAATCACAAATATCCGTGGCTCCAATAAGAATCCTTTAGATTCTTTGTTTAATATAAAATTCGAAGTAAACCAATTTCCTTCGAAAAGCAATTTCTTTTTAATTCAAGCGATTCTTTGGGGATACTTGTTCAACGGTTTATTAGAAGCCGTATTTGTTTTGGTCCGGAGCTCGGAGGTCGCCGGGTCATTATCCGGGAACGAGACACGTGATGCGTGAAATTATTTCGTACTTTACACAGTACGGGCGCGGGGCCGCGGCCTGCGTACGCGCCCTGCGCTACAGGGGCGAGCGACATCTTAATGTGGATGAGACATAGAGGTGGAATTAGTATTAATTTTCTAAAGCTTTTGGCTAGTTGCTAATGTACTCGTTTAATTTACTACGCCAAGAATACAAAAAATATGCTCTTTTTATACTTATATAAAGTAAACGTTATCTTAGAAACCAGGAAAAAAGTAATCTTACTGGAGCCAAAAGTAAGAGAAATAAGAATACAAAAAAGTTTATTTATCAATTTATTTATATGAAATGCTATGCAAAAGATTATTTTTATATATTTTTTATGTTTCGCATTTAGCTTTCTTGAACTTATTGAAAACATCAAAAATCAAGTGAGATAAATTATCGTGACTTCAAAAATGACATGACGAAAATCTGACAAACCGCCCACTAATTTGTAGGAATAGAGCTAAAGCACAGACAGACAGATAAAATAGGTTTTGGAAGTCTTTCAAGAAATAGGATTAAAAAAAGGAAGGCTTTAGTGGAGCCTCACCTATTACACTATTTAAAATAAATAAAGAAAACGTACCCATACTAGGATAACGTAACACATCTCTACAACTCGCACCCCGATTACGATTCAAACAGAATGAAGTCGTAATGCAATACATCTGGTACAATAGGCTGTTTGACACTATGACGCATGGTGCAACAACCAATGCGTTTTCAATTTACAATAGTAATACCTATTGTGTTTATAGAGGCGCCATTTAAATGTATTACGAAATTATTGAGCCGATGGAAAAAAGATTAGACATAGTTTAGATTTATGGCTTTGTTGTTCCTCACTCTGCGAATAGGTATTATAGTATATTTGGGTCGTAGTATACATCATAGTATACATTGATAATAAAATATATCTTAGAAAACTATTCCTGCATATCTTTCCTATTTCTATAATTTAGGAAATACGGCAGTTTAATTTCGTATTGTTTAATGAATATTCGTGGTGATTTATCAAATATCTTCCGGACATTTATCAATATCAGAGGTATTAGTAATACGATACCAATTTCTGAAATACCTGATTAATAATAAAGTTAATTTGTGTATAAAAAATCTACAGTAAAAGTACTGTAAAAGTAACTAATGTCTAATATCTAATACTAAAAGTTAAATATTGTATGTAATTTCTTTATCCAGTGATACATTGGTCGAGGTGACAAAGTATCGCTGGCTAACGACGTGTGGGTGATAAAATTGTGACTTAGTAAAATGTATATGCCTGCCTGCCCTTTATAACAATAAAAAAGATTTCTATTGTGCATACCTACCTATAGATTTACAAAAAAATGATTGTAGACGCCCTTCGCAACGGTGAGTTTGGAGTAAATAATATTCTAAGAGTGCAACTATCCTGACAATAAATCTGTGGAATAAACTGCCTATTGAACTGCTTCCATATGGGACTCTTTAAGTAATATGTGAAGTCTTTCCCTACAGTGAGGAATTTCGTCCGCGCCTTAGGCCGGTTTCAGTGCTCTCCTGACGGTCAGTCTAACGATACGCACGACTGACCGCGGTAGCAATACGCGTGAGTACCTACGGTCAGGCGAGCTCTGTAACGACTTGTGAATTTTCATATAAATGACAAGCGCGTCGGTCGCACGGTTGGTCGTGCGTATCGTCAGGACTGACGGTCAGGAGAGCACTGAAACTGGCCTAAAGCTCATACCTACTGTCAGGTGAATTATTAACCGGCCTGTCACTCTTATTATTTAGAAATACAAAATTTTATATCTAAGGTTGGCATTAAGTAGGTACAAAAAACACGATGGTAAACACACCTTATACTAATGTATTTGTTTACTACCCTCCTTTAGCTGCGCGTGTAAATTTAATTTTCTTACGAATGCAACGAAATTTGCTGATAACAAGCGGAGAAGTCTTAAGAGGGTAGAATAAATCTGATAAGTGTATGTTTATGTGAAAGTATTTCAATTTAAACGCGAGCCGTACGCGTTCACCTGTCGCGAATCGTTACGTCTTACGGGATATTAATGATTTCTGCGGGATTTTCCGCGCGTTCCCCTTTTCAAAGTAGATTTTTCACATTCGGATAAGATAATTTTGTTTCGTCTATAAAGCCTTTTGGAATACCTTTTCAGGTTTAATTTCCGGATTATTTATTTGTAAATGATTTTCAAGACACAAATAAATAAGATTCTGGTGGGATATATATAAATTTTAGAGACTTTCAGTAGCAGTATTGTGGAACAAAATTAACTTCATAACAAAAGCAGTAGAATAAGTAGAGATTTTAACGTAATCTCTTTAAAACCCAATGAAGATGTTATTATTTATTGAAAATATTTTTATACTTCAAAATGTGCATTAATTATTTTTTACTAACGAAAATTTATAATGTTTATTTATTCTTCCAAATAAGAAAAACTTGATTATGCGTATCTAATTAAAATTAGAGAAAACTAATAAAAGCAACAAAAGGGTTATACCCAAAATTATAACCCTTAACAACTGGTTAAATATCTTTATTTCACTGTACATTGAACACCAATAAAAACACAAAGGTCCGATTGAAATCGAATTTATTGCTTGTCAAATTTCTACACTTGTTCACGAAGCCTAGTATTGTTAGTGCGGTGGTAATTGCAGAAACACATGGTATTATGACGTCAACTGGCGAAAGGGTGAAGCTACGGTCATAATATAATAAATGGCGCTCGTTAGAACGTATTCACTGTTTAATGTATGGATATTCCGAAAGAATATAAACACAATATATTTTTTTTTTATAAGAATCAAAACTTTTGGTAAACAGATTAGTATTGTCATACAATGAGGTAGTTAATGCAGCCAGCATGCTTGGGACTCTGCCAAAAAGACCGATATTATAATAATGTATGAAAAAAAAAAATTAGGAAACTGTATATTCTTATTATTATTGTACCAATCGAATGTTGGTACCTACAATGAAACGTTTTCTGTTAGTGACAAAAAAGTTCAGATGACCACTTGATATTCTTACTAAAAAGGTGACGAAAGAAAGAAAACGAAGGAAAGAAAAGAAAAAAATAAACTGGGTCGATGTTGTTGAAGATTTTGTCAAAAATAAATTAATACAGCACTTAGAACCATGTCGGGAACCCACTACATAGTGGGTAAAATTTGGTTATTGATTATTGAAATTTGTATGTAAATTTCAATAATCTCTAACAGTCTTTAGACATTATAATTTTTTTTAAAAGAAGATTTCATTCAAACACCCTCTAAAAAAATTTAGTATTACTTTTAAAATAATTGACATTTATTGACAATAAAACGTGACCCAACTATTTTCAGTAATATGTTAGTGTCACTCCACAGTGATTTTAAAACTACTTTTGCGTAACTATGTACTTGTGGGGCGAAGCAGTACAAATTGTGACCGTCGCCTTTTGTCACATCCTTGTTCGATTATATTCACTAGGTTTATGAGGTATATGTATAAAACGTTTATATTTTAACGTATTATCCTTATTTATTAAATAATGTACTCATTTAAAAAGAACAACGGTTTAAAAGATGAGAGCAATTTTTGAAAAACTTTAGTTGTGTAATTGAATACTCGATAAATCACTACATAGTACGAGTATAGAACAAAGACCCTTGCCGCTGTCTGTCTGTCCCTGTGTATGCTTAGATCTTTAAAACTACGCAACGAATTTTGATGCGGTTTTTTTAATAGATAGAGTGATTCAAGAGGAAGGTTTTAGTATATAACTTTTAACGCGGGCGAAGTCGCAGCTATCTACTAAAAATAAAGAAACAACCCCTGAAAATTTTATAACAGCAAAGATGTCAGACGTTATATTGCTTACACATTTAGTCAGGTGCTACACATCCCTCACTTTTAACGCGGGCAAATTCGCGAGTACCAGCTAGTGATAATAAAATGATACATAAAAAAATTAAAAGAGAAATCCTGGACTGCTCCTAAGCTGATGTGCCAAGAACACAGTAGCTTTCGACTGCTGGTAGTGCTATCCCCAGTTGTTGATGTCTAAAGGTTCATAATTCTATATTAAAATTACTTTTTTAAATATTTTTGTTAAGAACACATACTCTTTCTTAAAATGGATTAGTAAAATAAAAAAAAAAACTAAGTTAAAATATGCACTAGAGATTTTAAAACAATTATGAATTAGAGAGAAACATTTACCTACCTAATGAAGACCAAAGAATATTCTAAAACAGTCTTAACACCATTATTATCTATGCTCATAAGTACGTAAAAACGTGTATATTTATAGTAGGTTTCTAGAGGCCACTTAAAAGCAACCATGAAGAACGTTTTCCATTTTAAACTCGTACGAAACTACGGTTACCCTTAAAAGTGGCAAGTCGTGTCGAGACCAACGTATTCCCAGGGCCACAGCCGCGTATCCATCAATACCTTTGCATACGAGCCGCTACTTGGAATATATTTTATGTATAGTTTTACTTTACTTACATAAGTTTTAAAAGCAATCTCTCAGTTTACCCGAAAATAGTTTTAAATAGTAATAGCGCTAGTATTATTATATATTATGAGGTATATTTACTTACCTATGCAACATCCGGAGAAATACTCCCAGAAGGAAAGGGACGTAAACACTTTTTTTACTTTTTAATAATTAAGTTATATGGTATGTGATGAAATGAAAAAGCCTTAAAGCTAACAGATTGTCACAATAAATATAATTAATTGTTTTTTTTTTAAGAATAATTATCCGAAGTTGATGCGCTAAGCGCCTGTTCCACAAACGTCTAGTAAAGTGTTGATTAGTTACTTTTAGAAATCATTTTCTGTTATATTGAATTATGCACTCGGTTTACTGCATCATTCGATAGCCTAATTTTTTTAATTATTTTTGATTTAATGTTTGGGACGTTTACCGTATAAACAAAGTTATATCAGCTCCATTATCCCCGGCTACCGGTGACTTTAAATGACAGTTT
Source organism: Synanthedon formicaeformis (assembly GCA_945859745.1). Taxonomy (NCBI): domain Eukaryota; kingdom Metazoa; phylum Arthropoda; class Insecta; order Lepidoptera; family Sesiidae; genus Synanthedon; species Synanthedon formicaeformis. The sequence goes on from OX243963.1 coordinate 4,144,663, forward strand.
GGCCTACTTGACGTTTGTGAAACAGGCGCTAAATGTTTTAAATCATTTTTTTCTACTTTTTCTGATATTAATTAGATTATTTGTTAATATAAACATTGCATCCAACGGGAAGGAACGATTTCCAGAATAAATAACTACGAGTACCTATCTGATACTTCTATAGGAACCTACTTAATGCATTCTATTACCTACATAGATGCCTATGCGTTGCCTTTTATCACAAAGCAACGTCGTAATGGCAGGTGCATTGCCACTGGCTTGTTGAGGCTTACATTTAATATACAAAAATGTATAAAATAACCAAAGTTTTAGTGTCAAGTTTAAAGACGCCACAATAATAATAAAGGCGAAAAATGAGAGCTTCATCATTTAATATTCTTTGTAGATTCTAGTAACGGTTCGATAAGTAATCTAAAATGAATTAATTTGACAAAGAAGATTATTATTGATACTTATTTTATTTTATTTTTTGTTTATCGCAAAACTATGAAACCGAAACTAAGTGATTGAAACTAAGTAATGTAATAACTACGCCTATTTCGGTATTAGGTTTCTTAGCCCCTAATAAATACTTTTTTTTAATTATATTTTAGAACAGAAAAATGCGAAATTGTTTATAAGTATAACATATCGATTTATGAAAAGCTACAAATAATTTTAACGTAAAAATAGGAATGGAAAATTGAAAATTTTAAATCCACAACAGTAAATTCAATTCAGCTTTCAATCAGTCTCGGTACTCCCATAAGGCATTTTTAACGGTCCGACGTAAAATAGCAATTACGTCACCTACAAATGCCACTTCAAAATTACCTACTGCCAACATTTTTTCCTTCCAACTCCCAGTAGGCATCGAAAACAGGGTGGGTGTGGTCGAAACACTGAAACCACTCCTATTGGCTGCAAGGGACACACCCATTTGTGTAACAAAAAGGAATGTTTCCGTACGGATCAAGGGTTGTCCCAAACGGCGCAAACAGTTGAGCCTTGAGAATTTCTCTCTCTCTTTCTCAAGTCGTTTCGTCGTGTTTCAAGACGGTGCTTAGGGAATTTGGGTATGTTTCTAAAACGTAGTAGTGCCATCTATGGATTAAAGCCTGAACTTCTTAGTGGCAGCTTCTGCAAGATGGCGCTGAAAGACACCTGAAACATTTTCATAGTTATAATGAGTTTACTTAGAATTCATTACAAGTTAGTACAACATTGGCACTACAAAACAGAATAATGTTCTGAAGGTATCAAGCTTGCAATAAATTTATATATATATAGGTACCTACATACATATATTATATTTTTGCTTATATTTATATAGGTACACACATACCAAATCAACAAATATTTCAAAAGGGGGTGATTGTGATGTTTTAAATAATAATCCTTTTTTTTGCAGGTGCAAAATAAGGCGAGAGCCAATTTCCAGAGGCACATGTTTTAAGTCAGATGAGACGGCTCACGTGAATATACTCGTACTTTTTTAAAATTGGTGTGTGGATCCGCTTGTAATTAAAATATCTTCATGATCCAAAGGGGACAGAAACACATACTTACTAAATTAGGTGTCAGACCAGAACTAGCTGATTTATAGCAAACATTTCTGCTTAGACAGCCTCAGGAAGCATAAAATCCTGCACTTGACGAGGCATGCGGTTTGGGCGCAGTTTTTGGCAGGTTCTTTACCTTCCAAAACTCTGCATCACCTACCTCTATTTATGTCTGACGAATCGATTAGAAAATAAATGTGCAATTATGTTTATTTAGTAGTAAATTTTATTCAAATAATATGATTTATGGACTAAACTTAATCAAGTGTAGTCTAGCCAGGTTTTTTTAAAAAAAATATAGCTACCTTCATACCTCCGGAATAAACTCTAATATCCATATCCTATGTGTAGACTAAAATTGTTTTTTTTTTTTTTTTTTTCAATGAAACCACTTTAAACGTTTTTGTGCTGTGTGCGTGCGTGAGTAGTGATGCCAGGCCCCTTTAACCTATTTCCGCCTTTGCCTTATTTACCTATTATAAGCCTACCTCGGTACTGACAGCAAACATGCAACCTCTGTGGGGTTACTTATTTGGCTACGACGATAGACACCTATAACCAAGTAAATCGTCAACCTGCTTTCGGCTCTTTATCATAAAAAATATTCAATTTCGATGCTTTTTCGGATTTAAAACCCTGTCCTAAGCCAGAAACAAGTTTTCAGAGTTGACAGCTATCCTCCAGTAATGGAGAGGCACTATAAAAATAAGAATAATCAAATGATCGTAAAATATTAAAATTTGTTTCATATAAAGACTTATTTTTATTTTAATGAGGCTAGACTCGATATTGCATAAATAATTGCCAGTATATTAAAATCAGAAATATATAAAAATATTGGCTAAGTTCAGTATTCACTTGAGTTATAAAATCATCTCTTACAGCGGGTACTAAAGAATCCATAAAAGAATATTACCGCTTGGAATCGATCTTGTAAGTAGCTTATCAATTTTATAAGGGAGGCTTAGCGTGACTACGACGTTCTTTTATACATATATAGCTAGGTAGATACACATTCTACGTCTTTCTATATGACATACCGAAATGTTTTTGCTTGAATTGTACATATTTATGATTTTTTAAAAAATCAACTATTAAGAACTTTTTTGATACTTTTTACTGTTAAAAAATAATAAAATTCTATTATTGCGATAAACGGCCAATATTAAAAAAATTTGTAATTTTATGTTTTTAAAATAATATTAAGGAGGTATACTTACCTACTTGTATTAGGTAAGGTACGACTCCTACTGGTAGGAATGTGATATATAGACTTTTTCTTACGACTTTTTCCTTTTCATTTAGAAATGATGATAGAATGACTAAAATTACTTATAATAATAATTATCACTATTCTCTTCTGTTGTCGTATATTTTTCTTAAATTTAATTAATTAGCTTGAGTACCTATAATATTAATTTAAATAGAAAAAAGAACAAATTACATAATCTAAAAGTAATGAGGTACTATCTAAGCAAGTGTGAAGTGACATTTTGTCCACTATTATCTTAAAGTATGCTAGCCACTTCGTTTGATATTAAACCATGTCATACATTTGTCAAAACAGTTTGTTGGTTTCGGTGACTGAGTAAGGGATGCAAGTATACGGTCGGCAGTACACTTGCAGCACTTGTGGCGTTGCTTGTGTTACAGGCGACGGTTGCCACCTACCATCATGTGAATCGTCAATCTGTATGTCGACATTTAATATAAAAAAAAAAATTTGAAATCATAAACGATTTAGAACATTCTATTACAGTAGTGAAGTACCTTATACGTACGTACTGTGATTCTAAATTTAGATATCCGAACGTTAGAATAAAGTTCTAGAAGCGTTCCGAGCAATAGAAGGATTTATAACACCACCAAATTGCGTTGTAGGTAACGGATAAATCGGTAATAGCTAATTAGCTGTAATACCGTAATCGGACAGGTTAGAAAATTGCCCACCCGGGTCCTATTTGCGGTCACCACGATTAGACCCATAAAACTCGATGTGATCTTGATAAGGGATGCGCGAAAATCGCTAACAAATGTGTTCGCATATATTCATCCTGGAATTGTTACGCCTTACATTAACTGAATTCTGTAAAAACCGTGTTTTTTTATTAATTATATTCAAATTAAGAATAAGTTCAAAACACTCAAAAGACATCCTTCAAAACAATACCCCATTTTTTCTTTTTCAACTTACACTTTGGGTAATAAAAGTCTTTCTTAATTTCAGTAATATCTTGTAAATATTTCAGCTTTTGTAAAAGGGGATAACATTCGAAAATTAAGACTAATATACTTTCAAATTATTTTAATATTTACAAACTTTAATATCTATTAATCCCCATTACCAAATTACATTATATTTTCCCAGTAAAATCTGCATTTTCTTCTTACCTAATTACTATACAAGTTTCAACCGTTAAGAATAACGAAAATACAAAAAGAACTGATGGCCTGATCTCTATACAAAATCGATTGATCACCTTTCAATACACAAATTAGTTACAGAAAGTAATGTTACTTTCTTAAAGTGCCTTTACATCTGCTGGATGAAAGAAACCTTCAAGAAACAAATAATTCAATAAGAATGGGATTCTGACAGCATAATGAGCAGAAACGCTACAAAATAATAAATAACAGCTAGACAGAAAAAAATAGAAAACAAAAAAGCAGCGAAAATGTTAACTGAAATTTGGACAGTAGACGTCAGAATTGTAAATTTTTGTTAACTGCCACTAAATTCACAGTATGATTTTTGGAACAAACTTTTGTCTGCTAGTTTTAGTGCACCGTAGAGGTGTTAGGAAATTTTCAAGCCCGTACAGTTACATTTGAAAGCTGTTTTATTCGTGTACATGCATCAGAATGGTTTTCTGCCTCTGTTTTATATTTAGTCTACATGCCATGGCACTTGCCTTTACACGCGGTGAGATTTAAAGCCTGATTTTGTTCGTGAAGTATCTATTTCATACTAAGGTTTTTTAGTCACGACTTTTTCTTAAGTCGATAAATTAATAAAATAATTATTCAATCTTTATTTCTCATAAATATTTCCGTCAGGCGTTGTATTTTTAATATTTTACTACTTAGCTGGTGCCCGCGACTTTGCCCGCGTTAAAAGTAAGGGATGTGTAGCGCCTGACTAAATGTGTAATGCAATATAACGCCTAAAATCTTTGCTGTTATAAAATTTTCAAGGGTTGTATTTTTATTTATAGTAGATAGCTAGTGCCCGCGACTTTGCCCGCGTTGAAATTATATACTAAAACCTTCCTCTTGAATCACTTTATCTATTAAAAAAACCGCATCTAAATCCGTTGCGTTTTTTTAAAGATCTAAGCATACATAGAAACAGACAGACGGGAAGCGACTTTGTTTATACTATGTAGTGAGTAGTGATAAAATATAAAATATAAAAAAAATTAGAAAAAAGTACCTACTGTCATCGAGTTATCTAAAAGATCATCCCTCGATGACAGTACTTTTTCTGGATGAAAGGTCTTTTTCTCTATCCCTGACATTGTGTATGAAAAACTCCATGATGATCGGTTGCTACGGTCGCCTTGCTATCATCAATACCAATAATCATCATCAATACTAATAATAAATCTGTGAGGGTTGGTGATGGAGTAAGTTACTTTGTTTTCAGAGATATCGTGTTTATAGGCTCTGCACATGATACTGAAACTAAATTGACGATCGCGTGCAACAGCTAGTTCTTGATAATCCAACGACATAGCAGAACTAACGCTATAATTATTACATAATTATATCACAATTTATTAGTTAATTACAAGGTTGTGACTATAAATAGATATCCACTCGCGAACAAGACATGTGTGTAATAAGAACACTCTCTGTCAGACAGATAGACGCGCAAAACAAAGTGCTACAATTAAGACACGACCCGCTCGAGCGGAGTTCAACAGTTTTTCCCTCGTAATTCTATTACATTATTAACTTACACCGTGTTAAGGAAATAGGGATTGACTTGTACGGTATTGCGATAACGTGTTTATTTAGATACCATTTTAAATCAAAAAATATTTGTTTTGTCTATTTGTTGATTTTTCATAATCATTTCTCTATGCAGCCAGAACAGAAATTATCTAATTTAAATATGTGAATAACATATTAAACGAGCCGTGTCTATACCTACATGAAATATTTTTCAAAAAAAAATAAGAAAAAAGCTATTTGTGCACATTATACATACTTATGTTAAAGGTATAATGTGCACAAAAAATAGTCTTTAGAATTTTTGTTTGTCTGAGCACGCTAAGTAATCTCAGAAACGTCTAATAGATTTGTATAAAATTTTATCACACACATAGTTTACTTCCTGTATACTTTTTATCCTGGATAAATATAATGGTCCTATGGAAAAATATATCCTGTGGGAACTACAGCGCGTACGAAGTCGCCGGCACCAGCTAACAGCCAGCTAATGTGTAAATCTGTTTCCAATTTATTTTTTATTGTAACACTAAAAATCTCCTCAAGAGATTATCATCATCAAAATGGCAAATTCTTGTCAGAGTATGCGGATGAAACTGCTGCATCCGAAAGGTTAGTAGCCTCACGAGCAGACTGTACCACAATAGACCGAGTTGTGGAATTCATCTAGTCTGTCTAGCGTCTAAATATTAATAAAAAAATACTTAAATATTCAAAATGTTTTATATATTTATAACATTTTTTAGAACTAATACTGTCGTCCTGGATCTATCGATAGAATTTTATCGACATGTCACGACACTTTGTGGCGGCAGCCGCACATCGTCGTCGGCTCGGTACACTCGCAAAGATCGCTAGCTGAAAACTTTTAATACTTTAACTCGACTTTCACTCAATTTCGCTTAACGCCTGCGCTCGTTGACACGCCTCAATGCCTTTGCGATATCGTTTTACAACTGTTTTATTCTCTTTAACTAATGCTTTTGTACATTTACAATAGTTATTTTAAGTTTAGTCAGATGTTTGTACATTTAAATATTTTTTTTTAATTTTATAAAATTAAAAACAAAATATGTCTTTAATATTAATGCAGATATTAACAGTATTAGTAATGCTGCTTGAAAACTTATTATTTGTAGGTAAGTAAAGTTAACTAGTAGGGCCTAAATTATTTAAAAAAAAAAATTTTAATGATGTAGTTTGTATAGAATTTTTGTCGATAAGATAAGGCAGTTTATTTAAAAACGGCAAAGCTTCCTAAAGTTTTATTATACTTTAAACTTTAACTTTAACTTGAAAAAAGCCTCAGCCCTTCTACTTTAGTTTGGTTGAAGTCTCTTAAATTTTCTATTAGATTACTAATCTATTTAATTAATAAAAGCATCTGTCCTTTGTTGACCTTCTTGTAGTCTATCCAACTGTATTAAGACCTGCAGATAAAGTTTCACTTCAAACATTTGAAGGTCGCTAAGTAAACAATCAAGCATTGTATATTTAAACGCGTGAAGTCCGAGAGCGAAACCAGAAATAGATTCGAGAAAAATTGCAAATGGAGAAACAAAATAAAACCCCATCACGACACGACAAATTGATGCCATCCATCCCTCTCTTGCTAACAGTCGCAACATATCACTCGGCGCACGTCCTCGGCATTTTTCCTCTATATATTATTAATACATAAGTACGTTTGTATGTCCGCGTTGCACTTGCAGATGTCGCATAAGGCTGTCCTCTTCTATATTGTTGGGTCTAGTTTTCCCAAGCGACCGAACCTCGAGGGTGAAACTCCCTAGGGTCGGTATTGACTCTACTATGGGAGGAAAGTTATCTGTACACCTATTGTCGGCCACCCCTCCACCCTGCCACCCATTTTCCCTCCCCTTACCCCGTCGAGGATCTTTCTTACGCGTTTTACGTTCTGTTTTATTTTTGCGAACGTTCTCGGTTTTAATTTAGTGTTGTTTGATGTTCCAATGTTGATTTGTTGTTGAACACTTGTTGAGCTTTTTGATTGAGTCTTTATTAATGCTTTGCAAATTTTCGAAACACTGATAGAATAATAGCGGATTTTTTCCCTAGGTAAGACCCACAGGCTGCGGGTCACTTGATGCTATAGGTAGGCTTTGCTTTAACTGTCTCAAGACCGCCTAAGACTGCAAAATGCATTGTGCCCTAACTAATAACTTATAATTATATCTATGTTACACAGAACATACAAAAGCTCCTGCAAAATTTATTCATCTGCTTTAGGTACAATAAAAGTTTAAAGCTGTCCACAAAGATACGTCTTCATTAACCTGTATTTTTCTATATACTTACTCATTAGTGGAAAAATAGACACTAAATACTTACCTCATGTAGCCTCCGTTCTATAAGCTATTAAGACCCGTAAGTACCTGGAGGCATATCCTCAAAATAATGGTAACCTGGTTTTTAAAATATAACCATAAATAGTTGAATATCAAACCTGTATTTTTTTTTATCGCAGTGTTTCTTACTAACTAAAATGACGGCTTGTTGAAATAGGTAGCAGAATGATGTCATACTTTGACTAATAAAATAATAATCATACTAGTGGCCCGCTCCGGGCTTCGCCCGGATTCAAAATAATATCTATCCTATCTTTTAATTTGGACCAAATTACACATAGTTACGAAGATTTATCAAAATCGGTGGTGTCAATCAACGTGACACGTAATTTATATATATATATATATATATATATATATATATATATATATATATATATATATATATATATATATATATTAATATAATAATAATAATAATAATAATAATACACTATAAAGCTGAAAGGCCACTCACGCATCTAATGACTGACTGACATAATTGTTCTCCTATAAGGAGTAGTGGGGGAAATCCCTTTTGTTGTGGGTCGCGTAGGGGGTTCCCGGGTGAGTTCCAGAAAAATCTGATATCTTCGGTATACCGTTCTGGTAAAAAGTTGGTGACGGGATCTCAAAAAGTATGAGTCGCAGAGGGATCGGGTTTGCGGAATGTCATAGAGGGTCAATGGCCGTTGCCACCGGATCACTCATCCCCACCCCTTTCATACATTTTTTTTAAACTCCATACAACTTTTTTGAAATCTGCCAAGTGGAATTTCTCGAAAACCACCGGAGATAGAGGGGTGGCGTCTTCGGGGGGTGGCAGTTTCTCCCCGAGGTCCACCTCTTGGGACAGACTCCCTCCCCCCATCTCCCCCCCTTCGCCCCCCCTCCATACAAAATTGACCCATTTTTACAAAACAAAGACCCAAAAACACACCAAAACAATTAATCATGGCAAAAGAATAGACAAAATAAAACACACAATCACCCCCCCCGCGGGCTGCAAGCCCGCGGAATCGAGCGACCCACTAGTTAATTAATTAATTAATTATTAATTAATTAATACACTATAAAGCCGAATTAATACACTATAAAGCTGAAATACCGCTGATGGATCTAATGACTCATCGAATTGTTCTCCCAGAAGGAGTGGTGGGGGAATTCCCTTTTGTGGTGGGTCGCGTAGGGGGTTTCCCCGTGACCTCCAGAAAAATCTGATATCTTCGGTATACCGTTCTGGTAAAAAGTTGGTTAGCGGTTCTCGGAAACGGTGAGGGATGGAAAGGTGGCGTTTGCGGAATGTCATAGGGGGTCAACGGCCGTTGCCACAGAACGAGTCATCCCCACCCCTTTCATACATTTTTTTTAAACTCCATACAACTTTTTTGGACTCATCAAAGTTGAACGCCTCCTAAACCGTTGGGGATAGATGGGTGGCGTCTTCGGGGGGTGGCAGTTTCTCGTCGAGGTCCACCTCTTGGGACAGTCTCCCTCCCCCCACCTCCCCCCCTTCGCCCCCCCTCCATACAAAAATGGCCATTTTTTCGAAAAAAACGGGAACATCTCCAAAACCATAGAGGATGCAAAGTCGGTGTCTATGGCGCGATTGTGTCCCTCTGTGGGGTCCACCCCCCGGAATAATCGCCCTCCCCCCACTTCACCCCCTCGCCCCCCTATAAAGCCGAATCACCGCTGGCGGATTTTACGAGTCATCGAATTGTACACCCGGACGGAGAGGTAGGGGAAATTCCCTTTGTGATGGGTCGCATAGGGGATTCCCCGCTGAGTTCCAGAAAAATCCGATATCTTCGGTATACCGTTCTGGTAAAAAGTTGGTTAGTGGTCCTCGGAAACTGTGAGGGATGGAAAGATGGCGTTTGCGGAATGTCATAGGGGGTGATCGGTGGTTGCCAGCGGACCGCTCATCCCCACCCCTTTCATACATTTTTTTTAAACTCCATACAACTTTTTTGAAATCTTCCAAGTGGAACGCCTCCTAAACCGTTGGGGATAGAGGGGCAGTCTCTTCGGGGGGTGGCAGTTTCTCGCAGAGGTCCAAGTTCCGGGATAGGTTTCATCACCCCACCTCCCCCCCTTTGCTCCCCCTCCATACAAAAATTGTCATTTTTTTGGAAAAACGGGAATATCTCCAAAACCATGCGGGATAGGTGGTCGGTCATTTTGGCGGATAACCATCACACCGCGATATCCACCCCCCGGGACCGTCGCCCTCCCCCCAACTTCCCCCCTTCACCCCCCCTCCATACAAATTTATGGTTTTTCGGAAAAGCGATTTATTTCAACCGGAAAGGGATTTTCCGAAGCGGTATATCCCATCCCATCGTATAGAGGATTGCGTAACGCACTCCAGGAATTTTTTCGATCCTCGGTCCACCGACCTGGTACAAAGTTGGTTAGTGGTTCTCCGAAACTGTGAGAGATGGAAAGGTGGCGTTTGCGGAATGTCATAGAGGGTCATCGGTAGTTACCACCTGAACACTCATCCCCACCCCTTTCATACATTTTTTTTAAACTCCATACAACTTTTTTGGACTCATCCAAGTTTAATATCTCCTAAACCGTTGGGGATAGATGGGTGGCGTCTTTGGGGGATGATCACCTATCGTGGTGGTCCAAGTACCGGAATAGGTTTCATCCCCCCACGTCCCCCCCTTCGCCCCCCCTCCATACAAAAGGTGGCATTTTTTTCGGAAAAACGGGAATATCTTCAAAACCATGCGGGATAGAAAGTCGGTGTCTATGGCGGATAACCATCACCCCGCAGGGTCCACCCCCCGGGATAAACGCCCTCCCCCCGCTCCACCCCCTTCACCCACTCTCCATACAAATTTATGGTCTTTCGGAAAAGCGACTTATTTCAACCGGAAAGGGATTTTTCTAAGCGGTATATCCCATCCCATCGCATAGAGGATTGCGTAGCGCACCCTAGGAATTTCCTCGATCCTCGGTCCACCGACCTGGTACAAAGATGGCGACGGGGTCTCGGAAACTATGAGGGATGGAAAGGTGGCGTTTGCGGAATGTCATTGAGGGTGATCGGTAGTTGCCACCGGACCGCTCATCCCCACCCCTTTCATACATTTTTTATAAACTCCATACAACTTTTTTGAAATTTCCGATTCCCGTAACTCCTCAACTGCGGCAGCTACCTGTGCGGTCCCTTTGGGTGGTAAAAGTTTCTCCCGGAGGTCAATCTCTCGGGACCGTCACCCTCCCCCCACCTCCCCCCCTTTACACCCCCTTCATACAAAATCACACCTCAATGGCGATTTTGCACCTTTAAACGAGGGCGGTCGACCCGCCGCGGAGAGTCTCGAGGCCGGGGGGGCGAATGACGAGGAGGGGGGACAGGGGGAGATAGGGGAGCGCGCAGCGCGACCCGCCCCCCCGGCCCCCCTCCGAGGAATTTGCGAACCCGGACTCGAGGGCCGCAGCGGCGGCAACGGTGGCCCGAGAGCAGCGAAAGTCCACCCCCTCGCCCTCCCACCTCACTCCCCCCTCCATACAAAATCACACCTAAAAGGGATTTTTCCACCCGCATAAGAGACGGCGGTCGACCCGTCGCGGAGCGAAGCGGAGCGACGGCAAGGGTCTACCGGGGCACCCAAAAAGCGAAGATTGACTCCCCCCCCCTTCGTACCCCCTCAGTCGTAACTCGGAGACGGCGCGCCGCAGAGGGGTCGTGTTTGGGCTCATCGGAGACGTCTCAAAGAGATAAAAAATTTGAACCCCCCTGCAACCCCCTCCGCCCGTAAAACGGAAACGGCTTGAAGCAACTGCTTCATGTTTGGGCTCATTTGAGACGTCTCGACGAGATAAAAAATTTGAACCCCCCTCCAACCCCCCCGGCTGTAAATCGGAAACGACTTGACGCAGCCGGGTCGTGTTTGGGCTCATCGGAGACGTCTCGGAAAAACAAATTTTTTAAAGCAGACCAAATTTCAAAATTTCGGTCTACTCAGTAGACTATGGTCAACGGTTACAGATAGACCCTTCGTGTTGGGTATCATTTGAAAGATCTCAACGAGGGTGACCTATTTAGACCTACGCCAACTCCCCCCCCCCCTCCCCCCTTACTTACTCCCAATTACAATTACGTCATTAGGGTCATCGGCCATTACCAGCGGACCACTCATCCCCACCCCTTTCATACATTTTTTTTAAACTCCATACAACTTGTATGGATTTTCCGATCCCCGTAGCTCATCAAGGGTGGCAGTTACCTGTACGGTCCCTTTGGGTGATAAAAGTTTCTCCCGGAGGTCCACCCCTTGGGATGGTCATCCTCCCTCCACCTCCCCCCCTTTACACCCCCTTCATACAAATTTGACCCATTTTTACAAAACAGACCCAAAACCACACCAAAACAATTAATCATGGCAAAAGAATAGACAAAACAGAACACAAAGACCCCCCCCCCGCGGGCTGCAAGCCCGCGGAATCGAGCGACCCACTAGTTTAATAATAATAATAATAATAATAATAATAATTAATAAACTATAAAGCCGAAAACCCACTCATCATTGACATAATTGTTTTCCCGGAAGGAGTAGTGGGGGAAATCCCTATTGTGGCGGGTCGCGTAGGGGATTCCCAGGTGACCACCAGAAAAGTCCGATATCCTCGGTATACCGTTCTGGTAAAAAGTCGGTTAGCGGTCCTCGGAAACGGTGAGGGATGGAAAGATGGCGTTTGCGGAATGTCATAGAGGGTCAATGGCCGTTGCCACCGGATCACTCATCCCCACCCCTTTCATACATTTTTTTTAAACTCCATACAACTTTTTTGGACTCATCAAAGTTGAACGCCTCCTAAACCGTCGGGGATAGATGGGTGGCGTCTTCGGGGGGTGGCAGTTTCTCGCAGAGGTCCGAGTACCGGGACCCTTGTTCTCCCCCCACCTCCCCCCCTTCGCCCCCCCTCCATACAAAAATGGCCATTTTTTTCGGAAAAACGGGAATATCTCCAAAACCATAGAGGATGCAAAGTCGGTCTCTATGGCGCGTTTCAGTGCCTCGTGGGGTCCACCCCCCGGAATAATCGGCCTCCCCCCACTTCACCCCCTCGCCCCCCTATAAAGCCGAATCACCGCTGACGGATCTCATGATTCATCGAATTGTTTAGCCGGAAGGAGCGGTGGGGGGTTTCCCTTTTGTGGTGGGTCGCGTAGGGGGTTTCCCCGTGTGTTTCAGAAAAATCCGATATCCTCGGTATACCATTCTGGTAAAAAGTTGGCGACGGGATCTCGGCAAGTATGAGGGATGGAAAGATGGCGTTTGCGGAATGTCATAGGGGGTGATCGGCCATTACCAGCGGACGACTCATCCCCACCCCTTTCATACATTTTTTTTAAACTCCATACAACTTTTTTGGATTCATCAAAGTGGAATGCCTCCTAAACCGTTGGGGATAGATGGGTGGCGTCTTCGGGGGGTGATCACCTATCGTGGTGGTCCAAATACCGGAATAGGTTTCATCCCCCCACCTCACCCCCTTCACCCCCCCTCCATACAAATTTATGGTTTTTCGGAAAAGCGATTTATTTCAACCGGAAAGGGATTTTCCGAAGCGGTATATCCTATCCCATCGTATAGAGGATGGCGTAGCGCACCCCAGGAATTTCATCGATCCTCGGTCCACCGACCTGGTACAAAGATGGCGACGGGATCTCGGAAAGTATGAGGGATGGAAAGATGGCGTTTGCGGAATGTCATAGAGGGTCATCGGTAGTTGCTACCGGATCACTCATCCCCACCCCTTTCATACATTTTTTTTAAACTCCATACAACTTTTTTGAACTCATCCAAGTTTAATATCTCCTAAACCGTTGGGGAGAGAGGGGTGGCGTCTTCGGGGGATGATCACCTATCGTGGTGGTCCAAGTACCGGAATAGGTTTCATCCCCCCACGTCCCCCCCATCGCCACCCCTCCATACAAAAGGTGGCATTTTTTTCGGAAAAACGGGAATATCTCCAAAACCATGCGGGATAGGAGATCGGTCTCTATGGCGGATAACCATCACCCCGCAGGGTCCAACCCCCGGGATAATCGCCCTCCTCCCGCTTCACCCCCTTCACCCCCCCTCCATACAAATTTATGGTCTTTCGGAAAAGCGATTTATTTCAACCGGAAGGGGATTTTTCGAAGCGGTGTATCCCCTCCCATCGTATAGAGGATGGCGTAGCGCACCCCAGGAAATTCCTCTATCCTCGGTCCACCGACCTGGTACAAAGATGGCGATGGGATCTCGGAAACTATGGGGGATGGAAAGATGGCGTTTGCGGAATGTCATAGAGGGTCATCGGCCATTACTACCAAACCACTCATCCCCACCCCTTTCATACATTTTTTTTAAACTCCATACAACTTGTATGGACTTTGTGAGCCCCATAGCTCCTCTAGGGTGGCAGTTACCTGTACGGTCCCTTTGGGTGATAAAAGTTTCCCCCGGAGGTCCACCCCTTGGGACCGTTTACCTCCCCCCACCTCCCCCCCTTTACACCCCCTTCATACAAAATCACACCTCAATGGCGATTTTGCACCTTTAAACGAGGTCGGTCGACCCGCCGCGTAGGGTCTCGAGGCCGGGGGGGCGAATGACGAGGAGGGGGGACAGGGGGGATAGGGGAGCGCGCAGCGCGACCCGCCCCCCGGCCCCCCTCCGAGGAATTTGCGACCCCGGACTCGGGGGCCGCAGCGGCGGCAACGGTGGCCCGAGAGCCGCGAAAGTCCATCCCCTCGCCCTCCCCCTCACTCCCCCTCCATAATAAACCACAACTAAAAGGGATTTTTCCACCCGCATAAAAGACGGCGGTCGACCCGTCGCGGAGCGAAGCGGAGCGACGGCAAGGGTCTACCGGGGCACCGAAAAAGCGAAAAGTTTGAGCCCCTCCCCCTCGGACCCCCTCAGTCGTAACTCGGAGACGGCGCGCCGCAGAGGGGTCGTGTTTGGGCTCATCGGAGACGTCTCGAAGAGATAAAAAATTTGAACCCCCCTGCAACCCCCTCCGCCCGTAAAACGGAAACGGCTTGAAGCAACTGCTTCATGTTTGGGCTCATTTGAGACGTCTCGACGAGATAAAAAATTTGAACCCCCCTCCAACCCCCCCGGCTGTAAATCGGAAACGACTTGACGCACCCGGGTCGTGTTTGGGCTCATCGGAGACGTCTCGGAAAGACAAATTTTTTAAAGCAGACCAAATTTCAAAATTTGACAATTTCGGTCTACTCAGTAGACCATGGTCAACGGTTACAGATAGCCCCTTCGTGTTGGGTATCATTTGAAAGGTCTCAACGAGGGTGACCTATTTAGACCTACGCCAACTCCCCCCCCTTCCCCCTTACTTATTCCCAATTACAATTACGTCATTTATAATTATTCATTCACGATTTACAAAACAAAGACCCAATACCCACACCTAAACAATTAATCATGGCAAAAGATAAGACAAATACAACACACAACAACGCCCCCCCGCGGGCTGCAAGCCCGCGGAATCGAGCGACCCACTAGTTAAAACACTATAAAGCTGAAAACCCACTGACAGAACTAGCGACTGACTGACAAAAATGTTCTCCCAGAAGGAGTAGTGGGGGAAATCCCTTTTGTTGTGGATCGTGTAGGGGGTTTCCCCGTGACCTCCAGAAAAATCTGATATCCTCGGTATACCGTTCTGGTAAAAAGTCGGTTAGCGGTTCTCGGAAACGGTGAGGGATGGAAAGGTGGGGTTTGCGGAATGTCATAGGGGGTCAATGGCCGTTGCCACCGGATCACTCATCCCCACCCCTTTCATACATTTTTTTTAAACTCCATACAACTTTTTTGGACTCATCAAAGTTGAACGCCTCCTAAACCGTCGGGGATAGATGGGTGGCGTCTTCGGGGGGTGGCAGTTTCTCCCCGAGGTCCATCTCTTGGGACAATCTCCCTCCCCCCACCTCCCCCCCTTCACCCCCCCCTCCATACAAAAATGGCGAAAATTTCGGAAAAACGGGAATATCTCCAAAACCATAGAGGATGCAAAGTCGGTGTCTATGGTGCGATTGTGTCCCACTGTGGGGTCCATCCCCCGGAATAATCGGCCTCCCCCCACTTCACCCCCTCACCCCCCTATAAAGCCGAATCACCGCTGGCGGATCTCACGACTCATCGAATTGTACACCCGGAAGGAGAGGTAGGGGAAATTCCCTTCGTGATGGGTCGCGTAGGGGATTTCCCGCTGAGTTCCAGAAAAATCCGATATCCTCGGTATACCATTCTGGTAAAAAGTCGGTGAGTGGTCCTCGGAAACGGTGACGAATAGAAAGATGGCGTTTGCGGAATGTCATAGGGGGTGATCGGCCATTACCAGCGGACCAGTCATCCCCACCCCTTTCATACATTTTTTTTAAACTCCATACAACTTTTTTGAAATCTTCCAAGTGGAACGCCTCCTAAACCGTTGGGGATAGATGGGTGGCGTCTTCGGGGGATGATCACCTGTCGTGGTGGTCCAAGTACCGGGATAGGTTTCATCCCCCCACCTCCCCCTCTTTGCCCCCTCTCCATACAAAAATTGACATTTTTTTTGGAAAAACGGGAATATCTCCAAAACCATGCGGGATAGGTGGTCGGTCACTATGGCGGATAACCATCACCCCGCAGGGTCCACCCCCGGGATAAACGCCCTCCCCCCGCTCCACCCCCTTCACCCCCTCTCCATACAAATTTATGGTCTTTCGGAAAAGCGATTTATTTCAACCGGAAAGGGATTTTCCGAAGCGGTTTATCCCATCCCATCGCGTAGAGGATTGCGTAGCGCACCCCAGGAATTTCCTCGATCTTCGGTCCACCGACCTGGTACAAAGTTGGTTAGTGGTCCTCGGAAACTGTGAGGGATGGAAAGATGGCGTTTGCGGAATGTCATAGAGGGTCATCGGCCATTACCAGCGGACCACTCATCCCCACCCCTTTCATACATTTTTTTTAAACTCCATACAACTTTTTTGAAATCTTCGAAGTGGAACGCCTCCTAAACCGTTGGGGATAGATGGGTGGCGTCTTAGGGGGATGATCACCTATCGTGGTGGTCCAAGTACCGAAATAGGTTTCATCCCTCCACCTCCCCCCCTTCGCCCCCCCTCCATACAAAAATTGACATTTTTTTTCGGAAAAACGGGAATATCTCCAAAACCATGCGGGATACGAAGTCAGTCTCTATGGCGGATAACCATCACCCCGCGGGTTCCACCCCCCGGGATAATCTCTTTCTTCCCACTTTACCCCCTTCACCCCCCCTCCATACAAAATTATGGTTTTTCGGAAAAGCGATTTATTTCAACCGGAAAGGGATTTTCCGAAGCGGTATATCCCATCCCATCGTATAGAGGATGGCGTAGCGCACCCCAGGAATTTCCTCGATCTTCGGTCCACCGACCTGGTACAAAGATGGCGACGGGATCTCGGAAACTATGAGGAATAGAAAGAAGGCGTTTGCGGAAAGTCATAGATGGTCATCGGCCATTACTACCAAACCACTCATCCCCACCCCTTTCATACATTTTTTTTAAACTCCATACAACTTGTATGGACTTTGTGAGCCCCATAGCTCCTCAACGGTGGCAGTTACCTGTACGGTCCCTTTGGGTGATAAAAGTTTCCCCCGGAGGTCCACCCCTTGGGACCATTTACCTCCCCCCACCTCCCCCCCTTTACACCCCCTTCATACAAAATCACACCTCAATGGCGATTTTGCACCTTTAAACGAGGGCGGTCGACCCGCCGCGGAGGGTCTCGAGGCCGGGGGGGCGAATGACGAGGAGGGGGGGTAGGGGGGGATAGGGGAGCGCGCAGCGCGACCCGCCCCCCCGGCCCCTCTCCGAGGAATTTGCGACCCCGGACTCGAGGGCCGCAGCGGCGGCAACGGTGGCCCCGCGAAAGTCCATCCCCTCGCCCTCCCCTTCACTCCCCCCTCCATACAAAATCACACCTAAAAGGGATTTTTCCACCCGCATAAGAGACGGCGGTCGACCCGTCGCGGAGCGAAGCGGAGCGACGGCAAGGGTCTACCGGGGCACCGAAAAAACGAAAAGTTTGACCACCTCCCCCTCGGACCCCGTCAGTCGTAACTCGGAGACGACGCGCCGCAGAGGGGTCGTGTTTGGGCTCATCGGAGACGTCTCGAAGAGATAAAAAATTTGAAGCCCCCTCCAACCCCCCCGGCTGTAGTTTGAAAACGGCTTGAAGCAACTGCTTCATGTTTGGGCTCATTTAAGACGTCTCGACGAGATAAAAAATTTGAACCCCCCTCCAACCCCCCCGGCTGTAAATCGGAAACGACGACGCAGCCGGGTCGTGTTTGGGCTCATTTGAAACGTCTCGACGAGATAAAAAATTTGAACCCCCCTACAACCCCCCAACACGTAATTCGGAAATGACTTGAAGCAACTGCTTCGTGTTTGGGCTCATTTGAAACGTCTCGACGAGATAAAAAATTTGAACCCCCCTCCAACCCCCCCGCCCGTAATTCGAAAACGACTTGATGCAGCCGGGTCGTGTTTGGGCTCATTGGAGACGTCTCGGAAAGACGAATTTTTTAAGTAGACCAAATTTCAAAATTTTTCAGTTCCGGTCTACTCAGTAGACCACGGTCAACTCTTACAAGTAGACCCACCGTGTTGGGTATCATTTGAAAGGTCTCAAGGAGGGTGATTTATTGCCACCACACCCCCTCCCCCCTCCCCCCTACCGTACCACAATTTTTCACGATTTACAAAACAAAGACCCAATACCCACACCTAAACAATTTATCATGGCAAAAGATAAGACAAAATAAGCCACACAACAACGCCCCCCCGCGGGCTGCAAGCCCGCGGAATCGAGCGACCCACTAGTAATAATAATAATACACTATAAAGCCGAAAGGCCACTCATCATTGACATAATTGTTTTCCCGGAAGGAGGGGTGGGGGGTTTCCCGTTTGTGGCGGGTCGCGTAGGGGATTCCCAGGTGACCACCAGAAAAGTCCGATATCCTCGGTATACCGTTCTGGTAAAAAGTCGGTTAGCGGTCCTCGGAAACGGTGAGGGATGGAAAGGTGGCGTTTGCTGAATGTCATAGGGGGTCAATGGCCGTTGCCACCAAATCACTCATCCCCACCCCTTTCATACATTTTTTTTAAACTCCATACAACTTTTTTGGACTCATCAAAGTTGAACGCCTCCTAAACCGTTGGGGATAGATGGGTGGCGTCTTCGGGGGGTGGCAGTTTCTCCTCGAGGTCCAAGTACCGGGACCCATGTTCTCCCCCCACCTCCCCCCCTTCGCCCCCCCTCCATACAAAAATGGCCATTTTTTTCGGAAAAACGGGAATATCTCCAAAACCATAGAGGATGCAAAGTCGGTGTCTGTGGCGCGTTTCCGTGCCTCGTGGGGTCCACCCCCCGGAATAATCGCCCTCCCCCCACTTCACCCCCCCGACCCCCTATAAAGACGAATCACCGTTGTCGGATCTCACGACTAATCGAATTGTACACCCGGAAGGAGCGGTGGGGGGTTTCCCGTTGGTGGCGGGTCGCGTAGGGGGTTTCCCGCTGTGTTCCAGAAAAATCCGATATCCTCGGTATACCGTCCTGGAAAAAAGTTGGCGACGGGATCTCGGCAAGTATGAGGGATGGAAAGATGGCGTTTGCGGAATGTCATAGGGGGTCATCGGTAGTTGCCACAGAACGAGTCATCCCCACCCCTTTCATACATTTTTTTTAAATTCCATACAACTTTTTTGGATTCATCCAAGTTTAATATCGCCTAAACCGTTGGGGATAGATGGGTGGCGTCTTCGGGGGGTGGCAGTTTCTCGCAGAGGTCCAAGTACCGGGACAGGTTTCATCCCCCCACCTCTCCCCCTTCGCCCCCCCTCCATACAAAAAGTGGCCATTTTTTCGGAAAAACGGGAATATCTCCAAAACCATGCGGGATAGAAAGTCGGTCTCTATGGCGGATAGTCATCACCCCGCGGGGTCCACCCCCCGGGATAATCGCCCTCCTCCCGCTTCACCCCCTTCACCCCCCCTCCATACAAATTTATGGTTTTTCGGAAAAGCGATTTATTTCAACCGGAAAGGGATTTTCCGAAGCGGTATATCCCATCCCATCGTATAGAGGATGGCGTAGCGCACCCCAGGAATTTCCTCGATCCTCGGTCCACCGACCTGGTACAAAGATGGCGACGGGATCTCGGAAACTGTGAGTGATGGAAAGATGGCGTTTGCGGAATGTCATAGAGGGTCATCGGCCATTACCAGCGGACCACTCATCCCCACCCCTTTCATACATTTTTTTTAAACTCCATACAACTTTTTTGAAATCTTCCAAGTGGAACGCCTCCTAAACCGTTGGGGATAGAGGGGCGGTCTCTTCGGGGGGTGGCAGATTCTCCCAGTGGTCCACCTCTTGGGACCGTCTCCCTCCCCCCACCTCCCCCCCTTCGCCCCCCCTCCATACAAAAAGTGGCCATTTTTTCGGAAAAACGGGAATATCTCCAAAACCATGCGGGATAGGTGGTCGGTCACTATGGCGGATAACCATCACTCCGCAGGGTCCACCCCCCGGAATAAACGCCCTCCCCCCACTCCACCCCCTTCACCCCCTATCCATACAAATTTATGGTCTTTCGGAAAAGCGATTTATTTCAACCGGAAGGGGATTTTTCGAAGCGGTGTATCCCCTCCCATCGTATAGAGGATGGCGTAGCGCACCTCAGGAATTTCCTCAATCCTCGGTCCACCGACCTGGTACAAAGATGGCGACGGGATCTCGGAAACTGTGAGTGATGGAAAGATGGCGTTTGCGGAATGTCATAGAGGGTCATCGGCCATTACCAGCGGACGAGTCATCCCCACCCCTTTCATACATTTTTTTTAAACTCCATACAACTTTTTTGGACTCATCAAAGTGGAACGCCTCCTAAACCGTTGGAGATAGATGGGTGGCGTCTTCGGGGGATGATCACCTATCGTGGTGGTCCAAGTACCGGGATAGGTTTCATCCCCCCACCTCCCCCCCTTTGCCCCCCCTCCATACAAAAAGTGGCAATTTTTTCGGAAAAACGGGAATTTCTCCAAAACCATAGAGGATGCGAAGTCGGTCATTTTGGCGGATAGTCATCACCCCGCGGGGTCCACCCCCCGGGATGATCGCCCTGCCCCCGCTCCACCCCCTTCACCCCCCTCCATACAAATTTATGGTTTTTCGGAAAAGCGATTTATTTCAACCGGAAAGGGATTTTCCGAAGCGGTATATCCCATCCCATCGTATGGAGGATTGCGTAGCGCACCCCAGGAATTTCCTCGATCCTCGGTCCACCGACTTGGTACAAAGATGGCGACGGGGTCTCGGAAACTATGAGGGATGGAAAGGTGGCGTTTGCGGAATGTCATAGAGGGTCATCGGTAGTTGCCACGGAACGAGTCATCCCCACCCCTTTCATACATTTTTTTTAAACTCCATACAACTTGTATGGACTTTGTGAGCCCCATAGCTCCTCAAGGGTGGCAGTTACCTGTACGGTCCCTTTGGGTGATAAAAGTTTCTCCCGGAGGTCCACCCCTTGGGACCGTCTCTTTCCCCCCACCTCCCCCCCTTTACACCCCCTCCATACAAAATCACACCTCGATGGCGATTTTGCACCTTTAAACGAGGGCGGTCGACCCGCCGCGGAGGGTCTCGAGGCCGGGGGGGCGAATGACGAGGAGGGGGGACAGGGGGGGACAGGGGAGCGCGCAGCGCGACCCGCCCCCCCGGCCCCCATCCGAGGAATTTGCGACCCCGGACTCGAGGGCCGCAGCGGCGACAACGGTGGCCCGAGAGCCGCGAAAGTCCATCTCCTCGCCCTCCCCCTCACTCCCCCCTCCATACAAAATCACACCTAAAAGGGATTTTTCCACCCGCATAAGAGACGGCGGTCGACCCGTCGCGGAGCGAAGCGGAGCGACGGCAAGGGTCTACCGGAGCACCGAAAAAGCGAAAAGTTTGAGCCCCTCCCCCTCGGACCCCCTCAGTCGTAACTCGGAGACGGCGCGCCGAAGAGGGGTCGTGTTTGGGCTCATCGGAGACGTCTCGAAGAGATAAAAAATTTGAACCCCCCGCAACCCCCTCCGCCCGTAAAACGGAAACGGCTTGAAGCAACTGCTTCATGTTTGGGCTCATTTGAGACGTCTCGACGAGATAAAAAATTTGAACCCCCCTCCAACCCCCCCGGCTGTAGATCGAAAACGGCTTGAAACAACTGCTTCATGTTTGGGCTCATTTGAGACGTCTCCTCGAGATAAAAAATTTGAACCCCCCTCCAACCCCCCCGGCTGTAAATCGGAAACGACTTGACGCAGCCGGGTCGTGTTTGGGCTCATCGGAGACGTCTCGGAAAGACAAATTTTTTAAAGCAGACAAAATTTTAAAATTTTACAATTTCGGTCTACTCAGTAGACCATGGTCAACGGTTACAGATAGACCCTTCGTGTTGGGTATCATTTGAAAGGTCTCAACGAGGGTGACCCATTTAGACCTACGCCAACTCCCCCCCTCCCCCCTTACTTACTCCCAATTACAATTACGTCATTTATAATTATTCACGATTTACAAAACAAAGACCCAATACCCACACCAAAACAATTTATCATGGCAAAAGAATAGACAAAATACAACACACAACAACGCCCCCCCGCGGGCTGCAAGCCCGCGGAATCGAGCGACCCACTAGTTTAATAAACTATAAAGCCGAAAGGCCACTCACGCATCTAATGACTGACTGACATAATTGTTCTCCCAGAAGGAGTAGTGGGGTAATTCCCCGTTATAGGTGGTCGCGTAGGGGGTTCCCGGGTGAGTTCCAGAAAAATCTGATATCCTCGGTATACCGTTCTGGTAAAAAGTTGGCGACGAGATCTCGAAAAGTATGAGTCGCAGAGGGATCGGGTTTGCGGAATGTCATAGAGGGTCAATGGCCGTTGCCACCAAACCACTCATCCCCACCCCTTTCATACATTTTTTTTAAACTCCATACAACTTTTTTGAAATCTTTTAAGTGGAACACCTCCTAAACCGTTGGGGATAGAGGGGTGGCGTCTTCGGGGGGTGGCAGTTTCTCGCCGAGGTCCTCCCCCAGGGACCGCCCCCCTCCCCCCAACTCCCCCCCTTCGCCCCCCCTCCATACAAAATTGACCCATTTTTACAAAACAAAGACCCAAAACCACACCAAAACAATTAATCATGGCAAAAGAATAGACAAATACAACACAGTACCACCCCCCCCCGCGGGCTGCAAGCCCGCGGAATCGAGCGACCCGCTAGTATATATATATATATATCAATCGTCTACTTACCTATTTCAATGTACAAACACTTAGTATTATTAGTAATATGAAACGCCCAGTATTGCCCAGTTTTAATACGATTTAAGGCTAGGTGCACGCCGGACGCTAATTTGGTAAGCTGCGACATCGGCACGCGACGCACACGTGTCGCGCGACCGCCACGCGACAGATTGACAAGTCTGTGCGATTTGTTCACTTAACTTGTTTATCAAGAAGGGCAGATAAATGTAGAGAAATAAAAATGACAATTGTACCCCAATAGAAATATGATTTATGTCACTCCTCAGGTACTATGTATGTCTCAATCATTAATTAAATAAATTTTATATTCTATCTATACCATTGTTAAAAAGGAAAATTTATTTAGGTATGAAAAAGTTTTTTTTTATCATCAATACTAATAATAACTCTGTTAGGGTCGGTCATGGAGTAAGTTACTTTGTTTTCAGAGATATCGTGTTTATAGTTTTTGTTGTTAGCAAATTCCTCTGCCGTGTCTGTCTATCTGTCTGTTTGCGATAAACTCAAAAACTACTGCACCGATTTTCATGCTGTTTTTACCAATGGATAGAGTGGTTCTCGAGAAAGGTTTCAGTATGTAATTTACAAAGTTACGCGGGCGAAGTCGCGGGCAGCAGCTAGTTTAAATTATTAAATAAAAAATCTATTGTCTTGAGATTACACACCTTTAACAATGTATAAGTAAGGATGAAAGGTACTTTATCTATAATTGGATTGGATCCTTTGATATTATAAATAATCAATTTCCTTGAAAATAGCGGTTAATTTTTTTAAATAATTTTATTCTTAATAAAGTAAAGTAATAAGAATAATATGAGTAGACACGTTATGTAAGTTCCAATCCAAACCAAGTCAATTTGACATCCGCTGCGTTGCCTCCCCGCACGTGCGTCGCACGCGACGACAAACTGTCGCGACTAAACGCTCATTTGAATTACTGTATCCATAATCAAGTTACAACAATTTGCTTGAATCTTCTGCCTTGTGGGATTGAATTTCAATTTGCTAAATGTATTTTTTTTAAGTAAGTAAATGTGCGTTGCGTAAATTAATTCGATACTATGAAATCTTGTTTAATATAATTATACTCCCGTGACTTCGTCCGCGTTGAAATACAAAAGATATAACGCCTGACAAAATATAAAACACATTGAGGTCTGATAATTATACTTTTGTCAAACGTTGGATATTTATTTTTAGATGGCTGGTGCCCGCGGCTTCGCCCGCATGGAATATTTAGCCAGTGTCCATACTTAAATTCCATTAAAACTATTGATGAAAGATTTTTTTTTAAATCTGATGAGTAGTTTCAAAGATTATACCTACATACAAACTTTAACTCTTATAATATTAATATAGATATGTAATTATCTAAGCAAAAATAGTAGTTTTGTTTTAATGTATGAGCTTGCGACATGTACGTATTTCTTCTAAATAAAAGAATATTAAAATCAATTAATTTCTCACTAAACTCTACTTTCCAGTCTTTGTTTTGTTCATAAAAGAAAAAGTCAGTAACCAGTACAATGTCCCTTTTATAAGCTATTAAACATAATTAATTTATGTGTACAAAAAAGTATTTCAAAATGTTATATTTTAATGCAAATGCAGTCATACGATCCCCATTCTTTGGTACAATTAGGAGCACCGATAAACCCATGCATTATCTAGTCACCATACACAATAGCAAAATTACCCCTTAGAGATGAACAGAAATTGTTAGTATAATATTTCAAGTGGGGTGCATGAGGCACCATGTGTGAAATCACAATAGTTTAAAGTATGGTGTTTTGTGTTATGATTATGACGGATGGACTCTGGCACTCAATTTTTATTTTAACAATATCCCTATAAATCTACTTTTTCCCTTAAGAGGACTTCAATGCAAGTAACAACTGTCTCCAATTCAGCAAGC
Source organism: Synanthedon formicaeformis (assembly GCA_945859745.1). Lineage (NCBI taxonomy): Eukaryota > Metazoa > Arthropoda > Insecta > Lepidoptera > Sesiidae > Synanthedon > Synanthedon formicaeformis. The sequence continues at coordinate 4,169,816 of OX243963.1, forward strand.
CCCGACGATTGTATGAGACATTACTATCTAATGTGATTAAAGATAAGTGATTAGGCTGTAGCATCCGTTACTCACCGAAACACAACAGCACATGTGCTGTTATTTAACGTTCGACTTCTATAAGAAGGTGGATACTGTGAAACGCAATGTGCTTTGACACAAAAAAAAAAATAATTAAATAATTCAATAATTAGGAGAATGTTAACATAAGTATTAAGTATTTAATGTTGATAATAATAAATTATTACCAAGTCTTGATTTTTATGAAATTAGTGAATTTATATTATTATAGTAGGTATTTCATAGAATTTTCATAAATTGTTTAATTGAACAGTTTAATTTTCTACAAGATTTTCTGTACCTAAAGTTTCCAGTTAAGTGATTGTCGAAGATTCGTAGATAAATATTAAGGGCCTCTTTCACAAACTACATATAAAGTGTTGATTAGTTACTTTTAGAAATCATTTTCTGTTATATTGAATTATGCACTCGGTTTACTGCATCATTCGATAGCCGATTTTTTTTATTATTTTCTATTTAATGTTTGGGACGTTTACCGTACAAACAAAGGTGACTTTAAATGACAGTTTGGCCTACTTGACGTTTGTGAAACAGGCATTAGACTATTAAACTCTTATTAACTGTCTTAATATCTGCGTTAGCAGCGAGACTATAAGAAGCATAATAGTAAAAATATAACAAGAAAAATCACTGTAGGTAGAAATATTCCTATTTTTCGAATATAGAAATATTCGAAAAATAGAAATATTTCTACAGTGAATTTTTTCTAGTATATTTTAAATGAGGATTACGTAAATGTAATATAAATAAAAAATAACATATTCGTGTATAGATATTTTTGTATTTCGTGATTTGTTTTATGACGATTACAATGTACAACTGTTATTCAATATACAATTGCGTTAAACAATATACATAAACTACTTATTTCATATTCAGAATGGAAATCCTCAAAATACAGCACGCTTTCTTTGGATATCCAACGAAAGTGTTCGGTAAGAAAATTCATTTTCATATTTCGTATACATCGTTCTATATTTCGGCGGGAGATTTGTTTTTCGTTGTAACCTTACGAGTACATTACAATGTAAGTATGTTAGATACTAAAACGGGATATGTTTTGTTCCGAGATATGATTTATTTGAAATATTTACATTTAAGTATTATATTTATTATAAACGTTTAAGTACATTCGATGTCAGAATTCCCATTAGACTGAAGGAGTCAGTCGAAAAATTCATTTACAAATTACAACTAAGTATATATTCATAATTTAAATTTAAAAAGACTTTACATGAAAGATTAGCGGTACATGAAAATTTACAACCATACTTAGAATAAATATATCACAGATTTTACAAAAACATAAAATCGACACATAGACGAATTTAATTAAAAAATTTATTTTACACTTATTTCCTGCTCTTTCCTTGAGCAAACGGTAATCGTTCTCTTTGTAAAAATTTACACAGCTATTTCGATGTAGCAACTTGATTTAAGTGTTGCTTTATTGTCTAATATTTACAAGAAAATACATAGTTATTTACATGAAGCCCACCAGTGTAAACGTCAGATACAAAACTTTCAAAAAAGTATCAATTTCATCTGGAAATCGATACCTTAATTCCCAAAACGAATAACTCCACTTTTGGTTGAAAATGACTTTTTGAAATGGGAGAAACTCAATGACAATTAGAATTAAATTTTTAAAAGGTCTATCGGTTAATACGAGCCATAATTTCCAATGTAAAACTGTCTTTTTTTTTTCACGTATCATACAAAAAAACTTTATAACGTTTTTAGTCTCCTCAGTTGCCTCAGAGTTACCTCAGAGTAAAGTTTGCCTAGTAGTAAGCCTAGTAAAGTTTGCCTCAGAGGAGTTATTTGGTTTGCGAATTAAGGTATCGAAATGATGGAATACGTTAGATTTTACCGTAGATGGAAGCAAAAAGACAGATCAGTGACTCACTCACTACTTGCGCATTATATTATACTGAGTCCAATGAACTCACTATCATTCAGTCGCTCAAAGGACACTGTCCTGCGTACACGTAAGTTAAAAATACGGACAGGTTTTGTGGAAAATTTTGAATAAATTTTGTTCACTTATTCAATACTTCAATTTTATTATACGAGTAGTTGTAGAGAATTTAAATATTTATAGTTTTAATTATAGTTTTATGTAGCTCATTTATTGATCTCGTAATGTAACGTATCTTATATTATATACAGTACCTTACATTACGTATCTTTCTTTTTTACTTCCATCTAAGAATTTTATTGAAATTTTAGAGCCTGTCTCGCTGTGTTTCTATATTAATATTATAATGAAAGCGATATTAGCAAATTTTTTTGATTACAGCTTTAAATCTCTGGTTTAAAGAAAGCTATATTTTTATCTATAATTTTATACAATTTAAAGAAAATTATAAATATTTCTTATCAATTCATTTACTGTCAAGAAAATGAATAATAGCATTAAGTAGGTACCTACTTGATTTATTTAAAGTCGAGATATTTGCCATGATTTTTTTTTTTAATTTTGACGTGTTTAATCTTTCAACTCTTACGTATAAAGTCGTAACAATAATTGAAATTATGTTACAATAAAAAAACATTGACTTAAGTGTCTTTGGTATTATTAAAATAATGTAAACACATAAAATTACTATAGAGGTTATTATAGTATTTGCATTTAAAGAATGTATGTGACTTTGGTTAGTTATGTTTTTGAACAAGACCACAATTTGTGTAGACCATTTGTTTAACAAAGTGACATGAATGGTGACGTCACTCTCTCTATGAAAGACACGCACACTAGTGTAATATGCATGTATATCTACAACTGAATGAATACATATATAACAAAAGTTGACGCATAGTCATGAAATGCGAGAACTTAGATGAAAATGGTTCTGGCACAAATTTTAAACGATTTGTGGGCTCTCTTACTCCTTCAAATGGTGGATTCAGAGATCGCTTTTATGCGATGAAACATCTATTATATAGTATTTTTCACATAGCATGTGTACGGTGTCATTTGATTTCACCCATTTCACGAACGTTGTTTAAAAAAAAAATTACGGTGAACCCGAAGTGATAAAATTAATTGCTAAAATTAAATTTTCGATTTCATAGTAACATGAAATATCAAACGTCACCGTACCCATATAAGTATAGGTAAGTCAAATAAAAGTGTATAAAATACACATTTTCTTGCGCGATTTTAGAATTTCATCGTCATAAGAGCCTTCTCTACAACCACTTGTCTGTCTGAGCTGTCATTGCATAGCGGTCATCGCTCAAAAATCAGTGCCTAGTACCATATTGTATGTTCGTTACTTCGAGGCTAGAGGTGCTGTTTGCGCGTACTGTTGAGCGTTGCAAGTCGGCAGAGAGAATGGGTTCATGCTGAACGGAGATGACACAAGACCTCCCATTCCTGTTGACAATAACACGTTATTGAAATTACCTTCAAGGGCATTTTTACATTATTTACATTAGGAACCAATGAGAGGGGTTTCATGTTTTTAAATGTATAAAGTACTGCAATTGAAAATAAATCGATATTGAAATTCTGTATTTAATGCTTAAAACATTAAAATAATTTCATAATTTTAAAGCGCTTCTCAGACACAACCATTTTGTTAGGCGAGATTGCTGTTGTTCAAATAATTTTAAAGAATTATGATAAAAAACATTGGATCCAATCGGATCGTCTGATTTTTAATTTTGGTCTGTAGTTAAATACCTTACTCAACCATTGAACCATTTGAAACCTTTTGAAATTAAAATAAAATTTAATTACATTTTAATTAAAATTATATGGCATAAAGGCCAATAAAGTTTTTGACATTATCTCCATTACCTAGGCTTTTTTAAAATGATTTTCAATTGCAATATTTTAAATATTTTGCACAATCCTGATAACAGTTACTATATTTAACGAAATATTAATAAACAAAAAGCAAAGCAAAATAAACAGTGAAAATTTGAAATCTAAAAGAATGCAGGAACGAGTTAGTTTGTGAGTTTTTATTTTAGGTATAAACTATGATATTATAGCTTTATTGAAAATTATAGAAAATTCTTTGAACCAACAACAGAGCAAATGAATAAAACGAGAGATGAAAACAGAACTACTAACATTGTACAGCGAGGTGATGGCAGTTTTGTTGATGTTGCGGACTGTGCCTCACTACTGCGAATGCGCTCCTTAGATTTCTCTCTCTAGCGTGCCCTTTCATGGCTTCGTTGCATTTTGTATGACTGTTTGCCGGACAGTCGGCCGGGTTTTTAGAATCCCCATTTCTTTGAATGTAATGTCCGCTATCTTTCGTATTATACGCGTTATAGTCGGATGATAAAGGTCCATTCAGGTTAGCCGGGTGGTACGGGCCCAGAGACACTGGCCGGATAAAGAAAAAAGGGGGTTAAAACAAAGCGACAGAAACAAATATATACTGCGTGCGAGAAGCTTCGTGAATGTGAACTTAAATCTTACATGTGCTGAATTAGTACGAGATAAGCAACATTTACAACATTTATTTACGGGACCAAGTACGTTCTTTTATTAACAGCTACTTGCTTCGGATAGTTCAAAGGATAGAGTGATTTTGTATGCAGAGTATTTTATTTTGCTAATAATTTATAACGTATAGTGCTTAGAATAAGGAGCACAATAATATCTCAAGAAAATCTGAAGAAAATCAAGAAGAAGAAAGAAAGATAAATCTGAATAATAAATTTAAAAAATTGAATAAGTAATACCTTCTAATCAAATTTTAAGTTCTTAAGATATAGAATTTATTTTTGTAGAATGTATTTCACAAGTCTTGTATAGTAATTGGTATTTTACAAACCAATAAACATAGGTAATGTAAGTATATAACAGAAGATAAAACTTAGAAATATCTTGGAATTTCTAAAAATTTGATTCACCCACAGACTTCATATTAATAGCAGATACAACACAAGCAGAATAGGTTTTGTATCCCATTCTATTATCACCAAAATGAACCTCTTATTGTCTCTTATTTCTATTTATTTAAGTAGATACACGAGGCTTTTAAGGGCAAGCAATACGACATTTTATTTTTTCAGTAAAAGATTATAATAGACGTATAAGTATTGGTTCTTACTTCTTAGGTATATTGTTATAACCTCGTGTTTCAGAAAACGTTTTGTTTGAATATAGTACACTCACGTGAGCTGGTGTTGAAGAGCGTGGTGGGTGGATAGTGCTGGTGATGGTAAGGAGTGGCATGTGGTGTGGAGGCCGCGGAGCAATAGCGCGGGGACCCCGCCCCGCCGCCTCCCCCCGCAACGCCGCCTGCGCTGGCGCTGCGCGCGTACTCCTCTAAAAGAAAAAGCCTGGGTCAACAACAAATCACCATGTTAGGATACAAATACCGCACGAACACATTTTCAATATTTTTAATACAGAATCTTACTTATTCTTAAAGGGTTAGTTGTACTTAATTATAATCATTTCAAATTATTTCTACAAGTATTACTAATTCGATTTTATCATATAATATATAAAAATTCCGTGAAAAATTATCTGATTGATGGTGAAAATTGCCTCAAAACCGGCGGCCATACAAACAGTGACGATAGACAAATATTTTAATTACGGTCAAACAGTCAAACGCGAAAAGTTACTTCAAATTATGAGATTTCATAAAAGAACAAAGTTAATTTTTCACTAAAATAGAGAAATCCGAAAACATATTATAATACCTTATAAATTATTCGACGTCATAATTAGTAAAAACAAAAATCCACAAAGAAAAATAGCAATTCCCAGTTAAAAAACTGGTAAGTATTGCTGGGTAATATTCTTTATTTTAGGACAGTTGTATTTAGTTTAGGTTAAGTGAGGTGTGATGTTCCCGTAAGCTTATTTTCTTATACGAAAACACAATTCAGAAAGATAATCCTAAATGTATTAAGACACCCAAAATACTCCCAATCATAAAATCTTAAAAGGTACCTACTCCCGTTAAAAATTTCTGTCTCATCTATAAGCTTACTTGCATCGATTTTTTATCAGCTCAGCTCTTTGATCAGATTTGGTTCCATTAAGTATTCTATTTTATTAGTGTTACTCGTTATTGTTATTATTAACAAGCTGATGCCCGCGACTTCGTCCGCGTCCACGACTGAGATCGATGTTTTCATCTTTATCGCTGTGACGACGTTGGCGCCGCCACCTGATATTTTTATATTTTTACATAATCCCTAGAGAATTTAACATTTTTCCAGGATAAAAAGTATCGTATAGTTAATCTAGGTAATAATCTATCTGTGTGCCAAATTTCATCAAAATCCATCAACCTATTTTTACGTGAGAGTTATAAATATGTTCACAAACTTACGCGTTTATGAGTAGGATAAAGTGACAGCAAGTTAAGCGAATATTTTATATCCAGATAAATGGGTAAAAACCTAATCACATTAATTAATTAATAATATGAATTATAGATCTAAGAAAGAGAATATTTGCTGTAACTAACCTTCAGTCCACTGCGATGCAGCGGTATCCTGAACGCTGACAGCCAATTGGCCAGTGTAAGTGTTGAAGGGCATACTGGCTGGAGGCGATCTCGGCGCTCCGAGACCCAGTTGGTTGTTACGAGGCATCGAATACAAAGCTTCCGCCAAGTCTGCAGCTCGCTTTAAGATTATTTCCTGACAAGAAAGTACTCAGATTAGGGATCAATACCAGGAAGTTTTTAAAAATCAAGATTTACCACAAAGTTGCTACTACTACAAAGTACTACAAAGTTGCTTAAAACTTTACTAAAAAATAGATGAATCAATTAAGCTAATAATAGCACAATTTTTATTTTTATTTTAAATCAGTTAAGAAGTGCCTATATTATACTATGTTATAGAGGCCTACCTCTGCCTAAGTTGTGTAAAAATAACATTAATGCTTCATGCAGAAATGAAATATTGTGAGCAGCAAAGTTAGAATTAGTTACATTACAACTGCCATTACCGCGGATATGATACTAATTAGGAATAACAATCAAAATCCTCTTCTTCATACAAGACAAAGAATTCTTGAGAAATGTTGGTATCTATTTATAACTTCGCAAATTTGTAAAGAAAATCTGATAACTTTTATACAGTGGTGATTCATTTAGTAACTTACTTTGGGTAATTTCTCCGGGTCACCGGGATGTCTGGGTATAAGTTTCTGTAGTCGCTGGAAGCCGTAATCTATCGTGGGCTCGTTGAGAGCTGCTATGCGCAACAACAGAAAAACAAAATCAATCATTAGTGGCCCACTAACAAATGAAATCGCTAATTGATGGATCGCGAGAGATCGAACAAATCCCGAATTACTGATCAAAGTTTTTTTCGAGATGTTGATAAATAGATGGAAAACTTCCCTCCACTTATCGACACATTTCTTGTTGGGGTTCAGAACAAAATCCTTACCTACAAATACTTATTATTATTATTAATATTATTAACTAGTATGTACATCTGTTTGCCTATTTCGTTTTCAAGGCTAAAATGCTAAACTAATATCGATAAAATTTGATACAGAGCTGGTTTATCAGTCAGAGAAATGTATACTTTTCAAAGATGAGCCAGTACACAATATGTACTTATAATCAATTACAATAAAATACTCACAAACATAAACAAATCTGCCAGGCGCTCCTTTACAGAACTGTTTGCTTTTATAGGATAGGGTCACTTCAACAACTCCTGGTATGTGTCGCGGTGGGGTCTGCACTCTTATTGCATGCGATGTTATTAACTAAAACAATAAATATACAAAGTTAAATTTATATATATAGTTACAGAGATGATAAGATTGAAGATTTTTGTTAAAAACTTTAGTCTTACCTCACTCCATACTAACATAGTTCCGAACACAACTTGAAGTCCGTCAAAAAAGTTATCCCCGACTATGATAACCGTTGAACCTCCAGATGTCCAGCCTTCGCTAGGTGATATCGCTTTGATGCACGGCGTTGCTACTGGCAACGGTGGATATAAACCTGCTGCCGAAAAGAAATTTGAAGAGTTAGAAACAAATGCATCCACAAAAGACGAGATAACCGCAAATATGATCTTGAACATTTCAAGAGAATGCCATCACAAACTGAAAATGTAGAAGCAAAGGACAAACTTAATGTCAAACAACTTGAAAGTTAAATAAACGCCAGTATAATAAAACTCATTCCGTCCTGCTTGGGCGTTTACATTCGGCTTTCCGAAACTGTTTTCGAAAAAAGGGACAATTGCACACCGTAAAGTTAAAACGAATTCGGTGTAAGAGGAGACAACAAATCAGATATATTAATTTAAAATGAATTCTTTCGAATAGTGAATAAAGTCGAAGATGGAATGGAGTGTAATGTAGTTATGGCACTGTGTTTTTACAAGAAATCTTAGATGCAAGGTTGTGTAGTGAGGGGGACACGCGTCGGAAGACAAGAGGGGGAACTGAAATCTTGCGAACAAAACGGAGCGGTAATAAAGACGAAGAGAAAGTGAATTTAAGGGGACGAAAGAAGATTACGTTCAAGGTTCTTTCTAATTTCTTTCATGCGCATATTAAATTTTAATACTTCCGTTGTAAGTATTATACACATTGAATATTAAAAACGAACCAATGAAATTAGACATTACACTAAAACTTTATATAACTCTCGAATTGTTAAAGAATAATTTTATTAATATAAAAGAAAATATTAAATAAAATGGTTAGCATAAGCAAATAAATGAATTTTTAATTTAACTGGAAATCTTCATTGAATAACTTAAGGAGAAAACAAGTAGAAATACCGATGGTTCTTTAGCAAAGCTAACAAAATGTACTTGTGCAAATTTTCTCATTCGCACCGTGTAATCCCTTCCGAGTTGGTTTCACGCCGTCTAGCCTCTTCTAAAGTTTCAATGCTTCAATTATATGGAAGAGAACGCTTCTTTATTTATATTAGTTCTTTTTCATTCATATTTATATTTTTTATACTATATTTTAAATTTAGATAGATATTTTTTCAAACAAGGTTCATTTAATTTTATGTCTGAATTAATCCAGATAGTACTTATTGTATTTATAATAAAGTATATTCACCTCAATAAACCGAGCTATCTAATGGATTCCCATTAGGTAGCAATTTAATATATTTTTTATTGTATTACAAAAAAAAACTGTTTATTCAGTTTTCGAGGTTTTTTTGATTCGTTTTTATCAACAATAGTTTTTTACTTATACAGGTAAGGATAACTTAGAATAGTTCCCTATTTCATAATGTAACAGACTATTAAAAAGTCTAAATTAAATTGTCATGTACATTATATTAAAACAAATGTTATGGCTTATTTATTATAAGTCATAATTCCTTACTAAATTATCCCTAGTCGGTTCATGCTCGCTTCAACACTCCCCACCCTCTCGCCCCACGAAGCCTGAAGTTCTTTGCGAAATGTCTACAGTGATTCCTTGCATACAAACGACGTCTTCAAACGCTATATTATGACTTTTGCACATTTGTCCTCGATTGGTTACGTACTTATCTGTTTGTAGTTATGTAACAAGATTATTGACTTATTGTAGATTTACAACATCTACTGAGTACCTATATGTTCCATATTGTTTTTTTTTTAATATATTAAAACGTTTCCATATTAAGTGGGTATTCACGTATAAGAATAGGTAGGTACTGTCTTTTAATCACTAGTTTAAATATTAAATCTACATAAATAAAAATCAACTGGCAACATGTTTAACGGAACATTAGTTGAGGACGGCCCTACCGATTTTGCCAATTTTTTTTGTTATGTTCGTAATAGTCAGAGGACAAGGTTTGTATGAAAGAAAATTTTCAGAAAACCCACGGTAAAAATCAGAAATTTGGATGGTATTCTTATATGAAATTGACAAGGCAACGACTGGCCGGTCAGCTAGTTACAAAATATTAATACCTAATATAGGAAAAGTACTATAAAAATACATTAATATTAATACTATCTTACAACTAATTGGAGGTAGTGGTTACAACAACGAAAAATGAAATAAAAGGCAAAACAAAAACAAAAAACGTACAAGGTGGATCGGAGGCGCCATCAATACCTTCAGTGGGGTCGAGCCGTTTCGCACGCCGGCCATGTTTGCTGTTATTGTGAACGAACATGTTATCCGATATGGCTAGAAGGGGTCCGTCCACCATCACTTGCGTCGATATCACCACCTGATAACAATTTCACATTATTTCTACTATATGTCATAAAACAAACATTATTCCGATCCTTATCCATTAATAGAAAGACATTAACAACAACACATATATTTACATCTCACTTCAAAATGACCAAATAGGCTCATTCATTGATAAGTCCATTCGCTTGGTTACTAAATAAAGGCCTGCTAAAAGCATTATCAAGTTCAAGATCATTCAGAAAGAGACTAGTAGAGGAACCGAAAATAAAACCGACCAATGTAGAGTGAGGTTGGGGCGATATTTCACACAAATAAAGCCTCACGCATTCCCACACACTCACACATGTTCAGTATCGAAAGGGAGAGTCCCCAGGGAGGTGGGGCTAGCGTCTCGGGACTCAAAATGGAAGAAACTGTTCCGATAGATATGCAAGGAAGTGCATTGTGTGCGGATGTTATGTGGGTGGGCATTCCGTACATGGATTAAAAATGAAACATGTGCCGGTTACTAAGTAATTCATATGTATTTTTAAATATTCACTAATGAGCTATTGACTTATTTGTATATCTTCTGTGTGAAATAAAAACCAGACATTGTCAATATTACAAGAAAAGGAGATGTTCACGATAAAAAATTATGAAGATAATTTTAAACAGGTTTTTGAAATTATTAGTTATTAAAATAAAAATCCATCAACTTTTATTTTTTTTATTTTTTTTATTTTCAACGTGGACGAAGTCGCGGAAAAAAGCTAGTAATAGAGCTATTTAATATTGATTGACTATTTGATATGAAATTGCCAACGAAATTATAATTAGGGATTATTTAGGGAGGGCTATGAATGTGGCGTTACTGTTATCTTGTGTACCTACAATACGACTACTCAGTATAGTAGAAATTTCAATTTCTACACTATACCTATGGGTCTGACACATGTATATATTATAGTCTGACACATATGAGTAGTGTACAGTTAACACTACATACCACCGTCTACACTCTCTTACCCTTGAAACATTGGGGAACGACCACTGAATTATTCAATGACACACAGAAAGCACAAATATACACATAACTACACACACGCGCGCTTTATAAAATTGAACACTGTTCACGACACATAAGTTCCATATTTGTTTAAAGTTAGTGAGAGGGCACGTAAGACAAATATGCCTTAGCTAACTCTAGGAGCAAATTTGTACTCATAAGTAGACTGTGTGAATGCATCTTTACATTAACTTGTATTAGGGCTGCCGCTAATTAATTTATATGTGACTTCGCTTCAAAGTTCAACTAATTACTCACAAGTTATGCGTGTATAACTTTCACTTAAATTAAAACTTATTGTGCAAACTTTAATAAACTCATTTCAAAAATGAATATAATTATTGATTAAAACTATTTTTTTTATTTATTATATTGAAACTTTTTATTATTTCAGTACAAATAATTTGATTGTACGGGTTTTAATTTAAATTATGAAAGAAATACATACTATGATAAAAAATATATAGGAAATAAAATTTAGGTAAGTAATGAATTAATGAATTCAACTCAATAAAAATATTTAAACCTTAATTAATCAGATAAAATTTTATTAGTTATTCTTATGTTTCCGATATGTTCATAAATAGTTAAGATTTATGTTACAGAATTATTAAGATTTTTAAACATTTTATGTTTAACTTTTTTAATATAGAAAACAAGGCGAAGTTCTCTTAGGAACGTTCCCCTTCTCTACATTTTCACAACCCTATTAATTTTATTTCTTTCAAAGCGTGTACAAATTACTGTAGTAGAAAATAAGCAAAGAACAACCAGAGATCGTTGGGAGGTAAATAAATAAACTCGTATAAATAAATTTAATTTCATCCCTCTCCTAAATTGGAGCCACTTCAAATATTCACGAGTCGTGAACGCAACCCTTCCTTCAGTTAAGGGCGATAGAGAAGCGTGTATGGTTCAAGTAACAAGAGAATATTAAAAATAGCAATACTAAAACAAGTTTCACAAGAAGACAAGATAAGACCATAACAAAAAGCTTTTTACAAATTTCATTTCAAATTTCATTCAAAAATTCTTAGTTATTATTTTTAATTTTAAATAAAAAATAAAAAATTAGCTATTATTCACGTCTTATTTAAATAATTATATTAATTTAATAATTAATAAATTAAAACAATTAATTAATTGAGTATACTTAATTGGGAATTTATTTAAATGTAGTTAAATGATTAGCGTGTGGATTTAAAAAGTGAGACGATGTGGACCATTTCAAAGAAAATCAAAGATAACTTTTCAATCCAAATCAGCTTATAACTTGGACCATAACATTTGGACGATACATACACTTCTATAGTGAGAGTGCAATTTTTCGTCGTTTCTAGTAAACAATGTACTACATTTACTTGTCGACACATCCGATTCTTTTTCAAATTTCCTGTTACTTCTACCGTTTTAACAAAGAAGAATGTTAACAAGAAAAGATACTAGCTAATAAAACGAATTTTCATTAGAAAATAAGTTAAAATTTTATTTATTTTAGAATACCCTTCACATTTAAGGACAAGAAAAAGCTTGTTGTCTAAAAAAATATTTACACTATATATTACTTACTTGAAATCTTCTCATATCTCGAGGGTTGCCGGCATTCTTCAAGCAGTTTTGATTGCATTTTAGAAAGAATTTAAGGAAAAACCTGAAACAAGACATCAAGCTTTAGTTACTCTTTAGACTTAACTGCATTCTTTCGAGATGCCAAGAAATTATCGACGGGTTATAAAGGTTATATGCCTTTACCTACATATACGTTGGAAGCTTTATAGCTAATACATAAGATTGTATGTATGTATGTATGTATGTATGTATGTATGTATGTATGTATGTATGTATGTATGTATGTATGTATGTATGTATGTATGTATGTATGTATGTATGTATGTATGTATGTATGTATGTATGTATGTATGTATGTATGTATGTATGTATGTATGTATGTATGTATGTATGTATGTATGTATGTATGTATGTATGTATGTATGTATGTATGTATGTATGTATGTATGTATGTATGTATGTATGTATGTATGTATGTATGTATGTATGTATGTATGTATGTATGTATGTATGTATGTATGTATGTATGTATGTATGTATGTATGTATGTATGTATGTATGTATGTATGTATGTATGTATGTATGTATGTATGTATGTATGTATGTATGTATGTATGTATGTATGTATGTATGTATGTATGTATGTATGTATGTATGTATGTATGTATGTATGTATGTATGTATGTATGTATGTATGTATGTATGTATGTATGTATGTATGTATGTATGTATGTATGTATGTATGTATGTATGTATGTATGTATGTATGTATGTATGTATGTATGTATGTATGTATGTATGTATGTATGTATGTATGTATGTATGTATGTATGTATGTATGTATGTATGTATGTATGTATGTATGTATGTATGTATGTATGTATGTATGTATGTATGTATGTATGTATGTATGTATGTATGTATGTATGTATGTATGTATGTATGTATGTATGTATGTATGTATGTATGTATGTATGTATGTATGTATGTATGTATGTATGTATGTATGTATGTATGTATGTATGTATGTATGTATGTATGTATGTATGTATGTATGTATGTATGTATGTATGTATGTATGTATGTATGTATGTATGTATTTATAAGATCCGTTATATATTAAAAATTTATAACGGATCGTCCAAGTAGATAGCTATAATTTTAATAATCAGTTCGCTTTCAATTTTAAAACAAATTGTGATGCTTATCGCAGTCCCAATATAAAGCACCGACGTAAAAACACAACGTTTCGTGTGAACAGATAATTCGGTGCAAATGATGCGGACACATAAATCAGTTGACAGCGGCGCTTGGCTCGATGATGAAAAACGTTATCTTCGCCAGCGGTTTCCTATTAAATTTTATGTAACTATCAATTTTTTTTTTCGTAACTATTTCGTCACAAGTTTAAATACACTAGATAGTACAGATGTACGGAACAAATACAATAGGTACTCAATTAAAAACTCTTGAATAATGATAAAATCGTCTTAGTTATTAACTCTCGTCTTAACATTTTGATCAAATATTTCTGTAGAAGCAAAGGCAACTTCAATTTTATTAAAAGCATTTATTTATACACTAGCTGGCGCCCGCGACTTCGTCCGCGTTGAAAAAGAAAAAAGTAGCCTATCCTGTGTCCTGTACGTTTAAATGTTTCATGAAAATCATTAAATTGGTTTAAGAGTTATGGAGGAACATACATAAAGAAAAAAATTCTAAAAATGGTCAATTTAGTTTCAGTATCATGTATAGAGCCTATAAACACGATATCTCTGAAAACAAAGTAACTTACTCCATGACCAACCCTTAATTGTACTTAAATGATTCTGAATACAAACAAAAAAAGCTCAAAAGTACATCTGGTTCCACTTGAAAAATGTTGTCGAACCGCCGTATTTATACTAATTTGTTTCTCGTGTTCACAAATTTGATATTTTCCGCTCTTCCGTTGAATCGTCGAGTTTTTGTTTGCGGCGGTGTTTATGACATTTTTTTAAACTGTCGTAAATAATCACAACGCAATCTTGTTAATATTCATAAATAAAAAAAAATATGAACCCAGTTTAATGTGAAAGAAAGGTTAATTTTATTTTAGAATTCCCCTTACCGGTACTTTTACTACTTTAGATAAGAAATGATAAAAATCCTTGAAGTTAGTTAAGGCTTAGAAATCTTAACAGGTTCAGATTAATACTTTAGAAGGTTCAAACCAAGACAAATAAAGAATTTTAGGAGATTCGAGATAAGAATGATGATCAAAATTTTTAAGGTTTAGGTCTTTAAATAATATGTTAACAAGATTAACTATATAAATTGAATATAAAATTTAAAAAAATATATAAAATTAGTTTAATAATGGAATCTATAGAATTTCTGAAAAACATTACTTTCTTTTTGCTTGAAAATGAAATTATCCTTCAACGCCTACTAGTGGACATGGCCTCCCTCATAAATCACCATAAATCATAAATCATTAACTAAGTATACATATAACAACTGCTGCACTTGACCTTATGTTTTAGCTCTGCCTCTACTAAACTGTCTACATAAATATCTAATATTGTGTCTGGAAGCTGGAAGGCAATACAAATACGAATTAAGCTACGCGAATACTGCGGGCACAAAAATTTTTCAACACACGTCAAAACGAAAGTATAGAAACGGAATCAAACAATTTTCAGCAAAAAGTCGATAGAACCAACTATCCGCATATCGGATTACACAATAACCGAACTTTGCAATTTTATTTTCAAGGTTTATTTGTTGAAATAGAGTCTCTTTGGCCTTGTTTTAAGGTTGAACCTAGATGCAAAGGTAAAGTGTATGGCTGCGTAACGTTGAGGGTACGATCAGTCGGGCGATCACGATGAATGCTTTAGCAGAAATATTTTACATAGCCTGGAGCGTCGGCGATGCCGCCATGCCGAATATTGTTGTGCCAACATTTCTGTATTCATACAGAGCTGACACAACCACCTTTATATTAGAAGAGTTGGTTCAATTAACTCACTTGATGAATAATCTCCGTAAGATCATGATTCAAAGAACAAAGGAATAATTTAAATAAATAATAGTGGGTATAATAAATAGATAATATAAAAAAAAAATGTTTTTAAACTTTTTTTAATTATTATAGTGTATAACTATAATAAAAAAAATAAACTGAAACAAATCAATATTTCTTAAAAATCATTAATATTGTTACGACCGAACATTCTCGAAGCGTTTGTTTATCATAAACAAACAGCGTGTTGTTGTTTATCATGAGACCTGGGCGTATGGAAATTTCCATACGTAGAAGGAAGCCCTCCTGTCTCAGAGAAAACTGTTCCTTATGTTCGCGACATAAGGTTCACATTCCCTTAAGCCAGAGAGTTGTTTACGATGTTTGTTTTTTATGACTTGTTTACTTGTGTACGAGCTTGTTTACCTTAAAGTTTCTAGTGTTTTCCAAAAACATCGCGGCTGACTGCGCGTGTATAAATACGGGTGCCATCGCTCGAGACACACAGTTCTGCGACAACAAGCGATACGAAAACAACTCTTGGGAGCTTTTGCGAAGATATTTGCGACAGTGCATTGTTGACACATAGAGTGAATTATTTACGACTTTTGGCAAGTTTTACGGTTTAATTGGAAAAGCTCTGATATTTTGGGAAGTCATCTTGGTCTGCGTAATAAATCGTGTTCTTACAACCCTAAACGGCATTTTAACTCACCCCGCACGTAACAACTGGTGTCAGAAGTGGGATGCCGTTAATGCCACGGGACGAAGGAACTCGTACTCCACGGACCAGGAGGCAAGTGGAGATGGATGCTGCGAGACAACGAGCACATGAGGAGCCGGAGGAAGGCACCGATGCTGATTTGCTTCCTACGGCAGTACCTACATCGAGCCCGTCGATGGACCTCGCTGCGCTGCTAGCTGCTGTACAGAGCATACAGGCTAGTCAAGAAGCCGCTCGCCGTGAACAGGAAGCTGCTGTACAGAGCATACAGGCCAGTCAGGAATCTGCTAGCCAAATGCTGCTTTCGAAATTGGACACAAGCCTTGAAGTCATCTGCGATAAAGTTAAAAAGGTAGAGTCCGAAGTTAAAGGGGTCTCAGTGAAAGTCGAAGGCCTGGAAGAGAGACTCGACCAAACCGACACTCGCCACCAGGCGCTCGCCGAGAAAGTGCAGAAGTTGGTGACGAGGGAGGCAGTCTTCACTGCGCCGGTACCTACACAAGGTAGGCTGGACTTGCCACGGTTTGATGGCACATCTTCCTGGACAGCCTATAAGTACCAGTTCGAAACCCTCTCTAACTGCAGCGGCTGGACTGAGGATCAAGCATTCATGGCGTTGACTCTAGCCTTAAGAGGAGACGCCCAACTGATTCTGGAGCGACTCCCTACAGAAGGAAGATCTCTGCAAGCCCTACTGGAAGCTCTAGAGACACGATATGGTGACAAGCACATGGAGCACACGTATAGGGCTCAACTACGCGATCGCACGCAGAAGCCCACGGAAACACTCCAGCAGTGGGCTGACGAAATCGAGAGATTAGTTCGTCGCGCCTATACATCAACACCGAATGCAGTAGAAATAACTCTACTCCAAGCTTTTGTGGACGGGATAAGGGACGGCGAAGTTCGCGCAGCGGTGCGATTGGGTCACCATCAGACCCTGAATAGTGCACTGGCACATGCTCTAGAAGTGGAAGCTGTGCGGCGTGACACAAGGCCATTCAAGGTCAGGGAGCTGGTAGCCGAGGAGCGAAAGCCTCGCTATGGTCCGATCTGCTATGGCTGCGGTGAAAGAGGCCACATAAGGCTGGACTGCCTAAGGAAGAAAAGAAAGGGGGTCTCAGAGATGGAGACCCAAGTTGACGAACGACAGTGGCGTGCCACAAGGCCATCCAAGGTCAGGGAGCTGGTAGTCGAGGGGCGGAAGCCTCGCTATGGTCCGACCTGCTATGACTGCAGTGAAAAAGGCCACATAAGGATAGACTGCCCAAAGAAGGAAAGAAAGAGTTTCTCTGAGATGGGGACCCAAGTTGACGAAGAGCAGTTAAAACTAAGCGTCGCCAGGGCCGAGGGGCAGGCACCGGCTGGGAGAAAGATAGCCCCTGCTATTACTGTCAGACAAGGTTCTAACGGAAAAGGTCATGGTAATACTGACGCTCTATCGAGAAGACTATGTCCTGAAAACTGTAAACACTGCAGGAAACAAGAGTCTCAGGAATCAGTAAAAAATATCCGTACCCAAGGATTAGACGACGACTGGTCTAGAGAAAATATGAGGAAGGCGCAAGAGGAAGATGACGACCTGCGATTGATCTTAGATTGGATAAAAAAAGGAGTGAAACCTGAGTGGGCGGATGTATCAGCTTCCAGTCCTGTTACAAAAAGCTATTGGGCTCAATGGGATAGTTTGACCCTGGAAGGCGGAATCTTGTGCAGGAAATGGGAGTCTAATACCGGACATCAGGTGACTGTACAGGTTGTAGTCCCTCGAAGTAAGGTATCTCCTCTACTACGTCATATCCATGATGGGGTGTCTGGTGGTCATCTTGGAGTGAAGAAAACCCTTTTGAAAGTGCGACAGCGGTTCTACTGGGTCCATTGCCGGGAAGACGTAGAAGATTGGTGTCGTAAATGCAACGCATGCGCTTCAGTCAAGGGACCACAGACAAGAAGTAGGGGAAAACTGAAGCTCTACAATGTAGGAGCACCATGGGAACGTATCGCTATAGACGTGGCCGGACCATTTCCTGAAACTGAGGATGGGAACAAATACATCGTTGTAGTGCAAGACTATTTCAGCAAATGGCCGGAAGTGTTTGCGACCCCTAACCAAGAAGCTAAAACTGTTGCCAAGAAGCTAGTTCAGGATGTAATCTGTCGGTATGGCGTACCTCTGGAAATACACTCCGATCAGGGGAGAAATTTCGAATCAGCCCTATTTCAAGAAATGTGCAACCTTCTCGGTATACATAAGACCCGTACGACACCAGCTCATCCTCAGTCTGACGGAATGGTCGAAAGGTTTAACCAAACATTGGAAAATAATTTGGCTAAAGTAGTCGACTCACATCAGAGAGACTGGGACCAGTACATTCCTCTTTTTTTGTTGTCTTATCGCTCCGCTGTACATGATAGTACTAGTTTTACCCCTGCCAGAGTGAATTTTGGACGAGAAATAAGACTACCAGTCGATGCAATAACAGGGTCTCCGCCGAATAGCCCAAGACTTGTGACGGATTATGTCAGCGATCTTCGAGAACAGCTGGATGAAGTGCATAAGCTAGTTCGCGAGTGCAGTCTCAAGACTGGTGAAAAAATGAAAACCCGTTATGATAGGAGATCAAACATCAACGGTTTTGAAGAGGGAACTCTCGTATGGCTTCATAATCCCTTCAGGAAAAAAGGCAAAAGCCCAAAGTTGCAAGCACGATGGGAAGGACCTTACAATGTGGTTACAAAAATCAACGACGTCACCTATCGAATCAAAAAGGGGCAAAGAGGAAAACCGAAGGTCGTACACATTGACCGTTTGACAAAGTATCACGGCACGAATGATGATCGGGACGATCATAACTAAGAGGGGGGTAATGTTACGACCGAACATTCTCGAAGCGTTTGTTTATCATAAACAAACAGCGTGTTGTTGTTTATCATGAGACCTGGGCGTATGGAAATTTCCATACGTAGAAGGAAGCCCTCCTGTCTCAGAGAAAACTGTTCCTTATGTTCGCGACATAAGGTTCACATTCCCTTAAGCCAGAGAGTTGTTTACGATGTTTGTTTTTTATGACTTGTTTACTTGTGTACGAGCTTGTTTACCTTAAAGTTTCTAGTGTTTTCCAAAAACATCGCGGCTGACTGCGCGTGTATAAATACGGGTGCCATCGCTCGAGACACACAGTTCTGCGACAACAAGCGATACGAAAACAACTCTTGGGAGCTTTTGCGAAGATATTTGCGACAGTGCATTGTTGACACATAGAGTGAATTATTTACGACTTTTGGCAAGTTTTACGGTTTAATTGGAAAAGCTCTGATATTTTGGGAAGTCATCTTGGTCTGCGTAATAAATCGTGTTCTTACAACCCTAAACGGCATTTTAACTCACCCCGCACGTAACAATATTCATTGTATTGTCACCAACTTTAATTATGTTTGTATGTCACTAAAAATAAGATATTTATAAAAAAAAATGCTTGTGTATATTAGTGTCCACAAAACTCGAAAAATAGCCGATTGATTGTTTTGAACTTTTTATACAACATTGCATTTTAGTAGAACAGTGTTTTTTTATATATACTTTATACTACTACTGTTTTCGTTTGCAAAGTAATTTTGTTATTTATATTTTATTTAAACTGTCTAGCTGAAAGGTCCAATAGACCAACTCTATATATAGAGCTTAAAACAGCTAGATAATACGAGCGGTGTACGGCGCGAACGTATTTGTGTAGCCCGCGGCGTCGCACATCTGTTCCCGCATTATTTATGTTAAACACCTTATGTCACAATATTGCGAGTTAGGAGTTTATGCGGCTGTCAAATGACAGAGACTCTACCCGTGAATGAACATTTTATTTTAAGAAAACAGATTGATGTTAGAGTAACACGTGGCTTGCGCAAAGGGAGGACAGGATTTTCGAGAAACGTACAGTGTAAATACCCTAAACCAAATTTTGATTAGATTCCTATCTTAGTGAGTATTGTGATGACGTGTAAGTTGAAAATAAGCAAACAATAAAGAAAAGTCCAGACAAGGTTCTAACAACAAGGTTCGTCAATGACTTAGACAATTCTCGTTCATTCAATCAATCAATTCTCTACCTTCTTTAGTGTTCCCTGAAACATACAACTTGAGACTCTTCAAGGACAGGGTGAATAGGCTATTAACGGGCAAACGAACTCCATCTTTGATTTGAGTTCATTTTACTTGCAGGTGAGATGGAAGTAAATCGTTATTCCGTATACAAAAAAATGGCTAAAATTTATATATAATTTCTAGTGACAAACTCAATAGAAAATTATTACATTTCCACCATAATGCTTTTCCGTGTGTATTTTTCTTATATAATGTTTAAGTAAGTAAGTAATCTGAAAATGTAAAAAATATTCGAAAAATATTTTAAAAAATATAGGTATTATGTCGAAAAAGTAAAAATCTGTACTAATTGTCTTAGAAAAATTAGATCTTAAATATTATTGAACTAAGTTAACTGTTTAAAATAAATTAAGTCATGCAACATTATTATTTTTTATGTTAAAATTAAATTACTCATCCAAAACACTTCACTGCGAAAAAATAATAAAACGTTTAATAGAATGTTTCATAATTTTAATGATATGAAACTTGTAATAACCTTTAACTACGTGCCAAAGGAATATAATTCTGATCGTCCTTTACTTCAAGTTTATTTTCCTTTTACCGTACGCGCGCTTTAAATTATAACCTTATGAAATCTATACCTACTTAATATTGCTGAAGAGTTTGTTTGGTTGAACGCGTTAATCTCAGGAACTACTGGTTCGAATTGAAAAATTATTTTGTGTTGGATAGTTCATTTATCAAGAAAGGCTTTAGGCTATTTTTGAATATAGCCTAAAGCCTTTCTTAATATTTTGAAAGCGGTCGAAGTCGCGGGCAAGAGCTAGTGTACAATATTTTAGCGTACAAATCTACCATTATTTAACTAAAGTATTGTGTAAGTGACGCTATTACTTATGTTCTGTACCCAAATGTATTTATATTGTAGAACTAGCTGGCGCCCGCGACTTCATCCGCCGTTGAAAAAGAAAAACGTAGCTTACATACATACAGCCTACATACATACATACATACATACATACATACATACATACATACATACATACATACATACATACATACATACATACATACATACATACATACATACATACATACATACATACATACATACACACACACACACACACACACACACACACATACATACATACATACATACATACATACATACATACATACATACATACATACATACATACATACATACATACATACATACATACATACATACATACATACATACATACATACATACATACATACATACATACATACATACATACATACATACATACATACATACATACATACATACATACATACATACATACATACATACATACATACATACATACATACATACATACATACATACATACATACATACATACATACATACATACATACATACATACATACATACATACATACATACATACATACATACATACATACATACATACATACATACATACATACATACATACATACATACATACATACATACATACATACATACATACATACATACATACATACATACATACATACATACATACAGAAAAAAATTCTTAAAATCGTCACTTTAGTTTCAGTATCCTGTATAGAGCCTATAAACACGATATATCTGAAAACAAAGTAACTTACTCCATGACCAACCCTTACAGATTTATTATTAGTATTGATGTATAAAAATCTCACCTACAGCTATCCAAAGCTTAGAACATTAATATCATCCCAGGGGTCACGTGACAACGCCACTATCCGAAAGCATAAGTTTTCTAAAGCCACGTCCACGTTATGGCTATGGGTCGCTAAGTAAAATCAATTGCATACCTATCTACCTTACTCGGACATCTGTATTTATTCTTTCGTTCTGTTTCTAAAAAAATGTTTATCCAAGAAAAAAGTTCAACAGACGATGATATTTCACCTTGTTACTGTTGATTTCCAGATCTAATCAATACTAATAATAAATCTGTAAGGGTTGGTCATGGAGTAAGTTACTTTGTTTTCAGAGATATCGTGTTTATAGGCTCTATACATGATACTGAAACTAAATTGACCATTTTTAGAATTTTTTTCTGTATGTATGTAAGTATATGTATGTTCCTCTATAACTCTTAAACGAATCAACTGATTTTCATGAAATTTGGTAGATAAACATTTAGACGTACGGGACACAGGATAGGCTACTTTTTTCTTTTTCAACGCGGACAAAGTCGCGGGCGCCAGCTAGTCAATAATAAATCTGTAAGTGTAGGTATTTTATGTATGTATGTTCCTCCATAACTCTTAAACGAATTAACTGATTTTCATGAAACTTGATAAATAAACATTTGGACGTACGGAACATGGGATAGGCTACTTTTTTTTTTCAAAGCGGACGAAGTCGCAGGCACCAGCCAGTGTTATAATATTTTATTAAATAATATTATAGATAGGATTTATTAAATTCAAAATAGTTATTATTTGTTTTTGATAAAAACTATCAAACATTATTTTTTAATTTTGTATTAAAAAGTTTAAACATAAAAATATATTTTATGTTTAAACTTTTTTCTTATAAAAATGTGACCTAAATGTGAAATGCAAACACGAACGTAGAAAATAAAGGTTTAGGTATTTATTTAAAACTTTTAGTTTATATTTATCACAAACTAAAGTAAATAAGTTTAGGATGCATACAATATTATTATCTATTTATTATAAAAATAATATTTTAGTAAAAAAGTTCATAAACATTTACAGTCTCGATTCTCTTCACTCGCGTGCCATAACATCAGAGTCGTAAAACTAAAGCCTCATACCCGCTGGCGTCTTAGTGGATATTCGAACGACGAAATCAAACCATTTCCAATAAAAGCATAGATGGAATATTTACCTATGGCCTCGTGAATAGAGGGAACGCTGTTTTCATCGTAAAAACTACTCCCTTTCAGGCTTACTTGAGGAGGCTCTACCCCTTATGTGATTAACTATGACTGTCTAGGTACTAGGAAGTGGAACTTACAAAATGGAAATATTAACATTATGAATCATTAAACAGAATGTATAAGTTTAAGGGAAAAACCTCTTTTACATGTGACAACAACAGAAGCTCAAATTTTTCAATTAAATTCACCTCCCCCCGCTCTCCCCTTATCTCCCAAACGTATTTTCTTATAAGTAGGTATTATCTGACCAAATCTCATACACCTTACCTATTTAAAATTATAAATATTTGCATACTTTAAGTGGTTTTTGAGATTTAATGATTAATTTTATTAGCCAATGAAAGAGTAAGAAAGAGATATTTCGTTTTATTGAATACTATTTTTGAAGATTGGCCTTAAAACTGATAGAAGAAAATGGAGAAGATGATATAAAAATATTACATTTAAATCATATATATTTTTTATTTATTACCATATTATATGGTAGTTAAACTACTTGCAACAATTTAATTGTGAAAGTCGTACTATTTATATAGTGATTATATCTCTACTTACATCTTATTACCTATACTCTTATCTATATAGAGAATCTTAACTTTATCGTTAGAATAAGTGAATGTTCTTTCTATACCTAATTACACAACTCTAAATTATGAAAAATCAAGAAAGTCGCAACTCTTCCTTACAGAAAAAAAATGTATACGACAGTTTAGACGTAAACACTCAAAAAGAAAAACGAAAGTAGGTAAGAAAAAAGGTCGTTTAAAATATTAGATGACACAGTTAGCCCGCACTACATACCGCACTATTCAAAGAATGTAATATGGGATTTTAGTATGGAGGAACAGTTTACCTATGAGTATATATACGAATAGAGCCGCGAGGCGGAGGTTGCCCTCTTTTTGAGTCAGAACACTTAAGTTGGTAAGGTACATCCGACCCCATACTACTTTTAGATAAAATATGTTTATATAAGTATGGCATTTCGTAACTAATATATATTTTTCTTCACTTTATACCTATACAAATATATATGTTTAGTAACTTACTTTGTATTTATGTTTACGACAATCAACTTTTTTAACTTTTCGTAGCTGACTCTCTTTTGTATAGGGCATATTAGAGATTCAGTCACACAGTGTACGAAAGTATTGATAGATCCATTTAATTGGAGAAAGTACGATTGATGTATTTGATAGTCTTTTTGAACGTTTACGAAAGGCGGCCACCAACAAACGGTCTCTTATAACTTTTCCCTTTTAACCTTTCGTCTCTCACCCCCGCGAGCTCCCGGTCGCTAGCTCCCTAGGGAGGCGGTCCCCTGGGCCAACATTGACTCCCTGTACGCCGCCCCTCCCCGCCACCACTCAATACCGACACGCCATGCGGACGGCAAAGATTAGTTCGGATCGTAGAAGGGTGAAGGGCAAAGAACACTTAGGTATTTATCAATTAATTTATATTCAATACTAACATCTACTACGATGTTGAGTCTCTTTGAATTCACCTTTCGTAAAAATCACCGATTGTGATGTTTGTATCAATAAACTATTGTTTATTGTATCAATAACTATTTTAAACTATTGTTATTGTTAAGTATTTGATTATGAATTGCTTTAATTTTTAAAACCTTTTTTTTAGGATGATAAACTGTCATTTTGATGGTAACACGTAAACGAGTTTCAGTACATAACTCATTACCTACTTGATCGAGTTAACTCGGCAATCCTAATGCAAATTATTTTCGAATTTTGAATTTCAATTGTGCTTTTGGAAATAACGCGTAATAAATAGCGTAGTAGTAGGTACTTCTATACATATAACATAATCACAGTATGTTAACTTTGTAATAGTTTAATTTTTTTAGTGTAAAAATATTAGTCTTAAAACTTTTAAGAAATAGTTCTCATTTTGTATAATAATTTTATCAACATATTTTTTTTACAAAAGAGGCGTAAAACGTGAAAGAAGTGTCCTTTCTGCAATTTCTCGGTGCGGCCTGCATAATCTTTGCTCAAATGCGACGGGCCCATAACAGGGCCCCAGTTTTCGACTTTGTTTTTCTACGTTGCGTTCACATCTACAGCAAGCGTCAATATTTTAGTACGTGCTGTGTCGGGTTAACTGGCCTTCATTCCTACTGACAGCTCTAAATGATTACAACTTCTATTCTAATTTAGTTTAATGCTAAATACAAGCCCTTAAGTCTCTAAATTAGGGTCTAAAAAACCAGCACTAAAGTATTATAATATTTAATATTCATTTTATTCATTTTAAATACAAAGTATCTACTTTTAGACCTAAATAAAATTTTATAATAAATTACAGAATCCAAACACATACTTAATGGGAAAGATGCGACCTTGTTTATTAAAAAACAGAAAAATAAATTAAAAAAAAAATTTCCTTTCATATAAAAAAGTAAAAAGTAAAAAGTAACTTTCATACATTTAAATTGACAATTAATAGCTACACAATTCTTGGTTATACCTACATAGTTTAGTTCAATTCAAAATAGGACTAACTACCTACTAATTCAATATAGGACACTGCCTATAAACTACTTAAGTTTAGTCCTAAACTTAGGTAGTTAGGCATTTATAAGAAATGGTTACGAAAAAATTTATAACGAATATTAGTTTTTGAGATTCAACAATATCACAATGGATAATGTTCCTTTGAATCAAGGCAGCATGGAAGAAATTTCATCGACAATAATTTTACCAGGTAACTGGTTATATCAATAATTATTTGTATATACTTATTTATGAAATGTTTAGAGTTAAAACTATACGTGTATTATAATAGATAAGCAAATAGATATCTAAATATTTGTTTTTAATATACAGGAAATAATAATAAAATGGATGATTTAAAAAAATCGGTTTAAAAATGGCATCACTAGTAGGTATTTAGGTATGTGTATGTAGCTGGGTATACCTATACTTAAATAGATATCCCTTTCCCCTCGT
This sequence comes from Synanthedon formicaeformis, assembly GCA_945859745.1. NCBI lineage: Eukaryota > Metazoa > Arthropoda > Insecta > Lepidoptera > Sesiidae > Synanthedon > Synanthedon formicaeformis. The sequence goes on from OX243963.1 coordinate 4,196,390, forward strand.
ATTCATGTCGTATGTACCTGTAAGGTAGTTGTAAATATAAAAGTAGTGTGCAGTAGTACTATTTCCGATGTGTCGAGTGCGGAGGGTATCGCGGGCGACGCAGCATCCCGCCGTCACCATGGCAACGTGATAAAACCTCGCCTTTTCATGGCCCTCCGCACAGTATACTTTAAAATTTGAGATAATTTTTATTTATTTTATTTGGGTTACGTAAAGGTATAGAGCGCTAATTCGTTAACAGTGAAAAATATAAATATCTTATATTCAAATTCTAATTCAATCTATTTTTAAATATAATATAAAAACAATCTATTTTTAAATCTATTTAAAATGATACATAAATATAATCTCTAGTCACACCTATTTAAAATAGAGAAAGACAAAACAACCCAGTAGACTTTCTCTAATTTTTTTTTTGTGGAATTATATTCGCTTTATTTTTTTGTTAGCTTTTGATGATGTCTCGTAATTATTTTGTAGGTACCTACCTACATGTTTAAACAATAATTGTTACTATAGTTTGAATTTCGAACGCGTTCAAACATTATTTCTATTTCAACTAAGCGTTATACATATTATATACTTATGTTTTCTCTACAGTTTAACTGAGTACTGTGTCCTGGTACCCACTCTTTCAAATCTAAAAGCGGTTGCTCTCGGCTCGAAGTAGTTTCCTATTGACAATATCCGTACTGGTAGAGTAGTTACCTACTCAGTTGAGTTCTACGAGTAAAGCGCCTTCCGCCTTAACCTATTGCGGAATTTTGTTAAACTTGCATTAAAAATGTACGATCGCATGTAAGAATGTGTCTTCATTTAATATGACAATAATTTTACTACTATATACCTACAAATGCCTTGTAAATGTATAACTAATTTTGGCCATTTTTTTTTTAAATAATTACATAATAATTTAATTATATTGCTCTTATTAATCATTCCAGCGAATGTTGGACGTATTAAAATTTTAATAAAATATATTAAACTAGCTGCTGCCCGCGACTTCGCCCGCGTAACTTTGTAAATTATATACTAAAACCTTCCTCGAGAACCACTCTATCCATTGGTGAAAACTGCATAAAAATCGGTGCAGTAGTTTTTGAGTTTATCGCGATTAGACAGTCAGACGCGGCGGAGGACTTTGTTTTATAATATGTAGGTAAGGATGTAAGGATAAATTAACCAGGTACAAAACAAATAATTCAGGTCACTTATTTTGAGTGATGAATCTCTAACAAAAGAAAATCTATACTAATATTATGTTTATAAATAATTCTGTTTTTACGGCTTTTTACGCCTTAACTAGTCAACCGATAATACCTAATGAAATATTGACATAGGGTCCGGTTAGAAACATATAACCCTTGAAAGACAGTTCGATAAGGTCCTCAAACGTTAATGTGTGTAAGTAGGTATAGGTACTTATATTACATGAAAATAGCCTTGCTTTATTTGATCACCTGTCTGCCTACAAATTTGCCTTATACCACTAAATATGACATTAGTTCGAAGTGCTCTCACAAGTAAAAGCCCTAGATATATGTAGTAAGCCAAGTTCTTTCCCAGAAACGCTCAATGGATAATTATAAACATTATTGTATAGAATTACACTTACACAGCCATTGGCGAGCAAACACCATATTCAGCTCGACCTCTTTCGTGCACAATCAACATAGAAAGACAAGGGGCAACATTACGCGGGCATCACTTCATTGTGGGCACCGCTCTAATTGTAACTACACTCCTGGGCGCTATCAGCCGCTCAGCGCTCCGGCGAGTAGGCGTGTGCCACTAATCTTCGACCCCTACATACCGATACTCTGTCGAACAACTACAAAGAGAAATCAACTTTAAAACCGTACGGAAAGGTCCAAACTCGAAAGATAGAAATGTAACGTATTTGCAAACGAAGCGAGGGTAACGCACACTATCAACTCATTAAATTGCATCGCCTTTTTAATGAGTCTGAAAGTGAACAAAGGATATTGAGCGCGATTACATTAAGTACGTAGTTCTGGAACGAGACAAGGTATGTTTTCTCTGAATCAACTGTACAATAAACTGTTGTTACTATTGCTGTAAAACTAGCTATTTGTCCAGACTTTACTCAGATAAAATGACAGAATGCTCTCTACCTAAGAGCCAGATTAATTTGAGATGGCTATATCAGAAGGCTAAAAAATTTTTTTTCGAGTATTTCAAAAATTTCTGCTTGTCTATAAAATAAATACGCAAAAATTGAAAAGTAAAATAAAATTTTCAAATTCAGCAAATTCTGAAAAATACAATGAAAACCGCATGAAACCTGCTGCTTACTTTACATGTACCTCATACATTTACATAATATAACCTTTTGGAATAGGTATCTGTTTTTATTTTTAAGAGACGCCATCACCACTTCATAAATAAAAATTAAAATAAATTTATTTCATAAATTCAAATTTTAACCTATCTGAAAAGTAGAAATTGATTTTCCAGTGTAAGATATTTTTTGTTCATTTAGGTATTAAAAGACTTCTGAAGCGATTGTTCGTTTAGGCATTACGAGTATCTCGGTATTATTCTGTACCGTATCCTTATTCCTAACTTCTAAGAGATATTATGCACCTTATAATATCAGATGTCGTTCTTGACCGAAACAAAAAAGTTTCGGTAGGTAGTTTAGGTACCTTCACTTCACGAGCTTGTACTCGTATGTGTGTGTATATTCAAATATGCCCATTACGAATTTCATGGTTCCCTCATATTTATCCAGTGAATACGCTATAAAGTGATATCACGTGATCGTTTTCGGGCGGGTAATAGTTATAAATTACCCGGGTAGTTTATAAAAGCCGGTTAACCCGAGGTAAGCGGACAAGGAGTATAATTTATTATTGGGAAATTCGCGGGTGTGCATTTTCATACGCGTTATTGTGGATCATTTCATTCCACAACGTACCTACTTATAGTTTAACTTATACATAATATACCTAATATGTATGCTACAATTTTATATTGGGAATTTATGTTATAGCCCAGGATAGATAATAGTACAAGTAACAGTTCAAACTTTTAATGAGAGGAAGCTATAGATTTGAAAGAATATCGGCGCGGGATATTTGTTATGGAGTTTGAGTAAGGGATCCCAGAGAACATTTCCCTATCCCATTTTTGTTCTAAAGTACATATACAGCATAAATGCTGGTAACCTTGTTCTTTGTGTTGATAAGGTATACCTAGGCAACGCACTTACAGAACCTATGACATTGCTTATTTAATAAATAAATTGTAAAAAAATAACTAACACATCCTTAACAGCAACAACTTATGGGTCGATATTATCGAACTGAAAAATTGCGATCTTAATATATTTTGTACGATAAAGCTTACGATCACACTCATCAACCACGGTATTATCGCGAGATAATATCGTGCAACTATATTATCTCGCGTATATTGTATGTATATTGCGATTTCACGATACAGTGATAATGTAATACAGTAGAATTGCGGCGTTTGAGATGTCTATTCATTGTTTCCAGGTCAACCTTTGTCATTATCACTCGAATATTAATTACCGATTCATAATAACCCTAAAGTTTGATTTAACAATCGAATTAAAAACGTTTCTGATTTCAATTTTTACAATATGAAATAATTGACAGTTAAATAAAATGATTTTACAGATACCTACTTTGTGTCTGTTAAAACTAAAACGCATAAAGTATAAGACCACACGTTCGGAGAAGCGAAGAGAAATACAAATACACCAGGCAGTACACACTCTATCATATTGAGAGGCCATGAAGTTATTTCAATGTTGTACACTTAGAAATAAAAATACAAAATCAAAATTAAAATAAATTAAAATCCCAATTGTGAAATACATTAATAAACTCTATATTATCCCAGCTCAAATTCTGATTCATTAAATTGGTCATACAATTTAATACTTTACACTACTTTTTTATAAATAAATGCATACCTACATTTCAAACGTAAAGCGCATTGTTTCTCTATCGCAAATTTTACTTGCTCCAATTTTCAAATTTCAAACAACAGATTTTTACAAACAACAGCTATAGCATTATATTATCGAAGCTATAATTTTATATTTTTTTAACATATTTCTAATGGTACCAAACTGTGACTTCATTTTTCTTATATTTTGGTACAAAACGTCCCTTACATTCTTTGTTTTGATCTTAACTTTCAAATATCTAATTTTTGATAGAAACTTGTGGGTTCGACTGTACTCAAAATATGCTTTATATTCTTGAGCCTTTCACAATATTTATCACTAGCAACTTTAAGGCGAGTATATTTACGCTCTTTTCGAAGTTTTCTGATATAATGCGTTCCTCGTCACGTTTTATAGTCTCAACTATTTTGCTCGCGATTTCGAAACTCCTGTTTTTGAAAAACCAAAAAAATATATTCTTATATTTATTTACCTACTAGGTTTCATTAATTGTCTTTTTAATCTTAGTAACAAAAGTATTGAATGTAGGTAATAAGTATTGAAACGAAAGTCGATCGGGCGAGGAACATCCGAAAACCAAAACATAAACGTTATATCGGCGATCCTACAAAACTGCTCTATCAAAATATAACGACTGCGATAAAAACGATGGAAAAGAAAGCAAACGTTTCGAACGAATTTCCAAAGATCGTACAATAACGGTGCATGGGTCCCTCTCTTACATAAGTAAAATATAATATTGCTTTCTTGTTCGTACTGTGCTCCGTTTTATGGGCGAGTCGATAATATTCGGACCGCTCTCGGAGAGATATGAGTGTTAAATATTTTATGATGTCCAAAGTGTTGAAGCACAGTACTAAGTGTGTTTCTAAGAAGACGCATCGTGTCAGCTTCGGAAATTTAATAAGACAAGTCAAAATCAATCACAATTTTAGAGCCAAAAAATTATATCAATTTCTTTACATTTTATTCATACATACAGAATAATAAGTACAGTCGGGGTAAAAAAAGGTTCGTTACCTTAAAGTCTACATTTGCTTGCACCATAGCAATTATCAGTTATGCCAAACATGACCCCAACATATGAATATAATAATAGATATTACAAAAAAATATTACCAATAAAATATTAATAATGTAGGTACATAATTAACTGTACTTACTTTGATATAGGTACCTACTCGTATATATTAGTCGCCAACACACCGTGATTCAGTACTTACTGGGCTGTAGACAGTCTGCATAATATACTGGTCGATTGCCCAGTTTATGACTAGTGACTGGCGGGAGTAACCAGACAAAAACCTATAGTCAAATAACAACATGTGTACTGTTGGTTGTGTTTCGTTGCAGAAGTAAGACTTCTGAGACTTTTTCTTGCCCTTATTCCCCTATTCTATCGGAGTCGGGAGTCAGCTCACTTGTGTTCCCTAGTGATGTCTGTGTTCCTAGACCACCTAATACTAACTTAAACGTTTTAATATTTAAAAAAACTAATAAATAGTATTAATCTCTATTCACAAAATCGATTAACTTAATTACAATTCAGTTTTTTTTGTCACGTTCGTCGCTTACAAACTGTCTTGGCGTAATGTCATTAATCTTAGGAGGCTGGCAGCGCAGCAAACGACCTCCCGTTAAGACCCTCCATGGGCTGGGTGCTCCGTAATATGCTTGTATAGCCAGAAAACCTAATGGCTAAACACCCTAAATCGTGCAAGCCAAACGCGACCTTCGACTAATTGCTATTAGTGTCATTAACGCACGCAACACACGACTCGCCTTCCAACTTTTGTCCACGAGCAACAACAGAAAATAAGAAAATAAAGGAATCCCGGCGCGAGGAAAAAAAAAGGTACATAAGATGTATTTTCTCGCAGAGAAGCGTGTCGGTAGCATTGTTAAATATATCGTCCAATCAGTATCTCTGAAACGAGGAGGAATTAGCGTTTGGTAGCGAACGTTGGAGCGACGAGACCTACTCTACCCTTTTACGCGGCGTAATAAAAAAGAAATCTTATTTGAATTTGAGAGACGAATTAAAAAAAGAAAACGAATTCCCCACCAATTTAAACAGGGAGAGTTTTTAGACAATTTTAGGGAATCGAGACGGTTTAATTAATCATGCATTTGAGTTGAAAAGTCACTCGATCCCTTTACGTTAAAAGTTTCACTTAGATACAATAAGAGTATATCTATGATATGTATATCTGTTCTATGACATAATACGACTTAACTAGTTAAATCTTTATTTTCAAAAAAAAAAAAAATTTTTAGAGAATGCTTACTATTAAGTAGGTATATTAGTAATACCTATTCCAAATTTCAGCTTACTTAGTTACTTTTTATAGATAAATTACAATTTTTGTTGTCCGCGTATCACCAGGCCTTTGCTCCGCGCAGCATTTTCCTTTTCCAAACATTAGTCGCGATTGTAGGCCACTATAAAAAAATTGTGAATAAATTCAAGTCCATTTTTAAATAAATGTTCATTACTAGAGAGCCACTAATAAATCAATAATTATTTTTTAAAAAATAAATTTTCTTCATATTTCTTTATTAAACAGTTAAAAAGAAGGTTATGTAAAACTGGAACCAGTACCTAGTAGTAACAGAGTCTAGCCGTACAATAATAGTTTAAAAGGTATACTAAAAAAACTAATCAGAGATAAGCCACTGTAAAGGTTATACGAAAGTACTTTGTCTTCATTCGGGAATCCCTTTTAAGAATCGTATCAGTTGTAATGAAAGCTAATTCTTTCATTAGCTACTCGTGGCAACGGGAAAAATGGTTAAACTAATGCCACTTAAGAGCGTTACAGAATCAGAATCACGTTGGAGTGAAAAATTATGATTTCAGTAGTTTCAGATGTTTAGTTTGCAGATAAGATGTTAACGTTATATTATTTGTAGTTTTTTAATCTAGTACATGGCTTAAAAATATTTTAAAATGAATTATTCTTAGAACAGTTTTAAAACAGCCCTTTTTCAAACTAGCGGTCGACGGCCTACGCAGATAAATATACAAAATATAAAAAAAAAAATGAAACAATGTTTTACAACATAAATGACTTCACATACTAAGTCGAAGAAAAAACAGAAATATCTCAAATTTGATCCTAAAATAACACGTTTAATATCACGAAAAATTACTAAAAGTGACACTTTTGATTATACTTTTCTTGAATGAAAATTTACAGAAATCATATATTTTTTTACAACTATTATCTAATGAATTATGTGAATTTTTGGAAAATCATTTTTTTTATAAGTTTTTCCACGTATAATTTTACTAATATCTCACTTCTGCGTAGACCGTCGACCGCTAGTTTTAAAAAAGGGCTACTTAAAAACTGTTCTAATGAGAAAATTATCCTAATATTTTAAAATATTTTTGAGCCATTATCTAGTTTACAAAACTACAAATAATATGACGTTAATATCTTATCTGCAAACTAAACACATCATGGCATTATGAGCCGCCGCGAATCATAAATTTTCACTCCTAAGTGACTCTATCTCTGTAACGGCCTTAATACGTAACTATACCAGAATCTTAATAAATATGTAGATATTTGATTTTTTGCCTCTACGTAGGCATTACAAATATCTTACTATGCATTACTTTACTATGTCATTTTATTAGTTAAAAATTATTTTTACATTTATTTATAAATGTAAAGTCGGGGTACGAAAACCTTCGTCAGTTTTCAAATCCATTCCTTTATGAAAATCGTAGACTCTTAGTACCTTTTGAAACTAAAGCATTAAGCAGACAACTGACATGTTTGTTATGAAATTTTGGTATTACTGACAATTGCCTTGGTGCAAGCAAATTTCGACTTTAAGGTGACGAACCTTTTCTTACCTCGACTGTACAAACTACATTACCTTGTAAACTGATTTTCCCTTTTTTTATTAATTAAATAAATGCCAGACAGACTTTATCTGTGTGTCAGTCTAACGTTTTCGCGGCTAAACTACTGTATTGACAAATGAATTTTTGTATGGGTAAAAATTTTGAAACCTTTTGAAGAACATAAGCTAAGTAACTATATATAATGCAGAAGAAGCTTTTTTATATTATTTTTAAAACACGATATAAACTTACGTAGGTATCACAATGTACGTATTGATCATCAGGTATCTATCACTGAACTGCACTCCGTCCAATTTATCAATAATATAAATCGTAATCCGATCTGACAAGGCGTTAATGGGTGGCTCAATGCAATTTAAGCTACCCTAACCGGAGCGTAACCGAATTTCTTTCATGTATTTAGGTAGGTACATTTTATAAAGGAACTTTGTGTACTTTATTAAAAACGTTACCTTAAAATGTATTATTTGAATAATCATATTAAACCTTTTGCTAACTACTAACTATGTAAATATTTATAGGATTAAATACAAAATGAAAACAGACTGATTCTTATGTAGAAGAATGAACGAGGGTCAGCACCAGAAACTGTTTATAACTCTATTAGAAGATTTAAGGTGGGTTGCACCATCTAACTTTAACGGTAACCATATCCAATCCAGCCGTTAAATCTTCGCTTAAGCATAATATGCGTTGCACCATTTTACAACGGTTAAAATGACGTCATAACTTAACGATAACCTTAACCACTCGATATTGGCCGGTTAATGTTATTGTTTCGGTTAAGTCTACTGTGGCAGTTTTGAGACAAGTGGCTTTGAATGTTGCCATTTTAAAAAAATATTACTACGACAACCTAGGAAAATTACATCATCAATACTAATAATAAATCTGTAAGTGTAGATATTGTATGAATGTATGTTCCTGCATAACACTTAAACGAATTAACTGATTTTCATGAAACTTGGTAGATAAACATTTAGACGTACAGGACACAGGATAGGCTACTTTTTTCTTTTTCAACGCGGACGAAGTCGCGGGCACCATCTAGTTATTTTATATTGGCAACCCGTTTAACTTTGACAACGGACAATATCATGGTGCAACATGCGGTTGTTAATATCGACTGTCATCGTTAAAGTTACTGCTAAAGTTAACTTTGACCGTAACAATGACCAAGCTGTAGGCTTGGTGCAACCCACCCGAAGCGCACATTTATATAATACCTATTAGGCAAACATACCCCTAAATTTTATTTATTTATTTAAAAAATATAAGAGTTCCATTTTACCAACCTATATAATTATGTAAATAAAACAAACAATTCTTTAACTATAGCACTTCACTTTGAATGTAAATAAAAAAATGCAGTAACTAATCCCTAAAAAAAGACCTAAAAAAGTTCAAATAAAATAAAATTTGCAAGCAAAAAGGTTTTATGTTAGATAGTTGGATTTAATATTTCCACCCTATCAGTGTCTATGACAACAGATATTCTATTGAGAGACGGTGTACTTGAAACCTGCAATGTGAAGTGAAAATTGAATTTGTAACTGCAAAGAACCCCACGACATATTTGCTGAGATACACTTAAAAGCACTTACCATTCTCAACGATGCAGCTGATCGTTTGCTGTAAATGTCCATTGCATTTTCAACTTTAATTGAATACTATATAAGATTAAAATACTAACTAACTTTTACTTGGAATTTTGAGATTAATACTTTGAGATTAATCATATTGATAAATTTTAAGAATACACGAAGTTTTACAATATTTTAAATGTATTTATTAGTAGTGGCAGGGCACACTGCGTTTCGCACAGCCCTTACAGAATACCACCGTGAAATAACAGCATGTATGCTGTTGTGTTTCGGTGAGTGAGTAAAGGATGCCAGAATACATTTTCTCTATTCCTTCCCAATCCCTTATTTTACCAATTTTATCTTAACTTTTTAACGGGATACCAAAGTTTTAATCCAGAACATGGCACATATGTACATTAAATGGTTTAACCGTGACGGAGTCACATTTAAACATGAGGCTTATTTTTGTACCACAAAAAATAAGAAATCATATTTATAAGTGACCATTTAAAATTCTAGACTGCAGTAACTTTAACAATCTACTTACAGATATACAACTGAGTGATATAATACGAGTTTGTTGATTATCTATAGTGTGTCAATGCGGATCTCGGAAACCAAACAGACACGGTCTTGGGAACAAAACACAAGCGGAGCCAGTTAATGCAATTTACAAAGCCGGCAATCACGAGAGGTAGCCACATTGTTGTACAGTCGCCGTCAAAGAGCCAAAGCAAGGAGCTCACTGTCCCTTAATAATTAATTGGCGCTTAAACGCGCTGACGTCTTGAGCCCCCCAAGGGGGGTCTAACGGTTCCTGTGCATATGCTTCGTAAGAGGTTATGTTTGCGCATTACCTATAGTGAATCCTGAGAACAACCTCTTCAACCATTCAAGATGACTGACAATATTGTTCTTTACAGAGAAAGTTTTGTACCTGTTTTTTTTTGCAATATTTTTTTATATATTATATTTTTTTTACAATGCAACAACGAACTTCTTATTTACTTTTTCAATTAGAAAATTTAGAATAAATTACACGCTGAATTCTTTTACTAGATTTACAAGGAAATAATAACTCTCTTAAGTATTTTGACTTGTTTGACCATCTTATCTAACTTTGTATAAATTAGCATATAACTTTAAGTATTTATTAGCAAAAAATGCTTATTTTTTAGTTATCTATCTAGTTTTTATTTTAGTTTTCATCTTAGTTTGAAACTGACTCTTTGCATTGTTAATTTGTATGTTTATGAATGTTTTTTTTAATGAAATAAAATAAAAAATAATATAATTTCTAATACGCGCAGATAGCAGAGTAAAAGCTTGAGATTTATTAGGAGATTGAGAGCTCAATAAAAATTAAATTCGATTATAAATAAGTTTTCTCATAATAAATCCTTTAAATTGTTTATCTAGGTATAAAATATACAAAATCCAACGACAGACAGTGGTTCATTAAGGTAATGGTTTAGTAAAATACTGTGGGTGGAAAGTGAGTTGATACGTGAACCACAATTAGTAAAAACATAAAATTTCAAGAGATTGAAGAGACCATCAATCAAGTAAAAGGGCATGATTACATTCTAATCTTGATAACTAATTGAATGGGCCACTCATACAAATTGAATATAAGTGATGTTTTGCTTTCGCCTAGTTAGATTTCGTGTTTAGATAAACATTATCCGTGACTATTACGTTTGGCGTACAACGGATTAAGTTGAGTAATCCACACTAAGCCAGTCCGTACTTCCAAACAGAGTCGCTATCTGCGTCTGTCTATATGTTTGCTCAGTTCCTCGAAACTACGTAATGAGTTTTTATGCGGATTTTGTCAGTAATTACAGAAAACCTTTAAAAAATAATCCCATTTTATTTATAGGTAATATGGGTTTATACCCATATTACTTATAGCATTTTTGTTTTGTCTTTTGCTTTATAGCAATTTTGTTTGCTTTCAAACAAAATTTGTAATTTCACCCGCGTGACCCCTAGGACATGACAGTGACACAAAATACGTAGAACTACGCATAACATGCGACGGAAAATAGCGTATCTCGCTAAATAAGAATGTTATAAGTGCCAAAAGTATTAAATATTAATTATTCGTAAACTACAATGTCAAATGAAAAATTGTTACATACAGCCTTAGATAATATGTGAAGTGAAATTACTGATACACTTTTAGCTTTGTAATGTGTGTCATTTTGAAAATAAAACTAAAATCTAAGGAAATGACAGCTCACTTGGTTATTTTTTTCTATCGAGAAAATTTCATTATATTATGTTTTCTGTTACAGTCGTCACTTTCATTTATAATGTATTTATCTATTTCAAAAAATTAATTAAATTAGACTTTGTTTACTTAGATAAAATTCAAATCTAGGATTGGCTATTTCTCTTTATACTCGCTCTTAAAAAATTAAAAAAAATTACGCCTGACAAAATATGTAAAGCAAAATAACCCCTTACATACTTAAATGTTATACTGAAATTCTATTCTAACTACTTAATTTCGAAGATTACTTTCTACATACAAATAAACATACAAACCTAACTCTTTACAATATAGTATAGGTAACAGATATAACAAAATGTAATAAAATTACATGCTTATAGTGTTGAGTCTAAACAATTTCAATTCTAACACCCTTCCAAGCTCACGCAATAGTATCATAAAAGCAACAATTAACCTTAGTTTGTTTTTGCTTAGGCATGTTTGTATTTAAATAAATTAAGCATGGCATGAATATCTTTTTAAACGGGATATTAATATTTTGTATTTTAAAGGTTTTACATCTTACTGGTATGAAAATGAAGATTGATTTTGTAATTAATACCTTGCAATTAATGATCGAAATTAAATTCAAATATCAGACAAATTTCCAAAAACCTTCAGCACTGTTTTCATTAACATCTTTAATTAAATATTCTCTATTCTTTAATTAATATTTTTATCATAAAAAACCGTTTTTGAGTTGTTTTGATACCGTCATTTTTGTATCATAAGCTTGGAAAGCCAAAGGTCTTAATAGTTTACCATTATAATTACTATTTCTTTAATTATTTAAAATTACATACTTTATGTTTCTATTTGTATGTTTGTCTGTCTCGAAACGAAATTAATTTATCTATCAAATTCACATCTAACAGGACAATAATGATAAACTATATTAGGTATGCTTCAAGATAAAGAAATTCAACCAAAAATATCTAATATAAGAAATAACATTCCTTTAATATTTTTTGTTAAAAATAGCAAGGCGAATTTCATTATTATTCTCAATATAATTTAAGCCTCGCCAATATGGCCGCATTACAGTTGAAATTTTCAACGAATAGAAGCAAAGAGGGCGGATGATAAAACCCCGTCACTAATTAAATGGGCCCGAGACGTCCTCTTCTTAATAGATTTGTCGCTAATTTGAAGTAATTTCGCCGAGGTCTGCGTAATATCAAACGTCGAATTGGAATTTAATTTCATTTTATTTCTGGAAAAAATACTTCCTTCAACACACAACTAAATTGGTCGCATTCTAGTTAGATAAACTTCCGCGAGTAGTTAACGTAATCTGGGGTGAACAACAATAAAATAAAACAATAAAACAAAAAATAGTTCATAACCTTTTAACTTCCCGGACCTAAAACAAAAAGTCTAGATTCCAACGCAACGACATAAAAAACGCAATTTCTATCAGATGTTAACGGAATAATAATTATTAACTTTAACTTCCGTAAAATTTTCAGAAATGTACTTAACGCTTTTACGTTTAACAATGTTAACTTTTCTTTTAACAGATTAGCGATTAACGAAGTTAACTATTTGATTAAGGATATAAAAAAGGTAGTTTTGAATGTTTTGTTTTGTTTTTTATTCACTAAAGTGTCGCCTTACACCCCGCTGTTGTTATTAACCCCAGATTACCGCTACATTGGGTCAAAGATTTTCTTCCTACAGAAAAGTATAATGTATGTAAGATAAAATAGCTCGCCGCAGATTCGAACCACCATCGGGATCGGGCTAGTTGCAATTCATCATTATTATTCCAGACAATTTATCAAGCGGTTGGCTCGCCTCGCTCGACTGGATCGCACATTCTAACGAGATGGTGAATTTTCACCGAATAATTTGCGAACCGACGAATCACGTATTGGAATCGTGAATGAGGTTGGAATTGAGATAGAATAGCGGAACATGTAGCGTAAAAGGAACTTTAGAGAAGACAATCGTAATAAAGAGAGAGAATTTTCCCTTTACACGGAATACCTAAATGTAGATCATTATCAGCTAATATTAAAGGGAAATTAAGAATTTGACCAAGAAATTATAAACATGAAAACAAAAGGTAATCACCGAAACTTTTCACTCCATTTGAGAACAATTTTAATTTTTAACCTGTGTTTGAAAACACAGGCGATATTTTATTACGTTAATAATTATATTTTTAAGTCGCTGACAAAAGCTATAATAGTTTCAAAAAGTTAAAATCATGAGTCTAAAATTGTCTTATTATATTTTTGTATTTATTTATGTTACTAATAAGGTTAACAACACATTCGAAAGAAACAAAATATCATTTAAAATCTAATTACCCCATCATCATAAAGATAAAAGACAAGTTTTAATGGACAAAGCGTTTGTTGATGATGACATGCCAAATTGGTTGAAAAATTAGCACAGAGTTAAAATTTTCAAAAATCCTTTGTTAGCATCCGCTTACGTAATAAAGGAAACCTTTTTCCAAATATCAGATTTCTATAGACTTATTATAGTAGTTTTATACTGTAAGTTGATACTCGTAGTCAGTCAGGACAAACAATTTATATAGTAGGTATAGATTATATTATATGTATTATACATATTTTAAGACGGTTTGATTATAAAAAACGTAATTTAGAGAGCAATCGGGAATATAAAAAAAAAACATACTTACTGTTTTTTGTATCATGTATCTAACTAGCGCGAAAATCAGTCGGGGGTCGATAGCATTACCGGAGCTTATTACTGCGACTTTATCATATTTCAATTTACGATCGTCACCCAGACTTATCGAGTGGAAAAATCAAGGGGCCTGAGTATACTCCGATATAAATCAGAAATGAGACATCTCATTAGAGGGTATATTTATAATTTATTTATTTTATAAAGAGCAACATTTTTTCCAGTTTACTGTCTATGTTTGTACATTCAATTAATTTTTTTATTACCTTTAATGCCGTAAATATTTTTAAAAATATTGTTTATAAGCACAAGATTCAAGATGAGCTAATACAAAATTCGAATAATTATTGTGATAAAATTCATAAACGCCTAAACTTGGCTGCTTCGCCCACCAACATTATGTAGGAATTTTAAACTGAACAGTGGGATTAGATAAGTAGATGGGTACGAAAATGCTTGCTCAGAGAGAATAAGAAAACGGTCCTAGTTGTTAAGTCTTGCACAGTTTCTGTCGCTATCTCGTGGATAAGGAGCCTAATCACCAGTCGTCGTGTCTGTATCGGGCCGAGCGGAGCGCTCGGGTGCTCCCCAGGGCACGCTTTTGGGACCAGTACACTTTTTTTGGTTTATGTTATACTGTAAGTATGCCAAATTCTTTTGTTGGTTTTGTTATATGCACGGATTCGTGTTACGTTTAAATAATGCAAATATTATGCCCAAATTTGTTTAAAAAAATGTGTATTTAATGTTTACAGTTGACACAAATCTTTCAAAATTGAGTTTAAAGAAAGAGTTTAAGAGGGTTTCAAGGTAGAAATTCAAAACAACATTATCCATTTATTCCGTTTAAGTAAGCTTACAGTGCTAAAGTTATTAATAAAGCGATTTGTGAAGTTAAAGAAAGTTTTGCCTTAACTGCAAACCAAGGCGTTCCGAGGTCGCGCTCCAACAAACTTGTAGTTTCAAACTATTTGTAATATGAATTTATGACTTCACACTTCTCTACTCGTGTATGTTTGAAAACATTTAAAAGTTTTCACAAAAAGTTGCAATTCCTTTAGAAAATTCGCAAAGAATTTAAGCAAGAGGTCGGGCTGCTTAGGGCGGAATTTGTTTCACGAAAACGGAAAAGAGACGCGTGGCGGTGCGGCGTATCTAATGAGATAATATAATAGTCGTGATTCTCTCGCAGCTACGTTTACGAGACTGAAAATTACCGGAAAACTGCAGCTGACAGGATCTCAGATAAGCAAGATTTTCTTACAAGATAAATTACGTAATAATATGTGATGCTTGTTCATATTTAAAAATAACATACCTATTTTTGTTTTTGTAATAGGGACATTTTTGTTTTAATAAGAAATTTTTTGCATGATATTGTGAGTATTGAGTGAGATTCTCCTGAAAAAGTTATTACTTTGGATGATGCTTGTGTTCTTTTCCAAAAATCCGACTCTATCAAGTAGTAAGCACAGGAGGGTCATATCGAATTGGAAATTGATTTTGTCGCACCCGAAATGGGGTGTAAAGATCTCGTTGTAATATAGATGTACGCCATATGTCGCATGAGAGCGGACTTTTTTTACTTTAATAAAAGCTAGTAGTTCACATATTATTATCATTAATACAATTCATATTTGCTGGATAAAAATATGTATTTAACCTTAATAAACACCTTTGAAATAGCTTTTGACAGGCTGACGGTCCAATTGATGGTAAGTGGTTACCGTCACCTATAACGTCACAGGTGCCGCAAGTGCTACCGACTAAAGTAGAATTAAGGATAATTACAGTAGAGTTAAGGAGAAGACCAGAGCCAACATTGAATATTTCATTTCCAGAAGTTGACCCTGCCGGGAATCAATCCCGGAAACCCTTGAATAGAGCCTTAATGTAAAACTTGAATAGAGCCTTAATGTTCATCCAACTGATTCGTCAATCGTCAAAAATATGCAATATAGAAATGACGTCATCAGCTTTATATTTACGACAAGTTTAATTTTAAACATCGATAGTTTCATTATTCAAGTCAATTAATTTGTCTCGACCCTCAATAAACAAACAACTTTAAAAATCCCCAGTTCTTAATCCTTTAATAGCTATTCCAGTCACAATATGTTTAACACAACAATCAAGTTTAGTGCGAGTAACCCCGCAGCCCCTAATCAAACTGTATATCGCTTTATACTTGTTCAAGCACGACAACACATCTTAATCATTACGGTTCATAAAATTCTTAAGTGATTGCCTAAAGGGGACCCGGCTTCGTGGTATCAAATTCATTTACAACGTCTGTTTTATAGAGTAATCGATTCTTGAAATGTATGCTAATTTTTTTGTCATCATCATTTAAATTCGGTGTTAGTTGTACGTATGCTTCAAGGACCAATAACCGTTTCTTGGTCAAGCAATGAGCAATTGACCTTAATGTACTAAGTCTTCATCTGTTGTGTGGTGTCTACAGTACAAGTCAAGCTCTACCCATTATTAATACTTAATAATTAGAAGTAGCATAATTTTAAGTGTTAAGATGTATAGATAAACTAAAATTAATTTACCAAATTTATTCTGTTTTCATATTATGTTATGTGGTATCAATTGATCAAAATCAAAATATTTATTTATCAATTAGGTTTCTACAAGAACATGTGTACATCACATTTTTTATTAAATTGACTAATATTTTTATGCACATAAATTAAATTTTCATAAATTTACTGACATGCAACAGTCAAAATCTTTATTTCTTTGAACTTTTCTCTGAGGGAAGACTGCGGATTTAGTTGATAGATGACTCTAATGGCCCTTTTTTTGTAAAATAAAAATAGTATTTATGTCCGCAGCGCTACCCCAAAGAATCTTCAAGAATCTTCAATTTCAAATATTTTTGGTTATTAAGTAACTATATTGATTAAAAAACGTGAATATATTTAAAAAAAATCTAAATTGATTGAAAATTTCGTAAAAAAAAATTGCACTTAATTTGTTTAGAATAAGTCAAATTTATTTAACTTTTGACTTATTTGCGATCGACACAAAAATTGAATATATCTAAAAATTTCCATAGTTGAATACAGCATCGCGTAAGTTAATATGTAGTAGAGTCGGCCGCGGGCAGGCGGGCAGAGATAATGAAATTGTGTACAGGAGCGCAACGAGCCGCGAGCGTGTCTCGGGCAAAAATCCACTTAACAAATTGCTGCTGATTCGAAGGGTTCTGGATTGTTGCCCGCTTTTACCGTTACGTCAATTATTCGTCGTGTTATCGATACTCGAACGCGTTCGTTTCGTTTTACACACTTGTTCGATTCTCATTGAAATCAACAACCTAACAAACAATCAAGGATTTCCGGACCACAAAGCAAAGGTACACATACATATTTTTATTTAAAATCTGCTGCTGGCAGATTAACGGTCAAGGTTGGTTGCTGCCGTTGCTTATTATAACAAGCAATTCCATAAGCAAGTGCTTGTTAAGGAGGAGGTATAAGGGATTTAGCTCCGAGATTACTTAGGTACTATCTTATCGTAACTTCAAGGTTACCTTCTGTATAGACGTGGCTACGAACGCAGTCTAACACTACTGCGTTCTGCAGTCAACAACTGGACGGCCAAAGACAGTAATTACTTACGTAAGTTTCAAATCACCACAGACAAATAACATGTGTGCTGTTTTGTTTTGGCATGTCAATTTATTTTAAATAATTTTGTAATTTATAATTTATTCTATGGTGGACTTACTCGTATTAACGTTGCATTTGTTTAAAGCTACAGTAGCCACCTACAATCAGACGTTAATTATAATTTATTTTTGCTCAATTTCATCCCTTATTTGCATAGGAAATATAATGTGAGTGACACATGCAGGGCCATGCATAACACTAATAAGTTTACCATCAACGCGAACAAACGGACGGATAGTAGCAGTAGCAGTGTATAAAAAAGACAAAACAAACTGCACAAAAACACGTTGTTAATGAATTCGGCGCTGAGCGTTTCGCACGCAATTGCACAATTTCAATTATCGTATTAGTTCGCGACTGTACATGGGTGAGGCTCGTGTCGCTGATGGATTATAACAGCGTACACTAGTGACTTGTCACAACGACAGTACCTACATGTATGGAGTATTACGTTTAAAATAATTCTTGTTTTCATTCTATATTCATCATAAATATTCATCGGAAATAATCAAAACATTGATTGCTTCACATAACCATGTATCTGGACGAGTTTTAATTTACATCAAACGCTGAAAAATCAAGGTAATACGCGGTTACGAAATTTCCACGATCAACTCGTACCCCGTCAAAAAGCAAAGGAAAGTTCGCACACAAAGGCCGACGTGGAATTTTTTTTTGTTTCCAAGGTAGAAAAATTTGAATCAACCGAATTACAAAACCGACCTTTAGCGCTAGGGTTGTCGCTACCGAATCATTTGAAAATATTCTTTAACTATATGAATTTTAAGAAATCAAATAAAACGGCGTTATTTTAGATTAAATAGAGTGGTTGGTTAATTTAGAGGCAATAATAGGTTTACATAATTTCCACAATATCCAATATTGTGTTGTAGAGTTGAGACACAAATATCCAGTTTTGAGGCAAAAAATCAATTATTCTATAATTTCCTTATATTTTCAATCTTTTGTTGAAATTAAATTCTATAAATTAAATAATTAAATAAAATATTAATCATTGGATATTTGAATTAATATAGAAACAATATTTTTGAAATCTATTAACATAATTATGATGATATTAGCTTAAGTAATGAATAAATAGACATTTGTTTGAGAAAAAATCTCTATGAAAATAGTAAGTAAATGATTAATCTTTTGTTGAAATTAAATTCTATAAATTGAATAATTAAATAAAATATTAATCATTGGATATTTGAATTAATATAGAAACAATATTTTTGAAATCTATTAACATAATTATGATGATATTAGCTTAAGTAATGAATAAATAGACATTTGTTTGAGAAAAAATCTCTATGAAAATAGTAAGTAAATGATTAATCTTTTGTTGAAATTAAATTCTATAAATTGAATAATTAAATAAAATATTAATCATTGGATATTTGAATTAATATAGAAACAATATTTTTGAAATCTATTAACATAATTATGATGATATTAGCTTAAGTAATGAATAAATAGACATTTGTTTGAGAAAAAATCTCTATGAAAATAGTAAGTAAATGATTTCTTGATAATTATTTTGTCCTACGAATGAGCCATGCTAATAAATTCGATGGTTTAATTTTTCAGATACGCCATAATAGTGAAACAGTACTTTCTATCACGTACTCATGGAAATAAAAACCCTCAACTCTGTTGCAACCCTGAACAATGATCGAACGAAGCTCCGAACGGGAGACGCCTATCTCTATTGAATTCCCGAAAAAGGGTAGAAAATAAAGGCACCACAGTACGCCGGCCCGCGTGCCCCTCACCTTTCAATATAGTGCTCGTATATGGCTCCATTGAAATTTCGATATTTGTCAGCCTGATTAGCCGCCGATCCTCCTCTGCGAATTATTCTTTCTTATCGATTTCGAACACCGCAGCGGGAGACTAATATTCGGGCAATCCTCGTCAGCTTTTGTTTACTGGGTAATCAAAAAGGTGCTTTTGCGGGTGCATTTCGTTGTTTACATTTCGACAACATTCCTATCTTTCTTAGCGCCTATTTCACAAACGTCAATTAGGCCAAACTGTCATTTAAAGTCACCGGTAACCGGGAATAATGTAGCTGATATACGTTTGTTTGTACGGTAAACGTCCCAAACATTAAATAGAAAATAATTTAAAAAAATCGGCTATCGAATAATGCAGTAAACCGAGTGCATAATTCAATATAACAGAAAACGATTTCTAAAAGTAACTAATCAACACTTTACATGTAGATTATGAAAGAGGCCCTTACTGACGTAATCTCTTTGGTATCTTTCGAACCAGTGACAGCTGGCGTGTGATTGAAATACAGACATTATTGTAAAGTGCGTTTTCCGTTAATTTTACATGAAAATTATTTTGGGTAAACAAGAGTTTACCTTACAACCACTGGAATATTGTGAAACAATGTCTGTCAGGTGTTAATGATGATGAAGATTGAAGATATTAATATATTTTAATTAAACAAAGTTTTAAAAAGTCAAAATAAGAAAATAGCTACTTCGTAAAAATACGTAAAACGCAAAAACAGTATTCGGGGGTTCATAGGTAATATGAACCTTATACCTTTATATGGGCTTAACTTTAATTCCTTTGAAAATAATGTGAAGTAGAAGCGAGTTCAACAACAGTAAACATACTTTTACCTAACAATAATTTTTTAAATACAAAAGACACGCAATTTGTAGCCGCAAAATAAATGTTGTCGACATACCCATATCATTGGCGTGGAAATTTTTTTGCTGATATTAAAAATTCAGTACAAAAGAGGCAACACAAATCGTAAAAGTTGGAGTTTCTAACTTAGCGGTGCAGAGGTATCGCTACAAAAATACACAATGCAAAGCGAGAAGTCCCGAAGTTTTATCGTGAAAATGCATTTGCCGTTGGAAACTTTTGAGATTGCCGTCATTGCTGGCTGATGAATCGCCACAAATGGAATAATACGAAATCTAACGGCGCTATTTTGTTTCGTTCTCTTTTCAATGCAGACTTAAAATGTGAATTTCAAATTATAAACAGACCATTTCTAAGCTTTGTGGTGGTAACTTGAGCGCTCTAATAAAATAATAAACGAACCGTGTTTGTATCCTATATATTTTTTCCATTTGATTAAATACCTAAATTTTAACGTTATTTTAACAATACTTTAGTCATACAATTTTATATTAATATATGAACGAGTTAAGATTACCTACACACTTTTTTAATAAAATAAACATCATTATAGAAAGAAATATATAAACTAGTGCATATCAAGTTTAAAGAAAAAATCAGATTCAGAAAAAGTATATATAATATTTTCGAATGTTTGTTCTCTGTGTATAATCGTCGAGTAGTAGGTATATAATGCTGTTTAGTTGTGTAGTGAAATAACAACACGTAAGCTATGTCTTGACTTGTCATTGATGTCATTGGTATCTGAGGATCTTTACAAAAAAAAAGTACTTACCTATCTATGATAACTGGATCCGAAGGAGTTTCGTTTCTATTTCCACAACTCTTCTTATCACAACACCGGCTGCAACAAAATCAAGTATTACACTTGTTATGTGGTTAACAATACTTAATGTGAACAACGAAAAAAAAACTTAATATTACTCTGAATTTAACGAATAATACACATGTTACCACAGTCCACAGTTTAAGCATTTTCATCAATACTAATAATAAATCTGTAAGGGTCGGTCATGGAGTAATTTACTTTGTTTTTAGAGATATCGTGTTTATAGGCTCTATACATGATACTGAAACTAAATTGACGATTTTTTAGAATTTTTTTCTGTATGTATGTATGTATGTATGTATGTATGTATGTATGTATGTATGTATGTATGTATGTATGTATGTATGTATGTATGTATGTATGTATGTATGTATGTATGTATGTATGTATGTATGTATGTATGTATGTATGTATGTATGTATGTATGTATGTATGTATGTATGTATGTATGTATGTATGTATGTATGTATGTATGTATGTATGTATGTATGTATGTATGTATGTATGTATGTATGTATGTATGTATGTATGTATGTATGTATGTATGTATGTATGTATGTATGTATGTATGTATGTATGTATGTATGTATGTATGTATGTATGTATGTATGTATGTATGTATGTATGTATGTATGTATGTATGTATGTATGTATGTATGTATGTATGTATGTATGTATGTATGTATGTATGTATGTATGTATGTATGTATGTATGTATGTATGTATGTATGTATGTATGTATGTATGTATGTATGTTCCTCTATAACTCTTAAACGAATTAACTGCTTTTGATGAAACTTGGTAGATAAACATTTAGACGTACAGGACATAGGATAGGCTACTTTTTTTTTCAACGCGGACGAAGTCGCGGGCGCCAGCTAGTACTCAATAACTTAATTCTTTAAAACTTGCAATACTTTTGCAAAAATTGGCAACTCAGTCAAAAATTGTTCTAAATTATAATAATCTATATCTGAATCTCATGTACAGTAGGCACTGAATAATTATGATTATAATATATGTTGTATATATTTTTCTTGAAGGTGAAAAAGTACCTAAAATTACATAGGAGACGCGTTAAGAAGTTTCGGTGTTATAATATTCACAGCAGTCTTAAATAAACCTTTTTACTCCATACAAAGTGAGACTCTTCAACGTTTCCCTCTAATCTGTGACTCGTCGCAATATATCGTTGTAATTGCAATAAAATGGGTAAGCTTTCTTTTTAACGTGCTTAAATTTATCATCAATACTAATAATAAATCTGTAAGGGTTGGTCATGGAGTAAGTTACTTTGTTTTCAGAGATATCGTGTTTATAGGCTCTATACATGATACTGAAACTAAATTGACAATTTTTAGAATTTTTTTCTGTATATATGTTCCTCCATAACTCTTAAACGAATTAATTGATTTTCATGAAACTTGGTAGATAAACATTTAGACGTACAGGACACAGGATAGGCTACTTTTTTTCTTTTTCAACGCGTACGAAGTCGCGGGCGTCACAGCTAGTCAATTTTATATAATATTATTGTGGAGGTCGTCAGACAGGCTGACACATTTTATTTGATGACTAGTTGGCGCCCGCGACTTCGTCCGCGTTGAAAAAAAAAGTAGCCTATCCTGTGTCCTGTACGTCTAAATGTTTATCTACCAAGTTTCATGAAAATCAGTTGATTCGTTTAAGAGTTATGGAGGAACATACATACATACATACATACAGAAAAAGCTAAAGTAATTTTTGGAAATTTATACTAATACTAGCTGGCGCCCGCGACTTCGTCCGCGTTGAAAAAGAAAAAAGTAGCCTATCCTGTGTCCTGTACGTCTAAATGTTTATCTACCAAGTTTCATGAAAATCAGTTGATTCGTTTAAGAGTTATGGAGGAACATACATACATACATACATACAGAAAAAGCTAAAGTAATTTTTGGAAATTTATACTAATACTAGCTGGCGCCCGCGACTTCGTCCGCGTTGAAAAAGAAAAAGTAGCCCATCCTGTGTCCCGTACGTCTGAATGTTTATCTACCAAGTTTCATGAAAATCGGTTCTGAAAAAAATTCTAAAAATCGTCAATTTAGTTTCAGTATCATGTATAGAGCCTATAAACAATATCTCTGAAAACAAAGTAACTTACTCCATGACCAACCCTTACAGATTTATTATTAGTATTGATAAATGCATACACATTGTATCTAATACATGGACCTAATAAAATATTATCCTACGTCCATGATGTAATTAACAAAATATAGGTAATTATGACAAATCAATGTCAATATCATGCCGAGCGTTATTCAATAGGATAATTTAACTATTTTTGACTCACATAAAAAAATGCCTCGCGTTATTTGTAAAACTTGTCTTTAGCAATACATCTGTGTCTACTTAATATAATATAAATTATTAAAGAAAGATGTGACTGAAATAAATACAACGTAGGTACTTATAAGACGAAAAAGAGAGACAGGAAAAATCGGCTTTTTATCAGCTCTGAAAGCTCTCCCGTTTACATTATGCTTACATATACCTGTAGGAAATAAACTACTGGTTAAAGGGATATCTTTGAAGGGAAAAGAAATCAATATATTCCTAGTGAAAGTACCGAAGGGTGCCGCGGACGTGTGTCACTCATAATACCAACAATTTATGGACCTATTTAAGAGATACGCGAACGAACTTCGTCTTGTGACTTTACAGAAAAAGGTTTGATTTTGTCGTTTTATTATAATTGTAATAGATTGTGTAAATCTTCTATAAAAGTCTATATGTGTGTATGTGTGTATCCCTATGAACTCCAAATCAGAATGGTTGTCAGAATTTCAGAAAAGAACTTATTTATACTTGTTCAATTAAAAAGACTACAGTATATTAACATTTACCTACTCCAACGAGTTATATCTATCACAAGTTCAAATCCCGATAGAGCTCTCACCATAGATCTTTTCGATATATCTTTTATAGGTATGTAGATATAGATCTTTTCAATTTTAATGAGTGGAGTACAAATGCTTACTTTTAGAATCAGTATGCTATATTATTTATGCTTACAAATGAAGGAAAAATCCTCATACGAAAAATTTAAATCTGATATAAAGTGTTTAAAAAAGTCCTATCTATGTTAAGGACAAACAGAGTACCTATACAAAACTTCGCGCGCCCTACCGGGGCTCCTTGACGCGAAGGGCAAAGACATTGAAAGGACAGACTCCCTCGGGGCCCCTCCCCAGAAGACGCACGATAGGGACGCACATATCGCATAGACAGTGACAACACTACTGCGTCTAAGGTGGAATAAAATTTTAATTGCCCACATCGAAACATCCCGTGTCTGTACACAACTACTACATAGGCGAAGTGGCGAGACGCACCGCCGCATTTACGACCGGAAAAACCACCCCAAACAAAAGGTTAAATTTGTGAGGACACGTTGCTTCTTGTTGTACGCTGTAATACGTAGATTCATTAAAACAACGTGGACATAGATTGGAACTACATTGAATACAATTTTGAAAATACAGATAAATAACATATAGGATACTTTTATCCTCTAAAAATGTAAAGACCGTGAGAATTTCTAAAAACAAACTACAGCGCGTACGAAGTCGCGGGCAGAGCTAGTACATAATAAGAATTAGAATGAATACAAATACAAAACTACAGGAAATTTAAAAAATTACAAAATTGTTATATTATTAAATTTAAATATACTAATTCAAAGTATGTATATTATTTTGTCACACAAGTTATTGTTACAACATATCTAAAAATTACCTTGCTCAAATTAACTTAAAGGTGATCAAATTCTTTGAGAATCATCTTTGTTTGAAATAACAACACACTTATTAATAATTTAAAATTAAATAAGATATTATACATTTTGAACATATGGTTAACTAACAAAAATAGTTAAATAACGTTGATTTTACTTAGAATGTTTGACGTTCTCAGGAAAGATGACAAGCGAAATTTATGATAAATGAACATTAGTTATGGCAATTCTTCGAACCAGTGTTTGGTTTTGTTGGTATAAGATTTTAAAGAATATTTAGGGGCCTAGTATAAGGTGGGTGGAATGTGCATTTGAAAGAATAATGTACCACAACCATTCATTCTCTTTGTAAGAATATAAAATATTTCTCACTACCTACTTTTCTTAAATAGATTTTATTACAGAAACATTATTCATTGCACTGTTTGCATGATTGCATGATGATGAATATCATTATCGTGTATTTACTGGTAGATTTTAGATATGTATTTAGACAAATTGCAAATTGAGGAAGCGAGCTACTAAAGCCCTTCCTCCCAGACCTAGCTTTTAGCCCCTTAAAGACAACCCTATCATGCCAGTACATATATAATTTGAATCCCTGTTGGTGATTTTTAAGCATAATTAGATAGCATATAACTATATAGCATAATTAGCTAGCATTACGATATAACCCGATATATATGACTGACAGCCAGTATGATATTCTTTTTTAATTTTTATATGAATGTGATTCAGATACAAACAATCATATGAATAAAAATAAAAAATGAAATCTTAATCTAATGATTTATCTACGTGCTTCTAATTTGCTGCATATTTATATTTAAATTTATATGACCTCTTACCTGCACATAACTTCGTGGGTGAGCAGAACTCTGCACATTTCAGGATTCTTATCTTGACCCTCGTATACAATAGGCTGTAACAAAATAAAACACAAATTAGATTTAATAAATAAAGCAGTAAATTTATACAATATATTAATGAATTACTTAAATATCGTCGAGAAGATAAGATAACATTTTCAATGTTCATCAAACGTATTACTTTCTTTGCTAATTAATGCACCCTTCCGTGCATAATAAAATTTTATTATCTGCACCGCAAAACATTAGCATAGAGTTCAGTTTTGTAATACTTATGGATTATTTTTCCAAAAATTTTCTATATGTTTTAACAAGCAACACTGGAGTGTCTATTTGCAATGAGTGTATCTGAAGCCAAATGCATTTTAAATATATCCTAGTTTTCTTCTTCTTATCCCAATTTTTTGTAGTTTTTATAATTATAGTAAAAAAAATCTATTATTACTGTAATTTTACTGCTGCGAGCTCAGTTTATTTATTTATTTATTTTCAAAAGGTACACCAACAGCACAAACAAAAAACTTATAATAGGTATAGGTAACACAAGGCAATTTTAAGGTATACACAGATAAATTACAAAATAGAAATTGTGACGAATGACAACATATGTATATAACATAAACTTAAATAAAATAAAATAATGAGAAAAAGAGAACAAAATGAAATGAAAAAAAAAAAGTTAAATCTGTTTTACTTGTTAAAATAGTTTACTAAAAAATAATAATATTTTTTAATTGGAATTTTTTTAATAAATATTTTTAGAATTTTCCTGTATCCTGGAAACAATATAAAAGGAAAAATTTAAATTTCCACCCGAGGAGAGTCACAGAACAAAACTAAATTATACAAACAAAATTAAAATCACCATGTAATTCGAAACATTACGCATTTCACCCTCACCCCATTTGAGCTCCACTTATCTATTAATATCTAATTACTGGTAGCTTTACAAGAGAGAGTTGGGTCCATATGGGGTCTTTTTATTCATTCATTCGGACACATTTAAGTTTCTTCTTTTCTGAAGGCATCTTTGTTTACATGTATTGTGTTCTTACAAATAACATGTCATATATTATATCGCTATATTATATGCGAGAACCATTTTGAGAATTGAGCCATGGCAATTACCTAAACTTTATGCTAGTGGTATAATAAAAATAAATGAAAATTTGTGAGGATACACAGATGTTTGTTATCCTTCACGCAAAAAATACTAAACAAATTTTAATGTAATAGAGCGGATTCCTTACTTAATAGATAAGTTTTATTTTATCAGGGTTGGCAGCTCATTTGCAATCACTTGATGGTAGCCCCCTGCCGTCAAGTAGACCGTCAGCCTGTAAAATCTTGATATTCTTAGTATAGTTTGAAGTCGCTTTCCGTGTCTGTTTGGCCGCTAACTCCTTCTAAACCACACAACCGATTTTGATGCAGTTTTCACCATCGGTTGGATATTTTTTCTTTATGCATTTAATAAAACCTAATTTAATTTTTCCGAGCGAGTTCGATAGCGGGTCGCTCGTTGGAACTTTTATATTCATGTCTATCTACCACCTATGTGATCTATTTGTGTAAGTTTGAAGAATTAGGGTCTTGGGGCTTGATAAAATAAGAATTCGGTGTAAGGTTTTAAACTACGTTATAATATTAATATTATTTCCTACAGTACTATTCCACGGTTTTTTTTTTAATTTTATTTGTTTTACTTTAGTTAAGATATAAAAACAGAATATTTTTTTTTACTTACCGTTATATATACAATTTGTATCGGCTAATCTTTGAGGATATTTTTGTCCGTGACAAAATATTTAATTGAATATGAAATGGCTGGGTATTATCGTCTTTTGTGCGATGGATTTCGAAGGATTTTGTAGTGACTAGTGGGGTGACTGTAGAATGTATTTAGGGGTTATACAAAAGTGTTTAAGCCAAAACAACCGTATTGGTTAGGGGTTGAGATAAGTTTGGGGATTTTTGCTTCACATTAAAGACGCATCAGGTGTTAACTTTGAAAATAATTGAATAATATTTCATGACAGCTGAATATAAAATGGGGACTTTTTACGTCATATGTAAAAGATTTTTTTTACTTATTATGACCTATTCTTTTTGCAAACTGACAATGTACGCAGATGCCACCTATCGACATTAAGGAGAACTCTTAACTTCAATACATTGATGTCATTAACTTTTTACTATCAACTGAATTAATCTTCACGAATAAGTAATTTGTGCGGCTTGCATGGGAAAAATTTTCGATGGCTTCAGCAGATCAGCCAGATTTTAATCATCAATACTAATAATAAATCTGTAAGGGTTGGTCATGGAGTTAGTTACTTTGTTTTCAGAGATATCGTGTTTATAGGCTCTATACATGATACTGAAACTAAATTGACCATTTTTAGAATTTTTTTCTGTATGTATGTATGTATGTATATATATATGTATGTATGTAAGTATGTATGTTCCTTTATAACTCTTAAACGAATCAACTGATTTTCATGAAACTTGGTAGATAAACATTTAGATGTACGGGACACAGGATAGGCTACTTTTTTTTTCAACGCGGACGAAGTCGCGGGCGCCAGCTAGTATTATAATACAATAACCAACAAGTCCGTTAAAAACCAGTCCGTATGAACTGTCAAACTCTAAATATCAAATGAAATCGATTTAAAAAAATAACGGATCTTTTGAATAAATCGTAATAGTCGTAAAACAAGGCATATTTCTCTTGATAAAAAGCGCTCATTCTTAATCAGTCATCACCAACTACTGGCCAACATTTTTTCAAGTTCAGTCTGTGGACTTAGTGAGACCCGGTCCCTAAGGAAGACAGGGGCGAGTCGACGGAACACTATGGTCGTCGCATGGGATTCAATCTCTTGGGAATTTGTGGGGACACAAAAAAAATAATGGTCATCATAGCTACTCACAGTAGCTCAACAAATACGTAGGTAATATGTACTACGCTAACATATAAACAATATTGTAATTTTATGCACATTTTGATTCTAAATTTCCGAAGGCTTTCTTTTATTTGTAACGAAATCTTTTTTTTTTTTTTCAAAAATATAAGTTGAAAATTTTCGAAAGAATGTTTAGTCTACTTATATAAAAATAGGAATAATAAATTACACGATTCAGATACAATGCCAAATTTAACTAAAGAATATATTTCAGAATAACCGACAGTTCAGTGCGCTAAAAAAAATTCCCCGAAAAACTTCTTCGAACGAAACCATAAAGTCGTTTCACTAAATTTATAGCGGTGCAAGGAATAAAAATAAGTTGTGCACAACAAAGTCAAGATGCATTGTGCTGCAATCTGTGTTGGCGTACAATACTTATAAGAATGAAAGGAACATTTTAATATTGTAAGCAATATTCTAAGACAGTTGTTTCATTTGTTTCGTCTCAACGTATAACGTATTACAAATAATGAGCCAATTTTTCGTCGAGTTTAGATAACTACCCCTGTCGTAACTGTAAGTAAATAATCCTCTAATTTGAAATTCGCGTTTTTGTAGTGATTTAATAAGCAGAAATACTAAGTGGCCTATTCCATTACTAGGTTCATCCTGCGTCTTCGTCCACGCAGGCAGCATAGGATAGGATAATAGAAATAAGAAAGGGCTCGTTTTAGAAGGCGTTGATTTTTCAATTCGCATACGAAATCACATGAAGTGATTTTTTTCTTCATAGTAGAGGACAGATGTGACAAGCTAGACAACTTAGAATTAAACACTTAGCGCCTCTTTCACCAACTACAAGTAAAATGTTGATTAGTTACTTTTAGAAATCATTTTCTGTTTTATTGAATTATGCACTCGGTTCTATTTAATATTTGGAACGTTTACCGTACAAATAAAAGTATATCAGCTAATTTATTCCCTGTGACAGGTGACTTTAAGGCGATACTAAGAGCCAAAACGGGATATTCAGAGGCTAACTCCTCCTTCATAAATCAACATAAATTTCCGAAAAAAATATATGCTTTTTATTGATATTTTATCTATATAAGGTACAAATAATACTAGTCAAACTGTTTAACTACTATGTGAAAAAAAAATCTAAATGGAAGTCGTTTTTGGCTGAAAACTTGTATCTTCTTTTAAACGACAAAGAATATTTACATGATCCTTTTTTTTAAATTTTGGTATGGATTAGACCTATATACTGTACAATTAATGACCTAATATAATAGTTTTTCAAGTCATTATCCATATTTATCTTATTTTACCTAAACAAAGATTTAGCGGGTCCGTGCGCGGGCGACGGGCGGCAGTGTAGCGCTGAACGTCGTACGGGGAGGTTGTGCGTCTCGTCGCAGCGCCGGCTTCGAATAGTTTTTATCATTGAGCAGGTGATAAACAGATACGACACTGTTTTGAAGTGAAGTTAATAGTTTGTTGTGCAGACATTTTTAATAATTTGGACAGTTATATTATAATATTGTACATATTTTTATATTGTAAATCAATATTTACATATATACAATATAAACAAATTTACGTTTTAAATAAAATCTTTATAAAATTATTTGTAAATGGATTTCCTTACCATAAAAACTATATTTTTGCAAAACTTACACATTCCTAACGAATTTAGTCTTCAAATACCCTAAAAGCTTTCCAAATGATTCTAAAGATTTCCCCACAACACACATAGTTTTTCAGGTCTAAGTCACAATAGATCGTGGAATAGGCCTACTGGGGAAACCACGTAAAAAAAACGCGCTAAATACACACTACCTCACTGGTGGCGTGGAAACATGTGCATAGTATGAATATGGATGAACAAAAACTTTGTAAGCAAAGATCACAATAAATGAATTTCAATTTCTAATTTGTGTTTTCATATTTAGTATTAAAATAAGCTTTTTTGATAAATTTATTACATACCTATATTTTTTTTATATTTTACGCTATATCCCCGCTGAATAAGAACCGATTTTAATCATTTATTTTGTTAAAATGTTAATCTCGACAACTCCCTTAAAAAGAACTCCCTGAGAATTATTCAATTTTACTTCTAATTTTTAATATCCAATATAAAATTAACATGGAATCCATAATTATGTTTTTTGATAAAACCGGTCATTACTATCTGCTAAATATGTCATAGTTGGTTTCAGTAAATATTAGCTGTCTATTTACACGCCATATGATATAAAACTAGAATTGTAAATAAAATATACTATTAAAATATATAAATAAATAAAAGTTAACCATTTTTTTGCTGACGCACCTCAAAAATGCTTTGTGAAGTTAGGCATAATATGTTCAATATCAAATGTTACCACTCTAATTTATTTAGTCTTTGACTCGTTTCACGCGATCTCTAAGTACGGGTGGTGCGGGGGCTACATCTTAGCTTCGCCTACTCGCGCAAAATCCATCGGCTCTTAGAATCACCTTAAGTGATGGTTTAGCCTACTTGACGTTCGTGAAAGAGGCGCTTAGAGTTAAACTAGACTTAAAAAATTATACTCATATAAAAATACTAAGTTATAATAGTTTAAATGAGAAATGTGAACAAGAAAACAATGCAATAGAAATAAAACATGGGAAGCAGGAGAAAATGTACAGTGATTTACATGAGCGACATTGCCGACTCGACGCGTAGCGCTGCATCGCCAGTAGCAAGCTCTCTGTTTGCGTAACATGCCTTTATTACCTCAAGAGTTTATTTTTTCGTTATACTTTTGACTTTGATCTTTCCATGAATGTGTTGTATACAGAACAAAAATATATTAATCCATCTATTAAATAAGCAAAATTGATACTTAAGTATTTTCTCGCAAAAACTATTGCCAGATTGCAGATAGATTGCCAATCTTCACTAGTTGGAGAGGCACCGCAATAAGAATAAGCGCCTCTTTCACAAACGTCAAGTAGGCCAAACTGTCATTTAAAGTCACCAGTAACCGGGAATAATGGAGCTGATATACCTTTGTTTGTACGGTAAACGTCCCAAACATTAAATAGAAAATAATAAAAAAAAATCGGCTATCGAATGATGCAGTAAACCGAGTGCATAATTCAATATAACAGAAACTGATTTCTAAAAGTAACTAATCAACACTTTACATGTAGTTTGTGAAAGAGGCCCTAAGAATATAAAGGCGATTTTGAAACGAATTATTTAGGTTTAAATATTGTGTACTTCGTGTGTGCACTTTAAATAAAATGGCATCCGAAAGTCATTTAAACCAACAAAGAACACCAAATTAATACGTTGTTTGAACATGATTAAGTAAACATAATCATATGGGCACGTGCAAAGCGCACGCGACGCCATTCAAAAGCACGGGCTACTTCTATGGGATTTGGCTGAATCTCATTCGACGGACCACGAGTCAGTATCTTAAGACTATAACCAAACAGAGGGTGTGCAGATTGATGTTTTAGATATTGATATGATAGTGATTTAGTATGGGAACACAAATAATCCGGATATTTTAAATCATATAGCCGCTGGCACCCACGTTTCTTGTAACATTGACTAGTATGAAAGATTAAAAATTACAATAAAACCGACTACTTGTTTTATATTAAATATTAAAATTCACCATATTTTTAAATTCAAATTATAATATATTTTTTTAATATTTAATTTTAATGAAAATACAGTTAAAAAACCGAAAAACACGCTTTTTATCTCACATAGGTATATTTATATAAATACCTATAAATTACCCCCACCAATATTTTCATCAATGAAGTTAAAACTTACTAGGCAAGGTTACTAAACGCAAACATTTAGTAAGGTTGTAATTTCTTTGATATAGATAGTAGATAGTAGGTATACCTATTAGTTTATTATCATTGAGTGAATAAAAGAGTGAATAATAAAGTAATAAAAGCGTGTTAATAAAAATATTTAACTTTAATTAAATTTTAAAATGTATTTTTTGTATTTTTCTAAATATGCCTTCTGACTTTATATGTATAGCAACTCTAAGAAACCATTGTCTGCCACTTGTCGTCTCTGTAATCTATAATTTTATAGTTAGCGACCTCAACAGATCTGAGGTGAAGTAGCGACGTGTGTCCGAAAACAAGAGTTGCGTGCTCTATTCGCATGCATCGGACACAACATTAGCTGATTGGCCGTGTGCCCTCGGTGTAACGTTTTAATACAATTAAATCGACCGCAACTCACTATTATCTGTGCGCCATTTTTACACCGCCATTTTACTGAACGACTGTTTTGCGTGTCACTCTCCCCGGACCGGACAGCTTATCTCTTATTAAACTACCACAAATTGCTATTGCTCAATGTTTTTTTCACTAAGAACATGTTTTTGTATATGTCATTTTATCTTAATTATTTTGATAAATTTATAAAAAAAAATGTGAAGAATAAGTAAAGAAATAAACTACATCTACCTTTCATATATGCATAAAAAACAAAACTAAATGTTTATTAAGGTAGAAAATGTAACGGCTATTGCAAATTTTTATTTTTAAGTTTTTAAGTATTACTATGAAATTTTCCGAAATGCAGTGAGTTATAAAAATTGTGAACAATACGTCTACGCTTCCGTTTCCGTGAACTCCAAATGTGCACATTATAAGTTAACGTGTAAACAGACAATTCCGCTATTCATAGTTAACAATGTTCGGCCTAACTTAATTATGCTTGCCGCATAAATCTTTTGTAATTGGCCTCTTATTACACAACACTAAGAGCCTGGGACGTGTTGAAATTATATATGTTAGACACACGAGGAAATTTAACTACATTTTATATTAATAGTTCCTATAAGAAAAGAAGTCGTTTTAGAAATTAGCATTGATAAACAAAAATGTTTCTACAAATATTTACTCAAGATATAATTGCAAATAAAATATCTATATCGAAGGGCCATATAACTGTCCTATAATATTTTAGGTTTCTACTTATAATATACTAGTTTTTGCGAGCGACTTCGTCCGCGCCCCTTTTTGTAAGGTGTTAAACGTTTCCTTAATTTTTAAAAAATCCTTTAATTTAAAAAAAAAATTAAAAGACTAGGAAAAAGGGATAAGTAGGCACAGAGTAAAACGCAAATAATTGTATAAAAATAATAATCTAGGTACCTATGTAAGTATGATCTATTCTTTTTCTATTAATCAAAAACGTAAACAAATATAGCGTCGCCATGGTCACTGGACTGTTTTAAAGATGGGATTTGTACATTAGGCATTATCAAAGAGAGTTGACTCAGTGATTAACTCATTAAGAATTTGTTCGTATTGTTTGTTTAGTTCTATATCGTGAATTGTTATGAAAAAGAATACATCTTATATCGATTTATTTATGGTGAAAGGGAGATCAGAACTTTCGGCACCAGGCCAAAGCCAAATTTCTCAATAGCGGATGCCCTTTTGAAATGAATTGTGCATTAAATATTGTACACAAAATAAACCCTTTTAAACTTGTCAATCAAATTTGAAAAGATGTCGCACCCGTTCACACTAGTATCGAATTCGAAATTTTGTAACACGAGATAACGGTAATGATTGTGCTAAAACGCAATGCAATTTAGTTGTGGGGCCGTGGGCGTGGGGGATTAGGCTCTAATCGGACGGAGATGATAATAAGGTCACGTGATAGCCACGTGGCGGCGCGTGCTTCGAGCGAGCGGTGCGGTATGGGCGGTATAGGCGGGCGCATGTCACATTTCTCCACCTTTCTCTACAGTTAAATATGCTTACATCCGCCACTTGGTTTTCTTGTACACTGTATCATTCTTTAACATCCTTAGCGCCTCTTTCACAAACGTCAAGTAAGCCAAACTGTTATTTAAAGTCACCGGTAACCGGGGATAATGGAGCTGATATACCTTTGTTTGTACGGTAAACGTCCCAAACATTAAATAAAATAAAAAAATCGGCTATCGAATGATGCAGTAAACCGAGTGCATAATTCAATATAACAGAAAATTATTTTTAAAAGTAACTAATCAACACGTTACTTGTAGTTTGAGAAAGAGGCCCTTAGTAACATAAATGTGAATTAAAATTTATCATGATGGCCAATTGCGATTCTTTTAAATTTTATTAATGTATATTTTTAGGTTACTTATCCTTTAATATATTTTTTGTATATTTTGCATGTTATTCACACAATATGAGGGCATTTCAAATTTTAATAAAATATAAATAAAAAAACATGCTTTTGTAAACAAACTCACCTGTTTAGTAACAGAATCGATGAGCCGAACAAATATGTCCTGTTCTTGTCTGATACCTGCAAAAATAAAAACAAAACTTTTAAATCGCTACAGTAAATAAATTCCAAGACCTTCATTGTTCTTACGACTAAAATAGTAGTGAATATGAATTGTAGTTTGCTACGAACTACGTCGTAGCCCCTTGTATCTATATCTACGCGCCGTAGAGGCAGACATTTGCACAATTTGTTAACCGTCTGAAATTGCTTCGCACTCGTACCTTTCGCTGTTTCTTTTTCGCGACAAGAATTAAAATAATAGACACGACTCGGCGTAACCGTACGTGAATTAAAATCGACCTTCTCCCGCAACTAATTAAAGTCAAATTACTTTGTAGGCTTTCGAACGAGATTGTGTGAGAAATGAAAGTTGAATTTTAACTCTGATTGCAGGAAAACCAATTTAGAACACGTTTAAGTCCAATAATATGACGTCCTCCAACTAATTGCATCTTCAAATAAAATATAGATATCTAAATGTTAAAAACATTTATGTAATCTGCACTATATGACACGTCTATATATATATACTCACTACAACTCTATATATCTCTTTCCATATCAACAAAATATCATAAATCTTAATACTAATTTAACACAAATATAATATGCAGTGAATAAGAAATAATAATATGCAGTGAAATACGATATCACTATTAGGTATTGCTTCTACGAATACGAACAAATTGGCTTCGTCTTAATAAAGACAATAATAATTCATAAAAAGACACCTCTAAAAGATAGTTTCCCTATATAATATATTGCAAAAAATATTACAATCAAGTTTGAAATCGAAACACGGCGCCATCTACCCAACCTAGATAACAAAAGATTTTAAATTGTTGTTTCAATAAATTATAAATATGTTTTATATCTAAATATTTGAATATATTTCGCCACCTGTTTAAATTATATCGCCATTTGTTACAAACTTATGGAACTTACTATAGGTACTTTTTATTATATATGTAAGCTTAGCATAGAGTTTCATTTTTAATTTTTAATTTATGTAAATAGATTTGTTTTTATAAAAATAACAAAAAAAAAATGCTTAAGGATTAATAAAATTTCGATAGTATTCGTTCGTTTCGTAATCAATCATCAATCAATACTAATAATAAATATGTAAGGGTTGGTCATGGAGTAAGTTACTTTGTTTTCAGAGATATCGTGTTTATAGGCTCTATACATGATACTGAAACTAAATTGTCCATTTTTAGATTTTTTTTCTGTATGTATGTAAGTATGTATGTTCCTTTATAACTCTTAAACGAATCAACTGATTTTCATGAAGCTTGGTAGATAAACATTTAGACGTACGGGACACAGGATAGGCTACTTTTTTTTTTCAACGCGGACGAAGTCGCGGGCACCAGCTAGTAACAAAATAATAATGTTTTCCCATCGTTATCTACATTCCACATTTTTACACAATATAAAATAATCGCTTCCCGTCTGTCCTCTGTATGTACCCTTAGATATTTTAAACTACGCAACGGATTTTAATACGGTTTTCACTAATAGAAAGGGCGTTAAAGGAG
The DNA here is from genome assembly GCA_945859745.1 of Synanthedon formicaeformis. NCBI lineage: Eukaryota > Metazoa > Arthropoda > Insecta > Lepidoptera > Sesiidae > Synanthedon > Synanthedon formicaeformis. The sequence continues at coordinate 4,233,360 of OX243963.1, forward strand.
GAAGGTTTTCATATATAATTTGTAGAAAAAATTGCACCTGTGCGAAGCTGGGAGCGGGTCAGCAGTTTTGCATATTATAATGTTTTTATTCTTGGAAGCCCCTACATCCGCTCTATGTGTAAATGATTATACTATGCGGACTAGATTTTCTTATTACGCTAATATGATATCATTTATCAAAAGTAGTGATTAGACACCACTTAGGTTTGTTAAGAGCTTATGCAATCATCATTCATAGACTAAGAGCTCGGCTATTCGACGCCAATTTTCCATTATCCACGCCGTAACAGCCAAGATGGCAAATATTTACAATGCGACCGTCGTCGTGTGCATTGCATCCGACATCTATTGAATGCAAAATTAGAGCCAATACTCGATTACGACCTTGTAACCGTTCCGATAAGGTTGCATTTAGATAGCACTTAAGTTCAATACAGTTTTGTACACAGGTATACCTATAGTAGTGGTCTTAAGATGTATGAATTGATAACAATATCACATCAACTGGTTTGAAACCTCTAAGGCTTGGTTATTGTTAATTTTAAAAAGGCGTATGTACAAATACCTACTAATTCTGCTTTTCAGATAATTTCAATACGCTACATGAAGAATTAGTAATTAAAGACATAATTTAGTGTTAAAACGCAGATTATTTTTTTGTTGTTTTATAGTTATTATGATAGAGAACAATAATAAGTCATAAAATATTATGGGCTTAATTTTAAGGATTTTAGAGATTATTGAAAAAAACAGCATAAAAAATGTTATTTTTGTATAAAATTTTGAACTTTAAGTCACGATAGCCACTCGTTTTTGAGTTATTTGTTATTTTATCGTTACATCATTTGGCATGATTATAGTTTTTATTTTAATAAAATAGACCCACACTTTGGAATAAATCGATTTTTTGTGTATAGAGTCATTAGTAAGTAATCAAAATCTTAATTCATCAATAAAGTACATTATTTTATTTTCTATTTTTTGTCGATAATTTTGGATCTAGTTTCACTCCTTTTGGGGTTGCACTTTATCGCGGACCCCTGTCGACACCCTGTATATAAAAAAAATATAGAAAATTCACGGAAAATTTCACAAGTTTGGATGTTATTTTATATGAAATTGACAGAGCAACGACTATCGGGTCAGCAAGTTGTAAATAAATATTGCTTACCATTTGCATAAAGTAACTGTAGCCTGTATTGGATTCCATTGTTAGTTTTCTGACCTTCAGCCTCCTGTGAACAAAAAAAGTATTATACTATTATCATTAGAGGGTCTTCGTTTTCTTCAGGACTATTTCAACTTTCGACTCTTGTCCATCAAATTACTACAACATGGAACACGCGTGCCATACAAAACACTACGAATTTTATGGAACATTTAAAAGTGACATATGCGTAGAGCATGAACTGTCATTTAAAACAAAACAAACATAATAATAAGTACGTAATTTAAAGAAAATGTGACTTTAAGTAAACCCATTAGAGTTTAAAATGAAATAGTAGAAGTTGATCGTTACTACCTTTTACCATTGACGCGTGAAGGCAAGAGTCCGCCATGATTCTGTCAAAGGCGTTCTTTTTATGTGCCGCTTTGGCATTTGTGACGCAAATTCCATTGTAGTATTTCGATGCTCTTGTCTAATTTAAGCTCGATTCAAAGTATCATAAAATGGGAGCCATCAAATCATTACGATTAAAATAATGAATAAATATACCTATTATGATTTAATCCAGAAAAGGACATCTACTTAATAAATTACGCATTATTTAGTAAACTTAGTATTTCTCTGTTCATTCAAGATTTTTTTGAGAAATCAATACTAATAATAAATCTGTAAGGGTTGGTGATGGAGTAAGTTAATTTGTTTTCAGAGATATCGTGTTTATAGGCTCTATACATGATACTGAAACTAAATTGACCATTTTTAGAATTTTTTTCTGTATGTACTTATGTATGTTCCTCCATAACTCTTAAACGAATTGACTGATTTTCATGAAACTTGGTTGATAAACATTTAGACGTACAGGACACAGGATAGGCTACTTCTTTCTTTTTAACGCGGACGAAGTCGCAGGCGCCAGCTAGTACTTTATAAAATCATTTCCAAAAAAAGTACACCGACACATACCTATGGGAGTGCTTGTAACACGCGGAAGCTATATAGTATAGGTGTAGTTATGTACGTTAAAAACGCGGACGGCAATGTTTACTATGTGAATAATTAAACGTGTACAAACAAACAAGACGTGTGAACGCGCCCTCCACTGCGACACACTTTGTAACCTACATAAAAGTATTTATATTTCATGTACCACTTGGACTTTTACTTCCTCATTGCTTGCAGTTTTATTGTGTGCTTCAAATAAAAAAAAATGTGGTAAGATTAACAAAACAGAAAAAAGACTTTTTTTTATAATATAAAATCACTTTTTTTATAACTTTATGTATTTTCACACTTTTTTGTGCCATACAAAAATTCAAGCAATTATGGGCAAATATAGTAGCATAACCCTTGACGAAACCAAAGAAAAAAAATATTTTTAAATTAAATTAATTAAATAATTAAAGAATATTAATAACTAAATCCGTGACGTAAAAATCGTCACTTGGTCGTATTTATACTAAATTAAAAATCGCGTATATAAATTTTTTTTTATGGAACACCCTGTAAAACTGTAACAATAAATGTTCTTAAACAACCTAACACTTAAAATTTTTGAATTTATAAAGTGAATTTTAACGCATGTACCACCAACGCGCAACTCAATTATGTAAATGTCCTTTGTACTCACAATAGACACAATGTCTGAACAATCCTGATTGATGGATGCACTGATTCACGATATGCATCTCTACTATAGGAATTATTTATTAAACACGCATTGTAAGAAGTTTACGTATCACCGAGTGCGACTCTCCATTAAAAATAAATAAAATATATTATACCTTTTTCAATACCTAACTTTAGATTTAGTAATTTAGATCTAGAAAACTTTATTACATAAGAAGTAAATCATGTAATGAATTAAAATGCAGATGTAAATACTACGCGATACATCTTGATCATAAACAATATTTTTTCATTTAAAAGTTTATAAGAAAATTAAAAAAATAATTAAAAAAATAAATTCATGTAGTTTCTCATGTAACAAATAAATTAAAAAAAAGAACAGATTTTTGTGCACGCACAGGTTAGACGATATAGTCTTGGAATTCAAACACTGTAGCAGGTTTGTTCTACTTACTTGATCTTTTTCAATGAATCCAATAAAAGCTGTCCTCTCGATTTCCACCGGTTGTCCGGCGCGGTCGTATAATGCTACTACGAAGTGGAAGAAATTGCTCTTGCGCAGGTTGCTCGGCGGTTGCTTCTCAAAGTGTGCGCGGCCGACACCCACGCTACTGTCGAGGGAAATATTTATTCAATATTTGCACAGTACAGTAAGCAAATGTCAGAGAACTACGCCAACGAACGAAGACCAGGGGCCCTAGCCAAGAGCAACCAGTGCAAACGGGAGCGTTGTGTATTTACGAAACGATAGAAAATAAAGCCCAGTGATTGGTCAAAATTTTATGTGGGCGTTACAACAACCAATCACCGGGCTTTATTTTCTATCGTTACGTAAATACACAACGCTCCCGTTTGCACTGGTTGCTCTTGGCTAGGGCCCCTTATCTGTATAAGGTCTTCGTTCGTTGGATGAAATTATTTGCTATTACACGTCATCCATATAAAAAAAATCAGGCATCGCCATCCACAAATTAACGTAAATAGGAATATACTCGTATTGTAGTTTTATTGCTGTCAAATTTTCAATCAGGCGAACCCATAGGGCACAGCTATGATGACTAAATTTATTAGGCATTTTTTTTCTTAGGTATTTCTGTCTCTTTTTTTTGATGTCTTCATTTTTTTTTATTAATTTTCAAAATGGGGACTTTTTCTATAATAAAGATTGACAGGCAGACTGACGGTCCACTTCGCACACGAAACAAATTAGCATTCAAAGCGAGCAGGGCCTTACACTTTATTCTATAAAGGTTGGCAACACCACGTTGCTTTTGTTCATAGAGATACTATGCATCTACAATCAGCCGAACTTTATATAAAAAAAATCTGTAGAGCCTTGATTTTTTTTTTCAACTTTACAAAATATAAATACTTTTATTAATTTATTGCCATGTCATCATCGCCTAAGTAAAGAATTATTGCTAAAAGAATTTAACGGTAAATTTTGAATGCATTTTGCAATGATATAATGAGCAATGAACGGTCCCTTTGTTAATGACGGCATGTGGTTAGTTATAATAGTGCCGTTAATTTTTCTGGTGGCAACTGTCAACTTCTTTTGACTAACAGTAAAAAGGTTCGACGAAAGATTTGTTGGAATTTATAACTTTGTTGATTTTTGACACAGACGTGCCGTGTTAAAATTCGCTAACCTTTCTTCAATGAAACGACTGTGCTATAACAATACAGAACAGTAGAAAAGGGTTAACTGGGATAGACACGTTATAAATTTTAAAAAATTATGAACAGTCTACTAATGGCGATATTGACCACACTTTGTTTATCACAATTTTTTTTTCATTTTTTTTTTCATGATAGGTGATTAAGTAAAAAATAATCGAAGAGATCTATTACTCACAAAATTTTAAATATTTTCAATAAACTGATTTTAGTGGTCTCTTATGCAGTTGGTTTAATTCGAAATATTATTTTTATAATATCAAAACATAACAAGTACTTTCCTATACAATCGTTACAAATTATAGATTAGGAAAATGTCAACATTTTTTATATAAAAATATGATTTATCAGTTCATATGTATTAAAAAAACTAACATAATATATCAAACATATCATTTACAAAGCATCTAATTATGCTTGAAAGTGAAAGGTTTACTATGTGCTCTGATGTTGCCAAAAAGCATAGATGCGATTATATTTGTTAAGGGTAGGAATAAAAGTATAAGCATAAAATTATCCTATTGGTAGTACTTATGAGATTTACATAACACTATTACAGAAATGATGTGACGACACACAAATAAGGGGCCACACACTTCGATATCGACACACGTGGCTCTTCAAAAAAATGTTACAACGAACAACGCTGATACAAACATCACTCTTATTAGTTAACACACACGAGTTAGTTTTGTTTGGAACAGATTAGAGGTTGTAGATTTGTGCAATAAATATTTCGATAGAACATTTCAAATGCGTTGCAGTTCATCAAATCCACGGTCTCATATCTCATTGCTGCTGCGTTTGTGATGTAGCCATTTCTGTGGTAATTTCAATTTAAAATCGATTTATTTTATTTTTAAATTTTGACTGTTTTTTTTTAATGCTCTAAATTGATGTATCAATGTCTGTATGTGTATGTGTGTGTCCTGTATCATCGGACAAGACGATGATACAGGACGCGGATACATTTATGCGGATCCATTTTCAAGGCTCTATAATTTTCTTGTTAAGCTTATAACGTAAAATTATAGATATTAATAGTAGAGTTAATATTAATAGGTAACTTATTGAAGTCTCGTTAGGAATAATAAAGTATTTTTATTAATTATGATTGAGTGAGGAATAAGTTAAAGTGAATTAAAATTTTTGATTTGGTTTTCACTGTCATTTAGAGATTTGCTTGAAAAAGTATAACTTTTAAGCAGCTGGCCACAGAAGACAGGCTAATGGTCGAATTGATGGTAGGTTAGTGCGCAGGTGCTGCAAGTGCGCTACAGTATTATTAAGGACTAGCTGGTGCCTGCGACTTCGTCCGCGTTGAAAAAGAAAAAAGTAGCCTATCCTGTGTCCTGTACGTCTAAATGTTTATATACCAAGTTTCATGAAAATCTGTTAATTCGTTTCAGAGTTATGGAGGAACAACATACACAGACAGATTTATTATTAGTATTGATAAGTGATTGGGAAGGGATAGGGAAATAGGCCCTGGCATCCCTTACCTACTCTCTCACCGAAACACAACAGCATACCTGCTGTTATTTGTCAGTGGTCTTCTGTAAGGCGGTGGTTAGTGGAGTCAGGCTGGCTACCCAAATTACTCATGGTTATCACATGTGTAATGGTTTTTTTTTGTTTTACTAGATTAATTTTAATTTTGCCTTGTAGGTAAGTTACAAAGCAAAAAATAAAATTTAGAATGCAAAAAGTAATATGCTCCAAATCAATAATAATGGTAGTAGGTACTATGTTAAGTTGGCGGGTAATACTTTAAATTATTTTTCAAATTAAACCGTGGCAAATAAAATAAAATATTATATTTACATACTTACTATATTTTTTTAATAATTTAATAAAACATCGATATCGATAATCGTGACATGGCACACCACTATCGACACAGCATTACCCGCCAGGACCGTATTACGCTATGGTCGCCCATTCATCTCTCCCCGCTGCAGAATTTGCGTAAACAAATTGGTTTCGCGATTGCCATTTTATACTCTCGTACGGCGACACTCCATTGTTTTATTTATCGCTACCAGTTTCGGCAACGATGCTCGCGATTAGGTTACGCTGCGCTTTTTCGCTTACAGATCGCGAGTGTTTTGTCAATCTTTGTACTGATTTTTAAGGTAAACAAAGAAATAATGCCATGCGCTTTATCTCTTAAAGTGTAAAATTAATATTTTTATATGAATTATTGTAATATTTAAAAAGTAATTTACATTTTAATTTATTTATATAGTTTTAGTAAGAGCGAAAATAAATCTACTAAATCAAGTCGACGATCAAAAACTTTAAATGTATGCAATGAATCATCAAGATACTGAGGTGTCCCGAAACTATTTTGAAGACAAATCTGTTCTAATCCAATTAAATTTAAAAAAAAATTAACATTCTTAACATGAATTTGATTACTTGGATTTGATTCGTCATCAAAATTGGATAAACTCGAACTGAACCTACGAGTAAACAGCAATACGCAAATCCTTCCAAAAATTCCAGAATGTAATCACATAGTAGAAAGTTTATTAATAAATCCGTTTACGTACTTAAAAGAATTGCAAGTGACTATAAAAGAAAATACCAAAATTCATATCAATTCATTCATACCAAATTCATACCAACAGTATGGGGTAAAGTATTAATTTAACTCATCATCTAATCGCTTGGTTCTAGGGCGCGGTGTGTTAATGATTTCGTCGGCGGCCCATACAAATGAGACTGTCATCGCCGTCCGCTGGTTATCTGTCTACATTTGTCAAACGGGGTCCTGATGATATTCAACAATTAGTTTAATTAGACTCGTGTACCCCAACAACTCACTACAGCTAAAGTATTCAATGGGATCATGTATACTGCTAGTCAACAATCTTAGGTGGAAATTTAGAATTTGAGTATTATTATTTTTTTATGTTAAGGTCGACAGACAGGCTGACGGTCCACTTCATGGTAGTAGGTGGCTACCGTCGCCTATAACACAAGCAACGCCATAAGTGCTACAAGTGCGCTGCCGACCATAGAAGGATTAAGGATAAGGGGTAAGGGAGGGGTGGGGTAATGGGCTCTGGCATCCCTTACTCACTCACCGAAACACAACAGCACATAATGCTGTTATTTCACGGTGGTATTCTGTAAGGTTTTTAACGTTATTTTTTTAATTCGTCATCATTGTTGTTCTCACCTAAATCAGCGGCTCGAACACACACTAGGTGAACGCTAGCCAACTGCATATTAGCAGACAAACTCTGTCTTTGAAGATTTATATTTTTTATAAACACAACAGCACATAATGCTGTTATTTCACGGTGGTATTCTATAAGGTGGTGGTTACTGCCGCCAGACGCCACTAATTTTCATCCACCGCCACTACTTTTCAAATCCAGACCAGAGTCAATTTTGAAAATTACATTAAAATTTCCAAAGTTGACCCTCCAAAGTTCCAAAATCGAACCCGGGGCCCCTGAGACGTTAGGCAAGCACCCTTACCACTCATCCAACGGGGGTGGATGGAACAAAATGAGAATAAAAAATGAGCTTTGGCTTTTGATAAGCGATTGCCTAGTTTCAGTATTCGTCTGCAAAAGGACTTTTTTTGCAGACCCATCTTTATATATTATAGTAATTGATTAACAAAAGTGTTTCTAAAAGGCTGCACAAATAAACATTTGAGGCACAAAGTAAACATTTAAAGTAAAATCCGACAGATGTCTAGGGGTCGTCCCGCCACAATACTCACTAATTCTACTCCGTATCAATACTTCATACAAAACGATGCACCAAATGTTCCATATTGTTGCGCAACTCCATCATTTAACTATAAATATGGATACGGAAGGGGGGTGGACGTTTTTTTGTATAACAAAAATAGCAAAACCATGTTATAAAATTATTTAGTAATGTAATGATTTTTAATGCCACTCGTTTTTCTGTCACAGAAATGCAAAGTAATATTTGGCTTCAACCATCCCCTAATATTGCTACAATATTGCAATTTTTCTTAGTTGAGATTATGTGTGTGTTCTTTAATTAAAAAGTACACCAGGCAGGCTAACTTTATAATTGATAATGGCTATACCAGCAAAGCTGTGGGAACAGCTAGTTCTGGATAAATATATTTTTCTTCTTAAACTCCGTTACTTTTATTTTTTTATTCATAAAGCTGCCTGTTATATTTTCATTAACAATATCTCTTGATTTTGACCAACAACTAGTTTTTTTTAAAGAGAGGCAGGCAAGGTAAAAGTCCCTTGCAACACCCGTTACTGATTTTAATAAAGAATATGCTACTAGGTAGAGACAGCAGACAAGTCCTTAGGTATTTTCACATATTTCACGTAAAAAAATATTAGATTTTTAAGCAAATTTCTATAAAACTATATTTCTATAAAACTAACATCCATTCCTAACTGATTAAGCCTATAAATACCCTAAAAGTCTGGCCATGGATTCTAAAATTCTCCCCTGAAATATGACTTAATTTTATAATTTTTTACCTAGTTTAATTTTATTTTAAACATTTAACTTTTAATTTTATAATTTACATAAATCGTCATACTATAAGGCATCCTGTACAAAACCTGCAGTGTATAGTAAGCTAGGTACAATGAGTTCAATTAACGTGGCGGCCGCCGTAGGTACATTGTGTCCAATCACGGGCGGACAAATTCGCACGGCCGATAATGAAGCGTGCTGTAACAAGTGTGTATTCATAACAAGAAAGGGCGCGTAAATCATATCGCGGTATGGGGAGAGCGGTAGCTTCACGCTAGTGATGTTCTATTCTGCATATTGCAATAGTGATGTGAACCATTTAAGTAACAAATAATATATACAAATTACAACATAATGCGGGTATTTGTTCAAGATGACGACAAGTCTAAAGTTATGAAAACTGGTTGAACTGGGTGGCTGATTAAAATCCATAGTGAAATATCAGTTCTCTTTTTATTTATTAAATAAATATATTTAATAAATAAAATAAATAATAAATAAATAAATAATCTTATTAGACAATGGTTGTGACTTTAATCACAGCCAAGTGTTTATATGAGTGCATTGCGGAAACCCATACTGGAAACTTATACACGAATTTTTGAATTTTAAAATTAATATTATTAGGGAAACAGTCTATCAAATTAATTAAAATATATTTTTAAAATATTCCAAACGTAGTCAAAACAATTTACCATGGATGCATTTTCAGTTATTATTATGTAAATTATATTAATTTATGTTGTCTGGAAAACGCGTCTTTAGCTTTATTTATAATGTTATAGAATTAAAAATAAACCAATTTCAATGAGGAATATACCTACATTATACCTAATAAATGATATTTTAAGAATAAACATTGCCAGCCCATACTACTTGTGCTGTATAATAGAATCCAAAACTAACATTTTTAATAAATTAACAAAGAACTGTTAACAATTACCTATTCTTCTTTAAGAAAAATATGATATCACTCCAACATTTTTATACCTACATATAATCTCCTACTCACATTCTTATGCTCAATAAGCGTTGTGGCCAACTCTAGCTTATACGTCCATTCTCATACCTAATATATACATACTTACTCTAGCTAGGTACGTCTATTAGAATATAAATAAAATTTAGTCAAACCCACTGACAACTACTGGACCTCAAATAAATATATTCCCCCAATCGAACCGAAACTTAATCCTATAAAATCTTTCGTTGTGTATACATTTTGTTTGTTGCACATTTGGCGGCAAACTAATCCAATTTCTACCGAGCTAATAAGTTGCTCTTTTCGTTCGCTAACAGCTTTATCATAGCATACGTATGAATATTGTAGTATTTGTTTATTTATTTATGCGTATACTTTATTTTATGTGTAGGTCTCCATGGTGGGTGGCTATACTATCGCTTAAAACGTTTAAATTGTAGTATTTGTTTATTTATTTATGCGTATACTTTATTTTATGTGTAGGTCTCCATGGTGGGTGGCTATACTATCGCTTAAAACGTTTAAAAAAAAGTATCCTTAGCCCACGTTCGCACGAGAGCTTTTTCGACGCTTTTAACGCGTGTTAAAAGCGTTGACGTCTGACTTTTCGAATAGACCATATGACTTCTAGGCTGTGTGTTCAAACGCGGGCGCTTTTTTACGTCGGGAGTTTGATTATCCGTCTATGCTCCATTTTAAACTCCGAGCTCCGAACGCTTTATAAAACTCCAGTGCGAACGAGGCCTTATCCTCCTATAACAGAGCTGGACCTTGGCATCCCTTACACACACACACACACACACCACAACACAAGAGCACACGGGCTGTGAGCACACGGCAAGCATTAAATCAATAGCGTTTCTTGAATACTTTAAAAAAAATGGAAGGGAATATTAGGGATGGCATCACGCCTTATGCCTTACTTGTTAACTTATCTGGGTCGGCAGTTCACTTGAACCTCACTATTGCTTGTTTTCATAGACGACGGTAGCCTTGTAAACACACGTACAACGAACCTGCCTGCTAGTCTTTATCATAAAAAGTATTCCTCTACTTCAAATAATATAAAATATTTTTGAAGTTTTAATTTTACTGTGTAATTAGTAGTATTATAGATATTATACATTGCTTTTTAATACCTAAGTCAATTTATTATAATAATATAGCTAATTAATTGTCAAAGGATAAATAAATATGGCTGGAAAACCTGCGAGTCCTAGAAGACTCGCCATCTTTTATATTTCACATTCCTGCCACTCAGTTGCGTAAGCTAGCACTAAGCTGGTTTGTCAACCTGTACCTCCTGATATTGAAGAGAAGCCAATATCAAGCATTGAGAAGTAATATGTCAGATTTTATTACATTTGAGTTTTAATAACGTTATAAGGATTCCATAGAACGCAACAGTAGACTTGAAAATCAATGCAAACCGGAAGCGACATACTAGGCGAATGCCGAAATAGGCGAATACCTTTCGCTTCCGGTTCGCATCCGATATATTTCCTGCGTTAAAAACGATAGTTACATCAGAATAGTGCTAGAGTGGGGATGGCGATAGCGAAAATGAAAATTTAAAAAAAAATGAAAAAAATACGTAATACAAAGTGTGTTGTCGACCATAGTAGAATTAAGAATACAGAATTAGGAAGAAGATGGAAATTGGTTCTGGATTCTCTTCCTTACCACTAAAACACATCAGTTCTGTTGGGGGTGTGGTTACTGCCGTAAAACGGACTGCCCAAAATATGGCTGGACTGACCGGCTGATTGTCACATTTTATCATAAAAATAACTCACTTTGTATTGTCAACTAACGAAGTTGGCGTCATCCACGCCCTGGTGAGGGGTTCTTCTTTCAGTGATGTGACCGGACCTCGTGGCTGCGCGTGAAGACCTGCAGCCGCCTCCTGGTGGTGGAGACCAAACATCAGACCACCTGGAAGTTAAGGCTTCATCAGAAATACTATATAAAATAAAGAATCTGTCCACTTCTGTCTATTTCTTCGCTATAACTTCTTCTAAACCACCCATCTGATTTTGATAAAGTTTTCACTTATAAAAAGAGCAATTAACAAGGTTTGCAATAATATAATCAACTAAGTAGGTAACTGTTTCCCGTGACTTCGTCCACGTTCAAATGTTATATATAGCCTAATATAAAGCCTTTCTCGATCCAACACAAAAAGAATTTTTCAATTGGAACCATCAGTTCCTGAGATTATCGCGTTTAACCAAACAAACAAACTCTTAAGCTTTATAATATTAGTACAGATAATTTAATTGTGAAAATAATTGCTAGTATATTATAACAATAATAAAACTAATATAAGTATCACAAGAGAAAACTTATTATAGGTAGTTTAGATTACATAACAAAAAGGAAAGGATAGGATACCTGTGCATTCGCATAACTAAAAATATATTATTCGATATAATTCAATGCAATATAATACTTAATTCGCAAACATTAAAAAGGGTTAAATATTGGAAAACACATTTGTTTTTAACACATTTTAAAAAAATTTGAAAACATTTTAAATTTATTATTCGAGACGGGCAAGGCCTAAGTAATATTATTAAATACACATATAATATTACTTAGGGCCTCTTTCACAAACTACATGTAAAGTGTTGATGACAGTTTGGCCTACTTGACGTTTGTGAAAGAGGCGCTTATTTAAATAGAATAGAGAAATGTCATTACAGTGAAAACCGAGAGACGATTAAAATTAATCGTCAGGCTTACTTAGCACTAGTAAATCGGAATACCATTGTCGGAATATAGACTAGCTTTTATTCGCCGATTCACCTACTTCATTCGTTTAATAAAAGTATCCTATGTTTTAATCCAAGTAATTATCTATAAGTGTCTCAAATATACCTAGTTCAAATCAATTCAACCCTTCACACGTCATGGAAGTAACAAAACTTTCAAACCAAAAACAGCTTGTTGACACAAGCCGGGGAAGACCTATTTTCTTTGTAAATGTAAAAAATATATTTATGATTTAAAAAAAAATAATCTAAATAAAAAAATACTAAGTAAAAATAAAAAGTCACTTCTCATTAGGTACAGACAATATAAAATAAGCTGAATTTTATGATGAAAAACTATTTTCAAAATGGTACCTAGGTATAGGTATGTTAAGGTACCTATATAATGTCAGTGTTGACATGACAGTATTTAAAAATTTAGTTTTAATAATATGTAATATGATATTATTTCTCCTCTATTAAAAAAAAATAACAACTTGGGTAGGTACTTTATAACTTTTGTAATAAAGTTTCAATAATCAAAAGAGCGATAAACGAGGAAGGTTTTTAAAATATAATTTGCAGAAGAAATACTTATTGCCTACCAAGCAGGGTCGTTAATTAAATATAATTCAAATAAGAAACTATTTAAACTAACCTTTTATTTCACGTTTGTAAAAAAAATATATCTAAGTAGGTATTTATTTCACAAAATAATTAATATATAAAATATTTTGAATTAAAAAAAAAACAGATAGGTACTTATTGAAGTTATGGATTTCGTTATAGGTTCTATTACTATCTATTACTATTACTATCTACGGTCTTATTGATCACCAAATTACTATGGTTTAAACATTATTCTAAGTTGTTCTAAAGCGTGAATAATTTTTGTACTCATTGAATTCGAAAAATAACTTTATTTTTAAATATTTTGTTTGTAAAAAACTACGAGTGTCATATTTTTTCCCCAAATAATAATTCACATACCAAGGAAATTTGCTTTAGCACTATTGCCTGTTTCTAAATAATAAGTACTTACTTATTCTACCTACTCCTACATTTCATATTAGGTAAATTACCTATAGATAAGTACACCGCCGGTTATTTATATTATAATATATGAATTGTAATTAGGAAACTAAAGTAGGTAATATATTTTTTAGTTTTATTGAATATTTAATTAAAGACTTTAAAAAATTATTATTATTATTATTACTATTTTAAAATATTAGATATTTTAAAATAGTAATTATATTTATTTTAAAATATTAGATATTAAAAAATCTAAAAATCTAACGAAAAATCGTTGTGAAAGCTAACTTGTGGACCATAATTATGAACACATTAGATGGATATAAAATATCAAAAATTTTACTTACACTTTTATATACCTCATCTAATTATGATTTATTTTGTGTACAGTGTGAAAAAAAAAATCTAAGCTACAGTTATTTTAAGAAATGGGCTAAAGAAGAATAATTTTGAACAGTTACCCTTTTGTATAATAATATTTATGGCCTATTCAACTTATTTGAAGATGCCTAATTAGGCTAATAAATTCCGACATTTATAGTACCTACCTATACTTAATTCATTTATATTATAACTAGTGATAGTGACCCTCTCCCGGAATGCATTTTATATAAATATAAACCTGCCTCGTTTATCTTTCTTTCCATTAGTGAAAACTGTATCAAAATCCTTCTTGCCTTCATAAAACTTAATTAGGTTTTATATAAACCTACCGTCAAAAATCAGTTTAAATCATCGTGAAAACCGCTTCAAAATATACAAGAACACATAGCGACTTATAGGTGGATCTACCTACTATGTAGGGATTAATACTTTTGTAGTTGTATAATTCTAAACGGTGGGAATATTTAACTGTTCTTATTTCAAAATTTAAACAAAGTAATGCTAACCTGATGATCTGGGAGCTCCTGGCGGATAAAGCTTTTGCCGCCATCCCACAGGATCCAGTTCTAGCGGTGGCCACGGCGAGCCGGTATACCCGCCCGCCGCAGCGTTTAGCTCGTCCGACCGAATCGCGAATCACGACACGCACCCCGAAGTTAAGCGCCCGAAGGCGCACGACCGCCCACGGAGAATTACGAAGTCCCAAGACTGTGTACTTTTGAAAAATTTACCATTCGATATTTCAAACAACTAATTTTCTCACACAGACTTAACGAGTCTTTATTGAAATTAGATTTTTTTAAATTTTCTTTTAACTTAAATTATTATTTTTTTAAAGTCCGATACATAATTATTGTAAAACAAAAAAAACACACTTTTAAAAGTTGACAAATTTTCAGTAGTTACAGTTGAAAAGGCTGTGTAAAATTATATTATTTGTGTTGTGTGAGAATTTGTTAACCGATAAGTAGTTTGGGTCAAAGCTATTTGACGATATCGTATGTGCGTTAAGGGATCGTGGTCCCGGTTGAGCGGGCGATCCCGCTGTGGATTTGCGGAACACTAACAAGCGTCGCGGGAGCGTACCGCCGAGTGTCCCCGGTCCCCGGCATCGCCAGTGCCCCCGTCCGTCCCCGCGGACTGTGGGAGGCGCCCTGGGGACACGCCCTCGCCTCAAGAGCGGGACGGCGAAACTCACTAAGATGGCGCCACTTGTTTTAAATTCCATAACACTTCCAAACACAAAATACTCTTAAAACTACATTTAAAATTCGTCCAATGCTACTGTCACTTCATTATATATTTTTTAAAATTCGAACAAGCTCCTGTATGTGTCGAGTTTGCGGTTCGATTTATGATAATGGAGGGTCTGGTGAGCGGTTTCCCTCAGAGACCGTCCGTTGCGCGCGCGTGTGAAGGATAGCGTCAGAGATGAGAGGCACGACATTTCGCCAGGTCGACCGAAGCAGCTCGGGGACTGCCCACAGCAGCGGTGTTATTTATTAAAAGATTGACGATGATGGAATTTCACTGGGAATTGACTGGGAATATTAAAGTGTACACAATCATTAATTAATATAAACCAGTTGACATGGCAATATGAAGCTTACAAAACGTATCTCTCACAAAATTAATAGCATTTAGGAAGTTTAAAATATCAGTTTAATTACTAGCGATCAGTCCATTATTTTTAATTTTTCTCATCATAAGGATTTCTCAGGATTTCAAAAAATATTTTTAAAAAAATAGCCGAATTGGTCCAGCTGTTCTCGAGTTTTGCGTACCTATAGCGATTATTTATATTGGTTACAACTATAATTTATATTAATATAAGTACTTAAATTACAATTTTTATGTAAAAATCAAATTATAAGTAATCATGACACTGACGGCCACGATTAGTTTAAATTACAAAGATGCCTAATAATTGGACGTACCCTTGACGTACTTATTTGAACAAAAAATTTATATCAAAATAGCAAAATTTATATTATTATATGTTGATCTGATATTAAATTTAAACACACTGTTTTGAACTATACAATTGCAGTCAATTGTTATGTCTATATACCTAAATCACTTGTGTTGCTTTTATTGAAAATGTTGATTAATATCAACTGCAAAGCTTTTATTGAAATTACCTTGTTATATAGGAAGTTAGTAAATACAATTATTTGCTAACTTCCTATACAACTTTTACACTATTTTTTTGGATATTTGGACAGTTATTAAAACATTTATCAATATGACTGTATATTTTTGGATTTTTCGAATAGCGCAGGGATTAGGGATACTTAGGTGGAAGGGGCATTTTAATGGTAGATATGAAACATTTAACAAAACTGCTTGCTTGCAAAGATTTAAGCATTTTGCTGCTCATATAAATCTTACTTATAATTATAATTTAGTCAAATATCAAGTTAACTGGTGTAGGTATATTAATTTCAGCGATTATCGTTAACTGTACTAAAATTTTTCAATAAAAATTAAATGAAGGTAAAGTAAGAAATGCATACCTAACTAAATATTCAATAACGTAAAACTAGCTAAGTAGGTAAGTACCTATAGAGCTACACTTAAAGCCGGACGGACAGCCCACCTGCGAAAATTGCCACTCTTTTATAGAAGAATATAATGAAATAATAGAACACTTGTTGGTTATGGGTTCAGATTTATGCAGAGTTAAAGACGTAAAAGTAATTTGTATGAGAATATTTATTATAACTTTTAAGATACAGAGATGCAATTATTTCACATAACAAACGAACTTATATTTTTTTAAACAAGACAAATTATAATTCACATATTTAAAAATAGAATCAACAGAACAATTAGACAATATGTACAGTACTCTGAGGGAGTAGGTATGTAAGTGTATTGAGTGAATCATTCCAACAACACTGTATTGTGCTGTTCGGAGAGTGCATAAGCCTTATCAGCTAAGTATAGACGATATTTGCGTTAATTGTAAAACTACATAAGCTTTTACTATCAAGCAACTATCAGACTGCCAGTCTAACGAAATTTTTGTATGTACCTATGTAGGTACATACTTAGTTGTTACTTGTTAGATCAACTAAGATAAAATTTTATAATATGGTTATGCAAGATACTTACCTAAATCATTCGTTCAGTTTTTAATTGAAACATAAACTTTAATATATTATATTTAAGCCAAGTAAAAACGAATTACTCATCCCTAATTTCATATTATAAACTTCACGGTAGGTATTCCTTAAATACTTATTGCATATAAATCACACATTATCATTGAAAACCAAGCAATTTGATTGTGACCTACAATAAATGCACTAAAGCAAAAACCTAGTCATTGTGATTGTCATGAAAATAACAGTCCATTTCTCTAACCTAACTTTATCCTTTATCTTTTAGCCAAGATATTTTTTCCTTATAAATTCAAGTATTTTAAGTGAGACATGTTTTAGCGTACCTACCCACAGTTAAATAAATAAAGATTGACAGCTCACTAAACCTGTACCTAACCTGCTAAGAGTTTCTTATGTTTATAGAGCTTAGTTTAGTATTATGAGTAGCGCGACAATACAAGTCATTATTTAGCCTATTTTCAAAATAATTCGACCACCACATTGTCTCTTAAATAAATACCTAAATAAAAAATATTTCATATCCACAAAATTGGACTGATGACAAACGACGTAGAATAATCCTCTTTATTACGTTATCGTGTCTTTCGAGTCAGACTAACAGAAATGAACTACTTGGTGACGTCACGACTATCGAAATAATATATGTAATTCGGTAAATATGATTTACTCTCTTATCGTCATACTTTTTTTGTACAGGCATTACAAGTACAGATTCAAAAACAACAATTTTCTACCTTAGTTTACCTACCCAAAACATAAATAATTTGGATTTTACTGCATATAAGTATATACTTATTTACGTATTAAAGTATAAACAAGTCTGAGTTTGAAGAGTAGCGACCAAGTTGGGGCCTCTAGAGTCGACTGAGTGTTCGGGGAGGTCTCTCAGGGACCGCCCCGCCCTGCCACGCCCACCGGCGAAAACACGCCCACAGGCAACTGCCTAGAGACCATAGCGTTACGTGAAACATTGCTAACTTTAACTTATATTTATGATAGATTCTCTCCTCGCTCGGCTTTTACTGACACTATACGTAGGTAAAGCAACAGCTTCAATTTTCCAGGAATATTATACAAGTATAAAATAATTTAATTTGAGCATTATCGATCGTCGCTATAGCAATCTAGTGAATTTTGGCTAAAATTTTCTAAAACCGACGGTCAGGCGAACTCTGCGACCGGCCTAAGTAGTTAGATACTTTTTCTTTATAAACTGGGCATACCAAATGGCAGCAGTAAGCACACTCTTACAAAAGACCACAGTGAACATACGGTCCATGTATTTTCTGTTTCCTTTTATGTTGTCCATCAATTGTCATTATACCTACCTACATGCATCATAACTGTTTTTTTATAGAACTTAAAGAATCTAGAACAAAAATCGAACAAAATGGAATCTAAATTGTGATATACTAAGGCGGTGTACTTTTAATCATCAGCTACTACATATTATGTATTATATTATAACAGGCTTGTTTAGAAACACTATTTTTTTTATTATTAACACTATCTTTTAAATTATATTTTAAAAGCTCTAGTGTTATACAAAGTTTTACAACAAATAGAATTTAAACTGATAAATAAATGTTTCACATAATATAATGCAGGAAGCATTTTCTAATGCAAGAATATCTAAGCGTACCGATATTGATTTCCTGATCGACATTTCCTTACATGGAACAATGGTAACCATAGGAAGAATTACTAATTAATTTATCTACTTTTATGCTAACCTTATGTGATATTTCTGTTGGGAATTTATTTTTATGCAGGTACGCTAAATGTACTCATTAATTTATAGACATGTATTGTCTAGATAAATTATAGAAAACTGTAAAAACGTATGAAATAGATTAAAATTAATTTTTTTTAAATAATATATAAGTTAACTAGCTGCTGCCCGCGTAACTTTGTAAATTATATATATACTAAAACCTTCCTTGAGAACCACTCTATCCATTGGTGAAAATGCATGAAAATCAGTACAGTAGTTTTTGAGTTCATCGCGATCAGACGCGGCGGAGGACTTTGTTTTATAATATGTAAGGATTTATTAGTAGACGCATCCGATTCAATGCTGTGCAAGGAAGTTAGAAATAATATAAATATTCCTATTAATCAATACTAATAAATAAATCTGTGTAGTGTAGGTATTGTATGTATGTATGTACCTACCTCCATAACTCTTAAACGAATTAACTGATTTGCATGACTTGAATGAACAGGACACAGGATAGGCTACTTTTTCTTTTTCAACGCCGACGAAGTCGCAGGCACCAGCTAGTTATAAAATAATAGGGCTTATGTACCTACATGTTTTTTTTTAATGTTAAGGTCGACAGACAGGCTGACGGTCCACTTGATGGTAAGTGGCTACCGTCGCCTATAACACAAGTAACGCCATAAGTGCTACAAGTGCGCTGCCGACCATAGAAGGATTAAGGATAAGGGATAAGGAAGGGAAGGGGTATTGGGCTCTGGCATCCCTTACTCACTCACCGAAACACAACAGCACGTAAATGCTGTTATTTCACGGTGGTATTCTGGTGGTGGTTACTGCCGCCAGACGGGCTGCCCAAATGACTGCGAAACGCAGTGTGCCCTACCACTACTTTTCAAATCCAGATCAGAGTCAATTTTGAAAATTACATTAAAATTTCCAAAGTTGACCCAGCCGGGAATCGAACCCGGGGCCCCTGAGACGTTAGGCAAGCACCCTTGCCACTCGTCCAACGGGCTCGTCAAAATTAGTCAAAATGTAGAGATACAAATATTGAAAGTGTTTATAATAGCCGTAACACACGTTCAGATTTGGTCCGACCGGACCGGCGGATTTGGTACGCTCCGAACCAAATCCGACCGTCTGTAGAGTAGTCCGGCAGTGTGTAGAGTGGATTTGGTGCGGAGCGTACCAAATCCGCCGGACCAGATCCGAACGTGTGTTACGGCTATTAAATAGAATCAGTGGTTCTAGAGCTGTCTATTCCAGCATACGTTGAAGTGCCGCTGGAGCCGGAGTTGAGGCCACGAAGTGGCAAGTGCAGCGGAAGACGTCCACTCACAAGGTGGACAGACGAGCTGCTAAGTACTGCATGTCGACGGTGGCTTCA
The DNA here is from genome assembly GCA_945859745.1 of Synanthedon formicaeformis. Taxonomy (NCBI): domain Eukaryota; kingdom Metazoa; phylum Arthropoda; class Insecta; order Lepidoptera; family Sesiidae; genus Synanthedon; species Synanthedon formicaeformis. The sequence goes on from OX243963.1 coordinate 4,253,723, forward strand.
GACTGCTCTAACCGGTCCTATTGGAAAATTATAGGTGGCTTATGTCCAGTATTGGACATCATGTGGCCGAGATGATAAAGTCTCCTATGGTTGTCTCATGTTGAGTGTGATCCGCGAGACGTACTAGTCATAAACGCCAATTTATAACTTGAAAGTATTTTTTTTTATTTTTTTTTTTTATGTTAAGGTCGACAGACAGGCTGACGGTCCACTTGATGGTAGGTGGCTATCGTCGCCTATAACACAAGCAACGCCATTAGTGCTACAAGTGCGCTGCCGACCATAGAAGGAAAGAATAAGGGATAAGGAAGAGATGGAGTAATGGGCTCTGGCATCCCTTACTTACTCACCGAAACACAACAGCACATATGCTGTTATTTCACGGTGGTATTCTGTAAGTAATTTGTTTTAAGAGTTTACTTTAATTATAAAGGAGCTCTTCACTTCACTGTTCTTGCTTTAATTAATGAGGGCAGTACAAAAAATATTGTGATTTAAAGGAAGCCATATTTATCTTGTCATATATAACTACTAACGTATATATAAGTAGCTACTAACTGAGCCATAAACAGGAACCGGAACGTCTTCCCTCCTTCATTTTAATTCGAAACCTTAAGTCAGCTTTAAATTACACTTTTTGCCGGCCTTATAATCCCCCCGACGGCTGTCCCGGCTTGGAGCGACCAATGGGTACTTTTTCTAACAGTGTCAAGAAACATCGCGATGCCCTTACCGGCACCCCAGGGGGTGCTTTTGGACCCCTAACGTTTACGACTACCCGATTGCTTTTCTATGAAGGGACTAGGGAATGTCCGCGAAAAAATACGCAGATGCGAATAACGGGTGTCCACTTATTAGCCAAAATGTGAGAAATTTCATGTCGCACTACTTAAATTTACACCCACTCGAACGGGTCATCCACTTAAGTGGTTTGTGAGGAAGCAAATATCCGGGATACGATTCTTATGAAGCTTGTTTAGTTTACATCTGGCTGGTGATAAGCTTTCTTTTTTGTATAGTATTGTGTTTGTTTTTAGTTTCAAGGCATTTTTTCAATTGGGTATTTCTATGTCTGCATAAAGCGGCTACTTACAACTAAACTAACAGATGTAGATTTAAACATATTAATTTTGATATAACTGTAATTAATTATAAGCAACGACTTAATTGGTGTGACTCCTTAATTCAAAATTAATTCAAACGGTGGTCTTCTATAAGAGGTCTGCCGTAACCACCCCCTAACGGCGTCAAATAACAGCATGTGTGCTGTTGTGTTTCGGTGAATGAGTAAGGGATATGAGAGCCCATTTTCCTGTCACTTCCTAATCCCTTATCCTTAATTCTACTGTAGTCTGCAGCACCTGTGGCGTTGCTTGTATTAGAGGCCACCTACCATCAAAGGGACCATCAGCCTATCTGCTGACCTTAACATAAAAAAGGTAAAAAGGTACTAGATTTTTAGATGGATTATGAACTAAAATTAATTTCTGTATTTAACTCGTTACGGCAAAATGACTGGCATCACAATATAAAAGTGCAGCGCACGTTTTGCATGTCAGTTGAACCAACAAAAATCTAATAACACGTCCGTGCACTATAAAACAGTGAAAAGCAACGGAGAGGACCAACAACGTTAAAAGGCCAAAAAGTGGTTTCATTTCCGTTCCGGAAAAATGAAAATTTGAGGGGGAAATTCGCATCAAGTTAATGGTGTAAGTGTTACATTTTCATGGTGTTTTCCCACACGTTCCGTGTGTTTTCATATTTATTTTGAGGTTGTGTACGCGGCGTGTGATAATACGTGGGTATATCTCATCATAACGCGTTTAGCTCTGTTTTCGGGCAAAGATTAAAAGGAAGATCGTGAGAAAACAGAAAGGGCCTACCTACCTACCCGAACTTTAAAAGATTTGCATCCTTGGCAGTTCGTATTATGAAAAAGAGGGATTTTGACAAGATTAAGATGGTAACCGACCGCACCTACGTCTGAATGTCCGATGGAAGAAAGAGGAAGGTAGTATTAGCTCCTGTAGTAGACAACTCCTGAGCATACTCTAAGAAGTACATCTTATAGAAGACACAAGGAAGACACACAAACAGGCGATTTTGTGTAAGCATCCGCTAAGGAAGTATTTTTGAAAATTTCTAATTCATGCAAAACCGGAAGCGGGTCGCTAGTATAATCTTTATACATAAAAATGTTAAGTTGGTTTGTGTATACTTCAAAAACTCGAGTGGGTAAACCGATTTTAATTCGATTTTCACATATGGAAAGAGATTACAGAAATCGGACCCCGTACGAAACCGGGAGGATCGCTAGTATAATCTTTACTGATATTATAAAAAGGAAAGATTTGTTTGTTTGAATTAGCTCCGAAACTATAAGACCGATTTGAAAAATTCTTTCACTGTTAGGAAGCTAGATTATCAACGAGTAACATAGGTTACATTTTGTAAAGCTACGCGGACGAATTCGCGTGCAACAGCTTGTATTGCATAACTTAATTATTTATTTACAATTATACTCAATTACCTACATCGGTGATGGTGTATCAAAGGAGTATCTGTTCTTTGTTTTGTCTACTCTGTGGAGTTATATTTCAGGAGGCCAAATTACTTATTCAATATTTTTAAATTGCTCTCGCAACAGTGTAACGGGTAGAAAAAAATGTTGAAACCCAAGCAAATGGATTCGCGAGCTGATTATTTATTTACACCTACGTTATAAGTCTTCAAAACCGGTGCACTCAGTATATTTTTCAGGTTCTATTCTTAATGGACTTTATGACGTTTAAATTATTAATAATTTTGTTAGTGGAAACCGTATTTTTAATAAACGAAGAGTGAAAGGGGTTATTTTTAATTCTCCCGGAGGTAATTTAGATTACAGATTTTAAGTGTAAAACATTTTAAAAGATGAGAATTTACAAATTAAAATACATTTATCTTAGGGCCTCTTTCACAAAATACATGTAAAGTGTTGATTACTTACTTTTAGAAATCATTTTCTGTTATATTGAATTATGCACTCGGTTTACTGCATCATTCGATAGCCGTTTTTTTTATTATTTTCTATTTAATGTTTGGGACGTTTACCGTACAAACAAAGGCATATCAGCTCCATTATTCCCGGTTACCGGTGACTTTAAATGACAGTTTGGCCTACTTGACGTTTGTGAAAGAGGCGCTTACACTTTGATATCTATGTTTATACATACCTAATATTTTATATTTTAAATATTTTCTATATTTAAATATTCCTAATAAATTCTATATTTTAAAAAAGGTTTTAAACACAAAAACCACAAAAACACAAAACAAAAATTTGTTTTGTTTTTTAAATAACAAAAACAAAACAAAATATGCACATAAAAAGTAGATCCATTAACAGAAAACAGCGCGCCCTTATTTCAAAGCATTTGGCCCTCAAAGTATCTATAACATGGAACTAACAGTATACCAGAACAAGTGGACTCACTCGCCATATGACTATCTTGTCAGTGCCACCATTTATCACGGGAGATGTGACAACTGAATTTATTTATAAAAAAAATAAACAATAGTTTGCTTAGGGCTGGTTGGAGAGTGCGCGGAATAACAGTTTTGCTAGCAGCGCTTTGGTACACAAAAACAGAGTAGTGCAATATTTAGAAACGCCTTCTTTTTTAAGGTAATTTAAAATTTAATGTTATATATATCAGTTAAACTACTATTTTAATATAAATGTCGTCATGCAGGCATATTACTGACTGACCATTGATGGAAGGTGACTACCGTCATATATAACACAAGAAACACCACAGGTGCCGCAAGTGCGCTGCCTACTTTAGCAGGATTAAACATATGAGGATAATTGTTTAGAGAAAGCTCTGGCATCTCCCACTTACTCACCAAAACGCAACAGCACACATGCTGTTTTATTTCGTTGTAGTCTATAGTCTGTTCTCTAAGGGGCTGGTTATTACTGCTTAACTCAATGCGCACTAACGCTACTAGATGTCAGACTACGCCAGTCTGTCAGTAGTAGCAAAATCAAAGCTACTAGACATAATAATACATTGACATGACATTGGCAGATAATGGCCATTCCCAAAATGACATAATAATTTTTATTGTCTTTAATCATGAGTTAAATTAAAATCATTATTATGAATAAATAATTATTAATATTCTATTTGTATAAAAGTAACATTAAATAAGTCTTCATTAATTTGAACTTTTAATCAATATACTGTTTTAATACTGGGTGTATCTCGATATAACAAAGAATGCAACTTTTATAAATGCAAAGACTGATGTTTTTACATTTTTTGCAGACAGATGAAGGACTAAAAGGAGATTAAAGGCAACTTGAATAAGCGTTACTTAGAACCAGAGATAGGTTAATACGTCATGGTATTAAAAAAAAAGGAAAAGAAATTTCGTAATTATAATATTACGAAATTTCTTTCGTGATGCTAAAAAAAAACATTAAGTGATGCTAAAAACATACAAAAAATAAATAGAGTAATAAATTAATTATATAATTTATTTCATTCTGTTACTGACTCTGTATGTCTCTGTATGTCACACTACTCTATACAAATTTGTTTTATAATCCGAGGGTCGTTCATGTTGCGCATGGTAGGGGCCACTACAATAGAAAGATGGCAATTTGATATTCGGGCCACATTCTTAATAAGCACTGACACTTGCGCCCCGCAATAAAGGACCAATTGGGCCCACTTTTTAATAGCTTTTTGTTGTCCTATTACTGTTGTAAGCCCTACTTAAATGTTTGGGCGGACTACTGGTCAGTTTGTTTGCCTTTTTTTTTTGTTTATCAAAATATTTAATATACATCATCTTGGCAAGTAAAAACGCGTATTTTATAGAATGCATTGCGAATAATTAAGGCTAAGTATTTCGAAAAATTACATAGCATCAGAATAGAACAACATTAAAACGTACGAAAAAAAATGTTTTTTAACTTAGATGGAATTTAATACTGATTCCAGTTCTGGGCTATTTCTTCATTCTAACTATTATAAAAATTATTACATACTAGATAATTATTTAGAATCAGGAACCACGTAAATTTTTATTAATATTTATTTTTGTTTATTAATTTTATCAATAATTTTTATTATAATATAAATATATTACAAAAAAGATCGACAAAGAAAAAGAGAAATAGTAAAAAGGTAAGTAATTAAAACTCAGAAAAAAATAATATGACCTAAACGAAGTTTTGTAATAATATGCTAATAAACAAAGATTTAAATCTTTGCTAATAAATATAATAACAGTGTATACCTACTTAAAATAAATATAGTATAATGAAATAATTGATACATCTGAACAACCTACAATCTATGTGGTCACAGATTTATTTTAAAATTAGTCCTTAGTGAACAAGTTTTAAACCCTTTTTAAATCATAAAACCTTAAATTAATTAATTTAACCTTAAACCTTTAGGTGACAACCTTAAATTTCATGTAGGACTCATAGTAAAATGAACAAATTCACCTTTAAAATCGCAAAAATCGCAAAAAAACCCTAACAAAAGGGTTTCTCTCCTTAATTCACAAAATAGCAGTAACCTAGTCGATCGACGCAGTAACCAAAGTCCCATATGCACCGCATTACGTTTTATTGAGACTCGACTCTTCTAACGAAGTATTGTCCCGCATCTGTTCAATTTTCAAGTGGTTTTTTATACAATTCCGCATTAACTATATGCATTGTGATTAGCGCACAGTGTTATATTGTTTATCTTATTTAATAATGATATTAAAAAAAATATTTGTGTATGTTTTTAAAGAACAAAGTTACCTACTTAATTTACTGTAGGTACGCAATTATTTACAACAATAACTTATTACACTAATATTATAGAGAGTAAAGATTTTTTTTGTATGGCTGTGTGTAATGCATAAACTTAAAAAAACTACTTAAGTAATTCAATATTCAAATTCATTTATTTACAGGCAACTAGACCCATATTTTTTTTTTTTAATTTTTTTTACATCTAATTATAATCTATACAGTATTATATATTATCTTATAATTGATTTTAAAAATATTTCACCAAAAAAGTATCATATCATAAAATATCATTATCAGCGAATATGCATACATTACATTATAGGTTATTTTTAAATATTTCCAAAAAATCTCTAATATTTTCTTTAGAATTTTTTTTAGAATTTTTTTAATAAATGTCTTTTCTGTATCTCTGAGAACATGTAGGAAGAAATTTATGATGATCAATAAGGCTTGAATTCGTAACAAACACACAAACTCATTTTCACATTTATATCTTAGAATAAGCGCCTCTTTCACAAACGTCAATTAGGCCAAACTGTCATTTAAAGTCACCGGTAACAGAAAATGATTTCTAAAAGTAACTAATCAACACTTTACATGTAGTTCGTGAAAGAGGCCCTAAGTATTACAGCAAAAGTAGAGCGGTTTGAAAATATGCCATTTGCTCTGGTAATAAAATATTGTCTCGACTGTTATATATTTTCAATAATAATAGTTTGATAACCGAAAAAAGCTCTAATCACCTTTTATTAATGTGTCAGTTGACAGCAAGAACTAAAAACTGTTTAAGTAAGTATAAGTAATTAAATAGCACCGAATGTTTTGTGTATTGCATTTACCTACTACTAGGTCTAACATTCGTTTTAAGACAGTTCTAATTAGGTCTACTAAGTTAAACAAGTTAGTACCGCAATACTAATTAAGTGATACGAGCGAAGTTCTGTTAACTTGTTGCTAAGTTGTATTATTCAAGTTAAGAGCTCTGTTGTAGTCAGTAATGTTGGACGTCTCCGAATTTAGCTTATCTTTTGACTGAGTTTAAAACTTGATAATTAGGCAATAATCGTCTGCAATTAAAAAACTGAAAATATTAATGCACTATTACTGTAATAATTCAAAGGTTTATAATTTTGGATGTGAGATTTAAAAGCAGAACTATAACCATTTATTGAAAGGTACCAAATCGTACATCAACATTCATAAGCAGCTCTTAAGGTAATACAAGTCAGTTTTCTTCCATACAAACGTAGAATGTTAATTACTCCGCTGTTTTATGTTTAATTTACAAAAGTAAGCGATTTATCTTGTCGTTAACTAGGTTTGTATGCATACAAACTTTAAAAAAAAGTATAAATTTAAAAGATATGATCCTTGAAAAATCCATATTTTAACACAAGTTTTAATGCAACTTTGAGGGTGAATAGGTCACTCTAGTGTACAAAAACTCCAAAATACTTTGCATGCAAACATTGATTAGTTATTTAAGAGTTCAAATAACTTTACATTAAATAGATATATGCAGTAGTTTTGTTAAAAATAGCCTTGGCCCAAGGGTCTGTTTGTGATTTTATTTTTGGTATGAATAATTGTGCACCTCACTCGACTGCTCTTCCCGCGCTTTGTGCTGTGTGAGACAGGACTCATTTTAGCCATGAGACCAATGAGTTCGGGCCGCCGACTTGTTTCACCTTAAGAGCGCGTACAAAGGTACACTAGCGCCACTCATTTAAAAAAATATTATCTCGTGACTGAGAAGAAATTATTAATAACGGCTCCATAAGGCCCTCGGTAAGTATGTCTAAATTTTTTTTATACCTTTTATAAAGTTTCATTTTGAGACACGAAGCAACAAAATGCGATCTAAAGACAAGCGGCCACATTCCTCTAGCTAGATCGTATTTTGTTACTTCGTGCCTTAATATGAAACTTTATAAAAGGTATTAAAAAAAATTTGACATACTTACCCAGGGCCTTGTGGAGCCGTTATTAATAATTCCTCCTCGGTCACGAGATAATATTTTTTTAAATGAGTAGCGCTAGTGTACCTTTGTACGCGCTCTTAAAAGACTTACAAAGCTCTCGAAATTGTAGGAAAATTTTGTGATTTTAACATTTAAGTTTAGGCTAATATCCGTTGTCTGTTTTAAGTCAGTATCTGCTCGGTTGAGGTTGTTTGTGCTAATTAAATACGAATCTCAAGACAATACGCGCAGTCGAGATTTTAGTTGGAACAGGAATCACACGGAGTGGAAATATATTTTATAAGATATATTATTCTGTCTTACTATACTTACAATGTTTTTATACAGCCTCTTCAGTATCACATTGATATATATCACACTCTAATGACAGTTTTTCGTTGCGAGAGTAAGGAATGCCAGATACCAAACATCTTATTCCTTATTCTACACTTGATGTGTCCCCGACTTTGTACTCGCTATAGTTCGTTTTTCACAAAAACTTAATATTTTTCAATTTAAAAACTAACCTATATGTTAAACCAGGTATTATAAATATTATTAAAAATACGATTGCTACCAATTTTAAGCAGCGCACTTGAAATCATTTAGTGTTACCGACTTGTAACGATAGCCATCTACCATCAAACGGGCCGTCAGCTTGTCTGCCATTTTTAATATATTTTATAACAGAAAATGATGTGAAAAAGTCTTCATTGTTTTTTCTTTCTTGTTAGAAATTGGTTTCATAATCAATTTTTTAAAATAATTATAAACGCCCAAGCTTATTGAACAAGTTATATAGTTTTGATGAACAATATTCACCTAATGTGTTGGCGCAACACATTCATCCTAGTCTAAACTAGCGGAAGTTATAATTTATGAAGTGTGTTCCGGCCTTTACCTTCACGACCGCTCCGTCAGGGATTGACGGAGAGACGGTAATGAAACACCCGATATATTATTCAAGGCAAACGTCTGAGATCACCTTAAAACTTTGATTAAGATTTTAGTAAGGAAATGAACTTCATTATTGCTGCATAAGACACAAACTATTCAATCTGAAATATACATTTAAGGTTAATATTTATAAGCTATTTTGCCTTTTGGTGGTTCCTTCAATTATTTATAATTCCACAAAAAATAATTGTACCTAATTTATAATGTAAAAAACACGACTTAGATTTATAAGCGATAAGATTTAGTATGATAGGTATATGATGATGTAATTCTTGCAAATAATAAGCTGTTATATCTACACAATAATCTATAAATCCTAATAAAGTGCCTACATATGAAAGTTTGTTCCTCAATAACTCAAAAACAGCTAACAGATTAACATTATAAGCCTTTGTTCTATCTACTTAAAAAAATATTAAGTTCCCGAGGGATCGTCTAAAATATTAAATATTCGACGCAACTGTTGTCATAGCTATAACTCATTATATTTTAATTTTTCACAGCTACTATCTTTAGTGAGATTTACTTCAAAAGTATAAACGTGGCGCCATCTGTGGCGCCATTGTTGTGAAGTTACAAAATAAAATTTAGAATCATCCATGACAGCACCCTTACTGATGTCTTATTAGATCAACAGGTGGCGGGTGGAGTAGTTATAAGTTGGATAACTACATAATATCTAGATTATGAGAAATCGGCCTGAAATAGTTTTATAAAACGTGCATACTCACGAGGGCTTTGAATTTTTGAAAGGGGTACATCCTGGAAGCCATTTAATTAAACATTTTTAACCATGGTTGTTCAAAATGTAATATTTTGAGAATATAATAATTCGCGAATATTATGCTCACAAGCCCTGGGTACATCTCTAAATGGCTACTACCCTTTTAGTCACGTGACTGCTTCTAGACACGCGAGGGAGAATGATTTCTAATAAACTTTTTCTTTTGTTGTGTAAAAAAATAAACACATATTTAACATTTAAACGACATTTATTTCCAAACTTCTTAATATATTTAACAAATTATAAACAAGCATGAAGAGATAACAGGAAAAACACAATATCTTTTCGGAACAGGCTTGTACAAAAGGTACATATTCTTCGGAAGTGTAACTTAATAATTTGGTGTAAACTCCAGGAGTCACTCCACAGGCACCACCAAACGAGACAATTCCGGTTAGGTAACCCTTACAAACAATTGGTCCCCCAGAATCGCCCTGAAACAAATATCACGGAAATAGTGGGTAAGAATTAATTAATTTTTTAACAAATCTCTTAAAGTATAGTCTGCGGGATACCCAACTCCTTAGCAACTTATAGCAGATATCCTATAGCGTGTTTGGGCTCAATCACAATGGTCGGGGGTTAGTTTATAATTTTAAATTATAGCTTTAGTATTAATATAGTGATCTTACTTGACAAGTGTCTTTGTTAAAATCTCCAGCACAGAATGTTCTCTGGTTAATGTATTTGCTACCATAGTATTGCTTGCATGTTTTAACACCTACGATTGGAACGCATACTGCCCGTAAAGCAGTTGGAAATAGCTCCTGAAATTAAAAATGTTATTACTTTAAAAGGTGTCTTACATTGTCATTCAAAGATTTTGATGCACCCATCTTCTAGATGTGCTAGGACTAAGTTTTAATACTTTTTAGTAGTGGTAGGGCACACTGCGTTTCGCAGTCATTTGGGCAGCCCATCTGGCGGCAGTAACCACCACCTTACAAAATACCACCGTGAAATAACAGCATATGTGCTGTTGTGTTTCGGTGAGTGAGTAAAGGATGCCAGGGCCAATTAACCCATCCCTTCCTTTCCTTAATCCTTCTATGGTCGGCAGCGCAATTGTAGCACTTATGGCGTTGCTTGTGTTATAGGCGACGGTAGCCACCTACCATCAAGTGGACCGTCAGCCTGTCTGTCAACCTTAACATCAATACTAATAATAAATCTGTAAGGGTTGTTCATGGAGTAAGTTACTTTGTTTTCGGAGATATCGTGTTTATAGGTTCTATACATGATACTGAAACTAAATTGACTATTTTTAGAATTTTTTCTGTATGTAAGTATGTAAGTATGTAACTACTGATCAGATCCCAGTCAAGAAAAAAGGCAGAGGACATAGGCCAGAGGTGACGGTAGCCCAGCCACATTGATACTTCATACTCACATTTTCCATAAGTCCGTATCCTGAAGTAATACATTGAAGTTTTTCATCTAGTGTCAGAGACGCTTCCTTTGTATGCATTCTAATAGGTTTTATTGTGCTCGACTCTTTAAAAACGGCGCTAACCTGAAAATAATAAATTCCAATACCTACATAAGGGGCCGTCCATTAATCACGTGATTTTTTTTTTAGCACTTTTAACCCCCTCCCTCCCCCTTGGTGATACGTGGTGGTTTTAAATCACTTCCCCATCCAAAATCACGTGTATTTTTAGTACCTACAAAGAATTTTAAAATTTTTAGAATATCATCTAAAAATACAGAAAAAAAAAATCAAAAAATATCTTATCTTTAAATACAGGTATAAAAGAATAATCTAATTTTATTCTAGAAAATTAATAATAAATACACGTGATATCTTACTACACCCCCCCGCCCCTCTTGTGATATTTCGTGATTTTTGCCGAAACCCTCCCCCCCTTTCGGAGCCTCACGTGATTAATGGACGGCCCCTAATGGATAAAATTGCAAATGTGAAGACGAGCCGTGTCCGTCCAATTAAATAATATTTTCTATAAATTAAATATTTTTTCAAAAAACAACTTGGTACCTACACCTACTTGTGTTACCGAGGTTTTTAAAATTTTTGAATTTTTATCTTAGCGTTTGTGCACTTTAATCTCAGAAACGGTTTAATTGATTTTGTGGCGGCGATCAGTATCTTGAACGCAGTTAGAGCTGTCAGCCGTCAAAATGTTATTGATGTCACTGTCACTGTTCGGTGAATTTAATTAAGCCTGTTTGGATGTTTGAAAGAGTTCAATATAAATGTTTATCGTAAAATGTGTTGTTTTCATGTGGCTGGTATAATGAAAAGCATGTTCCTCCCATAATTTGAATGCGGTTTTCACTGATGTATTTTAGCAAGCTTCTCGCAAAATTTATTGTATCATTCCAATCGGTTTACAAACAAAAAAGTTACGCACTTTATCTAAAAACTCATACGTAATCGTGGGCACAGCAAGCACAAATAAAATATTCAGTCAAAAGTATATCGTCCTTACGTTAGGTTGTAATGAGTTACTTGTTAAATTATCAATCTAATTAGAGAGAGTGTTTTATAAGGGAGTAAAGTCGTACTTAAGTAGTAACTTAGGCTACATTTATTTTAGAACAATAAAATTTAAAAAAAATCAATATAAAATACCTCAATTACACCGAAATCATTTTCGTAATATTTCAAGTTATAATGTTTGTGTCTCCAAAAATTTTTAATATCTTTCCACCACTCCTCTTTCTGCATGTAATCCTCCGAAGCGTCTGGTTTCACCGTCCCAGCTATTACTCTCACATTGTGTAGTGCTATCGTACGACCACTGAAACATCAATACAATCATTTAATTAATAAGGTTTTGACACTCATGACAATATAAGATTTAATGCAAGTCGAGAACCCACAGTTGTGTTTTTTTTTTTTTATAATAGACGGTGTTGGAATGTTTCGAGTCTTCGTCACTAGATGTCGCGGCAAAGACAAATTATATCAAGCTAGCGCTTTGTTGTGTTAGAATGTTTCGCGTTTGTGTTACTAGATGTCGCTGCGAAGGAAGGTTATAACGCGCTAACCTTCGTCACTTGAAAAATCATATTAATTGTTTTTATTTTCACATAGCTGTTGCCCGCGACTTCGTCCGCGTAGAAAAAAAAAAGTAGCCTATCCTGTGTCCTGTACGTCTAAATATTTATCTACCAAATTTCATGAAAATCGGTTAATTCGTTTAAGTTATGAAGGAATATACATACATACATACAGAAAAAAATTCTAAAAATGGTCAATTTAGATTCAGTATCATGTATAGAGCCTATAAACACGATATCTCTGAAAAAAAAGTAACTTACTCCATGACCAACCCTTACAGATTTATTATTAGTATTGATTAAAAAGAGTTTCATATCTCGTATCTTGGGTTTTATTTCTTTTAGGACTTCGAAGACCACGCCGTGCGTTCTCCAGACGGCTATATGGCGGGCGACGCCGTAAACAACATCGTCATCAATAGAAGCACAATGTCATTTAAATTGAATAATAAATAATTAAAATTCATTTTAATTTAATTTACATGATAATATTTATTAATGGTAGGTGGTTAATATCGAATGTAACACAAGCAACGCTGTAAGTGCGCTGCCGAAGTGCCGACTATAGCAGAGATAGGGAATTAGGAACTGCATAGGGAAATGGGCTCTGGCATCCATTACTCACTCACCGATACACATAAGCACACATGCTTTTATTTCACGGTGGTCTTCTGTAAGGGACTTCGTCTTGCTTACTTCATGGAATCTCTAACGCTATGTCGTACTAGCAGGGGGCAATTTGCGTTTTAGGTAAGGTGCAATCAAATGTGATAGTCTTTTTTTAGTTTTCCAGGGTCTATACACCTTTCTCTATCTTCTCGCTTTACTCCATTTCTTCTATCCTAGTAGGATCAGCCTGCCCGAATAAATGTGTAGGTATTTTTATTTGTAACTAACTTATTATCCACCAAGCAATGAGCTGCTGTCACTGCGAATCTTAATGTCACGAGGGCTCCACCACAAAACTGAACCCAGTATGCTCCAACTACTCTTTTTCTTAACGTCACCTATAAATTATTGTATCAGTTAGAAAAGTCCCATACACAAAGCCGAAGATTAAACGCGAAAACAGACAAAATATCAACATTAGAGTAAGCGGTGCATAAGACGGAAGAAGGTTTATCTTCGGCTCGAACTCATCGATGCGTGTAGCTAAAATTCATGCTGTCTCACACCGCACAATGCGCGGGAAGAGTAGTCGAGTGAGATGCACAATGATTCATACAAAAAAAAAATCATAAACAGACCCTTGGCCTTAAGCTCTTATTGACAAAACTGCTGCATATATTTATTTCTTGTAAAGTTATTTGAACTCTTGAATAACTAATCAATGCTTGACCGTAAATTATTTTAGAGTTTTTGTAGACTAGAGTGACCTATTCACCCTCAAAGTTGCATTAAAACTTGTGTTAAAATATGGATTTTTCAAGGATCATATCTTTTAAATTAATACTTTTTTTAGTTTGTATAACATGGAGCCTAGTTAACGATAAGATAAATCGGTATCATGATTAATTTTGTAAATTAAACATAAAACAGAGGAGTAATAATCATTCTACGATTGTATGAAGGAAAGCTGACTTGTGTCACCTTAAATTCTGTAGAAACAGTAGTTGGAAAATATATTATTAGCATGTGAGAAGAGCTTTCGCCTATTTATTTTTATAACATATTTTTATTTCATGAAGCTTTTATTGACGAAGTCATGTAATTTGTTATTAATTTATAATTATATGACATTAAAAGCATACCTGATAAGGCACTTGGGACAAGGTTGCATACACTCCACCATAGATCCTGAGCGGGCAGTAATCGGAGACCGTTTTGTAATAACTGTTGTCATATAATACTTTCTAAATAACAAAAAAATATATATTTAAAAACTAGCAAAAATAACATAACTATTTAGAACAGTGACATTCTTTCGGTAAATAATCCTACCTATTAGATAGTTTGTAATAATTTAAGAGTAACGAAAACACTTCAATGGGGGTGTAAACAGGGTGTAAACAGTTAAGTAGTGGTAGGGCACACTGCGTTTCGCAGTCATTTGGGCAGCCCGTCTGTCGGCAGTAACCACCACCTTACAGAATACCACCGTGAAATAACAGCATTATGTGCTGTTGTGTTTCGGTGTGTGAGTAAGGGATGCCAGAGCCCATTACCCCTTCCCTTCCTTATCCCTTATCCTTCATCCTTCTATGGTTGGCAGCGCACTTGTAGCACTTATGGCGTTACTTGAGTTATAGGCGACGGTAGCCACCTACCATCAAGTGGACCGTCAGCCTGTCTGTCGAACTTAACATTAAAAAAAAAAAAAAAAAAAAAAAAAAAAAAGTGACGATTTCCTTCTTGAATGCCACTGTGTTGTTGAATACCATAGTTATCTATCATTAAGTCTGTGGAGATTGTGGAAACGTTTGATACCATTTATTATCTAACAGAATATTTGGTTTGAGACAGAAATATTGGTGACAATGAGAAAAAAATAAATGTAAGACAAATAAAGATCAAAATCACATTATAACTATACCTACTATTTGAAAACATATTATATACGGTAATTCAGTTAGAAGCTTTCTACAACTTGAATTAAATAATGTTTTAATATCTATCTACTCTGATTAAAGAATACACTAATTGTTCAATCATTCGCGTGGATTTTCGAAATTGATATATTCTCGAGATCTAGATGTTATTAAGAATAATGACAATACAATTACTTGGAAATTCAAATCGTTTCCTATATAGTACCCTTCTGTATTTTTAAATTGAACAGCCTCATTCGATTTCAGATTACTTTCTACCGGTTTTACTACACAAGTAACAACGCGTATTATAAAAAAAATATAACGCAAACATAAATGAATGCTTTTAAACTCATTCATTTAAAAGTACTACTAAAATTTCTTTGTAAACAACATGCTTTCTCTCACCCACGTGATGTCATTTGTGACAGCATTTGTCGCTTTTATATGTGACCAATGTGACAGAAAAGTATTAGAACATAAAAATTCTCAATACAAATTTTTGTTGACTTATTTTTTTGAAGTGAAAACTTCTTTAGGGACGCTTTAGGCGCGTTGGGCATTTTTGAGATGGGGAAAAACCATTGAACTCGCGACACTGTCATGTAATGTAACGTAATGTAATTTAAAATAATTTAAAAAAGAACATTTTTTCAGATGGCAAAAACCATTGAACTGGCGACTTGTTAGGAAATGTAATGTAACGTATTTTTGTGAAGCTATATTTTCACTAGTTTTTTTTTTTATATCTACACTCACCGGCACGGAAACTTGGCCAACACAGAAATTTACGATAATTTGCATTTTAATCCATAAACACATATCAGGTGTGTTCAATAGGTGTGTCTTTTAGGTTTTTAATCCTTTTTTAATGACATTAACTGTTTACCTTCCTAATAATAAAGTTTAAATAAAACTAAACATTTTCACAGATTGCACACATATTGCATTGAGGAACGGGGTAAAGCGTTGTAGCCACATCGTGTTGTGACAACCCTTGGTTGATTAATGAGTTGAGCTGGTGTTAAGGGCATTTTTTCCGTTATTTAGCACCTTCGTATATTACCTTTACTTTCAAAACTAAAATAAAAAACTTAAATAGTAAATTCTAAAGATCTATGATCTACTTAGCTAGGTGCTGCGGCCGTAAAATACTTTTGTTCCCGCTACTTTTATATATAGTCTATTTATACCTGAGCTGTGTACCTCCAGCAGTCCTTTGGATATATACTTATTGCACCAATGTCAGAATTTGAGTTTGACAGCAGTATTATTAGACGATAAAATTCTTCTTCTTCTTCTCTTTTAATGTCTTGGCTCCATCAGATATTCTCCGATGATTTTGTCAGTGTCATAAGTAAAAATAGCAAATTGTAATAGCCTTTTTTAAAATAAAAAAGGAGATCCCGAGACTAGTCAGTCAAGTCAAGTCAAGTCTATAATTTTTCTTAGTTTTCCAAAACAGGTCCGTCAAGTCCAAAGCAGTCAGGTCAAGTCGACGGTAAAATTAATTTATTATCAAAAGACGCATCATTTGACATAAAATCTGTTATATTTGACAGCTGGCCAAGATTTGTCCAATTCAAAAGGCAGAAAAATTATGGCCAGGCAAACCATAATTAGCTCTGACAGGTCGCCCGGAACACGGGTATGATTAAAACTTGTCCGGATCAAATAAACCTATGTGGGACTCGACCAGCATACTCCGCGTGCGCACGTGCAGGCGAAACTGGCCCCTACCCACTAAAACTCCCCGGTGTCTCCTTGCCCTTTGAGTGGGGGTTGACGGGCTCTGCCGAGGCAACTGCTCCGACCCCCCTCCTCGGGCGGCCTAGCCATTGCTGGCTAGGTTGACGCCAAAGAGGGGGATTGCCCGGAGACACCCGAGCAATCCCCAGACGGGGGGACCCGTGCAGGCACACACAGCTGGCCAGCTGTGTTCGCAGGTCCCCAAGGGCATTTGAAGACGGGTTGGTGCCCGCCTTCTCCTGCTCGACCATCTGCCATGATGTTACGGGAGGACAAAATGGACACCAGCAGTGTCCATTGGGTCCCCCCCACCCTCAACACCTCCGAAACCTCAACGAGCAGGGGACCAGGGGCCACCCCCCAGGCCTCCCTGTTCCCTTGAACTCCACCTTAACTCCCGACGACAGCTGACGAGACATGCATGGAGGGCTACAAGCTCCGCCCCAGCCGCCGGGGGGAACCTCAACAACGACCAGGGGCCTCCCCCCAGGCCTCCCTGTTCCCCTGAACTCAACCTCAACAAACGTCAAACCCCCGACGTCAGCTGGCGAGGATGAGCATGGAGGGCTACAAGTCCCGCCCCAGCCGCCGGGGGTACCATCAACAATGTGCGCTCCGCCACGAGCTCCGCTGAACGGAGCCCGCTCGGAGCACACGGGTGTGGGCCTTCTAAGGCCGGTGAGAACCACCGGCCCCCCGCGACCCCATCGGATTGTCGAGGGTAAGCCCCCCCACCACGACAAGGTCATAGCCCACCTAGGGGGGGCATATAAACCTCCCGATAGTAGCACTAGTCCGGTGGTTAATAAAAACTCGCTTCCCCTCGGATCATGGCGGTAAAAAAACGTCGACGACAGCGATTTATCTTTACCGTCCATAATTATAAAAGCGCCCCTAGGATTGTCTATTAAGTTACCTCTAACATAAACACCAACAAAAAATATTTTTATTTATTTAAAATCCTTATTATATGCAGTGTGAACATAATATAAAAATACATACTATACAATTGTATATGATTAGTTGAACTTATAAAAGCATCCTGCGAGTCAGTTGTATATTTCACTATCTTCGTATATACGCCTGGACTAGCTCCACATGTTCCACCGAAGGATACAACACCAGCTAATACTCCTTGGCACACGATTGGGCCACCAGAATCGCCCTGTTAAAACACAAAAACATAAGACCGAGAAACAAAATAAACATTTTTTTTCCGGATAAAAAGTATCCTATACTTAAATCCAGGTGATAATCCATACAAATCCGTTCGCCTTTATAATATGTATTAGTAGGTAATAGGACGATTTATTACTTACTTGACAACTGTCTTTGCCAGAAGTGCCAGCACAAAAAATGTGTTCGTGTATATAGCCAAAAGAATAAAACATTTTGCAAACTTTGTAAGATATAATTGGAATGCATATCATTCGTAGTTTACTTGGATACTTATTCTGCAATAAAGATATTCATAATAGCTATAACAACTACGTCTGTGCTATAATTATAGTAACGCACATTTCTATATTTACTAATAGTAATTTTCGAGTAGGTAACCACATACCTACATTATATTTTTAGTACACCACGGCCTAAATAGAAATAGAAATATGTATAAAGTAATATATTATTTTAATGGCTTACGATATCTAACCACTTCTTTTATCAATTTACATACATATTCTGTAAGTCCGAAACCCGAAATAAGACATCTCATGTTTTCCTCTAATTCTATATTTAAATCGCTGGTATGCATTCGAATTGGTTGTAATGATGACGATATAACAAATTCACGTTCCACCTGAAAGGGAATTTAAACTGTAAATTAAATATGAATTTGTATAGAGCTTGTACTACGCGCGTGATTTAACCATTGATCTGAACTATAGATGCGGCGTAGCAAGCAGAAAGCCCCGAAATCTTTGGTAGTATTAAAATCATACTAGCACTAGCGAGCGACAGTGCGAATTCGTCCACTTCTCTCTCTTTCTCTCTCGTGTGGACGAATTGTACTACTACCATTATTTACGGGCTACGCCGTGTCTATACTCCCAAATATACTTATAAAGTCTTTGAGAACCTCGCGTCAATGACGACGTCCTATTGACGTTACGCTATGCAATGGTATGTGTGGAAAAAAGAAACAATATTATAAATACATTTTGTATTTTAAACTCTTGCACGTACCTTTTTTATCAATACTAATAATAAATCTGTAAAGGTTGGTCAAGGAGTAAGTTACTTTGTTTTCAGAGATATCGTGTTTATAGGCTCTATACATGATACTGAAACTAAATTAACGATTTTTAGATTTTTTTTCTGTATGTATGTATGTTCCTCTATAAATCTTAAACGAATTAACTGATTTTCATGAAAATTGATAGAAAAACATTTAGACGTACAGGACACAGGATAGGCTACTTTTTTAGTAGCAACCGTGCCGAGGAGCCACGCACTTTATTGACTGAAGATAAAGTACAGAATTCAATATGAACATAGGCGCGTCGCAGCTCCTCCAATGTGAATTGAGCCTTAATCGTGCTCAAGCTACTCACAACGCTATCTAGACAACCTCTAGCGTAAACCGTTGGATTAAATGTTTACAGAAATAATAAATTACCTCGAGGATTGCAATGTCATGCCAAAACATGTTTCCGTCATATTTTTTATGTTTCCAAAAGTAATGAATACGCCTCCAATGTTCATTTCCCGAATTAAAGATATTACTATCTGTCCTGATAGTTCCTGCTACCACCCTCACTCTATGCCATTGCATGGCATTCTCACTAAAATATTTTCAATAATTTATCTTCTAATACAATATGTAATATGTGTACATTTCTAATTGTCGATAAAGTTTAAACTACTTCAACTTAAAAGTTAAAAATTTGATTCAAATTATGAGACGACAAATTGGCTTATTACTCTTCTATACTCTAATCCACGAGTCGAGTTCGCAAAGAAAATCACCAGTGTGCGCCCATTGGCGAATGCGCGTGGCATTTATTACAACAATTACTGCTCTTACAGAGGACGGACGTGCGCGATTAGTGAAAGATAATTTAAAATGTCTGATTTTGTTCACTAGAAATAGTTCACAATTAATTTCGATTCACTTTAGATTTCAAAGTTGGTAAACTGTAAGAAAAATCATAAAGATACATCATTGTATAGGGATAATATATACTTAAGAATACTATAATTGTAATGTTTTTAAATTTTTAATTTTTAATTAGAATTAAGGAACTAGTTAAAAGTAGTTTATGTATTATAGTGGACACACACGATCAGTCCATCGCGTCAAATTAACTTGATCGTGAATGGTAAAAACTGATGGCTTGGTGTCCAAAACTGTATGTAAAATCGGCGCCGTTGCCTCACGTCATTTTGTCGTCAAGCCAAACGCTTGATCCTGTATTTCGTCCATTAGAAAAATCATATTTCTATATTTTATCCAAACTCCTAAACTTTCTGAACTGACTTTGATAATACTTCGTAACTATGTGTAATTTGGTGCAACTTAAAAGGTAGGTTAGTTTTATTTTGAACCTGGGCGAAGCCGGGAGCGTGTAGCTAGTAATTATTAAATCTAAATGTCATAAACGCCCGGCGTTTAGGTAAGCCCACCTTTAAAATGGTCCGATTGTTCTTAGGTTTTGTGTGTGCATTGACCAATGAGCTTCGACTAATTCAACTCGTGGAATAAGGTTTAGTTGAGTTCTTCTAGCTAAGTTGAGTTCTTCTTTTTTTGTGACGTTATAAATATGTATCGACAAGACAAATGAAGTTTTAGTTTATATTATAAAGCAAAAATTATCTAACTATTTCTGTCTAATCTACTCGTATCTTATTTAGATTAATTTTACTTGGATTAGTTTTGAATGTAAGATGTTTTATGTTTGCTTTGTACGCAGTGTATGCTTTTTTATTCTCTATCTGATTATTCTTTATTCTGAGGTGAATTACTTATGTAAGAAATATTACCCAACAAAACAATGCATTGCCGTCATAACATGTTTTTTAGTAATGAGTGATCCGCCACAAAAGTTAAGCCAATGCAGAAAGGACTTATGTCTTAACGCTATCTGTAATAACATGTTAATAAAATTTATTAGAAAATTATCTAAAAACAAGTGAAAATCTTATTGACTTCTTTATGTGTCCTACCCATCGAAATAATATCGAATTTTTGTCACAAATGCCAAAATCGGCACATAAAAAGAACGCCTTTGACAGAATCATGGCGGACTCTTGCCTTCGCGCGTCAATGGTAAAAGGTAGTAACGGCCAACTTCTACTATTCATTTTGAAGTCCAATGTCTTGAAGTAGTCACATTTTCTTTAAATTACATATATTTGGTTGGTTTTTTGGTTTTAAATGACAAATTCATGTTATAATCTCTTTTAAATGTTCCATAATTAGTAATAATTAGTTTAATTAGTGAATATGGCCTCACCAAAGGAAATTAAAGTTACTACTGAAACAGAACATCTATTGTATAACCTTTACATAGAGGGAAAGAAAAAACGCGAGAAGTTGGAGCAACTGGTTGAAGACCTCAAAGTTCAAATAGAAAATCTTCAGAGTCAGCTGTCCAAACAACCCTGTACCGTAAAGCCTTCAGAAGCAGTCCAATATGAGACTGACGAAGATGAACTAGCAAGAGAAACTGAGTGGATACGTCAAAAGAGCAGGAAGAAAAGGAAACTAAATTTGTCACTATCTCCACCGTCTCAAGAAGATACCGTATCTAAAAAAACAATTGAAAAGAAGGAAAAACCAAGGAAGGTGCCTGTACCACCTCCTATAATAGTAGAAAATATAAAAAATTATCAACAATTCTACGACCTCTTAGTAAAAAGCGTAGCTAAAGATTCATTTTCAGTAAAAATGATGAATAGTGAAAATGTTAAAATTAACGCCTCCAATGAAGACTCATACAGATCCATAACTAAACTTTTGTTATTAAACAATTGCCTATGGTACTCATATGAAAATAAACAAGATAGACCCATTAGAGTAATGGCAAAAAATTTGCACTTTTCTTGCCTAAAAGAGAGAATAATTGAAGACTTGACATCCAAAGGATATAAAATCCAGGACGTGGTCAACAAACTTAGCTGGAAAACCAAGCAGCCTCTCAATATGTTCATGCTTTCATTCCACAAAGATGAAAATATCAACAACATTTATAGTATCAAGTCCATATTGGGATGTAAAGTAGATATACAACCAATTAAATCTACCAAATTGATACCACAGTGTAAAAAATGCCAAGCTTTTGGTCACACGCAAAAATACTGCTCCAAAGAGCCGAGATGCGTCAAGTGTACAGGCAAACACTTAACAAGGGACTGTGACAAACCACCAGATGTAAAGCCCAAATGTGTGCATTGTGGGGCGCCTCATCCTGCTAATTATAGAGGTTGTGTAGTCGCTAAAGAACTACAACAAATAAAAAATAAAAACATGAAAAAAAATAAGCAGATACCCGCCGTCCACGTTCCAAAGGTGAACACAAAAAAAGGTGTTAGTCAACCTGTTACAAACAGTTTAACTTTTGCACAAATTACCAAAGGAATACAGCCAGACCTTCAACCACAAACAATGTCTAAGTCAATAAGTACGAATATAGACGACAAATTTAATAAGATCCTTAGTCTTTTATCATCGTTCGATGAAAGACTTAATAAACTTGAAAATAGCACTAACATCGCTATTCCAATGCAAAAGAAATGGCGAACAAATTGAAAATTATGGCATGGAATTCTAATGGACTACTACAACATCAAGATGAACTACAGATAGTCCTAAATACAGAAAATATTGATGTGTGTCTCATATCAGAGTCTCATTTCACTAGAGAATCTTATTTAAATATCAGAGGCTATAAAGCTTATCATGCACTACACCCTGATAATAAGGCAAAAGGAGGTAGTACCATTATTATAAAAGATAATATATATCATTACGAAAGTCATAAATTCGAAGATGCTGACATACAAGCTGTAGGAATCTATGTCAAAACCAAACGATATCCTATCACAATATCAGCGATATACTGTCCGCCAAAGTATTTGCTAAAAGCAGAACGATACAAACACCTTTTAAGAAATCTGGGTAACAGGTTCATTTTGGGAGGTGATTTTAACGCAAAACACACCCACTGGGGCTCTAGACTTACTACGTCAAAAGGAAGGGAACTATTACAATCTATCAGAGATATAAACTGTAATGTCATATCAACAGGTAGTCCCACGTACTGGCCTTGGGATCCCAAAAAGATTCCAGATCTAATTGACTTTTTCATTACCAAAAATATACCCTCTAACTTTATTCATATTGAGGCAGGTCATGATATGAATTCAGATCATTCGCCAATAATACTAACTCTCAATGAAATGCCCGTGCAAAAAGAGAACAATCCCACCTTAGTGAATATATACACTGACTGGGAAAATTTCAAATTAGATTTAGATACAGCTATCGATCTGAAAGGACCATTGAAAACTTCAGAACAAGTTGACCTAAGTGTAAGCCAATTTATAACAAATATTCAACAGTGTGCATGGAATAATACACCAGTCTTTAAAAAAATTGTTAGAAATAATCAGTACCCAATAGAAATAATAAATCTCGTAGCTTTAAAAAGAAAACAGCGACAAAAATGGCAACAAACCAGATATCCACAAGACAAAAGACTGTTGAACAATCTTACAAAAAAGCTCAAAAATTTAATCCAGCAACATCGAGAAGAAAGTATCAATACTTATCTCAGTAGTTTAACGAATGATCGTACAACAAATTACTCATTATGGAAAACTATTAAAAACATAAAAAAGCCAATAATGCACACTCCCCCGATAAAAAATATTAATGGACGGTGGGCTAGAAGTAATGAGCAAAAAGCAATGCAGTTCGCTGAATACTTAGAGCAAATTTTTCAGCCTAATGAAGAAGTCGTGAGTGATATCACAGTAAATGAAACTTCTAATGACAGTGTAGACATAAGATTCGTTACACCAAAAGAAGTACAAAATGAGATTAAACGTCTAAGCCTAAAGAAAACTCCTGGTTACGATCTTATTACAGGAGAAGTTCTAAGAAACCTCCCACGCAAAGCAATAGTAAAGCTGACCAACATTATCAATGCCACTTTCAGACTTAAACATGTACCAGATATGTGGAAAGTTGCGGAAATTATAATGATACCAAAACCTGGAAAACCGCTCCACGAAACAACGTCATATAGACCTATTTCCCTGCTGCCAATCATTTCAAAAGTATGGGAGAAATTACTTCTAAAACGATTGAAACCGATTATAGAAGACAGAAAATTAATTCCCGACTATCAGTTCGGTTTTAGAGAAAAACATTCCACGATAGACCAAATACATAGAATCACCACTACCATAGAAAAAACATTAGAAGAAAATAGGGTTTGTTCTACAGTCTTCCTAGATGTTTCACAAGCATTTGATAAGGTCTGGCATAAAGGCCTTGTATTAAAACTGAGAAATTTGGTACCGAAGCAGTTTGCAGATATTTTAGAGTCTTACTTATCGAATAGAACATTCAGGGTAAGACACGATGGTTCATATTCAGAACTTAAAGAAATAAAAGCTGGAGTCCCACAGGGTAGTGTACTAGGTCCGCTTCTGTACTTACTATACACCTGCGATATGCCAGAGTTAGAAAATAATACAATTGCAACCTTCGCAGACGACACAGCCATAATGGCCACTGGTGATAATCACAAACAAGCAGTGGAAAAAGTTCAAGAAGCTGTGAACATCATCTTTGATTGGACAAAAAAATGGCGAATCAAACTGAATGAGGCGAAATCTATTCACATAGATTTCACAAACAAGCCCTATAGTTATCATCCGGTATACGTTAACAACCATGCGATACCGTACGAGAATACAGCCAAATACTTAGGCATGACATTGGACGCTAAGCTTCGCTGGAAAGCTCACGTAAAAAAAAAACGTGACGAGTTAGAAATTCGTTATAGGAAAATGTACTGGCTATTAGGAAAGTATTCTTCGTTGTCAGTACATAATAAAATATTGTTGTATAAACAAGTTCTCGTACCGGTATGGACTTATGGGATACAGCTATGGGGCTGTACCAAACATAGCAACATTCTGATGATTCAACGATTTCAGAATAAAGTACTAAGATGCATTGTAAATGCACCCTGGTATATCCGCAACGACGACCTTCATAGGGATCTCAAGATAGACCCCGTGATTACAGTTATCAAGAAATATGCAGAGGCTCACCAAAAAAGACTTCATCATCATGTGAATGTCGAAGCTATTCAGCTTCTCGATATCACAAATATAGTTAGACGACTGAAAAGGACAAAACCTTTTGAACTAGTGTAGTGATAAAACAGTAATATTCTCAAAGATCACAATAACAAAGTGTCTTTTGAATTAGTGCAGTGACAAGCTAGTGATATGCAGTGAAGTTAGTGCTACTTGTAAAGAACACAATAACAAAGTGTTTTCCCCTTAATAGAGACAATAAGAATCGTGTTAATGGACATTATTCTTAGTAAATATTGCAATTAGTAGTTTAAGTTATATTAAAATTACTCATTAGTCCTAGACTAGATTGTAATCTTATAAGGATGCACTTTTCCAGGTACACCCTTTATAAAAAAAAAAAAAAAAAAAAAAAAAAAATGTTCCATAAAGTTCGTAGTGTTTTGTATGGCACGCAGATTCCATGTTGTAGTAGTTTGATGATTTTACCTAATCAATCAATACTAATAATAAATCTGTAAGTGTAGGTATTTTATAGATGTATGTTCCTCCTTAACTCTTAAGCGAATTAACTGATTTTCATGAAACTTGGTAGATAAAAATTTAGACGATTTCAACGCGGAAGAAGTCGCGGGCGCCTGCTAGTGTGTATCTATAATTTAACTACAACTTAGGGTCTATACCTAACTTATTGCATGGTATGTTCCGTAGAAAATAAAGTTGTCTGCCAATTTCGATGATACCTACTTAATTATATATACTTAATACCATAGATTCACAACCATTATAGAATATTATTGCATAGGTGGGCCTAATATTACCTGATAAGGAACATCACCAATATTCGCTTCAGTTCCACCGTGAATTTTCTTAGTAGGGCCAGTAGGGCATTGCCCATGATACATTGGATATTTCCGATTCTCTGCTATGACTTGCTTAAAATTAATATTTAGATTAAGTACTAAATAGTTTAATTCATTCAAATAGAATATAATCTATATACGTAATATATTATTACACTAAAATCCAAAGTAACTTCTGAAGAATTCCAATCGTTACTAACAAATTTCACGGCCTCATTTGTACTGCACTTGCATAATTCAATGATACAAGTAAATATTTTCAGAAATGTTATAAAAAACATTAATTGAGTACTCAACAGAAATGTTGGTATACTACGCCCAGACTACGCCACTATATTTAGTATTATGTCAAATATGATTTGACGTCATTTTGAAACCTCAGTCCACAGAATTAATAAACTGAGATACCTACTACATATCAGATTTCAGATATCTATGATTCCTATTTAACCCCTCGTAGCGTAATGCAGCCTCTTTAAAAAATCTAGGTAACTTAAGGTTGACATAATTATCATTACCAATGACATGGTTTTGACAAAGATTGCCCACCAAATATTGTAAATATTGTAAAGTCATGCGATATAATTATGAAAAATAACTTGTGTTAGCACTGAATGCAAAAATATTAATTTTAAATTTTATGTTTTAATTAATTATTAGGGAAGTACACTTTAATCAAGATACCATGCAGCTGTTGGCAAATTGTTGATAGCAATAATGCTTAAATGGAAGTTAATAGCGGCATTTTACTGTTTTCACTCAATTTTTGGCGTAATATGTGACAAGGAGTCTCAAATTCATCTTTTCAACGAAACTGACATTGATATAATACCACGAATTGTGAGGGGAACACGTGCATCATTGGGCGACATTCCTTATCAGGTAAATACTTCTTGATTTGTCGCTTAGAATTTTCCTACGGCGACACTGACTAGACTTGGATGGAAAACTGAATTGGATGGCAATAAAACGGCGTGATCAGATCAAATAAAATATTTAATGCGCTCTGTGGTAGGCAACACAAAGTGTAGGTCGTGGGTGGTGGGCCTATCTGTCTCTCAACGCAGTGCAGGCACTCCCCTGTGTGATCCAGCAGACGAAGGTGGTGGTGCGTGCCGATGCGATGTTGGTGATGCCTAGTAGGACCGGCAACGGATCTAGTGCGACCCGAAGCCGGCGGCGAATAGACTAATGAGCTATCATTTGAAAATCGACTTTAGTTTCTTCAGTATGTGATTGAAAGTGGTATAATAAAAAAAATACTCTCGCGTCGGCAAGCGCGGGCGAGCGGCGCGCGGTGAACCTTCAGCTAAGGAAACTAAAGTCGATTTTCAATTGATAGGGCTTTAGTCTCTTCGCCGCCACTCCGTCGGTCGGCGCTGACCCTAATGCCGATGACCGATCCGGCAGACATTCTGCCTGGAGGATGTTCTTCGGCCCGGGGGAATACTTCTTCCGAGGGGAAGTTTTTTTTACTAGTTTTTTTTTTTACTTTATTTTTTTTTTAATTTAAAAACATGTAACGCTTCGTTACACGTTAATATTCAAATATTCGTTTCACGTTTAAAGCAAACCTAAATTCAAACGAAAGATACATACTATATTTGTCTGTATATATGTATATTGTTATACTCCGTATAGCTACTTAGCAATGACTTGAGTGAGTTATGAATAATAGCAGGCAAATATCTCACTTATCTGCGAAGGTTGACAACTATCGTGGCTATCTTATCCTTGTTCATATTAAACCATTCTTAAACCATATCTTTCTCCTGTCTCTGCCACGTTCGCCTTTTTTTTTTCACTAGTTGAAAAATACGCTTATATTTTTTCAGGTAGGATTCAGAAAGCGTTTATATCGCACGCAGATGAGCTCAACATTCTGTGGTGGCTCCATTATTGCTCCGAGAATCATATTGTCTGCAGCCCATTGCTTTTCTGTAGACAGAACGGGATGCGCTAAGTTATTAAACCCTAGGTAATCTTTAATTATACGTATTTATTATTAAAAAAAGTACTTGCCACGGGAGAAGTTGTCGCTTTATACGGCCAGCTGAGAGATTTCGAAAATAAGTTTTTTTTAACTAATTTCATTTGTTGTCAAAAAGTTTTTGACAAATTACTGAGATAGCGCGACACCTAATTTAAACGCTCAACGCCTGAAGTTCAGGACTGTTCACACTCCTGTTTTAACACATTTATTATTTTATTTCAATAACGTACAAATATATGAATTTATTTCTGGACAATTTGATTTTCAAAAATTATTTCGGCCTCTGTTAATCATGACAAAAAGCTGACTATATTACGGAACAATCCCTTTTATTAATCCTTGCTACGATAGAAAACTCGACTATAATACCTTTCACCTTATCAATTTAAAATAGACCGTACTTTCTTAAATATAAAATATTAACTCTGCCCAGCTTATATATTTTGGAGATGTGTATATTTGTCCGAAAATATAAACAATTTTATACAAAACGCGAAGACTTACCATGCAAATATACGCTACGACATAAAAATAATCTAATATTACCAACATCACGATTAAAACTAAATTCTTCAAATACCTTCAGTTCTTCTATAAAAATAAATAACAAATTACCAGATAATTTAAAAAAGAAAAAAATGATCATATTTATAAAAAAATTAAAAAAAATTCTAAATAATAAATGTTACTACAACTCAAATGAATATTTTTTAGATGACATTATCATTTAAATATTAATAATATAAATTTAAATATTAATAAATGTAAATATAATTTATTTTTAATTTTAATTCAAATAAAATAAAATTCTTATATATATTTATATAAATAAATAATTATATGCTTATATATATACGCTTCCTCTCTCCTAGTCCCTAAGTTGCATGCCCAACAGGGTCCATAACATTGGTTTTTATTTTTATAACATCTTTGTACATTATGGTTTCGCAATAAATAATTGAATTGAATTGAATTGAATTGAAATTATTCCAGGCCGTATAAAACGAGCGTCGCACCTCTGTACGCAGTAGCAGGTAATTTAAGAACAAAATCAAGATATAGTTCAGAAGACAGCACACAAAATGGCCAATGGAGGCGTTTGGAAAATGTTACGTACCCTGCACAATATAGGTTTCCCTATCACGATATTGCCATAGTGGTTAGTGTGATTTTCATAACGAGTAAAATGCATTGTTAAGTGGATACAGAATGTACCTCAGTAGGTAGAAATTTTATAAGTTCAAGCGACAGCTAAAGCCTAAACTGAAGAAAATCTTTGGAGCCTTATTTACTTTTGGAGCTTATCTGTTTAACGTTCAAAACCGCAAATCTCCGTAAGAAGGATCACTACGTTTGGACACAAATGTTGTCAATGATACATAGTAGGTTACATAATAGGACATATGTATAACCACCTTTCATGCAGAAAAAGTGGTTAGGCACTAGTCCCTCGGGATCATCTAAAAATAAAATGAGATAAAAATGTATCCCGAACCAATTTGTTCGAGCTCCAGTTTAATTATATTAGATTAGATTTAATTTTTTCTTAAATTATCCATATTTTTTGTTTATTTTTTTTATTTTTTATTTTAATTAGTGTTATTCAAGCCACAGACAGCGTTTGAATTTAAAGTGAACATTATATAGTTTTAATAAGTAAATGTAATACAATTTTTTGAATATTTTTTAACGATTTTTAGTTTACGATTTCACCATTTCAATTCAATGCGTTTGTTGGACCAATCAAATACGCAAGAAGATACAAAGATTATCATGGTAAATGTTTAGCATCCGGTTACGGTTTAATATCACGAACAGTAAGTATAATAGATACTTAAGCTTAGTGCCTCTTTCACCAACTATAAGTAAAGTGTTGATTAGTTACTTTTAGAAATGATTCATCGGTTTACTGCATCATTTGATAGGCGATTTTTTTTATTATTTTCTATTTAATGTTTGGGACGTTTACCGTACAAACAAAGGTACATATTAAGTGATGGTTTTTTAGTCTACTTGACGTTGGTGAAAGAGGCGCTTAGTCATTTAAAAAACATATATTTCCAAGTACGTAGGTAAATAAATATTTTAAATGTATTACTTAAGTGTGAGTTTAATTTCATAACGTGCCTGTGATTACCCTGGTTCTTGTAGAGGCGTTTGATTTGGCATTTATTAGTTACCCATTCGCTCAAGGAAGCTTAAGTTTGTAAGCTTCCTTGAGCTTGGTTGAGGAAAGGTTGAGGAAGGTCCTTGAGCTTCCTTGAGGAAGGTAGGTTTGTAGAAGGACTTCTACAAACCTACCGATTCTATTTTGACCTTCAACCTTATTTTTTTTCCTGATGAAAAATTACGATAGGAGTTCGAGTGTTCATAAAATATTGAAACAAAAGTATGTGACGACATAAGTATGTAGTGTAAAGCGTTAGGTCGTCACGTATGGATTTAATATCGAAACTACGCCTCTATATGACCTACATAGCTACGAGTATGTGAGAGTAATAATTTAATGTAAGCTATTTTTTTGCTTACATTAAATATTATACTGTCAGTATCATCTATACTGAATATATCATTGATTTTTATATAACCTGATCTCTACACATTCTCTACTTTTGTGCAGAAGTCTAAAAATTTTGGTATTATGTATTTATTTGCTATAATTTTAGATAAGTTCTCTTTAATGAGGTTTCTGTGTCATGTTCAACGAATTTTTTATGTAAAAATTCGTTGGTCATGTTCTAGTCCGAATCTGCGTGGATGCTGTATTTCAAGTACTTAGTATATTTAATATTGCATTCTAGCCAAACGAAATCAGAATAGAATCGGTATGTCTGTGGCCGTGCTTTGCTTATGTTTGTATATTTTTTTACAGGTCCAGTCCGACACCCTTTTGAAAGCTCATTTAAAAATAATGCCAAACCAAAAATGCAGTAGAGTTCATCGCCGAAATATGAATAATTTCGTTTGTACTGTATCTTCTATGTCAGAATCCGACGTTGGTAAGGTTAGTTGGTTTTATTCTTATGTCAAAAAACATCAACGTACCCAACATTACCTCTCTGGCTGCATTACCTCTCTGAATTGCTATACTTAATCGACAGAAAGAGTATATTAGATAAGCGCCTCTTTCATAAACGTCAAGTAGACCAAACTATCATTTAAAGTCACCGGTAACCGGGGATAATGGAGCTGATACTCGTATACCTTTGTTTGTACGGTAAACGTCCCAAACATTAAATAGAAAATATTATTAAAAAAATTGGCTATCCAATGATGCAGTAAACCGAGTGCATAATTCAATATAACAGAAAATGATTTCTAAAAGTAACTAATCAACACTTTACATGTAGTTTGTGAAAGAAGCCCTTAGTAGTTTCATTATTTTATAAGTAATAATTTTCTTTTTATTACATATTATTTTTAAGTAATTATTCATAATTACGCTAATTGTTCATTGTCAAGCTTAAAGCTTACTAATTGTTACAATACACATAAATTTCGACTTAGGTATGCTAAGTATACACATTTCGGTATACAAGGTTCATTAATGCATGTTTGACAAATAATAATAAACTAAAAATACGGATGGATTAATTATATTTTAACATATAGGAATAAAAGCAAATCGACTAATTTCTGTTTAAAACAGCTCGTCTCGTGTTAAAGTTCGAGTTCCATATCAAGTTCTTGAATTATGTATACCTATCGCATTAGGTATGAATGTATGTTTTTATGTGCGATCATTATTTTTGTTAGAAAACTAGTTAAAAATAAAAATAGAACTTTATTGATAAAAAAAGGTTTTTTTTGCGTTTAAATATTTATTTACTAGCTGGCGCCCGAGACTTCGTTCGCATTGAAAAAGAAAAAGTAGCCTATCCTGTGTCCCGTACGTCTAAATGTATATAGGTATACTAAGTTTCATGTAAATCAGTTAATTTAAGAGTTATGTAGGAACATACATACGTACAATACCTACACTTACAGATTTATTATTAGTATTGAGTATTGATTGATTGATTGTGTTCTGCTTTCAGGGCGATTCCGGAGGACCGCTTGTATGTTTTGGTACTGGAGATCCAAATGAAGTGTCCAACCGTGGCGTATTAGTTGGCGTTGTTAGCGGCCATCGCTACCATGCTGGGTCGTTCTTTACGCGCGTCTCATCCTATTATGAATTTATTAGAAAGAATCGAGCAGACGTCCACAGAGTAATCTTTCTATTATATTTAAACAGCTTATTAATAAATATGTTGCTTTACCTATTTCGAATGTTTTCTTTTCAACATTTAAATGCTGAATCCTTAGTCATGTATGTATAAAAATTTCGTGTCACGTTGTTTGTCCGCGATGTGCTCCTAAACTACTGAAACGATTTTGATAAAACTTGGTAACTATATGTAATTTTGCCCAACTTAAAAGATAGGATAGTTTATATCTCAATTTTTTATTTGTATTTTTTTTATTTTTTGCAAATTATATAATATTATTAATATAGCGCCATCTGTTGTATGCTTACTCAATCCAGCAATTATTTGTTATAATTTTAACTGTAAGTTCCGTAAGTATCTAACAGATGGCGGTGTAATTGAATAAAAAATTGCACCCGTGCGAAGACTAGTTATATAATAAAGTTCCAAAGCCTTTTAGCTCATTTAACCCACTGAGCGTTTTGGTCATTTTGCTTTTTGTACATTTTACTTTTTGTACATTTTGTTTTTTGAACATTTTACTTTTTGTACATTATGCTACTGAGAGCCAATCAGAGAGAAAAGTGATAATATTTCTTAACCTACATATCGTTTTCAAATTTTTCTTAGATGAAAGTAAACTCGAATATTTTAAGTATATTATATTTGTCTCCACCTAATTAACACAAAATAAATTAAATACAACATCTTAGATTATTATCTTATTACATTTTATTAATAAAAAATAAACAAACAACTATCATTATTGTTGTATCAAGGTTACAATGAATGATAAATCCCTTGTCTGTAACCCATTTATAAAATAGGCCAACCCTGTTATGCAGCGAAGGAAGGCCGATATTCATGAACGACATGACTCCAACTAAAACACCATTTCCTTTCTCATTGGGATCACCTGTTCCGTAGCAAATAAGTCCAGCACCTTGAGTCTCCTAGTAACAAATTAATTTACAAATCACCAACAAGAAATTTACATATTTGGCAAGATTATATAGTATCATAAAAAGGCAACCTACGAATACCTACATAGGAATGTAGGATACAATCATGTGGCAGGGATAATAGTGCGAGGGACACTGCATGCAAAGATTTAAATCCGGACGAGCCCGTTGGATGAGTGGCAAGGATGCTTGACTAACGTCTCAGGGGCCCCGGGTTCGATTCCCGACGGGGTCAACTTTGGAAATTTTAATGTAATTTTCAAAATTGACTGGTCTGTATTTGAAAAGTAGTGGTAGGGCACACTGCGTTTCGCAGTCATTTGGGCAGCCCGTCTGGCGGCAGTAACCACCACCTTACAGAATACCACCGTGAAATAACAGCATTATGTGCTGTTGTGTTTCGCTGAGTGAGTAAGGGATGCCAGAGCCCATTACCCCATCCCTTCCTTATCCCTTATCCTTAATCCTTCTATGGTCGGCAGCGCAATTGTAGCACTTATGGCGTTGTTTGTGTTATAGGCGACGGTAGCCACCTACCATAGTGGACCGTCAGCCTGTCTGTCGACCTTAACCTTGCCATACTTCAGGCCGAAAATGTGTCATCTTTGGGAAGAGTGAGCTCACTCTTCCCGCCTTAGTCTCTTGTAGAAAGAAGTGAGCGGTTCACGTTGCGCACACAGACATATTACATGGACAGTTTTCAGAAGCGCAGGTCGCATCTGTGATTTAAATCTTTGACTGCATGCCGCAGTTATAAAAGGCGGCCCATCTATTGGTAAGAACCATACGATACCTTTACAGAATATTAATTTACAAAATATTGAAATTGAAAATAACACAAGACAAACACACCTGGTATAGTCAACCTGGTATAGTGGATCGTCATCGGACTTTCCAATAAAACATTGGGATAAAAAATAATTACCGGACCCTATGGATCCACAAGTTTTGACTCTAATTAGGTACGAAAAAGTGTCCGCTAGTCTTTTGTTTGACCCGATTTTATAAAAGGTAGAGTCTAACTAGCATTTTAGTCGATATGAATAGACATTATATGTGAACTAAGAGATAGGGATTGTACTCGTACATTTACCTCCACTCACGCATCAAAACTCAAAGTTCCTATAGTACGAGTAGCACAGTGTTATGTGTTATAGGCATCAAACTACTACAACATGGAACCCGCGTGCCATACAAAACACTACGAATTTTATGGAACATTTAAAAGTGACATATGCGTAGAGCATGAACTGTCATTTAAAACAAAACAAACATAATAATAAGTACGTAATTTAAAGAAATGTGACTTTACGTCAACCCATTAGAGTTTAAAATTAAATAGTAGAAGTTGATCGTTACTACCTTTTACCATTGACGCGTGAAGGCAAGAGTCCGCCATGATTCTGTCAAAGGCGTTCTTTTTATGTGCCGCTTTGGCATTTGTGATACAAATTCCATTGTAGTATTTCGATGGTTATAGGACAAGGATTCGCGAACGCTATCAAAAGGCATGTTCAGTTTATACTGAAAAATGCGATGTGTTAGAACACAAACAGTAACCATATAAATAATATAATTACTATAAATAAATCTAACAAATTCAAATTATCCAAAGCAAATGTATTTGGATAAAATAGCCATTTGGATATTAATAGTCACTGAACATAAGAGAGGCGAGGCACTTCTTTAGCTAAAGCTATTACTAACTTGAAGGGTTGATTATTAAGTTGACCGTTGTTCTTTATGTCGATAGTAAAAAAGCTCTCCCTCTGTGCTGGTCCCCAAAATGTGCAAAGAAAGTCTTACCAAAGAGTAAATTCCTGTTCTTTTGTTATAAGCTGTACAATAATAAATACGACAAGACTTCAGCAGCATTTGTTCGCAATGATCTCTGACTATCATTTGATATTTCTGGATGAACAATTCCTTGTCATTGGCCCAACTCTAAAAATGTTAAATATGTGGTATGATCGACATTAATAATTTGTTAAAAATTTTTTTTTGGCAAGCGTTGAATATTTTTTATAATCCATCGCAAATAAAACTTTTTTCTGGATTAAAGTAAATGTTTTTTTTTCTGTGTCCCTGATAACGTGTAAGTATAAAAATTTCATGTAGGCGTGAAAGCGCAATCAAACAAACAAACTCACATTCATATTTATCATACTAGCTGGCGCCCGCGACTTCGTCCGCGTTGAAAAAGAAAAAAGCAGCCTATCCTGTGTCCCGTACGTCTAAATGTGTATCTACCAAGTTTCATGAAAATCAGTTAATTCCTTTAAGAGTTATGAAGGAACATACATACATACAACAATACATACATACATACAGAAAAAAATTGTAAAAATGGTCAATTTAGTTTCAGTATCATGTATAGAGCCTATAAACACGATATCTCTGAAAACAAAGTAACTTACTCCATGACCAACCCTTACAGATTTATTATTAGTATTGATTAGTTAAGATATTTTTGATAAATATTATTTGACTAATTATAAATTTTATTTTAGTACCTTAGTTGCTTCTACAGCTGTACCGTAACATATACCATCGAAGTCTTGATTCCATTTTGAATATGGTATCTTGTTCACATACTTGTTGAATATCCATGATACATTTGTTTCCTTAAAAGTGCACTGACATTAAAATAGAAGTAATATTTCTGCGGGATGCCAGGTGTACTTGTTTATTGCAACCACGAATTAGAGTTGCTGATAAAGAAGAAGACACACATAAGGAACATTTTTCGTGTTCTCTTTAACTTGACCAAAAGTTCTTCTAGTTAAACTTAATCTTAAATTAAGTTAAGTTAAACTCAAGCTTGAAGTGGTGGCAGGAAAAGCTGCATTTCGCAGTCACACGGGCAGGGCAGCCATGAAATAATAGCATGTGTGCTGTTTTGTTTCGGTAAGTGAGTAAGAGATGTCTATCCCTTGTCATCTTGTCATGTGTGATATGTCACATATCACACATATCATATTATGTGTGATATATGACCAAAACCTGATCAACTTTAAAAAAAATATTTTGTCATAATTAAATCTCTGATTAACTCTGATATTAAATACACATAATACGCCTCTGCTCACTTAGTCCTTTCTTTCTTACGTGTGAACTGTGATCAATTCTTTTTCTATTGATCAAAAATGTAAACAAATATAG
Source organism: Synanthedon formicaeformis (assembly GCA_945859745.1). NCBI lineage: Eukaryota > Metazoa > Arthropoda > Insecta > Lepidoptera > Sesiidae > Synanthedon > Synanthedon formicaeformis. The sequence goes on from OX243963.1 coordinate 4,289,982, forward strand.
CGTCTCCATGGTCACTGGACTGTTTTAAAGATGGGATTTGTACATTAGGCATTATCAAAGAGAGTTGACTCAGTGATTAACTCATTTAGAATTTGTTCGTTTTGTTTATTTAGTTCTATATCGTGAATTGTTTGTTTACCTTTTTGATCAATGAAAAAAGAATACATCTTAGAAATAATGCGCGCACTTGCGCTAATAGTTAAACTCAAGCTACATATATAACTCACTGTACCCTAAAGAGGAATATAACATAAGTATACCAGTTATATTTGACATCAAATTATTATTATTATTTTACCTTTAGGGCCTCTTTCACCAATTACAAGTGTTGATTACTTACTTTTAGAAATAATTATATATTTTATTAAATTATGCACTCGGATTAGTGCATCCTTCGATAGGCGATTTTTTTTATTATTTTCTTTTTAATGTTTCGTACTTTTACCGTACAGTACAAACAAAGGTAAATTTGCTCCATTATTCCCGGTTTAAATGACGGTTAGCCTACTTGACTTGACATATGGTGAAAGAGGCCCTTAGCTTACTTTACTATAACATAAATCTAAAATTCCATGCTCAAGCAAAATAACGAAGGCGCACAATACTATCCTAGTACCTACAAATATAAATGTCTTACCAAAATTCCGATATTATGAGCAGGATACTTGAGATGCTTTTGAGAATATAATCTAGTAATAGAACGCCACTGCTCAACATTATTGTTCCGTGGCTTTTCGGTTAAGGTATGCACGATTCCACCTCCGACTAGCATATCTTTTAAATTATGTTTATACCTTAAAATGTGTGTACAGTTATAATATAGGTACACTAAATTCTAAATGATGAATTACATACAATGATTATTCAAAGTTTTATAATAATGGACACGTCTGGTTAGTCTTTCACAGTCATAAAGTGCAGTGAGGGAATTTTCAGTACTTACTTCGCGTCGCCGTACGCTCCCATCTAAGTACTTATAGGTACTATTATTATAATACTCGTATTATAAAGCTGAAGGGTTTGTTTGTTTGATTGAACGCGTTAATCTCAGGAACTACTGGTTCGAGTTGAAAAATTATTTTTGTGTTGAATAGTCCATTCATCAAGAAAGGCTTTAGTTTAGGCTATATAACATTTTGAAGTCGTTATCAAATCGCTGCCTTAGCATAACCGAGTTATCATTGGTGTAAAAGAATGCGCGATTCTTTCACGCCAATGTCCATGTAAGTCAGAGTTCAATATTCATGGACATTTTTTCGTGATAAGCATATGGTGCTTGTACACGACGCAAGTAACTAAATGAGCAAGCAACATACGCGAACAGTTTTCGCTAGAGATGCGCCGAATATTCGGTATTCGGCATATTCGCCAATTTTAGAGTGTTCGTATTCGACCGAATATTCGATTTAGTTGTCGAATATATTCGGTTCTATTATTTGATAATAAATAAATAATAATAATCTAATCTATCTAAGTATTTAGGATCCAAAAAATAAAAACAATTTGGGTATTATAATCAACAAGATTTTTATTTTTCAAAGAGAATCAGACACAAACTTGAATTGAAACAAAATATAAACAACAACCATATTTTAATACAAGAGAAAGAAACTAATGTTTGTAGTAAACCAAAGGTAAATTGTGGTGTGAGCATTCGGCTCTGTCTGGCAACAGTCTATTATGTTTCTCTTCGTAAATAGCCGAAAGGATATACAGCTCGCTCGCGGAACCGAATAATTCGGTCGAATATTCGGTTCGGTAATAGTCAAACCGAATGGTATTCGGTATTTGTTATTCGGTCAAAATCAGTAGGTATTCGGCGCATCACTAGTTTCTTCAAGTAAGTTGTATGTTTTGTTATGTATTTAATCGAGTAGGTACCTTTTTCTGTTAGTGAGAAAGCAATGTGCCGAAGTCAGGACCCTTTTTTTACCTATGATGCTGCCAGCGCAAAACGATCGATACTTTTCCATTTTTTTATTGAATAATTTGAATATAAACACCTGTCAAGAATTACGTAACAATTACAAATTGTTCATTGAAATTATATAAACTTTTACTCTTCTAGGTGCTTTTTTACTTTAACAGCAAATGTAGTCAAGATTTTGGACAAAAATAGTTTTTTTGTAGTTTTTCTTTTTATTTATTTGTTAAGATATACAAAATTGTAAGTAGGTACCTTTACTATTACTACAGAAATAAGTACATCAATATAATGTCCCAAAAAAGTTCAATTTCTACAGTTTGCAAAAAAAATGCTACTAAGTAATTACTTCGGTCACAAATAAAGAATGTATAAAGATAGCATTACAAATAAGATGCGATTTCTTGTATTATCAATTAATTGGTATTGGGTTATTGTTTTTTTAATGCAAATGTGTCTACTTTGTTTTATTCGTAACAATTAAAATGTCTGACAAAATGGAATATCTCACGTGATGACTTAGTTCGCCAAGCTTGACTGCAGAGTGTTCAAAATCTAGTGCTAATTTGGTATTCTCTCGCTGAAAGAAACATAGAAGAATTACTTTTTTAGCACCGCAATGCTAATCGACGACTAACTAGTTTGTAAATTCATTGTTTTCACTAATAATACAGGCAATAGGGGAGCCGTTACTCTTGTCCAAAATGCACTAAATTACTATCAACTCTTATTTTTAATAAATAGATTCAGTATCACGCACGCATCTGTTGGCCCTACGGTCTGTAAACTACTCGACCTTGACTTAATCTACACTGTCCCGACAAAAAATTCTCTCATTTCTTGAAAAATTGAGATATTGGAAAAAAAATGGGTTTTATTCAGAACATCCGCACCTACCTAAAGGACTAGTGAAAAATTAGTCACCTCTAACCCCTAAAATGGCCAATTACACCAATTTTGACTTAACGGGAAAAATATTTGGTCGATTTGAAAAAAAAAATGTCTACATTTTATTTTTCTCACACGGTGGGTCTAAATACTCAAAAAAAATGCCCCGATGAGTAGGCTATTTGGAAAATTGTGAACTAGCTAAACGACCAATTTTTGGGCTTCCACCTTCGGCAGTGCCCAGATTTCAAGGTAAAGGAGTTACAAACAACCTATAAAAACTAAAATTAAAATATATTTGCTGTTCTCCTTATTCTGGAATTTGAAACATGGCCAAAGTTTTGACCTCAATTTGTGGCCAAAGGACTGCAGCTAGGTAGGTGGTTAACTTAACGTTTTTTTGGCTTTTTTCCGCTCTTTCAAATGGCGCAAAAGACATTTTGAAATTCGAAATAGTTTTCGAGATATTAGCGAAAAACAAATTTGGGTGCAATTTTTCCCAATTTTGGGCCACTGATACGGATTTCAAGGGGACGATCAAGATTTTCGGATTTATCGACCCCGAAAACATAAAGTAAGCCCTCAAGCAATGACTTCTATATTACTCCGTGAGGACAAGGCTAACGCTTCCAGTACTTGACACCGACGCGCCGGTGTCAAAATCGGAAATTGACACCAATGACGGGTGTTCATTCTGTGCGTAGAAAGATACGAAAATGCCTACTTACCAGTGATATGTCCAACCAACCAATCAGAACACTTAACAATAACAGAATATGCCAATAAGAAATAAAAATACGTATTATGGCAATGAAAACAAATATTTTTTAATAACTAGATGTACAAATTGGAGGACCATTTTTTTTGTCACTAGTAGTATGGTAAGGGCGCATCTTGTCTTGTTTAACATATCACTGCACTCAAGCAGAATACTAATAGATTAAGTCAAGGTGACATCCGTAGGGCCAACGGACTATCAGCAACCTTTTAGAACCATAATGCGAAGAGTTTTTGTATCGTGACAATATAGACGAAGACAATATAACTCGTACATTTAGCAAATTCTGGTGGTAATAGGCAAGATTCCGTGAAAGGTTAGAGTGCCACTGAATATAATATAATCTATACCGATATATGTATAAAGCTGAAGAGTTTGTTTGGTTGTACGCGCTAATCTCAGTAACGGTTCGAATTGAAATATTCTTTTTGTGTTGGATAAGTCCATTTATCAAGGAACGCGGACCAAGTCGCGGGCACCAGCTAGTATAATAATATAATACTTACTCACTTACCGTTTTCACTATATTGTAGCTTTCGACTCCAAGTAGATATACGAACCATAATATTATTACACAAAAATCGGAAAGTGTTGAATTGATTTTCAGCATCCGTTAATATTTAATGAGGTCTTTTATAGCGTTTCAAATGCATTTCGACAAGTATAATTACTTTAATATCGTTTTATCAATAATTTTATTAATTTAAAATTTTGACGTAGAGATACCTATTTGTACACAGATCTAACATTAAATTCACAGAGTAGATTTTGGTATTGTATGGAACATTAGAAGAATGTTATGACAGTAAGTTTTCATAGCATCTCCTTTAGACCAACAAATCCTTGTTCTGTGAACACATCGAAATACTACAATGGAATTTGCGTCACAAATGCCAAAGCGGCACATAAAAAGAACGCTTATGACAGAATCATGGCGGACTCTGGCCTCCACGCGTCAATGGTAAAAGGTAGTGACGATCAACTTCTACTATTTCATTTTAAACTCTAATGGGTTGACGTAAAGTCACTTTTTTTTAAATTACGTACTTATTATTATGTTTGTTTTGTTATAAATGACAGTTCATGCTCTACGCATATGTCACTTTTAAATGTTCCATAAAATTCGTAGTGTTTTGCATGGCACGCGGGTTCCATGTTGTAGTAGTTTGATGTGTGCACAAAAGACGAAAGAGAATAACATAAATAAACGGCCTTTTTAAATGGCACTAATGAGTTTCATTTAATGAGTGTACCGGGTTTTTCGATTCCTGGTAGCATAATGATGCTAAAAACCCGGTCAAAGCGTAACTTATTATAAACTAGCTGTCGCCCGCGACTTCGTCCGTGTTTAAAAAGAAAAATGTAGCCTATCCTGTGTCCTGTACCTCTAAATGTTTATCTACCAAGTTTCATGAAAATCAGTTGATTCGTTTAAGAGTTATGGAAGAACATACATACATACAGAAAAAAATTCTGAAAATCGTCAATTTAGTTTCAGTATCATGTACCAACCCTCACAGATTTATTATTAGTATTGATTATTATGCGAAAGTTTGTATGGATGTTTGTTACTCTTTCACGCAAAAACTACTGAACCAATCACCATGAAATTTTGCAAACACGTTGTCTGGGCCACTAGAAAGGACATAGGGTATATTGTATAAAGTTACGCGGGCAAAGTCGCATGCAGCAGCCAGTTCGTTATATTTTAAAAATCTGATCATATTCACTCTCTTCAATTTCTGAATTTCAAATTGAGAGAATATCAGGCTCAAAAAAATTAATACCCAAAAAAATTTTAAGTGGCAATTTTTTTAATGGGTATTTTTTTTACTTTAAGCCATTAGAAGTGTAATAAAAAAATAATTCAATTCCTTAAAGTATAGATCTAATTTCACTTCACTATAATTGACCTTTTCCAATAATTGATTCACTTATAGAGCCGATAAGATTTAAAATGTAGACATTTCTGTTTATTATTAATACAAAGTTCCATGGCATCAAAATATTCCTTATGACATTATCAATTAGATATGTTAATAAAAATAATTGAGATTTTTACAAACATTTGACTGGAATCGATTCCGATTGGTCTAGTGGTTATTAACCCTAGCTGTTAACCAAGCAGTCGCGGGTTCGAATCCCGCTAGAGGCAAATGTTTATCAGTTTAACATTTTACCTTTGTACCTGAGTCATGGATGTTTGTATCTATAATAATATGTATGTATTTACAAAAAAAAAGTAATCTATGTCGTATATAAACTGTCTGGCATCCATAATACAAGCCTATAGTTGCTTACTGTGGAACTAGATGGTGCTGTGTGGAATGTGTGAAGATATTTATTATTTGCGTATGGACGTAATTAAAGAAATTCTAACAGTAACAGTTCGTAACTCTATGCTAAGGACAAATCTTCTTTCTGGGCATAGAATATAGTAATACTAATAACATTAACAGTTCGTAACTCTTATGTGTGTTAAGACTACTAGCTGGATTGATCATCCTGTATATAATGGCGTAATACATTTTATATGAGGATGATAAGAGTGAGTATAAAAGCTATGTGCGTTATAAATAGGTTGTTTAGTCATTGACTCAGATTAAACAACAGTGCACATCCTCAACGAAGAGACAAAGTATAATTTTAAATTAAAATTAAAAAATGTGGTATGGCATTATTTATTTGTTTTTAAATATCATTTTATTATATTTTGGTTCAAATAATGGATTAAGTAAGTATATTAGTTTAAGGACCTCTTTCACCAACTACAAGTAAAGTGTTGATTAGTTACTTTTCAAGTCACGTTAATTGGCGAATAAATGTTACGAGTATCTTGAAATTACCCTTGAGTAATGCTACACGAAAATGTTGAAACTCGTACGCTTTCTTACCTGTCATTTTAAATGGCGGTTAGCCTATTTGACACTTCACTCAGAGGTGGTGAAAGAGGCCCTAAGATTTATAATTATAAATCATTTATTTAAGACTGTTTTTATTTCATTTTAACTTTTAAAAAAGTTCGGTTTATAGATTCCCGCGAGGTTTTCCCGCGAAATAACAGCATGACGAAACTAAAAACTGTCAAAATGGTAATAACTCAGCATATGTGCTGTTGTGTTTAGGTGAGTTGGTAAGGAATGCCAGAGCCCATTATCCCACTCTTCCTTAATCCTAACTATGGTTTGACACGCACTTGCAACACTTGTGGCGTTGCTGGTGTTATAGGCGACGGTGACCACCTACCATCAAGTGGACTGTCAGTTTGTCTGTCGACCCATTTATCCCCTTCTCATTTCAAAATCTGAAATATTCAAGGAAATTACTGAAATTGCAAATTACTTTTTTTTTAATTAAGTAAAAAAAAATAATGGTTTATAGTACTGTCATGGAACCATCGAAATACTACAATGGAATTTGCTTCACAAATGCCAAAGCGGCACATAAAAAGAATGCCTTTGACAGAATCATGGCGGACTTTTGCCTTCACGCGTCAATGGTAAAAGGTAGTAACGATCAACTTCTACTATTTCATTTTAAACTCTAATGGGTTGACGTAAAGTCATATTTTCTTTAAATTACGTACTTATTATTATGTTTGTTTTGTTTTAAATGACAGTTCATGCTCTACGCATATGTCACTTTTAAATGTTCCATAAAAGTCGTAGTGTTTTGTATGGCACGCGGGTTCCATGTTGTAGTAGTTTGATGCATGGAACCACTGAACTAGTAAACTAATTTGAAATTAATTTTAATACCGTATTATAATAATTTGAAAATAATTATATATTTTGAATATGAATCAATTAATTTCTTTACAGGTAATTGTTCGTGGAAAATAAAGGACGATTTGCCAAACAATAAGACACCAGTATATGTAAGGCCTGGACCGAATTACAAGATTATAGTGCCGAGAATTGGTTATATAGAGTTAAATAGGAATGATTTGTTTACTGTCTCTTGTCCAGGACACAACAATTATGTTCTTAATCAAGGAGGTATCAAATTCAAATATTATAATTAAAATACTATTATTATTATTAAGTGGTTACACTGCGAGATCGAATCAACAATGAAATGATCAGTAGACGAACGAAAGTCTAAGAACCTATGCTAATCAGTTTGAAAATGTCCTAAGAAGTCCCTTAGCTAGACGGTCAAAATTGCTTGACAAGCTATTATATTCATTACTTATAATTAAATTAATTATTTTTTTTTATGTTAAGGTCGACAGACAGGCTGACGGTCCACTTGATGGTAGGTGGCTACCATCGCCTATAACACGAGCAACGCCATAAGTGCTACAAGTGCGCTGCCGACCATAGAAGGATTAAGGATAAGGGGTAAGGGAGGGGTGGGGTAATGGGCTCTGTCATCCCTTACTCACTCACCGAAACACAACAGCACATAATGCTGTTATTTCACGGTGGTATTCTGTAAGGTGGTGGTTACTGCCGCCAGACGGGCTGCCCAAATGACTGCGAAACGCAGTGTGCCCTGCCACTACTAAAAAATTGAATTAATTAAATTAAATTAAATTGTTCTTGTTGAATCATTGAATATTAGTGGTTAAATACAAAACTGACTCTATTATTATACTTAATATATATAAATTACTGTCTGTCCACTTTGTGGGTGGAGGACATCCTGTACTGCGTTTGTTGTGGCCGTGGCCCTAATCAACGTTTTTATTAACTTGTGTACTTAACTAATTTAAACTAAACTAAATGTAAACGTGATGTAAAGGGACAAATTATGCATAAATAAAACAAAACAATTACCTATCTTAATGTTCTTTTTTGCAGGAGCATCTTCTATAAATGTGACGTGTGACACGGACAAATTTGTGAGAATAATTAATAATGATCAAAGAATTGAGCTTCAAAACTTAGAATGTAACACAAATCCAAGGGCCGATGTGAAGCCTTCTAGAGATAATCAACATTTGGAAATTGGGTAAGTATACTTAATAACCAATGATAGACCAGCAGCTGAAATGACAGGTTGCAGATTCGTCTTAAGAGTGAGTATAAAGCAAACAAAATTTATAATTTCACCCGCGTGGCCCCTTGGACATGACAGTGACACAAAATACGTAGAACTAAGCACAACATGCGACGGAAGATAGCGCATCTCGCTCAATAAAAAGGTTACTCAATAATAAGTGAAATTACTGATACACTTTTAGCTTTGTAATGCATTTTGAAAATAAAACTAAAATCGATGGAAATGAGAACTCATTTGGTGATTTTTTTCTATCGAGAAAATTTCATTATATTATGTTTTCTGTTACAGACGTCACTTTCATTTATAATGTATTTATCTATTTAAAAAAATTAATTAAATTAGACTTTGTTTACTTAGATAAAATTCAAATCTAGGATTGGCTATTTCTCTTTATACCCGCTCTTAAAAAACCCACTGTTATGCTCCCCCCCTGTTATGCTGTTATCTGTTACACTGATTGCGGATAATGGTGACTTTGTGTGCTGGAAACAAGATCTACCGTATTCAGAATAAGACAGAGATATTAGCAGATATCTTCTTATATATAAAAAAGGCGATGTGTGAATGTATGTTCCCCATATGTCCTCTACAGACCCCAAAACTGCTGAACCAATTTTGATGAAATTTTCAGACAATCTTCAGATTATTCCAGCGGATGTTCCTATGAAGTTTGGTAGGGATCGAACGCGGACGAAGTCGCGGGCAAAAACACTATGTACTTTATTACTCGTATATATCTTATCTCTCAATCTATATCAGATATCTCAATTATTATCACAAGTGCCAATACCAAACATTTGTTTAATAAACATTTGTTTAATATATTGACATTCAGGGTAAATTAAGGGAAAAATTTGGACTAATCATGGCATTCAGGAAGACCATTATGTGCCTTTTTTGGATATCGCTGTAACATAATTTTCAGGAATTTACTAGACTGTTTTAATAAGAAATAATTTTAAAAAGCTTTAGGTATTTTAAAAATTTTTTTGTGAATTACAGATTTGATATTGATGACATATTTTTAAAAATTATTCGAGTGTCATACGATTTCTATCACAACTCGCCATTGTATTCGGAACATACAATTAATGGATATTCTTTTGGAGGTAATGTACTTGAAAACATATGTGTCGTTCATTGTAAAAGTGAACTATCTCCTTGTAACTGAATTTTAGAATAACGAGCTTTTTGCGAATTATAGTGTAGGAAAAAAAATATAAACATTCATTCATTGTTTTCATCTATGGGATTTTAATGCAAGTATTGGAGTTACTTCACTTTTATATTGAAAGATATGAATAAATGTGATACCATTAGGCAAGATAAGATGGTTTTAAAAATAGGGAGTTACACCACTTTTACAATGAACGACACATATTATACTTAGACAAGCTGACGGTCCACTTGATGGTAGGTGGCTACCGTCGCCTATAACGCACAACGCCATAGGTGCTGTTCAGGATATGGGATAGGGAAATGGGCTCTGGCATCCCTTACTCACTCATTGTAACAAAACAGCACACGGAGTGTTATTTAAGTATTTATTTATTTCTAAATCCACAGCTCTCAACATAAAAATTACAGACAAAAACAAAAACACACCTCACAGCCAATTTATGGATTTTACAATCATACAAAAAAAAAAACAAAATTATACTATTACCTACAAACTAAAACTATAAAAATCACATTATAAACATAAATACATACATATTACATAAAACTGCCACTGCCTTAAAAATTGCCAGATATTCTTGAATGACAGCAACACAAACGATTGCGAAACGTAGTGTGCCCTGCAACTAAAGATAAAGATAGCCTTTTATTTCAAAGAATACAAAACATGCAGAACATTATTTAATAACAGATCAAAATTTTATTTTTATTATTTTTCCTCGCTTGTCAAATGACATAGGCCTCCTCTAAGTTTTTTCCACTGTTTTCTGTTCTCTGCTTTTCTCATCCATGTTCCTCCTGCTCCCTTCCTTATATCGTTATCTCATCTACGATTCTGTCTTCCTCTTTTTCGTTTAAAAACAAAGAGACACCGTCATCGGAAAGAAAAAGCCCTGCCACTAGTAAATACTAAATAAAATGTTACCTTTTAACTCAATCATGATATATTTTTAGGGTACAACGAAAGGTTCGATGTAAGTCAAGACTTCAAAACCAACGGCGTTAACAATCTAAACTGGGTCCAAATTTACAACAAGGAACGCGTTTATGACGAAGTGTTAATGCCACTTCTATCGAAACAGAAAGCTGATGAGATACGAAAAAAGTCCTACATCGCTAAAGGTCATCTCACACCAGCGGCCGACTTTGTCTTACCTCCATCTAAAAGGGCTACATATTTCTTCGCAAACGTAGTCCCCCAGTGGCAACATCTAAACAATGGTTGCTGGAAAGCTGTAGAGTTGAAAATCAGAAACTACGCAAAAGATTATAACGGAGACCTCAAAGTCTACACTGGCGTTTATGGAGTTCTCCATCTTGAAGGTGTAAACAATGTGGTTGTGCCTATATACCTAAATGGAAACACAGTACCTGTGCCTAAATATATATGGAAAGTAGTTTGCTCTCAGAGCAACACGTGCATAGGATTCGTTCTGTTTAATCATCCGTTCGTTAAAACCAACTTAATTGAACAAGTGTGCAAAGATATATGTAAAGAAACTAGGTGGTATAAGGCAAGCTTTGAGAACAACGGTAAAGTTGTCTGTTGCGATGTCAACGTATTGAAGGCACAATTTAATATATTAACGAATTTAAATGTAAGCAACATTTTGAATAGTATATAATAAAGGATCTGGCCCTGACAACATACAACCAATTTTTCTCTTAGAAGTTGTCATGAACATCTTGCTGCACGCAAAAGTATAACCATACTTTTACGTGCAGTAATACACTCATTAAAAATCTAAAGAGCCTTAACATTTACCTTACATTGAAATTTTCCTTCGCCAAGGAAAGTATTAAAACAAGTAGGTATGTTATGTAGGTACGTACTTAAGTGATTATAATATGTTTATTGAGAGAATAATATGTAGAAAATAATGATTTATTGTTTTATTTTAATTTAAATTTCAACGATAAATGTGTATTTATCAGATTTCATGTAATAGTTTGATTTCACGTACGGCCTATATGACCAAAGCTTATCCATATAGAATTAAAGAAATAAATTCTAGGTAGACAAGAACAATATAAAAGTAGGTACGAGTAAAATAGGACAAAACAAAAAAGATTCGACAAAATGTTGGAAATGAAACCTACATTGGAAGTGGACAAACCTAATTACGATTCGGCAACACGCTTTATATCCCGTTGTCAGGGTATAAAAAATTATGGTAAGGAACCTTAACCGCGTGTATGTTATAGGACACGTTAAACTTAAATAAACCCACTTATTATCTAAGGTAACTATTTTATATTTACATAAATATTTAAATTTTATAAAACAATTTTGTCTATTTGGTTTGTAACTCCCTGCGTCTGTGATTCCGAGCTCATACGAGTATAACCTAAATATTTTCAAAGTTCAAGTTCAAATAGACATCTTCTGGGTGAGCACGCTCCATCACGGATGCTGGCCAAGAGGCCACTATAAACAGAATTTTGCGAATATAGCTAGGGCGGTTTTATAAACGGGTCCGTGGTGTACGCCCCCAGTGGTGTACGCACCTGTGGTGTACGCACCTGTGGTGTACGCACCTGTGGTGTACGCACCTGTGGTGGACGCACACGATTCGAATAAATTAAATATCATACATGTATGCGTAGGCCGTTTACTGTATTAATATTATTATTGAAAAGATTGGTTTCCAAGTTTGCTTATGTGAGAAATGTGATTCCATCCTGTTTTTAATTTTTTTTAAACTAGCTTTTATACACCATTTCACTGCGCTTTGCGGCATTTTCTCTGATAAATATTTTAATAAGGCGAAGCCTAATTTATCTTTAGTTCTTTTTATTTATCGGAGTAATACAAGTAAAGCCAATTTGTGACAAATGCTCAAGACAAATGCTTCAATACTGTTTTGTATGTACTGCGGCAACACTTTCTAGCCGGTCGACGACGCCACACCACAGGCTTGCTTGTTGCTCAACTCAATGCTCATACAGCGACCGACTATCAGACATGATACACGTACAAGTAATAGCCTTCATAGCCGCAACACGTGAGTACTCTTACCTATTTACTCGGTGTTTAGGAGCAGTGAATATTAGTGGAAAACTATTTCATTGAACAGTGAAATTGTGATTGTTGCTTTAATGGATTTACCTCTACATTGTGTGAATATACGTTCAAGCGCAGTTTCTTAGTAGCGTCAGGTGACCTCTGTTTGTTTTTACCTCTGTGTAAAAACGTCGCGAAAGAATAATATTTACGTCATTCTTATAAGAATCATTTAGGTGTGTATTCTTATAAGAAATACATTAGAAGTTATTACCGGAATCGCTTACCGACAAAATAATGACGAAGGCGTAACAGGGTTACGTTTGAAACAAAAGGAATTTTCTGTCGTAACAATAATTTTGTGAGATCACTAATAGCGTATATAAGTAGTTTAGGTATACTATGGTCACTAGGATACCTACTGTTTAACATATACCTCGTTACCTATATTGAAATTTTTTTTTTTTATTATTTAACTCAAGTACAGCCATGACATGACACCAATGATTTTTTAGATATAGGTATATATACAAAAACTCCGCATCGAAAAAGGAGGAAAAATACCACCAAGTCTGATAGAAGCCTCATTCTCAGACCAATGTCAACACATGTGCTTAAAAAAGTTACTAAAAATTACTTATTCAAAAATGTCCAAGATCTTATTATCCAAAAAAATCAAAAATATTACGCATTCTTAACCCAAAGCACAGTATTAGTGTGCTTTAAGTATGATTTAATAAAGATTGGAAATCAATGTATTTTGTAAAAATTAATTCAACTAAGTAATGACAATGCAAAACAATATTATCCACCATTTAAAACAAATTATGATCTAGGACAGATCTAGAAGAAAATGTCAACTCCATCGAATCGCCAAGTTGAAGTTTAAAATTATTTTACAAGAATTTTACAGTATTGAATGATACCTATCTCTGTAGACAGTAACAATAGGTATGAGATTAGGCATTAGATTATGAGGCGTGCACTTTTGGATTTTCCAAACTATTTTTTAAATTACAGTAGGTATTTCACTGTAACAACTTACTTGTAGAGTTACAACTATCGATCTGTATAGATATTTGTCAGGCAATAAATTTTTATTTTTATTTTAGACTAGCTGTTGCACGCGACTTCGCTCGCGTAACTTTGTAAATTATATACTAAAACCTTCCTCGAGAACCACTGTATCCATTGTTGAAAACAGCGTGAAAATCGGTGCAGTAGTTTTTGAGTTTATCGCGAACAGACAGACAGATGCGGCGGGGAGGACTTTGTTCTTTATAATATGTAGTGATGATCCCTCGGGAACAGTACTTTCTAGGTGAAAAAAGAACCCTATGTGCTTTTCTATGTCCCTCACAACGTATATGCATACAAAATTTCATAGTTAATTGTCAGATGAGTAGTTAAGGCGTGAAAGTTTATCGAACAAATAAACAAACTTACTTTCGCATTTATAATATTAGTTAGGATGTTAATTTTGACTGAACGGTAGATAACTCGTGAAAGTAAAATAAAAACAAAATGGTTATGTTATGTGCGTATACTTCTCAGTCTACGCACGTTTTGTTAGAAGTCACGCACAATATTATCAAACCAAATGAATTTATGACAATTTTATATTAATTCATAGAAATGATAGAAATCGATGACTCACTTTGCATTACTGAGTAAATCTTTTATTTTATGTAACGTGATTTGTTTTTTATTTTATTTTATTTTTTAAATATATAAAAATTAAAAACAAATAAAAATACACATGGATATGTAGTGAAATCTGCATACAAAAAATTAACTTTTGTCCCCGACTTTGTCCACGAACGACTTGTTTCACGTTATCACATAGATGTGGGAGAAAGGTCTAAGATAAAGATTTATGAATTTAAGATGAGATAAAGATAACTTCAGAACAAAGCATTGAGGAATTATTTCTAAGTTAACTTCTCATCCGCAGTCCCGAAAAGTTAGAACTTTGAGCTACTTATATTAAGTTCGTTTTACGTATGTACTTAAAATAACTCGAGAACTTAAAATGACGATATGACTTAGTATGACGATATGATATATGACTAAGTATGTAGGTTCTAATTACTCATTACATTTTATCGTGTGTTTACTAATTGTTATCTTAGTCGGCAGCCCAAACATTTTTTTTACCTTTACGAAGGATTAATGAAGGCAGTCGTCTTTAGGATAGGTAATTACCTATTTGATTTTTTATATCAAATTAGGTATTATACATGTTTTAATGTTAATATCTAAAATACGTTTTGATGTATATAACAATTGCATATTTGATGATAAGAACCATCAATTGTACAAAAAAAGATACAAAATAAAAGTTAAAAAATCTCAAAAATCTCAAAAACATCTATCTATCTCAAAAACATAGGTAATTGATAAATAGGTCGGCTCGCGAATTTGCTTCATAGACTGCAGCTGAAATCAGTGACCGGTTGAGCTGTATATTGTTTTTTTTAACATGTTAAAGTCGATAGATAGGCTAACGGTTCACTTGATGGTAGGAGGCTACCGTCGCCTAAAACGCAAGTAAAACGCCATAGGTGCTGCAAGTGCGCTGCCGACTATTGAAAGATTAAAGATAAGGGATAAATCTGGGGTAATTGGCTCTGGCATCCCTTACTCACTCATCGAAACACAACAGCACATATGCTGTTATTTCACGGTGGTCTTCTGTTATTAAATATTTATAATGGAGTCCCTAGACGGTCAAAATTGCTTGACAAGCATTTACGTGCTTGCAGCATACGTCAAGCATTCGCATTCATTTTAATATCAGACGCTACAAAGTGACCCAGTGTAACTGAATATGTGGCTTGACAAGCATGCATCTAAACGATCAAGCAAGCATTACAAAAATATAATTTTTCATCAAGCATCACCAATCACGCATTGATCTGAACTATAGATGCGGCGTAGCAAGCAGAAAGCCCCGAAATCTTTGGTAGTATTAAAATCATACTCGCACTAGCGAGCGACAGTGCGAATTCGTCCACTTCTCTCTCTTTCTCTCTCGTGTGGACAATCTCGAGTGGACGAATTGTACTACTACCATTATTTACGGGCTACGCCGTGTCTATACTCCCAAATATACTTATAAAGTCTTTGCAATCACGTAGTTTGCTTGTCAAGCACATCAAGCTCCGTTCTAAACGGTCAAAGTTGCTTGACAAGCACGTGAAATTCGCGTGCTTGTCAAGCAATTTTGACCGTCTAGGGACTCTATTATAATTGAGAGCATTCGTTCTTGTGCTTTTGTTTATCACGTTTGTATTATTAACTCGTTAGGCTTTATTTTAATATAATTACTACAGTTTTTGTATCCAAATCACGGGTTCTTAGAAAAAAAAAAACAGAAGTAGTTTCGTGTTGCAAGGAACACACCTATTTTTTTTTACTGCGTATAGAGCCGTATTAACATCGTTTTATTGAGACTTCACACTTGAGCTGCGCTTGTGTAACGTATATTTATGCAATCGTTGCAATGCTTAACATTTATAGATACCTATTATGATCAACACAAATAACCCTTAGGCAATAATGAGGCGAATTTAACCTATCATAGATCTGATGACTAATATTATGATACGTGACAATATTTAAACGAAGAGAGATAGTACAGTCAAGTGTAAAAATCTACTTAACCAATACAATAACACAGATTATCTAAAGCAAGTAATAATGTATAAAAAAAATTTAATCATTAAATATGTTCGCGTATTGTCCAACATTTTATTAATTTTACCATACGAGCAAAATAGGTAAATTGTCCCAAAAGTAGACACAAAAAATTTTGAATAGCAAATTTTTATATACCTACAAATTAATGTACTTCCTTTTAATCAAATGAGTATAAACAGCTTTACCTTATATTAAAACACTAATTACTTAGACAAAACCTGTTCTTGAATGCAAAATCTTTGGCATGACACATTATAAAATGTATAACTTGTGTATAACATGGTCGCTCTATTGGATTTGTTATGGGATTTTCCTCGAACAATATCTTAGAACAATAGCTTTTGTCTGATAGTAGCAATAGCTATCTACACTCAGGGCCGGATTATCCATTAGGCAGTGTAGACAACTGCCTATATAGCGGCCACGCATCATCTTTGGAGTAACCTTTGGAGTCGTTTTGGAATACCTATGTACGTAACAAACCCTTACTCACTACATTATTCACCTGTTTTTACACTGCCTCATCATATTTCGAGAGACTGCACGACAAGAGGGCAGTTACTAATTTGTGGAGGTAATCATTCCTAATGGATGGACGTAATATCTAACTTACTTTTAATAAGTTTAATCAACGTAACATAACGTAACGTAAGAATTTATGTTCGATGTGCATATTGTTATTACCCATTAAATCCTTCCATGCGCTAACGTAAAAATAAACCTCGTTTATGCCCATAGAGGTATGACGAGTAGTACCTCATGTTTATGCCAGTTAGATCCACAACTAAAAAGATTCCAATTTCAAAACACACATTCATTGTACAAATATACGTACAATACAATGTAGAGCGTGCCATTTGATCAATGAGCGACAAAATGTTTTGTTCCTGTCAACTGGAGAGGTATTTGACCTTACCACAGGGAGCGCTCGCAAAAAGCAGACCTTGAAAACCAGTTTCACTGCCCACAAGATGTGACGGTCCCTTTAACGTAAACCGAGTAGGTAAGCGAGGTAACAAGTTGTGCTAACTAAATAATCTTAATAAGGAGACTCGTAAATCGTATAGTAGGTATACGATGCGCAAGAGCAATGGACTGCGCTACACCTTTATCCTACAGTCCATTATAGCAGTTGCAGCGTTGGATAAGCGTTATGTACACGGCTTAATTGCTCCGAACATTGCTTAGGTATAGTTTTGGTATTATGTGCTTATTCCTAAGTACCTACAGATAATGCAGCCAGCACACTTAGGACCCTATTTAAGGGACCAAAGCTTAATATGATAACTCTATTTGTAAATAATTAACATTAGTAGGTATTTCATTATATTTTTTTCATAAATTTTATCCTGCGAATATTTTAATCAGCTGTTGTATTCAGTTTTTCTACACATAATCAGCGACAATGCTCTGCGCTCTCACACAAACTTAGCCGCTAATTTTGCTTAATGTTAGTTAAAGCGTTAGCACATTTTTAAAAATGAGTTGCAAATTGTTTAAATATTCGTTGATGAAAAATAAAATAAGTCCTGTAATTGCATATATAAACTAAGTCGTACCGAATAAAAATTAAACAGTAATATCTCTCTTTTCAGTACTGCAACTATGTCAAACGGAAATATCGAACACAGAATGGTATTCAGCCAACATCATAAACGACAGTAACCCTTCGCCGAAGCCTCTCACCGAAATATTCACTACGTTCTCCACAAAGAACCCGTCAATAGTTGAATGGCAAACTTCAGTGTTACCTACAGGCACTAATCCTACATCGACAATCCCAACTCTTCCTCAATTATTCGGTTCTAATCAGTGGTCTTTCAATGAAACTGTAATACCATTAAAGGATAAGATTTTAAATCAAATAGTTCAAGCGGCCCAGCCAATTCCACAACAGCCGCTTCAAACGCAATCTCCACCTCAACCTGTCCAACCTCTACAATCCCAGACTCAACCTGTTCCACCGACAATCACACCCGTTCAGTTACAACCTGTTCAAATACTCCAACCAGTCCAAACGACAGCGAGACCACAATCTAGCTCACCCATTGTTCAAACTGTACCACCCACTACAATTGCTCCAGTTACGTCAACCCAATCTAGTACATCCCAATCTACTACACCAATCGTACAAATTATTCAGCAACAGTCTGTCCAACCTCTAGTTCCTCCAATTCCAACTCAAATTCAACTACAATCTCCACCTCAACCACAACGCATACAGCTGCCTTTATCAGTAGATCCTCCGTCTCCCACAACATCTCAACCTAATTATGTACTTATTTATCAACAAGCACCACAATCGATCCAAACTTATCCTTCAAACCCTCCACAAGTACCTACATCAGTTGTTCAACCAGTGCAACCTTTGATTCCTAGAAACACTCCGGCCATTCCATGCAGTATACCCGTTTCAACAAGACCTCTGATTTCAAGTCAAGTGCCAATAGCTCAAGCAACAAGGGTACCGAGTGCACAGAGCGTGAGAGTTCGCGTAGTTTCCCCCAGAGGAACAATTACAAACGTTAACATCAACTCTAATAATGTTGCACCATCAACTACATTAAGACCATCAACGACTAAAACGAGAAGGAACAGAAGGCGAAACAATTATGATGGGTGTGTAAATGGCTGCACAGGAGGCAGAGATCCTATCTGTGCATCCCCATTAGGTGTTACACCTGTAAACCCAGATACTTTGAGGGGCTTTCCATCGGTCTGCCACATGGCATGTCACAACTCCTTTAGGAAAACTCGTAAGTAGTTAGAAAAAATCTATAAATATCATTTCTATGTTCCTCAGAAAGATGTTGTAACAAGACATGTTTTCTGGGGAATATTTCTCTCTTCTTTAGCTGTAAAGGAATCTATGAAAACAGAATCGTTAGCCTAATAAGTAATGAGTACTCTATTACAAACAAAAATTCCCTATTTCCTCTTGATCTACTATCCTACAAGGGTCGACATAGCATTTGCAGCACCTATGCTGTCGTATCAAGTGAACCGTCAACATGACTTTTGATCTTTACTTTAAAAATAATAATAATAATAATTTTATTTGCCAGAATACTTGGTTACAGTAGGATATTCATACAGTTTTATGTGCAGTACAAGTTTTCTACCTGTGTACAGGTGTGCAAATATTACATTTTTATACAAAGTAGTGAAATTCATTAGCCGTTTTTTAAATACATACATTATTTATTATTAAGTATTTATTTACGGTCTGTTTTTTAATCTTAGACAAAAATTACACATGCAAATGTCAAGTTTGCATATAATGATACAATGAAATGACATGAAATGTATGTAATGCATGTCAAATGTAATGTCATTTTTGTCTGAGATTAAAAAACAAACTATAAGTGAGTGAGTTATCCTTAACACCATGGTAATGCGCTCCTCGTGTTTATGAACGACAGAGACCACTTTGTAGGACGGTCATACTGAGTGGTGGAAGGAAATTCAATATTTAGATGAATAATATAAAATCCATTAATATTTACAGCTTATGAAAAAGTACTGGACGGTCGGTGTGGAAGATTCCGTACGCGTATCAGGCCAACTGGCTCCAAGAACAAACTCAAGAAGGACGATTTGAACAAAGCTCAATACACTGTCGTAGAAACGGACGGGCCCAAAACGGTCGTTGAATTTACACCTTTTGTGTCTTTATAGTACCTCTGACGCGATAAGAGAATATAAAAATTAGGTAGGAAATGTGGAAACTTATTAAAAGTCTAATGAAATTAAATAAATCAATAAATTTCTTTTAAACTCCGGCTTGGATTAACTATATTATACTTACCTAAGTCCGTCCAAAACCCCACCATTTACCTAATATTATATGAAATACTTGTTCAATGTACTTAGCGTTAGTCTTTAAGATCTGATATCCGCCTACACTGTTAATACCTTTATTAAGAATGTACTTACATATAAAAATATCTTTTTAAACATTTTTTTATTCATTGCTTAATAAATAAATAAAAACATCATTTTTAGGTGTTTTTTATTCTTAATGTTTGTACGTATATTTTATATTATATGACGATATTTGTATAAAATGAGAAAATAATAATTTATACCTTAATTTGATTTTGATTTGAAATAAATACACCTGAATGTTGATATTTTTGTAACAAAAATATTTGTGAATTTATAATAAAATACTTATAAATACCTAAGTAATAAAATATTACTTGTTTCATTAAAGTATTACTTATTGTAATAAGTGTTACACGAATGGTTTTCAAAAGAAATAAGCGTAATTAGTAATATAATGGACGAAATACACGTGATAATCATTTGACGTGACTCCAAACGACTTAAATCAAATGGAGCCACGCTAAACATTGTGCCCACACAAGGTCATATCAATTTTCTGTCATTTATGCGTTTGACCGGGTCGAGTGACGTTGACATGAGCTCTGATTCGGAAGCGCGACAAGATGCCACGGCGTAGTGTTTCCACCAAGGAGGATAGAAATGTATTCTATCCTACTTGGTTTCTACACTCATGATCAGTTGGCGCGATAAAGTGACGTGACGCAACGGCGCGATTTGAAATCCAGTGTTTGACATCAAGCAATCAGTTTTTACCAGTCACGATCAAATTTTGGCTTCACGTCAGTCAATTTGACGCGATGGACTGATCGTGTATTTCGTCCATAAGAAAAATATCGAACTCTAATCTATTTCGTTTAGAAGTTAAGGTCATTATGAACCAAGAAGTATGTGCATTCGGGTACATAGATGGCGCTCATTTCATACAACAAAGTCACTGAGGGTGTCGCCTACAGAGCTTGACAGCGCGAGTACACTGCTTTTTTTCCTAAAAGTGCCCAATGCGCCTAAAAAGTTCTCATTTCAAAAAAAAAAAGTATGCCAAACAAAAATATAATGTGTAGTAAGTATGAATAAATATTTTAACACCTGAAAAAATTCAATGAGACAAAAGCAAGTACAAAATAAAAATGAATTTTTTTTTTTGCTCGTATTATTAAATTTTTATTCATCATTAAATTTTTTACAACTCCAAAATTCGTTTTCATATTAATTCATTCATCATTTCTCTATTGTATATTTACAGACACTTTAATCTTATCACATATACATACATAATCTTTGATAAATGATATACTAGATTCAGGGAAACAAAATCACTGCGGAAGTGTCCACTGGATTTTTTTATACATGCTATCGTTATCTCTCGTTAATCACTACATATTATAAAACAAAGTCCCCCGTCGCGTCTGTCTGTATGTCTGTCTGTTCGCGATAAACTCAAAAACTATACTACACCGATTTTCATGCTATTTTCACCAATGGGTAGGAGCTAGAGTGGTTCTCGAGGAACAATTAGTATATAATTTTCAAAGTTACGCGGGCGAAGTCGCGAACAGCAGCTAGTTTCTTATAAAAAGATGAACAATGTATAGGTATCGCAATATATTAAGGTCAGACCGCGAAACTTTTGAAGGCAATCGGCGCATGTGTACAATGGGTGCGCGCGCACAAAATTGCTAATGGAAATGAATTTTTTTTTTCTTATTTCGCATTTTTTGCACCTTACTAACTTAACACCTTACACCCCTTACAGGCAGTGTTGATATTCCTTCCATAAAATTATCGTGCGATGTCGAAGAAGAAGGTTTTTTTTTAGGCATTTATTCACCATGACGTATTACTAATACGATAAAACAATCTGTACGCAACAGTACCCAAGAAAACGAAGTGCGAAGGGGGGGGAAGAGCGACCAAGTTGAACCAATAACGTGTGTCGGCACCGACGCGCACCCGCCCCTCACGCTCCTCTGCCCCCTCAAAGACCTAAAAATAGAGTTCTGCGCATGTTTGCCGAGAAGTCTTAAGCCGCGTACCCACTATGTTCGCGCATCAATCGTGCATCACGGACCTGTAGACGTCACGCGCATCACTACTCTTGAGCACAGTGCTACACAGTTTTCGGGCGAACATCGAGCAAACATGTCGTCCTCGGAATTTGTAGCTAGCGCGGCATATATTTTGATTGACTATTTACTTCACGATCTGTAGTTGCGGTAATACCTCGATTAAATTTAAACATTTTTCGTCTGCTGACCACTCTATAAATATAAATTGCTGCGTCGATCGTAATGCGCGACACGTCCACACTACAGAGTTGCTTTGCTCGCGTTCACAAACACAGTGCGCATCACTTTGTGTTCGCGAAAAAACCGCCACCGCTTGGAGCACACGCTTTGGTGCGTGCAGCGTTGCACGCTCGAGATGCGCGAACGTACACACTACTGAGGCAGGTGCAGGTGCGTGGTGCACGATTGGTGCGCGAACATAGTGGGTACGCGGCTTTAATCCACCGCGCGAGCTATAAATGTGTCACGACTGATTTGAACCTTAACATTTAGTTATAACGGTTCAAGTCGTAACACGTGTTCACCGGACAACTTTGTGCAACTAATTTGAAATATCACCCCAAGCTGTGAGTGCGGTGATATTCTACTGTGCCACTTTCAGTGAAGAAGCAACCCCACAGAATCTAGTGTATCCTTTATCAAAGTACATAATATAATATATAAATTACCTAATTAATGCATATGTAGTTAATCAAAATCTTTGCTGGAAGTTGGGTTGCTGTTGTGCAGCGGGCGGTTGCTGTTGGCCACCGAACATCATCTGCTGTTGCGGATGGAAATCTTGCTGACCACCTCCACTTGCGTTGTTCCCTTGGTTCGGACCTGATCAGTACAATCGTTTCAGACAGCATGTTTGGCTTTTATGGCCTACCTATACCTTATTCATTTAAATGATTTAGGATAAGCCCTAAGTCAGCGCGGACCGACGGAGTGGCGGCGAAGAGACTTATGAGCTATCATTTGAAAATCGACTTTAGTTTCTTTAACTGCCCGTTGGACGAGTGGCAAGGGTGCTTGCCTAACGTCTCAGGGGCCCCGGGTTCGATTCCCGGCGGGGTCAACTTTGGAAATTTTAATGTAATTTTCAAAATTGACTCTGGTCTGGATTTGAAAAGTAGTGGTAGGGCACACACACACTGCGTTTCGCAGTCATTTGGGCAGCCCGTCTGGCGGCAGTAACCACCCCCTTACAGAATACCACCGTGAAATAACAGCATTTACGTGCTGTTGTGTTACGGTGTGTGAGTAAGGGATGCCAGAGCCCATTACCCCATCCCTTCCTTATTCCTTATCCTTAATCCTATGGTCTACAGCGCACTTGTAGCATTTGTGGCGTTGCTTGTGTTATAGGCGATGGTAGCCACCTACCATCAATTGGACCGTCAGCCTGTCTGTCGACCTTAACATAAAAATAAATAAAAAAAACTGAAGATTCACCGAACGCCGCTCGACCGCGCTTGCCGACGCGAGAGTATTATTTTTTTATTATACAACTTTCAATCCCATACTGAAGTAACTAAAGTCGATTTTCAAATGATAACTCATTAGTCTCTTTGCCGTCACTCCGTCGGTCCGCGCTGACCCTTAGGCCACGTTCGCACGGGAGCTTTATAAAGCGTTCGGAGCTCGGAGTTTAAAATGGAGCATAGACGGATCCGACGTAAAAAAGCGCCCGCGTTTGAACACACAGCCTAAAAGTCATATGGTCTATTAGAAACGTCAGACGTCAACGCTTTTAACACGCGTTAAAAGCGTTAACGATAAAGCGTTGGGCTGTGATTGGTGGATAACAGACAATGTGTGTGTACACAGTATATGTACTTTTTAGTCTGTTCACAGATCTCTCACTGTTCTGTTATTATACTGCGTTTTTTAATTTTAATTTAATTCGTATTATTATTATTATTTATTTTTTTTCATTTTATAATTATAACAGGAACCAAAATGTCTATTATCTTAATTAATTAATAATTCACAATAGCTAGAATAGTTTACACAAAGTAAAAAGTGTAGAGTTGTGGGTAAGTACGTAGGTATTACCCACATAATATTTTATTATAGTTTACAAAGCTAAAAGTAGCATAGAATGAACGTTCATCTGTTTTATTATATACGCACTCAAGATTTGCTGTCCTTATCTTTTGTATGGAATTGTATATTAGCTCGTTTAAATGAATAAAGCTGATGCCCGCGACTTAGTCCGCGTTAGCCTATAGCCTATAGCCTAGCTCGATAAATGGACTATCCAAAACAAAAAGAATTTTTCAATTCGAACCACTAGTTTATGAGATTAGCGCGTACAACCAAACAAACAAACTCTTCAGATTTATAATATTAGTATAGATGTAGAGTATCCATGATAAATAAAAACTCCAAATAAAGAAGGAAGTTATGGAAAAAAAAAATTTAAACGCTGATTATATTCAATAATAATAATTAAGGCCAGCTTTAGCTAGCCATTTCATGAAGTGATCAATTCTGTGATATGGCCACGACATAATAATTATATACCTGGCATTCTCATTCTCTTTGCGTTTGTGGCACCGTGATCGTGATTGTTAGCAGGCCCTTGGTTCTGTTGAGTCTGAAACGTAAATGTGTAGGCGATTAGTATACGTACAAGAAATTGATCATAGAAATTGACGAGCCTTTTGGATGAATGGCAAGGGTGCTTGCCTAACGTCTCAGGGGCCCCGGGTTCGATTCCCGGCGGGGTCCACTTTGGAAATTTTAATGTAGTTTTCAAAATTGACTCTAGGGCACACAAGTGGCGTTTCGCAGTCATTTGAGCAGCCCGTCTGGCGGCAGTAACCCATCGCCTTACAGAATACCACCGTGAAATAACAGCATATGTGCTATTGTGTTTCCGTTAGTAAGGGATGCCAGAGCTTACAGAATACCACCGTGAAATAACCAGCACATGTGCTGTTGTGTTTCGGTGAGTGAGTAAAAGATGCCAGAGCCTTACACAATACCACCGTGAAATGACAGCATATGTGCTGTTGTGTTTCGGTGAGTGAGTAAAAGATGCCAGAGCCTTACTTCAGAATACCACCGTGAAATAACAGCATATGTGCTGTTGTGTTTCGGTGATTAAGTAAGGGAGGGATTCCCTTCCTTTATCCCTTATCCTTAATCCTTCTATGGTCGGTAGCGCACTTGTAGCAGTTATGTCGTTACTTGTGTTATAGGCGACGGTAGCCACCTACCATCAAGTGGACCGTCAGCCTGTCTATCGACCTTAACATAAAAAAATATATAGAAATGCATTACGAGGATTTTTTTTTCCTCAGATCTCTAGAAATAATGCAAAGTATAAAAGGGAAACGTACATTCGTCTGCTGTTGCTGCTGTTGATTCTGTCTAGCTTTCGAATCATTCTTATCGTCCTGATCATCGTCTGTGAGGAACTCTCTTTTCGGATAAGGTATTGGACATCCAGCAAAAACATCCTGCAATACAATCACATTTCTGCATTATTTTCACACTACTATCTAGATTAGTCTTTTTATCAAACGACATAGGAATATACAGGGCGTCCCAAGACTATGCGACATGAAGGGAAAGTACCTTAAATATCGTAGATAGGATATTTTGCTGAAAGAAGACTTTGTTATTTTTAAAAGTTAATAGTAAACTGCATTCAAAGATTTTCTAAAAATTACTTGCTTCGTCTGGGAAGCAAAAAAATTAGCCGTATTTTTATGATGACTTTTAAAAAAAACGTAAAATGTTTGATTCAAATTTCAAGAATATTATTTATTCCCAATGACGACGTAATTTTTAGAAAATCTAATCTAACTTTAGATAACTTTTAAAAATAACATAGTCTTCTTTCAGCAAAATATCCTATCTACGATATTTAAGGTACTTTCCTTTCATGTCGCATAGTCTTGGGACACCCTGACCCTGATTTCTCTCGGGGGACAAAACTATGACTATATTCGAGTAATTTAACCCCAGTCATGTACGAGTCAAAATTTTCACCGTTTTCGGAAAAACCCAAATTTAAATATATTTTAGAGATTATATGGATTTTTTGTATATACATTTACATATACCTGAGTAGGCAATGGATCCTCCGTGAAGTAAGCGTCTTGCATGGCCTGTTCGGACGTTATCCTCTTGTTGGGGTCCATCAGAAGAAGTCTTTGCAGGAGGCTGAACGCCTTGCTGTCAGGTTTGATCTTGTGGCGATCCATATACTTGCTCAGGGAACAATTTGTGTAACTGTCGAAGTCAATATTGGTCAATCAATTCACTGTTCGCTGCTTCTGACGTAACACAGACCATACACATCATCGTCTGGGATCATGATCATAACACAGCTCTACTCACCAACGCTCAAATGCGCAAACGAACGATTTTATATATTACTAGCTGGTGCTTGCGACTTTGTCCGCGTTGAAAAAGAAAAAAGTAGCCTATCCTGTGTCCCGTACATCTAAATGTTTATTTACCAAGTTTCATGATAATCAGTTAATTCGTTTAAGAGTTATGAAGGAAAATACAAACATACAATACAAACTCAAAATCAAAGTCCTACAGGAACCTAACATTTTTCCAGGATAAAATAAATAAATAAATTGAAGACGAGAGTTGATGAAGGTGATATGTCGCATTTTTGGGTTTTTTCGTTTTTTTGCGTTGATGAAGGTAATATGTCCTTAGGAATAATTACAGACCTTAAGATCGTCAATATAAGACATTTTTGGAAAATAAAAAGTTGAAAAAGGTGTTTAAATGTCCGGTTAATTTTAAAAAGCAAAAAGTGCAGTAAAGTTTACTCTTGTTAATGGAAGAGGGAGCTATGTTCACTTTTTTTTTAAATTAAATAGTACAACTGTTTAATTGCTATCATACCATTAATATTTTAGGTTGTTTACACAACTTTGCATCATAATTTAGTATGATGAGTTCCATGGCGACTTATCTCAAAAACTAATAGTAAAACTTTAACCTCGATTTATTCAAAATTGGAATTATGCAACATATCACCTTCATCCACTCACCTCTTCAATTACATCTTCACCCATTCCACACAGCACCATCTAGTTCCATAGTAAGCAACTAAATGCTTGTATTATGGATACCAGACAGTCGATATACTATATAGATTACTTTTTTTTTTGTTATTACATACATATATTATAAATACAAACATCCATGACTCAGGTACAAACCTTAGCACATAAACATTTTCCCGCTATCGGGATTCGAACCCACGACTATTTGGTTAATAGCCAGGGTTAAGAATGGGTATAAAGCAAACAAAATTTGTAATTTCACCCGCGTGGCCCCTTGGACATAATAGTGACACAAAATACGTAGATCTACGCACAACATGCGACGGAAGATAGCGCATCTCGCTCAATAAAAATGTTATAAGTGCCAAAAGTATTAAATATTAATTATTCGTAATAAAACTACAATGTCAAATGAAAAATTGATACATAGAGCATTAGATAATATGTGAAGTGAGATTACTGATACACTTTTAGCTTTGTAATTTGTGTCATTTTGAAAATAAAACTAAAATCGATGGAAATGAGAGCTCACTTGGTGATTTTTTTCTATTGAGAAAATTTTATTATATTATTTTTTCTGTCCGAGTCTTCACTTTCATTTATAATGTATTTATCTATTTTGAAAAAGTTTTTAAATTGGACTTTGTTTACTTAGATAAAATTCAAATCTAGGATTGGCTATTTCTCTTTATACGCACTCTTAAGCCGTTGAACCTTAAACCTAACATATTTTCAGGATAAAAAGTATCCTATATTCTAATCCAGGTAATCATCCAATACATCAGTGAAAACCGCATTCAAATCGATAATGCCATTTCTGAGATTAGCGTGCACAAACACACAGACAAAAACTCTAAAAACTATTTTTTTGACATTGTCAACACATCAGATAAAAATTATTTGAATAAATAAAATTAGTATCTAAATGAGTTAAAAATAATAATAATAAGAACAAACATACAAAAAACTCACTTAGATCTTTTGAAATCCTTAACGAGGGTAGTGTGTTCTGGCATTTTCCTGATATCCTCCCAATCCTTCTCTAGTGGGAAACCCATCACGTTGAAAATTCTGTCCAACTGATCGTGATGATAAGGATTACTGGTCTTAATGTCCTCCTGACGGCAATGGAATATCGGTTCGGACGTTAACAACTCCGCGAAGATACAGCCTATGGCCCAAATGTCTAGAAAATAAAAAGGTTGGCCGTTGAAAGATATCAGAATGGACCCAGAATAGAAAACCAGAATTCAATGTATTTTAAGATTTTATTATAGATATTCGTTGTGTGCAAAGTACTAGGTGGGGGTAATATAATCGATCGCAGCGGCCATAGTGGCCAAAAGTAAAAATAATCTGTCATATCATCTGTTATATCTAAAAGTAATCTGTTTAGACTTGGTTACCGACTCACTCACAAACCCGGTCCTTAAAATAATACTCATTTCGATCTGAAAACGATATTTAATTTATCACAAGCGATACAGAAATGATTAATATGTTTATAATTATTGAATGAAACCATTAAAGTAGCTTTATCTTCTTGTTTTACAGTAAAACTACAACTAAAAATGAAATAAACAAACTAACCTTGACATATTCAAAATAAAATACACTTTTTGAATAAATTTTACTTATCTCATTTGATTTGAATGAACAAAAATTATTTCACAATACTTTCTTCACCCAAATCAAAGGTATCACTACTGTACTATTTTGGAAATAAAATAATAGATAATTTGGATTACAATAATATTTTGTCACTATGTCGCGATTATATTTCAAAACGTCGGAGCCAACTAAGTTGCGGACACTAGGTGGCGCTAAACTCGTGCACAGAGCCAAAAGATTTATTTTGACATGAATTACTTACCAATTGCTTTGGTGTAATGTCTGGCGCCTAAAAGAAGTTCAGGTGCTCTATACCAAAAAGTGACCACAACTGGGTCCAGGTCCGCAAGCGGTTTCAAAGGGGCATTGAACAACCTCGCGAAGCCCATATCAGCTATTTTAACGCGACCTCTCTCAGGACCTTCACCCATCACTAAAATATTTGCTGGTTTCTGAAAATGTTTCAGTAATACAGGTTCTATTTGTTTAAATCTAGAAGTATATGATTAAGTACTGTTGTAGGTTGCATATTGTATAGTAATCAGGTGTCCTGGCCGCTAACAGTTTGATAATTCAATTTATGAATGAAATATCAAAAATGTAATAAAACTATATAGACATCGTTTTTCATTGGAATTGTATTTGTAATAAGTTTTTGTTTAATCTACTGTTTTTATTTCTTTATCTGCTAAATCTATAAAAAGTACTTTATTATTTATTGTAAGGGCCTCTTTCACAAACTACAAGTAAAGTATTGATTAGTTACTTTTAGAAATAATTTTCTGTTATATTGAATTATGCACTCGGTTTACTGCATCATTCGATAGGCGATTTTTTTATTTAATGTTTGGGACGTCTACCGTACAAACAAAGGTATATCAGCTAAATTATCCCCGGTTACCGGTGACTTTAAATGACAGTTTGGCCTACTTGACGTTTATGAAACAGGCGCTAAGCGTTATTATATGGCATCAAAAACATCAAAAAAAGCAGAGGTAGATTCTTCTCTGCAAGATTTTATTTACAGCTTTCCTGAAGAGGCATTTAGCAGGATAGAAACACCTCATCTTGAAGTTTGTTCCAAAGTTTATAAGTCCCTGACAGATCACAAGATTTACAAGGAGGAAAAAGATCACAAGATCTACAGCTCATTTGAGGTTTTTGTAAATTAATACAATTTAAATATAACTTACCAGATCTCTATGTAAAACCCAGTTGGAGTGTAAATAGTGTATTCCATCTAATATTTGGTAAAGTAAACTTTTCACCATTCCTTTTGGCACCATAACAGATTTCTTATTGGCTTTTGCAGCCCGATGGAATTTGATAATATGCCATAAATCATGTTCGGCATAGTCAAACAGTAGCCACACTTTACGATCCGTGTGTGAAAGGAAGACTCTTATTAAATTTATTACATTTGAATGCTTCAGCTCTCTAAGTAACTGAAATAATTGAAAGTAAAAATAATAAATAAATATTTATTTGCACAAACACAGGCATTCAAGTATTTGTATTTTATTATTTTAATTGTGTTGAATTTGAATATCATAATAGCAACTAATACATCATTTTGTACGTCAGGTTTGGGGGGAAGGGGGAAGAAGTTAAATCAGTTTTTCTTAAATAAACTATGCGGTTTAGCGCAAAAGTGCCGAGGACAAAAATAATCTACATTGAATTACAAACAAAAATGGTCTATAGCATAATCTTGCTAAGGTGAACGGTTCCAGAGTTACGGAGGGTATAAAGTAAAGTTTGTTTTTTAATCTCAGACAAAAATGACATTACATGTGACATGCATTACATACATTACATAGTATCATTATATGCAAACTTGACATTTGCATGTGTCATTTTTGTCTCTGAGATTAAAAAACAGACTTTAGCAATTGTTATTTTTTTTTTTGATTTTTGGAAAAATATGATATTATCAACCAAACAATATGTGGACTGTATAGAACAATTTGGAGCTGGAATGATACTTTTACTTTGGATGTTGAGGTCTGTATCTAATTGCACCATACCAACTCCTTACTTACCACCAAGCGCAGTCACTGAGATTAAAAAATCAAAAATATACTTACAGCTATTTCCCTACAAGCCGACATTGAAAGGCCTGTGCCTTCTATTTGTTTCAAGGCATAGTCTTTTGAATCTGAACCATCTTTTCTTCTGGCCTTGTACACATGACCGTAAGTGCCTCGGCCAACCTTACATCCTTCGTAATCGAATAAATCCTCGACTTTTGAGCGTTCATTCTGTGTCTTCACTTTAAAGTCGTAGTCCATCATTACCGGCGCCATCGTCTTGTTACTTTGATTGAAACTATCTCCCATTATTGCTGAATATCTCCAATTTAATACGTAAATAAATATATCAATTATCAATTATTAGTTACGGACAATATTCACAAGCAATAGTAAGAATATCAAAAGAACTAATTCCGAGAAATCAAATAGAAGTCCACCACGACGACAGAAGCAGCGCTGAAGTCTCTTGTAGTCTTCTCTTCTTTCAGTCTATACAGATTCAATTTATACAAAATATTTAGTCATAGTTATAGAATTCATTTTTTAAATTACATCGTTTAAATTAAACAACTTATTTTATAATTTATGTTTTTAATATTTATAGTTTCTTGCATTTCTTTCAATTCAAACTTTCAACCTTCAATCACAGACACAAACAAATGTCAAAATTGTCAAAATTAATGTGTTTTGAATTGATGTCCACAGAGTACATTTATAATATTAGTGATGTAGGTCCGTGAATTCCGTGAATAACAACGAAATAAATTTTCGAAACTCGTAGATACCTTCTGTAGGACGTTAGGAAGGATATATTCGAATTCAGAGGGAGCAAAAATGCCGAAATTACATCACATAGTTTGGCCGCTAGCCGCCAGTTTCAGCTCCATCCATTGATGGTACTACTGGGATTTTTATTCCCATTAGTACTAGCGGACTGTACATTGGTACTATTGAGAATTCAAGTTTTTGCTCATATCGCGAATATCTGTATACAAATTGTACATAAAATTGTATACAAATTGTAATTGTAATATTCATTTTTACTCTACGATGAATACTTTAGAAACTACAGGCTGTGTAAGTTTATAGAGAGACAAAAATAGACGATTTAAGCAAACGGTATGGTTTCTTTTTTGCTTTATTTGTCGCCATTTTTAGTTTAGATTAATAATGTAAACTAAGCAATGACGGGCGTTAGCCGCCATCTTTAAAAACGTCCTTTTACAAATATCTTGGCAACGGTGAGTTTTACGTTAAAAATTGTAAGGCATAATTCTACCAATTATCAAAACTACAAGACTTATTTCCCCTGATTTTTCTAATTTGCTTGGGCTAACAAGTAGTAGACTTTAATTGAAAACTTTTTACGTAAAACTCACCGTTGTTGCCAAGATATTTGTAAGAGGACGTTTTTAAAGATGGCGAATTTTTTACGTAAGAACCTTCCCCGATTATCCTTCTATCCATGAGTGAAGACAGAATTAAAATCGGTCTAGCCGTTCTCGAGTTTTGCGCTTAGCAACATATAAACCATATGTATGTATTATATGTACTTACTTTTCATTCCTGCAAGCGCGAGCAAGCTGCCGGCGGCGCCGCCAACGCTTGTATAAAATATTTTATAATAGCTGGTGCCCGCGACTTCGTTCGCGTTAAAAAAAAAGACAAAAAGTAGTCATCTGTACGTCTAAATGTTTATCTACTAAGTTTCATGAAAATCAAGAGTTATGGAGGAACATACATACCTACATACAGAATTTTTTTCGTCAATTTGGTTTCTGTATCATATATAGAGCCTATAAAGACGATCTCTCTAAAAACAAAGTAACTTACTGCATGATCAACCCTTACAGTTTTATTATTAGTACTAGCTGGCGCCCGCGTTGAAAAGCTGCCTATCCTGTGTCCTGTACGTCTAAATGTTTATCTACCAAGTTTCATTAAAATCAGTTAATTCGTTTAAGTCAAGGCTGTCCAAAGCACGGCCCGCTGGCTGCATGCGTTTATGTTTGTGCGGCCCGCGACGAGTTTTTTATATACCGAACTATCAAATACTAAAATATTTTAGAATAGAATAGACGGAAAAAGCACCCATTAACTTGTCATTTGTGTAATATTTAACTAGATTTTAATTTAAATTATTTATTTTTTCATGACATTTGCTTATTTACAAAGTAATTTTGAAAATATAATGATTATGAAATGAAATTTTTTAAAAGGTACAAATAGAAAACAAAAGAATACAATGTACATATTATATTTTAAACATTTAGGTATCATTACTTTTACATGTGTCTGCTAATTGGCTTCTTAATCATTCTATTTTTAAATTAGGTAACCTAATTCTTAAATTTAAGGTTCTTAGGTAGAAGAGGCTCTTTTTCGTCCATTGGTTCGATAATTGTCCCAGATTTACTAATAACAGCTAATAATTGTTGAGCCCTAAACTTTGCTAAATGTTGCCTATCTTCAATCATTTCCTCATAATTCCTGGGGTAAACTTGTTCCTCTTCTTCTTGGACATCTTGAGCGACTGGAGGATCGACTTCTTCTAATTCTTTTTCTAACTGAGATTTCAACTTCAATTTACACAAAAAGTCCTTGGTTGTTTGCGATTTAGTATCAATTTGTTTCAAAGGGAACGAGACATAGGCAGCCGTGCGAGAGCAACAACGTCCTCCCATCTGCCAACTTTTGTTTTAGTTTGTTGATATCCTGTAGATCTTTGAATTCGTTCCGATTGAAGTTTTTCTAATGGTTTAGTTAACACTTTTGAAGAATCACTACTTTTCTTAAGCTTCTTACTAGTTTGTATGATAGGGCATGATGGGCTGTATCTTCTAAAACTTTCACATTATTTATATTCAATTTGCTCCATCTTTTCACGAGGTTAAACTCAGAATTACTAAGGGACAGTTCACTGCGCGAAGGTTCTGAAATGTGTTGTGTTTTATCTAACCTAGAAATAGCACAATTAGGTGATCGTGTTTAGCTGCAACGAATTCAGTGTCGTCAATATCTTCCATTGTGTCAATAAAAAAGTATAATTATTTTAGTTAATAAATTAGCAAAAATTATTTTTAAACTGGCAAAAACCCACGTTCTTTCAATCTGATATAAACCAATTATTACATTTGCTTCTTTTTATTTCCCATTTGACTAAGGAAGCTCGGGTTTGCATCCGGTTGCATAATTTTTTGAAATGTTCGCTAGGTTTCCTCCATTGTATATAACAGTTCTCGTGAATTGTGCCACACCTAAATTTTGTTTAAAGTATTTGAGTAGAAAGCATCTTTTTTTTAATTTTTTCTGGAAATTTAAAAATGTTTTAAGGTAAGAGTACTGTGGATAACGATTGAGTATACTCAGGAGGCTCGGCTTAAATTCCCGGTAATTTGTCTTGTGGTTCATTATTACAATTGTTACTATTTTATTATAACTTACTTCATGTAAAATAAAATTTATTTTTCAAGCAGGCCATGAAGTTGCTACTATTTTTTACGAATAATAGACATAACATTAGAATTCTCAAATTTACGGTTCTTAGGTAGAAGAAGCTCTTCTTCGTCCATTGGTTCGATAATTGTCCCAGATTTAGTAATAACAGCTGGTCGAATGAGCTTTTGATGTGCTTTCTCGGGTATAAACGTGCTTCCTATGGAAGCTCTTAACGATGCCTCATATTCCTTAATTGTGGTGAATAGATATGGTATATCCGATACTTTGTGTGATGCGAGCTTTGGATCTTTGTACTCTTTTATTATTATATCGCCTTTATTTTGATCCCGTCGTGGTATTTAGTATGAATCTATTTTTCTTTCGTTTCGGTGCAACCACCCCTTTACCTCCCCAGCTGCCCCACCCGGGTAAACTTAAATCCACATCTTGGGGTTTACCTTACTCAGGAGGCTCGGGTTTAATTCCCGATAATATGTCTTGTGTACTGGGATCAATGTTGGTGCTCACATTTTCATTTATTGTGGTATTAGTAACTTTTAAAAGACGCTGAACAGATTTGTTTTTATCCTTCACATCTTTTTCATTCTGAAAATCCGTCTCTATAAGCCCTTTTCGTCAATTGCTGCAGTTTTCTTCCTTTTAAAATATAAATGTTCCAAATTATCCTCATCAAGATCTGTTTGTTTACTTGCTTGTATTCTAGACACAGGTTTCTTGTTCATTTTATCTATATCATTCCTAAGCCTCTTTAATTTCTTCTCAACTTTCTTATTTATCTTTTCTTCATAAGTCTCAAATGCTTCTGTTATACTTTCTAATCTTTTGGGTTGCAAAGTTTTATTCTCAATAGGCTCCACAGTCGAATTGGAAGTTGCCACTTACTTTGTGATTTGTCAATATTCTCATTCCTATGTTTTTTTAATGTTTTTTCTTTTTTATTTAATGTTGGCGTAAACTGGACATTATCCAGATCTATTAGTTCTGTTTCCTCAATGTTTACACTTGAACATATTTTACTAATCCCTTCTTTTAAACTGCTAAAATCTACATCATGCTCATTTTCTTTCGTATCTATTTCGGTTTCAGAATCACTATCTTGCCTTTTATACATTTTATCTTTAATATATTTTTATAGCCGAAATCAAATTCACTGTTTATATTGGATTTATCTAATCTTTTCATCATCCATGGATGCATAGGATCTTCTGCCAAAGTAATATCAGGAATATTTTCATTTTCACCCCCTTCATAATCAGCGCTCTGTCTTTGGTTTTGTGTGTTAAACCTCTACTCACTGCTAGCTGCTCTGCTAGTTGTTGTCTTACCTCCTGTCATATTTTGCTGAAACTAATTTGCTTTTTGCCCATTTGCCAGTATTCTTGTTGCGCAATGTATTACGTTCCAGAGCTGTGGTCTTTTCAAGGACTTCCAATTTTTTTAAAGCTTCCTCGGGGTCTGTTTTTTGTAATTCTTCAAATTCTTTTAGCTGTTGCTTTAGTCTCTCTTTCTTCAAAATACGATGATGCTTTTTATTTTGCTTTGACGTTTAGCTTTGGCTGCTTTGTAAGATTGTTGAGCCCTAAACTTTGCTAAATGTTGCCGATCTTCAATCATTTCCTCATAACTCATGGGGTAAACTTGTTCCTCTTCTTCTTGAACATCTTGAGCGACTGGAGAATTGACTTCTTCTAATTCTTTTTCTTAGATTTCAACTTCAATTTAGACAATTAACATAATTAACAAAAGCCCGTCGTGGCTTTTAGTATGAATCTATTTTTCTTTCGTTTCGGTGCAACCACCCCTTTACCTCCCCAGCTGCCCCACCCGGGTAAACTTAAATCCACGTCTTGGGGTTTACCTTACTCAGGAGGCTCGGGTTTAATTTCCGGTAATCTGTCATTGGTTCGATAATTGTCCCAGATTTAGTAATAACAGCTGGTTGAATGAGCTTTTGATATGCTTTCTCGGGTATAAACGTGCTTCCTATTGAAACTCATATCGATGCCTCATATTCCTTAATTGTGGTGAATAGATATGGTATATCCGATACTTTGTGTGATGCAAGCTTTGGATCTTTGTACTCTTTTATTATTATATCGCCTTTATTTTCATCCCGTTGTGGCTTTTGGGGGGCTGCTTTTAGTATGAATCTATTTTTCTTTCATTTCGGTGCAACCACCCCTTTACCTCCCCAGCTGCCCCACCCGGGTAAACTTAAATCCACATCTTGGGCTTTACCTTCGTTAATTTCATCGTCTTTCTCTTGCCTGAAACTTGCCATAACGTGGTCTTCTTCAATATTCACTTTTGGAACAACTTGTTCATCATCATCCAACTGATCAATTGCATTTTCATCACCTGTTGATACCTTTGTACCAAAATATTTTGGTTTTGCCTGAATAAATATACTGGGATCAATGTTGGCGCTCACATTTTCATTTATTGTGGTATTGGCAACTTTTAAAAGACGCTGCACAGATTTGTTTTTATCCTTCATATCTCATCTTGTTGCTTTTTATGTTTTGTCAGTCTCAAAGCTTTTCTTCTTTTTATAATTTGTTCGCAACATTTTCATTAGGTTTGAAACCTTTTGTTCGAGAGGGGATTTAATTATGTACAGCTATTCTATTTTTTAATTGATCCTTCATTGAATTTTCAGTTGTCAGAGCTTGGGTTGTAAGTTTTAAAATCTGGTGAATTCAGTTGATACTACAGTTTTTAGCAGAGCTTGTGCGAATGAGAGCCCTTGAGTTCAATACACGATGCCACCAACGCCCGAAAAAGGAGCATATATGTATTTGTCTTTGTCTTTCCATGAGATGACGATTCTTTTCGCTACTTGGCAGTGGCCATGGGTCTGGTAAAAATGAAAGCTCATGTATTTTCATATTTCTGAAACCTGAAAAATAGAAAACATTCTATGAAATACTAAAGATATAACAGAGCCTTAAATCTGCTATGGCCGGCAGCACACTTGCAGCACCTGTGGCGTTGCTTTTCTTATAGGCGATGTTAGCCACCTTTGGTGGCCTATTAGTCTGTTTGATAACCTTTACATTAAAAAAAACTATGAGTTTTTGAATATTCGTAAAATTTTCATTATTTGTAATGCTTTAAATATTAAAGTAATAATAAATGAATATTTAAATATACTGTTATATAAAAGTTTATATATAAATAGACATAACAAAGTAATTTCTAGTTAGAAACTTTTAATACTTACTTCGAATTAACAGTTTCAATGATAAACCAACTGTTACATTTGTTTCTTTTTATTTCCCATTTGACTGAGAAGGCACGAGTTTGCATCCGGTTTTTTCAACGCCTTCTTTATTTGACCTCTAATACCCGAAAACTGTATTTTACCCAGGAGGCTCGGGTTAAATTTCCGGTACGGGAAAAATTAATGGTTTCTATTTATAGTTAATGTAGACTTCAATTAATTTATTTTAGCTAAAGTATGAGTTTTTATAAAATCATCCACCAATTTCCTCATTAAGTGTAGAGACTGCTCTTCTGTAAATGATTGGAACAAATTTCGGGTTTCCTTTGTAGGTTTCAAAATTCAAATAATATGTCCAAATTTCCACATTTATATTTACCATATTGTTGAACTGCCAATTCATAACACTTCCTTATATTTTTCATCATTTTGCTTTTTATGTTTTGACAGTATCTGCTGTTGCTACTTTTTCAATACTTTTCTCCTTTTGGTAATTTGTTCGCAACATTTTCATTACGTTTGAAACCTTTTGCTCAAGAGGGGATTTAATTATCCAAAGAGGGATAAATAGACATAACTCAACAAAGTAATTTCTATTTAGAACATTTAATACTCACTTCGGATTTAACAATTTCCATGATAAACCAATTGTTACATTTGCTTCTGTTTATTTTCTATTTGGCTGAGGTGTACAGATTTTTTCTTTAATTCCTTCTGCCGTTTGAGCTTTCGTCATTCGATTTCATCTTGTTGCTTTTTATGTTTTGACAGTATATGCTGTTGCTTCTTTTTCAATACTTTTCTCCTTTTGGTAATTTGTTCGCAACATTTTCATTGCGTTTGAAACCTTTTGCTCAAGAGGGGGTTTAATTATCCAAAGAGGGATAAATAGACATAACTCAACAAAGTAATTTCTATTTAGAACATTTAATACTCACTTCGAATTTAACAATTTCCAAACTGTTACATTTGCTTCTGTTTATTTCCCATTTGGCTGAGGTGTACAGATTTTTTATTTAATTCCTTCTGCCGTTTGAGCTTTCGTCATTCGATTTCATCTTGTTGCTTTTTATGTTTTGACAGTATATGCTGTTGCTACTTTTTCAATACTTTTCTCCTTTTGGTAATTTTTTCGCAACATTTTCATTACGTTTGAAACCTTTTGCTCAAGAGGGGATTTAATTATCCAAAGAGGGATAAATAGACATAACTCAACAAAGTAATTTCTATTTAGGACATTTAATACTCACTTCGAATTTAACAATTTCCATGATAAACCAATTGTTACATTTGCTTCTTTTTATTTCCCATTTGACTGGGGGAGGCTTGTGTTTGCATCCGGTTGCATGATGTTTTGAAATGTTCGCTAGATTTCCTCCATTGTATATAACAGTTCTCGTGAATTGCTACACCTAAATTTTGTTTAAAATATTTGAGTAGAAAGCCTCTTTTTTTAATTTTTTCTGGAAATTTAAAAATGTTTTAAGGTAAGAGTACTGTAGATAACGATTGGGTATACTCAGGAGGCTCGGCTTAAATTCCCGGTAATTTGTCTTGTGGTTCATTATTACAATTGTTACTATTTTATTATAACTTACTTCATGTAAAATAAAATTTATTTTTCAAGCAGGCCATGAAGTTGCTACTATTTTTTACGAATAATAGACATAACATTAGAATTCTCAAATTTACGGTTCTTAGATAGAAGAAGCTCTTCTTCGTCCATTGGTTCGATAATTGTCCCAGATTTAGTAATAACAGCTGGTCGAATGAGCTTTTGATGTGCTTTCTCGGGTATAAACGTGCTTCCTATGGAAGCTCTTATTGATGCCTCATATTCCTTAATTGTGGTGAATAGATATGGTATATCCGATACTTTGTGTGATGCGAGTTTTGGATCTTTGTACTCTTTTATTATTATATCGCCTTTATTTTCATCCCGTCGTGGCATTTAGTATAATTCTATTTTTCTTTCGTTTCGGTGCAACCACCCCTTTACCTCCCCAGCTGCCCCACCCGGGTAAACTTAAATCCACGTCTTGGGGTTTACCTTACTCATGAGGCTCGGGTTTAATTCCCGGTAATCAGTCATTGGTTCGATAATTGTCCCAGATTTAGTAATAACAGCTGGTCGAATGAGCTTTTGATGTGCTTTCTCGGGTATAAACGTGCTTCCTATGGAAGCTCATATCGATGCCTCATCTTCCTTAATTGTGGTGGATAGATATGGTATATCCGATACTTTGTGTGATGCGAGTTTTGGATCTTTGTACTCTTTTATTATTATATCGCCTTTATTTTCATTCCGTCGTGGCATTTAGTATGAATCTATTTTTCTTTCGTTTCGGTGCAACCACCCCTTTACCTCCCCAGCTGCCCCACCGGGTAAACTTAAATCCACATCTTGGGGTTTATCTTCGTTAATTTCATCTTCTTTCTCTTGCCTGAAACTTGCCATAACGTCGTCTTCTTCAAATACTTCTTCAATATTCACTTTTGGAACAACTTGTTCATCTTCATCCAACATCAAAATTACATTTTCATCACCTGTTGATACATTTGTACTTAAATATTTTGGTTTTGCCTGAATAAATGAACTGGGAACAATGTTCGCGCTGTCCGCAACATTTTCATTACGTTTGAAACCTTTTGTTCGAGAGGGGATTTAATTATGTGCAGCTATTCTATTTTTTAATTGATCCTTTTGAATTTTCAGTTATCAGAGCTTGGCTTTTAAGTTTAAAAATCTGGTGAATTCAGTTAATTCAACTACATTTTTTAGCAGAGCTTGTGTGAATGAGAGCCCTTGAGTTCAATATACACAGCATCTTTTTCATACACGATGCCACCAACGCCCGAAAAAGGAGCATATATTTGTATTTCTCTTTCCATGAGATGACGATTCTTTTCGCTACTTGATAGTGGGCATGGGTCTGGTAAAAGTGAAAGCTCATGTATTTTCATATCTCTGAAACCTGAAAAATAGAAAACATTCTTATGAAATACTAAAGATATAACATGAATAACAAATATTTAGATATAACAGAGCCTTAAATCTGCTATGGCCGGCAGCACACTTGCAGCACCTGTGGCGTTGCTTTTCTTATAGGCGATGGTAGCCACCTGCCACCAAGTGGCCTATTAGCCTGTTTGATAACCTTTACATTAAAAAAAAACTGAGTTTTTGAATATTCGTAAAATTTTCAATATTTGTAATGCTTTAAATATTAAAGTAATAATAAATGAATATTTAAATATCCTGTTATATAAAAGTTTATATATAAATAGACTTAACAAAGTAATTTCTATTTAGAAGATTTAATACTCACTTCGAATTTAACAGTTTCAATGATAAACCAATTGTTACATTTGCTTCTTTTTATTTCCCATTTGACTGAGAAGGCACGAGTTTGCATCCGGTTTTTTCAACGCCTTCTTTATTTGACCTCTAACTGTATTTTACCCGAAAACTGTATTTTAACCAGGAGGCTCGGGTTTAATTTCCGGTAAGGGAAAAATTAGTGGTTTCTATTAATAGTTAATGTAGACTTCAATTACCTAATTTATTTTAGCTAAAGTCTGAGTTTTTATGAAATCATCCACCAATTCCTTATTAAGTGTAGAGACTGGTCTTCTGTAAATTATTTGAACAAATTTCGCGTTTCCTTTGTTGGTTTTTTAAAATTCAAATAATTTGTTCAAATTTCCACATTTTCTTTACCATTTGTTGAACTGACAATTCATAACACTTCCTTATATTTTTCAAGTTTGGCTTTTCTTGTAACTTTTCTATGTCTATCATAACTGTATGCTGTCCCGGCAGACCCTGTTCTGCCCTTTTTCTGTAAAACAAAGTAATTGATTTTGATTGACAGCTGGGGACAGAGTGATTTGTAAGGGAAAAGAAAATTGTTGTTTTTTACTATTTTGCTCGTATTTTTTAAGTTTTTTTTCTCCATAAGAACTTCTCTTAGACTTCATCAAACACAACAAAAAAGAAATCAGCCAAATCGGTACAGCCGTTCTTGAGTTTTGCGATTAGCAACACATTTAATGATTCGTTTTTATTTATTTAATATATACATAGATAATTATTAATTATTAAAGGTTCGGTCAGAATCGTATTTTATTAAGTGAATCAAGTGAATGCAATGTTTAATATACACAAATAGTAGAATCAGAAAAAAATCGTGTAAAAAATGTAATGCAATTGGCCAAATTAGAT
The DNA here is from genome assembly GCA_945859745.1 of Synanthedon formicaeformis. Taxonomy (NCBI): domain Eukaryota; kingdom Metazoa; phylum Arthropoda; class Insecta; order Lepidoptera; family Sesiidae; genus Synanthedon; species Synanthedon formicaeformis. The sequence goes on from OX243963.1 coordinate 4,331,957, forward strand.
TTCAAAAGTATTCATGATTTTAATAATAATAATATGTCATCAAAATCACATTTCAATGTAGATAAATATAGTAGATCAAGCTGCAGAGATTTGGTGTGAGCATTTTGTGTAAAAATTCTTAGAAGAAAACTAAATGCGCTATTGTGTGGAGAATAGTTTAATATGATATACTGACATGTTTTTCACTCCAGTTTATTATTTATAACATTGTTATTAACAATTTTATCAAAAAAATCGCTGTTTTTTTTAATTTTTTGCTTATAAAATTGAAATTGAATCAATGTTTATAAATAATAAATTCGAGCGAAAAACATGTCAGTATATCATATTAAACTATTCTCCACACAACAGCGCAGTTGGTTTTCTTCTAAGACTTTTAACATGTCAAAACCTAGGTAGCTTGGCGTATAGGTTTATTTTGTCTACCAATTACTTAGAAACTAGTGATATAGACCAGTGTCGATAATTTTTTAAAGCAAAAAAAAATTAGTAGGATGAAACCCACTGGAAAAGGAAGAGAATATAACAAAAATGAAAGGAAAAATAATTTACGGGCGATCTAAGGTGGGGAAGTTGAGTTTTTAGGGGTAAAAAAACGGTTTATCTCGATTTCCGGCAAAAAAAGTTGAATGGCAAAGTTGTAGGTAATAAAAAGATCTACAACTTTTGTATTTACACTTTTTTCACATAACCTCAAATTTATGTGAAACATTCAAATAACCAAGTTTTTGGTTTTTTAATTTTAATTTTTTCTTTTACAAAAGAATAATTTTTTTACGAAATTTGGTGAAAACTTACCTTTTTATGTCCCAAACACACTGTGATTTTTTTTATTTAAAATATTCGAAATAATCGAAAAAGCATCCTAATTTTCAATGGATTTTTTTTTGTAAAAGATAAATAAAAAACCAAAAACTTGGTTATTTAAATTTTTCACATCAATTTTGAAGTTATGTGAAAAAAGTGTAAATGCAAAAGTTTTTACCTGACACAATAATTGTAAAGTGGTATTAACAAAGGTATTTCCAAATACCTAACTATTAAGGAAACAACTGAATTCATTCGTTTACCAGTAAATTTATCTGCAATGCTTTCTTTTATTAAAGAACATTCAGCACCCGAATCAAAAAATTAAATTCATAAAACTTACTAAGATGTTCTAAAGTCCCGGAGGGTGGCTCGACCATGCAAAGATTGACCCTTTTGTTTACTGGCATTGTTGCATTGAACCCTCTAGCGGTGCAGCTATTCACCACATGGCCCAGTCCGCCGCATTTGTAACGAGTGATCGTGCTATTATTGGTAGGCTGTTGTTGCGCACGGCTACTTGAAGTTGTAGCATGTAGTAACTTCTTAGTTCCGCTTTTGTTGTTACGGCAACCCGATTGTTTGTGTCCCAGTTTGCCGCAATTATAACATTTTATTTGTGATTGCGCTGGGAATTTGATTCGTTTTTCAGGTATTGTGTCTATACATGACTCTGTAGATACTTTTATTTTTGAGTGGGTAAATACTTGGAGCTGTTGTAACTTATAGCGAGATCGTATTTCTGTCATAAATGCTAGGCGTTGCAGGCAGTGGTCAAAGCGGCTCAATTATGCGTCATTATGGTTGACACTGCTATTTGTTCCATACTCGCATTCTTTCATTGGTATAGCAAGTGCATTAGAAGACGAATCGAATATGCCGCATAAGTTTCACCCTCCTTTGGTTTGTTATTGTTGAGATTTATCAGGGTTGTGGCAGATGTTCAGCAAGAATAGTTCTTTAAAGTGTGACCACGATCACGTGGCCACACCCGGCAGAGAGATCTGAGACAACCATGTGGAACAGATCCCTTCAAGGCCTTACTTAAGATCACTACCAGCTGGCCACCTTCCACTTCATTCCCGTCAAAACATATGTCCCCTATGTTGCACCAAGCACGTGGTTCGGCGTCACTTTTCTCCGGATTGAATTCAGGCAGGACGATGTTGTTTTCCCTGCTTGTTGTTTGGTTTGGATAAGAGCCTGCATTTGTTGATTTTGCATATCCTACAATCTCATATCACTACACGTGGCTTCCTGTGCACGTGTGTATCCCACTTCGATATCGGAACATCAGAAGGAGAACGTGTAGATTTATTTCTTGGCATACTCGTAGTAGGCGATTAACGTAGGTGTCTGTGAATAATTATTTTAATGTGCGGCCACGTGATACCCGGGAGAGAGATCTGAGACAACCTTGTGGAAGCATATCCCTTAAAGGCCTTACTTAAGATCACTACCAGCTAGCCACCTTCCACTTCGTTCCCGTCAAAACATAATTATGTCCGCTACGTTGCACCAAGCACGTGGTTCGACCTCGCTTTTCTCCGGATCGAATTCAGGCAGGACGATTTTGTTTTCCCCGCTTGTTGATTTAAGGGTTTGAATAAGAGCCTGCATTTGTTGATTTTGCATATCCAACAATCTTCTTATATCACTACACGTGGCTTTCTGTGCACGTGTGTATCCATCCCACTTCGATGTCGGAACATCAGAAGTTCAGAAGGAGAATGTGTAGATTTATTTCTACACTTACCTTTATTTCTTGGCATCGTGGGTGTCCGTGCACAGTTTATTATCACTTTTTTATCCCACTATTATACAATTATTCAAGTCACTACGCGCGCGGCACGGCCGGCGCGGCCGGCACGGCGCCACAAAATATCTCGAATGCTATTGCTAAATTGCTAACAGGCTGTGTTGCTGACTGATGTGTTCGTTTCGTTGAGTTCGTTCTAGTCAAGGAGAATAGAGATAAGGAAGGAGCGCAATCTCTGTGTATTAAAAGTGTCCGTTGAAAGACGATAAATTGATGGCGCTAGTGTAGCTAGTGAGAGTAAATTTTAAAAAGCGCCCGCCAAAAACATATTAGAATAGGATAGAGAAGTATACAAGGAAAGAAAAACTTCCGCTCTGTTATTACATTTTAATATTTAAATATTAAATAAAAACGATTTCTATATAATCAAACGTCTGAGAAATAATTTAATTTCCTTTAATGATCGCATTTATATCAAATGAGAAAATTGCTTATGAAAAATTCAAAACTAGTGTAAATATTTGTTTTAACAATTAATTTTTGTAACAAATACATCTCTATTCTCCTTGCATTTCATACTCTCCAAACTCTCTCTGTTCACACTAGCGCCACCTATTTATCGCATTTAGTTGCCACTTTTCCAGTTTTAAACCCCCCCCCCCCCCCCCCTGTAAGATGGCGCTCCTTATCTCTATTCTCCTTGGTTCTAGTGTTGAGTTGAGTAGGACCACAGAACACTATTACTCCTATCGCCGAGTAGGACATACAAGAGGCGGTACCAAAGACATTCATCCGTACATGACATGCGGTACATGACGTCAAAGTAAGAGCGGCTCAGCCAAGGCTCAGCTCACTCAACATTTCAATTTCAAAGTGTACTAAGAGCAGCGTAGAGATAAGGAGCGCCATTTAACATGGGTGTTAAACTGAAAAAATGGCAACACAAAGCGATAAATAGAGCTGGCGCTGGTGTGCACAGAGAGAGTTTGAGAGTATGGAATGAATGTAACAGAAGTTGACGGAGTGAAGTGCGCCGAGTTGAATTTTGGTTGAACATTAGCCTCACCAGCGCTACAATTTATCGTCTATCGACAGACACTTTTAATACTCAGAGATTGTCCTCCTTGTCTCTACCCTCCTTAGTGTACTACTTCAATTTTTATGTCGCCGCACAGAGTACCCACAAACTTGTTCTCACTCTCCGTTAAACTCAAGTTAAACTATACTACAGAGGGAGCGAGACACACACACATGCTAGTATGCTAGACACTAATACTAACTTTAATATATTAGAGTCTATGCATGCTACAAATAGTAAGTACATACCAGTACCAGTAGTAACCAAATACATAGTACAAACGATACGTGACCGACAGGCTTATTATCTAAATGCCTCTGCTAAGCGACAGGCGAAAAATGAAAAAAAATTGTGCAATATCACACTAAAGCGTTAATTTTTACGCAAACCACACTAGTGTTATGAGCTACGTGATACCAAATAGTGTGATATTGCACAAATTTTTCGCATTTTTTGCCTGTCGCTCAGCAGAGTCATTTAGATAATAAGCCTGCCGGTCTGGTTGAATTGAATTTCTTTCAAACTTTCAATCATGGAGGATACAGGTAAAGAGCGCTCTCTGTGTATTAAAATGGTCCGTTGAAAGACGATAAATTGATGGAACTAGTGTAGCTAGTGAAAGAAAATTTCCTTTAATGATCGCATTTATATTAAATGAGAAAATAATAATTGCTCATGAAAAATTCAAAACAGTGTAAATATTTGTTTTAACAATTACATTTAAAATTAAAATAACTTTATTAGGTAATGGCTCTTAAGTATAATTTAAATACTAAGTAAAAGTTATCAAATGAATTTTATAGTCAATATAAACATATAATTGTTTTTAACAATAAAATATAAAAAGTTTTACACACATTATAGCAATAAATAAATATGAGTCATAAAAACTGCTACATTAATTTCATACTCTCCAAACCGTCTCCACTCTCTCTGTTCACACTAGCGCCATCTATATATCGCTTTTAGTTGCCACTTTTTCAGTTTAACATCCATGTAAGATGGCGCTCCTTATCTTTATCCTCCTTGCTTTCAATCACAAACAAATGTCAAAATTGTCAAAACTCTAAACTAAGAGCGTAGAGATAAGAAGCGCCATCTTAAATGGGTGTTATACTGAAAAAGTGGCAACAAAAAGCGATAAATAGAGATGGCGCTGGTGTGCACAGAGAGAGTTTGAGAGTATGGCAGCCATTACACGTTCAATCTAGATCGTGATCCGAGCAAGGTAGCGGATCGCAGTAGATTGATAAGATTGATGAAGACATTACACGCTCAATCCAGATTGATGTCAGTCCACTGTTCGCAACCATTAGATGAACACGCGTTCTCTTCTCTGGTGACTTCGATTTGAGATTTCTTCATGTCAGCGTCACACTTTTCAATAAATAAAAAAGTAGAAGAATGTGCGTTCATAAACACATAATGGATCTGAATAAGATTTAGAATAATTAAGAATAATAGAACCTTTTAGAAATAATTATCTTTTTTAATTCTTGTCGGTAATTTGACCGCAGACTACTATTTTTTTTTTCTTTACGTCATCGACAGTTGCACGAGGTTTAATTTTTACATACATTTTTGAGAACTTCTCATAAGCAGTTATTCGTTTATACTTATTCATATAATCTTTTTATCCCATAATTTGAGCGAAGATTCCAAAGTTAATATGAAATCCTCATTTGGAGAAATATCCAGCCAGTTAGATGTCAAAATCAAAATCAAAATATTTATTTATCAATTAGGTTTCTACAAGAAAGTCTTATGATCGTCATTATAAATTTAAATTTACCAGGGTTTCGGAAAAAAGCCAAGATGACGATCCTGAGAAGAAACCCCGAAAGAAACTTAGGATACTATTCTTTTTGTCATCATTAAAGTATAAAATAGCACAATTCACTTAATTTTAACAAAATTAAAGTATTAGTACGAAACTAAACATAGTACGAGCTCCGAATCGCTTAAATCCAGGCTTCTTTGTCGCTGTTGTCATCCGATTCAATGGCGTTGCGACCGCTGACTGACGTAAACTGACAATAGCAGCCATTACACGTTCAATCTGGATCGCGATCAACGGATCGAGATCATTGATTTCTAAAATTCTAGATAATTTAAGATCCGATGTCGCGATCCGTCAATCCAACACATTACACAGTCAATCTCGATCAAGATCATTGATCACGATCATTGATCGCGATCCAGATTGAACGTGTAATGGCTGCCTATGGAATGAATGTAGCAGTAGTTGACGGAGTGAAGTGCGCCGAGTTGAATTTTGGTTGAACACTAGCCTCACCAGCGCCACCAATTTATCATCTTTCGACGGACACTTTTAATACTCAGATTGTCCTAGTTGTCTCTATCCTCCTTACTCTAAACCATAGAGAAAGTATAGACTAGAGAAGGGGTGAGCGTACACCCGATAAGGACGGAAACATAGTACCACATAGTACATACCGTAGAGAAAAATCATAAAAATATCATCTAAAACAGTTGTAAAATTTATAACAAGACATAAACTAGATGTTTACTGAACATGCATGCAACAATTATTGCTTTTAACCTAAAAATAAAGCACTTACATATGAAAGGTTATGTTTTCAACATTTCGCTCTGATCGACTTTTACAGCCTAAAATGCTACAGTTCACCATTATCACCACTTTCAGCAACACGTACCACACCTAACACAATACCCAGGAACTTTGAAAAATGCTTGAAATATGAAAATCGGCAAAAAACAAAGTGCTCTAAGAGATTTGTGTGCCACACTTTCAAGTGTGGCAAACAATAAAAACGCATACGCAAAGAGAGACAAAAAATCAATAATGTATCTCGCTCACTAAGGTAATAAAGCATAAATGCGTCTCGTTTTCACGACTATTATTATTTTAATGAATATGTACTCTAGTCTATACTTTCTTTATGCTCTAAACAAATTTAAATATAGTCCACAGAGTACATCTATAATATTGATTATAGCCCGCTACGCTCGACAAGATACGGCCCTACCTAAAAGCAATGGGCGTTTTTCCATTAGCCACGGCACGGCACGGCACGCCGGTGCCAGGGAAGCAAAAATGTATGAAAATGTATGGCTCGTTGTAGTGTGTGTAAAACATCGTCACTATTTATCACTTTTTACACAGTTTCATTATATTTTTACATAGTTTCACTACGCAAATTGACATTTTTATCATGCCCAAAATTTAATAAAACATTCGGTACGCATTCGGTAGTGTGACTAGCTCGGGTACGCCGAATTCGGCGTACTAAAAGTTGCCGCATTTTTCAAGTACGGCGGCTGTATCTAGTCGAGCGCAGCGAGACCAATCAAATATCTTTGTATGAATATCTTATCTAAGTGCTCAGACACGACAGATGTCTGTTCGGTTCTTTATGATGGGTAATACGTTGAAAAAGAAAAAAAGTAGCCTATCCTGTGTCCTGTACGTCTAAATATTTATCTACCAAGTTTCATGAAAATCAGTTGATTCGTTTAAGAATTATGGAGGAACATACATACATACAATACCCACACTTACAGATTTATTATTAGTATTGATAAAACATCCATGACTCAAAACATTTGCCTCTAGCGGGATTCGAACCCGCGACCGTTTGGTTATCAGCTAAGGTTACATCCAGTAGACCAAACGTGTCGTCAAAGATATTTATTTATGGGAAATTATTAATGGCACATCAAATAAAATAATCGCCTATCAATTTATAGTCATCATTTATATACTTTTTTACATCAAATAATTTATTTCACCACAAATAAACTAAATGTATAACAAAACTAGTACTGCAGATAATTCGAATTTATACTTCAACACTACATTACTTTTTTCCTCTAATGCGAGACAAATAAATTCCTTTAGGTACAAAAATACTACAATCTTATCAGAAATACTGACTGCACAGCAAATTAACTCATTCTCATAGCAAAATAACTATCCCAGAAGCATAATTATATCATAATATGCATCTCAAAACTTGCTCATCATATTTTAGATATTTGTCTTATTTTTTAAGAACATGTGCTCAGCAAATTTAATAATTATTATAGCAACAATTTCTTTTTACATTGCATTAAATTAACTGAAAACTTAATGAAATTATAAAAAAAAAGCTTTCGAATATTGGAGAGTTGCCTTGCCCACCCAGCGAAGCGCCTGGATGAAAGGCAAATGTACCTGCCCCAATTTTTTCAAGAACTACATGTGCAAGCATGTCATCGGGCTTGCGATCCGACTTAAGTACGTGACACCACCTGCAGAGGCCAAAAATGTGCCTATTGGGCAAAAAAGTAAGCGTGGACGCCCCACGAAAGCATGACCCGCCTTAATAATTCAATAAAAATTTTGAATTTAGTATTTTTGTATTAGATTTTATATTATACTCGTATTGCTGATCTCATAAATAAAATGCTGTTTTATTTAGGTAAACTGCTGTATGTTATATTAAAATAGAAGCTATATTTAAAAAAGAAAGAGTTAATAGGTATGATTAGTCATTATAAGCTGTGCGTTAATAAAAAAGCAGTACATTAAGGCGATACTAAGAGCCAAAACGGGATATTCAGAGGCTAACTCCTCTTTCATAAATCAACATAAATTTCCGAAAAAAATATATGCTTTTTATTGATATTTTATCTATATAAGGTACAAATAATACTGGTCAAACTGTTTAACTACTATGTGAAAAAAAAATCTAAATGGAAGTCGTTTTTGGCTGAAAACTTGTATCTTCTTTTAAACGACAAGGAATATTTACATGATTCTTTTTTTTAAATTTTGGTATGGATTAGACCTATATACTGTACAATTAATGACCTAATATAATAGTTTTTCAAGTCATTATCCATATTTATCTTATTTTACCTAAACAAAGATTTAGCGGGTCCGTGCGCGGGCGACGGGCGGCAGTGTAGCGCTGAACGTCGTACGGGGAGGTTGTGCGTCTCGTCGCAGCGCCGGCTTCGAATAGTTTTTATCATTGAGCAGGTGATAAAAAGATACGACACTGTTTTGAAGTGAAGTTAATAGTTTGTTGTGCAGACATTTTTAATAATTTGGACAGCTTTATTATAATATTGTACACATTTTTATATTGTAAATCAATATTTACATATATACAATATAAACAAATTTACGTTTTAGATAAAATCTTTATAAAATTATTTGTTAATGGATTTCCTCACCATAAAAACTATATTTTTACAAAACTTACACATTCCTAACGAATTTAGTCTTCAAATACCCTAAAAGCTTTCCAAATGATTCTAAAGATTTCCCCACAACACACATCGTTTTTCAGGTCTAAGTCACAATAGATCGTGGAATAGGCCTACCGGGGAAACCACGTAAAAAAAACGCGCTAAATACACACTACCTCACTGGTGGCGTGGAAACATGTGCATATTATGAATATGGATGAACAAAAACTTTGTAAGCAAAGATCACAATAAATGAATTTCAATTTCTAATTTGTGTTTTCATATTTAGTATTAAAATAAGCTTTTTTGATAAATTTATTACATACCTATATATTTTTTATATTTTACGCTATATCCCCGCTGATTAAGAACCGATTTTAATCATTTATTTTGTTAAAATGTTAATCTCGACAACTCCCTTAAAAAGAACTCCCTGAGAATTATTCAATTTTACTTCTAATTTTTAATATCCAATATAAAATTAACATGGAATCCATAATTATGTTTTTTGATAAAACCGGTCATTACTATCTGCTAAATATGTCATAGTTGGTTTCAGTAAATATTAGCTGTCTATTTACACGCCATATGATATAAAACTAGAATTGTAAATAAAATATACTATTAAAATATATAAATAAATAAAAGTTAACCATTTTTTTGCTGACGCACCTCAAAAATGCTTTGTGAAGTTAGGCATAATATGTTCAATATCAAATGTTACCACTCTACTTTATTTAGTCTTTGACTCGTTTCACGCGATCTCTAAGTACGGGTGGTGCGGGGGCTACATCTTAGCTCCGCCTACTCGCGCAAAATCCATCGGCTCTTAGAATCACCTTAAGATAAATAGCGGTATACCACGAATATAAATTGCAGTTCATTTAGTAATATTTTGAGTTGAGTATTTTGCTGTGCAATCAGTAATTTTGATGTGAATTCGGATTATTTTTGTGTTCAAAAAGTACTTTTTTTGATATGCGTTTAAATACTACCCTTTATTTATTTATTTAAAGTGTTGATTAGTTACCGCTTACGGCCGATTTTTTTTAAATTTCTTATGTGTAATCTTTATAACAAGCTGTAATTAAAATTATAAACTAACTGTCGACTTTCTTTTGAACCCAAACACGCTATATCTGCTATAAGTTGTTGAGGAGGCGGGTAGCAGCTAGTCTATAATAATTATGTATGTATTTACAAAAAAAAAAGCAATCTAATATAGTGTATCAAATGTCTGGTATACTTAAAAGTAACTATTTACTCTATGATATTATGGATACCAGATGGTAGGGGAGCCCAAGAGGGGATTTTTGGATTTAATTTAGCGCGTCAGATATTGCCAATGTATATTCCCCACGTGTCTCCGATAACGGATATATATTAATCTGACGGTGGGGTTGGGGTAAAATTTTAAATACAACTCGAGCGCGTCAGATTTTAAGAGGGGATGTTAAGTGAACCTAAACTAAGCTCCCATTTAAAATTCAGACGATTCGGATGTAACGCAAGCTCGTGGCAGCTTTTTGAAAATGCAAAAAAGATTTTTGACGATTGCCATTCTGTAATCTGACTTTCATACAGACGGTTAAGCCTGAATTCCTGATCTTGCTGATTCTTAATCTGACGATTATATGGAGGATTTTTTAAAATACAGCGCCTATAAAAAATTTAAACGCCTGTAGACGCTCACCCCACCGCTAAAATGAAAAACTTCATATAATATTTTTTTCTTCTTACCATCAAATCTTCAAAGTCCAATAGGTCTCCACGACGCTCGAGCAAACATTTAGCATCGTGGGCCCCCTACTATATTATGTATTCCATTGTACAAGCATTAGTTGCTTACTGTGTCGCTGAACTAGATGTCGCTGTGTGGAATGTGTGAGCTCAGTGTGTGAGAAGATATTTTTTATCCAGTTCAACTTTCCTTGTCCGAACTGCTAGGGATTGGAACTCATTGCCTGCGTCTGTGTTAGGGCACATCTAGGGCACTTACTAGGTAAGCGTCTACCACCTTCGGCCGCATCTGCACCTTATATCAAGTGAGATCGCGGCCAAGCGCTGCCATCACTCTTATAAGATTGACTTATTATATAATATGTTTAATATCTTCCTTCAATTTCATTCTTTAGATCAATTCAAAGATCCGTATACAATATAAATAAAACGTGATATAATGCGCACATTATTCTTCTTTATTGAACTTTTCATAATATTATAATTTAAATTTAAACAGCAAACATATCAAAACGTAGAAGAACATAAATAAACATTACACTAAAAACTCACAACGAACTTGACTTATAAATTTTCTCTGTCATTATATTCTACTCTTTTCTTTTTCCCTATTTGAATATTAACCTATTTATATTCAGCCAGTATTCAAGTTCAAAATTCATTAACAATCACTACATAGTATAAAAAACAAAGTCGCTGTCTGTCTGAACCTACGAGTATGTACGCTTAGATCTTTAAAACTACACAACGGATTTTGATGCGGTTTTTAATAGATAGAGTGATTCCAGAGAAAGGTTTTAGTATATAATTTTCAACGCCGACGAAGTCGCGGCCACCAGCTATCTACTAAAAATAAAAAAACTTATCCGATCATCATGAAATTTGTCATACAATTTGTCAGGGATACAAGAAAGTACTGTGCAAAGGGATCATCTAAAATAAGATAAAAAACTAAAGCCTGGCCAAAGTTTTATAGCAACAATAGGTTGAGAGTTATATTGCTTACATTTTATTTTTCAACGTGGACTAGTATTAATAATAAATATGTACGTGTAGGTATTGTATATGTAATGTTCCTCCATAACTCTTAGCGCCTCTTTCTCAAACGTCAAGTAGGCCTGTCATTTAAAGTCACCGGTAACCGGGGATAAGGGGCTGATATACCTTTGTTTGTACGGTAACGTCCCGAACATTAAATAGAAAATAATTTAAAAAAATCGCCTATCGAATGATGCAATAAACTCGTTACTTGTAGTTGGAGAAAGAGGCCCTTAAACGAATTAAGACGAATGTAAGAGCCAATGATTTTGCGCGAGTAGGCGGAACTAAGATGTAGCCCCCGCACCACCCGCACTTAGAGATCGCGTGAAACGAGTCAGACTCGTTGGGGGTATGGGGAGAACGGAACCAACACCAAAACCGGCCCAATAGTCAACCTCACCTGCACGCGCCTTCTGGCGGCGGAAGCCAATTAGGCTTCCGTGGTATCCCCTGCTAGATAACAGACGAGGCAATGGCGACCGAGCAGTGGCGGTATAACCACACACCCTCCCAGGCAACTGGCAGGAAGAGGCAATAGCGAGCCTTGGGGTCCAAATAACCCCTAAAAGGTCTAGAGTTAAAGAAGAGGAACAAATTAAATATGGATGCAAGGTTGAAAAATATACTACCCCAGGAAGGTACCGGCGATGCCGGAGAATCCTTCCCTGAGATACACTCAGGCTGCCCCACGTATTCTGGGGGGGGCACAATTTTGCAGACAAAAGACGAGACTGGAAATAGTAGCAGTCCTAATACCATCACCCATAACAAGAGGTTAGTTCAACAGACCTTCCACCCGAGCTTATTTACAACACGAACTAGAAGCTCCTCATTGGAAAGCATGACAACTAGTTTCAAAACGGACAAACGACTCCCTACAATGGATATTGACATGTGCAAAACCCGGGCACGTGAGCAAGAACAAAAAGAAACCAACATACAAGTTGAAGTTAGCGACCAAAGTGAGAGCGAACAGACAGACACTCGTTTTGTAGGTCCACCACCATGGCAACGAGTCCCAACTGCCAGAAATCCAAAACGGAAAAAACCCGACATATCACCACCAAGTATAAACACCTATAACATGTTTCACGAATTACCAATTGATCTCACAAATGAAATAACGAATACACCCGTACCAAAAAAGAACATAAAACCGCCGCCAATCATACTATATGGTATCGAGGATGTCAATAAACTGATGGAGCTGATCGAGACTGTAGCAAACAAAAAACTATTCTCCCTTAAAATAGTGAACAAAAACCAAATGAGAATAAACTGCCTAGATACTGTAGCATATAAAAAAATTATAGATAAATTTAGAGATACTGGCTTAATAGGCCACACTTTTAACAAAAAGGATGAACGATGTTATCGCATTGTCATTCGAAATCTTCATCATACAACACCACTTGAAGAAATAAAAAAGGACATTGAAAAAACTGGAAATTCTATCAAAGGTGAAATTATAAACGCTAGGTACGGTCCAAATAAAGTACCCACCTCTACTTTCTTTGTTAATCTTCTACCAAGTGCGAACAACAAAGCTGCCAAAGAAATAAAGTATATAAGTATATCATCAAGCTGTAAAAATAGAAGACCCCAGAAAAAGGAAGACCATTGTGCAGTGTCAGCGATGCCAGCAATATGGCCATACCAAGAATTATTGTATGCGACCATTTCGCTGCGTGAAATGCGCGCAACAACATAAAACATCGGACTGTCCAAAACAGGATCGTAACACTCCAGCCTTATGTGGTCTTTGTCAAGGTTCACATCCAGCCAATTACAAAGGCTGTGTGGTTTATAGGGAAATCCTTGCAAGAAAAACTAACAAGACTTATCCTAAACCTGACAAATTGAAAAACGTCCTGGAAAATCACCAAAACCAAGAAATCCCAAGAATTATCCGACCAATGGCAAACCCTGGTATCAAAGAGAGACAATCTTATGCTGAGATCACAAAAAAATCAATCAATCCTGAAAATAACAAGGCATTTGAATACGAAACCCACAACACAATCGAAAAATTACTAATTAAACAAAGTGAGAAATTTGAGATAATCATACAACAAATGAGTACACTGATGAGTCTCGTTACCACATTAGTTAATAAACTAAGTAAATAGGTCTTGGTTTAAGAATAGCTACCTGGAACATAAATGGTCTTGCACCAAATATAGAGGAACTAGATCTTCTGATGAAGGAACATAAAAATCAAAGGGTGCCACGTATACACCACCAACCACCCCGATGGAACAGGCCACGCAGGTACAGCTATAATAATACGGGAACATATAAAACACCATCCAATGCCGCAATATAAAACGAATCACATTCAAGCTACGACTGTGGCCATAGAGGACAAGGAGGGGAATATTAATGTCACAGCCACATACTGCCCGCCTAAACACAAAATAGACACTAACATGTTCTTGCATTTCCTCTCGCGTCTTGGCAATCGATTTTTGGCAGGAGGTGACTGGAATAGCAAACACGTGCACTGCATCTAGGTTGACTACAACGAGGGGGAGACAGCTGAAATCATGCCTAGATAAATATAACATGCAGGTGATCTTATCGTCTGAACCAACAAGCTGGCCTGCGGACCACAATCGAACGCCGGACCTCATAGACTTCTTTGTGGCCAAAGGACTACGAAATCTATACACTAAGACTGAATCTTGTTTAGATGGATCCTCAGGCCATACTCCAGTTATACTCACAATCAGCACAACTGTAATCGAAACTGAGAGACCTGAGAGATTGTGTAATAGACACACAGACTGGCAATGCTTTAGGGAATACATTGAAGATAATCTCGACCTCAATATCAGATTGAAGGAGGCGGAAGAGGCTGAGCTTGCAGTGTTACAGCTCACTAATCTAATACAAGTGGCCTGTTGGAAAAGTACCCCTGTAATTGAACAGAAGCCTGGTGGTAACATTCCGTTGGAGATCAGGGATATGATTCGTGAGAAACGAAGATTACGTCGAGTCTGGCAAATGAGTCGCCACCCAGATGATAAAAGGGCACTAAATAAAGCTATTGTGGAACTTAAAAAAACAATAAGACATGCAAACAACTTGACACTCCAAGCTAAATTAGCGTCCGCGACGCCTACAAAATCATCCGATTATGCGCTCTGGAAGCGCAATGGTTAAATGGTGCGATAGACCGAAATTACCACAACCATCTCTAAAAAATGGTGATAGGTGGGTTCGCACAAGTCAAGAAAAAGCCGATCTATTCGCCGAACACTTAAGTAGCGTGTTCTCACAAAATGAATCTCTCGATCGGGACTCCGAAAATTTGGTAAACTCGGTTCTTAGCCAGGACTTTCAAATGGATCTTCCAGCCAAACCGGTCTCACCTGCAGAGATCGCAAGAACACTACAACGTATGGACAGTAAAAAAGCTCCTGGTTATGACTTGATTACTAAGGAGATATTGCTGCAGTTACCACGAAAGGCGTTTGTCCTCCTCGCCACAATTTTCAATGCACTGTTACGAATAGGATGCTTTCCGCAATCATGGAAAGTATCAGAAATCATAATGATCCACAAGACAGGCAAACCCGCAAAAGAAAAGACCTCGTACAGACCAATCAGTCTACTTCCAACCCTATCAAAATTGTTTGAGAAAATACTCCTACAGAGGATAATACCAATCTTGATAGAGCATAAAATTATTCCGGACCACCAATTTGGATTTAGAGAACGACATGGAACCGTGGAGCAGGTACATAGAGTCTATGACAGAGTGAGGAAAACTCTAGAGCAGAGAGAATATTGTTCGGCGGCGTTTCTGGATGTTCAGCAGGCCTTTGATAGGGTGTGGCATGATGGACTACTTTGCTAAAATTAAACAGAATATATCGCACGTTTACTACCCTATATTTAGGTCTTACCTCACAGAACGGATATTTTGTCAAAGTTGGCGAATCCATGTCCCCCTTTCACGTTATCAAGGCTGGAGTCCCCCAGGGATCTGTTCTCGGACCTTTACTGTATACATTGTACACGCATGACCTCCCGGTAACACCAGGAACTACAATTGCTACATTTGCTGACGATACAGCGATACTGGTAAGCCACAAAGATAAGCAAGTAGCATCAGACCTTCTACAAAATGGCCTCGACAAAATTGACAAGTGGCTCCAAAGCTGGAAAGTAAAGGCTAGTGCTTCAAAATCAGTGCACATCACATTTACGCTCAACAAGGGTGACTGTCCATTTGTCAAGCTTGGTGGAAATCCCCTGCCCCACAGCGACTGCGTCAAGTACCTGGGAATACACCTTGATCGCCGATTGACCTGGAAACAACATATAAAATCAAAAAAACAAGAACTAAGTATAAAGTACAAACACCTTAATTGGATGTTAGACAGGAACTCAAAACTAAGCACTGACAACAAGCTTCTTATCTATAAACAAATCCTCCAACCCATATGGAAATATGGACTACAGCTCTGGGGCAGCGCTAGTGATTCCAATATTGCAATTCTTCAACGTCAGCAAAATAAGCTCCTGAGGACGATAGCATGCGTGCCATGGTAGATAAAGAATGACGAAATTCATGAACACCTCCAAGTTAAAACCATCAAAGAGGAGATTCGCAGCTTGGCGACTAAGTACAAGGACCGGCTGATTCACCATCCGAACGAGCTAGCTCGCCAACTGACTACACAAAAGAATATCAAAAGATTGAAGCGTCACAGCATACTGGAGCTGGGGAACCGCCTCTAGTTTCTTACTAACGGAATGGGTCGATGCTTGCGATGGAAAGCTGCTCTACTAAAACAAACCTCACTCAACAAACTTGCTCATAGTCTTTATGACTGATTGCAAATAAGCCAACAAAAAAAAAAAAAAAAAAAAAAAAGTAGAGTGGTAACATTTGATATTGAAGGTATTAAGCCTAACTTCACAAAGCATTTTTGAGGTGCGTCAGCAAAAAAACTGATTAATTTTCATTTATTTATATATTTTAATAATATATTTTATTTACAATTCTAGTTATATATCATTTTATAGACAGCTAATATATACTGAAACCAACTACATATTTAGCAGATAATAATGAACGGTTTTATCAAATGTAAAATTTAATGTAAAATACAAATACACTGGTCAGCAAAAAAAATTTTTTTTTCTCCTTTTTGTTTACATGCATAATTTCATCATATGACAAATTAAAATATACAAGATGAATAATAATAATCAATATTATTCACAATAAAATTAAAATGTCAGTTAAAAATATAAAATTTTAATATGTGGTCAATTAATATATATATAAATTTTTTGAGCTCTAAAAAGTTTATAAAAATTCTCAAACGTAGCCGGGTGTGGTACTAGTCAAGTGCGGCAGGTCCCTGGATAGGTTTCGTCGAGGCCTATCCACCGACGTATCGCACGTCTACGTACCACCAAGGACAAGGGAGTTCAGAAGTTTTTTAATTTTTAGCAAGCGAAGCCGGGTGTGGAAATAGTACTATCCGTCGGGAAAAAGGTGGTATTTTTCCGAATCTGATGATGTGTCTCACCCGATTTTGGCGCTTTTATTTGCGGAGTTATAAGCGTTTAAAGATGTTCGAATATAATCCAGCGGACACACACGAGTGCAGGCGATAGTATGCCGCAGATCAACTTGGATTGATAACACTATCTGTTTTCTGGGTATTCCCTGCTTCCACAGAGTCCTATCCTGGAGTTGCTTGTGTTGTCTAGACCAGTTTTTCGCGAGGAATCCGCGAGGAATGCTTCTTTTCCCGATCCGACGCTCCTGGGCACCGCGATAAGCTTTAGCAGCTGTGCGGATTTTGTAAAACTTTGGCACCTTATGGCGTTATGGTTTTTTTTTTCAGTTTTCTCACTTTTTTGAAATTGGCTTTCGATTGATATCAATGTTCACTAAAAATTTTGAATTTTGAAAATTTTTGATTTAATTTTTAATTTACGTAACCGATTTTTAGCACTTTTACTCACTGTTTATTTTTAGCAAACTGATTCAAGCACTAAAAAATAGAGCGTGAGACGCTGCACACCACTGTGATCCCTCGCGCTTTCCTCCTTTGGAAGAACACAGGCTTCCAAAGATGCTGCTTTTTCCGGAAATTTTGAACTTGCGATTTTTCTGACGCACTCGCCTCGTCTATCCGCTACTTCCTGTCTCCTTTGTTTATTTCATGACATAACATGACATGATGACATGTGATAACTATCACAATAATTATGAATAATATTATAATATAGGTGTCCATTCATGCACAACAAACTGTGGTTGATTGCTGAAAGAAACACTGTATGTATACCATCCAATAGAAGTAAGGTTTATTATTTAAATTATAATTACTTTATAAAAACTAAAATAAAACAATAATCCCTGTCATCTCGATTTTCTTTTAAAACCCGCGCGCAAGGTGTTTGCGTTCGCTACAAAACTATTAAAAATGTCACTTCAAAACAGTGTTATCTGTTCAAAACAGTTCAAATATCTGTTTATCACCCGCTCAATAATAAAAACGAGCGAAAGCCGGCGCAGCGACGACACGCACAACCCACCCGTACGACGTTCAGCGCTATACTGCCGCCCGTCGCCCGCGCACGGACCCTCTAAATCTTTGTTTACGTAAAATAAGATAAATATGGATAGTGGCTTGAAAAATTATTACATTAAATCATTAATTGTACAATATATAGGTCTAAACCATACCAAAATTTAAAAAAAGGAATCATGTAAATATTCCTTGTCGTTTAAAAGAAGATACAAATTTTCAGCCAAAAACGACTTTCATTTAGATTTTTTTTTCATATAGTAGTTAAACAGTTTGAACAATATTATTTGTACCTTATATAGATAAAATATCAATAAAAAGCATATATTTTTTTCGGAAATTTATGTTGACTTATGAAAGAGGAGATAAGCCTCTGAACATCCGGTTTTTCAACCGATTGGTATCGCTTAGTATCGCCTTAACTGATTTTCATGAAACTTGAAACTTTCCATTAGTGAAAACCTCATCAAAATCCGTTGGATAGTTTGGTTTACAATAGCGGAGAACAGACTGACGCGAACAGTTTCGGTTGTCATATTTTTGCGACTGCGACAGTGGCGCCCGTATGTTTTTATTTTTCATTTTTTCAGGATATCCTATAATATGTTAATTCAGGTAATAAACTAAATGTGTGCTAAATTTTAACCAAATTCGTTGAGCCGTTTTCGCATGAAAGAATAACAAACAAACATCCATCCTGAGAAACTCGCATTAATTAGTACATAAATATTTCGTAATATTAGTAGGATTAAAATTAATTAGATGCATGTTTCTTGAGAACTTTGTGGTTTTTTTTTTTAAATATAAGTATTTCAAACTTCATAGGTAATTATCGCTATAGTCAAAAATATAAATGTAGGTACTACGGTTAAAGATTTAATTTATCAAAATGAAACAGACTTACCTACATGGTTATTATAATAATTTAGTATGTGTTCACGAGACATCGTCCCAGCCATGAAACGAATGATGACTAGATGTCGCTTTGGAGAAAATGAACGCAGTATTAGAAGTGTGCTTGAATTTATTTTGTGTTGGCGGCAATTAAGACAGGTTTGGGTTTGATTTGTCGGTTTTATTGTCGTTGGTTTCGTTTGTTCGTTGGTTTTGTTTGGTCTTGGCTTTGTTTTACTTTTATGGCTTTGTTTTGTCAAGTGAAGGCTTTCAGAGCACTAAGAAAGAATAAAAGAATAAATTACACAGGGTTATTTGCTAAAAAATACTATTCTCATAATTCAACCAAAGTTCAAAATGAATGCAATAATACGAGTATTACGAGACTACGAGTTAATGTACCAAGGAAGATAAGATAATATAATTATGAAGTTATCAAAATCATGATTTCGAACGCTTGAGCCCTTGTTAAATTGTATTTTTGACTGTTATATTCGGCAACACCTGTGCTTGTAGTAGAACTAGTAGCGTTCAGCCGCTTCGTTCAGATTAATTTGGAGTAATGAGTTTTTCAGTATTTTCAAATATATATTTTAGTACCTATCGCTTGATTATATTATTTAATGATAAATCTGATAAATTATTTTTGATGTGAGAGTTTGATCTACGTTTGTTGTATTTTATATTTGAGGGTAGGTACAATCGCTAATACATATTAATGCCGAAATATTGATTTTTATTCCTACCTATAAGACCCTATACAAAAATTACACATACCTACTTCGTCTCACTATTAATTAAAATTCTCTGTGTGATGCATTTAAAAATACTATCCGTACAAGATTGGTATCTACTTTGTAATTCAAAATACCCATAGATTTGTTTTAATGTATGTAGGTACTTGTGTTGTGTATCGGGTGCTTCAATCTGTCTTATGTCATCCAGCAGGGTATATCTATTCTATTGCACTTCTCTTATACAAATTTTACTTAATTACTCGTATCTAAGTAATTAAGCGAGATGTTAATAAACAATTGAAAACAATCGTATAAAAAGTGGATCGAACTGCTCAGAGACAGACATCGTCAATCAACAAAGTGAAGTTGTATATCGTTAATTTTATTTAAGTTCATGAGAAAATAGTTTCGTCTTTTGCATTCTAGGGCACATGTATCAGTTTTAAATTTTTAATCGGTGTGATACTTACTTATTTATATTGGAATAATGTATATGTAACACTCGTTGTAGATACGAGTAAGTCACCTCAAAGTAAATAAATGTCTCAATAAAAATATTGTGCATTTTATATTGATTATTATTCATACTCGACATGGAGAACGTGTCATTTGAAGACACTTTATACTTTAATTAGCTACTTGCCCTCGGCTTTATACGGTTGCATTGCTTTTTGCGAGTTATACACAATCCTTCATTTGTTGCTCATTTCATTGGTGAAAATCGTATCAATTCCGTTGTGAGATTTACAAAAAGTTTGTGGAGATATAGATGGAAGCGGACAACGTTTTAGTGCTACCTACTACTTAGTAGGCGTCTCACTGTAGAAGACTTAAGTCCAAACTCAACTTAAGGGGCCGTATATGGTATGACAATTAGGTGTTTGACGTGCAGCGGTTTAGTAGGTGTAAACGGTTTTGATTTTTTCATAAGTATTTTTAAAAATTATTAAATTTATTTTTTATTTTTAATATTATTTTTATTTAGTGAAGCCACCACAGCAACAAAGCCAAAAAAAATATTCTGTTTCTTATTTTCTACAATGTAACTTGAGAACAAATATGAGACGGCCAAGTAGTGAGGCAAGAAAAAAAAAGTTTGTTTGGAAAAATTACATTAAGTCCTATAGAACGTTTTATTTTGTAGTTTGATTAAATATTATAATAGTAAATGGTATTTTTGAATTTTCTACAAGGTGACGTTCCGGATTTTTTTTAAATGCCGTTTCAATGTTGAATTTTCAAATTTTAAATGAGAGTAAGTACTACACGATTGATTTTTTTATTGAGGGACTTAAAATAAATATTAGAAATAAAATCCAAAAAATCACCCAATAATAGTCATTCTGTGTTTTCAGTTTTTTTCATGACATCTGGTTATTTACAAAGTAATTTTGAAAATATAATGATTATGAAATGAAATCTTTTAAAAGGTACAAATAGAAAAAAAAAATACGAAAAAAGAATACAATGTACATATTATTATATTTTAATCATTAAGGTATCATTACTTTTAGATGTGTCTGCTAATTGGCTACTTAGTAATTCTATTTTAAAATTAAGTAACATAATTAAAACCTTTGGTTGACAATCTTCATCATAATTTTTAAATTAAAGTATATTAAAAACGAACAGAGAAACACCATCACCGTGCGCCTGTATACATTTGAAAATTGTGACATTAACATTTGCGTTTTTTATACAAAGTACATTGGGACCTTTACTATGGAAAAATTACCCATTATTTTGAAGGTTTAAACATCAAATGATTTTTACCTGGAGGGCTTTATTGTGGTGCATGGGATAACTGAGATATTTGAGTCATAGTCTATAACAACATCAACCAAATAGACAACCAGCAATTAGATTTACGTGTTCGAGTCTTGCCCAGGAAAGATATATTATACTTGCGACATGTGCAGAACACCCAGTAGTACGGCGGCCATGAAGAAAAAGCAGTTTTAATAAATGCCTAAGGTTTTAATAAAAGTTCTTCATATGACAGTCTGGGAAAATGCGCGAGGTCAGGGTTATTTGCTACCAATCTTACGTAAACCACCCGTTGTCGATTTATGTTATTATTAAACACATAATCTGCAATGGCATTTTCTGTATTTAATTTTTCATTTTCAACCAAACAACAACAAACCAAACCGATTGGGCGAACCAAGGCAGCTACCACCAGGTTACCACCAACCCCTGAGACCCCTCAGATTGTCGAGGGAAAGCCTCCCCACCACGACAAGGTCATGGGGGTATCTCTACAGCCTTACAGCACTGTCGCTAGCATTCATTTCATGTAATCATAGTTTTCCTTGGGCGTAAAAATACCTATATTGTCGACATTGTTGTAAAGTAAAAACTTTAATATCTCAGTGACCCCATAATATTTAAAAAAAAATAACTGCACAGAGATAAAGTAGGCAAGAGTATCTAACAATTTTAATAGGTTTTATTTGTGTACGCTACTTTTCGCTAAGTGGGTAAAAAAGTTCCCAATGCCATTTGTGAACAAAATGCGTAACCATTCGCTCAGTTCATTCATTTTTTATTTGAACATGCTTAATGTCATCTTTAAATGAACTTTAGCTAATGAACCTTTAAAAGGGCCGTCAATCGTTATGTGCAACCTCTTTAAAGTTAATGTACCCATTAAGATAATGACTCGTTAGTTAATGCCAATTAAGCTTTCTAAAACTGACTGTTTAAATATTTGTAAACAAACTTTCTGCGGTTCACATTTTTTAAATAATAAATTCAACATTGTTACTATAAAAAGAATTATAAAAAGGTTGTCAAATCGCTTTCTTGTACTATGAAACAGATAGTATCAGCCGATTTCTAACCTTATAGTGTGCAAGGGAAAAGGACAAAGATACGTATTTATGTATCGATTAATAGTTTTTACTTTTTACTCTACATAGTACAACTCAGTATAGGTCGGCTTTGCTTATTTATTACGATAAAATATTGCCTCCTTATATAATGTCTCCCTATGGATAAAATTAACAAAAAAATATTATTTAACTCGTCATTTCTATTCATACAAATAATAATTTTAAAAAACAAATAAACCAATTGTTACATTTGCTTCTGTTTATTTCCCATTTGGCTGAGGTGTACAGATTTTTTCTTTAATTATTTCTGCCGTTTGAGCTTTCGTCATTCGAACTCATCTTGTTGCTTTTTATGTTTTGACAGTATCTGCTGTTGCTGCTGCAGTTGTCAGAGCTTGACTTTTATGTTCAAAAATCTGGTGAATTCAGTTGATTCAACTACATTTTTTAGCAGAGCTTGTGCATTGAGAGCCCTTAAGTTCAATATACACAGCATCTTTTTCATACACGATGCCACCAACGCCCGAGAAAGGAGCATATATTTGTATTTCTCTTTCCATGAGATGACGATTCCTTTCGCTACTTGGCAGTGGGCATGGGTCTGGTAAAAAAGAAAGCTCATGTATTTTCATATCTCTGAAACCTGAAAAATAGAAAACATTCTATGAAATACTAAAGATATAACATCAATAACAAATATTTAGATATAACAGAGCCTTAAATCTGCTATGGCCGGCAGCACACTTGCAGCACCTGTGGCGTTGCTTTTCTTATGGGCGATGGTAGCCAACTGCCACCAAGTGGACTATCAGCCTGTTTGTTAACCTTTACATTAAAAAAAACTACGAGTTTTTGAATATTCGTAAAATTTTCAATATTTGTAGTGCTTTAAATTTTGAAGTAATAATAAATGAATATTTAAATATATTGTTATATAAAAGTTTATATATAAATAGACATAACAAAGTAATTTCTATTTAGAACATTTAATACTCACTTCGAATTTAACAATTTCCATGATAAACCAATAGTTACATTTGCTTCTTTTTATTTCCCATTTGACTGAGGAGGCTCGGGTTTGCATCCGGTTGCATGTTTTGAAATGTTCGCTAGGTTTCCTCCATTGTATATAACAGTTCTCATGAATTGTGCCACACCTAAATTTTGTTTAAAATATTTGAGTAGAAAGCCTCTTTTTTAATTTTTTTCTGGAAATTTAAAAATGTTTTAAGGTAAGAGTACTGTGGATAACGATTGAGTATACTCAGGAGGCTCGGCTTAAATTCCCGGTAATTTGTCTTGTGGTTCATTATTACAATTGTTACTATTTTATTATAACTTACTTCATGTAAAATAAAATTTTTTTTCAAGCAGGTCATGAAGTTGCTACTATTTTTTACGAATAATAGACATAACATTAGAATTCTCAAATTTACGGTTCTTAGGTAGAAGAAGCTCTTCTTTGTCCTTTGGTTCAATAATTGTACCAGATTTAGTAATAACAGCTGATCAAATGAGTTTTTGGTGTGCTTTCTCGGGTATAAACGTGCTTCCTATGGAAGCTCTTATCGATGCCTCATATTCCTTAATTGTGGTGAATAGATATGGTATATCCGATACTTTGTGTGATGCGAGCTTTGGATCTTTGTACTCTTTTATTATTATATCGCCTTTATTTTCATCCCTTTGTGGCTTTTGGGGGGCTGCTTTTAGTATGAATCTATTTTTCTTTCATTTCGGTGCAACCACCCCTTTACCTCCCCCGCTGCCCCACCCGGGTAAACTTAAATCCACATCTTGGGGTTTACCTTACTCAGGAGGCTCGGGTTTAATTCCCGGTAATCAGTCATTGTTTCGATAATTGTCCCACATTTAGTAATAACAGCTGGTCGAATGAGCTTTTGATGTGCTTTCTCGGGTATAAACGTGCTTCCTATGGAAGCTCTTATCGATGCCTCATATTCCTTAATTGTGGTGAATAGATATGGTATATCCGATACTTTGTGTGATGCGAGCTTTGGATCTTTGTACTCTTTTATTATTATATCGCCTTTATTTTCATCCCTTTGTGGCTTTTGGGGGGCTGCTTTTAGTATGAATCTATTTTTCTTTCATTTCGGTGCAACCACCCCTTTACCTCCCCCGCTGCCCCACCCGGGTAAACTTAAATCCACATCTTGGGGTTTACCTTACTCAGGAGGCTCGGGTTTAATTCCCGGTAATCAGTCATTGTTTCGATAATTGTCCCACATTTAGTAATAACAGCTGGTCTAATGAACTTTTGATGTGCTTTCTCGGGTATAAACGTGCTTCCTATGGATGCTCTTATCGATGCCTCATATTCCTTAATTTTGGTAAATAGATATGGTATATCCGATACTTTGTGTGATGCGAGCTTTGGATCTTTGTACTCTTTTATTATTATATCGCCTTTATTTTCATCCCTTTGTGGCTTTTGGGGGGCTGCTTTTAGTATGAATCTATTTTTCTTTCATTTCGGTGCAACCACCCCTTTACCTCCCCCGCTGCCCCACCCGGGTAAACTTAAATCCACACCTTGGGGTTTACCTTACTCAGGAGGCTCGGGTTTAATTCCCGGTAAACAGTCATTCGTTTGACAATTGTCCCAGATTTAGTAATAACTGCTGGTCGAATGAGCTTTTGATGTGCTTTCTCGGGTATAAACGTGCTTCCTATGGATGCTAGCTTTGGATCTTTGTACTCTTTTATTATTATATCGCCTTTATTTTCATCCCGTCGTGGCATTTGCGGGGCTGCTTTTAGTGTGAATCTATTTTTCTTTCATTTCGGTGCAATCAACCCTTTATCTCCCCAGGTGCCCCACCCGGGTAAACTTAAATCCACATCTTGGGGTTTATCTTCCTTAATTTCATCTTCTTTCTCTTGCCTGAAACTTGCCATAACGTGGTCTTCTTCAATATTCACTTTTGGAACAACTTGTTCATCATCATCCAACTGATCAATTGCATTTTCATCACCTGTTGATACCTTTGTACTAAAATATTTTGGTTTTGCCTGAATAAATGTACTGGGATCAATGTTGGCGCTCACATTTTCATTTATTGTGGTATTAGCAACTTTTAAAAGACGCTGCACAGATTTGTTTTTATCCTTCACATCTTTGTCATTCTGAAAATCCGTCTCTATAAGCCCTTCGTCAATTACTGCAGTTTTCTTCCTTTCAAAATATAAATGTTCCAAATTATCCTCATCAAGACCTGTTTGTTTACTTGCTTGTATTCTAGACACAGGTTTCTTGTTCATTTTATCTATATCATTCCTAAGCCTCTTTAATTTCTTCTCAACTTTCTTATTTATCTTTCCTTCATAAGTCTCAAATGCTTCTGTAATACGTTCTAATCCTTTGGGTTGCAAAGTTTTATTCTCAATAGGCTCCACAGTCGAATTGGAAGTTGCCACTAAGTTACTTTGTGGTTTGTCAATATTCTCATTTCTATGTTTTTTTAATGTTTTTTCTTTCTTTTCTTTTTTATTTAATGTTGGCGTAAACTCGACATTATCCAGATCTATTAATTCTGTTTCCTCAATGTTTTCACTTGAACGTATTTTACTGATCCCTTCTTTTAAACTGCTAAAATCTACATTATGCTCATTTTCTTTCGTATCTATTTCGGTTTCAGAATCACTATCTTGCCTTTTATACATTTTATCTTTAATATATTTTTATAGCCGAAATCAAATTCACTGTTTATATTGGATTTATCTATTCCTTTCATCATCCATGGATGCATAGGATCTTCTGCCAAAGTAATATCAGGAATATTTTCATTTTCATCCCCTTCATAATCAGAGCTCTGTCTTTGGTTTTGTGTGTTAAACCTCTACTCACTGCTAGCTGCTCTGCCAGTTGTTGTCTTGCCTCCTGTCATATTTTGCTGGAACTAATTTGCTTTTTGCCCATTTGCTAGTATTCTTGTGGCGCAATGTATGACGTTCCAGAGCTGTGGTCTTTTCAAGGACTTCCAATTTCTTCAAAGCTTCCTCGGGATCTGTTTTTTGTAATTCTTCAAATTCTTTTAGCTGTTGCTTTAGTCTCTCTTTCTTCAAAATACGATGATGCTTTTTATTTTGCTTTGACGTTTAGCTTTGGCTGCTTTGCAAGATTGTTGAGCCCTAAACTTTGCTAAATGTTGCC
Organism: Synanthedon formicaeformis; assembly: GCA_945859745.1. Taxonomy (NCBI): domain Eukaryota; kingdom Metazoa; phylum Arthropoda; class Insecta; order Lepidoptera; family Sesiidae; genus Synanthedon; species Synanthedon formicaeformis. The sequence continues at coordinate 4,358,804 of OX243963.1, forward strand.
GATCTTCAATCATTTCCTCATAACTCATGGGGTAAACTTGTTCCTCTTCTTCATGAACATCTTGAGCGACTGGAGAATTGACATCTTCTAATTCTTTTTCTGAGATTTCAACTTCAATTTAGACAATTTACATAATTAACAAAAGCCCGTCGTGGCTTTTAGTATGATTCTATTTTTCTTTCGTTTCGGTGCAACCACCCCTTTACATCCCCAGCTGCCACACCCGGGTAAACTTAAATCCACATCTTGGGGTTTACCTTACTCATCCCGTTGTGGCTTTTGGGGGGCTGCTGTTAGTATGAATCTATTTTTCTTTCATTTCGGTGCAACCACCCCTTTACCTCCCCAGCTGCCCCACCCGGGTAAACTTAAATCCACACCTTCGGGTTTACCTTACTCAGTCCGATACTTTGTGTGATGCGAGCTTTGGATCTTTGTACTCTTTTATTATTATATCGCCTTTATTTTCATACTGTTGTGGCTTTTGGGGGGCTGCTTTTAGTATGAATCTATTTTTCTTTCATTTCGGTGCAACCACCCCTTTACCTACCCAGCTGCCCCAACCGGGTAAACTTAAATTCACATCTTGGGGTTTACCTTACTCAGGAGGCTCGGGTTTAATTCCCGGTAATCAGTCATTGTTTCGATAATTGTCCCACATTTAGTAATAACAGCTGGTCTAATGAACTTTTGATGTGCTTTCTCGGGTATAAACGTGCTTCCTATGGATGCTCTTATCGATGCCTCATATTCCTTAATTTTGGTAAATAGATATGGAATATCCGATACTTTGTGTGATGCGAGCTTTGGATCTTTGTACTCTTTTATTATTATATCGCCTTTATTTTCATCCCTTTGTGGCTTTTGGGGGGCTGCTTTTAGTATGAATCTATTTTTCTTTCATTTCGGTGCAACCACCCCTTTACCTCCCCCGCTGCCCCACCCGGGTAAACTTAAATCCACACCTTGGGGTTTACCTTACTCAGGAGGCTCGGGTTTAATTCCCGGTAAACAGTCATTCGTTTGACAATTGTCCCAGATTTAGTAATAACTGCTGGTCGAATGAGCTTTTGATGTGCTTTCTCGGGTATAAACGTGCTTCCTATGGATGCTAGCTTTGGATCTTTGTACTCTTTTATTATTATATCGCCTTTATTTTCATCCCGTCGTGGCATTTGCGGGGCTGCTTTTAGTGTGAATCTATTTTTCTTTCATTTCGGTGCAATCAACCCTTTATCTCCCCAGGTGCCCCACCCGGGTAAACTTAAATCCACATCTTGGGGTTTATCTTCCTTAATTTCATCTTCTTTCTCTTGCCTGAAACTTGCCATAACGTGGTCTTCTTCAATATTCACTTTTGGAACAACTTGTTCATCATCATCCAACTGATCAATTGCATTTTCATCACCTGTTGATACCTTTGTACTAAAATATTTTGGTTTTGCCTGCATAAATGTACTGGGATCAATGTTGGCGCTCACATTTTCATTTATTGTGGTATTAGCAACTTTTAAAAGACGCTGCACAGATTTGTTTTTATCCTTCACATCTTTGTCATTCTGAAAATCCGTCTCTATAAGCCCTTCGTCAATTACTGCAGTTTTCTTCCTTTCAAAATATAAATGTTCCAAATTATCCTCATCAAGACCTGTTTGTTTACTTGCTTGTATTCTAGACACAGGTTTCTTGTTCATTTTATCTATATCATTCCTAAGCCTCTTTAATTTCTTCTCAACTTTCTTATTTATCTTTCCTTCATAAGTCTCAAATGCTTCTGTAATACGTTCTAATCCTTTGGGTTGCAAAGTTTTATTCTCAATAGGCTCCACAGTCGAATTGGAAGTTGCCACTAAGTTACTTTGTGGTTTGTCAATATTCTCATTTCTATGTTTTTTTAATGTTTTTTCTTTCTTTTCTTTTTTATTTAATGTTGGCGTAAACTCGACATTATCCAGATCTATTAATTCTGTTTCCTCAATGTTTTCACTTGAACGTATTTTACTGATCCCTTCTTTTAAACTGCTAAAATCTACATTATGCTCATTTTCTTTCGTATCTATTTCGGTTTCAGAATCACTATCTTGCCTTTTATACATTTTATCTTTAATATATTTTTATAGCCGAAATCAAATTCACTGTTTATATTGGATTTATCTATTCCTTTCATCATCCATGGATGCATAGGATCTTCTGCCAAAGTAATATCAGGAATATTTTCATTTTCATCCCCTTCATAATCAGAGCTCCTGTCTTTGGTTTTGTGTGTTAAACCTCTACTCACTGCTAGCTGCTCTGCCAGTTGTTGTCTTGCCTCCTGTCATATTTTGCTGGAACTAATTTGCTTTTTGCCCATTTGCTAGTATTCTTGTGGCGCAATGTATGACGTTCCAGAGCTGTGGTCTTTTCAAGGACTTCCAATTTCTTCAAAGCTTCCTCGGGATCTGTTTTTTGTAATTCTTCAAATTCTTTTAGCTGTTGCTTTAGTCTCTCTTTCTTCAAAATACGATGATGCTTTTTATTTTGCTTTGACGTTTAGCTTTGGCTGCTTTGCAAGATTGTTGAGCCCTAAACTTTGCTAAATGTTGCCGATCTTCAATCATTTCCTCATAACTCATGGGGTAAACTTGTTCCTCTTCTTCATGAACATCTTGAGCGACTGGAGAATTGACATCTTCTAATTCTTTTTCTGAGATTTCAACTTCAATTTAGACAATTTACATAATTAACAAAAGCCCGTCGTGGCTTTTAGTATGATTCTATTTTTCTTTCGTTTCGGTGCAACCACCCCTTTACATCCCCAGCTGCCACACCCGGGTAAACTTAAATCCACATCTTGGGGTTTACCTTACTCATCCCGTTGTGGCTTTTGGGGGGCTGCTGTTAGTATGAATCTATTTTTCTTTCATTTCGGTGCAACCACCCCTTTACCTCCCCAGCTGCCCCACCCGGGTAAACTTAAATCCACACCTTCGGGTTTACCTTACTCAGTCCGATACTTTGTGTGATGCGAGCTTTGGATCTTTGTACTCTTTTATTATTATATCGCCTTTATTTTCATACTGTTGTGGCTTTTGGGGGGCTGCTTTTAGTATGAATCTATTTTTCTTTCATTTCGGTGCAACCACCCCTTTACCTACCCAGCTGCCCCAACCGGGTAAACTTAAATTCACATCTTGGGGTTTACCTTACTCAGGAGGCTCGGGTTTAATTCCCGGTAATCAGTCATTGTTTCGATAATTGTCCCACATTTAGTAATAACAGCTGGTCTAATGAACTTTTGATGTGCTTTCTCGGGTATAAACGTGCTTCCTATGGATGCTCTTATCGATGCCTCATATTCCTTAATTTTGGTAAATAGATATGGTATATCCGATACTTTGTGTGATGCGAGCTTTGGATCTTTGTACTCTTTTATTATTATATCGCCTTTATTTTCATACTGTTGTGGCTTTTGGGGGGCTGCTTTTAGTATGAATATATTTTTCTTTCATTTCGGTGCAACCACCCCTTTACCTACCCAGCTGCCCCACCCGGGTAAACTTAAATCCACACCTTGGGGTTTACCTTACTCAGGAGGCTCGGGTTTAATTCCCGGTAATCAGTCATTGGTTCGATAATTGTCCCACATTTAGTAATAAAAACTGGTACAATGAGCTTTTGATGTGCTTTTTCGGGTATAAACGTGCTTCCTATGGATGCTCTTATCGATGCCTCATATTCCTTAATTGTGGTGAATAGATACTTTGTGATACTTTGTGTGATGCGAGCTTTGGATTTAGTATCAATCTGTTTTAAAGGGAACGAGACATAGTCAGCCGTGCGAGCTCTAGCAACAACGGCGTCCCATCTTCCAACTTTTGTTTTAGTTTGCTGATATCCTGTAGATCTTTTAATTCGTTCCGATTGAGGTTTTTCTAATGGTTCAGTTAGCACTTTTGAAGAATTACTACTTTTCTTAAGCTTCTTACTAGTTTGTACGTGATTATGTATCTTCTGAAACTTTCACAACATTATTTATATTCAATTTGCTCGATCTTTTCACGAGGTTAAACTCAGAATTACTAAGGGACAGTTCACTGCGCGACGGTTCTGAAATGTGTTGTGTTTTATCGAATCAAGAAATAGCACTAATTAGGTGATCGTATTCAGCTGCAACGAATTTAGTGTCGTCAATATCTTCCATTGTGTCAATGAAAAAGTATCATTATTTTAGTTAATAAATTAGCAAAAATAATCTTCAAACTGGCAAAAACCCAGGTTCTTTCAATCCTAACCTCAAACTGATAAACCAATTGTTACATTTGCTTCTTTTTATTTCCCCTTTGGCTGAGGTGTCTACAGATTTTTTTCATTTATTTCCTTCTGCCGTTTAGAGTTTTCGTCATTCGATCTCATCTGGTTGCTTTTTATGTTTTGTCAGTCTCTCTGCTGTTGCTACTTTTTCAATACTTTTCTTCTTTTTGTAATTTGTTCGCAACATTTTCATTAGGTTTGAAACCTTTTGTTCGAGAGAGGATTTAATTATGTACAGCTATCTTATTTTTTAATTGATCCTTCATTGAATTTTCAGTTGTCAGATCTTGGCTTTTATGTTTAAAAATCTGGTGAATTCAGTCGATTCAACTACATTTTTTAGCAGAGCTTGTGCATTGAGAGCCCTTAAGTTCAATATACACAGCATCTTTTTCATACACGATGCCACCAACGCCCGAAAAAGGAGCATATATTTGTATTTCTCTTTCCATGAGATGACGATTCCTTTCGCTACTTGGCAGTGGGCATGGTTCTGGTAAAAAAGAAAGCTCATGTATTTTCATATCTCTGAAACCTGAAAAATAGAAAACATTCTATGAAATACTAAAGATATAACATCAATAACAAATATTTAGATATAACAGAGCCTTAAATCTGCTATGGCCGGCAGCACACTTGCAGCACCTGTGGCGTTGCTTTTCTTATGGGCGATGGTAGCCACCTGCCACCAAGTGGACTATCAGCCTGTTTGATAACCTTTACATAAAAAAACTATCAGTTTTTGAATATTCGTAAAATTTTCAATATTTGTAATGCTTTAAATATTGAAGTAATAATAAATGAATATTTAAATTTCCTGCTATATAAAAGTTTATATATAAATAGTGATCTCAACAAAGTAATTTCTATTTAGAACATTTAATACTCACTTTCCAATGATAAACCAATTGTTACATTTGCTTCTTTTTATTTCCCATTTGACTTAGGAGGCTCGGGTTTGCGTCCGGTTGCATGATGTTTTGAAATGTTCGCTAGGTTTCCTCCATTGTATATAACAGTTCTCATGAATTGTGCCACACCTAAATTTTGTTTAAAATATTTGAGTAGAAAGCCTTTTTTTTTTAAATTTTTTCTGGAAATTTAAAAATGTTTTAAGGTATGAGTACTGTAGATAACGAATGTGTATACTCAGGAGGCTCGGATTAAATTCCCGGTAATATGTCTTGTGGTTCATTATTACAATTGTTACTATTTTATTATAGCTTACTTCACGTAAAATAAAATTTATTTTACAAGCAGGCCATGAAGTTGCTACTATTTTTTACGAATAATAGACGTAACATTAGAATTCTCAAATTTACGGTTCTTAGGTAGAAGAAGCTCTTCTTCGTCCATTGGTTCGATAGTTGTCCCAGATTTAGTAATAACAGCTGGTCGAATGAGCTTTTGATGTGCTTTCTCGGGTATAAACGTGCTTCCTATGGAAGCTCTTATCGATGCCTCATATTCCTTAATTGAGGTGAATAGATATGGTATATCCGATACTTTGTGTGATGCGAGCATTGGATCTTTGTACTCTTTTATTATTATATCGCCTTTATTTTCATCCCGTTGTGGCTTTTATGGGGCTGCTTTTAGTATGAATCTATTTTTCTTTCATTTCGGTGCAACCACCCCTTTACCTCCCCCGCTGCCCCACCCGGGTAAACTTAAATCCACACCTTGGGGTTTACCTTACTCAGGAGGCTCGGGTTTAATTCCCGGTAAACAGTCATTCGTTTGACAATTGTCCCAGATTTAGTAATAACTGCTGGTCGAATGAGCTTTTGATGTGCTTTCTCGGGTATAAACGTGCTTCCTATGGATGCTCTTATCGATGCCTCATATTCCTTAATTGTGGTAAATAGATATGGTATATCCGATACTTTGTGTGATGCGAGCTTTGGATCTTTGTACTCTTTTATTATTATATCGCCTTTATTTTCATACTGTTGTGGCTTTTGGGGGGCTGCTTTTAGTATGAATCTATTTTTCTTTCATTTCGGTGCAACCACCCCTTTACCTACCCAGCTGCCCCACCCGGGTAAACTTAAATCCACACCTTGGGGTTTACCTTACTCAGGAGGCTCGGGTTTAATTCCCGGTAATCAGTCATTGGTTCGATAATTGTCCCACATTTAGTAATAACAGCTGGTCGAATGAGCTTTTGATGTGCTTTCTCGGGTATAAACGTGCTTCCTATGGATGCTCTTATCGATGCCTCATATTCCTTAATTGTGGTGAATAGATACTTTGTGATACTTTGTGTGATGCGAGCTTTGGATCTTTGCACTCTTTTATTATTATATCGCCTTTATTTTCATCCCGTCGTGGCATTTGCGGGGCTGCTTTTAGTATGAATCTATTTTTCTTTAATTTCGGTGCAATCAACCCTTTATCTCCCCAGGTGCCCCACCCGGGTAAACTTAAATCCACATCTTGGGGTTTATCTTCCTTAATTTCATCTTCTTTCTCTTGCCTGAAACTTGCCATAACGTGGTCTTCTTCAATATTCACTTTTGGAACAACTTGTTCATCATCATCCAACTGATTAATTGCATTTTCATCACCTGTTGATACCTTTGTACTAAAATATTTTGGTTTTGCCTGAATAAATGTACTGGGATCAATGTTGGCGCTCACATTTTCATTTATTGTGGTATTAGCAACTTTTAAAAGACGCTGCACAGATTTGTTTTTATCCTTCACATCTTTGTCATTCTGAAAATCCATCTCTATAAGCCCTTCGTCAATTACTGCAGTTTTCTTCCTTTTAAAATATAAATGTTCCAAATTATCCTCATCAAGACCTGTTTGTTTACTTGCTTGTATTCTAGACACAGGTTTCTTGTTCATTTTATCTATATCATTCCTAACTTGACTTATATTCCTGTGTCCCCTAGATGGGGCAAAGGGCCTCCACAATGCGCCGCCATCCCGTTCGGTCTTGAGCTTCGCGCTTCAATTCGCTCCAAGTCTTCCCTATGTTCTTCGCCTCTGCGATGATTGTCCGCCGCCAGGTTTGCTTTGGGCGGCCACGCTTACGCTTTCCTTGGGGATTCCAGTCTAGGGCTTGCCTCGGTATGTGATTAGGTTCCCTTCGGAGCGTGTGGCCGATCCAGTTCCACTTGCGGCGTTTGATCTGCTGGTCGATCGGTGTCTCATCGCAGCGTTCCCACAGTTCTATATTGGAGATTTTCTCGGGCCAGTAAACACCAAGAATACGGCGAAGACAGCGGTTGATGAAGACCTGGAGCCGGTGCGAGATGTCCTTAGCAACCTTCCACGTCTCACATCCGTACAGCAACACGGTTTTCACGTTGGACCGGAATATCTTGAGCTTAACTCTCCTAGTCAGCTTCCGTGATTGCCACACAGGGCGAAGCTGTGCGAAGGTTGCTTTTGCCTTGGCGATTCTCGAAGCGATGTCCTCTTCGGTCCCTCCAGTTTCCGACACTACGCTACCGAGGTAAGTGAATTTGTGGACCCTTTCCACAGCCTCTGTACCAATGAGCAACGGCAAAGAGCTTGTCGCCCCGCACCTCATTTCCTGGGTCTTCCGGGTGTTGATTTTCAGTCCCATCTCCTTCGCCTCTCGCTGTAGATCTGTTTGTTTACTTGCTTGTATTCTAGACACAGGTTTCTTGTTCATTTTATCTATATCATTCCTAAGCCTCTTTAATTTCTTCTCAACTTTCTTATTTATCTTTCCTTCATAAGTCTCAAATGCTTCTGTAATACGTTCTAATCTTTTGGGTTGCAAAGTTTTATTCTCAATAGGCTCCACAGTCGAATTGGAAGTTGCCACTAAGTTACTTTGTGGTTTGTCAATATTCTCATTTCTATGTTTTTTCTTTCTTTTCTTTTTTATTTAATGTTGGCGTAAACTCGACATTATCCAGATCTATTAATTCTGTTTCCTCAATGTTTTCACTTGAACGTATTTTACTGATCCCTTCTTTTAAACTGCTAAAATCTACATTATGCTCATTTTCTTTCGTATCTATTTCGGTTTCAGAATCACTATCTTGCCTTTTATACATTTTATCTTTAATATATTTTTATAGCCGAAATCAAATTCATTGTTTATATTGGATTTATCTATTCCTTTCATCATCCATGGATGCATAGGATCTTCTGCCAAAGTAATATCAGGAATATTTTCATTTTCATCCCCTTCATAATCAGAGCTCTGTCTTTGGTTTTGTGTGTTAATCCTCTACTCACTGCTAGCTGCTCTGCCAGTTGTTGTCTTTTTTGTAATTCTTCAAATTCTTTTAGCTGTTGCTTTAGTCTCTCTTTCTTCAAAATACGATGATACTTTTAGCTTTTTATTTTGCTTTGACGTTTAGCTTTGGCTGCTTTGTAAGATTGTTGAGCCCCTAAATGTTGCCGATATTCAATCATTTCCTCATAACTCATGAGGTAAACTTGTTCCTCTTCTTCCTGAACATCTTGAGCGAATGGAGGATCGACTTCTAATTCTTTTTCTGAGATTTCAACTTCAATTTAGACAAAAAGTCCGTGGTTGTTTGCGATTTAGTATCAATCTGTTTTAATTTACTAAGGGACAGTTCACTGCGCGACGGTTCTGAAATGTGTTGTGTTTTATCGAATCAAGAAATAGCACTAATTAGGTGATCGTATTCAGCTGTAACGAATTTAGTGTCGTCAATATCTTCCATTGTGTCAATGAAAAAGTATCATTATTTTAGTTAACAAATTAGCAAAAATAATCTTCAAACTGGCAAAAACCCAGGTTCTTTCAATCCTAACCTCAAACTGATAAACCAATTGTTACATTTGCTTCTTTTTATTTCCCCTTTGGCTGAGGTGTCTACAGATTTTTTTCATTTATTTCCTTCTGCCGTTTAGAGTTTTCGTCATTCGATCTCATCTGGTTGCTTTTTATGTTTTGTCAGTCTCTCTGCTGTTGCTACTTTTTCAATACTTTTCTTCTTTTGGTAATTTGTTCGCAACATTTTCATTGCGTTTGAAACCTTTTGCTCAAGAGGGGATTTAATTATCCAAAGAGGGATAAATAGACATAACAAAGTAATTTCTATTTAGAACTGTTAATACTCACTTCGAATTTAACAATTTCCATGATAAACTAATTGTTACATTTGCTTCTGTTTATTTCCCATTTGGCTGAGGTGTACAGATTTTTTCTTTAATTCCTTCTGCCGTTTGAGCTTTCGTCATTCGATTTCATCTTGTTGCTTTTTATGTTTTGACAGTATCTGCTGTTGCTACTTTTTCAATACTTTTCTCCTTTTGGTAATTTGTTCGCAACATTTTCATTGCGTTTGAAACCTTTTGCTCAAGAGGGGATTTAATTATCCAAAGAGGGATAAATAGACATAACAAAGTAATTTCTATTTAGAACTGTTAATACTCACTTCGAATTTAACAATTTCCAAACTGTTACATTTGCTTCTGTTTATTTCCCATTTGGCTGAGGTGTACAGATTTTTTCTTTAATTCCTTCTGCCGTTTGAGCTTTCGTCATTCGATTTCATCTTGTTGCTTTTTATGTTTTGACAGTATCTGCTGTTGCTACTTTTTCAATACTTTTCTCCTTTTGGTAATTTGTTTGCAACATTTTCATTGCGTTTGAAACCTTTTGCTCAAGAGGGGATTTAATTATCCAAAGAGGGATAAATAGACATAACTCAAGAAAGTAATTTCTATTTAGAACTGTTAATACTCACTTCGAATTTAACAATTTCCATGATAAACCAATAGTTACATTTGCTTCTTTTTATTTCCCATTTGACTGAGGAGGCTCGGGTTTGCATCCGGTTGCATGTTTTGAAATGTTCGCTAGGTTTCCTCCATTGTATATAACAGTTCTCGTGAATTGCTACACCTAAATTTTGTTTAAAATATTTGAGTAGAAAGCCTCTTTTTTTATTTTTTTCTGGAAATTTAAAAATGTTTTAAGGTAAGAGTACTGTAGATAACGATTGGGTATACTCAGGAGGCTCGGCTTAAATTCCCGGTAATTTGTCTTGTGGTTCATTATTACAATTGTTACTATTTTATTATCTTACTTCATGTAAAATAAAATTTATTTTTCAAGCAGGCCATGAAGCTGCTACTATTTTTTACGAATAATAGACATAACATTAGAATTCTCAAATTTACGGTTCTTAGGTAGAAGAAGCTCTTCTTCGTCCATTGGTTCGATAATTGTCCCAGATTTAGTAATAACAGCTGGTCGAATGAGCTTTTGATGTGCTTTCTCGGGTATAAACGTGCTTCCTATGAAAGCTCTATCGATGGCTCATATTCCTTAATTGTGGTGAATGGATATGGTATATTCGGATATACTTTGTGTGATGCGAGCTTTGGATCTTTGTACTCTTTTATTATTATATCGCCTTTATTTTCATCCCGTCGTGGCTTTTGGGGGGCTGCTTTTAGTATGAATCTATTTTTCTTTCGTTTCGGTGCAACCACCCCTTTACCTCCCCAGCTGCCCCACCTGGGTAAACTTAAATCCACATCTTGGGGTTTACCTTCGTTAATTTCATCGCCTGTCTCTTGCCTGAAATTTGCCATAAAGTCGTCGTCTTCAATATTCACTTTTGGAACAACTTCTTCATCATATGCTCTCTGATCAATTGCATTTTCATCACCTGTTGATACATTTGTACTTAAATATTTCGGTTTTACCTGAATAAATGTACTGGAATCAATGTTGGCGCTCACATTTTTATTTATTGTAGTATTGGCAACTTTGAAAAGACGCTGCACAGATTTATTTTTATCCTTCACATCTTTGTCATTCTGAAAATCCGTCTCTATAAGCCATTCGTCAATTGCTGCAGTTTTCTTCCTTTCAAAATATAAATGTTCCAAATTATCCTCATCAAGATCTGTTTGTTTACTTGCTTGTATTCTAGACACAGGTTTCTTGTTCATTTTATCTATATCATTCCTAAGCCTCTTTAATTTCTTCTCAACTTTCTTATTTATCTTTCCTTCATAAGTCTCAAATGCTTCTGTAATACGTTCTAATCCTTTGGGTTGCAAAGTTTTATTCTCAATAGGCTCCACAGTCGAATTGGAAGTTGCCACTAAGTTACTTTGTGGTTTGTCAATATTCTCATTTCTATGTTTTTTTAATGTTTTTTCTTTCTTTTCTTTTTTATTTAATGTTGGCGTAAACTGGACATTATCCAGATCTATTAATTCTGTTTCCTCAATGTTTTCACTTGAACATATTTACTGATCCCTTCTTTTAAACTGCTAAAATCTACATCATGCTCATTTTCTTTCGTATCTATTTCAGTTTCAGAATCACTATCTTGCCTTTTATACATTTTATCTTTAATATATTTTTTATAGCCGAAATCAAATTCACTGTTTATATTGGATTTATCTAATCTTTTCATCATCCATGGATGCATAGGATCTTCTGCCAAAGTAATATCAGGAATATTTTCATTTTCATCCCCTTCATAATCAGAGCTCTGTCTTTGGTTTTGTGTGTTAAACCTCTACTCACTGCTAGCTGCTCTGCCAGTTGTTGTCTTACCTCCTGTCATATTTTGCTGGAACTAATTTGCTTTTTGCCCATTTGCCAGTATTCTTGTGGCGCAATGTATGACGTTCCAGAGCTGTGGTTTTTTCAAGGACTTCCAATTTCTTCAAAGCTTCCTCGGGGTCTGTTTTTTGTAATTCTTCAAATTCTTTTAGCTGTTGCTTTAGTTTCTCTTTCTTCAAAATACGACGATGCTTTTTATTTTGCTTTGGCTGCTTTGTAAGATTGTTGAGCCCTAAACTTTGCTAAATGTTGCCGATCTTCAATCATTTCCTCATAACTCATGGGGTAAACTTGTTCCTCTTCTTCTTGAACATCTTGAGCGACTGGAGGATTGACTTCTTCTAATTCTTTTTCTGAGTTTTCAACTTCAATTTAGACAATTAACATAACAAAAGCCCGCCATGGCTTTTAGTATGATTCCATTTTTCTTTCGTTTCGGTGCAACCACCCCTTTACCTCCCCAGCTGCCCCACCCGGGTAAACCTAAATCCACGTCTTAGGGTTTACCTTACTCAGGAGGCTCGGGTTTAATTCCCGGTCATCAGTCATTGGTTCGATAATTGTCCCAGATTTAGTAATAACAGCTGGTCGAATGAGCTTTTGATATGCTTTCTCGGGTATAAACGTGCTTCCTTCCTATGAAAGCTCTTATCGATGCCTCATATTCCTTAATTGTGGTGAATAGATATGGTATATCCGATACTTTGTGTGATGCGCGCTTTGGATCTTTGTACTCTTTTATTATTATATCGCCTTTATTTTCATCCCGTCGTGGCATTTGTGGGGCTGCTTTTAGTATGAATCTATTTTTCTTTCGTTTCGGTGCAACCACCCCTTTACCTCCAAAGCTGCCCAACCCGGGTAAACTTAAATCCACATCTTGGGGTTTACCTTCGTTAATTTCATCGTCTTTCTCTTGCCTGAAACTTGCCATAACGTCGTCTTCTTCAAATACTTCTTCAATATTCACTTTTGGAACAACTTGTTCATCATCATCCAACTGATCAATTGCATTTTCATCACCTGTTGATACCTTTGTACTAAAATATTTTGGTTTTGCTTGAATAAATGTACTAGGTTCAATGTTGGCGCTCACGTTTTCATTTATTGTGATATTGGCAACTTTTTTTATGAAATCATCCACAAATTCCTTATTAAGTGTAGAGACTGCTCTTCTGTAAATGATTGGAACAAATTTCGCGTTTCCTTTGTTGGTTTCTCAAAATTCAAATAATTTGTTCAAATTTCCACATTTTCTTTAACATTTGTTGAACTGACAATTCGTAACACTTCCTTATATTTTTCAAGTTTGGCTTTTCTTGGGACTTTTCTATGTCTATCATAACTGTATGCTCTCCCGGCAGACCTTGTTCTGGCTTATTTCTGTAAAACAAATAAATTGATTTTGAGTGACAGCTGGGAGCAGAGTGATTTGTATGAGAAAAAAATTGTTGTTTTTACTATTTTCCTTGTATTTTTTTTCTCCATAAGAACCTCCCTCCGACTTCATCAAACACAACAAAAAAGAAATCAGCCAAATCGGTTCAGCCGTTCTCAAGTTTTGCGATTAGCAACACATTTAGTCATTCATTTCTGTTTATATAGATAGATAGATAGATTATTATTAGAGACCGGATTATATGCATTTACATATTTGCATATGCATTTGCACATTTAAGCCACCCTCAGCGGTAATAGCATATTTTACCTAAGATCTAGTTATGATACATATTATTGGTACTATCGCGGTCAAGGGAGCAGTCCCACCGTAAGGAACAATTTCGTGTGCACATTTTGTATTTATCTTTGTTCCTACTTCAAATACCTACTCTTATTATAACATTTACATTACTATAACAACCTCGTCTTATATATATTAGGTGATATTAGGCATGAAGCTAAGAATACGTGCTGAACTCTTAGTTCTTAGCTCCATATTATAATTCAACACAATAAATATAATTCAACGTTAGACAAATTTGTATGAAAAGTGGGTCTGCTCCATTGACCGTGATAGTACATTTACAATATTTTTTCCAATACAATCCAAACAATGAATAAAATCCGCCAAATGAACTCCACATTGTAAATGGCATTGCCGCATAAACTCAAAGAAAATTTTAAAAATATGGTTTTGATCGTTTGTGTCAAATTGATAATTTTATTAATGGGACGGCTGAACTTTTGCCAGAACTAAGTGCCAACATAGCACCCAAGTTGAAATTCTGCCTAGTTAACCTCAGTGGATATGGAGCGAATCTTTTCCATTTATAATTTTTTTTAATGATTGAAGACAAAATTTTACCACTGAACATTTAGAACAATACCTACTTGATTGTTTACGTTTACAAAAATATTAAATACTTAATTGTAATGTCATGTAATGTTACTGTACCTATTATCGCCTATCAAAGGATAATTTACTAATTGTATGCTGATTTTGAAATAAAAAAAAATGAAAACTAACTTTTCTTTTTTGGGTTCCTAAAATTTATCATTTGATTTTGCATGCATATAACAAGCTTTTTATGTTGCTTATAATCCGGTCTCTAATTGTTATTAATTATTAAAGGTTCGGCCAGTATCGTATTTTATTTTAGTAGAATCAGAAAAAAAAGTAATGCAATTGACCAAATTAGATTTCAAAAGTAATAATAATAATAATATGTCATCAAAATCACATGTCGATGTTGGTAAATATATGTTTATTTTGTCTACCAATTACTTAGAAACTAGTGATATAGACCAGTGTCAATAATTTTTGAACAAAAAAAAATTTAGTAACTAGTATTCAATAGTAAATTTAGTTTAATTAAAAATTCAATAGTAAATTGAATTGAGCAAATTTTTTTTTGCATTTAGTCTTTTTGCACATTTTGCGTGTTGTACATTCTGTTGTTACCTGACACAATAATTATAAAGTGCTATTAACAAAGGTATTTCTAATACCTATTAAGGAAACAACTGAATTCACTCATTTACCAGTAAATTTATCTGCAATGCTTTCTTTTATTAAAGAACATTCAGCACCCGAATCATAAAATTAAATTCATAAAACTTACCAAGATGTTCTAACGTCCCGGAGGGTGGCTCCACCATGCAAAGATTGACCATTTTGTTTACTGGCATTGTTGCATTGAACGCATTGAACCCTCTAGCGGTGCAGCTATTCGCCACATGGCCCAGTCCGCCGCATTTGAAACAAGTGATCGTGCTACTATTGATAGGCTGTTGTTGCGCATGGCTACTTGAGTTGTAGCAGGTAGTAACTTCTTAGTTCCGCTTTTGTTCCGCTTTAGAGCAATACGATTGTTTGTGTCCCAGTTTGCCACAATTATAACATTTTATTTGTGATTGCATTGGTAATTTGTTTTGTTTTTCAGGTATCGTGTCTATACATGACTGTAGAAACTTTTCTGTTTGAGTGGGAAAATGCTTGGAGCTCTTTTTGTAACTTATAGTGTGATAGTATTTCTGTCGTAAATGCTAGGCGTTGCAGGCGGTGGTTAAAGCGGCTTAAATGCGCCATTATGGTTGACACAGCTATTTGTTCCATACTCGCATTCTTCCATTGGTATAGCAAGTGCGTTAGAAGACGAATCGAATATGCCGCATAAGCTTCACCCTCCTTTGGTTTGTCATTGTTGAGATTTATCAGGGTTGCGGCAGATGTTTCGGCACTGATAAACCTCGCTGTGAATAGTTCTTTTAAAGTGTGACCACGTGAACCCGGGAGAGAGATCTGAGACAACCATGTGGAAGCAGATCCCTTCAAGGCCTTACTCAAGATCACTACGTTGCACCAAGCACGTGTTTCGGCGTCTCTTTTCTCTGGATCGAATTCAGGCAGGACGATGTTGTTTTCCCAGCTTGTTGATTTAAAAGTTTGGATCAGAGACTGCATTTGTTGATTCTGCATATCCAACAATCTTCTCATATCAATTCACGTGGCTTCATGTGCACGTGTGTATCCCACTTCGATGTCGGAACATCAGAAGGAGCACGTGAATTTATTTCTTGGCATCGTGGGCGATTAACGTGGGTGTCTGTGAATAGTTCTTTTAAAGTGTGACCACGTGATACCCGGGAGAGAGATCTGAGACAACCATGTGGAAGCAGATCCCTTTAAGGCTTTACTTAAGATCACTACTAGTTGGCCACCTTCCACTTCTTTCCCGTCAAAACATATGTCCGCTACGTTGCACCAAGCACGTGGTTCGACGTCGCTTTTCTCTGGATCGAATTCAGGCAGGACGATGTTGTTTTCCTCGCTTGTTGATTTAAGGGTTTTGATCAGAGCCTGCATTTGTTGATTTTGCATGTCCAACAATCTCATATCACTACACGTGGCTTCATGTGCACGTGTGTATCCCACTTCTCATCATCGGAAGGAGCACGTGTAGATTTATTTCTTAGCATCGTGGGCGAATAACGTGGGTGTCCGTGCACAGTTTATTACTTTTTTATCACACTATTATACAATTATTCAAGTCTATCTATTAATCTTTTCAAGTCGCGTCACTACGCCACATGAGAATTCCACGTTGTCGACGCGTCGCGCGTCACGCCGCACGCCACGCGCGCGTAGTGGCACCACAAACGAATCCCGAAATGATCACTGTCAACTGTGTGTTGATGTGTTTTTATAGTGAGTTGTAGTCGACTCACAGAACACTCGTCGACAGTGTTGCCAAGTCAGTAAAACAAAAAATGGCCAAACACTTCTAAAAAGGTGCTAGAATGTTAAAATTTTAATGCCCTAAAAAGTGGCTAAAATTTCTTTCCACTTCAGCATTAGTTTCTTAGAAATAGAGCCAAATCGGTGAAATAGAGATTCACCGCTTGTATTTTTATAATTTTTGATTGGAACCCAAAATTGACAATATTTAAGGACGTAACCAATTTGTATAGGTGTATTGTGAACAATTATTACATCAACTTTTTTTTTCGTAACAAATAGACAATGTTCAGAAATAGGTATTTTTATGTAGATGAGTAAAGACAAGTGTTAATTTTCGGAAAATATTACTTTTTATTTTGCTGTTATTTTATACTTTGCCAATGATTAAAAGTTGCCAAAACTGTGGCTAAAATATTTAGCCAATAATATTTAATATTTATGGCTAGTGCAATACCTAAAGTTGCCAGATATAGTCAAAAAATGGCTAACTTGGTAACACTGATCGTCCAGTAGGACCAAAGAGAGTAGGACCGAGTAGGACCAAAGAGTATAGTAATATATATAGGAGAAAAGTGGCAACTCTGTAGTAAAAAGTGCATGTATGGAAAGTGCAGCCGCCAAGTGATTGTTGATTATACTAGAGCGCGATGACGCACTCTAGTTGCCACAGAGTTGTCACTCTTTCTCCTTACTCTTTTGTGTGCCCCCCCCTGGGGCCCTAGACAAAGTGCATTCGATTCGCATTCGATTCGATTCGCTAAATAAAAATGTATGGGATTGACATATGCCTTCGCTAAATCACGCGAAGGCCATAGAGAAAGTATAAAGACTAGAGTAGTCATTAAAATAATAATAGTCGTGAAAACGAGACACATTTATGCTTTTATACCTTAGAGGGAGCGAGACACATTATTGATTTTTTGTCTCTCTTTGCGTATGCGTTTTTATTGTTTGCCACACTTGAAAGTGTGGCACACAAATCTCTTGGAGCACTTTGTTTTTTGCCGATTTTCCTATTTCAAGCATTTTTCAAAGTTCCTGGGTATTGTGTTAGGTGTGGTACGTGTTGCTGAAAGTGGTGAACTGTAGCATTTTAGGCTGTAAAAGTCGATCAGAGCGAAATGTTGAAAACATAACCTTTCATATGTAAGTGCTTTATTTTTTGGTTAAATGCAATAATTGTTGCATACATGTTCAGTAAACATCTAATTTATGTCTTGTTATAAATTTTACAACTGTTTTCGATGATATTTTTATGATTTTTCTCTACGGTATGTACTATGTGGTACTATGTTTCCGTCCTTATCGGGTGTACGCTCACCGCTTCTCTTGTATATACTTTCTCTATGCGCGAAGGCATATGTCAATCCCATACATTTTTATTTAGCGAATCGAATCGAATGCGAATCGAATGCACTTTGTCTAGGGCCCCTGGACAGTGATCAATCAAGCTATATTATTTTACGAACTCAATCAAGGCATGCGTAGAGAGAGTATAGACTAGAGAAGCTGTGAGCGTACACCCGATAAGGACGGAAACATAGTACCACATAGTACATACCGTAGAGAAAAATCATAAAAATATCATCTAAAACAGTTGTAAAATTTATAACAAGACATAAATTAGATGTTTATTGAACATGCATGCAACAATTATTGCATTTAACCAAAAAATAAAGCACTTACATATGACCGGTTATGTTTTCAACATTTCGCTCTGATCGACTTTTACAGCCTAAAATGCTACAGTTCACCATTATCACCACATTCAGCAACACGTACCACACCTAACACAGTACCCAGGAACTTTGAAAAATGCTTTCAAGTGTGGCAAACAATAAAAACGCATAAGCAAAGAGAGACAAAAAATCAATAATGTGTCTCGCTCCCTCTAAGGTTAAATGGCATAAATGCGTCTCGTTTTCACGACTATTATTATTTTAATGACTACTCTAGTCTATACTCTCTCTACGAAGGCATGTCACTTTGACATGTGTCACAGAGCTCAACCCAGATTTTTCAAAGATTTGTAAAAAAAAACCGAATAATTATTTATTCAAAATTTCAAAATCGTCACATACCTATTGATTATTATCGTTCGTTTGGTTATTTTTCTGAGAGATCTGAAATTCAGTTCAGAGTGAGAGCAACAGAACAGCATAAATTTTAAAGGCGAGTTTATGGATCAATTTTATGAATTTGATGGTGTTATTTATATACATTTCTATTATCTTTTATTTTTTTGAAATAATAATAGGTATTCTATAATATAAACAGCTTTAACCACCTTATGCTAGTCCATTTAAGGTATTAAAAAGAAACGATAAATATTTCAAAATAGATATGGCCTCAGGCCATGAGACTTGGTCAATCCGTTTTGGTTGTCACGTTTTGCTTAAACATTATTGACACTAAATTTCTCGGGGGGTAGTCTGATGTAGCTATGTAGGTAGATTGACTATTCCTAATCCTAATTGGAACGCGATTGATGTGAAGTCTAGTCATTTTTGGGAAGGCGAGGCGTTTTTTATCACTGGTGATGGTTTACTATTATCTGCTTATAGGTAATTCCTAGTTGCATGTTTTTTTTTGTTTCTAAATAATAATACTGTATTATATAAACAGTATTGTTATTGAATTATATACTGTGTTTTGTTTAACGATAAGGTGCAATAGCATAAAATATTTAATGCTTTTTAAGATTTCTTCTATATATGGTAAGTCTTATCACTTTAATTAACAAAATATGTTCCCATTGATTTTCTACATCATACAGTTAGATGAGATACATTGAAATGTGTATAAATGTGTACTTTTGTAGGTGTCTACAAAAGATGAAAGGGAAGAGGAGAAGAGGAAATTTTACAGAAGGTCACTGCCTCAGCCAGAGAACTGATTTTCATAGAAAAGAGTGCGAATCAAACATGTACTACGCTGCCAGCATCCAGATGGAAGTGAGTACCCTAGACAACTGGTGATGGCTTAATATTACAGTAGAGCGTCGATTATCCGAACGTCAATTAACCGAACTGCTTGTTCTCGCTCGCGCACATGCATCCCTTCCCCGCTATCCCCTAATATGATCCAGGTTACCATACCTGGCTCAAACCAACAGTCGAAGACTGGTCCTCGTCTAGTCCAGATCAGAGACATGGCCTGCTCTAAACGACACGCCGACATTGAGTCTCTTAAGAAATCTCTGGAGTAAGAAGCAGTGTGTAAATCAATAGATTCGTGGCCAAACAGATTAAAGGCCTGTATCAAATCTAAAGGTGGCCTTTTTGAATAGAATTATTTATTATTCTTTTGCTGAGACTAAAATAAATATGTAGGTATATAAGTTTTATTAAGATTATCTTATTTCAAAAAAAAAAGCAAATTATGCATTTTCATTTGTAACAGAACTTATGGCTGGACTAGTTTAATATTGATTTATACAACCTATCTCTCTCACATAAAGGATTAAACTAGATTTATATTGTAAATATGTTTTATACATATACATAATTGAATGAAAGTGAGAACATAATATATATATCGATTATCCGAATAAACCGGTTTTCTGAACACCTATGTCTCCCAAATAGTTCGGATAATCGACGCTCTACTGTATCAGTTTATAATTTCTAGTTGCATGTTTCATTTTGTTTCTAAATAATAATACTGTATAATATAAAAAGCATTGTTATTGAATTATATACCTACTATGTTTTGTTTAACAATAACCTGCAATAGCATAAAATATTTAAAGTAAATGCTTTTTAGGATCTCCTATATTGTATATATGGTACCTAAGTCTGTCACTTTTTTAAATTATCACATATTTTTAATTGCCATTTTTTTTTCTTGTTAAATAGCAAGTGGGGTAGTACTGTCGGCCAAGAACTGGTTTTCAAGAGAGGTATGAGATAAGTGCAGATTATAAAGAAAATATTGACAATACTAATAAATCTTAGTAGGGTAGATAGTGATCTATCTACCCTACTAAGATTATTATGTACCTATCATGTTTATTCCAACCTGCAAGTACATTGAATGCCAAGAGTTTCTTAAATTGTTATAACCCATTCTTAAAATGACACTAAATTTATAAAGCCCTCACTAGCAGTTCCTACAACTTTTATGTTTTATGCCTCATTTCTTCCATTTCTCAGACATTCTCAATTAGTCTTGTGACTTTTGTCCATGCATGACATAGGAGCCTTTAGGACGTTATCGGTCTTCTCTTTAATAACACTGTATTTAACAATACAAGAAATATATTTACTATTTTCGTATTATTATATAGGATAACTAGCTGACCCGGCAAACGTTGTTTTGCCTTATAAACTGAAATTTTCCTGAATTTTCTTTGCTATAAACCTCACGGAGCCCGAGACCTTTCCAACGAATGCAAAACCGTGGAAATCGGTTTGTGCGTTCTGGAGTTATAGCGTCAGGAAGGAAAACCCGACTTATTTTTATATAGTAGATATATAAGCAGGATATTTTATATTTAATTCTATTTCTAATTACCATGACTAAAAAGGTACTTTTTATTAACACACTAGCGACCCGCTCCCGCCATCACCCGAGAATTTTTATACATATAAACCTCCCCGTTTGTCTTTCTTTCCATAAGTGAAAACCGAATCAAAATCGGTGGAGAACTTTTTGAGTTTTTCAAGCATACCTACACAAACCAACAACATTTTTATATATAAATAAGATAATATTTGAATATGTAGTTTTATTGCATTCGCTCATTGTTTAAAATGTTGTTATAGGAAATTAGCTGAACAAATCGACAATGGGTAGAAGTCATGCTTCATCTGATTACTGCTGCTCATTATGGCTTTAAGAGCCTATAAATAACAACAAGCAAGAGAGTTAAAAAACAAAGGTAACAGTTTAACAAACGCTAACTATAATTATTTATTGAGATTAGTTTCTATAAAATTTGTGTTTATAAACTATATAGTAAGTATATGTTTTAAGGCCTGTTGTGAACAGCGATTTTTTCTATAAAACTGTTAATAACAATGTTATAAATAATAAACTCGAGTGAAAAACATGTCAGTATATCATATGAAACTATTCTTCACACAATAGCGCAGTTGGTTTTCTTCTAAGACTTTTTACATGTCAAGCCTAGGCTTGGCGTATGAGTAGCTTCGGTTTGCCGAGACGTCCACCTTTTTTCTCTGCGAAAATTCTCGATAGAGGTAGCTAAAGGAGTTTGCAGCCGTAAAGAACTTCCATGCGTAGGACTGGGAAAACCTACCGCTAAATTTGTAGGACTATGCGGCCATTTTATTATACAAACGTTTACTAAGCAGCAGATAAAAAAAACAGCTGGTTAGTATACCCATCCCTCCCAAAAACCACTCCCAATATATCAAAATAATGAGCTCATAAAATGATTACTAACCAGCTGATTTTTTGTCTGCAACTTAGTAAAAAAAATTGTATAATAAAATGGCCACATAGTCCTACAAATTGAGTGGTACGTTTTCCCAGTCCTACGCTTGAGAGTTTTTTACGGCTGCTAACTCCTTTATAGCTACCTCTATCGAGAATTTTCGCAGAGGAAAAAGTTGGGCGTCTCGGCAAACTGAAGCTACTCACGGAGTTTCAGCCTGTTAGTAATCAGAAAAAAAAATCAGGTGAATGATACTGGACCAGAATTTTTACATTGTTTGTCAGGTGAACTCTCGGCGCTGCGACAGCGTGACATTAGAAATGCACGAGTTTCGAGTGAAGAAGGGATGGCCTTCTTGGACATGTTCCTGGACGAACACATAAGTAGACTCCGAGAGGAGGCTGCTAGTTCTGTGCTGGCCAATCCTCCCTCGCTCGAGCTTTTCCTCATCACCGGTCGCGGCAAACATAGTCCGGCGGGACCCCGGATTAAGCCTGCCGTTATTGAGCGTCTTCGTGAACGCTCTCTCGGGTAAAGTATCTTTTTTTAATCACCACTGCGCCAAATTTTATATCATAAATCATCAATACTAATAATAAATCTGTAAGGGTTGATCATGGAGTAAGTTACCTTGTTTTCAGAGATATCGTGTTTATAGGCTCTATACATGATACTTAAACTAAATTGACCATTTTTAAACGAATTAACTGATTTTCATGAACCTTGGTAGATAAACATTTAGACGTACAGGACACAGGATAGGCTACTTTTTCTTTTTCAACGCGGACGAAATCGCGGGCACAAGCTAGTTTCTTAATATAACTATACGCTAAGGCGTGTATACGTTTGGTCTAGTGGCTAGTATCCCTTGCTGTTAACCAAATGGTCGCAGGTTCGAATCCCGCTAGGGGTAAATGTTTATGTGTTAGCATTTACCTTTGTACCTGAGTCATGGATGTTTGTATCAATACTAATAATAAATCTGTAAGTGTAGGTTTTGTATATATGTATGTATGTTCCTCCATAACTTTTAAACGGATTAACTGATTTTCATGAAACTTGATAGATAAATAACATTTAGACGTACAGTACACAGGATAGGCTACTTTTTTCTTTTTCAACGCGGACGAAGTCGCGGGCGCCAGCTAGTTTATAATATGTATATATGTATTTTTACAAAAAAAAGTAATCTATGTACAATACAAGTCTATAGTTGCTTAACGTGGAACTAGATTGTGCTGTATGGAATGAAGGTCTGTAATCATTCATATGAACATATTAGCTACATTAAAGCAAAAATACGAAAAAGCCCAAAAATGTGACATATCACCTTCATCCACTCTTGTTTTCGAATGTGTGAGGGTATTTGTTTATTTATTCAGCTAAGGTGAAATCCGGGGTTCCTGATGACAGTTTTTGATGCGGTCCTGAGATTAAGAGTCTCGTGCTCCACCGACTGAGCTAGCCGGGCTTGCAAACTGACACACGAACTCCATTCATTCAGTGTGAGTCCATGAAGTAAAGTTAAAACTCGAATTGAGCTAAGGAAATGGAAGTGAGTTTAACCTTATAGCACAAGATCCCACTGCTTGATCCTGCAGGTATCTGTTTTTTTGATGAAATTAATTTTAAAGGAATCTTGAGAATGTATGGAATGGATTAAGGATAGGTTGCCTTGTTAAAATTAGCCGCAATTACCTGTAATTAATTTTAATGTCATTAATATACAAATATAACTTGCAGCTATATGTTTTTTCAGTCAATTTTACATCATTTGAAAGAAAATGATGTAACAAATTAAAATAAAAATGGTTGCCAGCTCTCAGTCGGCCGCAGCGTTAGGGTTGCCAGGTATAAACAGGTATATTACTGTTAATTAACTGCACTCACCTGTTTTTTTTTTAAATTTTGATACAAAATTAAAGTTTTATATATATTGAACACGAAAATCCATGGTTGCCAGTTGCACAATGGCCGCAAACAGAGGTTGCCATGATTTTTGTGAACGACTCTCGCTCCAGGTAAGTGGAGGCACAAGAGAGAAGATGCACACATTGTTACGTGCTGTAAACAATACTATAATGTGGTAAAAATTAAGTTTTATGATTTTTTTACTTATTATTTATTAAACATAAATTTTTGAACATAATGACAATTTTTATCGCTTGAGGAAAGACCCATTTTTTATTTAAAAAGTTGTCTACAGGATCTTTAGAGAAAATTGGAGTTTTTTCATTTGTTTCTTCCATGTTCATGGATACTTATATTTTTGCTTTTATTTTATTAAGAACTACATTTGCTTTTATTATTAATTTTAACAATATTATTTATATTGATGCTTATGAAATAGATCGCCCATTTATTATTAAAGTGAATTCCATAAAAAGGAGGTTTTCGATGACATATAATCTAATCAATAATGTAATCATTATTTTACTCAAATGCTTGTGTTATTTGTAAGTAAACATAAAATGTACTCAGTGAGACTATTCATTTTTCTCCTGAAAGCTTTATCGTGAGATCAATTTAAATCGTGAGATCAAAGTGGCGTGTTCATCTTTTGTAAACTAAGAAATTCCTATACTACACATAAACTGTATAAGTGTCGCAGCTGCCATGCTTTGTCCTTATACATCGCACGTAACAATGTGTGCATCTTCTCCCTTGTGCCTCCACTTACCTGGAGCGAGAGTCGTTCACAAAAATCATGGCAACCTCTGTTTGCGGCCATTGTGCAACTGGCAACCATGGATTTTCGTGTTCAATATATATAAAACTTTAATTTTGTATCAAAATTAAAAAAAAAACAGGTGAGTGCAGTTAATTAACAGTAATATACCTGTTTATACCTGGCAACCTTAACGCTGCGGCCGACTGAGAGCTGGCAACCATTTTTATTTTAATTTGTTACATCATTTTCTTTCAAATGATGTAAAATTGACTGAAAAAACATATAGCTGCAAGTTATATTTGTATATTAATGACATTAAAATTAATTACAGGTAATTGCGGCTAATTTTAACAAGGCAACCTATCCTTAATCCATTGCATATATTCTCAAGATTTATTTAAAATTAATTTCATCAAAAAAACAGATACCTGCAGGATCAAGCAGTGGGATCTTAGGCTATTAGTTTTTGGATATGATTTTAAAGAGCATGATGCAAACTTCTCTGTAGATGCTGTTAAATCGATCTTTGAGACAATTTTTAGACAAAAAATTGTCTAAAAATCGATAAAAAAATCACCAATATAATTTCACTAGAAAAGGCAAGAAAAAGAAATATTTCCAAATCCACAACAGATTTTATCGAAATGTTTTAGGTTCAATAGTAAGTTTTGTTTTTTATTTAGTATAGATTATTTGTAAATATATATAAATTCTTATGTGCATAAAACAAAGTTATTAAGTTACTGTTATATCAAGCCGTTGGTGTGTTAAAGAAATAAATAAATAAATAATATAATGACCATTTTATCGAAATTGGTCAAATCGCCACATACTTAGCAGAATTAACAAAATTTGTCCCATTGATTTTTTACATAATAATTAGTGACTATATATAGAAAGAGTGAAGTATGAAGTTAGATGATATACATACATTGAAATGTGTACAGGTGTCTACAAAAGATACAAGAAAAAAAAAAGAAGTGGAGACTTCAAAGACAGTCACCGCCTCAAGCAGAGTTCACGTCCACAGGAGGGAGTACGAATTAAATACGTACTTAGCGGCCAGCATTCAGATGGAAGTGAGTTGAGTACCTTAAGCGGTCCCTAGACGATCATGCAGCATGACATGCGTTACGTGCTGTCATGCATGCATGACCGTTTGATTGTATTGATTGATGTGAATGACATGCAATTGCGTGTTGGCAGTTAATTGAATTTTTCATCCTGCAAGCTATGGAGTAAGGAGGGTAGAGATAAGGAGCGTAATCTTACAGGGGTGTTAAACTGAAAAAGTGGCAACTAAAAGCGATAAATCGAGATGGCGCTAGTGTGTACAGAGAGAGATTTTGAGAGTATGGAATGAATGTAGCAAGTAGTTGACGGAGTGAAGTGCGCCGAGTTGAATTTTGGTTGAATTGTTTACTGTCACTAGCCTCACTAGCGCAATCAATTTATCGTCTTTCGACCATCAAATTACTAAAACATGGAACACGCGTGCCATACAAAACACAACGAATTTTATGGAACATTTAAAAGTGACATATACGTAGAGCATGAACTGTCATTTATAACAAAACAAACATAATAATAAGTACGTAACTTAAAGAAAATGTGACTTTACGTCAACCCATTAGAGTTTAAAATGAAATAGTAGAAGTTGATCGTTACTACCTTTTACCATTGACGCGTGAAGGCAAGAGTCCGCTGATTCTGTCAAAGGCGTTCTTTTTATGTTCTCCTTTGGCACTTGTGACGCAAATTCCATTGTAGTATTTCGATGCTTTCGACGGACACTTTTAATACTCAGAGATTGCCCTCCTTATCTCTATCCTCCTTGCCATGGAGAATGGAGGTCCAACCAAGGTCCAACTATACATGAGAAAGTGTTCGTCGAATACGCTCAATTAGGCGGCGCTGTAGTAGCCTTGGGTGGTGTGAGTGACGCACTAGTAGCATTTTACGAGTATTTACGGTCATATCAACAGAATAATAACTAAATCATAGAAGTAAGGAAGAAATAGCAACAAAGTTACATTAGTTGATACTCTATTCACTTATGGCATTGAAAAGGTGTTAGAAAGAGATGCATATGCAGTAGTACATTCGTAATTTAGACCGGCTGTCACTAGGTTTTTTTAAATAAAAAAAGCTCACATTTCATGGATTAGTTCATGGTGTTTTTATCGACATACCTTAAACTAAGTCTTGCCATAGGGCAGGCATATTATGTGGCACTGAGTAGAGTAAAAACACTTGAGGGTATTGCTTTATCTGATCTAGAGCCAAAAGGTATTACACAAACCTCACGATGAACGAGCTTTAGCAATGCGGAAACTAAGTGGTCTACACACAAGAGACTGACAGGTCTAAAGCTCATTCATCGTGAGGTTTTTTTTTTAATTGTAATACCCAACTCAGCATTAAAATCTGTGAGTGAACGATAAATCATCCCTATTTTGCCCCACCAAATTTATATGGGGCCAACTTCGAAGTATACCCTATCCCAAAGATTTAAATCGAGAGATGCGGCATTACTAGCGAAAGTGTGTTACAAAATGCAACATACATTATACTATAGACAAAAGTATAAAATACATATATATACCTTTGTCTAAACACACTTTTAAACACAGACAACACATTCCTTACTTCAAACGTGACTGTGACGATAGCGACGCTCTCAACAAGCGACCGTCACTCACTGTAGCTGGCGTGCAACTGTAACGGTTGAGCGCCTGCGCCCAACCCATTGTTAACAATTTTCGGTGTGTTTTTAGTATGGCGCGAGGAGATTACGCCGCATCTTTCGATTTAAATCTTTGCCCTACCCAAAAAAAAAAGAATGATGAAAATCGGACCACTCTGTAAAAAGTTATGCATGGGTTACTTTTATCCAGAAAAAGTACTGTTCCCGAGGGATCATCTAAAAATATAAAAAAATGTGGCACGGGCCATGGCCATCACCGCGGACGAACATCGTGGGCACCAGCTAGTAAGATATATGTAAAAATAATGCCCCTGTCCACTTCTTACTGTTTTCCGCTAACTTCCTCTAAATCACTCAATGGATTTTGAAACGGCTTTCACTAATAGAAAGAATGAAAATTTTGCAGAAAATAATTGCACGGCTTCACGTTCACATGGCAATCATAAAGGGGAAAGGTTTTGAATTAAGTGTGGTAGTTTTTTAAGGTGTTTTTAGGCTAAATTAGTTAGGAATTGTCATAGTTTTATAAAAATATAGTTTTTATGTCTAGGAAATGAATTTACAATTAATTTTATAATTATTTTAAAATATAACCTAGTCAAAAACATTACGATATACTAACCACAGAGTAACACATTTTTTAAATAAGCGCACAATTGTTCTGCTACAACCAGTATTCCAGTACCCAATCTAACCTATTTTCTGCATTGCAAAGTCTTGTAACATATTTTGTAATCGGGTGAGCTCGCTCCGCTCGCATTTATTTTCATAACATTCCGGAACCTAACCTAACCTATTTGTTTTCAGTACAAATAAGTCTTGTAACACATTTTGTAATAAACACACAGAATACTAATATTAAGTGAACAATAAAGACCATAAAGGGATAAAACCTACTTAATTGTAAATTGATTTCCTAGACATAAAAACTATATTTTTATAAAACTATGACAATTCCTAACTAATTTAGCCTAAAAACACCTTAAAAAACTACCACACTTAATTCAAAACCCAACCCAAAAAGTAGCCTATCCTGTGTCCTGTACGTCTAAATGTTTATCTACCAAGTTTCATGAAAATCAGTTGATTCGTTTATGAGTTATGGAAGAACATATACATACCTACATATACAGATTTATTATTAGTATTGATGATTACTACATAATACTCAAGTAAATTCACTTGATACAATTAAGAGCCGCAATCTTAGGAAAGAGTTTGTGACCGTTTGTAATTCGCCTTATTTGGGATTTTTTTCATAACTAAGCATTGCCTAATAAAAAAAAATAATACGAATATACCTAATACCTACTGGTACTGTGTAAAATTCTGAGTCATAAAAAAGGTAATATTCAAGTAGTTACCAGTATTTTTTTTGTATTTCAGATGCTGCAAGTCTGACAGTGCAAGACGAATATGAATTTATATTACATGAATAAATTAAAAGAAATTTAAAATAAAATGTTTTTTCTTTACCAATTCTTCAAACCCTAGTTATACCACAGAACAGTATAATCTATACTGAAACAGAAAATATTTGTATTTTTGTTTATATTGAATAAACTCAAAAACTTCGTGACCTACTTTAAAAATTCTTATATATTGATATAGATACTTCATAAAGTATCTATATCAATTAAATCTGAAGAGTTTGTTCGTTTGGTTGTACGCCCTAATCTCAGGAACTACTGGTTCGAATTGAAAAATTATTTTTGTGTTGGACAGTCCATTTACCGAGGAAGGCTATAGAAAACGCGGACGAAGTCGCGGGCACTAGCTAGTATTTTACAAAGTTACTAAGCTGAAGTCTCGTATGCAACAGTTTTTTTTTATAGTGTACTGTACTTAAATTGTTTGAGCTCAATTTCAGTACGTTCTTTTTTTGTTATTTCTTTAATTGTCAGGACAAGGTTTGTATGAAAAGTCCACAGTAAAGGTCAGAAAGCTAACGGAACGGTAGTAATACTAAATGTATAGAAATTTGGATGATATTGTTACGTGAAATCACCTAACAGGGCAACAACTGACGAATCGCCTAGTCAAAGCTCCGGACGATGATGTGAACCATCAGAAAAACAAGTATGAATATATAGATAAATGATTGGTCCCGCTACGCTCGACAAGATATGGCCCTACCTAAAAGCAATGTGCGTTTTTCTATTAGCCACGGCACGGCACGCCGGTGCCGGGGAAGCAAAAATGTATGAAAATGTATGGCTCGTTTTTCCACTAGCCGGCGCCGGCGACGGCACGGCACGGCATTTAACTCCCGCCGGCGCCGGCGTAACTGCATGTGTGTTGTATATGAATTGTAGCCGTGTGCGTGTGTGAGTGCGCGGGGCGGGTATTAGGCGACATCCCTACCAAGGACGTAAACCGGCCGATCAACACCAGCTCAGTGGAAAATCGAAGTCCCGGTGTGCCGTGTCGGGCCGGGCCGGGCCGTGCCGTGCCGTGGCTAATGGAAAACCGCCCAATAGCTCCGTAAATGCGGCCACTTTTTATTGTAGTGTGTGTAAAACATCGTCACTATTTATCACTTTTTACACAGTTTCACTACGCAAATTGACATTTTTATCATGCCCAAAATTTAATAAAACATTCGGTACGTACATATCACAGACAGTTTGCAGTGTGACTAGCTCGGGTACGCCGAATTCGGCGTACTAAAAGTTGCCGCATATTTCAAGTAAGGCGGCTGTATCTAGTCGAGTGCAGCGAGACCAATCAAATATCTTTGTATGGATATCTTATCTACGTGCTAAGACACGACAGATGTCTGCTCGGTTCTTTATGATGGGTAGGTAATGAGGAAGGGATGAGAGGCGCTGGGCGAAGATGAAAGTCAGAAGATTTGTAGGAAACCAATTTAGGAAATTGGAAGATGTAATCGCAATTGGTCTCAAAAAACGTGGCACGTAATATTTATATATTATATAAGTATAGAGATTATGTAGGAGACAGATAATCTGTACCTACTTAAAAATTTACAAAGAGGGTAGTTGTAATTAAATTTTAAGTGAATTTATATAAATTTTATTAATATTATAGGTACTAATTGTAGTTATATAAATTACCTTTACCTACTGCCGCTTAAAAATTATTATCAAATCAATAAAAACTTCCGAAATACATAATTATACTCATATATACACATAATATTGCACATTGTACACACATTTTTCAAAAATTACCCTATGAAAAATAAAAAAAACAAAACCAGAGCACACTTCAACATCAGCTGTCATTGTTTATGCTCGAACTTTGTCCATATTGTTCACCTACAAATTTTCTTCTTAACACGGTAATACCTAGATTATGTTTGAAAAACCTAGTGTAAAGTATATAATTTTTAATAACAGTCACATGCTTTTATACTTTTTTGTCAGACCAATCTACTTTTCTGATTTTTTTATCAGATCCAATACTCGGATTTAAACATTACTTACCTAGGTACTCAGAACAAAATTATTATTAACAAAAGTTAATACCTATGTTTATAGCACAATGAATATCTTTTGCTTATCTTATTTCTAGTCATAAAAATAATTAATTTTTTTAATATTTAAAGAGCAAACCAGGAAGAAAAGAAAAAATTTTTTTTTTTTATCAAACATTAGAACACTGTTGTAGTCCTGATGGTAATACTCATGAACGGCCAAGACAACATACTGACTTTTTTGTCTAGCTTATGTAAAATTTTACATTTTTTTTTACAGACAGTTCAGCTTTACAAGCGATATGGACTTATCGCCGAAAAGAAGAATGCCACTCTCGAAAATTCCATATGGGGGCAGAAATTCGAAAACCAATACAAGAAGTAATTCACACTCGGTCGTCGACAATTCTAATAAACCGGTAAGTTACTACTCAGTTAGATGACATATTTGTTTTTTTTTTTATACTGTTAAAGGGTGGCAGGCAGGTTGGTGGCAGTAATACAGAAAACCACCGTGAAATAGTAGCATATGTGCTGTTGTGTTTCGGTGAGTGAGTAGATACCAAAGCCCATTTCCCTGCCATATCTTAATCATGTCCGTTGTCGACAATGCACTTGCAGCACCAGTGCTGTTGCTTGTGTTATAGGCGACGGTGGCCACCTATCTACCATCAAATGGACAGTCAGTCTGTCTGTCGAGTTTAAAATTAAAAAAAACTGGACAGGAACGATTTTTTTATATCTTCACACATCCCACACAACACCATCTAGTTCCACAGTAGGTAAGCATAGGTAATGCTTGTAATATGGATACCAGACAGTTGATATACATACATACATATTATAAATACAAACATCCATGACTCAGGTACAACACAGATAAATGTTAATACATAAACATTTGCCCCTAGCGGGATTCGAACCCGCGACCATTTGGTTAACAGCTAGGGTAACTTAACCGCTAGACCAAACGTGTTGAAATAAAATGTGAACGAATGAATTGAACAATGAAATGTGGTTTTCTCAGAGCGAATCTTTACCCACGAAGAATGGAGCGAGTGGGACGTCATCATGTTCTGAGCCGCCGCCCAGCGGTCCCACCAGTGGGCCCACCTGTCCCACCATTGGGCCCACCGGCGTGGAATCACCGCAGCGCAATTCTGGACCGCCCACTCCCTTGCTCTCCGAGAATATGGACCCGTATGCGCCACCGTTACACTTTGAAAAGCCCGTGCAAAAAAAGAGTTAGTACTAATTTATTTTTCACCGCAGTGAAAAAAATAAATAACGCCTGATAAAATAGATAACCAATTATATTGCTGTTATAATTTTGCAAGGCGTTGGATTTTATTTTCATACTAGCTAGTGCCCGCGACTTCGTCCGCGTTGAAAAAGAAAATATACGAGTAATAACGCCTGGGCCCTTAGCCAAGAGCATACCAATGCCAACGCTCCCGTTTGCGCAGTTAGAGAACGATAGAAAATAAAGCCCGGTGATTGGTTGTTGTAATAATCGACTAGAAACCGTCGATAACGAATAAAATTTGCTAGCCAAGAACAACTTTTACAACTACGAGCGTAGTGTTGTCGACGTATTGGAACGTTTTTCTGAGCGAAAATAAAATGCTGTAGTTTACGACATAGAATGTAGAATGTACAAACATGGCGGATTTCGAGTCAGCTGTTCGGCGGGCTATTGCATAGAGTAACTTATAATATATATGGAAAGGCTATTGTCATTTGGAATTCGTGTTACTTTTAAAAATTAAATTTAATGTAATTTATATTAATAAGTGCTCACGAAAAATTTGAGTCGCAAGTTCATGGAAACAATCGGTGAAGTGAAATGCCACTTTCCACGCTCTTGGTCAGGAGATGAAGGAGAAAACTATGTTAAGAGGAACCAAAGAGATTACTTTAGAAATTAAGGTAAGAGAGTGCTAGATTATCTACCTATTACAAATTAAAAAAATATGGGGAGGCCTAGGTACAGCAGTGGACGTCCTGCGGCTGAGATGATAATGATGAACTAATCAACTAAGTGATCACCTTTAACATCCTTCGTTACATCCTGTTATATCGCCACAATTAAAAATGACATGTTCCTTAGTGTCATTGATTCCTTATATAGTAGTGACCACAAAAATGGTCGATGATTTCAAAGCTTATTTAACTTTCTGAATAATAATAAATTAAAAAAGTCTAAGCGGGAAAAAATAGGAGGATGAATATGAACCAATAACAATATGGTTGTCAGAGATATATTATTTCGATGATGGTTGTACAAAACATGCTAATGGAGTGTGCAGTACATAATTATTTTGGAATCTTTCTGTAAAAAGTAATCAACTTGAATAATGGCCATTTTTTCAAAAGTATAATCTTGAATTTCCTAAGATCTATTTTCCAACTCATGTTCCTATAATGTTATCATTTATCAATAACATTCTTTCCAATAATAATATAATTATGATGATAATAATGTTATGATGATGAATGAATTATTAAAATTCTATTGTAAATAGTTATGTGTCTAATTCTTTTGTTTGAATTATTTTACTAAGGTATCAATGCTGTTCCTGGAAGAGCTCGGCATCAAAAAAAGACTCGTCTATTGTGAAAATGCAAATTCTTAAGATGTTTGGACATATCATCTGCAACGAGAGCACTTTAGAACGACTAGTGATGCAGGGAAGAAAGACTATGCAGCACAACACATTAATAAAGAAATCGTACCACTATGGAATTGGAATAAGGCTCTTGATCTGATTTCTTATCTGAGCCATAGAATTCAGAGAACAAACAAGCAAAATAAGTTATTAAACATGTTTGTAATTGTATATATTTATTCATATATGATTAAAAATGTAATTTATGTTTTAGCATAACTAGTAAAAGTAGTAAATACCAGTAGTTTCAGTATGTTTATTTAAAAAAAAATGTAAAGGAATTATTTCTAAGAATTAAAAGCAAATTAAATACACACACTTTATTGTATGCTAAAAAATACAGCAAAACAATGAATAATTACAAAACGGTGAAGCTATTTTAAACGCAGTATGTACATTTTTGTATAAAACTACTTAATGAATGCTAGCCTATCTAGTTATCTATCTAATGATCTAGCCTGCTTGTTACATAAATCAATAACATAATAGCTGTTGCCACGCGACTGCGTCCGTAACTTAGCCATGTTACTCCATGTACGTAGTTTTTGAATTTATTCATTATGAACAAAAGTAAAAATCTCTCTTTATAATATTAGTAGGTATAGATAACGTTATAATATTTGTTAACATGTTTAAAAATTTAACTTTTTCATTTGTCTACACAGTCATGTTAAATAACTTTGTTTTATAACGTGTTTTGTTAATATGTATTCACCTTTGCTCTAGGTTTGGTTTATTGTTGGTGATGTTATTGGCTATAATTACTGGTTTACATGATTATTAATCTGTACTTATTGGATCATGATGTACAAATAATTAAATTATTACATTAAGCTGTTTGTTTTAATAAATAATAATAATTTGGAGGGGGAAAAGGGTTAAATAGATGTTACATAACAATAATAACTTTATTTATTGACAAACAAACATTATTTAAATATCTTTCAAAATATCAGCTAAGCGATTGAAAATTATATTATGGTTTTCTTCCACTTGTATCCTTCTTGATTCCAATTGCATTCACTCTCTTTCTCTCTCATGCTGCTGTAGATGCTGCCGTAGAGCCTGTTCATAAACAAAAATATACTATATATATTTCATTGCGGGAGTCATTTTCATCACTGACCTATTTGGAAAAAATATATTTACACATTAGGTACAATTTTTGCTATCTATAAATCTACTCATGGAAGACTGTCTATTGGAAGACCAAAAAATTTTGTACAATATTATAGCTAGAAATAAGTAACATAATAAAATTAAAATACATAATGTTCCATATTTGTATTTTCTTTTCAATAATATAAACACAACCTTACAGAATACCACCGTGAAATAATAGCATATGTGCTGTTGTGTTTCGGTGAGTGAGAGGGATGCCAGAGCCCATTACCCCGTCCCTCCCATAACCTTAATCCTTCTATGGTCGGCAGCGCACTTGTAGCACTTATGGCGTCGCTTGTGTTATAGGCGACGGTAGCCACCTACCATCAAGTGGACCGTCAGCCTGTCTGTCGACATTATCATAATTTTTTTAAATTAAATTACATAAGACAAACAATTTTTTAAA
This sequence comes from Synanthedon formicaeformis, assembly GCA_945859745.1. Classification (NCBI taxonomy): domain Eukaryota; kingdom Metazoa; phylum Arthropoda; class Insecta; order Lepidoptera; family Sesiidae; genus Synanthedon; species Synanthedon formicaeformis. Next base: position 4,393,790 of record OX243963.1, read on the forward strand.
ACAAAATTATTGAAAAACTATATTATAAACATGAAAGTCACTCTTGTCTGTCTGTTACCTTATCACGTCATAACTACTCAACCGATCATCTAGCTAGATCGCACTAGCTTGGCGGCTCAAGAGACAAATATTTAAATGTCATTTCACAACTTATAACTTAATTCTCATAATAAAATTAGGATCAAAAATCAATTTAATTCAATCTGTAACTTGATCCTCAAACTGACATAGACCATGACAGTTTGTCAAGCTTTCATTATAAGATGTAGACATGCATACCATCTTTCAAGAATGTTAAATAGTTTACTTATTGTCTATTTAATATTATAAACCATTTACTCGTATATATTTTAATTTGCGACCGTTTGCACATGCTTTCTGCTTTGAGTCGGTTACTATTTTAGTTATAACTTTAGATTTTAATATAAATACTCATCCATTTTAATAAGCCTTAAGGGTTGACAATGAAATTGTAAATGTTGTGTAGGTATACCTATAATTGGAACTCTATAACGGAATGCGATTTTTATTATTATTTTGTTGTATGTTATGTTTTTTGTTGGTGTCTAAATAAAGTAAGTCTCACTTTTTTCCACTTGTTCACTGTTTTATTAACTCCCCCACCCATGGAGTTCAGCAAATTGGTTAACCTTTCCACAGCTTATCCGATTTCAACCGCTTCTGCGGCCCTTTTTGCGGTCTAGTTAGGTCGCCATGACTAAAACATAGATTATAATAATGTTAAATAAAAGGTTTACATAATGTTATGAATAAAAATAAATAAATAAAATAAAGAGAAATAGTGTTTTGTTTTGTTAAGAATTCCAAAAATGCTATTATATTATTACACAAGTTCTTGAATGAAAAGTAGTTTTATTGTGATTGTTTATTTTGTACATCTAACTACTTAAACTATATTTTTGTAAACCAAACTATATTTTTGAAAGTCTTAGTAGCCAAATATAAAGAGCTAACTCTAATTGTTTTGGTTAACAACTATAGGTAAAGTTGATGTTTGACAAAATAAACTATTATTCTTTACTAAGAAAGAATTTGTGTTACATTAAAACGTCATTGTTCTAGTTGATTCAAATTATAAATAAAGATTTTTACATACCATTCCATATAATTTATCAAGCAAGCGAATTGTTCCGTGCTGGCTCTCTTGGTTCCATACTAAAAATTTACAATAAGCTTGTTAAATATATATAAACTAATAAAAAAGTATAATGTACTATATATGTACCATATTTTCTTACCTCTTTATCGTTTCTTTCTTTTTTATATAAAAAAAGCCGAAAGTTTTTGTATAAAATTGTTTAAAAATTGGTTAATTTGTCCGTCGTTTAAAATGTTTGAACGAGTTTTATTAGATATTCTTGTCATTCTTGACAAATTTGACAATGACATTGGCTCGTTTGACGTTTGTTATGTCTGTGAACGTAAACAAAATTTTACTTTTTCATTCACAAATTCACTCTACGGTTCACACATTGAATAGAATCGTCGTTCCGCACAGTTTTATGTTCATGGCTACCAAATGAGCGTTCTAATAGAACGATGTCGCCCAACGTACGCGAGATCGATTCGTTAACTTTGCAAAGCGAACGTTTTCATTGGTATGCTCTTGGCTAAGGGCCCTGACATCGTTATCGCTTTTACGACGGTGGCGCCGCCACGCGTGGCGTGTGGCGCCCGAATCTTTATATTTTTAGTCGATCACTCGGGACGGGAACAGTACTTTTTTTCTTAATGAAAGGTACCCTCCTTTGTTGTATCCCTGACAACGTGTATGCAAAATTTCATGATGATCGGTTGTGTAGTTAAAGCTGAAAAGGTAGCAGACAGACAGAGTTACTTTCGCATTTATAATATTTGTATAGATAAAGGCAAGCTTATACTATCAAGCGCTCGGATTTTTTAAATTTATATTCAATGACTTCTATATTACTTCGTAAGGACAATGCTAACGCTCCTAGTACGTGGCACCGACGCGCCGGTGTCAAAATCGGAAATTGGCACCAATGACGGGTGTTTATTCTGTGCGTAGAAAGATACGAAAATGCCTACTTACCAGTGATATATCCAAGCAACCAATGAGAACACTTTACAATGACAGAATACGCCAATAAGAAATAAAAATACGTACAAATTATTTTTAGTAACTAGATGTGAGATTTTATTTGTCACCAGTAGTATGGTAAGGGCGCATCCTGTCTTGTTTAACATATCACTGTTTATATTATACTTTTTTCAGTGGAATGTTTGGGCAGCTATTCGTCGGTGGTCGGTGGTGGGACGCAGCATTCGCCTTGTCCCATGTTGACGCCTTCTCTTGTGAATTACGTACGTTCCGAGCTCACCTCCCATGTCCAAGGTTGGCCTGCGGACATCTTGGAGAAACGGGTGAGATTGTCTTTTTACAACCGACTTCCAAAAAAGGAGGAGGTTCTCAATTCGACTGTATTTTTTATTTATTTACATGAATGCAATTATTTACATGAATTCAAAAAAATACGTGCATATGGTAATTTACTAAATTGCAGTCCTAAATAGTGTACATAGGCACGATCAACTTAATTTTAACTAAACACTAATGATCTTAACTAACAATAATATTAAAACTACTTAAATATTAGCCTCAATTTACTTTTAAATAAAGAAAACCTATTGTCGAATATATCAAGATATTTTTTTTTATGTTTGTTACCTCATAACTTTCGACTGGGTGAAATGATTTTGATGATTCACGGGGAGTACCAGCTTTATTTGAAAGCTGGTACTCCCCGTGTGGTCCCATTTCAATTTGGTCCAGTTCTGACAATGGCATCCATGAGATGGTTTGAAGTCGGTTAATTTTTTTGTTAAAAAGAGTTATTTTATTAGTGATGGGTTTGCTCTTGTCCAACAATCAACTGTGTAGCAAAGATTAGGTCTATGATGGAGCGAGCTCACCCAGAAGATGCCTATTCGCTCGAACTTTGGAAAGATTTGGGTTATATGAGCTCGGAAATACGAACGCCGGCAGGGAGTTCCAAACTTTAGCCCATTATAAAGAACGTTTTAAAGCGCTTGGTACGAAAAAAGAGGGATTTCGACAAGATGAGGATGGTAACCTCATCTTGTCTGTATGGAAGAAAGGGGAAGGTGGTATGAGCTCATGCAGCTCCTGAGCACACTCTCCCAAGTACATATTATAAAAGACACATATCCTGGCAATTTTGCGTCTATGTCTCAGGCTCTGCATCTTAGTTTTTAAAAACCTATTGTTTTTTTTTTAGGCTGTTATATTAAACAAGTATAGACAGGCTGTCGACTTGATGGTATGTGACTATATACCGTCCGTCAAAAACATAAGCAAATCCACATGTACATGCATGTGCTGCATGTTGCCTGTGTTATTAAAGGTTATATTTTTATAGACGTGTCGATAAAAATATTTAACTTATTAGTTAAATATTTTTATCGACACGTTTGGTCTAGTGGTTAGTAACCCCAGCTGTTAACCAAACGGTCGCGGGTTCGAATCCCCCTAGGGGCAAAATATGTGTGTGTGTTTAACATTTTACCTGAGTCATGGATGTTTGTATCTATCTATGTATGTATTTACAAAAAAAAAAGTAATCTACATATGTAGTATATCGACTGTCATAGTTGCCTACTGTGGAACTAGATGGTGCTGTGTGGAATGGGAGGAGATATTTTTGTGGAAGATGATGATCTGGGTGATTTTTATTTGCACGAACATAAATGTTTAAAGGTATTTAATTTTCAGGCTAAAAAACTGAAAGAGCAGGCGTACCAGTTAGGCTATCTGCAATGTACGCGTGTGTCTTCCGATCTGAAATGCTTCCGCGCAATAGTTCGCCACAATGTTATACAGGCAACGTTACAGGAACAAAAGTTAGTATGTGTGTTTATCACTAAAAGCGATTATAATGGTAAAAGGGGGGACGAAACATGGTCACAATCAAATATGCCTTTAGAAGATGGCAATACACTCCAAATCTGTCTGTCTATTCGCAATAAACTCAAAAAATAATGCACCGATTTTCATGCTGTTTTCATCAATGGATACAGTGGTTCTCGAGGAAGGTTTTAGTATATAATTTACAAAGTTACGCGGGCGAAGTCGCGGGCAGCAGCTAGTCTAAAATAAAATGAAAAACAAACGCCTGACCAAAGATGTCAAGCATTATATCCGTACTAATATTATAAATGCGAAAGTTTGTATGTATGTATGAATGTTTGTTAGTCTTTCACGAAAAACTAGTGAACCGATTACCATGAAATTTTGCATACACGTTGTCTGGGACACCAGAAAGGACATAGGGTACCTTCCACCCAGAACGCGGACGAAGTCGCGTGCAGCAGCTAGTTTATAATATTTAACTATGGATTTAAAACATTCAAGAATTGGGTGTTTGAATTTTTTTTTGTGAGAAATGGAAAGATCATAAATATGTATTATAACAAAACAAATTTTTTTTTTTGCAATAATTCAAAAATTATATCAAAATAAAAATTAATTTTTGAATCCAGTACCGAAGACGCGCCGACCGCTCCCGAAAAAACCCGAGCGCGCGTGACGTCAAAATGTTAGCTTTGTCAAATCACGAACGCTGTAGTACTGGGGCCCTAGCCAAGAGCAAACCAATGCAAACGGGAGCGTTGCGTATTTACGAAACGATAGAAAATAAAGCCTGGTGATTGGTTGTTGAAACGCCCACATAAAATTTTGACTAATCACCGGGCTTTATTTTCTATCGTTTCGTAAATACGCCCCTGGGGACCTAGCCAAGAGCAACCAGTGCAAACGGGAGCGTTGTGTATTTACGTAACGATAGAAAATAAAGCCCGGTGATTGGTTGTTGAAACGCCCACATAAAATTTTGACCAATCACCGGGCTTTATTTTCTATCGTTTCGTAAATACGCAACGCTCCCGTTTGCATTGGTTTGCTCTTGGCTAGGGCCCCTGTTCTAAAGTAGCTTTAACATTTGGACGTCACAACCACTCACAACTATGGTGACCAATCTTGGCGCGTTTACAGTCACGTGATTTTTCTTTAAATTTTATCAATTTTTGATTGTTTATAATTAATTAAATTTTTTTTAAAAGTTTTTTGCATTAAATATCAATATTATAAATAATAGTTTTAAAATACAATTTTTTTTTTCAAATTCCCAATTGCTTCCCTGTGTACAGAATATTGTACGTGCGACAGCAGATTTCGTTGATCGAGGAGATGAAGCCGAAGAATTTCTTTATGTCGGAGGAATAGGAGTCTCTTAAGGCGCGAATACATTTTCCAATAGATATAATTGTCACCGAAATGCAGGGATTTTTCTAATGTAGTATAGTAGTATATGAAGCCGCATTAATTTCTTTCATTTAATTTTTTTTTTAGAAATTCCATTGTTAAGACCAAATAAGAACTAAGTATAGACGAAATTCCCCGAAAAAAAATTGTGAAGCCGGTTTTGTAAAGATGAGTTTACTGTATTGAGATTTTGCGTACCAAGTATAACCTCAATTTTTTTTTTGGAAAATTTTGGTTTTTATATTTAGTTACGTGTGAAATGTGATTCCATCCTTCTTTTTATTTTTATTTTTTAACCTAGTTTTTACAGCCTTTCATTACGCAATTCGGCGTTTTCATTAGTAAATATTTTATCTTTTAGTCGATGTACGAAAACGTTCGTCATTTTTCAAATTCATTCCTTTATCAAGTCGTAGACTCTTAGTACCTTTTGAAACTAAAGCACTAAGCAAATAAAATTGGCAGACATTTGAAATGAAATTTTGGCATTACTGCCTTGGTGCAAGCAAATGTCGACTAAGGTGACCAACATTTTTCTTACCCCGACTGTACACAACGAAGGCGTAGTTTTACCGGCTTCACTTTGCCGTCCACAGGGCTTTCTCTATCTTTAGTTCTTATCCAATCAGAGATAATGTTTGTTGTATGAATAAATGTTTAAGATTGTTAAACTAAGCGGTCGATTTTTTTTTGAATTTCTTATGTGTAATCCTTATAACAAGCTGTAATTAAAATTATAAACTAACTGTCGACTTTCTTTTGAACCCAAACACGCTATATCTGCTGTAAGTTGTTGAGGAGTTGATGTTCCGCAGACTATTTGATGCTGCAGCATCAGATCAAGGTTATCATGTGTCATGGAAGTAACAATACCATGACATGGTATTGTTACTTCTTAATCTACTAAAAATAAAGATACAACCCCTGAAAATTTTATAACAGCAAAGTTGTCAGGCGCTATATTGCTTTACACATTTAGTCAGGCGCTACACATCTCTTACTTTAACGCGGGCGAAGTCGCGGGCACCAGCTAGTTATTTATAAAATAAAATATTTATTTAATAATATACCAAATTTCTTATAAAAGAAGTGAAATCCGTTCATCAACTAGGAAATTGGCAGTTGATCTTCAAACGCTTGAATATGAGATCTTCATAAACCATAGTTAGAATAAGAACCATCTCAATCATGACAGTTTTATAAAAAAAAAACAGATCAAAATAAGTCCATCTCTCAGCGTGAGACACACAAGCAGGTGTACCCATATATAGTTACATAGAATACATAAGACATCGAAATACTACAATGGAATTTGCGTCACAAATGCCAAAGCGGCACGCGGCAAAAAGAACGCCTTTGACAGAATCATGGCGGACTCTTGCCTTCACGCGTCAATGGTAAAAGGTAGTAACGATCAACTTCTACTATTTCATTTTAAACTCTAATGGGTTGACGTAAAGTCACATTTTCTTTAAATTACGTACTTTATTATTACGTTTTTTTGTTTTAAATGACAGTTCATGCTCTACGCATTGCCACTTTTAAATGTTCCATGTTGTAGTAGTTTGATGATATACGACATAATATTTTAAAGGGGCTTTTAAACGAGCCATGTTTTGCTGCAATTTGTGTCTGCACTATTGGCAACTAATTGCCCGGCCATCACAAAAATATTTTATTGCAGCTGATGGCCGGGAAATATATGGCTGAGCAATGTCTTGCAATATGTCTGCAATAGTATGGCTCATGATGCAGACTCTTAAACGAGCTACCCAAATCGGCAACAATGGCTACCGAAATCTCACTTGCCGCAGCAGCTTATATTGTTTTAAAGAAACAGAAAAAAAAGAGATTGTGGATTCGATCTTACTTATAGGAGTGAAACTTTAGATAATTTAAGTCTAGAAATAAGCCTCGATGTAAAATTATTAAAGAACTTTACTACGAGTAGAATGTCAAAGGGTGACTTCGACTTTCTTTTAAACAAAATTGGACCAAAAATAAAAAGAAATGATTTTGTTTTTGTTTATCAACTTAACCTCCAAATAACATGCAACTGATCGCAAAGCACAGAATATAGCAATTAATCACGGCGTTAACTCACAGCAAACTTCATGTCGCGTAGAAAAGGAAACACTATGCCAAACAATAGAGAGTGACTGAAACAACAACAAAACTGGCCGAGCTTAAAATCGACCGCCTAGCGATCGTCCGGCAATTCATCGGGGCAATATCGGCCACAAGTGGCAATACAAAACATGTTTTCCTATATGGCCGGGCTATTACTGCAATATTGCATCGTCTGGCTGGTATTGCTTGCAATGTAGCCGGGCCACTGTGTTGCAGACACAAATTGCAGCAAAACATGGCCCGTTTAGAAGCCCCTTAATTCATATACCTACGTGCATGACATACGAAAAAACAAAACAGTTATTTGTGCTGATAATAAAAAAAACCCTCCGGAGCATTCCGTCTATTTTCGTATAATTGTTTTTCCCCTTCTTTTAAGGTAAAAACCTCTTTATTTTCAACCGACTTCCAAAAAAGGAGGAGGTTCCTAATTCGACTGTATTTTTTAAAAATGTTTGTTATCTCAGAACTTTCGACTGGATGAAACGATTTTGGTGTGGTCGTGTGGTCCCATTTCAATTTGGTCGAGTTCTGACATGGGCATCCAAGAGGAAACGGTTTGAAGTCGTTTTTTTTTGTTAAAAACCTTTTTTGGAAGTCGGTTGAAAACGAAACAACGCGCTCGGCCGCCCGCCAGATTGGCGCCCCCTATCTTGAATATGTGCGTGTTGCCCTCTGACGGCGAACGGTCGTACTCGGTGGTGTTATTCGCCGTAACATAATATCGAAGGTCGTAAAAATTCATATTCTCACCGACAGATGTCACTGACTCGGGAGGTTATAACACCATATCGTTTCGTTCTTCATAACTAGCTGACGTTTTAAAGAAAAAAATGTGCACCTCACGAAGTCACGGTACCAGCGTTTTACATTTTACGCTGAGTTTGTTTGTTTGTAAAATATTTTTTGTATACAAAACTATCGCACCAGCGGTACGGTTTTGTAAAAAATAATAACCCGACGGGCCGACGGCCGACCTCACTGTAGTAGTGGGCTGTACTAGGTAAAATTGGGAACCTGTTCCAACTGTTCCGGTGACATCGAAATAACAGTTCCATTTACCTGTTATTAAAGAACAGCCTGTTATTTTTTACAAGATAGTATTTACTTGATGACCTGTTCCAAACCTGTTCTTGTTTCACTACTGCTACCACATGTTATACATGTAACACACATTTGACACATTGGACTGAAAAATCTCCATGATTTTACAGGCTTAGGACTGTCAGATTTATAATTTAAACTAATACTGAAACTAGTCATTAGGTTAGGTACAAATATGGTTTACACTACTAGGGACTTAAACAAAGGCACTAAACTAACTAGATATTTACAGTTATTCTTAATTACACAAACACATAAAAACATTTAAGGACAATTTTTTTTTAATGAAATATGAAAAATTAATTTACTCAAGAAAAAGAAAATCAATAAACGAAATACGAATGAAAAATTTAAAATTTAATTAAAATATTTGAATTTTGAAATGTCACTGTCATAATATTGATTGACATAAAATTTACGTTCGGATACATTACTGTAATCATAGTTCATTATCTTTTTGCGCTATTACGCAATATATATATATATATATATATATATATATATATGTATTGCATACTAGCAACCCTTTTGCTTGTTACATTAAAATATTGTTCGAGTTTCCGAACGCCATCGGCTGTAATAGGTGTATCTCTTTTTAACTAAGGTAAATTGAATGAGAGACAGCTTGTTCCGGAACAGGTGAACAGTGAACAGTTGGATACTTTCATATTCGATCTATGGAAGTATCTAACTGTTCACCTGTTCCTAGTACAAACATGATAGAACCACAGATAAAATTAACAGGAACAGTTAAATCGGCTAAGACGTCACAGTTCCAACCTGTTCCTTTAAAATATCTGTTATTTTTACCTGTTACGATAAATACGCCTCACTCCTACCTCACTGTCCCCCACTTCCCCCAGTCCTTACTTCGAAGAGTTCGAAGGTTTGACACTGTCTCAAGTTTCTCATGACATGACATGGATATTGGATTGGTTGATCCAATCCAAATTGGATGGATGCCAAGCCAATTGCCAATGCCATTGTCAGAACAGAACTCATTAATTAATTAACCGTCATTTATAGTCACCGGCCCTTACAGTAACATTAACAGTAGCACACTACACAATACCACAAAATTTATTAAATTTAAAATTAAAATTGGCTTGGCTGACTGACTGGCTAGTGGCTATATGTACTACGTAACGTAAACGTTACGTAATTATACCATAGATTTAGATAGGGTAAATACCTAGTACTAGACTAGTAGTGTCGGTACTTAAATGCGTATTGCGTTGTATTTGTCGCTAGCGTTACCAACAGTTCCGTTAGGTAATATTTTTAGTTTTTACTTCCTAAGGTGAGGTGATATAGTTTTAGTAAGTTTAAATCGAACAACCAGCCCTAAACTAATGTGCCCGACTGCCTGTGTAGTTTGTTTTTTGATAATCCCACAGCAACCTTACATTTTTCAGGATAAAGAGTATCCTACATTTGAATCCAAATAATAAATTATCTGTGTGCCTAACATCCAGATCCACGTAGGCGCTGTCGTTCGTTTTTTGAAAATCCCTCAGGAACTCAACATTTTTCCAGTATAAAAAGTATCCTAGAGTCTGTGCGGAAAGAGAATGGACGCGGCGTATAAGGGAACTTAACTTCATTATTAGTAATTTTATTAAAATTATTTATAAATATTATTATTTATAAATGTAGAACCATAATTCATAACAGTGTTTAATTTAACAAATACGACAATCAAGTACAGTGGCGACAGTGGCGTCCTAAATTACCTACTTGTATTACGTCCATTCTCTTTCCGCATTCAATTCTAACATTCAAAAGTCCAAACGTACAAACTTTCGAATTTATAATATTACTAGCGAACCGCTTCCGGCTTCGCCCAGAATGCATTTTTTTATATAGGCAAACTTTCCTCGTTTATCTCTCTTTCCATTAGTGAAAACCGCAACAAAATCCGTTGGATAGTTTCGTTGTACAATAGCGGAGAACAAACTGACGCGAACAGTTTCGGTTGCCATATTTTTGCGACTGCGACAGTGGTTGCGACAGAAACTTAAGATTTTTTCAGGATACCATTTAAGTTAATCAATACTAATAATAAATCTGTAGGGGTCGGTCATGGAGTAATTTACTTTGTTTTCAGAAATATCGTGTATATAGGCTCTATACATGATACTGAAACTAAATTGACGATTTTTAGAATTTTGTTCTGTATGTATGTATGTATGTATGTCCATCACTCTTAAACGAATTAACTGATTTTCATGAAACTTGGTAGATAAACATTTAGACGTACGGGACACAGGATAGGCTACTTTTTTTTCAACGCGGACGAAGTCGCGGACGCCAACTAGTTCAGGTAATAAACTAAATGTGTGCCAAATTTTAACCAAATTCGTTGAGCCGTTTTCGCATGAAAGAGTAACAAACATCCATCCTCACAAACTCGCATTTATTAGTACATAAATATTTCGCAATACGAGTATTAGGGCCTCTTTCACAAACTACATGTAAAGTGTTGATTAGTTACTTTTAGAAATCATTTTCTGTTATATTGAATTATGCACTCGGTTTACTGCATCATTCGATAGCTGATTTTTTATTATTATTTTCTATTTAATGTTTGGGACGTTTACCGTACAAACAAAGGTATATCAGCTCCATTATCCCCGGTTACCGGTGACTTTAAATGACAGTTTGGCCTACTTGACGTTTGAGAGGCGCTTAGTAGGATAAAATTAATTAGATGTCAGCATGAACTACTTACAGTGGCACATCGCTGCTTAAAAACTAAAGGGCCAAAAATCAAAATTACACTTTTTACAGGACAGCTAATCGAAAAAAATTAAATTATTTTTTGTCTATTTTTTTCTTATAAGATATATATCAAATATATACATATTATACATCGTTAGAAGCGTATTTTTAAGTAGCATTAAATGTTTATATGAAAATGAATACTAAAAGAGATATATAAGGATATAAGTTACTTTAAATGTATAAAAAATGATCAAAATATACTAAATATGGAATAAAACAACCAAATTCTTTTTGCAACATACAATATGAAGGATTGTTACTGTATTTTTGCAATAAAAACATTTTTAGATTTTTTTGTTTTATAGCCCTTTAGTTTTTACGCAGCGACATGTTTCTTGAGAACTTTATATGAAGTTTTTTTTTTGGATATATTTCAAACGCTTCTTAATTACCGCTATAGTCAACGATATAATAATAATAATCATTTATTTCAGATATAGAACATCCATAATTATTAATAAAGGTACATAGGTATTAACAAAATAATAACAAATATATACATCTATGTGAATTATAATATATAAATATTATTACATCCTTACTACCTTATGTGAATGTGAGTTTGTTTGTTTGTTACGCTTTCAAGCAAAAACTACTGAACCGATCACCATGAAATTTTGCATACACGTTGTCTGGGACACCAGAAAGGACATAGGGTATCTTTAATACCCTATGTCCTTTCTGTATAAATGATATAAATGTAGGTACTAAGTGATTATTTATCAAAATTAAACAGTCTTACCTTCATGGTTATAATAATATTTGTACCTATGCGTTCACGAGATAATGTTCCGGCCATGAAACGAATGATCACTAGATGTCGCTTTGCAGAAAATGAACACAGTATTAGAAGTGTGCTTGAATTTATTTTGTGTTGGCGGCAATTAAGACGGGTTTGGGTTTGATTTGTCGGTTTTATTGTCGTTGGTTTCGTTTGTTCGTTGGTTTTGTTTGGTCTTGGCTTTGTTTTACTTTATCGTGACTGGCCATGTTTTGTCAGGCCAAGGCTTTCAGAGCTTCAGAGCTCTAAGAAGAAAGAATAACAGAATAAATTACTAGGAGTTATTTGCTAAAAAAATACTATCTATTCTCATAATTCATTCAGATTCAGTATTCACCCAAAGTTAAAGATGATTGCAAGTTGCAACGAGTTAATGTGCCAAGGAAGATAAGATAATATAATAATTAAATTATCAAAATCACGATTTTGAATCGAACGCTTGAGCCCTTGTTAAATTCGTATTTTTGACTGTTATATTTGGCACTGTGCTTGTAGTAGAACTAGTAGCGTTCAGCCGCTTCGTTCAGATTTATTTGGAGTACCTAATGAGTTCTTTAGTATTTTTCAGAATTTTCAAAAATAGATTTTAGTACCTATCGCTTGATTATATTGCTTAATAATAAATTATTTTTGAATGTGAAAGTTTGATCTACGTTTGTTGTATTGTATTTGAGCCATTTTGAGGGTAGGTACAATCGCTAATACACATTAATGCTGAAATATTGATTGTTATTCCTACCTTTACGACCCTATAAATTACACATACCTACTTCGTCTCACTATTAATTAAATTAAGCATTGTAATTCAAAATACCCACAGATTTGGACGATAAAGGTGTTCGATGCCTTTATATTTATGTCACCCAGCAGGCCCTCCTAAACTAAAACAGTGTATCTATTCTATTACACTTTTCTTATACAAATTTTACTTAAAGTTATCTAAGTAATTAAGCGAGATGTTAAAAAACAATTGGAAAAACAATCGTATAAAAAGTGGATCGAACTGCTCAGAGACAGACATCGTCAATCATAACAAAGTGAAGTTGTATATCGTTAATTTTAATTTGTTCATGAGAAAATAGTTTGAAAAAAAAAAAGTTTTATAAACCTATTACATAATTTCATTTCATTACTTAAAAGATGTTGGTTGCTCAAGAATTTTAGTACTTGAAAGTGATACTAGATGTCGCTGTGCCATTAGCTTATATTGCTATATGAGTGTTTCTTGCATCTTGCATTTATATACAACAAAATCTTTTATTTCTTATTTCTTTCGAAAAGCAATTTAATTATTAATATAAAATAAAATATATAAAATGAAAAATGAATATCAGATACACAAAAACAAACAAAACCACAGTACAGTCCACACTTTGTTTTTTTTTTGTTCTTGGTGGTATGGCTGGCTGGCTGAAGTACCACAATCGTACGTCAGTTTGAATTTGAATTGAAAACAAAATTAGAACTTCGAAGCATAGGTAAATAAAGATTATAGGTATTTAATACGATGGCGGAGTGATAACTGATAAGTCTGGTAAAAATCTATTTTGATTTAAAATTATCGCAATTTTTTTTGTGACAGCCATTAAAGAAAAAGAATTGAACAAATTTTTGCAAAGATGGAGCAAAGTGAATTTCGTGTCTTGATTAAACATTATTTTTGCGCAAAAAAACTATTTCAAACTTGAAACAAAAACTTGATTAAATATTATGGGGACTCTGCTCCGTCCGTCGATTAAAATGATTCATGAGTGGTTTACTGATTTTTAGCTGTGGTCGTACAACCACAAGTGATGCTGTGCGTCCAGGACGCCCAGTTGAGGTCACTACTCCAGAGATGTCGCTAAAATCCACGACATAGTGTTGAACGACCGAAGAGTAAAAGTTAGGGAGATAGTCGAGATAGTAGACATCTCAGACGAACGTGTGCGCAATATCTTACACCAACATATAGATATGAAGAAGCTCTTCGCTCGATGGGTGCCGCGTTTACTGACTGTTGACTGACTACTGATCAAAAACGTTTACGAGGCGGGTTTTGGCGTTGTTTCAACGAGATAAAACTGAATTTTTGCGTCGTTTTATAACAGTAGACGAAACATGGATCCACCACCATACCCCAGAAACCAAACAAAAATCGAAACAGTGGGTTGCTACCGGCGAACCAGCTCCGAAGAAGGCCAAATCAGTTTTATAGGCCAATAAAGTGATGGCTACAGTTTTTTGGGATGCACGTGAAGTAATCCAAATTGACTACCTATAGAAGGGTAAAACGATTAATGGCGAATATTATGCCAATTTATTGAACCAATTTAACACAATTTTACGTGAAAAACGACAAAATTTGGCTAAGAAGAAAATCCTCTTCCACCAAGACAACGCACGAGTGCACACCTGCGTGATTGGCATGGCAAAAAATTCATGATTTGCGCTATGAGACGCTTTCTCACCCACCGTATTCGCCAGATTTAGCCCATTGTGACTATTTTCTGTTTCCGAATTTAAAAAAATGGCTTGGTGGGAAAATATTTGGTTCCAACGAAGAGGTCTTGCACGTAACCAATGCCTATTTCGAAGGGTTGCCTAAGTAGTATTTTCTTCATTTATTGTTGTATAAAATTAATATGATTTGAATGTCTCTCGGAGTCTGCTAATGTGCTCGTCTAGGAACATGTCCAGGAAGGCCATCCCTTCCTTAACTCGAAACTCATGCATCTCCAACGTCACGCTGTCGCAGCGCCAAGAGTTCAGGTGACAATAATGTACAAAAATAATGTATGAATGATTTGGTGATTTTTCTTTTTCTTGCCTTTTCTGATAACACTTTGTTAGTGTTTTTATTGTTGTATAAAATTAACATGATTAGAATGTCTCTCGGAGTCTGCTAATGTGCTCATCCAAGAATATATCAAGGAAGTTACTTGTTGGAATTTATACTTTGAGAAATAAACTCAGTTTTAGCTTATAGTCAAAGGATTACCAAGAAATCTGACAGATTCTCTGTCCCCACCTTATTTAAAAAGTAAGGTACTCACTTCCATCTGGATGCTGGCAGCTAAGTACGTATTTAATTCGTACTCCCTCCTGTGGACGTGAACTCTCTGCTTGAGGCGGTGACTATCTTTCAAGTCTCCACTTCTTTTTTTCTCTTTTATCCTTTGTAGACACCTGTACACATTTCAATGTATATCATCTAACTTCATACTCCACTCTTTCTATACATAGACACTAATTACTATGTAGAAAATCAATGGGACAAATTTTGTTAATTGTACTCACTTCCATCTGGATGCTGGCCGCTAAGTACGTATTTAATTCGTACTCCCTCCTGTGGACGTGAACTCTCTGCTTGAGGCGGTGACTGTCTTTGAAGTCTCCGCTTCTTTTTTTTTCTTGTATCTTTTGTAGACACCTGTACACATTTCAATGTATATCATCTAACTTCATACTCCACTCTTTCTATACATAGACACTAATTACTATGTAGAAAATCAATGGGACAAATTTTGTTAATTGTACTCACTTCCATCTGGATGCTGGCAGCTAAGTACGTATTTAATTCGTACTCCCTCCTGTGCACGTGAACCCTCTGCTTGAGGCGGTGACTATCTTTGAAGTCTCCGTTTCTTTTTTTCTCTTGTAATTTTTGTAGACACCTGTACACATTTCAATGTATATCATCTAATTTCATACTCCACTCTTTCTATACATAGACACTAATTACTATGTAGAAAATCAATGGGACAAATTTTGTTAATTGTACTCACTTCCATCTGGATGCTGGCCGCTAAGTACGTATTTAATTCGTACTCCCTCCTGTGGACGTGAACTCTCTGCTTGAGGCGGTGACTATCTTTCAAGTCTCCACTTCTTTTTTTCTCTTTTATCCTTTGTAGACACCTGTACACATTTCAATGTATATCATCTAACTTCATACTCCACTCTTTCTATACATAGACACTAATTACGATGTAGAAAATCAATGGGACAAATTTTGTTAATTGTACTCACTTCCATCTGGATGCTGGCCGCTAAGTACGTATTTAATTCGTACTCCCTCCTGTGGACGTGAACTCTCTGCTTGAGGCGGTGACTGTCTTTGAAGTCTCCGCTTCTTTTTTTTTCTTGTATCTTTTGTAGACACCTGTACACATTTCAATGTATATCATCTAACTTCATACTCCACTCTTTCTATACATAGACACTAATTACTATGTAGAAAATCAATGGGACAAATTTTGTTAATTGTACTCACTTCCATCTGGATGCTGGCAGCTAAGTACGTATTTAATTCGTACTCCCTCCTGTGCACGTGAACCCTCTGCTTGAGGCGGTGACTATCTTTGAAGTCTCCGTTTCTTTTTTTCTCTTGTAATTTTTGTAGACACCTGTACACATTTCAATGTATATCATCTAATTTCATACTCCACTCTTTCTATACATAGACACTAATTACTATGTAGAAAATCAATGGGACAAATTTTGTTAATTGTACTCACTTCCATCTGGATGCTGGCCGCTAAGTACATATTTAATTCGTACTCCCTCCTGTGGACGTGAACTCTCTGCTTGAGGCGGTGACTATCTTTCAAGTCTCCACTTCTTTTTTTCTCTTTTATCCTTTGTAGACACCTGTACACATTTCAATGTATATCATCTAACTTCATACTCCACTCTTTCTATACATAGACACTAATTACTATGTAGATAATCATTGGGACAAATTTTGTTAATTGTACTCACTTCCATCTGGATGCTGGCCGCTAAGTACGTATTTAATTCGTACTCCCTCCTGTGGACGTGAACTCTCTGCTTGAGGCGGTGACTATCTTTCAAGTCTCCACTTCTTTTTTTCTCTTTTATCCTTTGTAGACACCTGTACACATTTCAATGTATATCATCTAACTTCATACTCCACTCTTTCTATACATAGACACTAATTACGATGTAGAAAATCAATGGGACAAATTTTGTTAATTGTACTCACTTCCATCTGGATGCTGGCCGCTAAGTACGTATTTAATTCGTACTCCCTCCTGTGGACGTGAACTCTCTGCTTGAGGCGGTGACTATCTTTCAAGTCTCCACTTCTTTTTTTCTCTTTTATCCTTTGTAGACACCTGTACACATTTCAATGTATATCATCTAACTTCATACTCCACTCTTTCTATACATAGACACTAATTACTATGTAGATAATCAATGGGACAAATTTTGTTAATTGTACTCACTTCCATCTGGATGCTGGCCGCTAAGTACGTATTTAATTCGTACTCCCTCCTGTGGACGTGAACTCTCTGCTTGAGGCGGTGACTATCTTTCAAGTCTCCACTTCTTTTTTTCTCTTTTATCCTTTGTAGACACCTGTACACATTTCAATGTATATCATCTAACTTCATACTCCACTCTTTCTATACATAGACACTAATTACTATGTAGAAAATCAATGGGACAAATTTTGTTAATTGTACTCACTTCCATCTGGATGCTGGCCGCTAAGTACGTATTTAATTCGTACTCCCTCCTGTGGACGTGAACTCTCTGTTTGAGGCGGTGACTATCTTTCAAGTCTCCACTTCTTTTTTTCTCTTTTATCCTTTGTAGACACCTGTACACATTTCAATGTATATCATCTAACTTCATACTCCACTCTTTCTATACATAGACACTAATTACGATGTAGAAAATCAATGGGACAAATTTTGTTAATTGTACTCACTTCCATCTGGATGCTGGCCGCTAAGTACGTATTTAATTCGTACTCCCTAATGTGGACGTGAACTCTCTGCTTGAGGCGGTGACTATCTTTCAAGTCTCCACTTCTTTTTTTCTCTTTTATCCTTTGTAGACACCTGTACACATTTCAATGTATATCATCTAACTTCATACTCCACTCTTTCTATACATAGACACTAATTACTATGTAGAAAATCAATGGGACAAATTTTGTTAATTGTACTCACTTCCATCTGGATGCTGGCCGCTAAGTACGTATTTAATTCGTACTCCCTCCTGTGGACGTGAACTCTCTGTTTGAGGCGGTGACTATCTTTCAAGTCTCCACTTCTTTTTTTCTCTTTTATCCTTTGTAGACACCTGTACACATTTCAATGTATATCATCTAACTTCATACTCCACTCTTTCTATACATAGACACTAATTACTATGTAGAAAATCAATGGGACAAATTTTGTTAATTGTACTCACTTCCATCTGGATGCTGGCCGCTAAGTACGTATTTAATTCGTACTCCCTCCTGTGGACGTGAACTCTCTGCTTGAGGCGGTGACTATCTTTCAAGTCTCCACTTCTTTTTTTCTCTTTTATCCTTTGTAGATACCTGTACACATTTCAATGTATATCATCTAACTTCATACTCCACTCTTTCTATACATAGACACTAATTACTATGTAGAAAATCAATGGGACAAATTTTGTTAATTGTACTCACTTCCATCTGGATGCTGGCCGCTAAGTACGTATTTAATTCGTACTCCCTCCTGTGGACGTGAACTCTCTGCTTGAGGCGGTGACTATCTTTCAAGTCTCCACTTCTTTTTTTCTCTTTTATCCTTTGTAGACACCTGTACACATTTCAATGTATATCATCTAACTTCATACTCCACTCTTTCTATACATAGACACTAATTACTATGTAGATAATCAATGGGACAAATTTTGTTAATTGTACTCACTTCCATCTGGATGCTGGCCGCTAAGTACGTATTTAATTCGTACTCCCTCCTGTGGACGTGAACTCTCTGCTTGAGGCGGTGACTATCTTTCAAGTCTCCACTTCTTTTTTTCTCTTTTATCCTTTGTAGACAACTGTACACATTTCAATGTATATCATCTAACTTCATACTCCACTCTTTCTATACATAGACACTAATTACTATGTAGAAAATCAATGGGACAAATTTTGTTAATTGTACTCACTTCCATCTGGATGCTGGCCGCTAAGTACGTATTTAATTCGTACTCCCTCCTGTGGACGTGAACTCTCTGCTTGAGGCGGTGACTGTCTTTGAAGTCTCCGCTTCTTTTTTTTTCTTGTATCTTTTGTAGACACCTGTACACATTTCAATGTATATCATCTAACTTCATACTCCACTCTTTCTATACATAGACACTAATTACTATGTAGAAAATCAATGGGACAAATTTTGTTAATTGTACTCACTTCCATCTGGATGCTGGCAGCTAAGTACGTATTTAATTCGTACTCCCTCCTGTGCACGTGAACCCTCTGCTTGAGGCGGTGACTATCTTTGAAGTCTCCGTTTCTTTTTTTCTCTTGTAATTTTTGTAGACACCTGTACACATTTCAATGTATATCATCTAATTTCATACTCCACTCTTTCTATACATAGACACTAATTACTATGTAGAAAATCAATGGGACAAATTTTGTTAATTGTACTCACTTCCATCTGGATGCTGGCAGCTATGTACGTATTTAATTCGTACTCCCTCCTGTGCACGTGAACTCTCTGCTTGAGGCGGTGACTATCTTTGAAGTCTCCGTTTCTTTTTTTCTCTTGTAATTTTTGTAGACACCTGTACACATTTCAATGTATATCATCTAACTTCATACTCCACTCTTTCTATACATAGACACTAATTACTATGTAGGAAATCAATAGGACAAATTTTGTTAATTGTACTCACTTCCATCTGGATGCTGGCCGCTAAGTACGTATTTAATTCGTACTCCCTCCTGTGGACGTGAACTCTCTGCTTGAGGCGGTGACTATCTTTCAAGTCTCCACTTCTTTTTTTCTCTTTTATCCTTTGTAGACACCTGTACACATTTCAATGTATATCATCTAACTTCATACTCCACTCTTTCTATACATAGACACTAATTACTATGTAGAAAATCAATGGGACAAATTTTGTTAATTGTACTCACTTCCATCTGGATGCTGGCCGCTAAGTACGTATTTAATTCGTACTCCCTCCTGTGGACGTGAACTCTCTGCTTGAGGCGGTGACTGTCTTTGAAGTCTCCGCTTCTTTTTTTCTCTTTTATCCTTTGTAGACACCTGTACACATTTCAATGTATATCATCTAACTTCATACTCCACTCTTTCTATACATAGACACTAATTACTATGTAGATAATCAATGGGACAAATTTTGTTAATTGTACTCACTTCCATCTGGATGCTGGCCGCTAAGTACGTATTTAATTCGTACTCCCTCCTGTGGACGTGAACTCTCTGCTTGAGGCGGTGACTGTCTTTGAAGTCTCCGCTTCTTTTTTTCTCTTTTATCCTTTGTAGACACCTGTACACATTTCAATGTATATCATCTAACTTCATACTCCACTCTTTCTATACATAGACACTAATTACTATGTAGATAATCATTGGGACAAATTTTGTTAATTGTACTCACTTCCATCTGGATGCTGGCCGCTAAGTACGTATTTAATTCGTACTCCCTCCTGTGGACGTGAACTCTCTGCTTGAGGCGGTGACTATCTTTCAAGTCTCCACTTCTTTTTTTCTCTTTTATCCTTTGTAGACACCTGTACACATTTCAATGTATATCATCTAACTTCATACTCCACTCTTTCTATACATAGACACTAATTACGATGTAGAAAATCAATGGGACAAATTTTGTTAATTGTACTCACTTCCATCTGGATGCTGGCCGCTAAGTACGTATTTAATTCGTACTCCCTCCTGTGGACGTGAACTCTCTGCTTGAGGCGGTGACTATCTTTCAAGTCTCCACTTCTTTTTTTCTCTTTTATCCTTTGTAGACACCTGTACACATTTCAATGTATATCATCTAACTTCATACTCCACTCTTTCTATACATAGACACTAATTACTATGTAGATAATCAATGGGACAAATTTTGTTAATTGTACTCACTTCCATCTGGATGCTGGCCGCTAAGTACGTATTTAATTCGTACTCCCTCCTGTGGACGTGAACTCTCTGCTTGAGGCGGTGACTATCTTTCAAGTCTCCACTTCTTTTTTTCTCTTTTATCCTTTGTAGACACCTGTACACATTTCAATGTATATCATCTAACTTCATACTCCACTCTTTCTATACATAGACACTAATTACTATGTAGAAAATCAATGGGACAAATTTTGTTAATTGTACTCACTTCCATCTGGATGCTGGCCGCTAAGTACGTATTTAATTCGTACTCCCTCCTGTGGACGTGAACTCTCTGTTTGAGGCGGTGACTATCTTTCAAGTCTCCACTTCTTTTTTTCTCTTTTATCCTTTGTAGACACCTGTACACATTTCAATGTATATCATCTAACTTCATACTCCACTCTTTCTATACATAGACACTAATTACTATGTAGAAAATCAATGGGACAAATTTTGTTAATTGTACTCACTTCCATCTGGATGCTGGCCGCTAAGTACGTATTTAATTCGTACTCCCTCCTGTGGACGTGAACTCTCTGCTTGAGGCGGTGACTATCTTTCAAGTCTCCACTTCTTTTTTTCTCTTTTATCCTTTGTAGACACCTGTACACATTTCAATGTATATCATCTAACTTCATACTCCACTCTTTCTATACATAGACACTAATTACTATGTAGAAAATCAATGGGACAAATTTTGTTAATTGTACTCACTTCCATCTGGATGCTGGCCGCTAAGTACGTATTTAATTCGTACTCCCTCCTGTGGACGTGAACTCTCTGTTTGAGGCGGTGACTATCTTTCAAGTCTCCACTTCTTTTTTTCTCTTTTATCCTTTGTAGACACCTGTACACATTTCAATGTATATCATCTAACTTCATACTCCACTCTTTCTATACATAGACACTAATTACTATGTAGAAAATCAATGGGACAAATTTTGTTAATTGTACTCACTTCCATCTGGATGCTGGCCGCTAAGTACGTATTTAATTCGTACTCCCTCCTGTGGACGTGAACTCTCTGCTTGAGGCGGTGACTATCTTTCAAGTCTCCACTTCTTTTTTTCTCTTTTATCCTTTGTAGATACCTGTACACATTTCAATGTATATCATCTAACTTCATACTCCACTCTTTCTATACATAGACACTAATTACTATGTAGAAAATCAATGGGACAAATTTTGTTAATTGTACTCACTTCCATCTGGATGCTGGCCGCTAAGTACGTATTTAATTCGTACTCCCTCCTGTGGACGTGAACTCTCTGCTTGAGGCGGTGACTATCTTTCAAGTCTCCACTTCTTTTTTTCTCTTTTATCCTTTGTAGACACCTGTACACATTTCAATGTATATCATCTAACTTCATACTCCACTCTTTCTATACATAGACACTAATTACTATGTAGATAATCAATGGGACAAATTTTGTTAATTGTACTCACTTCCATCTGGATGCTGGCCGCTAAGTACGTATTTAATTCGTACTCCCTCCTGTGGACGTGAACTCTCTGCTTGAGGCGGTGACTATCTTTCAAGTCTCCACTTCTTTTTTTCTCTTTTATCCTTTTTAGACACCTGTACACATTTCAATGTATATCATCTAACTTCATACTCCACTCTTTCTATACATAGACACTAATTACTATGTAGAAAATCAATGGGACAAATTTTGTTAATTGTACTCACTTCCATCTGGATGCTGGCCGCTAAGTACGTATTTAATTCGTACTCCCTCCTGTGGACGTGAACTCTCTGCTTGAGGCGGTGACTGTCTTTGAAGTCTCCGCTTCTTTTTTTCTCTTTTATCCTTTGTAGACACCTGTACACATTTCAATGTATATCATCTAACTTCATACTCCACTCTTTCTATACATAGACACTAATTACTATGTAGATAATCAATGGGACAAATTTTGTTAATTGTACTCACTTCCATCTGGATGCTGGCCGCTAAGTACGTATTTAATTCGTACTCCCTCCTGTGGACGTGAACTCTCTGCTTGAGGCGGTGACTATCTTTCAAGTCTCCACTTCTTTTTTTCTCTTTTATCCTTTGTAGACACCTGTACACATTTCAATGTATATCATCTAACTTCATACTCCACTCTTTCTATACATAGACACTAATTACGATGTAGAAAATCAATGGGACAAATTTTGTTAATTGTACTCACTTCCATCTGGATGCTGGCCGCTAAGTACGTATTTAATTCGTACTCCCTCCTGTGGACGTGAACTCTCTGCTTGAGGCGGTGACTATCTTTCAAGTCTCCACTTCTTTTTTTCTCTTTTATCCTTTGTAGACAACTGTACACATTTCAATGTATATCATCTAACTTCATACTCCACTCTTTCTATACATAGACACTAATTACTATGTAGAAAATCAATGGGACAAATTTTGTTAATTGTACTCACTTCCATCTGGATGCTGGCCGCTAAGTACGTATTTAATTCGTACTCCCTCCTGTGGACGTGAACTCTCTGCTTGAGGCGGTGACTATCTTTCAAGTCTCCACTTCTTTTTTTCTCTTTTATCCTTTGTAGACACCTGTACACATTTCAATGTATATCATCTAACTTCATACTCCACTCTTTCTATGCATAGACACTAATTACTATGTAGATAATCAATGGGACAAATTTTGTTAATTGTACTCACTTCCATCTGGATGCTGGCCGCTAAGTACGTATTTAATTCGTACTCCCTCCTGTGGACGTGAACTCTCTGCTTGAGGCGGTGACTATCTTTCAAGTCTCCACTTCTTTTTTTCTCTTTTATCCTTTGTAGACACCTGTACACATTTCAATGTATATCATCTAACTTCATACTCCAGTCTTTCTATACATAGACACTAATTACTATGTAGAAAATCAATGGGACAAATTTTGTTAATTGTACTCACTTCCATCTGGATGCTGGCCGCTAAGTACGTATTTAATTCGTACTCCCTCCTGTGGACGTGAACTCTCTGCTTGAGGCGGTGACTATCTTTCAAGTCTCCACTTCTTTTTTTTCTCTTTTATCCTTTGTAGACACCTGTACACATTTCAATGTATATCATCTAACTTCATACTCCATTCTTTCTATACATAGACACTAATTACTATGTAGATAATCAATGGGACAAATTTTGTTAATTGTACTCACTTCCATCTGGATGCTGGCCGCTAAGTACGTATTTAATTCGTACTCCCTCCTGTGGACGTGAACTCTCTGCTTGAGGCGGTGACTATCTTTCAAGTCTCCACTTCTTTTTTTCTCTTTTATCCTTTGTAGACACCTGTACACATTTCAATGTATATCATCTAACTTCATACTCCACTCTTTCTATACATAGACACTAATTACTATGTAGATAATCAATGGGACAAATTTTGTTAATTGTACTCACTTCCATCTGGATGCTGGCCGCTAAGTACGTATTTAATTCGTACTCCCTCCTGTTGACGTGAACTCTCTGCTTGAGGCGGTGACTGTCTTTGAAGTCTCCGCTTCTTTTTTCTCTTTTATCCTTTGTAGACACCTGTACACATTTCAATGTATATCATCTAACTTCATACTCCACTCTTTCTATGCATAGACACTAATTACTATGTAGATAATCAATGGGACAAATTTTGTTAATTGTACTCACTTCCATCTGGATGCTGGCCGCTAAGTACGTATTTAATTCGTACTCCCTCCTGTGGACGTGAACTCTCTGCTTGAGGCGGTGACTATCTTTCAAGTCTCCACTTCTTTTTTTCTCTTTTATCCTTTGTAGACACCTGTACACATTTCAATGTATATCATCTAACTTCATACTCCACTCTTTCTATACATAGACACTAATTACTATGTAGATAATCAATGGGACAAATTTTGTTAATTGTACTCACTTCCATCTGGATGCTGGCCGCTAAGTACGTATTTAATTCGTACTCCCTCCTGTGGACGTGAACTCTCTGCTTGAGGCGGTGACTATCTTTCAAGTCTCCACTTCTTTTTTTCTCTTTTATCCTTTTTAGACACCTGTACACATTTCAATGTATATCATCTAACTTCATACTCCACTCTTTCTATACATAGACACTAATTACTATGTAGAAAATCAATGGGACAAATTTTGTTAATTGTACTCACTTCCATCTGGATGCTGGCCGCTAAGTACGTATTTAATTCGTACTCCCTCCTGTGGACGTGAACTCTCTGCTTGAGGCGGTGACTGTCTTTGAAGTCTCCGCTTCTTTTTTTCTCTTTTATCCTTTGTAGACACCTGTACACATTTCAATGTATATCATCTAACTTCATACTCCACTCTTTCTATACATAGACACTAATTACTATGTAGATAATCAATGGGACAAATTTTGTTAATTGTACTCACTTCCATCTGGATGCTGGCCGCTAAGTACGTATTTAATTCGTACTCCCTCCTGTGGACGTGAACTCTCTGCTTGAGGCGGTGACTATCTTTCAAGTCTCCACTTCTTTTTTTCTCTTTTATCCTTTGTAGACACCTGTACACATTTCAATGTATATCATCTAACTTCATACTCCACTCTTTCTATACATAGACACTAATTACTATGTAGAAAATCAATGGGACAAATTTTGTTAATTGTACTCACTTCCATCTGGATGCTGGCCGCTAAGTACGTATTTAATTCGTACTCCCTCCTGTGCACGTGAACTCTCTGCTTGAGACGGTGACTATCTTTGAAGTCTCAGCTTCTTTTTTTCTCTTGTAATTTACCGTTTACCCGTTTACCGTACAAACAAAGGTATATCAGCCCTATTATCCCCGGTTACCGGTGACTTTAAAACAGATGGTGAAAGAGGCCGTAATTTTATTGTTACTTGTGGCGACTTATAATAGTACTTATAAGTTATTACATTAACTTACATGTTAATTTTGTTGGTTAATTAATAATTAATTACCCCAAAATATTTACGGCTCTTTAATGTTCTTTCCATTAGTGAAAAACATCATTAGGCCTATTAATAGTTACCTGCAAAAAAAAATAAGAATATTTTTATTAAATATTGTATTTTTTTTTTTCAAAATATTATTATCATTACATTTGTTACTTACCTAAACAGAACTTCCCTGGCTAGTACTACTAATTCTTAAGTAAGTAGTTATAACGAAATTTGTTTTTTCAAAACAGGAATTTTCATTTTTTTTTCAAAATATTTTTCCCAATTGTGCGGAAACAAATTTGTAAAAAAAAATAAAAAAACAAATAAATTGCTACGTGGTGAGTCATTAATATCTCTTGCTGCTGAAAGTTTGCTTAAAAATGTTAAAAAAGTTAATAATTAATAAATTAATCATCAAGGGTGAAAAAAATGACACATGGGCTTGGATTATACAATAAAATTGAGCATGAGAACAAGAAAGTCAAAAAATTTATTCTAAAAAAAGACTTTTTACTGTTTATCTCGTAACAAAATCTGAGGCGTTCAACTTTTAACAAAGACAATTTAGCTTCTCGGAAAACATTATAAAATTATTAGCAAACTTATTGAACCGGAACTAATCAGAAACAGCAAGAACAGTTTTTATTACTTCTAAAATATTTTTTATTACTTTTTACAATAGCTCCAAAAAGATTGCATATTTTGTCGGCTAAACCTGGCGAGTCACCTGGTAGGTAAAACAAAAAAATCCAAAAATTGCATCCAAAAATTTTTATTGCAAAAATACAATCGTTCATATTGAATGTTGCAAAAAGACTTATGGTCGTTTTATTCCATATTTAGTATATTTTGAACATTTTTTATATATTCAAAAGTAACTTATATGCTTATATCTCTTCTAGTATTCAGTTTATTATTACTTAACAAATTTAATGCTACTTAAAAATACGCTTCTAACGATGTATAATATGCATATATTTGATATATATCTAATAAGAAAAAAATAGACAAAAAATATAATTTGATTTTTTTCGATTAGCTCTCCTGTAAAAAGTGTAATTTTGATTTGTGGCCCTTTAGTTTTTAAGCAGCGATGTGTCATAAATTGTAACCACTACCTGAGCGAAATTTTCAAGTTGACTTTTTCATTATTTGATTTATTTGTAATAATTTGTCATAATTTGTACCTACTACCGATCTGGTAAGACAAACCTTTTTAGGGATAAATGTTATTGTTAAATGGCACAAGCGTATATAATTATTATCATTTAGGTAGGTATGTGTACCTACCTGGTACCTACCCACGAGTTGGAGAGGAAAAAATGATACTTCATACTAAGTACCTAAAAAAATTTGGGCAAAATGACCATTTATTAATATTTGTTTAATGAAACAAGATAAGTTTTTGCTCCGGTATTTAGAAAAGTTTTACAATAAATAATAAATGGAAATCACCAGATCGCTTAAGTATCTTATTAATAATGTTATTATACTTACTTATCTTAAATGGTCTCTTACTCATCCTAAATCACGCAACTGATTTTGATGCGGTTCTCACTTATGGAAAGAGGGATAAATAGAAAGGTTTGCACTTAAAATAATTGCATCCTGGACGAAACCGGGAGCGGGTCGAGCCCCGGAAGAAGTAGAAGTATGCGACAGTGCTTTTTTCAACCACTTAAATGATTTTTTCAAAGAAATTGTCAAAGCAGTTATGGAAATTGTCTCAGTACCTATGATATTATAATAGTAGACCATGTCAATGTGAAAGTTTGCTATTGGTTACAAGAGAAGACAAATTTTTGTCACTGACATCACTGGTAGTACTTATGTAGGTAGGTATGACTATTATCGTAGCCCTCCCCGCGCTGGATAGCCATAACGAGGTACCGAAGTCGTGTAATAACGTCCCTGCGAATTGTATGTATGTATACTCTATAACTCTTAAACGAATTAAGAGCGGGCATAAAGAGAAATAGCCAATCCTAGATTAGAATTTTATCTAAGTAAACAAAGTCTAATTTAATTAATTTTTTAAAATAGATAAATACATTATAAATTAAAGTGACGTCTGTAACAGAAAACATAATATAATGAAATTTTCTCGATAGAAAAAAATCACCAAGTGAGCTCTCATTTCCATCGATTTTAGTTTTATTTTCAAAATGACACACATTACAAAGCTAAAAGTGTATCAGTAATTTCACTTCACATATTATCTAAGGCTGTATGTAACAATTTTTCATTTGACATTGTAGTTTACGAATAATTAATATTTAATACTTTTGGCACTTATAACATTTTTATTGAGCGAGTTGCGCTATCTTCCGTCGCATGTTGTGCGTAGTTCTACGTATTTTGTGTCACTGTCATGTCTAAGGGGCCACGTGGGTGAAATTACAAATTTTGTTTGCTTTATACGCACTCTTAACTGATTTTCATGAAACTTGGTACGTAAACATTTAGACGTACAGGACACAGGATAGGCTACTTTTTTTCAACGCAGACGAAGTCGCGGGCACCAGCTAGTACCTACTTAAATATTCTTGATCTGATTTTAATACTACTTCTTCATATTTTAGAGACGGCACAACAAGAGCATCTTTTTAATGCATTTTTTTGTATGCTTTTTGTTATTTATGTACGCTTTAAAAACCGCATAGAATAAAAAAAAATCCTTTCCTTTTGTTAAATTTTTATTACTTAGTTTGAAAACCTAGCTTTGTAGTCTTCTCTTATTATTAAAAAGAGTTTAGATTTGTTTGTTTGTTTTTTTGCATTGAATAGGCTCCGAAACTAATACTAAACCGATTTGAAATTTTTTTCACTATTGGGAAGCTATACCTATTATCAGCGAGTATAATAGGTTATCAATACTCAATACTTAATAATAAATCTGTAAGTGTAGGTATTGTATGTATGTATGTATGTATGTATGTATGTTCGTCCATAACTCTTAAACGAATTAACTGATTTTCATGGAACTTGATAGATTAAGGACGCCTATACGTTTTTGACGTTACGATTTCCGTCAAAAAGAAGGATTAACACACGCGCACGGGTCGCGCACACAGTGACGCTGTCGGCAAGGCAGAAAACAGACGACACTTGTAGTCTTGATATTTGTTGTAATTTTGCTATATATTTACCTATTCGTGTCAGTTTAGTATCGATTTATAAAAATAAAAAAATGATCCTTGAAATGAGCAAAGTGAATGTAGGTACATATATAAAAAATACACTTTTGTTTATGACTAAAAATAAACATTGAGGGCTGACAATGGACTTTGAAGACACCCTATGCAACTTCAAAACGGAAAAACCATACTATAAAATTCTTGACCTTAAAATAATACTTATAAAACAGCCTCTAAATAATTTGCTTATGTCTAATCACTTTAGTCTAATGATGGCATTCATTACTCAATTTTTATATACTTTTTATATACGGAGGGAAAGTACCTTGAATATTGTAGATGGAACATTTTACTGAAAGAAGACATTATTTTAATTTAAAAAACAATAAACTGCATTCATAGATTTTTAAATAATTACATGGTTGAATCGGGAATCGAACCCGCTATACGAGAAAAAAAAATTACCCTGTAGCTTTATCATGCCGATCGAAAGGCTTCATCATAAGGATTACTTCTTGCTAAATAACATAGTGTCAGAAATAAAAGGAAGACTATGAATTTTAACATTTGATGTGAAATTTTGTTCAGAAAAATGAAAAGCTGACATTGCCGTAAGGACATACAACTGACATTATCATAAATACCTATTGCCATTTAGTAATAGTCACAGAACAAGGGACTATCTCAATGAACACTTTCGTCCCTGGATCGGGACAAATGGACAAAACGGATGGCCGCCGAGATCCCCAGATCTAACCTCGTTAGTTTTTTTTTATGGGGTTATGTAAAAAATTTAGTTTACAAGAACCAGTATGAAAGTGTCCACGAGCTACAAACAGAGCTTAGACGTATTATTCTAAATATCCACCAAAAGATCAAAAAATCGACAGGGAGTGAAATAATCAAAAGAGTGCGACTTTGTATTCAACAGTATCGGACTCATTTTGAGCATTTGATAAATTGATAAATTTTGTATTAAAAAATGTTAAAATTCATAGTCTTTCTTTTATTTCTAACACTATGTTATTTAGCAAAAAATAATCCTTATGGTGAAGCCTTTCGATCGGTATGATAAAGCTACAGGGTAATTTTTTTTCTCGTATAGCGGGTTCGATTCCCGATTCAACCATGTAATTATTTAAAAATCTATGAATGCAGTTTATTGTTTTTTAAATTAAAATAATGTCTTCTTTCAGTAAAATGTTCCATCTACAATATTCAAGGTACTTTCCCTCCATGTGGCATAGTCGTGGGACGCTCTGTATATCATCATCATCAATCAATACTAATAATAAATCTGTAAGTGTGTATGTACGAGTATGTAATATGTATGTATGTATGCATGTATGTTCCTCCATAACTACGAAGATTTTCATGAAACTTTGTAGATAAACATTTAGCCGTACAGGACACAGGGTACTTAGGCTAACTTTTTTCTTTTTCAACGCGCACGAAGTCGCGGACGCCAGCCTAGTATTTATGTTACTAGCTCACATAATTTTATTTTACATACCTCACAACCATAACTATATTGTATATTTATTTCTTTGTCCCTTCTCCGTCCATTTATCATTATTCTTCCTAACCATCGCGAAACTATCAGGTAGGTATTCCGAGTTTGGGCTCTTTTTGTTTGTATTCATGAGTACTTACATGCTGGATGACTTGGCTGACCTGATGATGGACTCCGGAGAGACCCCATGGAACTCCGAAACTAACCGAGGTAGGTATCCAGAGTTTGGGCTCTTTTTGTTTGTATTCATGTGTACTTACATGCTGGATGACTTGGCTGACCTGATGATGGACTCCGGAGAGACCCCATGGAACTCCGAAACTAACCGAGGTAGGTATCCAGAGTTTGGGCTCTTTTTGTTTGTATTCATGTGTACTTACATGCTGGATGACTTGGCTGACCTGATGATGGACTCCGGAGACACCCAATGGAACTCCGAAACTATTAGAGGTGGGTATCCCGAGTTTGGGCTCTTTTTGTTTGCATTCATGAGTACTTACATGCTGGATAACTTGGCTGACCTGATGATGGACTCCGGAGACACCCCATGGAACTCCGAAACTATCAGAGGTAGGTATTCCGAGTTTGGGCTTTTTTTGTTTGTATTCATGAGTACTTACATGCTGGATGACTTGGCTGACCTGATGATGGACTCCGGAGAGACCCCATGGAACTCCGAAACTAACCGAGGTAGGTATCCAGAGTTTGGGCTCTTTTTGTTTGTATTCATGTGTACTTACATGCTGGATGACTTGGCTGACCTGATGATGGACTCCGGAGACACCCAATGGAACTCCGAAACTATTAGAGGTGGGTATCCCGAGTTTGGGCTCTTTTTGTTTGCATTCATGAGTACTTACATGCTGGATAACTTGGCTGACCTGATGATGGACTCCGGAGACACCCCATGGAACTCCGAAACTATCAGAGGTAGGTATTCCGAGTTTGGGCTTTTTTTGTTTGTATTCATGAGTACTTACATGCTGGATGACTTGGCTGACCTGATGATGGACTCCGGAGAGACCCCATGGAACTCCGAAACTATTAGAGGTGGGTATCCCGAGTTTGGGCTCTTTTTGTTTGTATTCATGAGTACTTACATGCTGGATGACTTGGCTGACCTGATGATGGACTCCGGAGAGACCCCATGGAACTCCGAAACTATCAGAGTTAGGTATCCCGAGTTTGGGCTCTTTTTGTTTGTATTCATGAGTACTTACATGCTGGATGACTTGGCTGACCTGATGATGGACTCCGGAGAGACCCCATGGAACTCCGAAACTATCAGAGTTAGGTATCCCGAGTTTGGGCTCTTTTTGTTTGTATTGATGAGTACTTACATGCTGGATGACTTGGCTGACCTGATGATGGACTCCGGAGAGACCCCATGGAACTCCGAAACTAACCGAGGTAGGTATCCAGAGTTTGGGCTCTTTTTGTTTGTATTCATGAGTACTTACATGCTGGATGACTTGGCTGACCTGATGATGGACTCCGGAGACATCCCACGGAACTTTGAAACAGAAAGAGATAAGTATCCCGAGTTTGGGCTCTTTTTGTTTGTATTCATGAGTACTTACATGCTGGATGACTTGGCTGACCTGATGATGGACTCCGGAGATATCCCACGGAACTTTGAAACAGAAAGAGATAAGTATCCCGAGTAAGGGCTCTTTTTGTTTGTATTCATGAGTACTTACACGCTGGATGACTTGGCTGATCTGATGATGGACTCCGGAGACATCCCATGGAACTCCGAAACTATTAGAGTTAGGTATCCCGAGTTTGGGCTCTTTTTGTTTGTATTCATGAGTACTTACATGCTGGATGACTTGGCTGACCTGATGATGGACTCCGGAGACACCCCATGGAACTCCGAAACTATTGGAGGTGGGTATCCCGAGTTTGGGCTCTTTTTGTTTGTATTCATGAGTACTTACATGCTGGATGACTTGGCTGACCTGATGATGGACTCCGGAGACACCCCATGGAACTCCGAAACTATTAGAGGTGGGTATCCCAAATTATGGCTCTTTTTGTTTGTATTCATGAGTACTTACATGCTGGATGACTTGGCTGACCTGATGATGGACTCCGGAGACATCCCACGGAACTTTGAAACAGAAAGAGATAAGTATCCCGAGTTTGGGCTCTTTTTGTTTGTATTCATGAGTACTTACACGCTGGATGACTTGGCTGATCTGATGATGGACTCCGGAGAGACCCCATGGAACTCCGAAACTATCAGAGTTAGGTATCCCGAGTTTGGGCTCTTTTTGTTTGTATTCATGAGTACTTACATGCTGGATGACTTGGCTGACCCGATGATGGACTCCGGAGACATCCCA
This sequence comes from Synanthedon formicaeformis, assembly GCA_945859745.1. Classification (NCBI taxonomy): domain Eukaryota; kingdom Metazoa; phylum Arthropoda; class Insecta; order Lepidoptera; family Sesiidae; genus Synanthedon; species Synanthedon formicaeformis. Next base: position 4,426,729 of record OX243963.1, read on the forward strand.
CGGAACTTTGAAACAGAAAGAGATAAGTATCCCGAGTTTGGGCTCTTTTTGTTTGTATTCATGAGTACTTACATGCTGGATGACTTGGCTGACCTGATGATGGACTCCGGAGAGACCCCATGGAACTCCGAAACTATCAGAGTTAGGTATCCCGAGTTTGGGCTCTTTTTGTTTGTATTCATGAGTACTTACATGCTGGATGACTTGGCTGACCTGATGATGGACTCCGGAGAGACCCCATTGAAATCCGAAACTATTAGAGGTGGGTATCCCGAGTTTGGGCTCTTTTTGTTTGTATTCATGAGTACTTACATGCTGTATAAATAAATAATAAATAAATAATAAATAAATAAATAAATATTTTCATACTTTCCACATATGATCCAGTTCCAAAGTAAACAACTAATGCTTGTATTATGGATACCAGACAGTTGATATATTTTTTTGTAAATAAATACATATTATAAATACAAAACATCCATGACAGGTGCAAAGGTAAAATGCTAACACAAACATTTGCCCCTAGCGGGATTCGAACCCGCGACCGTTTGGTTAAGAGCTAGGATTAGGTACTAGCCACTAGACCAAACGAGTCGTCAAGTCACAGTACTTACAGTTCAGCCAAGTCATCCAGCATGCAAGTACTCATGAATACAAACAAAAAGAGCCCAAACTCGGGATACTTATCTCTTTCTGTTTCAAAGTTCCGTGGGATGTCTCCGGAGTCCATCATCAGGTCAGCCAAGTCATCCAGCATGTAAGTACTCATGAATACAAACAAAAAGAGCCCAAACTCGGGATACCTAACTCTGATAGTTTCGGAGTTCCATGGGGTCTCTCCGGAGTCCATCATCAGGTCAGCCAAGTCATCCAGCATGTAAGTTCTCATGAATACAAACAAAAAAGCCCAAACTCGGGATACCTAACTCTGATAGTTTCGGAGTTCCATGGGGTCTCTCCGGAGTCCATCATCAGGTCAGCCAAGTCATCCAGCATGTAAGTACTCATGAATACAAACAAAAAGAGCCCAAACTCGGGATACCTAACTCTGATAGTTTCGGAGTTCCATGGGGTCTCTCCGGAGTCCATCATCAGGTCAGCCAAGTCATCCAGCATGTAAGTACTCATGAATACAAACAAAAAAGCCCAAACTCGGGATACCTAACTCTGATAGTTTCGGAGTTCCATGGGGTCTCTCCGGAGTCCATCATCAGGTCAGCCAAGTCATCCGGCATGTAAGTACTCATGAATACAAACAAAAAGAGCCCAAACTCGGGATACTTATCTCTTTCTGTTTCAAAGTTCCGTGGGATGTCTCCGGAGTCCATCATCAGGTCAGCCAAGTCATCCAGCATGTAAGTTCTCATGAATACAAACAAAAAAGCCCAAACTCGGGATACCTAACTCTGATAGTTTCGGAGTTCCATGGGGTCTCTCCGGAGTCCATCATCAGGTCAGCCAAGTCATCCAGCATGTAAGTACTCATGAATACAAACAAAAAGAGCCCAAACTCGGGATACCTAACTCTGATAGTTTCGGAGTTCCATGGGGTCTCTCCGGAGTCCATCATCAGGTCAGCCAAGTCATCCAGCATGTAAGTTCTCATGAATACAAACAAAAAAGCCCAAACTCGGGATACCTAACTCTGATAGTTTCGGAGTTCCATGGGGTCTCTCCGGAGTCCATCATCAGGTCAGCCAAGTCATCCAGCATGTAAGTACTCATGAATACAAACAAAAAGAGCCCAAACTCGGGATACCTAACTCTGATAGTTTCGGAGTTCCATGGGGTCTCTCCGGAGTCCATCATCAGGTCAGCCAAGTCATCCAGCATGTAAGTACTCATGAATACAAACAAAAAAGCCCAAACTCGGGATACCTAACTCTGATAGTTTCGGAGTTCCATGGGGTCTCTCCGGAGTCCATCATCAGGTCAGCCAAGTCATCCGGCATGTAAGTACTCATGAATACAAACAAAAAGAGCCCAAACTCGGGATACTTATCTCTTTCTGTTTCAAAGTTCCGTGGGATGTCTCCGGAGTCCATCATCAGGTCAGCCAAGTCATCCAGCATGTAAGTTCTCATGAATACAAACAAAAAAGCCCAAACTCGGGATACCTAACTCTGATAGTTTCGGAGTTCCATGGGGTCTCTCCGGAGTCCATCATCAGGTCAGCCAAGTCATCCAGCATGTAAGTACTCATGAATACAAACAAAAAGAGCCCAAACTCGGGATACCTAACTCTGATTGTTTCGGAGTTCCATGGGGTCTCTCCGGAGTCCATCATCAGGTCAGCCAAGTCATCCAGCATGTAAGTACTCATGAATACAAACAAAAAGAGCCCAAACTCGGGATACCTACCTCTGATAGTTTCGGAGTTCCATGGGGTCTCTCCGGAGTCCATCATCAGGTCAGCCAAGTCATCCAGCATGTAAGTACTCATGAATACAAACAAAAAGAGCCCAAACTCGGGATACCTACCTTTGATAGCTTCAGAGTTCCATGGGGTGTCTCCGGAGTCCATCATCAGGTCAGCCAAGTCATCCAGCATGTTAGTACTCATGAATACAAACAAAAAGAGCCCAAACTCGAGATACTTATCTCATTCTGTTTCAAAGTTCCGTGGGGCGTCTCCATTTCCGATATTATCTACCTACTTAGTAGATATCATCAATCAATACTAATAATAAATCTGTAAGTGTAGGTATTGTATGTATACGAAGATTTTCATGAAACTTGGTAGATAAACATTTAGACGTACACAGGATAGGCTACTTGTTTCTTTTTCAACGCGAACGAAGTCGCGGGCGCCAGCTAGTACATAATAATTTGAATTGCATGTTGGTAAAAAAAATATAGTTTTGGCTAAAGTATCAAAGGCGTTTAGTCGATTATTTCGTATCTGTATACAATAAGTTCGATCTTGAACAGAGCGACACAGGTCCTACCTCGACGACGCCTTGGCGTAGACTGAGTGTTGAGCAAGACGTGTTCGAAAACGCAAACATACAAAAGCGAAGCCGTTTTGAGCCTTGTTTCTTTGCAATAAGGCAAATTTCAAATGAGTTTTTATAAAAATGATTTCATTTTTTTTACTGAGTTTCTAGGCCTTTTTTTGTAATTTTTTGTGGGAGGAATTAAAATAGACTTTATAGGCCGTCTGTAAGTAAATTTATTGTTTTTTTAAATGCTCCAATTATTCAGATCTGTGTACCGAAACAGACACTGTTTTAGGCGTTTTCTCGAAAATGCTTTTGGGAAATAGATCACTAGAAGGGGTAAAAAAGATAATTTTCATTTTCGCGTGGGACAAACTGTAGTTAAGGAATTTATTTACCCATATAAGTTAAAAACTTGTTTTCATAAGTGACAGATTACCTAATAAATGAACCGCAAGACGTTGGTTTTTGATGGATTTCGTATACGCCTCCTTAAACATTTAGACGTACAGGACACAGGATAGGCTACTTTTTTTTCAACGCAGACGAAGTCGCGGGCGCCAGCTAGTATTAAATAAATTCTTTGTTTTTAATATTTAACACATTTCAACCATGTACCATAGGCAATGCAATTTGTGGGATTTCATGACAATCATAATATGGATATGCCTTTAAATCTCACTTGGTTAGGGATTTATATATTTTTAACTTAAAGGATTCGAATATTATCGGGAATAAATTAAACCGACTAGTTACTTCTAAGCATACAATATATTTTGGTACTAGCTGGCGCCCGCGACTTCGTCCGCGTTGAAAAAGAAAAAAGTAGCCTATCCTGTGTCCTGTACGTCTGAATGTTTATCTACCAAGTTTCACGAAAATAAGTTAAGTTAATTTGTTTAAGAGTTATGGAGGAACATACATACATACAATACCTACACTTACAGATTTATTATTAGTATTGATTTTTGATGTACTCATTAAAGTTGGTTTATGTTAATGCTAGGTTTAAAAGACATGAAAAAAATTTACAAATTAGTTCTAAGAGCTTAAAGTTACCTCTATTGTTTATTTTGTGATAGTTGATAAGAACAATTAGTCATTGTTACTATCTTCGGGAGAAGGAGACAACATGATATTTAGCAGTTGTCTCTTTCTTTTTCTTTTTTGGGAGTTGCTTTGATGCAATTGTAATGCAACTGGAATTTCATGTCATTCATTAACGCTCCTTGGTCCGTTGAGTGCGCTCCTTGTGATTTGTGGTGACTATTTGTGGTGATTATTTGCGACGACCCCTTTGCTTGATTTACGGACTGATACTCTTCACTTTGCGATTATTTTGGCTAGTATAAACGGACTTTGAGTTTCTGCTGGTACGATTTGGATTGGTTTTGTTCGAACGAAGATCACGGTAAGTTTTATTTTATTTTACCTAATAAAGTTAGACTAAGTTATGAAACTTTTTTCTAAAAATAATTATGAATTTATTTTTTAAGTTCCAAGGAAACGAAGTCGCGAGTAGCAACTAGCTTAGCAATAAATTAGCACTGTATATAACAAAATCCCGCATCCCGCGAGGCTTATCCACATTATTATTATTCAGCCGAAATTGCACACCATATGAATGATTGCACTCGTATCTTTAATCAAAACTCATAATAATTTTATTCAAATCAACAAATTTAAATCTGTATGATTTAAATTTGTTTCATTGTGACCGTGTAAATACAACATAACTTACTTATATTTTATTAATTCTATATCTTAATAGGTATAAAAATGGAATTTTATGACATATTGTCATTGTAATACTGAAATGTAAGATTTTTGTCTCTTTACGGAAATAAGGCCAGTGAAAGACGGACCTAAGGCACTAGATTACGGTCTGTTTTTTAATCTCAGACAAAAATGACATGCAAATGTCAAGTTTGCATATAATGATACCATGAAATGACATGAAATGTATGTAATGCATGTCAAATGTAATGTCATTTTTGTCTCTGATATTAAAAAACAAACTATAGGTAACTTCAGGTGTCATTCATGAACTCTACGGAAATAAGAACAGTGTAAGACGGACCTAAGGCAGTGATAGGTAACTTCAGATGTTTTTTAGTACTTGATAAAATTACGCTTACTTATAGTTCATCGGGAAGAGTGTGCAGAATATTGATTATGATGGTATGAGATAATTATGACATGAGTCATGGTACAATAATTAGGCCAATGCCACTCTTAAATAATTATCTCTTAAATCTGTTGGGGTCGGTCTTGGAGTAATTTACTTTGTTTTCAGAGATATCGTTACAAGAAATACAAATTAAATAAACACCTACATGATTAAATATACAATTATTTAAATAGACTCATTATAAATATAAATAATAATCGGATAATTATATAACTATTCACAAGGACATACTAATAGTCCGGGAGGTGGCAACGTCGGGAAAAAAAGCATTTTAGGTCAGCTGATTTTTTGATATGTCGTCTCTCTTGCCCTTTCGGTTAGGATCTGGGCAGTCTGGCTAGCGGTAGCGGTTGCGTTTACCTGTGCGCATCCTATTTGTGCAGGTAATATACTGACTTTTAAAATCATTTTATGAAGGTTCAATTTGCATATTTTAGCTTAAGATAAGTTTAACAAACATCAATCTCTTATTGCCAGACATTTTTATCGTTGCTAATAATGAGCCAGACGCGAATTTTGATTTCATTTTTATTAAAAAATTAAGTTATTTCAGAATGTCTGTCATTTTAATATTATGTTGTTTAAGTATGAACAGACCTAAAAATAATTTGCCAGACATTAATTCAGTTGCTAAACCATGAATCAGAACGATTAAAGTCCTGAAAACTCTTACAGTATGATTCTACTCTTACAGTATTAATTGGACTTATGTAAACTGTATATCTATATATACATACAATAGATATACAATTGCGTAAGTTCAATATTTTTTAAATTAGGGATATTATTTTTTATTAGCATTTAGCAAATTTTAACATTAAAAAAAATTGAAATGAGATAGAATTAGATAGCAGGAAATCAAACAACATTATTGAAAATTTAAAAGTTTTTTTTTATTTGAAATACTCTTGTCGCTATGATACACTGAGAAAATTTTACTTTAACATTTTGGCTCGTTTAAAGGCAGATTATTTAAAATTAACTAAAACTCGTTTAAGAATATATAAATAAGCGCAGTTGGTTATAATCTAACACGTCAACATTGTTATGGATACTTGGTTATTTTTAACATTGCACTTAATAATTTTTAAACAAAATTGTTAGCATTCTGAACCAATTCAGACTTGTTTAAATTTTAATACTTAATATTGTTAAATCTAACCAAGTTATGTATGTAATTTTAAATATGTTTAAAAAGGGTTAAAATTAACCCTTTTTTTTGGTTAAAATTAACCAATATATCTCTGTTACCACCTACAACGTAATCGGTTACAAATAGCCATTGATATTTTGTTGTTATTAAATAAGTGCGATTGTAAATTTTACCATGACACATTTGCTAATCTTTACAAACAGCTTACTAAATATTAACCAAGTAAAAATACTTAGCAAAGCAAAATGGGTTACCTATAAGTGAAAACGAATCATTCATTTCGTCCAAATCTTTCTAGCGTGATAGTCATTGCGTCTCGTATTTAATAAAGTCGTATTGCCTAAAAAAATTTTATAATTTACAAATATTCCTAATGGATGACGATGTCAACAACCTTTTAATTGCATGGAAATTAGAAGAATACATAGAAGTATGTAAAGATGAGTGAAAAACCTACATTTTTATCTACCTAGATATAGTTACAACTAAGTTAACTCTACACCATATTATTATAATTTACTAGTTATGTTATTATTGCAGTGAATTTTGCGTTTATCTTAATTTAAAATTCTTAATTTTCTCACAAGAAAAGATTATTAACCAAATAAGAAATACCTATAATATAAAAAAAAAAAACAAAAGAATTATGTTACATGTCACCTGTTTGACATCATATAAGTAATTACTAAATTCTTATTTTAGATATTTTTTGACTTAATAAAATTAATAAATTATTTTGTAAAAATTAATAGTCAATTTATTAAAATTAAAATTAAAAATAAATTAAAATTAAAATTAAATTATAAATTGTTAAAAGCCAATTTTATACTCACATGCCGAGACCGCCCATCGGCGGCATAGCAGAGGTTACAAACCTTATAGTAAATTAACGGATATTAGAATAACAACTATTTCACATAGTACTACTATGATAACTTTGATAAACAAGACAACTAGATAGAAGGTCTCTAAGTAAACACGGAACATTTTTTATTGCTTTTGTTCAAACATTAAAACTAAAACAGAAATGAGTCATACGGATACAAGAGATTTTTTTTCATCAAAACAATTATCATTTATGGATGATACCTACAAGTAGATACAAAAGATTGCCGACGCACCTGCATTTTGTTTTGTTGAATTTTTATATATACTAATATTATAAAGAGGAAAGATTTGTTTGTTTGTATTGAATAGGCTCCGAAACTACTGGACCGATTTGAAAAATTCTTTCACTGGTGGGAAGCTATATTATCAGCGAGTGTTATAGGCTATATTTTATAAAGTTACGCGGACGAAGTCGCGTGCAACAGCTAGTGTTCTATTAAAAAACTATAATTAGGAAATATAAAACGGTATTAATTTTCATTTATAAAATATCAATATCGACGTCGATATATCGAGGAAAAATGTCAATATATCTAATTAAAAATATCGATACTTTTTCAACAAACCTACGGGCTCGTAGATCGTGGCCAACGCGATGCCTAGCCCGACAGCCTGAGATTAGCACGTACAACCAAACAAACAAACTCTTCAGCTTTACATATTAGTATAGATAATTTAAACATTGTACCTAACAATTTTATATAATAATAATTATCATCACGCGTTAATCCTTCATTTAATGAATGAATCGTGGTAATGAACGATAGCCATAGCTCATTAAGTTTTCGTAGTAATACTGAGTATAAAGTAAAAAAAAAAAGTTCTTAAATAGTTTTTACTGAGTATTTACTCTGGCTTGAGTAATACTACAGTGCTTACCCATCTATAGCTGAGAGCACTCAACTGTCTCTCTCTGACCAGTAGAATCATACTGTAAGAGTTTTCAGGACTTTAATCGTTCTGATTCATGGTTTAGCAACTGAATTAATGTCTGGCAAATTATTTTTAGGTCTGTTCATACTTAAACAACATAATATTAAAATGACAGACATTCTGAAATAACTTAATTTTTTAATAAAAATGAAATCAAAATTCGCGTCTGGCTCATTATTAGCAACGATAAAAATGTCTGGCAATAAGAGATTGATGTTTGTTAAACTTATCTTAAGCTAAAATATGCAAATTGAACCTTCATAAAATGATTTTAAAAGTCAGTATATTACCTGCACAAATAGGATGCGCACAGGTAAACGCAACCGCTACCGCTAGCCAGACTGCCCAGATCCTAACCGAAAGGGCAAGAGAGACGACATATCAAAAAATCAGCTGACCTGAAATTCTCTTTCGAAAACGTTGCCACCTCTTATACTATAATAATTAAAAAGAAAATAATAAAAAAAATAAACTATGGAAGGATGCACTAAACCGAGTGCATAATTTAATAAAAAATAAAATTATTTCTAAAAGTATCTATTCAACACATTACATGTAGTTGGTGAAAGAGGTCCTTATTATTATCCAACTCTCTATATTACTAGCACTGTGAGTAGGCACTTTGTAGATGATATTTGTTAAGGTCTCTCCAATGACTTCTATATTACTTCGTAATAAGGACAAGGCTAACGCTCCTAGTACGTGGCACCGATGCGCCGGTGTCAAAATCGGAAATTGACACCAATGACGGGTGTTCATTCTGTGCGTAGAAAGATACGAAAATGCCTACTTACCAGTGATATATTCAACCAACCAATGACACTTTACAATAACAGAATACGCCAATAAGAAATAAAAATACGTATTAAGATGGCAATGAAAATAAATTATTTTTAGTAACTAGATGTGCAAATTGGAGGACCATTTTTTTGTCACTAGTAGTATGGTAAGGGCGCATCCTGTCTTGTTTAACATATCACTGGGTCTCTCCTCCACTCTTCCTTGTATCACTAATCGTTCCAAAGAGCTTTTGGTGTAGATAATAATTCAAGATTCGTACTTACAAAATCAACGATTCTTTCAAGATGGAAACGATAATACAAAAAGCAGATCATCTTGTCCTCGTAACGTTCTCCTTCCGTCTCCTTTGAATCACTGATCTTATTATTTTAAATATTGTTACAGGAAAAAAATGGAAAAAGTTCCCAATTTGAAGCTAGTAACGGAAGAAGATCTTGAAGTGAGTATCGATGTATTAGAAAGAAGTAAATTATTTAAAAATACCAATACGATACCTTAATTCGCAAACCAAATAACTCCTCTGAGGCAAACTTTACAGGGGAGAATTAAAAACGTTATAAAGTTTTTTTGTATGATACGAGAAAAGAAAAAAGACAATTTTACATTGGAAATTGTGGCTCGTATTAACCGATAGACCTTTTAAAAATTAAATTCTAATTGTCATTAAATTTCTCCCGTATCAAAAAGTCATTTTCAACCAAAAGTGGAGTTATTCGTTTTGCGAATTAAGGTATCGAATTTGATGTATCGAATAGTTTAGTAAGCAGGTTAAATTAATTATGCCACAAGTTATTAGCATTAATTTTTTTTTAAATCTTTTTTTTAGTTTATCTTCCTCATTCTTTTTAACAATTTCTATGGCTACTCTGTTTTTTTAAAGGAACCGGTGTATTTTTAACGTATCTTTTTACTTATTATATTAAGGTTGACAGACAACCTGACGGTCCACTTGATGGTAGGTGGTTACCGTCGCCTATAGCACAAGCAACGCCATAGGTGCGACCATTTAAGAATTAGGATTAGGAATAAGGAAGGAATCATCTCGCTCACTCTCCGAAACACAACAACATATGATAATTACATAATAAATAATTATCTTCACCATCAAACTACTACAGCATGGAACCCGCGTGCCATACAAAACACTACGAATTTTATGGAACATTAAATTTAAAAGTGACATATAAGTAGAGCATGAACTGTCATTTAAAACAAAACAAACATAATAATAAGTACGTAATTTAAAGAAACTGTGACTTTACGTCAACCCATTAGAGTTTAAAATGAAATAGTAGAAGTTGATCGTTACTACCTTTTACCATTGATGCGTGAAAGCAAGAGTCCTCCATGATACTGTCAAAGGCGTTCTTTTTATGTGCCGCTTTGGCATTTGTGACGCAAATTCCATTGTAGTATTTCGATGATCTTCACATATTCCACACAGCATCATCTAAGTAATTCCACAGTAAGCAACTATTGCTTGTATTATGATTACCAGACAGTTGATATAATACATAGTTTTTTTTTTGTAAATACATATCGCTGCTTAAAAACTAAAGGGGCACAAATCAAAATTACACTTTTTACAGGAGAGCTAATCGAAAAAAAAAAAATTATTTTTTTGTCAATTTTTTTCTTATTAGATATATAATATCAAATATATACATATTATACATAGTTAGAAGCGTACTTTTAAGTAGCATTAAATGTTTTAAGTACGTTTATAATAAACTGAATATTAAAAGAGATATAAGCATATAAGTTACTTTTGAATACATAAAAAATGATCAAAATATACTTAATCTGGAATAAAACAACCATAAATCTTTTTGCAACATCTTTTTGAAGGATTGTGATTGTATTTTTGCAATAAACACATTTTTGGATTTTTTTGTTTTATGGCCCTTTAATTTTTAAGCAGCGATATGTATTATAAATACAAACATCCATGACTCAGGTAGATAGGTAAAATGTTGACACATAACATTTGACACTAGCGAGATTCGAACCCGCGACCGTTTGGTTAACAGCTGGGGTTACTAGCCACTAGACCAAACGTGTCGTGTTATTTCAAGTTGGCTCAAAGTTTATTTGCAAAGTTGACCGAGGGGTCATGTTAAATGTCTATTAAATCCTTTCAGATATATCTCTTGAGACTTGATGCGCAGATGTATCGGGAAAAGGCGTATAAGCACCTGGAGTTGAAAAATCAGTGAGTATTTCTAATCCAGTGCAAATACAGTGAAAATCGGTTATAGCGACCTTCAAGGGAACACAAAAATTGGTCGTAATAAACGGATAGTCATTATAAGCAATATTAAATCTTTATAGGCATTCAACAGGGACCTTGCCATTTGGTCGCTGTAACCGATATGTCGTTATAACCGAAGTCGTTATATCCGGTTTCTACTGTATTTAGTTATTAAGGTGATGTGTTTTCTATGCAAAACATATTTCAATATGATGGAATAAATAAGTTGACAGAATAACATGACTAAGGGCCTCTTTCACCATCTGTCAAGTAGGCTAACTGTCATTTAAAGTCATCGGTAACCGGGGATAATGGAGCTGATATACCTTTGTTTGTACGGTAATAGTACCAAACATTAAAAAGAAAATAATAATAAAAAATCGCCCATCGAATGATGCAGTAAACCGAGTGCATAATTCAATAAAACATAAAATTGTTTGTAAAAGTAACTAATCAACACTTTACTTGTAGTTGGTGAAACTAAATCCATCTAAACAAATTTCCAAATCCACAAAAGATTTTATCGAAATTAGTCAAATCGCCATACTTAGCAGAATTAACAAAATTTGTTCCATTGATTTTCTACATAATAATTAGTGACTATATATAGAAAGAGTGGAGTATGAAGTTAGATGATATACATTGAAATGTGTACAGGTGTCTAAAAAAAATACAAGAAAAAAAAAGAAGTGGAGACTTGAAAGATAGTCACCGCCTCAAGCAGAGAGTTCACGTCCACAGGAGGGAGTACGAATTAAATACGTACATAGCTGCCAGCATCCAGATGGAAGTGAGTACCTTACTTTTTAAATAAGATGGGGACAGAGGATCTGTGAGATTTCTTGGTAATCCTTCTAACTACAAAATGCAGTGCGCCTAAGCTAACACTGAGTTTATTTCTCAGAGTATAAATTCCAACAAGTAAGGTTTATTTATTTATATTATGGCTTCATAGTGTTCTGACGCTTAAGAGAGGGAATTTTATCTAAGTAAACAAAGTCTAATTTAATTAATTTTTTTTAATAGATAAATACATTATAAATGAAAGTGACGACTGTAAACATAATATAATGAAATTTTCTCGATAGAAATCTAAAAGTGTGTCAGTAATTTCACTTCACATATTATCTAAGGCTACTATGTAACAATTTTTCATTTGACATTGTAGTTTACGAATAATTAATATTTAATACTTTTGGCACTTATAACATTTTTATTGAGCGAGATGCGCTATCTTCCGTCGCATATTGTGCGTAGTTCTACGTATTTTGTGTCACTGTCGTGTCCAAGGGGCCACGCGGGTAAAATTACAAATTTTGTTTGCTTTCTACCCACTCTTAAGTCGATATGGTAATTTGTTTAAAAGGTATAATTTTTCAATAATGTCATTCAAGTTTAGATTTTCACTAATGGAATGAATAATAAACAAGGAAGTTTTGTATAAGTGTAAGTTGAAAAATAAAATTACCTATATAAATTTAAAATTTATCAAATGCTCTATTTAAGTGATGTAAGCCAGTCATTACGCGAAGAGGCTAATGTCGACCTTTGACTATAACTAATATACCTACAAGTAAGTAGGGTACAAAAATATGAAAACGTGCACAGATTCTTAAATTATGGTTAGGGCCTCTTTCACCAACTACAAGTAAAGTGTTGATTAGTTACTTTTAGAAAAATGTTATGTTTTATTAAATTTGCACTCGGTTTACTGCATCCTTCGATAGGCGAATTTATTATATTATTTTCTTTTTAATGTTTGAGACTTTTACCGTACAAACAAAGGTATATCAGCTCCATTATCTCCGGTCAAATGGACTTTAAATGACAGTTAGCCTACTTGACAGATGGTGAAAGAGGCCCTCAGACTCCTAGATTTTCTTAATACAAATCTCATTTTCATTGTGATTGAAAATCTGACGGAAATAAAAGTAGTTCTTTTCTACTGTTTGGGACAGAAAACGTTAGATTCTTCCTGTTTTTAAACACAATAGTGAACTTTATATACTCGTGTATCTAATGTATCTACGTACTTACATTCTATTACATCTAAATTTTTGCATTATTTGTCAGGTGAACTCTCGGCGCTGCGACAGCGTGACATTAGAAATGCACGAGTTTCGAGTGAAGGAAGGGATGGCTTTCTTGGACATGTTCCTGGACGAACACATTAGCAGACTCCGAGAGGAGGCTGCTAATTCTGAGCTGGCCAATCCTCCTTCGCTCGAGCTTTTCCTCATCACCGGTCGCGGCAAACATAGTCCGGCGGGACCCCGGATTAAGCCTGCCGTTATTGAGCGTCTTCGTGAACGCTCTCTCGGGTAAAGCATCTTTTTTATTCACTCACTGTGACAAATGTTATATCAGAAATTTCTTAAACGTATACGAATGCATTGACGGTGATAATTTTTCTTTCAGTTACGATGAAGTTAATCCGGGGTTCCTGAGGACTATAGTTTTTGAGGCGGATAAATTGACCCATGAACTCGATTGAAGTGCTCCTTAACCGAGTTCAGGAAATGAAAGTAAGCACCTCACTTTTTGATATTGATATTTTGTGTTATCGGGTGCTGTGCTCAGTTTCTGACTACAAAATGCAATGCGCCTGTTGAAAAAATATGAAAACTTGTACAATCTTAAATATTATTATAGAAACTAAATTTGCTATTAGCACATCAGCACATTTAGTGCTACATTTTCAAAAAAATCTCAAAAATATCAATTTCATTGGGATGGAAATCGGAGCGAAAAAAAACTAGTTCAATTCTACTGTATGGTCTGCCAAAGTTAGTTTCTTCCTGTATTAAACGCATAATGAACTTTACGTAGTTTTGTACGTACATACATTCTATAATATTACATGGGCTTTTTTTATTATTTGTCAGGTGAACTCTCGTCGCTGCTACAGCATGACATTTGAAATGCAAGAGTTCCGAATGAAGGATGGCCTTCCTTGACATTTTTTTTGGACCAACACATTAGCAAACTCCGAGAGGAGACTGTGTTAACTCTGCGCTCTGCAACACAGTTCGGCGGGACCTTGTATTAAGCCAGACGTTATCGCTCTCTCAGGTAAAGTATTTTCTTTTAATCACTGCCCCTAATTTTATTTTATATATTATGGTAGGGGAGCCCAAGAGGGGATTTTTGGATTTACTCGAGCGCGTCATATTTAAGTATTAAGTGAACCTAAACTAAGCTCCCATTTAAAATTCAGACGATTCCGATGTAACGCAAGCTGGTGGCAGCTTTTTGAGAATGCAAAAAATATTTTTGACGATTCTCATTTTGTAATACTCGAGCGCGTCAGATTTTCACACAGACGGTTCAGCCTAAATTGCTGATCGTGCTGATTCTTAATCTGACGATTATATGGAGGATTTTTTAAAATACAGCGCCTACAAAATTTTGAACTCCTGTAGACGCTCACCCCACCGCTGAAATGAAAAACTTCATATAACCTTTTTTTCTTCTTACCATCCAATCTTCAAAGTCCAATAGGTCCCCACGACGCTCGAGTGACTACACATTTAGCATCGTGTTCTCCCTAACCATTAGATATAAGAATAACGATGATATACTTAATTTACTTAATTTGATATACCTAATTATGATATACGATGATTAAGTTTATTGTAGCCTTCAGCTACAATAAACTTAATCCGCGGCTTTGAACAAATTTTGAAGCGGCCGAACTAACATATATAAACTTGTTTTAGGTGGCATGCATCAGTACACTCTGACAGGAAGCTGCTATCTCGGGCCGCGGCATACATAGTCCGGCAGGATCTCGAATTAATCCGGCCCTTAGATCCGGCCGTTATCGAGTAACTTTGCGAACGCTCTTTCAGGTAAAGTATCTTCCTTTTTTTTACAAGAACAATCACCGATAGATACTCACCGGCCTGGGGACAGACCGGTGGGTTATGTCGGACTCCTGCCCCGAGATGTTATTGGGGAAAACCTACCGACTAAATCTCTTGGCGTCCTCCGCGTCCGTTATAAGGCGGCGCCTGCTTTTATAACATAAATTTCTTAGACGTACTCGTATACCTATGAATAACGGTGATAATTTATCATTCCAGCTACAATGAACTCAAACAGAGTTTCCTGGCGACATCAGTTTTTGAAGCGGACGAACTACTACGTGAACTCGATTAAAGTGCTACGATTGGATCAAAACTGTGACAGTTCCGACTGTTGAATTCAAGAGGACATAATTTTGCATCGCATAAAGATTCGACAAATTTAATCAGGCACGGAGCAAACTTTTCTTTGGAATCTGCTAATTACCTATCTTCCTCCTCAACCTTGCTTGCTCTTAAGATTGTCCCAACAAGAAAATCTAAATAATTGTTATAACCGACCTCTGTGTCCTTGATGTATCAGCAATTTTTTGGTAACATGAGACCATATTTTTTCTATAGCTTATCTCCAGCCATATTTTATGATCTCGTACCAAGACAGTATGCCTGGTTTAATCAACACATTGTGGTGATTATTTTATTTTCATTTATTCCAATTGTTCTTGATAACTTAAATCGTATGTGGTTTTTGATGAGTTATCAGGACATAGTCTTCGCAACAGAGAAGTTAGAAGCCGCTAAAGCAAGGTCTGTCTAATTAGGTATACCTAGTTAGCTTACCCACCGTTGCATCACTGCCAAATATTTAGTTTAACAGATGAAATAATTGTTATTAAAAATGTGATAATTACGAATGTGATACTCGTAGTATAGCTTGTAAATGAACCAAGATTGTTTCTGTAAATTTAATGTTAGTTTTAAGATTTGTTTGTTCAACTAAGTCATAAATTAGTTTTTTGTATAATAGGTCCTACTTG
Organism: Synanthedon formicaeformis; assembly: GCA_945859745.1. Lineage (NCBI taxonomy): Eukaryota > Metazoa > Arthropoda > Insecta > Lepidoptera > Sesiidae > Synanthedon > Synanthedon formicaeformis. The sequence continues at coordinate 4,442,728 of OX243963.1, forward strand.
TTAAAATATGTCGTAAACGTCAATGTTTAAGTATAGAAATAATAAAATGACGTTGTAGAAAGTAATTTAAAAAAAATATTGAATAATAATTATTTCCAAACAATTAAATTACAATGGCCATAAGTTACAGTTGACATTTCAGATTTATATTAAAAAAAAAATATGTTTGTGTATTTTTTAAGCGTGTCTAGCAGAAAGACCAAATTAATAAGACATTAATAAAATTATTACGGTTTATATAATTAAATTCATCTAACTAGGCAAGAGGTGAGATTCATTTGTGGTATCGATTGTATTTAAGTTTTGGGATTACAATTTACAACATTTTGCTACATAGTCTTTTTAAAATCTAGTCTATTAAGAGTTGTAATTTCACCCGCATGGCCCCTTGGACATGACAGTGACACAAAATACGTAGAACTACGCACAACATGCGACGGAAGATAGCGCAACTCGCTCAATAAAAATGTTATAAGTGCCAAAAGTATTAAATATTAATTATTCGTAAACTACAATGTCAAATGAAAAATTGTTACATACAGCCTTAGATAATATGTGAAGTGAAATTGCTGATACACTTTTAGCTTTGTAATGTATGTCAATTTGAAAATAAAACTAAAATCGATGGAAATGAGAGCTCACTTGGTGATTTTTTTCTATCGAGAAAATTTCATTATATTATGTTTTCTGTTACAGACGTAACTTTCATTTATAATGTATTTATCTATTTAAAAAAATTAATTAAATTAGACTTTGTTTACTTAGATAAAATTCAAATCTAGGATTGGCTATTTCTCTTTATGCCCGCTCTTAAACCCAGGCTTCATTGTCGCTTAAACCAGTGATTTTATAATAGCCTTTTGAGAGGAGTTTAGTTTTAATGACACTTTTAATTTTTTTTATAAATAAGGCTCTGATTATTTGAGGTAGTTTATTATAATAATTTTTTATAAAACCGTACACTTTGACCCATAAAAGAATTACTTATCTTGTGGAGTCACGTTTTATGAAAATTTAAATGTTTTACTTCACAAGTACCCACATAAATGTTATACTACTATGTATCAATATCAATATTAAAATTGTATTATTGAGTAGTTCATAACTTATTGTATTTGTGTGTTGTAACTGTCAATTAAAACAATAATAAAATTAAATGAACAAAATACAAGCAACATTTTTTATTTAATTTTCCCACTCTCTTGTACAAATTTACATTACGTTAATGCGATTGTGAACTGTTTTATTATTTTCGTTATTGTTTAGATATTCAATTCAATTTAAAATATTTAAACAGTAAACATGACAATATATTACCCAATATACAGGGCGTCCCAAGACTGCGCAATGAAGGGAAAGTAACTTAAATATCGTAGATAAGATACTATGCTGAAAGAAGACTGTTATTTTTAAAAGTAATACTGCATTCAAAGAAACAGATGTACAGAATACACATAATTATGTAACACCCCGTTTTTGCGTGGGCGTCGGGGGTTAAGAATAATAATTTCTGCAAAGCAATCGACAATAAAAAATTATTGTATTGTTGTTTTATTACATATTCTACGAGTTCTATTGTTTAGTTTGCAAATGAAATATACTTAACATTTTTTAAATTTCTTTGTGCCTTTTGTTGCTATTAATTTGTAAACTTATTTTAGAATTACTTTTTATAAATTTTATCTGCGCCTTTTGTTGCCTCTTGGCTATTAATTTGTAAATACATAGGTATTTGAGAATTACTTTTTAAAATTTCTTTTGTGCCTATTGTTGCTGCTTGGCTATTTTATTTGTAAATACTTACATATTTTAGATATTTTGTTTTAATTGCTTTCTTTAGTAGCCTGTAGCTTAATGGTAACTTGTGTCGTATAACAAACATTACTCGGAATCATGAGTCATCATGATTTCAATGAATGCACATTGTTTATATTAGTTGCGTTTAAAATATCTAATCATTTTAATATATCTAAGTTATGATATAATACTTAAAGCTGGCGATGTATTAACTTATTACCTGATAAAGTTATATTAATTATAACTTACTAGTAACCCGCTCCCGGCTTCGTCCGGGGTGCAATTTTATAACAATTCTCTGTTTATTACGTAGGTACCAACTTAACCAAATTAAAATCTTTAGTGTTGGCGAGTGTGGCCCCTTAGGCTTCGCCCACTAGGCAGCCTGGCTGCGCAGCCAGGCTGCGGCAGCCAAACTATTTGCGCTGCCAGTTATGGCAGCCAAATCGACGGCCAGTTGTCACTCAAACGTCAAGCGATATGAAAAAGTTTTGGAACATATCGCTCCTTAAAAACTAAAGGGCCACAAATCAAAATTACACTTTTTTCGGGTACGCCAAGGTTCTGACAGGGAGCACAGGCCTCCCCGCGTTGGATAGCCGTGGCGAGGTACCGAAGTCGTGTAAAAACGTCCCCACGACCCCGCCCATCAACGGCCGCGATAGATAGAAAGTCGTTGGGTTTTAGCCGGTAGGAATCCGGCATAACCCTGCAGTGTCCCCTTCACTGCTGGGTATCCAAGAGGATTTCCCAACGTTAAAAAAAAAAAAAAAAGGGGAGCTAATCGAAAAAAAAAATTATTTTTTGTCTATTTTTTTTTATATTAGATATATATATCAAATATATGCATATTATACATCGTTAGAAGCGTATTTTTAAATAGCATTAGATGTTTTAAGTACTATTATAATAAACTGAATACTAGAGGAGATATAAGCATATAAGTTAATTTTGAATATATAGAAAATGATTAAAATATACTAAATATGGAATAAAACAACCATAAGTCTTTTTGCAACATACTATATGAACGATTGTGATTGTTTTTTTGTAATAAAAACATTTTTGGATTTTTTGTTTTATGGCCCTTTAGTTTTTAAGCAGCGATATGTCTGGCTGCTACGACAAGTGCGCGGAGGCCATAGAGTAACTTATAATATGTGGAGACTGACGGCAGCCACATACATTCGCCTAGTCGCTAAACTATACTCGGTCTGTCAACGGGCTGCCGTGCAATCAGGCGCGTTCAATTGGCTGCCGCAGCCTGGCTGCCTTGTGGGCGATAGGCCTTAATGCACAAGCGCAGTCACATCCTAGGTAGCCACACAATGGCTTGTGAAGATGTGAAGAATGCCTCTATCAAAAAAGTACTACAGTTTCTCAACGTGGTAGGTATAGGTAGAGAGCTTTATTTTACTTGGCGATCACAATATTTCAGCAATGGACGAAGTGATACTGGTTCTCTAGCAGACAGAAATAGCTATTAACAGATAATAATAATAATAAAATCTTTAAGTACATAGAATATATATATATATACCCAAAAAAAAGTAAAGTCGGGGTAGAAAAATCTTCATCAGTTTTCAAATTCTTTCCTTTGTCAAAATCGTATTCATAGTAACTTTTGAAACTAAAGCACTAAGCAGGCAACTGACAGACGTTTGAAATGAAATTTTAGCATGACTGACAATAATTGCCTTGTATATTTGTATATATTGTAATAATTGAAGTAACATTTTAAAAACGATAACGAAGTTCGAAAGAATAAGTGTATAGGAAGTATCACGTGATTTAGCGACGGTATATGTCAATCCCTTCTTCTTCTCTTTTAATATCCATCAGTCCATTTTTAGCTCCATCAGATATTCTATGATGATTTTGCCAGTGTCATTAGTAAAAATAGTAATTTTTAATAGCCTTTTTTAAAATAAAAAAGGCAAAATTGAAATTAAAATCAAAAGTAGCAGATCCCGAGACTAGTCAGTCAAGTCAAGTCAAGTCTATATTTTTTCTTAGTTTTCCAAAAAGGTCCGTCAAGTCCAAAGCAGTCAGGTCAAGACAATATGACAATATATCAATATGTTATTGTTTTCGAACTTCGTTATCGTTTCGTTATCGTTTTCAATTGTTACTTTGACTAGGGCCCCTGGTACAAGAAAATGACGACTTTAAGGTGACGAACCTTTTCTTACCCCGACTGTACTTAATAATAATGAGTTTGTTGATTAGGTTAAGTCCTGAACTATGGAACTAAGTACTTGATTGTTTTTAAAATTGTACCCATTGAGATGATTCATTTCAATTATATTTTTTTGTTATTGATATTTGTTTTTGTTCAGATGGTCATTACTTAATATGGTGGAATGTGTTAAATCATTACTTAATGTCGTTTCTTTATAAACCTAGAAACCATTAGATGCTTTAGAAACCTAATATTGCTTCCGAAGCTGTAATATTCCATTAATATTTGGATATTATTATTATTGTTGTTGTATGTTTGCTTATTTGTCCATAATGACGCATACTTAAAAGACTGAACGGATTCGGATGAAATCAATTTTCTTACAAAGGTAATAAAAATACCTGATGAGGTCTCAAGTATCTGAAAAGCTGATTGATGTCAGGTGTCATCGAATGTCGTCTAAAATCCTCACAAGAAGATTCTGGTCGCGGGCCGTATCTTTGACATGACTGCTCTACATACATACAACACATTAATAATAGTAGTGGCAGGGCACACTGCGTTTCGCAGTCATTTGGGCAGCCCGTCTGGCGGCAGTAACCACCACCTTACAGAATACCACCGTGAAATAACAGCATTATGTGCTGTTGTGTTTCGGTGAGTGAGTAAGGGATGCCAGAGCCCATTACCCCATCCCTCCCTTATCCCTTATCCTTAATCCTTCTATGGTCGGCAGCGCACTTGTAGCACTTATGGCGTTGCTCGTGTTATAGGCGACGGTAGCCACCTACCATCAAGTGGACCGTCAGCCTGTCTGTCGACCTTAACATAAAAAAAAAAAAAAAAAAAAAAAAAAACAGTATCTAATAAGTAAGCTATTATCTTACTCATTTAATATTATAAACAGGTAAAGTTTACATAATATGTGTTCGATAAAAGGATGGATAAATATAGATGGACCCTACCTAGGTGTTAGAAAAATAAAAATCCAATGCTTGGAAAAAATAAGTATACTAATAAGATGTCCTGCATTACATCTTTTATTTTCACAACGCGAACGATGTTGGGGGCACCAGCTAGGCTTGTGTGTAATAATTTTTATTTCATTACTAGCTGGCGCCCGCGACTTCGTCCGCGTTGAAAAAGAAAAAAGTAGCCTATCCTGTGTCCTGTACGTCTAAATGTTTATCTACAAAGTTTCATGAAAATCAGTTGATTTGTTTAAGAGTTATGGAGGAACATACATACTTACATACATACAGAAAAAAATTCTAAAAATGGTCAATTTAGTTTCAGTATCATGTATAGAGCCTATAAACACGATATCTCTGAAAACAAAGTAACTTATTCCATGACCGACCCTTACAGATTTATTATTAGTATTGATGAAAATAAATTATTTTCCAATATTACATTTTGTCATACTTGTCATTGAAAATATTATAAATTAAAATATTTATATCTTTATAGTCACTTCTACTGACGTATTAGTTAAATACTAATATAATAATGAACTAATAGCACTTATTATTAAATTGATGAAAAAAGAAAGAACATGGAGCTATTTTTCATACAACAATAAAATTAAATGGCAATGCTCTGATTGGTTGAGTCATGTTGAGTCAACCAATGAATGGACAGGAGAGGTATCAAATTCTCCTGTTCGCCCCTTCCAGGCCAAGTATTATAAGAGCGCAAAGCATGCATGCTCGATCAGTTTCGAGTTCGTTTTCGAAGAGAAGCACTCGTGCGCGTACAGCTTTCTCAGTCCATATTACAGTATCCAGTTGTTAGGTTTGGTCGAGGAAAATTACCTACTACCCAGTTTGGTGGAGGAAAATTGCCTACTCTATCCAGTTTGGTCGAAGAAAATTGCCTACTCTATCCAGTTTGGTGGAGGAAAATTAACTACTATCCAGTTCAGTGCAGGAAGATTATCTACTCTATCCAGTTTGGTGGAAGAAAATTACCTACTATCTAGTCTGGTCGAGGAAAATTGCCTACTCTATCCAGTTTGGTGGAAGAAAATTAACTACTATCCAGTTCAGTGCAGGAAGATTATCTACTCTATTCAGTTTGGTGGAAGAAAATTAACTACTATCCAGTTCAGTCGAGGAAAATTGCCTACTCTATCCAGTTTGGTGGAGGAAAATTACCTTCTATCCAGTCTGGTCGAAGAAAATTGCCTACACTATCCAGTTTGGAGGAGGAAAGTTACCTTCTATTCAGTCTGGTCGAGGAAAATTGCCTACACTATCCAGTTTGGTGGAAGAAAATTAACTACTATCCAGTTCAGTGCAGGAAGATTATCTACTCTACTCAGTTTGGTGGAGGAAAATTACCTTCTATCCAGTCTGGTCAAAAAAAAATTGCCTACACTATCCAGTTTGGAGGAGGAAAATTACCTTCTATTCAGTCTGGTCGAGGAAAATTGCCTACTCTATCCAGTTTGGTGGAAGAAAATTAACCACTATCCAGTTCAGTGCAGGAAGATTATCTACTCTACTCAGTTTGGTGAAGGAAAGTTACCTCCTATCCAGTCTGGTCGAAGAAAATTGCCTACACTATCCAATTCGGTCGACGATAATTACCTACTCTATCCTGCTTAGTAGAGGGAAACTGTTCTGTGAGTTTATTTTATTTATTATTTTTCTTTTTTTCAATGTTTAGCAAGTTACTATGACTGCATTATAAACGTTATACCTACTCAAAAGTATATTTTTCTAACAAATATACAGTTTACATACTATAAGTTTTTGTAATTTAACACTGTGATATAGACATATATTTTATGTTTGAAAATCAAATTTTTGGGGATAGGTATACTTACCTAAATTTGTTTACATAAAATCTCTTGCGAAAATGAATTATAGAATATTTATAACCGGAGTTGCCCTGCGAATTTCATAAAAAAATACCATCAAATTTATGACTTTTCCAGTATTAGGTATTTACTTTCATACAATTTTGTGCTGACAAAAAATTTGCTAAGGCGATGACTAACTTGCTGAAGTAAAAAAATATATTAATAGCTACCTGGTGCCCGCGACTTTGTCCGCGTTGAAAAAGAAAAAAGTAGCCTATCCTGTGTCCTGTACGTCTACGAGAATGTTTATCTACCAAGTTTCATGAAAATCCGTTAATTCGTTTAAGAGTTATGGAGGGACATACATACTTACATACATACATACAGAAAAAAATTGTAAAAATGGTCAATTTAGTTTCAGTGTCATGTATAGAGCCTATAAACACGATATCTCTGAAAACAAAGTAACTTACTCCATGACCAACCCTTACGGATTTATTATTAGTATTGATTGATGATTAGCGACAAACAAAAAGTAATCTAATATTTATCTATTCAAAATTTTTTAATAAACTTTTTTCTTTTGAATGAATACCAAATTGTTAAAGTGTCTAAATAATTAATATAGCAATTGTCATCCCCTAATGAACTTCATTATTTTTATACTTATCTACATGTTTCTTCCCGCGGCTTCGCTCTTAGCATTAACAATTATTAAACACTACATTCTAAATACATACTTACTTAGGTATTCCATTTTTATTGATCTATTGTTTAGTACTCACCTAATTCTAAATACCTAAGTACCTAAACATATTAAGTTGGGATCTAAAGCGATGACTAATCTTGAAAAAGTACAAAAATCTATTTAAATAATATAGAAAGACTTGGCAACAATTAAAAAGTATAGATAAAACCAAAATTAAATGCGGCATCATAAAACGGCAAGAAAAACTTGAAATTTTTGTTCTTTGTTTGAGAGAAATTTCAAAAGAAAAATAACCTTGATTGAATATAGGCTCTCAAGTAGTTACTAAGTAATTGTTTAAGTAAAAAAAAAAAAACTATTTATTGTACGAGTAAATAGAAAGAAGAAAGACAGCAATAAAAAAAGTAGCGATCATAAAAGATCATAAAATTTCCGTAAAAAAACTAACAATTTTATTCTTTGTTTGAGAGAAATTAAAAATAAAAATAACTTTAAATATCTACTTAGGCTTTTAAGTGATGACGAATTGGCTTAGGCAAAAAAAAACCCATTAACAATGACAAAAAATAACAATACTTAAATAAACTATTGTAATTCAAAATTTATTATTACATTTTTTTCTTTTGAACGAATACACTTACCTACCTTATTATTAAAGAAAACAATATAATGTAACAAAACTAATTTCCAGTAGATATTCTTATCTTAATGGACTCAATTATTTTATACTAGTTGATTCCCGCGTTTCCGTTCGCTTTGTTAGTTAAGTAATTAGTCCATTCTTAATACCTACTGAAGCAAATGTTTGTGTTAACATTTTACCTTTTATATATATATTATTTACTAACTCTTGCACGTGACTTCGCCCGCGTAACTTTGTAAATTATACACTAAAACCTTCCTCGAGAACCACTCTATCCATTGGTGAAAACAGCATGAAAATTGGTGCAGTAGTTTTTGAGTTTATTGCGAACAGACAGACGCGGTGGAGCACTTTGTTTTGGGTATAATATGTAAGGATACTTTATTACGGAAATACCGATTATACTTTTACTAATTAGGCCAAAAGTAGGTTTATACCCAATTATCAAATTGTTTATCTATTTCTTAGTCAAATTCCAACAAAATTAACAACCCGCAACAAAATTAACAATTAAAATTAAAATTAAAACAATTTATATAAAAATAAAAATAAAAAAATAATGAAAATAATAATTTATCTGTAAGTGTAGGTATTGTATGTATGTATCCTCTATAACTTAAACGAATTAACTGATTTTCATGAAATTTGGTAGATAAACATTTAGACGTACAGGACACAGGATAGGCTACTTTTTCCTTTTTCAACGTGGACGAAGTCGCGGGCACCAGCTAGTATTACATATATTGTACATAAGTTGACCCCGTCGGGAATCGAAACTGAGACCAATGAAACGGAGCGTTAAGCCAAGCTCATCCAACGGGCTCGTCTAACTTTTATTTAGCTTAATTCAGCGTTTGTTCATAGAAAACAACAGATAATAAATGCGAATAAAGCGTCAGCCTAATTTTGTATGGATATATACGCATCTCCATATAACCATACAAAATTTCTGTTTATATTACACTAGCTCTTGCACGCGGTTTCGTCCGCGTAACATTATAAAATTTAGCCCATGTTACTCGCCGATAATGTAGTTTTTGTTGGAATGATTCACTCAATGCACTTACATACTCCCTCAGAGTACTGTACAATAATTTGTTCTGTTGATTCTATTTTTAAATATGTTAATTATAATTTTGTCTTTTGTTTAAAAAAAAATATAAGTTCGTGTTTTGTTATGTTGTTGCATCTCTGTATCTTAAAAAGTTAAAATAAATATTCTCATACAAATTACTTTTACGTCTTTAACTCTGCATAAATCTGAACCCATAACCAACAGTTTTCTATAGGTAAAATAATTTTTATAATCGGTCCAGTAGTTTTTGAGTTTATTTATTTATTACAAACTTAAAAAAATACAAATATTTTTCTCTTTATAAGAATAATATAAACAGAAATTTTGTATACCTATACCTAAACATGAGTGGAACTTGAGTGGAACTGTAAGTGTAACCAAAATCGCCCAGCGAAACGCGAATGTAGCTGAATTGAGTTATTCCCTTATGTAAGAGTGGTGTACTTTTTTTGTAGGTACATAGACTATGTACATAGTTGCATACAACATACGAGGCACAAACTAATACTCCGGGAAACCCCTCGCTTTACTCAAATTGTAGTCACGCGCTAAGATTAAGTGCCTAGGTCTAGGTAGGTACTTGATAAATCTTATCACCCGAATCTTAGGACCGGACTACACCAAAGCGGAGATACGTACGGACGCCTTCAAACACAGCCGTTGTCGGCTTGTGAGTCAAAATTTACCATACAAATATGACAAATCTCCTTTCCGCTAGCTGAGCGGAGCCTAATGGTTGTTTCTGTACATCTTCGCTTCGCTCGTCTTGTCAACGCTTTGATCATTGATGGAGTCCGGGCCTTACAAAGTAGTAAATTGGTAGTAAATCTATAGGTAATACCATAGAGTAAATAGTTACTTACTTAAGGTGGGATGCACCATCTAACTTTAACGGTAAATATATCCAATACAGCTGTTAAATCTTCGCTTAAGCATAATATGCGTTGCACCATTTTTACAACGGTTAAAAGACGTCATAACTTAACTGCTCGATATTGGCTGGTTAATGTTAAATAAATAAATAAATAAATAAATAAATAAATAAATAAAATATTAAAAAAAATATTACTACGACAACCTAAGAAAATTACATTATTTTATAATGGCAACCCTGTTAACTTTGACAGTGACGAACAATGTCATGGTGCAACATGCGATTGCTAATTTCGACTGTCACCGTTAAAGTTACCGCTAAAGTTAACTTTGACCATAACAATAACCAAGCCTACGGTGCAACCCACCCTTAATTAAGTAACTATTTACTCTATGGTATACCTACTGGCGCGTTTTGGCCTCGCGCTGTGAAGCCATAAATGTGGTAATGACAGTGATACTATCCTATCAATTTTATTAATGCGAAAGTTTTGACGATATTTAATGAATGTTTGTTACTCTTTCACGCAAAATCTTGGATAAAATTTGGCACACATAATATAGGTAGGTAGTTTATTACTTGGATTATATAATTATAGGATACTTTTAATACTGGAAAATGTTAGGTTCCTGAGTCCTTGTCGCCTGAAATTGGGTGCCACTAAGATATTTTTTTAGGTGTTATGTTATTCAGTTTTCAACTCAGATGAAATTCGTATTTAACAAGTCTGACAATATTGTGGCAATTTTTTCAGTAGGCTTTGGCGCTATTTAGAATACGTAATATTTGGAACAAATTTGGAATACGAAGTCTATCTATACGCAATACGCATAACATGGACGACAGATAATGACATTGACAGTAGGTACGTTATGTCAGTTCATGTTCCATCACATCATATGTTATTTTCACACAAATGACATGAAATTTAAAATCCGGCGAAGGAAAGCTTTGAAGAAATCCATAAAAATAGTGTTATTTTTATTTTGAAATAATATTTTTGAGAGTTGTGTATCCTATCTGGCATTGGATTGGATAGAGTTGGCTTGGCAACACTGATAATTATAATTTGTGGTTGCAATCGGATCGGTTGTCCATAGACAATAATTTGCTCTGTGTCTCGCTGGCTGGTCTAATGTCTATCTATTCTATCTTCTATCATTCTCTTTGCTATACAAAATACATATTTTACAACTACATAACATACATTACATTTACAAAAATAAATAGGCAGTGTACATAGTGCCGTGGATAACAAAAGTGGAAAGAAAAACAAATAATGGAATATCAGAGGATAATAAATGATGAAAACAATAATATCTATTCCGAACACTTTAGATTTTCTCGTGTTTTGAAATAGATAGTTCCTGAATGAATAACGCGTTTACATTATAAAGTAAAGTACTTTTTCACGATAGTCGAAATTTGTGTATATTTGTGATATAATTATGGAGGACCACGCGGAACAAAATGAAAACGATTATGCTCAGAAAGCCGAAATATTATTTAACATGTTTGGCGACGTTTTATCCCTAGAGACAATATCAGCAATAGTCATAAGCTGTGACGGAGATCGTAAGTGTAACAACTTTATTGTTTATTGATTTTTTGAATACAAACAACCTTTTGTTATCATATCACTAATTGCGCATTTGATAACTTATCCATAAATTACTCGCTTGAATACATTTCCGAGCTCTTATTTATCTATAGTATAATTTGATTATAATAAATAAACTTGAAGCGTATGTTTGTAATGGCAAAATAACTGATTTTTACTCAATGCGTATCAAAGTACTTACACAGTATGCTACTTATAACAAAAGAACATGTTTTAAAATATCTCTGTCTGTTTGTTTCAAAATGGCTGGGCCGATTTTAACAGGACTTTCACTGGCAGATAGCCTGTTTTATAAAAAGTAACTACATTACAAAGAAAAATATTATAAAATATGTATCAAGGCCAAGCGCCTCAGGCCATATTGTTAGGTTTCATTAATTTAAAAGTATTTTTATATGAATCGTCAATGATTTATATTGTACTCGTTTAAACGTTATCTAGCGACCCACTTGTGGCTTCGCTCTGGTGCAATTTTTATATATGATATCAAAAAATCTTCCCAGTTTATCACTCTTTCCATAAGTATGTGAAAACCGAATTTAAATTGGTCTACCCTTTCTAGAGTTTTACACAAACCAACTTGACTTTTTTGACTAAGGGCCTCTTTCACAAACTACAAGTAATGTGTTGATTAGTTACTATTAAAAATAATTTTCTTTTTTATTGAATTATGCATTCGGTTTACTGCATCATTCAATAGGCGAATTTTTATTATTATTTTCTATTTAATGTTTGAGACGTTTACTGTACAAACAAAGCTATATCAGCTAAATTATTCCCGGTGACAGGTGACTTTAAGTGATGGTTTAGCCTACTTGACGTTCGTGAAATAGGCGCTAAGTCAAATTTAGAAAATTATTGAGTACACGTGAAAAACATCTGAGTGTAAGCATGTACGTAAATAGTTGGATTTGTAAAATAAATAACCAAGAGCAAAACTTTTTGTGTTCTTTCATAGGACTTAAAAGTGTACGAACCAGTAAATAGAGCTTAAAATACTTATTCCAATGGTCTCATAAAGGGTTTATTTTTAAATGGACTTAGGACAGTACCCCTTGGTGGTAGGGTGTCAAACCGATTTTTCTAGTGCCATTTATAAGATTTACATGTGTTAACGGGTCAAACTCAAAATTTAAAATTAAAACACATTTTATTTATAAAAAGGGTAAAGTAAATTATCTTGAACTTGAGGATCCAGACACCTGAGGTCTCATTTTTTATTATTATACGAAGTGGCATCGAATGCTGTATAAAATCCTCACTAGATTCTGGTTGTGGGCCGTATCTTTGACATGACTGTTTTAGATATTGTATTCTAACCCCTGTGTATGTTTTTATAATCCAAATTTTTGTATATTTATTATTAAACCCTTGTTATGCTTATAAGTATAAATTCTGAATATGTAATTAGCAATAGCCATTCAATGCAAAATGAAAAAAAAAAAAACCTTTTACAATAACCTTTCCAAAATTTATAAGTAAATGTGCTTATTTGCCTAATTTTTTTATTTTCAGTTGAGGCTTCTGTGGAAACAATTATTGACGCCACAAAGAAAAATTCAGACACAGCGGAAGAAGAGTCTGCACACGAGGCTACTGCTTCTGTATCTAGTTTAAATCGAGATATCCCTGTCAGCGTTAATGAACCAAAAATAAATTCACAACCAAATACCACTAATCAACAACCAGAAATGTATTATGCTGCACGAATATCTAACAAGGGAAGGCAGACGGTGCAGACAACTTCCTCAACTTCAACTTCAAATTTTATAGTTACACCCATGTGGACCGAACAGCAGACCAGAGTAATTGATTACCATAATAAGGGTTTCCGTATTATGATAATTTTGAGGGGACTTCCCGGATGTGGAAAAACTTATTTGGCTCAACGCTTAGTTGAAATGATGATTGGTGGAAATGTCGATGATTATAAAAATCACATATTCAGTACCGACGATTATTTTAAACTCGGTGGACGTTATCAATATGACAGGAATAAGCTTAGTGATGCACATCACTGGAATCAGATGAGAGTTCTTAAATCAGCAAATAGCGGATTAAGTCCCATAATTGTGGACAATACTAACACCGAATTGTGGGAAATGGATGCGTATATAAAGTTCGGTGTAAACAATGGCTATTTTATAGAAGTGATGGAACCCAACACTAATTGGGCATATAATGTAAGACAACTTACAAAACGAAATATTCACAATGTACCACAAGAACAAATAAAGCGTATGTTAAGTAGATATCAGCGTCTAAACATATCAAAAGAAGGGTTAATAGAGAGTTTTAAAATATCATATAAGCCTGGAATGATACCACCAGTCATGAGGTTAATACCTCCATTAGAGTCAAATGTGACCATAGATTCTACTGTTTCAATTGAGAAGAACACAGCTACTTCAAATACTGAGCCTACTTCAAATACAAATATTAATAAAATATTAAATAGTGATTCTTCAGACACAATAAACCAAAGTTCTAATGTGGATTCTGGTGCAACAGAAAACAAAAACTCAAATGCGGAAATAAGTAAAATAAACGAAGACAACAATGAGAATCAACTTGTATATATTCAGAAACATTTTGATGAAATGAAAATGTTAGAGTTGGAATGGGATCAAAATGAAAGTTGGAGTGACGATAATGGTGCACAAAGTTGTGATACACAACATTTACACATAGAGCTTCAAAGGAAGAGAACACAAAGTGGAAAAAATGATAATATTTCATGTAAAAGTTCTTCAATAGAAATTTGTGAAGACTGGAGGCAAATACCGATAATTATGCGTGCATCGGATGATTCATCTGTATTGCCAAAAACTGAAGAGAAAATGGAAGTGGAGAAAAATACAGTTTCTACTTGCATTAGTCCAGGTGATACCGCTATTAACAATACGCATTTAAAAATATTAACTGCTACTCCCAGATACATTAACTTTTCGCTTTGCCGTCCAGCACCGGAGAAAATACCAGAAAATCGAATGTTAGATAAAGGTACGATGACCAGTGAGTCAAACAATTTCCACAATTCTAAATGTGAAATGGCCGAACACCACTTTAAAAAATTTCGAAAGATGTTTATTAACTTGAATGTAACTGATTTACGTGATATTTTTGAAAAATGTGGATGTGATATAAATTGGGCTGTTCAGATTGTACTCGATGGTATAGACAATAAACAATTTGAAGAAAATGGAAATAATGAAGTACCAGATGAACCAGATGACTTTGACGATCAATGTGATAATTTGTGTAATTGTTTGGCGGCATACGATATAATACCTGATGTAGAAAATTCGAAAATTCAAACTAATACAGAAGCAATAGATACGAAAAAACCAGAAATTCAAAGCTCAATGGAACCCAAGAGGAAAATAAAGAAAGACAAAACAGTGTCAGATACCAACGCTCAGTTGAAGCAAGAATTTGAAAAAAATATTAACATTGCCGATGAACATTACTCGCCCCACCTTTTTAAAATAAAAAATTATCGCCATGGTAATTATTTGGAAATAGGCGAATATTCAGGAGGCATTCAATCTTGTTCAAATTCTGTTGAAGATAGAGGTCATCAAAGTTCTAGTTCAAATCAGACCTCTAGTGATGATGAAAGCGACAATGATTATGGCCTTCCACCGGCTGAACAAACTGTAAATATTGATTTGGGTCGAGAGTTTATATCACAATTGGATAACCTATTTGGAAGGACCGATATGAAATATCCAGAAGGCGTATTGACTAAAGTTAGCCTTCCAATGTCTATGTTGAATGCAATTAATGCGCATTGGATAGAGTCTCTAATGCATCAACTAGACGAACAAGCGAAGCAGATGGAGATGATAAAGAGAGATGAAGATTTTGCACGGTAAGTTATATATATTTACTAGCTGGCGTCCGCGACTTCGTCCGCGTTGAAAAAGAAAAAAAGTAGCCTATCCTGTGTCCTGTACGTCTAAATGTTTATCTACAAAGTTTCATGAAAATCAGTTAATTCGTTTAAGAGTTTGGAGGAACATAAAAAATCGTCAATTTAGTTTCAGTATCATGTATAGACCCTTTAAACAAGATATCTCTGAAAACAAAGTAACTTACTACATGACTAACCCTTACAGATTTATTATTAGTATTGATTGATGGTAATCCTTATTATCATTGTCATGAATTCACTGCATTATTAATGATTTGTTTTCTATACATTTAAAGAGACATTTGGACCATCAGAGCATTCATGCTAACTGTTATTTTAAAAAAATATCTCCAAATGTAAACTTGTAATGGATACTATGCATTAGAAAAATTATGTAAGCTTTTGGTGCGAAAAAGTCTATCCTTTTTATGAAATTTTATCAAAATTGTTTAGCTGTAGAAAAATATAGGATAAAAAAAGAGTTACTATTGGGAAATTCATAAATGTTTCTCGAATGAAAAGCTCAAATTTAATATTAAGTACAACAAATATTAATACCTATCTGGCTAGACAGTAGTATAGAATAATAGACTAATTTGGAAGGTTCTTATGAAAACCAAGCAAGAGTTATATTTATATTTATAATTGAAGACGTGAGTGGATGAAGGTGATATGTCGCATTTTTGGGTTTGTTCGTTTTTTTGCATTGATGAAGGTAATATGTCCTTATGAATGATTATAGACCTTAAGATCGTCAATTTAAGACATTTTTGGGAAATAAGAAGTTGAAAAAGGTGTTATGTTCAGTTAATTTTAAAAAGCAAAAAGTGTCTTCAATTATACTTTTGATATACAAGACAATACTCAAATCCTTGTAGACCCACTGCAACTGTTTGGTATAGCTAGTATAGTTAGTTAGACCTCTAAACTAATATACTAGTCACTTTACTTATTATTTATTAGTATAGTACCCAATAATTGAAAGCTGATGAAATGCCTACTGTGCATTACTGGCATCCCTGAAGAATAGACACACCATTCAATTTTGATGATACCCCAACAAAATAATCATAGCGAAATATTGCTACATTTCATTAACAAGACTATGCAAGACTGTTAGGAGAAGGTATACAGTTGAAGACGTGAGTGGATGAAGGTGATATGTCGCGTAATTCCAATTTTGAATAAATTGAGGTTAAAGTTTTACTTTTAATTTGTGAGATAAGTCGCCACGGAACTGATTTTCGTACTAAATTATGATTCAAAGTTGTGTAAACAACCTAAAATATATCGCAAGTAAACACTTCTATTA
Organism: Synanthedon formicaeformis; assembly: GCA_945859745.1. Classification (NCBI taxonomy): domain Eukaryota; kingdom Metazoa; phylum Arthropoda; class Insecta; order Lepidoptera; family Sesiidae; genus Synanthedon; species Synanthedon formicaeformis. Next base: position 4,459,663 of record OX243963.1, read on the forward strand.
TTTAATTAAAAAAAGTCATACATAACTCCCTCTTCCATTAACAAAAGTAAACTTTTCTACACTTTTTGCTTTTTAAAATTTAACTGTACATAACACCTTTTTAAACTTTTTATTTTCCAAAAATGTCTTTATTCGACGATCTTAAGGTCTGTAATAATTCATATGGATATTATTACCTTCATCAACGCAAAAAAAAAAAAACGAAAAAAATCTATAAATGCGACATATACCACCTTCATCCACTCACAGTGTCTTCAGTTGTCCGGGTTCTCGAAAACTAATTCGTTCCTCAACACATCGACAATAAACATTTTGGTCTCTTTCCGTCTCCTTTGAATCACTGAGCATTATTCGTTTACTGTTTTACTAAACATTGTTACAGGAAATTGCTCGAAGAGGACAAGAGACAATTACAAGGTGAAAGAAATTCGGAACCGGTTATTACTTTCAAGGAAATCATGGACGAAGACCTCGCTGTGTCCTTGTATCAGAAGGATGTGAATGAATCGCTTAAGAACAAGGAGCCCACCGATTATGCCGCGAAATTCACTCGCGATAAGCTCTACAAATTATTTCCCGATATATCTAAGGAGGCGTTGTCCGAAGTGCTCATTGCTTCCGGCAATGATTTCTATGCAACTGTCGAGGTGAGTCTGAGTTTATACTACAATTTGTGAAATATAAACTAAATATGTAAATGCATTTCCACACTAGCAGGGCCCGCGTTCGGCTTTTCAAAGAGTTGAAATTTTCAAAATCCTTTCTCAACTTTCTAGATTTAGTAGTTTTATAATGAAATAAAATTGAAGACGTGAGTGGATGAAGGTGTTATGTCGCATTTTTGGATTTTTTCGTTTTTTTTTTGCATTGATGAATGTAATATGTCCATATGAATGATTACAGACCTCAAGATTGTCGGTTTAAGACATTTTTGGAAAATAAAAAATTAAAAAAGTTGTTGTGTTACAGTTAATTTTAAAAAGCAAAAAGTGCAGAAAAGTTTACTTTTGTTAATGGAAGAGGGATCTATGTTAACTTTTTTTTTTAAATTAAATAATAGAACCATTAAATCATACCATTAATATTTTAGGTTGTTTACACAACTTTGCATCATAGTTTAGTACAAAAATCAGTTCCGTGGCGATTTATCTCAAAAATTAAACGTAAAACTTTAACCTCGATTTATTCAAAATTGGAATTATGCGACATATCTCTTTCATCCACTCACGTCTTCAATGATAATATTGTATTGTAATGGCTTCAGAGGGTACCGCAAGGTACTTTCTTCCTTTTTTTATAAATTTTGCATAATTAAAATTATTTTATTATTATTACAGTCTTTGTTGATGTCAACTGGAAACTACTGGATTTTGAATAAAAAAAGTGTCGAACAATTTGTGAGGCAGAGGGAGAAAGAAATGGAAGATGAAGAGCGCATGGCAAAAAAGAACAAAGGGAAAGCTGTAAGTTTAATTTTTTTATATTCTTTAGACATCTGTATAACGGTTTTAACTCCTCGTAAACCATGCAAACGGATTTTGATGTGAGTGTACGTACACAGTACACTCACATTGTCTGACTGTTTTAGTCTGTTCGTAGTACTCTCCGGTGAGAACGTTTTCATACGCTCTCACTGTTATTATACTGCGTTTTTTAATTTTAATTCGTAATATTGTTATTTTAAGGTTTGAATTTCTTTTGAATAAGGTTTGAATATTAACTAACGTATATTTTTCATTTTATGATTATATCAGAAATCAAAATGTCTATTATCTTAATTAATAAATAATTCACAACTTAATACCTACAATATTTTATATAAAATAAAAACCTGTAGGGTTGTGGGTAAGTACCTACGTACATGAGCGTAGCCAGGATTGTATATAAGTGGGGGCAGACAAAGAAAATCCTAGATTACTTATATTGTTTTCATCGTTGTTTTTAATAGTATTGTGGGTAAGATTTTTTTTAATGCTATATAGGGTAAGATTTTTTTTAATAGCTTAGTTTCATATTTTTGAAAAAAAAATAATTCTGTCATTCTATTGTTTAGTCAATTATGATTTAAAAAAATGCGATTTTCGCTATCATTTATAGTTTTTGAGTTATCATCCTAAATCTAAATGGCTTTTTTGTTTTTGTTATTTGTTAATAACAATTGCAATTTTTATTGGCAGAAATAATGCTAAAAGCGCCTTTCTCAGAATTGCATTCCGCGTAGAATGAGCTATCGCTCATTCTCTTTATTGTATACGCCCACTCACGATTTGCTGTCCTTGTCTTTTGTATGGAATAGAGTGAAAGAGAAAGCGCTATATTAGCTCGTTTCACTGAATCGGGTCCATACTTTCAGAAGGAGGCGAACGTCGCAGAAGACTATTTTCAAGTGGAGCCACCGGATGCGGAGATGTATCGTGATAAGGCGTATAAGCACCTGGAGTTGAGAAATCAGTAAGTTACATGTAATCGTGTACAAATAGTTAAATAAGTTTGAATCTCTCGTCTGTTATTGACACAGATCTGCGTCAAGCGCCTCGTCTGTCACGTTTCACGATTTTTAATATTATGTGTATATAAATAGGGTTTAAAATTGAACAAACATAATGCCAAATAAATACGCAATCTAGAAACGCAACAAATAAGGAGTTGATCTGATGCATATTCTATGCATTGCTAAACCTATTATTAAGTTATGTCACTATTAGGGCCTCATTCACGTCTGTCGGTTAAGTGTCAAGTAGGCTTACCGTCACCGGTGAGAAAGCGTACGAATTAGACCATCTTCGAGTAACATTACTTAAGGGTAATTTCAATGAAATTGACACAAGATACTCGTAACATTTAGTCGCCAATAACCTTTACTTGAAAAGTAACTAATCAACACTTTACTTGTAGTTGGTGAAAGAGGCCCTTAATCTTTTTGAAAATGCAAAAAATATTTTTGACGATTCTCATTATGTAATACTCGAGCGCGTCAGATTTTCATACAGACAAAATGAAACTTATACACTAAGGTCATAAGATTATAAAACGCATGACAGTTTCTATTACTTATTACTTTTTGTTTATAAGAACAAACAAAAAAATGGTTTCAAGTGACATCTTTGATATACACTACAAATTGTTATTCCATAATGAACCCTAATATGTAAGGCGCAAAGCAGGAACTCATCACATCGAACAGAGTCAACATATAAACCGAACAAGTGTTGTTGGCACGCAATAATATAAATAATACGTTCAGTCAGTATCCATACATTTGATTCGTGTTATACTCCCACTATTTATTACGAATTAAATAAAAAAAAAATCATGATTTTACACTATATTCTTGGGTAAATATACAATATTTCGATGTATTTATATAAAAATTACAATAATACTTTCAAAAATATAAAATTACATCCTTTTTTGGCGTCCTAGATATTGTGTTTTTTTTGCAATTCTAAAGGAGCACTGTGGCATGTTTCGGTTGAACGGATCGAATGATACTAATACAAATGCCTATACCCAAATTTTCAGGTGGGTAGTCATTTGCCGAGGACGTTTTTTTGTAGCTGATATATATTCTATCGACGGTCAGAACTCAAAGAATTAGATTTATTTTTAATCAGAATTGGGTGCAAAATATATGCAAAAATGGATTCTTAAGATCACAGACGAGTTCCATGGCAATTGTGTCTGGCATACTTTACTCACTCACCGAAACGCAATAGCACACAACACATGCCGTTATTTACCCTGTACCTTGCCTGTACCCTGCCCATACTAAAACTTACTTAGGGTCAGCGCGGAGTGGCAGCGAAGAGACTAATAAGCTATCATTTGAAAATCGACTTTAGTTTCTTCAGCTGAAGATTCACCGAGCGCTGCTCGACCGCGCTTGCCGACGCGAGAGTATTTTTTTTTATTATACCACTTTCAATCATATACTGAAGTAACTAAAGTCGATTTTCAAATGATAGCTCCGTCTCGGCCCGCGCTTACCCTTACCCATTACTCACTCAGGTGTCTACAAAAGGTAGAAGATATGAATCGCAGAGGCTACGCCGACGGAGCCGATCACTACAGGCAGACGGCCGACTATCACAGTAAGAATTATGAGTTGAACACCTATTATGCGGCCAGCATCCAGATGAATGTAAGTGTATTTCTTCGTTCACATTAAGGGCCACTTTCACCATCTGTCGAGTAGGCTAACCGTTATTTAAAGTCACCTGTCACCTGGAATAATTTAGCTGATATCAGTGGCGGATTTACACATTTGCCGCCAGTAGGCTATTCAAATTTTGCCGCCCCTACTGACCCCTGAAATTCGAATAATAATATTAAAAAAAAAAAAAAAAAAAAAAAACTGATGTAATAAGGTACTCCAATTTAGCCACAGTATTAGCTCCCGAGAGGAATGCGAGCAATTTCTGGTTCATTTGTATAATATTTTTTTTATATTATTTCTATGACAAAATTAATTTTTTTGGCCAAATTTGCCGCCCAGCCCCTGCCTTTACCCAGCCTTCTGGTAAATCAGCCACTGGCTGATATATATACCTTTGTTTGTACGGTAAAAGTTCCAAACATTAAAAAGAAAATAATAAAAAATAAATCGCCTATCGAAGGATGCACTAAACCGAGTGCATAATTTAATAAAACATAAAATTGTTTCTAAAAGTAACTAATCAACACTTTACTTGTAGTTGGTGAAAGAGGCCCTAAGTATTATAATATTAGCCCTAATATTATAAATGTTAAAGTAACTCTGTTTGTATGTATGTCTACTCAACCGATCGTCATGAAATTTTGCATGCACATTGTCAGGGATATAGGAAAGGACATATTTGGGTGCCTTTCATCCAGAAAGAAGTGCTATTACACCGAAGGAACATCTAAAATAAAAAAAATAAAATAAAAATAATGTCTGGTAAAAATAAAAGTCAGACTTTATAATGGTTATTTATTTTACAACTGGGACGAAGTCGCGGTAAAATATAAAAATATGTATGTACTCTCTTTCAGATCATCAGAGAAAAATAGATTTTACATAAACCAGATCTGAATTTACTACTGTTTGTTTGAAACATGTGCGTTTTTTCAGCTGAACTCTCAGAGCTGTGACAGCGTCACACTCGAGATGCACTACTTTCGTGTGAAGGAGGGGAGGGCGTTCTTGGACATATTCCTCGACAAACACATAAGCAAGCTGCGAGAGGAGGCAGCGAACACAGCGCCGGCGGTTCGTCGCGAGGTGACGCTCTACTTGATCACGGGCCGCGGCATTCACAGTCCGGCCGGGCCGCGACTCAAGCCGGCCGTCATTAAGCGCCTTCACCAACGCTCTCTCAGGTAAAGAAAGAGTCTTCCTACAATCGATATTCTTCACGTACATCCACTGACCTGTAATATAATATCTAAGCACTGGACTGGACAGGGTGTCCCATACAAATGACAGCAAATATTTTTGTACCATTGAAAGTACGGAGAACTAATTTTGTTTGACGTTTGCTTATTTTTATTTCATAGATAATGTATAATAGTTACATGTTTTATTCTATTTGTTGATGTCTTGGGGAGTAGTTTAAGTTTATTTGTGTCCACTTGTGTTTGAAACGTGAGGAAATGTGTGTTCTGTAAATGTTCCATAGACAATTTTAATTATCGCATAATTAATTTTAGTTTTAATTCATGTACTTACGTTCCCATAGCCTAAAGCGTCAAAATGGCGTTTTTCAAATAGACATAAAAATAATTTGACAGCAACGCCTATCCAGTGCTTATACAGATCAGTGCCTGTAATATATGTATAGCACTGGATAGGCTGTCGCATACAAATGACAGCTAATTTTGAAACGCCGCCCTCGATTGTCCCGAGAACTAATTTTGTTTGACGTTTGCGCATTTTTATTCCTTAGATATGCGTATAATCACTAATTTTAGTTCCATGAACAATAGTTCTATTAGCCTACAGCGCCAAAATGGCGTCACTTTCTTCCGCTAACTACTTCTAAACCACCCCTTAAACGTTTTTAAATTTGGTTTTCACTCTTTGCAAGAGGAATAAACTATAGGAATGCATCATATCGCTGCTTAAAAACTAAAGGGCCATAAAACAATCCAAAAATGCTTTTATTGCAAAAATACAATCACAATCCTTCATATTGTATGTTGCAAAAAGACATATGGTTTATTTTATTCCATATTTAGTATATTTTAATCATTTTTTATATATTCAAAAGTAACTTATATGCTTATCTCTTCTAGTATTCAGTATTATTATAGTATAGTAAAAGTACCTAGAACATTTAATGCTTCTTAAAATTAGGCTTCTAACGATGTATAATATGCATATATTAGATATATATGTAATAAAAAAAAATAGACAAAAAATAATTTAATCTTTTTCGATTAGCTCTCCTGTAAAATGTGTAATTTTGATTTGTGGCCCTTTAGTTTTTAAGCAGCGATAGTTTTCACTCTTTGCAAGAGGAATAAACTATAGGAATGTGTGCGCGCGTATAAAAAAAATGCATCATATTATGGTGAGAACATTGATGTGTATGGGAATAATAGTGAAAATTTATATTTCAGTCACACTGAACGCAATCCCGGACTACTGGCCACGACAGTCTGCGGTTCGGACAAACTGACACACGAGCTGCCATAGGACTCGAACGAGCCAACATTGGCTCAAAACAGCGACAGTTTCGACTGTTGTTGTTTAGACAACGAAGACGTCGTCTCATTTGCATCCGAAGATAATTCACCAAATTTAAACGCGCACGGATCAATCTTTTCCACGGATTCTGGTAATTATGTTCCACTCACATCCGGTCCTATAGGAAATCTAAGTAATAACTTAAACCGACCTCTGTATACTCAATTTGTTCAGCCATTTTTCGGTAACATAAGACCACATTGCCAACAGAACGATTTGCCAGGTCAATATCAGTATCCATGGTACAATCTTATACAAAACACTGGTCAATATTTTGTTTTTGTTCATTTAAATTCATTTTTTCGTGATAACTTCAATCGCACATGGTGCTGGATAAGTTATCCCGTGAGTTTGGGTGTTGGTCCTTCGAGCCAGATAAATTATATGATGCCGCAAGGGCAACAAGGTCTATTTATATGTTTACCCACCGTTGCGCCACTGCCAAATATTTAGTTTAACAGATTTGGAAATAGTATTTGTTATTTTGAAAATGTAACGCGATAGTTTTGTTTTATTTTTTGTAAGCGAACAAAAACAGGGTTTTTTGTAATTAATCACTATTAGTTTTAAGTTTTGTTTGTACAACTATATTAACAATAATATTTCTAATTATATATTAATTAATCATCGTAAATGAAAATGTTTAGTTTTTGTCAATTTTATGCGGTAAGCCTTTCAAATGCTAATAAAAAAATTATATATATAAAAAAAACTATTTGTGATTTATATTTTTGAAAATTAATATTGTAATACAAATTTAAAGGTGGTTACGTATTGTTGGATCATTATAATGAATAAAAAATAAAAATTATAATTTCTTATATTATACTTGGTAATTTTTTGAATGGCTTCTAGCAGTATTTTTTTTTTTTTGTATTTTCTAGGTTACTCTGTTAAATTTAGTTTTAGGGTGTAGGGGAAACGGTATCCAAATGACAAAAATATATTTGTAAATTATATAAAAATTTACATATTGATTATTATTTTGTACATTTCGACATAATTTATAAACTAATGAATAGTTATTTATAAAAACATTCCGCCCCATAAAATTATAAAATATAAAATCAACAGCTATGCGCAAAAAAAGGCCATTACAGATTTTCAGATTCAGAGATTATCAATATTCAGATTTTGAATCAAAGATTTTGAAAATAAAAATTTTCACAATAAAAATGTTTATAAGTAAAATTTGTATGTACATTAGAAAAAGGAAAAAAATATATAAGTCACGAGTACTTATTCGTTTTTCTATACATATTGAAATAATATAATATGAATCATTCTAATAGATTTTATTTGCTATGTTAGAAATAGCACATTTCGACTTTTAAAATATTACGTAAAATTTTACCTGAAGAGATTTTGAGAAACCCTTACATAAAAATTAATGAATGGCCCCCAAAAGTATTTGGAGCATTGTAGACAGTTATTAAATAAAATGCAAACTATACATTATTGCCATACGAAAGATTTAGTTTTCATCCACAGAACACTCGGATAGGGTTTTTGAATTTAGAGATTTTTTGAATTTTTGAAAATTTAGTGCTGAAAGGATATTAATTAACGTGTGTCCTTCTAGTCTAGAGTATTACTCTCTTCTACTGTGCGTTCCATAATTCGATGGAGTAATTTGACAGGTCCTAATGTCAAATTTTTTAAAATAATGTTGCCAAAGTTTTCTCCATTATATTAGTGCTGTACTAATATCGGTTTTGTTTGAATAGTTTTAATATTTTACGGTATAAAAATATTTTTGATCTTTTTTTTATTGATTTAACATTCGTATTTATTTATTGTTATATTAAGGTTTAAATGTCGTTTAAAGCAGGATTACTAATGACAAAGTCGATTTAGAATAAATAAAAAAACAATTCACAATTTATATAATATGTGAAGTCAATAAAATAATAAATAAAAAAAAAATCAATAAATAAAAAAATAGTATAAGTAATGTATGATTTGGTGATAATTTTATGTCACCCATGAAATTATTCTCAACATAAAAATTATAATAATCGAAAAGAATTGCGACTTAATAGAAAAAAAATAGGAATTTGCAAAAAATATAATTTAAACGATTAAATACTAATTAATATTAATTTTAAACTTGTTTCTAACTAATTGTTTACGGTTTTACACAGGAAATGCCAAATTACTCCATCGAATTATGGAACACACTTTATAAATATGTTTTTATAACTGACCACAGAGTATTTAAAAAAATCTAAAGTACATACACTTATTTTTATACTAAATAAGTCTTATCTACAAAAAAAAAGACCAACTCTATTTTATAAATGTTTTACAAAACGACATTCATTTAACTATATAATATAAGGCAAAGCGATTATTATTGATTGTCTTGTCGCGAACCGCAAATCGACTTCAATGCGATTTTTTTTTAATAAAATTTTATATTAAATATTTTGTTAGTTATCAAGTTGATCGAACATATTTTTCTATAGTTGTACTCTCCATATCGCACAAGATTAGATTTATTATTGAGAACATTGTGAATAAGAAAAAAAAATGACTAAAATTTCCCCTGAAAACAAAATTTTCAAACGTCCAAATTATATTTGGAAGTTATATAAAGATCACATACTATATAAAAAAAAAAATTCTACCAATTTTAGGATATTTGAAGTGTCAATTACAAATGTCCGTCTAAAAATGTCTAAAATGGAACAAACTTTTTTGAATGTACGAATTTATCGTCTCGACGTTTAGATACTAGACGGTTGTGTATTTAAAAAAAAAAAAATCGAGAGCAATTTTTTTTTCGTGTTAAAATAAGAACGTTTAAAATAAATGTTGTAGGCATCGAAGTACTACAAGTGTGGAATTTGCGTCACAAAATGGCCAAAGCGGCACATAAAAAGTACGCCTAAAATTGTCTTGCCTTCGCGCGTCAATGGTAAAAGGTAGTAACGACCAAGTTCGTTTTGAACTCCCAATGTGTTGACATAAAGTCACATTTTCTTTAAATGGCACGTTCAATAAAATTCGTAATGTCTTGTATGGCATGCGAAGTCCATAGTTGTAGTACATTGATGGCTGTAGGATTAAGAATTTATGTCGTGATGTAGGAATTGTCGTAATTCTTGTGATACATAATAATGAGTGGTTACCATACTGTTAAACCGTTAACTGCACAGTTATTATAAGTATTCATTTGACAATAGATTTTCACATTCCACTAGTACAGAGAAATTTATAATTATTTATACAAATTAAACTTTTATTTTTCAAGCTCTATCGGTATAGTGTGGAATGCTAAGGCATATTCAAATACCGATTTTTATGCTACATGTTGGCGAACTGTATGATAGACTCGATAACAAATCGATAAAATGAATTTGAGTTACGGGGTCAGTTTGGTAGTCGATTGTTGACTTGCAAGTCGACTCTGCTCCAGAAGGGTGAGAAACTAATACCCCCTTAAAAGTAAAATCATAAATGACATTTCGTTCAAAAATGATATTTTTCACGAAATGTAATTTTTTAATTAAAACCAATGGCCCTAAGTACTAAGGGTCAGCGCCGACCGACGGAGTGGCGGCGAAGAGACTAATGAATGAGCTATCATTTGAAAATCGACTTTAGTTACTTCAGTATGTGATTGAAAGTGGTATAATAATAAAAAAATACTCTCGCGTCGTCAAGCGCGGGCGAGGGGCGCGCGGTGAACCTTCACCTAAAGAAACTAAAGTCGATTTTCAATTGATAGCGCTTTAGTCTCTTCGCCGCCACTCCGTCGGTCGGCGCTGACCCTAAGTTTTAAAAATTAACGTGTTAAAACGAATTTATAAATCAATAGATTTTATTATTTGATTGTTTTGTTTGTATTTTTCAACTTCATGAGTCTTCTCCGCCTAAAGCTACAATAAATGTAGGTAATTATTAGGTGTTTGCATTAAAAAAAAATGTTATAAATTAGTAATTAATTGATTCATTGTAGTGAATAAATGTTTAATTAAAAAAAAAAAAAAACAGGTGACTTCACACTTTGCATTCAGTGTTCGTACAAATTCATACATTTGTACCACGACTGAAGCTTGATATTGAAGTCGCGATATTTTTATTGCTAAATATATCAAGTTAATAACGAAATGAAACATACAATATAAATCGATAATACCTTGTGTATAATCATTATATTTTTTTGGTCATATACTAATAGTGACCTTATCGAGATCGACAATAAGGTCGAAAACTAAAAGCAGATGTGAGGTCACCAAAAATTAATGTTTTTCCACCTTTTTATGAGGTGTTTGAATGTTACAGTTTAAGATTTTCTTTTTTATGGCATCTCCTGCCAGACGATGTTGATGTTCAATGTTAGGATATTTAGGATAAGGCTTTTTCACCCTTCCCAATTTTTTTTAGTACAAAGATATTTGAAAAAAAAATTTAAGGGTAACGAATTTAAAAAAAAAGGGTTTAGACAAACGGGGTGCTATAGTAACGTGTCTTTGCCTAATTTACATTGTTTAATATTAAATCAAAAATCAAACCCTAAAATGACACCCCTTTATAATCATTACGAGTCATTATTATAAACTCAGTATTTTAAATAAATATGTGATTATTACCTAATTTAAAAACGAGACGTGATAATAAAAGAAGTTGGTGCTTTTGGAAACTCGACGTGTGATAGTTAGAATTTGGCAAGTTTTTTTTTAAACTTGAAAAAAAAAATCGGTGGGTATTGCGCTGCTCAAATATTATATCGATTTTGAGTGATTGATTTACATTATTATATTACTGTCAAATTCGATTTGATACTAGAAATTTATTATAACTTTATTATTATTATTAACTTTATTACCTTTAAGTGATATTAATTAAAATACTTATTCTTAACAAATATATTATACCAAAACGAGCTTATTTTGTACTTTGAATATCGTTCGAGCGATATTGTATGAAACATTAAAAATGTTTTTAAATGATCAATTTTAAAAACATAACTAAATAAAGTATTCCCAATTGGGGGAATTTTTTCATATTAAGGTCGAGAGACAGGCTGACGGTCCACTTAATGGTAAGTGTGGCTACCGTCGCCTATAACATTGGGGGATATTGAAATTGGGGTTTCGCTACCCTTACTCACTCACCGAAACACAAGAGCACATATGCTGTTAATTTCACGGGGGTCTTCTGTAAGGGGCTGCCCGAATGACTGCGAAACGTACTGTGTTTGCCCCTTTTTTTTAACTTTGGGAAATCCTCTTGGATACTCGGCAGTGAAGGGGACACTGCGGGGTTATGTCGGATTCCTACCGGCTAAAACCCAACGACTTTCTATCTATCGCGGCCGTTGATGGGCGGGGTCGTGGAGACGTTATTACACGACTTCGGTGCCCCGTCACCGGCTATCATATGCGGGGAGCCTGTGCTCCCTGTCAGAACCAAGGCGTACCCGAAAGTGGAGGTACGCCGGCAAATCGGGGGACCTTACAACGGGCGGCAGTCTCCCCCAAGACGTTATTAAACGACTTCGGTGCCCCGCCACGGCTATCCAACGCGGGGAGCCTGTGCTCCCTGTCAGAACCACGGCGTACCCGAAAGTGGAGGTACGCCGGTAAATCGGGGGACCTTACGACGGGCGGCAGTCTCCCCCAAGACTACCGCCCAGGTCCCGGTCAGGGTGGAAGGCGGCGCAAATAGGCCACCCGCCAGCGCCCAAGCCTTCTCCAGCGGATTGGCTGGGAGAGGGCCTTCCCGCTGCCTTTCCGCCTCTTCCTTGCGCGACATAACGTGCTCAAACGTACTGTGCCCCCTGCCACTAATAAAAAGTTTATAATAAACTAGAACATTTCGCTGTAGTTCGTTTGTTTTTTTTTTTCGGAATATAAAGTATTATAAAAATTTAACGCTTCTGTTAAAATCAAATGAAAAAATTTCAAGTAAATTAGTTTTCGATTTTCGAGAGGACATGCGGAAGAAAAATTTTTTTTTTTAAATGTAGATTTGTTTTGCAATATGTAGCCAAAAGTGTAACTGTAGTTTAGTAGATCATAACTCGAAATGTGATCAATATTTAATTAAGAAATTGATGTTTAGAATTTGCTGTCTATAATCATATAAATATAACTTGCGTCTTAATTTACATAAAATGTTCAAATTTTGAACAAAACTGGCAATTACGGCCTTTATTTTAACTATTTAAATAACATACTTTTTAAGTGTCCAACATTTGTATTCTTAATTTTCATGTGCCAATGAGAAACTGTTTTTGATTTAAATGTTTGACTTATTGTGATATGACTTGTATACCTAATACGAGTACCATATATTTGTTGAAATTATTTGTCATGTTACAAAAGAGAAATGTCATTCTCTTTGTGATATTCTTATATAGTCACTTTTAAACTTAAGTTTCTTGAAAAAACATATAATCAGTATTTATGTTATACCCCTTTGACAGCTGCCAAAAAATTAAAAATAAAATATTTTCATACCATAAAATAAATTACTTTTATATTGACACATATGTACCATAGTTGTTTCCCATTTGCCATGTTTAATTACATAATATTTCCTTAATATGTTTGTATGTATCAAATTTATTGTATTATTGGGTAGTTCATAAGATAAATTGTAAGTGTTGTGTCAATGTCAATTAAAAGACAAATAAAATTTAATGTACAAAATAATCGTTTTTAATTTTCCCACTCTCTTGTACTTAGTTTCAATCTCATGTGTATGCGAAGTGTTTTTAAAAAAAAAGTGTTATTATAAGGGAAGGTGATGCTTCTCACTTGTAAATTATTACTGAGTTGCAAATATAATTAAATTTATTAATGCCAGATTGCAAAACATACTATTACTACTACTTATCATAGTTTTTAAATCAAAACTATGTGAAGGTAGTCACTAATCTTTATACGTATAGTTATAGTGTATTAATTGAGTTTACTATTTGTAATTAAATCCTAATAAAAATACAAATACGAAAGTTTGTATATTTGTTTATTACCTGGATTAAGTAATACAGGTAATGGATGACAACGCGTACGAAGTCGCGGGCACAGCTAGTATAAAATTGAAAACTGGAAAGTTTAGATGTTTGTAAATCACGCAAAAACGGCTGAACCGATTTGGATGAAATTTGGCACACAGATAGTTTGTCTTATAAAAATTTTAGGATATAATTTAAACTGACTAGTTTTTGGATTCAAAAATTCTCACAATCATTGAGAATTGTAACGTTTCATCATAAAATACTTAGCTACATGTCTAAAATAAATATCAAATGCAAAATATTCTGAACGATATTAACAAGGTCGAATAATTCGTACATGAAGCGAACCTTATAATTTATTGCACGGGTAGACAATTTTTATTAGTCGCGTGTATGTATGTATGATCTATTCTTTTTCTATTGATCAAAAACGTAAACAAATATAGCGTCGCCATGGTCACTGGACTGTTTTAAAGATGGGATTTGTACATTAGGCATATCTAAGAGAGTTGAGTCAGTGATCAACTCATTTAGAATTCGTTCGTATTGTTTGTTTAGTTATGTATGTGTAGTTCATTGTAAAAGTGGTGTAACTCCCTATTTTTAAAACCATCTTTTTTTGCCTAACGGTATCACATTTAGTCATAACTTTCAATATAAAAGTGAAGTAACTGCAATAGTTGCATTAAAATCCCATAGATGAAAACAATGAATGAATGCTTATATTTTTTCCCTACACTATAATTCGCAAAAAGTAGTTATTCTAAAATTCAGTTACAAGGAGATAGTTCACTTTTACAATGAACGACATATATCGTGAATTGTTTGTTTACCTTTTTGATCAATGAAAAAAGAATACATTATAAGTTCGCCAATGACCTTGTCGGTTTCCGCTCAACAATGTATGCGGCTTTAGGAACTATTGAGAAATTTTATAATTAACTTTATTGCGATACTTGTATCCGGCACCCCGGATATGTTTCTGATCATAATTGGTACGTACGGCCGTTTGCACTAAGAATTTTTGAGTAAAAACCAACTTATTTATGAGTTCAGAAGAACGCTGAAGAGATGTTGCGAGAAGTAATAGCACATTTATTTAGGACTAGCTGGTCATAGCTGATAGAACAACATTATACACACAAAATTAAGACTAGCAAGCTTAAGCTACATAAGCGCCCGAGAATAATTTTCTGTTTTCAAATTAGATTAAATTGAAGTGTATTATAAAACTTTTGTTCCTTTTCAAATAGGCCTTTGAAACAACTAAGTTACCTGTCTAAGCTAAGTCGTTAATAACATTTATCAAACTAAGATACTTACTTATTTCTCAATACTTAATTTACACTATGACTTAAGTAACTTTAAGGCTAAGCTTACTAAACAGTTAAGTCCTTATAGAGTGCAATGATATTTTTTTACTAATGATTAGGCAATATGCCAATATGCGGTTTAGCCCGTTTGAAGGCAGTTAGCCTTTATAGAAAACCATGTATTGTTTTCCCTTTATCCCTCATTCCTTTTTTATTATTATAAACCTCCGACGCTCGACGCAAATACGGGGTGTTATAAATATTTCGTGAGTGTGTGTGTATGTCTGTGGAATCGTAGCTCCCAAACCGACCGACTGATCCGTTTTTTTGTTCTTATAATATTTATGAAGGTCTTTAGGCGTTCAGGGTATTTCACTAACTTCCACTTGTTCGATTTATGTGAAATTTGGCAGTGGCGGATTTACACATTTGCCGCCAGTAGGCTATTCAAATTTTGTCGCCCCTAGACTATTCAAATTTTGTTGCCCCTATTGACCCTACAATTCGATACCCTAGTTTACAATCATAATCACAAGAAAAAAAAACTGATCTAATAAAGTACTAAAATTTAGCCACATTATCGGCTTCCGAGAGGAATACGAGAAATTTCTGTGTCACTTGTATAATAATATTTTTTTAAATAATTTATTGGTCAAATTTGCCGCCCCCTAAAATCTGCCACCCTAAGGCTCCAGCCTGCTCAGCCTTCTTTCCATGACATGGAAACCATGTCCTTATGCAGCAGAACTTATAACTTATAACAGATAATGCGTGTTTGGGCTCAATAGAAAGTAGGGGATGAGTTTATAATATTTTATTATAACTTGTATTGCTTATACTTGTAACCATCCTAATTTACCTTGTTTTTATTTGTAACCACAAACCTATCAAATTAATCTCATAAAGTAAGGTATGCGTTTCAAAAACTTATCTAATAGTTTGGTGTAGAGATATGTATTATGAATACTCAAATAAATAATTTATATCCTGTTATTAAGAAATTAAAACAATAAAAATAATTAGCCACAGATGAATTCACACAGCGAATAAATTCCACCGCAAATTTACCAACTAGGTATAATTAAATATTTACGCTCCTAGTCAAATCTAATGAAGGACTTAAATTGGATTGAGGTAAACCTGACGTCTTAAATGCTAACTGGTTCGGTAATTCTTATTTAATTGCACATTACGACTTAACCACAACTATAAAACGTGATTTATTACTTTCATTTATATATGTACTGTGTATGTACCTAATTCTCACACAGTCAATGACCACAGGTGAGACATGTTTAGAGAATGTCACGAATTGGAAGTTCTATCGGCTAACTCCTTTTTTCGAATGCATTGTAAGTATATATAGTCAACGATGTGAGACTATTTATGACTTAAGAGTGGGTATAAAGCAAACAAAATTTGTAATTTCACCCGCGTGGCCCCTTGGACATGACAGTGACACAAAATACGTAGAACTACGCACAACATGCGACGGAAGATAGCGCATCTCGCTCAATAAAAATGTTATTAGTGCCAAAAGTATTAAATATTAATTATTCGTAAACTACAATGTCAAATGAAAAACTGTTACATACAGTCTTAGATAATATGTGTAGTGAAATTACTGATACACTTTTAGCTTTGTAATGTGTGTCATTTTGAAAATAAAACTAAAATCGATGGAAATGAGAGCTCACTTGGTGATTTTTTTCTATTGAGAAAATTTCATTATATTATGTTTTCTGTTACAGACGTCACTTTCATTTATAATGTATTTATCTATTTAAAAAAAATAATTAAATTAGACTTTGTTTACTTAGATAAAATTCAAATCTAGAATTGGCTATTTCTCTTTATACCCGCTCTTAAGACAGGGCTAGAACGAGACAAGAACGAACACAATTTTTACGCACACACAAGATGTTAGCCTCTTAAAAAGTAAATTAATTTTATAACTTTTTGGAGACAACAGAGCAGATATAAATTGGAAGTTTTTTTCTTAAATATTGTGTAAAAATATGAAAAAAGAAATAAATGTGGTTAGGGAACTGAACTAAATAGCAAAACTTATCGAGAAAAAAGTTCTCTCTGATTGACTTTATATCCTGATAATTTGGTTCACATGTACCTACCATTTTTTGTAGAATTTTTATATAGTCCCCGAAAATTACGAAGATAATGTCATTCGATTTGTATTGTAAGGTAGAAAGTTTAAGCGAAGGTCCGAAAATATAAAAAATTACAAAAGCTATAAACAAATACTTAAGTGAAAAAAAGTGGGGGTTTGGGTTTTTTTAATATCTCGAAAAATATTCAAAATTTTCGAATTTCTAAAAAGATCCAAAAAGAACTTGTTTAGCAAATTTGTTGATCTTTTTGGATCTTTTTAAAAAAAAAATGGAAAATTTTGAATATTTTTCGAGATATTAAAAAAAAACCAAACCCCACTTTTAATTTTACTTATTTGTTTATAACTTTTGTAATTTCTTTCAGCCCTTTTTCGGACCTTTCCTTAAACTTTCTAAGTGACAATACGAATCGAATGACACTATGGTCGTAATTTTCGGAGACTATATAAAAATTCTACAAAAAATGTACATGTGCCACTATGACCTTTCTTATGGCTGTTCATATGACTGAACGTCCAATTACTGGGTACTTTTAAAATGTACAAGTACATATATAGTAAAACGTATGTCTAGTCTAGATACTTCTGAAGACTCAGTCTAAATATTGACCTAAAAACTATTAAATCGGATAATTAGTTCAGGAAATTAGTGTCTAAACTTCTAATATCTAAACTTACTACAACTTGTAGCACTAAGCTTAGCAAAACGGTTTAAAATAACATAATGAAAACTTGTTACTTGAAATTATTGGTTTAAGAAGAAATGTACACCCGGTAGCGATTGAGTTTGAAAGTGAAATAAATTTACGTAATAATTACATTCGACATTAAAATGAGCGGCCTTCAAGATTGCTCGTATAGGTGCTCTGTAAGTGATCTCAATCCGGTTTGCCTCGTCCACAGTACATGATCAAAACAGTCAAATGGCTGCCAACGCCCATTTCATTTTATGATCTTATCTGTAAAAAGATTCAGTATACACACAGGTTTTAAATAAGCCTTTATACCAATATCGATACCTTAATTCGATAGCCGATTTTTTTATTATTATTTTATATTTAATGTTTGGGAAATTTACCGAACAAACAAATGTATATCAGCTAAATTATTCCTGGTTACCGGTGACTTTAAATGACAGTTTGGCCTCATTGACGTTTGTGAAATAGGCGCTTAGAATTTAATATTTAAAAGGTCTATCGGTTAATACGAGCCATAATTTCCAATGTAAAATTGTCTTTTTTCTTTTCTTGCATCATACAAAAAAAAAATTATAGTCTCCCCTGTAAAGTTTGGCTCATAGGAGTTATTTGGTTCGGAAATAAAGGTATCGATATGTGAGTACATTATTGGTTGCAAATCAGTCATGCAACATTTACATTATTCATCTTTTTATTAGAAATTAATGAGAGAAAAAGATAGCAAATATAAAAAAAAAAACAGTGGATACTTTTTCTCAGTGATTTTGTATCTAGTGTATCCTTTATCAAAGATTTATCAAAGATTAAGCAGGAAAAAGCGGAAGGAAATCCAGCGCGTGTTGTTTTATGGGATGAAAATGCGTTTACATTGTTTACAATAATTTACAAATTACATTTTTTTGTTTATTATTATTTTAAAACTACGTTAGATTATTGTCACACTTGCGATTAAATAATTCATCCGCATGTGGTATCTTTTAAAAGATGAAAATTCCTTAGCTAAGAAATTCACATTGATAAATCTATCGCCCCATTTCCCTTGTAAACTAATATGCCTACTCAGCTTTTGCATGAAAAGCTTCGCGAAGGAATCGGGAAAGATTAAATGCCGATTTGGTAGTCGGATTCAAATCCTGTACCTTTGATCCTGAATCACATATGGATTAGATTTAATGAATGGCCCGCTTAAAGGTACTATCGCGGTCAAGGGAGCAGTCCCACCGTAAGGAACAATTTCGTGTGCACATTTTGTATTTATCTTTGTTCCTACTTCAAATACCTACTCGTACGTATTTACTATGCATTTACTATGCATAACATTTACGTTACTATGACAACCTCGTCTTATACATATTAGGTGATATTAGGCATGAAGCTAAGAATACGTGCTGAACTCTTAGTTCTTAGCTCCATGATATTCATGAAGAGTAGGTAAAATATAATTCAACGTTAGACAAATTTGTATGAAAAGTGGGTCTGCTCCATTGACCGCGATAGTACAAATAGCGAGAAAACTATAAGAAACTTTGTAAACTAGTTTAGAAGGAGATATGTGTAACATGATGTACTATATACTGCCTAACCTAGTAATATCTATGGTCAAAAATTGAAAGTTTAATTGCAGAGAATTTCATCAAAAAGAAGCTACTCAACTCGTATCTAAATGTACTTATTATATCGCTGCTTAAAAACTAAAGGGCCACAAATCAAAATTACACTTTTTACAGGAGAGTTAATAAAAAAAGAAAATATTTTTTGTCTATTTTTTTTTCTTATTAGACATATATCAAATATATACATTTTATACATCGTTAGAAGCGTATTTTTAAGTAGCATTAAATGTTCTTAGTACTTATATAATAAACTGAATACTAGAAAAGATATAAGCATATAAGTTACTTTTGAATATATGAAAAATGATCAAAATATAGTAAATATGGAATAAAACAACCATGTCTTTTTGAAACATACAATATGAAGGATTGTTATTGTATTTTTGCAATAAAATATTTTTGGATTTTTTTTGTCTTATGGCCCTTTAGTTTTTAAGCAGCGATATACTGTCGACGGTTCATAGTTGTTCCTTTATATGCAACTAGCGGTCCGCTCCGGCTTTGTACGGATGTAATTAGGTTTTATACTGTGTGCATAAATTACAAGTACATGTTGTATTTATGCACACAGTATAAAACCTACTTGAAGTAATGTTCAAAGTATATAAATTACAATTATTTTAATATACAAATACAGCTCAAAATCAATCGAATTAGTAAAAAAGTAAAAAGGGTCAAGGATTTTTTTTTACAGTCATTTACATTTAATTGCAGCAATTTTCTTTTTGGGTTACCGAATTTTTCTAAGGTCACCAAAATGTGAACCCATTTATGGACAATATTGTCGCCTTCCGAATAAGCGCCTGTTTCACAAACGTCAAGTAGGCCAAACCGTCATTTAAAGTCACCGGTAACCGGGAATAATGGAGCTGATATACCTTTGTTTTTACGGTAAACGTCTCAAACATTAAATAGAAAATAATTTTAAAAAAATCGGCTATCGAATGATGCAGTAAACCGAGTGCATAATTCAACAATGAAAATGATTTCTAAAAGTAACTAATCAAACTAACTTGTAGTTTGTGAGTTATTTATATCTCACAAAGACCAAAATTTGAGAAATATTATTTTTATGTACACACGTAGAGAATATCTCAAGGAAAAACAAATTGCTGCCACATAGAGGGGTTAGTGTATTGGATCTCAGTATGTAGTGATTAAAATAGATGTATTTTAATTTCAATTCAATTCAATTATTTATTGCGAAACCATAATGTACAAAGATGTTATATAAAAATAAAGACCAATGTTATGGACCCTGTTGGGCATGCAACTTAGGGACTAGGAGAGAGGAAGCGTATTTATATATAAGCATATAATTATTTATTTATATAAATATATATAAGAATTTTATTTTATTAAAATTAAAATTAAATTATATTTACATTTATATTATTAATATTTAAATGATAATATCATCTAAAAAATATTCATTTGAGTTGTAGTAACATTTATTATTTAGATTTTTTTTTAATTTTTTTATAAATATGATCATTTTTTTAATTTTTTAAATTTTCTGGTAATTTGTTATAAATTTTTATAGAAGAACTGAAGGTATTTGAAGAATTTAGCTTTAATCGTGATGTTGGTAATATTAGATTATTTTTATGTCGTAGCGTATATTTGCATGGTAAGTCTTCGCGTTTTGTATAATAATATAATAAAATGTAAGTATATTTTATGTACTTTATGTACCTTTCGTGAAAAATTATCTAACTGATTACAGATGCGGGCAGCGAATTCAATTAATACAATGTGAGGATAAACTTTTAAAAATAAGGTGTTTAATTTTTATTATAAAATTATCCCTAACCGGATAATAAACAATTTTCATTGCAATTTGTTAAAGCTCGCGTATTTCTTTTGCAATGTAAGTAATGATCGTGATTTGTTTATCGCAAAAGGAGCATTATTTTCTTTTAAACTGGTTTATTTGGCGCTTTTTTTCTTCTCTACTCTTTCATTATTGCCTTTTATAAACACCCTTTTATATAATCTTATTTAAACATACATTAATCATCAAACAATACTAATAATAAATCTGTAAGTGTAGGTATTGTATGTATGTATGTATGTTCCTCAATAACTTAGCCTAAAATTAGCTAATTTTCATGAAACTTGGTAGATATTAGACTTTTTTCTTTTTCAACGCGGACTAAGTCGCGGGCGCCAGCTAGTACATAATATAATAATCAAAATAAGATCTAAATAGCAATTAAACGCTGGTTAAGAGCTTGAGAGGAAGTAGTTGAAAGCAAAACTGAAGAAGGTTTTTAGGATGCGGCTTCTTTCAGGTTTATTGTTCACATAGTTGTACAAAGACCATAGATCGTCACAGCAATAAAGATGTCAGGTGTTATTAATTATTACTCATATTTTTCTTTTTCAACGCGGCTGAACTCGAGGTACTAGCTAGTGAAATTATAATTCCCTTATATTTAATGCTTGATTTTTTTAAATATAAATTATTAGTTACAATTTCGTTAGCAAAGTTCCTATGTTTAACTTGCTCGTAATTTGAGATATTCTCTCAATTTTAAGCCTAAAATCCAACCCACTCGTGGAAATTGAAACTAACGAGTCAAATTGTAATCTAAAACTCTAAGTACTCTATTATATAAGTATATAGGTAATTTCGCTATTATTTGGTAACTGAATGGAAGCTTTTGTAATTAATTACAAATCAATATAAATACTGCAAACAGGTATACCAACTTTATCAAAAGCCCATTGGATAAGTATGGTTAGGGAGCATCCCTTAACTAACGCTCTGTTCTAGGGTTCCCGAGTTCGATTCCCGGCATGTTCAACTTTGAAAATAAACTAGAACTAAGATAGAAAGAAAGTCGTTGGGTTTTAGCCGGTAGGTTAATACATATCCGTTATCGGAGACATGTGGGGTTATACATTGGCAATATCTGACGCGCTCGAGTAAATTCATAAATCCCCTCTTGGGCTCCCCTACCATTATGCTTGTGTTATAGGCGACGTTAGCCTTTCAATGCAGTAGCCATCTATCACTATATAAGTAGACAGTCAGCTCGTCTTCTGACATTAACATAATTTTTGAATGAGCGGTTATTTTGATATACTTTTTTTATGTTGTTTTTTTTACGTTTAAATTTAACTATGTATAAGCAAAGCAAGTATGGCAAGACGTTAAAATTAATCATTTATTTGATCAATGTAAGAAGGAAATAGTAATCCAACAAATTACGTCCTTGATACGTCTACATATTATTATGTGTCGCGTAATTAAATTCCGCTCTACTTATTTTGCCTCTGAATCGTCTAATAAAAATAATTTATCATCCTTAGTGCCTTAGTGCCTCATTCACAAACTACGGGTAATGTGATGATTAGTTACTTTTAAAAATAATTTTCTGTTTTATTGAATTATGCACTCAGTTTACTGCATCATTCGATAGCCGATTTTTATTATTATTTTCTATTTAATGTTTGGGACGTTTACCGTACAAACAAAGGTATATCAGCTAAATTATTCCCGGTGACAGGTGACTTTAAATGACAGTTTTGCCTACTTGACGTTTGAGAAAGAGGCGCTTAAGCAAATAAAATTGTAATTTTCTTTATGTTAAGGTCTACAGACAGGCTAACGGTCCACTTGATGGTATGCGGCTACCGTCGTCTATAACACAAGCAACGCCATAGGTGCTGCAAGTACACTGCCGACCATAGAAGGATAATTAACTTAATTTTTAATTAAAATATAAATAGCTTTGAAATCTGTTTAAATCCTTACGTAACTTACGTGTAGGAAGTTCATATAAGTAGGTATGAATATAAAATTGTTGCTTGATCTTTTACAACAATGGGAAGGTCCACTAAGCTTTTCAAGGTTTGTGTGCCCTATGCTTAAAGCTTGACGTAAACGGAACAAACGAAATCGAAAGGCTATCTCTGAGTCAGAAGCGTAGGTTATGAGTGCGCCACACAATATGCTTATTGCTAACTTACCTTGACAATGAAAGTGAATTGGACAGTGGTCGTAGTCTAGTCGTATAAAAACCGAAGCACTACTTAGCGAAATTATTCAGTTGCCAACTTTAGAAGCATCAACATGTACGCCAAGGTGTGTTCTAAAACAAAGCTTTGTCTCTATGGATTTGTTACACTTTTAAACATTACTATCGAATAGTTACTAATAGAATATTTGTTTTTCAGCTTATCGTCGCTCTGTGCATTGTGGGCGTTGCCCGTGCTGGGGGCCTCCTGGGTGCTGCTCCTTTAGCCTACAGCGCTCATGCTATCGCCGCCCCTGCAGTGGTCACTAAGACCATTAGCCCCGCAGTGTCTTCTGTATCATCGTACTCAACACACACTTCCCACGGCTCTCCCATCGCCACATATGCCGCTGCTCCGGTAGTCGCTAAGGCAGCCTACGCCGCTCCCGCTGTAGCGACATACGCTGCCGCCCCAGCGGTCGCTACCTACGCTGCTGCCCCAGCAGTCGCTACCTACGCTGCTGCCCCCGTGGTTACCAAGACTATTGCTCCCGCAGTTACTTCTTATTCCTCTTACTCAACCCACACCGCTCACGGTTCCCCAGTAGCGACTTACGCAGCTGCCCCCGTTGCTACCTATGCCGCTGCCCCAGTTGCCACCTACGCCGCCGCACCTGCCATCTCTGCCTACGCCGCTCCAGTCGTAGCTAAGACCATCGCTGCTGCCCCAGCTGTATCTTCAGTGTCCTCTTATTCAACTCACACCTCTCACGGTTCCCCAGTCGCGACTTATGCCGCTGCCCCAGTTGTGGCTAAGACTTATGCCGCTCCCGCGTTCGCCACTTACGCCGCTGCTCCCGTAGCAACTTACGCCGCTGCCCCCGTCGTGGCTAAGACTTACGCCGCTCCCGCAGTCGCTACATACGCCGCTGGTCCCGTCCTGAAATCTGCCGTCGCATACTCCGCTGCCCCAGCAGTCTACAGTGGACATGGTGCCAACTATGGTTGGTGAACTGAATCTACCCTAAATTAATTGTAAATAGATCAATGAAAAAATTAAACGACGTCTAAAACGAAATATATTTAGTGATTTTATTTGTGCACCCTAAGTAGGTACAGCTATATTTTTATAAATAGGTAACGATAAAATATATTGAAAACGATGTAAATTACAGTCAAAGTATTATAACATATTCTGCGTTTATGAATTAAACTAAAGGTATGGAAGTCATCATCACCATCTCAGTCGTAGCTTACACCACTGTTGGACATAGGACCTCATCATTTTCAGTAGGACCGGTCAGAAGCATGCATTATTAGCATTGCATGCATAACAGCAAGCAAAGATTTAAATCTTTGACAGCAAGCAATTATGCATTAGATTTTTTAACATATTAAATCACTGTGAAGGTTTATTTATTTATTTATACATTTACTCAAAATCTACAGCTCTCAACACACAATTTACAGATAAAAACAAAAACATACCTAAGTAACAGCATATTACATAGTTGAATAAAGTAGACATTACTCCTGATAGAATTCTAACAACATGTTTGTTATTGTATCTTTAAAAAAGGTAAAAATCAATGTGCTCTGTGGAGACCATTTTTTTGGTCCGCCTACGTTATTGGCATATTGTACTGCCTGTAGCATAGTGCCTGTAGCATACACCACCACCACCACCAGGAAGAAAGTGACTCGTTTGTCGCTAACCAGTGTTCAGCCATATATACCTATTTAGGTAGCATTTAAAAATGCCACCATGATACTGACCTAAAATATGTTTTATTGTATCATGATACTTAATGTATTCTGCTATAAAGCCAATAGCCTCCATGTCGACTGGTACGTAATGAAACTGTCAAAAGTGCGCTTTCTTGTATAATGACACATTTTTATATTATTAAATTAATTCAACTCAGATAAAATAAGAACTAAAGATAGAGCCCTGTGGACGAGAGATTGAAGCTAGTAACGCTACGCCTACGCCGTCTACATACACGCACACAAATAGAATCAAACTACACCTCGCCTTAATAAAATATTTAGTAGTGAAAATGCCGAATTGGTTAGTGAAAGGCTGTAGAAAATTAGTCTTCAAATTTGGAACACTGAAAACACAAAAATACGTTCAATAAAAATTAACGAAAATTGAGGTTATTACATGGAACACAAAGTAATCCATGGACTCGAAAATCTCAATAAGTAAACAGCCCACGCACACATGTTTATAAACCAGATTCATTATACTCGTATTATCCGCAAAATTCTGTCTATCTGTAGTTTTTCTTTATTCTACTACTAGCTGGTGCCCCTGGGTTCTTTCGTGTCCAAACCTAAATAATAAATAAGCAATATAACGCTTGACCTCTTGTTGCTATAACGTTAGTTTTTTATTTAAAGAATTAAAGGTATCCTATGTCCTTTATTGTAACCTTGACAACGTGTATGTAAAATTTCACGATGATTGGTTGAGCAATTAAGGCGTGAAAAGGTAACAGACAGACAGAGTTACTTTCACATTTATAATATTACTAGCTGGTGCCCGCGACTTCGTCCGCGTTGAACGATAAAAAGTACTCTATGTTCTTTCTGGTGTCCCAGAGAACGTGTATGCAAAATTTCATGGTGATCGGTTCAGTAGATTTTGCGTGAAAGCGTAACAAACAAACAAACTCACACTCATATTTATAATATTAGTAAGGATATAAGTATATAAGGAATATATAACCTATAAGTAATAAGTAGACTTGGTCTGAGTGGTATTAACCATTAAATTAACTTTACTTTGCGTGGGCGAGGAAATCGACGACAATAATTATCGAATTAAATAAAAATATTTATCTTGTACCTAAAGTAAACGAAGATATACTTTTACAAATAATAAATAAAAACACGCGTGATAATGCGGATGTCTTCATTTAAATGTGATGGTCAATTTAAGAGCTCACTTGAAAACAACAATTAACTTACTTGGCCGTTTCGTGTCTGAATATTTCAAGGCTTTTGAGATCATTAACCCTATCACTATCCCTATCTCTTCCTAATCCCTTACTAAATCCTACTATAGTTGAACACTTCCGAGGCCTCTTACAGCGCTTGACGGGTTCTTGTTTGCGAATTTCATTATATCATTAATCCAGTTAGTCTAGGGGATCATTGCCAGTTTTCACCGTTCACCACGGCGCATAGTGCGTTTGGTGGTCAAAAATAAAATTTTAGGGGTCAGTAACAACCCCTTTACAAAAATAACAACATGTGTGCTGTTGTGTTTCCGTGATTGAAAAGGGGATACCAGATCTTATCTGATCCTTTTAATCTCTTATTCTTTATCCTAAATAAGGTCGGCAGCACAATGCAGTACTTAATAGTAAAATACTTTGCTCGTGTTACTAGGCGACGCGCGCCAACGGTAGCCTGTTTGCCGGCCTTTACATAAAAGAAACACATAGGTGTACATCAATGCACATCGGATTAGGGATGTTGACTATTTTTGGGAGTTAAACAGTTTTTGTGTTCTAAACGAACCATGTATTACCTTAATGGAGCCCGAAATATTTTATTTAAATTTTTTAATAAAACTAATACATATTGTAAAAATCGTGTACTTTTGATTCCATTTCAAACACTTATTACATGACCGTGTGATGTCACTTATTTCCAACAATTGTAAACTGTCAAGACGATATAAAATCTTTGACAGCGGTGATATTTGCGAACAAGCGACGTAATCCACTTTGGTGTTCATAGTCACGTGACTTGACAATGATTTAGTTACATTTTGATCATTGAATAAACATTGAATTTCTTAAAAATTAAGACAAATATTAACATTGTCTTTCTATTATGAAAACTAAAAAATGTCAAAATGTCTGAGTCAGAAGCGTTAGTTATGAGTGCACACATAATACGCTTACTTACTTACCTTGACAATGAAAGTAAATTGGACAGTGGTCGTAGTCTAGTCGTATAAAAACCGAAGCATTATTTAGCGAAATTATTCAGTTGCCAACTTTAGAAACATCAACATGTACGCCAAGGTGCGTTCTAAAACGACGAATTGTCTCTATTGATTTATTACACTGTTTAACATTACAATCGAATAATAACATAATTTTATTTTTCAGCTGATCGTCGCTCTGTGCATTGTGGGCGTTGCCCATGCTGGTGGCCTCCTGGGTGCTGCTCCTTTGGCCTACAACGCTCACGCTTTCGCCGCTCCTGCTGTAGCTACATACGCTGCCGCCCCAGCAGTCGCTACCTACGCCGCTGCCCCTGTGGTTACCAAGACCATTACTCCCGCAGTAACTTCCTACTCCTCTTACTCCACCCACACCGCTCACGGTTCCCCAGTAGCGACTTACGCAGCTGCCCCCGTTGCGACCTATGCCGCTGCTCCAGTTGCCACCTACGCCGCCGCCCCAGTTGCTACCTACGCCGCTCCAGTCATAGCTAAGACTATCGCTGCTGCCCCAGCTGTGTCTTCAGTGTCCTCTTACTCAACTCACACCTCTCACGGTGCCCCAGTCACGACTTACGCGGCTGCCCCAGTTGTGGCTAAGACCTATGCCGCTCCAGCCATCGCCACTTACGCCGCTGCTCCCGTAGCAACTTACGCCGCTGCCCCCGTCGTGGCTAAGACTTACGCCGCTCCCGCTGTCGCTACATACGCCGCTGGTCCCGTTCTGAAATCAGCCGTCGCGTACTCCGCTGCTCCAGCAGTCTACAGTGGACATGGTGTCAACTATGGTTGGTGAACTGAATCTACACTAAATTATTTGTAAATAGATCAATGAAAAAATTAAACGACGTCTAATACGAAAGAAACAGTGATTTTATTTGTGCACCCAAGAGCAATTAAATATATTTTTATAAACAGGTAAAACATCTACGACAAAATATTTTGTAACCGCTATTTACTTACCTACACTTAAAATATTTAAAGTCTTGTATTCACTCTTAGTTTTGTAAAACACGTTCTTCTTTTATGAATTAAATTGAAGGTATGGAAGCATTTCATAATCATCACCATCATCAACTTCACCATGATCATTTGAGCCGTAGTACACCACTGTTGGACATAGGTCTCCCCATATTTTTTAATAGGACCAGTCAGAAGCAGTCTGGACCCAGCTCACCTGCGGCCGTTATTAGGGCATCATTCCACCTTAATTTCAGAAAATAATGAAGCTAGGCATTTAATTACAGCAAGTTTGAATTACAACTAACATTTAAATAAATTTGGAAATTGAGTTTAGGTACCTCTCAAACTCTCTTAGTTACCTAAGATAAAATATACAGCACACAGAAACAAAATACTCAGAGCTTCACTTGTTCTAGCAGCAAAATATAACAAAAGAAGTGCTCTTGCTTGGCTTTACAGCAAAAAAAAAGAGATTGCCACCATTTTTTTGGATTGCAGTTATTGGGATATCGTACTTTAGCTAGATGCGGGTTACCTATATTTATGCAGTCACAAGGACTTTTAGACTTCGTATTTTATTGTTTTTTTTTTTTCTTTTATTAAGGTGAAATCGACTGGTTTGTCACTTTTATACTTAGCGCCTCTTTCACAAACGTCAAGTAGGCCAAACTGTCATTTAAAGTCACCGGTAACCGGGGATAATGGAGCTGATATACCTTTGTACGGTTACGTCACAAACATTAAATAGAAAATAATAAAAAAAAATCGGTTATCGAATGATGCAGTAAACCGAGTGCATAATTCAATATAACAGAAAAAGATTTCTAAAAGTAACTAATCAACACTTTACATTTAGTTTGTGAAAGAGGTGTTATAGTAATTACTACCACCAATGTTTACAGAGTAGCATTTCAAAATACGATCATGACATACGATCTGGAATATAATATACAGTATATTATATTCCAGATATTATATTATATTCAGTATATTATAGCTGTCGATGATATTCAATTAGTGTCAAAAGTATTGAAGTAATTTAACACATTTTTATAGAAAAAATACTAAAATATAGACTAGCTCAAACCGTTGAGAACAGAGGGTAGCAGT
Source organism: Synanthedon formicaeformis (assembly GCA_945859745.1). NCBI lineage: Eukaryota > Metazoa > Arthropoda > Insecta > Lepidoptera > Sesiidae > Synanthedon > Synanthedon formicaeformis. Next base: position 4,489,099 of record OX243963.1, read on the forward strand.
GTCTATAATTTCTAGCTTAAAATTTGTGCTTCTCATTTTTACATTGGTATGAATAAGATGGCACAATTTAAATTAGGTAATAATAATTATAGTTTGAACTTCGGTATAATTTAAAGTAAGTTACCGAAACTTGTGAAAAAATTAATAAAATCAATTAAAAAAAAAATCTACACGTCCTCTTCATATGCCTACTTAGCGCTCGATATCTCAAAAAAAGTAATAATTTTACACAATTCTATTTTCTGACTTAAAAATTCTTCACTCTTACTCTTGGCAAGAAAATCGACGACAGTAATATAATATGTATATTGTGTTATTTAAAAATATGCCTTTCATATCTAAATTAAGCTGATACATTTTTACAAGTAATATACATATAAAAACACCTAGGGGTTTTTAATTATATGCAATGGTCATTTTAAGAGCTAACTTGAAAACAACGATCAACTCACTTGGCCGTTTTCGTATCTGAAATATTTCAAGGCTTTTTGAGATCATTAACCCACTTATAGTAAACTGAAAGTAATTCGTAGAAAATTTGTTTATATACGAGTATAAACTAAAATATACGATTATTTTATACACATAATAATACCTTAATCTGAGACTTTTTTTTAAAAAAACACATGCCTAAACCTACCTAAACCCCCTTCTGATGTTGCTAGAAAAAAAATACTAAAAATATGTTATATAAAAAAACAAAACTTGATTTGTAATTTGATAAAAAGACAAAAGAGCAAATGTTTAAATTTGAGATTGTAACAATGAAAGTGTCTCTGTCTCAGTTGAACACTGAACGCCATTCTAAACGTATAAAAACCGAAGTTATTCTTGTCGAAATTATTCATTTGCAAATAGTAACACCAACATGTACGCCAAGGTATGTTGAAATTTCTATATTGAACTTGTAGTAATTTCTGAACACTTACGTTAAATAAGTATTATTGTTTCAGTTTGTCATATCTTTCTGTGCTGTTGGCATCATCCGTGCTGGTAGTCTTCTGGAAGCCGCTTCCATAGCTCGCAGTGGATCTGCTGTTGTTACAAAAACCTCTTCGCCGTCAATTTCGTCTTATTCATCTTATACCCACAATTCTATTGGCACGCAGATAACTTCATATAACATTGCTCCTATAGCGGTCAAGTCTGCTATCACACCTGTTGTAGCTGCATATTATGCCACTGCATACGCATATAATGCTCCTGTAACATCTTCTTTCTCTAACTCTACTGCTGCAGCCCAATCCAAACCCAGTACAAACTTCACTTTGGGTCCTATTGTTGCTAAGGCAGATACTATCGATTTTGTCAGTGATCCAGTACCGTCTTACGCCACAACTCCTACCAAAGCCAATACAATCACCGCTCCTGTGGTATCTTCAGTCTCATCATACTCAACGTATACTGAACCCGTAGCAGCTGACTCAACTGCTCCCGGTATAGCTGAGAGTAAAGTCACTAAATCTATCATCGCACCCGCGGTTGCCAGTTATGCTGCTGCACCCGCTGTTTCGTACTCAATTTCTGCGCCCATAATAAAATCAGCAGTTTCTCACTCTGCAGGCCCTGCGGTATCAGTTTATAGTGGACATGGTGCTAGTTAGTAAATAAAATTGTGAATAAAATTGATTATAAACCAATTGACGTATTATTTTTATTTGCTTGTCTTTTTTATGTGTGTGCCTTATAACACGCTATTTTTTTTAATAAGTATTAACTAAGTAGGTGTTTAGCTTAAAATAATATAAATATTCTTTGCTCTCAATGCGTTTGAATGTTTTTGGGTGATGGGATACATAAAGAACACGCCACAAAAAAATTTATTTGTTAAAGTTGAGTAGTTATTTATAGTATAATATTTCTGTTACGTGAGGGTGTACATTGTACACACTCTTTGATGTGTTTCCATAAACTAATATATCCTATATCGCCGCGAGGGAGCAAATATGTCAATGTAAAGGCTCACCTAGGGAAATCTTCATAGAGGAACTGCACCTATTGAAACATAACCGCTATAGTAAGCGAGTGATCTGACCTGAATCTGGTCTTGTTTTGTATGAAACAACTTTACAGCTGGATTCGTTCATCAAAGGAAAATTTTGGTTTTCTTTTCTTTTGAACAGGCGCACTTTTCTTTACACTAGAGTCAAAATAAAAGAGTCAACACATAACTCACCCTTTACTTACTTACCGAAACACAACAGCATTCAAGCTAATGTAAAGGAAAACCACCGTTGGGTGGCAGTGGAGTCGGACTGTAAAATGACTACAATAAAAAAAAACCTCATAATTTATCGGCAGTATAATAGGCGAATGTCTGTCGTGTAGCTTCTGTAGTTGACTAGAAAATGATCAAAATTATGGATTTGTTTTTATACATATCGCTGCTTCAAAACTAAAGGGGCATAAAACAAAAAAATCCAAAAATGTTTTTATTGCAAAAATACAATCACAATCCTTCATATTGTATGTTGCAAAAAGACTTGTGGCTGTTTTATTCCATATTTAGTATATTTTGATCATTTTTTATATATTGAAAAGTATCTTATATGCTTATATCTCTTCTAGTATTCAGTTTATTATAAAAGTCGATTTAAATCTTTGATAAAAGTACATTTAATGCTACTTAAAAATACGCTTCTAACGATGTACAATATGCATATATTTGATATATATCTAATAAGAAAAAAATTAACAAAATTTTTTTTATTTTTTCGATTAGCTCTCCTGTAAAAAGTGTAATTGTGATTTGTGGCCCTTTAGTTTTTAAGGAGCGATATGACGAACTCTGTTTGATCTCTATGAATCTATGTAAGCTATGTTTAACTTTCAAACTTCACTTTATGCACAGCACAGTGGTTTTAATAAAACTCCTCTACACATTTAAATCAAGACAAGACAAGACAATTTATATTTTTAAAAGATGGCTAATCTAACGTTAATGTCGTTGACAACTTTGTTCGCTATATTAATCTTATAAAGCGACATCAAGTTACAATACACTTTAAAATTAGCGCCATTTCTCTACAAGCTATGAATCCCAAATCAATATATTAATTTTCTTCAAGTTAAGGTCGACAGACAGGCTGACGGTCAACTTGATGGTAGGTGGCTACCGTCGCCTATAACACAAGCAACGCCATAGGATGCTGCCTACTATAGAAGGATTAAGGATAAGGTATAAAGGAGGGATGGAGTAATGGGCTTTGGCATCCCTTACTCACTCACCGAAACACAACAGCACATATGCTGTTATTTCACGGTGGTCTCCTGTAAGACCCAAATGACTGCGAAACGCAGTGTGTGGCACTACTACAGAATAGAGCTTATCTTGGAAAAGCTTATTTCGGAAGTTGACCCCGCCGGGAATCGAACCCGAGGCCCCAGATATGTTAGGCAAGCACCCTTACCATACATCCAACAGGCTCGCCAAAAATTCCTATCATCAATCAATACTAATAATAAATCTGTAAGGGTTGGTCTTGGAGTAAGATACTTTATTTTCAGAGATATCGTGTTTATAGGCTCTATACATGATACTGAAACTAAATTGACCATTTTTAGAATTTTTTTCTGTTCCTCCATAACTCTTAAACGAATTAACTGATTTTCATGAAACTTGGTAGATAAACAATTAGACGTACAGGACATAGGATAGGCTACTTTTTCTTTTTCAACGCGGACGAAGTCACGGGCGCCAGCTAGTTATAAATAAAATTACCTTATTAAAAAACTTGCACTTATTAAGTAGGTATGTTTGTGCTTATATATCATTGCTACCGAGGTTTAAAACGATCCGAAATTAATTACTTTTATTGGACGCCCTGGGTGGAGCTTCACCCTGACATTGTTACACTTCCATGAGTGACACGGTTGTATCTTGTACAAACTTGTATACAGTCACTGTGTACTGCTTTAAGTCTGACCCCAAAAGAATGGTATTGCAATAACACAGGTACAAAATGTATGTAGGCGAAAGAGCGCTGAGGATCCGATACAGGTTTAACAACGTTACTATAAAAGTGAATGCGAATGTTCTTGAAATTACTCTGTGTTCAAAATACATACAAGCAACATGTTCACCAAGGTAAAAAACAAAAAAATAAATTAATATAATATTAAAGTGCAGTGAAAAATATGTGTAAAAAAAACGGCCCTGCTACTGGGAAAATTAATGAATATTTTATAGAACGAGAACAATACTATTGTTATCGCTCTGTTATTTATAATAATATTTTTTGAATTGTTTAAAAAAGCTTTTTATTGGTTATGAATATGAATATTAAATACTAGCTGAACCGATTGCCTTATAGCAACTTCATATAAAATACCAAAGGAATTTCTGACTTTACCAGTGGATATTTAAAATAACTTCTTTCATAACCTTGTCCTGACAAGAAAAAGAAAACAAAAAAAAAAAAAAACAGCAAAATCGGCCGTGCCGTTCTGATAAGTGATGCTGTGTAGATGACATTCGATATATTACGATTTTTTTCCATTACACTAAAAAATTTTTAATAAGGTAAATATTGTCAAATAACTGTCTGTTTAGTTAAAAAAGTACAGATAGAAAAAAAAATGGATCACATAAAGTTCGTGAACGTATGTTCACGAATATTTTGTTCACGTTCACGTTCACGTGAATATATTGTCCCCAAGTTATATTTATTTTATTTTATTTTTCAGTTGGCTGTTCTCTTCTGCGCTGTTGGCATTGCCTCAGCCGGCAATCTCCTTCATGCCGCTCCCGCTGTAGCTTACAGCGCACCTGCTGTGTCTTCTGTCTCATACTCAACACACACAGCTCATGCAGGCCCGGTCGCCACATACGCCGCCTCACCAGTCGCCACATACGCCGCCTCTCCAGTAGCCACATACGCCGCCTCTCCAGTCGCTACATACGCGTCCGCCCCTGTTGTAGCCAAGTCCATTTCTCCGGCTGTGTCCTACCAGTCCATCTCAACTCATTCTGCTCCTTTAAGTTATGCTTCGGCTCCGGCTGTTGCTACTTATGCCGCTGCTCCTACTTATGCCGCTGCTCCAGTTGTGGCTAAGTCTATCTCGCCAGCAGTGTCTTACCAGACAATCTCAACTCATTCATCTCCTTACGCTTACGCAGCGGGTCCTGCTGTTGCTTCATACTCAGCACCCGTTGTAGCTAAGACTTATGCCTCTGCCCCAGTTGCCACATACCCTGCTGCCCCTGTAGCAACATACTCCGCTGCTCCCGTTGTTGCTAAGGCCGTCTCTCCTGCCGTGTCTTACTCTTCCTATGCAACTCACGCCGCACCTGTTGCTACCTATGCCGCCAGCCCTCTGTATGCCAAGACTTATGGCGCCCCAGTCGCCACTTACACCGCTGCTGCCCCAGCCTACGCAGCCACCTACGCAGCCGCACCTGTCCTCAAATCCGCCGTCACCTACTCCGCCGCTCCCGCTGTATCTCACGTCAGTTACTCTGGTCTCGGCGCCAGCTACGGCTGGTAAATTAGAGAACTAATTGTAAACTGTAAAACTGACTAGTCCTGTACCTTATTTATCTACCTGTGTACATTTGTTATTACCGAACTATGTAAATAAACGAATACAAAATTATTTTTATGTTTTTATCTATATTATAACCTTAAACAAATTTTCTTACATTATATCATGATAATTATTAAATTTCATCTAAATTAGCTGAGAAACTATTTGTAACCAGGACTTGATCTATTTGTTTTCAAAGTTTCATTTTATCCGAAAAACTGACATCTAATTCTTTATCGTCATCATCATCTAATAAACATTTGCGTCCACCATAACATTCTAATAGGACCATTATTAGAAGCAGTCTGGACGTTGACCTGCGGCTTTTATCGGGTTGTCTGTCCATCTTATAATTATGAGAGGATGAAAATGTAATGACATCGGTTTAAAGAATTTTATTCTCATAAAAGAACAATTTGTCCACTTAATCTATGAGAACTTATACATTAATTTTATAATCGTTCGTAAGGAGTAAATTCCAGTCGTGTGTCGGAGCGACGCTTGCAGAGTGCATGCCGATGTCAATTTTGCATTAAACGGCGGATGAAACCGCGGGGCATAGCTATTAATACTACAATTTATATAATGTTGTAAATTGTAAAATTGAATGTTCTAATATGAGTGATTCATCACGCGACGCTAAAAATATGAATTGAACGTGAATTGAACGTGAAGCTGCTTAATGTTAGTTTTATATTGTACTAGCTGGCGCCCGCGACTTCGTCCGTGTTGAAAAAGAAAAAAAGTAGCCTATCGTGTGTCCTGTACGTCTAAATGATTATCTACCAAGTTTCATGACAATCAGTTAATTCGTTTAAGAGTTATGGAGGAACATACATACAATACCTACACTTACAGATTTATTATTAGTATTGATTTTATACATCCTTATCCTTGCATATTACAAAACAAAGCTCTCCGCCGCGTCTGTCTGTCTGTTCGCGATAAACTCAAAAACTACTGTATCGATTTTCATGCTGTTTTCACCAATGGATAGAGTGGTTTTCGAGGAAGGGGTTAGTATATAGTTTACAAAGTTGCGCTGGCGAAGTCGCAGGCGGTAGCTAGTACATAATAATAAAATCGCAAACAAGCCGTCTGTACATTCAATATTTGAAAAAAAAAAAAGAAAACAATTTATACAAATTGTTCTTATGTTACCAAGGTCAAAACATAGTTTTTAAATTTTTGTCTGTTTGTCTTTGTGTTTGTGCACGCTAATCTCAGAAATGGCTTAACCGATTTTAAAGCTTAACTGATTTAATTTCCTTTATGTATTGATGAATACCTGGATTAACTTATAGGATACTTTTTATTCTGTGGAAACATTTAAGGTTTGTAGGTACACATTGAAAATATAACTAAAATATCCCCCTTTTTACCTAAATATTATAATATACGTAGTAAATGTCTATGTTACAAGATGTCTATGCTCCTCCTTATATTTAGAAGTTCTCCGTAAAATAACAGCACGTATGCTGTTATGTTTCGCGAATGAGTTAGGTATGCTAGGAGCCATTCCTCCATCACCATCTTATCCTTTATATTTTTTCGAACTTTTTGAGTTTCCAAAGTAGGGTTATTTTTCCGATTAAAATTCTAGTGATATTGAGATTTGGTTAATTGATATCGGGAGTGGTCCTAAGACATTAAATGTTAATTTTCTTTGTGCCTATTGTGAACATTAGGTAAGTTTAAATTAACACCAATTTTAACGTCAAACCATAAAATTCTGTTGAATAATTGCGGATTTTTACGATTTTTCGCCAACATTGTTCTGCAATCGTTACTAGGTGCGAAGTCCCGAGAGAGAAAACTTTGTCGGGCGATTTGTTCTTTAATAGGGAATATTATTGTAATACTGTGCCTTTAACTCCTGTGAAACAGTGAGCAAAAAACAATTATTGTTCTTGCTCATAATGAAACAAAACACTTCAATAATATGTATAGGGCCAATAAATAGTGTGTGATTGTAAGCTCAAAGTTGACACTTCTTGACCAAAATTATATTTTTTGACATTTAATAATTATAGCTTCAATATGTAAGTAAGTAGTGTATGCAATGCATGAGTTTGTAAAATGATTTATTTATTTATTTATTTATTTATTGTACAAGGCCCCCAACGAGGCAGACATCCAACTAACACATTGTACAAAATAATTAACACAAGGCGGATGCCGCCGCAATTATAGGGAGCTCAGCATGCACCAATAAAAGCTACAAGCAACATCTAGGGAATAAATAATAATTAGGTACTAAATTTTTTTAAAGGTGAATTATATATGAATTTTTTCATTTACATTTGCTATTTATTTGGTACTTTGTGTACCGCAAATTATCAATCTATCGCACTATTAGTAGCAGGCGGAACAAAGGCACAACTTACAAATTTGGTTTCTGAGAACGAGAAGAAGATGATGCAACGCAAGATTTAATTTTGACTCATTTTCCTCCCGCCACGTCGTTTCAGTGGTTGAACCGGTTGAATACACAAAACACGGTGATCTTTCAAAGATTGAGTCTTCTAGTACGATAGTAGTAGGAAAGTATAGTAATGTAGTATTCCCCAATTAGTGGAGCCACTTGGAAGTTGATAAAATAGACAAGTATGTAAAAAACATAAAATTTTATTTAGTGTGATTTTATTTCATAAATATTTTGATATCGTCTTTCGCATATTTACAACTGTTTAAATAAATTTATGATATGTATATAAATTATATTAACAATCAATTTGGTAGTTTACCAGCCGTAGCTAGCGCCGATACCAGAGTAACTGACGTGAGATACAGCGGGAGCGGCGGAGTAGGTGACGGCGGATTTGAGGACAGGCGCGGCTGCGTAGGTGGTTGCGTAGGCTGGGGCAGCAGCGGTGTATGTGGCGACTGGAGCAGCATAAGACTTGGCATACAGAGGGCTGGCGGCATAAGTAGCAACGGGTGCGGCGTGAGTTGCGTAGGAAGAGTAAGACACGGCAGGAGCGACGGCCTTAGCAACAACGGGAGCAGCGGAGTATGTTGCTACAGGGGCAGCAGCGTATGTGGCAACTGGGGCAGCGGCGTAAGTCTTAGTTACAACAGGTGCTGCGTATGAAGCAACAGCAGGAGCCGCTGCATAAGTTAATGGAGCGGAGTGAGTAGACACAGTCTGGTAGGAGACTGCTGGGGCAATAGACTTAGTCACAACTGGGGCAGCGGCATATGTGGCGACTGGGGCAGCGGCGTATGTGGCGACTGGACCAGCAGCGTATGCGGCGTGAGTATGTGCCCCATATGAGATGGAAGACACAGCTGGTGCGTGGTATGCAACGGCCGGTGCTGCCGCATGAAGGAGATTGCCAGCGGAGGCGAAGCCAATCGCGCAAAGAGCAACTATCAACTGCAAAAAAAAAATTTATTTAGTTTTTAATTATGAAATTATTTTTAAGAAAATAAATATGATTAAAAAATCATACCTTAGCGTACATGTTTGTTATGTGTGATGTCGTTGATGGAATAATTTCAATAGCAACTGCGTTCGCTTTTATATCGACTGTACAAACTGGTATTGGCATCGAATATGTGGTTGCGGATCACCCGGAGGCGTAACTGTTACAATGTCAAGGTGTTTCCACCCATGTTCATATGTAAACTTTTGTAACCGATGCGCCAGAAATAAATCTTCTTGTACGACCATAAGGAAATCCTTTTCGGAAGTTGTTTTCATATCAATTTAAAATAATTAGGTACCGGAGTTAAATAATAAAACATATACAGTTCCAAATTTGTTTATTTAATTACATAAATTGAAACATAAAAACACAAATTGAAGGATAGAGAAAATTCGTCAGACTTACAGCTTACCAGCTGTGTTTGTTAGCACCATAACCATATCCGCCATATGCTTGGCTACCATAGCCATATCCACCATATCCGTGACTACCATAGCCGAGGCCAGTGGCAGCATAGGGACTGTACGCGCTGGAGCCAAGAGAGCCGTAGCTCCAGGAAAGTCCAGTTTTAATAGCAGGTGATGTATGTACTTGGTATTGCGACACAGATGAGACAGCCGTTGCTGGGTATCCAGCACCAGTGTGCTGTGGAGAAACATAGCTGTTGTATCCCGACGACAAACTGGATTGAGGGGCCCAACCGGATCCATATCCAGCCAAACGTCCTGAGCCATAATTGTTGTAATTTGAGTAGCTTATAGCTGGGGCATAGCCGCCATAACCTAAGCCCGATCCCGAACTCCAACCAGAGTTATAAAGGGCTCCTGCAGAAGCCAGGCTGAGGAAGCAGGCGATGACGGTTAACTAGAAAAAAGAGAGAAAATATTTTAAGAATTAAATGATTTTTTTATAAATAGTGTAAAATATAAAAATTGCAATAATTGACTGTTTGTTACCTTAGCGAACATTTTGCTGATGTTTCTTTGAGTTTGATGTGTTGAATGTTCATACAGCTATTGTTACGTGTTTTTATATTAAAAATAAAGGAAGCGCAAAATAATTTAAAATTCTCTGCTGTCAAGGCTCTGCTTTTTAACACTCGTAATAGAAAACGGAGCGTGACGGCTTTGGTATAGTTGTTGCATAAATTTTAACATTTAAAAATTAATTGCAGTATAATCAATTTAATAAGCATTTACCTAATATATTTATTTGTACTAAAAAAAAACTAAAAGAAAAAAAGTATGTAACTCAATTTCTGAAAGTCTAGTTTGATAACTGTAAGGTTAAATTATCTGCGGTTTATAAGAGCAACTATGCAAGCCAACTTCTTTATCATCTCCAATAACATTGCTGAGCAATATTTCTCCTCAAGTATTGCTCTCAAGCAGGTAAGTGATCTCTTCAAGAATTTTTATAAAAAAATATTTTCCTGCTTCGAAAGTACTTTCAAATAAATATTTTTATATAGGTAAATAGATAGGTAACATTTGTGTCGTTCATTGTAAAAGTGAATTATCTCCTTGTAACTGAATTTTAGAATAACGAGCTTTTTGCGAATTATGGTGTAGGAAAAAAAATATAAGTATTCATTCATTGTTTTCATCTATGGGATTTTAATGCAACTATTGGAGTTACTTCACTTTTATATTGAAAGATATGACTAAATGTGATACCATTAGGCAAGAAAAGATGTTTTTTAAAAAATAGGGAGTTACACCACTTTTACAATGAACGACATTTCATGAACACATCTTGAAATTTTTGTATGACATTTGTAATCTATACATACTATTAATATTATATTGTAAACAACAATATATTGTTTGTTTTCAAACATTATTTATTATTATTATAAATAACATAGTCTCGTTAACATCTGAAATAACTGTTTCATGTTTCACTGTCTATTTTCATTACATTATAACACGAAATATTTCTTGGATAACGAAAACAGTTGTTATTATAACATTCAAATATAAATTTATTCACAATAATATGAATTTGAATTTGATTATGTATTTAAAGAAGCCAAAGAAAACTCTCATACAGGTGCTCTTAAACTCGTAGTCTTGATAAAATCAACAATAACAGTTAAACCTTGTAAATTGCTAATTCGCTGGCTCTTAACCTGTCTGTTTTTGTTTACGTTTTCCGCGCTCATTTAGGTAAGCCATTTCACATTGTTTTAAGTACAGTCGGCCGCATAAGTCGATTAACACATTCAAAAGTGCAAAACAACTGAACACTCAACTTACTTACTTCTTACTTACTTACTTAAGCTTTTTATGATCGTTTGTACGTGAAGTTTATTTTGTACTTTAGTCGTGACAACGACTTGTGGCGCGTTGAGTGTTCAGTTGTTTTGCACTTTTGAATGTGTTAATCGACTTATGCGGCCGACTGTACCTGCCTACTCGTAAGTTCTATCATTATGCAAAATTTAAAATTTTTTCATAATTTTAGATTATTTAGTAAATAATTTATATTTAAATAAATAAATTTGTCTTTTGATTTTAACAATTCACGAACATGTAACTTGCAGTGGAGTACGTTGAAACAAATAATGTGTGTTTCTATGCTTAAAAAAGGAATTTTCATGGCGTAATTCTGATTTAAAATCGACTGTGAAAATAGCATTAAAATTTCCACTAAGACGCGGGAGTCTAAAATCGCGTGGTGCAAAGTTGACTGACTACCTTGCGTCAAATGATCAATTCTGTGCCGCACATTTATCTAGTCTAGATACATTAAAGAAATAAATTCATTCCTATGCGATCATTGTCTTGTCAATTGCAAAAATGCGATACGACAAATACAAGCTTTTGTAACTGAACTGTACCCATGTACATGCAAATAATTGATTTGATTGAAAATACAAGGTTGCGGAAGGCCAGGCAAACGTAAAACGTCAATGCTTAAACTTCGAAGCGGTTGCAGACAAACTCATGATACATGATTACAATGATGATAGCCAAACTCCGTTAGAAGATGGAGGAGAAAAAGAAGGAAAATGGAGGTGTAGTTCTACTTTGTTAACAAGTAGCCATGATATCTCTCTATGGCAAGCTAGAGCGTATATTCAACTATCGTTGAATTGTTAATTTATTTTTAACTAGCTGGCGCCCGCGACTTCGTCCGCGTTGAAAACGAAAAAGTAGCCTATCCTATGTCCCGTACGTTTAAATGTTTATCTACCAAGTTTTATGAAAATCAGTTGATTCGTTTAAGAGTTATAGAGGAACATACATACTTACATACATACAGAAAAAAATTCTAAAAATGGTCAATTTAGTTTCAGTATCATGTATAGAGCCTATAAACACGATATCTCTGAAAACAAAGTAACTTACTCCATGATCAACCCTTACAGATTTATTATTAGTATTGATAAATTTTCTCATTGTTATATTTTGTGTGATGGACATCACCATTGCTTATATATCTTCCTCATATTTTTGAGTTTATAATTATCCTTACATATTATAAAACAAAGTACTCCGCCGCGTCTGTCTGACTGTCCGTCTGTTCGCGATAAACTCAAAAACTACTGCACCGATTTCATGATGGTTTCACCAATGGATAGAGTGGTTCTCGAGGAAGGTTTTAGTATATAATTTACGCGGGCAAAGTCGCGGGCAGCAGCTAGTAGAAAATATATAATTGAATATATTTTCTAATAGCATTTTTATTCTAGCCTAGATAACATTTTATCGTTTGCGCTTTAAAATTTATTAACAGACATAATAATATAGGAATGTGTATGATTACTTTTCTTTAAAGCTTCTAGTTTTTAGAAAAAAACTAGAAGAATATCAAATCTCTGTGACCTATCGTTGGAGCTCATATATTAACAACTCCAATAATTGACATTTACAATTTAGAAATCGTCTTCACATTTAATGCCACTGCATTTTTAATTTAATTAAAAACGCAAATTATCCTGCAAAGGCAAACCAACATTTTATTTGACATGGCATGTATGTTAATTGTTGACCCCAAGTCAGAAGAACTTCCCATATTAATAATGCATGATAATTAAAATCTAATGAGAGCTAGTGCTAATAACTTAATTTTATTCCTTGCAAAGTCCGGTGTCAAATAACATTTGCCTTTTAAATAGCAATTCTATGACTCAGGCGTATTACATTTGAGGATCTAACGTAAGTAAGTATACATTTACAAAATATTTCGTATTTTCTTAAGTTACCACAAGCTACCATTTTAAATTTTGAATGTCTGGAATTAATTTACACAAGGATAGAGCACAATGCTTTCTGGCTTTTCTGAAGCCATAAAATGGCGGTAGTAACCACCGAGAAATAACAGCACCACACTACCTTGTGCTCTTGTTTGTCTATGAGTCAAACAAGGGATGCCATAATCTTCCAGAATACTGTATCAGCAACGAGCCTCACTCTCTATTGATATTTCAATGTTATCATTTTATTGTGAAATCATTTATATTTGAATGAAACATTTAAAGTCTTTATTTCTTTGGGATTTTATGATAGGACTCATCAAACCTACAATAAAAACATCAAATAACGTATAGGTAGAATTTTTATTTACATTAGAATTGCGGCGTACAAAAAATAATAAATAAATCACCAATCGTATTTGCTACCGTAACCGTAGCTTCCATAAGACAAGGCCGGTGAGTATTCAGCGTGACTCACTAATGGTGCGGAATGAGCATAGGAGTCTATAGGATTTACATAGGACTTGACAATTGGGGATGAATGTAGACTATATTGTGAGATGGAAGAGACAGCAGGGCCAGCAGAGTAAGAGATGGGAGCTGAATATGAAACTGCTGGAGCAATTGTTTTAGTCACTAGCGGAGCAGAGTAAGAGATTGTTGGAGCCGAGTAGGAGACAGCTGGAGCAGCAGCCACAGTCTTCACAATGGGAGCTGAGTAGACAGGTGCAGAATAGCCGGAGTAGTCAAGAGAAGATCCATATCCAAAGTCTGATGAATAGCCGAGTGAGCCTCCATATAATTGACCGGCGCTGGTTAGGCCAATGAGGCAAAGGAAAGACGCGAACTGTAAGAAAAATTAAACATTATTTACATGACTAACGAGAAAACCATATATTTATTTTAAATTGCAGAGGAAGAAAACTTAAAATCTGCAAACAATTGAAGGATAATTCAGGAAATTATGCTAAAAAATCTAAACTATGATTTTATTCTTAAATATGATTGAAACTATGGTTTTACCAACACATTAGTGATATTAACCATTGTAGAATTCTTAATTCGAGCCAACAAAAAATTAAAATAATAATAATGGGGAAATGGGAATATCTGGGACAAAGCCTTGGTTACGAAATATAATTCCAGTATCATAATGTACTGTACTGGTTCAGCAGTTCTGGGAAAATAAGTTGTAATTCTAATGAATTTAAACAGATCAGTTGCCAGTCTTAACGGTTTCTCCTTGTATTTCTATATTCAGTTTTCTCTTGACTTATTCAAAATAATACATAATAGAACTGTAAAAGTTAAAAAGATCTTAAAATAGTAGTTCATACCTTAGCAATCATCCTGTTTGTGTGAATATTGTGCTTGGAATGATTTCTGTTGCAAAAATTTAAGCTTTTATAGGTATACATGTCGGAAATAAGGATGGCCTCGCCATTGCCAAGGATCTAGTTTTGAGTAAATTGGACCATTAAAACTGAAGTTTGCGAAAGAGTTGCTATGAAATTGATATTTAATTTTTATTGCGTGAGAATTTAAATAGGAAGGTGAAGAAATAATTGCGAATTTAGTTTATGTCATTCATATGCATATATCTATTAGGCATATTAAAGCAGTTTGGCTAGATGAAGTAGATATATATTTCTGTATTATACATATATGTTTATGTTTATTAGTTTATATTTATGCATTATATAATATATAAATATCTAAACGGGTTCGTCATATCATAGGAAATAAAAGTTTTATTGTAATGATCGTTAAGTTTCATCACCATACACAGTCATGTAAATTTGCGTATTGGAGTATAAGTTGAGGACTAGGTAAAGGATTTTGAAACTGGGTAAGCACAGGTCTAGAGGCAGTATTAACTACCCCCTCACAGAAGCAGCAGATGTTTTTTTCGGTAAGTTTCAGTTTAGATCTTTGGTGACCGAGTAAGGGATACTAGAGGCCATTCCCCTATTCCCATCCTTATCGCATCCTATCCTATCAAAATTTGCAGCCCACTTTGAATCCCTGTGACACTGTTTGAATTCATAGGTGACTGTAGCTATCTACCAACCATCGGACCGTAATTATGGTAACTTATGCACAAAAAATTGCAATCATTCTACATTTTTTAATATTATCGAGACTGTAGTTTCCGCTAATTACATTGAGTTATTTATCAAAGATTGCAGGACACTAAAAGCTTGCGGGACTTTAAGTAAAAATAATTCAAGGAAACATCTCACCAGAATGCAAAATCTCTGACGTGCCATTAATATATCACGTGTTTCATACACAATCACTTCAAGTCAGCACTATTAGCGATGAAACTAATTTGCTGCTGAATGAATTGATCGATGAAGATGTAACGCCAATACAGTTTAAGAATAAATGGATAAACATCAATGAAATCAATGCGTTGGAACGAATGTTTATAAACATTGATTCATAGTTCACAGAATGACATACTGAGTTGAGGTCAGACGTTAATTAGTGCTAGATGAAAAGTTCGTTGACCGAAAAGCTTGTATGTAAGAAGTGTTGGTAAAACGAGACACGATACGAGTGGTAGGGGAGCCCAAGAGGGGATTTTTAGATTTAATCGAGCGCGTCAGATATTGCCAATGTATATACCCCACGTGTCTCCGATAACGGATATGTATTAATCTGACGGTTTGGTTGGTGGGGTTGGCGGGGGTGGGGGTAAAATTTTAAATACAACCCGAGCGCGTCAGATTTTCAGAGGGGATGTTAAGTGAACCTAAACTAAGCTCCCATTTAAAATTCAAACGATTCGGATGTAACGCAAGCTCGTGGCAGCTTTTTGAAAATGCAAAAAATATTTTTGACGATTATCATTTTGTAATACTCGAGCGCGTCAGATTTTCATACAGACGGTTCAGCCTAAAGTCCTGATCGTGCTGATTCTTAATCTGACGATTATATGGAGGATTTTTTAAAATACAGCGTCTACAAAATTTTGAACGCCTGTAGACGCTCACCCCACCGCTGAAATGAAAAACTTCATATAACCTTTTTTTCTTCTTACCATCCAATCTTCAAAGTCCAATAGGTCCCCACGACGCTCGAGTGACTACACATTTAGCATCGTGGGCTCCCTAACCAGAGTAGTCGACACGAGTATAGGTAATCGATCACAATGCATTTACGCATTGCATAATCGGCGCAAGCGCAAGTTTGAATGCCTTTCGGCGACAACGTATTAATAAATTGTTATTATTCAAATGAAACGTTTATAAATATAATGTTTTAAATGGACAATGTCAAACACTTTTCGATGATTATATTTAATGCTTAAGTATTTTATACTAGTATACTGGTGCCCGCAACTTCGTTCGCATTGAAAAATAAATACCTAATATATAAAGTATCGAAATAATAATATAACAAGATTATATTATATCTTGTATATATAAGCAATATAACGCCTGACATCTGCATTTCTATTAGGTACACTTTTGACAGGCGTTATTTTATTTTTATTTTAGATGATCCCTTGGGAACAGAACTTTTTTCTGGGACGAAAGGTGTCCTATGTCCTTTCCTGTATCCCTGACGACATTGTATGCAAAATTGTGGGCAAAGTAGCTTAAGTTACTCCTTATAACATCAGCGTGTGCCAGTGAAAGTAACGTCAAAATCAATCCAGCCGTTTGGTATATTTTTTTCAGATAAACTGACTACAAGTCAAAAAAATTAATTTTGACATTACAAATTGACACTTCAATTTTATTTCTTAGTAGGCCTATGTATATTGGAGACCCTTGTTATTAAAACGAAAATAAATTTGTATCTTTTTTATCAAAGTCAAGGAAATGAAGCGGACGTAGCTGACATATGAATGCTATGTATCTAATGAAAATATTCTTTTCAAACAAAAGAAAGGCAGCGATAACTGCGTGGCCTTGGCATAGATTGTTGACCTTAGTTATGGCAGTGATCTTAGTACGAACATAATAATAATATATGTAAATCGTCATATTAACACATCATTATTAAATGACTTATTATCATTCTTAAGATTTAGTTTTTTTTTATTCCAGTAATACATAACAATAGACAGGTAGTAGTTAAATATATCTACTGTTAATTGTTTTTGATTTCAACACTAAAGAGATAAAATCTTTGTACAAGCTATGTAATATTTTCTGATGTACCTGCCTACTTATAATTATAATTTTTTTAAACTTAAACTTTGACATATTAAACAGTGCATATAATTTCTCTAAATTATTTTAACACTTGATGTCAAATGTAAAATATTCATTTTTATTAATTTTTTTAACTTAAGCCAAGTTATTTCAAAGTTTATATTTTGCCTAAGAAAACACATATCTATTGTAAATTATGCTATTAACTTTGTTTACGGTACTGTATAGTCAACAGAGTTCTCAATTGATATAGTGTATTCAATATATCGAAACCTTTCATGTCTTGGTATTAGAATTTGTTTAGGATATTATTTACAAACGTTACTTGCTCTAGGAATTCAATATTTATTCGTAGATTGAACAAAAGAAAGTTATATAACGTATTTTATTATCTTTTTAAGGAAGTTAATATCTAGCTATTTCCTTTGTATTTTTTCCGATGTGGGCGGGTCGCTAAGGGCCTCTTTCACAAACTAGAAGTAAAGTGTTGATTAGTTACTTTTAGAAATCATTTTCTGTTATATTGAATTATGCACTCGGTTTCCCCCCATTATCCCCGGTTACCGACAACTTTAAATGACAGTTTGGCCTACTTGACGTTTGTGAAACAGGCGCTTAGTCTATTATCTATTGTGCTATTGAATATTGGTTTAATAAATCATTAAGAATAAAGATATTCGTGTTGTCAATTAAAAGATGAGCATTGGCAATAAGAAATCATTAAGCAATGTTGTATTAATTGTAGGAAGAACAAGTACTCGTATAATTGTAGTAGCCATTAAAGGATTACTTCACAAAATATTTCTTTTTATATTGAGATCGTATTATATGAAAAACTTATCGTCTCTGAATCCAGGAATATAATAATTAATTATAAGCTTTAATGTTCAAATTCTCCAGAAAAACTTCATGTTCGTATAGCCCCAAAAGAATTAAATTGACCAAAGTAGACTAACGATAATTTAATGTTCTGCAATAGTTATCATTTTTTACAATTGAGTTAATTTATTGGAATAACCCATTACATCGATAAAGTTACAATAAAAATTAGTCATCTCCTATGCTGTGCTTGCAGGGTCGAATTTTAAGTGACTTTTACTAGGATAAAAATAAAAAAAATAAAAAAATTGTAGTTTTTAGTATTGTATTCAGAAATTCATAATATACAAAAGTTGTAAAAATAAATAACTAGATTTTCACAGTCGACAAATAAATCACCAGCCGTAACTGCCGGCCAGACCGCTGTATGAAACGTGAGAGACGGCGGGGGCTGCAGAGTATGCGTATGCGGACTTCAGTACTGGAGCTGTTGCGTAAGCTACTGGTGCTGCGTGAGCTGCATATGTGGCTACGGGAGCTGCGTGAGCTGCATATGTTGCAACGGGAGCTGCGTGAGATGCATATGTGAACGGAGCTGAGTATGCGACGGGGCCGTGGGCTGCATATGTCGCGACGGGAGCATGGGCGTATGTTGCTACTGGGGCATGCGCATATGTTGCCACGGGAGCCGCGTAAGACTTAGCGTATAAAGGTGCAGCGTGGGCTGTGTGTGTGGAGTAAGATGAAACAGATGACACGGCCGGTGCAACAGCTTTCACGACTGGAGCTGAGTAGGCTACGGGTGCTGCGTAGCTTTTGACTACGGGGGCAGCAGCGTATGTTGCTACTGGAGCAGCCGCATATGTGGCATACGAAGCAACCGGTGCAGCGGCGTATGATGCACCCAACAAACCAGCGCGAGCGGCTGCCACGGCGCACATGAATACTACAATCTGTAATGGTAAAAAATAAATATTATTATAAACAGTTATAGTGCTTGATATTAAATTTATAGTAAAAAATAAAATATAACTTTGGCACACAGATAGTTCATTATTTATCCTGGAAAAATGTTAGGTTTCTGTGGGATTTTCAAAAAAACCAACTAAACTAATCAATAGTACAGATAATGTTAGCAGATTGAAACGAGGCATTATTGTATAGTGGAAATCAAGGCTCTATGGCCTTTTCCTTTAAAACGCATATCATTATGGTCTAACGACCGATTGTAGATAAGGTTAAGAGAAAGAAAAAGAATCAATAACTAATTTTCACAAAACTATTTCTTAATAAACCCACTTTCTTATTAATAAGAATTTTTGCTTTTCATAACAGCGATAAATATTAGTAACTGTACCGGTTAAAGATTGCACTTGCAAATTAATTAATATAATTACTTAGTAAGCAGTCTGATCTGTTCAAATTTATATTTAAATAATTTTATATGAAAAACTGTCCATAGAGGTGGCAGAAAATGTTAGTAACATATAAATATTATATTATTTTTAATCGGAAGTAGCGACACAAAAGTTTCAATGAAGTTCTAAATCCAATCGTGTTATTTTTAGCACAAATTTACGATGTTTACACAGTGTTATCCGTACCTTAGCTGCCATTATTGTATATTAAATCCACAACGACAAGTGATACCAAGTTAGAGTTGGCTTAACCTTATATACTGCCCGAGTTACCCCCGTATATCTGACGGACACAGACGCACACATAAAGCAGGTACTACATGTGTGTCAACGTAAAAAGCTGTGATTAGAGATCTAGTACACACAAAGCTAGTGTAATAAAGTTTGTGACATACACAACATATGTCGATATTATTACTGAAGAACGTAGTAAGTGACAAAAAATCTTTAGATAGAGAAAAAATGGAATGTGAATATTGTGTATGTTGCGAGTAATATTTTCTTTGAGCGTAATATATGTATATATCCAACGAATTCAAAAATACCAAAAGAATCCTTGATTCTTTAGCTATTGAGTGGTGTGATTAAATTTTGGATGTAGATATAATATCAAAGTTTATGTCCGATTTTGTTATCATCACTTTTCTGAATGGCCTCCCAGCATGGAACCAAATTTGAAGACGTATTCACGTTAAAATGTCTTTAGTTTGGGGCCTCAAACAACGTGACACGTAATTTTTTTATTAAAGAGTTTATGCAGTGACATTATTTATGCAATGACTATATTTTCAGGAAAAGAAAAATGTATACTACAATAATATAGATTGATAATAATTTAACCTTAAAACTAATGGAAACTCGAGTCACCTGAATGTTTCCGTTATGTTTTCCTGTTATTATATAAATATAAAATACAATTTTATATTCAGAAAAATGGTATAAAAATTTTTTTGAGTTGACCAAATTTCAGATCAGATGATTAATTTCGTAACAACATTATCTTCTGGACATTACAATAGGTAATCAAAAATGGACAATGAAATCAAAAGCAATATCGATATTGTTTAGGGCTATCAATTTTGATAGTTCAATAGTCCAAGTGCATATGTCGAAGACCCAATGAGTGATAGAATTAGGGAATTAATCTCTAGTCTAGACATATTACTTAAGTATTTTTTTTGTGGTCAGATACTGCAATTTTTTAAACAATGTTTTTTATAGAAAAATTTTAAATACTTTTAACATTTTCTTTTTTTAAAATATTTTTGTCAGTATTTTTTCAGACATTTGTTTTAGTTAGATTAAAGTGCTACTCCTACTACTTAACTTACTTACAACGTCCTTTTTTTAACGTTGAATTGTGACGTGAATGACTTTTTAGCCCCATGTGATTACAAGAAAATAAATTATCATGGTTTGAATCTTCACAAATCTTCAGAATTGATATAGAATAATAATATATGGTTTCGTTTATTCAAATAAATAATCAAACAAGCTTTATACGGACATGGTTCATTTATTTCAATAATCAATGTGTTGAAGGAAAAAAAAAAATTTTTTAGTTTCATCTTACAATTAAAGTTTTAGTTTTTTGTCGATTACGGCTTTCTACTACAACCACGTGTTTACTTATGTGTTGATTCATATAGGACTCAAATTTTATTTAAAGCTTTGAAAGTTGTTTAGCAGCGACACGTTGTCTACTGTTCTGTGTCAAATAGGTTCAGTACATAGTTTAAACAATTTATGTCCTTAGCTGCGCGAGCATTTTGTTGATTTTGGTCAGTGCCCTTCTAAAAATGGCCCTACAGCCGTGAAATTAAGGATCAATTTAATCCAACGTGCACGGGCTGATCAATTTATAAGTACCAGAAACTTTTGAGTCCGTTTATTGCACTTGGAAAATATATTTAGATCCTTAAGTTAATAAGCAAATATACTTAGTAGTAAGGGAAGCCATGTTAAATTTTGTTATCCCTCTTGAGTGAATGAAGTCTTGAAAGAAAGTGGTATTTGTACAAACTTAATTATTAACAAAACCAAATCTGGTATTTATTTTTTATAACAAGCTTAAAATAAAAATAGTTTTTATTTATATTTAATAAAAATAAAACTATAATTTTTTAGCCATCTTTAATTAGGCGTAAAATTATTGTCGAAGAGCTGTTATAATTTATTTATTTATTTATAACAAAAATTGTTTAAATTTTAATATAGTTTCCTATTTGTAAATAAAATAGTCATACATTTCTAATTAAATAGAGAACCATATTTATATATTATTAATTATAAATCTGTGTCATAGAAATAAATGATGGTATAAGTCAGCATACATTAAATATTCGCTTCAAATGAAAAAAAAAAAAACATTAAATAAAAACTGGGTTAGTTTGTTAAATTACTGTGTTCTAGTCAGTTCCACATCAAATTGCTTATTGAATAATTTATTTATTATTTACATATGGGTACAACCGAATAGATTAATTTTTGTATGCAGCAGCACTGCAAACGAAGTTGAGAACATTCATCATTACACACAACATACGAGTAACTCGTTCCACTTCTAAATCGCTGACAAGCTCCGAGTTGAGTAAGTTCACTGTAAGTATACAAAAGAAACAGTTATGATTCTCTCAGACAACTCCAATAAAATTTGTGTATCATTTTGGTAAGTGTACAACAATTTCTACATACTATCGTATATTTTCTTTAAGAGGCCACTTTCCAACTCGAGCGGCGTACCAATTCCATACTACGTAATTCCATGATTACTCATTAGGTATTGGTCGTAGTAATACATGAAAAAATATGACTTTTCTGAGACATAATATGAAGGTTTACATCGAAACAAAAAACTGAAATTTATTTTATATCTAGTATAATTAATTTCTAAAATGTGCAGAATTTGTCACATTTTCTCTGGTGGAGATCTCGTAATTTTTGACTGAAAGCCAATAATGTTTTCCAATGAAAACATCCTAGCTATAGTGTACATTAAAAATTGGGATGTCAATAGTTACTATCTATAAAGGTTTTTCTAAAATATTGGAATTGCTGGCGTATGTTTCGCTAGTTTAATAAGTGCGCGAATGTGTTGCTTCGCATTCTCTTAGGTCATTAGCATTATAGTAAGTTGAGACAACAAATTCTCCCAAATACCTATTACTGAGTTCCCACGCTCGTCCAGCGCCACCTTAATGCGGTTCCCGCGACTGCTTTGAAAAGTTTAAAAAAATATCCTAAATAACGCTTGACATCTTTATCGTTGTGACGACGGTGGCGCCATCACGTCGACAATAGCGCCCAATTTTTTACATTTTTAGGCGATCCCTAGAGAACCTAATATTTTCCAGAATAAAAAGTATCCAGATAATACACTATCTTTGTGCCAAATTTAATCATACAAGCATACATATATATGCTTTGCTTTTATCCTCACAAACTTTCGCATTTACAATAGGTCTGTAAGATACATACTGTCATATACTGATTGTCTTCCTACAGACATTGTTACAGTTTTATTAAAAAATATACACTGTAGGCCAAAGGAAATTAAGGCTCAGATTACCGGCGGTGTAAACAGTACTTTGAACTGCTTTTTAATTACTCAAATTCCCAGTAAGTATATACCTAATTTAATTCACAGTTTAATTAATTTTTTATTAGCTCTTAGTTTAGATTGCTTTTTTTAACTTGTTTAATTTTCAAAAGAAAGCGTTCACACTTTGTATAATATTCAAATGTAAACTGGAATACTTCTGATATTCGATTGACCGAATGTTCGGCTGTCCCTATTTTTATAACATTAATTTCTAAAAAAATGTACTTCATAAGTAACACAATTTTAAAAAACGATGATATGTGGTTACTGGATACTTTGTATACTGTGTTATAAGCCATATTGTGTCGCTTTTCAGAGGGTCTCATGCGTGTTTCGTAAGTCACGTGGCCGACGGACAGGTCAATCGTGCGACCAAACCCGACACCATCAATTTATGCACTTCTATTCTTTTTATTGTAAAAGACCACTTGCGGGTCTATTAAAATCTTAACTATTTGATTAAAGTATCACAAATAACAAAAAAGATTTTGCTTTATACAATAACCTATGTTATATTTATTTTATGTATATAGAAATTAATGGATTCGGTTAAAAATCTCTATATTTGAGGTCCATTTTGAAGATCACATGACGACCCGTTGTCACACGACGACCGCGTCGCTTTACGATTTTGAATACTAAGGGTGGGTTGCACCATCTAACTTTAACGGTAACCATATCCAATACAGCTGTTAAATCTTCGCTAAAGCATAATATGCGTTGCACCATATTTACAACGGTTAAAATGACGTCATAACTTAACGATAACCTTAACCGCTCGATATTGGCCGGTTAATTTTATTGTTTCGGTTAAGTCAACTGTGACAGTTTTGTAACAGATAACTTTGAATGTTGCCATTATTTTTTTTTTAAATTATGTCGTAGTATTTTTATACTACGACAACCTAGGAAAATTCCATTATTTTATAATGGCAACCCCTTTAACTTTGACAGTGACGAATAATATCATGGTGCAACATGCGATTGTTAATTTCGGCTGTCACCGTTAAAAGTTACCGCTAAAGTTAACTTTGACCGTAACAATAACTAAGCTTAGAAAACAGTGCGTAGAATACTTTTTTTTAAACGTTGGGAATTCCTTCTTGGATACCCGGCAGTGTAGGGGACACTGCGGGGTTATGTCGCACAGGCGGGGTCGTGAGGACGTTATGACACGACTTCGGTGCCCCGCCACTGCTATCCAGCGCGCGATGGCCTACAAAACCTCGGCGTACCCGAAAGTGGAGGTACGCCGGCCATCTCGGGGTACGTAGAATACTTACACGTGCAAAATTAAGTATATCACAGTGGTCTTTGCAAGTAAATATTTACTGTTGCTATATTGGATTTCTAGATAATGACTACGTAGTACATTTGAGCCCTGACATACCTCTAGAAGCTAGAAAATTCCAAGATGTATCTCAGTTTTGTACTAAAATTAAAACAAATGCTTGTTTTTAATAATTGTACGACAATTAACGTGATCACAGACAATTTAAGCGTTTAACATGTTACAAGAATTTGAAAATATTTCTGTATTACCTTATTCTGCTATAAAACAGAATAATGAGCATATTTCTATAATAATTATGTTATTATATAAATTACTATACTCCCATTTAGTGATATGCGGCATTTTATTTAAATATTAAATGTGTTATAAGGTTTACAGATCAAGGTTTTGAATGAAATTCTAAAATTTAGCCTTACATTAATTATTAATTGATTTAAATATAAATTACATTTACATTAACATTAAAATCAGTCGCGCATGTCAAAGCCTAAAAATAAATATATGAAAGCGAAAATTAATTAACCAATATTAAATGTGTGGAGTATGACGATCTTTTCCAATATTTTTGTAATGGTCCATTTGAATGACGTTAGGTTTAGGAATAACTAATTGACGGATATGATTCCGAATCAGTTGCAAATGTAGACAATCCAGGAGTTTTTAGAATAGATTTCGTATAACTGGACGGATCAGCAGTTAAAGAAGAAGCAGATAAATTGTCGTAATCAGCAGTTGCTCTTGTGTAAGAGGACATCAATGGTGAAGAAGTATCATAGGTTATCATTGGAGTCATTCTTCTAGCGTTCTGGTAACCAAGAAATTCGAATTTGTTAAAGTTTGCTGAAGCAGTGTCAAAAAGTTTTGAGTAGGTTCCATCAGCGCTATTTTGGGCATTTCCATATTCTTCTTCTGTTTCGTAGATAGGTGCCGGTTCATTGTCATAAGCTTTTATTCTTGGTAAGAACATATCATGAGATACAGGTTTGATGGACGAATACACAGACACGTCAGCATTGGAATAGTGAAACTCAGTTTTAGCCAATGCTAATAAAGCATATAAGAACACCAAAATCTGAAAATAGTTATAACAAAGTTAGCAAAGTTAAAGTACAAGTTCTTTATTTAAAAATAATTGACATTTATTTTACCTCGCGAGTCATTTCACCTGTTACTGCAATCAAAAGTTCAAGTGACAATTTTGTTTTAAGTCTGAGCTTTTTATATTAACAGAGTAGGTATCTAAAGGATTTATCGGATACCCTTAAATACCCAGCCTTGCCTTAAATCATTATATACGAAATTATGCATTGCGTTCTTGTAGGTAAAATTTTGTAGTATTATTACCAATACCAGTTCGTGACCTTATCGTAGCTACATATTATATATTTTAACACTACATTGGTTAATATCTACTTAAACTACATTTTAATGAAATACAAAACATCAGATTTATTTTTATCAAATCAATGTTCAGAAACTTTTAATTAGTTTTGTCCATTTAGGGCCTCTTTCACAAACGTCAAGTAGGCCAAACTGTCATTTAAAGTCCCCGGTAACCGGGGATAATGTAGCTGATAAACCTTTGTTTGTACGGTAAACGTCCCGAACATTAAATAGAAAATAATAAAAAAAAATCGGCTATCGAATGATGCAGTAAACCGAGTGCATAATTCAATATAACAGAAAATGATTTCTAAAAGTAAGTAATCAACACTTTACATGTAGTTTGTGAAAGAGGCCCTTAGACTTTAAGATTTGACATATGAATGGAATGTAAATCGATGTATCTATATTATACTAGCGATTCGCTCCTGGTTTTCCTTACGTTTATCCCTCTTTCCATATGTGAAATCCGAATTGAATTCCATCAACCCATTCTCGAATTTTTGGAGCTTACACAAACCAACTTAACATTTTTATATATAAAGGATTTTATAAAATATGCGGGCGAAGTCGCGTTCAACAGCTAGTTAATAATATAATTGGCAGTACTGAAAATCTATGGACATATGGTAGTACAGTAAATTTCCAGTTTAAAAGTTAAAATTAATGATAATACTTCAATGGAGTCCATTAGCGCTTCAATTTAAAACAATATTTATTATCAATTATGTATCAAAAGCTTCTAGTAATGGTATTGACTTTCAATAATCTAGCAGAGGTAATTTCGAATGGTCCAAGGATTTTTATTAACACAATCACAGATCAGAAACAATGGATATGTTTTATTCATGATAATTTTTTAAAAAATATATTCAATTGATGAGTTAAGGTCGACACTCGACATGACTGTAATGAAAAGCTAGTGGGAGGTCTTGGCGATCTCGTAGATAGACGATTATCAGATATTTTTGATTACTGATTTAAACACCGATTACCACACATTTCGACTGCATGTTTTATTATCATGTATTTATTTGCTTTCTTTATGCTAATTTTTTTACAATATATATAAAAACAATAATAGGACATATAGCAAAATTAATATGTGAATAGGATAGGTATTTATATATATTTTTGCAGCATAGATGCTGCAAGAATATCTTTGTTTCATTTGAATATTTATACTAGCTGGTGCCCGTGACTTCGTCCGCGTTGAACGATGAAAGATACCCTATGTCCTTTCTGGTGTTCTAGACAACGTGTATGCAAAATTTCATGGTGATCGGTTCAGTAGTTTTTGCTTGAAAGCGTAACAAACAAACAAACTCACATTCACATAAGGATTAGTGAGGATATAATAATATTTATATATTTGTTATTATTTTGTTACTACATATTAATAATTATGGATGTTCTATGTCTGAAATAAATGATTATTATTATTATTATTATTATAAAAAAAACTTAAAATTAGCTGTCCATTGGTAGCGGGGCAAGGTCCAAGCTACCGGTGCTTAGAGCTGCAGAATGATGGATCGGAGTTGTTGCCTCGGCATAGGTCCACCCCGTTTAAAGGGCAAGGAGGCACTGGGGAGTTTTAGTGGGTATTCCCAGTGCCGCTATGATCAGGTGCTGGGCGACCCCCACATATCCCTTAAGCGGATATGTGGGGATAAGCGGATTACTCCTCGTCAAAAAAAGGGCTGCACAGTGAGGATCCTCCTGACAATTCGTGCCGTGTCAAGAAGTACCGTCTTCAGTATCTGTCCTTTGATCCAGCCATCTATTGAGAGCCTCTTGAGGTGTTGGTCGAGGCTCTTCGCTATAAGACCGTTCGCCGACATATATCGGAACGTTAATGGTTGAATCGACATCCCACATGGCGGTCACCTCATGAGCCAAGTCTAAGTATATACTTACTAAGCTTATCTTTTTCGGCTTTCACGAGGTTTTCATTATGCGGGATGTCAACAAACATCGTCTGTCGCCGTCTACTATTTAATTATTTACAATTTACTAATTAATTTTAAACTGAATGTTACTATACTATATCAAAATATACCTACTTAGTTTGTTCTTTGCATACATAATGTATAAAATATGTAACTACTGATCTTATAGAACGGATCTAACATGCACGTGGGCCGTAATAGTAACCTACATCGCCACAACATAATAATTGTTACCTAAGTAACAAACAAGATTAGAATTGCTCATATTTCGATTAGCAAGTAAAGGGCGTTTTGTTATTATTTTTTATGTATAGGTCGTCAGACAGGCTAACGGTCCCTCATTCTTAATTCTAAAGTAGTCGGTAGCGCACTTGCCAGTGATATGTTAAGTACTACGTACAAGATGGAACACTCAAGACGCGATGAGTGTTCCAAGTGATTGAAGTTCCGACGTCCTACCCGTTCACAGTCTGTCATACGCGCTCGTAGAGATTAGGCGCGTTATTATTTTCAAAACCATAAAAATGCCGTCTTGTGTGATGAGATATTGCAAAAATACAACAAAAAATATTGGTAAAACTGCTGATGTGACGTTCCATAGGTAGTTTTATTAATATTGAAAAGTTTAATAGGTTAATATTTAATTTGTTAAAACCGACGTGCTTATCGGGTCGGCCATATTAATATTCAGTTGTCTACGACTTGACGTATTGACTACTATTGACCTTGACACTACTGCCGCGCCGTCCCCCGCCAACCCCCGCGCACCTTCCGCGTTGGAACATGAATTTAGCAAGAAATCGTAGGGAGTGCTCAATCTAGTACTTACTTAACATATCACTGGCACTTGCAGCCCCTGTGGTGTTGCGTGAGTTACATATACTCGTATGTGACTGCAGTCACTTACCATCAAGTTTGCCGACATTAACATAAAAAATCAATATAACAAATACATGACGATTATATATCGTTCTATAAATTATATATTATGGGGGTAGTTAGGTACTAGTATAGTGTGTTTAAAAGGTTGTTGTATTTATGAGTCAATGAAAGTTTAATGCGAAGGGGACGTTGTCCGCCCATAATGCATGAGGTTGTGAGTGGTAAATCATGTCCGAAAAACTTCGTATTGTTTCTGCAAACATTACAATAAGTATTTGTTTTAGGTACATCAATTTCATTACTTTTAAACCTCCGATGCCCGACGCAAAAACGGGGTGTTATAATATTGACGCGTGTGTCTGAATGTTTGTGTATCTGTGTATCTGTCTGTCTGTGGAATCGTAGCTTCCAAACGGATGGACCGATTTTGATTCTGTATTTTCGTTTGAAAGCTTACGTTATCGGGATTGTTTTTAGTTATAATTGAAGACGTGAGTGGATGAAGGTTATATGTCGCATAATTCCAATTTTGAATAAATCGAGGTTAAAGTTTTAGTTTTAATTTTTGAGTTAAGTTGTCATGGAACTGATTTTTGTACTAAATTATGATGCAAAGTTATGAAAACAACCTAAAATATTAATGGTATGATAGCAAGTAAACACTTCTATTATTTAATTAAAAAAAAGAGTGAACATAGCTCCCTCTTCCATTAACAAAAGTAAACTTTTCTGCACTTTTTGCTTTTTAAAATTTACTGTACATAACACCTTTTACATTTTTTAGATGTGATGTGAAATTTGGTATACTGTTACATCGGTGGTATTTCCATGATATGGTAATCCATGATATGGCAGACGGTGATATAACATTAGTCCAATTAGGCGCGAAACAATTGTGGTTATTTTATACACTAGCCGTGACCAGCGGTTTTACTCACCTTGGCGTTTTGACAATTGAAATTTAGCCTTCTTCACGAAAAAATACATAACGCGATAACTATCATGGCGATAGATAATTAGATTGTCACTGTCACATTCGCTGTCTTGCCAAACGTGCTTATTACGAACTTAATTGCATGATATTCGAATGGGGGTGTCTCATCGAAATAATATATGTTTTCAAGTTCGCTGGGGTGTCACTGTCTGAGCCTTCACAACGCTCCAATGATATCTGATTTTGTTTGTATACCTACTCAATTATATTAGTTTTGCCGTCCTTCAAGAACAGTTTTTTTTTATGGTTGAAAAGTACCCCAATGTCCTTTTCTGTACCCCTGACAACGTGTATGTAAAATTTCATGACGATCGGTCGGGTAGTTAAGACCGGGTATAAAGAGAAATAGCCAATCCTAGATTTGAATTTTATCTAAGTAAACAAAGTCTAATTTAACTAATTTTTTTAAATAGATAAATACATTATAAATGAAAGTGACGACTGTAACAGAAAACATAATGAAATTTTCTCGATAGAAAAAAATCACCAAGTGAGCTCTCATTTCCATCGATTTTAGTTTTATTTTCAACATTACAAAGCTAAAAGTGTATCAGTAATTTCACTTCACATATTATCTAAGGCTGTATGTAACAATTTTTCATTAGACATTGTAGTTTACGAATAATGAATATTTAATACTTTTGGCACTTATAACATTTTTATTGAGCGAGATGCGCTCTCTTCCGTCGCATGTTGTGCGTAGTTCTACGTATTTTGTGTCACTGTCATGTCCAAGGGGCCACGCGGGTGAAATTACAAATTTTGTTTGCTTTATACCCACTCTTAAGGCGTGTAAGCGTAACAAACAAACAATCAAACTCACTTGCTCATTTATAATAATTATACCCTTGTACTTAGTGAAAGAGTGAAACATCTATTTCACTCACTTATATAATATTTTGGTAAGTAGGTAGTCACTAATAATAATTTGAGCGAAAGTTGAATCCAGTTCCATTGAGATTGCATTTCTAAATGCAATAGTAAATAGTGAAGTGATTGATTCTGTAAATTGATACTAAAGATGACCTTCGAACAATTCTCTTAGTGAATAATCCTATGTTGAAAGAGTACATTGATATTATATTACTTTGATATTTGTCTCGTAAGTATTTGTCAATTTGATACAAGTATTAAAAAAATATATTTTTGTACTTAGCGCCTCTTTCACCATGTGTCAAGTAGGTTAACTGTCATTTAAAGTCACCGGTAACGGGGGATAATGGAGCTGATACACCTATGTTTGTACTTTAAAAGTCCCAAACATTGAAAAGAAAATAATAAAAAAAATTCACCTTTCGAATGATGCAGTAAACCGAGTGCATAATTCAATAAACAGAAAATTATTTCTAAAAGTAACTAATCAACACTTTACTTGTAGTTGGTGAAAGGGGCCCTTACATACCATGTACTCAATGATTGGATTTTTTTTGCTTCTTTGAGTTGTCAATTTGCAGTTATTGTAATTTTTTTGAAAATTTACTTTAAAAATACATAAAAGAATAAGGATCTGCCTTTATGTTGTGTCCTACAAAAAAAATATTTGTTATATGCATCTATTTTGATATTTACATTAACGCACAGATAAATAGGTCGGAAAAATAGTTAAATAGGCCGCTGGGGCCGGAAAGTTCTCTAATGGAGGTTACGGACCCGCAAGCACAGCGCAGGACGTTCACCCACAAGGTGCACAGACAACTTGTAAAGCTAAACGTCCATAGGTCGGCATCGTACGCATCGCACGCATCGCATTTTACGGATTGTAGTATTCTTTGTATAGAAAGTCACACAAGTGCGTCCACTGATCCGCATCGTACGGATCGCTCATCGGCATTATGAAAAAATAATGCGATGCGTGCGATGCGTACGATGCCGACCTGTGGACGCTTACCATTAAGGACCGCGAGTCGACGGTGGATCCAGGCTGCTTCTGACCGGTCTCATATTAGAAAATTATGGGAAGGCCTACGTCCTGCGGCTGAGATAATTGAATGAATGACAAAAAAATAAAAATCTAAATTTTGCCTGTGTTAATTTTTCCAAGGAATACTATTTTCTTTATTTCATAATTAATAATTCATTTTAATTTCATAATTAATTCTGTAATTATAATATTATCTTATTCGTTTAATACCCGCCATTTACCTTCTTTACGAATTTCGCCACAGTTGCTGTAGTTTTTCACAGTTTTCCAGTAAACTGTCATAAAAATTTCAAGCCGTGCACGGCTAAGTGGTCTATTAATATTTTCTCAAGGGGCGCCAGGCAATTACTTTGACGGTCTCTCCACGTGGTCTAGTGCAGTTTTATTTGTGGAACAACAAAGTGGGGGTAAGGGTCATAGCTGTCCTCTTCCACGACACCAGACTCCCCTAACTCTTAATTACTAGTGCTACGTGACGTCACGCCCGCGAGATCTTTGGCTGATTAGAATGGAAGCTCGCTACAAAACACAGTTAGTTACACACGCCTTCTTATTTCTCACTTTGCTCCGTATCATTGTTGACTTATCATCAATTATTTGTTAACTTGTTATTGACTTGTTGACTTATTTGTCTGTCTGTTTGTATCTAATCTCCGAAAAGGCTGGATCGATTTTGAAGGGACTTCCACTGGCAGATAGCTGATGTTATAAGCATTAACTAAAAATGAAAATGTTATATATAGCACAATTCAGCTAGTTGTTTGATAAATAACTAATAGGTTTAAGTTGTGAAATGGTTACGAACAATAAATACAACTTATAAATGTCCAGCGTGAAGCTATTATACTCAAGCAGATAATTTATATCAATTTAAGGTCCAAGTGTTAAATTACTCGAGAAAATTGCAACCAAACCCATTTGGCAGTACAAAATGCATGTAGCTCAGGTCAATAAAGTACCCAGCTGGGTAAACGGAACAGGCGGAAAAGTAACACTGTCTTCTGTAAATAAATAGAACGTTGTCTACACATTTAAACATTGTTTTAATGTTTCTACTTTTAAATCATTCTTACAACATAAACAATATTAATAACAATATATATGTGTGTGCAAGTGATGACATATGGCGCTGAAATGTGGTCTCCAACTATGAGTCTCATAAGAAATCTCAACGTCGCTCAACGAGCTTTGCTCGTTATATATATTAAATTATAATAATATTAGATAATAATAATGGTAGTAATATCGTATTATAGTTATTCCTGTTTTATAATAGGTTAAAGAGGCAAACCGCTCTCCAAGTGAACGGTCCCTCCTCGTATACCTATATGTATGATCCCTGTATTATAATAGCCTATACATTAAAATAGATAGCATAAGCGTGAGCAAGTTCGTACAGGAACTGAGCACAATATACTTTACAATAAGATCTGATAATAAGACACATTTATGTAAATAATACTGCTCGAACCTGGCGAGCCAATAATTGTAAAATTAATTATATAAAATAAAGAAATTTCTATTCTATTCTATTCTTTGCTCGAAGTTAAACTGCGAAGTCGAATCAGGAATAAGGATATCCATAGACGAAGGACGGTTACTGACAACCCGGTGGATCAGTAAGTTGAGTGGCAGTGGGCAGGACACAAAGTAAGGAGAGCCGACCGTTGCTGACGCCGGAAGGTTCTCGAGTTGAGGCCACAGACCGGCAAGCGAACTCACAAGGTGGACAAAATATCTAATAACTGTCGCGAGTAGACGAATTACGAGGCTGCTTCTGATCGGTCCCTATGGAAAATTACGGGGGAGGCCTATGTCCAGTAGTGGACGTCCTATATACAGCTGAGATGATAAGACCTTATATAAATATTATGTTATGACAATCAAATTTGACTTTAGGTTTAAATTAATTAATTAAATGTTTAACCTTATGTTTATCAAGCCAATATTTTGACTTACATGAAGGACGTATTAGAAAGTAATTTATAAGAACATCTTTACAATTCTAGACATCCCAGTAAATTTGAAGTTAAATTTATAAAGACTTAAAATAAGCATTTAAATCAAGTTTAAATCGAATTACCTAGAACCGCCAGTTGAAAATTTAACTTTACGAGTACATTATGCTATGAAACCAGTAGATACAGTTAAAATCAGGCAGCTGTGGGTGGGTCCAGCATTTAACTAATGCCGTGTATGTTAGGTGGAAATACATATCGAACATTACGCCATTATATTTCGTGACTGACGCAAGTGTTGATCTGACCGCGTTTATTTGTCATTTTACACCAACTACGGAAAGTATGGCTGACCCACGTCGCCTGCGGTGACTGTTGATATTCCGTGACATATTGTTTGTAAGCAAGTTGCATTCTCATTGTCAGAGGTAATTGTTTCTACTGTACATTGTATCACCAGAGATATTAAATTGTAGGTAATTAAATTTAAAACTTGCAGGTATATTCATCATCTCAGCCGTAGGACGACCACTGCTGGACATAGGCCTCTCCATCATATTAAAAAAAAAATACCAGTCAGAAGCTTCTTATTGTCAGAGGTAATTGTTTCTATTGTACATTGTATCACCAGAGATATTACATTGTAAGGAATTAAATTTAAAAATTGCAGGTATGTTCATCATCTTAGCCGTAGGACGACCACTGCTGGACATAGGCCTCTCCATCATATTAAAAAAAAACCAGTCAGAAGCAGCCTGGATTCACCATCAGGATTCATAGGCTGATATGCTATGTCTGGGTCTAATAATGCTCTCAAATAATTTTCCACAGGGACCGGTCAGAACATGTTATGAAACATATATTATGTCTGCGACCATTGGTTGTGATCTATGTTTACTTTCTACCCTTTCGTCAAAAGGGTTGCTCAGTTTATGACTGCGGAATACAGTGCGCACTGCTACTATTAAAATAACAACAACAATTAACATGTACTTTTAAATTCAATGTATCAAATAATGACGAATTTTCATACCATTTATAATATTTTGAATATTCAATTGCGGTGTATGAATTAAATTTTCGGTAACGTAATAGTTGTTCGCCTGTCTTTTACCATCATCTAGCATTGAAATTCAAGTATTTACTATAGATAGAAAATAGTTTTTCTCTATATATAGATTATTATTTTTAATAACGCTGTCAACGTACACACACTCTAGGTATTATTTTTTTTATTCAGTGAGATATACAGACAAAATTAGGTTCTCACAACTGGTATTATTTATGGTAAATTTTGAAACATTTGAAGAACAATAAGTTAGAATCTCAATAAGCAAAATACAAGGCAGTCAGTTATTTCATTTTAATCTGATTGCAAGGAAGTTTTGGTCATATATTATGTAAACTTGTTCTCCATTCGTGAGGTGGTGGTAGAACACAAAGTAATAATTGTTCACAGCAGGTTGGCTCTACGCCTAACCTGTGTCGTTCCCTGCCAATATTGAGCCGGATTGTTAGAAAGAGAGACCACATTAATTGCAGTTTGTACCGCAAATTACCCTGGACCCCGGCCAACGTTAATAAGTGTGGCTAATAAGACCCTGTTGTAAAATATTTTGTCCAATAATTACTTCAAAAAATTTATAAGTAAGTAGCTTTCTATAGGTGAAACAATTTTAAAAATCGGTCCAGTACTTTTTCAGTTTATTCATTACAAACAAAAATAAAAAAATTAAAATCTTTCCTTTTTATAATATTGGTATACGCGGACGAAGCCGCGTGCAACAGCTATTAACTAATAATGTCAGCATGTGTGCTGTTATGTTACGGTGAATTAAAAAAATGGGTTTCATACTACGATCGTCTTAAATAAATTGCTTCTATTAATTTGCTCTGATATTGAATGTTTGATAAATCATTACGAACTACTGTTAACGTTTCAAAGCAGTAATTTATGAAGAACTAACTAAATGGTTGCTTTCATTAATCACCAACATCAATCAGTGTTCAAATCATAATTGACGCACATAAAGAAGTCATCATCTAGCCCTTTGTTAGGTTTAAATCGATTTTAATAGTTACTTCACTAGTTTTGTCTACACCATTTTAAATGTTACTCCTATAGATATGAGGACTTTTGACGTGTCTAGGTTTGTGTGAAATATTATATATCATA
Organism: Synanthedon formicaeformis; assembly: GCA_945859745.1. NCBI lineage: Eukaryota > Metazoa > Arthropoda > Insecta > Lepidoptera > Sesiidae > Synanthedon > Synanthedon formicaeformis. The sequence continues at coordinate 4,524,824 of OX243963.1, forward strand.
ATATTATATGTCGAAGCTCGTGGTATGCAGTTGTTGTAATTTGGCGTTCTTAACGTAGTAAAGTTAAGTATACTAACTATAGTGACAAAGTGCATTGTCACACTATTGTTTACTATTATTAACTAGCGACCGACTCCCGGCTTCGCCCGGGGTGCATTTTTCCTGATTATACCTCTATCCATGAGTGAAGACAGAATTAAAATCGGTCCAGCCGTTCTCGAGTTTTGCGCTTAGCAACAAATTTAGAAATTCATTTTTATTTGTATTATTATAGAAGATAAACAATAATGAAAAAAAAAAAAATTCAATGGATAACAAGCGCTTCAGGGGCTTATTCTAAAGAAGAATTTATGAAAAATTGAATTAAACTCAATAATTGGAATTTTTATATTGTAAAATTACAATTCGAACAGATTCTTTTTTTTTGAAAATTTTTGACACAAGTACTCCTTGTTTATCGGTCTTTCCATTAGTGAAAATTGTATCAAAATTGGTGCGGTGGTTTAGAAGAAGATTGCGGAAAAATAGGAAGATGCGGACAGTGACTAAGTAATATTCTTACTCGAAGTAATATAACTTCTTAATCGGGTAATATAACTTTTATTTACCTTGACGTTATTGACTTCTCATAAAACTCGTAATAAATAAATAAATTACTATATTCTTTTAGGATTTTTATTGTAATGACGTTATCATTCTTTCATAAATAAATAACTAACTAACAGTAATTCTTAATAATCACTTTATATTAAAATAACTGATTCACATAATGCAATGAGGTAAAATTGTACATAAAATGAAGAACAATGAACGCATTTGATGCAATGTTAAATATTGCATTACGAAAGTGCATTTACCATTAATACGAATAATTCCATTCACCTTCACGGTAATTATATGACAAGGAATAAATGCAGCGATTCAGAGAAGCTGTTAATATAAAAAAAAAATCTAGATTATATGAACTAACTGGCCAGAGGCTATTTTGCGGTTTATTATATTGGTAATGTGCTTTATTTAGTACTTAACTAGGATATTTAGTATTTAACTCTGCCTTGAGAATCATGTTATTTAGATGTTTTTGCAATAAACTTAGGCACATAATATATGTTAATCGGTTAAAATATAATATTATGAGTTTACGAGTATAAGGGCCTCTTTCACAAACTACATGTAAAATGTTGATTAGTTACTTTTAGAAATCATTTTTTGTTATATTGAATTATGCACTCGGTTTACTGCATCATTCGATAGCCGATTTTTTTTATTATTTTCTATTTAATGTTTGGGACGTTTATCGTACAAACAAAGGTATATCAGCTAAATTATTCCCGGTGACAGGTGACTTTAAGTGTCAACTTGACGTTTGTGAAAGAGGCCCTAAATGAAGGATAACATTTTTGTATTTAGCAATATCCACTTTGCATAAAAGTTAATGTTGAAATGATTTGTTAAGGGATTAAAAAAAATCTTTTAAAGCCTGAAAATAATATTAACAATACTAAATTACATAAAAAAATCTATATATGTTAAACCGTTCAGCCGTTTTTGCGTGAAAGACCTTTATTCTCACAGTGAAAGAATATCCTCACAAACTTTCGCGTTTATAATAGGTAAGTATATTATTTATTAGTTAGGGTTTATAAAAAAAATTTAATAGAAAAAAATACTTTCATTTCTATATGCATTTTTTTTTATTAATTACCTAATATTTATGAAGTTAGCGAGTTAGTATGCCACTACGAGCTGGCAAATATGTGAGTACCTATCATATCAAAGTAACATGCAAATATGATTAGCTATTACACAATAATCTAAAATTACTTGACTGCATTTCATTAATATGTAGGTATGTGTCGATTTTATTATCCGACGAACAGGTGCTCTCGTTCTCATCGCAAAGGTCCTGTTGACATTTTGTATGGCCTTCGACCCATAAGTGGGTCAATGTGAAGCAGACTAATTTTTGTGTTACTCGCAGTTAATACGCTTTTGGAGGTGGCATTGTACGTTTCGTTTTTATGACTGTGTTGCGTGAAATTTGTAATAAATAGGCCGATTATGTAAATACATGGTTCGATAGATAGATCAAGATTTTAACTATTTAACATTCAAAATTATCAAGGATCAAGATTATTCTGACAATTACTTTATTCCTTCAATATAATAATAAAAAATGAAATAAATAAATAGACACTAGGAATTAAACTAAATAGGGTTATGCATTAAAAATTTATTATAAAACTTCACCTAAAAGGGCTTTACATTTTCAAATAGTTAAAAAAGACGAATGAATCTCAAAAACTATGTAAAACATTTTTATTTATTCTTGACCTCCAAAGCTGATTGAAGATTACCTCATCCACATGTGCACACTATTTCACCTACATCCCAAATTACGGAACAAGAATTACATATTTAAAATTCCGTGTACTATAATAAAAGCACTTCAGATAATCATTTTAATAACAATATCAATGTAATGGGATTATATTGCAATGTGATTATAAAACGACGTTACGAGGTGTGAAAACTTCTTTTTTTCGGACGTGAATGTTCAGATTGTAGATGACCGTGATATTTCACTTTTAATTGCTATACTTATGTGTATAATGTTACTATGGCATTCGGTCTACTTAAAACAATCACGGGTAATAAAATTTTACTGTAAATTTTTTTTCAAGAAACCAAGAGGCGGGAATTTAAAACACTTTATGATATTAAAGGTTCACTTCGATCACTGTCCAAGACAAGGACACGATGATAAATAAGGTCGGACATGTAATTTTTCTTGTTATAATTATTTTTTTATTACTTTAATTTTAAAAAAATACAGCAAAGAAAAAAGCGTTCCTTGATCCCATGAGAAATTTTTTAGTTTGACTGATTCATGATCATACACCAAATGCATTCTGACCTTGGTCAAATTTGAAAAGAAATTAAAAATATGAATTATATACATATAAAATTAAGCAAATAAAGTAATTTAAAGTAGGATACCAAATAGAAGGTGGAAGGAAATCCTGATACATGAAGTTTGAAAATGGGGTTTGAAGTATAGAAAAAAAATTCAAGTTTTACATAAAATCCATTTAACAATGAATTTAAGAAAAGAACCAATACAATTTTTTGTATTAATTGTATGATCATTATGATAAAGATTGAATGAACTAAGCCTTATCTTTCAGTTGTTGTTGATATTTAAAGTTCACTCATGTTACAAAATTTAAAGTCAATTTATCTTTTGTTAGCTACTTAAAGACAAGAAGTACACTCGACGAGAAAATATCTTTTATCTATTATCATTTTAATAATATCGAATAACTAATATTTTCTCGAATATCGAATACCCACATTTTCTGTTATTATTACTTAATCAAATTCTATCAAAACAGAGTTAAATAGTGAGTTATATAGATTGGTATAAATAAAAATCTTCATGGCGACAAAACTTACTAGATTATGTTAAAATAGATGATATCCACTAAAAAATTTAAGTCAAGTATATTTGACGACGCTGTGTTTCGCAGTCTTTGGGGTACAGGACAGTAACCACCCCCTTACAGAAGACTACCGTGAATAATAGCATGTGTGCCGTTGGTTTCCTAATCCTTAATCCTACTATGGTATGGCGTTTGGCCAACGTGTTGGGCCAACGTGTAGAGAGATACTTGGCGGTATGTTGGCTTAATTGGTCTAGTTGACGTCAACATTGGCAGGCCAACAGAATAGTGTCGGTGTTTTGTGCACACGTTGGCGTCTCTTGTTCAGTTCGTTGTACTCGATAGCCGCGGCTACAAGAACTTCTACGTCCATCTTTATCGAAGCGCCAATGCAGAATGATCAGTAAGCGAATGTGTAAACACCAACCTTGGGGATGCATCATTTTGGCCCGACATGTTGGCCCAACACCTTGGTCCCATGTGTACAGCGGGCTGTAGACAGCGCACTTGCACCAACTGTGGCGTTGCTTGTGCGTTGTGGGTTGTGGCGTTGGTAACGGTATTCACCTACCATCAAGTGGACCGTCAGCCTTAACAAAAAAAAAAAAAACACAATGACGGAATTTCGGAGAGTAAATTGACTTACTTTAAAAGTAGATAATATGTAAGAAAGACTATTTCCACACGTGCGAACTATTGAGAAATTATTCTATCATTGTCACTTCACACTGGTCATTGTGTTTCAAAAGATTACGAATGTTATTTTCTTTAATAATTTTTCGTAATAAATATTTTGTCTTAAATGGTGTGAATTAACACTTAATTTAATATTAATATTGTCTATTGTTTAAATTCCGTAAGCACTTTACTACGTAATTGTATTCACTGTAGTAAACACTTCTAATGCCACTACGTGAAGTGTTGTATCTTTAAAAAATAAATAATCGTTACAAAAAAAAAAAAAAATTAATGATTTCTTTTCTTTGTTAATATTAAGATAAGGACTAAACTCAGATCGAACACAATTTTTACCAAAATAAACGCAACCTAATAAACCTAATATATACCTAATAATAAACCAAAAAAATTCATGCAGCTACTAATATGATTCTATATATTTGCATATAATAAACTATCTGTGTGCGATATTTCATTCAAATTTGTTCAGCCGTTTTTTGCGAGATTAAGTAATTAAGATCCAAACAAAATTACAAACTTTCGCATTCATACTATTATTAATAGGATTAGGACGAATGTCGAATAATATCAAGACGATTATGTTGAAATATTCGACATAAACTTCGATCCGGTTCGCCAAACCGAAAATTATTAGATAATGTCATCAATATCTGTATTAAGTATAAAGATACAAAAAATAAAAAACAACGCGTAATAAATAGTTCAATGAAGTTTTCTTAAGTCGAGTTACATTTTTTTTTTATAACCCTCTTTTGAAGTTAAATAAAGAATTTTTTTATTGCTTTTGTTATATACGGAGTATACAAAAACACTCCTTTTTTTTAATTCTGCAAAAAAAAAAAAAAACATAAAATATATTTTTTGAAGATATTATAGTTTACCCAACTGCCGGTTGTAACGATATGATAAATAAAGCTGTGTTGAACTTCACATACGGTTTTGAGAATGCCACCTTGAACAATTTTTAGTGGAAAAAATTTACGAGTAGCTATCAAGAGTAGGTACATGAACTGTCATGGTGGGCGAATTTTATTAATACTCGTAGCTTTTGGTTGATACCGCTCCAATTAACGCTATTTGAAGATACTTATCATATAAGATACTTTCTATCCTGGAAAAATATTAGGTTCCCGAGGAAACATATATTATATATATATATATATATATATATATATATATATATATATACAACATGCGACGGAAGATAGCGCAACTCGCTGAATAAAAATGTTATAAGTGCCAAAAGTATTAAATATTAATAATTCGTAAACTACAATGTCAAATGAAAAATTGTTACATACAGCCTTAGATAATATGTGAAGTGAAATTACTGATACACTTTTAGCTTTGTAATGTGTGTCATTTTGAAAATAAAACTAAAATCGTTGGAAATGAGAGCTCACTTGGTGATTTTTTTCTATCGAGAAAATTTCATTATATTATGTTTTCTGTTACAGTCGTCACTTTCATTTATAGTGTATTTATCTATTTAAAAAAATTAATTAAATTAGACTTTGTTTACTTAGATAAAATTCAAATCTAGGATTGGCTATTTCTCTTTATACCCGCTCTTAATAATGAAAGTTTTCTATTTCCAACCTTTCTAGAAGATCACACTGAAAAATCACCGCGAACATCCAACTGTGAGATCTCACAATAACATTTGACAAAAACCTACCTAATATTTAAAGAAAAGTAACTATATACTTACAAAAGAAAGAAATTTAGTCAGATTTGCATTAATAAATAAATTTTGTAATTAATTTCAGAAGAACTCTCTCTATGGAGTTGTTTCTAAACGGAAACGGAAAACTTCTATAATTTCGGATTTGGACTAATTCGGCCCCAGTTCGTTAAAACTTTAGCAGAACAGTTCCGAATTTGCGAATTTTTCCGCTTGAATTAATACTTAGAAATTCATCTTAGTTGTAGACAAATAGAGTTGCGTCGAGTAGATTTGAATATCCTTTTAGCAGTTTACTCGTTTAAGTATTCAATTTGCAAAAGGTTTAAATGGGTCAGAATTAGATTTTACTAGTAGACGGTAATATAGATTTACTAGTGTTATTAAAATATTATTAACAAAATATTTTTTGTTAACTACTGTTAAGACAGTATAAAATATAAATAAAATAATATCTTAGCATGCAAAAGCATATTATTTTTCAAGATAATTAAGTTGTTATGTACTATACCTATTTAAAAAAAAATTATGTACTACAGAAATTATATATATATATATATTTTAAATTTAAAAAAAAGCGGCAAATTCAAACTAAAGAAATATATATATATTTCTTATATATATATATATATATATATATATATATATATATATATATATATATATATATATATATATATATATATATATATATATATATATATATATATATATAAGAAATATATATATATATATATTTCTTTAGTTTGAATTTGCCGCTTTTTTTTTAAATTTAAAATTACCGCGTTACCTGCCTAACTATATTTTCACGACTGACCACTATGGAATAAAATAATGTTTGGGTATTATTATAAACGAAACGAATGTGTGAGCTAAAAACAACAAACGTTCAAAATAAGTTATAATTATTATAAAGAGACATACTAAAGGCTTTGAATGTTGTTTCTCTCGTTTTTACAGGTTAGTAAATTATATAAACTTATCATAAATTTATTGTTATTGATCAAATTGTCAACATATTTTGTAAATAAACTCTCGTTTTTACAGAAACGCAGTCTCGCCTTTATTGTTTTTTATTTGAGTTTTCCAACTACGAATATAAAGAAACATTATATATTTATATATAAATATAATAAAATCCATCCCGTACGAAGCCGGGAGCGGGTCGCTAGTTTAAAAAAAATATCTATATTAAGATGGTGATAGATGGGGACAAAGATTAGGCACTTTCTGGTTGTGAATATTGCGTAAAAATAATAAACACGGTCCGACGTAGTTGATTTAAAGATAAATGACTCTGTGTACCTATGAAGCTTGTTATGAGGTCGTCCTTTGTGTCCTCGCTTCACTTAGTTATGTTAAGTAAGTAAGTAAGTATACAAGTTACAAAACATCCTTGCTAATTACTAAGAAAAATAACCTCAATTAAAATGATTCATTGAGCTAGTAGTTTTGAAATCTCAGTCATGTTGCCACGTTATATTTTATTTTTTTGGACGAAAAATCAAAGAAGACATATCTAAGATTATATAAGCATTTAATAGGTTTATCTGAAATACATTGATATATTAGTACAGGTGTTAGTGGTTTTTGATTTTTATTGCGTTTAATAATTTATCGTCAAAGGTAATGTTGATATATTTACCTTGGATGCGTTAAATTATCGTTTTAGTCTTTTTTTGTCATTCGGTAGTAAGTAACACCATATACTAATTATAATTTGACCATTATAATTCGGAAAGAGGCTCTAAAGAATTTTGAAAATTCTGAAAACTTAGTTATTATGTGTCACAAAAATACAAATAACTATTGGACCTGAATGAATGAACATAGATGAAACTCTTTTACAAACATTTATGTAATGACTTCTGCATATAAAAAAATATATAACGTTTGACAAAATAGGTACGAGTATATGAGCAATCAGTATTTTATTCCAGATTATTCCAGAAATTCCAGAATTCCAGAAATGTGCTTTTCCGAGTTGCTTTTCTAAGTAGTTACGTCGTGAAAAGGTATTTATAATATTAGTATAGAGATGGATGGATGGTTATTGGATCTGAACATTACCAGGCAAGGCAGAAGCCACGTACACGCCGCCGGCTCCGGTATAAAGTTGTAACGGGAACTAGCACAATCGCTGGGAACACTTAGGCTAGGTTAACACTACACCGTACCGGCAGATTTGGCAGAAACCAGCATTGTTTGGTTAGAGCGTGTTCCCACTACGCCGGACCGGCTGTTTTCTCGGTCCGTCTAAACAGACGGATATGCCAGTAGCAGTACAATTTATATGAAGATTTTCACAATTAGACAGATCCGAGAAAACGAACGGATCCGGGTTTTTGGACGGACGTTTTGCCACTGTGAACGTCCGTCTAAACGACCGGATCGGATATAGTGTGAACGACGAGACGGCACCAATGTGCCTCCCTCCCACCCCGCGGTCCCCGCAAATCTCATCGCCAACATCATTTTGGCTCTGCGCTCGTCGCTCATTGCAACTGATCGGAGCCGGTCGGCTCCGTCTTCCATTTAAATGTGAACACCTACATCCGGGCGCCGGTCCGGCGTAGTGGGAACCCAGGCTAAACTGTATAAAATATACTTCACGCTATGTTGTTAATTTCAAATTCAAAGCGGCGGTTGAGCGAGGAACCCCGATCCGGGCGTTCTACTTGAGCTCCACAGTGACAAAATTCCTGGTAAGAAGGCCGAGCTTAGCGTTTTTGACTGATCCATGATATACACTGAAAAGCTTCATATACACTGTACATCAACTGGAACTTTCGGCAGTTTTACCGGCCCGGTAAATGCCCGGCGTAGTGAGTACCTAGCCTTATAGGTATTAGGTAGTCCATATATTCTAACAATAAATATTGTGTTATTGACTGTTTTGATATGCTTTTCTGTATACCTATTTGAATTGTATACATTTGGATATTTACATATCGTTAATACTCTAAGAGATCAGATATTATAAGAACAACATTACACACACCTATTGTGGTACTCGCATATTTCTAAATGTCTTACAAAAGAAGGACTCTATTTCGAAACGCGCGAAATGTTAATAAACAAGATCCATTTTTGGAGTAACAAATTGCGCGGCTCGCTCTTTTTGTGCGTACAAAGTAGATTGTGCAAACTAAATTGCCTGTATTAGTCATAATTTCGTGAAACGGCTAATTGCTATATTTAGTTTAGCCATGTCTACCACTTTTATGTTATAATTATTTTTATACCTCCAAATATAGAAACAAAAATTACTGTTACAAAATTAGATGAGGACTACAGATGTACATTTAAGTTTTTTTATTTAACATTTAAGTGTGAGGCGACATCATACGCGCTGTAATTTGTTTTTTAAAAATCTCACAGGAACCCAACATTTTTCCAGGACAAATAGTATCATATATGTTAATCCAGGTTACAAATTATCTATTTGCCAAATTTCATCTAAATCCGTTTAGCAGTTTTTGCGTGATTGAGTAACAAACAAACATTAAAACTCGAATTAATTTATAATATTATAATAGACCAGCCTCGCACGGAGTTGAAATTTTCAAAAATATTTTCTTATGTTTTTTCAATTTTTCAAATATTCGTAGTTGTTACAGATACTCTCTCTCTTTCTCTCTCTTTTTTGATCGGAATTAAAATCAAGAACATTTATTATTAATTGATTAAGCGCCTCTTTCACCAACGTCAAGTAGGCTAAACCGTCACTTAAAGTCACCCGTCACCGGGAATAATTTAGCTGATATACCTTTGTTATACGTCCTAAACATTAAATAGAAAATAATTTAAAAAAAAATCGCCTATTGAATGATGCAGTAAACCGAGTGCATAATTCAATATAAACTTTACTTGTAGTTGGTGAAAGAGGCGCTAAGTATAGATAAATTACACTTATTTCTAATGAAGCTTCGGCTACGATTCCATTGAAGTTAATAATTTCACAAGCAAAACCAAAGCGATGGTTCATTTTGAAGAGAAACCATTTACTCATAACAGAGTAGGTAAGTGTAATTATCATTAGGAGCCTATTGACTGCCTCATCAATATTCCACCTATATTGGTTTATCAAGTTATCATAACAAGCGTTTGCATTACAAGTAAAATTGATTATTTTATTGAATTTCATTAATAAGCTGTAAATATGGAATTACTCAATATAAGATGGAATCTGATTTAAAATTAATATTTATAGGATAACCACCTTAAACTGGGCAAGCTGTCTAGTGGCATCACAGAAGACAACTATGAAGTAACAACATAATACTGTGCTGTTGGGTTTCTCTGCATGAGTGAGGAATGCTAGGGGGGGCAGAAGGCTTCTGCGAATCTGTAATGTCGCAGAAGGAGGCAGCTGAGAGAGAGCGAGAAAAGGAGGCCGGCCTCGCCTCCCTCAGACGCAGACGGTTGGGCAGGAGAAGGCGGGCATATCTAGCCCGTCTTCAAATGTTCTAGGGGACCTGCGCACATAGCTGGCTAGCTGTGTGCGTCTGTACAAGGTTACCCCGTCTGGGGATTGCTCCGGTGTCTCCGGGCAATCCTCCATTAGCGTTAGTCAGCCAGCAATGGCTGGGCCGCCCTGGGGTGGATCGGAGTTGTTGCCACGGCAGAGCCCGGTCCACCCCGCACCGCACGCAAGGAGACACCGGGGAGTTTTGGTGGGTATGACCGGGCCCGCTATGACTGGCATAGTGCGGAGCGCCGGCTGACCCCCACATACCCCTACCGTCTAGCCAGCGGTAGGGAATCTGTAAACGGATTTCTCCTCGTCAAAAAAAATGGGGGGGACAGAAGGTGGGGATAACATTTTTCGCTATCCCCACCTTGCAATTTATCTGGGTCAAGGTCATGGTCGTCGGAACTAGTGCATGTTCTCATAATCAGGTCTCCCATACATAAAAAATGTGCAATGAAATGTAAAGTAAGCAAGCGTGCAAGCGACGACAGTCATCTACCATTAAGTTGTCCGTTGCTCTGTCTGACGACCTTAAAAAAGAGTTGAAATCTTGCGTGTACATTTTATTAACACTGGCCTTTGCAGGCACTACGTATGTTACAATTTAGATACCAAAGCATTAACCTCTTTTCAGCTAGGACCATATCAATTATTAAGTCATTATTTACAAAATAATCAAATAAGATTGGTTATTTTGTAATTAGTATTTGATTATTTTCTGAATAAGAATTGGCTGGCCACCTGTTCGGTAAGTTCAAATGCAGAATGTCCCTAATCCTTTATGTGGTTAAATAAATAGCTCAAAATATAGTGGTCACACAAATGCAGTTAGGCCATTTCTCTTTCGAAAAACAATTTGAGTTCCATACTGATATTGCGATTGATGAAAGTGAGTATGATGAAACAGTATTTTGTCTAGTAGATAAAATGTGAGTGTAATTCTGCAACTTTTTTAGTACATTCCATTAATTTTGCTCCAGCGACTGTATGTCCTGCACTTAGATTACGCAAGTTACGGGCGGCTTTGGCACATGCGTACGAGTATATCTGAACGCGAATCTAGATCGGCGTTACTAAGACTTTTGTGGCGAAAGGTCAGACAAACCCGTCCGACTCTGTTGTAATACTACAACTCCACATTGAAACTTGATAACGGATGATAATGGTGAGGTTTGCCTTTGAATATCTTTAACAGATAATTTAGATATTGCAATATTTTTAATGTGTAAATGTCTTGAAGACAAATGGTTAGCAATAAAATTTGTGATATTATAAAACTACTAGATCTCTAAAGACTATTATAGCTCTATAAGGATAAATAGGATAAATTGTTTTGAGGATATTAGCACATTTTTCAAAACCAGGTCTTTGTTTTTTTTTTAACTTTTTCTTTAGTTTTAGCAATAAAAGTATTTCTATCTTATTTTCAGCAATCCTGTGAATATTTCAGATTATGTAAATGGGGATACCATTCGAAAGACTTTTAAACTTTTTTAATATGTACTAAATATCTAAGAAACCCCATTACTAAATTACACGATATTTCCCAGTGAAATTTATAATTTCTTAACGTGACTGCATGACTCACGCTGCCCAAGGCTAAAAAAGGCTATAATAATACACATTTTTTGAGCTTTAAAAAGCACCGTTTTTATTCGTAATGTTACGTTTTTAGCGTTTACGTACCTACAGAGTTCACCTGAGTATAAGAGAAAAGAGAGATCTTTCTTTACTTTCTAAACTAAGCCTTAAGTCATAGCCAACATACACTATAAACCTACAAAGCAAAAGTCATAGTTATACAATTAATGCAATCGAAGATGCGCTGGAGCTAACCTCTGATGAAGTCATAGGCAAAGGTCGTTAACCTTACTACGAGGTTCAAGCAACTGACTCATCTTCTTTCATTCAGTATATTCATTAAAATACACGTGAAGTGCATAATGTCAAAATATGGATAAGGTAACTGATATTACTTACTAAAAATAATTTAACAAAACATTCCTAAATTTTTTTTAGGCTAAGATTTGAATACTTATTTCCTTGAAATGCAAGTGACAAATAATGTTGGAAACTGGTCCGTTTCCAGAGTCCGTAGTGAAATAGTGAATTTGAAACATTTTCTGCGCTTTATTTGTGTCAATTTCGGTTCAACATGCAGCTGTCGTTTTTCATTTAGCACTGTCACATGGGTTAGCGGTCACAAAAAGAGATTTAGAATGCCGCAGTGATTGCTTTATCTATAGTTAAATGTTTGTTATATTATAATCGTTATTATTAGTAGAAAATGCTATACTATTTTCTTGTTCTAAAATTCATTATTAAGTGGTGAAATTTCTTCGTATAATATGAATGTATTTAATCCGCTAAACTTCAAAACCGATTTTAAAAGTTATTGATATTATTATAACTACTTATTTGATAAAAGTTTTAAAGTCCAAAATTTTTAATATGTATTACCTAGTTTCTAAAAAAAAATGTACAACTTACTGCCTTCAAGTTAATTATCAAGTGATTGCGAATTCGCGTTGAAATACGGCGAAATCCATTTTGACTTGTTGGATATTTAGGACTATTGTCTCAATAATTGATTGAACTATTGATAAAGACATCTTACAATAAAGAAAGCGAGCTAATTTATGCCATATAGCGAGATAAAGCAGCCAGCACCCTTGCAATCCCGTAACCCAATTTAGATATAATGCATAATTTTGTAAATGTTTTTTGTTAATAATTTATAATATTAATAAAAAAAATGTCTATAGGTTTGAACTTCCGAAGATGTAATATAAAGATTATGATAAAAAAACAACATACCTACTCTGCTTACAACAAACTGCCTCATCCAACTGTGTATCACATTGAAAATTTTATACATCCATGTTTAGCAGACGAGTCTATTTTTATTTGTCTAGCGTTATGTTAGTATGTCATTAAGGCAATAGTTCACAACTGAGTTCAAGGCGTTTATTACTTATCTTGATCTTGAAATATTTGTGTGTATTTTTTTTAAAAGTTCATCGTCCGCGCGTTTTTTGTGAATCAACATGCACGTGAGAATGCATTGCCTTTTATTTGAAGAATATATAGGAATATATTATTTCGTTTTTTCATCTCATAGACAATTCGTTCTTGTTCAATATCTACTCCTAATGTAAAAAGTGTTGCAAAAGATAAATTAGGAAGGTTTTACTGAATAAGTTGGTGAGCATGAAAACCTTTGAATTACAGTCCAAATATATTTTATCCCATATTTAATATAATTTAGCTACTAAAGTGAACTTACTTGTAGTGTAGATAAAGACAAAGACGAGTTCAGTACATACCATTTTATTCTCAATTTCTCAACCGAATTTTTAGTAGCTTTTGGAGAAAGAATAAAATAAGTAATTTTTTAGCGCTAAGTAATTCACTTAGCGAATAGGTACCTACTTAGTTATAAGAATGGTCTTGCCATTTTTTGATGAAAATCATATATTATCAGTTTGATTTCCACTTCAAACACGGCATTGTATTTACTTATGCTGTGTAACAATTTAGGTTTCTACACTATTTATAATTTTCAGATGCTCATTAAAAAATATATATAAGAAAACATGAGTATTGGAGATGATTAAGTCGCACTAACTTACTCCCGAATTGGTGACATATACATACACATATTGCGTATATATAATATACGTTTACATATACATAATACAGTACAACATACTTCAACCCATGGCTAACATCGATTAGATACTTATTTTTATGTACATACGCCTGTAGATCTAGTTATGAAAGAATTATCATAATAACAATGTTCCTAGGCTCTCGCCTCTAGACTTGCTAATTAGGTATTGTAAAAATTCTGTGCCAAGGCAAGTTAATATTCAGTACGAATACATTTCGAAATTATTTTGAACTTTAACTTTATTATTCACACACTAACCTTTTATGAAGAATTTCAATTGGATTACACAAATAGCCCTTTTTATTACATAGTGTGCTAATTTTATTATTTTAATTATTATCTTATGAATCATTAAATGATATGAAAGAATGAAATTTTATGAGAAAATTATAGGGGTTCCCTATGGAAGTACTACGGGTCAAGATGATGATTAAATGAAAGGAAATAAATCTATCACGTAAATAAAGGAAAAAACTTAAAACTATGCACGTCAGAAGTGAAATGTCGTAAGCGACTGACAGTTTTTTTATGTGCATAACCTGTTTAGTTTCAATCTGTCCAAAATAATACTCAGAGCCTCTATCTGAACAGTATCTGTCTTAGCTCTTTATGTAGCATAGATTATTCAAACAAGGAAGTCGCTACCATGCCTTCGGGAAAAATCTATAGTATTACTAGTACTACGAACAAATTCGAAAGGATTTTCTTATTATTTCTCTCAAAACAAATTGAATTATTAAAAAAATCCTTTAAATTTTGTTGCAAAAGAAAACCGTCACCTGACGCAGCTTGATGTGTGAGAACTATGAGAAGTTGTGACCTGCTTGTACGAGGTAGTTATCAAAGCTCGTATTCTGTCAGCAGCAGTAAAAATAAAAAGCTACGGACGCTATGGTATGTACTACACAATATGTATTTTGCTTATTTTTCTCCATAGTATAGGTATTAATGTCTTAAGGTATACGTAGGTAATTTTGGACTCGCCCATATTGTGAAATAGCAGACTTATCATCAGCTGTCGGTTTGATTGCATCGGCTATGTGTAAATCTGTATTAACAATGTGTCGAGAGATCTACATCTAGTCAGGTAACGTGTCGTAATACTATTTTTGTGGTCCGTAAGGCCACGCGAAATGTTAACCGGTTCAAGCGGCCCGATGGATCATTACATCCGAACTTGCGTAACTAGCTAATTGTAGCTATTTGCATCTTGCGATGGTCAAATCGATTTTGAACGTGTTTATGTTATTGTTTAGTGTCCGTTTAAAAAGAGAGGTGTCTTGTTAATTAATGTTCGCTAGTTCTAACAGATAAATATAGCTAAATAGACTTAGCGCCTCTTTCACCAACTACAAGTGAAGTGTTGATTAGTTACTTTTAGAAATAATTTTATGTTTTATTAAATTATTCACTCGGTTTACTGCATCATTCGATAGCCGAATTTTTTTAATTATTTTCTATTTAATGTTTGGGACGTTTACCTTACAAACAAAGGTATATCCAACTCCATTATCCCCGGTTACCGATGACTTTAAATGACAGTTTGGCCTACTTGACGTTGGTGAAAGAGGCGCTTATTCTGCTAATACCAATTCCATGACAAAAATCTATATTACGCAGCTTTTACGAAAACAAATGAAAATAGGAATCTAGTAAGTTGAGGTCTAAGTAAAGTTAACGCTTACGTTGTCGACAACGTTGTTGACATATTGAGGGAGTGGAATTCCCCCCCTTCAGCAGTGTTCCCTGAAATTACACTGAAGAACTTGGGATTCTTTAAGAATAGAGTGAATAGGCTATTGACGGGCAAGCAAACTCCATCTTCAACGTCATCTTCACTTACCATCAGGTGAGATTGAGGTCAATCGCTTTACCGTATTACATACTTAGTAGTCTATTCGTTATCTATGAAAATGTGGTTGATTTCAAATATGTTTGCGGCCTGCATTTACAAATTCGGCTGCTCTTATAGTGGCTGACAGGGTGAAGACACATGCTAGATAAACGAATCCGAGGCGGGTCGCTAGTTCATTTATAAATAAAAAAATATCTATAGAAGAGTTCATAAAACCTTGTGCATTTATTTAAATGGATATCAATAAAATTTGGGCTCAATGCCAAGGCCCTTAAATATGACCAGACGTTTTTACACCTTCCGCTTCCGTTCCAAACACACTTGTTTTGTTAGTAGTTCTCTATTATCACATACATTACGGCCTAGGGAGCAATATAAATAAAGAAAATGCAAAAAATTCAAATGAAATATAATATTTATTAACATACGTATACTTCCAAAAATTAATAAAACATTCATATAAAAGTAAGACTGAAAAAAAAAATGAACAGCACCACACATTAGCTACCTACGAGTACTTAACAAATTATTACTTCCGAGTATATCTATAATTATAGAATTTAAATTCGTTTTATTTTCAAGTAATTAATGTGTTACAAAAACACCTAAATATTGGACAATAAATATAATTTTATAAGTTGTATTTTAAATTAAATATATTATATATAATATATTATGTCAAACATAATCTTGTATATTTATAATCAGTACTTAAATATTTCTATATTAAATCGCTATATTGCTATATTGCTAAATATTGAATATTCGTAATAAGACCAAATTTCGTAAAATTAACACGACGATGCCAATGCCAATTAATAAAATCCATCGTTATAAATTTTTATAATTGATTATTGTTATCTTCAGCAATGTTAAGTTTAGTTTAATTTTCCCAAGTTTTAATAAATGTAATTATTAAAAAATTTATCATTCAAATTATTTAAATAATTTATATTTTACTGTCACCACCAAAATCTGTAATTTGTCTAAACTCTGTAATAGTTTGTTAATATTGAATAGATATAATAATATGTACTTATTATTTAACAGTTTAGATAAGAAAAAATACAGGCCAATTTTGCGGAATTGTGTAAAATCTGGCTTCGGACCCTTTCTACCCACAAGTTTTGACCCTATCTACGAAAAAGTGCCCTTATGACCTGCTAGTCTTCACCAGTTTTCTTCATTAGGCGGGGGCGGTGGTCTGTAACATGCATAATCATTATTTAAACAAAAATAATTTAATTATTAAACTATACTTAAACAGTATGCCTGAGAACATTTAATGAATATTCCCATTTTATAACATCACAAATCATATCACATGACATAGATACTAGCACGTCTATTTCGTAACTAAAAACTAAGGAAGGATTTGATGAAATCGCTGCTTAAAAACTAAAGGGCCATAAAACAAAAAAATCCAAAAATGTTTTTATTGCAAAAATACAATCATAATCCTTCATACTTTATGTTTAAAAAATACTGGTTGTTTTAATCCATATTTAGTATATTTTGATCATTTTTTATATATTGAAAAGTAACCTTATATATGCTTATCTATCTCTTCTAGTATTCAGTTTATTATAAAAGTACTTTAAAACATTTAATGCTTCTAACGATGTATAATATGCATATGTTTGATATATATCCAATAAAAAAAAAAGACATAAAATTTTTTTTTCTTCGATTAGCTCTCCTGTAAAAAGTGTAATTTTGATTTGTGGCCCTTTAGTTTTTAAGCAGCGAAATCTACAACAAATATTTAGTTCGAGGGAAAGTTAAATACAAATGGTTAAATCACCGCGCTAAATTTCTGACAAAAGGACATTTAAACACACTTTGGGCTACAACGACTTCAGGAACTTATACTCCTCTTAAATATACTTAGCTTATTTTTCATAACCTTTTTCTAGTTTCTGAGCATTCTAACTGCTTTACTTACTCTGGAGAATTCCAGTTATCATCGCATACAGCTGTAGTAGGCGTTCCTTGTTGTCTAAAACATTAATAACTCTTTTGACTTCTTTAAGAAGACCACAGTGGAATAACAGCCTCTACCACCCCTTACTCACTTAACAAAACATAACGACACATAAACACCTACACGGTTTCACTGTAAGTTTCGTATTCTCTTATTATTTCATTCAAAATTCATAAAAATGTTCAGATAAGCATAATATCTCTATTAAAAATTGACAAAAACATATAAAAACTCACGCAGAATTTATGTTGGAGAGAGCCATTGAATCGTGAACGCTTATTTTATGTCTATAAATTCGCCATAATCTCACGCACAGTGGCGTTAAGATTGAACACCATAGAAGTCCTAGCAGAAAACCACAAACCCACCATCCGTGCTGAAAATTTAAATAGAAGAATATAAAATCCAGATAATTTTTATTATATCTGGTGATTTTTGGATAGATTAAAATAGGAATAAAGGCGTACAAGTGATGCAACATATCTGGTGCATAGCAAACTTCTGGCTGCATCGTAAACATCGTAGAGTGGACTACATCGTGCCGCACGCTGGCCAACCGATGCTAGCACGTGGGTTCGCCAACTACCCGCATGTGATATCAGTCTGGATATGTACGTGGATACTTTCTGCAAGAAAAAAAACAAGGTTACTTTAAACCAAGGGTTTGGGTTCCAGAACGTCTCGTGTCTCGAAGTCTCGGAATTTTTGAAATTGTTTTTGTCTTGGGTCCCTAGTCTTTCCACCTTCCCCCTCCCCACGGTAGGCGTGATCTACCTAGGAGAGTCCGGTAACCTCGCAGCGTCCTCTTCGCTAAGTCTTTCCACCTTCCCCCTCCCCGCGGTAGACGTGATCTACCTAGGAGAGTCCGGCATAACCTCGCAGCGTCCTCTACGCTAAGTCTTTCCACCTTCCCCCTCCCCGCGGTAGACGTGATCTACCTAGGAGAGTTCGGCATAACCTCG
The DNA here is from genome assembly GCA_945859745.1 of Synanthedon formicaeformis. Classification (NCBI taxonomy): domain Eukaryota; kingdom Metazoa; phylum Arthropoda; class Insecta; order Lepidoptera; family Sesiidae; genus Synanthedon; species Synanthedon formicaeformis. Next base: position 4,543,598 of record OX243963.1, read on the forward strand.
CAGCGTCCTCTACGCTAAGTCTTTCCACCTTCCCCCTCCCCGCGGTAGACGTGATCTACCTAGGAGAGTCCGGCATAACCTCGCAGCGTCCTCTACGCTAAGTCTTTCCACCTTCCCCCTCCCCGCGGGGGACGTGATCTACGTAGGAGTCCGGCATGAACTCGCAGAGTCCTCTTCGCTAAGTCTTTTCACCATCCCCCTCCCCGCGGGGGACGTGATCTACGTAGGAGTCCGGCATAACCTCGCAGCATCCTCTACGCTAAGTCTTTTCACCTTCCCTCTCCCCGCGGGGGACGTGATCTACGTTGGAGTCCGGCATAATCTCTCAGCATCCTCTACGCTAAGTCTTTCCACCTTCCCCCTCCCCGCGGGGGACGTGATCTACGTACGAATCCGGCATAACCTCGCAGCGTCCTCGACGCTACCGAGGAGACGACTATACTTAAAAATACGTAATTAATTTTATCAGCTTTCCACGTTCTGTTACTCGCTCGCATTTTTTAAAAGCTTATTTTATTAAAAGCAAAGTGTCGGGATTCCCTCGACTTTGATCGTGGCTTTTTCGTGTTCTGAAAGAATTTCATTGTTATTCAGACCTTATGGCAAGTGAATAAAATTTACATATTATTGTAAGCCTGTTGGCATAGTGGATGCTTTCTTAAGGATTCTCTAACAGTTCATTTAACGCAACTAACGCATCCTTCACTATTTCAATAAGCTCGTATCATCGGCCAACTACGAATGGTGGCAGAAACACTTATAAGTTCTCCTTCGTTTAAGAATTTTCTACCACGACGCAAAAAATCGATAATTACTTCCGACCGCAAATTCTATTGCGAATATCGGTGACTTTGATCTCCTATGGATTCTTCTTGTACATATATATAACTTAACAGTACATATATAAATAGATACCTATAGATATTCTAAATTGCAAATAGAATATTTTTATACTTACCTTTTGAGCAATAACATCACCTTGATTATCAATATAATATTGGGCAGTGTGTATATGGCTCAAAGATATGTTTAGTTTTTTTCTAAACGGTAATAGCTGCAATTCTAGTTCAGTCAGTTTATAAACTAAATCTGTTCTTAACTGCTCCATTGGTCTTATGCTGGATACAAGCAGCCTTTGCGTTCTTGTTGCTGAAAAAGCGATATATTAGAACAAATATTATACGAAGAAATCAACTAAACGGTATCAAAACCGCCCCTTTCCATATTTTAGGGTATTATTTTTTAGAATATGTAAGATTATTTCTTCATGTTAAAGAGTGGCAGGCAGAATCACAGTTCACTTAAAGGTAGATGGCTCCATTACCTACACCTGTAAGCTGGAGTGATTTAGTGCGCTTTAGCCTAAAAGAATAAAGATATATAAAAAGAAAATTTGGGAACAGCACAATAGTTCTGGTATCCCTTAATCGCCTTAACACCCTTAAAAGCCCAATACCATACCCGCTCATGGGGGTATTTTTGGATTTACTCGAGCGCGTCAGATATTGCCAATGTATATATCCCACGTGTCTCCGATAACGGATATGTACTAATCTGACGGTTTGGTTGGAGAGGTTGGCGGGGGTGGGGGTAAAATTTTAAATACAACTCGAGCGCGTCAAATTTTCAGAGGGGATGTTAAGTGAACCTAAACTAAGCTCCCATTTAAAATTCAGACGATTCGGATGCAACGCAAGCTCGTGGCAGCTTTTTGAAAATGCAAAAAATATTTTTGACGATTCTCATTTTGTAATACTCGAGCACGTCAGATTTTCATACAGACGGTTCAGCCTAAATTCCTGATCGTGCTGATTCTTAATCTGACGATTATATGGAGGATTTTGTATATAAAATTTTGAACGCCTGTAAACGTTCACCCCACCACTGAAATGAAAAACTTCATATAACCTTTTTTTCTTCTTACCATCCAATCTTCAAAGTCCAATAGGTCCCCACGACGCTCGAGTGACTACACATTTAGCATCGTGGGCTCCCTAACCATCACCGAAGTGTGCTTATTAGTGCTTCATCCGGATGGTTTACTTATGGCCTAGTTAATGTCACCACTGCTCGGATGGCGTAGCGGCGCGGTGGTGTAACCTGCGGGACGCAGTTCGAATCTCGCCACCGCACATCACCTATATTGCTTAATGTCACCAGACACAACACAGTTTATGTATACGGAGAGTGCAACAGAAAAGGTTAAAAAGTGTTTTTGAAACTCATTTTCTTACCTAATGTTTCTAATCTCCCCGCTGTGTTCAAATCACTCACTTTAGCTGCGATATTTTCTAGTTGGTCTACTAATGAAGGCAGATCTTTTCCAACAAGAGGACCGTTGTAGTCTATTCTAAAATTGATGAAAGATGAAACAATAAATGACAAGTGTTTATATGCTTGATATCTATCATATGCTCATTCTATCAAAAATGAAATATTATTATAACATAAAATGTATTTTTCATGGACACATTTATAGATCTGCCAATCGGGAATTAAATTTTTCATATTTCTTAAAAAAAAAATTAAGAAGTTTGTTGAGTTTTTTTGAATAGTTTTGAATAGTCAGTTTTTCTTTTAATTGAATGAGTAGACTTCAATATTATATTAAAATTCAATAGTGAAAATTATTATTATTAACTTTCTTAGACATATTTATACGTATTAAAAAAAACATAGACATATTAATGATAGTTTAAATATGTGTACGTAAATATTACAGACGTTTTTAGAAACATATTTATGAAACGATTTTTTGGATACATATTTATGCACTTGACTCTACTATCTAGAATAATTTACTTTACTTCGGAAGCTCGTATTTCGATACCATTAATATTCTAAGCCAAACTTGAGACATATCACAAAAGTGCTTTGAAATGTTTTGATATGAATAGCGTGAGGAATTGTATCATTTGTTTTATGGCAAAGCTATATCTGTCAAACTGTTGGGAAGAAAGCCAAGGAGAAGATTAATGAAGCTTGTAAATGGTTGAACGACAACATTAGGCTATGTAGTGTTGTAACTTGAGCTATGTTACTTCAATTTACCGAATGTACAAAGTATGTAAGGTGTAGTTGCTCTAGTACCATTGGACTGTACCAGTAATAGTACTAGTGATACTAGTTGGTATCACGAGTACCATTAAAAAGAATCTAGTTAGAATATAAGCACATTATGTAAATGAAAGAAAAAGTCCGCTACTCACCTATACTTTGCTAAATTCACATCCGATATCACGAGAACATCATTAAGTAATTTGCTGAAATTAACTGATGTAGTTTTGAGAAAACTAACATCAATTGTTGTGGACAATCTGCCGAAATCTGTTTGTAGATCGTCCCATTCGAAATATGATGTCTCTTTGTTGACATCCAATATCTTGTCCAATTGGAAAACAATGTAAGCCGGTCGATTCATTTCACAATCCCTATAAAAAAGTAAATACATATATTTTTGATAACAATAATTTAGATCCTATGATAAAAAAGGATAATATCCGTACTAATATAAACACACACATACACACACACGCACGCACGCACGCACGCACACACACGCACACACACGCACACACACACACACAAAGAGCGTGTGCTCTCACATTCGTTCTATTTTAAAAAAAACTTTTTTCTTGTTTAAAAAAAAATATATATATTATTACTAGCTTTTATGGAAGAGCAAAGGCTCCTGGCACAGGCTTTCGCTTAAAAGGAGTCTTCAATTCTGGTTATTGTAAAAACGATTTCATTTTATTATATTTAACACAAAGTAACTGTTTGTCTGTCAGTTACCTTTTCACGATTAAACAGTAAGTTTGAACAATTAAAAAAATACCTTAGAACATCACGAACAGACACATCCATAGTAATATTGTTCAGGTCCCTGAAAATTGCGTCGAAAATACCTTCATTCATGGTAAAAAGTGGAGAAGGACGATCCAGTAAAGACGATAGAGCTAAATAATGTGGCTTGTCCCATAAGGCATGACAGATGTATACCTAAAACATTTTTAACATTCTAAAACATGTCTTCTACAAGTAGGTTTTACTTATATGTGATTAATTTATCTTTTATTTAATGGTATGATGTTATTTCACTTATTGAAGTGATATAACATCATAAAAGCATCTTAGGTACTTAATAATATGTATTGATATTTTTTAAAATAATCATAAGATTTACTAAACACGACAATTCCCTTAACCTAGACCACATTTTATGATAGACCATGTTGTAATGTTAGGTTCTTTTATTAGGGTTGGTTAAACCTCAATAGGTGGTGAAGGTAGCCACATACCATCCAGTGGGGTATGCCTCCCACTATATGCAAAAAAAATATTCAAGTTGAATTTTGAATAACGATGTAAAAGTAATTTTCAATATAAAATTAACGCCTGTCCGAATTGCTATTGCAACTTTTATTCAGAATTCGTTTAGTTAGCTTTAAAATAATAGAACATTTAAAACGTTTGGAGTAAAGTCGGGGTACGAAAACCGTCAGTTTTCAAATTCATTCCTTTACCAAAATTGAAGACTTAGTACCTTTTGAAATTAAAGCACTAAGCAGACAACTGACATACGTTTGAAATGAAATTTTGGCATGACTGACAATTGCCATGGTGCAAGCAAATTTCGACTTTAAGGTGACGAAACTTTTCTTACCCCTACTGTACTTGTTTAAAATTATAATAATTACATTATTAAGATAGTGAAAACATGAATGAACCGAAAAGAGAAATCTTACCTCAATGTGTCCTGCGAAAAGGAATATAGCTGATATAACAGTCCACAAGATGAGTGACGTCATACACAAGCAAAGTGAAGATCTGAAATATTATAGGTATGATTTGGTAGGTAATAAAAAATCAAATTGTAACAATAGATGTAAGTTCAAAAGGCGGCTTCAGTATTAGTGTTTCACTATGGTGACTTGTTTTAAAAAATAGATACTAGGTATATAAATTATTTTTTATTTTTTTATAAATAAGACATTGTTAAGTATATTGTGGGAGTTAATAGAGGGCAATCAATGTTTTTGTGTTGTATTTCATGATTGAATAACAATAATATGCAAATACGCCAAAAAAAGTTTCTTTTACTTAAACCTATATTATTAATTTTGGCAAATATAAAAAAATACTTACGCTTGCAAAGTTCTTTTAGCATGAATTTTGGCATTTCCACATCCGCACATAGTCGCAAATACTATTAGCAACATCACTAAGCAGAACAGGAAAGAGCACGCTGGAAGTAAATATAATAATAAAACTGTTATAACAAAATTAATATGAAGTATGTACGTACGCGTAATTGCTAATATAGTAGGTAATATATTTATAAGTAATATGAACTAGTTATTTCCTTACTCAACATTAGAATCCATCTCCAAAAATCAACTTTTTGTACTCTATTTACTCCAGACTCGAGCCGTTTTCCTGTTGTTTGCAAACCCGCCGTTAGATGTCGCGCTATGTCACGTAAAACTTGTGACGAAGTATGAACGATCTTGCAACGTTGTTTTATGTGTTCAAGTATATCTAAAACATAAATTAACTTTAGCAATACTTAGCGCCTCTTTCACAAATGTCAAGTAGGCCCAACTGTCATTTAAAGTTACCGGTAACCGGGGATAATGGAGCTTTGTTTGTACGGTAAACGTCCCAAACATTAAATAGAAAATAATTAAAAAATAATTCGGCTATCGAATGATGTAGTAAACCGAGTGCATAATTCAATAAAACAGAAAATTATTTTTAAAAGTAACTAATCAACACATTACTTGTAGTTTGTGAAAGAGGCCCTTAGACTAAATGGTTTTTTTAACTATCACTATGTGATATTACAAATATTTTGCCGTTGAACATCGTTGACTTAGGAAATATTTAGCATGCTAAATGGGACGAGGGAAAATGGAGATGCAGTACTAGGGACTATGTATGGGTGAAGGAGTAACAGGTAGTTTTCCATACTCTCATACCAAGACACGATAGCACGCCTGCTGTTTCCCAGCGGTCTTTTTTCGAGCTAGTCAACTTTCCAGTTTATGACTGCTAAAAGCAGAGAACCCTATCAGTACAGATTGAATCAAATACTTCATCCTACTATGGTCCTACTATGGCTGAGAGCCAATTAAGTGGGCTGTCGACCTTAACATAGAAAAAAAATTGTATGATGCAAAAACATAAAAATGTCCTTTTCATAAAAAGACACAAATGAGAAGCCTGTATAATACTTGATAATATAATATGTAACTAATAAAGTAATATGATATTACCTTTTCTAATGTGTGCCGTTTGATTGGATATACCGAAAGGCAATGTGCGAAATTGTTTTCGGGCGGATTCAATGGCTTGGGTTAAATTCACGACGCCCAACGTTCGCAGCCGAAGCAATTGTTTCTCCTCTAATATCTGTAAGGCATTTTATTAAGCATTTTGGAATTAATTGGAATGTATTAAATTAGTAAACAAACAAAGTCGCAGTCTGTTGAGAAAAATAATTTCTTATCTAATTTTTATACCAGAAATTTGCCTCCATAAACATGAAAACCAATATAATAAACAATAAATTTCTACAAAGCAATTAAGTATCATAAGAGTTACCAGAGTGAATTTCATTTTTAACTCCAAATAATGCGAATTTATCGTATCACACAGTTGTTCGTCGGCTTTAACACAATGCCTTTTTAAATTATCCAATTGTCTAGTCAAATCCTTTATTTTTTCCGTGGCCACAGAAGCCAAGGCACTCGCTTGTGCGCTAACATCACGCAATGAAGAAATTTTTGTTGATAAATCTTCACTTTCTGAAATGTAGAGACACTCTTTTAGTTCGGTTTAAAGAATTTATTCTCATAAAAGAACAATTTGTTCACTTAAACTATGAGAACTTAATAACTACATTTATACAATTAATACATCGGAGATAATTGAGCTAATTTCCAACGTTGGTCCATATGTATTCTTTCAATTTGTACTTAAAGCTAGATATGTTATTACAATTTTTTACACTCTCAGGTAGTGCATTGTATATCTGTGCTCCCTCATACAATATATTTTTTTTACCATATTGTGTTCTAATTTTAGGTAATTCAAATTTATTTATATTTCTGGTGTTGTATTTGCGTCTTTTTTGAAAAATGATTTGAGAATTTATTTTATTTGTTTCTATTTTTCTAATTAACATACATATCGAATAAATATATAACTTTTTTAGATTAAAAAATTTAGTTTTATCATATATTAATTTTGTAGATGTTAAGTAGTTATAATTAAAAAGAACCTTAATAATTTTATTTTGAGTGGTTTCCAATAAACGAAGATTAGTTTTCGCAGATTGTCCCCAGACTTGAATCAGATATTCTAAGTGTGGCTTTACAAGTGTATTGTATATAGAATACCGTAATTTAAGTGGGACACATTTTGCAATGTTTCTTAGTGCTCCTGTTAGAGGAATTATTTTATTGCGAATGTATTCTATATGTGGCCTAAAAGTCAATCTATTATCCAAAACTAATCCCAAGTATTTTTCTTTGTTGGATCTTTGCAGTTGTTGGTTATCTATTGAAAGCGGCGTAAAATTGGGGATATTTTTGTTCTTAGCTGCAAAGATTATATAAGAAGTTTTGCTTACATTAATAGTAAGCAGATTTTGTTTTAACCATTTATTCAATACATCAAGATCGTTTTGAGCTTCATTGATAACTCTGTGAATGGTGTGACCAAAATAAAAAAGTGATGTATCATCTGCGTAAAGTGAGATATGCCCCGTCAACCCAACATTACTTATACTATTCATATAAATTAAGAAAAGAAGAGGTCCTAAGACTGATCCCTGCGGAACTCCGCAAGCAATTTTTGCAGGCTTACTTTCATAATTGCCGATTTTAACAATTTGGTATCTATTTGTGAGATAAGATTTAAATACCTTATATGCTTTAGCAGTTATACCAATGCTATTTAATATGTCTAGTAAAAGTGAATGACTTACGGTATCAAAAGCTTTTTTTAAATCAATGAAAACTCCCAAAACAACCTGCTTTTTATCGATATTAGTTTTAATTTTGGTGACTAGATCAATGGTAGCTGACAGTGTGTTAGAATTTGGACGAAAACCGTATTGATGTTTATAAAGGAAATCTGTCTCTGTTAAATAATTAAATAAACGCGTAAACAAAACTTTTTCAAATATCTTTGATAGAACCGGCAAAACCGAGATAGGTCTATAGTTTCCGGGATCAGTCTTAACTCCCGCTTTGTATATAGGTGTAACTTTAGCAATTTTAAGGCTATCTGGGAAAATTCCATTCTCGAGACATTTATTAATACAATTAGTTAAATTAGAGATAATCAGTTTTTTGATACATTTTAAAGATTTTGTTGTTATTTTATCAATTCCTGAGCTAGTATTACTATCTAAATTATCAATAATTTTGCTTATTTCGTCTTCTGTACAGGTTGATAGTTCTGATAGATTAGAGTTTTGATCATAATTGAATGTGGTTGTTAGTACATTTTTAGGTTTGTATTTATCTACTTGTGTTATTTTCTCAGCTAAAATAACGCCAATTGATGTAAAATAGTTATTGAAACTGTTGCAAATTTCTGTTTCATTTATTATTAATTTATTAGAAATGATTAATTGTGGGGGAGCACAGTTACATTCAGTCTTATTTTTAGTAAATGCATTAATTAGTTTCCACATTTTCTTGGGGTTTTTGTTACATTTATTAAACGAGTCGTAATAAAATTTCTTCTTTTCTTGCTTGATAATATTTTTAACCTTTTCTTTAGCAGCAAAAAATTTCAATTTTATTTCTTCATTTTCTTCGTCTTTCTTATAATTGCTCCATAATTTATTTCTCTCATCAATATAATTAAGTATTGTTTTATTAATCCAATCTTTCTGAGGCGGATTCAGAATTTTGTATTTTGCAACTTTAGCATCTTCTATTTGTTCCTTGATAAATTTCTCCAGTGTGTCATAGTTATTTTCGTTATTGGTAAAGTTTTTGCTTAGCATATTGTTATATAAATTAGTATAATCTATGGCTTCATATCGTATCTTTTCTCTAAGAGAATTTTTACATTTTTTTAATTCTACATATATTTGTTTGTGATCGGATAATGTGGACTCGATTACTGCCATATGCATTCTTGACTCCCGGATATTCGTGCATACATGGTCAATTATACTTTTCGTATTTTTAGTCTCTCGTGTACAGTATTCTTCATTTATATTGTTTATTATATGGTAGCCAGATTCATATATAAGATCGACATATTCATTAATTTTACGTTCATTTTGCAGTAAATCTATATTAAAATCACCAATCACAATCGCCTTCTTTTTAATTTTTTCTAGAAATGTAATATAAGTGTTAAGGAACTCTTTGAAGTTTGTGTTTGGAGGTTTATAGATTACTCCAATGACTAAGGAATGTTTTATCAAATTTATCCATAAAAAATTATTACCCTGTACATAATTTTCCTTAATAATTTCAAATTTAATACTCTTATGAATGTACATAGATACACCACCTCCTATTCCATCTGAACGAATACAATAAATATGAGAGTAATTAGGAATTTCTAGTAGATCTGCATCGATTTTAGATTTAATCCACGTTTCAGTTAACAATACGATATGTACAGTTTTCTTAAAACTTTTTAGAATACATTTTAACTCATCTAGTTTCCCCGGTTTCACTAAACTACGTACATTAGCATAAAATATTCTTAAGGAAGAGAAAGACGTAGATATGCTTTGGTACGTATTTACACGTTGGTAGGTAATATTTTCTAGTAATGATTTATCAATATTATGATGTGCAGAGATATTTTCTGAATTTAGTTACTTTAATTTCACTTACTTATTCTCTAGTTTTAGGTTTTAGACTTCTAATAAATAACTTTTTTTACTTAAAAACCTTAAAGATATAGATTAAGATTATGATAAGAATTTACATCGGTACTGTAAAAATTTGTTATGTCAAAACATGATTTATTACAGTTAAATTATTTTAGTTCATTAGCTTTACCTACTCGATGTTTAAATTCGACGAAATCAATAAGTCTAGTAAACACACCTGCCACTATATCAGCTAGAGAATCCAGTACTAAATCTACGCCACTCTCTGAAGATATGGCTTGTTTGATTGGCTCACCGAGTAATCGTTCTATATCTGAAATAACATTAAAATCTTGTGTGTACACAATACAGAATGGATCATTTACACTGGGTTTTCTTAAGTTATTTTTTGTACTCGTATTTATTAAATTTACTAAGTATTCGTACACTATACACCAAAAGATATCTCTAGAAACAAATATGAAGTCAATGGAACCTATAAAGAAAAATAAGAAAAAGAAAGAAAAAGAAAAAAAATACTACATCATGGCCATTCATTTCTGCCATTATACACAGCGTTTTTATATGGTGGTAGTAACCACCCCCTTACACCTTGCAAATAATAGTATCCATGGGTTTGATCGAAAATAATGGGTGTGAAGTTTCTATTGTCTCATAAGGATTTTAAGCCTGTTGTTTTATGCAACTATAGTCAAATCGTCGAGTTTTAATATAAAACGATTTATAGTATACGTTCCTTACCCATTAAGTCTTCATTAAACGCATGTACTACCACTTCTGCTGGAGGTACTATACTATGATGTATTTCCCTTGCAGCTGCTGCCAACCAGGTACAGATATCTGAGCAAGCGCATTGTATAACTTTACGACTTTCTGTGGCAGCTGTCTGTGCTTGTTCATTGCTTATAATCATTCCCGATATTAGAGTACTGAAAATAAATGAATTCTTAAATGAAATTATTAACACTTTCAATTGAACTCAGTTAATACTTTTCCGGAGTAAGTTTTAATCCCAAATCCATTGTCAATTGATGCAGGATAAGATCATTCATTCATGTCAGCCGCAGGTCGTCCACTGACATAGGCCTTCCCTATAATTTTCCAACAGGACCGGCAGCCTTGATCCACAGTCAACTTGCGGCTTTTGTCAGGTTGTCTGTCCACCTTATAGGTCGACGTCTTACGCTGCGCTTGCCGGTCCGTGGCCTCCACTCGAAATTTCCCGGCCTCAGCCGCCGTCGGCTCTCCATACTTGTGTCCTGCCCTCTATCACTTCAACCCACTGATCCGCCGGCTTGTCGGTAACTTTCGTACGTCTAAGAATCTCCTCATTTCTGATTCGATTTCGCAGTGTAACCCTGAACATAGCCCTCTCCATAGCTCGTTGAGCGACATTGAACTTTCGTACGAGGCCTGTTTTATCGTCATAAATGTCATAACTGGCAACACACGTTGCGCGTTGGTCGAAAAACTTTTGTTTTTATAACAAAGAGGAATTTTGGATGAAAATAAAATGTCTCGTAATTTCCCGCACGTTCTTAGTACCATACGAGCTGGATTCGATGATTAATTTCCTTCTCGAAGTTGGCTCTTCCTAATTGGCGCTAACCTGGTAATGAAAATAATTTATAGTCCAGTATCCCTCACCTGGATTTTTTTCCGTTTACTAACAGGCTGAAACTCAGTGAGTAGTTTCGTTTTGCCGAGACGTCCACCTTTATCCTCTGCGAACGTTATTCCTCTCGATAAAAGGTATGTAGCTAAAGGAGTTAGCAGCCGTAAAAAACTTCCAAGCGTAGAACTGGGAAAACGTGCCACTCAATTTTTAGGACTATGCGGCCATTTTATTGTACAAATGTTTACTAAGCTGTAGACAAAAAATCAGCTACTTACGAAGATTCAGCCTGTTAGTTGAGGGATACTCATTTCAAAGTTGGCGTCAAGCTCATAATTACGAATTAGTTATTTTAAAACTATATAAATCTCTCATGTCAATCTCTGTAATTCTTAACAAAGTTTCAAGGAATCAATAAAATGTAATTAAATTATACTTTTGGCATTTATTAATTAAGTAATAGGAAACCTTATTGATAGGTACTATGGAATGTGTTGAAAGATAATTGAAAATGGTCTAAATTAATATTATAATGGATTAATATTATCTGGGTTAATATACAGATTAATTATCTATCATAAATTCATTCACACTAGAGCCACAGATAAAATCAATCCTGAATTATCATGTAAACATTGTCATCTCAGCAGTAGTACGTCTACTGTTGGACATAGGCCTCCAAGTCCTCCTTAATTTTCCAAACATGTGAAAATACTCCCATCAAATTTATAGGAGTGTTCCTTGAACAAAGTTCAATACTCAAGAACCTCTCTTAAAAGAGCTCATCCTTAAAAATTCTCCCAAAACAATTTTCGGACCTTGTTTACTTTCTGATCTCAGGTTGTAAACATTTTTTTCTGTTATCTAAATGTAATGAATTTCTTGTTTACATCATTAATGAGTGTATAAACTTGAAGGGACTTAATGGTTTTTCTGCTTTTCATCAATACTAATAATAAATCTGTAAGGGTTGGTCATGGAGTAAGTTACTTTGTTTTCAGAGATATCGTGTTTAAGACTCAGAGACTCAAACTAAATTGACGATTTTTAGAATTTTTTTCTGTATGTATGTTCCTCCATAACTCTTAAACGAATTAACTGACTGTCATGAAACTTGGTAGGTAAACATTTAGACGTACAGGACACAGGATAGGCTACTTTTTTCTTTTTCAACGCGGAAGATGTCGCGGGCGCCAGCTAGTTAATTAATAAAATGATAAATTTGAATTTAAGAAAATGAGAGTTTTAGGGCCTCTTTCACAAACTCCAAGTAAAGTGTTGATTAGTTACTTGTAGAAATCATTTTTTGTTATATTGAATTATGCACTCGGTTTACTGCATCATTCTATAGCCGATTTTTTATTATTATTTTCTATTTAATGTTTGGGACGTTTACCGTACAAACAAAGGTATACCTATCAGCTCCATTATCCCCGGTTACCGGTGAATTTAAATGACAGTTTGGCCTACTTGACGTTTGTGAAACAGGCGCTTATTGTAATTAGGAATTTTACGTTACGATTCATTGATTTTTATTTTATTTTGAAGGGTGGCTGACTGTCCGCTTAGTGGTACCCAAAAATCAAGAGGGATGCAATCTCTATAATCCCTTACTCAACACTTTGATGGTGGTGTAAGGGGTGGTTACCTAGACGAACTACTCGTTTTATGGCTGCGGAACACAATGTTGATATTACTTTCCTGTTTTCAATTAAAACATTTTAATTTAATGAATATTTATGTGTTTTTATATAGTTGTAAAAGTACTGTTAATTAAAAAGTTTTGATTAATTTAAAAGCTATAAAGTTTTCAAAGACGAAACTAATTACAAACTAATAAGTCTGTTTAGAAGATTTAACTTTTAGATCTCTCAAGATTATGAGTGCCTATATTAAGATAAAATAAGTGTAGAGAGGTGTGGAACGTTTTTAAAATATATTCTACTAGCTGGTGCCCGTGACTTCGTCTGCGTTGAATAAAAAATATAACAACTGATATAACTCCTGACATCTTTATCGCTCTGAAGACGAATGCCATCTGTTGATGACATAAGCGCCTATTTTTTTCATATTTTTAGACGCTCCCTCGGGAACTTAACATTTATATAGGATAAAAAGTATCCTATATGTTAATCCTGTGAATAAACTATTTGTGTGCCAAATTTCACCCAAATCCGTTAAGCCGTTTTGCATCATCCATATTACATCCATACTCACCAATTCGCATTTATAATATTAGTAAGATTACATAAATCAATACTAATAATAAATCTGTAAGTGTAGGTATTGTATTGTATGTTGTATTCTTAGCGCCTATTTCACAAACGTCAATTAGAACAAACTGTCATTTAATGTCACCGGTAACCGGGAATAATTTAGCTGATATACCTTTGTTTGTACGGTAAACGTCCCAAACATTAAATAGAAAATAATTAAAAAAAAAAAGGTATCGAATGATGCAGTAAACCGAGTCCATAATTCAATATAACAGAAAATGATTTCTAAAAGTAACTAATCAACACGTTACTTGTAGTTGGAGAAAGAGGTCCTTAAACGAATTAACTGATTTTCATGAAACTTGGTAGATAAACATTTAGACATACAGGACACAGGATAGGCTACTTTTTTTCTTTTTCAACGTGGACGAAGTCGCGGGCGCCAGCTAGTAAATAATAAATATGACAAGAAAATACTTACCAACACATCAAAACAATTAAAAGCGTCACAAATATTAACACTCTATCGCTACAATCTGTTTCACGAGATTCTGGGAATAATGCTCCCGTTTCCGCGTCGCTTTCATTCCTTGATCCCGAACACAAAGCCATCACGCCCAAAATACAAAGGTACGAAGGTATCACAAAAGCGATACAAGCAAAGAACACGATGAAGCCTAAAAATGTGGACTCCACTTTGATTGACTGAAAAGAAAAAGAAATGTTAGTTCATTCATCATCATCATCATCAATACTCATCAATCATCAATACTAATAATGTGTAAGTGTAGGTATTGTATGTGTATGTGTGTGTGTGTGTGTGTGTGTGTGTGTGTGTGTGCGTGCGTGCGTGCGTGCGTGCGTGCGTGCGTGCGTGCGTGCGTGCGTGCGTGCGTGCGTGCGTGCGTGCGTGCGTGCGTGCACCCTTTCCAACCCTTCTGATTCTAGGTCAATTCTTATCTGTATTCAATTAAATCCGTGTGAAGCAGGGATGATCTCTACTCTACTTTAGGGAAAAGTTACAAAAATAAATGTCTACTAAAAATAAACGAGGCCCGTCATCGCCAGGAAAAATATATAAAACTTTCTTATTTTCCTCCACAGAATTACACAATAATTATGATTGCCGCGAAGATTTAGAAGCACTCAATAAATCACAACCAAAAATAAGCACATTATTTAGGAAAAAAAGCAATATAATTAGGAAATGACCGATACGTCTTGCCTTGGAGATAAATGTGCTCTTCAGTAAATGAGGAGGGATCTCTGATGTAATCACGCTGTAATAGCTGAGATATTAAATCCAGGGAGTTTGTTGTAAAGCTTCCCGTGATACTTGGCTCACGTAAAGATAATTTCTGAATTCATCTGTAGAAGTTCTATAAATGATTGAACGTACTATAATGTATAACCTACTGTACGTACTTTATCTACTTTGTATAATTATAACCACTTATGAGTAATAAGAAAACCGACTTTGTAATTAATAATCGTAAACCGATTTCGTCTGCGGGGTAATTCCATGGTAACTCATGTTACATTTTTACTTCCCTATTGAAACTAACAAAGCTAGCATACCATATTTATAATTATATCAACTACCCCCTTAATGGAAATTTCGTTGTTATAAAATAAAGCATAAAATGTGGGTCTCGTTTTATTTTGAATTTTCTAGGTTTAGTTTTTTTTAGTTTCAATAAAAATTGTTGGTAACTCACGTTACCTTTGGCGACATTAGAATGCATGATTGTAAGAACACACCTTGTATAAGATGACTGTAAAAAACCACCTCATCCCAAAACTTTAAAAATCAATATAAAAAAGCTATTAATTATTTCTATACGAAATTTCCAATATACCATATTTTTAATATTTCTTAACATAAATAGTAAAGAAAAAAAATCATAGAGTTAATTTTTTTTACACCAGACAGTTTTTATTGATTTTCTTAAAATTTTGTATTTGGTCTGAGGTGGATTTTTACAATCATGCATTCATTAGCTTTTAAGCTAGTATGTACCCAAAAAAAAATTCTGTTCCGTTTAAATTAAATAAGAATATTAAAAATCACATCCGTTTTTATTAAATGTCTTACATATGAGAACACGCATTTTTTAGAGAATTAAATAATGGTCACTCATGTTACATGGATTCACCCTGCGTGTCTTTATAAATTATATCCTATATTACAAACCGAAACCCACCATATACATAAACAAAATCATTAAAATCTATTGAATGTAATGTAGAAGAAAATGTACCTCTACCTATATTTTAAAATTATGAATTTTTACTTTTATCTAACATACAACAGAGATCATTGTGTCATCCTGCTGAAAGCTAGAAGCGAAGGAAGTATCTTGTTTCACATCGCATACGGTTTTGGTCAACCCAAAATAAACAAGATTGTCTTGTGTGAGAAAAAGGTGATAAAGACTAAATACAGACACTCTTGACACCAGATTGTAGCTCGATCAATGCATTACCGAGTAACAGGAAGCGATCCTTTTAAAATGTCAATGCCGTTCATTCACTGGACAGTGTCATGTTCATTTATTGTACTTATTCTAGTTGAAGAGCAGGACTCACATACTATGTTATTTTCATTATTAAGTATTTGAAATAAACTCGGAATTGAGAAATCGTTCTCTTAGCTGATGTTTCATGCCTTTAAGGTAGGTATTGGAAGTGCGAGGTGAAGCTGAAAAAGTAAATTTAGCCTTTTTGAAACAAATGAGGTCGTCAATTGTTATTTCTGCCGAGACATGAATACTTAGTATAAATAATAAGTAAAAAATCCATTTCTTCCAATAAGAAGTCATTAGTCGTAGTAGACTTAAATCCGTTAACAGATTATAGTAGAAAGTCATTAAGAACAGATTCAACAATAGAATACTCTACCCAAATATAAACGGTTTTTGAGATATTATTTATCTTTTAATTATTAAAATGTCACTATTTAAAGTAATTCAGATGGACAATAATCGGAACAATCGTCAAATGTTTTTGTTTAATAATGATTCATTTCCAAGCAAGTGGGAGTAAAAATATTTACTGATGACCCCACGTGGTAGCTGGTTGAGGATGCATTATCAGGTTTTCTTACAATTTCTACAAATCCATTCCGTATATCTTAGTTTATAAATTGTGTATGATAAAATGTATAGAAAAGTAAATATAACGTATTTGGATATTCTTAAAATAAACAAATTTATAAATAACAGTGAGCCAGTCTCCTAGACTATAATTACTTCGAAAATCTGTCTTAAATATATAGTGAACATTTCAGACGACCATTGCAAAGGTTAAATTTCCTTGTAACCCCGGTGCATTCAATATCATTCAGTATCGCATAAGGTTCCTTGGTAACTGAGCGACTTTTGAGAGTTTTTAATAAACAGAAAATGTTTAAAATTGCATTTACCTTGTTTACAATATTATTATTATCTTGTTGTCAGATTAGAGCAAAAGTATCTCGTAAGTTCTCTGAATGAAAGTGCAACAATAAAACTAGTGATTTTTGGTTTAAGGTTTACTTAAAAGTAATTATTATTGTTTTTTTTTCATAGCTGATTATATTAAAAAATGTCAAAATCTGACACCGGAATGCTTGAAGAAAAAAATGCAGGATATCATTCCTGAATTTTCAAAGGGGATACCTAATCTTGGTATTATTCCTATTGATCCGATAAGACAAGATCGCGAAGAATACAATTTAGCTGGTGGACTGAAAATAACGTTTCTGAATGGTCAAGTGACTGGATTCAGAAAATGTATCGTGGATTTTGCGAAGTATGTTTTTTGTTATTATTTTTGCGTTTTCTGGTGTCAATTTAAAAAAAAAGGTACCGGTTATTCGATTTTTTTTTTGTTGTTATACCATAAATACTATAAATGCGAGTTTTTTTTTTTTGGATGTTGTTACTCAATCACGCATAGACATCTGAACGAATTTGGATGAAATTTGGACAAAGATAGTTTATTACCTGGATTAACATATGGGGTACTTTTCATCTGGAAAAATGTTAGATTCCCGAGGGATCGTCTAAAAATATGAAAATTCGGCGCTATCGTTGTCAACAGCGGCAAGTTTAGGGCCTCTTTTACCATCTGTCAAGTAGGTTGTCATTTAAAGTCACCGGTAACCGGGGATAATGGAGCTTCCATACCTTTGTTTGTACGGTAAACGTCCCAAACATTAAATAGAAAATAATAATAAAAATTCGGCTATCGAATGATGCAGTAAACCGAGTGCATACTTCAATATAACAGAAAATGATTTTTAAAAATAACTAATCAACACTTTAATTGTAGTTGGTGAAAGAGGCCCTAAGTCTTCGTTAACGATTGATTGATCTGCGATTAGTTAGCTTCAAAGAGCTTGTGCTGCTTATCTACTATACCAGCCGCCAAGTTTAGATTGCAGTGTGCTTTACCTCTAATATTAAAATCTATTATAATTTTTTTTTCAAAATTTTCTTTAGTAAATGTAATACTTATTTCAACTGATAGGTTAAATGTGAAAGTAAGACGAGTGTGTAAGTGGCCTCGTTGACCCGGCGTCACTTTGCATTTCAAAGGAATAATTTACCTACTGCTTTAGCAAATAATTTTAAGGTTCTCAGTTGCAAATGAAATTTAGCTTATTTGGAAAAATGCCGTGCAATTTAATGCAATTTATGTGAAATTACTTCTTACAAAATTGACTTTAAAGACCAATTAATATTTATTACCTACTAGCTGGTGCTCGCAACTTCGCGCTGTAGTTCGTTTTTTGAAAATCCCACAGGAATTTGAAATTTTTCCAAGATCAAAAGTACCTTATATGTCAATCCAGGTACTTATCAATACATAAATGAAAACCGCATTCAAATCGGTTGAGCCGTTCCTTAGATTATTTTGCACAAACGCATAGACAAACAGACGAAAATTCAGAAAAAAAAAACTATTTTTTTTCTCTCGGTTACATATAACGTGTACAATTTTTTTTTTTGAAAAAATATTGAAATGTACAGACACAATTTACGATTTTAATAGATATGTATAGATTTTTTTATAGATGTATGACGTATGTATGTGGTAATTTAATATGTATTTGCTTAAACTTCAACACGATTTCACCGATCATCATTTAGTGTTGGTGGAATTTCATGGAAAAAAAATTTCATGGCATTTTTTATGGAGAAAGGCATAGTTAGCCCTACTTATATTAACGAGAAAGTTAGCGAGGATGGAATTCGTGTATGTTAGTTACTCTTTCACGCAAAAATTATTACGGGTTTTGATGTAACTTTATGCCCCGATTTTGTTATCATCAGATTTCTAAATTCCTTCAAATGGAAGCAAATTATGTATATACATTTTGGCTTGATTTTGGCCAAAAATTTGGTGACAAATACCTACACGTATTTAATAGGTACAAAAACAATATAAAAATATAGGTATGAAATAAAAAGAGAGTCTGGTGTATAGTCCAACTTTATCAAATATGCATTCACTGTAAACGAATATATAACGTATTCACTATAACGTTCCCACTGTAAACGATTTGATCCCTTTATATACCTTTAACAATTCACAGAATTGAAAACGATGTAGCAGATGTTGATTTGCACTGCAATTTAACCATCAAAGGAAAGTATAAGGCGAACGGGAGAATTCTTATTGTAACATTGAAAGGTGATGGAGACGCGAAGATCAAAATAAGTGAGTAAATCAAACAATTTTTTTAACAAAAAAAAGAGGTTCAGTACGCACGCTCTGATTAAAATAAGGCAACAATATTGCATAGATGCATTTTTTAATGTTAATTGTATAACCATTCTCATTCATCACTCTTTCAACCGTATCAAAAAGTGGTTTGCTGACATGTTGACAGCCACTTTATTTTTAAGCCCGACGCAAATGAAGGGTGTTTTAAGATTGACCAATGCAAATCATATTAATTTTGACGATTAGGGTGAATCGAAACTAGCAAAACTCTGTCTCAGGGTTCGATTCTCGGCAGGATCAATTTTAGAAATGTATTTTTCAAAGTTGGCTCTGATCTAGATTTAGAAAGTAGTGGCAGGGCACGCTGCGTTTCGCAGTCATTTGGGAAAACCTTATCTGGCGTCAGTAAGCACCTTCTTACAGAAGACCACCGTGAATATAATAGCATAATATGTGCTGTTATGTTTCGATGAGTGAGTAAGGGATGCCAGAGCCTATTTCCCCGTCCCTTCCTAAGTCGGCAGCGCACTTGCAGTAGCAGTGGCGTTGCTTCTGATATAGGCGACGGTAGCCACCTATTATCATAGTGGATCATCAGCTTGTCTGTCGAATTCAACATAAAAAAAAGATAAAGCCAAAATACTATTATATTTTTCAGACAACATTATATTGCATGCCCAAATAAAGCTCCAAGATAAAACAAGAAATGGAATAGTGTACAGCGAAGTCAAGGATTACACTGTTAAACACCGCTATGGTGATAGAATTACCTTCGGGTTGACCAATCTATTCAAAGGAAATCCCCAAATAAGTAAGTAAGATCCGTGTATTATTTTTAATAACCCATTAAAATCTTTAAATATAATTCATAGATGGATGGATAGCACATTGGACAAATTGTTTAGTTGCCGCCACGGCAGACTCAGGTTCGAATCCTGGCTGGCTCTGTACCTCTGTGTTCAAATGTATGGGTTAAGTAATATTAGTTGTTCTAAGAAATAATCACAAGAAAACTCCAAAAATGCGTTAAAAGGTTGTCTAATATCCTATACCTACTTAACATAGAATTTTATGTAATTACTTTAGAAAAAAGCAATCAACAAAATTGATTAAATGATGCCATGAGGTGACCAAAGTTTAAAAAAGACAATAAATTGGGTATTTAAACTTTTAAAATTAAGTTTACAATTTATCCACTGCATTGAAACGAAAATACAAAAGAAACTTGTTCTGTTATAATTTTTCTACTTTCTGTTACAATAAATATACACTACAATTTATAAATATTACCATACATTTTCAGGTCAAGCAGTGCTCACATTCTTAAATGATAATTGGAAACAAGTTGCTGATGAATTTGGAAATCCTATAGTAGAGAGAGTCGTGAAACAGTCTCTTGATGTTGTAAAAAAATTCTTCCACGAAATACCTAAAGATGAATTATTTTGAAGAAAAAAAAAACAAACCACTATTATTTTTTATGTATTAAATTTCGCAGCTATTTTTTTTAATTCAATTTTACTTGTAATTTAAAATTTAATTTAATTCAAAATTTAAATACAGAAGGAAAAATCTCCAATATCAACAGAAATAGCTTATGGAAATGTAATACTTATAGCTACCACAGGCAAGAGTTACAGGCTGGCGGTTCAAACTACAGATAATTTCAAAATTATTCGCTGTTAAATAATTTTAATATAAAGGTAAATCTTTGACACCATTAAATTTAAAAATATTTTGTTATTGTTTCGTAGCATACACATTAATACAGCGTAATAGTGTAATACTAGTAGTACTCTAATAAAAACTGATGAAATATAATATTATTATATCGAATAGCAACTAAATCTATTATTTAGAAAAGTTTACCTGTAAAAAAGAGTATGGGAAATTGAATTTACCCCACAATATATCTTTTATCAGACCTGAAATTAACACAATGAATGGTTTATTGTATGTGGTCTTTTTGCATATTCGCGACTATTTTGATGTATATTTTTACTTACCTACTGGAAAATCAAACGGATATATCAAAGAGAAGAATTCTGACATGAATTTAAAGGGATAAAATCCTTCTTCTAACTTTAGTGAAGGTATTAAATAGTTTTCAGACTGAGGTAGTCCACCAAATCTTATCTTGTTCCTATTTTTGACTTCATACCAGTCTTCTCCATATCCTGTCCTTGCATTTTTCTCAGTAACTATATCAAATAGAGTTACGTTTAAGGTTTCAGGTACATCTCTATAAAGTAAAGTTGTTAACGGTTGCATAGGAACTAAATCAGCTGGATTCGTACTGGTTGAAAGTGTCGAGTCTTTCAAAAGTTTGTCCACAGTAATTACTGTATTAGTGCTATCTTTCTCAGTGTTATTATTATTCCCCTCGTTCTGATATGAGTAAGTATTTTTATTTATATTTTTGTTATTTTCTATAGTGAAAGCATCATTTGCATTAATTGCATTTCTCTTGTTCTTATTTTCATCCTCGATATCAAAGTGGCCCTTGTCATCGGAAATGTGTAACTCATCAGAAATAAATTCGGCGGCGTTTGATATTTTAACTAAATTTCTATCGTTGTTCGTAAAACTTATTTCGCTATTTCTAACATTCATTTCCATACAATTATCAGATACCAATGGAAGAGTATTTGTCGCTTTAGAAGACTCAACTAGTAAAATAGAAGATTCTTTTTCATTTGAAATACTTTCATCAAATTGCATTAGGAAATCAAGGTTCTTTTCGCCACTTTCAACTGTTTCTTTACTCGTCAGTTTTCTATTTTCCATTTTATAATTTGAAGAAAATTCTTGGAAATTCTTTTGCGGATTCAACGAGCTGCTCGGAACCTTGTTGCGAACGGCATTTAGATTACTTCCGGCAGAGGCTGCGGGCGTCGCTTCCGATGTCGTCCGGATTTGTAGAATTTGCGATGCAAAAACATTCTCTCTATCGTCTTCTGGTAACGCTGTTATCTTGCCAGTCTTACTTAAGGCTGTCTGCGCAGGTACAATTCGATTTGTGAAAAATATTGCAACAAATAATAAATTTACAACAAAATTGGATTGTATCATTTTGACTTCTCTACATAATTAGAACACGAGGTGTTACTACCCGGTCAGGTCGGAAGACTACTGAGCCTAGGGGTTGTGGGGACATTGAACAGCGGATTTATAGCACTTAGAAGTCTGCCCGACGACGTTACACAATCGTATCAAGGTAGCTCGGCTCTTTACTGGATTATACTATAGAGTAACTAAAACATAGAAAAGCTGCTAATTTCCTTTAATATCTTTTTCCAATATATGATTAATTTCCATTTTGTGTATTTAATAAATTATCATTAAAAGATTTTGCATACTAATTTTATGCAATCATGGGATCCAATTAATGCTTAATAAAAATATGTTTAGGGTACTTATATTAAACAACCAGCTACTACCCGGCTTCGCATGAATGCATTTTTTTTCTACAAATTGCATCTCTACCTGTTCTCTACCTTTCTCGTTTATCGTTCTTTCCATTGGTGAAAACTGTTTCAAAATGCGTTAAGTGATTAGTGACTTTATTTTATATATTTCATCCCTTAGTTGAAATCTTAGGCCTTAGTTATCCTTAGGCTTGTTAGTTGAAGAATAGTATTTTTCAGTAGGTACAGTCACTTTTGTCTGTTCTGTTTTTTTTTAAGTTTACATGACATCGTTAAACAAACTATTATAAAATAAATACTTTATTACAGTAAGTTATTGAACCTCAACATATTCACTCGGAATAAATATTTTAGTATTAGATCGGTATTCTGTACCGAAAACCAAGGGTTTCAATGTTATTAATTAATTCTTATTTTTATAAGAACCTAAACTTAAAAAATTTAGGTTCTTATAAAATTACTAATTTGGATATTGTCATAAGGCAAGAAAAGGTTCGTCACCTTAAAGTCGACATTTGCTTGCACCAAGGCAATTATCAGTCACCAAATTTTCATTTCAAAAGTCTCAGTTGTCTGCTTAGTGCTTTAGTTTCAAAAGGTAATAAGAGTCTACAACTTGATAAAAGAATCAATATTAAAATTGACGAAGGTTTTCGTACCCAGACTGTACATAAAGTTGTAATTGAATTTTTAGGTTTTGTTTATTTGGAATAATTATTTTTATTTGTATTAACGACTTACGAATTCTGTATAAATTTATACAGTGCTAATAATAATTTATTTTTATTGATATATCTATCTTCTATATACTCGTATATAAAATTCTCGTGTCACAGTGTTTGTAACCAAACTCCTCCGAAAGAGTTTGTGTTATTATGATTTTTATAAATTTTTTGTGAATATTCGGTAGACTTGAAAAAAGGTCGTAAACTATTTTTTATACCCTAAGTGATAAGGGTGGCCCACTCCAAAAATTTTTTTGTATGGCAAAACAATGCCGGGCCAGCTAGTTTGATTTATAAAAATCTAATAATCGAAAGGTAAAAAAAATATCAGTAGGAATTAGTTTTGCTGTTACTCACTTCTTTTTATCCACTTTAGCCAGTCAGTGTTCTTCATTGCACACTGCACCGAATCTATCATGAAATCTCTTTGAAGTGACACAAACCGATTCCCGTCATATAAAGTAACGATTGAATTCCTTCTGGACCCATACGCTCCTGAGAGCTGGGATATTCTTGAATAATTCATTCTACTTACCGACCAACACAGAGCTGACAAATTGTGTTTGCGATGCATTCTTTTTATATCTAAAATTTTTCACTTTTTGCTTAGTTTCAACCAATAAACGCAATAAATCTTGCTTTGGTGTTGGAGAATAGACAACGATGGGTTAAACTTGTATAGAAGAGCACCGTGAACATAATTACTTATTTATTGATCCTAATCAATACTAATAATAAATCTGTAAGGGTTGGTGATAGAGTAAGTTACTTTGTTTTCAGAGATATAGTGTTTATAGGCTCTATACATGATACTGAAACTAAATTGACGATATTTAGAATTTTTTTCTGTATGTATGTAAGTATGTATGTTCCTCCATAACTTTTAAACGAATCAACTGATTTTCATGAAACTTGTTAGATAAACATTTAGACGTACGGGACACAGGATAAGCTACTTTTTTTCTTTTTCAACGCGGACAAAGTCGCGGGCGCCAGCTAGTAATGGTATAAATGCGCAAGTTTGTATGTTTGGTTGTTTGTTACTCAATAACTCAATAACTGCTGAACTGATTTAGATGAAATTTGGCACACAGATAGTTTAGATATTATCAGGATTAATATATATAGAATATATTATTTTATTTTAGAAGAATGTTAAAGTTTTTGTATAATCTTCAAAAAAGGAACTACAGCGCGTATGAAGTCTTGAGCACAGTTAGTAGGCGAGTGTAAATGACAATTCGCCCGTCGGGTGGGCGGGCGAGTTGTCCATCAACTCAATATAAGTATTCAGTAGCCTGCAAAACCTGTAAAATGCAAATATATAGTCTCAACGAGCACTTTTTTCCGACATATCCAGTTTCGTACGAAGACTTCTTATTTCTCATGCAAAACCCTTAAATAATTAAACATCAAAAGGTATTACGAAATAAGACAATAGAGATGTAAAAATAAAACATAAAAAAGAAATGAAAAGCTTTTATACTCTTATGCTTTGAAATTGTAAAAATAAAGAAGAAAGGATGAGTTGATACGAGAACAATACAATAACAAGTACTGTTTGAAGTTATGAGGAAAATATTTTATTAATATTAATAAAAATAAGCGCACACAACCGTTTGTGGCATGTGACAGCAATTTGAATACCGTAAACATCGCGCTTCAGGTCTTAACCATTCCTTTGCATTCCATACAAACCGTGACCCATAATGTCACAAGCGTCGGATCAAAGTTCACAGTGATATAGACCTTAAATACCGCTGCATGAAAGGGGTTGCATTATTTTTCGCTTCATGTTTGAAACGAGGGCGCGCACCCGTTAATATCTGTATGTGTGTTAAGTCAACAGTTTTCTTTCGGGCTGTGGTTTTACTAGAATTTTTTAAAGGTAAATTGACTAGACGCAGGTGTCTGTGGGGAAACGGGTCAGCAGGTCTCGGTGGCGTCCCGCGTTCATGTGTCACCAGGGACGGATTCCGTCGGTGAAATAAATTAAAGTGGGCCTCTCTATTTTACGGGAACGACATAAAACTATGTGGACACATTTTGTTAACAATAGTGAAAAGCGAAAGAAATAGGTACCTACAATTATTTTTTTACTTTTGACAATCTGACGGTCTTCTATACTAATTTTATAAAGAGGAAAGATAAGATTGAATGTTTGTTTGTTTGCATTGAATAGGCTCCGAAACTACTGTACCGATTCTTTCACTGTTGGGTGAGAAACTATATATACTGCTCAAAACAATTAGCGGAACAAGATTTTGTTCCTTTGTAGTATTTAAACTACAATTAGGTTTATAATAAATTTTATGTATTTTTTTTCCCTGATTAATTCATTAATTTATATAATTATTAAAAAAACTCATTTTGTGTTTTTTTTTTCTATTAAAAAAAATAAAAATGTACGTTGTAGGCGAAAAACTAATTGGCGATAAAAAATGTCCGTCAAAAAAATATTCTTATATCGATTAAATAATCGTCTTTAGTGACTTTTAGTAACAAGTTTGGCCTCCACGAACCATCTTTAGTGATTTTTAGTAGTGTGAGTGGTCCTCCTCAGCTTGACTACGACGTGGCATGCTTCGTATGATCCTCCGAATATCTTCTTGTGTAATTCGCTCCCATTCTTCATTCAACGCTTCAGTGAACTGCTGCAGAGTTTGAGGTGTAATAGAATGCTTCCGGGTGCTCCTGGAAGGTCACGGCTCATGGAAGGCCACTCCATTACACGGATTTCATGATGCCGTTAGTAATATGACGTGATGGCTGTAGTATGTGGCCTGGCATTAACTTGCATTAAACGAAAATCTGGGCCGATACCATATGCTGCGGGCAAAACATTATCTTCGAGGACATTTTCTATGTAAGCTTGAGCACACAACCGCCCAGGAACAACGACGGTGGTCTTCTGTCACGGTGGTTTTCTGTCACGGTAGTATTAGCTGCCGCCAGACCGTTTGCTCAACTTAGGAATGCAAAATGTAATGCCAAGCCACTACCTAATATTAAATACAATATATTTTGTCCATGTGTATTACGATAAAAAATTACTATGACGCTAGGTTTGTTTATGACTGTGACAATTGTGCTATATATTGTTGACAATGCACATTCGGGATTCGAACCTGCGTCTGCTGTTTGATCCATTGGGTTACTGCTTAATACTATATGTATAGGAGGAGTTGTATAGGAGTAATTAGTTCTAAATTTCAAATTTCAAAGGGTTTTTAATCACTATCTGACTACGTAATCTCTAGTTACTGAGTTAGAACTATTAGTTTCTGGGAGACACGTTAAATGGCGATAGTTAAAGGTCTCGTGCACTTTAGTAAATGAGCAGATTTATGGGCAATTTCCTGTTCGTCTTCAAATTTGGCCTAACTCGAATTACCCGAATAATCTTGGTGATATTACTGTTATTGCCTTCAAAGGAGATCTAACAAATCCTTTAATTAAATTTCGTAACGTTCGATTGAATCAAGAACTAGTAGTATTGGTGATACCTACTCAGATATGTATTACTGGTATGTTAAATCACGACATATTATACAATTAAGTCCTCCGCTGCATCTGTCTGTCTGTTCGCGATAAACTCAAAAACTACTGCACCGATTGTCATGCTGTTTTTACTAATGGATAGAGTGGTTCTCAAGGAAGGTTTTGTTATATAATTTACAAAGTTACGCGGGTGAAGTCGCGGGCAGCATCTAGTTAAGATATAAATTGTAGTAAACTAACTGGCGTCCGCGACTTCGTAGGCGCCCCTTTTAGAAAATATATTTTTATATAAGACCTGACTGAATATATTAATTTAATCAATATTTTGTTATAGTTTTGCCAGGCGTTGGAATTTTTTATTTTTACATGATCCTCTCTCAAACAATGCTCTTGTTTCTGGGTGAAAGGTAAAGTTCTTGACACAGGTAGGTACTCCGTGTTGAGGAATGTCAACGGTATCAATATCCAATACTCATCTCAATTTTAGCCCCTTTTTATGATAAAGAGTAGTAGATAAAAGTGTATGTTATCCGAAAATGCATTTTTGTTTAAAAATATTCCAATGTTCAATATTAAAATTTATTTAAAGTTGAATTTCGACTTAGCGCCTAAAAAATTTTTGTCTAGTTATCACTTCTCTGATTTTCTAACGGTGATAGAAAAAAATATATTAGACAAAAAAGATAGGAAATTTATTTATCATCAATACTAATAATAAATCTGTACATGTAGGTATTGAGTGTATGTATGTTCCGCTATAACTCTTAAACGAATTAACTGATTTTCATGAAACTTGGTAGATAAACATTTAGACGTACAGGACACAGGATAGGCTACTTTTTTTCTTTTTCAACGCGGACGAAGTCGCGGGCGCCAGCTAGTCTACAATAAAGATAAACTTATATACAATTTTGACCTCAAGTCCACGGTTACGGAGATATAGGCCGAAACGGTTTTTGTCAAAATGACGGATTTTGTGCATTTAGGGTCAGTAGTCAGTACGTGATAATGAACCTATTTAAAAAAAGAGTTGTAATTTAGTGCAGAAAAAAATTCTCTATTGTCTGTACTTAGTATTTGATAAATTAATTCTAAAGTCTGACAACCTAATATGTGTGTACAAGATAGTTAATTAGATGGGTTGTCGTGCTGAGCAACTAATGAACGTTTAATAATGTCACGTCCAAGACAGTTCGTAACTGCCACGGTTACGTAAAACAGTATGAAATTAAGTTATCATTTACTTGTTTACTTGAAATGGAGTATCACATACTTGAAATGGAGACTAGGCTCAAAGGACCACAAGGACCGATCACGTGCTCGCTGGACAGTAACCTCGGCTGAAATAAATTCAAAAGGGCTGTATCGCACAGTGGACACTTATGGACTAACGACTGCTATATTAACATTTGAAATAATTCACAGATTTCGTGCCTCACACGACTATCGAGCACATTGGAAATGAATCTACGGTATTCGAAAAAATATGTTTTTCAGACTTGTTGACTTCTTTCAAAAAGGTTAAACTACAGGGCAAGCCCTTAACCCGATCGTCTTAATTTTAGGCTCAAATTGTAGCTGACTAAATTGTCCAGAGGATTTTTTCTCAAATTTCTGATATCGTTCTTCGTTTCCAAAATATCGAACGCCAAAATCAAAATTGCGGAAAAAATGATTTTTTTTTCACTATTTCGGCCATAACTTTTTCGTTTTTGACTTTTTTGAAAAATTCTTTTTGCACCTTAAAGCACTCGTAAATACGCGTCTTTCGAGTCTTTTTTGAATATCATATCTTCACAACTCTCCGAGATATAAGGGGATCGCACTTTTTCGTGAAATCGGGGCCTATACTGAAGCGAACAAAATACATTTCCAATATCAAAATTTTTTTTTGTATATGTATCAACATTGCAACTCCTCATAATCCTGAACCTTTATCTCCAGGTTGAGAAACTATGATCTAAGATGATACAATAAAATCAATTCGTGGAATTGATTTTATGTAGATGTACTTCGGAGAGTGTGCTCAGGAGTTACATGAGCTCATACCGCCTTCCCCTTTCTTCCATCGGACACACAGACGTACGGCTGATTACCATCCTCATCTTGTCGAAATCCCTCCTTTTCGGACCAAACGCTTTGAAACATCCTTTATAATGCGCACTGCCAAGGTTTGGAACTCCCTGCCGGCGTCTGTATTTCCGAGCCTATATAACCCTAATCTATTCAAAGTTCGACTGAATAGGCATCTTCTGGGTGAGCTCGCTCCATCTTAGGCCTCATCCATGCTGCTCAGCTGGTTTTTAGCCAAGAGCAAACCCATCTCTAATAAAAAAAAATGGTTTTATAATTCTATGTAAGGTATTATTATTACGAGTATTATATTGAATTTTCTCGTATAAAGTTTTTGTACAACTTGAATAAAACTTGATTTAAAGAAATAAATTAATTCAGTCACAACTTCTTAACTAATGAGTGGATCGTTCGTTCCGCTTCTTAGCGATCGTCTGATCAGCGCTTGCATAATAAATTTCTCCTTAATCCTACTCTGCCCTTAAGCATTTGCCTTGATCGATTTTTTATTCATTTACCTACGCAAGTTATATAATATATGGGTAGCTATATATTGTGTTTTTTTTCTTATGAAGCCCTAAGAATAGTTCACGATGGTTAGATCATGATGCGAGATAGATTGAAAATCCTATGATATTGAGCAAATGTATAATGACTTTATCTTTGCAAACGTTTACAATAAATAAAAGTTAAAAAAGAATCTTAGCTGTCGCTACTCATTAATTCATATTGGAAAATGAATACTAAAACGAATCAAACCAAAGGTCTTTATGTGTAGACCGCCAAAAGATGCCATCTTGATCTCATGAATGTTATGATAAGGCGATAGCTCAATATCTTCCATTTTTTAATTTTTAATTAAGAGGGAAGAATAGTACGTACTCGTCCATACGAAAAGAGAAAATGTTTTTCCACTTCTAAATATTTTCCAATCTCCATGATTTTTTTGTATGTTATTGACACAATGAAAGACTAAGTTCATAGGTTCTCCTTTTTAAAAAAATTGCAATAGATTCAAACTTATTTAACCTCAAATAACTTAATTTTTGTGATTAAACTTTGTCGAATTTAACCGTTTGTTTTATAAAAACAATCTAAACGATACCTATAAACCTAGAATATATTATGCTGAAATGATCGACATGAAAACCAAAGTGATTTGTTAAGATTTAGTTAGTGGAAACTGTTTTCTCCCGAAATGGGAATTTCATCAAAAAAGTACCTATTGTCAGTCGCGAGCTGCAACGCTCTCTATTGCCTCGGGGAAAGAGAGCATGCGCGGGCGATAGCATGTGTTTTCCTAAATACCTATTTCGTTAGGATGCCAAAGCTTATACTTCCCTCTTAATATTATCCGTTTTTAATTAATGACAGTTTTTTATAAACTCAATGAATCTATAATACCTATATGATTTCCATATTAACATCATCGGCAGCGCACTAGCAACGGCAATCAATGGGACGGTCCATTGATTGCCGTTGCTAGTGCCTGCCGGCCTGCCGGTAATATATTGTTAGTCATATAATAGACATTAACAGCAAAAATATGAATGGAATTTTTTTCTTCTTCTTAACTTAATACGAGACTGTTAACGAAGTATGTAGGCCTGAAAGCCTAATTAGAAAGTCAAACACAAAGTCTCGACCCCAAGTACCAGAATTAATTAGAGTTTGCAAGACTTTATAGCAACTAGCGACTCCATAGTAGGTGTCGAGTATAATAGCACAATGAAAGGTAATAAACAGTAGGTGACGAGAAATAATACAGAAATCTCTACTTTCTGCTTATGTTAACATTTTTAAGGCATCTAAAAAAGGAGAGCCATTTTATGTCTATTCTTAACTTATTCTTATTCTTAACCATAGTAACCATATTGTGTCTTAAATAGAAATGTAAAATGAAATATTAAGTCAAATATCTCATATTAAATGTGAAAAGGAATCATAAACCGCTTACACAAAAAATGTACTTTTTAATAATACATGCGGTCATGTAGTAAGCATAGCAAAATATTGGTTATTTTGAATGTAAGTTATTGGAAAATGAACTTATTAGTAAACTTAATAGCCTATCGGAAACTCAACAAATCAATTCCCGAGAAAAAAAAATTAAAGCCAGCATTCGGCGACAGCAACCGTAACAGCTTATCTGACATATTTTTACTTATATATTTTTTTTAATATTATAGAATCCGTTCCCTTTATGGTATGGTATAATACCATATTATCCATTATATACGTTTCTTAGGTTTATTGGTGACCATAAAACTGTACCTGTAAAAATTACCTTCAAAGGGTGACATTTAAGGGGATAAAAAAATATTAGCATATTGTGGTAAGTAACCAATATAGACTTTATGAATTATTGTTTATACGCTTCAAAATTATTGTTTTTTTTTTTTTGTAAAAATATATATCCATATTTTTTCCTATTATCTTAACTGGAATTTATTGTTAAATACCTATGTTTCTTTGTAGGCATACCTACTGCACTTATATTACTGTGACAACAGGTACGAATGTTATACGAGTTTTGAAAACGTAAAAGATGCTTGATTTTTCCTTGGCATTTCACCAGCTCGCTGGTGAATTTGTTTGTGCAAAAATGTGTCGTATAAAGAGAGACTACCGATAATTTCATTTCAGGATGTTTGTTTGTATTTTGTGATCTATGCGCATGTGAGTAGGTATATTCTTTCGTTCATGTTTTCCCGTTTGCGGATCCAGTCAATGATACTACCCTTTATTCACTTTTATTAGTGGTTTGTCAAAGAGATCATGTTTGATTCTTAACCGATACACCAATCTACACTTTAGTCGCTAAATTAATGTAAATTATGTAATTAATTAATTAGTTAATTATTATCTAATACTTTAAAATGTAAATAGTTTAATTTATGTTATTTTTTAATGTTTTACTTTGTATGGACTAATTTGTCTGAAATAAGTTATTATTATTATTATCTTATTTATTTTATTTTCTTAATTTTAAATTTTTTACAATATAAATTATATAAAAAAAATTATTATTATTATTATATTATTATTAACAATCATCTCAATTTGATCCATCTTCAATAATTATGAAAATAAATAAATTTATTATGACACAATGAAAAAAAATTAAAACAAACCTAAATTATAACTACTACTATTATTAAAACTAGCGACCTGCTCCCAGTGTCACCCAGTATACATTTTTGATATATCGTTTATTCCCCTTTCAATAGGTGTACCGAATTAAAATCCGTTGAGTGGTTTAACGAAGTAGTTAGCGAAGAAACAGACGGACGCGGACAGTTTTGGCAACTTGGTTGCAAAACTTGTTTTGACATTGGAAATGTCTTTTCGTTCGCTTCAGTATAGGCCCCGATTTCACGAAAAAGTGCGATCCCCTTATATCTCAGAGAGTTGTAAAGATATGATTTTCAAAAAGAACTCAAAAGACGCGTATTCACGAGAGCTGTAAAGTGCAAAAAATTTTTTTCAAAAAAGTCAAAAACGAAAAAAGTTATGGCCGAAATAGTGAAAAAAATTGATTTTTTTTCCGGCGTTTTTGATTTTGGCGCTCGATATTTTGGAAACGAAGAATAATATAAAAAATTTGAGAAAAATTCTTTTGGACAATTTAGTCAGCTACAATTTGAGCCTAAAATAAAGACGATCGGGTTAAGGGTTTGTCCTGTAGCTTAACCTTTTTGAAAGAAGTCACCAAGTCAGAACAACATAATTTTGAATTCCGTAGATTCATTTCCAATGTGCTCAATAGTCTTGTGAGGCACGAAATCTGGGATTTTTTTTCTACTTACATAAAAAGTTCATTATATACATACATTAGTGCATTATCTACAATGTAACCAATTCGTATATCGTTAAGAAACGTCTACAAAATAAAAAAAAAAAATCATGTAATTTGATCATCGGATTAACGTCTGAAATCAAATGTTAGCCATGTACTCGTAGATTGTTTTACTGAAAACGTAAACAGAAGGGAGCGTTGGGTGAATTAAAGTTCTGCACTTCCCGCTTACAAATAATTGGATTAGAAGGAGCAAACAAACTGAAAGGTGATCCTGGGTGTTACTCGTAGTTGGATATCGTAGTTACATGAACTACATAGATTTTGTGATAGATGATAAGGTATTAGGAACCTGGATTTTATAAATGTCACTAATGAACATCTATAAAATCTTAGAGACTCGACTTAGGGCCTCTTTCTCCAACTACAAGTAACGTGTTGATTAGTTACTTTTAGAAATCATTTTTTGTTATATTGAATTATACACCCAGTTTACTGCATCATTCGATAGCCGAATTTTTTTAATTATTTTCTATTTAATGTTTGGGACATTTACCGTACAAACAAAGGTATATCAGCTCCATTGTCCCCGGTTACCGGTGAATTTAAATGACAGACTATTAGGTTTAAAATAAATTTTATGTAGTTTTTTCCTGGTTAATTCATTAATTAATATAATTAATAAAAAATAAACTCATTTTGTATTTTTTTTAACAAAAATCGTCAAAAATCTTTTTTGCGATTTCAAAAAGCTTTTTTTTCTAGCATAAGCATATCTCAAATACGTTTGTAAAATTTATATTTTAAATATTTAATTCATAAGTAGTACCACAGGTAAAAATAAATCTCCCGTGGTACTACCAGACAGCATAGTAGTACTACGGGCAAAAAATATTCCCCTTGGTACTACCAGAAGTATCACCGATAGTACCACGGGTAAGTAGCGAAAAAAAAAATGTACATTGTAGGCGAAAAAATAATTGGTGATAAAAAATGTCCGTCAAAGAAATATTCTTATATCGATTAAATAATCGACTAGTGACTTTTAGTAACCGCCCGGGAACAACGACAAGATCTGTGCGTTCGGCCAAGCTAACTCCGCTCCAAACCACATCCAAATTTTTCATATTCCTGGACTGCTGCTGCACTGTATTGCTCGCCCAGGCGTCTGTAAACATGGAGGCGACCTTCGTATCGTGTTAGACGAAATCGTAATGGTCAGTAAAAAGCACTGGCCTCCAATATCGAAGTTGCCAATTAACGTGATTTTGCGCGAACCGTCAGGCGAGCTTTTTTTTTATGTTAAGGTCTACAGACAGGCTGACGGTCCACTTGATAGTAGGTGGCTACCGTCGCCTATAACACAAGCAACGCCATAAGTGCTACAAGTGCGCTGCCGACCATAGAAGGATTAAGGATAAGGGGATATGGGAGGGGTGGTGTAATGGGCTCTGGCATCCCTTACTCACTCGCCGAAACACAACAGCACATATGCTGTTATTTCACGGTGGTATTCTGTAAGGTGGTGGTTACTGCCGCCAGACGGGCTGCCCAAATGACTGCGAAATGCAGTGTGCCCTACCACTACTTTTCAAATCCAGACCAGAGTCAATTTTGAAAATTATATTAAAATTTCCAATGTTGACCCCGCCGGGAATCGAACCCGGGGCCCCTGAGACGTTAGGCAAGCACCCTTGCCACTCATCCAACGAGCTTGTCATTATTGAATAGCACAGCCCGAACTGGTCGGCGTAATCTCAAATTGGCTTTTGAAATTGTCAAAGGGTATTTTGAAGATCTCTTGCAGTTGTTGTGCGATTACGTAAAGCACAGTTGACGGTGTAGCGATCTTGCAAACGTATAGTTTTTCTCTTTCGACCAGGACCACGTCTTTCGTGAGCATTCTCTCGTCTCACGGTATCGCTTCCAAAGTCTGTTAATAACAGGAGGGGCTACTCCTTGATAATTTTATACATAGCGCATAGTTCGACCCAAGCAAAGCCATAGCTCAGGAGACATGCAATTCAGTCAGATCTGGCATTATGACCAAAACTCACTCGCTTTAATGAACAACGATACTCAGAAGACTCACTTCAATCTTTATTAATACTCAACTTGAAAAATCACTTTAAATGTGTTTTCTCTGATTAGAATCTAAAGAAAATTCAATGGCGTCACTTTGTTTTTAGGTGTTTATAGTCTTGGCTACTTTATTGAGAACTACTAAAAAAAACAAATGCTTTTTTGTTTTTTAATTACTTTAACAATGCCTCTACATTATTTAGTTATAATTAAAATAAAATTAAGTTAACAAACTTTTGCTACTTTAAACTTTTGTACCGATAAGTGTTTTGAGCAGTATATTTAAAGACGTCATGGGCAATAAATAGACGATTAATAATATTGATAGTATTTTTTTAAACTGAGGCAAGTTATTAAATTAATTTTCAAAGCCGCACGAACTGTTTATTAACCTATTTAATAAACCTGTTATACAAATGTGTAATCCTTCATAAGTCAGCAAATTGAGTATTGGGAGCTTTGGATTTTGAGTAAATGTATTTAAATAAATAAATAAATAAATATATAGGTGGCTTCGCTAATAAAAGTTTTCTCTCGACAGTAAACTACCTTCTCACGTAACTTTTGATCGACCACCTTTTCAGGTTGAGAGCGGATAGTATGAATTGCTTAAGTTGTAAAAGCGGTCATTAGCCCGCCCTAATAAGGCTTTGTGTCGTTTTCGGAATTTATCCTTTTATTGAGGACTAACGAGGCAATGGGCGACACTAACGACCTCCTGATTTATGTCCTCATGCAACTACATGTGACACACGCACTGTTGTCATTCTTTCCCCTAATGATGCTGTAATGTTTTTCTAACCTTTGTTTGTTTTTATTACTCTAGTATTTAATTTGGTAAAAAAGTAATGTTAGCTGAGTAGGGCGAAAACTCGGCAGACAGGCTCTGCAAACAATGGTACGAATCCTGGTAGGACTTGAGACTTTTAACACCCAAATTTATTATTATCACTAGCTCGCGCCCATGACTTCGTCCGCGATGAAAAAGAAAAAAGCAGCCTATCCTGTGTACCGTACGTCTAAATGTTTATCTGTGTACCATACATACATACATACATACATACATACATACATACATACATACATACATACATACATACATACAGAAAAAAATTCTAAAAATGGTCAATTTAGTTTCAGTATCATGTATAGAGCCTATAAACACGATATCTCTGAAAACAAAGTAACTTACTCCATGACCAACCTTTACAGATTTATTATTAATATTGATTGATATTGAAATATATTGATAATACATAATAATAATTATTATTAACCTATAAGTTATAATTTATAATTAAATATAATTATACCTATAACTTAGATAAACCTAATTTAACCTAATCTATGTAAAAAAATATTTTGCAACTAAGTCCCCGAAACTGTCTGCGTCTGTCTTTTTCTCCGTTAATCACTTCTAAATCACCCAACAAATATTGATACAATTTTTACTAATAGAAAGAGAGATACACGAGGAAGGTTTGTATATAAAAAAATTGCACCCCGGGTGAAACCGGGAGCGGGTTACTAGCGAAGAATGGAAGACGAAAATTTCAAATTTAGAGTGATTCTTCGAAAATTTTTTGAAAGTGAACGTACAATGTAAGTAAATTCGCTATTGAATGAAACCTTTAAAATTGGTCACGTTTGAGTCCCATCTATTTATAGGGAGACGTAGATGAAGTGATATCATAAGTCAGGGTGGACCCATACATACTGTGAACGTTTTTCATGAATCGAAACAACTTTATTATATCTGGAAAATCGGTTGCATATACGAGTACTTACCTACACAAGATATACTTAGGATTTACAACAAAATATGTGTTTGTATTTTAAAAATCCAACAAATACCGAATTACCAGCTCCCATATTTTTAACGGATAAATAATATAAGTATATTTAGTTATCCTAAAATATTATTATAAATGCGAGTTTGTATGTGTATGTTTTTTGCTCAATTGCATATTTGGA
The DNA here is from genome assembly GCA_945859745.1 of Synanthedon formicaeformis. Lineage (NCBI taxonomy): Eukaryota > Metazoa > Arthropoda > Insecta > Lepidoptera > Sesiidae > Synanthedon > Synanthedon formicaeformis. The sequence continues at coordinate 4,580,597 of OX243963.1, forward strand.
TGAAATTTGGCAAACATAAAATTTATTACGCGGATTATCATGATACTTTTTAACATTAAAAATGTTAGGTTACTTACAAAGCCAAACCTTATCAGATATAAAATTTTCAACCAAATTGTTAGCCTTTTTTGAAATGAGCGAAATAAATAAATTTATATATTTATACAAGAATCGCTTGTTAAAAGTTTTTAGATGATTCCATCGACGTTATATACATACTCGTATATACAAGAATTGCTCGTTTAAAGTTAATAGATGTACAAAAAATCATTTATATTTAGGAAAGCAGATTCCTTAACGGGGTTCAGCGTTTTAATAAATTTTCTTATAGCGCAGAGCATTATGGAAATAAATTATCAAACTAAGGAGAGCATTACTTAGTGTTTCAGCTCAAACAGCTTGTTATGGCTAATTCGTGTCAAGTGTCTATTAACTCTACCGCTTAGGGCCTCTTTCACCAACTACAAATAAAGTGTTGATTAGTTACTTTTAATTAGCTAATTAATTTTAGCTAATTGGCGAGTAAATGTTACGAGTATCTTGTTTCAATTTCATTGAAATTATCCTTGAGTAATGCTACTCGAAGATGGTGAAACTGGTACGCTTTCTTACCGGGGAATTTAAATGGCGGTTAGGCTACTTGACACTTTACTCAGAGATGGTGAAATAGGACAATGAAGAACCTTGTTAAGAGGTTCTTCTTCGTCGGTTTCACTCTTGACATCATTTCAGGTAACCTTCATGATGACTTTCATGGAGAAAAAGATATGCAGTGGTTTCCCCTTGCCTTCTGCATTTAAACCTTTTAGGGGTAATTTGAGCCCCAAGGTCTTATATTATACAGTCATAATATTTGATGTTCATTAAGAAAGTATTATAATCAATTTTATGTATTCTTTTTTTTTTTTTTTTTTTATTATTATTATTATTTAAAGTAACCTTGTCTGTAGATTCTTATAGGAGACTGGATTAACTAATAAATCGTTCAATTAATACACTCACTCATTTCAAATTCACTCGGTAACTATATCACTCAGTCTTAAACAGTTTTGATGATAATCGACGTGAGACTCGTTCACACAGATAAGACAATTGCTGAAAATCAAACAAGTTCGATTTTTTAATACAAATATTTAAAAGTAAGAAAAGCCTTTCTTTTGGATAAAAAGATGATGTCGATTATTTTTAAGCAAATTACGACAATATTTAATTTTATACTTTAGTCGTTAGATATTTAGCATTACTGCTTTACTTCAGCACTGAACAGTGTTGTGTTTTCGACCAATATGTACCTAATGTCATCGTTCATAAAAGACCATTAGTGCCGGAGTTGCCACAAGTTGTGTTGACTAATACGAGTGTTGAGGCTAATCGAGTTACTACTTTGGCCGTCGGACATTTTGGTCGAGGGGGTTAATGGCCTAATTCAATTTTCTCCACAGTCGCGATGACGGGTGGAAACGCCGTTTCTATACACGTGTTATAATAAAAAAAAAAAGCAATAATGACGTCATTCTAACTTAAAAGCCACCGGTGCAAAAACTCCTTAGCAACTTACAGCAGACCAAGCCCAAGCGTGTTTAGGCTCAATAGATAGGGTTAGTTTATAATTTTTAATCATAGCTTGTGGCCGTTTTGGCATCAGTAGCCAGTAGCCACCTTATACAATATAAACGTGAAACAGTAAGTTGTTGTTGTTTTTATGAGTGAATAGGGGGTCCAAATACTATTATTCCATATTTTATCATTTATCTAGTGCTTTTCCCCGGATGGACAGCTAATTCGTATTCCCTGTGGTGCTTTTATGTCCTAGTCAACAATTACCATTTACCATCAAGTTAATTTATGTCTGCCTCTTTAACAAGCGTCAAGTAGGCCAAACTGTCATTTAAAGTCACCGGTAACCGGGGATAATGGAGCTGATATACCTTTGTTTGTACGGTAAACGTCCCAAACATTAAATATAAAATAATTTAAAAAAAAATCGCCTATCAAATGATGCAGTAAACCGACTGCATAATTCAATATAACAGAAAATGATTTCTAAAAGTAACTAATCAACACTTTACATGTAGTCTGTGAAAGAGGCCTTAAATGACACAATAGTTATAGAATTTATGTCTAATCTTGAAAGAATGAACCAGTAAACAGCACAGCTATTACTATTCGTGATTAAACTTCAGCTACAAGTTGCAGGACAATAAACCAACGTTTGGCCAGTAGAGACAACTTTACTAGTAACTTGTTACAACGAGTCTTTAACTTTGAAACAAGTTGTGACTTGTTCTTGGAAGCGTTTCTACTTCGATGTCACACAAAATACAATAATGCATGGATTTGATAAAGTAGGTCCGAAGTTTTAATGTTACCTAGATGAAATAAAGATCATTATTTTATGCATTGAATAGCTCGTGCTTATATCTTTATTGCTGTTATAGCGTCGATGTTTATGGCATCTATTGCCAGGCGTTGGATTTTTATTTTGAGAGGATCGAAAAAACTAATTTACTTCTAGCAAAAATTGTATAAACTATTAAGAGCGTTACAGAATCAGAATCATGTTGGAGTGAAAAATGATTTGTAGTAGTTTCAGATGTTTAGTTTGCAGATAAGATGTTAACGTTATATTATTTGTAGTTTTTTAATCTAGTACATGGCTAAAAAATATTTTAAAATGAATCCTTCTTAGAACAGTTTTTAAACAGCCTTTTTTTCAAACTAGCGGTCAACGGCCTACGCAGATAAATATACAAAATATTAAAAAAAATATGAAACAATGTTTTAGAACATAAATGACTTCACATACTAGGTCGAAGAAAAAACAGAAATATCTCAAATTTGATCCTAAAACAAGACGTTTAATATCACGAAAAATTACTAAAAGTGACACTTTTGATTATACTTTTCTTGAATGAAAATTTACAGAAATCGTATATTTTTTACAAGTGTTATCTAATAAATTATATGAATTTTTGGAAAATCAATATTTTTATAAGTATTTCACATATAATTTTACTAATATCTCACTTCTGCGTAGACCGTCGACCGCTAGTTTTAAAAAAGGGCTACTTAAAAACTGTTCTAATGAGAAAATTATCCCAATATTTTAAAATATTTTTAACCATTATCTAGTTTATAAAACTACAAATAATATGACGTTAATATCTTATCTGAAAACTAAACACATCATGGCATTATGAGCCGCCGCGAATCATAAATTTTCTTTCCAAAGTGATTCTAACTCTGTAACGGCCTTAAGTTTTTGATCTATATTGCACAAAATAATAATTCATTCACATTTTAAAAGTAAATTTTAGACTAAGTATTCATTCTTCATTGCTAAAGTTTTTGCTAGTTAAAATGTCATTTTAATTTTCATAGAAATTTTCAATATAAAATATTTCACGGAACATTTCTAGTGTGTGAGGGAAATGCTGAAATTTCCGTCTTCGAATATTTTGTGCGGAACATGTTTGCGAGATAATGACGCAGATATTGTCGTTCGGAAGCATGAGTCATATTAGAAGAATATCAGCATGTTGTGAGGGTGTTGGCTTTTACTTTTATGCATATCTACAATAATATAGATATTCAAAGTTAATAGGAATGCGAAAAGGGTTATTTATAGTGTTATTTAATTTTAAAGTGTAGGATTTCATGCAGCCTCAATCACTGGAGGCTGCATTAGCACATTTCTCAGTATCGCAGTCTCAATCTATAAGAAGTTTTTTGCCCATAAAACGTGGACAGGCGCTTTCTTAAATGGCTGTCTTAATTCTTTTAACATAAATTAACATAAATGTGAATTGTTGCTGAACTATTTTCTTAAATATTTTCTTTTCAAAATATTATTTAGTTTATTATAATTATAACTTGAAATTTAAAATTAGCATTTTTTACAAACAGAAATGGCTCACAAAAACAGAAAAAACAAAAAACAAAACAAAAAATAGCGTTTCGAAGGTGTGAAGGGGTTTCTTCTTTTTATTCGGTATCCGTTAATATAAATAGAAATAGTTAATATAAACCCTTTAAAGATTTTTTTTATGGTGAATAGCTGCTGGCAGCCTGACTTGTCCACTTGATGGCAAGTGTGGGACCACTTTCGCCTATACTAGTAAGGTTAGATGGCGCCACAGGCAAAAACCTGTTGGTGTTTTAGAAGAAGTTAGCGAAGAAACAGACAGACACGAACAGATACTTTATTTATTAATATGCGTAATAGGTAAGTCTCACATAATGTGTAACACATTTTCTATTAAATATCCTCTGATTAAATAATATTCATGCAATGTTTTTCTCGTCATTCCGTATTTTTCCAAATTTTTCCGTGTTTGATGTTTCCTTTTATCATTTTATTTTGGTCTTATGTATATTTGTCCATGCCTACATCAAAGCAAATGATTGTGTTTATATCATTACAAGGGCGGAAGAGTGTTGTGTTATCATGACCCCTCCCCCCTTCCTCTCTCCCTGGGCTGAGTCCAGGACCTAGGTGGACCACTATTTATAATTGTTAAACATAATGTTTTTATATATTTTTTTTTCACAATATAGATTTTATTTAAGTATTTTCAATATTTAATTCATTTAATATAATACTTTGTTTGACGGCAAACGCATTATTCAGGAACGAATGCATCGAAAATTTGAATTTTACCGCGCCACCTACCGCCTCGGCCACCACCTTTCCTATGTCACATTTCGTGTGACACTTGCGCGCGCTTTGTTTCGACTAACGTCTAGCTAGACCGAGCTAGACCTCAATTGAAACTGAACGGAAAGGTTATTAGATAATACTCCAGTTTCTGTCGTTGTAAACGATTATCGGCTGTGGATGGTGAAGTGGCAGCGGAGTCAGGACATACCACAGTCGATTTCTGACCTTATTTTAAATTGCGATATTGAGATGTATCCTAATATAAGAATTTTTTTATGTAAGTATTTATGGCTACTCTACCTGTTAGTGTAGCGACAGCGGAAAGATCTTTCTCTACGTTTCGAAATATCAAATCGTGTATAATGAAAAAGTTTTTAAAACGTTTGGTCCGAAAAAGAGGAATTTTGAGAAGATTAACAGCCTCATTTTAATAAAAAAAAAAATCATGTTTTATTTAAAAAAAAAAGACAACACTTAAAACTTTAATAATGCTACGAGTATATAACACAATCTATTAAAAACTAGACTAATTGCCAGGGAATGGCACGTGAATTAATTCTTCAAATGGCACAGCTCGGAAGAATTTTTCTATAGTTCTAATCGCCAGATCAACTGAATAATCCACTATTGGTTTTCCAAATTCATCTGCAACTGTTCGCCAGTTGTCGTTGATGAACTTTAACACTGTGTCGCCTGGAAATACTCATTTTTTTAAGTTATCTAAATAATAATTATATATTTACAAATAATATTAACTGTGTTTTAGTAACTAAATTAAATATATAACTTAATTAACTGTTAAATTACATGCTTAAGTACAATAAATATTCTAATCTTTACATATTATAAAACAAAGTCGCTGTCTGTCGTCTGTCAGTCTATATTGTACGCTTAGATCTTTTAAACTACGCAAATAATTTTAATGCGGTTTTCACTAATGGTAGGGGAGCCTACGAAGCTTAATGTGGAGTCACTCGAGCGTCGTGGGGACCTTTTGGACTTTAAAGAAAAAAAAGGTTATATGAAGTTTTTCATTTCAGCGGTGGGGTGAGTGTCTACAGGCGTTCAAAATTTTGTAGGCGCTGTATTTAAAAAAAAATCTCCATATAATCGTCAGATTAAGAATCAGCACGATTAGGAATTTAGGCTGAACCGTCTGTATGAAAATCTGACGCGCTGACATACTAACGAATCGAGTATTACAAAATGGCAATCGTCAAAAATCTTTTTTGCATTTTTAAAAAGCTGCCACGAGCTTGCGTTACATGCGAATCGTCTGAATTTTAAATGGGAGCTTAGTTTAGTTTCACTTAACATCCCCTCGAGTTGTATTTTAAATTTTACCCCAACCCCCACCAACCAAATCGTCAGATTAATACATATCCATTATCGGAAACACGTGGGGAATATACATTGGCAATATCTGACGCGCTCGAGTAAATCCAAAAATCCCCTTTTGGGCTCTCCTACCATAATGAATCCATTAAACGAGCGTTAAACGAGGAAGTTTTTTATATGTAATTTGCATAGTATTTAGAACTATAAATGCGAAGTTTGAATGTTTGTTACTTAAGACACGGCTCGTTTACGATGTTATTATACGAGTATGTATAGATATAGATTAATTAGTTATACAACATTTTTGCTTGAATAAAATTTTTAGGACAAAAAATACTTACTTAACTCTTTACTTTCTCTGATAATATTTTGCAGGTCAAATGTCATTTTATCGCCGTAATCGAAGGTATATTTATAATTTTTCAATCCGAAATAATGAAAGCCATTTTTATCAGTTATGTATTTAGTGTTTATAGTAACTTTCATTCTAAGGTTAGCTGAAAATATAATTATTTATTGTAGAAATAGGCAATTAAATATTCTTCATTTCTTAAAAACCTTGTGAATAAAAATTAAAGAAAATAATTTAAAATGAAATGAAAACTCTTTACATGAAAATTTTCATACAGTCATTCTGTGTTTATTTTTATTAGGTACTCCATAAAATTTTCCCATATTTCAATGTCTACTTACTTAATTTAATTTTAGCGTTGCCCCCACCATTTATGGGAAACAAAAGGAGGCGTCCATTAGCTTCATATTGTCCTTTAATTGTCAAGTTACAGTGAAATTCCAAAACGAAGAGTCGCTTACCTATTTGGGATCTGAAAAATATTGCTTCTTTATGTTACGTTCGACATACAGGCGGTCCACTTTGATGGTGGGTGTACAGGTGCTGCAAGACCATAGTAGGATTATGGACCATAACCACAGAGGGATTTAATGAATAGATAGGCAAATGGGCTCTGGCATCCCTTACCACTCATTGAAACACAAAAGCACACATGCTATTATTTCACGGTGGTCTTCAGCAAGATCACTGTGAAATAATAAAATTTAATTACCACCATTTTTTGCTTAGGTATATTCATTATGGGAAAAAAGAGAAAACACAGATTATTTCAATAGTGTGAGATATTAATTAAGAAAATGGAAAATTTTTGAAAGTAAATAACACATTTTCAAGACATCTATATAAAAATAGTTATGCAATATTCAAATTATATAATTTATTATTAATTGTGAGGTGTTGAGTGCATGAACATAAGTCAAAATGCTTATCAGCATCAGCAATTAAAAAATAATGTTATCAGTAGCGCCGAAAATTCAACGAGCCAATTTTTAACAGACTGGAAGCCTTTTGGTTTTGGGCTGCATTTTCGGTATCCGTTTTAGATATTTCTAAATTTAAATATGTGGAGTTTGAAAGTGATTCTTAACTCTTCAATTAAGCGACATTATAAATGTGTTGTGTACAAGTATTTTTATTAAAGTAAAGTTATTAAAATAACAGATATTATGAAACAAAAAAATAGGGAAAACTGGTTTATTCAAGTTTTTTCTATATTTTACCCTAGATACCAATCAAACAGAATCTTAAATATTAGCGTCCTGTTATTTTCAAGGTGAACGGCATTTTTCGACTCAACTCAGACAAATTCGAAATAATATAAACAAAAAAAAAACGCATTTCTTGATATTTGCGTCCAAAAACACTGTATTTTTTGGGTATTATCTAACATCTTCTATGTAACAAACTATTTATGTGCCAAGTTTTTTCAAAACCCGTTCAGCCGTTTTTGCTTAAAAGAGTAACAAACATTCATCCGTATATCCATCAATTCATCTATTAGTAGAAGAATAACAATAAAATAGGGAAATAATTAGGATAATAATAACAAATAAATTTGGAAATAAAATCAATGGTATATCATCCTGAGAGATTTCCTTGTGAAGCCTTAAAAAAATTGTAAATTGCTCACATAACGTCGTCCACAATACAATTTCGAAATCCAGAAACGTGTCCATTATAAAATCTAACTTTTAAACCTGCCAAAGGAATAGGCAGCTCATCGACAGTAAACGGATCCAGGTGATCAATATTGAATTGAGGCAAGCCTTTAACGAATTCTGGAATTGCATCTTGCGTTGCTTTGATTAAACATTCTCTCGATGTGCTGTTACAGGGATGGATATAGTCAGCTGAAAACAAAATAAGTTTTTTTTAATTATATTTAGGGCCTTTCACAAACTACAAGTAAAGTGTTGATTAGTTACTTTTAGAAATCATTTTCTGTTATATTAAATTATGTACTCGGTTTACTGCATCATTCGATAGCCGATTTTTTTTTATTATTGTCTATTTAATATTTGGTATGTTTACCGTACTTTAAATGACAGTTTGGCCTAATTGACGTTTGTGAAACAGGCGCTAAGTTTTTTTAATTATATTAAGCGCCTGTTTCACAAACGTCAAGTAGGCCAAACTGTCATTTAAAGTGCAATGATGCATGATGCTGTAAACCGAGTGCATAATGCAATAAAACAGAAAGTTATTTTTAAAACTAACTAATCAACACATTACTTGTAGTTTGTGAAAGAGGCCCTTAGACATTCAAATATTAATTATTCTTGGAAGCCGTCGGAACTTTAATCAATTTATATTTGTTTTTTTTTTTGTGTTTTTATTTGGTATTAGTGTGTGTGTGTTTAAAAAAAGAACTACAGAGCGTACGAAGTCGCGGGCACAGCTAATATAATTTATAATATGTAATTGTCTAACCTATGTTGTATAGATTAGCAGTTTACTCGTAAAAAAAAATTATAAATGAATTTTATTCTGCATTTTATAAAAGTAAAAATAAAATAAAAGTGCATTTCATATTTCATATATAATAAATTTTCATTAAAACTCACGAATAATATCCATGACAGAAAATATTGCCTATACTTATTTCATCCTTTATGGATTTAACACAGTGTTTACTTTTCGCTTTAAAACGGCAAATATTGAGTGGAACCTCTTTGCACTAAAGTTTAATAAACATATTTAATTTGTTTACAAAAATCAAGGCCCCTAAAACTAACTGTTTACTAAAAACATTAATATATTTTCGAGTGTTCAATATTTGAGTGCTATTGTTTTTGAGGGAGTTTTTTGTTTTTTAAACTCTAAAAGGTACTTTGTTGTTTCTTAAAAAAAGTAGCATGATCGCATTTTTTAATCAAAATGTCAAGGAAAGTTTTATAAATAAAATTGAACTTTTAATTATTCCCTTTGATTTCAATCAAATCCCTTTGCTAATCAATATATCTGTATCTAAATCTATTATAAAATAAAGACGTTATCCGCCTCTGTTTGTATTTCCGCTAATTTCTTATTAGCGGTTTAGAATCGGTTGTTCCAAACTGTTCTACTATTTGTTCTACGATAGAACACCTCATGTCATCTCATGTCATTTTATTAGATGATCCCTCGGGAATAGTCCTTTTTTCTGGATGAAAGGTACCCTATGTCCTTTCTGGTATCCCAGACAACGTGTATGCAAAACTTCATGGTGATCGGTTCAGTAGTTTTTGCGTGAAAGCGTAACAAACAAACTCACATTCACATTTATAATATTAGTAAGGATAATATGGCATACTCACCAGTAGAACTCATTCCAAGTTTTTTTTATTTTGTTCTATTATAAAAATAGTAGAACAGTTTGGACGTGTTTCATTAAAATTATTCGAGTCCAATCTGTCATACTGTGCAGTAGAACTAGTTGGATTTTTTTTGTCCAAACTGTTCTATCGTAGAACAAATAGTAGAACAGTTTGGAACAACCCATTTATTCCAGCCAACGAATTTTTATACGGTTTTCACTAATGGAAAGAGCGTTAGACAAAGAAAGGTTGTCTATAAATATTTTTTGTAAAAAAAAAAATCATTCCAGCGAAGGGTTGAGCAGAGGTCGTTGTAAGTAAATATTATAACTAATTTGTATGGTATTTTTTAACATTTTTTTTTTACTTTTTTTTAAATTAATTTTAAGGCTAATTTAAAATACATATAGGTTTAATCTCGTGTTATTGCTGTTTGATAAATCTAAGACCTGATATTAAAATAAAGAAAATTCTGTTTAAAAAATAATAATTTTTTTCTTAGTAGAAAATTTAATACCAGTTTCCTCATTTATCTGAGTGACTTCATATCAATAGAGTTAATCAGCCGCACAGATGTAATTAGGATAGTGTCAAGGTGATGATCAATTATTTATGGAATAATGTATGTACCTATACCTACATATCTATTTCCTATCATTAAAGGTTATTATGCGACTCATGAATAACTTAAATATTAATACAGTGATTACTCATTGAGATGTAAAATAAATAGTCACTTATAATAATTTTGAAGGGCGTCAATAAATTAATTACAACAAGGATTTCCTGTTAAATTATAAAAAAATTATATTAAGGTCGACATACAGGCTGACTGTCCACTTGATAGTAGGTGGCTACCGTCGCCTATAACACAAGAATATGTACCATAAGGGAGCTGCCGACCATAGAAGGATTAAGGGTAAGGAAAGGTAATGGGCTCTGGCATCCCTTACTCACTCACTGAAACACAACCGTTTCAACTACTTATTTGTAAATGCACCCGTAATTAATAATAATAATAATGCATTTATTATTTAGTTCCACAAAACCACACAATATACAGAATGTTAACCTAATTGTTACATACACAAGCAATGGTTGTAAGCAAAATATATATATATATATATACATATATTTTATAATATTGTAGGTATATAGGCTAATTAACACATCATTCTTTAATTCCCAAAATAATAATTTGATTCCTTATCCTCATGTCGCTGCTTAAAAACTAAAGGGCCACAAATCAAAATTTCACTTTTTACAGGAGAGCTAATCGAAAAAAAATTAATTATTTTTGTGTATTTTTTTTCTATTAGATATATATCAAATATATGCATATTGTACATCGTTAGAAGCGTATTTTTAAGTAGCTTTAAATGTTTTAAGTACTTTCATAATAAATTGAATACTAGAAGAGATATAAGCATATAAGTTACTTTTGAATATATAAAAAATGATCAAAATATACTAAATATGGAATAAAACAACCATAAATCTTTTTTGCAACATACAATATGAAGGATTGTGATTATATTTTTGCAATAAATTTTTTTTGGATTTTTTTGTTTTATGGCCCTTTAGTTTTTAAGTATCGATGTGATAAGGCAAGCTATAATAGGGAAGGTATATTATTTCGGTATTTACAAAAAAATAAGAACTTGAACATTGACATAATTTTTTTTTGAGAATTGATATATGTAGTTTATATTATACTTTGAGTACTTGATATCCTTTAAAATTATTCTGGTTTGTGGATGTTCTTAGTAACGCATCATGCTATACTTATTAGTATTTGATATTTGATTAAAAGACCAAAAAACTGTTTAGTATTAAAGAAAGAAAGAAAAGAAAGAAAGAAATTCTGTGACATTGTGAGCAAGTCCAACGAAACTTTAAAAAAATATTAAAATTTTGGATTATTGGTCTGCATTTAAATTATTTGAATAATTTTATTTCCTTTAATAAATTTATATAAAATTTCTTTATACTCATCAATTTATATTCACTATAAAAAAAAAAGATAAATAAGATGCACTATGAATCAATATTCACTCGACAATAAAAGTTATATTTTCTAATATTTTCTAATCGTTGAAGTGGAATAGAGAAGAATTTTATCATTCACATATTTGAACGGTTTAATTTATAAAATAATGAATTTTACTTACGTGCAATTTTCGAATATCCATTACAAAATAATAAACTTAAAACCAGTAATATGCAGTTCGAGATCATTTTACTATATCTAATTTCAGAAGTGACTATATTCTACAATGCTCGTGAATTGAATAACTCGAAACAACTCAATTTATAACAACAGGTTTTCCCTAACACCATAAGGCTGGCCTCACACAGCCGGAATCTCACACCTACTAACCCTTCAGAACGCCCGGAATTCCATACAATTTAAGTATGTTCCGCACACGTTCTGATTTTTTCAGATTATGAATTTCTCAGATCGATCTGTAAGAATGATACTGACGAGCGTTCTAAATTCCGGATCGGAATATTATAATTAAGAGGATGAATCCAGTGTTTGCGTTTGTAATTCTCTTTTTTATTATATAGAGCCAAAAGCAGTGCGATAAGTATTAATTCCTCTTCCATAAAGACTAATAGCATGTATTATATTATATATTTTATATGTACCTATTTATTATTAATTTAGTGTATATTTAGTAATTTATAATTTGTTAATATTAAAATTAATATTTTTATTTTATTTTTTGATATTTATTTTAAGTATTAAAAAATAAATTTTAATCAATTCATGAACCACACGATACAGGCTTGCAAGCCTAGTGTGTGCTTTCATGGCCAATTAAATTAAATATAATATGTTATTGTAAATAAATAAATAAATAAATAAATAAATAAATGTGCCGCGAAACACGAGACTACTGATCAATTTGAATTTTTAAGAGATGTGTGAGGCAAGGTGCCGGAATTCAGATAATGAATTTCAAATTATAAATTCAAAGAGACATTCCGGCTGTGTGTTGCCAGCCTTAGGCAGTAAAATGCTTATAAAAATTAGTCTAGACAAGGTCAGGCACCATTTATTTCACATCTTTATGTTTCATTTTCTACTTAACAAACGTATTAAATATTTAATTGAATTATTGAATTATAATTTTTGAATTATAATTGAATTACGTATTAAGTAATTGAATTAGATAGGTAAGTATTATTAAATACTAGCTGGTGCCCGCGACTTCGTCCGCGTTCTCTATAGCCAGCCTTCCTCGATAAATGGACTATCTAAAACAAAAAGAATTTTTCAATTCGAACCAGTAGGCGTACAGTCGGCCGCATAAGTCGATTAACACATTCAAAAGTGCAAAACAACGTAACACTCAACGCGCCATAAGACGTTGTCCCGACTAGAGAACAAAATAAACTTCACTTACAAACGATCGTAAGAAGCTTCAGTAACTAAGTAAGTTAGTAAGAAGTTGAGTGTTCAGTTGTTTTGCACTTTTGAATGTGTTAATCGACTTATGCGGCCGACTGTACAACCAAACAAACAAAACAAATTCTTTAACTTTATATATTGGTATAGATTAGATTATTATGATTCTTAAGTCCAGGACTAACCTCAGACCGAACACAATTTTTGCAAAATGAGCGTAACCTAACAAAATGACCTATGATTTAAGGTACAATATTGTACAACAATTTTTTGTAGCTTATCGGAGATAGCCGTAAAGATTTAAAATTGGAAGGTTTTACTTAAATATTGTTTAAAATATGAAAAAAGAAATAAAAGTAGCCGATTAAAACTTTAATACCAAACTTCGCTGAAAATTTGGGTTTATTACCTATATCCTATACTATACCTATCTATCTAACATAAAAAGGTAAAACTTGATTTATTGTATAATTTTTGTAAAGGATTACCCAAAATCTGCTTAACCCATAATATTAAAAAAAAAAACTAGCTGCATTGCAAACTATACATTATCATTATCTTGAAGTTTTACTAAAAAAAAAGCTATATAATTTAAAAATAACTTGCTTTTAATTGTATTCACAGCGTTATTATTAAGGTCACCTGTTCGGTTGGTTCGCGTTTAATTTGTGTAGAAACTTAAATTATGACATATTTAGTCACATTTTGGCTGTCTTTTTCGTCCTTATTAACTAACATGTTTTCTTGTACTTCGATATAATATCTAGATTTAACGTGTCTAACGCGTACAGGCAAAAAAGTCTAATATGAATATATTCACCGACAGACACATAACATAAATAAAGTAATAAATTAAGGCATAATAATAATAATAATAATAGCAATAATAATAATAATAATCAGCCGCACAGGCTTATATTGTTTTTTTATAATTTATATTGTAAAAAATTTAAAATTAAGAAAATAAAATAAATAGGTGAATAATAATAATAATAATAATAATTTTTATTAGTATATATTTCGTGTAAATAGTGTTATGAGAATCCGAGTAAGACGAATTAGTATTATCCCTTATTACTGATTCTAATCGCGTCGTCATATATTTGATAAAAAATCTAAAATATTTTCCCATTCTTTGGAAATTGATATTCTTAGCTTAGCGATTTTCGCATAAACAGGTCTTTTTAAATTGTCCCACACATGCTCATTTGATATCCCAATATTGCCGAACTCGTACAGGCAGCGATGTCTGACATTAGATTAAAAATATTCGTCTACAAATCCACTGTAAATCGCAATATAAATCATATTGCGATACCATTTTAAAGCCACGTGACGCGATGATAATAAACCGTGTCCTCTGTATACATGTACATGATGAACAAATTTAAACGTAGATGAAAACAAATTTCCTTCGGCATTACAAACATATTATTATGTCCTTCACTTATCAGTAAACAAAAGAAAAGCTCATTTCTACTTTTTTTATGAGAAGTTCGTCAGACAGGCTGACGCTCGACTTGATGGTAGGTGGCTGCCATCGTCCCAAACGTTAAATAGAAAAGAATTATCAAAATCGGACCACCCTGTCAAAAGTTATGCGTGATCATCATCAAATTACTACAACATGGAACACGCGTGCCAACACAACGAATTTTATGGAACATTTAAAAGTGACATATGCGTAGAGCATGAACTGTCATTTAAAACAAAATAAACATAATAATAAGTACGTAATTTAAAGAAAATGTGACTTTACGTCAACCCATTAGAGTTTAAAATGAAATAGTAGAAGTTGATCGTTACTACCTTTTACCATTGACGGGTGAAGGCAAGAGTCCGCCATGATTCTGTCAAAGGCGTTCTTTGTAGTATTTTGTATACTACAATTCGATTGTAGTATTTCGATGGTGATCATACATAAAAAATATATATATACGCGTCGAATTGAGAACCTCCGTTTTTGTTTTTTCGTTTTCGTCGGGTGAAAATTAAAAAAAAATCGGCTATCGAATGATGCAGTAAACCGAGTGCATAATTCAATATAACAGAAAATGATTTCTAAAAGTAAGTAATCAACACTTTAATTTTAGTTTATGAAAGAGGCTCTAAGTAAGTTATAATATTAAGTACCTATGTTTATAAGTTGAAATTCTTAGAAAATTCCTTGGGGGAATGGTGCATTGCTATGTTAATTGTTTTATTGACGTTTCAAAATTTATTTATTTGCTACTTATGAAACACCCTTCACCTAATTAAGGTATCTATATATGTTTTGTTTCATTTTAGTGGTTTTAATATATGATAATATATTTAATATATGATAATATATGAAAATCACTAAAACCAGTTTCACTGGTGAAATACTTGTAATGCTTGTAATACATTATAAACTCGATAATAAAAAAATTTTAAACCAAAAAGTAAATTGCATTAGATGGTAGAATACATTAAACTTTAAGTTTTTTTTTTTATAAAATAAGGCAGCGCTTGGCCGCGATCTCACTTGATGTAATGTGCAGATGCGGTCAAAGGTGGACCACGCTTACCTAGTAAGTGCCCATTTAGGTACCCTAGATTTGAAGACCCAGAGGTTGTAATTTTGAGGAAACCCGAACGCAGGCAATGAGTTCAACTCCTTAGCAGTTCGGACAAGGAAGGTGAAACTACTCGTATAACGCTTCGTGTGTGACCGAGGAACATCAACCACGAAGGTATGAAACCCGCGCCCGCGCCTCGTGTTCCGCAAGTGAAACGGTTCCGGATGGATCAGATCGTATAGAATGGACGCACACTCACCATAGTGTCGTGTAGACGATAGAAAATCGATAGGCATGCTACTTTTCGGCGATGCTGCAGGCTTTGAAGTTGAGACTCAATCGAGTCCAGTGCAGCCAATTGATAATGGGCAGATCCATACCAGAGGTAGCAGCAGTGCTCCATGCAGGATCGGACTTGTGCTCTGTATAAGTCAAGGAGCTGTCTCGCAGTGAAATACCGACTAACATTGGAAAGGATGCCCAATTTTCTGGCAGCCGTTTTGGCAATGGACTCGATATGCCTACCAAAGTTCAGATCGGCACTACACCAAGGAGTTGTAGGTGGTTTGTGATTAGAACGGCACTCCCGTTCCTTTTAAAACCTTTTAACAACGATTTAACATAATCTTTTAAAATATTCCATTAGATTGTTCTTGTGTATTTTTGAATGAGTTTTATTAGCATAAGAAAATTTCAATTGGCCACCTAATAAGAAATCATGCACCATCCATTTATCTCCAATACTTACTAATAATAAATCTGCCCGATATCCAAACTTTTCAAGTAGAGTCTATTATGCACTATACTTTTATAAGTTTTCATTTTACCCTAAGAAAGAAAATTACACGGTGAAAATAGCGCTTTTCTGCAAAGTCCTTACCTTAAGATTTTTCATTAGTTTGGTTTGGGTTTTTGAAGATTTTTATAATCTAGGTTTTTGTAGGTATATACCTACTCATATTGAACAGTAAAATTGTCAGTAATACTGTGACGAGAATTAATCGATCAATTTAATGATGCATAGTTACTATATTCTCGTTTGACCATGAACGATCTGGACAGCAAAGGTTAATAATTTTCCGACCTCCACTAATACAAGACGGTAAGTCGCAAAGCGATTACTATCATTAATATTTATATTTTTAGAATGAAGGTGTGAGGTGAAGTGGAAATTTTTATGTCAAATTACTTTTTTACGAAATGTGACATCAAATGTGTGTGTAATTAAATACAGTGTTGATAATTATTTTTTTTGTGTGATGTCAAATAATTTATGTTGAATAAAAATAATTGATTAATTAATTATGGTACAATATATCTGTCTATAAATAAAAAAATAATAAATGAATAGCTAAATGTATTGCTAAGCGCAAAACTCGAGAACCTCTGGACTAATTCGGCTATTTTTTTTCCTTTAAATATTCGTTGAAGCACGAAGAAGATTCTTATGAAGAGAAAAATTGAAAAAATCCGAGCGGAACCGGGGAGGGAGGGGAGCTCGTATTGGAATAAAAAAACAACTAGCTTATACGTTTTTAGATAGTAAGTGTATTTGACAAAAAAACAATAACAGAGAAAAACAGAAAAATAAAAAGAAATTAGGCAGGTATCTGTTAACTAAACGCAATACCTTTGGTACAGTATCCCTCAAAGGAATTTTTTTCTGATTACTAACAGGTTCAATCTTCGTGAGTAGCTTTAGTTTGCCGAAACAAACAACTTTTTCCTCTGCGAAAATTCTCGATAGAGGTATCTAAAGGAGTCGAAAAAACTTCCAAGCGTAGGACTGGGAAAACGTACCATTCAATTTGTAGGACTATGCGGCCATTTTATTATACAAATGTTTACTAAGCTGCAGACAAAAAATCAGCTGGTTAGTATACCCATCCCTCCCAAAAAACCACTCCCAATAAATCATAATAAATTTAATAATTTAAATCATAAAAATTATTATTAAAATCATAAAATCCACTGTAAATCACAATATGATTGTCTTTATAATACCATTTTAAAGCCACGTGACGCGATGATATATACTCGTATGTAGATTAAAAACAAATTTCCTTCGGCATTACAAACATATTATTTCCTTCACTTATCAGTAAACAAAAGAAAAGCTCATTTCTACTTTTTTTATGAGAAGTTCGTCAGACAGGCTGACGCTCGACTTGATGGTAGGTGGCTGCCATCACCTATTAATACAAGCACACGAGTGCTGCTTTGCCTACTTAGTAAAATCACTTTCTCACTCACCGACACAACAAAAAATCAGCCTTGCCCTTACCTAGAACTATTTTTTTTTTGACACTGTTTATGTTTTTGGATTTGGATAAATTACTAAATCATGTTTTATTGTAAATTATTTATTTCACACTTTCAGGCCTTTATCTTACATACATTAAATTTTACAGAAAATAAGTATTGACATAACCTTAATTTGCCTCTTTTTATTGAATGAAATATAAACTATAATATTTTAACAAGTATTCACATTAAAAAAGTTTTTAGTCAATATTTGCGTATATTAACTGAGCGCAGATTTTGTTAATTAATTTATAAAAGCATTAAAACAACACACTTTTAAAACTATTAACTTTTCGCTGAACAAACCTATTTATAGTTTTTATGATTGCATATTTTATAAGTATGATGTTAACGTACCATAAAACATTGGGGAGAAAGAATTTACATTTTCGACGCCATTTTTTGTTGTATTTGCTACATAAAAAAAAAAAATAAGAAACTGTGCATAAATTTGTAACTGTAAATGAATTTATTCTTGATTTGATCAATATTTATTATGCAATTTAGATTTATATCTTCCTTGGCAATTTATTTACAAATTTTATTAAACTATCAACATTTACGAATATTATTTACAATTGTGTCGTTCATTGTAAAAGTGAACTATCTCCTTGTAACTGAATTTTAGAATAACGAGCTTTTTGTGAATTATAGTGTAGGAAAAAAAATATAAGCATTCATTCAATGTTTTCATCTATGGGATTTTAATGCAACTATTGGAGTTACTTCACTTTTATATTGAAAGTTATGACTAAATGTGATACCATTAGGCAAGAAAATATGGTTTTAAAAATAGGGAGTTACACCACTTTTACAATGAACGACACAATTATCATACTCATTTTGCAACGTAGATATATTATTATATCGTTAGTTCCAACTAATTAATTTCCAACAATGATGTATTTAAAAATAGTGTCTATTAGTGCCATCTAGCGCCCATTGGGCATACTATATAGATAATTGATTTAGTAAGAACATTTGATCATGCGTGAGCGCCATCTGTACCATCAAGGCGACACTATTAGGTGCAGATAAAAATAAATTCAAATCTAAATTAAATATAAATTTACAAAAATTAGTCTAGGGAAAGTGCAGGTGAAAGGAGAAATCCTTTGTATCTTTAGCCACGACTGCGAACACGATAGGACGTACTCGGAAAATCATTTTTTGATAAGACAGATTGCCGATTTTTTGTATTGAATTCCTAGTTGGAAATCATGGAGGAATATTTAGATGACGTCACTGTGAGCGGAGTGGTGCCGACGAAAAGCAGAGCCATTTTCCACGACCACATAGGGGTCGGTGGTCGATCCATGCTGGATTCCTCGTTGGCGAGCAATTTCCGGAGGACGACGGCGCTGGTGGTGACATTTGGGGTGGTGAGGCATCTTACCGAGTGCACTCACGGCTCCGTATAGTCTCGACGGTGGTGGTGTAGCAACCTAGACTTGAGGTACCCATATCTTCTTTTATTTCTGTGTACGTATCAGTGCAGTGTGTAAGTTATTGAGCCGTATCGGCAAACTTATCCTCCCGCATTGAGTTACTGTTTGGTGTATAATTTGATAAAGACTTGTGTAGCATAAGAATAGATTAAGGGCCTCTTTCACCAACTACAAGTAAAGTGTTGATTAGTTACTTTTAGAAATCATTTTCTGTTTTACTGAATTATGCACTCGGTTTACTGCATGATTCGATAGGCGATTTTTTAAAATTTGTTTGGGACGTTTACCGTACAAACAAAAGTATATCAGCTAAATTGTTCCCGGTGACAGGTGACTTTAAGTGACGGTTTAGCCTACTTGACGTTGGTGAAAGAGGCGTAGGCGTAGTGTAGTATAAGGATATTTTTTTGTGTTATTTATCTATTAATTTTAATTAAATTTGATGTAGCTTCAGAACGTATTTTTATTGAGTTCATCCCGTTGATCATTAGGTTTTTTTTAGTGCTAACGTCCTGGGATATAAGATTCGTGCACTATCTTCTGAGTTTTAGTCGGTGAGTAAGATCGTCAATCACACCTGACTGGCCACGTTACAATGTGATCATTTATATATAATAAACAGTAACAATATTAAGGGGTAAACAAACGCCAATCCTAATAATTTGCATTGTTTAATAAAGATGTTACAAGAATGTGTCAACGCAATTGGTTTGAAAAAATATATGTTATACTTAAACATGTAAAAAACAAATTGTATTGTTTAGAATTTCCATCGAAGTATAGAAACCTCACAGTAAAAGTTAGAACATAAGAAGAATTTGACTTATGAAAATTGTTTAGAAAACGACTTATTGCGCGCAAATGATTCCTGCACCGATTATAAGTCAATGTCAGTTGATATGGTTATGAACATAATTATGTTGTAGCATAAATATGCTGAATGTAGATTATAATGATCTAATGTAAACATACACAATATACACAATATTTAGGCATGTGGATTCTTCTAGTTATTGACTTACATATATGTATACTAATGGGTACCCGCGACTTCGTCCGCGACCAATTTTTTTTTACATAAAAACCATTCCTGATTATCCCTCTATCCATGAGTGAAAACAGAATTAAAATCGGTCCAGCCGTTTAGGAGGAGTTCAGTGACATACACGCACAGAAGAAATATATATATATATATATATATATATTAACAAATCCAGCGCTAAAGTTATAATATGGTATATTATATTAATAAAATTAGGTATATTGTAACTTAAATATTCTGAATGTAGATTTTAATAAATTTTAGTAAAATTTCAACTGCAACAATAACTGTTGAGTAAGTATACTAAATGAAATATATTTCTTTTTTTTTTCTAGTTTAGAAAACTTAAAATAAATATTAAATAAGAACGCGTTTTAGTAAAGTTTTGGTAGAATTTTATAAGTATTTAAAAAGACAAATTAAACTAAACAAAGGTCTTGTTCGACATTAGTTGTTTTCTCAAACATTGTTTATTTGACAACTTAAACTCAATAAATTTGAATTTTAAAAGTTTATTTAACTTTAATATTTTGCAATTGTAAGTTAAAAAAAAAATCTTATATTTTCCGTTAATTATTAATTACATTTTATTGTGTCAAGAAACGAAAAGTAAATTAATAAAAATTTAAAGATTATTATAACTAACTCGATATCGATACCTTAATTCGCAAAACGAATAACTCCACTTTTGGTTGAAAATTATTTTTTGATCGGTAGAATCTTAATGACAATTAGAATTTAATTTTTAAAAGGTGTATCGGTTAATACGAGCCATAATTTCTAATGTAAAATTGTCTTTTATTTTCTCGTATCATACAAAAAAAATATAACGTTTTTTAGTCCCTGTAAAGTTTGCCTCAGAGGAGTTATTTGGTTTGCGAATTAAGGTATCGATATGAATTGACTTGAAATATAAAATCGATATGGACTCGATATGAAGGTGGCAGTAGCCACCTAGTAAGCTACTAAGCTAAGGTAAGGTACTAAGGTAGTAGTAGCACGCTAGTAAGCGGCCCAGCCCCGACTTCGCACGGATTTTTTGTTCAAGATTTTTGTCATTTTATAATTTCCTCTATTTTTAAATCATTAATTTTCATCCTTTCTCAAATAGTCATTTTCTAATTAGTCCACTCCTTCTCTCTTTCTCACAATGTGTGAGTTATTTGTATATAAATTATTCTATTGCAGCAATTAATTGCAATAATTCTAACGCTTTATAAATATTAAGTACCTATGTTTTTAAGTTGAATTCTTAGAAAATTCCTTGGGGAATGGTGCATTGTTATATTAATTGAGTGTTTTATTGATGTTTCAAAGGATTTCAAAATTTATTTTTTGCACTTATGAAACATCCTTTACCTTAAATAAGGTATATAATATATGTTTTGTTCCCTTTTAGTAGTGGTTGTCCCACTAAAATCACTTTCACTGGTGTAATACTTTATCGACTCGATAAAAAAAATTAAATTTATAATCCAAAAAGTAGATTGTATTACATGGTAAAATACATTATTTAATTGATACTTAATAAATTATGATCTTCTAAAAGTCATGCTCTGCAACAACGTACTGATATTCCTACGTTGCAATAACGTCCCTAAAAGAATCATTATTAATTCCAGCAGATCTTATTTGACAGGTACTTTGTGGTTATCCTGCTGTTGATGCAAAACGCTTGAGGTACTTATATTTTTCTTATCCTACAAAACAATCGCGTATCAGTATTTTGGTATTGGCACGTTCAGTAATTCATCGTAGGGTACAGCATCGAAGAATTTCTTAGCAGTATTGATGGTCACATTCATTGCGTAATCGACTACTGGTTTTCCAAACTCCTCGGTCACAGTCCTCCAGTTTTCATTTAAGAATTGCAGCACAGTGTTACCTGGAAAAGAAAAGGATGAACTTTATATGAGATTTCTAAATAACGATTCAGGTAGATTCACAGTCTACTTGATAGTAATTGGTTACCATAGCACTGTTGAGAAGATTTCCCTGTTCTATACAAATAATAAAATCGTAAACGAGCTGCGTCTGTATATTGAATATTTTTCAAAAAAACACGTTGTACTGACTTATGTTACCAATTTAAAAATGTAGTATTTAGAATTTAATGAGGAAAAAATAAGGAATTTTTGTCTGTTTGTGCGTTTGTGCACGCTAATCTCAGAAACAGCTTAACTGATTTGTATGCGGTTTTCTCTGATGTATTGTAGCAAGCTTTCCGTAACATTAAGTATTCGTTTCCAAGACATCTTCTTGTCCAAAATTTATCAGTATTTCAAAACAAAAGTTTCCAGTGATGACATATGGCACTGAAACGTAGTCTCTAACTACATATAAGCCTTGTAAGAATGTGCAAAGTTGCCCAACGAGCCATAGAGAAGGGCTATGCTCTTCTACTACTGCGAGATCTAATCAGAAATAAGCCTGAAAGCTTCTCGAGAGAAGGCCCTAGACTAACAAACGCAACTTCGCATTTTTTGTATAAATATGTCCGATTTAAAAAAAATCTATAGTCTATTATGCACTGTACCTTTATAAGTTTTAATTTTACTCTAAGAAAGCAAATTAGGCGATGAAAATAGCGCTTTTCTGCAAAGTCCTTAAGATTTTTCATTAGTTTTAGGTTTGGATTTTTGAAGACTTTTATAATCTAGGTTTTTCCTACTCGTATTGAACAGGAAAATTGTCAGTGATATTGTAACGAGAATTAATCGATTAATTTAATGATGCATAGTTACTATAATCTCGGTTGACCATGAACGATCTATAGACAAGCAAAGGTTAATAACTTTCCGACCTCAACTAAGAGAAGACGGTAAGTCGCAAAGCGATTAATATCATTAATATTTATATTTTTAGAATGAAGGTGTGAGGTGAAGTGGAAATTTTTATGTCAAATTACTTTTTTACGAAATGTGTCATCAAATGTGTGCGTAATTAAATACAGTGTTGATAATTATTTTTTTATGTAATGTCAAATTTATGTTCAATAAAAATAATTGATTAATTAATTATGATACAATATCTATGTCTATAAATAAAAAAATAATAAATGAATAGCTAAATGTATTGCTAAGCGCAAAACTCGAGAACCACTGGACTAATTCGGCTATTTTTTTTTCCTTTAAATATTCGTTGAAGCACGAAGAAGATTCTTATTAAGAGAAAAATTGAAAAAAAAAACAAGCGAAACCGAGGAGCGAGGGGAGCTAATATTGGAATAAAAAAACAACTAGTTTATACGTTTATAGATAATATATACTTAGTGTTTTTGACAATAGAACAACAACACAGAGAAAATAAGAAAAATAAAAAGAAATTAGACAGGTATCTGTCTAACTAAACGCAATACCTAGTTATAGTACATTATAATATATTATGGAGTTTAAATACTAACGTTAATTTGAATAATAAGTACAGTTAGGGCCTCTTTCACAAACTACATGTAAAGTCTTGATTAGTTACTTTTAGAAATCATTTTCTGTTATATTGAATTATGCACTCGGTTTACTGCATCATTCGATAGGCGAATTTTTTATTATTATTTTCTATTTAATGTTTGGGACGTTTACCGTACAAACAAAGGTAAGTATATCACCTAAATTATTCCCGGTGACAGGTGACTAAGTGACGGTTTAGCCTACTTAACGTTGGTGAAAGAGGCGCTTAATGTTATAGTTTTATTAAAAAAATACTTACTGAGTTCTGGATTTCCTTTGAAAAGATTTGTTATGACGTAAAAAATTCTTTCGCCGTAGTCAAAGGTGTACCGGTAACTCTTTATTCCAAAATGGTCTCTGCCCTCGGCGTCTTTGTAATATTTCGTCTTTATATTTATTTTTATAATGGAGTTTACTGAAATATGAAACAACTATTTTAGTTTTGTCTAAAATTTATAATTTAAATTATTTTGTCTAAATATATTACTAATTTTGATCTTCGCGTCTCCATCTCCATTTATAGGGAATAATAATAATCGCCCAACAGCTGTGTATTTTCCTTTAATTGTGATATTGCAGCGAATATCCAGCTTGAAGATGTTCTTTTCCAGGTATGCGCTGAAATTCGAGGAAAAATGAAATTAGTATATTAGTAAAACAGTCGACATCTACCCAGGAATATACCGTTATGGTTCAGCAGATATAAATATTATATGTAACCTACATTTTATAACCGCGTACCAAGTGACCTAACATACGAAAAGTATCCTTAATGTAGACTAATTTATAATATGTTTAAACCTATCAATTATGTTCTATATTTTGCAATTCAAAAAAACGTAAAAATTTAGTAAAGGCAAGATAATGACTCATCAAGAATCAACGATTTTTTGGAAAAAATGGGAGTATTGGCACGGCAAGCTGCATTGCAATAACAGCATGTGTGCTTTTGTGTATCGGTGAGTGAGTAAGGGATGCCAGAGCCCATTTCCCTATCCCTTCCTTATCCCTTATCCTTAACCTTACTACGGTCGGCAGCGTATTTGTATTACCTGTGGCATAGCTTGTGCATAGGCGACTTTAGCGACCTACCACAAGTGGCATAGAGTGGACCGTCATCCGTTTTGACGACCTTAACATAAAAAAAGTACATTAGAGCGTATTAAAGCCTAGAGACACGGTTCATTTAGGGCCTCTTGTTGATTAGTTACTTTTAGAAATCATTTTCTGTTATATTGAATTATGCACTCGGTTTACTGCATCTGTTTTTTAAAATTATTTTCTATTTAATGTATGTTTTGACGACACGTTTGGTCTAGTGGCTAGTAACCCTAGCTGTTAATCAAACGGTCGCGGGTTCGAATCCCGCTAGGGACAAATGTTTATGTGAACATTTACCTTTGTACCTGAGTCATGGATTATAATATGTATTATAATATGTATGTATTTACAAAAAAAAAAAAAAAGTAATCTATGTATTATATCAACTGTCTGGTATCCATAATACAAGCCTATAGTTGCTTAATTTGGAACTAGATCGTGCTGTGTGGAATGTGTGAACATATTTATTTATTTATTTATTTAATGTTTGGGACGTTCACCGTACAAGCAAAGGTATATCAGCTCCATTATCCCCGGTTACCGGTGACTTTAAATGACAGTTTGGCCTACTTGACGTTTGTGAAAGAGGCGCTTAATGTAAAACGTAATTCAAGTTATTAAATTACAATCAACGAAACCTATGTCGATATCTTGTCTTCAATTTGTACGTCTCACTAGCAACCAATGTTTAAGCTTTGTGTGGTAACCAGATTGCATGAGGATTTCTAATAACACATTTTAAACGTTGCATGCAAACATACCAGCAACGGTTACTCATAGAGATATAATTAATAAAGTGTTTCGAAATGTAGAAGGACATAGTATACTCGGGGCAAAATTATGTCAACTCTGTTCACATGTCTAATTGCAGTCTGATGAAACCTTTTGTACTGAAAGTTACTCGTATACTCGTACAATGACAATAACCTTCCGTTCGTTTTCGTTAATAAGGTAGCACATTTACATATTATATTTTGTCCTATTATGTCTGTGCCCATTTTTGTATGCTGCAACCTTGAAGTAAAGTTACTTCTTTTTTATGCTCCTCAAAATTGGCACATATTTATTTAAGCACTCTCACATTTATTTGTATTTACGTAATTACTTAAAATGTCAAAGTGTCTTTGGATGCAGTAAACAAATAAATGGTTTTTTAATGTCACAATGTCTCATAATAATTAATTTAATTACTATAAGTTAAGTTTAAACCATCTAAGTTTAAAAATTAGTTTTGATAAATCTGTTAATCGCAATGTGTCTCGTTATAAAACCCATACGAGTGTTTTTCATTCCTTTCTTTCCTTGTTAGTCCGAGCTAATTTTTTGGTAGTGTCAGCAATTAAATATAGAGAGACAATTCTCAACTTTTGTTGAATAAAATTATTAAGCGCTTCTTTCACCAACTACAAGTAAAGTGTTGATTAGTTACTTTTAGAAATTATTTTCTGTTTTATTCAATTATGCACTCGGTTTACTGCATCATTCGATAGGCGATTTTTTTTTTATTATTCAGTTCCATTATCCCCGGTCACCGGTGACTTCAAATGACAGTTTAGCCTACTTGACGTTGGTGAAAGAGGCGTTAAGTGAAACACTTACTCAACATTCAATACTTCGCAATTCCTCAATCCTGTGACTCTTCCATCAAGGAACGTGACCTTGACACCAGGCAACTGTATGGGAAGTTCCACAATCGTGAACGGGTCCAAAGGCGGCACTCCAATACTTGGTATGCCTTTCGCGAAATCAGGTATAGCGTCTTTAGTGGCTTTAATAAGGCACTCTCGTGACGTGTCATTGCAGGGTTTGATGAAATCAGCTGTGAAATGAATAATAACACTTTTTTGATTGTTAACTCGTACCAACAAATCTAAAGACATAGTCGCTCGATTTATATTTCAGCTAGAGAACATAGGTACTATTTCTCTATCATATCTAGTTTTTTATTGTCATGCATCTTATCTAGTGTCTTTTATATTTAAGTTATAAATATAAAAGACACTAGATATGATAGAGAAATCATATAAAAACATATAAAAACATCATTTACAATATTTATAATATTAAGAATTCTAAACTTGTGTCGGAAAATTTTAAATTGATTTATCAACAAACAACTTAGTCATTTTAATTGTATATAGTTAAGTTAGATATTAAATCCTTTGAAATATTAGTAATAATTTAAAATGACAGCACAAGATTAAGCCTCAGTGGTTTTTAGTGCTATCTTCACATGTATAATATAATATAATATAATATAATATAATATAATATAATATAATATAATATAATATAATATAATATAATATAATATAATATAATATAATATAATATAATATAATATAATATAATATAATATAATATAATATAATATAATATAATATAATATAATATAATATAATATAATATAATATAATATAATATAATATAATATAATATAATATAATATAATATAATATAATATAATATAATATAATATAATATAATATAATATAATATAATATAATATAATATAATATAATATAATATAATATAATATAATATAATATAATAATATAATACGCGATTTCGTGCGCAACACTTTATTAGGCCAGTCATTCTGGACAATCAATTCACAATAATTCAAAAAGTATTTTGCAACCTTTTCCTAAGTCTGGAACAATGTTAAAATTGTTAAGTAAACATTAATGTTTCTCTCTAGTAAAATGGTCGAAAAAATTCCAAAAGTTTTGCAAATTTGATATATACATCGGAAAAATATCCCGATCAATTTCATAAATTTGCAACCTTTTGTGTTGACCGAAACATTTTTATTTATAATTTCGTGTATAGTGACCACGTTTTCGAGCAAGGTGGTCTCGGAATAATCTCGGAATCATGTTTAATAAAAAAAAATGTTCCTTACCTCCCAACTGGTTGTAAATCTAATACATTGTATAAAATAACACATTTAACGTTGCTTCAATTTTGCAAAACTTTTTGAATTTTTGTCGAGACAATACAGAAAAAAATCATTTTAACAATGTTCTGGACTTGGGAAAAGGTTGTATATTGAGATTAATTGTTTTCCCGGCATATTAATGAGTTTATCGAAGTTTTGAAACTTTTTGAATTATTGTTAAATTTTTGATTTTTAATGTCTAGAATGACTGGCCTATATAAAATATAGTCTATGTTACTCGCTGAAAATATAGCCCCCAATGAAAAAAAAATTCAAATCGGTCCAGTAAACAATCAAATAAACAATCAAATCTTTCCTATTTATAATATTAGTATAGATATATTACATATAGCTTTTAATATTGTAAAAATTATAAATAATTAAATAAAAATGAAATTGAGATATTTTATTTATTTTACAGTAATTGTTGAATTTAGTTTGGTGAATCACACGTAAATGCGGCCACAATTATTTTGAAACCTGTTTATAGTGTTGGGCAAGACATGTCACTTTTACAATTGACTCACGCGATTGGAAATAGTGAGTTTCGATTCTTGAAAACTTTAATGAATAACACATAGCTCGTAAGTGAACATGCGTGTTCATTATTACATACGCCCACATTTCTTAGTTCACTTCACATGACTGCGTACCTTGAAAAGTAGTTACTCATAACCTTAATTCAGTTGTTATCACGATATGTTCTGTGAAGTATTGGTGTTTTTAATTAGAACTAAAGATCCGCTTGTAAAATTTAACTTGTAAACAAATAAATATGTAATTTTTTTTGTAGTGGCAGCGCACCCTGCGTTTCACAGTCATTTGAGTAATAAATATGAGTAATAATATATTATCATAATAAACACTGTTATTCTCAGTCACAAATAGGGTAACCATGCTATGGTGAAATAACAGCATGTGTGCGGTTGTGTTTCGGTGAGTGAGAAAGAGATGCCAGCCACCTCTTCTTTAATTTTAATTCTACTATGATTGGAAGCGCCTTTTTAGCACCAGTGGCGTTAGCATGTCTGAAGACCTTTATGTTTGAAAAGAGTATGTAATAAGAAGTATGAAAGAGTAAGTTGCTACAATATAGTTATCATTTTTAATAGTGTCAGTAAGGGACACTATATTCCGCAGTCATAAACTGGGAAGTTCTGGCATCTAGTGACAGTTTGGCGAGAAGTAAATAGCTTTTATGGCAATCAAATTAACTTTTAACACAAAATGGCATATGTAGAAGAAGATCATTAATATATTTATTTTCACGTAAATAAAAAAACAACTTCCTAATGCATGTATATTTGATAAAATATTTTACCTTTCCCTTTGTATACATAGACGACAATAATGGTAACATTTTATTTTATTTCAGGTTTAGGTATTGATTTTAAAAGCTTGTTTGGTATTTGTAAGAATACATTTTTAAACGTTACCAGTATTTCTTTCCTCACATTTGTACCTGAAATTTCTGCAGCAAAACAGCAAAATATTCTCCGACAGTAAACTCAATTTGTGAGGACCGACCGAGCAAAACGTGCAAGGTTTTAACACTGCAAGCAATGAAGCCTGCATACGAAACTCATAGAGGTTTCCTAGAGCGAGATTTTTAAATCCGTTCTTTACTGTGATTGTTTTGTGCAATACAGACACAAGAATTATTTTTATTTTTTATTTCATTAATTTTTGGGACACAAAGAGAAATAAAAAATTTAACGTGCTAAAATTAAATAATAAAATAATAACGGATTAAAACAATCTATGTTTTTGGAAAAAAATACTGACGACGTTATGAAAATATCGTATCGCTGCTAATATTGATGACCTAACTAAATCTACTTTAGTAGGAACATCTTAAGAGCAGAATAGATTATTTTTGCTATTCTTAGGGCCTCTTTCACAAACTACATGTAAAGTGTTGATTAGTTACTTTTAGAAATAATTTTCTGTTATATTGAATTATGCACTCGGTTTACTGCATCATTCGATAGCCGATTTTTTTTATTATTTTCTATTTAATGTTTGTGACGTTTACCGTACAAACAAAGGTATATCAGCTCAATTATCCCCGGTTACCGGTGACTTTAAATGACAGTTTAGCCTACTTGACGTTTGTGAAAGAGGCGCTTATTGTCATAAGGAACTTTGCTAGGCTTTTTATATGCGAAACTAGTTCGATATCGATTAACTATATCATTTACATAAAAAAAGGCATTGAATTTCGATTCCACTATCGAAATATATTTTGTTATAATATAATTTTTTTCCCATAACGAATTTACGTTATGGGAAAAGGACTCCGTGAAAGATTCTCTATTATTTTATTAAGAGATTACTTATTTAATAAATTCCTGCTTCATTAATAATATTTTTGAATTCGATTATAAAAATTTTAATATTTAAAATTACAGTTGGCGAAACCTATTTAGTTCAGGAGCTGAAAATATGCGTTTGAAGTAGTTTTTACATCGGATGTCTCCGACATTCTTACGTGTATCTATATCTTTCTGTGGAATCGAAGCTGCCGATCGGATAGACCGAATTTCATCTGGTTATTTTATTTGAATGCGAACATGATCGGGATGGTTCTTAGCTATAATTTATGAAGTTGATTGCTATAGAAAAGTAAATCGGCCATTTAAATAAAAATGTTATATGCTACATGTAAGAACTTTATGCGAAACCATTTATGAAACTGAAGTAATGCTGCAACATCAAGTCAAGGTTTTTCATGTCACGGAAATACCATTGAAGTAACAGTAACCAAATTTCACATCAATCGAACCTGTGGAAGTTAGTGAAATTCCTTCGTCAACCTGAACATATTTTCAAAAATTAGAGCCAACAACTATCCCGATCACGTCAGATTGCAAACAAAAAAAAGACCCAATCAAAATCGGTCTATCCATTTGGATACTACGATTTTACACACACAAACACACATATACACAAACACACACACAAATTTTTTTTATATAGTTTTTGTGTCGGATGTTAAAAAACAGTACGTCAACAATTGCAATAAAACTAAGCAACTTTAAAAAGGCAGTGTATTTCAAGAACAATTTGTTTTACTGTTTCGTTTAGGAACTTATTTCACAAACTTGCACAGATCTGCGGTTCTCTAAAAATTTATAGCCTATGAATAAACATATACCCTACGTACGGAACCAACAATGTCGTTTTAGGGGAATTTTATTCTATTGAATCTCCACATAATTTTGACACAAACTTATGTTCCTTCCATAACTTGAACATGTGGTATTGGATTTTAACATTTTTAACGACCGAGAGAATAGCTAGACTAACAACGTTAATAATACGTACCTAAGTAGATTCGTTTTTTATCTTATTTAGTAAATAACTTTGTTGTTTATCTATAATTTTATTTTTTATTATTTAGTTATTATTTATTTATTTTTTATTTAAATTACGTTTTGTATGTCAGTTCTATTTTATGTCTGATAAAATCTAAAACAGCATTTTTATAATTAGTGTTATGTTTCTTAAGAGTAGAACAAATTGGACATGCTCTGTTAAATTATTTAAGTTAAATCTGTTATACTCTGCAATGAAACCACTTGCGCTTTTTTGTTCAATTCATTCTATCGTACGAGTATAACAAAGTATAGCAGAACTTAGTTGGACTAAACCAAAATTTGCACACCTCTGAAAGTAAAATCAAGCAAAATTTATTTGTTTTAAAACAATCGTGACCTACATTGATTCAGCAAATGTTTAACTAAAAAAGAGACTTAGAGAAAAGTATAAAAGAGTACTTAGAGATTTTAGCTATGAGTCTAAAATAGTTATATTTATATTATATAGAGCCTATAAACACGATATCTCTGAAAAAAAAAAGTAACTTACTCCATGACCAACCCTTACAGATTTATTATTAGTATTGATAATAATTATTATTAAAAATAATAATTAATTATTGTTTAAAAAAATGAATTAACAGGCTTAATTTTGTATAAATATTTCACCAGTGATATTTTATTTAAGAGGTGGTATGATAGACATAAGTACTCGTAACTGGCAGAGAACGCGTTCCGATTAGGTGGGCCAACTAACCTTACGGGTTTCCTTGCTGGAAACGGATAGAGAAACAAGTTATTGCAATAGTACCGTAACTTTTGTTTATTAAATACGAAGGCCACGACCACGATATTGTGGAGGGTAAACCCAGAAAATTGAGCACCTTCATAGTAACGACTTCTTTGTTCCCTTCCACTGTCCAACTATATTTTAATATTAAAATTAAATTTGAAAGTTGTTTTTTATTGCCACGTCATAACAAGGAAGCAAGTAAATACAATGTATATAAATTTACCGAATAAAGGCTTGGATTCAATGCGTTTCCTTATTTTAAGTAAAGTGCGTCAGAAAACAGGAACATCAGCAGACAATCTTTGTCCTTTAACTGCGCCCAAAGACAAAATTACAATACATTACATATATTATATATTTACATAGAAATACATTTTATACATATCATCATAATATTTCATAATATTACCATAATCATAATATTAATAAATATAAGGATAATAAAAAAGTTTCCACTGGCTAAGAAACGAAACAAATTAAAACACGCAGCCACCTATAGCGTGAAGTAGAAACTGTCTTCTGCTCTCTAGTTAAATCCAGCGTAAAAAATGTCTTTTCGCGGTCCTTTCTGGTTCCTACTAGTTCCAAACTAGTTCCTAAATCGTTATTAATAATAACGATTTAGGAACTAGTTTGATTAAAAATAGTGAAAAACTAGTTTACATAACAATACACCTAAAAATAGACAAACAATTCTTTACGAAGGTTGACGACCTGTGAAGGTACTGCGCGTAAAAGGGAGCGAGTGCTTAACCAAACCACCCTACCAATGAAAATACTAAAAATTCAAAAGAATAAATAATTGAAGATGTAGTATATTCTACACCAAGAGTTTTGGGACACATTAGAAGTAAAATACTCGTACTTCTATTTCCCATTACGTCTTGAATGGATCATAGTAGGAATATGTTTTATTTCTACTTGACCTTCATTAGATAGATTATTCCTACGAAGATAGTTCGTAAGTTAGATGAATCTAACTTCTGGTGGAGTAGAGGTATATGTTTTAATAAGTTTAATTTTTTAAATTTAATAAGGATGTGAGTCAAGGAAGACTAAACTTAAACCACGTGATTAAAAAAAATCAATGGCTAAGACAATGAATAATGAAAATAGATTCGATTGATATCGACGGTCCCTACGTACACTATGGAAAATGAGAAATATGCATATTTCACTTTTTTGCTTAAATGGTCCTAATTTTATTGTATTTTTTACATACTTACTTAAAAACCGTCTATTTATTATAATACTTTTGGTAATTTCGTAACGTAGTTAGCCGGTCGCTTGCCGTGTAAAAGATATTATGGAAAGTAACTTCAAACGCCTCTAGGTACTGAAAAATCGAACTTTTCAAGTTTCGATACTTTACTTAGGGACCGTCGATATATCGATATTATCTCGTTTCGCGATTTCGTTCCCAGCAGCTCCAAGAGTACTACCTAAATTTCAACCGAAGGTATGACAAGTGTAGGATTATATAATATTTGGTTCCTTTGGTCACAACCATACGATGCATTTTTTTATATGTCCTCCGTATTCATAGGCAGTTAAAAATAAAACGACTTCTGTTTTTACGTCTTTTCAGACTGTTTGTGACCTTTATATGTAAAATATTCCAACAAAAATATTTCCAGATAAAAGTAAAAGGTATTCCCAGTATAAAAGTTTTATGTGTTTTTGTATATTTTCTTAGATAGTTCCTATCAATACTAACAATAAATCTGTAAGGGTTGGTCATGGAGAAAGTTACTTTGTTTTCAGAGATATCGTGTTTATAGGCTTTATACATGATATAGTGAAACTAAATTGACGATATTCAGATTTTTTTAATGTATGTATGTATGTGACGCAGACGTAGTCGCGTGCAACACCTATTTATAACAATACAAATCTATTTCTCTTTATAATATTAGTAAGTATAGATTAGTATACATAAAATTTTTTTAATTAAAAATTCAGTTACCCCTTGCGTAACAAGGGACCTTGTTCATCAATTGTTTTTCTTTTCTTCTATTTCTCTCTAGTCTTCTGTTTAATTTTTATTCGTCCAGATCGACACCTTTACCACTTTGTGGCAGAGATAAAATATTAAGGGTGGGTTGCACCGTAGGCTTGGTTATTGTTGCGGTCAAAGTTAACTTTAGCGGTAACTTTAACGGTGTCACCGTTAAAGATTGTTGCACCGAAATTAACAATCGCATGTTGCACCATGATATTGTTCGTCACTGTCAAAGTCAAAGGGGTTGCTATTATAAAATAATGTAATTTTCCTAGGTTGTCGTAGTAATATTTTTTTTAATATGGCAACATTAAAAGTCACCTGTCTCAAAACTATCACAGTTGACTTAACCGAAACAATAACATTAACCGGCCAATATCGAGCGGTTAAGGTTATCGTTAAGTTATGACGTCATTTTAACCGTTGTAAAAATGGCGCACACATAATATTATGCTTAAGCGAAGATTTAACGGCTGGATTGGATATGGTTACCGTTAAAGTTGGATGGTGCAACTCACCCTAAGAAACAACATTAAATCAGCTTAAACACGGAGTAGAACATGCTCCGCGACGTTAACTAGATAAGATTTGCAAATGCGGCGTGTTGTAATTTCGCATTCACTACGTTTCATAATGATTCTATTTACACAATATTCCGACGACGATGTAGGTGCGTGTGTGATACTATTTTCTACACATATACCGAATAGAATAATGTATAAACTAACAAGATATTATCTTTTGGGCTTAATAAAAGAGTATCGTTGAATACTAAAGAGTAAGAAGTTAATACTTAGCATTTGTTTGATTTGTTATTGTGAATCTCCATTCGAATATTTTAAATGAAAACACATAATATATCGTATATCCGAGTTTATACAGAGTTTGTTAGTATAAATTCTTCAATCGAATAAGAATTCGGTCAAATCTTATTAACCTTTTAAAAATACAATAGCATAAAATGTTAAAAATATTTAGAAATCAGGCTAGAGGTTTCAAAACTAAAATCGTTTGGTAATTCGCTAAAACTTCGTAAGGATAGATTATACAAAAACTGCGCTTGCCAAATCTCTACTAATTAAATTAAAATATGATAAAGAGTACCTATTTAAATATTTTATGGACTATTATGGTTTAATTGGAATAGTATTTTAGTCAAAAATTATATAGAAAAAAGAAAAAAAAGGTATACACACAAATTTTAATTAAAGAAATGAATTGTTACCATTTGTTCCCTTATTTAATATCAATAATTATTTTATAATAAAAAATGAATTAAATAAAAACTTACGAGCCAACTTAGCTGAACATATTGGGACGACACTAGCCGAAATCGCCACTATAGCGAAAAGAACTACAAGTCTGTAGCACATCGCGACTACCGCACGCACGCACAGTCCAAAATAAACCTTTACCAGAACCTTTGACAAACCCAACTGAATGACAACACAACAATGTGGTCGAAATGAACCACGCTGATACACTGGCGGTTGACCCTCGCTACTCGCGGTTACTTCTTATGTAAATTTAAACGAGTTCTTTCTCATTTTTGGTTGCACAAATTGGGCCTGCTCTTTGCCAATGTGAAGCCCGATTTTCACGCAACGCCGAGCGCTAATACGTTCTATAAATTTTGCTCGACGAGCGTGTTTCGCTCCACTCTCGAGAGTCTAGCACGCACTATAAAACCAAACGTCTCAACTAGTTGTTTAGGCATGCCCTTTACTTCAAGTCCCAGTCGTTTGCGGTTGCTGTTAGACTTTTTTGCATCATTAACGTTCACTGTGGGTCAAATAGTTATGTGTAGGCGTGATTGCTTATAAATTATTCGCTAACATTGCTTAGTGTATATTGCAATTATTTATTTGTATACTTAAGTTACTTGAGCATTCTAAATAGGTATAGTAAACAGTATTAGTTTTAAACAAAATTATTTGTTGTGATATTCTAAATATTCTTATCATTAAATTTTATTACATTATTTTTATTTTCCCGATTGCGTTTGTGGGAGCATATCGCACCTTCGGTAAGACAAGGGCATAACTTACAAAAATTTTTAAAGTGAGTTAAACTTAAAATATATGCAGAAATGTTTTAAAAACATTATTAAATTAAAAAAATATTTACAAGACTATGGGGCTTATTTGATGAAGAATTGTTTAAAAGCAATATAATCAGAAGAATACGATATTGAATGCAAAAAAAATAACTTTAAATGGCTCTCCTGTAAAATTACAAAAAGTGCAGTTATGCCCTTGTCTTGCCGAAGGTACGATATAGGGTCCAACACTTGCTTATTGTGCCAGGTACTTTATTGATGCATTTTAACATACTAACTACCCACCCCGGCTTCGTATGGATTTGTGGTTCCGTATGATGGATGGTTAGTCATGGAGTAAGTTACTTTGTTTTCAGAGATATCGTGTTTATAGAAACTATTTATGTATAACACGTTGTAACTGTTGTTCTTATGTTACCCAGGTCAAAAAAAATTTTTTATAATTTAAGTTTTTTTTTTAATCCACTAAAATATGTCATGACCTTGATAAATCTGCTTATACCCATACAGAAAGAGCCTCTTGTAAGAGATGTGAGAGCATTAAATTTTTCCTACATTTTATGTTCAATTATTCGAAATATGCCTTTAAAATATTATTTAACAACGTTGTTAATACTTATAAATCTGTTTTACATGCAAATATTGATAACATCGCGGTTGCGTGTAGACCGTAACCTTGTTTACTTTAATATGTTAAAATTTCACTCGACAAACCAGTGAATCATTTATTATTCAAACAATTTAATACTACGTAAGTATGATGTACCCAAGTAAACAAGATTGAGTTACAGTTAATATCTTAATGTCTGCACTGCCCCTTGCATTGTTTATTTAAGTAAATAAATAACAAATAACACAATAAAGTTCACGTTCTTCTTCTTCTTCTTGCAAAGTTGTGACAGTTGTCAAAAAAATGACAAAGTTTGATTTAAAAAAGCCCCCCCTGGGTGGGCCATGGCCTTGTCGTGGTGGGGGGCTTACCCTCGGCAGTCTGGGGGGTCGCGGGGGCCGGTGGTTCTCACTGGCCTTTCCTCGTTCCATCGGATTGTTGTTGGGGACCAAGATGGCCCACACCCGTGTGCTCCGGGCGGACTCCGTTCAACGGAGCTCGTGGCGGAGCGCACTTGTAAATGACATTCTCCCTGCCAAAGTCCCTCGTCCCATCCACATGAAGTCGCTCCTTTTAGATGACATTGGCAGATAATGGCCGTTCCCGAAATGAGCCGAAATGCTATTATACGAAAGAAGATAAGATAAGATTTAAAAAAAGGACTTGACCTGACTGCTTTGGACGCGACGGACCTGTTTTGGAAAACTAAGGAAAATTATAGACTTGACTTGACTGACTAGTCTCGGGATCTGCTACTTTTGATTTTAATTTCAATTTTGCCTTTTTTTATTTTAAAAAAGGCTATTACAAATTACTTTTTTTACTATACACAACGTCAAAATTATAAAACCTCGTTTTTGCGTCGGGAGTCGGGGATTAAAAACCATATACCGCCTTGAAAGTAAAACCCATGTAACTTGTTTAATAATTACCATTCAAGTTATATTTATTTATGGAAATAATTATTTATACATTGACCTATGCAACCTTTTTGTAATTTTAGTCTAGCTAAAAGCCAGTTATTATAAGTAGGTAATGATTAAGTGATTACTAGATAAGACTGAATGTTTTAGTTCTATTCATGATAAACCGTCGATGATTTTTAGTTTAGGCTAAAAACGAACGATTGACGAAATGTAAAATAAAAAGTTAATCGGTAAAAAATAAATAGAAACATTTTACGAAAACGAACAGTTTGTATAAAAAATGTACTGAGCGACTTTAACAATCGCATTGTGTTGTCAGATTACGCAACATTGTTGCTTGTGGCATACACCATACCTCACAAGAAATCGTACCCTGCTTACTAGAGCGACTAGTTTTGTTCAAGATAGTTTTGTTCAAGAAATAAAACAAAATATTTACTCTCAAATTTTACGAAGCAACTTCATCTAAGTTTTAGGGCCTCTTTCACAAACTACAAGTAAAGTGTTGATTAGTTACTTTTGGAAATCATTTTCTGTTATATTGAATTATGCACTCGGTTTAATGCATCATTCGATAGCCGATTTTTTTTTATTATTTTCTATTTAATGTTTGGGACGTTTACCGTACAAACAAAGGTATATCAGCTCCATTATCCCCGGTTACCGGTGACTTTAAATGACAGTTTGGCCTACTTGACTTTTGTGAAACAGGCGCTTAGAATGGTGATTATGTTGCCGCAGAATAGCGAGAAATAAAACTGAATAAGTAAATAAGATTTTCAATCAGGTTTTTTTTTCATTTATTTTTCATTATTATTCAATAATTTCAAATATACCTATAGAGGTAGGTACTGCAATTGATCTTTCTTACTTCGATCAACTGTATAACAATTGTAATACTTAGTAGTTTTAAAGCCAACGCCTGATGAATTTTACACAGTTAAGTACCTTACTGTTAAAATTTTGCTATAATGAAAATTTATTAAATTTATAAAATATTACTTAGCTTTTTTTAAATAAAATTTGTGAAATCCTTTAAAATAATAAAGATGAAATAAGCAAAGATTGTTTTTAAACGGCCATATTGTAAGATAAAATAATAATGCTATTAAATACTTGAGAAATCTTTAATATTAAAGCTTCGTGATTTTAGTACTCGTATTTACTCGTACTTATCTAATACTTTTGTATTTGTAATAATTTGGATTCTTTTTAATGCTAACGTCGACAGACACTTGATAGACGACGGTATCTACCTACCAAGGTAGATACCGTCGCCTATCAAGTGATCTGCCGAATATAGTCTCGCCAAGGATCAAACCCTGAAACAGAGCGCCAAGGTAAGCACCCTACTCATCCGATGGGCTCGTCAAATAGCCTTCATAGGTACTCTGTAATTTAATTCTAATTCTAAACTTTCTCTCATCACCTCTAGATTCTCACCTAGAGTGATTAAAATAAAAAATAAAAAGTTATTTCTTACTTTATAACCGAAACAGATATAATCTCTTCGAACAGTTTTTCTTTCATTATTATTCGTTTTCTTTAAAAATTGGTTGAACGAAAATTGCGTGACGTTATAGAATTTTGTGGTAGTAATTTCCGAAACAAGAGATCCCTCAAAGATGAAGTCTCTCTACATTGTTAGCAATAACGTCCTCAGAAGTGAATTGTTTTTATTTAGATGGAAAGAATGTAAAATTTTGTTTATTTCTTTCTTAATTGATTTGATTTATTAAATTCCGAAACAATGGTAAAATTTATATGAGAAGTATGCAAGACCTGATCAATACTAATAATAAATCTGTAAGGGTTGGTCATGGAGTAAGTTACTTTGTTTTCAGAGATATCATGTTTATAGGCTCTATACATGATACTGAAACTAAATTGACCATTTTAAGAATTTTTTTTCTGTATGTATGTATGTATGTATGTATGTATGTAAGTATGTATGTTCCTCTATAACTCTTAAACGAATCAACTGATTTTCATGAAACCTGGTAGATAAACATTTAGACGTACGGGACACAGGATAGGCTATTTTTTTTTTCAACGCGGACGAACTCGCGGGCGCCAACTAGTATTTTATAAAAAACACAACTTCAAATAAAAGTAGGAGTCTTCAAGTAAAAGTAAAAATAATATTTATTTAATAAAAACTTTCTGAGGAGATTGGTTATACCGCCAAACAGTATACCAAATTTCACATCAATCTAACATTTGTGGAAGTTAGTCTATCCTTCGTTAACGAGAAAATAGGCTGATAGTCATCAAACGCCTAAACAAATCTTCATAAATTATAGCTGTGAATCATCCCTATAACATCAGCTTTCACACAAAAAAACAATCAAAATCGGTCCATCCATTTGGGAGCTACGAAACCAGACAGACTCCGTTCTTACGTCGGGCGTCTGGGGTTAAAAATAAGAAATATATAGCCTATACTATCACCTGTTCATATTATTTTGTTTACATAATTTTGAAATGGAAATTCACATAACATAATTACTAAGAAAATGTTTTAGAGTTGCACACCGCTTGTCGGTTGAATATGTGGACATTATTAAAATCTACAACTTATGTATTTCAGCAAATAAATTATTTTGATTGTGAATTTAAATAATAAATTTGTGTGTTTATTTATTTGAATTGTGTAAACAAAACAAATAATAATAAATAAATAATAAATAAATATCTTCACACATTCCACACAGCACCATCTAGTTCCAAAGTAAGCAAGTAATGCTTGTATTATGGATACCAGACAGTTGATATAATACATAGATTAATTTTTTTGTAAATACATACATATTATAAATACAAAACATCCATGACTCAGGTACAAAGGTAAAATGTTTACATAAAACATTTGCCCCTAGCGGGATTCGAACCCGCGACCGTTTGGTTAACAGCTAGGGTTACTAGCCACTAGACCAGACGTGTCGTCTCGTAAATAATAAAATTCTGTATTTTTGTTCAAGAAACATAAAAATAACATAAATTTGCTACAAAATTTTATTAGGTATTGCACATTTTCAATACTTGTTGATAAAAAAAAATATATGTGCCTAACCTATTCAAACGTCATTGATAAGTTGTAAAGGCAGCAAGGTTTTATTATAATAATTATGACTGTATGATGTGATACGAAAATCGAGTGCAACTTTGTTGTTTAATATTACATACTATAAAAACTACTCGTTTTTAACTTTGCAATTAGACTGTGTTTAGCCGTAAGATATTATGTTTGTACTAAAACAAATGTTAGTAATATTAAGTTCCTTATTTTTCTTTAGCGATGCAGCATTGGGTAAGTTATTTAAACGTTTAAAATAATTGTTTTATATACTTATATCATTTATCGGTTTTCTTTTTTGATTTAAAATTAAGTATTATGTTTCATAATGTACTATGGGATTATCCCGTCGATCTTTTTATTTAATACTAGCTGGTGCCCGCGACTTCGTCCGCGTTTAAAAAGAAAAAGTAGCCTATCCTGTGTCCTGTACGTCTTAATGTTTATCTACCAAGTTTCATGAAAATCAGTTAATTCGTTTAAGAGTTATGGAGGAACATACATACATACAGAAAAAAATTCTAAAAATCGTCAATTTAGTTTCAGTATCATGTATAGAGCATATAAACTCGATATCTCTGAAAACAAAGTAACTTACTCAATGACCTTCCCTTACAGATTTATTATTAGTATTGATATTTATTTATATTTTTTAAATAATTTTAATATAATTTTAAATAATATATGAAGAGAAATTTGAGTTAGGTCTGACAATAACAAAATCCAGTCAAAATTATAAAATTTTTTGTTCAATTCTCATCCGAATATTTTTTTAAAAACATCAATCGGATTATTTCAACACTTTTGCTACTGTCCATTTAACTGTTTCTTAAATGTTAATTTAGCTGTTTTATAAATCAAATTTGTTTACAGTGGACAATTTAGTTAAGTGTGATTCCAAGGACCAAGAATGCTTGAATGGATTATACAAAACAGCGTTACTAAATGTCGCCACAAATGGTATTCCGGAATTAGAGATACCGCCTATTGACCCTTTCATCTTGAAGAGAGTATCTATATCGCCATTAGGGTTCGCCAATATTACTTTAGTCGACAGCATAGTTACAGGTGTTAAGGATTGTGAATTTAATTCGTTTTCGTGAGTACATTGTTAAGATAACCGTCTATAGGAAATTGAAATGTCTGTTTGTAATGTCAAAATAACTAATTTTTAATAGATTGATTTTTTATGTGTATGTTTGTACCGGCTAATCTCATATACGACTGAACCGATCACTGGAAAATAGCTAATTTTATAAGAAGTAACTTAGGCTACTTTTATTCGTCGCCTGACCGACATTTTAGATGCCGAGCGTTTGATAAAAAAACAAAAACAAATAAACGTTAATCAAAGCATAATATTAATACGTTTTCAGCTATGGAATTTTTTTACATATCAACAATTCCATTGCAGTTAAATAAATTAAGACATTTTTATCCATTTTTTAAAAAAAAATATTGCAAAAGAGTAATTTATATTCGTCTCCATTGCAGTTAAATAAATTAAGACATTTTTATCAATTTTTTTAAAAAATTTTACTGCAAAAGAGTAATTTATATTCGTCTGTGTTCATATTTCTTGCTATAATGTTCCAGTTAAGAGCGGGTATAAAGAGAAATAGCCAATCCTAGATTTGAATTTTATCTAAGTAAACAAAGTCTAATTTAATTAATTTTTTTAAATAGATAAATACATTATAAATGAAAGTGACGACTGTAACAGAAAACATAATATAATGAAATTTTCTCGATAGAAAAAAATCACCAAGTGAGCTCTCATTTTCATCGATTTTTAGTTTTATTTTCAAAATGACACACATTACAAAGCTAAAAGTGTATCAGTAATTTCACTTCACATATTATCTAAGGCTGTATGTAACAATTTTTCATTTGACATTGTAGTTTACGAATAATTAATATTTAATACTTTTGGCACTTATAACATTTTTATTGAGCGAGTTGCGCTATCTTCCGTCGCATGTTGTGCGTAGTTCTACGTATTTTGTGTCACTGTCATGGCCAAGTGAAATTACAAATTTTGTTTGCTTTATACGCACTCTTAATGAATTTGTATAATGTTTATAACACATCTGTAAATACTTACAAAATATCTGTGACAGAAGTCTAATGTTCACATCGAATGTTGTTTTTCTGAAATAAAAATTTCTTATTCTTATTTCTTCTTATTCTTAATGTATTAACAAGTAAATCTGAAATATCAGCGAACGTAAAATTTTATAAGTAAGAAATAAATAAGTCTCCGGACGAGTAATATTCTTGGAGTCGGCAATGCAACGGGTGCATATGGGGATTATTGGCTTCAAACCTCGCAATAAGGAGGATCTTGCATTTTATAGGCTGATGTAGTCGGGTGTTGTAATATCGTACAATATCCAGCTTTGAAAATTTCAAATAAGAATCATATACGAGTATATTTTAGAAATGCATAGTAGGATTTGTATTTTGTAACAAATTGTATTTTAATATCATCTTTTAAAATTTAAATCAGGGATATTTTTTAGTAGAATATTTTCATAGAGAATATCCTATTTAGATTTTTTTTTCCTTTTAGTTTCATGAGCATTATTATGAGATGGAAATATGGAAATATACACCCCCGTGGGCGTATATTTCCATTTCATAATAATGCCTTACTATAGTCTTGTACCTACATTATTTACATTTCTATTTATTTTCTTTTATTTTATATCGTTATACAACTGGGGGATATTTGCCGGTCCCCTCGCATGACGAGAGACCTCGTTCAGATTTAACATTTTATCTTAAATGATACAAAAAAACAACTATTTCTATTTCTATTAGTTCTAAAATGATAGCTTAAGGTGCTACTTATAATATCAGCTATCTGCCAGTGAAAGTGCCGTAAAAATTAGTCCAGCCGTTTCAAAATTCAGCCAGAAAAAACAGACAAAAAAACATTTTTTTTTTTTTAAGAAGTAGGTACATATAAATTTCATTAGTTATTTAGTAAATAGCAGTTATTTTGACATTACAAAAGACACTGCAATTTCATTTTTTAATTCATAAAAAAAAACTTTTTTTAAAAGAAAAAAGATTTTTTTTTTAATA
The DNA here is from genome assembly GCA_945859745.1 of Synanthedon formicaeformis. Classification (NCBI taxonomy): domain Eukaryota; kingdom Metazoa; phylum Arthropoda; class Insecta; order Lepidoptera; family Sesiidae; genus Synanthedon; species Synanthedon formicaeformis. The sequence goes on from OX243963.1 coordinate 4,624,356, forward strand.
TCTTCACACATTCCTCACAGCACCATCTAGTTCCACAGTAAGCAACTAATGCTTGTATTATGGATACCAGACAGTTGATATACCCGCGACTGTTTGGTTAGCGGCTAAGGTTACTAGCCACTACACCAAATGTGTCGTCAAATGTTAAGGCTGCGTTTCCACCAGAGATGTGCGAGGGAAATGTGTCGTGTGAGGATGTCTAGCTGTGCTGTGAAAATGTGTGGGGGTTTCCACCAAAGCTGTGTGAGGAAAATGCGTAATGTGCGGTGCGAGCCGTGCGAGGATGCGTTGCGAAGCTGTGAAAGCTCGCAACACATTCCTTACACACATATTATGTCGCAAACTTCGCAACACATTCCTTGCACACATCTCTCGTTTGTTTTGTACGTACAAAAACCTCGCTCCGCTAAGCCGTTTCCACCAGGAGCTCTGCTAAGTGAGGCAAGGTAAATGAAGCAATTCTATTGGTTCTTAAAAAGCACATCACTCGCTACGCATCCTCGCACATCTCTGGTGGAAACGCTGCCTTATAGACGATTTATTTAATTTTTCAGAATTGACTTAGAAAGGAATCGTGCAAAAGCGGATATAACGTGTGATATTACACTTCGAGGCCATTATCTGGCTACACCTTTAAATCCCCTTCTTGCGACATTCTTAGGCGGATCAGTGAGAGGTGATGGCAAAGCAAAAGTGAAAATCAGTAAGTTACATTTACTTTTCAGAAGCCCCTTTTTAATATTTAAATCGACCTTTAGAAATTATTTTATTTGAAAAGCAGTGTAAAATAAGGGACACATCATATTAGATAAAGAAATCTAGAACTCGCTAATGTTTTTTTGACATAATATTGTGTAACGATAGCTGATGTCCGCAACTTCATCTGTACTGTGTTGAAAAATAAGATATAATGCCTGACATACCACACTTTGATGCCTGACATTATTACTTCTGCCAAGCGTTTTTAGATATCTTTTAGATATTTAGATCTTTATTTTTAGATAGCTGGTGCCCGCGGCTTTGCCCGCGTAAAATATTTAGCCTATGTTCATCCTGAAATTCTATTTTAACTATTGGTGAAGGATTTTTTTAAAATCGGATGAGTAGTTTAGCAGATTACTTCCTACATACCAAAAATAATACAAACTTTACCTCTTTGTAATAAGGATACAATTAAAAATAAATATTTTTCTTTCAGGCAAAATCAATGTTAAACTAGATTTCTATCTTAGAATAAACAAGAGAGATGACGGTGAAATATATGTCACATTTGACAGAACAAACACACACTACAAATATAATGTATTGGACAAGGTATCATTTGATATCGATGGATTTTACATAAACAATGAAGATTCGAGTAAGTATAAACATTATAAATATTATGTTCTTTCAATAAAACCATAATAATCATAGAGAACGGTATACTATCTGCTACTATTAAGTAATACTAAATCTATGATAATAATATAAATAATCCTTATTTAGTTGTTACGGTGGGAGATCATAATTTTAAAAGTAATGAAATATTCAGCAGTATTTTAGTAACATTATGATATTCAATTTTAATAATATTTTAATATAATTAACTATGCATATCGCTGCTTAAAAACTAAAGGGCCACAAATCAAAATTACACTTTTTACAGGAGAGTTAATCAAAAAAAAAATATTTTTTTGTCTATTTTTTTTCTTATTAGATATATATCAAATATATACATTTTATACATCGTTAGAAGCGTATTTTTAAGTAGTATTAAATGTTTCAAGTACTTTTATAATAAACTGAATCAAAAGTAACTTATATGCTTATATCTCCTCGATATAAGCATATAAGTTACTTTTGATATAAAAAAATATATCAAAATATACTAAATATTGAATAAAAGTCTTTTTGCAACATACAATATGAAGGATTGCGATTGTATTTTTGCAATAAAAACATTTTTGGGGTATTTTTTTATGACCCTTTAGTTTTTAAGCAGCGATATGTATAAAATTTATGAAAATAATATACTTCATCAACAGTCTTTAGGCAGTTTCCTAGCATCCATATATTATTGTCTACAATTCTACATACTTTCGGACAGTTGCCTTATTATATTAGCTTGTAAACTACATGTTGATATTTACAATTTCTTTAATAGATTAAAATGGGCTAATCCTCTAATATTTTAGTGCCAGTGTAGTAATTTTAATCTCAAAATATGGCTTTTAAAAGCCCTGTAGCCTGTAGCGTAATCACGTGATCTTTGTTGATACATTTTCATAATTATTATGATTATTTTTTGTCTCTAGGTGCCTCAATAACGGATCTATTGAATAATAACTGGAGAACGCTCTTCTCTATGATGAGATCAAGTGTAATGGATTTAACTATGAAGTATGTGTATGAATATACAAACAAATTCTTTGATAGTGTACCAACGAAACATTATTTAACTGATGATTTGACACCGTTTTTAAATACTGCTTAATTTTTTATTAAAGAAATTCTGTTACTTGATTGTTTCATTTTGTATCAGGAACATATATACATACATACATACCATACATACATACTTGCATACGTACAATACCTACACTTACAGATTTATTACTAGTATTGATAAGGCTTTGATTATCTCAGGTAGTTTATTATAAAACCGTATACATTGACCCATAATTTAATTACTTATTTTGTGGAGTGTCATATTTACCTATACTCATAATATTTTCTTAGGTGTTATATTTTTTTAATTTTAAACGAGGACGAAGTCGCCGACACCAGCTAGTATCTTAATAAAGATCTCTCCAAATAAACAAAAGAGGGTAGGCGCAGTATACGAAACACCGTTTAGACAAGAGAGGGTAGGCGCAGTATGTTTACTTAGATATAATTTGATCCAATTAATTTTGAAATGTAACATTGTCAACAATCACCTAATTATTATTGAAGAGCAAGCTAATAGTCGCGGATACGACTAATCCAAAGCTGTAATAACAGATAATAAGTGAGTAATCGTTTGTAATTACACGGTATTCAGAGATAATCATATCAGGGCTTTAAAGAATAACGTGCCAGCTAGGTTGTTACATTTTTACTTATCAGAATATTCGATTTTTACATACTAAGTGACTAAGTGAGTGATTTATAGTTTCAATACTAGAAGCGAGAAGGCACATAGTTTCGCAGTCAGTTTTTAATTTTGTTTTTTATTTATATTTGTAAAGTTTAAAAAAAATAATAAAAAATACTTCAAGCCTCGAGTTTCTATAGCTAGCTGACACGACAGAAGTAGTTTCGTCTAAAGTTTGTAAAAGTAAAAAAAAATAATGAATTTTTTCGCTTAGCGATTCATTTTTATTTTTACGATATTATCATAATGAAATTAAATCTATACCTACATATAATAAGTCTGTGCGTTTGTGCACGCTAATCTCAGAGATACGGCTTAAGCGATTTGAATGCGGTTTTCACTGATGCATTGATGATTACCTGGATTAAACTTTAGGTTACTTTTTATCCTGGAAAATTGTTAGATTTCTTTGAGATTTTCAAAAAAGGAACAACAGCACGTATTAAGCTGCTGTACAAAGAAGCTAGTTCTTAATATATTGTATTACAAAATAAACTTTATTCTCATTTTCTTTAAAAGTAATAAGAGTTAACGTAAAAACAATTCTGGGCGATAAACACAACGATTCGGAAATCTAAAAATTTCAAAACACTAAAATAAATGCCGCGGCCAACCATTTGCTAACAAAACATTTTCATTTGTATTTTCCCTTTAGCACTCAACTTTCATTCCAAACTGTACACTATTTCGACAAACGTAAAGTTTAAACTTATCAGTTGCTGTATATAAATGTATCGTTAAAGTGAAAAGCGCTTTAAGCGGTAAAATTTAAGGTTGATAATAAATGTAGTGCAGTAATCTAGCTGTCGCGTCAAAAACGCAACGACTTGTTATGATTACATAAACGGTTTTATTTACATTTCCAAGTGATATATTGTTGGTTCCATTTTTCATTTGCTTCGCTTTTCCTGCGCTTGTCATGCGCGCTTGGAAGCAGAATTATATTTTTAAGTACCACTTATTATTAAATATATTTATTTATTTATTCGAAGACCTATTAAAAAAACGGCCATGATGCTTTCTGGCAAATACAAAAGGGCCACATAGTGAAATTCTCGTCGTGGCTTTCAAAACGAGTTGTGACAAATAAGAAGACATGTTCTGAGCAGTAACTGACGCAAACACATCGCGACGAAACCCTTCTGATCACTTCTAAGAACAAGAATTTTTATAATAATACTAGCTGGCGCCCGCGACTTCGTCCGCGTTGAAAAAGAAAAAGTAGCCTATCCTGTTTCCTATACGTCTAAATGTTTATCTACCAAGTTTCATGAAAATCAGTTAATTCGTTTAAGAGTTATGGAGGAACATACATACTTACATACATACAGCAAAAATTCTAAAAATCGACAATTTAGTTTCAGTATCATGTATAGAGCCTAAAAAACACGATATTATTATTGGTAATGATAAATCAATACCAATAATAATATCGGTTACCTATTAAAAAAACGGCTATGATGCTTTGTGGCAAATACAAAAGGGCCACATAGTGAAATTCTCGTCGTGGCTTTCAAAACGAGTTGTGACAAATAAGAAAATACATGTTCTGAGCAGTAACTGACTCAAACCACATCGCGACACAACCCTTCTGACCACTTCTAAGAACAAGATAATAATAATAAATTTATTTGCAACGAAGCACATAGATTAACAAAGGATTATGTCCTTTGTTTGTGTTCCACTTATGCCCCAACTCAGCAGTTTGTACTGCAACTCAGAACCTGCGCTGGCCTTCCGTTGAATTACTTCTGAGAGTTATTGTCAACCATCTTGTTTTGACCACTCATGAAAATGTCGAGGTTTTCTATGAACAAGTTTAATTCCGAGCCCCATTGAATTGAATTTAACATTGATTGAATATTTAAAAAATATATATAAATGTTTTTGTCATCGAATAAACAAACTATATCCACAAGTTGATATGCTACTTCTTCAACAGTTTTTGTTGTCCATCCGTCATGATGTAGTTGCATTAGACAACTTAGAACGCGTCGTGGCTTTTCTTTATTGTCACAATGCGTTGTGGTTGGACATTATGAAAGCCACGACACTAATTTCGCTATGTGGCCTTTTAAAAGAAACCACAACGCGCCGTGAGCTATTTTTTCACTCAATTTTACTTTTTACACAATTTAAGAAACAACTTTACTTAGGGTCTCTTTCACGAACTACATGTAAAGTGTTGATTAGTTACTTTTAGAAATCATTTTCTGTTATATTGAATTATGCACTCGGTTTACTGCATCATTCGATAGCCGAATTTTTATTATTATTTTCTATTTAATGTTTGGGATGTTTACCGTACAAACAAAGGTATATCAGCTAAATTATTCCCGGTGACAGGTGACTTTAAATGACAGTTTGGCCTACATGACGTCTGTGAAAGAGGCGCTTAATTTACTTTTAGATATAATTAATACGTACAACTCAACTCACACGTAACTAAGTACTTAGTATAAATATCATATGACGTCATGCTATGATAAATTGCATGTTATGATAACATAAATATCTTGACTACAACATAATTTTCTCTAATTCAATTTACGTCATAAGTATCTATGTAAAGCTTATTATTTATCTTTGTTAAAAAAAAATGTTGTCTGTCTGTTTAATAAATAATTTACATCAATGGCTTCATAGCGATTCTTTTTTTAAATTACTAATTTGAAAACATTTTTGTAAGGTTAAAAACACAGCAAAGGTTCCAACAGACAATGTTTTTTTAGGATTTTCATTAGTCATGAGTCCAAATGACTGTTTATCTTCACTTGTATGATATTAAAGTGGGCGTTTGAACTCACTAACAAGTAGTTCGTAACATATAATTTTTTGTATGTTTATATAGTACGGAACAAGCTAATACAATGCAATGCAATTTGAAGCGCAATTCAGGTTGGTTTGTGAAAAATGTTGCGTTTGTTTTTATTTACTTTACAATTAATTTCTAGTGTCATTTCAATTGGGTTACGTAAGTAATTTTTAAATCACTATTTTTTTTTAATTTTCAAGAATTTTTTCAATTCAATTCATATTTTTTTCAAGAAAACACCTCGTGCTAATTTTACCTTCTACGTAAAAAAAAAAAATTTTTTTGTCTGTGCAAAAAAAGTGTCTTCAAAAAAATCTATGTCTGAAATATTCTAATTGGTTGAACTCTATCAGTAGCCCATTGATTTGATGTTTCTAATAGCTACTGTAATTTTAATTTCAGCGGATTATCTTAAATCGTGTTCAAGGAATGATCCGAATTTAAACGAATGTGCTATTAAGTCGGCAAGGGATTCACTGCAGCAGTTTTCAATGGGTGATCCCAGTAGGAATCTTGCACCGTTGGATCCTTTATATGTGGAACAAATGATTGTTTATGTTCCCAACGAGAACGGTATAAAACTCATATTCAAGGATAATTACTTTAAAGGTTTATCAGCGATGGATCTTAAAGATTTAAAGTGAGTATGAGAATATATTTATTTAAATGTGTATTCCACTATACATTATTTTCGTTATAACAAATTATAGTTTAGTTACCAAATTCATGTTTTTTGTATAATATTTATAGGATGATAAACTCATCTACTATAAATCTATTTATCTATACTTAATATTATGTAGAGAGACGATTTGTATGTTTTTAATGAAAAACTCAAAAACTACTGGACTGATTATGAAAATTCTTTCATCTATAGAACGCTACATTTTCAGTCCGTAAGTCTTCCTAAACCAGCCAATGGATTATAATACGCTTTTCACCAATGTAAAGAGGGATAAACGAGGAAAATTTGTGTGTATAAATAAATAATTCCGGGCAAAGTAGGATGTATTGCTAGTAAATTATAAATCAAGACACATTTTTCAACTTTTTATTTTCCAAAAATGTCTTAAATCGACTATCTTAAGGTCTATAATCATTCATATGGACATTTTAGCTTCATCAACGCAAAAAAGACATGATGACAGAGTGGATGAAGACATACCACCTTCATCCACTCACGTCTTCAAATATAAGAGAAATTGCAGACTCTGCATTACTCTGATTTGCTCGAGGTTTGCTCAACCCTGTACCTAATTTCTATTCCATTTTTATATTTTTTAAATACTTATATATTTCTTAAATTACTTTTTTTTCAAATCAGATTCGACTTAAAGAAAAAGCTGATAAGTGCTGATGCACGAGTGAATCTAGATGTTGCAAATAAGTACGATCTTAGTGGGAGGATTTTGGTGATACCTGTGACATCAAGTGGCGATTCGTCAATTGTATTGAGTACGCAACCCATTTACTTTGTTGATATCAATTATATTTAGGATCAACTGAGAAGTTGAAGGATCGACACGATAATATGACACCTTTTATTTTATTTTATTTGGGAAAACAAACAATTACACCATTTTATATATATCGCTGCTTAAAAAATAAAGGGGCATAAAACAAAAAATCCAAAAATGTTTTTATTGCAAAAATACAATCACAATCTTTCATATTGTATGTTGCAAAAAGACATGGTTGTTTTATATTTCAATATTTAGTATATTTTGATAATTTTTTTTTATTTTCAAAAGTAACTTATATGCTTATATCTCCTCTATAGTATTCAGTTTATTATAAAAGTACTTATTTAATGCTACTTAAAAATACGCTTCTAACGATGTATAATATGCATATACATGATGTATAAGTAAGAAAAAAATAGACAAAAAATAATTTAATTTTTTTCGTTTAGCTCTCCTGTAAAAAGTGTAATTTTGATTTGTGGCCCTTTAGTTTTTAAGCAGCAAAAAAAAAATAACATACATTAACAAAGGTAATGTATGTAATGTGCAATCAACATCATTTTCCACGAATTGGTCACCTGTTAGCGTTTACATGATATACCAAGGAGATTCAATTGCTATTACTTCGTTTACGCATAGCGTCTTTCTGAAATTGCTCGGCTCCTAAGATGTGATGTGACGTAGTCAACATTTATGTATTTTCTCAAGGATAGGATATCAAACGCAAAAATACTTTTTCATATACGATGCCAGTACTAGAGATTAAAAAAACAAACTCTTCAGATTTATTATTATTAGTACCTACCTAAAGATTGAAAAAATATATTTCTTTGCAGAAAACGCTTTATTACATATTCGTTTCTGGTATGAACATGTAGAACAAGATGATGGGAAAATCCATTGGAAAATTATAAAACACGATATTAAGTACGAAGTTGAGAGAGCTACTTTTAGATTAGAAAATTTACTTAACGAGAAAACAATAGGTGAGTGTTGTAATAAAAAATAATTGGGATAATTACTTTTATTGACATTATACTTTTAAAATCATATATCTTCCTATTCAGGAGACCAAATCAACAAAATGCTCAATGAATTGTGGCGAGAGATAGTAGCTGACGTGGGACCATCAATATGCCAGTCACTTAGCGCTGCCGTTGTCAAGAACTTGGATACACTTCTGGAGCAAGTTCCCTACGACGAATTAATGCCGGAATGATTTTTTTACAAAAACTAAATATTTTTTATGGTTTTATTGATCTCGAATTTAAAAAAAAAAACGGACAATATAAGTAAATTTTAATATTTTTTTATGTTAATGTCGACAAACAGGCTGTCAGGTCCACTTGATGGTAGGTAGCTACCGTCACCCATAACACAAGAAACGCCATAGGTGCTGCAAATGAGCTGCCGATCATAGAAGTATTAAGGATAAGGGTCAGCGCCGACCGACGGAGTGGCGGCGAAGAGACTAAAGCGCTATCAATTGAAAACCGACTTAGCTGTTCTTAGCTTTGTTCTTAGCTGAAGGTTCACCGCGCGCCGCTCGCCCGCGCTTGCCGACGCGAGAGTATTTTTTTTTATTATACCACTTTCAATCACATACTGAAGTAACTAAAATCGATTTTCAAATGATAGCTCATTCATTAGTCTCTTCGCCGCCACTCCGTCGGTCGGCGCTGACGGGATAAGGAAGGGACGAGGCTGGCATCCCTTACTCACCGAAACACTACAGCACATATTATTTTGTTATTTCACGTATGTATTCGTACTAACTTTTAGTAGTAGCACGTTACAATGATTTCCGCAATCACAATCTGGGAAGTCTGGTCGTAGTAATCAGCCCTTAAGAGAATACCCTCTATACCTTCCTCCTCTATCCCTTATCGTTTCAAGGTCGGCGGCGTATATGTAATTCCCATAACGTATTTTGAGCTAAGAGGTGACGACAGTCACAATCAATTTGACTGTTCCTTCTGCCTTCCGACCTGTAGGTACATAAGAAACATATAATTATTTTGGACTAGCTGGCGCCCGCGACTTCGTCCGCGTTGAAAAAGAAAAAAAGTAGCCTATCCTGTGTCCCGTACGTCTTAATGTTTATCTACCAAGTTTCATGAAAATCGGTTGATTCGCTTAAGAGTTATGGAGGAACATACATACTTACATACATACATACATACATACAGAAAAAAATTCTAAAAATGGTCAATATAGTTTCAGTATCATTCCTAGAGCCTATAAACACGATATCTCTGAAAACAAAGTAACTCACTCCATGACCAACCCTTACAAATTTATTATTAGTATTGATTGATATATCACAAATTAATTCCAATAACTATAAACGCCTCTTTCACCAACTACAAGTAAAGTGTTGATTAGTTACTTTTAGAAATCATTTTCTGTTTTATTGAATTATGCACTCAGTTTACTGCATCATTCGATAGGCGATTTTTTTCTATTTAATGTTTGGGACGTTTACCGTACAAACAAATATATATCAGCTAATTTATTCCTGGTGACAGGTGACTTTAAGTGACCGTTTAGCCTACATGACGTTGGTGAGAGGCGCTAAGCAAGCCAAAATGAATTCACAATTAAACCTAGACAATTAACACGTAGAGTTAAATTCGATTTTCAAAGGAATTTTCTCAATTAAGCCTGTGAGGTCAGAAGGGAAAGCCTCTACCGCAGACTTTGTTTACCATTCTCTAATTGTGTACCAACTAATATCGCATTACCCATTAAGAGAACTGTTAAATACGAAGGATTATAAAATAATTATTATTGATAATAAGTATAGGAAATTTCACCTGTAAACTATAAATAATTGAATGAAATAAAAATATTTTATTCATAAGTGTTGGGTTATCTTTGCTTTAAAATGTTTTTATGTTTTTACATATTTCTCTGTATTTTTATTGTTAGTTATGTTTTATATGTAGTTTTTAATTGTGTATACCTTTTTTAAATTTAGATAGCTGTCAATGTAACATATGAAATAAATAAGTTTTTTAAGTAAAAACTGGTTTAAAATGATAAAAATTAATGTCAGCTTTTTTTTGTAACAATAATTTAAAAGCTTTATATCTAAACTTTCTAATAATTTCAGGTATAATCAGTCTAAACCTTTTAATACCTTAAAGTCGATATGTATTTGCTTGCACCAGAGCGATTATCAGTCATGCCAAAAGTCATGCCTTTAAATCTAAAACGAGATTTCAAGCAGTGTTTATTAATTACTAACTAAATAAATATTTAGTATTTTATGTTTCAATCGCGTCATACATGTTTCATCAGAGGTTCAGTTACTGAAGACATAGAGCTAAACACCCATCAACGAAAACATACAAGAACAATATAATTATGAATAGATATTAACGTATGATATGAAACCGAATTTTAGTACCCATATTTTAATATATTTTAATCCAAGTTGTTGTCCTTATCCATCCAAGGTCGGCACTAATAGGCGATGGCAGCTTCATTCCGATATCTACATTAAAAAACAGAAATTCTATTCATGTCTATGCATGTCTATTTTACTTCTTATTTAAAAAAAAAAAATTGAGATAATTTATGATATCTCTACAAGTACAACAAAAGTTGAGTAGGTACAACAAACTGTAGTGAAATTAAATCAAAAATATTCATGGTTTGCTTTACAGTTGGTAGAATATTGTAGTGCTCAGTACTGCTCAGTAATTTGTAGTGTTATATTATGAGATCTAAACGCATTTCATAATATAATTCAATATTAAGAGCAACCAAGTGAAAACCACGGGCGCTCTGAGCTTCTCTAATTGATTCCTAAAAGGAGTATTACTAAGGTGCGCTTGTAGGTGTTTTAGCTTCAATTTGTTTTAGATATTAACTTAATTTAGTTTTAATTATGTTTTCATTTTTCTTATTTTAAGGTTGGAAGACAGTACATAAAAATCTGCTTCGCACAAACGTCTTCTCAAGTATTATAGATACTCTACCATGATGGGAAGACTTTGGCCTTACAATTTGCAGCATATCTGATGAGCTTTGATACAATGCTCTTTGTAGAATTTTATTATAATTGTGAAATAACAGCATTATGTGCTGTTGTGTTTCGGCGAGTGAGTAAGGGATGCCAGAGCCCATTACCCCACCCCTCCCTTATCCCTTATCCTTAATCCTTCTATGGTCAGCAGCGCACTTGTAGCACTTATGGCGTTGCTTGTGTTATAGGCGACGGTAGCCACAAGTGGACCGTCAGCCTGTCTGTCGACCTTAACATAAAAAAAAAAATATGCTTGAAGGAAAGAAAAGCATAAGTTTCCAAATTTGTTTACATTAATAATAAAATTCCAAATAAATCACGAGAAAAACATTAAAAAATCTCGACGTTTACGAATAGGATGATAAGGGCCTCTTTCACAAACTACATAAAAAGTGTTGATTAGTTACTTTTAGAAATCATTTTCTGTTATATTGAATTATGCACTCGGTTTACTGCAGCAGTCGATAGCCGATTTTTTATTATTATTTTCTATTTAATGTTTGGGACGTTTACCGTACAAACAAAGGTGTATCAGCTAAATTATTCCCGGTGACAGGGGACTTTAAGTGACGGTTTAGCCTACTTGACGTTTGTGAAAGACGCGCTAAGTATAACTAATAACTATAATAATAAGTTAGATCGAAAAAATAATAATATATTGAGTTACAAAAATGGAATCAAAGGCAACAAACAGTTCTTAAAGTCACTGCAGTATCTATACTGTGTTTCGAATGGCGGACCTGAAATGTAATTTACTTGAGATAAAGGTGGAACAATGTTCGCCTCACGGGCAGCGGAGTAGATGCCATTACGAGAAATGGGCCCCATAATGCTGTTTGGGAGCAGCTTTTAAAATATAACGGCTCTACAATTTTATTTAGCCCTCTTCAATTACTTTGACTTTATTTAACCTCATGTTTTATTTTTTAGACCCGTAGTTTAGGAACGATATAATATTTTAGGCATATCTAATAATAATAATCTTTATTGACAATCATGATAAGTTACATTTCTCACGATAGGATAAAATTGGGAAGGAACAATATTTATTGTACCTTAGTACAATTTTAATTAGATGAATAAATATCAAATAAGTTATTAGGTAAGTTAAGTTAAGTTAGGTGCAGTTAAGTTAGTAGGTAACTCGACATGTTGCAATGTTTGCAATGTGTATCTAATGAATTTTTAATGCAATGTGTACCTAATGAATTTTTAATATTACTATAATAGATTTTTTTACATGTAACATGATAATATGTAAATTATGAAATACAATGCAAAACTTTGTTACAGTTTTAAAGACACATGAAAAAAAAAAAAAGAATATTTTTTTTTCGAATTCGTGTTCAAGATGTGAAAATGTTTAAAATGTAAAAGACGAAGATTACGTAAGCGAATATAGAAATCGCAACTTGGCGAAGATCTAAAGATAGCATTCATGCTGCCTAGGGTTGACTCTGAAGATGCAATCGAATATAATTTATGTACATCGCATTTAGGCGACATTGGCATCAAGGCCAATGGATCACTTCAGGATAATAGGCACTGGCATTATTTACTTACGCATCGAAACAATAGCAGAAGTGCTGTTATTTCGCGTTGTTCATCTTAGTAGAAATGTTACTCTCGCCAGACTGGCTGCATTATTTATGACTACGAAACGCAGTGTACGCTGCCACTATTAGCTTATTTTATCAAAATCAGCCTAGCGGTTTGCTACAAGACCGAGTTCATTTTACATTTATTATGTACCTTTATTAGACATGTTAATCAAAATACATCTTATACGGACACGGCCACTTGCTAAGAGTATTGGCAATTAGGTACGGGACGTCCTTGCTAATGAAGATCGAACGCTTATAAGAGACTCAAGGCTTGCAGCAGAAAATACGAGCTACTTAGTAACTTGTAACAAAATGCTGAAGAGATTTCAAATGAATTGAATTCAACTGAGATTGAAATTTGAAGAAATTTTTTGACGAAATTTAACTTGTGACAAATATATATTGTTATGTTAAGGTCGACAGGCAGGCTGACAGTCCACTCGATGGTAGGTAGCTAACGTAACCTTTATAGGTTACATTAGCTACCTACCATCACACAATGTGTGTTATCACAAGAAACGCCACAATTTCTGCTAGTGCAGTGCCCACTACAATAGGATTAAATATAAGGGATTGGGATGGGATAAGGGATGGGCTCTGGCATCCTTTACTCACTGAAACATTACAGCAAACATTTTGTTATTTTACTGTTGCCTTCTGTGAAAGGATAGTTACTGTCGTCAAACAGGCTGACTACGAAACGGAGACTACCCTTCTTAGCTAGTTCTACCTTAAAATTTAGTATACATTATGGTTTATTGTTATGTGGTATCTTTTTACCATATTATGATATTACGAATTACGCTTGCCAAAGTCAATGAGATAAAGAAACAAAAAAGTACAAGCTTGATACCTATATAGTATAGAACCAAAAACTCCAAAGAAAAGAAAGTCAACGGAGCCGGAGGCGACTAAATGATATCGTGACATCTTCGAACGACATGATCATTAATTAAAGGATAGCAGATGTTCTGAACAAAGTTGCAATTAACCGAGTAAAGTAAGTGAGAGAAAAAGGCGGCCTAGAAGGAAAATGTAGGTTTCTTTATTACTATTGCCACTAGCTATCTCCCCCGATATAGGGGACGTACGATCTCTTCAAACCGTAACGTAAATCGTCTCAATAGGTGCCTTTCTTAAATATTTTTTTTCTTCGGCCTCGTACTTTGGCTAAAATGTGTTCTAGATTAAGCAGAACTAAAAATATAGACACGTTTATTCCCAACAAGTTGCAGTATCATTGAAAAAATATTTAAAAATACTGTCTCGGAGAGTACTGACATGTGGATGTGGGATGACTTTTTCAGTGATAGGTAAGGGATGTCTTCACTTCACTATCTCATGTCTGCAGCCAACTAACATCAAATAGGCAGATATTTTGCTTGACAACTTATTTTTATAAAAGATACTTAATTCACAATGGCCTTCTATATCGCATATATTATGTTGAGATTTTGTTTTCTTTTTCCCTGAAGGAGTAACAATTTTACTATTTCACTGTTTATTCTAAAAATATTTTTTCGAATAATTATTGTTTTGAAACCTGTAAGCAGGAGTAAAAGAGAAAAAACTGTAAAGGGGCCATTAAATTGAAATTGAAGTAATTATTCTCTCATTCAAAGATTCAAGAAAAATTCTACATCTAATCGGTCACTTCCTTATTATTAACTAGCTGGTGCCCGCGACTTCGTCCGCGTTGAAAAAGAAAAAAGTCCTATCCTGTGTCCCGTACGTCTAAATAATTATTTACCAAGTTTCATGAAAATCAGTTAATTCGTTTAAGAGTTATGGAGGAACATACATACTTACATACATACATATAGAAAAAAATTCTAAAAATGGTCAATTTAGTTTCAGTATCATGTATAGAGCCTATAAACACGATATCTCTAAAAACAAAGTAACTTACTCCATGACCTTCCCTTACAGATTTATTATTAGTATTGATAACAATACTAATAATAAACAAAAAAAATAACGTAAACGTTATTCTTTTTCAAAGCAGACCAAAATAAAGTTCAACATTTATTGTTTTCTTGTCTTGTACAAACAAGATACGTATAAAATATCAAAACAACACGACCGCAAGTCTAGTCACTCTGCGCGCTACCACAAACAAAGCAACTTTTCAAGAACAAAGGCAAGAGCTGTGAGACTTTTGAAGAACAGCGGTTAGCAAATACAACAATTCGTTTCGTGTAAGTTTTGACTAGTTGCTTTAAAGGCTAAAATTCTACTTCTGAATTGCAAGAAGTTTGCTCAGTTCAGAGTGGGAGTGATTCAGTTGTAAAACAAAATTTTTCTCTTTCACATAAATACTAAATCAATTCTAAAAAAGTTTTGACTTTAATAAATGAATAGTAACAAATTTTAGTATGAAATCTTCCCTTGGGGCCAACTTTGAAAGTATATTCTTAAAGTGAGATAGTAATATCCGAGACAAGAAAGGCAATCGACATTTCTTACCGCCTGCGGGTTTTCATATTTTACATTTATGTAGGCTCACGTATCTTTTAAGACATGCACGTCTCGTTTGAATCTATCATTTCCAAGAAAAAAATGTATAATAATATGATGATATACTATATGTTTACCGACATCAATACTAATAAAAATCTGTAAGGGTTGGTCATGGAGTAAGTTACTTTGTTTTCAGATATCGTGTTTAGGCTCTATACATGATACTGAAACTAAATTAACGATTTTTACAATTTTTTCTGTATGTATGTGTGTATGTATGTATGTATGTATGTATGTATGTATGTATGTATGTATGTATGTATGTATGTATGTATGTATGTATGTATGTATGTATGTATGTATGTATGTATGTATGTATGTATGTATGTATGTATGTATGTATGTATGTATGTATGTATGTATGTATGTATGTATGTATGTATGTATGTATGTATGTATGTATGTATGTATGTATGTATGTATGTATGTATGTATGTATGTATGTATGTATGTATGTATGTATGTATGTATGTATGTATGTATGTATGTATGTATGTATGTTCCTCCATAACTCTTAAACGAATTAACTGATTTTTCATGCCGGGAGCGGGACAGCTAGTGTTAAAATAAAATCCTATATTGTCATAACTAAAAAAGGTTCAACACTAATAATAATAATGTTCAACAATATCTGATATTCAACAGTAGAACTCAATGAATCTTTTTTGTTTATTAAGTTCTATTGTAAAAATAGTATAATTTATCCAATATTAGTATATAAGTATAGGTAGTATTGCCATGCATTGGGTTTTTATTTTTCTTTTGGGGACAGTGAAAGTACAGTGAAAAGACAGTGAAGACAGGACGCGTGAAAAGGTAACAGACAGACAGACTAGGTTTCTTTCAAAATTAGTACGAATATATATATTTTTGATCGTTAAATTCATTATAGCCTCTTTTTGAATGTTTTTAAGTTACTTACTTAGTGTTCCAGATAACGTCATGTATGTCTTGAGAATTCCAACAGTAGTCGGTCTGATTCACGATTCACATCCATTAGTCTGTACGACAAATGACCATCCGTCACATTTGTTCACTAATGGCTTCTAGGAAGATGCTATTTCGCTTTTGAATCTGCGTAAAATATCATTTTATGTTATGACATCAAACAGGAAAATATTGGATAAAAGTTTGAGGCGTTCCTGAAAATTCCTTAACTATATTTTATCTTAGACTGATGATATTAATAATAATAAAATTGTCGTGTCTTTACATCAGGTTTTTAACTCACACTGAACGTATAGTAAATCGACAACTTTAAGGTCATTAAAGGTTTTGAATTCCGGTGTGAACATGAAGTCAAATAACACACAATACATATCGCTTCTTAAAAACTAAAGGGCTATAAAACAAAAAAAACCAAAAATGTTTTTGTTGCAAAAATACAATCACAGTCCTTCATTTTGTATGTTGCAAAAAGACTTATAGTTGCTTTACTCTATATTTAGTATATTTTGATCATTTTTTATGTATTCAAAAGTAACGTATATGCTTATATCTCTTCTAGTAATCGGTTTATTATAAAAGTACTTGAAACATTTATTATTACTTAAAAAATTCTTCCAACGATGTTATAATATGCATATATTTGATATATATCTAATAAGAAAAAAATAGACAAAAAATAATTTAATTTTTTTTTCGATTAGCTCTCTTGTAAAAACTGTAATTGTAGACTATACAATTATTCTAAAGAGGTATATGATTTTCAGGATGTATTTTTTTTTTGAAAATTTTATACTTACACGAATCTGCATCCGTATCAAAATCCGTTGGGTGATTAAAACGTCTCAATAATTAATAATAAATAAGTTCAGGAAAGTGATATATTCTACAATAAAACCAATACAAACAATAAAAACAAAACTCAAGAAAGACTAATTTGAAGAAAAATATTTGCAAAAAACTGCCAGTAAAATTGAATACTTGCTAAGCCAGAGGCTCTTTAGGAACAATATAAACTTGAAAATTGAATGATAATACAGGTATACAATTATTATCAACAAAATTTTCTATTGATACAAATAACGTTATAACAATGTTACGTATGTCCTCTAATAATAAGTCACTGGTAAATCACGAAAAAAGAGTAGGTAATAACTACATATAATGCTCAATAATTTATCTTTGCACAGATAAAACACGTTTCATTGAATAACAAATGTTAATTTTAGTTCATTCCTCAAAATAAACAAGTTAAACAAAACTGAATAACAAAATATAACAATATAGGTTGTCATTTAAACATAAGTTTGTTAATTAAACTGCTTACTTAGACCCTCGTCAATTAGTGACGCTCGAAAGGACACGAATATAACGATTTCCAAAGGGTTTCCTTTTATTGAGGGATTAAATTTTCTTTGTAAATATTTCCTGTTAAGTTATGTACATAATGACATAATTATATATATACAACATGTCCCTATAATATGTAGTAAAAGTGGAAGATATTAACATTATGTTATTGAACATCTTGTAGGTACACTTTTTTAATCATAAGTAAAAGCTGAATTTCGACGATGTAAGGTATAGTTATCATAATAATGTAATTATTCTTAAAACTGCATTCTTAAACACAATTTTAATCTATACTAAAAGAGATATATATTACTAGCTGGCGCCCGCGACTTCGTCCGCGTTGAAAAAGAAAAGTAGCCTATCTTGTGTCCCGTACGTCTACATGTTTATCTACCAAGTTTCATGAAAATTTGTTTATTCGTTTATGAGTTATGGAGGAACATACATACATATATACATACATACATACATACATACATACATACATACATACATACATACATACATACATACATACATACATACATACATACATACATACATACATACATACATACATACATACATACATACATACATACATACATACATACATACATACATACATACATACATACATACATACATACATACATACATACATACATACATACATACATACATACATACATACATACATACATACATACATACAGAAAAAAATTCTAAAAATAGTCAATTTAGTTTCAGTATCATCTATTGAGCCTATAAACACGATATCTCTAAAAACAAAGTAACTTACTCCATGACCAACCCTTACAGATTTATGATTAGTATTGATATAGGTATATTATACATAATATATAACTATCGACTTACCATAGTCGCCGCTATTTCATAGTGGACCTATAAGTACTTATTTGTTTGTCATTTCTCTGTGTTACTATTCTAAGAATCTACCTACATTTCCCCTAAAGAATACTTATGAGAGAGTAACAGTGTTTCCCCTATTCAAAGGAAATGTTATTGCAATATTTCAGTGGGAAGATATGTGACAAATTATGACATCGTCGCACATTTTCCGCCAGTACTGGACTGACGCTGCAATGAAAAGAGCAATGTAATGAATAATGCATGACCCATTTACAACCTTGCAGCATTTAAGTGAAAGAAAGTTTTTAAATGTTTCTCGTTTTTTTTTAATTACTGGTCTCACCATTTTCTATTCAATGACACGGTGCTAGGTTGAAATTGTGGCGCAAGTTTTCATCTATTGTATATTTATAATGTAAAGTGTAGCTTTATGTTTACTTTGGATATTAAATTTACTGGTAAGACTATTCACGTTTACAAATTGTGAACGTCAACATGATGAGCCACAAATAATAGAAAATATAAAATTGTTCGTCCGACCTCGCAACTTCGCCTAGCGGACGTGGAGGACGCCTAGAAGTTTACTCGGTAGGTCTACCTCACTACCATGTCGGGGTAGAACATAACCATAACCATAGCGTTTGAATTTAATTGAAACACTGGGAGTTAGTTTATAAGAACCACACGCGGATGGTTAGTAGATGTTCCTTATTTTTTTCCTTTTATCTACGGCTGAGATTCTATTATTTCTTAGTGGTTTGATATTACCGCAAGAAGGACACTCACTTTATGGTTGCGGTTCACTGGGTACACTGCACTACAAGAAAATGTTGGTCTACAGATGATTACGCCAATAGACTCGTTTTGCTCTCACTGGACAGAGGGCTGGTTGACATAAAGTTTTTATTTGATCTAGTAAACTCTGCAGTCCATATCTCACCGTCCAAAATCGGAGTTTCTCAGTCAGATACGAGTACGGAGATTACATGATACTTTCAGTCAGAGAATTTGCCTTTGATTAATGCACGTAATAATTATGCCAAGAACTATGTCATCCATAAGATTCGTACGAGAATATGTAAATAGATTATTAATGTTAAGGTATAAGTATTGTCTTTTTAATGTGTTTACAAAATATGTACCTAATGCTGTTAGGTTTGCTAATAAATCAATAAATATAATTATTTATGTAATGGTCGGCCGATGATTGAAGGACACTTGAAAAGGAGAAACCGTCGCCTAAAGAGCAAACAGTACGAAGGAAGAATGCCAGAGCGCTGCCTAGAATGCAATATTAAAGGATAAGGAAATAGGATTTATAACGAGCTATCTTTCTTTAGTTATAACAGTTGTTGCATAACAACAATTCATCCACCCCTCAACTCGACAACTGTGCTTTGAAGCTTCTTCCGCTTTGGCGTTGTACAACGTGGGTTTTAGTGCGGTATCCTTTGAAAATAAGAAGTTCACAGTGCTGTGCTTAGCCCTTCATGACTGAAAATAACATACAAAATATACACAGTGTCAACAAGTTACGTCTTCTGAAATTGTATTAACAATTAGAGGTCTAGAGCTCTCTAGCGAACTAACCAAGTGTTGGTTAAGATTATTTGCTGTAAGTAAGAATTGAGAAAAGACTAAACAATGATCGTAGAAGTCTACGATCATTGTTTAGTCTTTTCTAAACCATCGTCATATAGGATGTTAAGTAACATCTTATATGACTATGGTTTCAGGAACCAAGTCATCCTGATATATATATTTTTCTATTTTTCACATAAATCATTTCCGGGCGCGGAAATAATAAAAAAAAAGTTCTAGAACACACATACTTGAAATATCACGCGAATAATTTCAACTTTTATAATCAACATAAGGGCGTACTTAAAGTTTTAATAAGCCTGTTCATATTATATTTTTATATGAAATCATATTTCAACGTTACGTCTATCATATTTTTTTACTGTCGGTACTTACACTCGCATATTGCATTTAAAATTATAGAACTAACTTCACTCATGTGTACCGATTCATTTTATTATGAATCTTAGAGGCAAAATAGTATCAGTGACAGTAAAATATTAGTTAAATACAAAACAATTGGGTCAGAAGTGTTTAAATTAACATTTATTTGATTTGATTGGGTAATAAGGATGAATAATTAAAAAAAATATGTTTCTGCAGCAAACTAAACTGCATTTTTTATTTAGATGCGAAATTGTGAAAAGAAATTACGATTTAGCTTTATATTCCATCTATTATATAATACTGGGGTTACAAGCTTTTTTGGTCACCTTTTTGACAATACCCCTTTCATTGTCGAAATTGCCGTGGGTACATTTCCACCTGAATTAAGTGACCTAATTGGGTTAGCACCCACACTTTCCCATCCATTTCAATCCAATGTCAAGTCAAATACTATCTTAAAGTCGTTACATTTTAAGTTGAATTTCGTTTGTAGCAATCCGTTCTGAGGAATGAAGTTTTCACCTCTGCAAAGCCAATTTATTGTACCTCTAAGTTGCAAGACAACTAATGGAGACGTCTTCGTAGATGCTAATCCAATAATGTAAGGCAGTGTTGTACATACAGTAATGAAGTGACTCTTGTAAATTTTGTGAGGAGAAAATGTGTTTGGTAATTGATTTTCGATAAAAACCAAAACATTTTCAAGACATTTGGTAATTCCCTGTCACGTTCTATTTTTGTGAAAATAAATGTCTTTTTGTAATTTCAGTGGTAAGTAAAAGTGGGATATCATCTTACAGAGATCCGTTAAATAACTACGCAAGTTTGTTTTCGTATTTCCATGTATGAGTAGGAATGCCAGAAGCCTTATCGCTTTTCTTGTGTTAAAATGCGACGGTAGCCAACCTAACCTAACATCAAGTAACCATTAGTATAATATAATACTTGCCGATTGATACATACAAAAAAAAATACCACCGAGCTAGCGACAGATTTCAATCCTGGTGTAACCTCTAAATATTTTCTATTTAGAAGGATTTTAAAAATGAAATTTAAAACATTTTGAGGAAGTCTTTTCGTCCTAAAATACTAGTAATCTTCGAAGATATTTGAAGTCCTGTCATTTCACATTGGGCCAGCGTTGTGCACACTACTAAGTGTTATTATAATAAGTAGTTATTGTAGTCGGTTACCCTAACTCCACCTTGTCACATTTTTACATCCTATTAGGATCCACAATCGCTACAATAGCACAAAATCTCTCTGTAGCAAACATGTAGCATCGTTGAAGTCCCCGCAGATTACAGGCTTACTAGTTTGGTCGGCTTTTGAATCAGTATAAAGAGGTGAATCACTAAATGAGCGCACTTGCATCTCTTCATACTGATTAAAAAGCCGACCAACGTCAGCCTTAGGTCACCTTTAGGTTTGATGTCCGACTTTCAACATTTCAACATTTATCGTAATAAAAGTAAAAATAAAATATCAGTTAATAAATGAATAGAAAGTCTAACAATAGTTGAATAGACAGGAGAGGATAATTGAAAAGCGGAATCGTTCTGTCGAGTGCTGATCGCGAGAAATTCTAGCCCTTTTGCATTTTTTACTGGCAGAACTGTGTGCGCTCGTTCGTAATGTGTAATATGCGAAATTTTTTATTTGCATAAAAATGTAATTTTTTTGTTACATCTGAATTAACTTTATATCTAACACGACGTGTTTTTTATCTTTTGATTGTAACAACGTGATTTACTTGTTCATATATCACAAATGTTTGATTGATAATATAATTAAGTCAATTGACCCAAAAATTAATCCTTATATTACAACACTTAATGTTCCGTATTCTATTGTTAAAAGGACGTTGCCTCTAGCCAACACGAAGAACATTTTTTTAAGTAGAAGCGGCATAATAACAAAGAAAACACGAGCTTATGTGGTGCTGGAATGATCAAGCACACAGGAACAACTGCGAAGCCCAAAGACTTTCTAGCGAAGCATGGATGGGCAGGGTCCCGGAAACGTTGACACGAGATCCGTGACCCCAGCTATCCAGCGCGGAGAGAACCGCGCTTCCTGTCATAAATCTTGGCGTACCCGAAGTTTTCCCATCTTCCCTTGAAACAGTAGAAGTTTTTTTTTTTAAATATGATTAGTGGTGTACACCACATACCCTAGAATTTTGATTAAATTTATTTATATACAACAACACACATTGTTGTTTATGTTATTTATTGTCATAGATAAAACTAGCACATAGCAACGATTGTTGACAAATTTTTACTGTCATTATAAAATTACAAATATATGTACATACTAACTTGAATTTTAATTTAATACATAGTAACTGGCGACGATGTCGTCTGAATTAAAAAAAATAAAACGTACACGAGCTACCCTACGTGGGGTGCTAACAAAAACAAGCAAGGCTTTACAAGACGAACAAAGATTATACACTTTCGAAGAAATAGAAACACGACTAAGCACACTACAAAATACTTATCAAGGATTACAGGAATTACAGACACAAATTGAACTAGAAACGGAAGACGAAAATTTAGATACGGAAATTCAATACAGGTATGAAGTAGAAGAAATGTACACTATGCTACGTACAAAATTTTCACAATTATTGAATGCTTACAAGACTTCTGAAACAAATAGTACCAACCATGCGGCTGCCACGTCTTGTTCTCAGCGTGAATCACAGCCGAGACTTAATTTTCAACCCTTTCAAGAAAAAGAAACTTTCAAGAATTTTATTAAAAGGTTGTCTGTATATTTATTACTTAACAACATTTCGGATTCCAAAACCAAAGTTTACACATTGCTCTGTACATTACCCCCGGATATACATGAAAGAATTCACGACCTATGCTCTCCAGACGACCCGATCAACAAGACCTTCGAAGAACTTACAGATATTTTAGACAATTTTATTGATCCAAAACCAAGTATATGGGCGTCCCAACATATTTTCATATCACGATTACAACATGCAGACGAAACAATTGCTATTTACGCATCGGAATTAAAGAGATTGTCACTAAATTGCGATTTTAAATGCTTACATTGCAAGAAACCCTCCCTTGATCAATTCTTGTCATTACAATTCATTAGAGGTTTAAAAGATGGAGATATTCGTACAAAAATTATACAAGAAAGAGAAACAATATCATTTAAAGAATTGGTTCATATTGCAACATCTATGGAAATGGGAAAGAACGAAAATTCTAACATATCTTCATCTATTTTAAAATCGTCAGAAGACAATACTGGTATCAACAAAGTGTCGAAATTGCAAAACAGACCAACACTCTGGCCAAGGAGCAACTTAAAATCACCTACCTCTATTAGAGATCTTAAGGGCAAATGCTACCGCTGCGGAAAGGATGATCACAAAGCAAATGATTGCGGTGCAATAAAAAGCACGTGCCGTAAGTGCCAAAAAGAAGGACACTTAGCTCGAGTCTGTCTACAAAAACGTAGAAGTAACGAAACGAACTTACTGGACAACTCTACGAGCAGTCTAAGTGCTGATAGTACCGGAGAAATCAACCTCATTAAGAGTGAAATTTCAGACAAATACATAGTAACCATAGACATTGAAGGAAAAAAAGTCAACATGGAATTTGACACCGGAGCGACACTTTCTACAATATCACTGCATGACTACAAAAGGCTGAACATAAACAAGAAAATGTTCGAGACCAACATGAAACTTAAAACTTACACCGGCGAAATTTTCAGACCCATGGGCGTAATCTATGTGAAATGCAATTACAAAAATCAAAAATTTTATGGAAAATTATACATAATTAACAAGGATGTCGATCCTATTTTAGGTCGAAGCTGGATGAAAGAATTTAATATAAAACTCGCTGATATGAGAAGTATCCAAACAAGGAAAAATATATCACAGGAACTTGAAAAATTACTTGAAAAATACGAAACAACCGTATTCAACCCAAATCTAGGAGAAATTCCGAACCTACGAGGCCACCTGACACTCAAAGAAAACGCCCAACCAATCTTCATCAAACCACGCAGAATACCATATGCATTACGAACCAAAGTAGACAATGAAATCGACCGACTTGAGAAACAGGGAATTATTTCAAAAATCGAACACTCCGAATGGGGTACACCTGTCGTACCGATAGTAAAACCAAACGGTAGCATCAGACTGTGTGCTGATTACAAAATCACTTTAAATAAAATGATTAAAGACGAGCAATACCCAATACCGATTATTGAAGACATTTTAGCTGAAATGAGTGGGGGTCAATTTTTTTGCACCTTGGACATAACCCAAGCCTATATGAACATGGTAATGGATGAAGAAAGTGCCTTATTACAAACTATAAGTACACATAAAGGTACCTTTAGAGTAAACCGGCTAATGTTCGGAGTTAAAGTAGCTCCAAGCCTTTGGCAAAAATTTATGGATCAACTACTACAGGACCTTGAAGGAGTAAAATGCTTCTTCGATGACATAATTATTCAAGGCTACTCTGAAGAACAATTACTATACAGGTTAAGACAAGTCCTGGAAAAATTAAAGGATAGCAACCTTCGAGTGAACAAAGAAAAATGCCAATTTTTCAAACGAAGCATTAATTACTTAGGACACACCATTGACAAAGACGGATTACATAAGAACCAAGACAAGATCAAAGCAATTTTAAATGCACAACGCCCAACAAATGTTAATGAATTACGAACATTCCTAGGTATGGCAAATTATTACAACAAGTTTATTCCCAACCTCGCATCTATCACGAACCCATTGAACGAGCTATTGAAGAAAGGTACAAAATTTAATTGGTCAGCAAATTGCGAAGTAAGTCTCAGAAACGTAAAGAAAGAATTATTAAGTGAACGAGTCCTAATACACTTCGATCAGAATAAACCATTGATACTGGCTACAGACGCCTCACCGACAGGGCTTGGTGCTGTTCTCAGCCATAGGTTACCAGATGGATCAGATCGACCGATAGCATTTGCGTCAAGATCCTTGACTAACAGTGAAAAGAAATATAGTCAAATTGACAAAGAAGCTACAGCAATCTTCTGGGGATTAAAAAAGTTTTTCCACTACTGTTATGGCCGAAAATTCATTTTAATCACGGACCATAAACCTCTTACATCAATTTTTCACCCTCATCGAACCCTACCGACCTTAAGCACGATGAGATTATTTCATTACGCGCATTTTCTTTCTGGGTTTGATTACGACATTGAATACAGAAGCTCAATAAAACACGGCAATGCCGATTTTCTATCACGTTTTCCCGTTGAAAAGATAAACAATGATTACATAGATCAACATTACATATTCCAACTATGCCAAATAAACTCACTAAATATTTCTCCAGAAATAATCTCCAAAGAAACATGTGAAGACCAGGAATTAAGAAGCTTGCTGGAAAAACTGCGATCAGGCGTTTCACTCAGAGAGTTAGGATATAAAGAAAACGAACTAACGATACAAAATGAATGCATCTTAAAAGGAACAAGGATAATGATCCCTTACAAATTAAGGAAACAAATTTTAGACGAACTTCATACAGGACATATTGGTATATTAAAAATGAAACTTCTCGCCCGCAGTTATGTTTATTGGAAGAATATAGATAAAGATATCGAACACAAAGTGAAATCTTGTCGAAGTTGTCGATTAGAACAAAACGAACCACCGAAAACCCACCTACACCACTGGGAAGAGCCTTCTGGGCCATGGCAAAGAATACACATTGATTTTGCAGGCCCTATATCGGGTTATCAATTATTCATCATCGTGGATTCATTTTCAAAGTGGGTAGAAATCATTCCAACCAAAACGACAACCAGCGCATTCTGTATCCAAAAATTAGATGAAATATTCGACACCTTTGGAATACCTTATATAATAGTATCGGACAATGGAAGACAATTTGTTTCGGAAGAATTTAAATATTTTTTAACCAAGAATCAAATAGTACATAAAACTATAGCTCCATACCATCCGGCTACAAATGGACAAGCAGAACGTTTTGTACAAACAATAAAAAAATCGCTGCACAAATTAGAGGGGGAGAGTGGCGGACTATTACAGAATCTCCGTACGGTCAAGAGCACCCTCAGAGCTACGCCAGTAGTAACTGGAGATACACCTTACATGATGATGTTAGGCAGAGAAGTACGAACAAGACTTGTAGCCAAACTACGTGCACCTCCGAAGATTCCTCCGCGAGCCAATACAAGTGTAAGGGAGTTGGCCCTAGAGAGCCGAGTACAAGCTCGGAATTACTCCATATCAGGAAGGAAGTGGGAGTTTGGCTCAGTAACCCGCCGTCTAGGAAACGTACACTACGAGATAAGGACGGACAGTGGACGTGTATGGATTCGACACCTTGACCAGCTACTTCCTGCGCCTCTGATTCCTGGGAATAACGGCGGAGGCGTGTCATAGATAAAACTAGCACATAGCAACGATTGTTGACAAATTTTTACTGTCATTATAAAATTACAAATATATGTACATACTAACTTGAATTTTAATTTAATACATAATATTTATGTTATGCACTTATGTTATATCTGATTATGCTTTAAAGAATTGAAGACGTGAGTGTACGAAGGTGATATGTCGCATAATTCCAATTTTGAATAAATCGAGGTTAAAGTTTTACTGAAATAATTATTGAAATAAGTCGCCACGGAACTGATGTACTAAAATTATGATGCAAAGTTGTGTAAACAACCTAAAATATTAATGGTAAGATAGCAAGTAAACATCTTCTATTATTTAATTAAAAAAAAAGTGAACATAGCTCCCTCTTCCATTAACAAAAGTAAACTTTTCTGTACTTTTTGCTTTTAAAAATTAACTGCACATAACACATTTTTCAACTTTTTATTTTCCAAAAATGTCTTAAATCGACGATCTTGAGGTCTGTAATCATTTATATGGACATATTACCTTCATCAACGCAAAAAAAAAAAAAAAAAAAACAAAAAACCCAAAAATGCGACATATCACCTTCATCCACTCGCGTCTTGAATTAAAAATTTAATTTATTAAAATGCCTTAAAGAATAAACGCTAATGTCCTCAGTTTCAGTATTCCAAAGGAAAATCTTTCTATCGCATTTTCACCTCAACGAATTTCAATAGAACAGATCGGCAACTCCACTATTATACTTTTTAACACAATTTTTATTCTATTTCCTTCGATTCATTCGAATGAGGAGAACTATTGGACTTGATATTACCCATGTAGACTTAATGCATTGGGTGCATTTACCTAGAATAGTTTCAACCATAATGTAATTCAGATAATAGAACGACTGAGAGAGACGTCGATTTTGTTGGATAATTCAAATACACTAAACTTATTTTTAAGTAAATTGAATTTGTAACTGAATTTAATATTTTTTGTTGTTATATTAATTGATTTGAAGGTAGGCTACCATCGCCCAGGTAGTTTAGGCAGGACAGGAATCAGATCTTAGAGACAATGGCGACCCGCCGTGGTCAGTAAGGCTTAGAACTCATGGAGCGATTTTCACCCGTGAGTTCTAAGCGTAAAGGTGCACTGCGGATCGGTGACAACGACGCGCGACTGCGACCTTGTGACTAGGCGACCATAGTCGCTTGTCGTGTGGCGACTAGCTTACAATAGTCGAATTATTGTTGTCAGTCTTTTAATATCTCTTATTTTTTAACGCGGACGAAGTCGCGGGCACCAGCTAGTTAATTATAAAGTTGGCAAATTACTATCACCTCTTAATACAATTTAATTTAGGACTTAAACTGGACTGCATTTGCTATTTCGTACCATCAACTTCGTTTTTTTATGAAAGCGATTTTGTTTTGGAACCCAAATTAAACTGCTCTGAATTTGAATCGTCTTTTGAAAGATAGTAGGCCCCTGTAGTCATAATGGTCATAATTAATTTAATATTAAATACATGCGCATATCAAAGAGACATATATATGACTTTATTGTTTTGTATGTGTGACAAGTTGTCAACTTCCGAACGCCGCAGACGCGCGGTTGTATGGACCGTTTAATATTCCGGCCCTGCTTCTTGTTAGACAGGATCGCCTGCGGGCATAAAAACAATTTACTGCACCAAGCCCTGTTCTATAACGGTAGGGACTCGCCAAAGAATTTCTCTCTTGTACTTTAAAAGTCTATTTCCATCACAAAGTCGTACCTGGGGCGAGCAAAGAAAGAATTGTGGACTCAATCCTTCTATTGTGCACATTTTAGCCTGTATTAATGAGGTGTAAATTACTAAAGGAATTTGTATATAAAGTGTCTAAATAAAGCCATTAAAATTTGTTTGAAAGGATTGTGTTCCAAATTATTTTCATATTTATTTGCCTTCTATAAAGAACTATAAATCCTACTAGAGGAGGCAAAAAAAAGGAATGGAGGGGTTGCTGTATCTCTTGGGATACACTAGATCTTGCTATCAATTACAAATAACGTGGTGTTACTTTAACGGGAAATTACTACGGTTCCTTACAAGAAAATTAAAGGAATTAAAGAAAAAAGAAGAGGGAAAATTGACATAGGGCGTACTGCTTCCACGACAATGCATACGAACCATGACGTTTTCCATTTCTGATGTTTGAACAACTGTAGTTCAAATACCTGGCCCCCGAAAAAAATACTATGATGAAGTAGTCAAGTCTGTAATTTCGGCCTACTTTGACACTAAAGACAAAACATTTTTTAGACAACGTAACAAAGTTATACGATAGATCTGAAAAGTATATTAGGGTTAAGGGAGAATATATTGGATAGGAAAATAGTTTCATGTTTCATTCCGCGGAATATTTGACCTCTCCTATATAAATGTAAATAATAACATTTCTTTAATATATTGGCGCTCATATATTCTTTACGCAGTATAAAACAAAGTCGCTTTCCTCTGTACGTACGCTTGATCTTTTAAAACGAAGTTCGCCGGGCCAGCTAGTTATTCGTATAATAACTTATCGCTAATGACGTCACGGTTACAGACAATTTACTCTGAACCTTTTAATTAGGAATAATATCATGGCGCCTTAACTTAAAGGGGCCGTTCAAATAATTAGGCACAGGGCGCTAATTCATTGAACAACCGCCAAAAGGGGTAATGAGGCGAAAACCATGCTGTGATCTGGCAGAATTTGTGTACAATTGGTAGATGTGCTTCCTAATAGATTTGCAAACAATTTATTATATTCATTAAAATGTATTAATTACACACATTTGAAATATTAATTAAAATGTACGAATAAGTGTGACTTTACAACGATCCGCGCTGATAACGAGTATTATGTTGGCTAAGACCTATTATTTTAGGAATGGATCTAAAATATACTTACCTATAATTTATATAAAATCTCAAAAATATTATGATTTAGAAATATCACAATGAGAACCAAATTTATATAAGCAAAGGAAAGAAAATATACATTCTTGCACCATACCTTTTAATGCAACAACTGCGGATAAGGAAACTTCATTGAATGCCTGGCATAATAATAGTTTTATAATTACTTACAAAGGATTATCAGGTTATCTTTTGTAGAATAGAAGACTATTCAAGTTAACATTGCTTTATTCGGTAGTGGATACCAGTGATATGTTAAGTACTACGTACTAGATGGAACACTCAAGACGCGATGAGTGTTCCAAGTGATTGGAGTTCCGACGTCCTACCCGTTCACAGTCTGTCATACGCGCTCGTAGAGATTAGGCGCGTTATTATTTTCAAAACCAATAAAAATGCCGTCTTGTGTGATGAGATATTGCAAAAATACAACAAAAAATATTGGTAAAACTGCTGGTGTGACGTTCCATAGGTAAGTTTTATTAATATTGAAACGTTTAATAGGTTAATATTTAATTTGTTAAAACCGACGTGCTTATCGGGTCGGCCATATTAATATTCAGTTGTCTACGACTTGACGTATTGACCTTGACACTACTGCCGCGCCGTTCCCCGCGCACCTTCTGCGTTGGAACATGAATTTAGCAAGACATCGTAGAGAGTGCTCAATCTAGTACTTACTTAACATATAACTGGTGGATACATAATTTTGTTAAAATGATTGATTGGGATTTTGTGATAAAGCTTACAAAATAAGATAAGATAAGGCATGCTTCGGTATGACGCAGAATGCTACGGCCTCTTGGTATTAAAATAAGAGAGTGACTGCTAACATGATTGGGAAAAACTTAAAAAATATGTACATGAAGAAATCCGTGCCGTGCCATATTTTACTCAGCGCCGCCGGTATAAGAGAAAATATAAAACAAAAAAGAATAGGCTATTATAATAATATATCATAGGTTACAAATTACAATATTGAGCAAGTGTTTCTTAGGTACTTATAACTTAACAACCAAGTAGCGAAAAAAAAAGTTCTGAAGCGTTATCACTAAAATATCGTGGTTTCCTATGCCTACATTGTATTTTCTTCCCTCGCTTCGGCGTAGAACTGGTGAGCAACTATAATGATGGTTACAAGTTAAATGAAACATTAAACGGGCGGAACCTAGGATCCGTTATATAATGTCTTCAAGATCGAACATATCTGTTATGTACCTACATGTTTGGATGAGGGTAGGTATAAATATAAAGTCAGATTTTCTACACAGAAAATACCTTCTGTCTGTTTTTTTGTAGACGTTTTGGTTGCGTTAGTAGTGTTATTTATTTTATATAATTTTATATAAATATTCTATTACTAAATCTATTGTAAAACTTAAATTCATATGCACAAATAGAAAATATATTTTTTGGTCTCGTTGCGCTCGACTAGATACAGCCGCCGTATTTGACAAATGCGGCAACAAATACTACGCCGAATTCGGCGTACCCGAGATAGTCACACTGCAAACTGTCTGTGATGTGTACGTGCCGAATGTTTTATTAAATTTTGTGCATAATAAAATGCCGATTGGCGTAGTGAAACTGTGTAAAAATACAATTAAACTGTGTAAAAAGTGATAAATAGGGACGATGCTTTACACACACTACAATAAAAAGTTGCTACATTCACGGAGCTATTGCTTTTAGGGGCTTGTTGTTGTTTTGCCACACTATTGAATTTCCGTACATTGAAAGTTGTTTTGCCACAGTCGTTAAAAAAATATGTAAATTCACAACAGGTAGATAAGAATTGTTGTAAATGTAGAGACGAAGGGACGTATCTAGTCGAGCGCGCAGCGAGACCAATCATTTATCTATGCACAAATCTCTTTTTTTTTTTTTCAAATCAGTTAAATTACTATTCAGTGTTAATTTTTAAATATTATACAATTATATGAATTTAAAAAAAATACTGCATTTGGTTAATAAAGATGTAATTACTGACCGACTAAAAGCCTATTCCTTCCTTGACTTTGTTAAAAGCAAGTTAAGTAGACAGAAGGCCCCGCGCTGTCAGCTCACATAATAGGCTGAAAAGGCAACATTACTACCAGATTTCATACTAAAGGAAGTGACTGGAGTTTCTGAACGATGACTGGCAGAAAATTAAATAAAATTGTGCTACACTGTGTGTAGCACAATACTACACTGACGCGCCCCTGCTTCGTTCGTATTGCAGTATTTGGACCAGTAGTGAAGAACTTTTTCTCTTACATTTCTTGCGATCAATAATTGCGACAATTTACCTAATTCAATAATGCCAAGGAACTTATAAATATCATACAATTATTTTTTTGAAGCTACGTTTTCACTTCGAGTCCAACGACTGAGATGTTTTTAGAATTTTTTTTCTTAATGAAGACCCGTGAGTGACTTTTTCTAATTCAAATTCCTGCTTAAAATTTTTACTTGATAATAGAATAAATAAGCAAAAATTTACTTAATATATTAGTTAAATTAGATATACTCCTGTCACTGATATAAAATAGATGTATAATAAAATGCAACTTGTACATTTCCTTAAAAAACGAATGAATATTTTGATTGTTTTTTTTGTTTCGTAGGTACTTTTAAATGATTTTTAAAAACTGATATCCAATAAGAGGTATGTACGTAGAATTATAAAAATCCTATTCACATTTTTCATTAAACATGATGGGGGAAGTAATCAATCTTGTTGCCACAATTGTGATGGTGACCTCTGTCATCCATATTGGAAAAGAGTTGAATAATGAATTTTTTATGACAAATAGGCCCGTTTTTTTATATTGTTCATAACGTAATAATGATGACACCGTACTACATTGGCCGACATTTACAATTATCCTATATAAAAATGATTAGAAGTACAGATTCAAGTTATTTTTGCAAATAATAAATTTATATAGTCGCTTGTACCCTCTCTATCAACGAAATTTGATCCTCAAATAGAAACACTATATTGAAATCAATTTGCGACCCTTCATTAAATCTAATTTATTTCCAGTAATTAACAACGTTTTAGATTTTGATACTACAAATAGGCCCTCGAGCATTTGTCCTTTATCTGAATTAAAAAGCTTTTAAACAAAACAATCAATTGGATTAAATTATTTGTTGAAACTGGTATTTTAACCGTTCGAATTAATTTCGGCTATTCGAGTTGAATGAGAGCTGACAACAATCGGCTTTCGGTAATACCTAGTAGAGTGGTAATTAAAATTGGCTTTAACTCGTTTGTGCATTAAAAAAGATCACCAAAAGTTGGCACACCAATTTTCTATATATGCAAAATTGAAATTCACAACCAATTGTTGCTAAAATAATAATTTATACTATTTATACTATAAAACAATTAACTCATCGAGCTTAAAACTGAAACGAAAGTGAACTTGATCTTGCAGGTATCTGTTTTTTTTGATGAAATTAATTTTAAGTAAATCTTGAGAATGTATGCAATGGATTAAGGATAGGTTGCCTTGTAAAAATTAGCCGCATTAAAATTAATTACAGGTAATTGCGGCTAATTATTACAAGGCAACCTTTCCTTAATCCATTGCATACATTCTCAAGAATTATTTAAAATTAATTTCATCAAAAAAACAGATACCTGCAGGATCAAGCAGTGGGATCCTGTACTATAAAACTTTGTATAAACTGTTGTCCACTACTAGTAAAGAAATATGGGACAGTATGGGAATTCATTCTTCTTTTGCTCACGGATGCTACGGCTCTGCTTGTTGGCGGACGCACTGATGTGCTCGACTTGGCGGGGGCAAGCTTCATATGTTAGCACCACCTAACTAAATGATCAAAAGAAATGAAATTTTAACTGTACTTAAAATGGGTTGACTAATTCGAATCAATACTAATAATAAATCTGTAAGGGTTGGTCATGGAGTAAGTTACTTTTTTTGCAGAGATATCGTGTTTATAGGCTCTATACATGAGACCGAAACTAAATTGACCATTTTTAGAATTTTTTTCTGTATGTATGTATGTTCCTCCATAACTTTTAAATGAATTAATTGATTTTCATGAAACTTGGTAGATAAACATTTAGACGTACAGGACACAGGATAGGCAAATTTTTTCTTTTTCAACGCGGACGAAGTCGCGGGCACCAGCTAGTATTAAATAAAAGCTTAGAGGGAAAAGTCTTAATTTGTAAACAATTTGATATAATAGTTTTAATGTTACATAATTCTGACCCGGGAAAATTGTTATGAAAGTTTGAATTATTGTCGAAAATTAGCATTATAGTATTCATTGCAAGGAAACATAGGTCAATGTATATATATCTACTACATGTGCTTACACATGTGCTAGAAGGCTAACAATCTTTGAAAACTATAACAGCTCATACCTCTATAACAAAAAGTTATAATATAATTCAACCTGACTTAAAACTTTTACGAAATCATATCATTCCATTTTTTTTATTAAAGGCAAACTGCTGGAAACAAAATATAAAAAATATATCCTGTTTTGCGATATCAGTAACAAATGAGTTGTGAGTCAAAACACTTTCATATTAAAGTGTATAAGGCAGTTTCATAAGTGTGGCAAAAAGCCGGGGAGATGTGACGTTGACCGATGGTGTAGACATTACCCAGCCGAACCATTAGAGCCTTGCACTGGTTTGGTGTAAACACACTCACTACCAAATTACAGCAAGGATTATCCCCTCTTTTAAATATTACTCGTTATGTTATTACAATATTAATATTAGAATGTTACATACAAATATTAATGTAACATAATATGTTATTGCTTTCGCATCCATTAGTTTTGTATTACACATATTCGTATATGTAACATAATATGATAATATTAGTTTCACGCCCACTTCAAATTGGAATGTTACATTTTCAATGTACAGAGTTTTATTTAATAGTTTTTCACTTTTCGTTCAAATATTGCTCTAAAATAGAACTACAATTTTTGATTAAAAAGCTCCCCAAAAGCATCTAAATTTTTACTCTAATTTTTTCTATCGAGCTTGGCTAATAAAATATTCTAGTTGGGCCGTGTTGAGGGAGTAGCCATTTATATCTTAAATACTTATTGTGAAATAAGAGCACGTATGCTGTTCCGGTGAGTTAGTGATGCCAAAGTTTATTTCCCTTCATCATCATCATCATCTCAGCCGTAGAAACTAAACCTATGTCCACTGCTGGACATAGTCCTCCCCGATAATTTTCCAATAGGACCTGTCAGAAGTAGTCGGCTTACTTACTAATCCGTCGAGAGTTTCGTTTGTCTACGGATCTCCTAATCGATCTCGCAGAGTAAACCCGAACATGGCCCTCTCCATAGTTTGTTGAACGACGCTGAACTTTCTTACGAGACCCATAGTTAGGGACCATGTTATATGTCGCTCCCTAAAAACTAAAGGGCCACAAATCAAAATTACACTTTTTACAGGAGAGCTAACACAAAAAACATTTTTTTTGTTTATTGTTTCTTATTAGATATATATCAAATATATGCATATTATACATCGTTAGAAGCGTATTTTTAAGTAGCATTAAATGTTTCATGTACTTTTATAATAAACTGAATACTAGAAGAGATATAAGCATATAAGATACTTTTCAATATATAAAAAATGATCAAAATATACTAAATATGGAATAAAACAACCATAAGTCTTTTTGCAACATACAATATGAAGGATTGTGATTGTATTTTTGCAATAAAAACATTTATGGTTTTTTTTTTATGCCCCTTTAGTTTTGAAGCAGCGATGTCATCACTAGCAACACAAATTTGTGTAAAACCTTTGTTTTAAATGACTAAGAAATTTTGGACAAGAATATGTCTCGAAGCCTCCCGAACGCCAGTGTGATAAAATTGTCATTTACTTTTTATTTCCACATTTTACCCAACACAATAAAATACTACTGTATTTTTTATGTACTGGTATCTGCACACTAATATTAATGGTTTTATAGAGAACTCGGCCTCATTAACTTCACATAAAAACGGAATTCGTTTCATTGAATTGCCAGGAACAATTTATTTTAGTGAGTTTAAAGACTGATTTACGATATTAACCCAAAGAGGTAGTTGCGAAATGCTTTAAATACGGCGTTTAAATATAATATATAAAATCTCAGACAAATAAGGTTGGCATTCAAACAACATGTATATAGAGTATTAGTTTTCAGTAAATGTTAATTTGACAGTAATTTTTAAAATTCTTTTGTTACAATAAAGTCAAATTTAATTACGTTTCCAAATGTTTAAATTTTCTGTTATCGTTATAGTAGTTTTTTGAAATGAGTCTATTTTTACTTTTTCTACGCTTCGTTCTCAGTCATTGGTCAAACGAGCGTGTAAGAACATGTCGGTATGACAAAAAAAATGTTTTTACGTCATTTTGTAAGACTATAACTTTATGTTACACACATTATTTTAATAACATCCATTGTTTCGCGTGTATTTTCATACATATAAACCATTCTAATTTGGTTAACCTTAAAAAACAATACATTTTGAACTTGTATTTTCATTGTGGGGTGTCTTTAATCAATTCCACGGGGTCTCATTGATCATTGATCTCTGTCACCCCTCGAAATATTCGCTAATGTTTGCCTAATATTTAAAATAAATTGAATTTACGATTAATGCTACACTTATTAACACAACAGTGAATCTTTAGATATCCTCCTATAAGAACACTGCTAAGTCTCGAGAGCCTAAGCGGAGGCCTAACACAAAAATTTTAGGGCTCGACAAACTGCTGCAAATATTACTCCAGGTCTCTTTGTAGCACATAATATTCAAATTTTTTTTCTACTAATGGCAGAGTGTATTGAGGTCCGCAACTGGGGTCGGCTGTCTGGAGGCTTAACCACCCTTAAAGCACTTGTATTGTGGTTCGGTTACTAAGTAAGGGATACCTGAGCCTATTTCCCTAACCACACTTACCTTATACTATCGGGGTTGGGAGCAAACTTCTATCCGTCCATTTAACATTAAAATATTGACTATCAGACTGTCTGTGGACTTTCTTGTAAAAGATGTCCCCAAAAAAATGCACTAGCTTCTAGTGTAACTATTACTTTCTGGTGTTGTGTTTCATTAATATTTATTTATTTGTTATTAATAATAATGGGTTTACTCTTGGTCAGCATCTAACTGAGTAGCAAAGACGAGGCGACGACGTTCTCACCCAGAAGATGCCTAATCACTTGAACTTTGAAAAGACTGGGTTATATGAGCTCGGAAACACAGACGCTAGGGGTTTTTATTTTCCCTAGATTATTCTTATTTTTTATTCTTATTTACTCTGTAAAAACATTATTAAGTTGATACAGCCTTAAGAATGGGTATAAAGCAAACAAAATTTGTAATTTCACCCGCGTGGCCCCTTGGACATGACAGTGACACAAAATACGTAGAACTACGCACAACATGCGACGGAAGATAGCGCATCTCGCTCAATAAAAATGTTATAAGTGCCAAAAGTATTAAATATTAATTATTCGTAAACTACAATGTCAAATGAAAAATTGTTACATACAGCCTTAGATAATATGTGAAGTGAAATTACTGATACACTTTTAGCTTTGTAATGTATGTCATTTTGAAAATAAAACTAAAATCGATGGAAATGAGAGCTCACTTGATGATTTTTTTCTATCGAGAAAATGTCATTATATGTATTATGTTTTCTATTACAGACGTCACTTTCATTTATAATGTATTTATCTATTTAAAAAAAATAATTAAATTACACTTTGTTTACTTAGATAAAATTCAAATCTAGAATTGGCTATTTCTCTTTATGCCCGCTCTTAAACCAACTTATATTGAACTAACCATTTTCAAACTTCTAGTCAACAATAGTTTCTTCGCACGGTACACTACAGACATCCCACCAGTAAATAGGCCTGACGCATGTTTACTCTGATCAAGTGAATCAGAGAGGCTATGTTCCGACATTGAATGATAGTGTTTGTGGACACACAAATGCGAGGAAAGCCCAAAGCGGTATCATGTAAACATGGAGTTATTTATTTGCCAAGTTTCCGAGATATTTTATGCCTCTTAGAAGTGTCGACGAAGTTTTTAGTGGCAAGTATGGTGTGAATTATTGTAGTTTTATGAGATAGTTCTTGAATATAACGATTTTCTAAATAAGTTTCAAAAAATAAGTTTAAAAAAAAAAAATTATGAATAAACTCAAATAGTAGTATTTGAGTTTATTCATAATAAACATATAAATCTTCTCTCTTTATAATATTAGTATAGATGACAGCGATTTTATTTTATAATTAGCTGGCGCCCGCGACTTTGTCCGCGTTGAAAAAGAAAAAAGTAGCCTATCCTGTGTCCCGTACGTCTAAATTTTTATTTACCAAGTTTCATGAAAATCAGTTAATTCGTTTAAGAGTTATGGTAGAACATTACATACATACAATACCTACACTTACAGATTTATTATTAGTACTAGCTTGCGACCGCGATTTCGTCCGCGTTGAAAAAGAAAAAAGTAGCCTATCCTGTGTCCCGTACGTCTAAATGTTTATCTACCAAGTTTCATGAAAATCAGTTTATTCGTTTAAGAGTTATGGAGGAACAATGAACATACATACATACATAGAGAAAAAAATTCTAAAAATTGTCAATTTAATTTCAGTATCATGTATAGAGCCTATAAACACGATATCTATGAAAACAAAGTAACTTACTCCATGACCAACCCTTACAGATTTATTATAAGTATTGATTGATTGATGACTAGCTGTGCCCGCGACTTCGTACGCATTATTAATACGCGACTTACTAATAAATCTAATAATGTATACTTTTAATTATCATTTTGAAATAGACACCTATATGTATTTTTTTCAATATAGATATTTTAATATAATATTTATACAGTGGACGCATTTTCGTGAAAGGTTTTCAGAACATTCTTACCCATAAAAGGTATTTGAATATTGAATCCCGTTCTGAGAGTTAAGTAAAGATACGCTGAATACGTTCGATAGCTACAATTCGCTCACGGACACAAATTCAATACATTGTTTGGAAAGTTTTATTTAGAAAATCCATTTTAGATTTTGATATACATTGTTTACATTGTTGGAAATTGTTTGTTGACACTGTAATATTTAATGTCGTTTCCATCCTACGTTCGCATGCGATCGGAAATGATTGACAGATCATAAATTACTCTTATTTATTACAACTGTTGGTTCTCACAATGAATTGCTGAGATTTCGCTTTCGCACCGCACCACCATTAAACAGATTTATAGTATGGTACATAATAAATGTAGTCGCAACACGAAACTTCATTTTAAAGTTCAATAAAGCGTAAAAGTGATAAAATCCGTGGAAACTGTCGTTTCCCATGGAACTCCGCTTCCGAATCAATATTTATTGAACTGAGATAACTTTTAAAACTGCATCTGTGCCAACTCCTTTAGCAACTAAATGACCATGTTGCCAGTGTGTTATATTTATACTAGGATCATCGAAATACTACTATGGAATTTGCATCACAAATGCCAAGGCGGCACATAAAAAGAACGCCTTTGACAGAATCATGGCGGACACTTGCCTTCACGCGTCAATGGTAAAAGGTAGTAACGATCAACTTCTCCTATTTCATTTTAAACTCTAATGGGTTGACGTAAAGTCACATTTTCTTTAAATTACTTACTTATTATTATGTTTGTTTTGTTTTAAATGACAGTTCATATGTCACTTTTAAATATTCCATAAAATTCGTAGTGTTTTGTATGGCACGCGTGTTCCATGTTGTAGTAGGAATAATAATAAAAAAATGGATATTTTTATAAGGAACTTTTTTATTTTTCAATTATTTTTTTAGGGTTATTCAACACTCTTCTTAGGATGAAAAGGTGACCCTAAGCAAGGATGACCCTAAGCAAGATGAAAAGGTGACGAGAGCATGGCATCAAATGGATTTTGTAAACACAGAATAGAATCCTATGGTAATAATTAGAAAAGAAAAAATCTGATGATGAAGAAGACGCCAATTGTAATTGCTAGGTCTTAGAGTACGTCTTAATATCAATATTATGTAAATGGCCAGACAAACTTCTTTATCCTGAGTTTAAGGGATAAGGGGGTCATGGCGCAAGATGTGGATAATAACTCTTTTTAACAAAAAAAAAACCGATTTCAAACCGTTTTCTCATGAATGCCATTGTCAGAACTGGACCAAATTGAAATGGGACCACGGGAAAACCTAGCTTTCAAATAAAAAATAATTATCAAAAACGTTTCACCCAGTCGAAAGTTCTGAGGTAACAAACATAAAAAATACAGTCGAATTGAGAACATCCTCCTTTTTTGGATGTCGGTTGAAAATACTCGTATCACTGTTTGCGTTATTAGTTACAATATTACAATTTCAAATAGAATTTGAAAATGAATATTCATCGCGCTGTCTCATTTTCGTGCCAATTTTTAACAAATTTAAAAATTCTCGTAACATTAAAATGAAGTGGTGTGATAAATAGAACCGAATTGCTTTGATAACATTACACAAAGCATGTATTGAGCCAAATGCAATTTTGACTCAACGGATCAAGAGTTATCATGCGCTGTGTTTATGTATGGTTATATATTTATACAATAGTTCAAAAATAAAATTTAAATTTATAGGACGTTTAATTTAACACGTTAATTGCCAAGCCGAAATGCTGAACATGAAAATGCGAAATAATAATATAATTATACTCGTATGTATTTCCCTAGTGGCCAAAACAAATACCAGAAGCCAATACGCTGCGGCTGCTATTTTATGGTTCGTACATTATTGTAAGGCACCGCCACGCGACGTCACGTTATCGGCCACATAATAGGCAACTTCACGAGACGTCGCGTTATATGGCAACTAACGTGTTAAAAGAATAAATTAACAATATACACTAACTTGGAACAGTGAAACATTTATTTATTTATTAAAGGTTTCAAAGATTCATTAAAATCTTTCGTTTTCCATATACAATATAATAATTAAACAAATAGTAACTCCTCTCAATAACTCAATGACAAATAGTAACATTACCTCTCAATAACTGAACTAAAATAATCTCATAAATGTAGAAATGTACACTACATGTAGAATCTCATAAATGTACACTACGTGGTTACATTTGGATCCCATTTCTAATTTATTATACTTAACATTTCCGTTGCGAATAAAACAAAAATAGTATATGTATAGCCGAAGTTAATACCTATAATTTTTAAATAGAATTTTCTCAAACATTTTCATGTAACACCTCAGTTTTTGTTTAAATAAAACGAATAATAATATGTCTATGCTGTCACAGTATTAAAGTAGATATTCATATTTCAAAGAATATACGTAGATTCACGGTCAAGATGTCAGACATTTTCTTCATTTTTCAACACGGACGAAGTCGCGGGCACAGCTAGTATGATAATAAAAGGCAGCAGACAGATTGAGTGAAACGTAATAATATCATTTGTATTAAGAATAAAATTAGAATTCATAATAAAAACCCCTTATGGCCATTTAGTATACAGATAAAGTTTATTATTAGGCCTATAGGTAATTTTCAAAACGCAGATCCGATTTTTCTGTTGACGCACCTGGGACCCGAATCATTTCGAGCGTAACTGGTTATGTAGAGAATCCCAGAAACTTATTCGGGGTTACTCCTTAGGGAAGAGGGTTTCAAACATAGCAATTCAACGGGTGTCGGCGAGACTACATGACAAAACTTACTTATTTCTCCCTAGTATATTTACTTCATGTCAAAAAAAATATTTTGACGACTACAATTCGCTGCTTTAAAACTAAAGGGCCACAAACCAAAATTACACTCTTTACAGGAGAGCTAATCGAAAAAAAAAAATTATTTATTGCCTATTTTTTTCTTATTAGATATATATCAAATATATGCATATTACACATCGTTAGAAGCGTATAAGAACTTTTATAATAAACTAAATACTAAAAGAGATATAAGCATATAAGTTACTTTTAAATATAAAAAAAAATCCCTCCTTCCACTTGGATCCACAGCTTGGCTCCACATGTGAATCCGCGGATACCTTTATCTCCTCTTAAATCCACATGTGGATCCGCGGATACCTTTATCTCCTCTTAAATCTATGTGTGGATCCATGGATACTTCTTTTTCCTCTTCTATCCACCAGGTGGATCCGTCGATATTACATATGGCTGAAACATTTGTTCTCTATAAGTGTCACTTGGCACTTGAGCTAAAAGTCCTCAACCTAAGCACTTGAGAAAGTTACTGGTTGTACATTGTATACAAATTTTATTAATATATATTTATATATACAAATTTGTGAAAGTACTTACTCTGTCTGTCTGTTACCTTTTTACGTCTTAGTCACTCAACTGATCATCGTGAATTGTATCTCAGGGATACAAGAAAGGATATAGGGTACCTATCATCCAGAAAAAAAGTACTGTTCCAGAGGGATTATTTGAAATTAAGAAAACTATCACAACATTATCAATCTTCATCAGACGCAATATTTTTCTTCTTTGTGGCGAGAAATAATTAACATTTTCGGATCCCGTAATTGTCATGCTTGTGCACTAGTTAATAGAAAAATTTAAGGAAATTTTATCAACGGGTTTTCAGAATAATATTTCAGAGAAAAAGAACAAAGGTCCTGGAAATCATAGTGCCTCCTTCCACTTGGATCCACTTAGCGGATTGTGGATTCAAGTGGCATAGAAAAATATTAGTATTTTTGGATCCCCTCGTTTGTGGATCGAAGTGGAATATAAAATTATGTGTATTATTGAATCCCCTCAATGGTAGATTTAAGAGGAGATAAAGGTATCCGCGGATCCACATGTGGAGCCAAGCTGTGGATCCAAGTGGAAGGACCCAAAAAAATGATCAAAATATACTAAATATGGAATAAAACAACCGTAAATCTTTTGCAACATACAATATGAAGGACTGTGATTGTATTTTTGCAATAAAAACATTTTTGGATTTTTTTGTTTTATGGCCCTTTAGTTTTTAAGCAGCAAATTCTCAACAGAAAACCGACCTAAGAGAAAGAGAAGAATACGTAATAATTTAGCATAATTACTGTACTGGAAATAGATTACTAAAGAACAAGTTTTCACTCTAATAAAAGCTTCTATTTCGTATGTTGAATTAAATGTAAACTTGATTTCTTCAAGCAAGAAGTCTTTTAGTAATATGTCTAATGGAAAGGTTTAATTACTATCAGCCTTCAGTAACACAGTGAGGCACATTGAACATACTTTGAAATAATAAACACCGATGGTTAGCAATTTAATAGATCAAAAGTAATTGCTTCATTTAAATCTTTATTAAAATCCATATTACATCATCCACTCTGTTACTTTAGTGTTGAGGGATCTTAAATTAATTTAGTGTACGCTTTCTCGTCTATCAGAAGGGCTGAACATTACCTATCACTAAATGTAGGGCCGGTTCTTGAATTAATTAGAACCTCACTTAAGAATCTATGAGGCACAGAGATGAGATAGTAAGGAAACTTTGTACCTATCATTGAAATATTTCATATAAACATAATTATAAACTTGACTTGATATTATTATCGAAATTATGATAGATATGTTTCATGTTATACTTATCAACTACTTCAAATTTGGTCACAATTTTTAATGCATATTATAGTGTAATAATGAATTATAAAAAAATTTTTCAGGATTTTTTTTTTCATTAGCTTGTTTTTTTTTTTAATGTAAACCTCTTAAACTTTCATTCAAAAGCTACAAATTCAAAGTTATTTCTGTTTTCCGTAGTTTACAGTCACATAATAGCCTTAGTTGACGTTTTAATTATTTTTCTTCGCA
Source organism: Synanthedon formicaeformis (assembly GCA_945859745.1). Taxonomy (NCBI): domain Eukaryota; kingdom Metazoa; phylum Arthropoda; class Insecta; order Lepidoptera; family Sesiidae; genus Synanthedon; species Synanthedon formicaeformis. The sequence continues at coordinate 4,668,282 of OX243963.1, forward strand.
ATGGTCCATATTAATTGGAAATACTCTTTATTTTAGAAAATACTAGCGACCCGTTCTCGGCTTCGCCCGAGTCCTATTGCTACCAGACTTCACACGATTACCTCCTTTTATCAATACTACTAATAAATCTGTTAGTGTAGGTTATGTATGTATATAGGTTCCTCCATAACTTAAACGAATTAACTGATTTTCATGAAACTTATTAGATAAACATTTAGACGTACAGGACACAGGATAGGCCACTTTTTTTCTTCTTTAACGCGGACGAAGTCGCGGGCGCCAGCTAGTATATTATAAGATTGAATGTTTTATTATTGAACCAAACTTTCGCTGTAGATTACACTTTTATTAAATGCTATAGTTGTGAGATGTCAACCCTCGAGGTTACATTTCTAGCGACATACGACACACACGAAGTTCGTGCACGGTCCAACATCGAGGTTGTTTAGCGAAATAGGTGGAACTTTCTGTTCGAAATGTGCAGAGAAATTCAATACATCGGAAACCTAGGTGGTAGAGAAGTTTTGGCGTATGTACATAGGTAGGTATTACTTCAATCTGTAATGGAGTTTAGATATTGTTTAAATAACACTAGCGAACAATACCTCCGGTACCCTCCACATATAAACTAAAATAAAAAATTCTCCCTCAGTTATAAAAATGTGGGTTGTTGCATATTATTAAGATTATTGCGAAATAAATTTATAATTTTGTTGATAAATGAAAGTGATATGTTTTAATGAAACAGTAAAAGCGTAATAAATATGTGCACTAGTGATATCTTACTGTACACGCTGAGCTTTAAGTAATTTTGAAATGAATGCAATTCGCGTATGGAACAAAGTTTTAAATTTCAACGTCGGTAAACGCAATAACGCAGCTCATTTTACGCCCCGAATATTCGGCTAACTTTTCTGGTAACTTTTTTAAAAAAATGTTACCACATTGCTGAAATGGAATTGGTATGTTCGTTCTAGTATTAAACTTTATTGGACAGATTAGATTGGATTTGGTTTAACTGGTAATTTTATTACCTTACTGGTTGCGACTGTGACTTCGCTAAAATGTTATAATGCAAACAATATAATAATATATAAAATATATAATGCCAACAAACTTTCAAGGGTTGTCAAGATGGCTTTCTATACCACGAAGCAGATAGCGCCGGCCGCTTCATGTGAGGGAAACGGACAGAGGACTGCGTTTGTTAAAATTGTTTAAGTTGTCTCTTTGGCTTTACTATAGACAATAATAGAATCGTGAAAAATCTATGCACGAAAAAGCTCAGACATATTTGCCTTTCTACACCTCATCAGACCACCTAGGCAAGTGTCTTTTACAAAGCAGAATTACCCAAACGCTGATTTAAAAAATAGTAGATATTTCTATATGACACACGCCACAGTAGCAATCATCACCAATAACACAAGCAACACCACTGGTGCTGCAAGTGCGCTGCCGACTACAGCAGGATTAAGGCCGGTTTCAGTGCTCTCCTGACGGTCAGTCCTGACGATACGCACGACGAACCGCGGTAGCAATACGCGTGCGTACGGTCAGGCGAGCTCTGTAACGACTTGTGAATTTTCATACAAATGACAAGCGTGTCGGTCGCACGGTTGGTCGTGTGCATCGTCAGGACTGACCGTCAGGAGAGCACTGAAACCGGACTGAGCACTGAGCACTGAGCACTAAAGATAAGGGATATTTAATGACAAATATTAATAAGTCCTAAACACATCGTGCCACTACCTACTAACACAGTGGACTCAAACTGGATGCAGATTTTTATATTTTCATGAATGCAGGTATAGATTAAAACACTCCGGCTTAACGTGCACCGGAAAATGCGCTGACAAAGTCAAAGCATATCAAAGGTTCTGCACCGGTATTACTAGTTTAAGTTTTAACTAATATCGTGTGGCGGGTTTCAAATTTTTTTCTTAATAACACGTTGCCGGTGCTCCGATATCGTCCCTGGTTAATTTTCCGCACCGGTACACGCTTCAATCCGACGACCGCATCGCGAATTTGTGCGGACACCTAATTACGAGCAAGGTTATTTGAAATAAATTAGTCTGTACTACCTGGACGTTAATAAACAACTAATTTGGTTAAATATTTAATGACAGTTTATCAAATAAAAATTATGGTTTATGATTTGTTATCACAAACAATGATTACTTTTTAAATTCAGATAGATTGCTTGTTTTCACTTTTTCTTTTCCAAGAAAGTAAAGGTGAAAAAATAAAACAGATTTCTAAAGAAATGTAGGAGTTGTCGTTTCTCTGATAGATCCTACAACTTAATAATATATTCTACTGGAAACAATTACCAACTTCTCAATAGAATCTTGGTTTACAGTAGGTTTTGTTATAAATTTTGGACAATATCTTATCGGTTTATCGGTTTAGGCATATATTTACTCATGTCCTAAATATACATCGTTAATGGATCCGTTTCCACATTTTGGTAAAGGGTACCCATAACCACTGCATTAATGATTATAATGTTCCTAGTAAATAATTAGGAGTTAGGTACTAGAATTGAAAGACGAATTGAAAAATGCTCAAAAAAACACAGCTTTTTGACAAAACACATATTTATAGTCTGCGTAATAACTTTTATCATTTAGTTAAAAGGCTAATTAATATAAAAAATATCATCTACATTAATATATCCTACATTAACACATGCATAAGTAGTAGTATTTATTATACCTATATTTCAAAACAGCTCCTCCTTAACAGGGGACGCTACCTGCGTTTTTCCATACAAATGTAATCCCCTGTTATCTCCCTCGATAATCCTTCTAGAGCAAAATTTTTTTGTTATAAAATCTAGGTCTGCTAGAGCTATGCCCCTATCATTTCTTTTTTTCCACCAACTAATTACATAAGAAAATATGACTTCTCAAAAATCGTAATAAACGACATTTTTACACGGCCAGTTATCTCGAGAACGACTGAAGTGCTGGGGAAGTTCATCTGTCGGTGTCAAGAGTATATTGAATACTCTTCAATATAGGTACTCCAGTTCAGCCTTCAATACAGTGTCAGTAGTGGCGCGCTAGAAAACCCAAATTCATCTATTCTACATAATTTACATATAAAAAAATCGTAAACGAGCCGTGTCTCTACATTAAATGTTTTAAAAAAATACTCATTTTACTCATGTTACTGAGGTAAAAAAAAATTTTTTTTGAATTTTTGTCACAGACATTTAATAACATCCCGTAACCAATGTTCGCTTCCCGTAACATTCAATGCTTGTTTCATTCCAATCGTTTCAACAAGTATGAATAGCCGACGGTTGTCAAGTGAAGAACTTAAAAATATATGAAATAATTAGTAAATTCATAGCACTGAATAACACGTGTGGTAAACCAAATATTTAACCAGAATAGTGATTCAACAAACAGTTAGAGTTGAATGCTGAAGCATTTACACAACATATCTAATAAAAAAGTACGCGCTTCAGTGAATTGTTCTGATGCAGTACGAAGTAACTTTGTATAATGGATCAAACGAATCAAAGTACTCCGATGGAACAATCAAAATTGTTGACTAACACGTATCTAGACGGGAGCTCTTATTTTTAGCTGTTAATTTAAATTGAGATTAGAACTTATAACCAAATGAAATTCGATCGAAGGATATGTAAATATTGATTAAAACTAGGTTATATTGATTAATTACGGTTTCCTTTGTATGATATGAGTTTATTATGTGTTAAGACAGACAGACAGTCAACTTGTGGTTGGTGGCTACCGTCGCCTATAACTCAAGCATACTGCATGTGTGCTGCCGACCATAATAGAATCAAGGAATAGGGCGCTACCTCACTGGGACACCAAGGCCACGTCGCCGGCGACGTAGGTGTGGCTACCCTTCGGTTGCCAAATTGAGTAGCCGTAGCTAACTGGCTACCGTCTGTCAGTCAGTACTCTCAGTTCTCGTATCGAGAAGGGACGCTTAGTGCATCGAAGAAATCACACTTATTTATTATGTGCGTCGCAAAAAGTTATAAAAAAAGGAACCTAAGAAATTATGGGTCTAAGAAACCTAAAAAAACCTAAAGCCGGTTTCAGAGCTCGACCGACCGTCGGTGCGTACGTGGTCGCGCTTGTCATTTGTATGAAAATTCGAAATTGTTACAGAGCTCGACCGACCGTACGCACGCGTTTATTGCTACCGCGGTCGGTCGTGCGTATCGCCAGGACCGACGTCAGGAGAGCTCTAAAACCAGCCTTAGAAATATATCGATATATTCTTTCCACAAACACGCGTGCGACAGTCTTGGCGACCGGTTGGAAACTGAGTGAGTGAGACGCAGTTTACTCGTGTACATTTTACTGACGAACTCGTTGGCTCGCCGGTCTCCAGACTCCACACGGAGAGTCGACAGTCATGGCTGCGCTTCCAAATTAGCGACGCTTCCAAAACTTCGCCAAGTGCGTTATCCACCATACATTTCTAAATTAATTGTTGGCCGTGGCCGGTGAGGAAGAGGCGCTAAGGGATTAGGAACAGATAAGGGAAATGAGCTCTGGAGTCCCTTACTCACTCGCCGAAACATGGTGTTTTCTATTTGTCTTTATATAAACATAATTTTTCTTTTCTCTATAAAAAAAACATTACCTACATTCTTCTGAGAACTTTAATGTATCTTTGCTTTTGCAGTATCTTTGCTGTGCTATGTAGTTGTAGGTATATATAGTCATAACAAATGCAAAATTTCTCCACATGTCTTGCTGGAAGTTAATCTTACTTCTAAACTGTGTCATCTCGTATATTCTTCCTTATTAGTATTCCATTAACTAACCCGTCTCGTGTAGGGCTGCCACGAAGTTTATAAATGATGTAGATAAGTTTTATTGGATTAACAATATTTATTTTAAGAGGTTTACCCTTACAATTTTTACTAAATAAAAAATTTAGATAAGATGTCTTTCTATTGTCTAAGAATGATAATAGTATATTTTATTTTCAGTATCTTTCTACATCAATAAAATAATAATGTGTTATAGTTTATAATGAAATTAATCACTAAACCGTATTGATAAAAAATACCTAAGTACCTATCTTACTTATCTTGAGACATGGGCTATTGTTTCATCTCCCAAAATTGGACTACCGAATTTTACATTTGAATCGCTTGAAATGCTGTAAACAGAGTCATCAAACCCTATGGACACACTAGGATTATGTAGGCTGTTGAAGGACTATTATTGTTAAAACAGGCAAAAGGTGTTCTTGAAAGGTTGTCATTATTTCTTCATTTTTACGTAAATTAATAAGATAATTACTCATTGTTTTGGTAAATTAATGCTTTAGCAGTTTATTTACAAAGTTGGCTCTACAAAGAGTCGAATCAGAGGCCCGCCCTTAAGGTTAAGGTGCTTTTCCGCGCAAAGGCAAGCACCTTAACCATGAGCTCACAATGAGTTTTTCCGTGTTACAATTGAACGTAGCCCCGTCAGTAGTCTGTAAAAAGTAATTCTAAACAAAAAATATTTTTTATGTAAAAATATTTCATAGTGCCAACCCTACACCAAAAGTGCAGCAAGTTACAAATGGTGTTGGAAACTTTGTATCAACAGTTTCTAGTATTTCAATTAAACAACTTTCCAACTCCGACATTTGTTATGCTTCCGTTAAAGATAATATCAATACAAAATTTGGTAGCAAAAATATCATATGCTATTTATTTAAAGGTAGATATTTCAGGTGAGAAAGATTTTATGTATCTATGTTATAATGGACGTAGAGTGTTGTTAAATAGCCTATCCTTCCTCGTGAACTAAGCTATTAAATTAGCACGAGATACCAAAAAACGAAATCCTCCGGTTATTAATTTTTTGCTTTTTTTATCAAATAGATATCAGGGAACAGTTAGTTGCACAGGGCACAGAATAGCAGCGCCGGCCGCTACTAGAGACGGCAATATTCATTCGCTGAGCGCAACTTAGGGCGAGTTTTGCGGCCAGTTTCTATTTGCACGTTGTGGAGTAAATATAATCCAAAAAAGCGATAGAAATGGATAAGTAAGTAATTAAATACAAAATGTGAGTCGAGATTGTCTTGAAACAACACAAAACCTAAACAATGCGTAAGCTGTGCGTGTACTGGTGTTAATGATAACGCCCTTAGACACGCTATAGATTTGTATGAAAAGCTTCGACCTTGGCGTCTCTGATAGCGGGCGGAGTCTATGCTCTATGGCCAAGACTGTAAATTTTCTTTCGATTCGAGTGCATTACCAACCAATGTGTTGATTATGAATAGCTTATTATGAATAGCCAAGTCATATCCAAATCCTATTTAAAAGAAAAAACTACCATATACAGTAACTCCCATTAACAAGCGAAATTACACATGACATGATCTCTCATAATCTGAAATGTAGTATACTCGCCTAATAGATTTTATCGAGCCACGAACGCCTGTTAATGGTGACACACGATCTACACTTGACGATTATGTGGACCGAGGAAGGTCGTGCCACATAAACATTCCCATTTTATGATCTCTTTTGCTGGCATAGATTAAAAAGACCGAGCGTTGTGTACACAAAACGGGGACACTTTAGCCGAATGGGACGATGCTGCTGCATAAAATCCAACTTTATTTTTTGGTCGGTAGTTCTTAGTGAAGAAAAGAACACTTAAAAGTCTAACCTGGAAATACGTATTTAAACGCAGGTTTTCGTTTTATATATTTATATTAATTCGTCACCTTTAATTTTAATTGGATGGTATCACCAATATAATATGTAAAGGTAAATATTATACCTATCAATTCTCAATACATACATCTAAAAATCAGTGATATGTTAAGTAAGTACTAAATTGAGCACTACCTACGATTTCTTGCTAAATTCATGTTCCAACGCGGAAGGTGCGCGGGGGACGGCGCGGCAGTAGTATCAAGGTCAATACATCAAGTCGTAAACAACTGAATATTAATATGGCCGACCCGATAAGCACGTCGGTTTTAACAAATTAAATATTAACCCATTAAACGTTTCAATATTAATAAATATTAATGTTGTATTTTTGCAATATCTCATCACACAAGACGGCATTTTTATTGGTTTTGAAAATAATAACGCGCCTAATCTCTACGAGCGCGTATGACAGACTGTGAACGGGTAGGACGTCGGAACTCCAATCACTTGGAATACTCATCGCATCTTGAGTGTACGATCTAGTACGTAGTACTTAACATTTCACTGCTAAAAATAGCTTTTGTCTATGGCCGCGCTAGAAAGTCGTTGGGTTTTAGTCTGTGGGAGTTAATAACCATGGAGTCTGTGGGAATTGTCGTTCCCTACAATGCCGGGTATCCATTTAATGAGGATTTTCCAACGTTTAAATAAAACGCCATGTAAATATACCCCCTTATAACCCTTACCGTCACTTATAAAACATGATACGATACGATGACATTCGGGTTAATGTAACACATGAAAGACTTAATTGCCATCAGCCATTTGACAATTAATGCACATGAGCACACATAATTTTCACTTCAAAGTGCTCGACATTAAAAGTCATATAAATAAAGTGAGCGCGGAACATCGTATTAGATTTTACAGAGCTACGGTGTCGCAGCCACTTGACACTCATTATGGTGCGGTTTGGAAACAGCCGCATAAACAATCGTGTAACCCTAACAACTTTACACACAAGGTGACTTCGTTTTCACTAAGATTTATTATTGTGGCTTGTATTTTTAATTCATCCTTGTTATTACAATTAATCGACAACTTGTAGGATTTAAACTATTTGTGAAAAACTTTAAGATTTAAAAAAACCCACGTCTGAGTTCACACAGATGTAGTTTTGTTCTGGAAATTATATACAGAAACCTTCCTTCTTTATTGCTCTGTACATTAGAGAAAACCGTATCAAAAACGGTTGTGTAGTTTCGAAGAAGTAGTACTGCTTAGTCTTAGTACTGCTAAATTATTATATTCTACTACAGACAGACAAAGTTACTTTCACATTTATGAAATTAGTATGGATATTTGGTCGGTCGGTAGCTAAGTCTTGCCACTCTTCAACATAAAACGAATACACACATTGTAGTTAGATTTAGAAGAAAATCTCAAACAATATCTAAGAGCAACGCCGTATCGCCTCGTGTGAAACGTCCTCCAGACCGCGCTTTAACATTTCACTGAGCCGAGATTATGAACGGTTTAGGGGTGCGTGATTATTTTACTGTATACCACGAAAAGAGAGGCTTGAAAATGCTTCGTTTGCCCACACACACAGAGTGGAAACGTACTCATATGATTTTTTTGCAATCCTCTACTCTTTCGTCTTTGAACATTTTGAGTTGCTTGAAACGGATTTTTCAATTGCTGTTTGACTTTAAAAGTGTTGTGCACAAACATCTGTTAAGATTTTTTTTCAAAACTTACGAAATACGTTCATTTTTCGAAAAAAATAATTACTAAAATTTTTTTGGATGACAACTTGATAAATTGTCATTACTGCAATCTATAAATAAAAATCAACGTAAGTATGTTTGTCCTCTATGGACTCCAAATCCGCCCAACTGATTTTAATTCGGTTTTCATGTCTCGAAAGATTGATAAACGAGGAATATTTGTATACTTATATAAAAAATAGGATCCCGGGAGAAGCCGGGAGCGTGTCATTAGTAAATAATTAAAATTAATTTCTATCTCCCCGCTCACGTCTTCTAAACTTCAAGATTTCTTCTACAGATGTACGTGATGTATGGAATAGGAGGCAGATTTCTAGTGATTAAGCGCCTGTTTCTCAAACGTCAAGTAGGCCAAACTGTCATTTAAAGTCACCGGTAACCGGGGATAATGGAGCTGATATACCTACCTTTGTTTGTACGGTAAACGTCCCAAACATTAAATAGAAAATAATTTAAAAAAAACGGCTATCGAATGATGCAGTAAACCGAGTGCATAATTCAATATAACAGAAAATGATTTCTAAAAGTAACTAATCAACACTTTACATGTAGTTTGTGAAAGAGGCCCTAAGTATAATATATTAATCGCGACATCCCATCTAATGGTATGCCTGTGTTTTCATCATGCTTATCAGAAAATGATCGCATTAGCAATACTGCTTGCAATTTAATCTCAAAAGTTCAGTCCGCATGAAGCCACGTTTGAAGAAGCTTAAAGTAAAACTCATTGAAAGACAAAGACGTCAGATGCGTTAGATGGTCTAAGTTTAGAAGTAGGTAACTTTTTTTTAAATTTTGTGGAAATGTCCAATAAGTTAATACATTTATTTATTTAATGTTAGTTATTTAAAAAATCTTTAAATAATTTAAGTATAAGTTATGAAGATAGTTGAGGAATTGATTTATAAATTTATGTAAGCAACAAAATAAATGTAAAAGTTATACTTTTGTATAGTTAATTTTGTTGTTTTCACTAAGTATAAAATAAAATATTTTACTTAGTTTAAATTACTTAAAAACATTGTTAACTTGGTGTTGAAATAAAAGTTGTTTCACTTGAAATTTACAAATGAACTCAATTTCAAAGTAAAAACTTTTTTTCAGCATTGCCAACGTTTAAATTAAAAAGATTTGTTTTTTTTTTTTACTCAGATAGTGTTTCAGTAATTTTCGGCCATATTTTAGTATCGATGAATAATAGTAAGAAAAGAAGGACGATTCTTTATAAATATAAAAGTTTTATAAATATTCTGTTCGCCTCTAAATGGGAAGTTAGTCACGAAAAATTTATTAAATAAATATTACAACTATACATTTAATAGGTACTGGCAATGTACACTGCATTCCGTAGTCGTAAATTGACCAGTAGTCTTAAAAGTCTTAAGAGCTTGGTATAAAGAGAAATAGCCAATCCTAGATTTGAATTTTATCTAAGTAAACAAAGTCTAATTTAATTAATTTTTTTAAACAGAAAACATGATATAATGAAATATTCTCGATAGAAAAAAAATCACCAAGTGAGCTCTCATTTCCATCGATTTTAGTTTTATTTTCAAAATGACACACATTACAAAGCTAAAAGTGTATCAGTAATTTCACTTCACATATTATCTATGGCTGTATGTAACAATTTTTCATTTGACATTGTAGTTTACGAATAATTAATATTTAATACTTTTGGCACATAACATTTTCATTCAGCGAGATGTCCGTCGCCTGTCGTGCGTAGTCTACGTATTTTGTGGTCACTGTCATGTCCAAGGGGCCACGCGGGTGAAATTACAAATTTTGTTTGCTTTATACCCACTCTTAAGAATCTTTAACCCTTTAAACAGTCCCTTACGGCCCATACAGAAAATGTGTCCATTCTGTCTTCTGTAAGTGTGAAATAACAACACTGCCGCTGTTGAGTGTGTGTTTCGGTGAGTGAGTAAAGGGTTCTATAGTAATTCTCCTATCTCCTAAATATCACTTTTTACAACAATCTCAAGAGGTATGTTTGCGGCCTATGAAATCACTTGTGTTAATAAGTGACGGTAGCCATCTACCATCAAAATAACGGTGTCGACCTTAACATGAATTAAAACACTTTCTTATAGTAAGAAAACTTGCCAGTTACTAACTGGCGAGTTTGTCCTCTTTGTATTGAAATGCTTGTCTGCCTTTCAAAGTAAAACCTTCTAAATTTAATTGAGGGTTATGCATGTATATTATCTATTCCCCTATGATATCAGTTTAGCATAATACACGAGTCTATAGTTTGCCAAGTGATGTTATGTGGGCTGAAATGTTATTGCTTTGGCGAGCCGCCATATTGAGTGACTTGGCCCAATGGTGTTTGGGTGGAACTTAACGGCCAGTAATATTCTTAATCTGTAAAACTTGGATCGACCTAAAAAAATGTTCTCATTTGACACGAAGGTATATATATTTTATACATGATACTGAAACTAAATTGACCATTTTTACAATTTTTTTCTGTATGTATGTATGTATGTATGTATGTATGTATGTATGTATGTATGTATGTATGTATGTATGTATGTATGTATGTATGTATGTATGTATGTATGTATGTATGTATGTATGTATGTATGTATGTATGTATGTATGTATGTATGTATGTATGTATGTATGTATGTATGTATGTATGTATGTATGTATGTATGTATGTATGTATGTATGTATGTATGTATGTATGTATGTATGTATGTATGTATGTATGTATGTATGTATGTATGTATGTATGTATGTATGTATGTATGTAGGTATGTATGTATGTATGTATGTATGTATGTATGTATGTATGTATGTATGTATGTATGTATGTATGTATGTATGTATGTATGTATGTATGTATGTATGTATGTATGTATGTATGTATGTATGTATGTATGTATGTATGTATGTATGTATGTATGTATGTATGTATGTATGTATGTATGTATGTATGTATGTATGTATGTATGTATGTATGTATGTATGTATGTATGTATGTATGTATGTATGTATGTATGTATGTATGTATGTATGTATGTATGTATGTATGTATGTATGTATGTATGTATGTATGTATGTATGTATGTATGTATGTATGTATGTATGTATGTATGTATGTATGTATGTATGTATGTATGTATGTATGTATGTATGTATGTATGTATGTATGTATGTATGTATGTATGTATGTATGTATGTATGTATGTATGTATGTATGTATGTATGTATGTATGTATGTATGTATGTATGTATGTATGTATGTATGTATGTATGTATGTATGTATGTATGTATGTATGTATGTATGTATGTATGTATGTATGTATGTATGTATGTATGTATGTATGTATGTATGTATGTATGTATGTATGTATGTATGTATGTATGTATGTATGTATGTATGTATGTATGTATGTATGTATGTATGTATGTATGTATGTATGTATGTATGTATGTATGTATGTATGTATGTATGTATGTATGTATGTATGTATGTATGTATGTATGTATGTATGTATGTATGTATGTATGTATGTATGTATGTATGTATGTATGTATGTATGTATGTATGTATGTATGTATGTATGTATGTATGTATGTATGTATGTATGTATGTATGTATGTATGTATGTATGTATGTATGTATGTATGTATGTATGTATGTATGTATGTATGTATGTATGTATGTATGTATGTATGTATGTATGTATGTATGTATGTATGTATGTATGTATGTATGTATGTATGTATGTATGTATGTATGTATGTAGGTATGTATGTATGTATGTATGTATGTATGTAGGTATGTATTTTCCTCCATAACTCTTAAACGAATTAACTGATTTTCATGAAACTTGGTAGATAAACATTTAGACGTACGGGATACAGGATAGGCTACTTTTTTCTTTTTTAACGCAGACGAAGTCGCGGGCGCCAGCTAGTACTTATAATAAATTCATAGACTCATATTTTGACTACATATTTTGAGAACGACTAGGCTACCATTAATTTGATCTTTTTTCATGATCTAATGGTATCACATTTATAACGTAAATCAGCTTTCAAGGGATATTTAAAAAAAAAAAGAAATAGATTACCTGACGCTAATGTACTGATATTAAAAAGTCCCCCATTTTCTTGTGCCGTAATTAGGTATATTTAATATCGTTGGTGAAATATGAAGGTCATTAATAAAAAGCAATTAACCAAGTTCTTACTTACAAAAATAATCTAAATTTGTTGCGATTATGCATTTTAAATTCAAATTAGATGTTTAGATTAATTTTAAAATATCTTTTTGAAGAATTTTACATTTAAAAAGCTGTAAGTAATAATAGTTTTATAATGAGTATAAATAATAAACATCCCAGTGTGACAGAAACGCTACATTATAAATATCAACAATCTTTAGGATATAATTTTGTTTATCCTTGAGGTAGTTTTAGCTGTACGATGATAATCAATCATCGTACAGCTAAAACCTCACCGGGACGCTAAGGCCACGTGGCCGACGACGTGGCCAACAATTTATATTGACATGTATGACACATAACGAACTTGGTGACGGCTTGGCTAGTTTAGAAGCGTGGCCACGAACGTCGGCGCTCTGCGTGGAGACTGGAGACTTTGGCGACGCGACGACGTCGCCAGTAAAATGTATGCGAGTAAACTGCGTCTCACTCACTCAGTGTCCAAACCGGTGGCCAAGATGGTAGCACGCGCGTTCTATTTTTAAGTTTTGTGTGATTTTTTAGTAAAAATAATGAGTGATACCGAAAGGTTTATTGTTTAACTGACAGACGGTAGCCAAGACGTCACTGGCCACTCAATTTGACGACCGTGGGTAGCCAACCTACGTCGCCAGCAACGTGGCCGTGGGCGTCCCGGTGAGGTAGCGCTCTAACGCAAGCATATCCGCTAAAAAAGTATTTTATTTTTGAATCTTTCTACTCCCTGCGAAGCCCGACGGGTCGCTAGTTTCTATTCACGGAAATAGAAATATAATATTGGTTTAAGATTCAGTTAATTAATTAAATCCAGAAAATACGGAATCAAAGTATTAAAAAAATTACTACAAATGGCTCTTGACGGAATGTAACGAAGTTACTCGTATATTCTTTATTTAGTTTTATCAATGTATTTTATTTTATTTCTTACTTGCTGTTGCACGCGACTTCGGCCACGTTGAAAAAGAAAAAAGCCTACCTGTCCTGTACGTCAAGTTTCATGAAAATTAGTTAATTCGTTTCAGAATTATGGAGGAACACACATACATACATACAATACCTACACTTACAGATTTATTATTAATATTGATAGCCTATGTTACTCGCTGATAAAATAGCTTCCTAACAGTGAAGGAATTTTTCAAATCGGTTTAGTAGTTTTTGAGTCCATTCATTGCAAACAAAAATACAAAAATATAAATTTTCTCGTTATAATATGAGTGTAGGTTAGAGTCTAAATGAAAACGTTATTAAATAGCTTAACTTCACAGATTATAAAAATTATAATTATTTTTATTAGGACAATTCAATTTCCGAGCTGCGTCTACGTGATTAGCATACAATCGAAACGGTTTTCGGCATTGATTTAAATTGTGCTGTATCCACCACTCTGTCACGACCCATGTCAAGTAAAACCTTTGACGATAAAAGCTAAAAGCTGAAAAATTCGACTTGGTTCCATGCCAATATATTTGAAAAAAGTACAGAATTTTTGTTAAAAAATAATAGTAAATAAATAGTATTTGTAAAGAATTTTTTGTTTCTTTTTCAACATTTGAATTTATAATCTGATAGCCTGAGAAAATAAGAAAAATCAGGGGAAATAAATCGTGTAGTTTTGAAAATTGGTAGAATTATACTTTACGGTATCCAGATTAACATACTAAAAGTCCTCAAGGGTGGGGGTTGTGCTAAGGGTGTAAGGGGGGGTTGAAGGTACCTTTTTTGAGGTTTTTGCTCATATCGCGAATATCTGTAGGAATAGCATTATGATTGCTTCTGACAAAAGTTTCTACATGAAATTGTCTACAAACTTAGATATATACATATTTACTCTACGATTAATACTTTAGGGACTACAGGCTGTGCAAGTTTACAGAGAGACAAAAATAGACGATTTCAGCAAACGGTGTCGTTTTTTTTTTTTAATTTTTAAGCATTTAAGCATTTTTTTAAAATGCTGACATAATTTGATTCACTCTCTTAGCATACAGACCAAAAATCAATTTTGTACTGAAGTCTTCATAACTGAACCCATTTTTATATTATCATTTTTATCTTGTTTTTATCAGAAAATAGGTTACAAGAGAGCTCGTAGAATTTATTCAAAACTTTTATTTTTGCGGTCGCATCTCTTTAACAAGGACTGAAACAGAATCATGTTCTTGTATTTCATTGTCTTATCTTAATCTGTACAGAAGGTATTATATTTACTTCTGTCCACCAGTGTGTCCTACAAAAAAGAAAAACTATATACAGTACTAAACACTGTGTACCTGCCCTAATTTAAACATTACAAATCTACATAAAACATAACACAGCATATAAACAGTGATAAATAATAACCGTCGCCATATTTTATACTGTCTCTTTCTACGTATCGCCGAAGAACCATTAATAATAATTTTCTCGCTAAATAGGCCTGTGCAAAAACATAAAAATCATGTTAAAGTGTGACAAATTATTATGTCTTTTGAAAATCTGACGTGGAGCGACAACGCTATTACGGCGCGCGTTTTCTTTTCAAATGTAACGCCGTTTTGAGATGAAAATAAATTAAAATAATGTCATTTACATAAACACAGTTGTTGCAAATTGCTGCGTAATTTGCAAAGTCTCTGTTGAAATAGCGAATTTTTATTTCCTATTACTTAAGTTTATTCTGCAATTTTAACATTTCTTAAAGTATGCGAATATTGTAGAAAATTGACTAATTTATCTTGAAGTTAAAGTAAGTAAAACAGTATCATGTTTATTACGCGATCGAGTGTCGCTTAGTTAATGTACGAGTATAAATGTAAAATTGTGAGAGTATAATAAAGAATTTAAATTATCCCATACTTTACTTCATGATAATAAAAATTGCGGACAACAAAAGAATTTCTTTGAAAACTTATGCAGTAAAAATAATAAAAAAAGGAATTATTCATTCACATATAATCCAGATACAAAATAAGAGATTATAGACATTTTATCATTACTGTGTTTGGAAAAGATATTTATTTTTATATGTTGTGTAACAATAAAAACTATAAATAGTTAATACAAGTAGGTAGGTACTATTACTTTCTTTTTCAGATGACGCTTCTGTTTTCGAAGCGTGGTTGAGTTAAAGCCACATTTTTATTTCTTTGTTACGATTCCAGCCAGACTCATCAACAGTTTTATAGTAGTTCAAAAACAGCAACGCCACGTATGTAGGCAGCACCAAGATTATATGGGATTCCTATTGTTTTTTTGTTTTTCGACATGTACTATGTATATGTCTTATTAAAATTTTGAAAAGGTATTAACATTTTTTTTTTAGCTGCACGTTACTACATTTTTTTGCAAGAATTATTATTACTTGTTTCATAAAAATAATGAACTTTATTATTACTTACTGTTCTTGTACGGGAACCCGTACAAGTGAGGTCAGCTGTATGTGCAGTGGTGCGGCGCCTTCAACTAAGTTAATGTTAACTAAGTTAAGTTTAATCACGTCAGCTTTCAATAAAAAATCCGTTTAGGAGGCTACGATTCTACAGAAAGATAAACAGACACACACGTCAAACTTTTAACAACCCGGTTTTGCGATGGGCGTTAAAAATAAAGGATCGGCTGCGTACTTGCATCTCCATTTGGTTTTAATTCTCCTTGAAAGCGATAGAGCCTCCTATCAACTGGACCGTTAGCCTGTCTTCACATAGGAAAACCTATCATCAATTAAATAAATAAATAACTAATTGTTCTATAAGGAGATAGTTACTACCGTAACAGAGCTCGAGACTCATAAACGAGCCTCTCCTTGCCGCTCATTATTTGATTTTTATATTATTTTTTAGTCATCATTATATACCTATTATATAATATACAATGTTGGCTACTATATATATACCTATATACAATACTATAGGCGTTAATATAATCTTCCATTGTTTATTGTACTAGACCATTTTACGTATCTTTTATTATTTATTCTATATTACCATAACAAACGCAATAAAAATAACATAATTTGAGGTTTCCCTCCTCGCCGTTCTAAGCAGGCTATTATCACGTTCGCTCGGTAACTCGAGCTGAATCTAAACGGTTTATAATACTTTGGCTTTAGATGAAACGCTACGATGAACCTCCTACGTTCTCGAGACTATCTTTTTTTATTGATATTTGATTTTTAAAAATGAAACAAATATAATTTTAGGAAAATAAATGGACAAAAAATCGTTAGTGTTCCACAAGTAGGTAAAGATTTCCACAACACAAGTCAAGTCCGTTCAAGTTAGCTCAAAAAATTTGGGGTAATCGTACGGAGCAGGAAATCGGTACGGAACACCATTATTAATTTATATATAATCGATCCCGCCTCTCCAAAAAATATATATATTGAAGTTCAAAGTTCGTAAACATGGATATTTTGCATTTTTTTAGCCAACAGGTAAATTATATCATTAAATTGGCTAGACAAAAATAAAATTGTAGAACATGCAATTATCTACAAAAATTGTTTATACACTTTTTTCTCAAGAATAACCATTTCTGATACATTATTATAAGTTATAAGTAATAAGCGATTATAAGTTGAAAAAGTTAAGTTCTCCATAAATGTACACATTTCCACGTATCATTTTTTTTTTTCAATTCATCATGAATGTTGAATCAACAATGCATAAAGATGTAATTAGCGTAAGCCTGTTTCCGATTTAATTATATTATTAAAATTGTATTGATTTCAATGAAATTATATAAAGAATTAACAAAAGAAACGCAAAGAGCAAAAATTGAGAGCTTCCTACACTAAATGCACAAGCAACTAAAAGATTTTACTGAAATACAAACCAATTTTATTCTTTAACTTCAGAACTTAACTTTAACAACGTAGCTTAAATACTTATTTTTGTACTAATTGCATCCGTTCATCTTTCTTTATTACATCCGTTCACTGAACAATGAGAACTATCTTTTTGCAAACGATTGTTTTAAAATAAAAAAATAACTAAGCTTTTCAAGTTACTATTCACTTCTTTCAACCCTATGCGAACGACATAAGGTTCTGTCTATGAATCGCTTTGTGTTTGATATGCCTTTTCGATTTCATGCGATAGAAAACATGTTTAGGAACCTATGTGTCGGTGGCAACAATAGAAATTCTTGAAGGCGTTATTATCTCTCGATTGGGACTAGTGCTATAGGCTGTAACCCTATGTAACCCGTAATTCCATACAAAAAGAGACCTTGCTCAGCTCTTAGTAGTTAGGAGTAAAATACATAAGTATCTAATATACGTGTGAGTGGATATAGGCAATGTAAACAATTTTTTTTTTGTCAGTAATTTTTAAGAGCTGTGGATTTTGAATAAATAAATAAATAAATAAAATGTATTCAAGACTGAATAAAATTCTAATCCATATCAAAATCAAAATTCCAGATCTGAAAGACTTCTGGAACAGGCTGAATGCGAAGCACAGAAGACCGCGCGTAGAAGCCTTGGGAGAGACTCAAAGACATATCAAAATCATCAAAATCACGATAATCATAAAATTAAGAAAATAAACATCAAATAAAAATATAGTAGACACACTAATGACACATCTGAGGCGATATTATATTTCAGAAGTGACATAGGGCACACTGCATTCTAATCAATCAATACTAATAATAAATCTCTAAGTGTAGGTATTGTATGTACGTATGTATGTTCCTCCATAACTCTTAAAGGAATTAACTGATTTTCATGAAACTTGGTAGATAAACATTTAGACGTACAGGATACAGGATAGGCTACTTTTTTTTCTTTTTCAATGCGGACGTTAGGTAGTATAGTCATAAATCTGACCGCCGCCGGTCAGTGAGGCTACCATAGAAACCTTTTATCGTGTCATGGTCAGGAGAACGCTTGCATTCCCTGTATTTTAGCGTATAAATAATAAATAGGTATATAAATAAATCGGCAAGACTAAACACACCAAATATTTAGCCTCCTGCCCCATACAAAGGATCCTGTCCCAAACCCAGCATACCCAGACCAAAGCCAACATTGAAAAGTTCCTTGAAACGTTGGCTTTGTCGAGAATCGAAACCGGGACCCAGGAATCACTTAAACCATTCTACCAATAGTCTCACCTATCATCAAGTCAATCGTTAGACTGAACGTTAGTATAAACAATCACTTCATCACCTTTTGCAGTAGATATTCGTTACTTGAATTTTATCGAAAAAAAATCGTATCTTAAATTTTATCTCTTTATTTCGTCCTGCCTTCCAGCCACTTTTACTCTCCCTAATGTATTTAAATCGGTATTCTTTATCTTTTATGTTCAAATCGAATGCCTTTCCACTCTTCAAATTCACGAGAAAAGGGAACGTGAAAGGTTTTGGAAAGGTTTCATATGTGAATGATCAAAATAATATTTTAAACGGATATAATTCCTTATGTTCCATTGAAAGAGGAGCCCAAAGGATTTGATTCTCGTCATTTATTGTTTGGTCATATAATTATTATTATTTTCTTAGAATGTATAGGCACGATGCTTATTAAAATAATATAAGTATTAATTCTTATTTCTGTAGTAATTCATAGTACGTATATAACCCATATAACCCAAATATTTTTAAAGTTCGAGTGAATAGGCATATTCTTTTGAGTGAGCTCGCTCCATCATAGGCCTCATCTTCGCTACACAGCTGGTTGTTGACTAAGAGCAAACAAATCTTTAATAAAAAAAGATACCTATGTTTTTTTAAAATGTATTAAAGGCTGTCGCATTTAACAAGATTTTTTTTATATCAAGTTTGACAGACAGGCTGACGGTCTACTTGGTAGTAGGTGGCTACTGTAGCCTATATAACACATGCACAGGTTTTGCAAGTGCGCTGAGACCACTCATCCTAGTCGCTTGTGTTACAGGCGATGGCAGCCACTTACCATCAAGTGGATCGTCAGCCTGTCTGTCCAGCTTAACATAAAAAAGGTACCTACAGTTTTAATTTCCAATAATGCGCCTGGGTTATTGCCCAAAACCTTGACGTTGTTTTCAGGCACATAGTAAGCCCAATCAATCAAATCTTTACTTGCTGATCTACGCGTTATAACTAGAACCATCAAACTACTACAACATGGAACCCGCGTGCCATACAAAACACTACGAATTTTATGGAACATTTAAAAGTGACATATGCGTAGAGCATGAACTGTCATTTAAAACAAAACAAACATAATAATAAGTACGTAATTTAAAGAAAATGTGACTTTATGTCAACCCATTACAGTTTAAAATGAAATAGTAGAAGTTGATCGTTACTACCTTTTACCATTGACGCGTGAAGGCAAGAGTCCGCCATGACTCTGTCAAAGGCGTTCTTTTTATGTGCTGCTTTGGCATTTGTGACGCAAATTCCATTGTAGTATTTCGATGACTAGAACCCAAATTTATAACATAAAATGTTATAGACTAATATTGTTATTGTAATGAAAGAGATAACAAGTTAATACGATGGAAAGCCAAGTGTAAATAGTTTATTATACGTTACGGGTACTGCGCTTAAAGCCATAAAGCTTTGCGAGCTGTTCGTAAAACTTTCCCATATATTGGATACGAGTATAGTGCACATACGTCTCCCAATACCTTGTTACTAGCTTGTTCCCTTGCATTTTATATTGCACAAAGCCTCAATAATAAGACTTTGTTTACAGATACACATATAAATCATTTCTTACTTAATAGGGGAGAGCGGGGCTGGTTTTAACGGAGGTAAGAATTAACAAGCCAATAGTCGCCAAACTATATACCTACTAGTGCCACGAAACCTACGATTCCAATGCATATTAATGATCCCGAAGACTTTGCTAACGGTCAGTTGCCGGCAAGCCACCGCGCGAGCAAATTATGGGTGACGAGTCTGTTTGGACAGGTAAACGATTTTTTTTTGCGATCGTAATTTTTTATTTGCATTTTTGCTATTTTGTTGTTTAATTATTTAAAAATTATTTAAATCCCCTTCCGAAATATCATGTTAATACGTGCCCCTACTGTTAAAACGTTCCCCAACACTGTTAAAACCTGCCCCTAACAAGGGGAAAGTTTTAAGAGACGGCTTTTTTCAGAAAAGTAGGTTAGGTTCAAATTAGTTAACATTTATGTTTATTTAGATTTACCCTACTCAGTCAAATAAATTGTTTATTTCATAGTAAAAAAATATGTCTAAAATATTAATAGTTTTGAAGTTGGAGCAAAATTTCTGAAATTTGTTAGAACTAGCCCCGCTCTCCCCTACTGCTGGTGCTCGCAACTTCGTACGCGCTGTAGTTGGTTTCTAAATATCCCATAGGAACTTAAAAAAATTCTAGGATAAAAAGTGTCCAATAGTTTAATCCAGGTAATAGTAAATACATCAGTGAAAACCACATTCAAATGGGTTGAGCAAGCAACTGAAGCGGTCTTCAGCACTGAGCCTCTAGGGCTAGGGCCGGAAATATTTTCAGTAGACTACAGACCAGCAAGCACCGATTGACCATGTAATAAAAGCTACGAGAAGATACTCCTACTGGAACATTAGATTGGAGGCAGTTCAACAGTTCAAGTCTTATGCCTGTGATGATATTTATGATGATGATGATGATGATAAATTAGATCTTCTTTAGAAGTAGAGTTTATCAGAAAATAGAAATGTCTGGCCACATTAACTTACAGTTTTCAGATGAGATTCTTCTATTAGCGGTTATCCATTTGAAAGCATGTTATAACATATTTGTATACCTTTTATTTAATTTTCAATTTTAGAAGTGTGCTTACTATTGTTAAGTACGATTATATCAAAATAATCAAAGATTTAAATCGAAAGATGCAGCGTAATCTCCTCGCGCCATACTAAAAACACACCGAAAATTCTTAACAATGGGTTGGGCGCAGGCGCTCAACCCAACTAGTCACTAGTCACAGTCACGTTTGAAGTAAGGAATGTGTTGTCTATGTTTAAAAGTGTGTTTAGACAAAGGTATATGTATTTTATACTTTTGTCTTTAGTATGTTGTATTTTGTAACACACTTTCGCTAGTAATGCCGCATCTCTCGATTTAAATCTTTGAAAATAATGAATAAAACTGCAGAAGTATACAAACAATTTATTTTCCTCCAAATCCTGTTTAACATTTAGGTAGACATCAACAATTTGTAAGTATTTTACTTTTAAATATAGAAGGAAAGTATCGTATTGTGCGAT
Source organism: Synanthedon formicaeformis (assembly GCA_945859745.1). NCBI lineage: Eukaryota > Metazoa > Arthropoda > Insecta > Lepidoptera > Sesiidae > Synanthedon > Synanthedon formicaeformis. The sequence goes on from OX243963.1 coordinate 4,690,164, forward strand.
TCTGTTTATCATTAATCTTCCATCAAACAGTCTTATTTACATTTAAATAGAGATCGAACGAATATTGTATACATAGTTTGTTTTACAGAATTTTATCTAACAATGTTAAAATTTGAAGAAAATTAGAAACTATATTAAAATCAACAATGGGTAATATGCATGTATATAAACGCTAAATTTTTCCGTACCACATGAGCACATTAACTTTTTAGTAATTTCAATATCATAATATTGAATCAGTGACTAAGAACTAATGAAAGCTTGTTTAATAATAACTGATCGAAAAGATTGTTAAGTTCTTAATTTTCTGAGATTTTTGTTGATTTAATAATTAATAGTTACATTTCATAGTTTATTTTTCCTGAAATTACATGCATTTCACATAATATATATTATAATAACAGAAAAATATTTGGCACCATTCTGGTTGGCTTAGTGTTAATATTGACTATTACAAAAATTACAAAACTTTACATTTTGATAACTCCACCACATAAATGTATTTTAGTTATTTATTGACAAGTTAAGACATAATAATTTACAAAAATTTGACCCACATCTACTGGTCCACATAAATTTTACACCTATTTTATGTCTAACTATCCGACAAGCAACTATTGCTGTCTTTTATCTGAAAAAGTACACTTCTGTTTACACTTGTGTCTTTGTTCCGAGGGTACATGCAAATGAACAACATTCACTGCTTTATCAAACGTTACCCTCGGAAGTCATCGTGTTAATGTCACTTCTGTGTCACTTGAGCTTCTGGAACTTTCTTTAATTACATCGAGTTCTCTGTTCGATAAAGAAGAATGCCTGGAAAACTTATGAGTAACACTATATTCACTTTTCTCATCTAATTTTTTTCGTGCACTTCCATTACAGTCCTTAATGTCATCGGAATCATCATCACCTGTTTCATTCACTTCAACTTCCAATAAATTATCGTTCTCTTTCACAACACATGTATTGAAATTTCTTTCATTACTCAAACTCCTTATTCTATCGAGATTGTGTTCTAATATTTGCATATCGTCGTCTGTACCTGGAGAATCATCAAATCTCCATTTTATATTAGAGCCGAAATGTTCCATACCTGGATAAATACCTATGCTATTACTCCTATGCCCGAAGACCGGGCAATTCCAGAATTCTCACAACTCCGGATGCCTACCATTACAAGCCTTCTGGAAATTACCTTCATCTAAACTTAAATTGGATCTTGAGCGACCGCATTCCAGTCCAGAATTGGATTTGAATAAGCACATGTCAGAATTCTTCAGCCTACATTGTCTTGAACATGACTCGATTTGAAAAGGCGACCTATCAAACTGTCTATAATCTGCAGGTCCATAACCATCAAAAAACCTTGGGTCGTTCTTACAGGAACTGCTCGGGCAACCTTTGAAAGACCCTGAACATCTGAGGGGATCTCTGTGACATGCTTTTTGTATCGCATGTAAAGATGTAGACGAAACAGTTCTCTCTAATATTTCTCCCCAATACTTTTCACCTAGACCCTCAAACTCTCCCTTTGAATGCCGTCCATCGGATGTCTCTGGTGATCCACAACAGCCTGTAGGCTTTTCGTAACTCGGAAATGATTTAGTTCTGCGACAGCATAGCTGTAATGAAATGAAATCGTAAGTATAGTTCCTAAAAGTAACTTCGAAAAATTTAATAATACATGTACTTACGTAATATTGAATTAGCTCGTTACTGATCCTTCTAAAATGACTATTTAGCAGCCAATAGAGAAATGGATTCCAAAAACTGTCGCTCAGTGCTAACCATGTAACAATGAAATCCAACGAGGCAGGGACCTGAACAAATATTTACTTTAGTCTAAAGATATGTTTGGTCGTTAAATCAATGTATTACACACTATTTTCAGATGTTACCTTACATCCAGTACACGCCGCGACTACCTCTAGTATTGTTGCAGGTGTAACCATAACAATAAATCCCAATGACATAGCAGCCATGGTACGGGACGTGCTGACACTGTGTGGTCTTACTGGTGGTTGAATATGCTGAAATGGAAATATTTTCTTCGTTTATATTGTGTCAGTTTATTTTTAGTATAAACGAAATTATCTACAAATAAACTAAAATTGCAAACAACGAATAACTCTGACCAAATTTATGAATTGGGTTGTGGTTTGCTTAAATTTGTAAAAATCGAACAAAATAATGTTTTGAAGAGTAAAAAAAACGTCTTAATAAATATTATTCTAAAGTATTTACCATAAGTTCGTGTTCACTGTGTGATGTTTTAGCACAAGGTGGAAGTATTCCATTTGGTCTCGTCGGTTCTTGGTCACATTTACTTCGATTTTTACTAACGTGAAATCCTGAACCATAGCAGTACATTAACGCCATAGTTGTTGGAAAGTAATAAGCACAACACGAGAGAATTCTGAAAAGGAAAAGCTTTTGAAAAACTTTGAATATAAGCTTACTTTCTCACCTGAAGGAAAGTTCGAGAAGAGTTTGTTTGTAGTAGACTTAAAAAAGGCAAAAGGGTATCAGTCGCGATCAAATAGGTTTAACACTACTTTTTAATCCTTATATCTTTATATTAGTTAAAATATTCAAAATTACAATTACAATTTAGTTTTTAGATTTACTTTTTAATTAAAATTTCGTAATTCGCATGTACTTTGCCACATGTTTGCTTAGTAAGCTATCTTAGTCTATGTTATAAGTAGGGCAGGATAATCAAGCGCAGATCTTATACCTAGATAATTTTCTCTTTCAAAGTAAAAGTAAGCTCACTACCGAAATCGATTTTATAGGACCATTTTACATGACCAACAACATATTCTTTGTGTATTCACTTGATGATTCACTCACATTTATGACCGATTTTGTGTTACATTAATCATACTCCATATTTAGTTTAATATTTCCTTGAAAACTTTTGACATTGGTTTCTTTACATAATATCACTGATTGGTTACCCCAAAACTTCAATAATCAGGTATTTGAAATAAGTTTAAAAAAGTGGTAATCATACCGGAATTTTAAAAAAATATGTAATTCTTACTGTACCTAAAAGCCACACGGCTATGAAACACATCGCAGGCCATTAGACCTGTTGCATTGAAGTAATATCCTGACCGTGGTAGCACCATTATCGCGAACAGTGATACTGATAATATCCAAGTTATACTAATGACTAAGACGCAACCCTGCAATCAAACCAAAATAACAATAAATTCAAACAAATATAGTTTAGTAGTAGCGGGGTACATTACATCCCACAGTCATAAACCTGGTAACCCATTTATAGGTTTCATACAGAATATTATGAGCGAGTGATTCCGTAGCCCATTCCACTATCCATTACCACGTATCCTATAAAAATCGGCAGCATAGTAACGTCCTTCCTGGATTGGTAATAATAGGCGATGGTAGACCTGCCATCAAGCTTAATAAAAAATAATAATAATACTTATAAACACCTTTGTAATGTCATGTATGAAACACTCGTACGATTTACAAAACAGTTAATTTGAAATGTTCAAGCACAAAGATAACTTTGATGTCTTTCAAGCCAGATTTCAAACCCAAAACTTCTTAAGCTCAAAAGAGATTTTCACAGAGAGAAAGGTGTTATCGAGTAAAGCCTTCTTTTGGGCGCATCCTCGGATTTACTGACTTGTAAATTTCTCAAAGAATAAATAAAACTTTAAATCCTTTTTAATTACATCATGACGTGTTGTTTGTTCACACGAAATTTCCCCATATTTTCAAAAGTCCCTTATTTAACTTTATGTCTCCATTAAGTTAATAAAGAGAAAGCTGCCCCAATGGCTAATAGAAAAATGTTTTTACATCTCAATGAACATTTTATTGGCAATACTAAATAACTAATTAAATATTAAATTTATTGTGTCCTCATAAATTGACAATCAGCTGTAATGTAAATAATTTGTAGTGTACTTTAATCTGTTATTATAATCTTTCATGTTCATTTTTTTTATTAAATTATATATTTGCACGAAGAGCAGGATATAGCGACTAATCTATGATTTCTAAACCTGTATTCAGCAAATGAACAATTATTTATTTATTTTTATTTAAGAAATTTTCCTTTATTAAAATTAGGAAGATTTCTATAACTAAAATTAAGTTTACCTTTTTACTGGAGTGTTTATGGTAAGTGTTCGGATGCAAGAGGTACAGGTATCTGTCGATCGCCATGCAAACCAATATGATAGCACTTTGTTGACTAACTGCGCCTCTTAAAAGTGCCTGTGAAAACAACATCAACATTATAATACAATTCCAAGGAAAACCTTGAAAGTAAAGTCATTGTTGTTCTACATAAATTTGTAAGTGGCCTCGATTTAATAACAAGACGGAACTGTTTAAAGACTGGAAACGCGAGTCGGCAAGTAAACGGGATGGCATAAGTTACAAAGCTGAAACTTTAACGGTTTCTCAGGCTTTTGCTCGGTCACTGTAAACCATTAGCCGATAAGGCATTATGCGCCACAACCATTAGAAGTTTTAGCATTTTATTGTTTGCGGATCAACGCTTAGCGAAACCTTACAATTACTCTTTTGAATGGCGAATTGTTATCGTATCTTCGAAAAGCTGACGTACAATATGAAATGTTTCGGTGAGATTCAAACTTTTTGTCTGGTCTTCAATTTAAACCCTTTTCAAGCGACTTCAAAAAAAGGAGGTGGTTCTCAATTCGACTGTATTTTTTTTTATGTTTGTTACCTCAGAACTTTCGACTGGGTGAAATGATTTTTATGATTATTTTTTTATTTGAAATCTGGTGCTTCCCGTGTGAGTTCTCATAATGGCATCCATGAGAAAACGGTTTAAAGTCGGTTTTGTTTTTGTTAAAATTTTCAGATCTACTTTTTTATTATGAGTCAAATTTTGTTAACCAAATATATACTTAATTTTAATTTTGAAAAATTGTTCTTAATATATCTTCCAAAAGGTTTATTTATCATGTCATTGAGAAGTTTGTTACACTGATTGGACACTATATTGCAAACACACCAGTTGTGCTGGAATTTGAGGATCTGCAGGAAGGTCTACAAACTCACAGAAACATAGGTTAGTTACTATGAAGCTGTACTGCTTTTACTTCTATATCTGATATCTATACATATTATATTATAAAATAAAATTAATAAAATAAATAAAATCTGTCTGTATTTTTTCGCTTCTTTTGAACAACCCGAGGAATTTTGTTTTGGTTTTCACTAACAGAAAAAGCGATTAACGAGGAATGTTTGCAGAATAAATTGAATCCGTGCAAAGCCGGGGGAACGTAGCTAGTTATTAATAAAATTAAAAATATTAATCACACCGAAAGCTGTATTGGATTTGTTTTTTTTTGTAGTATTTCTAGTAAATCGCATGAGTGATTAAATTCATCATCGATACATTTTTCAGTCGCAAAATTAGGCAAAAATATATATTTATAAAGACTGCTTTGGTACCTTTATATCTAATAGGAAAATGTACAGTAAAGAATTTTTAAGGGACTGTCGCTACCCAAAACATTCTTAATATCTGATTACAGTTAAACTTTGCCTCTTCAATTGAGAACTTTTTTCAAGTATAACAACTTTACTCATTTTCTCCTCGTCTCTTGTTTAAATAAAGTTTTATAGAGACTCGGTAGCTTCGCCTAGCTCTAACAGGATTAAACAACTCTTGAAATTTTGATGGAAAATTAATTTTGCTGTTTTCACGGTTTTCGTTCTTTGACTGTAAAGTTTTGTAATGTGCTACAGTTAACCTAACCTAAATATTTCATTATGCTTTTGTTGAAAACGATTTGATTCTTCTGTTTTAGTTAGAATCGTAATAAATGAGTTTACCTGTATTTGACAGAATATTTCTCCGTAGGGCCAACACTTGTATAGGGCCGGTAAGAGAGCGACAGGCGCTATCAATATGCCAGTAAATAAGTCGTTCAGTGCGAGTGATGTTAACAAGTACCTGGGCTGAAATTTTCAATAAAAAATTATTAAAAAATTTAACACTACATGAGATGTATGTGAAACACCTGGGAGGGCCCAATGCCGCCGCCAATAATGACATGTAAGGACAAAGCAAAGGCAACGAGTTAAAAATAGGGAAAAACCCTCTGGCATCTTTCGTTCTTTGGTGACTTTTCCCTTTTTCACGCATCGGAACATAAAGCACTTGTGCTGTTATATAATAATTTACTTCTATAAGGAGTTATTAATAAGAAATGCTAGATCTCATTCCTATATCTTCAACCGTTTTCTAAGTCTATATTATAGTGGTCGGCACTTCTTCTCTAGTGTTGATTGTATTTTAATGTTGATTGTATCACGTAAAATGTCAAGTTAATTATCAAGTGATAGTGATACGAATGAATTTGTTTTTATATTTATTTACAAAGTAACATACCTGATTGTCGATATATTTGATGTATCTCCTATTGTTCAGTACGCAGATAAGTATTAGGTTCCCCAAAACAATTGCCATAGACAAGGCGAAAATGAAGAAAGCCTTCAGAATGTCACCTGGTGCTGGGAACGATGATGGCCAGCCTTTGTTATTAATCCAACAGGAACTGTTGGACAAAGATGGCGCTACGAGCAATGCGCCTTTGGTCGAGTCAAACATAGTCGGCGCATGCACACAGCAGCGCACCTTTCTCTTGAATAAGGCATTTAGGTCATATGCTTAGAGCACTATATTTATTACTTTACGATTTCATTGTGTTCCAATTTCTCTTTGATTAGGTGCATTTTTCAGACTGTGGCATTATCACAGGTTATTTAACGTGATGCTCATTGAAACCTTTTTGGTTTCTTTAATTAGTTTAAACCTGTAACAAAAAGGAGACAATTCATTAATCCTTACTAATATTATAAATGTGAAAGTAACTCTTTCTGTCTGTCTGTCACCTTTTCACGCCTTAACTACATAACCGATAAGACATAGGGTATCATAAATCATAAACAAGTATAACAACAATTCTTTCTTTTAATGGAAGACAAATAGATAACCCAAATTTTTATAGACCATAGATACTGTTGTTGTTATTAATAAATAAATAAATAATAAGGCAACCCAAGTATTATTTGATTTTCATCACAAACACGTAGTCGATATTCGACATGGCCAAAGCTACATAATTTGTTTTACAAGACAAGTAAACGAATATATTTTTAATATTATACTTATAATAAGAATCAGCAATGCGCTCTACTGCTCTTAAATTATTATATTCCTTGAGAATAAACTTAAAGAAAATTTTACGAGAACAAGGCTGGCGTAATGCTAAAGCTAGCTTGGCAGTACAAAAATACTTTTGGACCAATTTCATTTTATTCGTTGTAAGGATTAGCGTAATAAATTGTCTCGTCCGTGAAGAGCCGAGGTTAAATAGTAATTTCATACAATACTGAGCAGAGTCAACGAACTACAGAAATATTTTACTTCTCCAGAATTCCACAGAGATAAGTGTCGTGTGTCTAAAACTAAATTGCAGAAAAACAATCGAACAAACCGATTTACACTTAGTTAGAATTAGCAGCTAGATAAATTAGAACATAGATTTTCTAGTACGTGATTTTCTTCGACTTCTGTAGAAAGAAAAAGAATCAAACACGATCGCGTGCGTGACATATCCTGGAAATCCTTTCTGCTGATAAATTTCTTGTTTGGAACTTCACTTCGATTGGTGGAGAAAGCGCTGTCAATTTCCTAGAGGAAATGGCGTTCTTGCCAACGGCTTATGTGGCCTCTTAACATTTTTCATTGAGATTATTAGGTTAAGATCGAATCGATTTGAGTATTTCTCAAAATAAATGTACGTAGCTAAATGGTAGTAACGAAATATTGTTACAAAATAGTCCTTAGATGTAATATATAACAAGGCTTATGTTTACTATTTAGTTACATCTAAGGACTAGTTCGTAACATTTCGTTACGTACATTTATTTTGAGAAATACTCATTAACGACCGAGATTAATATTTTCACTCGAGTCTTTATATCTTAAGTTTTAGTAAAACGCAGTTCAAGCTATATCTACAAAATTTCTTATCTTTTTAATCATCATTCAAGTCGGCTTCTTCATTGCTGAAGGTCATGCCCGCTCTGAATTGCCTTGGTGACATTGACCACCAGCTGCTTCCACTCTACCCTGTCCTCAGCCTTTCTCAAAGCCTTCGCAACAGTAAGGTCTGTGAGATGCACAACTTGGTCTGTCCATCGGCTAGAAGACCGGCCACGAGACCTCTTGCCATCCACTTTTCCAACCACCACCAGCTTTTCCAAGTTTCCTGGTTCTCTGCGGGCTATGTGTCCAAAGTAATTGAGAACTCTTTGATAGCAGGTGGCGGATAGTCTTGCGCGAATCGCAAGTTGTTTGAGGATCGAGCTGTTTCTCCATCTTTTTAATAATATATTTGTATTTGCCGTATCCTTAAAATACTAACATTACTATTATACTTTGTTTTGTTAGTAATCACGTGTCTATTTATTTACAAATTTATTTTAATTCCTATTGTATTTTAAGATACCTTGTTGATTTCATCATATTTTAAGGAGATAGACATCTAACTGTCAATTTTTTCACGTCACTATACTGTGTCACAGCGTATAATCCTGTGTAGTAAGACTATATAGTAATTCATGAATTTAATAAAGTAAAGAACAACAAAGAGTAGCATAATATATTATTTTAAAAATACATCAACTTGATATATCAGGTAAATTATATAAGATGCGCATTCTTATTGAAGAAAGTCGTTTTATGAAGAAAACATAAAATGAAGGTAATACGGAAACTGTAAGGCAAACTCCAGAAAATGATGATGGAATATTAATCAAAAGTTTTAACGTCTCGACCCACGCAACTCAAGCACTTTGTAGATCAGCTTACAGGATCATCTAATGAATGTAATAATTGATTTTGCATAAATTACAGCGATCTTCTTTGAAAATAGCAATTTCGCAATGCAAATCGATATTATAGTGTTGGAAGTTTAATTTAGATTACTTTTGATTCATTTTAATATAGTTATATTTTACGTGTTACTCCATTTTCTTGTTCGGGATGTATCTGCACATAAAAAAATCTGTTTTTTTTTTCTTATCACTTCCGTGTTAACAAAAAATTGTTTTAATAAAATAATACCTATTCACCAATCTGTGTAATCTATACTAATATGAATGAAAATATTGACAAACCTGTTGGACGAGTGGCAAGGGTGCTTACCTAACGTCTCAGGGGCCCCGGGTTCGATTCCCGGCGGGGTCAACTTTGGAAATTTTAATGTAATTTTCAAAATTGCCTGGTCTGGATTTGAAAAGTAGTGGTAGGGCACACTTCGTTTCGCAGTCATTTGGGCAGCCCATCTGGCGGCAGTAACCATTCCTTACAGAATACCACCGTGAAATAACATCATATTATGTTGTGTTTCGGTGATTGAGTAAGGGATGCCAAAGCCCATTACCCCATCCCTTTCTTATCATTTATCCTTAATCCTTCTATGGTCGGCAGCGCACTTGTAGCACTTATGGCGTTGCTTGTGTTATAGGCGACGGCAGCCACCTACAATCAAGTGGACCGTCAGCCTGTCTGTCGACCTTAACATAAAAAAAATAGTGTTCAAAATCTACAACACAATTCATATTTCTAAATGAACGGATTTATTCCATGTAAAGAAACTATTTACTATTTTGTGAAAAATGTCATAAGTAAAATGTTTACTTGCGCCGATAAACAATAAAACGTCTATAAATATAGGGTCCATAATGTCTCGCCCTCCGTAAAATTTCCGACCCAAAGTTAATGTCACATTTGGCGACGACGTGTCTGGCCTGGAGGTTCGACCTTTGTTTTGAATTTACTATTAAGATTAGGTGTAGGTAGGGCTACACCTTGGCTTTTCTTTGTATAAGCTAAACTATTTACAATTCATATGTAAGTTTACACTTATTTTGTACTAGCTAGTGCGCTCGACTTCGTCCGCGTTGAAAAAGAAAAAAAGTAGCCTATCCTGTGTCCTGTACGTCTAAATGTTTATCTACCAAGTTTCATTCCTAAGTTTAAGCGCCTGTTTCACAAATGTCAAGTAGGAAAACTGTCATTTAAAGTCACCGGTAACCAGGGATAATAGAGCTGATATAACTTTGTTTGTACGGTAAACGTCCCAAACATTAAATAGAAAATAATTAAAAAAATTCGGCTATCGAATGATGCAGTAAACCGAGTGCATAATTCAATATAACAGAAAATGATTTCTAAAAGTAACTAATCAACACTTTACTTGTAGTTTGTGAAAGAGGCCCTAAGAGTGATGGAGGAACATACATACAGAAAAAAATTCTAAAAATCGTCAATTTAGTGTCAGTATCATGTACAGAGCCTATAAACACGATATCTCTGAAAACAAATTAACTTACTCGATGACAAACCCTTAGAGATTTATTATTAGTATTGATGATGATTATTGGTATTGATGAAAGAAATATGCACCTATTTTCATTTAGAAATTAAACAGAGATTAACAAATCTAGTTCAAAGATACCGTTAAACTAAATATATTTATATAGAGAAAGACTTTTTTAATTGTGTGTAATGTTGACCTTGTTTTAATAATAAAAAGCTGATCAAAACATACAAATGTGAAAATTTATTTGTAATAAATATTTTTCAGCAAAATTGTCTTAAATAGGGCTAAAAATCTCATAAAACTCACTAAAGTCGCTCCCCCGAGGGATATATTTCTTTGGATTTTTTATGTGACTCGACTCGTTTCGGCCCAGTAATCACAAGTAATAAAATGACGTGTAGCAACAAAAAGAATTCGTTTGAGGTTTCCTTCTGTTTTATTGCTTCCAGTTTCAACTAATTTTGAGTAATAAAACTGTTGCTCAGTATCTATTTTGTTAAGATATTTCATTTTAGAAATATTCTATCAATTTCCAAAGTAATTCAAGCTTCTTAAATTAAATTATTGAATTGACACTCTTGTCTGATCACTTGCCAATATCAACTGTGGTCCACAATATCCTCGTTAGACCTCAATATGAAAAACATGACACGAGTTGGACTTACTTGTTATAGAAGGTTGATCAAAGTAAGTTTAGTCTGAATCAACTTAAATATCTCTCTACAAATAACTAATTTAAGTTAATAAATCTCATTTCTTTGTGTAAAATATATTGAAGTTAATGTGTCTTTTTAAGTAAATAACTAAGAAATTTCTCAAATAGCGATCTCATTTAATAATTAGTTTCAAAATTAATTTGAAACTTGAAAGTACAATAAAGCTGCTAACTTCAACTATAGCAAAGACGGAATATAGAACTTTTAAATGTATGAATTCAAATTAGCAAATAGCCATCTAGAAAATTATTTTCACCAAGTCGTTACTTGCGTTGTAACAGTCGTAAAATTATTATTTAACTTCTCGTCGCCTTCATAAAAGCTTTACTTGGAGACACCAAAAATTTCACCAAATAAATCGAATCAGTGGGTCCCTTCAAATGTTTATTGAATCCGTTTATTTCATCTCTCCTCTCCTGGCTACTTGCATTTAATAGTTGACGCTGTGTCAGCCTATGTAATATGTACAAATCAATTTATAATATCAATACTAATAATAAATCTGTAAGGGTTGGTCATGGAGTAAGTTACTTTGTTTTCAGGGATATCGTGTTTATAGGCTCTATACATGATATTCAAACTAAATTGACCATTTTTACAATTTTTTCTGTATGTATGTATGTTCCTCCATAACTCTTAAACGAATTAACTGATTTTCATGAAACTTGGTAGATAAACATTTAGACGTACGGGACACAGGATAGGCTACTTTTTCTTTTTCAACGCGGACGAAGTCGCGGGCGCCAGCTAGTACGCATATAAATATTACTAACTGTTGCTCGCGACGCAGACGTTGAAAAATAAAAAATACAGTGCCTGGCAAAATATATGAAAAACAATTAGTTCTTATTCAATCTTGTTTCCTCAATCGTACTGTCATAGTTTTGTCAGGCGTTGAATTTTTATTTGGATACATAATAATTTCTATTCCACTGGTGAAATTTAAAAGATTCATCGTATGTCTATGATTCGATCGTAATTCGTAACTATTTCTAAGATGTTGGCCGCCAAGAGTTCATTTCAATAGTAAGAAAATAATTTTAAGAAATCAAATAATTAATCTTGAAGGTGTTGGCAAACAAAACGAAAATTTTGACAGAGTGAAGATATAATGGCATATAAGAGAATGTAGGTCAAGACAATTATGAAGTTCTTTCAATGCGTCGATTGGGCGCCGTAGCTCCGGATGTCTTGTTCTAGCTGTAGCCAAACCGCCCACTGAGAAAGTTATGACCACACAAGTCACGATTCATTTAACCATTTCCTCGACAATGGGAGATATTTTTAAAGATAACTCGGTTTTAATGTTAGCGCTAGAAAAATTGTGTTATACCTCGTACATTCCACTCGCTCTTCGTGTGGTTAATAGTGCTTGTGACATATAAATAAACAATAATGGAACATTATCTTAGTAACAGTAACAGTCTGTGCAAGTATGAGTCGGTCTTTGATAAATTATATGATTCATTGTTAAACGTTTAATATTTTTCTTTTAAAAGTTGTCATTTCAAAATTATTTAAAAACTAAATAAATTGTTCCAATCTAGGCTTCATCTCATCATATCCCAACGTTTCATATGAAAATATATATATTTTACATATGAAAATGTAAAATATAACTTCTTTCGCAATTATAAATACTTGAAAATTATATTATACTTGAAAAACTTTGAGAAACTTGTGATATTTGGGTGCTTTGTAATTCAATTACGCCTTAACCGTTTCTGTATTAAGTTTTAACTGTAAGACTGTCTTTAAGAGAAGGACTTACCAGAAAAGCGTTATTTCGTCGCCCAATTTGACTCCATAGAGTAAAATTAAAACTTAGACAAAAATACATTGAATAACAGACTAGTTTGAATCGGACAGGTTTATACAAAAAATTCCAGTTTCTGAGAAAAAATAATAATTTATTACTGCCCAAAAAAACCTTTCTCGTCACAGTAATAAAAATTTTCCTGCTAAAAATACATTTGTTTTAAGCTTATTAATTAACTTCTGTACTACTTATAATTGGCTTACTTATAATTGGCCAAGTTATAATTGGCTACTTTTATATCATATTTTACACGATTTTTACGAAAATACTTCCAGTTTTACATCTCTGAGAAGCTACAAAAAATTTCTATGCAATATTTTGCACTTTTAATCACATGTTCTTAGGTACCGCTCATTTCGTTAGTTTCTGCGAAAAATTTGTGCTCGAACTGAGCTTAGTCCCTGTCTTAAATTACATACACACGTGACAGAGTTTAGTCACGAACAAAAAAAAAAAAACAAAAAAAAAACAAAAAAAAAAAGACAGTAATATAATGATTTTACTGTCTTTATCTCACATTCCGATTTCTTACGACAACGCAATGCGGCTAAGTACGCATAAAATTTTCATTAAAATGACTGTTTGAAATATGTAAAAAATTTAATAGGTCGCTAGTACAATATTTTTCTTGTTGCTTGTAACGTGTACTTGGCCGTGCCGCCAACTCAAGTGGAGGCTGGTTCTTGGTATTGTTGTAGCAAACGAAGTTATGTCTCTCGTTCCATATTTTTCTCTCTTTAGATTTTAATTCGCTGGTACTTTATTGCGATGGAAAAATTAGATACGAATCTACATTTAAATTTCTATGAAACATTTACGTTAATAATATTTATGTTAAGTATATAATTACTTTTTGTGTAGCTATAAATATTCATATGTATTTTTTTTATTTTTTTAGTGCTTAGCATGTTATACACGAGCAAAAAAGATTTTCCAATAACCTTACAAAATTGTATTTTGATTTATTTCTATTAAAATTTATTAATATAGCTAAATACTAAGCTTCGGAAAATGTCTTAACTAAAAAAAATGTTAAACGTAACGTCAAACGTAACGAATGACATACATTAATTTCCATAATATACATAAACATTTGAGAGAAATATTAAATCTCCATTTTAATGTAAGGAAAAACAATAGGTAAAACAATTATTTGTATTAATCTGTATAACAATAATGCATTTAAGGAAAATATTGTTTTAGTGACTTAAAATAGGCCTAAGTCTAAGTTAGAAACTTTTTAGACAGATTAAACCACTTTTCCGTTTTTGCAAGATAAATATGAAACAAATCAAAAGTATACAAAATTTTTGATAGATACAATGAAAGACTAGTATTAGCTCGAGACTTGACTGGGTTTTATACGAGCCCAGTGGCTACATATGTAATAAAATCCAAGAAGAAAGAGATATCTCATTCTCAACTGTAGCTACCACACGTTTTTCTGGTCACGTTTATCTAAATAACAAGGCAATAAAAGGAAACAAATCCACAACTTGCCGAACTTAGTGCCCAGTTAGTTTTCCGATTTCTTGCTGTATACACGAATAAATTAGGAAGTTCGTGAGCGAATAGTAAGTTGTGAAGGCGAAAACAACATTTGACATGGTCTGGTTAACTTGTGTAGGGGAGCTAACATTTTTCATGGCCATTTATTCGACGTACACTTTGACTTTCAAGATTAATTCACATAGTAAGACTCGATTTCTTTGAATAAATTATATACTGTTAGGGCCTCTTTCACCAACTACAAGTAAGGGTTATGATTAGTTACTTTTAGAAATCATTTTCTGTTTTATTGAACTATGCACTCGGTTTACTGCATCATTCGATAGGCGATTTTTTTTTAATTCTTTTAAGACTTTTACTGTACAAACAAAGGTATATCAGCTCCATTATTCCCGGTTACCGGTGACTTTAAATGACAGATAGCCTACTTGACAGTTGGCGAAAGAGGCGCTTAGTCTGTTTGGGCGTCTACTCTTTGTAGATGAATCCTATCGAATGACAATGGGATTGAAAGTAACACGATAATGAATCATAAATGTCAATAAAAGTAGATCCTATGAGCATAGGAGCCAAAAGCCAAAAAAATATCCTAGGATCCCATGGTATCCTAGACGCGGGAGACAAGTGGAGGGAGGGAGTGAGCCAAGTGTCGGGGTCTACGTAAATAAAGAGAAGAGAGAGTATTGAGAATGAATTATTTTAGCACATACTCGTATGTACATAAGCTTATGAGTGTGATTGTGCATAATGATGATGACAGTGATACCACCATTCGTAAAAATTCGAGTTATTACCATTTGGACATATTTTCGTTTAATCCTACCGCGCTGTTTGTGTGTGGAACGTTTATTTATAAAAAATTAAGAAACATATTATGGATTTACTTATTTAATCATTAAAGAAAATGAAGGGCTTTAAAAAATTGTAACTTAAAATTTGCGGAATTCCAATTGAATTCTGCTCAACCCCTGGCAAAATATTACCACAGATTATTTTTGTTATTTATACCACAAATTATTTTGGATTATACCACATTGCAGTCCAAAATAATTTTAGAATTTAGAGAGCTTAGAAATATCGATTACAAAAGGTAGAAAATTATGAATTCTATAGACGAACTGTCGAATTTCACAGGCAATTGAATAGAATTGAATTGTAAAGAAAAACAAACCATGAAACAGGAAAATAGACTATGCCCCTTTGAGGCTAAATTACCTCGTAAAGCCCTCTTTTGTGATTTTATGATGGCTCTTCGGAAAAAAAGAGCTGATACATTAGTAATACAACTGTTTTTTTACGCAGAAAACAGACAGTTAATATAATATTTCCTTTGAATATTTATTTGATGTTTACAAAACTCGTAACGTAAGGGCCCCGCTTTCGCAATGTTAAGTAAAATTACACATAATTAACTGACTCATGATATTGTACGTTTTCGTGGTTTAATTTTGTACACAATACGTTTTAATTTATTATTAAGTCTTCATGAGGCGAGCCAAGATAATTTATGTTCACTGTACTTGTTTAAACTTAAACATAATTAAGTTGTCTATTTATGGTATGGGTGAAGATACAAATTGATAATTGAAGGAGACGGCCTAGTTATGAAGTATGAACATATTTCTTGTTAAAATTATGATATGTTATTTTTTGAGTATTTTATTTTTATGTTAAGGTCACTTGATGGTTGATGGCTCGTCGCCTATAACACATGCAACGCCACAAGTACTGCAAGTGTGCAGCTAACATAGTAAAATTAAGACTGCGAAACGCATTGTGTCTTGCCACTACTTTCCAAATCCAGGCCCGAGCCAACTGAATAGTTAATTTCTAAAATTGACCCTGCCAGAAAACGAATCCGGGGCTCTGAGACAGAGCGTTCAGGCATAACCACTCATCTAAAGGGCAGACCAAGAAAAATATCAAGTATGAGCGGAATAAGATGAAATTTGACGACACGTTTGGTCTAGTGGCTGTTAATCAAACGGTCGCGGGTTCGAATCCCGCTAGGGGCAAATGTTTGTGTGTTAAAATTTACTTGTTTCTGAGTCATGGATGTTTGTATTTATAATATTATGTGTGGAATGTGTGAACATATTTATTACATTTATAATTTATTTATTTATCTGTTTAAGAAGACATGAAAAGTTTTACGACATAATATAAAGGCAGGTATATGTGTAATTATGTAGGTAGTAGATACATGGACATGCAGTTATGGTAAATTTCAATGATTTCAAAAAAAATAATGAATCAAAAATTAATTGATTAGAGAGCAAACCCATCTAATGAAATAAAAAAAAAGAATGAATAATTTCCATTCATTTTGTGGGCAGGCATATGACCAGCAATGAAAATTATGCATTAATATTCCAGAATACTTAATAATTGTTGATGTCTAAACAAAGGCACGTTATCCGAATGCACACGACATACCAATACTTGATGGGAAATCAATAAAGACATTTGCATTTCTCACTAACATATCTCCATAACAGATTAAGGAGAAAATATCTCACATAACGTTTAAGTACATAAAAATAATTTAAAATGTTTCTCTAGACATAATATTAAAATTAATATTTTATGTTAATACGCTTGATAAACTTCGTGATACGACGAGTAAGTGTTTTTCAACATAAAGATGAAACCTGTGATGTCTCTTTTTGCCGAAAACAATATTATGTATTACGTAATAAACTAGCAAATTTTTCTTTATTTCAACAAATATTTTAAGAAAAAAAATCGAAATCGAAATTCAAAAGTTTATCCAATTTAGTCCAACCGTTGTCGAGTTTAGCGCTTAGAAACACATTCGTTTTTTTTTATACTGGTTATTAGCAATTAGCCCCCGCGCAGATACAATTTTTTTCTATGAACACAAGCATACTTTTTTCCAAAACCACATCAAAATCAATTGCGTGGTTTAGGAGTAGTTAGCGGCCGTACAGACTGACGCGAAAAGCGAATTCAAATTATACTGTGTAAATATGTAAATAATGGGACTTGTCTCAATTTTGTATGTTTATACTTACATAATTAAATGTCCTATTAATTACTTATATTATAAACGCGACTTTGTTAGCATGTATGGGTGTTACGATAGATAAACTTGTTAACTTGTGAGCGGACTAAGTCGCTGGGGCAAAAGAGGTAACCTCAAAAAATATCGTGCTGCTAAGAAAGTATCAATTGTTTGAACGCTTGTTTTCTATCTAACAAAAACCGATATTTGGCCCAGAACAACTATTAACGCATGTGACTATCCGAAATTTGTGTCCATTTCCGAGTGGTAATCGCATCGTTTGTCCCCTAAAAGTCTCAAAGGAAGCAGTCAAGCGACCGGACACACGACTAATGGCATATACTCCCTTAAATCGACATTACTTGCTTTATACACTCTGCTCATAATGGAGGGAATTTAATATAGGTACCTCTTACTATTTTTTAACTGTTACAACATGTATAGCCGAACTATAACAAATTCGTCACATTCATTTGTTTAGTTTTTAATTTTAGAACTTTGATTTTAGAACATGGTTGATAATTTAATCTATATAAGTAGAAAAGCAATATAGTTTGTCAGAGAAGACATATAAATAACACCAAGTCGGAAAACTTTCAAATATATCTCTTCCGTGAAGTTCTGCATATATTTCCTTACGTTTTCGTATTCAACGGTTGTCATTGCAAATAATGGCGACAGTATCGCTTATTTCGTCCCTTCGTCACGGCCCGAAAAATTTCCCCAACTTTCGGGGACCACTCGATCTCAACACAAATTCAAATCGCAGTGGGAATGTTTTAGCGAAACACATTTTAATATGAAAGAAGTGAACTTTACGCGTCAAAATCCTGTAATACTTATTTGAAATTTCTTGATTTGTGAAAATTGACTAACATTAAAATTAATTTTATTACTGTATATCTTGGGGATCTGTAAACTTTACTTTGTAATGTCTTTACGGCTTATATAGCTCCAAATAAAGGTCACAGCTCACTAGAGCCACCCGGCACCCGACCTCACCTCGAGTGGTTAGTATTCTTTATAAGGATTTTTATGGGCATGCGCTCACTACATCAACTCCTACGTCACCGGATCGCCTCGCTCGTGAGGTGCCCACGCGCGAATGGCGAATGGTCCACTCGATGATGGCTCACTGCTCGCAAGCTTGCCTCACGTGAACCCCGCGTCTTTCATTTTCTTCATCATCAAGACTGACATCTATCAGGGCCAATTCACGGATTGTAAAATTTAACATCACTAAACACACGTGTGCACCTAGAGCTAAATGCTGACTGCTCGTAAATTCGTTGACCACGCACGGTTTACTCGTTGACCACGCAAGGCCCACTCGTTGACCACGCGAGGTTAACTGGTGACAACGCGGCGTTCACCCAAAGACCATCTGTCGACAACGAGTGGACGTCGAGCGACGAGGCGGTGCTGTCGGCTGCCGGGTGGCTTTAAAGAGCTGTGACCTTTAGTAAATGCTTTGGAATTATACTGTCATAAAAACCATACAAGTGAATGTAAACTGGTATGAAAGCCATACAAGTGACTAAAGTACAGTAAATCTAGATCAAATATAACGTGTAAAGACTAATTTTTTTAACCTTTCCACGTAACAAACCAGGGATTCTTATGTCAAAGCCCATCAACATCTTAGTGAATTTACAGCTGATCAAATTCAGAATTATTTATAGAAATTTTATATTATAAGCGACCCGCTTCCGGGGGAGCAATGTTTATTATATAAAATGAGTTTATATTAAACTTAATAAAATGTAATTTCCGAAAGGAGAATGCGACCTAAGTATGAACATTTTATGATATTATCAAAATACATTCCAACGTGGTTAAAACTACCAATGTAAACTTTCTATTCTTATGTTATCACAATTTATAAAAAATTGTGAAAAGAAACAGAATAATGAGGCACATATTCTGTTTCTTTTCGTTCTGTTCGTTTAAATAGCTGATGTTCTAGATTAAGACACATAGATTATATTATTACGTTACAAATGATCTTCACGTGGCATGATAATTGGTTGCGAAATGCACTTTTGTGACTTTCTTGACTACTTTGACACTGAGGAAAAGCGTAAAAGCCATTTGTTCTGTTTGCTTGCCAATAAAACATGTCCTCACAAACCATTCAGGGTACGATTGGAAAGTTTGACAGTTTATATCGACTATAGTGGAAGTGTCTTCAAGCAGGGCATGACCCAAATACGTGAGCATCAAACAATGGGGGCGTCAATGGAGTTCCAGCGGGGTTTTCGCCTGTCATTGCTGTTCACTACTTCAATTGATTGAATGGGCTATGTGTACGACGAATTTATCTTGTTTTGACACAATAGCGATGTCTATGACAAAAATATGATAAATGACAGTTAAATGCATAAGAACTACCACTTCATACTGTGTCATGTCTTGATAACTCTTTATTAATAACCGACGCCTGACGCAAAAACGAGGTGTTATAAGTTTGACGTGCATGGCTGTATGTGTATGTGTATGTGTGTAGAAGTTAAGGATTTCCACTTGTGTTTCGCACAGCAGAGCACACTGCGTTTTGCAGTCATTTTCGAGCAAGTCATTTTGCACCCCTTTACAGAAGACCGCCGTGAAATAACAGCATATGTGCTGTTGTGTTTCGGTGAGTGAGTAAGTAATGCCAGAGCACATTTCCCTATCCCTTTCCAATCCCTTATCCTCCATCCAACTATAGTCGACAGAGCATTTCACTTGTGTTATAAGCGACGGTAGCCACCTACCATCAAGTAGACCGTCAGCCTGTCTGTCGACTTTATCATTAAAAAAAACCATAGCCAAATAACTCAACCATAGCCCAAAAAGAGCTCGTCTAAAGCAACCCTAAATTATCCATCTACACCCGGCTGTCTATTGTAACAGATAATATAATGCTTCAGATACAGTCTGTTTTGTCTGCGACTGACACGTGCACTATCTTGGATCTTGTCAACTGGGCGTCGGCTGAGTAGTTATCGACACTGTTTAACCTTGTGCTTATATAAATGTGCCGACTCGACTAACAAAACTAAAAGGCCCTTTTGTCTAACCCGTTTAAAGGAGTGTCTTCTATTAGTAAGTCGCTTAAAGTACTAAATACCTTATTGACATCAATATAACAAACAAATTTTATTACAAAGTAGCGTCGCGCCCCCAGAAAATCCCAAAATTTGGGATTTTACTTCCAATATTTATCTTAAACAAGTATTTGAAAAAACATTTATTCAATTTAGTCCAACCGTTGTCGAGTTTTTTTTTTAATACTGTTTACTAGCAATTAGCCCCCGCACAGATGCAATTTTTTTCTATAAACACATGCATACTTTTTTCCAAAACCACATCAAAATCAATTACGTAGTTTAGGAGTAGTTAGCGGCCGCACAGACTGACGCGAAAAGCGAATTCAAATTATACTGTGTAAATATGTAAATAATGGGACTTGTCTCAATTATGTATGTTTATACATAATTAAATGTCCTATTAATTACTTATATTATAAACGCGAGTTTGTTCGCATGTATGGGTGTTACAATAGAAAAACTTGCAACTTGTAAGCGGACTAAGTCGCTGGGGCAATAGAGGTCTAAAACCTCAATCAATACTAAGCAATTTACTCGTCTAGTAAAAAATCTTTTAATTGTAATATTATTTAGATGATTATAAATGAATGATTATAATGCTATCACACATTCATTTACATACACATCATGTCTGAACCATGAATTTCAATAAATTCCCTTTAGGTTCACCCCCAGCAATTATTACGAGGGTCCTAATTGCAAATTCAGAGCGAGACATGTTGCGTTCTAAACTTTAACAAGGGTTTCATTATGTGACGCTTGTCATGGTCACATGAAAACATATATTATGGGAAAAACGGATTTGTCATTAATAATTAGCATTTTGGTATTTTATTATGTAGTTGAAAGATGGAAAGAAAAACGATTCATGAGATGAGATGGCATCTACGGACAAATATACTAGTGGATGCAACTGCTACAAAATTTAGCTCATATAATATTCCTGTCAATGCTTACTTACATAGATAATGTTTGACTTTATTTTCTAAGAAAATGAGTATTTAATTTCTTGATTCTTGTTGTTCATACGAGCGATCTAAGCCCGAGGGGAATGAGAATTTGCGCATCTATATACCTTCCGTGTTTCTTTGCGACTTGCTATTGGCTATTATCTAGAATCTAGAACGTGCTGCTGCGAAGAATTTGTGGCTTATTTCACATCAACTATTAGTTTTAGCTATTTCTGCTACATTACGCTTCTATATGGTAAGGTTTATGATTGGAATTTTTAATAAACCATAATTTTGTACCCATAAACTTCCATAACTGATGGTGATACTGCCTTCGCTATAGCCTTGGGTTACTGTTAAAAAATAAATTACGGCTTGAATTGAAAATCCTTATTACATAGTATAAAATAAAGTATATTAGCTAACTTCTCCTAAACCACGCAACAATAATTTTTAACAATAACTTTATGTAATGGTACTCGTACTTTACTTTAGTAGTGGTAGGGCACACTGCGTTTCGCAGTCATTTGGGCAGCCCGTCTGGCGGCAGTAACCACCACCTTACAGAATACCACCGTGAAATAACAGCATTATGTGCTGTTGTGTTTCGGTGTGTGAGTAAGGGATGCCAGAGCCCATTACCCCTTCCCTTCCTTATCCCTTATCCTTAATCCTTCTATGGTCGGCAGCGCACTTGTAGCACTTATGACGTTACTTGAGTTATAGGCGACGGTAGCCACCTACCATCAAGTGGACCGTCAGCCTGTCTGTCGACCTTAACATAAAAAAATAAAATAAAAAAAATGTAATAAGAAAAAAAAAAACAATATTTTGAAAAAGTCGCCCGAAGTAAATGGTTAACTAAATAAAGTGTGAAGCCGTAGACGGGTCGCTAGTTAGGTATATAATTTATTAATAACAAAATTTTACTCATGTTGTCACTTGAACGGCGTTAAAATATGTGATTTGTTTTATTATGTAAGCGGAAAAGCTCCACCAAGTGAACCTTACGAGGCCATTATTCCTATGATGATCAGTGAAAAAGGTCCTTGGCTGGAATACGGCGCTATAAAGAGAAATGACTACATATCTAGCCGCATGTGTTTCAGACATAAAAGTTATACTTGAAGTTTATTTGTATTCATAGACGGAGAAAAAGTGTTCCCTATCGCAAAAAGAGGTCTCATTTCGCAGCCAAAAGAAAATATATACGCTTTTCTTCTTACGTAACTAGCAAACGGGTAAAAATGACGAGTTCTAAATATACATTTTTTTCATTTAGAACAAAAAAAAATTGTCGCCCTTAAAACAAATATTTACATTTTTATTTTATCATTTGTATCTTACTGTAGGCCAGAGTGAAATACCAATATGTGTGCTATTGTGTTTCGGTGAGTGAGTAAGGGATGCCCTAGTCCATATTATAATAAATAAATAAATAAATAAACTTCCCTTCCTAATTCTTACTATTGTTGACAGCGCACTTGCAGCACCTGTGGTGTTGACTTTGGTATAAGTTTTTTTACTTTATTTGATTTTTTATTTGATGGACATGACATGTAATGTAACAATATACATTACATTTAGTAGATTAAGCGCCTCTTTCTCAAACGTAATGTAGGCCCAACTGTCATTTAAAGTCACCGGTAACCGGGGATAATGGAGCTGATATACCTTTGTTTGTACAGTAAACGTCCCAAACATTAAATAGAAAATAATAAAAAAAATCGGCTATCGAATGATGCAGTAAACCGAGTGTATAATTCAATATAACTGAAAATGATTTCTAGAAGTAACTAATCAACACTTTAAATGTAGTTTGTGAAAGAGGCCCTAAGTATGTTGTTAGTTAATGATGGCCTCTTCCCTACAGTTGTCTTCCCATATTATTGGTATTTCAAAATTTTCATGTTTTTAATTTCTTTTTTCAGAAAACCTTGAAATGAAATTGCGCCTGAAATGTAGTTTGTGAAAGAGGCCCCTTAGTAGATAGATTAGATTAGACTAGACTAGATTTAGGTAGTACATAGGATACTGTAGCTTTTACTGGTGCATATTGAGCGTCCTATAATTGCGGTGGCATCCGCCTAGTGCTAATTATTTTGAACAGTGTATTATAGTTAGATGCCTGCCTCGTTGGGGGCCTTGTATCAATACTCAATACTAATAATAAAACTGTAAGGGTTGGTCATGGAGTAAGTTACTTTGTTTTCAGATATATCGTGTTTATAGGCTCTATACATGATACTGAAACTAAATTGACCATTTTTAGAATTTTTTTCTGAATGTATGTATGTATGTATGTTCCTCCATAACTCTTAAACGAATTAACTGATTTTCATGAAACTTGGTAGATAAACATTCAGACGTACGGGACACAGGATAGGCTACTTTTTTTTTAACGCGGACGAAGTCGCGGGCGCCAGCTAGTAAATAAATAAGTGAAGAGGATATAGGGACGATAGCCGCCTACTACTTTACTACCACCTTAAAATCCAGATCAAGATCAGTCGACCTTAAGAAGAAATAAAAAGTAATAATAATATTATAACATAAAAATAAATAATATACATATTTTTAGAAGAAAAAATAAACAGAAATATTATTATTACGTAATACAACCAAAGTGGTATAATATAGATAGAGAAACTAAAAGACAACGTTAAAATGTTATGAATTTCTTTGTAGAATTTTAATTTTAAACCCTTGGGCGTTGTAAATTAAGCTCACTCCTGAATAAATTATTGTACTCAATTAACGTGTTTCTTCTTGGACGAATCTTTTATCTGTTTTTAGACGAAATCATTTAATGAGATACATCGTTTGATGGTTTTTTTTAAAACGGACGCTGGCATTAATTAAATCATAACAAAAGCAGCATGAAATTAATGAGACGTAAAATAAATTGAAAATTTCCGTTTATTAAAATTATAAATTATATTCTTTATTAAAATAACTGTATCTTCTGTTACACCATTGAATACTCGTACCAGAATTTAATGTAATTTTAAAAGCAAAGAATTATGAAGAAAATTATCTTTCTTTTTTATATTTCGAACAACGAATTTTTACATTCGTTGATTTCGAACATTAATTACTTTGTTAATTAAAGACGAATTTTAATAAAAATATGTTTCATACCTAAAACGAGAACAGAGCGAAAGTATGTTAGAAGAAGTGTTACTACGGCAAAAGTTGTTATAAACAGAATTTAATTTAGTTTATTTTTCAAACTAATGAGTTAGAAATGACTAAGACATATAGAAAATAAATAGGAAATTTTATAAAAAACTTTATAAAAGCCACTGAAGGTTCGTTTGGTAGAATTTCGGTTGAACCTGAACCTCGATCATTTTCGGTTTCATTCGTGGATAAAAATTATTGTGTTCAGTCACATTTAGAGCCTTCTTATATTAATTTGGAAGAAAAGATTAATAGTCTCTTACACTATATGTACGAGTACATTCAGTTTTTTTTATAGCAAGTTTTTATCTAAATGTTCAAAACTTTTGCTACTCTTGTCTGTGTCAATACATTTTTCTTTATATAGTATTAGCTGGCGCCCGCGACTTCGTCCGCGTTGAAAAAGAAAAAAGTAGCTTATCCTGTGTCCTGTACGTCTAAATGTATATCTACCAAGTTTCATGAAAATTATTTAATTCGTTTAAGGGCCTCTTTCTCAAACTACAAGTAATGTGTTGATTAGTTACTTTTAAAAATAATTTTCTCTTTTATTGAATTATGCACTCGGTTTACTGCATTATTCGATAGCCGATTTTTTTTAATTATTTTATATTTAATGTTTGGGACGTTTACCGTACAAAGAAAGGTATATCAGCTCCATTTACCCCGGTTACCGGTGACTTTATATGACAGTTTGGCCTACTTGACGCTTGAGAAAGAGGCGCTAAGAGTTATAGAGGAACATACATACTTACTTACATACATACAGAAAAAAAAAAATTAAAATGGTCAATTTAGTTTCATTATCATGTATAGAGCCTATAAACACGATATATCTGAAAACAAAGTAACTTACTCCATGACCAACCCTTACAGATTTA
Source organism: Synanthedon formicaeformis (assembly GCA_945859745.1). Lineage (NCBI taxonomy): Eukaryota > Metazoa > Arthropoda > Insecta > Lepidoptera > Sesiidae > Synanthedon > Synanthedon formicaeformis. The sequence continues at coordinate 4,715,760 of OX243963.1, forward strand.
TTATTAGTAATATTTGATACCTACTTAGGTACCAGAAGCAAAAATCTTTTAAAGCAGAAATAATTTCAGTACAAAAAGGAGATTTCTTAATTGCGTAGTCTAGTAGGAAAACCGTTGAGGTATGTAGATATTCAGGTGGGCTCGAAGAAGTAATTGGCATTCCAATGTTGTTGGAGATATTCAAAAGGGTCCGCATTTAAATCTTCATCATTATTAAAATCTACTTGCGTCCGTCTGTCTTTTCAGATGAGAATTTAATTTTGAGACACCTTTGAAACAAGATAAAGTTTGCTTATAAAATTATAAAGTAAATGCGTGTGATTAAACATTTTTGTGAATATTATTACAAAACAAAAGGGGCAAAACTGAAAACGATTTATTTATTTATCTAAGATGATAACAATGTCTGTAAACCTTTATCTGTCATGACAAAATTACAGACATAATAATTATGACAACATTATGTCTAAAGACAATTAGTGGGTACATATCTACACTATACTAGTAAATAAAATTGAAATGTCCATTTGTAATAACTACTATGCTCTTTACTAAATGTAAATAAAAAAATTATCTGTCCATCCGTTTGAGTTACGATGCAACAGACACAGAGTTCAAACTTATAACTATGTTAACGGGCGTCGGGGGTTAAAAAAGGAAATTATCATAAGCGCTAAGTAAACCTACAGATGTAGTGTATCTAGTACTAAAAACACGTGCGAAGAACTACCGTAAAAGCTAATAAAGCCCTAAGAATAATAACGTAGTTTTTTGTTTACAAATAAAGAAAAGAAATATTTAGTGCCGTAGTCGCATTTAGATCTAGAAAATTATTTTGCTATGACCTTTTGTTTCAGATTCTTTACGACATGCGTGCCTTTACGGACCATTAAATAAAGGATGCTAGTACGAGTTCTAATGGCCAAAATCCGCTTGGAGCTGCAGAAACCTCGCTGTGTAAATATTTTACTTTCACTACGACTCTCTAATGGATCTATTACATTATATTGGAATAGTTTGTGCCGAAATTATTTATAAAGAAGTTATAATTTTTGAATTTCCCGAACGCTGTCCATCCGAGCTGGATTCGACTAATAGCAGTCACTCATTTTATATTTTCGATGTCTGATGTCGAAACGAATCTGAAAAGATGGATAACGGAAAAAAAAGAGTATATAAATTGATAAAGGCGGCGTTTCAATCGGAATTCCGGTTGACTATTCGTTATCACTTACTTGTGTATATTAAAAAACAATTATCTCTTGTAACGGTGAGGAAAATGGTCGTGATAAAATGTATACCATGAACTAAGTAGCAATCTAACAATGTCTTATGAAGCCCTATTTTTTTAACGTTGGGAAATTCTCATGCATACCCGGCAGTGTACAGTGATATGTTAAGTAAGTACTAGATTGAGCACTCCCTACGATTTCTTGCTAAATTCGCGGCAGTAGTGTCAAGGTCAATACATCAAGTCGTAGACAACTGAATATTAATATGGCCGACCCGATAAGCACATCGGTTTTAACAAATTAAATATTAACCTATTAAACGTTTCAATATTAATAAAACTTACCTATGGAACGTCACACCAGCAGTTTTACCAATATTTTTTGTTGTATTTTTGCAATATCTCATCACACAAGACGGCATTTTTTATTGGTTTTGAAAATAAAAACGCGCCTAATCTCTACGAGCGCGTATGATAGACTGTGAACGGGTAGGACATCGGAGCTCCAATCACTTGGAACACTCATCGCGTCTTGAGTGTTCCATCTAGTACGTAGTACTTAACATATCACTGGCAGTGTAGGGGACACTGCGGGGTTATGCCGGATTCCTACCGGCTAAAAGCGATACCTATGAAGTCCTACCAATCCGCTGTGTTCTATGACTTCATAGCTACATAACATTGAGGAGGCGGCTTTGTTCAAAAGTGTGACGTAACATTTGTCTTTTTTTATACATAAAAATATTAAGTTGGTTTGTGTACACTTCAAAAACTCGAGAATGGGTAGACCGATTTTAATTTGGTTTTCACATATGGAGAGAGGAATAAACGGGAAAGGTTTCTAAGGGTTAAAAATTGCACCCAGGGCGAAGCCGGGAGAAATTTTTACTCTATTATATATTTTATATATTAACTAATAAAAGGTTAGAGTAGGTATTTTTTCAATGTATAAAAAATAACAATAATAAATAAATAGGTACTTAACTAACGAAGAGGCTACGCAGTGTGAAATATTCATTGTTCATTAATTAACACAAAGGTTTACGTTTTAGTGAGTTCAAATACGCAAGCATTGTACACAGGGTGATAATTGGCACGCGTCTCTACCAATGAAGCAATTAACGATTAATTGCTGAATTGAATACTACAAGGGATGAACTTAATTATAAATAAATACTTATACATATTCTAAATAAAGAAAACGGAACATATAAGAAAGCAAACAGAAAAAAATTAAGTTAAATGTTAAAAAATAGAAACCAATTTGACCCAAGAGCTATTGAGGGGCAATAGTGTGTCGTGAAGTGTAGAGTGTTAAGAAGTGAGGCCAACTTTTGAAGAGGACCTTGGTTTTATTGGACTAAATGTCACATAGGTACAATTTATACATTGTATTTATGTGACATTATATCCAAGCTTTTGATAGCTGGCGATGACAGGCATTACCTCTCTCCGAGATTAAGTTTAGCAATCTAGAGAGGTAATGCAGACAGCATGTTGGGTACTTTGCCATCTGGACCAAACTTCATTGCATTAATAATTTCTAAATAGTAAGTTTCATTTTATTGTAAACTATCTGGTGCCTGCGAATTCGTCCGCGTTGAAATATAAAAAATATATAAGCAATGTAAAGCTTGACCTCTTGTTACTATATCACTTTGGCCAGGCGTTAGTTTTTAGACTAGTTGGTGCCCGAAACTTCGTCCGCGTTGAAAAAGAAAAAAAATAGCCTAAGATTGAGGAAACAAGATTGAATAAGAACTAATTGTTTTTCATATATTTTGCCAGGCATTGTATTTTTTATTTTTCAACGTCTGCGTCGCGAGCAACAGTTAGTAATATTTATATGCGTACTAGCTGGCGCCCGCGACTTCGTCCGCGTTGAAAAAGAAAAAGTAGCCTATCCTGTGTCCCGTACGTCTAAATGTTTATCTACCAAGTTTCATGAAAATTAGTTAATTCGTTTAAGAGTTATGGAGAAACATACATACATACATACATACAGAAAAAATTGTAAAAATGGTCAATTTAGTTTCATTATCATGTATAGAGCCTATAAACACGATATCTCTGAAAACAAAGTAACTTACTCCATGACCAACCCTTACAGATTAATTATTAGTATTGATAATCATCAAGAACATTACATTTTTCTGAATGAAAGGTGTCCTTTCCTGTATCCGGGGACAATAATCTCACAACTGTAAGCCGTTTTGATTTATTAAACAGAATAAATGTATTGAACTCCATTCGCGGTTAATAACGTAGATGCTGACCTCGTATTTATATTCTATAAAAGAGTAACATTTGCTGATAATACTACAGTGCGTGCCAAACTTCTTTAAATTTCTTTAATATTCCTTAAGATCAGACATTTCAATTAATGTTGTTTTTAGTTTTCGTGTTTCAGTTGCACTAAATATACGTTTCGTAATATGTAATATTATTCTTATAAAATGTATGGACATAGGCCTATTCTAAATGAATTTAGAATAATTTTGTAAAATTGGAAGGTACTTCTTAATTAGAGATAACAACTACAAAAGGTGGTTAGAAAAACAATAAATATTTATTACAATAAATAGAAATACAATACAATATACGAGTATATTTACTATACATCGTTTCTATCTTTGCTAATAAATGTAAAATAACACTGTCTGTTTGTTCCCTTTTCACGCCTTAATTAGGTACTCAACCGATCTTCATGAAATTTTGCAAACACGTTGTCAGGCACACATCAGATAATAATTTATTAACTGGATTAACATACGAGTAACTAAACTTTTTATCCTGAAAAAATTGTTAGGTCTAAGGAATCGTCTGGAAATATATAAAAAATTGGCACAACTACAGTGAACAGTAGCCAAGAGTTAACCAATGCAAACAGGAGCGTTGCGTTTACGAAACGATAGAAAATAAAGCCCGGTGATTGGTTGTTGTAACGCCCACATAAAATTTTGACCAATCACTGGGCTTTATTTTCTATCGTTTCGTAAATACGCAACGTTCCCGTTTACATTGGTTTGCTCTTGGCTAGGGCCAGTGTTATTTCATTTTTCAACGTAGAAGAAGTCAATGGCAGCAGTTAGTCATATGTATAAAATTGTTAAACTAAAAGTTCAATTAATGTGTTTGACATTATGAAAGAGTGGTACACTTCTGTAAAAATAATGTTCCACTATTTTAAGGTTTAACAGTGAAAATAATTTCCACGACGTTGGAGATGAATACAAGTTTTCAAAGTAATGGACCAGTCGGCTGCGATTTAGTCTCCAGTTTAATTCCCGTAATAGTGAAGCTGGCTAGCTTTGTTCTATAAAGTCTCACACAGGGATGTTTACGACTTCAGGGATGTTAATTTCGACATAGTAATTATATCTTTTTCAATTTCCTCACAATTTCGAAATCATGAGTTTCTTTTTCTTCGCGTTATTCCAGGATTCCGGAAATTTAATTAAATATGTTCATTGTTTCAATTTTCTTTTGTTTTTCTTTTATTTGTTTATTCTCGTGGAGGCTGAAGAGGAAATGTGACTCTGTCGTTATTTACCTACTCTATAGTTATGTTTTTAAACAATTATTTAATAATATATTTTGTATTTTTTACTAATTCAGTAATGATATAATAAAATTGTAAAAATAAAAGATTTGTTGTATTTTTGTTTGAAATAAATAAACTCAAAAATTGATGAACCAATTTTAAAAGTTCTTCCACCTAGAGAAAGTTACATTATCACTCAGTAAAATAGGCTATACTGTTAATCTAGTTAAATTAATGATCCTATATGAAAACTCCAATAATATTACCCAAGGTGTAAAAAATCTATATTAATATTATAAAGAGAAATTATATTTTTGTTTGTAATGAATGAATTCAAAACTACTGGACCAATTTTAAATATTCTTTCGACTATAGAAAGCTACATTATCAGCGACTAATACAGGCTAATATTTTATAAATTTTCGCGGACAAATTCGCATGCAAAATAGCTAGTTATATTAAAAACTAGCTGGTGCCCGCGACTTCGTCCGCGTTGAAAAAGAAAAAAGTAGCCTATCCTGTGTCCCGTACGTCTAAATGTTTATTTACCAAGTTTCATTAAAATCAGTTAAATTGTTTAAGAGTTATGGAGGAACATACATACAGAAAAAAATTCTAAAAATCGTCAATTTAGTTTTAGTATCATGTATAGAGCCTATAAACACGATATCTCTGAAAACAAAGAAACTTACTCCATGACCTTCCCTTACAAATTTATAATTAGTATTGATGAAACCATTAGCCAAGGAGATATATTATTTATTTATCGGTGTGTATACCGGTTCCGCTAGTTAAGAGGAGAGTCTCATTGTTTATGCCCCAAATATTGTCTAATCCAGTAAAACAAAGCTTGTTCACTTCAACTCACTGAAGATGAATCCCATTATTGTTTTAATGAGGCTTAGCTTGCGCTCACCCCTGCTTTAGGCTAAAATCTGCGCTATTTTTTACTAATCCATGAACCAATCGACAAACAAAAATATTACTAACCGCCTCTTTCACAAACGTCAAGCAGGCCAAACTGTCATTTAAAGTCCGCGGTAACCGGGGATAATGGAGCTGTTGTTTGTACGGTAAACGTCCCAAACAATAAATAGAAAATAATAATAAAAAATCGGCTATCGAATGTTGCAGTAAACCGAGTGGATATCACTGTGACGACGGAGGCACCGACATAGTTGACAGACAGTAGCGCCGATTTTTAATATTTTTAGACGATTCCTTGAGAACCTAACATTTTTTCAGGATAAAACTATCCTATATGTTAATGCAGGTAATGAACTGTATGTGTGACAAATTTTATTCAAATCCATTTAGCCGTTTTTGCGTTATTGAAGAACAATCACAACATACAAATTTACGCATTTATAATATTAATAGGACTATTTTATTGAATATCGTACTTAACTATATGCTCATACGAAACCAGGAGGTACAAAGAACACATAAAGCCAAATCAATCTTGCCTTGCACCTTACTAAGTGTGATTTAGAATGGACAGATAAATTACAGGTCTTTGTTGCAAATACTAACTAATGAGCCTAGGTCAAGAAAATCGATGTAACTGTACACTTAAATTATTGTTTGCATTTGAATCCTATGTTGGAGCAATAAAACGTAGTTTAAAACACATTGTGTAATCTAAGAAAATACGAGTGACAAACAAAGGAATGAAGATATATATGTGTTTTGAGTTGACATTATTATTGAAAAATACTTTATTTTATTAAACACTTCATTTTTTTATTAAATGCCCGCGATTACGTACGCCTTGAAAATGAAAATTTTAGTGTTATAACGTTTGACATCTTTATCGGTATGACTAATGTGGCGCCGATTTTCTAATTTTTAATAATCCCAGGAACCTTAGTATCATTTTTTCGGGATAAAAAGTCTATAAACATCTATAATATACTAGCTGTGGCCGCGACTTCGTCCGCGACCAATTTTTTTTTTTTTAATACAAACCATTCTCGAATCCCATTGAACACACACAAAACATTTCATCAAAATCGGTCCAGCCGTTTAGGAGGAGTTCAGTGACATACATACGCACAGAAGAAATATATATATAAAGATAGTCTAAATTAAAAAAAAAAATTCAAATCCGTTCAGCCGTTTTTGCGCGATTGAGGAACTAACATCCAAACATACAAACATGTGGATAAAACGTATGAAAATCTACTAAAACTGCTTTGGATTGTATATATGTACGTATATAAACGAATTCGTTTTTCCTTGGATCTACTAAATTATTACAATTGGTCTCTTTGGGGATTCGCGCGATTTTTCATTAAAATTTAATCCTGCAATTCCGTAGGCTTCGTGAGCTAACTTTTTCTTAATAAGGTTATTGAAATATTGCATGTCATTTTACATTATATCTGTATCTTTTTTAATAAGTACACAAGCTCCAACAAGAAAAATATGCATTTATTTCTCTTACATGCATTTCTCTTGTTGTCGACCATACTAGAATTCATTACTTATACAATGTCATAATTTAATGCTAAAATAATTGGCAATGAAGTTGGCAAGTAGTAGAGAGGCACATTTCTTTTCGCAGTCGCAGTCAAGAGCACCGTGACATTACAGCATGTGTGCTGTTGTGTTTCGATGAATAAGTAAGGGATGCCAGAGCCCATTTCCCTATCTCTTCCTGATCCCTTTTCCTTAATGCTTTTATGGTCGGACTCATGTTTTAGGCGACGGTAACCACCAATTGAACCATCAGCCTGTCTGATGATATTTATGTAACAAAAATTACTTCGTTCACAAAATAAGACAGATGTAAAAGGAGTACAAATAGATTTACTTATTACTCATAAATAAAAATTTATATTTTAATTTTCTCTATTTATTACTTTTTTAATAAAAATTCTTAACAATTTAAAATCATCAAGAATTTATGAACATTTTTGTCAAATCCCTTTATCTGCGATGTGCATGTTTCAGACACGGTGGACGATGCGCTGCTCTTTAAAATAGATTGAAAATATGAATTTTCATATTTTTTGCTGTTATTTAAATTATAATGATTTTAAAGAGATAATAAACAAAATTTGAAAGTTCAATTCATTCACACGTAAAATAATTGAACTGGTTACGATATTACTCGTACTTCATACCCTATATAATAAGTAAATTATTGAGGAAATGATTGTCAATTACATTTTTGGAACTAACCCGAATTTAAAATTTATTATGGGTTGGTGTGAAGCTCGTAAATTTACAATACAAAACAACAAGACTAGACTTCTCTGGCAATTGTCGTGTATTTAAAACCTCAATTATTTCAACCACGTAGTAGATGCGGTTGTAAACTTAACGTAAAACCTTATTTAAGTTATATACTTCACAACCTTCAATTCAACCCTTTAAGTTTCTCGAAAAGCTTTCATTTCTTTATGCAAATCAAGGTCTAACAACCTTGTTTCGAGTATTGTTAAATTAATTATTTTAATTTAAAAGTAAACACGGCCGACGGAAGGGTCAGGTTCGCCCATTCATAAAATTTATTTAAAAACGTAACGAAAAAAAGCAAATTAAAACGCTAACAAACCGCCTTCATTGTGAATATTTTTAGTCGAGATTTTTTTTCACGAAAAACCTCCTCTCTGTCAATCTCGGGTTATTCTGAAGTTTGTTAATATTACGCTGACAAATTGGTCGGCCGAACCCAAAAGCGAATTGGAGTAACTTTGAATGAAACTTTATTTCGTTATCTCCCATCACGTGAAGAGAAATTGAGCAATTTCTGTCTTGATATTTCTTTTCGCCATTATTATCTTGTTATTATCTATTATCATATTGTTTTATTACAAGCTATTTCACGCTACTTCGACAGTGTGACTATAAAATATAAAAAGAATTTTTTAAATCGGTACAGTACTTTTCGAGTTTATTCATTACAAACAAAAACACAAATATTTTCTCTTTATAGTTAATTTTAATATAGATGGATTTGCTTTAGACCATCGGAAACACAAGACGCAGGCAATCCTTAGAAATACCTATTATAAAAAAAAGCGATAAAGATGGGTTATAACAAGATGATGGTAACCAGGCGTTATATTATTTTAATATTTTGTTAAAATATCTTTTTATTACCTATTTAAAAACAACAGTTTTTGGCTTGAATCGTCTTGAAATTTGCTTCAAAACGGGAGGTAATTCAGAAAGGTAATGATAAAAAAATCTTGATGTAGCTTAATACTACATCCAAAATTTAATTACTTCACTCGATAGCTAAGGGATCAATTAATTTTCATCATGATCCCTTATTTATATGGTATATTCCAAATCGTGGAATATATAGTTACATATAAGTAACACTCAAAAAAAAATTCGTAACATCAATATTCACGCAAAATACACGGCCATATACATAACAATAGCCACAACATTTTTTTTTTCTAGAATTTACTTTAAAAACACCGACAGCTAATTAGAAGTAGACCACTTACCATTCGGTCAACAACACCAATATTTATAGAAGTCGCCGGCAGTCACTTATATCATCACAACAAACCCTCCTACAGTTCCAGGTTCCCAAATACATAAGTATGTATGTAATTTCCCAGAGTTCACTCAAAAGAACACATTCTAAATTTAAATTGTTCCACAAAATTTTAATTACATTTCGTATGGAGTACAGCAGAAGTGATCTACAAACGTCCTGCCTCGTCGGGGTTCGCCACACGACTGAAATGAAACTGGCTGAAAATATTTTCCGTCCCCGCGGACAGAAAGTGCTGTGCGACGATAGTCCGCAAATTCTTCACTTTAAGCTGATTACTGGTCTTGTTTGAGATATCCCTTTATCTTAACTATAAAATGCTTACTAACGGATTACGATAAGTTGAAAAATTGCTATCCTAATCATACTCAATACTAATAATAAATCTGTAAAGGTTGGTCATGGAGTAAGTTACTTTGTTTTCGGAGATATCGTGTTTATAGGCTCTCTACATGATACTGAAACTAAATTGCCCATTTTTTAAATTTTTTCTGTATATATATGTATGTATGTAAGTATGTATGTTCCTCCATAACTCTTAAACGAATCAACTGATTTTCATAAAACTTGGTAGATAAACATTTAGACGTACAGGATACAGGATAGGCTACTTTTTTCTTTTTTAACGCGGACGAAGTCGCGGGCGCCAGCTATATTATAAATGTGAAAGTTTGGATGTTACTCAATCACACAAATTGACACACATATAGTTTACCTGTATTATATAGAATACTTTTTATTGTGAAAAATTGTTAGGTTCCCGTGAAATAGAGCGTAGCTAGTAATCATGTAAAGTTATACTTATTAAATAGCTGTTTATTTAGATTTCATGTTAGTTTCTAGCAAATGAAGCATGGAAGCCTCCTGAAAATATGAATCGACCAAACTTAATATTTTTATATACATATAAGTATATAAAGATATAAAAATACCAACCATTTTATACATAAAGATCCAAATATTATTCTCGAAGAATTTTTTTCTGACATCTGGAATCGTCTCGAAATGTGTCAATTAAGATCAGAAATTCGAGAAATGCACGACAAAATATTACAGAAGAAATATGAATACACTCGTATCTATAAATAAATAAAATATTTTTTTATGTCTGTATAATTGTGATTTTTTACGTTCATATTTTTATTTGCACGTTACAAAAATCGAAACATGATGATTTTTTTGTTGGCGATGAATTAGAAACTTGAATTGTGGACTATAATAAGTACTTTTAATTCCGTACATACATGGTTGCAGGCACACACACAGATGCAATCAAACTACGCCTCACCAGCACCTTATTAAAATATTTATTAGTTAAAAGGCAATTCGGCATAGTATAAAACATTGTCTTGAAAAAATGAAAAGCAGGATGGAAGCCCATTTCACACATAAGTTAACTTGGAAGCAAAGAAAATTTCAATAAAATTTTCTAAACAAAAATTAATTGTTATGGCAACACCAGCCCACACGCTATGACGCTACACATTTTATATTACCTACATCAAACTACTACAACATGGAACACGCGTGCCATACAAAACACAACGAATCTTATGGAACATTTAAAAGTGACATATGCGTAGAGCATGAACTGTCATTTATAACAAAACAAACATAATAATAAGTACGTAATTTAAAGAAAATGTGACTTTACATCAACCCATTAGAGTTTAAAATGAAATAGTAGAAGTTGATCGTTACTACCTTTTACCATTGACGCGTGAAGGCAAGAGTCCGCCATGATTCTGTCAAAGGCGTTCTTTTTATGTTCCCCTCTGGCACTTGTGACGCAAATTCCATTGTAGTATTTCGATGATTACCTACCATGATAAAACCAAATGTTGTCTAGTTTTTATTTGGTCTAAACTATAATAGCGTAAAATATTTATAAAAATTTCATGTAAGTATGTAATTGTTATTTTTTAAAAGAGGTGCAAACTTTTTTCTACTTTTTATTCCCATTACAATATAATTTCTTCCACGTATATTGCGTTGCACAAATGCGGTTTTTTCTAATTACCAAGTTTTCCAACGTGTAAGCGGACTATTTACATTTTCAATTTCGATTTGCATAATAATAAGGCTTCCATAAGGCTTCATATTGTTTGAACATTAGATGATAATCACTTCCCTTATCTAACCTATAATTAATAATTGTTTTATGTAAATCAGCATCCCTCATGTGGTACACAAAGGAGGGAATCCAACGTGACCTTAACGTTAAATTACTATTAAGTGTAATTAAGTTGCAGTTGAATATTATTACTTAAACCATAATTTTCTTCAATAACATATACAACTTAGTAAAGTGGAGTTAGTTCAGCAAGAGACCACACTTTTTCCAATATATACTCCTGTCCATTTAAGTATCTTAGTATTATGCTCCCAGTAAAAATTAAAATGTTAAAGAATATTTTAGAATTCCTAGAACAGAAAATCATAAATAGAAAATACATCGTCGGATTTCCTAGAATAAAATTTTGATACTTTTTTTTTTTTTATAATGGGACAACTACAAATTATGTATTATAAATGGATGACATATAGAAGGCTTTTCACCTTGATAGTACCTTTACGTAGTAGGGATAATTGAAAAAATAATTTCAATTAACAGTACCAGGGGGATACTTAAGCGGGGTTGACACGGTACGAGCGCACTCGGACCGAGCGCACTCGTACGAGTCAGCTCGTATAGAAGTGTACCCGGATTACAGTTCCCACCATACGAGTTCAACAATGTCCGAGTAGCGTTTGTCGTTAGTTGAGTTGGTCTAGATTTGCAAAATGACGACTGATCTGCTGCTGCGAGGTATAGAAATAGTGGCAGATATGCTAATTTATGATCTACTCGGACACTGTTGAATTCGTATGGTGTGAACTGTTATCCGAGTACACTTCTATACTTACGAGCTGATTCGTACGAGTGCGCTTGTACCGTGTCTACCCCGCTTAAGTTATAAGGGTGGCCCACTCCAAAAATTTTATGTTTTTATTTTTTGTGGCAAAACAACGTTTGCCGGGTCAGCTAGTCACTACATATTATAAAACAGTCTTTCGCAACATCTATCTGTCTGTCTGTCTATCTGTTCGCGATAAACTCAAAAACTACTGCACAGATTTCATGCTATTTTCACCAATGGATAGAGTGGTTCTCGAGAAAGTTTTTAGTATATAAATTTACAAAGTTACGCGGGCGAAGTCGCGGGCAGGAGCTATAAGTATATAACCAAATAAATCCGGTGTAAAAGTTTTACACGTGGCTGGATCAATGAATATCTATAGAGCTATCTCCGACTAATTACCGACAGCTGCCTTCAACGTTGGGGTAACTGTATTAATCAATGTCCATCACACCGATGGGATACGGGCGGGAGTCAGGACCCTTTCACACTGGCTGTTCCCAACTTTAGGCCCTCCACTAACTGCTTTCGAAACTTGCGGCTAACGCTATGTGACCATCATAATTAAACTTTTATAATCATTATTAAAGGGCAATCCTAGTGTGAGCATTTCCTTACTTAAAAAAAAATATATATTCCATAATAAAGTAAAAATTTATTTTTCTCGTTGTAAATAAATATTACTCCGCTTTATTGCATCAGTTTTTTTACATGTTATTCTTTTAACTCTTAAATGGTACAGTTAAAATATTCATCGAATATCAAATGGATTTAGTGAAATATATTCTAGTATTTTAACATTGTTAATGCTTTTTTATGGTGAATGAAAAATAGCAATGAATATTCTTTTGTATTCACTGTAGCAGTAAAACTACGCACTCTTGATGTAAGAGTTTACGCATATACTATATTACTAGCTGGTGCCCGCGACTTCGTCCGCGTTCTCTATAGCCTAAGCCTTCCGTGATAAATGGACTATCCAATTCGAACCAGTAGTTCCTGTGATTAGCGCGTACAACCAAACAAACAAATTCTTCAGCTTTATATATAGATTACGCTTTTTATTACGAACGAAATTAATTGTACTAAATATTATATTAATTTCAGCTCATATTTCCATCCAAACCTTCATATTCTATCTCAGATATGACATGTTGGTATAATGTATAGCTACAATGTAACTAGTAATTACAGAATTACGTAGTATGGAATTGTATGTAGCTTCCATCGGCAAGTGAGCGTAATTTCTCTACTAAATTAGCAGACGTTCCTTGGAAAACGCATTTATCATTAAACCTAGAAAAAAAAATAGTTTTTTGCCTGATGTTTTTTTGTCATAATTAGAAGTTTAGTGAATTGATTAACAGGGTGGGTTGCACCGTAGGCTTGTTTATTGTTACGGTCAAAGTTAACTTTAGCGGTAACTTTAACGGTGACAGTCGAAATTAACAATCGCATGTTGCACCATGATATTGTTCGTCACTGTCAAAGTTAAAGAGGTTGCTATTATAAAATAATGTAATTTTCCTAGGTTGTCGTAGTAATATTTTTTTTAATATGGCAACATTCAAAGTCACCTGTCTCAATCACAGTTGACTTAACCGAAACAATAACATTGACCGGCCAATATTGAGCGGTTAAGGTTATCGTTAAGTTATGACGTCATTTTAACCGTTGTAAAAATGGTGCAACGCATATTATGCTTAATGAAGATTTAACGGCTGGATTGGATGTGGTTACCGTTTAAGTTAGATGGTGCAACCCACCCTTAGTAGTTAAACTTAACTCTTAATTTTTTTAAAATTCATATTTAAATATATTTTTTTTAATATTTTTTTTATGTTGAGATCTACCATCGCTTGATGCTACCATCGCCTATATATAACACAAGCAACGCCAGAAGTGCTGCAAGTGCGCTGCCGACCATAGAAGGATTATTAGGATAAGGAATGAGGAAGGGATGTCATAGTCCATTTTCCTCCTATCCTATCAATGTTATTTGTCCTGTCAAGGGCGGCCACTCATGGATGGTAATTAAAGCGTATATCTGCCTAACTGTGGACCTTTTATTATATTGAAAACACAATATTCAAGTTACGCAAGTATTAGCATTGAATAACGATGGTTATTGGCTTGCATACGTGACAAAATTAACAGTTAATAATTTACCCAAAATTTGTGTTTGTAATCCCCAATATTCAGCTTATTACGTGTGAATTTGACGTGTTTGACGAACTTCGCAAACAAAATATTAGTTATGAAACCTTAATATACTTAATTTATTTAATTTATTTAAGTGCATAACTTTAATTACGTATTTATCTTACTTAACTCAATACTTTAATAATTTAATTATCCACAATGAAAAATAAAGTTGTATCCTTCAAAACTGTACAAGTAAATAATTTACACACTTGCGAAATAACCCGTCGCTGGAAAGCTTGCAAACATTCATTCATTCAAAAATTCAAATATGCAGTCTAACAAGGTGTCCGGACGCAGAGGTTTTGGTTAATATGCATTGACACACTGTCCGTTGTGAAACTCGACAGTGGAAAACACATACTTCTGTTGTAAAACACATTCACATACTACTTAAGCGCCTTAAGTTATGAGTATTTTGCTGGTTTTGATTTAAGTCTCTTATTATTATGAAAATAAACGAGCCTCACAGTCACAATTTAATTATTCAAGCAAGTTAAGAAACTATAATCCTGATTCAAATGAAAATTAACTTCTGTTCGAGTAACAAATTAATTTTGCCAATTTCAATAAGAAACATTCGAAACGTCGAATTGGCAATGTTGTCACAACCAATTGCTGATTGACTTGTGAATTTGTTTCAAATAATTTTCCAGTACTAACGAATCGAAGCGTACATCTTTTAATAAATAAATATTCATGACTTAATATATTTATTTATTTTATAAAATTTAAAAGAGATCACTCAACTCACTCTATCTGAGATAGGAAAGATTATCACTGATGGTGAAGCCTGTTGCAATAGCTTTGTAGCTTTGCCTTGATATGTAAGAGTCGAGGCGGCGTTTTCTATATTTTCTATGTAAACATAATGCGCAGTTCGCAGTTCGATGCGCAGGCGCAGGAGTCGAGTTAAGGGCGCGCGGCGCTTCTTGCTCGTTCGCCACAACTTACCTATATTTTCTATTTTAAAATTCTTTGGTGACATTCTTTACTTTGTTTAACCTTTTGACCACAGACTAATTATCTGCTTATTTTTTATTTGTAACTTTAAAAAAATGCGATGAATTATGTACGTTAAAAAACATTTATTAATATTATTGTCTATAAGCAGGCATTTCTTACATATATTATACCAGTGCTATATCTTCTATGGGAAACTTCTTGAAGAACTTAGCAATATTCTTGAATATCTTCTTGGCTGCTGTTTCCACAAGAGGTTTTCCGAATTCAATAGATATCTGTTTCCAATTGTCGTTTAGAAATGTTAACATTGTGTCACCTGTAGTATAAAGAAAATAATTTAAGTTAACGTAGTTTTAATATAATAGGGAAAGCCTATTGGGAAAGCAAACAACCTACGGCATAGATGATAGTGACAAGATTTTAGTGTTTCGATATGATTATGATTCCTACTGAGTGACTAATACTAAAAGGTTGTATATCCAATTATCCACGAAATACACCCTTATTTTTTGTATCTATAATAAATTTCCAAATAAGTACTAGTCATGTGATCAGAACACTTTTTTATTTATACTTCGTTCGTCCCGATATTTTGTCCCACATTCCAATAATTTCCTCGTTCGACCCTTAACAATATTAGAATCCTGGTTCGCTTTTCTATGTGAGCTAAATCTGCGAAATAACGAGTTCGCGAACTAATAATAATAACAATGTACTTAGTTAATTAAAAAAACAATGCAAAGAGTTTAATATTCTTGTCTAAAATGTTTTCTTATCGGCTTTTACTATAGATGACTTCAAAGAGATTACAATTTGTGCATACTGGCTTCCTGCGTAACTTGACTTGCATAGTTAAGTCATATAGGCGATAATGCAACTACTTAGTGCATTTGCACATTATCAGACACGAACATTAGACAAGAAAAATTTCTTGTCTATTATGGTACTCATGTTGATAAAAGTTTTAAATGGAAGTTTTAAATGTAAATAAAAGTTAGTAGATGTCTTGCCTAAACGAGACGTCTTGCGTAGGCACGACATCGAACATGCAGCCGACAAAATGAGTAGAATGCGCGTGTCTAATCAGACATAAGAAAAAATATCTTGTAATGTGTATGGTCTTATATAACAATCAATGCGACTGAATTTCTTATAAGACATTTCTTATGAGACACAAGAAATTTTCTTATAATGTGCAAAAGGCCTTAATGGTACGCAAGCCTGTCTGATACGCAATCACAAAAAGAAAAACTAAATGCAGTAACAATGAACTCTGCTGGATACTCACTGAGTTCCTTATTCCCGTTGAATAGATTGGTCAATGCAAAATTAGCGCCATCTTTAACTTCAAACTGGAATGAATACTTTTTGGGGGCAATGTGGTCTTTACCTTTTGAATCTTTTTCTACTTCATATTCCAGGCGCAATTTCATTTCAAGGTTTTCTGAAAAAAGAAATTAAAAACATGAAAATTTTGAAATACCAATAATATGGGAAGACAACTGTGTCGTTCATTGTAAAAGTGAACTATCTCCTTGTAACTGAATTTTAGAATAACGAGCTTTTTGCGAATTATAGTGTAGGAAAAAATATATAAGCATTCATTCATTGTTTTCATCTATGGGATTTTAATGCAATTATTGGAGTTACTTCACTTTTATATTGAAAGTTATGACTAAATGTGATACCATTAGGCAAGAAAAGGTGGTTTTAAAAATAGGGAGTTACACCACTTTTACAATGAACGACACAACTGTTAGGTAGGTCATCATTAACTAACAGCATACTTAGGGCCTCTTTCACAAACTACATTTAAAGTGTTGATTAGTTACTTTTAGAAATCATTTTCTGTTATATATTGAATTATGCGCTCGGTTTACTGCATCATTCGATAGCCGATTTTTTTAAAATATTTTCTATTTAATGTTTGGGACGTTTACCGTACAAACAAAGGTATCAGCTCCATTATCCCCGGTTACCGGTGACTTTAAATGACAGTTTGGCCTACTTGACGTTTGTGAAAGAGGCGCTTAATATAATATATTTTACAATTTCATTATAAAATTATATATTTATAATTCTCTCTTCTCATTGACTATTACAAGGCTTGACATTGGCGACTTTAAATGGCGGATAGCCTACTTGACACCTTACTCAGAGATGGTGAAAGAGACCTTAAGAACAATACACGTGTGTGTGTGTGTACGCGTGTGTGTGTACAGTCGGCCGCATAAGTCGTTTAACACATTCAAAAGTGCAAAACAACTGAACACTCAACTTACTTACTTAATTACTTACTTACTGAAGCTTTTTACGATCGTTGGTACGTGAAGTTTATTTTGTCCTCTAGTCGTGACAACGACTTATGGCGCGTTAAGTGTAACGTTGTTTTGCACTTTTGAATGTGTTAATCGACTTATGCGGCCGACTGTACCTGCACATATTTTATAGTCAACAAAAAACATACATACTTAGTTTTATATCCAAATCTCCATCCCCGCTTATGGGCAGCACGAGAATCATGCCACCGGCCGTGTAATGGCCTTGGACTTGAGCGTCGACATGATAATGAACGTCCACTGTTTTCTTATTAGTATCCCATCTATTAAAAAATATATTAGGTATAGTAGTAGGTATCTTTGCTGCATGTAGCTCCTAGTAAAACAAATTATAGGAAAAATACATTCATGTCGCGTTCATGTAGACTTTTTAATGAAATGTTATTAGAGGATACAGATGTTGACCTGTTCCGCAGTTCCATAGTTAAAACAAAAAACATTATAGCCGATAAATTTTTCAGTGGCCTACCATGACTTTTATTTTATTTTTGCTTTTATTCTTATAGTTGTTATTAGACTATAGTTTGCTATTTATATGTGGAATTTTTTTATTAGGTTTAAGCTATTTACCCACCAGTGTTACTATGTAATTATACCTGTAATATAATAAATAAATAAATAAATAAATAAATAATAAATAAAACGTACTGATAAAATAAAATTTATGATGAAAGGAAATATTTCCAGATATAGACCAGAGCCTACTTTGAAAAGTTCATTTCAAAAGTTGATCATGCCAGGATTCGAACCCGAGAACACTGAACAGAGCGTTAAGGCAAGCATCCTAACCACTCATCCAACGGGCTCGGAAAATTGTTCAAGAAACTTTTGTTCAGTGAAACAATAAATAACTTGTGGTCTTGTAATAAAATGATTAGGATGACGAATGTGACAATTATATATATTCATTGTTATTTAATAAATTATGATAATTATATATCTTTCTTAAATTGCAAGGTTTAGAGTTTTCCTCGTTCTGAATTAATGTATTCAGAAATTAAATTTTAACTTATGAAAAATAAAAAAAATGAGTTTTTATTTTTTCTATCTATTCTCTATAATTAATTTGTTATGAAAAATAAAAAAAATGAGTTTTTATTTTTTCTATCTATTCTCTATAATTAATTTGTTATAGAAACTCGTACCGAAGTCCACACAATATAATTGACAAGCTATTTTATCCAGTAACTATGAAATTAAAAAAAAATCATAAAATTAAAGTAGGTAGGTATTTCACAAAAAAAAAAAAAAAGTATTCTGTTTGCAGTAGTATAACATATTCTCGACAATATTATACAAACATTAATTATTCTTATGGCCTCTTTCACCAACTACAAGTAAAGTGGTGATTAGTTACTTTTAGAAATAATTTTATGTTTTATTGAATTATGCACTCGGTTTACTGCATCCTTCGATAGGCGATTTTTTTTATTATTTTCTTTTTAATGTTTATGACTTACCATTCAAACAAAGATATATCAGCTCCATTATCCCCGGTTACAGGTGACTTTAAATGACAGTTTGGCCTACTTGACGTTTGTGAAAGAGGCGCTTAAAGTTATGGACGATCATACTACTTACTCGTATATTATTTATTTACGACCTGTTTATAACAACATGTTCATTGTAAACAATCCTGTTCACCTCGGATACTTCCCTCTACTTTATCTGACCGTGAATTTTTAAATTAATTATAGTAATGAATCGCAGAATTTAAATTACTTAGTTTTTTTTTTTTAAATGGAATCTTTTTTCCTTAATGTTATATCAGTACAATAATAATAAAATTGTAAACGTCTGCACATTAGATATTTAAAAAAATATATACACTTTTTACTTATATTACTGATGTCAAAAAAAACGCTCAGTAGAAAAAGCATAATGAACAAAACGCAAAATTTACAAAAAGCAAAATGAACAAAACTCAATATGAACACAACAAGCAAAATATATACAAAAAAATATATAAAATAATTTATGAATATACTTAAGCCTAGGTACAGAAAGGGTGTAGGGGACCTCCTATTAAGAGCCGGCATAAAGAGAAATAGCCAATCCTAGATTTGAATTTTATCTTGGTAAACAAAGTCTAATTTAATTATTTTTTTTTTAAATAGATTAATACATTATAAATGAAAGTGACCTCTGTAACAGAAAACATAATATAATGAAATTTTCTCGATAGAAAAAAATCACCAAGTTAGCTCTCATTTCCATCGATTTTAGTTTTATTTTCAAAATGACACACATTACAAAGCTAAAAGTATATCAATAATTTCACTTCACATATTATCTAAGGCTGTATGTAACAATTTTTCATTTGACATTGTAGTTTACGAATAATTAATATTTAATACTTTTGGCACTTATTGAGCGAGATGCACTATCTTACGTCGCATGTTGTGCGTAATTCTACGTATTTTGTGTCACTGTCATGTCCAAGGGGCCACGCGGGTGAAATTACAAATTTTGTTTGCTTTATACCCATTCTTAAGTATAAAAATACTTGTGTCAGGAGAAATTATTATTAAATTAAATATGGAATATTAAATTATAGAAGTTGACGTCTAAAGTAAAGTGTACAGAATTTTAAACTCACTTGACGTTATCTACGACGGCATTTTTTAGTCCTTTCAGTTTGCCTTCTGTTAAACTGAACTGAAGACCGGACAAATCAAATTTAATGTCGTCCATATCCATGACGTCCAAAACATCGACGTTCGCCTCTGGGATACCTGCCATGAATATTGGTACGGTTTTTTGAAAACCACTGACCATGCATCCGGAATCTTCTAGTTTGCATTTCTCGACCGGCAAAACTGAAAAGGTTCAGTTTTAAAAATATTTATTCGCATCAGTTTTGCGGTGGGTTTCAATGTAACTACATCTAATTGGAGTGGAGGAAGCAATAACGTCAAGTGGAAGGAACTAATAACGCCATTGGCAAGTATAAGCACCTGAACAAGTTGTGAAAAACGTAGGTTATACTTGCATCTCGTTTCAATTTCGTATACTAAAAACCTATGATGAAAAAAACCTTATGATAGAATTGAGAATTTTGCATCTACGAGCTGGCAAAATATGCTATTTCTTGCACGCTTTTTTCAGATATCCAAACATAGCAATTACTAACACAAGCTCGTTTAGTTTTGCTACTATTTCAACAATCCTAATAAAATCTTACTAATATTTTCTTTTTCTTTGTTTTGATTAATAAAATTACTTTAACACAGAATACCATGACACTAAAGGTACCGAATTACCACAATAGTCAGAACGTTAATAGAATAAAATGCTTTCATAAATATTAAGGAATAGCAGACCGTAGCTTCAATAGCCCTGCCATGTAGGTACTAACATTATTATTGCATATATATTTCTTAAATTCTATGCAATTTTATTTTTATTTTATTTTGTTTGGAAATTCAAACAATTACACCATATATAGTAAATTTAAAAAAAAGATAAACATACAAAAATAAAGGTAACAGTGCATATGCAACAATGGCGACTTACTCGTATTATACAACTTACCATAACATTGAACACAACCAAACAAATATATTATTAAATAACAAATATTTTGGAAAGCCATTTGATAAAACTTTGCAAACTCAAGTTGAAAAATATGATGTTTTTACGGAGATAAATCTTATACTGATGAAGGAAATCCTTTGAGATATCTAATATACGTAACAAGATTTTATATATATCATATCTATTACTATGTATGAGTGTGCATGTACTATGTATGAGTTAAGTATGACAGTTAAGTGCTTACAATACGAGATGACGATGTTCTGTCTCCGCTACATTATTTAAATGCAAAAAGATTTTTTTAATGACGACAAATTATAGTAATTATTTAATGGGACAAGATACGCTATTGTAAAGAAATTTGCCTACTAATCGAGTATGAATGAAGATTTTCTTTTAATAACTTAAAATTGCAATCCATTATAATATATCTATTAAAGTCGATGTTTTGAAATTCGATACTGTTTATTATAATATCATTGTTTTGAAGAAGTCGATTCGAAGGGAAAAAAATCTAATAAACTTAAACTTTATTAAGTGATTCTTTAATAATATTACATGCGTATATTTTATTGCATAACACACGTATATTTTATTAATCAGTATATTTAATTAGAAAAAACATAGTAGTTAAAGTTGAACAAATAATTACTGCAAATGACACACGCCACTGCAATTAAACCATTTGAGGCAATTTAACAGTATTAAAAACGTATACATTTACAAGTAGAGAAACCTTATTTTTTACAGTGGGTATTATTTTTATATAACGCTCGTAATGTCATTTTCAATGGATGTCCATTGGTTACGGAATAACGCGCATGTTGGGATTCACTTATTATGCGATTTACGCTTGAAGGTTTAAAAAGGAAATATTTATAGTACCTAGTAACATTGAACGATGAAATGTAGGTTATTCGTGTGATTCTATTATATATTTATTTTATTTTGAACAGAAACCGTTTTATATGTTAAACTCAACAGACAGGTCGCTGCTTAAAAACTAAAGGGTCATAAAACAAAAAAAACCAAAAAATTTTTATTGCAAAAATACAATCACAATCCTTCATATTGTATGTGTTGCAAAAAGACTTATGGTTGTTTTATTCCATATTTAGTATATTTTGATTATTTTTTTTATTCAAAAGTAACTTATATGCTTAGGTATATCTCTTCTAGTATTCAGTTTATTATAAAAGTACTTAAAACATTTAATGCTACTTAAAAATACGCTTCTAACGATGTATAATATGCATATATGTGATGTATATCTAATAAGTAAAAAATAGACAAAAATTTTTTTTTTTTCGATTAGCTCTCCTGTAAAAATTGTAATTTTGATTTGTGGCCCTTTAGTTTTTAAGCAGCGAGGTGGTAAAGTTGCTTTCTCAGGTCTGTCTCAGGTCAGAATCCTAGATTCTCGTTAATCTACGTCGTTAAGAATCTCGTTTACCTGTTTCTTAGAGCATCGGGGTTACTTGTAGTGAAGAGGCATCTGAACACTATCCCTGAGACCACGTGGTCCGAGTGCTTCGTCCGACTGATCATTAGGGTGAAAATTCTCGTACTGAATCAATTTACTTTCATTTGTAGCCAGTAGGATGAAATGTGTCGAGGCTTAATTACATATTCTTAGAAACATATTCCGATTTCCTACGATTAATATTAAAAATTATTGGGTTCGTGACTTTATTCGTAACTAGCCCAATTTTTTTAATATTTTTAGATAATCCCTCGGGAACCTAACACTTTTCCACGATAAAAGTATCCTAAACGTTATTATTACCTGGATTTTACCCATGATAAAATCTAGGTAATAAAATATCTTAGTATCAAATTTCATCAAAATCTGTTCATCCGTTCAGTCATGGATGTATGTTTGTTACGCGAAAGAGTAACAAACATAGGTACCATTCATACACCTCGCAAACTTTCGCATTTTATTAGTAGAATGTTCAATAAAGAGTTTCACAAAGTAGTCCTCACGAACAAGAATAATAAATGTCTACTGTATAATATCAAAGCTTTAACTTTTATTAAAACCAAATATAACGATTGAATTGTATACATATAAATTATGTTATTACATCATTACCGTTATAAAAAAACTACATTGTCAGTTTAGTCAACATTGTTATATTCCACATTCCAATTAACAAATTATATTACAGTCATTACCAATTACATCAAAAATCAGGTACTTGGAAAGCCAGTTTCACATAAATTCACTACATTTTTTGTTCTTGTTACAATATTTGATTAATAAAAATTGTAAAAAAAAATCGTAGTAAGTATATTCGGACTTCGTGATCCTTCGTCTCTATACAAAACCTAGGTGAGGTTGTAAATATAACATTTATATCATTTTTATAGTCACAAGTTTATTTAAAGTATTAACTTTAAAATTGTTGAGCTTTATTAAGGTTTTTTTTTCATTAATAATAAGTACAGATTTTTGACAAATTTTATAAAATACTGTTAACACATTCATTAACAACAATAAATGATGAACTAAATAAGACAATTCTAACATTAAATTCTATAATTAATATTAATACTTTGATGAAAATTAATGAACACAAAATCAAATAGTTGCTAAATTATCCTAATGCTAAATGATTATTACTAAATGAGATTCACCATTCATAAAATTATAGTTTTCATGTGCTTAGATTATTTATATTAATACTGTTATAACTTACTGTTAATTATAAGATTTTAATTTATACAATAAAAGAACACTTCCCTATAAGATAATAATAAATGTCTTACTTCAGTCAGATAATAAATTTCTAATCATAAAGTTAATTTTCTGTTATCGAATCCAGAATTTGTGAATTCAAAAACGTTTTTACGCTTTTAAATATTATATCCTGGGATTTATCAAGTAGCGGTGATCCGAATTCTTGCGAGATTAATTTCCAGTTTTCGTTCATGAATTTCAGCATGGCGTCACCTGGTACAAAAAAAGATTTATAATATTTTTATTTATTCGTTTTAACTGAAACTTATATAGTTGGAATTTTGCGCTAAAAACTAACACAACCGTCGTTGCAACTTTTTAAAAGAATTTGCTATCAAATAAGAATATGTTATGTACTTAAAGATACAGCAACACTTTGTTAAGCAGTTATAAGCTAATCACTTTCAAAATACGACCATGAAATAAAAGCACATGTGCTGTTGTGTTTCAGTGTGTGAACATGGGTATAGCCAGTGTCCATTTCTCTAAATGTCCATCTTAACCTAAGTAAATATATATTATTATTTTTAAACAAAAAACATAAAAACAAATTTGTATTTTTTTATGTTTAAATCAACATACAGGCTGACGGACCCCTTGATGCTAGGTGACTACCGTCGCCTATAACAAGCAACGCCATAAGTGCTATAAGTGCGCTGCCGACCATAAAAAAATTAAGGTTAAGGGATAAGGAAGGGATGGGGTATTGGCCTCTGGCATACCTTAATCATTCACCAAAACACAACAGCACATATGCTATCATTTAACGGTGGTCTTCTGTAAAGTCACTGCCGCCATACGGGATACCCAAATGACTGCGAAACGCAGTGTGCCATTACTTTCAAAACCGAAACCAGAAAAAATCATTATCAAAGTTGACCCTGCCGGGAATCGAACCCGGGGCCCCTGAGACGTTAGGCAAGCATCAAAATTGTTTCTTTATTTATCAAAATTGTCGTTTTTTAATTTGTAATTGTTTTTTAATTGTAAATTTAATTATTATTACTGTCACTAAAGCTTTGGTTTCCTAGGATAGCGGTGCCGTCATATAGCGGCCGTAATATTAAAACGCAAAAAGACGGCCGTCTTTACGGTGCCGACATGTAGGTTTCCTAGGATAGCGGTGCCGCTATCACACCATCTGTCATCTTTTCGTATCTTTACACAATATATTAAAAATGGCGGCACCGCTTTTTGACGTTACGGTGTCAATTACCGCTCTCTAGGAAACCGCGCCACTTTATTTACATAGACAACGTTCTAGTGACGTCATTCACCGCTGTATTACGGCCGCTATATGACGGCATTGCTATCCTAGGAAACCAAAGCTTAACACAGTTTTCTGAGTATTTTTCTTCTAAAAAAAAGTATAATTAACATCAGTACTAAAATTTGTTTCTGTAATAATGCCTACTTAAAATAGATAATCGATTGACGTTCAAGTAACGTGCTCGAGGTAACTTATGCAGCTTCGGGCTGTCTCTTCACCTCATTTGACTTTAATAGCATGACATGGGTTTAAACATGAGGAGATACTTATAAGACATTGTCAAGGAGGGAAGGAAATCTGTGTTCAAAAATTCAGTGCTATTCCAGTAGAAATATTTTTTAACTAGCCCTTGCACGCGACTTCTTCCACGTAACTTTATAAAATATAGACTAAATGTTATTCGCTGATAATCTAGCTTTCTATAGGTGAAAGAATTTTTTAAATAGGTCCAGTAGTTTTTGACTTAATTCATTACAAACAAAAATACAAAAATTCAAATCTTTCAATAATATTAGTATAGAAATTTTTGAATCTTTTTACTGAGCTCTCGTAAATAGCTGCATACATTTTTATTAAACTATTGTGTATTATGATAGGATGTAAATAAATTTATCCTATCCGAATATTCTTTTTTACTTACTCAACACTTTGTTTCCATTGAAAAGATTGGATAAATGAAAGTGAGCATTGTCAATGATGTCGTATTTGTACTTGAAGCTCTTCAGATCCAACAAATCCCGGCCGGCATCGTTCTTTTTCAACTCAAACGGCATTGTCATACTGATCTCGATTCGTTCTGGAAATCACAATTGAAAATTATAAATGTTGGATTATTGTTGAGTACCTTTTGTCTCTAGTTATATTTATTAAGGCCAATTCAAATCAGTGATATGTTAAGTACTAAGTACTAGATGGAACACTCAAGACGCGATGTTTGTTCCAAGTGATTGGAGTTCCGACGTCCTACCCGTTCACAGTCTGTCATACGCGCTCGTAGAGATTAGGCGCGTTATTATTTTCAAAACCAATAAAAATGCCGTCTTGTGTGATGAGATATTGCAAAAATACAACAAAAAATATTGGTAAAACTTCTGGTGTGACGTTCCATAGGTAAGTTTTATTAATATTGAAAGGTTTAATAGGTTAATATTTAATTTGTTAAAACCGACGTGCTTATCGGGTCGGCCATATTAATATTCAATTGACTACGACTTGACGTATTGACCTTGACACTACTGCCGCGCCGTCCCCCGCCAACCCCCGCGCACCTTCCGCGTTGGAACATGAATTTATCAAGAAATCGCAGGGAGTGCTCAATCTAGTACTTACTTAACACATCACTGATTCAAATATACACAAAAAAATTCATCAAAAACGGTCACGTGGTTTAGGGGCAGTTTAAGATACGTAAATAGAATTTAATATACAAAAGAAGATTGAAAATGTTTTAGAATATTACTTCTATTAATATTGTTCATATTAATATTAATTATTGTTCTAAATACACACAGATTGAAATTTTAGTCGGTGTCTAACGTACGAGTATGTTCGTTAAAGTGATTATTTATCAAACACCATTCCTAGCTTAAAAATCTAAAGCGCCTTAAAAAATATATTCGGGTATCTCAGACAGAGAAAATTTAGATCTCCAAACTTATTTTCTGATACTTAACTCTTTAAATATCACCCAACTCTGTTACAGACATAATCAGGTAGTTTTTAAAAGCATAAGATAGTATTTAAGTTAGTACTTACTGATTGTGATAGCAAAATCACCATCGCCACTTATTGGTAAAATAAGCAATCTTCCAGAAGCTTTGTATTGGCCTTTCATTGTTATGTCTGTGTGGTATACAACGTTGATTTTCTTTTTTTCCATATTCACGCTGAAATTGCACAAAATATTTTATTTATTACTAGAAATATTTATTATAATATTTTATTTATTTTATTTATCCGAATTTTTCAAAAGATTCCTCTGGCTTGAGAAAAATATTGATTCCGCTTTTATATTATGACCATAATTATACACATCACTGGCACATTATTGGCAGAACATACAACATTTCGCACTGATAAATTAGAGGGTCCCCTCTAGTGGCAGAAAACATTATGTATATTCTGTTTTATTTCAGCAATTGAGTAGATGTCAGAATATTATCAATTCCCTATTATCCCTATCTAAGCCCGATCCTAATAAGGCGGGCAATGCATTTGAGACCTCGATGAGTTGCTTGTGTTAATAGGTAATTTTTGAGGAAATGGCTGAAACTAAGACATATTATTAAGCTTATAAAGCTTAATCAACACAAAAGCACCATATTAAAGTCATCATTGAAATAGGGGATTATTAAAAAATAAATATACTTAACATACCTTATCTTATCTATAATTGCATTCCTTACTCCTCCCGCTTTGACATCCCTCATGTCCAAATTAAGACCAGCAATGTCAATTTTAATTTTATCAATATTCATCACATCGAGTACTTCAGTGTTTAGCTCAGGGATTCCTGCAGCTAAAGTCGGTAAAAACGCTTGAGCCGAAGCCTTCATGCAGGCGGAGTCTGACAGTTTGCATTTTTGAATAGATGGCACTGTAAATCGTCGAGTAAAATTTAAATTAAAGGAAATTATCTATATAAATAAAAATGAATCCCTAAGCGCCTCTTTCACGAACTTGAATTAGGCCAAACTGTCATTTAAAGTCACCGGTAACCGGGAATAATTTAACTGATATATGTACCTTTGTTTGTACGGTAAACGTCCCAAACATTAAATAGAAAATAATAAAAAAAATCGGCTATCGAATGATCCAGTAAACCGAGTGCATAATTCAATAAAACAGAAAATTAGTTTTAAAAGTAACTAATCAACACATTACTTTTAGTTTGTTAAAGAGGCCCTAAATGTGTTGCTAAGCGCAAAACTCGAGAACGGCTGGACCGATTTTAATTCTGTCTTCACTCATGGATAGAGAATAATCAGGAAAGGTTTTTACGTAAAAAAAATGCACCCGGGTGAGTCCGAGAACGGGTCACTAGTTATTTATATAAATAAACTAGCTGAACCCATCAGTCAGCAACGTTCCACGGTTGCCATAACAACGATCAAGGTATAAAAATTATGTTTTTTTTTTTTATAAAAAATAATCGCATTACGTAGGAATTTTGAAACAAAAAGTATTTTCCTTTGTTTAAATACAATGTGTAAAAATTTCAAGTCGATCCGTTGGACAGTTTTCGAGTTTTTAAAGCATACACAAACCAACATAACATAACATTATATACTTATAACTACTTACTTATATAAGTTAAAATATCTGAAATGATTCAGATTTCTAGTCGTTAATGGTATCAACTGTTTAAATAAACCTCCGCAGAGGGTTCTATAGACATATTATACAAACTTTTAAATTATTTATCTCTTGCATATTTAATTATAAAATACGGTGTGTAGTTATGACCCCTTTTCGCGGGCTTTTGATTTTTATATACTTAGTTCACTATGACGGCTGGCGTTGCGCCCAAAATGGTATAAAAGTCAGTAGCTCGCGTCGAATTACAATCCACGCATGAAAAACCTGATAGCAACTGAGCCAAATGTAATTAAAATTTACCTATATTTCATTTTTATCTCAAAAACTGCTTCAAACTTTCGCACTGCGCTCTCAAATATTTATTCTCAATATTCTAAGTGATATTTTAAGCTATGTAAGTAAAGTTACAAAAGGTTGTTTACATTTTTACAGGAGGATAAAAGTTTTGACGATCCCGTTGGACGAGTGGCAAGGGTGCTTGCCTAACGGTTTCGATTGCCTAACGCCCCGGGTTCGATTCCCGGCGGGGTCAACTTTGGAAATTTTAATGTAATTTTCAAAATTGACTCTGATCTGGATTTGAAAAGTATTGGTAGGGCACACTGCGTTTCGCAGTCATTTGGGCAGCCCATCTGGCGGCAGTAACCACCCCCTTACATTATACCACCGTGAAATAACAGCATTTACGTGCTGTTGTGTTTCGGTGAGTGAGTAAGGGATGCCAGAGCCCATTAACCCCCATCCCTTCCTTATCCCTTATCCTTAATCCTATGGTCTACAGCGCACACAGCGCAAAGACAAACCTATGTTTTTGTCTAAGGTGTACCTTAAGTCCGTTGGCCTTACGGATGTCACCTTGCCCTCATGCAGAATCCTAAAGTCAAGGTCAAGTAGTTTACAGACCGTAGAGCCAATAGACTATATGTAAATTGACACAAAATTTTCCGGTTTTTTTCAACTGACAGCTTATAGGTACAAACCTCAAAGCGCCGCTCTTTTAAATATTTTTTGTAATGTCAGACAACGATTTTTCTGACCTTGACGCATTTATATTTTATTTATATTCTATTTTTAAACGAGTTGTTCCAAACATTAACTAATAGTATCGTAGAACTACTATTTATTAGTTCTACGATAGAACTGTTCTACACATAATAATTCATATCTAAGTAATTTATTAAATATTTTTGTATTTCGTATGAAATTAGGTTTGTATAGTGTATTTTTATTAATTTATGTCTTGTTGTTTTTGTATGTAGTCTTTGTTTTGCATGAATAAAATTCTTTATTTATTTCTATATTGAAGAAGCATCACTAATCAGTTTCTAAAATATAAATTTCGATGCAGTATCTGCACTTATTTTCAAAAAAGTAAAAAAAAACTAGTATTTCACCAATTAGGATAAAAGTAGGTAGATACCAATATGTGCGAAATAAAATCAGGCTAAACCATTCAAATATTGAAAGAGAGAAAACTCATAAACCTATTTTTCACGAAATCGAACCTTAGGGCAGGTTTTCGAACAATAAAAAATAACATACAAATAAAAAATATCAAATTCCATTAGTATCTTTCCATTAGTAAAAACCTCATTATAAATCCGTTTCGTGGTTTAAGATCAGTTAGCGGATATACAGTCAGATAGACGCAAAAAGCAACCTTGTAAAGGTATAATCATATTTATTTTTGTACTTGTTTTGTTAAAGGTTTTGTTATTTTGTGATAATTCAATGTGTGAAAAGTTTATGTTGTAAGCTTGTATTCGGTCAAGGTCAACGAGGGCATTTAAAAATATTAAGAAATGACTCAATTCCTTAAGTTAAAACGGAAAATGTTTCTTGTATTGTTTCATTTATTTTAATTAATTTATTAATTAACTAAAACTTAGGTTACAATTTTACACGTGTAATAAATCAATCAATAGTTGCAATGATAAATGTGTCATCAATACTAATAATAAATCTGTAAGGGTCGGTCATGGAGTAAGTTACTTTGTTTTCAGAGATATCGTGTTTATAGGCTCTATACATGACACTGAAACTAAATTGACGATTTTTAGAATTTTTTTCTGTATGTATGTAAGTATGTATGTTCCTCCATAACTCTTAAACGAATTAACTGATTTTCATGAAACTTGGTAGATAAACATTTAGACGTACGGGACACAGGATAGGCTACTTTTTCTTTTTCAACGCGGACGAAGTCGCGGGCGCCAGCTAGTAATAGGAATAAGTCATGACATGAAACAACACGTGGTTTAAGTTCAGCAATTTTTTTCTATTTTTTTTTTTAAATTCAATTAAAAGTATTTTTTAAACCTGGACTCATAATTATTTATTTAACTATTTTGTGAGCGAGTGTACCTGCGCGAAATCCCTAAAATTTTCTAAAATACCTACTTTGTGTCTAAATGCTTATAATAATTATTTCCGATATTATAAGCATAGTTTATCATAGCTCATAACATTCCAGCATATTAATGTATCACTACATTTATTATAAAACAAATATTATTATAAAATCACTGTCTGTCTATGTTCGCGATACTCAAAAACTACTGCACCAATTTTCATGCTGTTTTCACCAATGGATACAGTGGTTCTCGAGGAAGGTTTTTAGTACCTATATATAATTTACAAAGTTACGCGGGCGAGGTCACGTGCAAAAGCTAGTTAAAACTATAATAAAATTTCAGCTGTTAAAACAGATTTTGTCTTGACTTGATTAGCTTAACTTGATCTAACTATAACTATTAATAGCAGACAGTTCCTATTAATATTTATACCTAAAAAGTACACTTTTTGGTAATCGCTAAACTAATTTGTAACTATAAATAACTGAAAAAAGAATTGATAAATATTTACCATTATATTTATACTATTTATAATAAGTAACTGTAAATATTTGGTCTTAATATCAGTTTTAAAAAGTGGGCAACAAATATTTCTTTTCATTAAAAAGCGCAATTTGCTTAAGTACCTACCGATAGCTTTTAAAAATTTGGTTTTGAGTTTAGTATATTATACAAAAAGGACATAGTTTAAAACCAGGTCATTGTTTTTTTTTAACCAACACTTTGGAGAATTTGGTAATAAAAGTATTTCTTAATTTGAGTAATTTCCTGTAAATATTTCAAATTTTTGTAAACGCTGATAACGTTCGAATTTTAAAAAGACTTTTCTATACTTTCAAACTTTTCAATTCTTTCGAACTTAAATATTAACACGTTATTTTCTTCTCACCTATCCAACAAGATTCAACCGTTAAATTAAAATGAAAATAATTAAAAAAAATTAAGGCCTGATCTCCATACAAAACTGATTGATTTCCTTTCCTAAGAACTTACAAGTTTAACTAAGTTCAATAAGTCAAAATATAATTTTAATCAGATCATTTTGGATATTATAGGTACTTACACGAGAAAACGATTGCCACCTGTCCGATCAACATTAAGATTTTAATTGCACGCATTTTTAGGTTTTTACTATCAAATAAGCTGTTATTAAAAACTTATACAACCACTCTATACAAAAGCTTCCACGCTAATAACCGATTAATGTAAACATACTCGTTTTATACATGTAGAAATATTATAACACGGTTGCGTTAAAATCTCAAGGATTTTCTGGCGAGCAATATGTGAAGCAAACAATATAATCTCGATAGTAACTGATTTGTCGTTTACCCTCAAACTTGTAATCAATATATTTTTTAACCTACCTGATATTTATATCAGGAATAATTGTATTTAAGATTTCAACAAAATTTTTAATTGACTTATTTATTTATTTAACTTGTTTTTTTTTTTTAAGTTTCGGTTCACTAAATATAATTATATAATTAGTCCGTAAGCCTGTCTGTCGACCTTAACATAAAAAACAAGATTAGCGGGTATAGTATGTATACCTACCTCAGTTATCTATATAATTTTTTTATATTTTTTATTCATATATATATCGATATACATTATACACATACATACAAGAAAAACATAAATAAGAAAAAATTCCACTAAATTACTAAAACATATTATAAGATAAAAGTCACTACAGAATATTGGAGCTGGGAGAAAACATACAAAAGGGTAAGTAAACAAAAAAAAAGAGAGAAAAACAAATAACAAATAAAACATACAAAATAAATACATAAACTAGCCGTTACAAAAAGAAGACTACACAACTATATTTCATTATAAAATTTACAGGAGCGATGCAAAAAAGGTATTGCTACTATATTTATTTTTACAGAACGGAATATGTATTATAACGATATTCTTACATATGTCTATTGTCCTTTCCGAACTCCGTAATAATTGCTACATTATATCTCCTCTTCATATTTTTTTAAACAAATGATAACCAGAAACACCACTTAAGATTATATAAGTAGACACAACGATGACAAGCACTCACTATCTTCTTTGAAAATACTGCTTTGCTTAGACCCATATAGTATCTTCTTTACATAGTACGACTAGCTGTTGCACGCGGCCTCAGATTAAATAAGTACTGTCATAATCGCGGCTTCGCCCGCGTAACTTTATAATAAACAAGCTGGTGCCCGCTACTTCGTCCACGTTGAAAAAGAAAAAAAGTAGCCTATCCTGTGTCCTGTTAATATACAATTATACATATTGCATACATACATACACACACACACACACACACACACACACACACACACACACACACAC
The DNA here is from genome assembly GCA_945859745.1 of Synanthedon formicaeformis. Classification (NCBI taxonomy): domain Eukaryota; kingdom Metazoa; phylum Arthropoda; class Insecta; order Lepidoptera; family Sesiidae; genus Synanthedon; species Synanthedon formicaeformis. The sequence goes on from OX243963.1 coordinate 4,749,023, forward strand.
ACACACACACACACACACACACGCGCGCACGCACACATAAATACACATACACACACACACACACACACACACACACACACGCACGCACGCACGCACGCACACATAAATACACATACATACACACATACATACATACATACATATATGATTGCCTATGTTTTCAAATCGGTCCAGTAGTTACGGAGCCTATTTAATGCAAACAAACAAACCATCAAATCTTTCCTATTTATAATACCTATTTGTATATAGATAAAACAAAGTCGCTTCAGTCAGATTTTTTGAAACTACGGAACGGATTTTAATGCGGATTTCGCTAATGGAAAGAGCTTTACACGAGGAAAATATTTACAAAAAAATAACAAAAAAGCTTTGCTCAGAGAAAATGTTTGCTCTGAATACTAGGTGAAAACGTAGCTTTAGGATTTGTACCCGTGCGAAGCCATGAGCAGGTCGCCCGTTTAGAATAATTTCTAAGTTACTTCTAAAGGGTGTTTCATTTCGAGGTATAGTATTTTGGAAATTAAATCACAGAAAAATAATTATAATGGTCACGATTTCATTTCATTCGATTTCGGATATGTGGCTTCCGCGGCTGTTGCGTACCTACATGGCGTAATCTGGAGGTCCAATATTTCCATCGCTCTTTGCAGTATTTCTGAGCATATTTCGTCAATAACCAGTTAACCAGTTATATATTTTTAATCCGTATAATATTTTATAAATTAAAACTTTAGTACGGAACTTATGTTAATTAATTATCTTAAAAAAACAAATGTACCCAAGTAGGTAACAACTAAGTAGTTGTTGCTGAAAACTTTTATAACTGTGACGAGAAAGGATTCTTTTTTGGCAGTAATTTACTATTTCTTTTTTTCTCAAATAATAGAATTTTCAAAATTGACTCTGGTCTGGATTTGAAAAGTAGTGGCAGGGCACACTGCGTTTCGCAGTCATTTGGGCAGCCCGTCTGGCGGCAGTAACCACCACCTTACAGAATACCACCGTGAAATAACAGCATTATGTGCTGTTGTGTTTCGGCGAGTGAGTAAGGGATGCCAGAACCAATTACCCCATCCCTCCCTTATCCTTAATCCTTCTATGGTCGGCAGCGCACTTGTAGCACTTATGGCGTTGCTCGTGTTATAGGCGACGGTAGCCACCTACCATCAAGTGGACCGTCAGCCTGTCTGTCGACCTTAACATAAAAAAAAAAATTAAAAAATTTTTTTGTATAAAACTGCCCGAATCAAACTTTTTTAAATATAGTCTATTATGCACTATATTTTTTTTTAAGTTTTAATTTTACTCTAAGTAGTCAAATTAGGCGACGAAAATAACGCTTTTCTACTAAGTCCTCGCCTTACAGAGACAGGTTCAGAGAGTTGACGAACAACCTTCAGGATTGAAGAGGTACTGAGAGAGTTGAGTTTTCCTCCACCAATAACAGTCAAATAGATTACTGACTGCGACACGAATATAGAAAAGAAAAGAACAAGTATTAGGCATAGTAGAAGTGTGGTGAAAACAAAGTTAGTTCTTTGTTTTGCTTTGTAACGACCGAAAGTTCGTTAAAACTTACTTTACTAGCGTGCAATGTCGTTATAGATTATATTAAGAGGTGTCTTAATAAAATAGTCGTTGTATATATTCAACTATTGACCATAAAGGCCAAATTCATTCCATCCGTCGGTTCGTCAGTCTTATCCGAGAGTCTCAGCAGTACCACCTGACAAATTATTAAGCTGCTTTCCTATTGCAGGTAAGCTGTAGGTACAGCATAAGCTGGTACGTGTGCAGCTGTTTCCTATTTCCGATTTATCTTTATTCTAAAATCCTCTCTAATATTACAAACTTATTAAATTACTAAGTAAATTAGGTATTGATTCCTATTTTTCAGACTGGAATTTTGTCAGACGATTTGACAGAATAGAAAAAATACAATACCAAAAAATACATGGTTTTTAGTTTTTATTTTTCTGATTGATATCGTTTTATTTTTTCATATTAAAAGGTTTCAAATTATAACTTTAATGTTTTATTTAATACGTTTTAAAAATTCAAACGAAATCGCGGTACAATGCGTTATACGTAATAAAATATACGCATCGTTATAAACATAATAATTATATATAAGCTAAACCCGAGTCCAAGGGCATAGAAGACCCTTAATCATTATATGTCATAATAATAATAATGTAATAATAATTATAATGTAATAGTCCGCAATAATAATTATGTATATCTACCTATGTCCGCAATACGTCCTTATTTATTGTAGGTATAGATCTATTACTGGATGTACACTTCCTTTGAGATTAGATTAGAGCTCTCGAAACAGACTCTGATTTGGTTAATTTAACATTTACCAAATAAAGTTTGATGTTTACCAAATTTACCATTCACTGCATTTCGATATGAACTTCACATCTTACTCCTCCTATCATTAGTACGAGTATAATAATTTTGATATTTTTTTTTATTTTTCTTTCTTACAACGCAGAGGGCTTTAGCTAATATTGAATAGGTAAATGTTTCAACTCCAAAGAAAAAGTAGTTGGAACGAGGTCGAGAGCAAAAGCTAGTAAATAATAGGTACTACCTACACTAAAGAATTTCGAACACATATACTGTAATGATTCGTTGTTTCAAATACATTGCGTGAGGTTTCGTTTGCAATCATAAATGTCAACTAATTATGCTAATCGCGTATGCAAATAGAAGAATATAATGAATTCAGATATAGTATATTTTTACTTCGAAACCGGTGTTTATACTCGTAATGTTGATTGATCATCTTCTGCAAATGAAGAACCTCATTGATCATTGATCACCTTGTGTTTGCATAGTAATAAGTAATCTATCTGTTACGTGCGGGGTGAGTTAAAATGCCGTTTAGGGTTGTAAGAACACGATTTATTACGCAGACCAAGATGACTTCCAAAATATCAGAGCTTTTCCAATTAAACCGTAAAACTTGCCAAAAGTCGTAAATAATTCACTCAACAAACGAATATCTTCGCAAAAGCTCCCAAGAGTTGTTTTCGTATCGCTTGTTGTCGCAGAACTGTCCCACTCGAGCGATGGCACCCGTATTTATACACGCGCAGTCAGCCGCGATGTTTTTGGAAAACACTAGAAACTTTAAGGTAAACAAGCTCGTACACAAGTAAACAAGTCATAAAAAACAAACATCGTAAACAACTCTCTGGCTTAAGGGAATGTGAACCTTATGTCGCGAACATAAGGAACAGTTTTCTCTGAGACAGGAGGGCTTCCTTCTACGTATGGAAATTTCCATACGCCCAGGTCTCATGATAAACAACAACACGCTGTTTGTTTATGATAAACAAACGCTTCGAGAATGTTCGGTCGTAACATTACCCCCCTCTTAGTTATGATCGTCCCGATCATCATTCGTGCCGTGATACTTTGTCAAACGGTCAATGTGTACGACCTTCGGTTTTCCTCTTTGCCCCTTTTTGATTCGATAGGTGACGTCGTTGATTTTTGTAACCACATTGTAAGGTCCTTCCCATCGTGCTTGCAACTTTGGGCTTTTGCCCTTTTTTCTGAAGGGATTATGAAGCCATACGAGAGTTCCCTCTTCAAAACCGTTGATGTTTGATCTCCTATCATAACGGGTTTTCATTTTTTCACCAGTCTTGAGACTGCACTCGCGAACTAGCTTATGCACTTCATCCAGCTGTTCTCGAAGATCGCTGACATAATCCGTCACAAGTCTTGGGCTATTCGGCGGAGACCCTGTTATTGCATCGACTGGTAGTCTTATTTCTCGTCCAAAATTCACTCTGGCAGGGGTAAAACTAGTACTATCATGTACAGCGGAGCGATAAGACAACAAGAAAAGAGGAATGTACTGGTCCCAGTCTCTCTGATGTGAGTCGACTACTTTAGCCAAATTATTTTCCAATGTTTGGTTAAACCTTTCGACCATTCCGTCAGACTGAGGATGAGCTGACGTCGTACGGGTCTTATGTATACCGAGAAGGTTGCACATTTCTTGAAATAGGGCTGATTCGAAATTTCTCCCCTGATCGGAGTGTATTTCCAGAGGTACGCCATACCGACAGATTACATCCTGAACTAGCTTCTTGGCAACAGTTTTAGCTTCTTGGTTAGGGGTCGCAAACACTTCCGGCCATTTGCTGAAATAGTCTTGCACTACAACGATGTATTTGTTCCCATCCTCAGTTTCAGGAAATGGTCCGGCCACGTCTATAGCGATACGTTCCCATGGTGCTCCTACATTGTAGAGCTTCAGTTTTCCCCTACTTCTTGTCTGTGGTCCCTTGACTGAAGCGCATGCGTTGCATTTACGACACCAATCTTCTACGTCTTCCCGGCAATGGACCCAGTAGAACCGCTGTCGCACTTTCAAAAGGGTTTTCTTCACTCCAAGATGACCACCAGACACCCCATCATGGATATGACGTAGTAGAGGAGACACCTTGCTTCGAGGGACTACAACCTGTACCGTAACCTGATGTCCGGTATTAGACTCCCATTTCCTGCACAAGATTCCGCCTTCCAGGGTCAAACTATCCCATTGAGCCCAATAGCTTTTTGTAACAGGACTGGAAGCTGATACATCCGCCCACTCAGGTTTCACTCCCTTTTTTATCCAATCTAAGATCAATCGCAGGTCGTCATCTTCCTCTTGCGCCTTCCTCATATTTTCTCCAGACCAGTCGTCGTCTAATCCTTGGGTACGGATAATTTTTACTGATTCCTGGGACTCTTGTTTCCTGCAGTGTTTACAGTTTTCAGGACATGGTCTTCCCGATAGAGCGTCAGCATTACCATGACCTTTTCCGTTAGAACCTTGTCTGACAGTAATAGCAGGGGCTTTCTTTCTCCCAGCCGGTGCCTGCCCCGCGACCCTGGCGACGCTTAGTTTTAATTGCCTTTCGTCAACTTGGAACGCCATCTCTGAGAACCTCTTTCTTTCCTTCTTTGGGCAGTCCAAGCTTATGTGGCCTTTTTGACCGCAGCCATAGCAGGTCGGACCATAGCGAGGCTTTCGCTCCTCGACTACCAACTCTCTGACCTTGAATGGCCTTGTGTCACGCCACTGTCCTTCGTCAACTTGGGTCTCCATCTCTGAGACCCTTTTTCTCTTCTTCTTTGGGCAGTCCAGCCTTATGTGGCCTTTTTCACCGCAGCCATAGCAGGTCGGGCCATAGCGAGGCTTTCGCTCCTCGGCTACCAGCTCCCTGACCTTGAATGGCCTCGTGTCACGCCGCACAGCTTCCACTTCCAGAGCATGTGCCAGTGCACTCTTCAGGGTCTGGTGGTGACCCAAACGTACCGCTGCGCGAACTTCGCCGTCCCTTATCCCGTCCACAAAGGCTTGGAGCAGAATTATTTCTACTGCATTCGGTGTTGATCTATAGGCACGACGAACTAATCTCTCGATTTCGTCTGCCCACTGCTGGAGTGTTTCCGTGGGCCTCTGCATGCGATCTCGCAGTTGAGCCCTATACGTGTGCTCCATGTGCTTGTCACCATATCGTGTCTCTAGAGCTTCCAGTAGGGCTTGCAGAGATCTTCCTTCTGTAGGGAGTCGCTCCAGAATCAGTTGGGCGTCTCCTCTTAAGGCTAGAGTCAACGCCATGAATGCTTGATCCTCAGTCCAGCCGCTGCAGTTAGAGAGGGTTTCGAACTGGTACTTATAGGCTGTCCAGGAAGATGTGCCATCAAACCGTGGCAAGTCCAGCCTACCTTGTGTAGGTACCGGCCCAGTGAAGACTGCCTCCCTCGTCACCAACTTCTGCACTTTCTCGGCGAGCGCCTGGTGGCGAGTGTCGGTTTGGTCGAGTCTCTCTTCCAGGCCTTCGACTTTCACTGAGACCCCTTTAACTTCGGACTCCACCTTTTTAACTTTATCGCAGATGACTTCAAGGCTTGTGTCCAATTTCGAAAGCAGCATTTGGCTAGCAGATTCCTGTTCACGGCGAGCGGCTTCCTGTTCACGGCGAGCGGCTTCCTGACTGGCTTGTATGCTCTGCACAGCAGCTTCCTGACTGGCCTGTATGCTCTGTACAGCAGCTTCCTGTTCACGGCGAGCGGCTTCCTGACTGGCTTGTATGCTCTGCACAGCAGCTAGCAGCGCAGCGAGGTCCATCGACGGGCTCGATGTAGGTACTGCCGTAGGAAGCAAATCAGCATCGGTGCCTTCCTCCGGCTCCTCATGTGCTCGTTGTCTCGCAGCATCCATCTCCACTTGCCTCCTGGTCCGTGGAGTACGAGTTCCTTCGTCCCGTGGCATTAACGGCATTCCGCTTCTGACACCAGTTGTTACGTGCGGGGTGAGTTAAAATGCCGTTTAGGGTTGTAAGAACACGATTTATTACGCAGACCAAGATGACTTCCAAAATATCAGAGCTTTTCCAATTAAACCGTAAAACTTGCCAAAAGTCGTAAATAATTCACTCAACAAACGAATATCTTCGCAAAAGCTCCCAAGAGTTGTTTTCGTATCGCTTGTTGTCGCAGAACTGTCCCACTCGAGCGATGGCACCCGTATTTATACACGCGCAGTCAGCCGCGATGTTTTTGGAAAACACTAGAAACTTTAAGGTAAACAAGCTCGTACACAAGTAAACAAGTCATAAAAAACAAACATCGTAAACAACTCTCTGGCTTAAGGGAATGTGAACCTTATGTCGCGAACATAAGGAACAGTTTTCTCTGAGACAGGAGGGCTTCCTTCTACGTATGGAAATTTCCATACGCCCAGGTCTCATGATAAACAACAACACGCTGTTTGTTTATGATAAACAAACGCTTCGAGAATGTTCGGTCGTAACATATCCATAAACTTGACCCGGTCAATAATAACAATTAATTTTGTCTACGTACGCGTAATTAGGTTATCTATGCTTGCAAAGATATACCATTATTTCAATGCCTATGTCTTATTTGTATGAGTCTTCTTAAGGACTACCATGTAGATAAAAATAATTTTGGTTCCTTGTGTCAAAGTTCCTAAAGGTCGGGGGAAAAAATTTCAATACTATTTTATATACAAATTCAAGATTTTTTTTATCGTAGTTTATAGGTATTAAAACACATATACTCGTACTTACCTACCAAGCAGCAACAGCTTATACAAAAGGTAGGTACTTTTAGTATATTTTTTTAAGTCTCTTCTCAAAAAACTCGACGAAACCCAATGAAACATCTGAAATAATTAATAATAATAACTTCATGTATTTACTAAAAAATATATTGCTTTGATACTTATTTTAATAGACACTGCGAATATGAACCATTAATCTTTACGTAGGCTACGTCATCGGTACCTTATTGCCTCTCTCCATCTGCCCTTACCTTGTTTACATATTGTGTTTATGCCTATCCGCTGTATTTTATATAATGGGTGCCCGCGACTTCGCCCGCGAGCAATTTTTTATATACAAATCCATCTATGCATAAGTGAAGACAGAATTAAAATCGGTCCAGCTGTTTAGGAGGAGTTCAGTGACATACACACACACAGAAGAAATATAATTATATATTACTAGCTGTGCCCGCGACTTCGTCCGCGACCAATTTTTTTTAATACAAACCATTCTCGAATCCCCTTGAACACACACAAAAAATTTCATCAAAATCGGTCCAGCCGTTTAGGAGGAGTTCAGTGACATACACACGCACAGAAGAAATATATATAAAGAAGATAATAATATACTTAATAATTTGAGGGAGGTAAGCTTATAATCAAAGTTTCTCGATTCTGATAAATATTTTTTTTTGTTATCCGAAGTAAGAACTAAAGAATACCCATACTAATCTAAGCAACTGGGTGAGAAAGGCAGAAGACCTTGTGTGGTGGCCTATATTCAAAAATGGATACACAGTCTGATAATGAGGATTGAAGAATAGTAGGTATAAGATTTGAAGTTTCTATATTTTCATAAAAATTCATACAGCGTAAATTACGGAATCCTATTCTATTTTCTATTCTCAGTTAGTGCCATATTCAAATGTCGTTGTTTTTCTTTTATATTTTAAAAAGGGCTAGTTTCAGAAACCTTCAGTACCTATTCCATTCCGTAATTCATACATATTTTCTTAAATAGAAAATACCTAGATACTAATGATTTAAGAAATATTCATAACATATAGTTAAGAAGTAAGAACAATACTGATCACGTCAGCTTTCAACTAGAAAAACCGGATCAGAATCGGTTCATCCTTTTGGGAGCTACGATACCACATACAGATACAAAATTGACAAATAACACTCACACGTCAAACATAAAACACTCCGTTTTCGGGTCGGGTGTCGGGGGGTTAAAATAGTAACATGATCAAACTTACATAGCACAGCTGCGTGTAAACCAATTACAATGGTTGAACAAGCTATAATTAACTTAAACAAAAACATTTCAGTGCGTGCACTATCTATAAGGAAACCTTTTAAAATGCGTTGTTATTATCTTGTTCCCAGCATAAAACTCGCGTTTCGGTAAATATTCGGTCCGCAAATAGCTTGTACAATAACAAATGACTCGACTAGATGATAAATTTGTTTTAACACGTTTGGCTAATATGACAATATTTTGAAGTAAAACACTAATGCAAACTTCCTAACTCACAATGAATACCTACTAACTAATGTTTGTGTTAATTGTATATCTGTTTTTTTAACGTTACAACCATCGAAATACTACAATGGAATTTGCGTCACAAGTGCCAAAGGGGAACATAAAAAGAACGCCTATGACAGAATCATTGGCGGACTCTTGCCTTCACGCGTCAATGGTAAAAGGTAGTAACGATCAGCTTCTACTATTTCATTTTAAACACTAATGGGTTGACGTAAAGTCACATTTTCTTTAAATTACGTACTTATTATTATGTTTGTTTTGTTATAAATGTCAGGTCATGCTCTACGCATATGTCACTTTTAAATGTTCCATAAAATTCGTAGTGTTTTGTATGGCACGCGGGTTCCATGTTGTAGTAGTATGATGGAATTTAATAAAAAAAAAACTGTGTAGGTATACGTATCAGGGTCAATCAACTATTTTACCCACACTTTGCTGTCCCCGACCATTTTTTATTGAAATACGTTAATTGGTTATAGATACACACATAACGAATACAACAATAGTATCTAAGATTATTAGGCACCACGGGAAACTTGATTACGTTCTCGAAAATCTTTAAATTCGATGAAATTTTATGGTAACTCAGTACACGAAAAATTTGCTCCATACAAAATATTCCTGTCCGAAGACCACATTCACCATGTGAACTTTAATTTTAAATAACCTTATTCTTCTCTCTTTCGGTTAATTCTTATTATACAACAAGTTAGCATATTATAGTTTATCGTGTGCATAACAAAATAGAAATAGGTCTACACACTTTTCCAGAAAAAAATCTCTAAACTGTGTCCCTTACTAGAATGATTTTACCTTCGTATGCTGAGTTACCCTCGTAAATTTCACCCGGGAACACATAGATGGCACTGTTTGCCGTAGGTAGCTTCATTTGTGTTTGCTTTCGCTCGCATGGCGCGACGGTGTCCTTTGATAGCGCCGTGGAGCCGCCAGTCCTCGAAGAACGTTCAGAGGGAGTGCGTGCCTTTTTGTGTCGTCTACTGAGTGACCGCGATTTTTCAATGTAAGTTTATTATTTATTTAATATAATCAGATGTTTTTGCAGTACCTAACATATGTTTTCGATTAAAGTTTACGCCGAGTACCATAATCAAATTATAATGTGCTCTTTTCATAAAAATGCTCCGATTGTCTGCTGAGTTACTTGTATACTGAGTTACTTTGGCGGTAACTCCAGAGACATTCTTGGTAACTCCTAAGACATTTACGTACTTAGTGGGATTAGCATGTAGCACTTAAAGTAAAATTGACTCCACAATTGTCTCTCCCTAGTCCCTATACAGCATATCGAGGGATCGTGACATTTTTTACTAGGTATAACGCGAGGAAATCTGCGAATCAGATCCCCACCTACCATGGGGAGATCGGTGGGGTATGTGGGACTTCTACCCACTAAAATCCCGCGGTGTTTCTTCGCGCCGTCTATGGGCGGGGGTCAGGGGACGTTTAGACACGCTACGGTGTCCTCCCGCCAGACTTGGCTCGCACACTTGCGGGCTCCACCTCGATAAGGCGCGGAGTGTAACCTCCGCGCCGGAAACACACAGCACGTCTCCCCTCGTTGCCCGGTGTTGTGATGACGGCGGACGACCCCATGGGCGAAGCGACACAGGCCGCCTATTCTCCACCTCTCGCAGCAGGCAGTCAGCGAGGGGCTTCACTCATGAAGCACCCCATAACCTCTTCTCTGCGGCACAACCTACCGCAGAGTTGGAGGCCGCTTCCACCTTAAACTCTCGGAAAACCCCTGCTCGTGTGGCCGCTCATCTCTACGGCATTAAGGGTGGGCGGCCGAATGGGGGTTTCCGCCTGACATTTCCACATCAATCGCGGCAGCCCGAGACATGCTTCACCTCGTGATATCGTCGGAAGAGTTACTAGGCCGGGTGGCGAGTCCGGGTTTTCACTCTTCCGAACGACTGCAAAGGGTGGTTACTAGGCCGGCAGCGCTACCGGGTATCCACCACCCTCCACAAAGCCGCGATTGCAGCACTCTGCCAGACGGTCCTTTCCTGCCGTAGAGCTCCGTCTTCGCGTGCGTTGCCCAACTACCACTGAGCGACAGAGCTATCCGAGAGAATCCGCCCGCTGCGACCCGCGCCGGTCTTCGGTCCGACGCAGACCGGCAAAGGTCCAACTCTGCGGACCAGGGGTGCCATCTCTCACCGGCCTACACCCGAGTGGGCCAAGTACGGTTCCTCGGCCCAGCGAGCGGTGACCGGTGAAGCTCCAACGGACAGTTGGAGCCTCCAAACTGTTGCTCCGCCACGAGCTCCGATGGTGGGAGCCCGCTCGGAGCATACGCACGTGGGTCTTCTTTGTTCCCCAGCGACAATCCGATCAGCCAAGCAAAGGTTCATTTTATTTTTTGCTTTTCTTTTTCTTTTTTATTGTAAATTAGTAAAACACCTATACATACAATTATAACTTAGAGATATTATTTTCAGAAATACTATTTGACCTGAAATGGCGCGACTATCGGCGGCTGAAAAACAAAGGAGGTACAGGGAAAGACTCAAACAGAACACCGAAAAATATGAAGAAGCTAAAAGAAAGCACCGTGAACACTACCATAAAGTTAAACGGCTTGCAAGAGACTTGACACCTATTGAAAAAAAACAAGCAAAGGTCATCTGGAAGTTGAGACAAAGAGAATACAGAAAGAAGAGGAAGAATTTACAATCGATCTTAGATGCAACACCACCAAGTTCCCCAGTAAGCGTACTCAATTTTCACAAGAGTCACCAACAGCATCGCCGGCATCAATAGCATCCCGAGGACGCGGACGAAAGAAAACAAGAAAAGATAGAAGTAAAGTGCATAGAGTTGACAAAAAATTACAAGAAGAAAACAAGAAGTTGAAGAAAAAATGTGAGAAGTACAAGAAAAGGCTGAATAGATACAAAATAAAAGAAAGAGAATCTCAAGATCAGAAAGAGAAATATAGTTATAAGCTATTGACAAATTCGATTAAAGATCGATATGAAAGGATTAAGAGCCATAAGGAGAAAGGATTGTTCAAAAACCTCTTAAAAAGTGATAACATAGAAAAATCCACAAAGAAAACACAATTACTACGAGAAACATTGGGAATAAACCTACACTAAAAAGAAAACGACACTACGCCCCTTGCTACTTAAGAAAAAAAATCATCTTTTTTTCCTTTTATAGTAGTATGTCTTAGGCGTTACCCAAATTTGTCTCTGGAGTTACTTACTGTCCCAAATATTTTAACATTATATTTACGATCATAATATGTAATTTCTTTCCATTATATCTTTATATTACCAGTACTTTATTCTAACAGTTGGCTAGCTTCTATAAATAATTCATTTGTATTTGTAATTCTTTTTTACTTAGTTTTATTAAGAAATAGCTATATTTTTTTTGTATAACGGTAACGCAAAAGACCAATGTTAGTTAGTTTTGTACTTAAATTTAAAAATACTATGAAGTCTGATTTTGTCAAAATATTTGATTATGCATGCAAGACCAAATAAATAATAATGAATAATATTTTATTGTTTCATTCACCATTTATGTAACGCTGAATGCAGGTAACTCAGGTGACAGTTTTTAGGGTATCTGTTGTAGTTTTTTTCTAAAAACTGTCTTAAATACGAATTTTCGTCGCTGCCCTTCTAGGTTATTAAAGGAGACGATATATCTAATGCCCTAATCAAATTAGAATAAAGGAATATTAATGTTTATTTTTAAAAAAAAAAAATTTCTGATCTGTCCTTAGTGTGGGTAAAATAGTTGATTGACCCATCAAACTAAACAATGCAGATTTAAGCAGTTTTTTCAAATGTATTTTTTTTATTAATTTGTACAAAGTCCAAACAATACCGTCCAACAATTATTTTACTACTATTAGCTGTTGCCCGCGACTTTGTCCGCGCGCATTACTCGTTGATAATGTGGGCTTTCTAGGTGAAAGATTTTTTAAAATCGGTCTAATAGTTTTTGAGTCGATCAATGAAGAATAAAGTACTTTTTCTCTCGATTATTTATTTAGATAATTATTTAAAAATATGAAAATCACTGCTCTGAGTTATTTAAATATATCACAATTAGTTAGTCTACATTTATTTACATAATAATGGTTTATTATGTAGAAAATTGCGCTTTATTCGTAAGCGAAAGCAAGATTTGTCCAAGAATCGGAAATTCATTTCAACTTGCGACTTCTGTTTCATCTCATTTCAATGTAAATCTGTAGCAGAGATCCGCGCCGGTTGAATTCTTTAATAGATTGTTGAAGCTTTGATGTAGGGACATAAGTAGGTAAGTATTCTATTGTAACGACATTGCCTTTTTTTTCAATTCAATCTCTTTATTTCGCCATAAGCAACAGAGTAAATAGCGAGTAAAGGAAGCTATAATGCGACGATAAAAATGCTAAGTATTTAGTAGGTATTATGTATAACAGCCGAAGAAAACTCGGCTTCGGAAACGGCAGACAAGGTTTGAAACTCAGTCGAGCCTGTACCTGAGAAATATTTTATCTGTTAACACTTGATATAAAGATGTATGAAAACAATGTTTTAAACAAAAATTGAAAATAAACAATGCAATTTTTGAAACTGACATTTACTTTATTAAACGGGACAGAATTCGTATGCGCGCAATAAGCCGTTTTCAAAATATTTTTCAACAAGCGTTGTCTATTTTTGTAAATTATTCAATAAACAAGGCATATTTTTAGTATTTAGCCTTTGTTTCCACCTTAATCTTTAACGAAACGAAACGAACTTTGAACCCTAAGCGAATTCTGTGTAACGTAATCATATTCAAGTAGGTATGTACTTTTTATACTACAGGTAATAGAGAATTTTCTTCTGCACTAAATTACTAATCTTATTTCTTTTTTAAAATAGGTTCAGTATCACGTACTGACCCTAAATGCACGAAATCCTTACAAATTAGGCGGGCGGAAGTGCCGCCATTTTGACAAAAACCGTTTCGGCCTATATCTCTGTAACCGTGTACTTGAGGCCAAAAATGGTAATAACCTTTATTGCAGATAAATAAATTTCCTATATTTTTTGTCTAATATTTTGTTTTCTATCATTTACCGTTTACGACACATACGATGTGTCATGTGAACAGCAATGAGCCGGAAAGCTTATTGACTAAAGACGAAACAAACTCTAGGTAGATCATCGAAATAGGTAATGTATCTTTGCAAGCAAGATATATTCAGTGTTTTAATCTTTTCCACATGATAGCAAAATAAATTTAGTTAAATTGGAATATACTCGTAATATAGGTACTTAAGTAGGCTAACACAAATTTCCTCCAATCATAAACTGAATATATTATTAAAATTAATTTTATGGCTTGATTGAAATTCTTCATTTCCGTTCGGATATCGTCGAAGCCGTCTCTCGTCATTTCCAATTCCAATGCAATCTATAAGATAGGAAATCACCGTTTTATTTTATTAAGGGCAACGTTGCAATTTTGCGTCTCTTATGTTTTCATTTTTGAAGTGAAAACTCCTTTAGGCGCGTTTGGCATTTTTGAGATGGGAAAAAACCACTGAACTCGCGACTTGTCATGTAAGCGACACCTCTGTTGACAATCATAAAAGAACACAGAAATTTCAAATAAAAATGGAAAACGGCCAGTGATATTCTTAAAAGGTCAACATCTTTTTCAGATATTGCGCCATCTACGCAATAACACTGAAACTAGGGGTACATCAATGCATTGAACCAATGAATTGAAATAATACATCAATGCGAACAGAGATGGCGCTGACAGTTTAAAGCACATCTGTATATATTTAAGAGTGCGTATAAAGCAAACAAAATTTGTAATTTCACCCGCGTGGCCCCTTGGACATGACAGTGACACAAAATACGTAGAACTACGCACAACATGCGACGGAAGATAGCGCATCTCGCTCAATAAAAATGTTATAAGTGCCAAAAGTATTAAATATTAATTATTCGTAATAAAACTACAATGTCAAATGAAAAATTGATACATAGAGCATTAGATAATCTGTGAAGTGAGATTACTGATACACAAAAGGGTAAAAAGCTTTGTAATTTGTAAAAATGACACATTTTGAAAATAAAACTAAAAACGATGGAAATGAGAGTTCACTTGGGGATTTTTTTTCTATTGAGAAAATTTCATCATATTATGTTTTCTGTCCGAGTCTTCACTTTCATTTATAATGTAATTATCTATTTTGAAAAAGTTTTTAAATTGACTTTGTTTACTTACATAAAATTTAAATCTAGGATTGGCTATTAATTTCTCTTTATACGCGCCCAAGTACTATTTACTCTATGAAATAAATAAAAGGCCAATTAAAAAAAAAATATTTTATTGACAATGTGATTTTGGTAAATTGTTTTTATATAACAAATCCACAATTATAATACTTTGTTTTGAACTAATATAATTTTCATTATCTAATACAAAATTTACACAATAAAATTACTCTTACTAAGAGTTGTCAAATGGTATTCAAAATATTGAATATTTAAACAATAGTTTAAAGTTGAGCGAGTTCTAAAAAAATTCTTCGACATGCATTTTTTATAAACAACCATTTCTGTGTTATATATTTTCCCCTTTTTTTTCATTTATCTCGAATAATATTAATTGTACGTAAAAATGTGCAAGAAATATTTTGTAGAGAATTGTATAAAGAACAATATTAGTCCTTATTATTTTTGTCGTACGGTCAAAAATAACGAAGTTATAAGCAAAAATGTGTTACCCCTTAGGCCTTTCGCACATTATATGAAAATTTCTTGTGTCTTATGAGAAATGCCATAAGAAATTCTGTCGCATTGATTGTTATATGAGACCATACATATTACAAGATATTTTTTCTTATGTCGTATAAGACACGCGCATTCTAGTCATTTTGTCACAACACGTCTTGTTTAAACACGACATCTACTAGACTATGTAAACAAGTGCACATTGCGCGCGTCTGCGTTAGCGAAAACAAGTGTATTGTCCACGCTTTCATTTAAATTAAACGGTGAAATAGTAAAAAAAAAAATTGGAAATGGTAACTATCATATTTTATGTTACGTAAACGGGGGATACTTTGTGACAACTTTTGAGATTTTCGAAGATATATTTTTTGTTTCTCAACTTGCATAGAAATAAAAGACTGGTATAGAATCTAGATTATTTTTCGTATACACTCAAAGAAAAATATTTACCTAAGTTATATATCTTTTAGTATTTATACCCCTACCAAAATCCTCCGCAAATTGTGGCTACAGATACAGACTGAGGATAAGACGTCTTGCATGAATGTGTACGATAAACCAGACAAGACATTTTTCTTGTCTAATGTTCGTGTCTGATAATGTGCAAAAGGCCTTAATATCACGATAATGGTCGAGATTTTTGTTTTACACTAGACCCCCCTAAAGGTGGGTGAAAATAATTCGCTACCACAAATTAATGTAAAGCTTATGCTAACCCGACTGGAGTATTATGACCATCGCGTTCACTAGATGGCGTTATTGATTTCTTAGAACGCACTTAAAAGAAAGAGTTTTTGTGTACCTCAATAATTAAATAATATTGTAGTAACTCAAAAATTTAAAAAACTTCAAATCAATAACAAATGAATCTGTTTTGTAATGGATCCTACACAATATATAATATATATGTAATCAGTTCAATTTACATGAGTACGTAATTATTATTGTTTTACATATTGTTTACCTACAATATCAAACAAACGAGAAAAATGCAACAAACACCACCATCTACTATAATACATAATAGTTGTCATTAAATGATTTTCAAACGCAGACGTTATTCCAATAATGTAAAACATACGAAGTAATTAAAACACAAGGTATGTACTTATTTATTAATACTATTTTTTTTACACTTTTTTTTAATTGTGTGTATACAATATTTTTCTTAATTTCTTAAACCATGCATTACCAAACGGCTTTATATACATACCTACTTATCAAACTTATATACTACAAAGGGTATATAAAAGAAAAGTCAAACAATCTCTTTGAAAGTCACAAGACCTACAAGTATTAGTAACTATAGGAACACAATTAAGACTAAGTATTGAAAAATTAAAACTATTTTTTTTTTCGGCACAATATGACTGTTTGAAGTTCATTTATACCACGTTAAGTAATAGGCCTCAAATGAATCAATTACAATGAGATCAAAAATACTACTAAAATTTACGAAAAAAAAATTCCATGATCACTTAATACTTTACTTATTTTTGATTTTTAGCTTACAATACACTATTAAAATGAAAAAAATACCGTAAAAATTTTTTTGGTACGTCTCACTTTTAGAATCCCTGATTTATGAACGTGACGGAGACTACTATACTAATATGTTTAAATCAAGTATTTTTTTATACTTTAATATCAATACATAATAATTATGTAGATCATGCAATATCAGAAAACTTCACCTGTTATAAAGTGGACAGTCAGCTTATTCGTTAGTTAAAATTTACATAGATAAAGATTTATATGAATTTCAATAACACATCAGGGCCCCGATTCTGTATGACAACTACGATTCCACACTCTTGTCTTACTTTTTTTCAAACCACGTCAATGTCTTGCCTTGTCGTGTCACGGAATTCTTATGTCTCTATTCTGTATGCCCCACGACAAATTATTGTTACGTGCGGGGTGAGTTAAAATGCCGTTTAGGGTTGTAAGAACACGATTTATTTACGCAGACCAAGATGACTTCCAAAATAACAGAGCTTCTCCAATTAAACCGTAAAACTTGCCAAAAGTCGTAAATAATTCACTCAACGTGTCAATAATGCACTGTCGCAAATATCTTCGCAAAAGCTTCCAAGAGTTGTTTTCGTATCGCTTGTTGTCGCAGAACTGTTCCACTCGAGCGATGGCACCCGTATTTATACACGCGCAGTCAGCCGCGATGTTTTTGGAAAGCACTAGAAACTTTAATGTAAACAAGTTCGTACACAAGTAAACAACTCGTAAAAAAAAAAAACTTTCAAAACAACTTTCTGGGTTAATGGAATGTGAACCTTATGTCGCAACCATAAGGAACAGTTTGCTTTGACACAGAAGGGGCTTCCTCCTACGTATGGAAATTTCCATACGCCCAGGCCTTATGACAAACAACAACACGCTGTTTGTTTGTTATGACAAACAAACGCTTCGAGAATGTTCGGTCGTAACATTATTATCTATGGCACGTTATGATTTCACAGAAACCACAGTATACTATTGTATTTATTTGACAATTTCACTGATGAGTGACGTGGTTTTGAAGTAAGGAATCGCGAAATGGCGAATCAGGGCCCAGGTCAGAGAAACATTTTAACCAATAAGAACGAACCAATATCATGTTTTCTCCTTGGACAAAAAATAAGACAATAAATTGAAAATCTTTAAAATTTTATATTATACTTACCATATTTTTCATTGAAATCTATTAAATTGTCGTACTTAATAGATAATTTTCTAAGTACGATCGTAAAATATCATTAGTATTTAATTGTATCAAAATTATATATCACTCTTCTAGAGTAATTTTCCGACATTTTATTCTATTCCTTTAATTTAACTATTAATTTCACTAATATCTTAAATCACAAGTCTAATTGGTTCAAACTTTAACACTAACTTTAAAAACTAAACTAAGTAATAGTTAAGTATTTCAGTAATACTTACATATTTAATACTTATAATGCTTTTAAAAAACAATGGCATTATTACTTAGAAATTCATAAGTGACAGTTTTTATGGCAAAAAACAGATATTTTTAGTGAATATTTACTAAATACATTGCAAATGCTATCGAATATCATTTACATCGTTAAGTCAAAACAAATTCGCACATAAAAAGTTACCTAATTTTATCTAATTTTGATATTTGTATTCCTACCAAAATTAAACATTCGCCATCTTGTAAATTTCACTCATTTGCCACCATTTGTCGCTAACGGCAGCCATCTTGTTGAGGCACTAAATTTACTTATTTATCTTATAATTATTGTTCTTAAATCCGTGTTTCTTTGTTTAAACTGAAGAGCTTAAACCTTGTTCATTTAAACGAGCTAATATAGCGCCTTCTCTTTCACTCAATTCCATACAAAAGACAAGGATAGCAAATCTTGAGTAGGCGTATACAATAATAGGTGAACGTTCATTCTACGCTACTTTTAGTTTTGTAAACTATAATAAATTAATATTATAGTAATACCTACGTACTTACCCACACCCACAACCCTACACTTTTTATTTTGTATATACCATTCTAGCTATTTAGTTGTGAATTACTTATTAATTAAGATAATAAGACATTTTGATTCCTGATTTATATCTTAACTAACGTATATTTTTCATTTTATGATTATTCATAAAATGAAAAATATACGTCAGTTAAGATACTTTAAACGTTAGTTAAACGAAATTTAAACCTTAAAATAACAATAAGCGCCTATTTCACAAACGTCAATTAGGCCAAACTTTCATCTAAACCGGTAACCGGGAATAATTTAGCTGATATACCTTTGTTTTTACGGTAAACGTCCCAAACATTAAATGGAAAATAATTTAAAAAAATCGGCTATCGAATGATGCAGTAAACCGAGTGCATAATTCAATATAACAGAAAATGATTTCTAAAAGTAAGTAATCAACACTTTAATTGTAGTTCGTGAAAGAGGCCCTAATACGAATTAAAATTAAAAAACGCAGTATAATAACAGTGAGAGCGTCTGAACATTGAGAGTTCTACGAACAGACTAAAAAGTACATGTACTGTGTACACTCACCATTGTCTGTTATCTCCACCAATCACAGCCGAACGCTTGATCTCCCTATAAGCTCGTTTAAATGAATAAGGTGTAGACATATGACCCATTTCCACGGCCATGAGCAGGGACATGGGAAATAAAATGGGCAATGTCAATGGTCATATCGCTGCTTAAAAACTAAAGGGTCGCAAATCAAAATTACACTTTTTACAGGAGAGATTAACAAAAAGTAATTTAATTTTTTTCTTATTAGATATATATATCAAATATATGCATATTATACATAGTTAGAAGCGTATTTTTAAGTAGCATTAAATGTTTTAGTATGATCTATTCTTTTTCTATTGATCAAAAACGTAAACAAATATAGCGTCGCCATGGTCACTGGACTGTTCTAAATATGGGATTTGTACATTAGGCATTATCTAAGAGAGTTGACTCACTGATTAACTCATTTAGAATTTGTTCGTATTGTTTCTCGTATATCTTGAACTGTTTGTTTACCTTTTTGATCAATGAAAAAAGAATAAGTTATACTTTTATAATAAACTGAATATTAAGAGATATAAGCATACAAGTTACTTTTGAATATATAAAAAATGATCAAAATATACTTGGATCAAAATCAATATCAAAATTTTGAATATATAAATATGGAATAAAAAAACCATAAGTCTTTTTGCAACATACAATATGAAGGATTGTTATTGCATTTTTGCAATAAAAACATTTTTGGTTTTTTTTTTTTTTGTTTTATGACCCTTTAGTTTTTAAGCAGCTATATATGTAAACACTCATCGCCCTTGACGTTGCCAGTTGTCACAGCAGTATATGGGGAAATTATGTAAAATGGGGTATTCTATTAAGCTGTCTCTTGTTCAACTAACGCCGCTTGGGACAACGATATTTGTTGGGTTCTCGGCAAACGTCTGAACATTTTCTTACATGGCGACGCGAACAAATATATCAATACACCACTCACGACTAGTGACAATCCACAAAGAATCCAAATGGCGTACTTGGTAGGTACAATTGCGTGTATTTCTGGCCGCGATAAGTTGCACAGGGAAATGAGCGAGGACGATGCGTTGTAAGGACCTGTGATTCTAGTGTTTGGACCACAATCGGATTCTTGCCAACCTATCCAACCCGAAGATCTGTTGAATAGAACCTGTTGAAAATTTAAATTAAACAGTTTTACTTCAAAAAAGAAAAAAAAATACGTATAAAATCACGTCGTCATTAAATCGAAAACTTTCACTTAATTGGAATTTTAATTTTTAATTAATCACAATTTAGGTATTTGGAATTTACATATTTTGATATACAAAAAAAAAACTACAACTTTTTAGTTAGCAGATTATTCTTACTTATAATTACTCGTAAAGCTTGTCTAGCTAATAAAGAAAATCCTTGTTAATATTCTATTTATTGAATAGATTCATATAAAGGCCATAGTCGGCTTTCCATAGTGAATCGGCCCTTACATTAAGTGGACTCTAGATATTTTTTCTGAATACGAACGTCATTGAAAAACACCGACTGAATACACAACTGCTGAGATGAATTGCTGAGTTTTGATAGAAAGTACAGCCTGGAAAATTTTGATATTTACGCGAGTAGTAGTCCAATGTATGGTCTATTCTGAGAACAAAAAAATTGTGGTGTCACTACTTAACAAATTCTTTTTTATATATTTTTTTTCTTTTCTTTCTATGATAACCAATATTATTATTTTTTAGTGGTGATGTAAAGCTAAATAAAGAACATAATTTCAAAGTTTGGAACGAATCGCTTGAATAGATTTCTAAAAATAAATAAGTAGATACTGTCACATATAAATAAGTCAAAAACTGTCACAATTAGGATGTTGATACTCAGCATAAATATGCTCCATTAGAAGTCGTATTAAAAAAAAGCCGACTATGGCCTTTATTTGTTCCACTTAATATTTTTAAGGCCCTACGCAAAAACGGGGTGTTATAAGTTTGACATGTGTTTCTGTGTGTGTCTCTGTCTGTGGAATCGGAGGTTTTTGATCCTTTTTTCTGCGGGATACCCAACTTACAGCACATATAGCGTGTTTGTGATCAATAGAAAGTTGTAGATTATTTTATAATTTTTAACTAAAGCTTGTTTGTTTCTTTCACAATGCACAATACAACTTAAATGTGAATGTAAATAAATATTAACACACCTGCAATCCCTCCATGGCTGTATAACCTAGAACAGTCTCTTCCCCGCCTGTTTCCAATCCTAACTTATAACAAAACTGAGGCATCTCACCGTCGCTGCTGCTGTTGCGACTGTGAGCAGACATTAGTCGCATGTAATTCTGAAATTTCACAAACCAAACCTCTTTCTAGTTAACTATATACATATATCGCTGCTTAAAAACTAAAGGGCCACAAAACAAAAAATCCAAAAAAAATTTTTTTGCAAAAATACAATAACAATCCTTCATATTGTATGTTGCAAAAAGACTTATGGTTGTTTTATTCAATATTTAGTATATTTTGATATATTTTTTTATATTCAAAAGTAACTTATATGCTTATATCTCCTCTAGTATTCAGTTTATTATAAAAGTACTTATAGCAATTAATGATACTTAAAAATAAGTTTCTAAAGATGTATAATATGCATATATTTGATATTCTGTAAGGGTTTGATAATTATATATCTAATAAGAAAATAAACAAAAAATAATTTAATTTTTTTCGATTAGCTCCCCCTGTAAAAAGTGTAATTTTAATTTGTGGCCCTTTAGTTTTTAAGCAGCGATATATTGTGTCGTTCATTGTAAAAGTATATATATATATATATATATATATATATATATATATATATATATATATATATATATATATATATATATATATATATATATATATATATATATATATATATAATTTTATTTAAAAGACGACCAGCTTCACAAACACATGGTATTATCGAAGGTATTAAAATGCTTTCATGAATAATAAATATTTAGTAATAATATTTTGATATTAGCTTTTTTGCCCGCGCCTTGAAATTACATCGTAACTCTAGTTGGTGCCCGCGACTTTGTCCGCGTTGTATACTTCTGCTAAGCGTTGGATCTTTATTTTTAGATAGCTTAGTTAAGAACTTTAACTAAGTAGTTAAATCAGGTAGTAAAAAAGCTTACCTGCGCAGGTATTTCCAATCTGAAATATTGATTATCGAATTCAGCACTGAGTAAATCTACAGCAAGTGCAGGCAAAGACCAACTTTGTGGCTCCGGCCAACATGCTACCTGTAATAATATACGCCACATTTATATATAATTTGTCCTACCGACGCACAATGTCATTTCGCAAAAATGTCACTTTCGCAAAAATGTCACTTTCGCACAATGTCACTGTCGCACAATGTCACTTTCGCATTATGTCACTGTCGCACAATGTCACTGTCGCACAATGTCACTTTCGCACAATGTCACTGTCGCACAATGTCACATTCGCAAAAATGTCACTTTCGCCAAATGCCACTTTCGCAAAACCAGACAACACGAATAGAGACAAACTTGCATCATGTTTCACAAAACAAGCCTGATGATATCGGTGCTTGAAAACTAAAGGGCCATAAAACAAAAAAAAATCCAAAAATGTTTTTATTGCAAAAATACAACACAATCCCTCATATTGTATGTTGCAAAAAGACTTGTGGTTTTTTTATTCCATATTTAGTATATTTTGATCATTTTTTATATATTCAAAAGTAACTAATATGCTTAAATCCCCTCTAGTATTCAGTTTATTATAAAAGTACTTAAAACATTTAATGCTACTTAAAAATACGCTTCTAACGATGTATAATATGCATATATATATTTGATATATGAGTGAATATCAAAAAAATTGTACGTAACACAAAAGAAACACAATGGAATATTAACATTTCTGTAACACAAAGGAATATAAAGGTGCATTATACCAACAGTGTATTTGCTTACGGACATTATTTTATCTTTTACATTTTGTATTTTAATTGACTTGAATAAATGTATTTTATACTAATCAACATTTGACATGACGCAAAACTATAAAGTTTAACACATTATGTAGAATAGTTAAGGTAGTTAGGTATTTAAAAAATAAACAAAAATAAAATAGTTTAAAAATCTTATTTATATTATCACTAATTAAAAATCTTAAAGAAAACAATCTAAAATGCAACATTTTGCAAGTAAAAACAATAGCAGTTTCTCCGGATTTTCTTGACTCAACTTTTGTCGATATCGTCATTCTCCTTCTCCAGAAAGCACAAATTGTAACTATGGTTCTATCACGTAAATACACCAATAGAGATAATTATATAATTTTTCACATTAAAAACGGAAAAGAAAATGCCAAAATAGATTTTTTAAACATAAATGAAAAAGTATATATTTAGTTAGGTAATGTAAACTGGTCTAAGTCTATTGATGTTTTTATATTTTTCGTTTTAGTTCGGTAAGTTTTTGAAGTTCATATTTCTTATATAAAAAAATTCTCTTTCTTTTTTATATTTAAGGCTTTTTAGTGCAGAGTCTATACATGGCCAATTTCGTACTGTGCTCCTCACGGTGTTTTTCTTTACAGTAAATAAGAGCGATAAGTTAACGAAAAAATATGCAATCGAATGGCGAAAACAGCTTTCAAATCGGATCAGTAGTTCTTTATAAAATCGCGAAGATACATATAAACGAGAACCAACTTTTTTTTAGTCGGTTTAAAATAAAAAATAAAAACAATACAAAATTATCATGAATTAATGGATCACAATGAATTTTTATTCATATAAATTTAATATTTTGAATGTAGAAATATACAACGTAAATATATTCAGACTACAACGTACATTTTAAAACGAAAAAATGTGTCACACGAAAGAAACATAATAGAATATAAAAATTGCCAATGTGTATGCACCCTTTTTTTATGTGGCGTCACCCAATGGAAGCAAAATATAGCCTATCAAAACAAGAAACCACGCGCTACAAACAAAGTAAAAAGATTTTCACAATTCTTGTCTATCACACGATTTACTTATTACAAATAGTATCATAAGATAATATATCTGTAGTAAAATCATTAAACTTACCTGAGATATTGCGTAACACAAGTAAATATTTTACAATGCAACAAAACGGTAACCTCACAAATCAAAGCAATACAGCAAAAGTAAGGTGGCTGACGTTTTGTTTTGTGAGGTTGAGTGGTAAATCGAGTGTTTCCGGATGTAAAAAAATACGGATGCGTTCCGAAAGTGTATAACAGGACACATAATATCGTCACACAATGGTCGTCACACAAGGTAATGAAATATGGAGACATCAGTTTTACTTCAGTTTTCTTATTTATTACAACGTTTCTAAAGAAATAAAAAGGTTTCTTATGCACAGTGATCGTTTTCCAAGTACACTTTATAAAAAAAACCGTGTTCGATGGATTATGAAAAAGTTATTATTTTTTTCTTTTAAAAGTACCACGGGAGACACTACTTTTTTGTATGACAAAAAAAAACTTCACTTCATTAGATTTGGTTTTTATTGTATTCCTTTGGACTAATTCAGTTGATCTGGTATTTATATACCAAAGAATGAATATTGAAGCGCCTTTTTAAAAAATACGGCTTATTTATTCACCATAGGATTTTTTTACACCCGTATTAATATGGGGACATTGAGCTTTTTCAAAATGTACAATTTTTTTGATATCGCCTCATATATCTAATAAGAAAAAAATATACAAAAAATAATTTAATTTTTTTCGATTAGCTCTCCTTTAAATAGTGTAATTTTGATTTGTGCCCCTTTAGTTGTTAAGCAGCGACATGATCATCATTGTATTGTAAATGAATACCTCAGTTACAGTTATAGCTCAGGTTATAGTTATAAGTTTACTTGTAACTGAGGTATACCTATATAAGAGTAAACCAGTGTACAGCATAGTGTACACTGGACTGCGAACGTGTTTAAAAAAAAATGTTAAATATTTTTTAGAACAAAATCAATCAATAAGTACACTATCGTTAGATATTGCCAACAACAATCATTTAGGTTTTTAAACAGGTAAAAAAAGTAAAAAATAACTTTGAATGACATACCTCCCCTTGGTACCAATATCCGTCTGATATTATTATATTGGACGATTGAGCTGTATTTCTTATTTTATCTATTACCTGAAAAATTTCAAAAACAGTTTTGTGAAAATGCTGTTTCTTTATTGCTTCACTTTAAAAAAAAATATAAAGCTTGACCGTTGCTTCAAGCTATGAATGATGAAGGAAAAAAATTGTCTCGGATAAGGTTCTCAGATATCCCATTTTCCTATCCCTTAATCCTAATGGTCGATTCTTCTATTCCTACCTACTTACCATCAAGTGGACGGTCAACCTGTCTGACGACCATTAGATTAAAAGAAATGTGTCAAGACTTTTTTTTAATATTAAATTTGATTGTAAACATAATTAAGTATAAAGACTCTCTTTTATTCTTTTTAATATTAAATAAATTCTTAATAATTTGAAGAAAATTTAATTAAGTATCTTACCTCTCTAAACAAAACGTCTGGCAATTTAATATTAGTTGTTCCACTATCTAATATGCTTTTTTCCTTGTTTAACTTCAAACAAGTATTTCTATTGATATCGTGGGTCACATTTTGTGTATCATTTTGTGGCAACATGACTTGTACAGATAACACGCCAATTTCATACCAACGCTTTCTTAGTATTGGTGTTTCAAACATTTGTTTAGAATTTTTATTTGCTGTAACTTTATCTGAAATTTATAAATAAAGAAGACATTATCTTACGTTTTCATTAATACATTTGGTTGTGTGTTTATGAATCTATGAATAAAGCTATAGCCTCAATGTTGTTTTTAACATCCGACGCCCGACGCAAAAACGGCTGTGGAATCGTAGCTCTCAAACGGATGGACCGATTTTGATCCGTTTTTTTTTTGTTTAAAATCTGACGTAATCGAGATCATTCTTGGCTATAATTTATGATTAATCTGTTCAGGTGTTTGAGTCTTCGATCCATTTCCTAGTTGCCGCCGAGATTTCACTAACTATTCCACATGTTTGATTGATATGAATATTTGTATACTGTTACTTTTGAGGTAGTTTATAGTTTTTAATTATAGCTTGTTATTAATCGAAACCTGTTACGAAACTCCGGTTTCTTTTTTATTATTATTATTTTTTATGTCAGTCTGTCTATCAACCTTAACAAAATAAATTAATTAAAATATTACATTTAAAATTTATTCCACTTGTGTAATGTTTACCTAAAAGAAGAAAGCTTCCGTAATGTGTTGCATTAATAGAGCTCTGAACACCACATAACTTCAACAGGAAGGACATTGGTTTGTTGAGAGTTCGATCCACTGAATCCAACCACGATTCAACCACCACATTCTCTCCCCATGCACCGACTGGCAAATATGCCAATCCTAAAAGACCCTGAAATTAAAAATAAAAATATATTTTAGAGTGTAACTACAATAATAATATTCTTTATTTGTACAAACACATTTTTTACATGAACTTTTACTCATATTTTTAGTGAATGCAAATTTTAACATAGGAATAATAGTAACTTTTTTTTCAGAAGTAAACACATGTGAAAAAAAATCTAGTTGAAAAATATCTAACAACATGTCAAAATTGTAGAAAGCAATGACCTAATCAACCACTTACTTAAATTTAACATAGAAATTTTTACAATGGGGTAGTGTTATCATATTGTCATCCCTTTCCAGGCAACCACAATAGAAGACTAAGCCCACGTTCGCACGAGAGCTTTTTCGACACTTTTAACGGGTGTGAAAAGCATTGACTTCTGACGTTTTGAATAGACCATTATGACTTCTAGGCTGTGTGCTCAAATGCAGGCGCTTTTTTACGTCAGGAGTTTTATTATCTGTCTATGCTCCATTTTAAACTCCAAGCTCAGAACGCTTTATAAAACTTCCGTGCGAATGAGGCCTAAGACTAAGAGAGAGGTAGGACTATAGACAAGGTGACTGCTGCTAATAATTTAATCAACTATAATATAGTTATGTACCTAAACTATGCATTGAATGTGAGGGTAAAATAATAAAAATTATCCAATATCAATTACACAAATAAAGATATAATTTATGACCAAATTATACAGCATAATATGAAGTTATATTGTAAAAATATTTTAAAGTTACCTGCCAATCAGATCCATTTACAAAGAAATTGTTGCTTTCTGTGATTAATGCAATTTCTGAACGCACTTCAGGTAAAGACAAAGAAGGAAACTGCACTAAGTCGGACACTAACTGCCCTGTCCACCTGCCTTGAGAATATTTTGCTTGAACCTAAATAACAACAGAGCATTAATTATGTGTGTATTCTAAAGATACATTATACTGCCTAGCTTAAGTTTAACAATAATAATTAATATTCAACTTACTTGTTTTCCACTTTTAAATATAGTGCTTGAGTTCTCTGGATGAAAATATTTAGAGTTCTCTTGAGCATAAGAAGCAATTGCCAAAGTTGTACTCCCAGTGTCTACTAAAACCTTAAACTGAAATAGACGAATTATAAAGGATGATACAGAACACTAAATGTACTATTTTGTATCCTAATCCATAAATGCGAAAGTTTGTTACTCAATCACGCAAAAACGGCTGATGGGATTTGGGTGAAATTTAGACACACAAATAGTTTATTATCTGCATTAAGTAGGTAATAAATATCCAGGGATATTTTAGTTAGAAGGAACGTACTGACATGTCTCATAACATAGCTGCACATAAAATAATAATTACCCTTTGATGGTGGTGTCCTATGTCAATTTCAATAGCGTAAGCTTGACCGGAATTTCCAAATAAATTAAATTCATCACATAAAACAAACTTATTCAAGAAAAACAGAAAATAATAACTTTTACATAAAAGTCGCAATATTATTCCCATTTCACTTAAATGCA
Source organism: Synanthedon formicaeformis (assembly GCA_945859745.1). Taxonomy (NCBI): domain Eukaryota; kingdom Metazoa; phylum Arthropoda; class Insecta; order Lepidoptera; family Sesiidae; genus Synanthedon; species Synanthedon formicaeformis. The sequence continues at coordinate 4,777,436 of OX243963.1, forward strand.
GCTGTTATTGAGCAATAGCGAGATTTTATTGTATTGTTATTAAATTCTAGTTTTTTGACTAAAATAATTAAAATTTAAAATAAATCTCTCTAATTAAACAATAGACAATTTGTTGTTGTGTGATGCACGGCATTGACATTAACACTTGACATTGACACTTCATAGTAACTTATACGAACCACAGAATAAATGCTGTTAATAATACGAGCGAGATTCGGTACAATAATTTATGTCAGTGTAGATCTAGATTATGAATTAGAAAGGAGATGAAAGAATAATGTGTGTTTATTTGTGATACAGTCACACTGCATGATTGCCAATAGTTACAACTAATTGTAGCTAGTTTTTGTAGATACTATTTTCAGATATTCATTATATATTATTAAGTAAATACAATTTTGAAATGGAGTGTTCGATTTTAGCAACATAACTATAAATGGCGTAACCAAGTTTCAAGATATGCTTCTGTGGTTTTGGCGCGGTTTTTAATGTCAGTTCAGTTTGTTTGTCAGTTTAGCTGTCAATTTATTTTTCCAAACATAACTTATTTTTACCTTTGTTTTAGAAATAAATAAACCCTCTAAAATGAGCTTTTGGGTAGATAAGTACCGTCCGAGAGATCTGAGCAAGCTAGATTACCACAAAGAACAATCACTTCATTTGAAGAATCTCGTTCAACAGCCGGATTTTCCTCATCTCCTTGTTTACGGGCCCTCCGGAGCCGGTAAGAAAACTAGAATTATGTGTTTACTGAGAGAACTCTACGGTTCAGGTGTTGAACGCTTAAGACTAGAGACATTGAACTTCACAACCCCATCGAACAAGAAAATAGAAATAAGGACAGTAAGCAGCAACTACCACATAGAAGTTAATCCGACGGATGTCGGTATTCATGATCGTATTGTCATTATGGACTTAGTTAAAAATGTTGCTCAAATGCACCAAATAGACGCCTCCGGCCAGCGTGAGTTCAAAGTTGTAATTTTGAATGAAGTAGATGACCTCACTAAAGATGCACAGCATGCTTTGCGTCGTACAATGGAGAAGTACGTTGCCACATGTCGTCTAATCCTTATTGCGAACTCTATTTCTCGCGTCATACCTGCTATTAGGTCGCGTTGTCTGACAATTAGAGTGCCAGCACCCACAGAAATTGAGATAATTGCAGTATTAAATTTAGTTTGTAAAAAAGAAGGATTGACTCTTCCGTCCGAATTGGCTATGCGAATTGCAAAAACTTCAGGGCGGAATTTGCGCCGTGCTTTACTTATGTGTGAATCGTGCAAAGCCCAACAGTACCCTTTTACTGTCGACCAGAAGGTGCCTGAACCTGATTGGCAGAAATTCATTGCCCAGATAGCGTCGACGGCTATGGCAAATCAGTCACCTCAAACTCTTGGTGAAGTACGAGAGAAATTGCGCGAATTGCTCATACACGGTATTCCAGCTGATATTATCTTTTCTGGTCTATTGCAAGAAATTGTAGGAAACTGTGATATGTCAATGAAATGTCAAATAGTAAATCAAGCGGCTAAGTATGAATATAGAATGAGACTCGGTAATAAGCCAATATTTCATTTGGAAGCCTTCATTGCTAAATTTATGGCCATCTATAAGAAGTTCTTAGAAGAAACAATGTTTGATGCTTTTTAAGAACAACACTAGTCTTGCTTGGAATTGTTCTATTAAGTAATTTACATGTTTTATAACAACATCTATTAAATATAAGTTTTTTTATATTCATGTTTTTTATTTCTTTAATATAAAAAATGAACTTCATAAGAAATGCTCAAACAGCTGTTGAATTATATTTATTATTTTTAAAAATAACATAATTAAACCTTTATGCATGTATATACTAGCGGCCCGCCCCCGGCTTCACACACATTCATTTTAATCCTGCAAGTTATATATTTATTATCCTAATTAATTTAGACTAGCCAATCCTTAGTTAGCATTAAAAAATAAATGTAAGAATATTCAGCTTTCTCGCCCAAGTAGGTACTAAATAATAGGGGGCAGGATAAGGTATAGACATTAAAATAACTTAAAATTGTTTAAAGAGAACAATATATTAATAATATTGATAGTAGTGTTTCACTGGTACTCTACTTGCAAACAATCTAAAGTTATCTACGACTGAGCTCATAAGTGCCGCTACAATTTCATTTGATAAATTATCTATGATGGAGGTTTTCAACTGTAGAGTTTCGTCTATTGTTTGAGCATCTTTATTATCTGAAACAGAATAAAAAATCTCATTACTCTAGGGCTAGAAAGACACGGCAGTAATTTAGACAAAAGATATTTGCGTCTTCATACTCGTACAGAATCAGAACGGTCTTCGCAGATAGGAATTGCGTACTTGTTGCATCCGCGTAAATTCCTCCGTGTATGAATTAGCTATTAACAATGACCGTACCTACTGGCGTTCCCATTATCTATGTTCCAAAAAACCATATAATCGTAGGTGTCTATATCCTATGCAAAGAATTACCTACATACGAGTACCTAATATAAGTAAGATATGATATGAAAGATTGAATGGAAACCAAAAACTAAAATTAATTTGATATCTACTATAATTAATTTCTAAAATGTGCAAAATTCATGAAATTTTCCCCTGAGACCGCGTGGTCCGACTGCTTCGTACGACTTTTCGCGAGTTGAATTCATGTTACCGACTAAAAGCCAAAAAAAACCTATTACATACATTTAAAATTGGGTTTTCAATTAGCCTAGCATCTATTTTCTAAAATATAGGTTTTTCTTGTTGATGACGTATGGGTTTTTATTATTTTCGCGAGTTCAATAAGTGCCGCGAATATCTTGTGTCACATTCAGTCTTCGGTTATTCGCAGTTGAGACAAAAAATCCTCCCATACTAAGTATACTGACTTCACTCGCTCGTTCAACGTGCCCTTAATAGATTGAATGTTGTCGTTTAAAAATTAAATTGAAATCCATTAAAGATAAAGGAATAAATAAGCGGCTAACGAAACACCTGAAAGCTCTCGCCTCGCCGCGTCTGCTGTAGGTAATTAAGCTTAGTGAAATGCGCCATTAGTTACTATCAGCGACAGATCCGAAATGATAAACGTAATTCGGCACGGACTGTTTGCGACAGAGCATTTGGTGAGACAGGAAAATGGTGGTTTTTGTTGATGCTCTTAGTACATAGTTAGTACCTACCTACCTAGTATAGACTATCTATTTTATTTATATAGTTATATGTATAAAAATTACGTGTCACGGTTGTTTGACGCCAATGAACTCCTAAAATGAACCGATTTAGATAAAATTTCGTAACTAAATATGTATGTGTAATTTGGTCCAACTTAAAAGATATAATAGTTTTTATTTTGAATCCGGGTGAAGGAGGGAGCGTGTAACTAGTATAATGTATAACTGAGACAAACTTTTGTTTAATAATTACATAAACATTAAAAATCTGCCTGCACCCTAATAATCTACTAGGCGCTCGCCTGCCTTTTATCTTACAAATACCTTTGTACATTAATCCCTATTTAATTGTACCAAACTTACATGGTTGCAAAAAATACGTTGGCGTTCTTGAATTCCTGACATTTATTCTTTCTTGTCCTATAAGAATGTAGTCTTCTCCATCGATGCCTCTCAAGCCGCTCCACGGATACGTAATATTACTTTCAACCTCCTCTAAAAACAAATTAACTTAATAAATGGTTTCATTGTGTACTCGACGCTAAACTTACCTACATATACAAACCAAAGACTTAATAAATAATACCAGTGAATCACAAACATTATGTTGGGACGGGTAACAGTTTACTCAACGGGTAACATAAATAATAAAGCGGGATTGACACGGTACGAGCGCACTCGGACCGAGTGCGCTCGGATTACTACTCGGATGCTACTCGTAACATGTAAACGAGGGATCCGAGTTCACTCGGATGACAGCGTCCGATCAAAGTGGACTCGGACCGTGCTCTATTTGTACGAGCTGACTCGGATCAAATATTAAGAACAAAATGGCGTCAAATGAAATTTTATATGCGTTTGGAGTGAAAAAAAGTGGAATGAGCGCGATACGCTAAGATTTGTGGAATTATATGAATCAGAAGAAGTTTTGTGGAACATACGGCTGCAAAACTATAAAAATAAATCATAAATAAGCATATCTCCCACTATTTCTATACCTCCAAGCAGCATATCAGTCGTCATTTTGCAAATCTAGACCAACTCAACTAACGACAAACGCTACTCGGACACTGCTGAACTCGTATGGTGGGAACTGTAATCCAAGTACACTCGATTACGAGTATACGAGCTGACTCGTACGAGTGCGCTCGTACCGTGTCTACCCCGCTTAAGTAGGTATAATACCTAAGTACTTGAATATACACCGAGATAGCAATGTGAATTTGTAAAATAGTGGAAATGAAAAACTATTTGCTATTTACATATAGTTAAACATATCTTACGTATATCCATAGTAATGAAGGAGAAGTTAGGTTCAGTTTTTCTCGAATCGGTCATCGTTATCTCCCCAGTAACGTGAAGATCGCTAAGAAACTTAACACTGCTTTTGTTTCCGGCTAAATGGAATCTGTAAACATAAAATAATGTTCATGATTTCTACATTATATCTATCTACGTTATACATTATATTATTTTTTTATTACAGTTTATCGTATCTATATTATAGTTTAAAGGAACTTTTCTACCCTTGTAAAACGCTGAATTTTACTCAGATTGAACGAATATTACACATAATATGTGCCTAAAGCGATTTATATCGAGAGTACAAAAACTGATATTATAGGCTCATACCAAATAAAAAATAAAGATATAATTTTGCGAACAACATAGTGCAGCCGGTTTATAAACAAGTTGCTGCTACACGGAAACATCAATCTAGGTTTTATTTCTCAACTTTTGTGTTACTTACAGTCAACATGACAATAATTAAATTTACATGTAATAATAATTATTTAACATGAATGATGAAACAAAATAATAGATATACAATAATGTTAATATAAGTGAATTAGCTATTCACTAATAATATGAATTAGCTAGCGACCTGCTCCCGGCTTCGCCCAGCAAATAACTTAAATAGGTTTTTTTATATGTATGTATAAAAATTCCGTGAAAATTTATTTAACTGATGGTGAAAACCGTGTCAAAATCCGTCGCTTGGTTGCGGAGGATTTAGCGGTCATACAGACAAACGCGGAATAATACTATGTAACACTGATTACCAACCATTATTTCGACCTTCTCTGTCTCTTGTTCGCTTACCTATTTCTTCTAAACTAGGATAAGGATTTTGATAAGGTTTTTACTTTGGTAAAAGATAAAAAGACCCTCCGCAGGCTTATTATCTAAATGCCTCTGCTGAGCGACAGGCGAAAAATTTGTGCAATATCACACTATTTGGTATGACGTAGCTCATAATACTAATGTGGTTTGCGTAAAAATTAACGATTTAGTGTGATATTGCACAAATTTTTCGCTAGTTAAAAAAATAATGCATGATCTCTAATAAGTTGCTTAAGTTACACATCATATTCTTACTTTCTTTCAGCCAATTTTGTCCATCTTGCTCCAGTGACATTGAGATTTCTCAGTAAAATCGATATCTGTTGCTCCGGCAACGATACTATCACGCTATTTATTAAAGCGGGATCAATGGGCTTCATGCCCAGATGTTTGGAGTCCATAAGAAAAAAGAAGGTCCTGAAACCACGACGAAGGCAGTCTATGTTGTCTGCTCTGCATGTTGGGAAGGGCAGCGCCGTACTAGCTAGAAGTGTAAAATAAAATTTATTAATATATTTTCACTAAAAAATATTTTTGTAAATTAGAGGAAACATTTAATAACTATATTTCATATACTACTACTGTGTTCTAGGTAGTTACTTTCAAGAATCTAACTTAGTTCCAATTATTTACAAAGTTTGTATAGAAACAGTATACCTATTTACCTAAGACTGTGTTCAAATCAATAAGAAAGATTTTTCTATTAAATATTTCGTATTTTTAGTTACGAACTGGTTGGTAACTGGACAGCATTTGTTGTAGCAGATCCAATCCTAGTATAAATAACATCTTGAATTTGCAAGGCATTTCTCAATCCTCCCTTCTCCGTTCCACCTATCATCAAGTGGATTGTCAGCCTGTCTAACGACCTTCACATTTAAAAAATCCACTTATTTAGTATTTTCTCGCTTTCAATGTAATAATTTAATATAGTTGTATGGTGAGTTCTAATAAGTCAATGACCACCAATACGAGTATTGAGTTAATATTGAGTTTCATCACTTATAAATTACCTGTTACAGTTCAGTTTGACCGCCCTTGGCCTTTGAAGCATTTCACAGTCTCAATAAAGTCTACCGATGTATTAAAACATGTATTTGTAACTATCATAATGGCATGTTATAAGCAATAAATAATAAGGTAACAAAAAAAATCATTCTTACATAATATAATTTGAAGTCGCTTTCCGCGTCTGTCTGTCTTTATATCTGCTAAATGATTTTGATGCGGTTTATTATATTATATTATATTATATTATATTATATTATATTATATTATATTATATTATATTATATTATATTATATTATATTATATTATATTATATTATATTATATTATATTATATTATATTATATTATATTATATTATATTATATTATATTATATTATATTATATTATATTATATTATATTATATTATATTATATTATATTATATTATATTATATTATATTATATTATACTTAATAGTTTTAGTTATTGTCATTTTTTACGGAAGGTTTATCATATAATATATAAAGTGTGTGTGTGTAAGTATGTTCCCTATGGACTCCAAAACCGCTGAACCGTTTTTGATGAAACTTTCAGACAATCTTCAGATTAGTCCAGCGGGTAATCCTTTGAAGTGTTGTAACGATCGGACGCGGGCGTAGTCGCCGGCATCCACTAGTATATAATAAAATCGATTTTTTTTTATTTAAATAGATTTTTTTTGCAATATGTCCGCTATGTCTGTTTCTTTGCTAACTACTTCTTAACCACGCAACGGATTTTGATACTACTTCCACTAATCGAAATAGGAAGGTTTGTGTGTATGAGAAATAGAATCCCGAACGAAGCCGGAAGCGTGTCGCTAGTATACACAAATTTTATTGGTGTCGGTAATTACCTATAATTAAATGTCCATTGCCTACGTTTTTAGGAAGTATGTAGGCAACAATTTTGTTATACATAGCTACAGTAAAATGTATAATACGGAAACGAAATGACTGTTATTAGCAAAGTGCGAATCATTATCTTGACTTTGATCAATTTCCGATACTGGCAAATATGTAATGAGCTCTAATAAAAAATTAATTGCCTCGCGACGGCTGACCATTACCATTGTGTTGACACACCAAAAAATGTTTTATTATTATTTTTTATTTACCTATTTCAGGTTACCCGCTACGGCTTTACATGGGGTAATTGCCTTAATAAAAACTAGTTGCTGCCCGCGACTTCGGCCGCGTAACTTTGTAAATTATAAACTAAAACCTTCCTCAAGAACTTATTATTATTATAAATAATAATAAGTGCTATTATTATAAATAATAGTGACAATAATAAGATCCCAAATTTATTATTTTGAAGGTTATTTTATTTATATTTAAATTCTATAGAATAGGAAGTTATATATTTTTCTCAAAAGAATATTATATCGACACTTTTAATAATAATAAAAAAAAACAAATTCTTTTAAATTAAAGAAAACAAATGCTTCATAGCTAAATAAAAAATTTAAATATTTGTGCTAACCGAAATAAACTTAGTAAAGTATATATTTTTTTAAATTAATTATATTAAGGGCCTCTTTCACCATCTGTCAAGTAGGCTAACCGTCATTTAAAGTCACCCGTCACCGGGGATAATAGAGCTGATATACCTTTGTACTGTAAAAGTCCCAAACATAAAAAGAAATCGACTATCGAAGGATGCACTAAACCGAGTGCATAATTCTAAAAGTCTAAATTGTAAAAGTAACTAATCAACAATTTACTTGTAGTTGGTGAAAGAGGTCCTAAATAAATTAATACAAAATAGTCGATCGACACTTACTTTGCTCATATTGTTTGAAACGAAAGAATTGTCCAATACACAATGTACCACATCCAATATTCAGCACGAGAAACGCACTAAGAACGTACCGTATGTAACTCAATAGCATCTTGCGTGAACTAATAAGTAAGAAAGACGGCCGGTTGTTTGCCTCGACATTTATACTGAATTTGTTTTTTTTTTAAACAACAGAACCGGAGTCAGTTAATTATTGCTGGCCATTGTTGTGACAGTATTTTAAAAATGTTATATTTTTAGAGGTTTCTAAGGTCTTTTTAGAATTATACTAACTCATAATTTATATAAGTTTAATATAAAAACTTTTAAAACTAACACGTTAGTTACTAAGCGAAAGTCTGTTCAGCGACTGTTCGTATTATTTATTTCATTCTTAGATTACAGCTTATGCTTGGTAAAAGAGAATGGATTTTACGACACATTTCGCTGCTTAAAAACTAAAGGGCCACAAATCAAAATTAAACTTTTTACAGGAGAGCTAATCGAAAAAAAATATATTATTTTTGTCTATTTTTTTCTTATTAGATATAATATCAAATATATGCATATTATACATCGTTAGAAGCGTATTTTTAAGTAGCATTAAATGTTTTAAGTAATTTTATAATAAACTGAATACTAGAGGATATATAACCATATGTTACATTAGAATATAAAAAAAATATCAAAATATACTAAATATTGAATAAAACAACCATAAGTCTTTTTGCAACATCTTTTTGAAGGATTGTGATTGTACGAGTATTTTTGCAATAAAAAACTTTTTTTGGTTTTTGTTTGTTTTATGGCCCTTCGATTTATTCCAGATTCCAGTTACTGGCGTCGTTGCAGTTCATCCTAGAACCACACCCACAAGTTTAGGTACCTCGAGATTCAAGTCATCACATTTTTTTTAAATAATACACCTATGAACGTCGATGTAAATTATTAAGCTCCACTTCCTTCATTGTGTTGATAGCTTTTTGAAGGAGTTTTGTCCAACATTGCACATTTCCTTATATTTTTTTTAAGTGTATTGTGGTTTTTTGTTATTTTTATTTGAAACTAGCTGGTGCCCGCGACTTCGCCCGCGTTAAAAGTAAGGGATGTGTAGCGCCTGATAAAATGTGTGAAGCAATATAACGCCTGACATCTTTGCTGTTATAAAATTTTCAGGGGTTGTATGTATCTTTATTTTTAGTAGATAGCTGGTGCCCGCGACTTCGCCCGCGTTGAAAATTATATTTTAAAACCTTCGTCTTGAATCATTCTATCTATTAAAAAAACCGCATCAAAATCCGTTGCGTACATAGGGACAGACAGACGGGAAGCGACTTTGTTTTAATACTATGAAGCTCATTTCCACAGTTGACCCTGCCGGGAATCGAACCCGCGGTACCACTGAAACAGTCTGGTGCTAGTCACGCGTTACCAGGCTTTCAATGACAAGCAAGTTAAAAAAGTTCTTTTGTTTCAGGATATGAAAATCAAATATCTACCTACTAGTTGGTTCAGCCAAGAACATGATTTGCAGACAGCAGGTGTTCGAATTTCAATTTTAATTTTACGTCGCGCGGTTTAGAAATAACGTAAGAAACCTGCCGGTCGGAGAAAATTAATAATCCTTGAAGATAAAATATGAACTATATTCTCTTACCTTTAAGGTTTGCATCCAGCTAGCAGCAGACTAATTAAGCTTAATTAATTTTCCACTTATTGCCTGTGTTAGATATCCTTTTAAAATATTTTTCTATTAAATACCTACTGTACAAGCAGCTTGTAATATAGTCTTGTAGAACATTTCTAATAATATCTATCTATACATATAATAAAACTTGCCTATACATCTATAATCATCAATCAATACTAATAATAAATCTGTAAGGGTTGGTCATGGAGTAAGTTATCTACTTTGTTTTCAGAGATATCATGTTTATAGGTTCTATACATGATACTGAAACTAAATTGACGATTTTTAGGTTTTTCTTCTGTATGTATGTATGTATGTATGTATGTATGTATGTATGTATGTATGTATGTATGTATGTATGTATGTATGTATGTATGTATGTATGTATGTATGTATGTATGTATGTATGTATGTATGTATGTATGTATGTATGTATGTATGTATGTATGTATGTATGTATGTATGTATGTATGTATGTATGTATGTATGTATGTATGTATGTATGTATGTATGTATGTATGTATGTATGTATGTATGTATGTATGTATGTATGTATGTATGTATGTATGTATGTATGTATGTATGTATGTATGTATGTATGTATGTATGTATGTATGTATGTATGTATGTATGTATGTATGTATGTATGTATGTATGTATGTATGTATGTATGTATGTATGTATGTATGTATGTATGTATGTATGTATGTATGTATGTATGTATGTATGTATGTATGTATGTATGTATGTATGTATGTATGTATGTATGTATGTATGTATGTATGTATGTATGTATGTATGTATGTATGTATGTATGTATGTATGTATGTATGTATGTATGTATGTATGTATGTATGTATGTATGTATGTATGTATGTATGTATGTATGTATGTATGTATGTATGTATGTATGTATGTATGTATGTATGTATGTATGTATGTATGTTCCTCCATACCTCTTAAACGAATTAACTGATTTTCATGAAACTTGGTAGATAAACATTCAGACGTACGGGACACAGGATAGGCTACTTTTTTCTTTTTCAACGCGGACGAAGTCGCGGGCGCCAGCTAGTATTTTATAAAGTTATGCGTATGGAGGACGAAGTTACAATTTGTACAGTCGGCCGCATAAGTCAATTAACACATTCAAAAGTGCAAAACAACGTAACACTCAATGCGCCATAAGTCGTTGTCACAACTAAAGAACAAAATAAACTTCACGTACAAACGATCGTAAAAAGCTTCAGTAAGTAAGTAAGTAAGTTGAGTGTTCAGTTGTTTTGCACTTTTGAATGTGTTAATCGACTTATGCGGCCGACTGTACACGTTCTTTTGGTACTCACAATAATTTACGGTAGCAAGGCCAAATATTGGGGTTTTCACTAATGTATTGATGATATCCTAGATTAAACTATATGATACCTTTTAACTCGATGAGTGTTTCTCCCCAGGTGGTCCGCTATGAGTACCGAGAGTTACTTAGGCCAAAGATTTAAATCAAGAGATGCGGCATTACTAGCGAAAGTGTGTTACAAAATACAACATACATTATACTAAAGACAAAAGTATAAAATACATATACCTTTGTCTAAACACACTTTTAAACACAGACAACACATTCCTTACTTCAAACGCGACTGTGACGATAGCGATGCTCTTAACAAGCGACCGTCACTTACTGTAGCTGGTGTGCAACTGTAGTTGGGTTGAGCGCCTGCGCCCAACCCATTGTTAAGAATTTTCGGTGTGTTTTTAGTATGGCGCGAGGAGATTACGCCGCATCTTTCGATTTAAATCTATGACTTAGGCTAAGTTAGGATGTAAGTTAGTTATTAAGATTTTGTTTGTAGGGCCCAGGGGCTGAGCACTTCATGCTCGCTCTAGTGTACAAAGTAGCTTTTAAGCTCTAATAGAACCAATTAAATTAAAAAAAAAAAAGACGGAAACGTTAACGAGTAATATTTTCTTTGAAAATACGATAATCCACCATATATATCAAAAATGTATTTGGTACTATTAACTATATGGAGTGATGTAATTAAATTCTGGATGTTATGTTGCCTCTCCCTTTTCAATGTGGAATTAAGTCACGTCAAAAAAATTACAAATTTTGACATAATATAAAACAATAAATATAAGCGCCTCTTTCACCAACTACAAGTAAAGTGTTGATCAGTTACTTGTAGAAATCATTTTCTGTTTTATTGAATTATGCACTCGGTTTACTGCATCATTCGATAGGCGATTTTTTTTTTATTATTTTCCATTTAATGTTTGGGACGTTTACCTTACAAACAAAGGTATATAAGCTCCATTATCTCCGGTTACCGCTGACTTTAAATGACAGTTAGGCCTACTTGACGTTCGTGAAAGAGGCGCTTAGAACTATAATTATTTTTTTCTTATTCATTATTACGAAAAATAAAAGAATGTTTTAATTGTTTTCAAATAACAATGCACTTCCACGCATTTTTTATTCGGCTTACATATTTCGTACGCCATTGTGCATTTTTTACGTGAAATCCATATCTTCACGCAAACAAAGGATGTATATTTACTTATGAGACAACGGCTTCACTGTTCCCATGATTCTTGTGTTATGATAAGATATTTTGCGAAAAGTCGATGAACTTTTATTGTATTACGATGCCTTTAGCGATCGTCTTACGGAATTGTACACATTACTCATCAGATAGCGGGAGGACAGAGAGTATTCATTAGTATTTGAGATATCCAATTAAGGCGATGCAGTACCTACCGTTTTTTTGGAAATTAATATTATTTGCTTTTGTATTGACATTACAATGTCAATGTTTTGTTTTTGTTTGTAGGTACTCACTATAAGATGGCATCTTAATAATATTGTAAATGCGAAAGTTTTATGGATTTTTGTTATTAATCATACAAAAACATTTTATTAATGTACTTACTTTTTATCCTGAAAAAAGTTAGGTGCTTGTGGGATTTTAAAAAAAAAGATAAGTGCAACGCTTATGAAGACACGGATACAGATATATGTAGTACTAACTGGTGCCCGCGACTTCGTCCGCTTTGAAAAAGAAAAAGTAGCCTATCCTGTGTACTGTACGTCTAAATTTTTATCTACCAAGTTATCATGAAAATCAGTTAATTCGTTTAAGAGTTATGGAGGAACATACATACATACATTTTTTTTTTCTAAAAATGGTCAATTTAGTTTCAGTATCATGTATAGAGCCTATAAACACGATATCTCTGAATCCAAAGTAACTTACTCCATGACTAACCCTTACAGTTTTATTATTAGTATTGATGATGATGATGATGATATAAATAAAAGGATAATCTCTGGGTCTATTTAAAATATATTAAACATATCGCGAAAATCAATAATAATAAAACTCGATAATTTTTTTCATAGCCGATAGTATCATTTATCTTTTTATAGCATAAAATCAGCTAAGAAAAATATAATTAGATTTTTTTTATTACATACCTACTGGTCATTATAACATGCTCGCCTTAAGTAATTAAAATTCTTCACATGATTTGATATTGCCATTGGAATATATTGAATATCTTTGTTATAATTATATTAGATGTGTGCAATTTTATAATTAAGTATATATGTGTCGCAAAGAATTCGGTTGCAAGATCACATATTATATTATGTATTATGGCAATTTCTTACATTCTAGTCTTGTTGGAATCTTTGTGTCAGTGTTACAAAATTCCGTCAAGGTTCTAATCTAATAGCTGAGAGATAGTAGGTACCTATAATATTTTGTATGAAGCTAAAAGCTCACGCTATTCAAAATATCAAGGCTTTAAAAATATTTAATCACCAGACAATCAAACCAGTAGAAGGGTGGGTATCCAAAAGTCACATGTGTAATAAAAAAATCACAAATAGACAGCGAAACCTACAAACATCCGGTCCAATTGTCATACTGTTCGTATCCATTGAACTTATCCATTTGACTTAACCACGAAACAAATAATTCCCTAGGGTTAGAAAGCTTATTTAACATATCGAATAACGGTTGAATTATTAACTTCTATTAACGTATTAACTTATAAATTTATTAACTCTCAATCAGTTAACTTACATATAACAATTTATTGTTTAGTGAGTACAGGAATTTAACAACAGTTACAAAAAAATGATGTCCTGTCTCACCGCTGAGTTACACAAAGAATTTTATTGTTTGCGCAGTTAAAAGGCTTAAATTTGATAAAAAATATGTTTTGTATGCAGTCAAATTACAAACTGCATCACAGTTTGTGAGGATTCCGTTATTTCCTTTTTTGTATTTGGTTTAAACATACCCTTGAAACAGGCGTTTTACACCTAACATATTTCTAAAAATATCAAAACGGTGGCTGCCGCTGCTGACACATTGTATTACTAGCTGGCGTCCGCGACTTCGTCCGCATTGAGAAAGAAAATAATAGCCTATACGACTAAATGTTTTTCTACCAAGTTTCATTAAAATCAGTTAATTCGTAGGAACATACAATACAATACCTACACTTACAGATTTATTTAGTATTGATTGATTGATATAGAACTATGAATTTTAAAGTATTGGCAGGACATACTGCAGTCAGCGGCAGTTTTCACCCTTTTACAGAAGGCCATCGTAAAATAACAGCACATGTGCTGTTGTGTTTCAATGAGTGTGTGAGGGATCCCAGAGCCCAATCCCTTATTTGCAGCGCTTGGCGCTACTTGCGTTATAGCGACGGTAGCCACTTACCATCAAGTGGACGTCAGCCTGTCTGCTGATCTAAAAAAACTGCTAACATAAAAAACAAAAGACGGACGGACGGCCCAATTTTCGAATACGTAACTCAGAGTAACCTCTCACCATAGAATGACTTTCAATTTCTCAAAATTGAATGTTAGATATAAATAAAATAGTATGTAACCTGTTTAATTTGATTGACGCGGTTCGCAACAGCTCGTGTGTAGTTAACATTAAAGTTGATTTGGCAATTCCTTTCTAGGCCTTGGACATTATAAGAGGACATTCAACAAATTATGGACAAGTCCGTGTCATCATCGACAGAAACGATCTATTGTTTACCTTCGGTTATTTTAAACAACTTTTAAAATATTAGGACAGAAATATACTGATGAGAGGCGGACACATTTCTTTTTTAAACTCCGATGCCCGACGCAAAAATGGGGTGTTATAAATTTAAGGTGTATGTGCGTCTATCTGTGGAATACTGGTCTCGAAAAGATGTTTAAGGTAGTTCTTTTAGCTATAATTTATGAGCTATAATATAATTTATCTGGTCAGGCGTTTGAAGACCATCAGATTATTTCCTACAGCCTTACATACACATATAGCGTGATTAGGCTCAATAGAAAGTAGTAGGTTAGTTTGAAAATTTTAATTTCTTAAGTGGCTAAAGTTATAGGTTGCTACGCGCTTCTTACGGAATAACCTATAATCGTACTTATTTGAAAGTCTATGAAATTGTGTGTGAACTACTATTTACTTAAAACACCCAATGAACAAATTTAGCTCAATAGCGAATAGATAATAGCACCTCCGACGTAGTTGACGTTGGACGAATGGCAAGGGTGCTTGCCTTACGTCTCAGGGGCCCCGGGTTCGATTCCCGGCGGGGTCAACTTTGGAAATTTTAATATAATTTTCAAAATTGACTCTGGTCTGGATTTAAAAGTAGTGGAAGGGCACACTGCGTTTCGCAGTCATTTGGGCAGCCCGTCCGGCGGCAGTAACCACCACCTTACAGAACACCACCGTGAAATAACAGCATTATGTGCTGTGTTGTGTTTCGGTGTATGAGTAAGGGATGCCAGAGCCCATTACCCCTTCCCTTCCTTATCCCTTATCCTTAATCCTTCTATGGTCGGCAGCGCACTTGTAGTACTTATGGCGTAACTTGAGTTATAGGCGACGGTAGCCACCTACCATCAAGTGGACCGTCAGCCTGTCTGTCGACCTTAACATAAAAAAATAAAATAAAAAGTAGAGAGTATAAATATTTTCAAATATCATCCTACATGCAAACAGACACACTTTACCTCTTTATAACACCTGTAGGTGTTTTGTCATAATATGTATAATATAAATGAGTTAAATATATTTAACTCTATAAACTAGTGTTGCAACCGAATTTTGTGATATATTTTATTATCTTGACGTATTGTGTTTTTATCTAGGTATTCTTATTCGACTTTATTTATTGTTTCAATTGATATCACTCTTAGTTGATTTTTTAGGCAAAGGTACATTTAATGGAGGGTTTATACCGTGGTATAGACCTCGGTAGAAAGCAACTGTATGGGTCTTTCATAAAAAAAAGGAAGATTAGTAGTAGTGCCGATAGTCGAGCAACAACACAAAATTCGTTGTAAAAAATAGATTTTATGATTCCTTTGAAGAGAAAATAGGCCTTTTGGCCTAATATCCTGCAAAGTATCTACAAAACATTGTTTTCCTTTAAGACGATATGTCTGTACGACATTTTTATCCAATATGGTAAAAGATAACACCTATTTAAATCATAACTGTCTGAATAATGATTAATAAAATAATGTAAAAAAACATACATAGTTCACATTCTATATCTCGTCTCATTGGCTTTTAATGAGAGATTTAGGTAACAATAAAAGACAGTAGGACAGAAATATTTTTTTTTATTATCTTGTATATATAATTAATTCTGTTTAATTCTATAGCCCAATAAAGAAATCTGATTTAGGTAACATCTTTGCTGCTGCTCTAAGGTTGTGTATGGCGACGCCGTAACCAACTTCGATTAGCTTACACAGTGTTTTGTTTCTGTAAGCTAAATTAAAGTTGCGCTTTTCTTTGTTTTCTGAAAAATAAATATACATAAGTGGGTACATATTTTATACATCTATATACACAAAAGAAAATCTTGTTAGTTACACCATTTATAAATCGAGAACGACTTGACCGATTTTTATGATCTTAGTTTTATTTATTTTGTCTCCATCCTTAATAGCAGAATAACTGTTGAATAACATCGGAACATTAAAAAAAATATATAAAAAATATTAATTTTCTCATACATTTTGTATGGAACGGCTTTTTGTTGATATCTAGAGAACGGATTGACTAATTTCGATAATTATATTTTGTTTTTCTGACACAAGGAACACCACAGTTGTCCCAAGTACGCTTGTCGACCATAGTTTAAGGATAAACAGATTAGTGAAGCTATAGGGAATGTGCATGGGAAGGGATGAGAGATTTCCACGTCTTTTAATGCCTATTATGTAACTACGAGTATGTACGCACCTCCAGTGCCTATTTGTAATTCAGGTGACAACGTAATATTTGGTTCTCCTGATATTTCACAACTGATTGATTCCGGACCAATATCAAAATGTTCGACGCCTTTGTCATCCGTTTTGATTTCATAGTTGTAACGAGATGTGCCTTCTGTAGCTGCAGGAAAAACCAAATAACAATACGTATTTTAGGTAATACAACTAATCTTAATGTGATTGCATATGCATTACTTGTTGTGTTATCAGTGTTGTGATAGCCACTTACCATCAAGTGGTGTTAGGTTTTCTCAAGACCTTCAAAAAATTGACCAATAGGTAAACCTCTGATGGATCAATTCCAGAGAAAACTCCCAACATGCAAATAATACACTATTTGAACTTCCTATAGTATTAGTAATTGCTATAGATTAACAATAAAAAATAAGGGCCTCTTTCACGAACTAAAAGTAAAGAGTTGATTAGTTACTTTTAGAAATCATTTTCTATTTTATTGAATTTTGCACTCCGTTTACTGCATCATTAGATAGGCGAATTTTTTTAATTATTTTCTATTTAATGTTTGGGACGTTTACCGTACAAACAAAGGTATATGTATCAGCTAAATTATTCCCGGTGACAGGTGACTTTACGTGACGGTTTAGCCTAATTGACGTTCGTGAAATAGGCGCTAACACTAAATTTTTTTTAGTACAACCCCAGTATACCTACTAAAAATAAGGAAATATGCTTTTTGAATAAAAATTCCTTCAAAAAGCTATCAACACAATAAAGGAGTGGAGCTTAATATTTGACATCAAAGTTCAAAGGTGTATACTATAAACAGAACCGGTAGGTAATTACTTGAACGAAAACAAGCGACATTAGTTTAGCCATTTCGAGGTAAACTTGTGGGTGTGATTCTAGTATGAACTCCGCCTGTCTGTCGACCTTGACATATATACGTTTTCTTTATTACATAACCAATCAAAAAGTCAAATAAAAAAGAATCAAGGAGAAATGTAGTTCTTCTAAAATTCTAAAGAAAACTCCGCGATGGCATACATCTATCTGTTACAGTTGACTCACAATAACCATTTCTTTCGTTAAAACTTTAATCTCTTTAACTTTATATAAATCGGTCATGTCTGTTTCTCTCTCTAACTACTTATTTCTAAACCACCCAACCTAAATTAATACGGTTTTCATACGGGATAAGAGTAAGGCCGCCAAAAATTTAAATGTTGATGAATTACTAGCGTCCATCAACTTTTTGAAATAAATATGTTATTTAAAACTTTTATGGTTTTCCACAAAAAATATTTACAAAAAAAGTATAATTTTTATTAGTACCTATTGTAAATACGCGAATGACTGCAAAACTACTTCTTTCCTTTTAAAAAAAATGGTTATTGCGAGACCACACAATTACTAGAACAAATAAAAGTGTCCCAAATGATTCCACTGGCAGTTAAAATATTTTCCTTGAAAAAGAACCTATTTCAGACAATGTTACTTACTAGTTACTTGCTAGTTTACTTTACTAGTTTAGCAATTAAAATATTAATGTTTTTTATAATAATAACGTTATTTCCCATTTTTTTATGCTTTTAATTTATTTTAAGTTAACATAATTTTGATAGTTTAGTACTGAAGTTATAAGAATGTATTATTTTTTCGAAAAACTAATGAATGTTTTCCTTTGGTAGACATTCCCTTAGAAACTTCTAAGTTATCCGGAAACATAAACAATTGTATTACCCATAAACGAGGAAGGTTTGTATATATAAAAGAATTGCATCGCTAGTTAAAAATAAAACCAAGTTACTAAAATGTCTTACATGTTTCAGCTGAATAAAGCCCTTCATACGCTTTTGTCTTATCTTTTGTGTCCACACTCAATTCTGCTGTTATATTTAAATCCACTTTTGTCGTTAATATTACAGATTTCTTATCCAGGTTCATTCTGAAAAGAAAATATAGTAAACTGAGTATTTCGCAATACACAAAACATAAATTGTTTTAAACAGAGCCGTGAGACGGCACGCTTCCAAGACCTGTCACGCCATAAAATTACAACTCCTTAGTAAAATATAACCGAAGCAAACTGCAATATTCCTAAAGTGTTATAATGGACTGTATGCATATTTTAAGGGAATTTTAACGTTGAGCTCATACAAGTAAGAGCTACTTAACTCGTCCGCAATAAAGGTCAAAATAGGTAATAAATTTTTTATGCTTGCCAACTCAAAAATATCACTGTCTTCATTACCTACTATACTTTTTGTTGTTAAAAACAAACGTTAGAATATAGAATAAAAATATAGAAGCAAAAATAAAAAACGCAGGAAAAGAAAGGTAGCTTTAGACCCCATTTTCGGGATATAGTACCTACTTTTGACTTTACGTATCGCTAACTTTTGTCAAACGGCGGAAACTTGTTTAAAAAATTGGGCGCCACTGTCGCTGTGGCGGCGCCACCTTCGTCACAGTGGTAAAGATGTCATATATTTTCTCAGGTTTTATATTTTCATTTTTCAACGCGGACGAAGTCGCGGGCACCAGCTATTTAAAAATAACATTTTAATCCCATTAATGATAAACTAAACTTTATGCTTACACAAAATTAGAAATCTTCTGTTTCTTGAATCCAACGATATTTACATTTTTAAAATGCATTATTATGCCACGTTCTTCGTCGAGTACAAAGTCCAATGAAGGTATGAGTAAAGGGTCTAACGGCTTGACGTCATACTGGGCGATCCCTTGACTGGTTTGCTCCAAGAACTTCTCAGCGGATTTGCTGAGACACTCCATGTCGTGAACATCGCATGGCTTGAAAAGACTGGCTGTAACAATTACAGAAAAATACAGAAACTCTAAATTATTAGCCAAGCATATAAAAATAAAAAGGCCACCTATAAAAATAAAAATGAATCACTAAATGTGTACGCAAAACAGGAAAACACAGGGCTATTTTTTCGTCTACTTTAAGTCCGAGGAAAGTTGTTATTTATTTATTTATCTTAAGTATCTAGTAAAATTTTAAAAATATAAAACATATAGATATATTATATGTACGTATATATAATATATACTATATGTATATTAAGTATCATATACTCGTATTATTGTATCATAGGAACACAGGTACCACACTTAAAAACATAAAATACAGCCGGGAAATTATATCAATATACTATGGCAGGACACCACATAAATGAGGTTTTGTGCTGGATACGTTTACTTAAATATAATTTAATTTTAAATTCAAAATAAATCAAACAAATTAATAATTATTAATAAAAAGAATATCATTATATTATATATATTTTTAATACACCTGTACTAGCTAAAGTACGTTTCAAGAGTAATAAAAAGTGATCTTATGATTTTTAAAATTCTTACCTTCTTCAGATAGGACGCATCCAGAAAAAGCAATCAACAAAAACACTATAGCGGCTACCATTTTGTTTAAGTTCAACTATAACATTGAAGTCTAGGACGATAATATTGTATTCGTAATTTATATACCTACCTCAAATCAATGCAAATATTGATGAAAACAAAGTGTTCCGAATCATAGGTCAGAAATTATCGTAGCAAACATTGACCTACAGATAATTCACGAGACATCCAACGTGTAAATAGCCGTTAAAATTATTAACGTTTCCACTTATTAAGTAATCGGCTTAGAAACATGTCAGTATCTAGTTGTACGTATATCAAATTGACCTTATCAATGTCTTGGAAAGTTAACAATAGAAGTTAAACAGTATAGTATAATAAACGCCACCACATAGGGTTCTCCGACCTTTGCATCCAGCTGCTTTCTGCGATGCCTGCGATTATATGTATTTGAGATTTATTTATGAATCGAAGTTTCATTTTTTTTTATTTACTGTATACTTATATATATACTTTTGTCTTCGTAAATTTTTTATCTAGTGCTAAATTCAAGAAAATTTTCATTTGGTATGAGACTGGCACAATGGCACAAACTTGTAGCGAGCACAAATTGGTAGCAATCGATTATTAAAGGTATGAAAAAGTATTATGTAAACAAAAAAAAAACAACGGCTTCAAACATAACAATGATTAACAATGATTTGTAAATTGTGTTAGTTAATTTAATTCTAAACTCCAATTTAAGTAGATTATTGATATCTATTATTTATTCTTGACATCTATTATTGTTTCTTGATATTCGTTGATATTATTCTTGACTGCTCTAATGTTGTTGATCGCAACATCTTATCCGACTTTTATCAACTTGTTATTCTGTTGATGTATTCTAGCTTTAGCTGGAATTTTTATATTTAAACTTTACCTAGTGAAATGTATTGTATATAAATCCAAGAATAAATATTTATTAGGGATGTTTAGAGGAAAATACTTGTAAATAAACGTATTTTTATACACTTCAGCATGAATTCATTAAAAAAAATTACACTTTAGCTTTAATTTCTGTCTATAGTTAGATACTTTCTAAGATGTTATATTTTTCAATGCATACGATGTCGCTAACACCAATTATATTATAAAAGTGCAATAATACCTAGTTGGTTAGGTTAGGTATTATATTAGGTAAGAAAATTATTTTATAAATATACTAACGTTTAATCCTTGATCATTGTAATAGGGATATATAAAGGTAAATACTTATAAATAATCGTGTTTCTATGCTCTTCACCATGGACGCATAAAAAAATTAGACTATAGCTTTCATTTCTGTCTATAGTCAGATATTTTTTCAGGTGTTATATTTTTTAGTCGCTATCACCAGACAGTTGTATTAAAGTAAGTACAGTAATAAAATTAGTTAGAAGTACATTCAAGAAAAATATTTGATAAAAATACTAAGGTTTATTCCTTGTCGACTGTACGTACCTACACACGGCTTTAACTGCCTCAGAGTTGCTAATAAGCAATCGATTAAACGTTACAGCGTGATTATTCAGTTTGCGTGTTCACTGATTATTAAAGGGCCTGTCACGCCAGAGTGAATGTTGCCTACTCATTTACTCGTTCATTCTAAAGTATTTTCGAGCCCTTTTATTAGAGGTCGTAAACTAGGCAGCCACCTATGTAGTTCGTCATCTGACAAATGACATTTAAACAGGGTTTGTTCAGCGAAATGAGAATAGAGTTTGATTTTTTATTTATAACTTAAAAGCAGAAAAGGCTTTGTCAGACAGAAATTGAAGGCATAAAAAGCGCTTTTTAGGCATGTTATTTGTGTCTAGTCAAAGAGAATTACAACAGCGATACGAGGGAAGAGCTTCATATAGTGGGAAAAACATTTACAAAATTCGAGTTTGATTTTTTTTTTGACAAAAATTTTAGTGACATCAAATGAAAGGAGTTCAGGTATATGCACGACACAGTTTTTTTAAATGTTAACGTAGGCAGACAGATTGAGAGTTCATTTGATGGTAGGTGGCTTAGGTGGCTACAGTCGTCTATAACACACACAAAACCACGGGTCCGCCAACCAGCTCCCTTTGTGGCAAACTTTCAATAAGCCCCATAAACTTCTTAAATCATCACCAGCCTGTGTCTCTCCACTGCTGGATGTAGGCCTCTCCCAAGGCTCGCCACCACGCACGGTCTATTTTTCGCATCCAATCACTTCCTGCGAAGCCTTCTGATCGTCTGAAATAAAATTTTATAATCTTATTTTATAGAGTATTTAATAAAATTTTATAGAATTAAATAAATTCCTTTCACACATCGCTGCCTTAAAACTAAAGGGCCACAAAACAAAAATCCAACAATGTTTTTATTGCAAAAATACAATCACAATCCTTCATATTATATGTTGCAAAAAGACTTATGGCTGTTTTATTCAATATTTAGTATATTTTGATATATTTTTTTAATTATTCTAATGTAACTTATATGGTTATATATCCTCTAGTATTCAGTTTATAATAAAAGTACTTAGAACATTTAATGCTACTTAAAAATACGCTTCTAATTATGTATAATATGCATATATTTGATATATAAGAAAAAAAAAAGACAAAAAAAATTTTTTTTTTTCGATTAGCTCTTGTAAAAAGTGTAATTCTGATTTGTGGCCCTTTAGTTTCAAAGCAGCGACATGTCCTCAAAACGCAATTGTGCATTTAGGGATCTTGCCCTTATAACAATCCTTATAATGGTAGTGACTTAACATGAAATTTGGTTTATGCAATAATTTAGTCTATCTGAAGCTTCCAACAGCTGCTGATAACAGATAGTTCGGGGCCAGAGAGTACATAAATCTTGTTACGAATAGCTTGGTCGTCTCACCCCATGCTCAGTTAATGGTCCGTCGGAAATCTCACAGTTCTCTAGTAGCTACTTATGCAATGTTACCCTCTACGACGTTGTTGTCTTTGTAATTGGACAATTCGATAAAAATAATATGACGACGTGCGTCTGGTAACCTTGTCACGACTAAAGTAGTTACCACTCTATATTAATACTAGTTGTCGTTGAAAGAAAATATACTTATGAGTAATATGAATAACAATGGTGGTGACGCCAACCGATTTTTTTTTCATATTTTTAGGCATATCCTCAGCCATTGCGAAAATAGACTTTCCTCATATTTTTCAAAAGTCAAAAAATTTAGAATACCTACGGCCAAAATTTATTTTATCTAATTTACGTTAGATATTTCATACAGTACATAAATTATGTATGTAACTCATACTTACAGATTTTTTATGTTAAGGTCGACAGACAGACTGGCGATCGACTTGATGGTGGCTACCGTCCATAATGGAATTGAGGATAAGGGTTTTGGGGGATAGGGAAATGGGCTCTGGCATCCTTTACTCACACACCGAAACACAACACACTCTTCTGTGCGAGGGTAGTTATGCTTATAAATAACTCATACTTTTTATGTATATATAGATATGCAAAATAACGGGATATTTTATAAGTAATACTTTCTCATTGCATTTTCTTGCAAAACATTAATGTTTTCTTAAACGTCCAAACAATAGGAAGCAATTGCGTATTTCATGAGATTAAGCCACCCGCTTCGGTTTCCTCTTTCGTTCTAATCTGGAACGAACACAAGGATAAATCTACCATAAAACGTTTGGAAAGCTTAGCAATGTAATTAAACACTTATTTAACCGTATTATGACCGTATTAATTCAGCTTGTTATGCAAAACTACAAAAACGGTTCAAGTGCATTTGAATATTTTAATACAAATTGCAAAAAAAAAAATTTTTAATAAAGGGTCACAGGCAAGATGGCAGCCTTATTTAAATCAAATATTTATATGAACAGTTAGATATTAAATCCATTTTAGTAAATAATTTAAAATGATTAACCTCAGGTTAAAACTCAGTAATTTTTAGTGCATATTATTTATGGATTTAAAATTGTTGAAATTATAAATAAATAAATCTAATTTTACATTGTCTCGTACATAATCGTACATCGTACACTTGCATATTTGCTTCAATGCAACATAGATACGATTCAAAATACCTCTAGCTAGAGCTACGAGTATGTGGGCTGTGGTTGCAGGCTTTTCATTCCAAAGAGAAAGATATACTGAATAGTTGAGCGTTACAACAAATTACTTCAACACGATCACTTTGCACTAAAAGGCTTGGGTAATATCAACGTTATCGAGGTAATTAAATTAGCCGGCACCAAAGGTGCATCGGAGGGGCGGTAGAGTAATATAACCTGGATTTATAATATAATGTACTTTACGCAGGATTTTGTCGAGCAATTGGTTTGTTCTGCTTTTTTCATTAACAGCATTTGTGTAAGGCTAGGTTATCACTACGCCGGACCGACGAATTTACTGGAAACCGGCGCCCGGACGTAGTTAAAAATAAATAAATAAATAGCGTGTTTGAGCCCAATATAAAGTCGGGTTATAATTATAGCTTGTAAGCCCTATTACATTGAAATAACTCATTATTTTATGATTTTTCTTTCTTGTTCTATTCATTATTTATAGCTGACAAAAAGTAGTTACCTAACACTACTTGTCTAAGTTGGATTAATTAATACACCTGCATAACTTTGTATTCAAATGCATATTCCTAGACAATTTCTAGAGTAGCATTCTCAGCAACACTTTACATATGTTTAACTCTTAGATAACTTATTTAACACAAACTTATCGTAAGCGAAAGTCTTGTTAAGCGTAGCTTAACTGATTTAGGTTTAGTTAAATGCCATGCAGTCGCTTCAACACTATACAACTTAAGACAAATCGTAATTCGAGATTCCTGAGAAATATTCATTAGAACTGAAAAAGAATATAACAGATGGAATATTCCGACTGAATTTGTCAAATTATATAAGTTAACCAAGTTTATATAATGGGCCATTGAACTACTTAAATCTCTAAGTAAATATCATAATTTCGTACCACTATAATAGGCTTAGTTGGTGTGTTGTTCAATTTAATGGTTTTAGTTCGGTACCGTCGAGAATTTCACGCAACGATACGAATTAGCGAAGTTTTACTACTCTATATTTTGTTCGAGAACGTTAAATTATTTATCACTAGCTGCTGCCAGCGACTTTGTCAGCGTTGAGAAATGAAAAATTTTACACCAGAGAAACGCCTGACATCTTTATCTCTGTGTCGACGACGTCGGTGGCGACACTAAAATTTTAAAATATTCATATTTCATCAAAACCCATTGAAGCTTTTTTGCGTGACTGAGTTACCAATATCGAAAAAACATATATATACTTTCGCATTTTAACTTTAATAATATGACTAGTACCTACTCAAAGCAATGCTAGAAAAATATAAAATTTTAATTCAATTTGGAAATTCTGAAAAAAAAAAAACATTTCAAACATTATTCAAAGTGACCTTCTGTGAGGAGCCACACCTTTAAAACATTTTTTTCTTAATTTTGTAACAAGCTTTGGCGCGCGACATCGTTCGCGTCAATTTTTCAATTCAATCTTTATTGTTCGTATATTTTAGTCAGGCGTTGATTTTTTTATTTTTAGATGATCCCTCGGAAACAGTGTTCTTTTCTGAATGAAATGTACTTTATGTACATTGTACATACTTTTTGTATCCATGACAAAGTGTATGCAAAATTTCACAATGACCAATTGACAACGTCAGTTTGTCTATCGACCCTAACTTTTACCATAGAGTAAATATTTACTTAACCAAAGTAACTATTTACTCTATGCTTTTACTTATAACAAAGTCACTGTGTCTGATACAAGCTTTACGCACAATTAACGCTAAGATAAGTTGAACTATGCATATTACATATACAGAAGAACAGACCTAGTGTGAAACCAGTGATATGTTAAGTACTACGTACTAGATGGAACACTCAATACGCGATGAGTGTTCCAAGTGATTGGAGTTCCGACGTCCTACCCGTTCACAGTCTGTTATACGCGCTCGTAGAGACGAGCGAGACGAGACTAAATAATAATAACAGGGCGTATAACAGAGAAAATAATAACGCGCCTCATCTCTATGAGGCGCGTTATTATTTTCAAAACCAATAAAAATGCCGTCTTCTATGATGAGATATTGCAAAAATACAACAAAAAATATTGGTAAAACTGCTGGTGTGACGTTCCATAGGTAAGTTTTATTAATATTGAAACGTTTATTAGGTTAATATTTAATTTGTTAAAACCGACGTGCTTATCGGGTTGGCCATATTAATATTCAGTTGCCTACGACTTGACGTATTGACCTTGACACTACTGCCGCGCCGTCCCCCGCCAACCCCCGCGCACCTTCCGCGTTGGAACATGAATTTAGCAAGAAATCATAGGGAGTGTTCCATCTAGTACGTAGTACTTAACATATCACTGTGTGAAACTGAGGTTAGTACCTAGTCTCCAATCTCTAGTGAATATTCCAATGTTCACCGTGTTACTCGTTCAGAGAGCAAATACCTACGCTTGTTTCCTTTGAATAATAAACAGATTGCACGAACTGCGGAATATAGACGACGATTCCCGCTGACCAGAAACAATAAGTATGGATATGAACGAACATGCTCCCGTCAGAAACATTTCGATCCAGGCTTATCAATCAATTTGCTACAAAAAAACGAATGCAAAAAAGCGGCCACTTTTTCAACGCGTAGGTTGAATTCTATCAATGCGAAACTGAGTACCAAATTGAAACAGCCATGTTTTGTTGTGCTTTTTATATAGAGCAGCCAGTAACATTTTATGTTTGTAAACTCTGTTTTTTTATACATGGGCAATTTCTAAACTGTTACGTATTGCGCCTACATTTCTTTTCATAAAAATCGAAGTTCAAATGGAGTTCAAAATGTTTTATAAAAAACCAGCTTAATAAATTTGTCCTAGTCATAAATCCCCTTGGCTGCCACTGCGACCACTTCCGTTTGCACGCCCACAATGTTCTGAGCCAACACTCTAGGGGTTGTTTCATTGATATATCGCTTGTAATATATATAACACCCGTTCACAGTAATATTAAAGCGTGGAACCTGTCTTTGTGTTATCTGTGTACTAAATTTCATCCAAATGCGTTCAGCAATTTTTACGTGAAAGAGTAACAAACATATATTGTATTCTTTTTTCATTGATCAAAAAGGTAAACAAACAATTCACGATATAGAACTAAACAAACAATAGGAACAAATTCTAAATGAGTTAATTACTGAGTCAACTCTCTTTGATAATGCTTAATGTACAAATCCCATCTTTAAAACAGTCCAGTGACCATGGCGACGTATTTGTTTACGTTTTTGATCAATAGAAAAAGAATAGATCATACACCCATCTACCCTCACAGTTTCGCTTTTATAATATTAGTAGGACTAATCAATAATTATAAGATAACGGCCGCGGGTCGACGCTGGATTCAGGCTGCATCTGATCGGTCCTTGTGGAAAATTATGGGGCCTATGTCCAGCAGTGAACGACATACGGCTGAGATGATGATAATGATGATAGTATACTATCATCATTATCATCATCGTTATCAATAGTTATAGAATATCGTTGGTCTTGTCTTTTATTAAGAAAAGCCTATGTCGAACAGTAGACGCTTATGGGCTAATTACGATGACAACAGTCATACGGTTAATATCTATAGTAAAATTGGAGAGATGACAATGCGGTTATTCTCCAAACAATACTACAGGATAACTAATATATGGATCGGTTATAACTAGTTATCTGAACTGCGGTTTGCTTTATTACAGCGACACGTTCGGTGTTTATGGATCAGTTGAACCGGCAGTTAACAGTAGGCTAGCTGATTGTAAATAACACTCGATGATATAATCACCATTCTGTAACATAACGTGCAAAATATTAAATGAATTGCAATTGTACGGGTAAAAATGAACTCTATGTTTACTATATTAAAAACGAGTTTAAGTTAATTTTAACTGTGCTACCACACAGTGTGTTTTGAAGTAAAAAAAAACTGGCCGCTTCTGTCAACGACAGTATGTGGGATTGGTTTAACTTTATTTTTTAAATTTTCACATCACATACATAACCTATGACAGTATATATTGGAAATTACGTGGCCTTTTCCTGTTGATGTGAACTTCAATGTACCTTTTTTTTAAATATAAACACACAGTCGCCTATAAACAACTTAAACCAATGTGATTTTAAGCTACGCTCATAGCTCCGACTTAATTGTTAAAATTTTCACATCACATCGATAACCTGTGACAGTATATATTGGAAATTACGTGGCCTTTTCTGTTGATGTCTACTTTATTTTAACTTTTTTTAAATATAAACACACAGTCGCCTATAAACGATTTATAAACCAATGTGGTTTTAAGCTACGTTCATAGCTTCG
The DNA here is from genome assembly GCA_945859745.1 of Synanthedon formicaeformis. Classification (NCBI taxonomy): domain Eukaryota; kingdom Metazoa; phylum Arthropoda; class Insecta; order Lepidoptera; family Sesiidae; genus Synanthedon; species Synanthedon formicaeformis. The sequence goes on from OX243963.1 coordinate 4,806,325, forward strand.
ACTTAATTGTTTAAATTTTCACATCACATAGATAACCTATGACAGTATATATTGAAAATTACGTTGCCTTTTCTTGTTGATGTCTACTTTATTTTAACTTTTTTAAAATATAAACACACAGTCGCCTATAAACGATTTATAAATCAATGTGGCTTTAAGCTACATTCATAGCTCCGACTTAATTGTTTAAATTTTCACATCACATAGATAACCTATGACAGTATATATTGGAAATTACGTGGCCTTTTCCTGTTGATGTGTACTTTATTTTAACTTTTTTTTTAATATAAACACACATTCGCCTATAAACAACTTAAACCAAATTGGTTTTAAGCTACGCTCATAGCTCCGTAAGGATAAATCGGAAAGGATAAAGCATTAAAATCTTCTCTAAGGGGATTCCGCAAACGGCCTGCCAAGTTTATGTGTGTCACTTATATAATTAAACTAGCTGGCGCCCGCGACTTCGTCCGCCTTGAAAAAGGAAAAAAGTAGCCTATCCTGTGTCCTGTGCGTCTAAATATTTATCTGCCAATTTTCATGAAAATCACTTAATTCGTTTAAGAGTTATGGAGGAACATACATACATGCAATACCTACACTTACAGATTTATTATTAGTATTGATTGATTGATAATGAATTAACACCACAGTCCAATAAATTAGAGGTTCTTGATTTGAAAAAATAAATAACACTTGTTTATTGGACTCGCGAATTTTACATTTACATTAAAAAAAAAAAAAACTATTACTGTGTGTGTAAATCCTATTACTATTATATATTATATTAGTATTGAAGATACAATTTAGTAGGTAACTATTAAAGAAATAAACAGCGCGTGTAACGGCACATCACAATACGAGGTTAAAGACTAGGAAACCTATTTATATAGAACAGAAGACCACAGTGAAATCCGAAGAATGAATAATCCTGCTAAGTTCTTTGTTCATTATCCTATTAGGACAAGGAGCGCACACCCCCAATCATTTTTATTTTTTGGCAATGGATAACATAAATTTTCAAAAACGGAAATTATATAACACTAAAATGACTCAGTATAATACATTATTAACAAAACCACTTTTTTAAAAGGAAAAGTAAGTAATCGCTTCACGAAACAAAAGTATCTTTTCATGGAATTTGAGTTGTAAAATTTGAAGAAAAAAAAAACAAAAGAAAAACGCAAGTTAATTTCACGTTTAGTCCATTGTCCTTTAAGAGCGCTAAAGAGGTACAGAGAATCACGTCACGGTAATTATACTTAATTTTTTCACTTGGCTGGCTTCTGTCTGACGTTTCCTTTTACGCAAGCTCTCTTTTATTTTCAAGAAGCTTATAGCTTCTCGCTTATTAAACTTTAATTTTCTAAGTTCCCCCATTCAACTGTATAAGATGATAAGATCCAAAACTTTGTGTAATTAGTTTTATTTAAAGTGAATATTTTATTTTATGTATCAAACTTATATGAATTCATAATTTTTATTTTATGTCAATATAATGTAAGTATTTCTTCAATTTCAATGATACCTTCGTGTTTCGCTTTTCCTAAAACAGTGCCATAAGGTGGAAAGACGTGACAGATTTATTAAGTCGACCGCCCCTATAGGAAAATTAAGATGATGAAGTTCTTTAAAGCTTTCTTGTACTTAACTTAATACTCCTCATGTTGTTACTAGCATCATACCTAGTTGACATTCATTATGATATGGGGATCTTATGAGAGATTTCACATTGGGCAAAAGTGGGAGTACCTAAGGTATGTTGGGTATGGAAACTAAGTAGGTAATTAACGTACTCGTACCTAACATACGAGTAGAATGAATACAATAATGTCACACAAGAAATTGTTAGGATTGAATTCAAAATAATTATTTTTTAGGTTTTTTAGTTCAAAATGGAGAATTTATTTTTAGCCACATTCATCGAAATACTACAATGGAATTTGCGTCACAAATGCCAAAGCGGCACATAAAAATAACGCCTTTGACAGAATCATGGCGGACTCTTGCCTTCACGCGTCAATGGTAAAAGGTTGTAATGATCAACTTCTACTATTTCATTTTAAACTCTAATGGGTTGACGTAAAGTCACATTTTCTTTAAATTACGTACTTATTATTATGTTTATTTTGTTATAAATGACAGTTCATGCTCTACGCACTTTTAAATGTTCCATAAAATTCGTAGTGTTTTGTATGGCACGCGGGTTCCATGTTGTAGTAGTTTGATGGCTACATTGTTTTATTTAACACTACATAAAGTCATTCTGTTAAAATGTCAAAAGTTCAAAACTCGAACATACCAGTTTGTTTTTGATTGAACCCCACGTAAAACTAGACGACTTGAACTGTTTAAGTACATATTATAAATAACTATGTTTGAGTCAGTGGGTCAAGGATTCATAAAATCTGCATTTGATTTACCGAAACCTCAATTCAACTTAGTTTAGAGTTAAGTGGTAAACTTATCGGTTCAAACTGCCGCTTTTCAAAATGTCATCCCGAATGGTTAATGCGCGCATTAGTAATTAATGCATCTAATTAATGTTTAACGCCATGTTCGTTTTAGAATTTATTAGGTTTGAAACTACATAGATTGCTTTAGATTCTACATCAAGTGATGTGATGTAATCGGATGTTTAATGTGTTATAATATTATTTTCAATTCCCAATTTATTTATATACCTACTAGTGACCCGTTCCCGGTTTCGCCAGGTGTACAAGGTCTTGTAATCTGGAATATTAACTTCACCTACGTCACCCCCAGCAAGCGTTTCCAGCAGCACATCTGTATGGCGCCAATATTCTTCCTTTCACTATACTTCAGCGTCCATGACTCCACAGCATAAAGGAAAATGGAAAAAAACCAATACCTTTACGAGATGTGTTTTTGTGGTTTACTCGTACGTTACGTTTTTGTTCCTGCATATTTTCCTCAGCTTGTCCACGGAGAACTTACTTATTACGGAGGCCAACGTCTATTAATTTCTTCATAAAAATCTTCATTTAACGGTAATTCTTAGTTATTTAATTATTCTATATTATTTTTTATTCTATATTATTAATTAATCATTCCTAATTAATAGTTTATTAATAATATATTAATTAATAGTATATCATCAATACTAATAATAAATCTGTAAGGGAAGGTCATGGAGTAAGTTACTTTGTTTTCAGAGATATCGAGTTTATAGGCTCTATACATAATACTGAAACTAAATTGACGATTTCTAGATTTTTTTTCTGTATGTATTATGTATGTAAGTATGTATGTTCCTCCATAACTCTTAAACGAATTAACTGATTTTCATGAAACTTGGTAGATAGACATTTAGACGTACGGGACACAGGATAGGCTACTTTTTTTCTTTTTCAACGCGGACGAAGTCGCGGGCACCAGCAAGTTAATAAAATATTAAACAGTTGTTAAAGCACCTCGTGTTTTAGTCAGTATATAATATTATCAGTATAGTCAGATGGCGGATAAATCAGGGCATAATCTATCACCGGTGCCGGGTAAGGAAAGACCTTTTATGTGCAACGTCGTCAATCTTAGCCGACATCTAATTCCACCTAAAGACGTGTGCTCGCGTTACGCATATCGGAGTTGATACAAAATTTTGCCCGCGTAACGTTTTAAAGTAAGTATAGGTGTGCATTACATTAAGCATCGTTTTTCTATCGTTCCATCATTTCATTATTAATTTTCTATCAGTATATCCAGTTTTGTTGATATTGTTTTCTCATCTAGTTGTCATGCTTTCATGTTTTTATAAAGTCTAAAGTCTATTCTATCATCCTATTTTGGCTAACGATTACTTGGCATTGACATATTGTTATTATTATACGTGTATGCAATACGAGAGTTTCACTCTATTACAAGCACCAAATGCATTTACAATAATGAGAGTATTAGGTTATTATTGAAGACGGACAGCGTCAGTTCATTACAAACACTCATTATCAACTAAACAGTTCAAGATTTATTACTCTCATTCGTCGTTCGCTCCAATAAACTTCGGATTTTTAAACTTTATTTTATTGCCGAAAATCAAGAACTAGATGAAATACTGATGAAATTTTTTAAACGAGTAACGAATCTACTACTAATTGAATGTTTGCTGGTTGCAATCAAATTTGAGTTAGGGCTATGTAAAGCAAATCATGTGTAAAAGCTTTTAAATCCTACATTCATGTATTCCAAACAGCAACCAAAAAGCTGGGCATCCTGGCAAAAAAGGTAAAGCGCTTGTAATGCGTTACTTCACGCCTAGACAATAACTCCTCTCTTTGTATAAGGTGCAAGTTCGATCATGGAGTATTGCCCCCACATACCCCACTCGACTCGGTGGATCGCAGAGCTAGGATGCTCATTGACGTCAGTACGCTTTTAAGAACTAAGCTGCACATAGACACAAAATCGCCTGTCTATGTGACTTCTATAAGACGTACTTACTTCGAAGTGTGTGCTCATACCGCCTTCCCCTTTTTTCATCAGACATTAGGATGTACGGCTGGTTACCATCCTAATCTTGTCGATCTTTTTCGGACCTGTCGGCGTCTGTGTTTCCTAATCTAGCTTATATAACCTAAATATTTTCAAAGTTCCAGCTCGCTCCATAATCGGCCTTGTCTTTGCTACACGGCTAGATGCTGGCCAAGAGCAAACCTATTTTTAATAAATAAAAAAAAGAGTTTAAGTACCTGGATATATAAAGTTTTTTTATGTGATAAATGATTTTGAATAGGTTACAATGTTTAATGTTAATAGATAATGAATAAATTTAAACCAAAATTACCTATATCAATATTCAGTGCAGTGATCAAACACAAACTATACAGGTACAGTTCCATTGGATTCACTGAATCGTACATTTAGATGATTCTAATTAATGATCCACAATATTCGTGTTATTATAACTTCGAAACTGTTTATTCGTCAGAGTTTACAAGTTGATGAAATGGGGATGCCAGAATGTTTACAACGGTTAGTTAATAAACATTCTCGAATTTCGCAACTTACTTAGAAGCTTTTGATAATGGACAATATTATTAGAAATCCCTTATGTAGGTAAATGAATAGTGGACAGACAGCTGCTTCTGTATTACATGGTATCTCACATATAGGCCTGACCAACAACATAGTAGCCTTCGATCACGGCGGATTATGAACATGGTCAATTCGGACCAGAATGATGAAAACTGAATTAAGTGTTCTGAATACTTCATGGTTTAAAAAACAATACGATACGATACGATACGATACGATACGATACGATACGATACGATACGATACGACACGACACGACACGACACGACACGACACGACACGACACGACACGACACGACACGACACGACACGACACGATACGATACGATATCAGATCCATGCTCTGCAAGGTTATGGAGAGAGTACTGAACAGTAAGCTGCTGACATATCTTGAAACCTGCCGGCGTCAGTTTTTCCGAGCTTATATAACCCAAATCTTTTCAAATTTCGAGTGAATAGGAATCACCCACACACCAAAAGGTAGTTATCAAACAAATATCGCTTCAAGGCTGTTCTAATCTCCTTGTACACACATACAGATGAGTTACTCTGTGGTTCATTGCATAATATTTGCTTGCACATCCATCTCAAAGGCAGGCCAATTAAACGTAAACCGCCTTGTTCGCTGCTTGACGCTGTTTCTGGATAGTACCTACATGGGAACATACGATTCAATTAACAGTTCGATCAGGTATCGTGTGTTCCAATAAATTTTAAACGAGGCATTGGCATCGAAGTGAACATCTATCTAACATCATCACTGGTAACTCTAATATAACATAGAAGTGCATTGATAAATAGCAGTGAATTTGCAAAACCATTGCATTAGCTAAAATTAATTCAGCTAGGCTATAAATAAATTTTCGCAAATATTTGAACCAGCAACAACCTAAATGGAAACAAAAACCCAAATGAAAAACCTTTCCATTTTTTAATTAAAATGTGCGTCAAATATAACATTATTATGTAAAAGCGTAGCAAAAAATTTACACGATTTCATGATACTGCCTTTATATGCCATTTGCCTAAAATGGAGTTATAAAAGAAACGGAGGCAGCAAACTGTTCATTTATTTAAAGATGTCATGCATTCGTTGCCTCGGATATGTCTGACCCAAATTTAAAGGCTTTAAACTTAATGGTTCTGAATTTTTCGTGACATGCGAGAGCAGTTTTGTGAATTTTCACATACATAAAAAAACCTCTTTAATTTTTAATCTTCGTTCTGAATTTTCTATGTAACAAAAGTAATTTATTTTGAGTTTTCAATTAAAAAAGTCGGCAATCAATAGTATATAATAATAAATCTGTAAGGATCGGTCATGGAGTAATTTACTTTGTTTTCAGAGATATCGTGTTTATAGGCTCTATACATGATACTCAAACTAAATTGACGATTTTTAGAATATTTTTCTGTATGTATGTATGTATGTATGTTCCTCCATAACTTAAACGAATCAACTGATTTTCATGAAACTTGGTAGATAAACATTTAGACGTACAAGACACAGGATAGGCTACTTTTTCTTTTTCCACGGGGACGAAGTCGCGGGCACCAGCTAGTATTATATAAATTTAAAACAAAGTGTACGGGATAAATAAATAAATAAATAAAAATTTTATTTGAGCGAACACATGTTTACCGATTATTAATTTATACATAGCAGTTACAATTAGCATAACCTGTTTTATATTATGGGGTTATACAAAATATTAATTGCAATTAAAAAAAATAATGAAAGTATAGTTCTTAGGGATAATATGAAATTAATCTCAGGATTAAATCACTGCTCATTTAATAATATCATCGGATTGAAATAAATGTTTTATGTAATTTACGTATCCCAGCTTTAAATAAAATTCCACGAAGGGAAACAGAATGTTGTTGAAATAGGTAACGTAATTTTACGTTTGTTAATTTTCCCACAACAATTTCAAAATATTATTTCCCAAAATACTCTAAAATTTAGCACATGGAAGCAAACCACATGCGGTACTTATCTTTTGAAGATTTCTCCCCTTGTAAAAAATATTTAATTATATTTTTTTATAATTTAGGGGTATTCTTTTTATAATTGTTTGATATAATAGGTTTAATTGTTTATTTATTTGCTTGTAATTTATAAAAAATACACTAAACACTTAAAAGGTTAAAAAAATATGCTTCAATATATATTAATATAAGACATAGGTATAATATATTAATTTAATTATAACTAAAAAAAATATCTTGGTTGTTTCTATAATAATGGACATAAAGAATACAGTGTACGGTCTGTTTTTTAATCTCAGACAAAAATGACACATGCAAATGTCAAGTTTGCATATAATGATACCATGAAATGTATGTAATGCATGTCAAATGTAATGTAATTTTTGTCTCTGAGATTAAAAAACAAACTATAGTCTTTGCAGGTAAATCCGAACCTGGATTAGATTTCACATTTATATTACTTATGATTATGATCGCATATAATTTATTTCGGAGAATTTTTTTTAATAAAATGCAGTTATTTTTACAGTACAAACACACACTTCCATTTTATTCATTAGTGTAGGTAGATGATTAAATAGCCATTTGTGTCGGTCAATTTGTGTCTGTCTGTTCACAGATTTTAAAATAAATCCTTGAAGTTTTATATGTAAGTGAAAATTATAATTCAACATCTTCAGATATTTTTTTCACTAGGCTCTCTCTGTCAAAGAAAGAATAATTTGTACTGAAAAACATTTATTTCGCAGTTAGCCTAATAAATTAGATTTAAACAAAAAGAAAGAGTAATTATTTCCTTAAATGTCCAACTCCTTACAAAGTTCTTTCAATTTTCTGAATCTTTTAAGCAGCCGCGCAAATTGCGTTCGAAGCTTTTGACAAATTATTTTTCTTCTCTTGAGAGTGTTTATAAACTTCCCAGAAATCAAAAGGAACATTTGGTATTGTCACCTCAATTAGGCAGCGACGTCTTAATCAATCAGTCTGTGTTGAGTTTTGTTAGTAATGGTGATTGTAACACATTACTGCAATATCCTGCTATTGTTAAAATAATGTACTACGTCATAACAAGTTACGCAAACGACACTCGGCCGATTTAGTTACATGGCACGGCTTGAACCGTAGCTCGTACGGCATATCGTAGCTTGCTGATATTGCGTTTGAGCATAAGCTGTAAAGTTCATCGCCTACGCAGAAAAGTGCTACGAAATATTCCATGGGTCTACGCCACTGAGTCTACGTCCTGAGTTTTATTGGAGTTTCTTCTCAGGATCGTCATCATCTCGGCTTTTTTCCGTAACCTTGGTAAATTTAAATTTATATTGTGTTTGTTGGTAAACTTAAACATGTTGATTGTAGTTTTTAGGCACTTTCTTTTCTTTCCTTTCATATTGTACTATATCTTATTACTGTTAGTTATAGATAATATATATAATACTGTATAAGATTATAATTAAATGTAAAAAATATGGGTCTAGTTGCCTGTAAATAAATGAATTTGAATTGAATTCAAATGAATGAATAAGTAATTTTGAGTTTTTTATTTAAAACTGTACTACTATCTCTATGAACCATCAAAACTGCTTTCTAATTTCGTTTTGCGTTATTCAGTTAGTTTTATGACAGATACAAATCCCATGACAGAAAGCTTCTTACAATATCATGATCCGTAAACTTAATGCCATAAAGTTTATATTCGTTTTAATTGAATCATTATGACTGCATCCAGCTGGGATTAGTACTGTGAGATTTCAATTAACCTACTAAAAGCGGGTTCAGAAACCTAATTCCGTGGGTGAGTAATGAAAAACAACGCGAGTTAATTGCCTAGCGGTTAATATTTAGTAGAATTGGTTAGTCTTTCTCCACTTAGAGGCCTGAAATATTAACAATTTAACTGTTTTCAGTGGAAATCTGCGGTATGTTATACTTAATTTATTAATTCGTGTTAAATTTCTTGTTCATATATCATTTATATATTTTATACTCCGACTAAAATTTTGCACACAACATAGTGAAGCAAGTTTTATAAACATGTGTGCGTAGGCCGTTTATTGTATTGAGATTTTGTTTTTCAATTGAAAAATTGAGCCTCTTTAATCCTTCCATGGTCGGCAGCACAACTGCAGCATATTTGTTTTTTAAAAAAAACTTGTTTTATATTCCAATTTTAAATTTATAAGTTTTGATTCAGTTAGTTATAAATTCAAAATTGGAATATGAATTTTATTAATGGTCAGCACGTGTCATTAAATATGGAACAACATTGTCAGAACAAACAATATGTATTATTATTGTGAATTATTAAAACATAAATATTATATTTTCATCAAATTTTATATTCAATCGACAGGCATAATAGTTAACAGTTTAGTTAACAGTATATAAGTACGTTCACATTAAAGTTAAGGCTATTGCGTTAATTTAATTTTAAGTTGAAAAAATAAAATTAATCAAAGCTTGTTGAATAGTAAAACGAATTTCATTGTAACCATACTCATTTACAGTTGAAATGAACACTCTGGTTTGTCGTTCTACTCGGAAACGAGCGACACTCATTAAAGCCGCCATTAGGTACGTGACACGACTAAGCCAAAAGAATTGTCGGTTTAAATCTACGAACCCCTGAAAAGAAACAATATTAAAAACCTTTAAAAAGTTTTTTTAATACACTTAGATTTTTTAGCCTTTATACTATGGAAGCGAATTTATACATATAGTGATGTTTTTGTTACAGTCTATATTTATTACATAAAAAAAATTGTCAAAAATATAATCAAAATGAATGATTTTTTTTCATACAAAAGATATTATGGATTTTAAATTTGAAATATTTAAGTCTTTTTAGTCATTAGAGAATTGAATTATTATGAAAATTAAAACACAAAACATTTATGCAACCTTTATCCTCAATCACGCAAAGAAGGGCTACAGCACGTACCTACTAAGTGTCGGGACAACTAATAAAGTATGAATAAATGTTTTAGCAGCCATGAAAAAGAGAAGTTGTGGACAAAAATATAGTTGCTCATATATTTTTTAGGCATTGAAATTTTTATTTTTAGACTAGCTGGCGCCCGCAACTTCGTCCGCGTTGAAAAAGAAAAAGTAGCCTATCCGGTGTCTCATACGTTTAAATGTTTATCTACCAAGTTTCATGAAAATGAGTTGATTCGTTTAAGAGTTATGGAGGAACATACGTACTTACATATATACAGAAAAAAATTCTAGAAATGGTCACAATTCTAAAAAATTTAGTATCATGTATAGAGCCTATAAATACCAAAGATTTCGTTGATAAATACGATATCTCTGAAAACAAAGCAACTTCTCCATGACCAACACTTACAGATTTATTATTAGTATATTGATGATCCCTCGGTTACAGTATGTTTTTCTGGATTATCGGTATCTTTTCTCTACCTCTGACTATGAATTTGCAAAATTTCTTAACTATCGGTTGAGCAGTTTATGCGTGAAAGAGAACCCAACAAAGAAATTAAAAAAAAACATTTTACATTCATAACATGAGTTACATATAATTCAAACTTGAATTTGTATCGTAACGTTTGTAAATCTAAAAAGAGTCTGTTATAGAGTCGTGTTTATAGGTAAAGTTTCGTTTAAACACGACTCCGGCTCCGCCTAATTGCAAATCAGTTATTGATTGTTTCCCCACTAAGCCTAATGCCCCCGAGTCGAGTCACAATTCGTCCCATTTACCCCCACGAGTACTGAATACTCAATGTAGCAACCACGTGTCCCAAATGGTTCGACCAAGATACTTAATGAACAGCAATTAATAAATGAACCAAACAATGGACGCTGTCACTACTATTTGCCTTTGTACACTATTGTAATAAGAATTTTGTCTGTTAAATCACCTGTATATAGGTATTCATATTCAAAGTTACTTCAGGTAATAAAAAAAAATATAGATTTGCTTTTTCTTTACTAGATTTTGCCAGCGACTTCGTTCACGTCCCATTTTCTTAGGTGTGAGCCATATTTTGAACACATAAAGAAATCAATCTTTATTGCTCATGCGTCATATTGTGTCATGCGTAGATTTTTGAATTTTTAATATGTTGATTAGTCAGACTAAACTGCAATTTGGAATTTTATTATGTTTTATCCGGCAAGGATTTTCAAAAATTATATTTTATTTTTAGACGATCTCTCGGGAACAATAGGTATCTTTTTTGGATGAAATGTACCCTATGTCTCTATTTGTATCGCTGACAACGTGTATGCAGAATTTCATGATGATCAGTTTATTATGTTAGACGTGAAAGCTTAACAAACAAACTCACTTTCGCATTTATAATATCAGTTAGGATAGCAGTGTTAACTAATTGTTATAAACTATTAGCCATTGCAAACGCGTAAGCGTAATAAAAAAAGAATTAAAAAAAAATTTAAACACAATAAATCACCACACCCACTAAATTTAGAAATTGCCACAGTAAGTCACAACGTTAAGTAATTCGAGAACAACTTACTCTCGGTTGAATGCGAATGATATATGGTCCCGGTATCAGTGTGATTGCATTTGGGACCACTCAAAACCGAAAAACGTGTTCGGATAATAAAGTGGTTGTGCAAACAAAAAGTTTATCTGCATCGGCGTGGCTTCGTCGACAATTTATCTTGTCAAGCTTGTGCACAATAAATCAGCACGAGTGTGTCGCATTACACCGCATTATGCGTCGTTTAAACGCGGTCTGTCCACGTAATTTTATGTCGTCCCTACCCAAGTTTTTAGTAATGTAAACTGCAAAATCAAGAACGAAAAAATTCGATCTGTTATGATTGATTATCCATACTAATAAATCCTTACTCCTTACTAATATTATAAATGTGAATGTAAGTTTGTTGTATCTGTTTCTAGTTATTTTATCAACCGACTTCAAAAAAGGAAGTTTTCAATTCGACTGTACATTTGTTTGTATATATATTAGGCGATTACTCCGCCAATTATGAGTTGATTTCGATTATTATTATTTGTTTGATAGGTCATAGTTAATAATTAAAATAGAAATTAACATTTGGAATTATTTGTTATTTATGTAGGTAATAATTTTAGTGAAAATTTTGCACATTTAAAGTGTATTTTTCAGTAAACGTTTAGTAAAATTCATTGGAAATATCGTCTCGGGTACGAGTATTGGACAAATCCAAACATTACTGTTATTGAGAGTACATTGGCTGGCCAATATAAAAGCATTTGCATGTCAATCGCGTAAAATATCAAATCGGATCTTACCAAAACAAAATACATCAGTTTCGTTCAAGAAAATGTGCACTTTACTATTTATTCTAGAATTCATTGTTACTGTTTTTAAAAATTATTATTAGAGGGTTGATAGTAAAATAGTAATATTTTGTCTATAGACTTATTTAAAAATCTTACTAGTAATCTATGCTGATAATATAAAGAGAAGATTTGTATTTTTGTTTGTAATGAATAAACTCAAAAACAATTAGACCAATTACTGACCAATTATTAAAATTCTTTCACATATGGAAAGCTACATTATCAGCGAGTAACATAGACTATATTTTATAAATTTACGCGGACGAAGTCGCGTGCAGCACCTAGTTTGATATACAAATTTTTATCACATTGGCAAGAAGTCATACTCGTACATAAATTCGAAAATTATAATAAATTATAATTTTAATAAAGTTGAAATTTTTTAATTGTTTTAAATAAAGTTTATTAAAGTCTTTTAGAAATACAGTCTTTGTTGAGGATGCCCACCCCAGGGGGCCCTAGACAAGTTGCATTCGCTCCGTAGCGATTCGCTATTGAGTTCGTCAATCGTTTCCGAGATAACGAAAACAATTTCCTAGCCAAAGTGACACTACGATCGTTATCGTTGTGACGAATGGGTTCATTCGCTAATAAACGAATATTGGCTATGGTTGCGAAGTAAATATCACAATTAAGCCGTCAATATTGTTGGAAGTATTTATTGGAATAATACTAACTAGTTTTAGAAAATAAAATAGTTTAAAAAATAGATTGGGAGATGATGTTATGTTTTAAAGATTATGTTTACTATTGATTTATAAGTTATGTAAAATGAATGTGAAGAGTATTGTAATTGAATTATGAAAATATAGAGATATGTGCGCACTGAAGATCGAGTTTTTCTAATAGTTAATGGATCCCATATAGTGTATAGTGATGAGTAATAAGCAGAGAATGAAATACTAAGACCAAAACAAAACACTGAGAACTCCAATAACAAGTGTCAAATGTGCTCACAAGTGAACTCGTTTTTAAAAGAACAAAACAAACAAAGAAAACTTTCACATCATTTGAAATGACTCAAAATTCAAAAACATCTACCAGCTAAGCCAAATATTCATGGAAAAAACTCCTGTTTTTTATTTGGCAGCCTGGTGTATGTAATGAGTTACTAATTAATATGTAGGGATATACTTAACCTTCTTGTACTTTTTAATCCAATAAGACTGACAATGTTGTTCAACTATGAGACAGATTATGTTTTTTCAAGTTTTGCACAATATTTATCAAAGGTAGAATACCCCAAAGGTATTATCGACTGAGATTTATTTCAATGATAGTTATTTAGGGTTATGTTTAGTAAAACTTATCTACTTAATACTTCCTAACTTAATATCTTCAATATTAAAATTGAGAGCTGATTTTTACTATTCAAATTTTATGTTTGCTTAATAAAAAGTTGTCTGTGTCATAATTTTATTTACCCTGACTCTTATAATTACTTACCTACATTACCTCTATATACAGTTTTGTTTTAAATTGTACACAAAAACAAAACAATTTTTAAATATTTTTATTATAATACAAAGTAAATGTAAAAATATGTAACAATAAAATAAAATTGTGAACTTCACGTTTCATTACACATGACTCACATATTATGGGTCAAGTCATAATATTTCCAAGTTTGCTAATCAATTCTTCTTGATTTGGGATCTCTTGTGGTGTTTGTGGAAACACTATCCACCTGCTACCCATACAATTATGGTTGAGGGCGTTAACAACCTCTCTGATGTAGATACTTGTTGTCCTTTGCGTAAGATATTGGCCCTGAAAAATACAAAAGGCAATTTAATAGGCACAAAAACCAAATTTATAATTTATTAATTTGTTGCAGTCATCGATGGTTGCAGTTTATAATTTTAGGTGACACCATCATAATAATACGTAGGTACCTATCATTACAATAAAATTAACATTTTTATAAGAAGTTAAAAAGACGATTAGGTTTTATATAAGCTGGCACTGCTTTGGTTATGACTAGCTAACTGTATGTAGGTAATATAGGTAATCAAATAGGTAGGTTTATTAATGTGAAATTTCTTACCTTTGTTTCAAGGGGGAATTTCTTCAGACCCTTTTAAACCGCTGAGCTTTTAGGTCGTCACATAATTTTCTAAAAGTTATTTTATTTAACCGAAAATGCTGTGTAAACAATAGTTCCGGCATATCGTGTATTTTTTCCATTTGTCGTCGCAACTTAAACCTCCTTTGGCGCCTCAACCAGTTTTGTTTTGTGCAGCCCACAATAAACGTAGAGAATGCATTTTTAAATATGTACTCTTTGATTTTTAACAACTTTACCACGAAAAATAACACTCGGCGAATGAATTGTGTCGATATCTACAGCATCTTGGGCTTCGTTACATTATCGAAGACGAAAACGAAAACGAACGTCAAAAGTGCCACTTGGCTAAGCATATGTATGGGAATAGCACTAGAACCCATTCGCTAATAAATCATTTCGATTCGAAAAGCAACATTTGTCTACCAACTTGGTTATCGAATTCGTCGTACCACGTGACATATGTCAATCCCATACATTTTTTATTTAGCGAACTTCGTTATCGTTTTTAAAATGGCACTTTGTCTAGGGCCCCTACACCTAATTGTATTTTGCCTGTGTCTATTTGTAATTATGTTCTGTGTGTTTCTAATTTCTATTGTATACTCTGTGTACTGTGTATTTCGTATAATAAATATGTCCTGTGGGAGGCGAGGTGGTACTGCGCATGCGTCGGTGGCTGCGCGCAGCCAATGAGCGCGGCCCTCTGTTGACTCAGACCATACTCAGACCGTAGAGACTCAGACGCCAGACGCCACCTAGCGGTTTTTGTGGCACACTGTTCGATCGACGTCCGCACTTGTCAATATATCGTCTTGTCATCCATTTTTGTCTGTTAATTTTTTTGCGACTTGACCTGACTGCCTTGGACTTGACGGACCTGTTTTGGAAAACTAAGAAAAATTATAGACTTGACTTGACTTGACTGACTAAATAAAAAAGGTATTACAAATTGCTATTTTTACTAATGACACTGGCAAAATCATCGGAGAATATCTGATGGAGCCAATACATTAAAAAGAGAAGAAGAAGAAGAACTTTTTTGCGTAATAAATAAGCAAGTGTTAGCCATCGCGCCTTCGCGGAACCAAACATATAAAGGATTTTTCTTTTGAACCACCACTGTCGCCAACAGTCTTCATGTTCATTTAGAATTCTTAATTTGTTGATGTTTTTTTTTCACTAAATTAAGAGTGAGGCAATTAAGAAAAACAAAATTTCATTTCGGAAGCATTATTATTGTTCTTCATAATTCATATTAGATACCTCTTTTATTCGTGTCAAGGAAAATAGAACAAATGAAATAGGTAATGAAATTATAAGGAGATCCCCAATGGGATTTTGTGAGTTGGCTCTGGTCCGAGAGTTTTGCTTTTCACAAAATTGTATTTCTCCTTTTATTATTGTTTTAATATCAATTAGGACCAATGAAAACTTAATACATAACGTTGTCTTACATTACCTTATACTTTATGAACCTTGTAACTCATTTATAATAAGAAAAGAACAGAGTATCTAATGATATTACTCCAAATTGACATACATTAATAAGAGTACAAATATTATCACATAATTGCACTTTAATGACGTTCTAATATATAAATCCATTATAAAATGTATATATTATGACGTACATATAGTATATATTGTACGTCACATAAACACCTGCAAACTATTAAGCTGACACATTTTTAATCTTCTATTCGCCACAAACAAATTTAAACTTTACATTATCTATTCAAACTTTAAAATTGAAAATACCTATACTAAATTAATTGAACCACCAAGTTTGAGAATTATTTAACTTTACATAATGAGTGAATGAAAAAAGCGGCCTTCAATTCATTTTACGCTTTTGTATTTTACGCATTTTGCATGAAGCATGCAAAGACTTTATAAGTATATTTGGGAGTATAGACACGGCGTAGCCCGTAAATAATGGTAGTAGTACAATTTGTCCACTCGAGATTGTCCACACGAGAGAGAAAGAGAGAGAAGTGGACGAATTCGCACTGTCGCTCGCTAGTGCGAGTATGATTTTAATACTACTAAAGATTTCGGGGCTTTCTGCTTGCTACGCCGCATCTATAGTTCAGATCAATGGAAGCATGTTTGTCCAAATATGTATTTTGTCTGGTAGGTACTTTATTTGAACTCACAATAAAAAATCATTTTCCCACAAATAGGAATGCGTAACCTATGTCCTGTATGCGAACGACCGCCATTAACAAATCAATAGGGAATTTAAATTTTATGGAATTTTAGATTAATATTCCAATGTGGCATTTTGGTAAACACATGTACCTACGACCACACGTCTCATAAACGAATTCGAATATCTTCGACTGCCGACACTCCCAAAGGAAACGGAATTGACAAATATTTTCTTATTTCCTACCAATTGATACCACCTTTCGATATTTTGAATACTCGTATACGCGAAATCCGACACAAACCAGCTGAATTCCCAGAAGGGAATGAATCAAGACGAATAAAGTTAGGTAGGCAGTAAAAAATCCTGTAGTCATTTTGTAAGCCTTACCGAGAAGAGTCAAAATTCATGAAATAAAAATTATATTTTTATTTACTTATACAGGGGTGGTAGGGGAATCCCTCCAGTGTTTTGTTCTCCCAAGTTGGCAACTCTTTTCGTTGGTAAAAATGGTCCTAAACGTAACGTTTAGGGGGATACAGAAAAACGTTCGGCGCGTTACATTGGGGGGGAGGGGTCTTGAAAAATCTTCTATTGTCATTTTCATTCAATTGTCATTGAATTGTCCAGTAGTTTTTGAGTTTAGGTATTCATTACAAATATTCAAATCTTCTCTCTTTATATATTTATTTTTATTTCTTTTTATTTTTTTCTTTCTTTTATAGTATAGAGATATAGACCAGTAATATATAAATAAGATGTATTCTTTTTTCATTGATCAAAAAGGTAAACAAACAATTCACGATATAGAACTAAACAATCAATACGAAAAAATTCTAAATGAGTTAATCACTGAGTCAACTCTCTTTGATAATGCCTAATGTACAAATCCCACTTTAAAGCAGTCCAGTGACCATAGCGACGCTACATATTTTGTTTACGTTTTTGATCAATAGAAAAAGAATAGATCATAGACAATACAAACACGTTTATGTTCATTGTTGAAAGAGAAATGAATTCTAGTTTACTCTTGTGTGTCAATCTACGATACTTCTTGAGAATGCAAATAGCATCTTGAGAATGCAATATATTGTGCACTGAAAACACACCTGGCTATTATTTGACGTGCGAGCGTTTCTTCAAGTACCCCTCCCTGCTTGCCGGAGGCTGACAGATCTTGACCTTTTTTCGTCCGGCATAAAATAGTTTGGTTTTTCACACTGGTCACACTGGGAACTTTAATTGTTCCGTTCTTCTTTATGCGACTGAACACCATTTAAAATTTCATTCTCTACGTCCAAGAATGTTTAAAAATGCTACAGAATTTTGCTTGAAGCCAGCTGAAAACCTCCAAGGGTCTGGGGTTATTCCAACCCTAGAATAAAAAAAAAATAATAGAGTTATTTATATAAGGCCATAATCCATGTTTTAAAAAATTCGAAATGAAGTGTTATTTTAATCTAAAGAATTTCTAATAGAACCTTTTCACAGAAAATAATAGCAATCTTTAGTAGAGGTAGTTTATTACTCGTATCTTGTGCAGGATCTCTATATGTTTTTAAAAATATGCTTGTAACTGTTTATATTTAAAAAAAAAAAACTTTTTCATTTTTAGAAATTTAAGATACACTTACGTACATATTTAAGTCTGTATATATTGAAGTGTCTTAGGATCCATTATTTAGAATTGACTGGCATGATGGACTCAGGTGAAGAAAAAGTGTACTAGGATCCCTCAATGGAGCATTGCAATGGATTCAAATGGACGGAGCGTATTTAAAGTTGTTCGAGCACCTACCTTTTTCAGTTCAAATAGGATAAAGTTGTAAAATTCGGCTGCGCACATCTCTCTGGTTACAAACCCATTACAATTATAATGTTTTATTGGATGAGCGTTTTTGAAGGGGGTAAAAATTAAGGAAAAAGGTAACGCGAGTCCATTGGTCGAGTAGTTAACGAGAATTGGTTCTCCACTCGAGAATTGTATTGTCATTATTTCTAATTTATATTATATTTATTGTCATATTTATTATATTATATTATATTATATTATATTATATTATATTATATTATATTATATTATATTATATTATATTATATTATATTATATTATATTATATTATATTATATTATATTATATTATATTATATTATATTATATTATATTATATTATATTATATTATATTATATTATATTATATTATATTATATTATATTATATTATATTATATTATATTATATTATATTATATTGTCATTATTTTTAATTTTTAGGGAGTTGCTTTTTTATATACTTTATTGTTGTACCTACATGAACTGAATAATGTAGTTAATTAATGCAT
Source organism: Synanthedon formicaeformis (assembly GCA_945859745.1). Lineage (NCBI taxonomy): Eukaryota > Metazoa > Arthropoda > Insecta > Lepidoptera > Sesiidae > Synanthedon > Synanthedon formicaeformis. Next base: position 4,825,240 of record OX243963.1, read on the forward strand.
TAATAGCATCAATTACATTTTGCTGTCAGCAAAACCCGTATGTAGTTCAAGTGCTAATGAACACTAATGTCTTCTTGTCACCTAGTTAAATGGGGTATTTAAAGTTGTGTGGAGATGAAATATTGTAGTGCTCGAACTACATACTTAGTGTTCTCTATTATACTTGTAATTACTTTATTACTTGTAAATTATATGGTAAATAAAATACGAATGTAGGTACTTACATCTGCATATCTATCTTCTAATTTCAGAATTTAATTTCACCCCTCGATAAATTACACCCCCTAAAGCGTAGCGAGATCTTAGAAGTTCTAAGATGCTAAGATCCTCCTCATGATACTGTCAAATACAATAAGATTTTTTTAACCGACAGAGATTAACGCATTCAACCAAATAAACAAACTCTTGACCTCTTTATGTTGGTACAAAAAGATAAACATTTAGACGGAAGTTTAACAGTATATGCAGGAATTTAGCTTTTAATGTCACTGGAAAGTCATCACGAATCACTGTTAGACCAGAATTCACGTGTATTGATTATTTTACTCCTTTTACTATAGATCTGGGTAAACCTCAAAACATAAACATACTTTATCATGTATACATATACAGTTTCAGCACTTTGTTCTTCGTAATTAATTTCCGGCCAAAAAAAGAATTGGATTCCAAAGAGTACAGTACAGAGTACAGTGAGTGCTATCGAAAAGTATTTGAAACGTACTTATATGTACGTACGCGGTTTATGAACTGATTTTTAATTTATATGTTTAGTGTCTATATCATACGTTAAATAGAATTTTGACAACTATATATAAACATTCGTTTCTTATGGCCTAATAACTACAAAATTATAGTATCTTTAGATATGAAATTTTATACGGTTTTTACAGCTACGACAATAAAATTGTTATCTGAAATTGATATACCAAAACCGGAAGGACTTAACCAATTAAGTATTGATTGTATCCACCATAAGGACCATCAGCCTGTCTGACATAAAAGGTAGGTTTACTTGCATATGCTATTATTATCACCGAAAACAGTGATTGTATATAGATATTCTGAACATTTAAATAACATCAGTATCATCTGAGCAATAGGACGTCCACTGCTAGACATAGACCTTCCCCATAATTTTTCCATAATAGGATCAGCCTGAATCATAGGTTTTATTTATGTATCTATAATAATTCTACCAATTGTACTTTGGCGAAGCAAGGCCGCGTTGATTTCGGTTACATATTGAGTCACATAATAAGTTTTTGTCCTTTATTTTCGTTGCAATAATATACTCCTCACAAAAATTAAAGGAGCAAAAAAAAATTCAAATTTTTAGGTTATTTTCAACAGGCTGTATCTTGAAGACGAATTGTCGTACAGTAAAATTATATTTCTGTGATAACATAAAGCGGTACACGTTAGACAAATAATTCAAAAACAATAATTCATGACAACTAAATTGTTTCAAAGTTTCCGTTCTATTTCAAGGTCTACGGCAAATAAAACCGTCTCTACTTCTGACCAAGCAAAGGATTTAACGGGCGTTCCGTTCAGATTTATCGCCCATAAAACGTTTCAACAAGCTGTAAGGGTTCCAACGTTGACATTTATAGTTGGACACCCCTGGCGGACCAACCATTTGCTTCTCACCTAGCACCAAACTTTTTCATTGCATTATTATGACATCGTCAATGGAATTTTAAAAAGTTAGCATCTGCTAAGTTTTACGTACTTTTATTGCAGCTATTTCTATTATAAGTACTCCAAGAGAGACACAATAAACAGTTAAAAAAACTCTTTCTTTTAATAACAACGAACTCGTTGGTCAAGTAAAAGGCAAGGTTGCAGGCGAGCTAGTGGACATCTGGTCTTTGTAAGTATGACCACAATTCGTTGAAACCTTTCCTATTTTTGCTATTTGGGGGGGATCGCTATGGAATAGGGTCCTTCATCGACGACGTAACTTCTTCAAAATTTGAGTTAATAAACTGATTTGGTTTCGATCGTTTTCTCAGAGATCAAATCGACAGAATGTTTGTTGTTGTGATTCAATCTGTATGTTATGATGCCAGAGCACGAACGTTTGCTTGTTTGTTTGTTTGTTTTGTTTGCAACCCAATGGACGCTATCTACATAACATCAAGAGAACAGTCAGACTGTCTACTGTTCTCATACTACATAATTATAGTAGGTAATTGCAAAAGTTGAATTTGGAAACGAAATAAAATAAACGAATTATATTTAATTTAAAACTTCCAATAGTAGAGCTAGAACTTTTACAGTTAGCGGACATATTCAACCGAACCTATTACGAATAAATAGCGAAATAAAATGGTGAAAGGGTTTTAGGGACATTCGGTCACGACCTCTATTGCCTTTTATTTACTTGCATGAGTTTGATTGTATTTATATGAATTCAGAACTAGTATTATGAGCTAAGAACTGCTTTTTATTAAATAAAACGCCCATTGTTTCTATACCGACTTTTATTTATTCTTATTTTAAATTTTTTTTACTCATTTATTGTCGTTGTCTGCCTGTCCGAGTCACACCGTGGAAAAGGCGTAACAATAATTTGCTAGTTGTAAATGCTAGTTAATCAGCTTATAATATGAAAAATTTAGTGGTATTGTATAATTACTATAACTTATATCTAATATAATATAACTAATATTATAAAAGTGAAAGTAACTCTGTCTATTCAAGTTTTAACTAATCAAGCTATCATCATGAATTTTTGCATACACATCACATAGTCAGGGATACAGAAAAGGAAATATGTCAACTTTCATTTAGAAAAAAGGTACTGTTCTTGAGGGATTATCTAAAATTTAAAAAAAAACACCTGGCCGAAGGTAGCCACCGTTAGCCTGCCTGTCGACCTTAACATTAAAACAATGTATGACGTAGCCTGGCACAGTATAACAAAACAAAATCTGCTATTGGTTTTAGAACTGTAGAAAGCAACTGACGAAAACTCCATGTCTAACTTATTAAAAGAAACAATCACAAACAAAAGTAATTTAAAGAATAACCAAGAAATATATTTGTATTTCATTTTCTACGTAAAAGTGAAAAAATTTTTTATATTCCTCAAAGTTAAGTAATCGCCGAGACAGTTGTAAAATTTTATCTTCAAACCAAGTCGACCTAACTCGAGTGCAGTAAAATTTATCGGTGCCCGTCGATTTATAACTTTATAAACTCAAGTTTATTCTTATGCAAGAAACGTCTGCTATTAGAGAGAAAATTCCTTATAATATTCAGATTAGTCTTGTAAAACTTGTAGAAGAGTGCTCCTAGAAAAGTGTAACTAAGTGGAATCGACAAAAATTGACTGAAGAGATATGACTGTTAAAAACTTACAATATTGGATATTAGGGTTCCAATAAAGCAATAGCAACGTTTTAAAATTATTAATGCAAAAATCATCCTGTTCAAATGTTTCTTACAATTTCATGACTAAACCGGTATTCATAAAATTCTACGCAGAAAGATTGAACCTTGAAAAACCCAAGAAAACCTCAAGAAAATAAAAAAAACTCAGCAAAAAAATCGAAGTCAAAACTTTCTGTAAATTCTCAAGTAATAATTTGTATTTATTATTATAATTTTCATAATGTTTGATATTATTATAATTTCAACATGTTTCCATAATCTATAACTTCCACAATGTGGGCATAAAATATAGGGAAATAAAGAAATAATGGATTTTTTTATCAACGTCACTCGAAACATTGTTAAAGTAAAACATGTTTTTAACCTTTAACTTATTTTTGGTTAACAAAAATTAATGCTCAAACTCAATCACGAAGAGATCGTCCATGAAAAAATTAACATCATAATTTTCATAATGAGTTGTTGACTATGTCAGATTGTAATTTTGTTTTTCTAGACATGTTTGTAAAAAATGTAGAATAAATATATTATTTTCTTTGTACAATTACTTTGCCAAAGACAGAGAAGGGGTCTAATGAAATGGCTCGATGCTGTCTGTGTTTTCGAGTGTAAATAATATATCGCCGTTGGCTACTATTTCTCTTTGCACGTTTGTTTTTTTTTTTTCGATGTAAAATCCCCCTTAACGGCCACCCACTAAGACGGCTCGTGTACGAAAAACTGATCCTTCTACAAACGGGGAAAAGGTACGGATAAAATAATGTTGAAAATAACCTTTATTTTTATCCACTGTTCTTTGTAATTTATTGTAAATAATAAAATTTAAAAAGAAGATTCTTCATTAAATTTACCGGTGTTTTTTTAACACGACTTATTATGGAAAACAAATTTTTAGTTCAAAATAATTTCAAAAATTAAAAGGAAAATTTTTTAAAATTTCAAAGGACAACCATTTTTCCTCTAATTATATACGGTAGTTAAAACATTATTGGAAATCGCCAACCTAGTTAAGGTCACGCAAAGGTCAGAATATCCGAAATCAATCACAGTTAACTGGCGTCACCGATGTTGTCTTCACAGGATAAGCAAGATAAAGTGTCCGTGAGTTAGTCGCCTTTCTCATAGAATCGATATATGTTGAATCTATATAAAGTTAGACAGGTTTATTATAAGCATATGTTCGTTACTCACTCACCAAATAAAATTCAGCACATATGCTGTTATTCAAGGTGGTCTTCTGTATAGAGGTGGGTACTGCCGCTAGACCCCCATATTGACACAGTGTGTATACTACCGTAAATATATACGATCCGATTGAATTTGAAAAATATAAGAGCCTTGATTCAAACAGCTTCCCAATGGTCTTAAAATTTGTATAAAAAAAGAGGTTTATCTGTCTTCACGGTCACGTAAGCATTTAGGAAAAGGTCCTTTCATATTTGGTGTGCAGTGGACTATTTTAATTTTAACAAGTGCCTCAAATATCTTTTTTCAAGGGTGAACCAGCGTAAAGTCAACGCGGAAAGGGTATATGGGTGATATTTTTATTAAAAAGTCAAGGTTTTTATTCTAACTGCTGTCTTCCTCTCTTGAAGATAAAAAAATATGTAATATTCCTTTGTTCTTTCGTTTCAAAGAGTTCATTTGTCTCAATTTTGTTAGTTTAGAAGTACGTAGTTAGCGGAGAAAAAGACATGAAACTTATGTAAGTAAAGGGGGATTTTTTGCTGTTTGGTTTTTCATCGCATTACTTTTGACAGATCACGCATGGTTTGTGTCATTTGTTAAAATTAAAGTTATCTAGTTTTCTTTGCTATATCATATGGAAAGATTTAAATCGAACAACGCTTACAAATTATTGAATTTTACTATAAAATATAGTGTTTGAAATCAGTGCTCTGTTAAAAATGTATTAAGCACACAACGTTACTGTCAATGGTAATCGCTAACGTAAAATGATTTTCAACTTTTTATTGCTCAAAACTATTGCGAGCTAAATCTGGTTGACATGTGGTTTCAACAAGACGGTGCCACCTGCCATACAGCACATGAAACGATGGGCTTATTGCACAACGAATTTATTGAGCAATTCATCTCTCGTTTTGGACTAGTTAGTTGGCCGCCTAGATCGTGCGATTTAACACCTTTGGACTATTTTTTGGACGTGAGGGTACGTATCTCTTGTTTATGCAGATAAAACCGATTCAAGCACTTGAAAACAACATCACCGTGTTATAGGTTATACCAGCCGATATGCTTGAAAAAGTAACTCAAAATTAGACTTCACGTATGGATGACCTAAGACGTAGTCGTGGCCTACATTTACAAAAAATAATCTTTAATTTTTTTACAATTTTCTATTGTTTGTTTTTCAAATTAAAAACCAAACGCTTAAAAATCACCCTTTATGTGGAGATTAAAGTTTTAATGAGAGAAATGGTTACTGTGAGTCAACCGCAACAGATAGAGAAATGACACCCTCAATTCTTTTTTACAATTCTCTAGTACTACGTAAATTTTTTTGTATATATATTAACGCTTAGCTTACTACTAAATTTTTTTTCAGCGAATTTTTTTCCAAAAATTTTTTTTTTAATTTATTTAAATTTTTATTATCTTTTATCATATGCATATTACCTTCCGTGAAAAATTATCTAACTGAATATGAAAACCGCATCAAAACCCGTTGTGTGGTTTAAGAGGAGTTAGCTAATAAATATATAATAAACTGAAAGTAATAAATATATATGACATTGCTCCCTTAACGCGAAAGATTGTTGAAAGACTTACTCTCAACATTTTCTCAACTATATCATAGTTACATAATAAACGACCATCAATTCCGGAATATTTCTAGTAACATTTATCCATTTGATTGATTGCTGACATAGCCTTGTAGAAATTTTATTCTGCGTCTGTGTACCATACGTATGAGAGAATATGTTACAGCTCTGGAACAATAGAAGTTTAATGGCACAGAAAATTTATTACCGAACTGCCTAACTGAGGCGATATTTTGCGTTTTTTATTACAGGGCAATTTAACTACCCCTGTTAAAACTTGTCCGCAATGTTTTCAATACAAAATACCATTTACGCAAACGGAGCAAAAATGAAAAAATATTCCTAAAACGAATACTGATAATGTAATAAAAAATTGTGTCACAATTTATTTTATATGCTTATTAAATACTTATTAGCTCGGAATTGTGAACGCGGCCATTTTTCTTGTTGAAAATAATAAATTCAACACCTGACAAAAATATATGAGCAATGTTTTATTGGGAAGTAGTTATTTGGTTTCAATAAATCAGATTATTACATTTAATCAGATTAAATCAGATTGGTTACATGAAACAAAACTAATTGAACTTCAACAGTGTTGCTTTTTAAAATTAACTGTACATTACACCTTTTTCAACTTTTTATTTTCCAAGAATGTCTTAAATCGACGATCTTAAGGTCTGTAATCATTCATATGGATTCATTAATAAAACCTTGATCAACGCAAAAAAACGAAAAAAAAATCCAAAAATGCGACATAACACCTTCATCCATTCACGTCTTGATTTATTAAAATTTTTGTGCAGCATACGCTTAAATTTATTATTACAAGTTGCATACACAATTCAGCTTCAACCTAGCTAAAAGTGGAATTTCGCTTTGATAAAAGCTTTCCATGAATAATTTTGTGAACACCACCTGAATATAATCGTCACGTTAGACCGATGTAGAACGTTAAACCGCCGCGTGCGTTCAATCACGGGACATACAAGTCCAATTTAAATCTATATATTAATGAATTTTAGAATAATTTATACTGCGTTATTTACAGATTTTGCATATATATATGTATACTAATATTATAAAGAGAGATTTGTATATTTGTAATGAATAAACTCTAAAACTACTGGACCGATTATGAAAATTCTTTCACCTGTAGAAAGCTACATTATCTTATCAGCCAGTAAGATATATTTTATAAAGTTACGCGGGCGAAGTAATAAAACAGCTAGTAATTTATAAATAACAAACTGTTAAATGCGTTCGGGCCATCTGTCCATGATAAACTACCTGTCAAAGATTTGCTCGGTCATCCTATCAAATATATTATCAGTGCGTGCACGCAAAAAAGGCTCGTTAAATTTAGATGAAATTTGGCACACATATAGCTTATTAAATTGATTTAACATATAGGATACCTTTTATCATGGAAAATGTACGAGGGATAATCTAAAATTATAAGAATTGGTCGCCTATAACACAAGCAACGCCATCATAGTTGCTGCTTGTGTAATGCCGACCATAGAATGATTAAGGATAAGGGATAAGGAAGGGATGAGGTAATAGGCTCTGGAATCCCTTACTCACTCATCGAAATACAACAGCACATAAGCTTGCTGTTATTTCACGGTGGTCTTTTGTAAGGGGGTGGTTATTATAATGTAAAAATTAATAAAAAGTGTTAACACCTTTGCCAAAATATCTAAAGACATCGAAACATTGACCCTGCCGATACTTATGGAAATTTGTTGTATAAGTAAGTAAGCTTATAACCCTATTCTCGTAAAAAGACCTCATTCACACCTTTCGCGAAAATACATCAACTTAAATAAAGCTACGCGGAGCTTCCTTTAATATGCAGGGCACGTCCTTCTAAAGCAGGTTAAGGACTGATAAGGAAATCAAATTTATTCTTAAGAACAAGGCACCGTCAAGTACTTACAAGTTTCTGTATAAAGTTTCAAGTGAGCCCCAACTTGAGTTTTACATGCGATAATGTTCCAAGATAACCGGCACAGTTTCTCTCAAAATTAGAAATGATCTAAAATTCGATGCGCACAGTAATCAAGTAGATTCTACTGGCCGTCGGTTCGAAACGGATCTCCATAGTATAAATAGGCTCCATTTTAAAATTTATTATATAGTCTTTAAGGTTGGAGTAGAATTCTGTAGAACGTTACAATATTTATTACATTTATGATATATATAATGCATTTAAACTATTTACCTGACCAAATTACAAATGTAAGTCTACAAATATAGTTTTCCCTTTGACTCTGACTTTACCATAATCATTTTTTATATTTATAAATAAAAATGTATCCCTAAAGGTATTGCTAAGCGCAAAACTGGAGAACGGCTGGACTGATTTTAATTCTGTCTTCACTCATGGATAGAGGGATAATCAGGGAAGGTTTTCACGTAAAAAAATGCACCCTAAGCGAAGCCGGGAGCAGGTCGCTAGTACTTAATAATAATAAGAAAAACTTTGAGAGAAAAAAGTTGACATAAAGTCTTGTCATGTCAATTCTCAGCAGGTACACCGTATAGGCAAAGGAGGAAAAGAGTGTGTATGAGATATAAATAGATATAATATGTAACAAGTTTTTAGAGACTTATTTATTTAACGATAGCCAATAGTATCCACTTAGTAAATTAATTTAATATTGGGTAGCCATTAAGACACCGAAATCACGTCTTGCATATTTATCACGAATTTGAATTCGTCATCAAATGGAAATCTTATAAAAGGTATATTTTTTCAAATATTTACAAGCATTAATTAACAAATATTGTATATCAGCATTTCTGTTTACCAGTTGTACCAGTAGTACAACTGGTATTAATTAATTTTATTTGTTTAAATTATTTATTGCAAATAAACCAATAATTATACGAATAAAGTGCGAATTTTGCAATGAAAATAGCGTATTTATATTTTATTTCGGGAATACCGTTCTTCCGTAACAATATTTATATTGTATACTAGCTGGCGCCCGCGATTTCGTCCGCGTTGAAAAAGAAAATGTAGCCTATCCTGTGTCCCGTACGTTTAAATGTTTATCTACAAAGTTTCATGAAAATTAGTTGATTCGTTTAAGAGTTATGGAGGAACATACATACATACAATACCTACACTTACAGATTTATTATTAGGCTGGTGCCAGCGACTATGTCCGCGTGTAAAAATAAAAAATCACACACGATTCTTTGAGAACTTATAAACTTTCTCAGATTTACTTTTTAAAGTATCCTATATATATTAATCCAGGTAATAAAATTTCTATGTAATAAATAAATTTCATCTAAAACTTTTTGGCCGTTATTCAGTGACATTTATAATATTAGTGGTATTTTTATTTGTCTTAATGTTTGTTTATATTTCAAATGTACAAATGACACTTCATGTAGCCGATAAGAACTCGAAACAAACAACACAGATAAAGGCTCAATAACAAGCAACTATTGTTGTTTCTGACAGCAACTTTCTGCTAAATGTTACGGAGACAATAAATAGACAAACACTTGCTTATTAGTTTCATCTCAACTAGTACTTGGGTTTCGCTGTGTCCTTGGACTACAATAGATAAGCTTATTATTATATTTCAAATGGCTTTTGTAAAAAAAAAACCATTGTTTGCTTTTTTGTTAATTTTGTAGCCATTGTTTTTCTCTAAGGTTGAAGCTAACTTTTTGAAGTGAAAACTTCTTTAGGAGCGCTGGAACTTTTTGTATGAGGAAAAAATTATTGTATGAGGATATTGATATAAAGATGTGTGTGTGTGTGTTTAAGCGATAGTTTAGGTTAGGTTATACCAACTTTGGAATTGGTTCTCTAAGTTTTATATAAAAAAAGAAATTTTAATTAAGTCATATTAAAAATCTTTTTTTTTTCAGCCAATGATATTCAAAACCGTTTACTTTATTTATGAATTATTATTTAAGGATTTTATTTTGGACACAATGTACCTACGGCAAGCAATTTCTATTGAATTTTGTTCTTCATTCTAAATCTCAGGCAAGCGCTTTAAAAACAATACATCAGAGTGGATAAATCGTGAAAAGCTCTCTGCTCCCATTTCCGCCACAATCTGTGTCTGTTCTGAGTTTAAAAGCAGTACAAATGTTTTTTTTATCTATCTATTTTTACCTAATAATAACTCAAATCAAATACTTTTCTAAAATTCGTAATTTTCAAGACAAAATTTTATAAACCTTTTACAATTTTTTTTACATAGATATTATTATGTCGCACACAACATAATAATATATAATAGCAACACATTGCTATAAAATTTATTCGAAGCTAATTCGTTCGTAATCGTGGATTATTATTAAATATTGCAATAAGATTGTGCACAGTGCCATCTGTGGGCTGACCGGCGAACTTCGTCATTGGTGCAAATCAAATTCATAAAAATATATTGGTCTCGTTCATGCTGACTACGGCGTAGCATCTTGATTTTAAAGTATATTGTTATTTTTTTTTTCTTATGACTTTTTTGTAATTATTATTTCAAGTAAGCATATTAAAAGACAAATTATTTATGCCTATAGGTAAATACATAAAATGTTATGTATTTACCTATAGGCATAAAAGTTGTTCGCCACTTGTGGGTAAGGCCACCAAATTGGCCTCATATAACATAAAAGTAACATAAAATTTTCTAAGGATATGTCTACCACAGAGAAAGATTGCTTAGTTTTGCTATGCTATGCTATGCCACAATAAAGGAAAATAATTCAGTTTTTTATATCAGTAATCATAATTAGGTTTCATATAAGAAATAATCGCTTTATTTTACACTTTCCAATGTGCATTGAGCTTCACATCAATTTTATGTTACGAAATTTAAAAATGGTAACATAAGTAACATATGGAAAGAAATAGGTTGCGTATTTAAAATACAAATAAAAAATGATACTTTTTACAAAGAAAACTGTAAAAGATGGTATTTTTAAATACTTATATGCCAAAAGCTTAACTTTATGTTACGGACCCAAAGTCGACCCTTGTGGTGTGCGCGTGGAGCGCGCGCGGTACTGGATATTGCGTATTTATAATATTTATAAATTATTTTTCTAAAATAAAAGTAGCCTAAGTTACTATTTATAACATTAGATATCTGCTAGTGAAATTCCCATCAAAATCGCTCCAGCCGTTTCGGAGATTAGCGGAGATTAGGGACAAACAGACAGTTTTTTTTATTATAAGTAAAATTAAGATTTTTACATTTAGTAAAAAGTAGTTATTTTGACATCACAAACAGACACTTCAATTTTGTTAATTAGTACGTATAGATTATTATCAGATGTTGATTTAGAAAAATCTTTGCATTCTGTCATTTATAGTCAGCATGAAAGAGATTTCTCCAAAAGCGATTTATTCTTGAGAACTTTATTACTAAGCTGTGGTTTATTTTGTTAGGTACAATTTATAATTAATTTTATCACTAGTCTGCCAGGCATCTGTTTTAAAAAGATTTCAAGCAACCACAATGCTTAACTAAAGAAGTGTTAAAATGATGATTTAAGAGCGGGTATAAAGAGAAATAGCCAATCTTAGATTTGAATTTTATCTAAGTAAACAAAGTCTAATTTAATTTTTTTTTAAATAGATAAATACATTATAAATGAAAGTGACGACTGTAACAGAAAACATAATATAATGAAATTTTCTCGATAGAAAAAAATCACCAAATGAGCTCTCATTTCCATCGATTTTAGTTTTATTTTCAAAATGACACACATTACAAAGCTAAAAATGTATCAGTAATTTCACTTCACATAATATTATCTAAGGCTGTATGTAACAATTTTTCATTTGACATTGTAGTTTACGAATAATTAATATTTAATACTTTTGGCACTTATAACATTTTTATTGAGCGAGATGCGCTATCTTCCGTCGCATGTTGTGCGTAGTTCTACGTATTTTGTGTCACTGTCATGTCCAAGAGGCCACGCGGGTGAAATTACAAATTTTGTTTGCTTTATACGCACTTTTAATTTTAATAAAGTAATTAATTTATAGTATAGTGAAGAGGCGATTTAGTTGCTGAGAATTTTCTTGTCCTCCAGACAAACTGTTTCAACGTCAAAGTTTTCAGAATGCGGTCAGTTTAAACAAACATAATTAGATCGGCTTGTGGTACGTTTGCTCAGCTTTACACTTAAAGATGTTATGAGAAACCGATAATTTCTCAAAATTACATAAGGTTCCGTATAACTTAAGAAATCCATATCAAATATTAATATTATATTTTGACGCCTATTTAAAGTTTAAATAATTAGAGTAGATTATACTTTACATAAATTTAATGAAGACGTAACTTGAATAATCTCGTTTAGATAAGTAGCGATCTCAGTTATCCTGTATTCTAATAATGAAATCTTAATCTAAATTAAGGATTGGTTAAGGCAATAGGCGCCCGAAAATAGTTTGTTTTGGTAACGTAATTAGAAACCTTTGACTTTCCTCGAAGTAAATAAATTAGAATTTAATTCACCTATATAATTATCGGAATTATTAAAAACTCGTTGCTTAGTTTAGAAGAGCTTCTAGCTTAAGTGCATACGACATTACTGGTTCCGAATTTGACCATGACTAAAATCTAAGTCGCGACCCTTCAATAATCCTTGACTGTTTTACTCGTACAAGTAGTTCGAAGAATTTAAATGAAATATGATGTCTATGATATTAAAAAGGGAAAAAGGGTCGTCGTAACACTTTCGACTGAAGTAAGACCTTTGCTTTTGAAGAGCCATCGCAAACATCTTAGTATACAGTTAGTGACAGCCAAGATATTAGTCCGATATTAAAGCGGCCGCCCGTTGCCCTTGAAATTGGTTTACATTGGGCATTTCGATAAAAATGCAAATTTAGTACCAATATCCGTCCGGAACGCTGGCGGCTGATATGATAAATCTATCATGCATATCAGTTGCCACCGAATTTCCGATATTCTCAACGACTTAGGAACTTGTAATTTTCACGGAGTTTTGATAGGGGATGAAAGATGACTTTTAAAGGTATTATAGGAAGAAAAAGGTATCAAAAACTTGAAATATTCACCGCCACAAGTCGGCGGCTCGAACTCATCGGTGCGTGTATTCATTCTGTCTCACACAGCACAAGGAGCGGGAAGAGCAGTCGAGTGAGATGCACAATGATTCATACAAAAAAAACATACAGACCCTTGGGCGTAAACTCTTTTTGACAAAACTAATGCATATTATATCTATTTCATGTAAAGTTATTTGAACTCTTGAATAAGTAATCAATGTTTGTAGGCAAAGTATTTTGGAGTTTTTGTACACTAGAGTGACCTATTCACCCTCAAAGTTGCATTAAAACTTGTGTTAAAATATGGATTATTCAAGGATCATATCTTTTAAATTAATACTTTTTTTTTATGTTTGTATGTCAAGGAACCTAGTCGACGACAAGATAAATCGGTATCGTGCTTACTTTTGCAAATTAAACATAAAACAGGGGAGTAATAATTATTCTACTTTTGTATGGAGGAAAGCTAACTTGTAAACCTATTGATAAATTTATCTTTATTTTATTTTTAGACTATTCAGGGCTCAATGGATAGAATGTGACAATTTAAGTTAAAATATAAACTTTGACCAGTTAGGAGAGAGGTTTGGGCTTTGGAATCACAAGCTCACAAAACGAAAAACTACTACATATACATACGTAAATTTATTTCACGGTGGTATTCTCTAAAGATGTCATTATTTCTTGTAACGAAGCGTTAATGATACTTAGGCAGTCTTACAGTCTATTTTATGGTACAAAGTTGCTGGAAATCACAGTTGCATCAAAAGTAATGCAGCTGAGACCTTTGAAGATAAATCGTAAGACTGGGTGACGATAGGGAATGGATTTTGACATGATAACAGCACATACTATATTATTTTATGTAGGCTATCTCTATATTGGTCTCTCTGTGATGTTAACTTTGAGAACTCTTTATGTATGAAATTTATAATAATTTTTCCCGATATTATTAAGGGCCTCTTTCACGAACTACAAGTAAAGTGTTGATTAGTTACTTTTAGAAATCATTTTCTGTTATATTGAATTATGCACTCGGTTTACTGCATCATTCGATAGGCGATTTTTTTAAATTATTTTCTATTTAATGTTTAGGACGTTTACCGTACAAACAAAGGTATATCAGCTCCATTATCCCCGGTTACCGGTGACTTTAAATGACAGTTTGGCCTAATTGACGTTTGTGAAATAGGCGCTTATTCTCATCATTTTAACGATTTAAACAGAATGAACATGTTGAGAATGTAGTGAATTTTATGCAAAAATTTATATATTTATAAGCCAGAAGCGTAGTTGCCACTATATCTTAGCATTTTTCGCAGAAAGAATCTCAATGAGATTAAAAATTTCCATTTTCTAGTAAGCGCATTTATTTTGCTCTGCGTATCGGTAGCAGTTAGTAAACCCTGGGGAGGTATATAATTTCTAATTCTTGATTAAAGTATATATTGTTTTAAAGAAAGATACGTTTTTATTAGTCTAGACTGCGGTTTTAGTCCCTTAAGATTTTCTTCTGTTAAAAGCCTCTTATAGTTACCACCGCCACGTGGTAACTTATAAGACACATAGACTTAGGGCCTCTTTCACAAACTACAATTAAAGTGTTGATTAGTTACTTGTAGAAATCATTTTTTGTTATATTGAATTATGCACTCGGTTTACTGCATCATTCGATAGGCGATTTTTTAAAATTATTTTCTATTTAATGTTTAGGACGTTTACCGTACAAACAAAGGTATATCAGCCCCATTATCCCCGGTTATCGGTGACTTTAAATGACAGTTTGGCCTACTGGACGTTTGTGAAAGAGGCGCTTATACTCGTAGATCTTATGTTTGTGATCTAATAATGCGTATCTTTTGACGAATTTAAATAAAATTAGATTATGTCCTTAGTTTGAAAATTACATATTTTCTTATCTTTTTTTCCAATTTGTTTTTTTTTTAATAATCAAAATCAATCAATTTTTAAAAACAATAATCAATTGATAGACGAAATAGGAAAAAAAATTTTTTTGATACTTTTGATAAATTGCAAACATAACTTTTAACTTATCGTTTTAAGTTGCTTCGAAAATTCGGAAGACTAATATTGAAGGTACTAACGTGGAGACCCCTAACTTTCACTTAATTAATTTATTAGAACTTGATTGTGTATATTTTGGAGAGAGCATTAAATTTTATTTCAATATTTTTATTATATTTTATTTTTATTTTACAAAAAAAGAAGGGATTAATAATACTCTTAATACCCTTAACCAAAGGTTCCTTTATATTTCATACTAGTTGGCGTCCGCGACTTCGTCCGCGTTGAAAAAGAAAAAAGTAGCCTATCCTGTGTCCCGTACGTCTAAATGTTTATCTACCAAGTTTCATGAAAATCGGTTAATTCGTTTAAGAGTTATGGAGGAACATACATACATACAATATCTACACTTACAGATTTATTATTAGTACGAGTAATTAGAATAAATTTTGGTTTGAGAAATCGTTTGATTTCACTATTTTCCTGTATCACGTATCCTCTTAATTTGCATTGTTTAATAAAGATGTTACAAGAAAATGTCAACGCAATTGTTTTGAAAAAAATATACGTCATACTTAAACATGTGAAGAACATAAAAGTGAACCCCACAATAAAAGTTAGAACATAAGAAGAATTTGAATTATATTGAAAATTGTTTGTAAAACGGCTTATAGAGCGCAAATGATTCCTGCACCGATTAATAAGACAATGTCAGTTAAAAAAAATGTATTGTTTTTTTTTAAATATTGTTTTAATAATATTACAACAATATTAAAAAATATAAAAAAATTAAAAATATTAATTAAAAAATATTAAAAACAATATTAAAAAAAAACCAATTTTTTTTAATATTGTTTGTTTTATTTCAAAAAAACCACAATTGTCAGGCCTGTTGAATTGTCTCCGCCGCCTTTGAGCTCTAAATAAACTGACGGACTCATAAACTGCATCAAAGTTCAGGATTACTTTGAAATGATTTTTTTTAATAAGTATGCAAACTTTTTAGATTAAATTATATAAATATGGAGAGACTGGCTCTTAATCTTAAAAAAAAGCTAAATTTAAAAATAGAACTGCAGTAAAACAAATGAATATAGCCGGGAAAAGAAAATTTACTGGTAGTATCAGATTT
Organism: Synanthedon formicaeformis; assembly: GCA_945859745.1. Taxonomy (NCBI): domain Eukaryota; kingdom Metazoa; phylum Arthropoda; class Insecta; order Lepidoptera; family Sesiidae; genus Synanthedon; species Synanthedon formicaeformis. The sequence continues at coordinate 4,841,645 of OX243963.1, forward strand.
GCGTGTTATTTAAAGCAAAGTTTTAAATTGATTCGCATTGATTTTTTATTCTTTTGTCAATTGAATTATTGTTACCAGCAGAATTGTTGGGTTAGTTTTTAACTCATCGAGAGTTTTTGAACCATAATATGGATACTTCGTCCGAACAAGCGGCTCAAATTGTAGCACTGGTGCGGGAGGGCTTGGATCAACGAACGATTGGTAGAAATTTAAATTTAAACCAGTCTACGGTTTCTAGAATATACAGAAGGTTTGTGGAGACAGGTTCTTACAGAAGGAGACGTGGTACAGGCAGGACTCGAGCAACCACCGGTCGTGATGACCGATTTATTGTTACAACTTCCCTGCGAAATCGTTTCCTCACGTCAGTTAAAATTCAAAACAGAGCTTAATGAAGTGCGTGGAGTAAATGTGAGTGCACGAACAATAAGAAGAAGGGTAAAGGAAGCGGATATCACCCCTTTTAGACCAGCAAATAGTCCAAAGTTGTCTGTAGCTCACAGACAAGCTCGCTTAAGATTTGCGCGTGATCACCTAAATTGGACAGAAGAGCAATGGGCCTCCGTATTGTTCACGGATGAGTGTAGGACATGTTTATATGGTGTAGATGGTCGCAGAAGAGTCTATCGTCGACGTGGGGAGCAATATGCTCAAAGTTGCATTGAGGAGCGTGTTCCTTTTGGAGGCGGTTCGTGTATGGTCTGGGGTGGCATATCGATGAACGGGCGAACAGAACTTGTGTTCATAGACATGGTCCGTCAAAACGGTAATAGAGGGGGTTTGACTGCACTTCGCTACATAACAGAGATCTTAGAAGATCACGTGGTGCCTTACATGGGATTCATAGGCGAAAATTTTACTTTAATGCAGGATATTGCCCGGCCGCACGCTGCTGCACAAGTTCGACAATATTGCGAAGAGGTTGGGATACGTACAATGAATTGGCCAGCACGCAGCCCGGATCTTAATCCCATTGAGCATGTTTGGAACAATTTAAAAAGAGCTGTATATGCGAGAAATCCTGTGCCCACGACAGTGGCAGCACTAAGAACAGCACTTTCAGAAGAATGGGACAATATTCCGCAAGATCTTTTAATAACCCTAATAAAATCTATGCGGAACTGATTAGAATCCGTAATAAGGGCACGTGGGGGTAATACACCCTATTAAAACATAAATAAACCCTTGCATAAAGTTTGTGTCTATTGTTAAAACCAATTTTTTTATTAAACCAATTTTACTTAAATTTCTGTTTTTTCTTCAAAAAAGTCTTAAGGTCCTTTCCAGTACACAAACTTAAACTTAAGGATACGCTGTTTTAAAGTTCACGAATCAATCCAGAGGTTTCAATTTAAATCTGTATAGAAAGTTTGCATACTTGGTTAAAATATTTATTTCAAAGTCGTCTATTACTTTGATGCAGTTTATGAGTCCGCCAGTGTATATACATAAAAATTTCTACATAAAAATCTTCCCCGTTTTTCGCCCTTTCCTCACGTGAAAACTGATTTAAAATCATTCTCGAATTTTTGAAGCGTACATAAACAAAATCATTTTTTAATTTTAATACAAAGTTAATTAAATATAATAGTGACTGAATAGAATATTATCAGTGCAACGAGTTCATCGGCCTTCTAAGGCAGCAGGCACGTCACATATCTTCTGAATGACAAATGCTGAATGGAGAGATAATAATGACGTCATCCATTACCAAGAACCCCCACCTCGTGTGTGCGGTAAGAAATGAGTTTATCTCATGGTTACATCGAGGGCAATATCCGCTGCATCAAGACATATAATATGTTAAAGACATATGAAATCCTTTCTAGGGTTTATATAATTTATTTCACTCTTCACATGAACATTTTTTTTTTATGTTAGGGTCGACAGACAGGCTGACGGTCCACTTGATGGTAGGTGGCTACCGTCGCCTATAACACAAGCAACGCCATAAGTGCTACAAGTGCGCTGTAGACCATATGATTAAGGATAAGGGATAAGGAAGGGATGGGGTAATTATATGTGACTTCAAAATATTATATTAGTAAAAATCACACACGATTTCAGATTACATGGTAATAGAGATACGAATGGGTGGAAATTATTTTCGCTTCAATATTCAGGCACGTTTTCATAAAAGATTAGCCTGTAATTCGTTAGGACGTGACTGAAATTTTTTCGACTGTATTTTCAGAAATTTCTCAAGCTACAAAGGAAAGTAGAGATATTAAAGAAAAAAATATTAAACTTGCCTGAAATATCTGTTTAATCACAGTATACCTGCAGGTATACTGTGTCATCTTCAGTTTCATTTGTACATTTTTTTTACCCAATTTTAATTTATACTCGCTGTGCCCGTAACTTCATACACACAGTACTTCGTTAGTTTTTAGACGATCCCTCGGGAACGTAACATTTTTGAACGATAAAAAAGTATCCTATAGTTTTACCCAGGTATTCATCAATGCATCAGTGAAAACCGCATTCAAATCGGTTAGGTCGTTTCTGAGATTGGCATATAAAAATATAAAATTGGGCACCACCATAAAAATGTCATAAAAGTGTGACCTTATATTTTATATTTTATAGTCATAAAGATGTCAGATTGTTTCTCAGGTATTCAACGCGGACGAAGTTGCTGGTACCAGCTAATCAAAAATATTGGTCATTGCTTTTGTCTGGTCGAAGGTCGAAGTGCTAACTCTATGAGGAAAACACTGCGAGAAAATAAAAGCAAGCAATGAAAGGTAAGTAGTTATATGAAAGTATAAAAAAAGAAAAAAAAAGTATAAAACAAGACGCATGTAACCCGAGAACCTTTTCATAACAGTTTTATATGAAAATCTGTACTTTCCTCAGTGTAGAGTCGTGACCGTAATGACCTGAACGATCAAGTCTCTCCACCACTCTACTAAAGCCCAGCCAAGCGTGAACTCGCCACGTTATAATTACATTACAAATATTTTATTCAATATTTTATTCATCATATAAAATATTTTCAAAGAAAAATAACTGTCAAATTCTTTACATCATTTTTTTTAATTTAATTAAAAACTTTCACAAGTTTTTTTTTTTTTTTCATTACGATGAAACAAATATTTTCTGTTAACTAATTCGCGGAAAACGAATTTGTATTCGCTGTTAATGAACATTTTCTAACTCAACTGTTACGGAAAGTAATCATTAATCAACTTTTGTAACAACAAAAATATTTACTATGAAACCGTTCAAGCTTATTTTGACATAGTTATTTGTGGTTAATTAAATATTCATTAGCAAGGTAATGTATATGATAATTTTTAAATACACTATAAAGTTGTTTTCAACCAGCAACCCGCCCGGGGTGCAATTTTTATACATAAAAATTTTAACATTGTATAATACATTGTATTTAATTGTTATAGTAAGATGTTAAATCCTTTAAAATTTCAATATTAATTTAAAATTGTGACTGTTAAGCACAAGGTTTAACCTCGGTGAATTTCAGATGTGTGTATTGTTAACTTTAAAAATTGTTAAAATTATAAATAAATAAATAAATAGTTAATTACACAATACGTCCAAAATGAAGGGTCAGAAAACATATTTATGTATACTTAAATCAAAAAACGTTTTTTATAAACGTTTAAACCGTAACTGTAATATATAATGCTCATTTTACTGAGTACATTAATAATTAAAGTATTGTTACGTGCGGGGTGAGTTAAAATGCCGTTTAGGGTTGTAAGAACACGATTTATTACGCAGACCAAGATGACTTCCAAAATATCAGAGCTTTTCCAATTAAACCGTAAAACTTGCCAAAAGTCGTAAATAATTCACTCTATGTGTCAACAATGCACTGTCGCAAATATCTTCGCAAAAGCTCCCAAGAGTTGTTTTCGTATCGCTTGTTGTCGCAGAACTGTCCCACTCGAGCGATGGCACCCGTATTTATACACGCGCAGTCAGCCGCGATGTTTTTGGAAAACACTAGAAACTTTAAGGTAAACAAGCTCGTACACAAGTAAACAAGTCATAAAAAACAAACATCGTAAACAACTCTCTGGCTTAAGGGAATGTGAACCTTATGTCGCGAACATAAGGAACAGTTTTCTCTGAGACAGGAGGGCTTCCTTCTACGTATGGAAATTTCCATACGCCCAGGTCTCATGATAAACAACAACACGCTGTTTGTTTATGATAAACAAACGCTTCGAGAATGTTCGGTCGTAACATTACCCCCCTCTTAGTTATGATCGTCCCGATCATCATTCGTGCCGTGATACTTTGTCAAACGGTCAATGTGTACGACCTTCGGTTTTCCTCTTTGCCCCTTTTTGATTCGATAGGTGACGTCGTTGATTTTTGTAACCACATTGTAAGGTCCTTCCCATCGTGCTTGCAACTTTGGGCTTTTGCCCTTTTTCCTGAAGGGATTATGAAGCCATACGAGAGTTCCCTCTTCAAAACCGTTGATGTTTGATCTCCTATCATAACGGGTTTTCATTTTTTCACCAGTCTTGGGCTATTCGGCGGAGACCCTGTTATTGCATCGACTGGTAGTCTTATTTCTCGTCCAAAATTCACTCTGGCAGGGGTAAAACTAGTACTATCATGTACAGCGGAGCGATAAGACAACAAGAAAAGAGGAATGTACTGGTCCCAGTCTCTCTGATGTGAGTCGACTACTTTAGCCAAATTATTTTCCAATGTTTGGTTAAACCTTTCGACCATTCCGTCAGACTGAGGATGAGCTGGTGTCGTACGGGTCTTATGTATACCGAGAAGGTTGCACATTTCTTGAAATAGGGCTGATTCGAAATTTCTCCCCTGATCGGAGTGTATTTCCAGAGGTACGCCATACCGACAGATTACATCCTGAACTAGCTTCTTGGCAACAGTTTTAGCTTCTTGGTTAGGGGTCGCAAACACTTCCGGCCATTTGCTGAAATAGTCTTGCACTACAACGATGTATTTGTTCCCATCCTCAGTTTCAGGAAATGGTCCGGCCACGTCTATAGCGATACGTTCCCATGGTGCTCCCACATTGTAGAGCTTCAGTTTTCCCCTACTTCTTGTCTGTGGTCCCTTGACTGAAGCGCATGCGTTGCATTTACGACACCAATCTTCTACGTCTTCCCGGCAATGGACCCAGTAGAACCGCTGTCGCACTTTCAAAAGGGTTTTCTTCACTCCAAGATGACCACCAGACACCCCATCATGGATATGACGTAGTAGAGGAGATACCTTACTTCGAGGGACTACAACCTGTACAGTCACCTGATGTCCGGTATTAGACTCCCATTTCCTGCACAAGATTCCGCCTTCCAGGGTCAAACTATCCCATTGAGCCCAATAGCTTTTTGTAACAGGACTGGAAGCTGATACATCCGCCCACTCAGGTTTCACTCCCTTTTTTATCCAATCTAAGATCAATCGCAGGTCGTCATCTTCCTCTTGCGCCTTCCTCATATTTTCTCCAGACCAGTCATCGTCTAATCCTTGGGTACGGATAATTTTTACTGATTCCTGAGACTCTTGTTTCCTGCAGTGTTTACAGTTTTCAGGACATGGTCTTCTCGATAGAGCGTCAGCATTACCATGACCTTTTCCGTTAGAACCTTGTCTGACAGTAATAGCAGGGGCTATCTTTCTCCCAGCCGGTGCCTGCCCCTCGGCCCTGGCGACGCTTAGTTTTAGCTGCTCTTCGTCAACTTGGGTCCCCATCTCAGAGAAACTCTTTCTTTCCTTCTTTGGGCAGTCTATCCTTATGTGGCCTTTTTCACTGCAGTCATAGCAGGTCGGACCATAGCGAGGCTTCCGCCCCTCGACTACCAGCTCCCTGACCTTGGATGGCCTTGTGGCACGCCACTGTCGTTCGTCAACTTGGGTCTCCATCTCTGAGACCCCCTTTCTTTTCTTCCTTAGGCAGTCCAGCCTTATGTGGCCTCTTTCACCGCAGCCATAGCAGATCGGACCATAGCGAGGCTTTCGCTCCTCGGCTACCAGCTCCCTGACCTTGAATGGCCTTGTGTCACGCCGCACAGCTTCCACTTCTAGAGCATGTGCCAGTGCACTATTCAGGGTCTGATGGTGACCCAATCGCACCGCTGCGCGAACTTCGCCATCCCTTATCCCGTCCACAAAGGCTTGGAGCAGAATTATTTCCACTGCATTCGGTGTTGATATATAGGCGCGATGAACTAATCTCTCGATTTCGTCAGCCCACTGCTGGAGTGTTTCCGTGGGCCTCTGCATGCGATTTCGTAGTTGAGCCCTATACACGTGCTCCAAATGCCTGTCACCATACCGTGTCTCTAGGGCTTCCAATAGGGCTTGCAGAGACCTTCCTTCCGTAGGGAGTCGCTCCAGAATCAGTTGGGCGTCTCCTCTTAAGGCAAGAGTCAACGCCATGAATGCTTGACCATCAGTCCAGCCGCTGCAGTTAGAGAGGGTTTCGAACTGGTACTTATAGGCTGTCCAAGAAGATGTGCCATCAAACCGTGGCAAGTCCAGCCTACCTTGTGTAGGTACCGGCGCAGTGAAGACTGCCTCCCTCGTCACCAACTTCTGCACTTTCTCGGCGAGCGCCTGGTGGCGAGTGTCGGTTTGGTCGAGTCTCTCTTCCAGGCCTTCGACTTTCACTGAGACCCCTTTAACTTCGGACTCTACCTTTTTAACTTTATCGCAGATGACTTCAAGGCTTCTGTCCAATTTCGAAAGCAGCATTTGGCTAGCAGATTCCTGTTCACGGCGAGCGGCTTCCTGTTCACGGCGAGCGGCTTCCTGACTGGCTTGTATGCTCTGCACAGCAGCTTCCTGTTCCCGGCGAGCGGCTTCTTGACTAGCCTGTATGCTCTGTACAGCAGCTAGCAGCGCAGCGAGGTCCATCGACGGGCTCGATGTAGGTACTGCCATAGGAAGCAAATCAGCATCGGTGCCTTCCTCCGGCTCCTCATGTGCTCGTTGTCTCGCAGCATCCATCTCCACTTGCCTCCTGGTCCGTGGAGTACGAGTTCCTTCGTCCCGTGGCATTAACGGCATCCCACTTCTGACACCAGTTGTTACGTGCGGGGTGAGTTAAAATGCCGTTTAGGGTTGTAAGAACACGATTTATTACGCAGACCAAGATGACTTCCAAAATATCAGAGCTTTTCCAATTAAACCGTAAAACTTGCCAAAAGTCGTAAATAATTCACTCTATGTGTCAACAATGCACTGTCGCAAATATCTTCGCAAAAGCTCCCAAGAGTTGTTTTCGTATCGCTTGTTGTCGCAGAACTGTCCCACTCGAGCGATGGCACCCGTATTTATACACGCGCAGTCAGCCGCGATGTTTTTGGAAAACACTAGAAACTTTAAGGTAAACAAGCTCGTACACAAGTAAACAAGTCATAAAAAACAAACATCGTAAACAACTCTCTGGCTTAAGGGAATGTGAACCTTATGTCGCGAACATAAGGAACAGTTTTCTCTGAGACAGGAGGGCTTCCTTCTACGTATGGAAATTTCCATACGCCCAGGTCTCATGATAAACAACAACACGCTGTTTGTTTATGATAAACAAACGCTTCGAGAATGTTCGGTCGTAACAGTATATTGAGTACATTAATATGATCGCTGTAAAAATTCGAATAGCAATTTTACACATTTAGCCATCGATTTCGAACCTATAATAATTTGAGTTACATTTCGTTTGCGCCGGGGCTGGGTTTTTTTTCATACTTCGTGAGCACTATCCTTTCGGTCTATATAAATGTCGAATTAAGTACTACTGACTGTTGGAAAGCTTCTCCTCTAGGTATAGAAAGAGGTGTGGATTCAACATTAAACATCAAATCCATTTTGAATACCAGTTTTGTCAATATTTATCTAAATTACGCCAACTAAAAGAGAAGCAAAATGTTTCAAATTTTAAATTATTCACAATTAAGCAGAGTATCCGACTTGTTTTAACGCAAATATGTCCCACAGAGTTGTCAGCCATGAAAGATTTTCAATGAAGTCATGCTTTTTGCACTCGTTACTAAAAGACCCGACCTATATTCAACATTTCCGTGGGTATGCACATAAATAAAGCGGCTTTTCGACCTACGTGTGTGATGAAATATGAAGCTATCAGGACCGGGACGGTATAGTTTTTGTCCCGACTACGCGACGATGCTCCAAATTTTTTGCCTATTTCTTCGCTTCGTCCTATATAATATGAACATTGAACAGCGATCCAAAATATATTAATATCTTCATTTATGTGATAAAATTATGCCTAATTTCCGTGTACTTGCCTTTTTTGTATATCTTAGAATCTTAGTGATTATTATCTAGATCCCATCATTAGGGGGTCAGTAAGCATCTGCTGAGGAAGGATTTTTGTAAATTTATACTACCTGCGAAGCCGATAGCGAGTCGCTTATCAATACTTATCAATACTAGTCAATACTAATAATAAATCTGTAAGGGTTGGTCATGGAGTAAGTTACTTTGTTTTTAGAGATATCGTGTTCATAGGCTCTATACTTGATACTGAAACTAAATTGACGATTTTTAGAATTTTTTTCTGTATTATGTATGTATGTATGTATGTATGTATGTATGTATGTATGTATGTATGTATGTATGTATGTTCCTCTATAACTTAAACGAATTAACTGATTTTCATGAAAATTGGTAGATAAACATATATACAGGACACCAGGATAAGCTATTTTTTCTTTTTCAACGCGGACGTAGTCGCGGAACCAGCTAGTATACATATAAAAAAACTAGCTACACGCTCCCGGCTTCGCCAAGGTTCACAATAAAAATTATACTATCTTATAAGATGGACCAAATTACATATAATTAAGAAGTTTTATCAAAATCGGTTTAGTAGTTCATTGGCCACAAACAACGTGACACGTAATTTTTATATACATATATAGATGTAAACATAAACTCGATTGCCATTGCAAGCAAAACGTATAAAATTAACGCTGCTTCGCTAAAATGTGGTACCGTTCCATTTAAATCCCTAAAAGTTAGTGAATAAGTAAATAAAAAAAAAGAAACGAAACGAAACATGTAATTTCTACTCGTGGCCATTGCTAATGAGGCTAAATTTTAATTAGAGTAATGAAGTAAAATTGGGGATTCTTGGTACACACTTGGCTCGTGTAGTAATGGTAATTCTTATTGTAGCATTTTTAGTCAGTTAAAAGAAAACAAAGTCTTATAAAAAGATGTCGATACAAATTTAATGTTCAGACATAATTCGAGTGTTTAGTTTGAATTCTTATCTTTACCACATTCGTGCTAAAAATTTTAAAGAAAAATATCCACCGATGTTTTTAAAGAATATAAAATCACACAGTAACACGTATTCTCCTTTACTTGTACTTTCTATAAAGTCTTGTACAAGTCTCAAAAACATTCTTTAGTAGAGCATGCGGATTTCCACCGAATTTTCTTTCCAAGACATTCAGTTAGAATGTGCCGGTTATTTGGTATTCGTCTCGCTTTATACTCGTATTATACTACCTGTTTTACGTGGTTTTTCCCGCCTTTAAATTTAGAAAGACATAATAATATACGTGGACTAGCGATATTCTAGGTACAACTATTTTTAATACATAAATACAGCTTAAAAGTCGATAGACTTGTAAAATAATAAAAAGTGTCATGGGAGTTGTTTTTGCAGTAATTTACATTTAATTGCAGTAACTTTATTTTAGTTCAATATTTTTTGGTAAGATTACAAAAATGTGAATCCATTGTTTCGCAAAGTATACTAGGTATAGATAAATATTTGTTGGTTTTCGAATAAGCCTATTTTTATCTCAGTGAGACGAAAATTTTGTATATGGTTATTTTTTTGTATACACGTATAGAGAATATCTCAAGAAAAAAAATGTCTGCCACATAGGGGAGAAGTAGATTGGACCTATGTAGTGTATTTGTGTATTAAAATATATGTAATTTATGTACCTAAAATATCGCTAATCCATGATCAGACACACTTTATATATCAACTATTCTTGGATTATTAAGAAACGGAATTATATTTTTCCGGCTCTTGGGCGGCCGCTCTCGGTAGATACCGCCCGCCCGCGCTAATGTTTCGTTTTAGCTTTTTAGCTGATAAAAAAACAAACAAACTATATTATTTGTACTAATATAAGTGGTATAAACAACAAAAAAAAAACAACTGATATTTCTAGTTGTAAGCTAGTTTACAAGTTGAACAAGATCTAATATTAAATATGTTTTCCACGTATCCCAACTCGCAACTCCGCGTATTCATTCTACAGATAAAAGGTGTTTATTCAAATGTCTTACTTAAATTTCAAATTATGCTCCACTGCTTTCTCGTTCAAGTATTTTTGTGAGCAGTGTCGTAAAGAACAGCAGATGTTTCATTACGATCCTTTTCATGTGTTTTCTAAAAAGGATAATTATGAGTGATGTAGGAAGTATTTTAAACGAAATTGTTGAAGCTAACGGTGCACATGATATTGAATAGGCTGCCAGGGAATTATAGCTTTAGCCTGTAATGGAGTTGGTTATTGCTATCAAACAGGCTCGTCGGCTGCTCAGGTTATGACAACTACGAGTAGATGCGGTCCTCTCTGTTATTAGCATTTCCCTTGTGAATGATTAATATAAATTTTCAGTTTTTCGTATTTAAATATATAAAAAAATATTTAAAAGGCAACAACCTTCTTTTGTCCGGAAAGTTCATAAGCAAAATAATAATAAATAAGTATTAAAAATCTATGTCAGTACAAATGTATATAAAAATGTTATTACATCGGGTCTATCTAACAACCCAATCTAATTAATAAATCAGTAGTGGCAGGGTACACTGTGTTCAGCAGACATCTAGCGACAGAAAATAATCCCTTACAATATACCTCGGTGAAATACTTAACTCTTGTAAAATTCAAAAATAGGGCTTGACAGAATGAAGGTTACATTTTCCCTTTCGTCGTTGCATCAACACGAAGCCCTCGAATGTTGCTAGTATTAGATTTCAGAGGTAGGAAAATACACTTCCTGTGGTAATACAATTACATCACTACAATCTCTAGTGAGTGCCACTTCGAAAGCATAGAGCATTTCATTTCCATTAATTGGATATGGGACAGCTATGCACTGTGTTACTGTGCTACGCACCCCTCCTGGGTTTTAAATGTTATACAATTCTTTTTACAATTCTGAAACACAACACATACTGTAATTTAAAGTTGGTCAAAGTCAAAGGGGTTGGTTTTCGCGAAATGAGCCTAAGGGTCCAGATACAGATCCAGAAAAGTTTATTTACAAATTTAACCCAGCCGGGAATCAAATCCTGGACCCCTGGAAAAGAGCTTTAATTCAAGCAAATCCAATCAGTACTAATCCTCAACTAAAACGACAGCCTCTTTTAGCCTACATTTTGTGAATTAAATCTCCAAATAGACAAGTCTCTTTGTATTTTCTTAAAAATTATGGTCATAATTTAATTGGCACAGCATCAAAACACTTGATATGAAATTTTTTAAATCAATTTATCACACAAATTAAACTCCAGATTTGTATGGCGGGAAAGAGCGTAGTAATGTGCCCCTCTGGTCACGAGCGAACACTGGCTGAGAGCCAACGGGCGAAACGTGGAAATATGATGCTCCGTCAAACGGATACGAGACATGATTTATAAGATATCAACGAGACAATACAACACAAATATTCGTCCGCAAGATTCATTGCTGGCAATTATGGCGATGTTTATGCGTTCTTTGAATGATGGATTAAACCTTCGTTTTAGGAATTTTGCGATATAATATCTGTACATTCAAATGCACGGAACTAATCCTAATTGTGTTTTTATGGTTTTCAGTAGGTATTTATGAACCGATTGTATTAAATACCGAGAATTCGTTCGGCGAATTGGGAGAGAGAGAGCCAAGGGCGTTTCGACCAAGACTGCATTCTAAGACTTGTCCACCGCCCATTTCCACTTCCGCTTACTGATTCTTTGTGCTATACATACCACTTTGATTTCCGTGTTTCGGATTATCCTCCTTCTCAGTCGTACACTCCTGGTACGAGTGGTCGTTGTCATGGAAAGTTTGATGAGTTGTTCGCGGCCTCTGCTAGATTTCTCCTTCTCTCTCTCTTAATGGCTCTGCGTGTGCACTCAGTAAGGGAACATAATTTAATAAAATATGTCACATATAATTTGGATTATCATATGAAATACGACAAGCATTGCCGTCATTATATCGTATGTCAAAAGTGCGTCAAGTCTAAACCAAAGAAAAACTATTGACTGAATAATATTTTATATCCATATCCAATGAATACTATTCACCTGTACCTTCACCTGTATGTGTATTCTCATTTCTTAAATTGATTTTTTTACTTAAAAGTTAACTTATTTGTGAAATAAAAAACCAACTAAAAAGCACGTTAATTCATAGCACTTAAAATAGCGTAGTATGACTTCACTTTTCTGATGTCATAATAAAATTTTTATTTAATGCATTAATATTCGAAAAAACACATCCAAACTTAATCGCCTGCGATGTTCGTAGCTCAATGCCAAATCCATTTGTAGAGGCACTGCACCGTCCTGACATTTGGGCTACCGGCGGCGGCGTTGAAACGTGTTCAAGCCTTTTGGTTATAAAAGATATTGTGCTTACTGAAAATTATTCTTCAAAGTAACGACGACATCTACTGAAGATTTTTTTAGTCGAATAAAATTTCTTTGTAAAAATAATTGTGTTCAATTCAAAGAAAGGTTTTGCGTTGGATATTTATTAAAAAAAAAAGGTTTATAATACCACTCTTCATTAAAAGAGTGGAACAGTAATCTTGAACTAACCTTGAATATATTTTTTATCTTCTTTACTGAATCGTTAGTAATTTCATTTAACAAATTTTTCAGTGGTGCTTGTGGCTGCTCAAGTTCCGGTAGCTTTACTTTTCCACTAGCACACAGCACATACCCGGCTGTATTTAATTTCATTGCTTTGCAGTGCAGACAAACATCAATTTTTCCGATGTAATTTATTCAATATCCGGTTTGTATGAAAAAGCAATCCGATGATATAAAGATCAATTATTCAGATGTTGCATATGCGGCCGTCTTAAGCCGTTGGATCTATTTCTTATTGGCGTTGTTGAGACGAATGTTTCTACTCTTTCTTCCTGCTGATATTTTAAAGGTTTGGCTACAGTTTACCCCTTTATTTCTGTAACCGTGAAATAACAGCATGTGTCCTGTTTTGTTTCGGTGAGTGATTAAGGGATGTCAGAGTCCTACTCTTCCTAATCCCTTATCTTATGTAGTCGGTAACGCGCTTGCAGCACATTTGGCGTTGCTTGTGATATGGGCGACGATAGCCACCTACCATTAATTGGACCGTCAGCCTGTCTCTCAACATTAACATAAAAATAATGATAGCAAAAATGGATACTTACTCCTTTCAGTTAAAAAAGAATCAGTCACTAATATGTCCCTGATTATTTTACAAATAAAACGAAACTGAAAATAAAACGGACCACACAAAACAATTTAAAATAAGAGATTTTTTTCCGTAAATTCTTTTGTAACGTTTTCGGAGTTACTGAATTAACTCTAAGGGTTGTTGGTGTTTCATTACATAATCGTTATTTTAAATTTCCTTTTATTTTAACGGAATAAAAAGTTAAAAAACGGAATAATTTTAACTGAAATAAAGGAACTCCAAGCCAGAAATAATAAACCTACTTCTGCAAAATACCTTCGACTTCCGGCCGCGAGTTATTCGTTTTCAGCCAGTCTGTTTGTGAAAATCCAAGATAAACGTGGTTCGTATGCAATTCGCACTGGCACTTGTAATTTATATGAGTTGCGCCGGCCCACGACAGTTTTACTGCCCACACAAATATTTTAACTATTATAACGGGGCTCATTTAATTTTTATGCCAGCTGTTAAGGCGAGAACATACCTGAAATACGTTAAATGAAAACTTAAATAAAAAAGAAATATATATTTTATGGCATTTACTACGAAAATATAAATATTTTGAAACAGACGCACTCAGCCTTTTTTTTTATTATTAGAAGATTTTATTACGGTAAGGATATATTTAGTATATATTTGTCGTGCTATTGATTTACATCTTAATATTTCATATAAAAAAAATTGAAAGCATTAACATAAAAATTAAAAGATATCCTATGCCCAATAGTCGGAAAAATATTAAATATTGAATGTTTTGAACGGTTATTGCTAACTTTTATTTATTATATTAATAAATTATTTTTTTTTAATTAAAATTCCTAAGACAAAATTTCAATTAAACTCAAGTCAATTTCATTTGAGTTGTTAAGCTTAACTCTTAGTATCCACTTCGATATTAAAGTTTAATTTTGTTGAGCACGGTCACAGGTCAAGAAACTTAAAGCCACTCGCACTCGCCGATATGAGAACGTGCCGTGAATTTCGGCACAGTGTCGTTTCATAGCGCTGTTCTACGTTCATAAAGTTGTGGACACAACGGGAGTGTGCACAATGCAAAATTACAAGTTACTGTGATATTATGTATTATGTCGGGGCTTAGAATGTGGGCTGGGCACGCTTGCCAGCTTTAAAGTAGTGAGTTGCTACTTTTCTCTTTCGATAGAAAGAGTGCGACTTTTTAAGCAAATATTCAATTTAGAGAGCAAATCAATGTTAATTAATTACTTATAATTTATATTTAATGACTAACATTAATAGTAATAATGGCATTTCATGTGGCCATTCGTGTTCGCACGTTTTTCAGTCATAATAAACAAATAATATAATTATTAGAAAAAAATCGTTCTTTTCTTTCAAAATGTAACCCACGATTTCTAGATTTCTATTAAAAACAAAATAATATTGAAGTTATCGCAAGTGGTTTTAACCGCTATCAATATCAAATAGCAATTGAATTTTAAATGGGAAGTAGGAAATAAGATTTGTCATTTTCCCAAAAAAAAAAATATATAAAATAGACATAGATTGAAAGTAATAGTTATTTAAAACATGCTAGATCTATACTAATATTATTAAGCTGAAGTGTGTTTATTTGGTTGAATGCGATAATCTCAGGAATTACTGATTCGAATTAAAAATTTCTTTTTGTTTTGGATAGTACATTTATTAGGAAAGGCTTTAGGCCATATAAAATTTTGGACGCGGACAAAAACGCGGGCAACAGCTAGCGCTTAAATATTTATTCCCTCCACAAAAGATTTTCTTGAACGCGTAGTGTGTCACTAGCGCAACAATAACTATACATATACAATAAAGTGTCAAGAGTTTGTATAAAAGCGACGCGCCCTTGCTTGTTTATTTAAATTCCTTTGATAAGGGAAACAAAACCCTTCAAGCTTTCTTTGTAAAAAGTTGGCCTTCACATTCAATGTAACCCTTTCTTGAACTCCGCTGAACTCTGGTAATGAACGTGAAAGTTATGAATCAGTTTACTGAATTTTTTTATAGTAACAAGATTTGTGTCGTTCATTGTAAAAGTGAATTATCTCCTTGTAACTGAATTTTAAAATAACGAGCTTTTTGCGAATTATAGTGTTGGAAAAAATATATAAGCATTCATTCATTGTTTTCATCTATGGGATTTTAATGCAACTATTGGAGTTACTTCACTTTTATATTGAAAATTAAATGTAATACCATTAGGCAAGAAAATATGTTTTTAAAAATAGGGAGTTACACCACTTTTACAATGAACGATACATTTCTCTGAGTTATTTTTTTCTTAAGCCAGAAAAAACTGTGAATACGTTGTGTAAGCCATACACTAGTTTGTATGAGAAATTATTTATTATTACATTATCGTAAATAAATACTATACTTATTTTGAATTATTAATGTTAATGAAATATCTGTATAATATATATTATGCTACTCGCTGAAAAGTATGTATAGAACGTTATTTTTGACAGTACAGTATGAACTCAGTGACGTACAAATACCAAGTCTACAGTAAACTCACCATGTCACGTGACAAAAGTGATGTGATAAAAAGTGATATTTTAGTTGTAAATTGGCAAAAGAAATCTCCTATTTCGATAAAGAGTAATGAATCACAAATAGATCAAATTTTCGGCGTAATAAATTAAACTTTTTTTTTTTAAAGTTTATAATCTTATTTTTTTATTAGTAGAATTAAAAACTACAGTCATTAAATACATCTACAAACATTTTAAAATTACTTTAAATTTTTATTCAACTATTATTAAATATTAAATTTAATCAGTTAATCGGGCGAAGCAAAATTATTGGCTACTTCCTCGATTAAAACGTAATAAGCTTATATTGGAACGCGTATAGTTCAATGTGCACAGTGATAATCAGCGTGAAATTAATTTATAGAAGCTTCGTTGAACGACATCACAGTTTGAATTAAATTATGCAATTTCAGTTAACGACACTTACACCTGTGTTCGTTACTGTTCTGTCAGTTGACAACAATGTACAAAGGTTGTGTCGATTTTAACGCGAGTTAAAAATGTTCATAATAATGTTCATATGCCATTACATTATGAAATAGATCGCCGCGCCCCTTTCCCCTTTGCGGCAAGATGCATTTGGTGGAGTTAATACGAGTATTATAGTACACTAACTGGTGCCGGCGACTTCGTCCGCGTTTAAAAATAAAAAATATATAAGCAATATAATGCTTGACCTCTAGATGATCTATTGGAAACAGTACTATTTTTTGTAGGATGTAAGGAACCCTATGTCCTTTCTTGTATCCATGACAACGTGTAGGTATGTCAAATTTCATGATGATCAGTTGGGTAGTTACCTAAGGCGGAAAAGGTAACAAGGTGTCTGTTAAGACAGACAGACAGATTGACAACAGAGTTACTTTCACATTTATAATGCTGAAATATATCTTTCAAATTCATTCAGGGATATCAATTTTGATGTCCTGTCAATTATCAGGAGACCAACTTACTTGTGTGTGTGTTGAATGTTTTTACGAAATTTGGGTTTTAAAGAGTAGGTAAATTTTAATAACTACTTTATTCCTTTTTTAAAAATAAAGCATACTAATGGAACAATAATTCCGAGTGAAACAATAAACCGTAGCAGATTGGATTGAATGAACCTCGATGGCGTCTGTCATGACGATAAAATTCCTTGCATTCAATATTGCAGCAGATATACTTGACGAAGAATAAGTAAATATATTGTGAAATATATATAGTGAAATTTTTCTCGCCAGTAATAAGTGAAATAAAACATATAAGGAGTTATCAGCCTGATTAAATTTTTTAAGACTATCTTAGAAATTATTATGTTTATTGTCCGTACATATTTAAAAATAACAAACATCAAAAACCAAATTGAATAAATTTTAATATTGTTTAATGTTTTTGTCATACGTTATCAAAAATATTCGTAGCATTACAAAAAATAACAAACAGTCCCACATTGTTCAATGAAACGAATGGAGAATTTCATTTGAGATGGATCGACTCATATAGATTGATGGCTGCGACATCACCATAATTTTGATTAATGGAGTTCACGTAAACAAAATTTAATCCAGGTTTGAGAGTAATGGTGTTTGCTTCATACGGTAAAATGATGTTTACTTAACTGACATGAGACTCCCAGAATGAGTTGATAAATATTTAAGATTTTGACATTTTAAACGCTTGTTACTCGTACGTACATTATCAAGTTATATAACCAGCAATGAATAAGATGAACGCCACAGAATTACAGAATTTAATACAAATGTAATTCATACAGATGTTAAAAACGTATAGCGCATTTTGTAAGTTTATTTATATGTGGCGAATAATCTCCCAAAACTCTGCACTTGTTTGACAAACTGTTTCACTTAGCTTAACATTTCAGATAGATGTGTCGTTCATTGTAAAAGTGGTGTAACTCCCTATTTTTAAAACCATCTTTTCTTGCCTAATAGTATCACATTTAGTCATAACTTTCAATATAAAAGTGAAGTAACTCCAAAAGTTGCATTAAAATCCCATAGATGAAAACAATGAATGAATGCTTATATATTTTTTTCTACACTATAATTCGCAAAAAGCTCGTTATTCTAAAATTCAGTTATAAGGAGATAGTTCACTTTTACAATGAACGACACAGATATAGACAAAGTATGTAAACAATATAGGCAATTGTGATGCAAGTGCGCTGCAGATAATAGTAGGATCAAGGGTAAGTGAAATCAGCACTGACTTCCCTTACTCGGTCACCGAAACACAGTAGAACACAGTCATGCTGTTATTTCACAGTGGTCTTCTGTATGGTGGTGGTAACAGCTGTCAGAGTTAGACTGGCACTATGGTACAGTCATTTGGTAGTTTTTCCTGGAGTATTGAAATTTGGTGATTTTATAATCTAGAGAAAAATCCTATAATTTATGTAATGACCTCTTTTTTAAATTTTACAGTTTCAGCGTACAAAGTCCTCTCCAATATGCGTTTTAACTCAGCTGTTATCCCAACAGCGCAAAAAAATGATGCCGGAAGGAGAATGTTGGCTATATGGATCCTCTACAAAGATGCAAAGATTTACATTTATTTATTTATTTTGATTTATTTTTTATCATTATTTTGATCACAAATTGCACTGAATGACTTAAAAGATGCAAAAATACACAGTTATTGTATAATATTCCTCTTATTTATTACAGAGATTGCTCGTCTCAACGGATTCCGCGAACATGCCATAAAATACGTCCAAAGCCTATGTCCACGGAGCAATAAATATAGCTTGCGAATGAATCCTCCCAAGGGTGCACGAATTATTTAAATCGGTTGAGGGAGGTTAAGATTATCTACGGCGCTGTGTCAACCTACTTTTATTATTCATTCATTTTTTGCCTTAAAGGCTAATACAGGAAATATTTTCTTTACCTATCTTTGAAGTGAAAATTCTTTAGGTGCGTTGGACACTATTGTATAATAGAGTTCAGGAAATTAGTCTTTTTTTATTTTTTAAATAATAATCAACTAATACATAAGAAGGTAATAAATTTTCACTTCCGACGTGGAGTCCTCGACTGACAGTTTTTTTTATTGAACAAATAACTCCTGAATCCTAGCTGTATTAATTTAAACTAAAATTTTCGAGTAGCTAAAGTCTCATTTCCTGAAAACATATGATTAACGACTCAAGTTTCAGTTCCGCGCCCCGTCAGAACTTTTGACGGACGAGACTTTCCTTAACAGTTTCACAGACATTCTGTAATGTTTATATTACCTACGGCGTTTCTAAATCTCTATAAAAGTTCGCCCCTTATTTAAAAACGTTTTATTTCAGATAATTAAGCGAGAGTTGTCTTAAGATATTGAAAGTTTATGAAGTTTAAATGTGGAAGTTCGTCACAGAACACTGATCGTAAAATTCTAAACGATTAAAATATTTTAAAAATATTATGTTAATTTTTTTGTTGAAAAGATACGAAAACTTTCTTTTACATTACATTCAAAAATTAAAACTTTTCTTTTTATTTTACTACATCTTGTTATTTTAATAGATAATCAAATCATAATAACATGAATTTGTTCTCATAATGCTCTTATAATATTTTTTTTAGAAATACATTATTAGAATAAGATATTATTCTAATATTGTTTTCCGAGAATGAATTACCAGGTTGTTCACATAATTTAATTCTAGGAAAACTTCTGTTTATATAAGTAAGTTTGTGCTGAGATAAATTATAATATGATGGAGAGTCTCCCTTAATAACTTTGCAATATTCTATTTAACTCCATCCATTGCAACAAATAATACAATATAATGATAATTCCGTATGCTACGAATTAATATTTTTCATGCCATTAGGACTGTTCGTTAATTCAAAATAAATAAATTATTGTATTAAGGTTAAACTAGTCATATTTTTCTCCATACAAACGTTGAAAGATTCGCTACAGTACAATACAGTACAGATAGTACAATCCGCTGTTTCATGTTTAATTTACGGCTTAGTTTTATTGAGTAACAATACGAACGTCTTCACAAACTTCAAGTTAAATTACCTTTTCTAGCTAGAGAATGTTTATCATCAAAAATTTTTGAATATTCTAACCAAGATCTGCTACCTGTGTCTCTTTGATGTCAATTAAAAAAAAATTCGTAAATACCGGAATGGATTTAAAAAAGTTAACTCCCTAAAACAAAATATGTCCCTAAAGGTTCAAGCTGACTCCCTAACAAACCATAGTGATAAAAACGTATTAAAATGTCAATATAATATCGGTAGGTAAAAATTTAATTTCTATTAATTTTAAGTTATTTAATATTAAATAAGTTTTGGTTTTAAAATTTATCTTATTAAATTATTATTTTAAAAAAGTTGTTAAAAATGAAACTATCATTATTGATCTTCTTTCATTAGTACCTATATTATAAATGTGAGCATTTAATAATCAAAATAGTATTTTGATTTTAAAAGCACCGACTTATATCCACGGGAAAATTATCAAAACGAATATCATTTTTAGCTCCGGCAATTTATTATTAAGAAACATTCAGCCAAAACGTAATCTGTTTATTTTGGGCCGCAACGAGGTATCCGCTTAATCACTTATCGGTAAACAATCTAAAAGATTAAAACGTGGTAAACAAACCCTCAGGCCGACTTTTTCGTTCGTTAAAGTGAATATCTACTTGTAAATAATAAATTGCTTCAACCCTCTGTATTTGTCTACCTGTGGCCAGAACTCCTTGATTTAATTTTCAAGAGCGGTTCGTAGTTCCGGTTCCGGTGTGGTAAACGGTGGAAAAATATATATTGAGACAGTGCGAAGTGGATGAGGTTAGTTATTTCGAAATACAAACTCTACTAACAAAAAATAAGTATATATCACTTCTACAAATTTATTATTGTTATATTACATCAAACTACTACAACATGGAACCCGCGTGCCATACAAAACACTACGAATTTTATGGAACATTTAAAAGTGACATATGCGTAAAGCATGAACTGTCATTTAAAACAAAACAAACATAATAATAAGTACGTAATTTAAAGAAAATGTGACTTTACGTCAACCCATTAGAGTTTAAAATGAAATAGTAGAAGTTGATCGTTAGTATCTTTTACCATTTACGCGTGAAGGCAAGAGTCCACCATGATTCTGTCAAAGGCGTTCTTTTTATGTGCCGCTTTGGCATTTGTGACGTAAATTCCATTTTAGTATTTCGATGTTATATTAGAAAAACAAATGTGAATTAATATACGATGTAATGTACCTGCTTTGTAGGTAAACAAAGGAGGCATTTCTCAGAAAGATTATATTATTTTTATCACTCGCAATGTTTCGTATTGAGATTTACTCACGGTTTCCTTTTTCCATAGTATCTAATCTATCCATTGCAAATGATAATTTCTCCATTAACACCGGCTTTTGTTAATGAATAATTGAAGAGCTCGTTTACACCAGATGTTGTCCATTGTTTACGCTCAAAGCTTACTGTTATTACAATTTTGTGGTTTATGTGGACTTTTGATTTTAGGATATATATTTATATCAATGTCTATTGTAATATTTCAAATATTAGGTATATTGTACCTATATATTCGAATATTGAGGTAGAACATTACTAAAACTGACAAAACACTAAAATAAGTCGGTGACTTCCTATTTAAAAACAACATATGCGATGAGCAACTGCTTGACAGATAAATAAGAAACTTTAATCTAATGACATATCAACAACTCTAGCGATTCCCCATGACACATCTGGTCAAGGAGAATGAAAGATAAATTTTGTAGCAACAAGGAATACATATTTTTATTCTCGTGTCATAAAATATTGGTTTGCCACGTGTCAATATAGTATAAGCCTGTCTGACATAGATTTATTTCTTGACAAAAATCGTCGCCACAACCTTTTCTAAATTTGAATAGCATGAATGTGTACTGGTTATGAAAAATTATGTACTTAACTATGTAGTTATGAAACAATGAAGAAAATTTTCTCTTTTCTTAGCCTTTTTATGAAAAATGGTTTTGAAAGTGGACGAAAGAGATTGGTTGCTAAAATAGTTTCTTTCAACCTTGACAGTTTCTATTCGTAATATGTTCTTCATTCTGTTTTTCCGAGGATAATTGGTGCACATAAGCTGGTGAGAAATTTCTGAGAATTTTCCGTTCAAAATAGCTGTTTTAATCTTACTATATTTCAGTAAGTCAGGAAAGCCACCAAAATCCATGCATCTATTGTGTAATAACGAGATCTGCTTTAACAATATCAATTAATATAGGTAGATGCTTACAATATCTTGACAAACCTAACACGAAACCTTACAGAATGTGCTTTGACGGCGATACCCTATATATACCAAAGTGAATAACATTGTCTATTAATTATACCAAGACCAAGCTATACTGTGTCCTGTACGTCTAAATGTTTATCAACCAAGTTTCATGAAAATCAGTTAATTCGTTTAAGAGTTATGGAGGAACATACATACATACATACATACAATACCTACACTTACAGATTTACTATTAGTATTGATTGATTGATGATGTTGGTAAAAAAATATATTGGAGAATTTGCAGTTGCATCCTCTCTGTTGTTGCTTGTATATTCAAGCTATGGTAATTACCTATTATTAAGTAGGCCATCAGAAATATATTTAAAAAAAATAACAGAAGGTCCAAAAGCTGCCAAATCCAAGTACATACTTAGTTAACATGTTTCTGATAGACCTACTTTTACCAAGTAAATAAATTTCTTAAGTGTATCGAAGAACGTATTATCCCAGCTTAAGTTAGGGTCTGTTAAACAGATTTAGGTGACAATATATTTTTCTTGCTTTCGTTACGTAAATCTTTGTAAATAAAATTTGGACCATTATTTATTTTATTTGTAGTTATTTACTTTAGCTCGCCTTAAGAAAACATTCAATGATAAATCCTGCTGAATCATGGGTAGATACTCGTAGGTACGCCTTTTAAGAGATAAGGCCAAACGGGGTAATAATAAAACATCCGATATTTTGGGTAAATATAAGACACTGTTTGAAAACCTCGAATGAAATTGAATTTCTGTTACTTATATAGACTAATATATTCCTTATTTCATAAGCAATAACGTCCAAATTTTTTTTTGATACCTTTTCTTGTAACTTTAACTACTTTGAGAACAATTTGTCAATAGTTGAAAAATTTGGCGCGAAAACTTTTAATCAGGGTCCATAAACTTTTCTAGTGCTCGCTCGGACATTATACCTACGTGCTCCCGCTCCTGCGCCGCGCATGCGGCGGGAGCAATACTTGCAGGAACAATCGGTCTTATTAGTCTGTCTTTCGCTAGCGCACGGTAAAAACGGTTTATTTTTGTGGGAAAAAATAAGACACGTCTTCGGGAAAATATAAAACAAGATTAGTTTAAATATAAGACAGGCTACCTATTAGCACATATCAAAATGCCACGAAATTACGTGCCAAAATTGAAGACTTATAGTGAACTGAAATTACAAGAAGCTTTAGAAGAACTGCAAAAAGGTAAGCTGTTATACAGAGAAGCAGAAGAGAAGTATAAAGTTGATAAATCGTTGCTATGGAGAAGAGTCCACAACTATAATACATCGAAGGAAGGAAGAAAGACAGTGTTAAGTAAGAAAGAAGAAGAAGAAGAAGAAGTAATATAACGCCTGACCTCTTTGCTGTTATAAAATTTTCCGGGGTTGTATCTTTATTTTTAGTAGATAGCTGGTGCCCGCGACTTCGCCCGCGTAACTGTAAATTATATACTAAAACCTTCCTCGAGAACCACCCAATCCATTGATGAAAACCGCATCAAAACCCGTTGCGTCGTTTTAAAGATCTAAGCATACATAGGGACAAATACAGCGGGACGCGACTTTGATTTATACTATGTAGTGTGATGACTAAAACGTCTCATTTTTGTACTTGAATTGATTTTTATGCAATTTTTTTTTTGTTTGTGGACAATGTTCCATTTATTATGAATAATTGTGATCTCATGCCTATGTGGTACATTTTGTGACAGTGATTTAACTACTCGTACTAAAAACCTAGTAATTACATTCCAAAGATTATCTATGTTAAGCATAGTAAAGTAAAAGTGTTTTAATTTTGTTAAGAAATTTCTGCGAAAATAAAAGACTTAATGAAAGTTTTCTTATTTATTTGTAGCATTTTTTCTCACTCTATCTTACGATAACCCTGTCAGTTAAAAAACATCTACAGCATAGAAGTTATTCGATGTCTTATTTTTAAAGTATGGTGTTTTATAGTTACCCCGTAGTAGAGGAAAAAAATGAGACGCATATTTTGTGTTAAAAAATTACTTTCTAGACATTTAATAGCATATCTGAACCTAATGCAAGATAGATACTTTAGGAGTGCATAGTTTTAAGCATTCTAAGATCTTTTTAAGAATTGCTATTATCTTGAAAATCTAAAAGTTGTTGTTTTCGTCTTATAATTACCCCGTCTGGCCTTATCAATTTCTATTTTATTAACAAAATCGTCACTGTGAGAAACGAAACAAGAAAAGTAATTTATTTTGAAATATTTGCAATAAATTATCCTATGTAGCATGTGTGTGTGTATATGATTTCTTTTTCAAAACTATAAACAAATAAATTTTAAAATAGTTTCTGATTTTTTACATGAATAAATGTCAAATAAATCAAAATAAATGTAAAAATCTAAAATGATGTAATTTATAGACCTTTTAAAAATATATCTATCTTGCTAACTATACTCGTAGACCTTTTTTATGTAAAAAATAAATTATCAATGTTTATTTAGTTGCATTTTTTTTGTTAATAATCTTATATTTTTTTCTAATCCCTATTAATGATATTAACAATACTGGTTTTCTTTTAATTAATTGATTCTTGTTTAGTAGCGATTGATTTTAATACCATTTGATATCACAATTTTGTTTACTATTTTCTTAAACACTGAGGGCCTCTTTCACGAACTACATGTAAAGTGTTGATTACTTACTTTTAGAAATCATTTTCTGTTATATTGAATTATGCACTCGGTTTACTACATGATTCGATAGCCGATTTTTTATTATTATTTTCTATTTAATGTTTGGGTCGTTTACCGTGCAAACAAAGGTATATCAGCTAAATTATTCCGGGTTACCGGTGACTTTAAATGACATTTTGGCCTACTTGACGTTTGAGAAACAGGCGCTGAGACTAGAATTAAATTTGTAAATGTCCTATTTAGTTAGGAAGGATTTTAAGTGTGTCATTAAGTAAAGTTGTTCAAAAAATAAAAAGAAATAAAAGTAAATTTGTTTGTTAACCTCGTCAGGAATCGAACCTTTTACACTCATGAGTGCGAACACTCGACAAAAGGGCACATAAAGGGCACACCAAAAGAATACCTGCAGGTGTTTAAATGAAATAGAAAAAAATTTAATTAAGAAAATAATTGATAATACACATCTAATGAAACTGCTATCTGTTAGCGAGTATTCGCAAGTCATAGTCAGGTATTAATCACTTTTCTTCAAGAAGAAAATGGTCCGTTAATGACCGCTAACATTTCACTATTGTATGTACACAAAAGGCGATAAAATTGGTTCAAAGCATTCAATTAATTGTAAAAAATAAATAAATATTTTTATTTTTTGCTTGTTTAATTTAAACGCCACTAAAGAACCACTTTAATTTCTGAAAACAAATATATTTATTATTTTAATAGAATAATTTGTTTCGGAAATTTTAATTTTGTAGTTAGTTTTAGAGGTGTTATAAGGATTATTTTATTTTATGTCTACACATAATTATTATCAATCACACTTTAGCGTAAATGTGTAACAAGTAGTATAAACTGAATATTTAGCAAAGCTTTCAGTGGGACAACATCAATACTAATAATAAATCTGTAAGAGTCGGTCGTGGAGTAAGTTACTTTGTTTTAAGAGATATCGTGTTTATAGGCTCTATACATGATACTGAAACTAAATTGACCATTTTTTTTTCTGTATGTATGTATGTATGTATGTATGTATGTATGTATGTATGTATGTATGTATGTATGTATGTATGTATGTATGTATGTATGTATGTATGTATGTATGTATGTATGTATGTATGTATGTATGTATGTATGTATGTATGTATGTATGTATGTATGTATGTATGTATGTATGTATGTATGTATGTATGTATGTATGTAAATATGTATATTCCTCCATAACTCTTAAACGAATTAACTGATTTTCACGAAACTTGGTAGATAAACATTTAGACGTACAGGATACAGGATAGGCTACTTTTTCTTTTTCAACGCGGAAGAAGTCGCGGGCTCCAGCTAGTGTAGAATAAAGGTTAAAACTTAATCAATATTCAAGCGTGCACAGCCGCACGAGTGTTCCCTAAGCGCCACATGAAATATTTTAAGGACAGGGACATTTACCTAAAACATACAGTGACCGTAAGCGTCTTTCGAGTGCTCCCCGAGGACATGATCGTGACTGGGACAAAGAGCTCGAATCTGGAGCACAACAATTTTTAAGTTTCCAACAAATATCTTCTTTGAAAGCCGGAGACGGGAAAAATAGCCGCCGCCCGATTTATATTGAGAACAATGGTCGGTCTTAGCTCGAAGATTTATTGTTACTACATTTGGCCGTGGACTCTTTTGGAAACATGATTCCTATATTTACTCGTAACATTTGTTACCTGAACAGGTTCGCTTATTGTGTAGATTGGAAATAGACAGAGTATCTGTCCGGTTTGAAACAAATTGGAACGAGAACTAGAATAAGAAGAGTGCTAATCAAAACTTATTATCTGGTTTAGATATTTTTATATAAATAGTTGTTAAGTGGTGAAGGATTATCTTAACATATTTGGTTGTATTCTTTTAGAGTATTAAAAAGTGGAAATTGAAAAGATTAGAATGCTTTGAAATATCAGCAGTTGACCACTCACACTACTAAATCTCGTTATAACGCTCCTACTACACTAAGTTCTCCTTTTACCCGTTCAAAACGGAAAGGGTATCGTGTTTGCATTATTGGTTCTGGGTCACCAAACGCGGCACTGGATTTGATCTGTGTTTCCATCAAACTACTACAATATGGAACACGCGTGCCATACAAAACATTTAAAAGTGACATATGCGTAGAGCATGAACTGTCATTTATAACAAAATAAACATAATAATAAGTACGTAATTTAAAGAAAATGTGACTTTACGTCAACCCATTAGAGTTTAAAATGAAATAGTAGAAGTTGATCGTTACTACCTTTTACCATTGACGCGTGAAGGCAAGAGTCCGCCATGATTCTGTCAAAGGCGTTCTTTTTATGTTCCCCTTTGGCACTTGTGACGCAAATTCCATTGTAGTATTTCGATGGGGAAAAGTAAAATTTTAAACGCATTAATTCAGACTTTTTGGTTTTGCTTGTTTTGCATAAGGTTTAGGGCCTCTTTTACCAACTACAAGTAGAGTGTTGATTAGTTACTTTTAGAAATCATTTTCTGTTTTATTGAATTATGCACTCGGTTTACTGCATCATTCGATAGGCGATTTTTTTTTATTACTTTCTTTCCAATGTTTGGGACTTTTACCGTACAAACAAAGGTATATCAGCTCCATTATCCCCGGTTACCGGTGACTTTAAATGACAATTAGCCTACTTGACAGTTGGTGAAAGAGGCGCTTAGTGTATAAGAAATCCGTTTTACATTTTGCCTTCTTCGCAAAAACAATTACGGGAAATAAAAGGTAAAAGATTTAATTCTAATATAATTATGTTATAAGAAAAACTGTAAATAGGGATTTTTAGTGTTTTCTTCTATTTATGTATTTCATTTGTTAATATCAAAGAAATCACCTTTTTATTTGAAGTTTTGTTTAATATAGTTGAGGGGATAAAACCTTAAACTTTGTTTAACTTAGTACATAATTGAAAACTTAGTACAAGTTTGTTGGAGTAAGGTCGGTAAATGTTACGTGAAATTGCATTATAATATAGTTGCTAATAAGCACTGGTAGTTACCATCTAATCTTAGTTTGAAACAGCTACAATAACCCAGCAGACAACATAAGCGTCGTAGTATAGATACATTAACTACATGCATTGTGTGCAGTGTTTACTGGATATAACCATACAAATGACCTGGGTATTAGATATTGTCCTCGGATAATTCAATAGATGGCGGCAGATTTGGCTTAACGGTGAAATGTTTATTTTCAAATAAATTTTAATAAGAATATGCATTCATAGACAGCTTGCTCTGTATTGATTCCAAATCTAATTATTGGTTGGATCCTTCTTTTGACATTCATTTAGGTATTATACGTATATTAACACTCACTTTGTATGTACCACGTTTCTACATCATGATACACAAAGGTTAAAAGTATGTATTTCATTGTAACCACTGCTTGTTGTCGATTTTTTTAAATAAATTAATACCTGATCACTGATAATGTATTGTCACCATTTCTCAATTAATTGCCCTAGCTTGTTTTCTAAAATTAATTATGCACTGTAACGAATTGTTTAGATACCAAACAGGTTAGTTGAATGCTCCAGAAACTTACGTAGTATAAGTAAAGTCAAGGTGCTTTCACAGCAAACATTTGCTGTCTACAAGGAGATAGTTGAAAGGAATTCACAAGAGAGGTCAAACATCTAACTCGTACCTACTACAATCTAACTACAAAGTTTTGATAAATGTCTAGTTCTGGGTGATTTATCAATTATGGAAGGAGTATGAAACTGTATACTACAGTTGCTAGCAAATGTTATCTAGCTATTGTTACCTGTTGCTAGCTAGTTTATCTGGAAAACTTTAACTAAAAACTGTTTTTTTTTTTTCCGTGAAGATCCACTAATAGAATGTTTGAATGGTTGCAAACACGTGCTGCTAAAGAGGTGTGGCAATTTCACATACATCATTTTAATTAATAATAATTTTTAGCGTCTTTAAATGAAAACTACCCTATTTATGAAAGTGTCCGTTTTGGAGCTTTGCACTAAAAATATATTGACAGATGAGGCCAGATAACCAAATCGACAATTGAATTTTTTTTGGTTTTAAATCTAATCTGTGTTTAAACATAGATATATACACCTATATATCTGTGTTTATAATAAGACTTATCATTTCCAAATGTGTTTTTTTTGCAATTTAGAATTAATAAGGTAATGAATTAAGGTAGGTAATGTAAGGGAGTGAGATGCAAATATTGCCAATAACAAATAACTTGTCTAAAACATTCCACCTGAGTCAGATGCAGATATTCAAATTCAGATTGCTGAAGCCATTTAAATACCCATAGCATTTTCATCGCTTCTGAAATTCAGATCTCCTTGCATTCCATGCAACGGTTGGTTCAAGTGCCATAAACCCCACACTCTCCTTAGTGAATAATTCAGTGGGTATTTAATGTTAAATTATGTTAAAAGGTTTGTAGGATTTAAAAGCTTACTGTTTTCTAAACGGTGGTCTGGCTATTATTCATACCAGTATGTTTTGCAGTGGTCAGGCTCCATTGTTTATTTACGTTGTAGGGATTCCTTTAAACATGTTTGCTGGAGATAAACAAAATTGGATTCTCTGAAACGCTCAAGCGAAACAAGTATTTAAAGGCAGTTTTTCATTATTTTCACGGGAAAAATAATTCATAAAAATATTACTAAATATTTATTACATTTTGTTGATATTAAAGTCGCCAGACAGGCCGACGGTTCACCAACATCAAATGTGCTACAAGTGCGCTGGCGACTATATTTACAATATTAAGATTGTTAATGAATTTTGAACTTGAATACTGGCTGAATATAAATAGGTTAATTTTCAAATAGGGAAAAAGAAAAAAGTAGAAGATAATGACAGAGAAAATTTAGAGATGAGTTGGTGGTGAGATTTTTAATGTAATGTTTATTTTATGTTCTTATACGTTTTGATATGTTTTCTGTTTAAATTATAATATTATGAAGAGTTAAATAAAGAAGAATAATGTGCGCATTATATCACGTTTTATTTATATTGTATACGGATCTTGGAAGTAAAATATGAAATTGAAGAAAGATATGAACACATAAAAATCAATCATATAAGAAAGATTAAGGATAAGGGATTGGAAAGGGATAGGAAAATGGGCTCTGGCATCCCTTACTCATTCATCGAAACACACGTGCTCGTATTTCACGGTGGTCTTCTCTAAAGGGGTGGTTACTGCCCCCAGAAGGGTTGCCCAAATGACACGCAGTGTGCTCTGCCACTACTTTTCAGATCCAGACCAGAGCCAACATTGAATAGTTATTTCCAAAGTTGACCCTGCTGAGAATCGAACCCGGGAATCCTAGAACAGAGCGTTAAGACAAACACCCTAACCATTCATCTAACGAACAAAGATACATAAATAATGACTGTAGATTTTTTTTGAAAAGGTTTAGTTTTAATTTGATTCGAAAGAACATATAGAAGTACTACAGTCATACTGATTAACTTACTCAATAAAAATATGTATAATAAAATATATAACTATCTAAGGGCCTCTTTCACCAATTACAAGTAAAGTATTGATTAGTTACTTTTAGAAATATTTTTTTGTTTCATTAAATTATGCACTCTGTTTAGTGCATCCTTCGATAGGCGATTTTTTTATTTTTTTTTAATGTTTGGGACTTTTACCGTACAAACAAAGGTATATCAGCTCAATTATCCCCGGTTAACGGTGATTTTAAATGACAGTTAACCTACTTGACAGATGGTGAAGGGGGCCCTAAACAAAATAGAGATAAATTTACCTATTCAAAGTTGATACAGCTAACATCTCCAGGGTTTTATGAAATGGATTTCTATTAGTTGTTGAAGATTGTAGTCTTTTGGAAATATTATGCACTCGAAGTTACTGTGAGTGAAGAGCAATTTGGGATATAAACTCGGTTTATTTATTTTGCACAATTCAGATGTGTTAATACTTACTATTTTCCTATCTAGGATAACTACAAATTAGATTATGTAATAATTATTTTCTAATAGCGAGCCGCTCCGGCTTCGCATGGAATTTTTTCTGCACAATATATATAAAACCCAAAAAACATTGAAAACTCTTTCCATTAGTGAAAACCGCATTAAATTATGTTGTGTAGTTTAAAAGATCTAACAATAACATGAAAATCAGTTAATTCGTTTATGAGTTATGGAGGAACATATATACATATTCTAAAAATCGTTAATTTAGTTTGAGTATCACATATAGAGCCTATAAACACGATATCTGAAAACCAAGTAACTTACTCCATAACCAACCCTTACAGTTTTATTATTAGTATTGATACCTCATGTATTATAATCGTACTTACTTTACGTCTTAATATATTTACTAATATTGCACTTAATTAAGTTTTGTTTATTCACAAATATAAATAAAATAAAAATAATAATAATTGTGTACTTACATATAAATTTAATAATTGGCAAATATTGTAATATGTTATATGGTATTACAATATTAATTTTTCAATATAATTTTTTTGTTTAATATTTAATTTGTGGGATGCGTTCAAAGTCTATCGAGCTTCCGAAATACGACTGAAACTCGCATTATATGAGTGTTTGTATAGGGCTTTTGAAAAGCGACTGTATCACATAATTACGGATGTTAAAAATACCACTTTTACTTTAGCTCTACAGTTGGAATGAGTTGTTTTTGTTTAGGTATTAATAAAATCAGATTTACTCTAAACAAAATTCGCGTAGTGTAGTAGTAAAGAAATTTTCCGCTCTGTAAAGAATGGAATCTCATTTGCAGGCGCCAGCAGATTTGTTCCTTCCTTTTTCCTTTAAATTTATTTTCCTTTTTGGCTTAAGAACTTTGCATACTCTATCTACATGGAAGGCATAAAGTTAACATTATGCAATCACGTAGGTAATGCTCTAATGCAACTAGTATGCAATGTAAAGATTTTTTTATATATGACTTCAAAGGAATTTTACTTCTTTTTTTGTTATAAATCATTACTTCAATGACTGAAATGATCAATTATTAGGGTTATATATTTTTATACTTTAATCTTTTCTTAAAATATTTTTATTTTACATTCACATTAACTCATGAAGCACAGTGATACAGGCTTGCATACCTATAGTGAATGTTTTTCATGGTCATTAAAATTGATGTACCTATTTGTTTCTGTTAAAAAAAATGTGTACCCTCTTTGAAACCTATATCTACGAGTATCTATACTTAAACGCACAGCTAACATTACTAAGTAAAGAAAGCTGAAATTTGAAAAAAAAAAAATATTTACTTTAAAACGTAAGCATTCGCTAAAAAAGGATTTTTGAAAATTTCATCTACGTGCGAAGCCTAGTTAAGTATATAATATTTTGCCCACTTTAGTTATTTCTTACCTCGTCGGGTGGTCCGATCAAATACGAAGCTACAATAATTACTTGTGCAAGTAATAGTGAGGGTAAAAGGACTCTGTCTAAAATATAGGATCTTGTTTGCGCCTGCAGCTATGAGGGTATAGTATAGGTATGAGTATGTTGGAAATGTGTCAATTACAACGTCCAATCTAAGGTCAAACTAGAAGAATGACGTCACATAGAGATTTGCCTCAATCACAAACTTTATTATTTATAATATTAGTAGTATATTTATACTATTTAAAATGAACTTTAAAATCACATAATCCTCATCATATACAGTGAAATTTCTTATCAGGTTTAACCAGTGATAACTCCTCAAATAATCTTTTAATATTATTCCCGAGCATAATTTTCTAAAACTTTTATAACTAAGTCAAATTTAAGGACGTGGAAGTTATATAAGATACATAAACTCAAGTTATGTACTTATAACTTTTATGAGATGATCCCCTTAAAATGATAATCCAACTGTCTTCTGAAATTAATCAGGAATTATGTCTATTTTTCATGGGTTTTATACATCTTTTCCTCATTGAGAAGGCAATTTTCGACGGAGAATTTAATTTCGGAACATGAGGGTCCTTATCGATATTGAATGGGTAATGTAACAATAACCATACACTAACGTACAGCTGAAGGGTGCTCTAACATATGGAACGATGAGATTTTTGGTCTATATTTACATAAAAGTAACCCTTTTGTAAATTGCTAATTCGATCGTTTTCTTAATAAATGGTGTAGGTAAATGGATCCACGAATTTTAGTGTTGAAATTTCTAAATCTATCCAGTAAGTATAATAAATACTAATATATTATTATGAAAAAAATATTAAGAAAATCTAATCCGATACCATCCATACGCAAGTAACACATAGATATATGTGTATGTTATTTTCTACCAACACATGAAATTCAACATTATGAAATTTTGCATACACTTTGTCAAGGGTAAGAACATAGGACAAGTCGCTTGCACCAGCTAGTATTTTTTTTTTTTTTATGTTAAAGTCGACAGACAGGCTGACGGTCCACTTGATGGTAGGTGGCTACCGTCGCCTATAACTCAAGTAACGCCATAAGTGCTACAAGTGCGCTGCCGACCATAGAAGGATTAAGGATAAGGGATAAGGAAGGGAAGGGGAAGTATACAGTATGTATACGAAAACATTACTGACATGATAGAAGTCGTTCTAATAGAAGTCAGTGAACTGAAAAGGGGTAAATTTCAGAATATTTTATCTGAGATGGACGCGAACGTGCCTTCACAGGCGACTGTGCCGAATACAAAATGTTGGGGTACAATTTCACTTCCGTGTTGATTTCTTCAACTAAACACGGATAAACTAAAAAGGAATAAATTCCACAACTCACTAGGGACGGATTTGAAACTGTTGCCAACGAACAATATCAACAAACTACGTACACCAAGGCGTAAAATCTTTTGTGTTTGAGTACACAGTCACCGCCCGGAGGAATTCGTGTGCACAAATCGACGTCTCTCTTAAGAAAACATTGCACCTCCTTTTACTTGGATTTTAGTGGGTTACAACTTATTTTTACTTTACAATTTTAAATTACTACACTTAGCTCCTGTTTAACGAACGTAAAGTAGGCCAAACTGTCATTTAAAGTCACCGGTAACCGGGGATAATGGAGCTGAAATACTGTACGGTAAACGTCCCAAACATTAAATACAAAATAATATTAAAAAAATCGGCTATCGAATGATGCAGTAAACCGAGTGCATAATTCAATATAACAGAAAATGATTTTTAAAAGTAACTAGTCAACACTTTACTTGTAGTTTGTGAAAGAGGCCCTTACCTTTATCTTTAATTATACTATTTATAGATACTAATAATTTATCCTTACACATATTATAAAACAAAGTCCTACGCCGCGTCTGTCTGACTGCACTGCACCTATTTTCATGCTGTTTTCACCAAAGGATAGAGTGGTTCTCGAGGAAGGTTTCAGTAAGTAGCGGGAAGTAGCGGGCAGCAGCTAGTTTATTATAAAGATAATTAAATATAGAAATTTCCGAATTTAATATATTAGGGTTGTCAACGAAAAAAAATTGTATTAAAGTTTTTATATATTTTTTAATGGGTATACGAAAAATACATTTTTTTTGTCACTGTGTTTGGATATTGGATAGTCCAATTTATAGATAAGGTGATCGATCATACATAAATTATTTTAATTGTCTTAGCGCCTCTTTCACCAACTACAAGTAAAGTGTTGATTAGTTACTTTTAGAAATAATTTTCTGTTTTATTGAATTATGCACTCGGTTTACTGCATCATTCGATAGGCGATTTTTTATTATTATTTTCTATTTAATGATTGGGACGTTTACGGTACAAATAAAGGTAGGTATATCAGCTAAATTATTCCCGATGACAGATGACTTTAAGTGACGGTTTGCCTACTTGACGTTCGTGAAAGAGGCGCTTAGTTTTCTTCGTTGATAAATTACAAAATTTCTTTTGTTACTATTAATAGTAACAAAAGAAACATGTTTTAACATTTGAAAATTTGTGCTGTGCTTTATATATCCATAGAAATACAGCAACAACAGTTTCGATAAATACTAAAACAATAACTATAAATCGTGAACCCTAAAAATAATAAACTGTCACAAACACCACAAAAAATATATGACGAGAATCGATGTGATTGAAAGATAACGTAGGATTCATTTTCAATTATTTGACGTACCTAAACCTTTCGAACATATTGTTGGGATATTTTGGAGGCCCTATCCCTGGAAAATGGCTGCACATTTCCAGTCCCTTTCTACCCGTGTTATTACATCAATATCCTGGGACTACGTTATTTCTTTATAAAATACAATTGTGCTCCTACAAAAATGTCAGTGTCAGTTTGCATGTCATTAACCGTCCTTTTTTAAGTGATGCTAAGAGACGGTAACCACCTACCGTTATCGTTATACAATTAATCTAAGAATATAGTATTTACGATTTAACCACAATATGCTTTATTGAATGTAGGTGTTTTTATATGGTTGGAGATATTGGTTATTAATAGAAAGTTATAAGTAGCGTCCATTAATATTTATTTATTTTACTTTTTTTTTAAGTAAGTGGGTAATTTTAACAATAAAAATGTCATGTCTAAAATAAAAATATTATTATTCACGAAGGTAATATATTTATTTTCATCCTAAATTCTAAAATTTTTAAAATATAATTATATAAAAACAATAAATATTGTAAAAAAAAAACTAGTAATTCGCAGGTACGGTGGCAAGGCCCAAGACTTGCCGTGTCTGTATAAGTACCGCCTTCTGTATCTGTCCCTTGATCCAGCCATTTTCCTGTGTATCTACCCTTAGCTGTTCCCTTGATGGTATAAAGCGATGTCAACAAGTATCTTCCGGCACTTGGATCGGTCAATAACCATGATTTATTATTATTATAAATATTACAATTAAATCAAGAATTTCTAAATCTAAAACTTAAAATTTCAAGGCAACAAAATATATCTTATAGATACTTTACCAGACAGGTCAATTTGTAACTGTCTCGGAACGTATGCGAACAGCAAACTGCGGTTAGCATAACATATGTCCCGTTTAATGTCATCACGTAAATCTTGAAGACTGAAGTTTTCAGAGTTGCAATATTAATTTCTCATGTTCTTGTCCTTTGAAAATTAGCTTCATGTGTCAAAAATTGAAGCCTGAGAAATGAGACATTCGTTAAATTAATATGCTTACTTTCGAGTTTCTAAGGAGAATATTTTAATTGATATTTGAACGAAATTGTGCTGCTTTGTATCAAATGTGGATTAGGAAAATTCAATCAATCACATAGTCACATTGAAATAAATAATATTAAAACCTTGGATTTATTCACCTATTTCTATTAAATTTTTTTTATAAAATAAATACAAATCTTAGTTTCATTACTTTATGTTAATAATGCCCTCTATCGATGTTCAAATATTTGATATTTAGTTAGAACATTTTAAGCTGCTTTGTGATGTAATTAGGTATTCAAGTAAAACATTTTTCTTTTGAAAGTTCGAGTGAATAGGCATTTTTTGGGTGAACTTCGCTACACGGCTAGATGCTGGCCAAAAGCAAACCCTTATTTAGGTAATAAAAAAAAGTGAAAAACATAAAACCAATATGAGCTATTTCAATATGGCTCTTCACGATTAATACCACGATATAACCATGAGACTCTTTAAACCCATTATATTATATCTGAATTTATTTAAAATGCTTGTTCGGGGGTTGTAATCATCTCATACAAATGAATCACCTCTTTAAAACCTTTAACTTTTAAGTTATGTTTTGGTATGCGAGAAAGGGCTTAAGGGTCCATTGTGATGCTGAGCTGCACTACACTTAACTGATACGTATCCAAAAACGTATCTCAACCTTTAATTCAAGTTTCTTTTGTGTTTTGGTAGGTGCATTTCGCAGTGACACATCCAATTTTGCTGGAGACGCCATGTTGTGGCTGGCACAATGCCGGTCTTTCTATTGTCGAAGAGCGTAGCATGGACTGGTATCACTTGCGGATGTAACAGTTATTTATGTTCGACTCACACAAAGAATCCAATCACGTTCTATTTGCATTGGAGATAATAATATGGTTCAGATTAAATGTATCAATAAATACATAGCGTATTTAACGAAAGAATTTACATATTAATATTCCCTCACAGGTATCGCTTTTGTACGGTACCTACTGTACTTTTATTTTTTTTTATTAAATTAATATATGTGCGAGACGACTAATAAAATATATTTAATTCTATAGTTGGCTTTTCGCACATTGTATGCGAAATAAAATTGTGCGAGATGACTACTAAACCACTTTTCGCAGCCTTACCAGCTTAGTCTTGTCTTAATCTCTATTGTTCGACCATTTTGAGCTTAATTATAAAAAAAATATCTATTTTTACTATCGATTTAGTTATGTAGGTATGCAATTCAGAACATTAAGACGATCCTAAGCAATTTTATATTTTAAGGTATGCTACCTTGGGTTGCCAGCTTTTTTTCCTCTCTCTCCCACTTTTCATATCAAATTTTAATCTTATTCCCTAAAATTCCTCTTTGACAATAACTTTTTGACTTTATCGTTTTATTCCGGACCCCACATCCAAAAAAATGCCAGAAATATGCAATAAGGTAGCTTAGCAAGACTTTAGTCACGACTCAGTCTATCAGAAATTGCAAATGAAGAAGCAATAGTAATTATAACTCTTCAATGGCTAATTCAATTCAGTTTCTAACGAATATAAATACTACTGTAAACAAAACACCAAATTTCATCCCAAGACTTCTATTGTCTTGTAGTGTAATATAATAATGAAGTGATACAACGTCCCCTCGGAGTATGAGTTGGGAGCCTTTACTCAATTTGGCAGCTTTTCCTCAGCGGATATTGGATTAACCCCACTTATTTGGTTTACGAGAACTGTTATTTTATTGTTTTGCGGAACGGTAATCTTGTTTGAAATGTGGAACTGCTCTATGATATTACATTGTAGCTTTGATGATATTCTTACACAGGACCATACTCTTATTTCTAATTTAGGGAGCTGTGTTTGTCAACTAAATATTATGAAGACTTATAGTTGTTCATCTGGTCGACAGAAGGGAAATTGATAAATAATGCGTTGGAAATTATAATAAATTATGTATAACCACCATTTACTCCGTGAATACAATGTCATCAATACTAATAATAAATCTGTAAGGGTTGGTCATGGAGTAAGTTACTTTGTTTTCAGAGATATCGTGTTTATAGGCTCTATACATGATACTGAAACTAAATTGACCATTTTTAGAATTTTTTTTTTCTGTATGTAAGTATGTATGTTCCTCCATAACTCTTAAACGAATCAACTGATTTTCATGAAACTTGGTAGATAAACATTTAGACGTACGGGACACAGGATAGGCTACTTTTTTCTTTTTCAACGCGGACGAAATCGCGGGCGCCAGCTAGTCCTATAGTATAGATGTAACTATAGTATGACGGAATAAAATTTAAGATGTTTATTCCGATACAATATCCTGCCTGACAATCCTGTCGATAGGTAGGCTACGACGCTCCACTCGATAATAGGTGGCTATCGTCGCCTATAACACAAGCAACGCCACAAGGTGCGTTGCCGATCATAGTAGGATAAGGGATAAAGATTATGGATAAAGGTTATTAATAATAGGCTCTGGCATCCCTTACTCGCTCACCGAAACATAACAGAACACGAACCGTTATTTCATTGTGGTTTTCCATAGGGGGTGGTTACTGCCGCGAGACTGGTTGTCCAAATTCCGACACTATTTAAAAAAGTTACTTTGTACTATCGCGGTCAATGGAGCAGACCCACTTTTCATACAAATTTGTCTAACGTTGAATTGAGGTTGTCATAGTAACGTCATAGAAACGTAACAAAGATAAATACAAAATGTGCACACGAAATTGTTCCTTACGGTGGGACTGCTCCCTTGACCGCGATAGTACCTACCTAAGTAATTAAACCTACTTTAATGTATGCAATAATTTTTTTAACATCCTATTTCTCATTCCTAATTACGTATGCATTTGATACCGAGTATCTCGTGCATAATAATTTTCTTTAATAAATTTGAAATTTAAGCAGAAATTCCAAGTTTAGCGCACTTAATATTCAAGTTGTATGAGAATATTTGAACTGGTAATAACTTCAAAGCCTTAACAGCTCAAATATGACTAGATACACTTAGAAACTTGTAAGTTATGCTAAATTGATCCACATATCTAATTGACTAATTTAAGACCATGTTATTTTTATGAGCTAAATACATTAACATTCTTATTTGTCATATTCGAATCCCGGTACAGCCTGGACCAAGATATACCACTTTAACGAATAACTAATTTATTGTTTTGCGAATAAAACATCACGTTGCGAGCTATACATAAAAAGAATAAACGTGTTACATGAATTACAAGAATAACATAAAACCAGCTATAAATTTTTTTCTTATCTTAATTTTAATTTCAAAGTGAAAATAAAAATCAATAACACCTTAGGGAACAGTCAATAAAATTTCAACTTTCTTACTTATTTATTAGTTACTAACTGGCGCCCGCGACTTCGTTCGCGTTGAAAAAAAAAGTAGCCTATCCTGTGTCCTGTTCGTCTAAATGTTTATGTACCAAGTTTCATGAAAATCAGTTAATTCGAGGAACATACATACATACAATACCTACACTTACAAATTTATTATTAGTACCTATTGATAAGTTGCGTATAAGTAATTACGAAAAGGGATTAAAATAAAATATCATTAGATTCCTATAATAATTAAAAATAATCGACAGTAAAACTTTTATATCGACAGTAATCGACAGTAAAACGTGTACATAATATACTTTATTCGTGAATTTTCAAATGAGTATTTCCCGATATGAATCGTATTTTTCATGTCTACGAATTTTAATATGCACGGTTCAGAAATTTTCTCTCAAGCAATAATGCACACAGCTTTAATATTAAATACTCAAAACTCAGACGTCACCGATAGAAACTCATAAATAAGTAAATTTATTTTTGAACACCACTCTGTGCTGCTCGTATGAGTTTATTGAATATGACGAAACAGTTTTCAAGAATACTTCCTTTTATGAAA
Organism: Synanthedon formicaeformis; assembly: GCA_945859745.1. Taxonomy (NCBI): domain Eukaryota; kingdom Metazoa; phylum Arthropoda; class Insecta; order Lepidoptera; family Sesiidae; genus Synanthedon; species Synanthedon formicaeformis. The sequence continues at coordinate 4,881,691 of OX243963.1, forward strand.
ACAAGAATTAATTTCCTTCATTTATTTATTACTGCTCGAAGATTGATAAATCAAAGTCAAACACTGACGGGGGAAAAGAGAACAATAGGATTTAAATGAATAATAAATTAAAGAGTTCGAAGGGAAGTCTGATAGGCTATTCAATTACATTGGAGCCCGTAGATCGAAGCGAAAAGAAAGATTAGTGACTCACTATCCACGCATGGACTTCATATACTGAGTCCAATGTACTCAGTATCATTTAGTTGCTCATAGAACACTGTCATGCATAGACGTGACGCAGTAAAAATACGGATACAGCTTTCTCTTTCAGAATCTCTATTTTATTCTTTCTAATGAGTTGGATATTCAAATTGGAATTGTGGGGACGAGTATGTAGAATTTTGCTTCATGAAGCCTATTTATAGAATACTAGCTGGCGCCCGCGACTTCGTCCGCATACATACATACATACATACATACATACATACATACATACATACATACATACATACATACATACATACATACATACATACATACATACATACATACATACATACATACATACATACATACATACATACATACATACATACATACATACATACATACATACATACATACATACATACATACATACATACATACATACATACATACATACATACATACATACATACATACATACATACATACATACATACATACATACATACATACATACATACATACATACATACATACATACATACATACATACATACATACATACATACATACATACATACATACATACATACATACATACATACATACATACATACATACATACATACATACATACATACATACATACATACATACATACATACATACATACATACATACATACATACATACATACATACATACATACATACATACATACATACATACATACATACATACATACATACATACATACATACATACATACATACATACATACATACATACATACATACATACATACATACATACATACATACATACATACATACATACATACATACATACATACATACATACATACATACATACATACATACATACATACATACATACATACATACATACATACATACATACATACATACATACATACATACATACATACATACATACATACATACATACATACATACATACATACATACATACATACATACATACATACATACATACATACATACATACATACATACATACATACATACATACATACATACATACATACATACATACATACATACATACATACATACATACATACATACATACATACATACATACATACATACATACATACATACATACATACATACATACATACATACATACATACATACATACATACATACATACATACATACATACATACATACATACATACATACATACATACATACATACATACATACATACATACATACATACATACATACATACATACATACATACATACATACATACATACATACATACATACATACATACATACATACATACATACATACACATACATACAATACCTACACTTACAGATTTATTATTAGTAATGATATTATGTAAAAACGTACCGTATCTTTCTTTCTGCTTCCATCTACGTTGGAGCCATATTGACTTAAGCGTTTAATCAATCAAAAAGATTTGTTTATCTTATAAACAAAAGGTTATATCGTTATAGTTTTTTTATCGAGGTTCTAACCCGACACCCGTTTAGGGTGAGATACGGATAATGAATACCTTCGGGAAATTACACAAAGTGCGTAGGTTCATTCTCAGTACAAGAGGACATGATAAAAGAATCTGGAATCATGTCCTATACATATATAAATGTAGTAGTCCGCGTCTGTGTTTTTCCGCTAACTTCTTCTAAACTACCTAACGGAATTTCGATACGGTTTTCATTAATGGAAAGAGCGATCAACTAGAAAGGTTTGTGTATATGTATAATTTGAAGAAGTCCGCTTCTTTGTTATACTAATTACTATTATAGAATAATTGAAGACGCTGCCCATGTCTGTCTATATGTATGTATGATTCATTGTTCGAAATGATTTGAAAAACTACTAAACGGATTTTTAGTACTTATGCTAAAAGTTTTTAGTATACTTACTGAGGACTAGTTATAATAAAAATGGATAATGGATAGATAATAATAAAAAATAGGGCGTGCCGCTAGTATATAGTATAAAAAAACCTACATTTGACAATTTCAATTTTGTGTGACTATCATTTTTTTTTCATTGTGGCGAATATAGGCGACGATAGCCACCTAGCATCACGAAGAGTGTCAGGCTGCCTGCCAGTTTTCTAAAAATGAAATCATTATGGTATGTCATAATTATTTATTTACTTAATTTACTTAATATAAATAAAACGTTCAATAGCCAAAATAAATTAGTCCGTCATCTGAACTTCGTTACTCCATTAGCCGGGGTCATGCTACCTACGTAATTTACTCGGATGATTGATTGCGCACAACAAATCGTTAGAAACTGTATCACCCTATTGTTATTAGCATTTAGATATAATTACTATGGACATAAATAGTATAATGAATTATGAGAAAATTTATAACGCTTTTTAAACAACTCAAATTAGTACCACAAATAAATGATCACATTATACATACTTTACTATTTCCATAGTGGGAGGCAATTCAGGAAACTGACAATTCAGTTTGATGCTGTAGGCTATATATACGTATCATTTACATCCAAAATTTAATTACACTTGGCTAAATTAAGCCTTCTTAATTTTAGATCTAACAATAAAGATAAGACTAGAAGTAGCGATAAATCAAAATTTCAAGCCGTACGCTGTCTCCAAAACACAGTTGATGTCACATTTATGGAGACAATAGTTCGTGATAGCTGAAAAAGTCATTTCATAAATAGAGCTGTGAATTGACTACTTAAAAACAAAAATAATATTCCATCCGATTTCTTCTTAGCATGTTTGATGTATTTCTATAGGAACGACACAAGATTTAATTTTAAGGAAATATTATGCTTCATGTTACCTACGTGTGTTTTGTCTACAGTGACTACTTCTAGTGTTCTATTTCTACTTCTTTTCTAGTGTGAAAATTACTTGAAATAAGAGAAGATTCTTTATCTTAATTTTATGCGAGATTGCTACGTCTGGCTCGTTCAGTATTCTGAGTAATTCTAAGGTTTTTCCCGCTAAACTATACAGTCACATTAGAAAGTACTAAGAGGTCTAGATTCAGCTTTGCTAAATTGCAATTTGTTACAAGTAATATATCACGTTTTTTTAAACTATTATAGGCGATATTTTACCTCCTTAAAATAACATATTACACAAACTTTTGTATAAGTACAACGAAAACTGGCAAAGTTTTACTGAGTTAGCAATATTGAGTAAATTTATGTAAGAGCCGGCTGTACGTGAATAGCATAGAACAAAAGGTTATAATGTTAGCAAACAAATAATTAATTAATTAAAAGTATTAAAGTAGGTATTAAATTAATTATTCTGTTCTATGTAACTTTATTATGTACTTTATGTAAGGCGGCTGAGGAATATCTTAGGTTATTATACTTGGAGCTTAAAATACACAATTCATACCAATTACTGTTTCAGGAATTAAATTACAATTTATTCGGGTAACCCCAAATAACCCCAAATAAATTGAAAACAAATTCAATGGAAATCTGATAGGATAATTATAGTTAAAAGATAACGGGCCTTAAGAGTAGAAGAAGAGCTCTGTCATCCATTATTTACTTACCGTTATACACAAGGACATGTATAATGTCGTTATTTCTTCTACAAAGGATGTGGATTAATCCACCAACCGGCTATTCAGCTTTATGAATAAACGTGGAATAATTTATTTCCGAATGGCGACGGTGGTGTCTTCATAGGATGAATTATCAGCATTCGTGCAATTTGTAACGTATAAAGACATAACATGAAATGGGACCTGTGGAAACGTGAGCAATGAACTGTTTATATTCACGTGTATATTATGTCCTTGCCTATAAAATGTCGATTGTAAACTCGACAAATAAAGTGCTTTGTCACCCTAAGATTGAACATTCCTTGATTGAAGGTCTGTTTTCCTTTGAAAATTCAAAGAGACAATTATGTCAATCAGTAATCAATTCCTATTTCAAATCTAAGCCTTAGCGAATTTTGAAATGAATGGAATTTGTTATCGAAACTGATAAAGCACTTTTCTGGTCGGTCATACATATGGATATAATATTTGCATAGTGCAATGCAATTGTGTAGTGCAGTCTTTTCAGAAGATCATAAGTTAATTGTTTATGTAGATAACTTAATAATCTCAAATTCATTAATACAATGTTTAGTTGCATAGTGCATTTTTATTTTTTTCATATATTCATAAAATTTATTAACAACAGGAAAAAAATGCGGCTTTATTGACGAGTTGTAAAATTTTAATAAAATTACAATACTATAGAATTTCTATTAATTTATTTCAGTGTAAAAATTTTTTAAAGTAAGTAAAATCAAATATATCACTATGACGCGTTACGCCTTTTAGCTTTTTGCTGGGTTTTGATTTGGAAAATTATGGAGTTTTAAACCTACCTAGTAAAATTTTCTCTTTTTCTCTAGTTTAAAAGGATTCTTATCGAAAGTAATAATTTATGCAAGAAATATTTTCTTATATTATTTAGACAATATTTAATATTAGCTGAATATATTCTGTTATTATTTATCAATACGTTCGAGGAATAATCACAGGCTACGTGCACTTCCTTTTAATTAGAAGCTCTAACTGGCTCTTAAGCATATAAACTGCAGTTTGGCTTAGCATTAATATTAAATTATCCAGTGTTAAGCGCGAACACGTTTCGCATAACATCATGCGTATTAATATTATTAAACATGTAAAAATGTTCCATACGTTTTTTTAATACTCTTACTTTACTTCTTCAAAAAACGTTTCTTACTGGTTCCTAAGGCGTCACGGCTAACCTACAAGTTTAATTCCCCTATGAGGTGCTAACAGCCTACTCGAGAACATCCTGAACGCCTGCCCATGGACCTAGATTCGATTTTACTTAATCATACCAGGTATATAATTATTAATTTGGCAGCTTCTCAGTTAAAAATTACTCTTCCCAGCCACACTAAAAAATAGGGATTATAATTGTACCTAATTAGAAAGTACATTTAATACCTATTATTTAAAATGATTATTTGAACTCTGCTGTCAAAGTGAATGTTACATTGACCTTTTGTATGTACATTTAAATTTAAAAATCGAACATAAAACAATAAATAGTTAAATTTTATTAGGTCATAATTTGCCAATTTAAATAAAGATGAGTTAATAGGAATTTAAGTAGTTTTGAATTAGCACCTTGAAAGGCTTTTTACTGCGCCTCGTTTTGTGTTTAATACTGCAACGCAACAAAGAAGTTATTAGAAAAGGTACTGGGCTAATGTAACGACCTTTTCATGGCTTGTACTAAAAGCGAGAATGGCGTTTTTCGACATTTAGGTGAAAAAAGAACATCTTTCTTTTACAGTCATTATTGTTTTTTTTTTAAATATTTGATCATAAAATATGGCTTTTGTGCCATTTGCAATTATTTATAGAAGAAATTTAATAAAATTCTTTGTAATTAAATTATAATAATTTGGTTAGAAATATTGTAATAAAAAATAATAGTAGCATCCTTTGGAAAACAAGCTATTCTGGTTTGCAAGTTACATTTCAATTAGTATCTACATAAACAATATATATCAGTGGGCGGGGTTTCTAAGTAAATAACTATATTTACTTAGAAATCGCATGCTCCATATTTGTATTGTTATTATAAATTACATAACAAAATACTTGTTTTAAAAATTATTTTTCTTTTAAAATAACCATGTATAATACGAAACAAAAAATATTGTATTTTAATGCATTTGTTCATAATTAATGCATTTATGCATGTTAAAATATTTTATGCATAATTTTAATAATTCCAGTGGTATTTACTGATCGCATTGCCTTAAAACAATTTCTTATACTTAAAACTTTAAATTAATTAATAAATTTTTTTTTTTGGGTTTACCGTACCAGGATTTGAACCGGGACCTTACGCGCTTACATTGACTACTTGACTATCTTCAGAGTTACTCATAAACAAGTAAACGTGTATATTATATGTTTACGTACATAATAATATATAAATAAATAAGTTATTTAATTGCGTAAATATTTTATCACCTATATTTTCGAAAAGTTTAATATTTTAACAATACTGTGCAATTCTTTTCACTATTTCATAATAATGAGTGAGTGTGCCATTGTTTGAATCGGAAAGGAGTTTTTCTTCGAGAAATCAGCGGAGGGGAAAGATAATGAATGGGTAAAGTTTATTGCATTTGTGGGTGCAGAGGGATGCATTTTTCTTAATAAAACGAAAACTGGAAGAAAAGGAAATTTATAAATATCCCTTACTCAAGGAAAATGTTAAAAAGTGTATAAATTGTTACTTTGTTTGTTAACTGCAAAATATATAATTATGTTGTTTCTCCTCTTGATTAAAAAACGAAATTTGTAACATATCTCTTGTAATGGTTTTTGACTCATGAAAACATGAATTTTGCTCAAAATTATTAAAACTAAAATTTATCATTAATATTAACAAAAATATAAAAATAGATATGCAATTTTTTTTCGTTTTTTTTTTTTTACTAATTAAAGCTCTGAACACAGATGTAATTATTTCTTTTTTAAGAATAAGAAACAAGTACCTACCGAACTACTCAGCATACGCTCGGCTCGGCAGCTTGTTTGGCAGCAGTAACCACCCCGTTACAGAGACCACCGTGAAATAACAGAATGTGTTAAGATTTGTTTAGAAAAAAAAAAATTTAAACAAAAGGAAATTTAAAGAAATTTATATCTTCAATTTGAATTAATACTCTTAAAAAAGCGAAAAGCAATTATAATGTAGTATAGTAAAATTTAAAATATTTTACTAATTAAACTAATATTTTACTAAATTTAAAATATTTATACCATATTTATTTTATGCAAATTTGTGCATGACTGACGGTCTATTTGATGATCTTCATCTATTATACAAGCAACATCAGAGTAGGTGTAAGTGCACTGCCAGTATTCACGCACCGAAACACCAAACTAAATCTCTTTTAATATTCATAACTAACATTTACTACAGTACTTATATGTAAAAAAACCGTAGTAACGTATATTTGTCTATCAGTTTACTTTTTCTAAATTTTGCAACAATTTCTACAACGGCTATGATTAAATATTTTCATTCAACGAATATGTGTGTTATTATATTCTAATGAAGTTTTTAAACATTTGTGTAAAATATATTGCACAATGCGTTCTGCATTTTTAATTGAGACTATAAGTCTGGTGTAACCACACCTTTACAAAATATTAACATGAAATAAGAGATTCCAGAGACCAATCCATTCTCCCATACCTACTTGTCGAAGCTGTCTAAACTTAGATAAATCATAATATTACCAATAGTGCATCTATTTTCGTATTTAGAATTGGGATTAGTGATGAAATACCAATTCTATCTCAATCCCAATAAAGTTTTCCTGAGTTTTTTGTCTCAGCAAATCCTTTCCATCTCTATATCACTGACACTAATGGATGAAATACACGATCAGCCCATCGCGTCAAATTGACTGACGTGAAGCCAAAATTTGATTGTGAATGGTAAAAACTGATGGCTTAATGTCAAACACTGGATTTCAAATCTCGCCGTTGCGTCAGTTTATCGCGCCAACTGAAAATGTATTAGGAAAATGAAAATGTAAAGGAGGATAGAAAATGTATTCTATCCTCCTTGGTAGAAACACTACGCCGTGGCATCTTTCCGCGCTTCCGAATCAGAGCTCATGTCAATACGTCACTCGACCCGGTCAAACGCATAAATGACAGAAAATTGTACTGACCGTGTGTGGGCACAATGTTTGGCGTCGCTCCATTTGATTCGTTTGGAGTCACGTCAAATGATTGGTCGTGTAATTCGTCCATAAGAGTACAACTCAGTGAGAACTTTGTGGCAGATTAGTTAGACTATTATTAAATTAATTATTGTTTAACTAGACTGTTTAATTAATTAGACAGTATGTTAATTATAATTTTTATTCAGTGAAAATTGCATAGGCGTGAATCCGAGGCATGGAGCTAGCAATCATTAAAATCTAAATTTAAAACGGCTATTTCCGAATCTAGCAACCTCGTTACGTTCAAGTTTATTCGTTGAGTGTTATTAATAACGTTTCAGTTATTTGGAATCTGATAATTTATTAAACCTTCGGGCTAAACCAATTAAATATGATTTAATTTTACCTAAATTACTGAAGCTATTAAACGATTTGCTAATTAGATAATTAGTTTATAATTACTTGTATTTATAAACTAATTATCTAAATATGTTTGGTGCTTAATTAAAGGGATGAAATATTATTAATATTAATTCATAGGGATATATTTGATCTTTGTAACATCTCGAGTAAAAGAATCATGTTTTAAAAATGTTTTATTTCAACCATAGATTAAATTAATAAATACTATCTGGTTTAGATTGTGGTTTTTTAAATATCCTAGTTTATAAAAACTTTGTTCAAAGTCTAGACGAATTGTAAGTTTGTATGAAATCTACTGCCGATGCCACACTAATGAACGGTAAGTAATTGACGATTATTAAGGATGTATTAAGGATATAAAACAGGTATGGTACTAATAAAAAAAATCAAATCAATCAAGAAAAAATAAGGAGGTGAATAAATAAGAAACATTACTTTAATGTAAATCCGTTTTGTATACTTATAGCTTCGTATCCATTTGAGCAGCCTCAGGCCCGAGGCACGATGCGGATCAAGCTGAGGCGACACGCAACGAGCTCAGCTTGATCCGCAACGCTATTTGCGTTGCAGAGTTTGAGTGTTTTTTGATACCTACAACACAATAATCGTACGTACAATAGACAACAACTGTAGATGTTGACTTAAAATTGAAAAAAAAATATAAAGCCTTAAATAACAGCGGCATAGAGTTAATAACGGTGACTTAATAACGGTGACACTCGTATAATTTTATTAATTTAATTGTTGATTCATTGTCCATTGCGACCTGAGGCAACACGCCCGTCTCCATCTAATGCACGGCTCAGACTGAGGCTCCTTTGAGCACGGCAAAAAAACCGACAAAATATGGCTCGGCTCGAGGCGCCGAATTTGCCTCGTGTCGCGGCGCGTCTCAGGTTGAGGCAGCGTCTCCACTTGCGCGGCCTCGAAGCGAGGCAGCCGCTCTTCCCGAGGCTGCCTCTATTAGTGGATACGCAGCTTATGAATTATACTTTGGTAAAGGGTATAAGAGATAAAGAGATAAGAGGATCAGTCAAGGTTACTGCCCGTCTACCCAAATGACTTCGAAAATAAGTGTGCTCTACCATTTTCCAGATAAAGGCCAGAGCGCACTCTGAAACCTTAATATAATATCTTATCTGACACCCCTCACTTACAGAAACACAAAAATTCTGAAATTTGGCACACAGATAGTTTATTACCTGGATTAATATATAGGATACGAAAAATGTTAGATTCCCGAGAGATCTAAAAATATAAAAATTTTGGGCGCCAGCGGTATACAGTGCTACAGATGTCAGGCATTATATCAGGCTTAATATTTTTCATTTCACAACGCGGACGAAATCGTAGACACCAAAAAGAGGTACTAAAGTTTATAGTGTTATGTGCAGGAGCCTTGTATATATTAAAAATATACAAAAACAATCATACCTCATATATGTTAATATATGTTATATGTTAATGTACTTATCATATATGTTAGATAAGTACATACACTAACAAAATAATGTTACAGTCTGATTCCACTCTACCTACTGAATCGAGAAACAAATTGGCAAATTGAATTTAAATGGAAATTGGTACCACAGCTCTTTCAAGCGTAAGTATATACCCAAATATGTCTACGTATAGGTGTATGGTCTATTACAATCTCGTGCGTTATGCCTCTAACCGACTTCAAGGAACTTACGACAACTTTGATTAGGGTCCAAAATTAATTCCCCCTCAGGACCGCCACCGCCGTGATCCAATTCCGCGAATAGTTATCAAGTGGTTCAGAAATGTTTGGGTAAATGTACTTGACGCTGGTATAAAATGATAATTTAATAGCTTGCTAGTTTGTTAATACGTATTTGGGTGTATTTTGTGGTTTTTAGACCCGAAGTTTCTTATTCAAATACGGTTTGCATCAGACCCTTAAAAGGTATAAGACAAATCCTATCAAATCAAATATTATTTGGGCATCGGTTAATAATATTATGCATGGAATAGTTGTTGATATTACTTCTAAGAAATTCGTCTTTAAAGTTTAATTAAAGTTAAGTATTAAATTAAATTAAGTTTATTTAAAGTTTAAAGATTTAATTAGGGGCCGGACACACTGTGTTTCGCAATTATAAACCGTACAGTACAGATCGTACCGGACAGACCTCTTAAAGTAGACTTGAAATATTTTCAGCAGAAGAGTAAGTTATGCTAGAGCCTGAATATTGCCTGTCTTTACTCTATTATAGTATGGCGTTAGAATTAATACGAGTTTGGCCCCTTTTAATAAATTAATAAGATTCTGCACACTTAAATGTTTTTGTTCGATAAATTTACTATAATAATATTCATAAAATCGGTAGATTAATTATATAATCATGAACAGATTATCTTTATTTCAATCGATTTGGATAACTTACAATACGAATACGACATACTAACTTATTCATTACTAGCTGGCGCCCGCGACTTCGTCCGCGTTAAAAAAGAAAAAAGTAGCCTATCCTGTGTCCCGTACGTCTAAATATTTATCTACCAAGTTTCATGAAAATCAGTTAATTCGTTTAAGAGTTATGGAGGAACATACATACTTACATACATACATACATACATACATACATACATACATACATACATACATACATACATACATACATACATACATACATACATACATACATACATACATACATACATACATACATACATACATACATACATACATACAGAAAAAAAATCTGAAAATGGTCAATTTAGTTTCAGTATCATGTATAGAGCCTCTGAAAACAAAGTAACTTACTCCATGACCAACCCTTACAGATTTATTATTAGTATTGATTAAATTCATATAATTCATACTTCAACAAGAATTTTAATAATTATATACTTTTTTTTTAAATTGAGCAAATTAACATATAAGCGTAAACTTTCAGTTCATTAGGTAATTACATTGATTAAATTACATTTATTTTGGCTAAAATACGACATCAAATAGAACACGTTAATTAAAAACGTTCAATCTAGTCTAGCTCAAAATCCAGTTGGAAGGGCAGCCTTCGGGCAGCACCGAGACATCTTATAAAAAATTCTTCTGTTCCTTAAAACAAAGGTTTTCGACCTACGAGTATCTGGCACTGAAACGTGGGCCTCGTAAGAAAGCTCAACGTCGTTCAACGAGCTATGAAAAGAAGAAAGGGGTTGCACTGCAAGATCGAATTAGGAATGAGGAGATCCGTTAACACCACCACTTTTGTTCTCGAAACGGAAGATGGTGTTAAACAAAAGTCAATAATGCTTCAGTATGACAAAAAAGTTCATTCCACTTCACTGTGTACACATGTGTAATTTGTGCATAACAACGGATGCGTGTAGTCATGAATCTCATATTGTTCTTTAAAATTAATTAAGTAACAACGTCTGATGTTTCATTTAAAGTTCAAGTATCTCAAGCAAGTTCTAATTTTATGTAACTAAGATGAGAGTAGAAAGGGTCGTCAGTAAACTTAGTTACCTACTCCGCGTTTAATTATAATTTTGCACTAGTTCAACGAGATGCAGTCTCTCCGGAGTAATTTGTTTTATGAGACACAAGAAGTTAACACTTTTAATAATTTGTTAAATGTTATCTAGAATTGCAAACTTATTTAAGTATATGAAAAAAAAATGTCTTACTGTGTATAATCATTCAGTTAATGGAAATCCGGTCATCGATAAGTAAGTAGTAAACCATAGTAATACCCAACTAATTAGCACTCTTAACGTGGATTGAGTGTGTGCAGATCCGCATTTGAAAAGGGAAAAGCACTTAATGTTTACGCTACAAGGGTTATCTCATCCTCTTACAAATAGCCTCGTTCTATTCTTACTAGTATTATAAATGTGAATGTGAGTTTGTTTGTTTGTTTGTTTGTTTTTCACGCAAAAACTACTGAACCGATCACCATGAAATTTTACATACACGTTGTCTGTGATACCAGAAAGGTCATATTAGGGTACCTTTCATCAAAAAAAAAAGTACTGTTCCCGAGGGGATCATCTAAAATAAATAAAAATAAAATAAATATATTACTAACGCCTAGCTAAAGTATTATAGCAACAATGCATCAAGCGTTAATTATCACATATCTACATTTTTTCAGGTGTTATATTAATTTTTCACGTTATATTTACGCCTTTTTACTTACAAATATCGTTGCTACTTTTATATACTTACGGAAATATTTGTCTCATTACAAACATGCGAGTACACACAGTAAACACAATGATACACAATGGGCGGTTTTCCATTAGCCACGGCTCGGCCCGGCCCGGCACGGCACGCCGGGGTTTCGTTTTTCCACTGAGCCGGTGTTGATCGGCCGGTTTACGTCCTACGTAAACCGCGCCGCGCACTCAATCACGCACACGGCTACAATTCATATACAACACACATGCAGTAACAACGGCGCCAGCCGGTGCCGGCGGGAGTCAAATGCTAAGCCGTGTCGGGCCGTGCCGGGCCGTGCCGTGCCGTCGCTAATGGAAAAAAGAGCCATACATTTGCATACATTTTTGCTTCCCCGGCACCGCCGTGCCGTGCCGTCGCTAATGGAAAAACGCCCAATCGGGGTAATATGCGGCTGCTCTTCTGAAAATCAGGGAAGACTCTTGCTGTGAGCGGATTCCCATACATGGAAAACATAGAAGAGGCGCGCCTCTTGGTCACCTCCGATGCAACGCCGACGCGACTTTCGCGATATAAGAAAATACTTATATAATCTTCCGTGAAAATTTATACATCGAAATCCGTTGCTTGCTTTTGGAGAAGTTAGCAGATATACACAAACAGACATACACGGAAAGCGACTTAAAATAAGGACAATTAAATAGGAGTATTCAATCATTCATAACTGTTTAAATAGCAGAATTCAATCAGTATTATATAACTTTCAAGTACTGATATTCCTTGAATCAGTAGAGTTAAGAACACTTCCCGAAGACAGACAGATCAGGGACCCTAGAGAGTACGCTCACTATGTAATATTAAAGCGGGTGTCAGAATCTATTGTTGTCTTAGCGTAGTAACACGTCAGAACCTACATCATTAATCTTAGGGTAACCATTTGAATATTAAAATAGTTACAAAGATCCACCGATACGGGCATTGAATTTTGAGTTAACTTAATCAAGTATAACATTGATAAATGTTATCAAAATATAAAAATACATTTAAGTAACAAAATAGGACATATCAATCGAACCAACGGGAAAAAGTCCGCGTCGTCCGATCAGTCGGACTCTCTCTAACCCCAAAAAGGGTTTAGAGAGAGAACTTTACCAAAGTGACAAAAAATTATCCTAGAGCGACGGCGCGGCGGAGGCGAGGCAGTGCCCAGATTTCAAGGTAAAGAAGTTACAAACAACCTGTAAAAACTAAAATTAAAATATATTTGACATTCTCTTTATTCTGGAATTTGACATGGCCAAAGTTTATACCTCAATTTGTGGCCAAAGAAATGCAGCTAGGTAGGTGAATAACGGACGTTTTTTTTTGCTTTTTTTTTCGCTCGCACATTTTGAAATTCGCAATAGTTTTCGAGATATTAGCGAAAAACAAATTTTGGGTGCAATTTTTCTCAATTTAGGGCCATGCGGATTTCGAGGGGGCGATCACAATTTTAGGATTTCTCGACCCCGAAAACATAAGGTAAGCCCTCAAGCAGAATCCTAATAGATTAAGTCAAGGTGACATCCGTAGGGCCAACAGACTAATTACGAATTCCAGTTTTAAAAGATAGGATCTCTAAACCGTACCTTTTTTAATTTTATTAATATCCGATAGTCTGATACTGATTCTTTTTATTGAGGCTGCAGCGTTTTCAGCGTTGCTGACATTTCTAAACACTGCATGTTTCTAGTAGATTTACTTCAATTAGGGTTTCTACCCTAATTCAATTAGGGTATAGCGAGTAACAGTCATATCGATTGAGCATGGTTCCACACAACTCTATTAATTGAATATTCGTTATCCAAACAAATAAGGGTTATATACTAGGTAGTACAATGTGTACTAAATTGACGATTCTGATATTAGATGGGTAACTAAGTATAGGGAAAAAGATTTGTGGCATCCTTCACTCATGTACTGAAACTTTAAACAGGTGGTTTAAGTGTAACATGAGCACTACAAATAAAAAGATATAAATCAAAATAAAATTGCCTAGATACCTGTAACGTAAAATCCGCTCATCTATAACAGATATACCGTTTCAATACTTCCCGAAAATCGAGAGCATCGCACACTTATTCTTTCTTAATAACAACGTAAATCTATATCTGGTAAGGAAATTCCTTGAGATCTCAACCATAAAATTGCTCATACCTTACCGAGGCCTTCATTTTGTCTAAAGCTGTAAACAAAGCAATTTGCCGGCTTTATGAATCCACATTTTGCGTTATCGCGAATTTATTGCCCTTTTTTATGTTCTTTATTACTTTTAAAATTAGTATAAATATGTTTCACTAAATATTAGGTAACACAAAAAGTCATTGAGTGTTATATTTTTCCCCGTAAACATCCTACATCCATCCTCACAAACTTTAGCGTTTATAATATTAATAGGATCCATTTTAATTTTAAGTTTTTGATTCCTTCATTATCTTGTTTTTCAAGTATAGTGAATAACGTATTGTGTATTTTGTCTTAAATGTTACGTATTAAATTGTAATGTATAAGTATCTGGGGAAGATCAGCGTCGTGGCTCGCGCTACGACAACAAACTGTGCACAGACCATTTTTATATTTTCATTGTAGAATGTTTAGAATGAATTTCATGTTTCTTTTGATGATGATGTGACTAAATAAACATTTTTTTCTTTCTTTTTTTATTAAAAAAAACAACATGCTCTTGGAAAAAATAAAGCTGAACATACACTTTTAGTTTCAAGCTTACAATTTAATTTTTTTTTATGGTAAGGTCGCCAATAGGTTGACGGTCCACTTGATAGTAGGTGGTTACCGTCGCCTATAACACAAGCAACGCCACAGGTGCTGCAAGTACGCTGCCTACTACAATAGGATTAAGGATAAAGGGATTGGAAAGGGAAGGATACGGATTGAAATAATGATTATTTAATTAATCAAATCCTCATCTCTTTCATTGAGCGCCTCTTTCACAAACGTCAAGTAGGCTAAACTGTCATTTAAAGTCACCGGTAACCGGGGATAATGGAGCTGACGATATACCTTTGTTTGTACGGTAAACGTCCCAAACATTAAATAGAAAATAATTTAAAAAAATCGGCTATCGAATGATGCAGTAAACCGAGTGTATAATTCAATATAACAGAAAATGATTTCTAAAAGTAACTAATCAACACTTTACATGTAGTTTGTGAAAGATGCCCTAACTTTCTTATATGAAGTCCTGATCTACTTTTAAAAGAACAACCAATCTCGGTTTCTATTTTTTTTCTTTGCCGGTTCTATGATCAAAAATGATTTTCACTTTAGAAGAAGGAATATACGCCACCAATCTCGTTGAGTAGGTATCGCAGTTAGCAGTAAATTTGAGGGTTTGTGAATCGGAAGAAATTTGTTTGCTTAGGACTGTGTAGCACTGATTTGGATTGAACAAAAGATCAATATGGTCACGGAATCTCTTGTAGAAAAAATCTGATCAATATATTTATTAATAACAAGATGTTGCACGTGACTTCGCCCTGGGACTTGCTGATAATTTAGCTTTCTATAGGTGAAAAATAAAAGATATTTTTTTTGTTTAATTTTTATTGATTCCCATTTTATAACCAATATATAAATTTACAAATTTTTAAAAAACATTGATATAGTCTTCTCTATATTTTTCTATCTTTTATATATATGGTCTTAGATATTGATATAGTCTAAACATTTCAACAATTTAAGAAATTAAATAAATAATATATTATAACTACATATTTTAATAGATTTTGTATCAGTTTTGTATAGCGTTACTAATTATCTATTTACAGTCATTCTACTGATCGTTACCTACTACAAACATTATTGGTAAAAATGCAGCAACATAAAACGTACGTGCGCTTTGAACGGATACTATTCTCAAAATTTAATTAATCTATAAATTAAAACAAATACTTAAACAATGAGTTTAGAATCATTCGATTTTGAATACTTAAAACTACAATAGTAATAATTACATTTAATGCATATAAAGTGTTACGAGTTTTAAAGACACAAAATATCACGTTACGACATTTAAATACGGTGTTACTGTTGTGTATTAAATTTATTAAATTGCTTTTATTACTTCTCGTCAGAGCTCATACATAATCAGACACCACCCCTCTAATAAAATGTAAACGTAATAAAATGTGCACGATACGAGTAAATTTACAAAATACGATGATAGACTCTACATGGCTTTCTTATGTGAATTGTAATGTATTCGTATGTATATTGATGAGCAAGATACAGAGAGCTACACAGGCTGTCTGGAACAACAGACTAACTAGTTTAAAGGCTGTTATCAGAGCGTATGAAATGCGGAAGCTCCGTACGAGCTTTCCAAAATGCACGCACTCGAGTAAGTGCATTCATGAAGATTCTTCCCCTTAGTTATTCGCACTAAAATTTTGCACTATTTAGAAAATTCTGTAAATTTAACAAAACCATAAACTTTGTATAAACTTCAATAGTTAAAAATTAAATGCCCTTTCTAAAACTATGCGCTGTCTTAAATTTATTTCATTAAGCGCCTCTTTCACAAACATCAAGTAGGCCAAACTGTCATTTAAAGTCACCGGTAACCGGGGATAATGGAGCTGATATACCTTTGTTTGTACGGTAAAGTCCCAAAAATTAAATAGAAAATAATTAAAAAAATTCGGCTATCGAATGATGCAGTAAACCGAGTGCATAATTCAATAAAACAGAAATTTTTTTTTAAAAGTGACTAATCAACACATTACTTGTAGTTTGTGAAAGAGGCCCTAAGATGTTTGAGATGTCTAAGATTAAGACATTTAAGATGTCAAAAATTCATTGAACACCGGCTCGCGTTTGAAACGAAACAATTTTTTGGGTTAGTCCAAGTAGTTCTACTACAGAGTATTACGAAAATTACTCTGTAGTATCCATCTAAGATTTATAGTTGTAGTCATCAGTGAACTGAAGTGGTATCAATGCATGGGTCTAGGAGCATTGGGATATCCCAATGATAGGAGTCTCAATGATCTCAAGAGAGCGGTTGGCAGTGGATAGATAAAGAAGGTGGAAGACCCAATATGGTGACACTCAAGAAGCCATATGCCGATCAATAGACTTTTGTAGGTATTTAATGATATTATTATCGATTGAGATTGTATGATATGTGACAATATTAATCCCTATAGTGTAATTTAAGACATAGATCTATTAAAATAACATTAACCAATTATTCTACGATTTCAGTTTCTGCTTCAATTGGCGTTTCTTTAACAACGACCACCCGTTTGTTGGCCCTTCTTCTAGCGTGAGGTCCCAGTCGTACTCTGGTAGGCTCTCCATCTTCAGAAACCTGTTTCAAAATAATTTTAAGTACATATTTTATAAATTAAATAACAGAATTTTGTTCCTCATTATTTTTGCCCCTTTTTTATTAATTGACTTGTAGTCAAGTCCAATCGGTATTATACGTTAGGTTTTTCAGAATTGTCTATCTTGATAGGGAGTTTAAATACAGAAAAGTAACAATGGATACTTAAAGAAGCTCTTAGCTTTATATATATTTTAATAATAACAAAGGATTACGGTTTTGATGTCGTTAGTTAAACATTAGGATCAATCAATAGGCTTTGAAACGAATTTATCGCTTTTAAAATATTTAGCCAAAATATTAGATAATTCAAAATACGCCTAATGAAATTTGAGTTTTTATAATAATAATATATAAGTAATAAGAAATGAATTTGGAATATTTCTCTATTTAAATATTTCTCTATTTTGTAAAAATCGGATTTTTTTCAACCATTCAGTTACGAGTATGATTTCTATCAATTAGGAATTTTGTTTTTAACTTTCATAAATAAAATTTAGAAATTTTGAACTAGATTTTTTCGACCATTCATTTACTAGTATGATTTCTATTGACTAACAATTGACGTTGTGTTCAATCACAAATTTTAAGTACTATTGCAAACCGTTTGTACACAATACTCCAATTACGGTATGGAAGGATGGAGAAAAAAAATGGTTGTTTGTTGATAGTTCTCCAAACAAATTGCATTGAATTTTGTGTATGCCAAGTATTTTCGGCGCTGGTTGCTTATCGAGTGCCTTGCCTACTTGTAAAATGAAGTACTTGTTTTCACGAGCAAATAAACTCGTTTACTCTTACCTGAACAGTTTTTCTTGCGGGAACGTTGTTTTCCAAAAATTTGTTCACTGCACCGAGTGTGTTAATTGGAATCTGGAATAAAATAAATAATATTGAAACATTTTTCTGCTTAATGATATTCGTACTGTATTACCAATTAAAAATGTATAAAAAAAACCTTTACAAAGTATGCTTTTCACGTCATTATTATTATTATATCACGTCATTAGTTTTATTTCTAAACGGGATAAAAAGTGTGAATATAAAATAAAATTAATTTTATATTTTTACTCGTAAAAAATTATAAATACGATAAAATTCAAAATTCAAAATACGAAAAAATTAGGTACTGCTTATTATGTAGTTAAAATTATATTATACCTACTCTTTGTTATTGTACCGATTAAGTAAAATAATTAAGAGTTAATAACTAATAAAGTATGTAATCTAAGTACTATATAGGTAATTTCTGTAATTTCATATATATATGACAAAGTGTACTACTATAACTCGATAAGTATAAAAAAGTGACCTAATTTTATTTTACTGAAATTGTGGTAAGAAAAAATTCATTCACTTACCTTTTGGAACCTTTTACCATCTCAATACTGACACGAAATACTACCATATTTCCTCTGCTTTAAAAAAACACTCAAAATAAAATTATTGATAAATTGTGCGAATTCGCAAAATTCGAAATACTAAAAAATGGTGATATTAATTCTAATATTATAAGTAAATTATATATGTAAGAGCGCGTTAATGAATAAAATATTAAAATATAATACACAGAGACAGTAAGAATTACTATTTTTAATGTAAATATGATAAATTTGTATTGCATGACTGTATTTGTACCATCAACGTGCATGACGTGCATGACAGTGTTGTTTAGTAAAATTTCTTTTGAATACTCTGAGATAAATTGATTGAAAGAGGTCATATATACATCAATGATGGTTTCAAAGCATATGTGTTTTAGTGTGTCAAAAAAGTGTAGAAATTTAAAAGTGGCAATACTAAAGTGTTGTCTCTTTCTTGTCAACTACATAGTTAGAACAGGACAACACTACAGTATTGCCACTTTTTAATTTCTACACTTTTTTGACAGACTATTAGAGGCGCTTGATGATTTTGTACATCGAAATACTACAATGGAATTTGCGTCACAAATGCCAAAGCGGCACATAAAGAGAACGCCTTTGACAGAATCATGGCGGACTCTTGCCTTCACGCGTCAATGGTAAAAGGTAGTAACGATCAACTTCTACTATTTCATTTTAAACTCTAATGGGTTGACGTAAAGTCACATTTTCTTTAAATTACGTACTTATTATTATGTTTGTTTTGTTATAAATGACAGTTCATGCTCTACGCATAAGTCACTTTTAAATGTTCCATAAAATTAGTAGTGTTTTGTATGGCACGCGGGTTCCATGTTGTAGTAGTTTGATGATTTTGTATGTGAAACCGGATTCCAACCCAGCGTATAGTCAATAGATAACATGAGTCCGCTTGACTTACCTTATTCGGATGATATTTTGTTGGCGATAAAAGTTGTTTTCTAGTTTATTTTCCGTACGAAACTAAATAAAATTAAAAGCGAACCCACTCGTTAATGAGATGATAATGAACTCACAGAAAAAATGTCGTCAATGATTTGGGAAGCGGCCGGTGTTTGTATAGATACGTGGCCTTCTGATGAAGAAATTGATGATGCAGCATGCTTCGGGTGTATCGAGTCTGATTCTGTGACAGATTTTACACAAGAGATATAGGTTGATTTCAGATGAAATAAGAACTAAAGATAGAGCTCTATGAACGGCAGAGTGAAGCCGGTGAACCTGTACCTACACGCACACGCACACAAATGCAATCAAATTACGCCTCGCCATCTTAAAATATTTACTAGTGAAAATGCCCAATTGCGTAGTGAAAGGGTGTAAAAAACAGTTTTGTAAAAGTAAAAAGCAAGATCACATTTTACAAGTACGTAAGTAAACTTGAAAAACAATATTTCCCATAAAATTTAAAAAAATATTAAGGTTATACGGCTTACGCATAAATGTTTATAAAACCGGCTTCACTATGTTGTCCGCAGAATTCTGTCTGCAGTTCTTATTAGGTCTAAAAGGTTGATGAAAAAAAAAGTACAGATCTAGAAAATAAAAGGAAGAATATGCATGGTTTTGTATTATTTGTGAATATGAACTTATTTTGAAAACAAAATTGATAAGATCGTTCTTAATTTTACAACTTAATAAAATTTTGATTTTCTGTAGTAAGTGCGTTAATATACCTCCTTTACGACTTTATACAGCTGTTATAATATTTGGGTGTAAAATGATTTACCGTGCCAAAGTCCGAAGGCATCCACTTTCATCTTAAGGGGGTGCTCGTAAAAATATAAATGTAATAAAATGTAGAAGATAAAAATATCGTCGGAATTACGAGGGCAAAGGAGGCGTTTGGATTATCCAAAGCAGTTCCTTACAGGTCGTGTCTTATCGTTCTAATAAAACGATGGACATATTTTTTTATGAAATCTTTTGAAAGTACCTGAATTTCTCGTTTCTATTTTCCTTCTTTTTTTCTAACGGATTAGAAAGAAGAAAGAAAGAAAGAAATTTATTCACTCAATACAAAGACACAAACATAATACTAAAACAATAAAACAGAAATTAATAATAAGGTAAAATATGTGTGTGTCCTCGCGGCAGTGAAACAGATTAGTAATTTTTGATTTATTTTGGTATTATGAATAATAATAAAAAAGGTTTTATAAATAGTAGGTACTGTTATTCACTAAATAGGCTTTATTAATGTCAAAATATAATTATTACTTTGATACCATAAAAAAGGCAATTTATCAAAAAGTCATTAGGTATATATTAAGATAATAACTTTCATCCACAATTTAAAATATTTAATCTCCGAAATTGAAAACATCATTCAGTACAATTAGACTTATAAAAAATCCTCAAAATATTTAATAGTAGGCACCTGCACCAGCATTTACTGAAGCGGATTTCTGAACTGATATGCTCGTGCTGCCAGCAGTATTGCCGAGGAAATTACCTACAGCTCGCAGAGTTTGAATTGGAATCTGAAAGTAAATATCCTACGAATAACAAACAAAAAACATTTCATTTAAAGAAGATATTGTAGTTTCATGGTATAGGAAGCCATCTTGACAACCATTGAAAGTTTGTTTACACTCGTTGGCCTCACTTCAGGTAAATTACTGCTGTACTATGTTTATGTGTATTAATTTAATTACAAACTTACATTGAATATATCTGCGAAGAAAGAGGGGTTTCTTTGGAAAGTGACTTGTTTAGTAACAGCTACGTTTCCAGACCCACCACTATGTACGCCCCCAGCAGCTTCTGCGTTCACAGCACTCTCTGAGCCAACATCTATGCGTTTCTCAATAACAGGGTGGACATGTTTATACACAACCACTGGAGGTGGGGGAGGCGGTGGAGGTACATCACCACCAATATATCCTCCAATGTATGCTGTTTTACGGAAATGATGACGGGGTTTGTATCTAACGATATGTTTTTCTATGACAGCTGGAGGTGGTTCTGCATATATCTGTAAAATAGAAAATAATTTTTCTAAATTTTTTGTTTATTTAGGCGGTAACCTAAATATTCATAACATCAATAGATAATTTTGAATTAATATATTTATAATACTAGGCAACCCGCTGTCAGCCTTGCTCGGATGGAATTTTTTCTGCAAATTATATAATAAGAACCTTCCTCGTTTTACGCATATGAATTTGCCCAATTGCTCCTGGCCAGCCGGAGCGCATTGGTGTAGTATTAAATAATTTACGCGAGATTACTGGCCATAACCTTAATTGCATGCCTGTAATAATTTATCAGCTACAGATAATCTAAGTTCACTGCGGTTTGGCAGGACTTGACATATTTTGGAAGATTACTAGCATTCTCAAGGTTTGGCTTTGTAAAAGTTTTCTCTGTTTACTCTGGCCTAAGAATATATTAGTTAAACTAAATTACAAAATTCATATAAATATGTAAAAAACAGGTATCAAAAATTTTATAATGTGAGCACAATCTTAACTAATTTTCTGTCTGGTATTTAGTTTTTGTAAAGAAAATAATGTGACATATTTATAGATTAAGTGCACGCTCTCGGATTGTATAAATTCGAGATTCACATAAAGTGGTCTTCATCATCATAAAAGTCGAATTATAATGATTAATGTGCATACCTAAACCACTGGTTCCCACTTAGTATTACTTTAAGACAAACCTTATCAATGCCATAAACATTTTCATGTAACCTTCGTTGCTTGGGAATTCTAAACAAAGAATTCATTAATTCTTGCAACTTGTCTATAGAAAGATATTTGCTATGCCGCCTAATTCTTCTTCTAATTTTACTCACTTCTTTAACGATAACAGCAGGTTGTACTTTAGACGTGATGGTGACGTCTGAATCAACATTTGAAGCGATTTTAGTTTCGGTTTTTTTGTCATCAGCTAGTGGCACGGCGTTTATTTCATTGTAATTATCAATGTTGACTTCCTTGTGGGCTTCAGCCTTTATTGGTTTCACTTCATGTTGGACTGGGTGTATTTCTGTTTCTTTGATAACTCCTTTGGATACGCCAAACGACTTGCTTCCGGAGAATGAAAATCCGGTGTCACTTCCGCTTGAAGATTCGCCACCCTGACAGATTTATTATTATAATATTATGCCTGGAATATTATGATTGGAATCAAATCAAAATTAAGTAAACAACAAGGTAGCATTGGCATGATCATGATGATAACGATGAATACAACATTTATACACATGGTGGTATGTTTTTTATAAGTAGGCTATAGAACAAGTGATGACATGAAGCGAAAAAGCAAATAAAATGTAAATATTAGTAACACATTTAATATCTGACGTTAATGAAGTTATGTGCTTGTTTGTGATTTTGTTAAGCATGCGTTAATCGAAATCAGCCTTACCTCCAGGTACTTTCATTGTTATGGACCTATGGTACAAGTATTAGAAAAATTAGTAATAAAGGTAAGTAGAAAAATATTTACAAATTACAATACCAAACCATTTATTAAGTAAAGTCACATTATATAAAAACATATAAACCCAAATTGAAAAGACCAAAAGTTACTAAGAAACCTTAAATCATGAGTATTTAAATAACCAATTAGCCCACAAGTTAACAAAAATCTTAAAATTTAAGTATTTCCATTGTAGTTAACCTTAAAAATACTTTTACTGGTCTTTTGAGCACCTATTTTTTATAATATTTATATTATGCAAAAAGAGAACTTAAGTATAAACGGAAACTTTTGATTCTGCCACCACATGTGTATTCTTTTGTTGAGCACGCAAAGCCTTCTGCAACTCTTTTCTTAAACGTCTTTCTTCTTTTCTCCTTCTTGCTATTTCTTTTCGAGTGTCACCTACCATACCACTTGAAGCATAATGATTTCCAGCCTGTGCTGCTGCATAGCCTCCTCCTGCAGCTTTATCTGCTGCTACACCTCCAGCTAGTCCAGCGGATGCTCCAACATTCCCACCAGCTGTTGCTCCAGCATAGAGACCTCCTATGGGGTTAAAAGTATTTGGTAAAATATTTGGAGTAACATTTATGGATGTTAAACATGTTAATAGGAATATCACGATAAAAGAGAAAATCAGAACAGAAACATGCTATTAGACATTAAATATGTTAATATTGTCATTAATAAATATGTTTTTTAATTCAAACCAAAGTTTTTCTGTCCTTCTTAAAACCTAAAATATGGTCTTATTTTTTTTTAAATATAATTATTTAACATTCTATTTTAATTTTAATAGAACTGTATGGTCCTTTGTGTTTTCTTTATAATTGAAATCTAACTGCTTTTGTATTTAAGTAGTCTAGATTCACTTTAAGTCGTACGTTATTAGATATTTATTTAATGTTTGAAAACTTATCATTAATAAATAATATTTTTTATTGAACCTTGATTCATTTGTCATACCTATGAGTAATTTTGCACACAATTTGTTGCAAAGCAATTTGGTTCCATTTGTTGACAACAAACGCTAACGACGTTAATGATATGATAATGACCTAATAATTAGTGAGTACCGACCGTACTTTTGGGTTTTACCTTAATTTATCAAGTCGAATATAAAAGCGGACGATAATGATTGCGGATGCCGCTTCGTTTTAGGGGTCCCAGGTTCGATTCCCGGCGATGTCAACTTTGGAAATGTTTTTTTTTTTTTCATTTTTTATTAGAGATGGGTTTGCTCTTGGCCAGCAACCAGCTGTGTAGCAAGGATGAGGCCTATGATAGAGCGAGCTCACCCAGAAAATGCCTATTCACTCGAACTTTGAAAAGATTTGCGTTATATGAGCTCGGAAATGCAGACGCTGGCAGGGAGTTCCAAACCTTGGCAGTGAGCATTATAAAGGATGTTTCAAAGCGCTTGGTCCGAAAAGGAGGGATTTCGACTAGATGAGGATGGTAACCAGCCGTACGTCTGTATGTCCGATGGGACAGCGGTATGAGCTCATGCAGCTCCTGAGCACACCCCCCGAAGTACATCTTATAAAAGACACAATAGACTGGCAATTTTGCGTCTATGTGCCAGGCTCTGCATCTTAGATTTTAAAAAAGACTCGTTCCACCGAGTCGAGTGCGGCAAGTTGGTATTTGGCTGAGCTATACCAAAGGTGAGAGCTACTCCATGCAAGATAGGACATGCGCCTTATACAAAGATAGAACTTTTCATTGTTGGCTCTGGTCTGTTTTTTTAAAATTGTGGCACGGCACACTGCATTGCAGCAATCATTTGGACCAGTAAGCACCAAGCCAGAGACGGCCGCCTCCTTACAGAAGACGTCCGTGAAATGTTTACTGTTGTGTTTCGGTGAGTGAGTAAGGTATGCCAGTGCCCATTATTACTCTATCTCTTATCCTTAATCCTATTATGATCGGCAGCCCACTTGCAGCATCTGTGGTGTTTCTTGTGTTATAGGCCACCTAAAATCTGTCTGTCGACCTTAACATTAAAAAAAGTGTTAACATTTTAAGTTTTTCTATTCCAACTATTTGATTTCATAATGACAGGCATTTATTACTTTTAAAATTTGGTGTTATCCTAATATAGGTACTATTAAGGAATCCAAATCTAAATTAAAGGTAGTGAAAACGAGCATCTGTTTATATTTAGCATTGGTAGGTATACTTAACAGTTTCAGAATAATTACTGAACAGTTTCAGAAACTTTTCCAGTTAAGGTGTTTATTTGGTGTTCCAAGCTTTATCTTAAGTTAGTGCCAACTGTTAAACAGTAATTACTGTAGCCAACCACGATGATACGAATTTAATATCAACTTTGGAAGATCTATAAATATCTAATTTGGAATTTTAAACATTTAAGACAGATTTTTAAGCATTTTATCGAATAAATATCGAGATTTCTAATAAATCCCTAATATGAGTTTATATTAATTGGCTACTATATAAGCGACGGTAAGCCTGTCTATCGACCATAACAAAAAAAAGTTTTCTTTCTTTCTTCTTTACAGTACTGAAGAATACATGGGTAATACTCGTACAAGATAAATAACTTTATTTTAGCACTAATGATGATCACGTAACACACATTCGTACACTTAGGGCCTCTTTCACCATCTCTGAGTAAAGTGTCAAGTAGGCTAACCACCATTTAAAGTCACCGGTAAAAAAGTACTCGTGACATTTACTCGCCAATTAGCGTTACTTGAAAAGTAACTAATCAACACTTTATTTGTAGTTGGTGAAAGAAGAGTATATTGGTATTGTGGCGATATTCCACAGATATACAACCTCTTCGACTAACGCTGGCATAGAAGATTTGAAAATTCAAGAAAAGATTCGAAATTATGAAAACGAATAAACTGCCATGTCAAATTTGTGTATAAAAGGGGTTGACAACATTTTGTAAATATTATTGTGCTCTAGTTTTTCAACCGGACTTTTGCTATGTACATAGGCTTATTTTAAAGTGTAATTATTGTCAATTCTATCAGTTAATATAATATTCAAGTTATTATTGGCAACACCGGTGGCGCCATAGAGTAGAGGCGGCTGGGAGTGTGGTTGCCAGGGTTACGGAAAAAACGAAAAAAAGAAAATGGAAGCGTTTTGATATCTCGATATATTTTATTTGGAATAACTTGTGAATGGCAGTTATGTATCATTAAATAACTATTTCATTGTATTTCAGTTTACTTTCTGGTTGTAGCTAACATCAGAAGTGACCCAGCACACGCCAAAATGGGCAGAAAAAGGAGACGTCGAGCTTTAACAAGCTCGTTTAGTAGCTCTGCCAGCTCTGTCATCAGCGAAGGGAGGCCACCTCCACCTCGTAAGAGTAAGAGAAAAAAAAAATCGAAAAGCCGAGACTGTGAGTAAGTTCAACCTGATTTCATACTGTGATGACGGTGCTCGAACCAATAAAATCTAAATGATAATGTCGTTACATGGTTTAATATAATTAAATTATATACATCAACGTTTCTCTGGTTCGATAGTATGATCCATCGATAGTATGGTCTGACAGTAACGCTCAGTATGGTGTAAGTTACGTAATACTCCTATTAGATAGCTTTTGTACAAGATGGTAGTGGAGGAACTGGAAGAAAAGGGTCTCATCCACATTCCAGGTTAAAAGAAATATGTGAGTTGCTTAAAGAAATCGTAAATACGAAACCAAACGACAATAAGTCATTGTATGAGTTTTTTTTTCTTTGCACATAAATCACGATTTGACAAATTATATTTAAATTTTAATAATTGTGATAATATATATAGGTGGCAAATATTGGTTTAGTTGTCATCTCGCATGATTTTATATCGTACGAAATGTGCGAAAAGCCAATTTTAAATTTTAATATATTTTAATAGTCGTGTCGCGCATATATTATTTAAAAAAAAAAAAAAAGTATAGCACAATATAGTAATAAAAGTATAGTAAATTACGAAAGTGATACCTATGGGGGAATATTAATAGTATATATTTTATGAAATTAAGGCACACTAAGTAAATAGGTTTATAGTGCGTCAGTTGAAGCGAGTAGTTTCAATCCGTAGGAAGTTTAATCGCATTTTTGCATGGTTGTTTACATAAGCAAAAATATGTTAAATAGTCTGTTAGTATTAACGCAATAGAGATAAAGCGTTTTCCCAAACGCGGACGACATTAGTACCACACACCGTTACGATTTACGATTCACGCAACCCAAACAACGGTAACCCAATGTTAGAAAAATTAGTTGCAGTCTTAGCATTGTAAACCTACCGAATGTTTTAAGAAATATAAATATTTGTATTATAATGAAGACAAAATGAATTTTACAATATTTTACACACAAACAACTAAAGTTTAATAAAAAGAAGGTATAAATAAATGAATAAGGAAAAAAAGAATTAGTATTTGCGGAGGGAATCATAAATAATAGAATACAATATTGCCTGTGAAGCGGGAAGCGTAAATTTGTGAAAACAAAAATTGTTAGCGTATGCTATTTAACGAGTATGTCGACTGAAGTTGATTGAAAAGTGTTTTGTGACGTTTCAAAAAGAGGTGTTCATTCGTTCAGATTCATTCGGTAGTATGATATTGAATAGTATGTTGAACGAACGCGTTAGCGAAGAGCTCATCGTCGTATGACGCAAATCTTATAGTTGGAACTCTAGTTCGATATATCGATTCGAACTATAAAAAGTATTTGGACTAAATATAAAGTGGTATAATTAAGGTACCCGAAGTAGAGGATGCTAACAAAAGGTTGAAAAATTTAGAACAAGAATTTAAATGCACACAATTATGGTTAAGAAATAAATTTTTCAAAAACATACTTAGTTATTATTTTAATAACGATGCATTTATAATCACTGGAAGTAGATGTTTACTGATTTCGGATAACTTGGTCAAAATACTTTCGTTGGTAATATTTCCCTTGACTACAGCAGTTAGGCTGCAAGATTTATTCAAAGATAATTTAAGAAGTGTCACGATATTAAATGACATTCTATTCACGTTAAAGATATCACGTTTTATGTGTTGAGTGAATTAGTTAGTTGTAACATATTGAGTGTGCGAAGTGTATGTAACCGAACGTTCCGATTTGATGTATTTACATGTTATGGACGAAATAGACGATCAAGCGTTTGGCGTGACGACAAAATGACGTGAGGCAACGGCACGAGTTTTACATACAGTTTTTGACATCAAGCCATTAGTTTTTACCATTCACGATAAAATTTTGGCTTCATGCCAGTTAATTTGACGCGATGATCTGACCGTGTCTTTGGTCCATAAGAGACGTTTTGATTATGTGTCAGATCAAGTTACTTCTGAAACCAGTTGTTTATACCCGAGTCCTAATTTTGTATTGTTTCACGTCATAGTAATTTGCAGATACTTATTCGGAAATAGATGGTGCACGAGAATTCGCCCGCGTAATTATTAAAAATATAGTCTATGTTACTCGCTGATAACGTAGCTTTCTATTAGGTGAAAGAATTTTTAAAATCGGTTTCAGTAGTTTTTGAGTTTATTCATAGCAAGCGTGCAAATCTTCTCTCTTTACAATATTAGTATTATATAGATTTATGCAAAAACTAGGTAAAGTTAATAATTTCTAATGGAAATTAATGTGGTCAAGCGATTCTGTTCGATATAAGCCATATTCTCATTCAAACAGACAAATTATGCGAGAAACAGTTAATAATTTTTTTTAAATAATAAAATAATTCGAGAGATTCATTATTATTATTATTCAGCATTATTCGTAAAAAAAAAATATCGGTATAAGGGTAGTGTACCCTAAATAAAATTACAGTTACCAATTCAAATGCAGGGTTTCGAATAAGTGTGTATTATGGACATTTTGTGGTCTGGAGATAAAGATGCACACAAAATATATTTCGTGATTATGAACTTCTGGGCGATAAGGTGTTATTTCGCTTTGGATAAAACATTAGAAGGATATACATTTATGCTGGTTTCCTAAAATGTGAAGCATAGTAAGGAAGTACAGTGGGGGTACGAAAATCTTCGTCAGCTTTCAGATTCAGTCTTTTATTACTTAATAAACTTTACTAAATAACTTAGTAGATTCTTAGTGCTTTTTGAAAACTGAAGCATTGGCCGCACAATTATTTTATTGCATGGAAAGCTTATTTGATATTATGAAGTTCAAAGTTCTTTACGAAGAT
The DNA here is from genome assembly GCA_945859745.1 of Synanthedon formicaeformis. Taxonomy (NCBI): domain Eukaryota; kingdom Metazoa; phylum Arthropoda; class Insecta; order Lepidoptera; family Sesiidae; genus Synanthedon; species Synanthedon formicaeformis. Next base: position 4,911,656 of record OX243963.1, read on the forward strand.
CAAGTCAAGTATGTCTATTTAATAGTCATGGTGTGTAAATGTCATACATTTTCACTTGTATTTCTTACGATCAATATAAAAATTGTATTGAATTAAATAGTGCCAAGGAATTTAAGTTTCCATCAAAGAGCTACAATTTTTGCAGATCATGGAACTGGCTATATTAGAGAAATATTTTCAAATCATAACAATTAATAGAGATACTTAATGTAAGGTTCTGGATTATGTTCTCGCCTCGTTGGTTCAATGTGAAAGCGATTTTACCAAAATAATAATATGGACAAAACTCGCCAAAAATTTAATATCCTAATTGATTTCGGGATTAGTCGTAGTTTCCTAATTTTCTTAATAATTAACCTATCAGTCAACAAGCTTATTGCAAACGTTAATGCGATATTATGTTTTGTTTGAAATGAAATGTTGGTATAACTGAATGCTCTAGACTCTAGTGCAAACAAATGTCGACTTTAGTCCTTTTCATATTCTGATCTTACATAAATAATCGTTTAAATTGAATTTATTATAAAATTAAAGGGGATCGCTATGAGGTTGCCGATCTGCAAGGGTATGAAAGGAGCAATCGGAGATCAGGCAATGCAGCTGATGAAAATGTGCAGCTGTGAGAACGTAGATGGATGAAAAGGGTGATATTTGGTACACATAATAAGGTGTTGGCAACTGAGGTAACAAATCAGTATACTTTTCTTACAGCCTTAGACGGGAAATTTGCTTAAATCCATTATTGTATTCTTTACGTATTCTTATATCTTACATGCCTATTAATCAAAAGGTAGAGAATGTTCGTATTGGCAAGGGTAATCAATTCTGTGAATAAAGGTGTGTAAAGATATTAGTAAAAGCCATATGTTCATGTCAAGATTTATACATAACTTATATATATGTTGGTGTACAAGTTTAAAAAAAAAAAAAAGAAACACTTAGCTAGTTATTTTGTGTTTTATACACTAATTATAACATGTTAAAATCGTTTTCAAATTATTTCTTCTGTCGTGTGACGTTTTTTTTTCTGAGCTGGATAGACCGAAGTGGACCAAAAACTATATGACAAAATAGACAGTATTGGACATGGACAGTCTTAAGCTAAAAAAAAAACGAATCTAGAAATGCCAGAGGTGGATGTCAGACCGTTAGCCTAAGCGGCCGGGCGCGGATCTGGAGGTGGTCGAGTCGCTAAAGAAAGACTGCGGTGCCCTAAAGAATAGGGGCGGATCTGGAGGTGGTCAAGTCACTAAAGAAGGACCGTGGGCACTCTAAAAGTTTAGGGACGGATCTGGAGGGGGCTTGGTCATCAAAGAAGGACCGTGCCCTACAAGGTTTAGGGGCGGATCTGGAGGCGGCTAGGTCACCAAAGAAGGACCGTTGTTGGCCTGTACGTTAATGGGACGGATCTACATGTGTTATGTTGAGGCAATTTAAGAATTGAGAAATTTATTGCAAAACGAGAATTGAGAAAGAAAAGAAGAAATAATTTGAGTTAATGTTTGTCATGAACGGCCGAGTGGTTAGGATATTAATGTAAACAAAACTTAATTTGTTGTTGTTGTTTTAAAGGGACTGGCAGTATCCTGTGGATGAAGTGGAGCACCTGGGGCATGTGCTCTGCAGAATGGCCGTATTGGCAACACCGGTGGCGCCATAGAGTAGAGGCGGCTGGGAGTGTGGTTGCCAGGGTTACGGAAAAAACGAAAAAAAGAAAATGGAAGCGTTTTGATATCTCGATATATTTTATTTGGAATAACTTGTGAATGGCAGTTATGTATCATTAAATAACTATTTCATTGTATTTCAGTTTACTTTCTGGTTGTAGCTAACATTATTGAGTATTTTATTTGGCTACATCCGAATGCATGCAAAAGCATAAATGTGGTACTGCTGATGTCCCACATATTGGTGACCACCGACGACGCGCAGATACAACCATGTCACATATTGGTGACCGCCGTCGTCTCACAGAATAGTTGTGAGATAATAGAAACCGCAAGATTCATTCGGAAAGAAGAAACTTGGTATATGGTGCCACCATAAGCGGAGCGTTTTTTCAGCATAATTTAAGGATGGCATCAGCAGACGATGATAGGCAAGAAATCGTCAGGATTAACGCCAGAGTACCTCCGTTTTGGCCAGAAGAACCTGCACTATGGTTTGCTCAAATTGAAAGCCAATTCTTGCTCTCCAGAATAACTACGGACAAGACAAAATTCAGTTATGTTGTCGGACAACTGGAGCATCGCTACGTTGCTGAAGTGAAGGACATTATAATTAACCCGCCGGAGACCGATAAATATTTAAGGTTAAAGACCGAGCTTATTAAGCGCCTTTCAGCATCTCAAGAAAAAAGAGTAAAACAGTTGTTGATGCATGAAGAGCTTGGAGATCGGAAGCCATCACAATTCTTGCGTCATCTACAAGATTTAGCTGGTCCGTCGGTCCCGAAAGATTTCCTTTCCACTATTTGGTCTAGCCGATTACCGACCAATATTCAGACGGTTGTAGCATCGCAGTCTGATTTGACCCTGGAGAAAATTGCAGAACTAGCTGACAAGATTCACGAGATTGTCCCTCCATGTCCACAAGTGGCAAGTACATCCAAGCCCACACAATCTGTCCAAAATGATCTTGAAGCGCAAGTCACAGAGCTCGCGAAGCAGATTTCAGTTCTTTCTGCCAAACTAAATAGTCGCACCACTTACCGCCAGAAAGCAGATATACGTCGGACTCGCTCAAGAAGTCGCTCCCGTCCACGACAGCCACCACCGAATCATCCATACTGTTATTACCACTACACATTTGCTGACAGAGCTAGAAAATGTAAACAACCATGTAACTTCGGGTCGGGAAACTCGAAGGGCAGTCGGAAGTAGCGGCCAGCGACTGCCCATCATCCATAGTACATCACACACTCAATAACTTGAATATTATATTAACTGATAGAATTGACAATAATTACACTTTAAAATAAGCCTATGTACATAGCAAAAGTCCGGTTGAAAAACTAGAGCACAATAATATTTACAAAATGTTGTCAACCCCTTTTATACACAAATTTGACATGGCAGTTTATTCGTTTTCATAATTTCGAATCTTTTCTTGAATTTTCAAATCTTCTATGCCAGCGTTAGTCGAAGAGGTTGTATATCTGTGGAATATCGCCACAGTATTATTTTTATTGGGTAAGTAATTTTTATACAACACTTGTACCAGCAGTTTGTCCATTTGCATCGACAGCACCTCCTAAGCCAGCCCTAGCTGCCTGTCCATGAGGAGTTCCAGCTTCAGCATATAGGCCACCAGCAGTTCCACCACCTGTAACAAAAATATATATTATCGTGTGATGTCAGAAACAATATTATAAGTTCAATTCAATGTACAGAGGTAAAATCGCTACTTTAAATAAAGATAATCGATTATTATTTTTAATAATCAATTTATGTTTTTGTTTTTAGTAGCAATGATCTGCTTTCAAACATGAGATGACAGTTGGCCCAACTTAACCTCTGTGGCGCTGCTAACAAAATTCAAAAAACATTAAATTCACTTAATTTTTGTTTTGGATATAATTTTTTTTGGTTAAACAGTAGTTTATTATTTATTTTAAAATTTAAACATCATCATCTAAACCAATTAATCTTGTTAAATTAAATATATATATTCTGTGATTAAAGTAAGTATATGATTTTATAGGTATATGCCTGAGGTTATTCTTTGAGCAAGCAAATTTAGTTACGTAAAAATACGATTCAATGAAAGTTTTTTTTTTTTATCTTATATTCCATTTTTCTTATAGCAATGTTCCAAAATCTAATTTCGCAACAGTACAATTTGGAAGTCGAATCTCATTGTCGATGTTTGCTTAATAAAATGATTCAACTCAACAGTTCGTTCACTTTAGTTTCTAACAGAGATATTTCATTTCTTAGCAGACATTTTACTTTCATTTTTTTAAATTTGTATTTCTATTATTTTTTAAAAACTATACTCGCGAGTAAAAGTATGGAATCACTTACTTGAAATTGGTTCCGCGCGTTCTTGAGTACTGAATAATTTGTTAATAATAATAAAAATAGCATCATTTTAAATTAATTTAAAGTTAACAGTTTAACCTTTAAAATGGTGCCATTTTTATTATTATTAACAAATTATTCAGTACTCAAGAACGCGCGGAACCAATTTCAAGTAAGTGATTCTGTGGCGATACTCCACAGATATACAACCTCTTCGACTAACGCTGGCATAGAAGATTTGAAAATTCAAGAAAAGATTCGAAATTATGAAAACGAATAAACTGTCATGTCAAATTTGTGTATAAAAGGGGTGGTCAACATTTTGTAATTATTATTGTGCTATAGTTTTTCAACCGGACTTTTGCTATGTACATAGGCTTATTTTAAAGTGTAATTATTGTCAATTCTATCAGTTAATATAATATTCAAGCTATTGAGTATTTCATTTGGCTACATCCGAATGCATGCAAAAGCATAAATGTGGTACTGCTAATGTCCCACATATTGGTGACCCCGACGACGCGCAGAACAACCATGTCACATATTGATGACCGCCGTCGTCTCACAGAATAGTTGTGAGTTCATTCGGAAGAAAGAAATTTGGTGTACGGTGCCACCATAAGCGGAGCGTTTTTTCAGCATAATTTAAAGATGGCATCAGCAGACGATGATAGGCAAGAGATCGTCAGGATTAACGCCAGAGTACCTCCGTTTTGGCCAGAAGAACCTGCACTATGGTTTGCTCAAATTGAAAGCCAATTCTTGCTCTCCAGAATAACTACGGACGAGACAAAATTCAGTTATGTTGTCGGACAACTGGAGCATCGCTACGTTGCTGAAGTGAAGGACATTATAATTAACCTGCCGGTGACTGAAAAATATTTAAGGCTATAGACCGAACTTATAAAGCACATGTACTCCTCGTCAATTTAGATACCTAGACTTCATTTCACAATTTACAACTGACATTAGATACTTGCCTGGGAAAGAAAACATTGTCGCTGACGCACTGTCACGAGTGGAAGAGATTGCAACTGCAATTGATTACGAGAAACTTGCACGATATCAGGAATCAGACCCTGAACTGCAAGACCTCCTGCTAAACGGTTCAGCACTGAAGCTACAGAAGAAGAATTGTATAGAGAGTAACTTACCTGTCTACTGTGATACTTCTGTTCAAACTCCTCGACCGTATATCACTCCTCAGCTACGAAAACAAGTTTTCGACATGATCCATGGTCTGCATCATCCCGGAGCATCTGCAACTGTGCGACTGGTCACACAGAGATTCGTATGGCCAGGAATAAAAAAGGACTGCAGAGAATGGACAAGAGAATGTCTACAGTGTCAGAAAAGCAAGATTTTCCGTCACACTAAATCACCTCTTTCCAGCTTCCAAACTCCTTCCTCGAGGTTCTCTCATATACACCTCGACATCATAGGACCCTTACCTTTGTCTTATGATTTCAGATATTGCCTTACAGTCATCGACAGATTTACTCGTTGGCCTAAGGCGTTTCCTCTGAGGGAGATAACAGCAGAGTCCTGTGCAACTGCCCTCGTCTCTGGCTGGATAGCCAGATACGGTTGTCCTGCTCGAGTGACTACGGACCGTGGTCGACAGTTCGAGAGCAGTCTTTTCAAGGCCCTCACTGCCTTGATTGGTGCGCGCCATTTTCGCACCACTGCTTACCATCCTGCAGCAAACGGGATCGTCGAGAGGATGCATCGTCAACTCAAGTCTGCCATTATGTGCCACAACACATCCAGCTGGGTTGAATCTTTGTCTTTAGTACTTCTGGGAATGCGTAGTTCCTGGAAAGAAGATCTACAGTCGTCTCCAGCTGAACTTGTTTACGGCGAACCCCTGCGTCTACCGGGTCAGTTCTTCTCATCCAGTAACGACTGCAACGTTAGAGATGTCACCGAGTACGCAAACCGACTTCGCTCCTACATGGCGAAACTGACTCCACAACCTACTACTTGGCACAGCAATTCACCCTTCTACATACCCCGAGACCTGCATACATCTACACACGTCTTCATTCGTCAAGACCATGTCAGAAGTTCTCTAGAACCGCCGTACGCTGGACCCTATAAGATAGTGAAGAGGCAGCCTAAATTCTTTACCGTCGATGTCCGCGGCAAGGTTCAGAACATCTCCGTCGACAGGCTGAAACCGGCATTTCTGATGAGAGAAGCGACGCACCTCAACGAAGACAGATGTGAGCTGACCGATGAGCCATCTTCAAGTCGTGTCGTCGTACCTAACGCCGTGCCTGAGGAGAAGAGGTCGCGCAGTGGTCGTCGAATCAGATTTCCGGACTACTATCGACCATAGTCATGGTCTGGCCAGGGGGAATATGTGGCGATACTCCACAGATATACAACCTCTTCGACTAACGCTGGCATAGAAGATTTGAAAATTCAAGAAAAGATTCGAAATTATGAAAACGAATAAACTGTCATGTCAAATTTGTGTATAAAAGGGGTGGTCAACATTTTGTAATTATTATTGTGCTATAGTTTTTCAACCGGACTTTTGCTATGTACATAGGCTTATTTTAAAGTGTAATTATTGTCAATTCTATCAGTTAATATAATATTCAAGCTATTGAGTATTTCATTTGGCTACATCCGAATGCATGCAAAAGCATAAATGTGGTACTGCTAATGTCCCACAATTCCATACTTTTGCTCGCGAGTATATTTAGAAACTGCAAAGTCCATATTTTCAAATCCTCACCCAACAGTCCTCCCAGCCCAACTCCTGCATGATAACCGCCGAAGTTCACGCCCAAGTGTCCATCTTTGAAGGATATTAGTTGTGGAGCCTGTAAGAATAAATTAAGTTGAATTTTGACGAAGCCCTTGGATGAGTGGTTCGAGTGGTAGGCAAGCAGCCTTAACACTGTCTATTCCTATTCTTTTTCAGCACTGTTGACCAAAGCGGACTAAGGGTCAGCGCGGACTGACTGGCGGCGAAGAGACTAATGAGCTATCATTTGAAAATCGACTTTAGTTACTTTTGTATGTGGTTGAAAGTGGTATAATAAAAAAAACTACTCTCGCGTCGGCAAGCGCAGTCGAGCGGCGCTAAAGAACTAAAGCTAAACTCAGCTAAAGAAACTAAAGTCGATTTTCAAATGATAGCTCATTAGTCTCTTCGCCGCCACTCCGTCGGTGCGCACTGACCCTAAGTCGCGGGCATCAGCTAGTAGCTAATGAATATTGCAAAATTTTAATTTGTTTCAGTAGTTCGTTGAAAGGGAAATTATTTTATAAAGAAAACGTACTAATATTTGCAATTTCGTGTTTACCGAACCTTTTTGGGGATCATGTTAAACATTAATGTATGTTCCACTTGTCGGAACACCGCCATCCATTAAATTGCTTAAATACTTACCACATATTCGTTTAAGGTAATGTTTCATATATTTTTTTAATTATTGTTGTTGTAGATTCACAATCGAATTAAACAGTAAACATGTCAATCAAAAATGGCATGTTTTGTTATTGCCAACTATGACTAAGTAAAGAACTTCATTGGTATATTATCCTTATCCTATTAAGTAATTTATGTTATGACTGTTACAACTTAGTTTTAATTGTTATTAATATAGAAATATTTTTGTAGAGCTACGTAGGTATGTAACTAGACTCGTTAATTTTAGCAGCTCATTGGTTCGTATTAAATCGCGTGACATAATGGACGAGGTAACGTATAACATTCGAGAATTTCCGGTGCCAACGAGTTCTTATTTTATTTAGCTTTATTTTTAACTCTATACACTACTCTATACGTTTTAGAAACGAAATATGTCTTAATTAAAATGTACAATAGATATTAGCTATGGAGTTAGAATAATTGAATTGAATAGATATTATACATTAAAAAGATCCATTGAATGTGTAAACATTGTAATCGTCAAATATTTAAGTTCAATTATAAAAAGTTGTATTTATTTACTTACTTAAAATATCACATCACGTCATATTTTTCACATCAGTAAAAAAAATGCATTTCAAATTATTTTAGGTATTATTAAAATTTGCTTAATTTATTCGTAACTACGCCTTTGTTTTTCGAACAAAAACAACGTAAAAAAGAACCAGAGGAATAACAAATCAAGCGGAACATAAATGTGTCAGTATGATACCTCAAAGTTATAAAAAAAAAACAGACGTATCAGTGACAGATGATTTGGCCCTGATTGGAGGCAAGTTCCGGGCGAGATTGAGCCGTGACAGGAAAATATGAAAGATATGGGGAGGAGGTCTTTGCCGTAGGGCAAAACGACACCAATCATTCAAAAGGTTAATTTGACTACTGTATTTGTATAATTGTTTTACTATTACTGGCTTACAATTGCTGGCTATATGTATTACTGGCTCATTTTAACATATCTTAAATAATTTTAAAACTATTTCTGATACAGGTGTTATCTAGCTTTCCAATACCTACTAGGTGGCGGCTATCCACCCAACTAAAGTATATACTTTCTAAGACTCCTACTACGCTCTGCCATTAAAAATATCTTGTACGCGAACTTCTCCATAACTACAGCCAGGTCCAAAACTATTACTTATATGTAGTTATAATCACTACATATTATAAAACAAAGTCTTCCGCCGCATGTCTGTCTGTTCGCGATAATCTCAAAAACTACTGCACCGATTTTTCAAGCTGTTTTCCCCAATGGATAGAGTGGTTCTTGAGGAAGGTTTTTGTATATAAATTTACAAAGTTACGCGGGCAAACTCGCGAGCAGCGGCTATATTCATAATAAATAATGAATATTGATTATCAAATCGTGTGTTAATAACGTAATTTGGTTTAGAAATAAGGGCTATTATTATTCTTATTCCTTTGTTTTTAAAATACAATCTATATACAATGGAAAAATATAATCTGTCAATAATTAGAAGGTTTAAAGGTTAATAGTGACCGCTTTACTACAATGTGTATAGCCGTACTGGTAGGCGTTATACTTGTAATTTGTTTAAGTTTGTCTCATGAATTATGTACTGAATGATTTATTCATTATTTTTACTAGTCAAAGTTATAATAAATTTTTCTTAAGAGCGGGTATAAAGAGAAATAGCCAATCCTAGATTTGAATTTTATCTAATTAATAACAAAGTCTAATTTAATTTATTTTTTTAAATAGATAAATACATTATAAATGAAAGTGACGACTGTAACAGAAAACATAATATAATGAAATTTTCTCGATATAAAAAAATCACCAAGTGAGCTCTCATTTCCATCGATTTTAGTTTTATTTTCAAAATGACACACATTACAAAGCTAAAAGTGTATCAGTAATTTCACTTCGCATATAATCTAAGGCTGTATGTAACAATTTTTCATTTGACATTGTAGTTTACGAATAATTAATTTTTAATACTTTTGGCACTTTTAACATTTTGATTGAGCGAGATGCGCTATCTTCCGTCGTGTGTTGTGCGTAGTTCTACATATTTTGTCTCACTGTCATGTCCAAGGGGCCACGCGGGTGAAATTACAAATTTTGTTTGCTTTATATCCACTCTTAATGAACAAATATACTCTGTAAATTAGTTCTGCATCACATCTGCATGGTAAAAGCTAGAGTGACTGCATATACGGGGGACATGTATTTTAGTTACCTATACCGCATAGAAATAATGGGTCACATGCTTTCAACACAACATAAACTTTTCAAAATTGTCCTGCGATTGATACTGCGTTTCGCCGTTATGTGATCTGATGGCAGTAACCACCCTCTTACAGAACAGACAACAACAGTCAAAATGCAGCATGCGTGCTGTTGTGTTTTGATGAGTGTGTATAGATTGCCAGAGCCAATTTTCCTATTACTTGTAACCCCTTATCTTTAATCATACTATGGTTGGCAGCACATTTCCAATATCCAATTCCGTATACGCGCGTTAGTATCGCGTTTTAAGCTAATTTGAATCGACACAAACGCAATAATCGGCATCTACGGCGCCGAAAACGCGCGTCGTCTGCGCGTATAAAATACGTCGTGCTCGTATGTGCCTTAGGTTACAAAGTTGCGTTCGAATCTCGTTGGAAACGCGTATACGCGCGTTGTCTGCGCGTTTAAAATACGCCGTGTGCTTGCTTAGGCTGTAACATGAAGTGGATCGTCAGCTTATACTTATAAACTTAGAAAATCGTTTGTGCTGACTATCAACCCACTAAACTACTTACTAAGTCTAGAAAGCTGTTTAGAACATAAGTTTATTTTGTAACGTGACAACGTATAAGTAATTAAAGAGGCCATCCGATGTCCCACTTGATGTTGGGTAGCTACCGTTACAAATAAAGACAAATGACATAAGGAGGATGTAAATGAGCTGTTTGAAGTGATTTATGAATAAAAGACAATGTGTATATCTACGATTAGGCTCTGCTAACTCTCATCCACGCAACAGGACTTTAAACAAGATCTTGGGGATGATTAGAAACCACCAATGCAGCAAGATGGGTGCCCAAATTAATATTTAGAAAATGTCGAATCATTCTGATTAGCATCATATTCGAATATAATTATTTAAGTGGAATAGCAAGTAGTTTGGCAACTGTTTTAATTAAATTATGGACTTCGGCCGTGAAAACATTCGGAACATACTAAACTAATATTAGTTAAGTATAATCCTACTAATATTATAAATAGGAAAGTTTATGAGGATGAATATGGATGTATAAAATATGTTTCAAGCAAAAACGGCTAAACGGACTTGGATGAAATTTGGCACATAGATAGTTTATTACTTGAATCAATTATACTTTTAACTTAGAAAAATGTTTGGTTCTTGAGGGATATTCTAGAAATTTTAAAAGTAGGGCGCCGTTACGCCGTGGCGACGACGCCATCATCGTCACAGCGATAAATATTTCGAATATTTTCTCAGGTGTTAATATTTTTAGTCACGGGCACCAGCTTGTCTCAAAAATTATTCTATTACAAAAGAGAAAAATAAGTACATATGCATATCATAATTATATTTATTTATATACAAGGAAAAGTTGTAATCTAAAAGGTCAGTAACCAACTTGTACAGACTGGTTTACAAACGTCACAGTCGCATTAAATTTCCTGTTGTTTAATGGAAGTTAAATTTGGAATATTGTCCAATTATCTTTTTTGTAATTTAATATAATTGGTATATTGTTGATTGGTATTTATTTTATTACATATTCATTTTTAGCTTTATAAAAAAATAAATAGAAAATTCATTACGAAGTAGTGCAATATAAGTAAGAATAAAAAATGCAAAACCGAAACTGGGGGCGAGTCTTTGTACAAAAATGGACGCGGCTACACTGAGCTGTGAAGCGTAATTTGCTGACCCTCATATCCTTTATTACAAAATAAATATAAACGCACACAATTTACACGAACGACGTCACGGGTAAAATTAGTATTACAATGAGAAAATACCTTGCTTGTCTGTTAGCTTCCGTAGCTAAATTCATAAAAACTTTTTACCTGTTTGTATGCTAAAAGATAACTCAGCAAAAATACACATAGAACTTACGCACAGATTAATTAAAGATTAGTCGTAAGTCAATAGTATAGAAATATTGATATAATATATAACGCTCTTTAAAAACTAAAGGTTCATAAAACAAAAAATCCAAAAATGTTTTTATTGCAAAAATACAATCACAATCCTTCATATTGTATGTTGCAAAAAGATTTGTGGTTGTTTTATTCCATATTTACAATAGTATATTTTGATCATTTTCTATATATTCAAAAGTAACTTTTATGCTTATATCTCTTCTAGTATTCAGTTTATTATAAAAGTACTTAAAACATTTAATGCTACTTAAAAATACGCTTCTAACAATGTTTAATATGCATATATTTGATAAATATCTAATAAGAAAAAAATAGACAAAGAATAATTTATTTTTTTTCGATTAGCTCTCCTGTAAAAAGTGTAATTTTGATTTGTGGCCCTTTAGTTTTTAAGCAGCGATAAATATATTTGAGAAATCTAAATAAAGGGTGATTATGCTTGTATTTGGTAAAAAAGTTGTAACATAAGTTACAAAGTGAACAAAAACCGTAGTCGTAAATGAGGCGAACGCGACCGGTTCTTTGTCTCACATCCCATTAACTCCATTACTTACTTGTCCACTATTTGGTAGGTAGAGATACGACATTTTCATGAAGTTTATTGTCTGTTCTACATTGACGTTGTAATATTATACCTACCTATGATACTAGAAGACATATTTCATTTGATACGTCAATGGTTTGCTGGCAAAAAATTTATCTATGAATATTAAAAAAGTTAAAAATTGTGAACACGTACCTAATAGTCCCTCTACGTTTGTTACTAAAATTCATGATGTGTAAAACTCGTTTATAGGATTTTAACTAAACTTGACATAGCCAAGGTCTTGTATAACATATTTAACAAAATTATTTTGTTACTGTAATGCGTGGTCCAAGTTAACATTTTGATTTTAGTAATTTTGGTAAATGGCGCGAACGAACCAATGTAAAACAGGTCAATAAGGTATTTTAAAATCGTGTTCTTAAACGATGGAATATATCAACACAAATAATGTCCTAAAATATTTTTGTAATCATTAATAAAGTTATGATATAAAATGTTACCTTCGACAAACGATATTTTAATGCAAAAGTAAAGAATGAAGTTAGGAAAGGTAGCATTTATCAAGAAAAGGTGGTTTTTGAATAATGAAAATAAGATAAATTGATGTTTATAAACTGCGTATTCAAATAAAATGATTCAGATACTAGTATTTGCTATAGAATGCTATGCTATAGAATCTACGTCTTTGCAATAAGGAAATGATTCTCTGATTACTAAGTGTTGCATTAAAACATAGTATGATCGACGTTGCTTAATGTTCTTATAAATAACCGACCAGCCTTTGCCTTCGATTACGCCACAACATAGGTCTATAAAGTCTAATCCTGTTACGGTCTGGTAAAAAAAATAATTTTTTCTTAATTTCTGTGTGCTTGTTCCGGCTAATGGCTGGACCGATTTTGACGGGACTTTCACTGGCAGATAGCTAGTGTTATAAGGAGCAATTTATAAATAGTTTTTTTTTTCTTTCTTTCATTTTTCCGACTTTGTTAACAACTCTTACATAGTATAAAATAAAGTTGCTTCCCGCCGTCTGTCCCTCTGGATGTACGCTTAGTTCTTTACGCAACGGATGGAAAGAGCGTTAAACGAGGAAGGTTTCTATATATAATTTGCAAAAAAAAATTGCACCAGTGCAAAGCACGGAGCAGGTCGCTAGTTAACAATAAAAATGTCATACAGCATCCACCGTTCCCAATTCTGCATGTAATCCTTCCGCAAACAGTTTGTATAATATGTCGCTGCAAACTTCATAAACCGCTATATTACAAAGCGTCTAGCCACTTTACGAAATAGCCCCATTTATAAAGACGCCAAGTAACCGAGTTTAGTATATGTCTCACAGCTGAGTCATATGCTTCCTCTGTCGTGGTTTAAGAACAAATAACACTGCTAGTTTACATACATTACATATGATTGATTAAGATATGATTTTAAGATTATTATAGGTTTAAAAAAAAAATAACATAGCAACCCGTTTTTGTAGCATTTTTATACCTAGACTATTTCTTGACTTTACGACTTACCTCTATCTCTATATATGTGAGCCCTCATGAGCTTTTATGTTTTCTTATTTCTTTTTCGTTTATTGTTATTGGCAAGATAACCTCCCGAAATTTCGAAGCAATAACGCCGATAGCTTTGATAGATGTCATAATATTCTAGGTATTGGTGAGAAAAAATTTATGTGTTTAATTCTCAAATAATAAATTAAGCAATTGTAGGTAATATTTCTTAATATTCTACTTTTTAAGATGTAATTATGATGACATATGTACCTACTTGTGATTGATATATTTTTACACTAAAAAAGGGTGTGTATATTGACAAAATTTGCTAAGGCAATTTCTAACTGTGTGTTTTCTATTACTTTACACAATGCAGTAAATATACCTATTTTTTTATTTGTTTTTGTTTTTATTATTTGGAATTTAAAAAAAGTATTTTATTTTCTTATTTTAAAGCAACTTGTTTATATAGGAAAACCATCAAACTACTACAACATGGAACACGCGTGCCATACAAAACACTACGAATTTTATGGAACATTTAAAAGTGACATATGCGTAGAGCATGAACTGTCATTTAAAACAAAACAAACATAATAATAATAAGTACGTAATTTAAAGAAAAAGTGACTTTACGTCAACCCATTAGAGTTTAAAATGAAATAGTAGAAGTTGATCGTTACTATCTTTTACCATTGACGCGTGAAGGCAAGAGTCCACCATGATTCTGTCAAAGGCGTTCTTTTTATGTGCCGCTTTGGCATTTGTGACGCAAATTCCATTGTAGTATTTCGATGAGGAAAACATAAAAGAAAATATCAGCGAAAGACAGTGAAGTGAATGAATTTAGGTAGGTATATTTACCCTAATCTTGTACCTTACTCCCTACGTAGTAAAAACTGTAATACAGTGATACTTTAAATTATCGTGCAAGTGACGCAGGAGAAATTAAGAGCTGGAAAATGTAATCTGAAATAATGACAGTGAAGCACATACAGGAAAGGTCGACACAGAATTCCGACGTGTATCAATTTAAAATATTGATTTCTTTAGTCAATGTAACATTTTAAAAGCATACTTTTCATCTTCAATATAAAACATAATTATTGACAGGTATCCATAATAACATTATAATCCCAAAAAATTATGTCCCAAGAGAACAATATTACAAATACTGATTCAACTTATTATTGCATAACCATCATTAGATTAGACTATTAATTATTTTAAGTTCCCATTAGACTTCTACTGACTACCCTAGAAACAATGATTCGTACTAATTGGTGTGTCTATTGTTCGTTAACGATTTCGGGTTTGTTGTACAGAAAACAAAAGGAGACTTCATTACAAAACCATTCACAAGTATTGCACACATGTCTAAAAGTGCAATTTAACACCAACATTTACCATATCCAACATCCACCGTGTGAATGTCCGAATGGCCAAGGTAAAATAACCGTTGCGCAAAACACTTTTGTATTGCATATTTCACTATTCTATGCATATACATATAATATGTATACTAGTAATTATTTTGTGTATTCAAACTGTTTACGCTATCATTTACGCAATCGGACATCCGAATGCGGACACAAATCATAATCCTCTATAATTTACGGCCTAATTTCGAATTCTGTATTCGGTAGCAATATATTACACCGGAAAGTAGTTAAGCAGAGTTAGTTAAAAAAAACATAACATTCAACATAATATAGTCAGAATAGCACTGAAATAATTTTTAAGAAATCAATATATTAAATGTATTTTTGCAGCATATCATCATCAATCTTCAATACTAATAATAAATCTGTAAGTGTAGATATTGTATATAATGTATATTATGTTCTTCCATAACCCTTAAACGAATTAACTGATTTTCATGAAACTTGGTAGATAAACATTTAGACGTATAGGACATAGGATAGGCTACTTTTTCTTGTTTAACACGGACGAAGTCGCGGGCGCCAGCTAGTTTATGATAATTTTTTTCCAACAATAGACAGGCTCCACCAATATATCACAGTAGGTTGAGGGTAGATCCGGTTATAATTAATATATAATATAATATAGTATAATATAATATAATATAATATAATATAATATAATATAATATAATATAATATAATATAATATAATATAATATAATATAATATAATATAATATAATATAATATAATATAATATAATATAATATAATATAATATAATATAATATAATATAATATAATATAATATAATATAATATAATATAATATAATATAATATAATATAATATAATATAATATAATATAATATAATATAACATAATATAATATAATATCAAGGCATCAAAGGTAAAATGATAACACATAAACTTTGCCCCTAGCGGGATTCGAACCCGCGACCGTTTGGTTAACAGTTAGGGTTACTAGCCACTAGACCAAACGTGCCGTCAATACATTTAATATAATTACATTTAATATTTATCGTTCGAACAAGAGTTAATTTGTCTATCGTTTATTATATTAACGATAAATCAAACGCCACTAATTACTGCGTTGACCAGTACATTTTTATTGAACGTCACAAAATTGTTTCATTAGTATAGTTATGAGTAAATACATCCATTATTCAAGACTGAACATTTCCATGCTGGCACAGACATGCACTTAATTACGGTCACAATTATTCTTTGACCACATTGTTCATTGCGTGCGTCACTTCCAACTTAAATTAATGTCCGCAATTAATATACTTGCGAAATATAAATTAAAAAAAAATCATTAGCCTGTTACATGACTATAAATTTAATTCAAGAAAGGCGTGACTGAGATGCACTTAAGTTCGGCAAATGTATTGTTTTTTTTATGATAATGGCGGCAGATAGGCAGACAGGCTGACCGTCCACTTATATAAATAAATAAATAAATAAATAAATAAATATCTTCACACATTCCACACAGCACCATCTATTTCCACATTAAGCAACTATAGTTGATATAGATGTTAGCACATAAACATTTTTCCCCTAGCGGGATTCGAACCCGCGACCGTTCCACTTGAGGCTATAACAAGCAAAACTCTATGAGTACTTACACTCGTATATCGTATTTTATATCTCATATTATGAGGGTCGGTCATTGCCACCAGATAATACCAGACACAGTGGTCCAAAAATATTTTAATTATTACAAAAATTGATCTATTTGTCCGCCTAATTACATCTTATTTTAATATTTTAAGTATATTTATATATTATGTACCTACCTACCTAATATAGAAAATTATTATAATTATTCTTATCAGGTAGTCACACTTGATAACCATATATCATCGTGATAGGGAAGTAAAAAGTTTTATTTGTATATTTTTATTTTAATCAAGCTGCCATGTCAAATCCAATGAAATTGTATTAATTGATGGTTTCGGGAGCATTCGGCAAAGGATTAAAATTGTTCCGGAGAGTCAATTACAATGTATTTCACAGAAGAAATATATTTGTCGTCGTTGAGAATTTTATGTCAAATCAAAAAGTTTTAATGGAGGGGTTATTAAAAAATGTTCAGCATATACTGTCCAATGCTAGACTCGTAATTATTACTATCTACAGGTATCTAAATGCTGTTATTTCACGGTGGTATTCTGTAAGGTGGTGGTTACTGCCGCCCGACGGGCTGCCCAAATGACTGCGAAACGCAGTGTTGCCCTACCACTACTTTTCAAATCCAGACCAGTCAATTTTGAACATTACATTAAAATTTACAAAGTTGACCCCGCCGGGTATCGAACTCGGGACCTCTGAGACGTTAAGCAAGCACCCTTGCCACTCATCCAATGGGCTCGTCAAGGACAAAGGATATGCAAGGACGTCTGGGCTGTAGTCCAACCACGCCTTCATGCCTTCGAAAATATTCAGTTATTATATTAAAACCCCTCAGAGTTGATAGAAAATCATATTACGAGTACAAACCCAAATTTAATGAGAATTTAAGGGTCTTTCGCATAACATTAATTTG
Organism: Synanthedon formicaeformis; assembly: GCA_945859745.1. Classification (NCBI taxonomy): domain Eukaryota; kingdom Metazoa; phylum Arthropoda; class Insecta; order Lepidoptera; family Sesiidae; genus Synanthedon; species Synanthedon formicaeformis. Next base: position 4,929,324 of record OX243963.1, read on the forward strand.
AAATAAACTAAATTTCAAACATATTTCCAATAAGAATCAGAAAGATGCAATTTAATTTGAAAATTGATACTCCAGCTTATTGAATGTTTGTTTTATTGAAAACTCATTTCTTGCAGAGTTCTCGATTTCAATATAATTGAATTTAAAATAATTGATTTTTTTTTATAATAGACCGGACAATCCGTTTGAACAATACGTTAGTATAATGTACTACGTTCTAACTATAAAAAAAAAACCTCTTTTAAATACCTAAAATATCTATAAAAACGGGCCTTTGAAAAAAAATACAGGTCGATATGTACTTCAAATGCTAATGTTTCTTTCAATAAAACTTTTTTTTATTGAAAATAAATATGTATATAAATAAAAGTATAAATTACTTTTGATACAATGATAGTACTTGCACACTGCAAAAAAAGTAGTTCTGCAAACATCAATGTGTTTCTATGCCAGAACCACAGTTTTTATGTATTGTAAAACCGTGCCAGAACCTCTACCCTTATCCTTTACTTATTCACCATCCTTTATCCTATAAATGTAGAAAGAGTACTTGCATCCCCTTTGGTGTGTTGCTTTTTTTATAGGCGATCGCAGTCACCTACAATAAAGTGGACCTTCGGCATTAAAAAAAAGCAATATAAATCAAGAGGATCATATTACCCGCTGACCTTTGCATTAAAAAACAATGTAGTCATCCTCTCTCCTACATAATAGCCAACAGCGAATTTATCTATAATAATATTATAAATAGAGAAGATTTATAGATTTGTAATGAATAAACTCAAAAACTATTTGAAAATTCTTTCATCTGTAGATAGCTATCATCAATACTAATAGTAAATCTGTAAGGGTTGGTCATGGAGTAAGTTACTTTGTTTTCAGAGATATCGTGTTTATAGGTTCTATACATGATACTGAAACTAAATTGACCATTTTTATAATTTTTTTCTGTATGTATGTATTAGATTTAGACGTACAGGACACAGGATAGGCCACTTTTTTCTTTTTCAACGCGGACGAAGTCGCGGGCGCCAGCTAGTATTTTATAAAGTTACGCGGGCGAAGCCGCGAGTAACATCTAGTTTTGTGATAAGTTGATTACAGATGTGAAACGTTTGGGTCCGTTTTAAAAGGAATTTTGGAAATCTACATAATAAATGTATGGATACATCATGAAGGGGTGAAATGAATATATTGAAACCATTTTATGGAATCGAACACGGTTATTAAATTCATACATCCGATCTTTACGTTATGCTATAAACTTTCAATAAGATATAATTCTCTAAAGCCCTGATTTATATATTATGTCATGGCCAGATCATAGAATTGATCACTTCATGAAATGGCCAGCTAAAACTGGCCATATTATTGAATAACCAGTGTTTAACTATATTTTTTTCTATAGGTTCCTTCTTTTTTTGGAGTTTTTATTAAACCTTTGATATCATGGATACCCTACATTAATGATACAGCCAGTTTTAGCTGGCCATTTCATCAAGTGATCAATTCTATGATCTGGCCACGACATATAACACGGTTAGTAAGGTGAAATAATATAATTATTCCTTCTTAGTTTATCACTCTTTTCGTTATACCGTATCAAAATCCGTTGTGTTATTTAGAAGAAGTTAGTGGAGAAACAGATAGGCAGATAGCAACTTTATCTTATAATATGTAGGTATATAGATATGAAAATGATATATATTCTTAGTAGGTATAAATACAATTCATTTTAGTTTATAATTACGTTACACCCACTGCTTAATATTCTACTTTGCGTTAGACTTCTACGAGTTAGGGATGTTTGACGGTAAATTTAATTTTTATAAGTGTCGATAATGTTGATAAATATTATATTAATTAGGGTTAGACAGAGTATTTATTATGTTTTTTTGCTACAATACAAAAATATGTTACATTAAAATACAGGAGTTTTTGACTATAGTTTTCAAATAACTACTTCCGTATGTGAAAACAATATCACAATATTTTTTTTAAATTCCCTGATTATTATTATTTATGAATTAGAATTATAATTATTTTATTTTATTTGGGAAAACAAACAATTAAGTACACCATATATAGTAAAAACTTAAAAAAAGATAAATAGAGGTAATAGTGCAATCAACGACATTTTCCAACAAATTTCCACGAATTTAATTAGACAACATTATAATAGAACTATAATTATAATAGATTATGTTCCTCTTATTTAAACAGGATTTCTAGTAAATAATGCAGTAAAGAGCCCCATAATCGAATCGACTCATACGATGCGGTGAGCTTGCGGATGAGTAATTTATTGAAAAAGTTATTTATAACTAATTTATGATACTTGTATATAACCTATGTATGAACAATAACTAAGTACTAACCTGTGTAATAAATAGCAGCTTATTGTAATAGTAGTAATTGTAATCTTAACTGACAATGTTTATTTTGAATTGTACTTAATGTTTTTCCAAATCAATACAATAATGTAGAATATCAATAGAAATATTTTTAAATTAATTGTGTATATTGCTGACTAGGTGCACTGTTGTTTGCTCCTATAATTAAGCTTACCCTCAGATTGTTTAATTAACTGTATAAATTAATTTAACTTTGAGCTTTTAATAACTTTAAACTAAATGTTAATATTAATGTTAAACTAAAAATCAAGCCAACATTTTCAAGGCCAAGGCATAATTTCACTAAGTTTTTAGAAAATGTTTTTTACAAAATTTTGTTAAGGACAAAAAAATTATATGTTACTATACTACATGTAATAATACTATTTTACAGAAGGTAATTAAATTAAACTGCTTAAAAACTAAAGGGCCACAAATCAAAATTACACTTTTTACAGGAGAGCTAATCGAAAAAAATGAAATTATTTTTTTGTCTATTTTTTCTTATTAGATATATATCAAATATATGCATATTATACATCGTTAGAAGCGTATTTTTATGTAGCATTAAATGTTTTTAGTACTTTTATAATAAACTGAATATATAAGCATATAAGTTACTTTTGAATATATAAAAAATGATCAAAATATACTAAATATGGAATAACACAACGATACGTCTTTTTGAAACATACAATATGAAGGATTGTGATTGTATTTTTGCAATAAAATCATTTTTGGATTTTTTTGTTTTATGGCCCTTTAGTTTTTAAGCAGCGATATTAAACTACTTAAGACCGCGTGGTAAATGGTATCGATAAATATTAAAGTGTGTTACATCCCTAGACTTGAAAACACTTACCGTGCTCCCATGCGCAACCAAAACCGCCAGCAGCAATAGTGTGGTGAATCGACTCATTTTGTCTGAAAATAAGATATATTGTACGTTAATTACGCGGTAAATAACAAGTTGTTATTTTTATTAAACAAGGACTTATTTGTTTCATACGTTGTGTTATCCTTATATATTATAAAATAATAATAAATCTGTTAGGGAAGGTCATGGAGTAAGTTACTTTGTTTTCAGAGATATCGTGTTTATAGGCTCTATACATGATACTGAAACTAAATTGACCATTTTTAGAATTTTTTTTCTGTATGTAAGTATGTATGTTCCTTCATAACTCTTAAACGAATTAACTGATTTTCATGAAACGTTTTCTTTGTAGATAAACATTTAGACGTACGGGACACAGGATAGGCTGCTTATTTTTTTTTTAACGCGGACGAAGTCGCGGGCGCCAGCTAGTATATTATAAAACAAAGTCCTCCGCCGCGTCTGTCTGTCTGTCTGTCTGTTCGCGATAAACTCAAAAACTACTGCACCTATTTTCATGCTGTTTTCACCAATGGATAGAGTGGTTCTCGAGAAAGGTTTTAGTATATAGTATATACAAAGCGCGGGCGAAGTCGCGGGCAGCAGTTAGTTGTTTTTATAATAACGTCATAATATAATGAATGCGTAAATCTGTGTATATATTTTTTAAAAATAAAATCTTATTCAGGTGTCCATTGCACACTGCGTTCTAAGAATTATAAATCTTCCTTTTAGTTAGAGTTACGTCAGTGTAATTTCGTCACATCTCAAGTTATACTTTCACCCGACACCTTGCGTCATTTTATACTTATTATGGTAAGATACTTGAAAAATATTACAACCTTTAGTGGCAGCGCAAACAAGAAGATATTTTAGATATTCTCTTTAGGAGCCGGTTATTTCTAATAACATAAAAACTTACACAATGAACAGAATTTCATTTATTAATTAATGAATATATTCTATACACAATTATTACCTACTGATATTTATGCTTACTGATACTTATACTGACGTTGTTGTTACGTTTTATTCGATCTACCATAAATGTTTTCACAAATCTAGGAAAGTTTTTCATAAACAACCTACGCTAAATGTATTTTATTGACCTTAGAAAAGTAGCATTTCTAATTAGCTTTTCTAATCAGTTTCAACTAAAATTTATTTAGGGAATCCATTACAAAAGCTATTAAATACACTCGAAATTTAGTTAAGATATTTTTTTATTTGTTATATTAGCCTAAAATCATCTACTTTTTGACGCAAAACTTTTTTAATTAGCGCTATCTATCCCATTCGTCAACCAGCGACTACCATCCATCCAGCTCATCGATTAACAAAGTGCTCTCTTGAGGTCATAGGTCCCGCGAGTAGATAAAAAAAAAACAAAAACAAATGAATATTAATATTATTACAAAAGTAATCAAACATAATGACTTGTATCACGCCTCGCTTAGGAATTGAATCGGTACTTGTACTGAATAAGTAATCAGCTTATTGTTTAGAGCTACGACAAAGGGTTCGACGTCAAGTAACATTCCATAAAAAAAAAACAAAGCGGTCAAGAAGTCTCCTATTTTATGCTAAAAATAAGTATTTAAAAGGTTTTTTTTATATATTATATAGAATTAGACCATCAATTCTTTTATAACAGTCATTTCAACGGTTAAAACTAGTACCATTAGGTACCTAAGAAGAAATTATTGATTTTAATTGGAAAATATCGTGTAGTTTGGTAATGGAGTTTCATAGATATTTAAATTTGAAATTATAAAAAAGTCTTTTTAATTTACGAATGTTATCCCCATTTACAAAATCTGAAATATTCACAGGAAATCACGGTTTTGTACGATGTCCTTTAGTTGGCACTAAACTATAAACTAAAAATACTCTTTAATATAATTTTTCTCAATATTTATGTCTGTACAAAAGTCAAGGACAACGAATTTGATATATTTTTAAAGTATATTTATAGACAAACTCACATTGTGAAGAAATTTATCGCCGCATTCAACCACCGTGTTCCTAATTCAAAGTCGCACTTACACAAATTTGCAATTCGTAATTCAAATTAACAAACTGTGTTGCCAGTGCGTTTCCTTTGAACCTTTGCGTCGCGTGCGTCGACGAAGGCTTCACAGAAAAAACTACTTGTAAAGCATTGGCCATTCCATTCACTGGTCTCCAACCATTGTCAACCGTCCGATGGCGAACAGACCGGTTACATTGGCCTTAATTAGGTACAATATAATCGGTGAATTTAATGCTAATATTTGATTTTTTCTTTACCGTATTGTAATTTTCCATGTGTATATGTATAATAATAATAATTTATTTATTGATCATATGTACATAATAGGTATTTTAATTACATAATATATTGGATCTATATGACCTACCATTGCTGGCATACAAAAATATTTATCTTAAATCTAATTTTAAAATGTATATTGTATATTTTATTTTATAGTATTTATTGGACCAAATATACGATCAAGCGTTTGGCGTGACGACAAAATGACGTGAGGCAACGGCGCGAATTTTACATACAGTTTTTGACATCAAGCCATCAGTTTTTACCACTCACGATCAAATTTTGGCTTCACGCCAGTTAGTTTGACGCGATGGACTGACCGTGTATTTGGTCCTTAATGTCAGCATCAATGTCAAGTATATAATTTCTAATACTAAATTTTTTCATTAAAGAAGTCATAAATGGTGTAGTAAACCCTTTCGACCAACATTGTCTTCAGTTTATTTTTAAAATCTACTATATCTTTGTTTCTTAAATCTATTTACAAATTATTATATATTTTGGACGCCATACCCAATATGCCCTTTCTTAGAAGAGCTGTTTGTCCACATATATATAATTATATATATCTAAAAGTAACTAATCAACATTTACTTGTAGTTGGTGAAAGAGGCGCTTAAACTGACATCAGTTTAAGCTAATTAGAGATTATATATATTTAGTATAATAATGTAAACAGCGATTAGATATTCACTTCAGTATGAGTGGCATTCTCTATCTATCTATAGATTTTAAAGTTACAAAAATGTTAATGTTTAGACAATATAATTACACTCCGATAAAGCCTATATTTATCTCAGTAAGACCAAACTATGAAAAAAAAGGCTGCCATATAGAGAGGAAGTGGATTGGACCACGGTAGGTCAATATTTGTGTACCTATTAAAATAAGTAAATAGTTGTAATGTACCTAGAATATCGGGCAGACCGGACAGTCGGAAAGTATGAAATGCCCTAATGAGGCCTTATATACTGTGTATATAAGGCTACATTATGGTTTTCAAGCCATCTATTCTATAAATAAGCTTATTGACAATATAATACTATGTCATACATAATATATATATGGTCATGGAACTGATAAGATATATCTGAAGTTGTATCTGATAAAGGTCACATCTGAAAGTTTCCTTACCCAATTAACTTCACAATGAACTCCAAGATTTGAATATACATTAACACCTCAAGAGTTGTGTCAAAATTATTATCAAAAATAATAAAATTAACACCTATAGGTCTAATAAAAGTCTTGTGTCTCACTCGGAAAAATATACACGTACACCCACACCGAATATTTGCTGTGATGAATTTATTACATTCTACACAAACCAGTTAATATTCAGTTATAGAAATAATATAAATATATAGCTAAATTTATTCACGATTAAATGAACATATACAATATAATACTTAGCTACATAAACCACAACTTTGCTTAAAATACATCTTTATTATAATAAGTATAACGTAACTGGATTATTGGGTTTACCCAAAGAGTAAAAAATCTATAGGAAATTCCGTCACATTATTCACTGTTTTTAAAATGAATATACCTAATTAAAATCACATTATATTAGTTTGGCAACTTATAAACCTGTCTTCTCAGAATTCTAGATTACTTTATTTTTAGAGAACAAAGCTTTCATATTATTAGGTATATTTTTCGTCATTATTTTCAACTGTTTATCAGTCATTTATGAATTTGAATTTGAATTTTGAAGTCAAATTTGAATTTTTGAAAACAAATTAACTTACTCCATGACCAACCCTTACAGATTTATTATTAGTATTGATGATACGAGTAGTGACTAGGACCTAGTCATGACAATACCTCTTACAGAAGAACACCGTGAAAGAACAACAGGTTTGCTGTTGTGTTTCGGTGAGTGAGTAAGGGATGCCAGAGCCTAATACCCTACTCCCCTCCCCAATCCCTTATCCTTAATCCTACTGTAGTCGGCGGCGCACTGCAGCACCTGTAGCGTTACTTGCGTTATAGGCGTCGGTGGCCACCTACTATCAAGTGGACCGTCAGTCTGTCTGCCAATCCAGTGCCGGATTTATATTTTTATGAGTGTAAGCCACTTTTTTCCGCCGCCACATGTACATACCTTTCTAAACTAATAATTTTCCATTTGTAGTTTACTACATTTAGAATGCCTTAAAGTTAAATACACGAATGAATTTGTCATTAAGAAACAGTGCAAAAAAGAAACAAGATTTACAATTTTTACGGGACTTTTTAATAGCAAAATCATCTATAATATCATCATAGTTTATGGTATTCATTATCTCTGCTTCTATGTAGAGAAGAGCTAGAGAATAAGCCACTGCCGTCCGCTCGCCGCCGCACTGCTCTCATCTATCACTCACTAGGTTTCGATAGGAATAAGTTTCTTCTACAGGGATTTATTTAAAGTATAAAAAACCATGATAAAACCAGTGACCGTCCTCTGAAATCTGCCGCCCCTAGGCCGCGGCCTATACGGCCTATTGATAAATCCAGGACTGTGCCAATCTTAACATGAAATATATTAAATTGACGTGAAACATGAAAAATAAGTAGGATGGTCATTATCAGATATTACAAAGCCCGTTTACAAGGCGATAAAAAACCAGCAAGGAGCGAAATACATCCGAAAAGTGCTTCGTCATTAATCCTGTATTAGCAAAAAATGGTTCGTCATTATCTAAACCGCGCAGACGCGCCCTTCCTTGATAAACCCTGACTAAAGAGGCTGTTATATCGTTTGAATTGTTCTTTAAGCTTTGTTTTGAAATGCCAACAGCAACTTGCTAAGATTGAACATTGACATAAAAGAAAATTATTATTGCGTTTAGTAAGTGATGTTAGCTGAGGGAATATTACGCGAAATTATGCAGATCACTGGGAAGCCAAGATTCGGAGGCGACATGTCATTAGATTTTTATTATTAGTTTAAGGGCCTCTTTCACCAACTACAAGTAAAGTGATGATTTGTTACTTTTAGAAATAATTTTATGTTTTATTGAATTATGCACTCGGTTTACTGCATCCTTCGATAGGCGATTTTTTATTATTATTTTCTTTTTAATGTTTGGGACTTTTACCGTACAAAGAAAGGTATTATTCCCGGTTACCGGTGACTTTAAATGACAGTTACCCTACTTGACAGATGGTGAAAGAGGCTCTAAATGTAAAAACGTTATTGAACAAAATTACTATATATTATGTTATTTTTTTAAATATCTATTGTTATTTAAAAAAATATCAACCTGCCATATATATTATGCCAATCAAATATAAGCCTAACTAATCACATAAATATATTTGTATTGTATGATAATATAATTTGTACACCATAAATATAAGTATTTTCACAGCTGGCGAATGTTATCCACGCCTTATCCACACCTGGCGAATATTTTAATATAATTTAAATGTTATAGCTTTGATCGAAATGTGCTATCAAAATATTACAAATCGTTTTGTTAATTGCAAAAACCGATAAAACATTTTTGAAATACGTACCAACGCGAAGTCTTTGTTTGATATGTTATCTTAGTTATTTTTTGTAAATTTTCCGATAAGTAAATGCTCATTATGAGTAAGAAAATTAATGTTCATAACAAAACTTGCTATTAGATTAGACAAATTTTGCTTCTACTTAGAGATGCTTCTTAAAAATTTCTTGATCATAGAAGCAAATATCTTATCTAATATTTACCAAACCAAGAGCAAAAGTCAATCGTAATTTTTTATTATTTAATTTAATACGGACGATGAATACATAATTTAAACAAACATATTATTTGGTGTATATGCTTTCAATCTCAGCTCAGGGAACAAGTATGTAAATATATGTACGTAAGATCTATTCTTTTTCTATTGATCAAAAACGTAAACAAATATAGCGTCGCCACGGTCACTGGACTGTTTTAAAGATGGAATTTGTACATTAGGCATTATCAAAGAGAGTTGACTCAGTGATTAACTCATTTAGAATTTGTTCGTATTGTTTGTTTAGTTCTATATCTTGAATTGTTTGTTTACTTTTTTGATCAATAAAAAAAGAATACGATATACGTACGATATACGTACGATATACGTACGATATACGTATGTTCAAGAACCTCAACAATCTACAAAAACTTTTATAAAAAACCTTCATCTCAACTGCCGTAGAATATGAGGTGAGGTTCTTTATAAAAAATCAGGTTTTCCTCAAAAAAAAATAACACAATATTATTATTAAATTATTCCGTTGCACTTTGTACGGCTGCGGTATTAAAAAGAGATTTAAACTTCGTGCGTCACTATCTATTTGGAGTAGCAAAAAAGAGCTTCAAGTATTTAGAATTCTCAAGCTTCAAATTTATTTTTATTCAACTAAATAAAATATAAATAAAAATGAATCCCTAAATGTGTTGCTAAGCGCAAAACTCGAGAAGGGCTGGACCGATTTTAATTCTGTATTCACTCATGGATAGAGGGATAATCAGGGAAGGTTTATACGTAAAAAAAATGCACCCCAGGCGAAGCCGGGACCGGGTCGCTATTATATACTAGTTCGTATTTTTTTATCTTAAAGCCTACAAAACAGGCTCAACAGTCAGCCTGGATTAGACAGCCAATTGATTGTAGATGGCTACCGTTGTCTATAACACAAGCAACGTCACAGGTGCAGTGCGCCGCCGACCATAGTGGGATTGAGGATGAGGATAGGGAAATGGGCTCTAGCATCCCTTAAACACAAACAGGCCTCAAACAGCAACCTTACCCTTTTGTAAAGGTGTGCTTACTGCCCCAAATGACTGCGAAACGCAGTGTGGCCTGCATTGTCTCAGAGAAACGAAATATTTGTCTTAAGAGTACTCTTGTTTGTAATATGTTCATCGCAAATCGATACCCTAATACAGCAAAGTACACAGCAAAGTAATCTTATCAAAAAAAATACTTATTAATTATTATTGATAATTTATCAAAAATTACTGGAAATGCATTATTTACAGTCGGTAATGTCTGGCTGCAAAGATTTAAATCGAAAGATGCGGCGTAATCTCTTCGTGCCATACTAAAAACACACCGAAAATTTTTAACAATGGGTTTAGCGCAGGCGCTACACCCAACTACAGTTGCACGCCAGCTACAGTGAGTGACGGTCGCTTGTTGAGAGCGTCGCTATCGTCACAGTCACATTTGAAGTAAGGAATGTGTTGTCTGTGTTTAAAAGTGTGTTTAGACAAAGGTATATTTTATACTTTTGTCTTTAATATAATGTATGTTGTATTCTGTAACACAGTTTTTTCGCTAGTAATGCCGCATCTCTCGATTTAAATCTTTGTCTGACTGTATATAATCGTTAATTGTGTGCGAGTTGACGTACGAGCAAATAGAGCAAATCGTGCACAGTAGCAAGTTAATTGGGCGTGATTTGACCAATAACTCCCTTGTTTCTCTCTCATTTACCCGAAGACCACTTAATCAAAATTAGTGTGTTATGTGCGCGTTCCTCAACTAAAAGTCATTAGCATGATATTAGTCAAACTATCACGCTTTAATACTTCATCTAAGAAACCGAAGAGGCTTGCTTTATGTATCGCTTTTGCATATCAACGGTACACTTACTTCCGTGAAACAGAGTACCTATTTTTAAAATACTAGATGGTGCCCGCGACTTCGTCCGCGTTCAAAATGTTATATAACCTAAAGCCTTCCTCGATAAATGGATCAAACACAAAAAAAAATCAATTCGAACCAGTAGTTTCTGAGATTAGAGCGTTCAACCAAACAAACTCATCAGCTTTTTATATTAGTATATATAGATATTTTGTTATTTTTAAGCATTTCAAGCTAGTTTGACGTTATCTGTTATAATAAAAAATACAGATGTTTCATAAATATCTATATATCTAAAAAAAGTCGTGTTAGGTTACACCATTTATAAGTCAAGAATAGCAGAACAACTATTAAAACATCTTAGCTAATAGTATATAATAAACATAAATAGGAATACAATTATAGTAACTGTATTTATATTTTTATACATTTTATACTTTATGCCAGCCACATGAGATGAACAGAATGGGTGAGAACCTTCTTTAAGTGCTGGACCGTGTCCAAAACAATATTACTCATCTATGTAGGCAACTATATCTAGGCTGTTTGTAGCTACCTAGTTGAGTGCCAAGACATCTGGAGCTAATTTAGATTAAAGATTAATATCCGACGCACCTGAATTGATGCTAATGCAAAATTTAAAGAAATTAAGAAGGCTGTCCTTATTGCTAGTGACATTTCTCTTTTTTTTATATCACTTCTTTTCTTCTATCACTTTTTTTTATAATTCTTTATTATATATTTTTTTCATGCTATCTATTGCCTGTGACTTTGTCCGCGCCACTTTTAAGCTCTTAAGCTTAAGCTCTGAATTATAACAATTTCAACAGCTGGCATTGCTCATAATTATTATATTATTTGTGAAAATATTTTCGTCTATGTCAAATTCTAAGCATTTATCTCATCGAAATAATATATCTGCGAGCAATTTATCTATGTCATAAAATGTATGTAGTAAGCTCTGCAATGTGTTCACGTAATGGTTTAATTTCTAATTTACATCTGCATTTAGTAGATGAATAAAATGTATCCAAACCTGTAACACTGAAAGTTTCTATATGATAACTTCATAAAACTACGTGTAACAAAGGAGCGGAATTAAATATTGTATAAATAATCTCGGCCGTAGTACCGCTACATGCCCCAAACGAAACTAATTACAAAACCACAAAACTACAACCCACATAAACCGAACTAACGCCAAATCTCGCTCTGGGTTTCCCACAAAATATGCGACCACCTATAATAATGTACGTGTATGTTTTGTATGTAAATAAAACTGCAATTAGCACACAAAGAGAGGCGGTGTGATGTGTGATTTAAAATTTAAATGACGTTAGAGCTAGCCTCAATTCTGTACTACATTAGTGAATTTACTGTACCGTTCAAATAATAGATATACGATAAATTAAATTGAATACCTATGTTTACTTTCAGGCCTTATTTAGCTACAGTGAGGTGTGGCCTGTAATTCAAATAGGTATAATCAAGTTTTACAAAACATTGACTTAAAGTTTAATAGATTCATGATTTAGTGGTCGTCTCGCTCAATTTCATTTCGTACGAAATGAAAAAGCCAACTTTAACAATAGTAATTGTCTAATGAACACAAAGTCAACTCAGGGCCTCTTTCACCAATTACAAGTAAAGTGTTGCTTAGTTACTTTTCAAGTAAAGCTAATTGTCGAGTAAATGTTACGAGTATCTTGTGTCAATTTCCTTGAAATTACCCTTGAGAAATGCTACTCGAAGATGGTGAAACTCATACGCTTTCTTACCCGGGACTTTAAATGGTTAGCCTACTTGACACTTTACTCAGAGATGGTGAGAGGCCATCTGAGTAAAGAACAAAAATATAATAAAATAATATAAGTTCAGAAAATAAAAGTTCAAAATTATGTGATAATATGACCGTTCTGTTTTATCGTATTTTTTGGAGGTCTTTATTTATTTTGTTCTGTTGGACAAAATAATCATCAGTTTGGACATGCTCCATTAAAATTATTACAGTTCAATAAACTGCAGTAGAACTATTTGTACTTTGTGTCCAATCTTTTCTATCTTAGAACAATTAGAATTAAAACCAATGAAAAAAAAAATCACAACAAATTGTCACTGCATATAAAATTGTTATAGCTTTTTGTGAAAATCATTAAATTTTTTCTCGGTGTAGGTATATAATATTATTAATTTACACAGTTAATTAAATTAACTAAAACATCAACCTCATACAATGTAGCCACAGGCAATTGAAACTTACCAACATAATTTAATAAACTAATGAATATTTACGAAATATTGTTATGAACATGTGCGCTGTATTGAGATTTTGTGTTCCAAGCTATAACCTCAATTTTTTTTTTTTAAACATTGGTTACTTGCATGTAACAAACGAGTAACGGAGTTTGCTTGCGTGTGAAATGTGATTCCGTCCTGCGGGCCTATTCTCTATCTGTGGTTTTTAAAACGTATCGACTCCAATGTCGACATTAAATTGGAAATAATACTTTGTCAAACTGAAAACCACACAATAACGCGCCAATAACTTCATCGACATGTATTACTACAGAAAAACGTCGTAGACATTTTGACATGTGCTTAGTGAATACAAAAGTTATATTATGTTTTCGGTTACAGACGTCACTTTCATTTATAATGTATTTATCTATTTAAAAAAATTAATTAAATTAGACTTTGTTTACTTAGATAAAATTCAAATCTAGGATTGGCTATTTCTCTTTATGCCCGCTCTTAAGACGGGGGAAATCCCAAGCCCGCTGAATGTGTCGAGAGACTGGGATGTCCTCGCCCGAGCATGACTCGCACCAGGCTTCCCTGGCCTCCTTCAGGCTTGTTATCTCATCGTCAAGTATCTGAGGAATGTTTAAAATAACACTGACGAGAGACAGCGAGCCGTATACGGAGGCCAAGAAAGCAGGAAGAGCCGAACTGACCGAAGTGCGAAAACCCAGTCCACCAAGCCTAATGAGTCTCCTCATTGGGTCTATGGTCTAATTTCGAAATTAATGTTGAGAATTTTTGAAAGTGTTAACTGAAGGGAGGAGTCAATGGAAGACAAAATAGATGGAAATTTCCAAATTGGGCAACTGCGGAGTAAATATATGAATTTGGGTGTAAACAAGCAGAAACGGATAATGAACAGGGCCATATGAGGGTTTATTTTAAAAAGGAGATCTGAAGTATCATTGAATAAATTTAATTTGTGGTTGATGACAGGTGTTACTGATTCTTCGAAAATTGGTGAGCCTAAAAGGGTGAGGGATGATTTGGAATGAATAGAAATATTAGGCAAAACGGCTTTAAAATTTGTTAAAATATCTGTTTTTATATTTTATGGGACGTGATCTGGTATAAAAATTTCGCATTTGGTAAAATTTAATGAAAGACCGATTTTCGAAAATTTATCAATGATAGTTTGTACGTCTTGTAAGACGGTTATGGCATCTCCGCCAAGTGATCCATCGTCTAGATACCATACATTGAATTTTGAATTTAGACTCGTGATTATGGGATGAATGACTAAACCGAAAATTGCGGGCCCAAGCGGGTCTCCTTGTTGGCAGCCCATACTTGATAAAATTGATTTATTACCAAAAAATAATTTAGATGGTGCTCCGTAGCATTGCCATATGTATTTGAAAAGTTCCGGTAGTTCTTTTTTGACTTCAGCTAACAGAGCACCGCGGTCGACCGAATTGAAAGCATTTTTGACATCGATTTTTAGGAATACTTAATAGAATACGGTCCAAAAATGTGCGCGCAGCGTGCACTGCTGCCTCACAACCGCCCTTAATGCCAAATCTCAGTCGCCTAGGCTTAAAGATGTTGGTTAGCCTCTGGTTGAACGTCCTGCAGGAGAGCTTTGAGGTTAGGCGTCTAAAAGTGCACCCTACTGCTGTCGGGCGGATACCGCCATCCTTCTTAGCTAGGGCCACTAGGTTAGCACCATATAAAAATGGAATGATGTCCTTGTGTACGCGACCCGATAGCATTAAGTTAATCAAAGCCGTGATTTCTTTTACTAAAGCTGATCTCGTCTCACCCAGTGACTTCGAGGTTAGGTCTTTCATATGCTGAGGGGACAATCCGTCTATCCCGCCGGCGGAACCCTTACACTGTATACTCAAGTATTCTAGTGCATTTTTGATAACTTTTTGAAATAAATTTCACGATAAATTGTATTAAATTTGTTATAATAAATATTAAGAGCACATTGCTGTTGTCAAGAATGTCAATGTTTACTGCATCATTCGATAGCCGATTTTTTTTATTATTTTCTATTTAATGTTTGGGACGTTTATCGTACAAACAAAGGTATATCAGCTCCATTATCCCCGGTTACCGGTGACTTTAAATCACAGTTTGGCCTACTTGACATTTGTGAATGAGGCGCTAAGATCAATTAGAATGATTTCGTTGAGAGAACGTTTTACAGATACTGTTACATCTTTACATGCCCATACATCATTACTGTGACAGCGTAAAACTTTTCCCATGAAGCACTATACGAGTATACTCGTACAGGCGTCAATTTCCACGATAATCGGTCAATGTTGAGTTTAGCGATTTTTCTTATACTGGTAATAACTTACATCCATACTAATATTATAAATGTGAAAGTAACTCTGTCTGTCTATCACGCATTTTATACTCAATTGATCATCATGAAATTTTTACATACACATTGTCATTGATACGAGAAAGGATATAGGGCGTCGAATATATTCCTGAAGTACTGTTGCCGAGGGTGTGTGTGTGTGATAAACTTGGTAGATAAACATTTAGACGTACAGGATACAGGATAGGCTACTTTTTTCTTTTTCAACGCGGACGAAGTCGCGGGCACCAGCTAGTCTAAAATAAAATAAAAAGCGTTATGACGTCACGTGACTATGCTTTATGGTACTCGTAGGTATGTATACAAGATTTCAAGTCACGTCAAAAAGTAATGAAACTAAATTTAAAAAACCAATTCGTATTTTTTACAGCAGAATCATTTAGAAGAAATTATTAGATAATAGATTAAGACATTTGGCGGCCATTGAATGACAGTACTCTTAATATCTGTAATGTCAATCTATCAAAGTACTATCACTTCCCGCTGGCTGTCCCTTTGTATATACGCTTAGAACTTTTAAACTACGTATCGGATTTAAATGCGGTTTTTACTCATGGAAAGAGCGTTAAGCGAGGAAGGTTTTCATATATAATTTGCAGAAGATTTGCACCCGTGCGAAGCCGGGAGCGGGTCGCTAGTTATATAAGGAGCTTTTGTGCTATCGATTCAGTCCCTACACGCAATAGGTGTATCTAAAAGGATTGAAACATTAACTTTTACGTAATAACTTTAGCTATTGCATGAATATTATGCAAAGCACTGTATAGAGTTCTATCTTATCGATTCTATGGCAATAATAATATAACAACTCACAAGATGGAACGCAATATTGGCGCTATGGGAGCAGAGCAGTCATTAGACAATTTAGACAATTTAGACATCATGTATATTGTATTCCAGATAATCCTCTAATCAGCAGATAACTTTAGCTAAAGTTACTTAGATGTGTAAGAAGAAACTTTAGCTGAAGCCTATTTAATCGCTGATAATTAATCTAGTTCATATACGCAATATATGAGGTAAACGAACCCGATATGATGAGAAATCTATTTATGAATAGGTAAGTAAAGACAAATATTTCTGTTTTTTCCTTTGTGCTTTTCAATCAATTGCATTTTTATTTTGTTTAGTACCTGCTGTGGACAAGCTTTAGGGTAAATAATAAAAAAATACTTCTTTTTTTCTTATATTTCTTATATTCGAAATAGATAATGTTCTAATTTCGACCAGTGAATTCGTATTCTGCAACTTTGAAATGATTGCGCTCGAATACCGACTATATTGAATATTTATTGACACATATATTGAACTCTAGCATTATTTTTCAATATTGGGTATAATCTTATCCAATTTTAATAATTGCGGTTGCACATATTATATAGTAAGTCTCATTTGGTGCTGAGAAACAAAGTTACCTGGAAAGTTTTCCGGGAGTTATGAAAATTGGTGAATAAATAGGTTTCAATGTACTCTTTTTGAATTTCTACTTTACCACTTCGTATCTTTGCCGCTGGCTCCGCCATATTGAAAAAATGGCGCCTAAAAACAGTTTTTTAACAGTATATTCTTTCCAACTCATTTTGCGATAAAAACAGATATTTTCCTATTATTTATGTAATTATATCATTACATAGTTGTTAGTAAATATAAATTTATATTATCATGCCCAATACACTTTTTCCCATAGTAAAAAAAAATTACAATACAAATCTGTTAAGTAATTGTTAAAAGTTGTACATAAAAGACAATGAAAGACAGAAACTCTTTTTTATTTTTATAAATAAAAAAGATTATTTCCGTTTTAAAACTGAATGCCGGTTCAGGGCAAGGGACATGGCACTCTCTCGAGTTATTCAATTTAAAAATTTCCGCTTTTAGGAGATAAAACATAATGTTAAATATTGTAAGTAAAATTGTATCTTACTTACTCCAGTTTAATATTAGAAATAACACTTTAAAATGAGAAAAAGAGCTCGCAGCGAAGAAAATAATTTATTAGAGCACAATGCGGCTATAAACAACCTACTTTTTATTTAGCTTCAGCTTATCCTTGGGTAAATAACTAATATTCTTAATAACAGCTGTTTTATTGTACTGAATGGCTTTTTCTATCTAATGGGAAAATTTAATTAAAACTTGCAATTTATTGTTTCATGTCTTTCTCGTAAAAATGTCGGTCGTGGGTAAGAATTTTATAGTGTCCAATAAAATCCTTACATATTATAAAACAAAGTCTCCCGCCGTGTCTGTCTGTCTTTATGTTCCCGACAATCTCAAAAACTACTGAACTGATTTTCATGCGGTTTTCACTACTGGAAAAAGCGTTAATAAATATTTGCACTACGATAAGACAGCTTGCATAGTCTTAGAACTGGAGAGTTTGAGCTAAAAACTGGCCTAATGTGAATTCTATATCGCTGCTTAAAAACTAAAGGGCCACAAATCAAAATTACACTTTTTACAGGAGAGGCAATCGAAAAAAATTAAATTATTTTTGTCAATTTTATTTCTTATTAGATATATATCAAATATATGCATATTGTACATCGTTAGAAGCGTATTTTTAATTAGCATTAAATGTTTTAAGTACTTTTATAATAAACTTATTAGAGAAGATATAAGCGTATAAGTTATTTTTTAATATATAAAAATGATCAAAATATACTAAATATGGAATAAAACAACCATAAATCTTTTTGCAACATACAATATGAAGGATTGTGATTGTATTTTTGCAATAAAAA
This sequence comes from Synanthedon formicaeformis, assembly GCA_945859745.1. Lineage (NCBI taxonomy): Eukaryota > Metazoa > Arthropoda > Insecta > Lepidoptera > Sesiidae > Synanthedon > Synanthedon formicaeformis. The sequence continues at coordinate 4,947,889 of OX243963.1, forward strand.
CATTTTTGGATTTTTTTTGTTTTATGGCCCTTTAGTTTTTAAGCAGAGATATGAACAGTAAATTAACTTTTAATTTTCTATTTTGAAAAGTTGTATTTTCCAAAATATCTTCATTATATCTGTGGTTATACTCGGATAGGATATTAATTTAACACCGATACATAAAGTAATCTATTTGAAATTCAATTCGTCGCTTCAAATTAGACGTGGTGTTGAGGTTCGAAACTGAATTTTGACTGTGTTGTTTTGACAACGTTTCATGTCTTGAGTTTTGTCACCGCTTATAAATGAGTAAATATTGAAGGAACCAACAAAACAACATATTTATGTTTTTGTTTATTGTACACAAAAAAAATCTGTGAAAACAATCTCTCTCTTTATACTATTTATTTACCCTCAACTTGCGGAAAACTTTCAACTGTTCTATTATGTTCGTTTAACAATACATAACATGGAAACATAATTTTATATATGAACCTTTAGATATAAGAGTACCTACACCAAACCAATTTGTATTCATATGTTTTCGATATTTGTCGTGTTGAATACCAGTTATTGGTCCCTTCCAGGAACCTGCGATCCTTGACGTTGTTTACCCTTTCTTCAAACATACTCGAAAACAATACCAACAAAGGAATTCGTAGTCAAGTTTTCCTACACATTGATTTGAACGTATGTTGACCTAAATATTTCAAAAAGTTTCAAATTTCCATACATAAAGACTGACCTTATTGCTGTAAATATACCTTTCTATTGTTTTATTAATTCCTATTATTACATTACTAGGAATCTATACTAGTGTCCACTAATATTACAAAGAGGTAAAGTTTGTATGTAGGAGGTAATATACGAACGAAACTACTCATCTAAATTAAAAAAGAACATAATGGAAATAGGTTAAATATACCAATAATTTATACATTAGAATAACAACAGATCAAAGTTATATACGAGTACATAGCTATAATATATAGTTTTTATATGTATATTACTTAATTAAATCGTTTTTAAAGATAAGGGCAGAAACAGTTACATTTTAGTTTTGAAAGAAATCATTCATTGTTAATTTTATTTTAGTATTCAGATAAAATAAATTAATCACAATAAGCAAATAAAATTTACAATTTATCAAATTACATTACTAGAACGAAGAAATAAATTAGGTACAATATTTATTTTCTATAAAATTATTTTTATAAAAAAATAAAAACCGACTTCAAGAATGTACAAATTTTAATTACTTCAAAGCAAAGAGCATTAAGGAACAACATAAGGACAATCACGGAATTATTGATACTTATATACCTATTTACAATATATAATCAGTTAATTTTGGAGTCGGTGTCTCCCAAGAAAGACAGTTTAATTCTGTAGTTTTTCTGTGTTTTTGATTTTTCAAAAAAGCGCATGTTTTAGAAGGCGGCCAAAAATGTAGGTATTGTTTACGGATTTATTTATTTGTGAATATCACAGGTGTGTAGCTTCCCGTGTAAATTCACGTAAATTTTCAATACACGTCAAAAATATCTGCAATATTTTTATGACCCCCATCTAAGAATAATGATGTTACAATGTCACTCCCGCACCGCGCGTTTGGGCCACGCGATGCGACCGAACGCCTCAGCAAATATTACAAACTCGGCGAGGACTTTTATATTTATTTCACTTCTATTAATATTTCAGACTGAAATTTGAATAAACACTTCAACGTACATGTACATTCGCTGAGGTTCTTTGAAATTGTAAAGCAAAAATGTCAAGTTTCTTGAATTAAAATATTCAAGAAACTTGATGTTTACAAATAAATATTACAAGAAAATCGTGTAAAGCATTTTCTGTAGTTGCTGCGATAAAGATGTCAAGCGTTATTTTATCAGGTGTTATATTTTTCATATTTCAAACGTTGGAAAATGCACAGGAAAAGTCGAAAATTTGGATGATATTTTTATATGAAATTTATAGATTACAGCTGTCGACTTAGAGCCTCTTTCACCAACTACAAGTAAAGTGTTAATTAGTTACTTTTAGTTTTTTTTAATTATGCACTCGGTTTACTGCATCCTTCGATAGGCGATTTTTTTTATTATTTTCTTTTTAATGTTTGAGACTTTTACCGCACAAACAAAGGTAAGTATATCAGCTCCATTTTTTTTACAAATAATCTCAAATTTTACTTGTCATGTGTAATATAATTGCTTTGTTCTCGCACTTGTAAGAACAATGGGCACATCAGTGGTAGGATCGCACACAATGGAAATTCCCGTGGATGGATTTAATTTCCGTTCCTTCTTACCCACATATTCACAATTTACCACGTACCTATATAAAGTTCCCTTGAATGTCAGAAATTCATCAAGATTCGTATCTAACGCACAATTCTTTGGAGAATACTTCAAATTTCAGATCACATAGACAATAAAAGCTGTTTCCCACGACTTCGTCCGCATTTATCAACAAAATAATATATATATATAAGCAATATAACGTTTGACCTCTTGTTGTTAAAACTTGTTTTGTTTAAAATTGCTAAAACTTTTTCTTAATTGTAGATAGTACCACGGGAACAGTATATTTTTTTCTAAATAAAAGGTACACTGTGGCCTTTACTGCATGTTCTCGTATGTAAAATGCCTGACAACGTGTATGTAAAATTTTATGATTATTGGTTGAGTAGTTATGGCGTAAAAAGGCAACAGACAGACATACAGACAGAGTTACATTTACATTTATAATATTAGTAATATGGATTTTACAATATTATAATTATTACAGAATTAAGATATTTTTAAAATCTTTATTTATTAATTAATTGCAGGTTAGATTAAGTATCTTGTAAGTTTGAAACTCAACATAGCTACTAAAAGCGGGCACTTGAAATAGCCCTAATGTAATAACAGGACATCGACTGCATGCGATTTTAATTAAAAAGGCTTCTGGCTTATTCTTCATTCTGAGTATACATATAACTTTAGACAACAACAAAGGGAAACCAGTGTTTGCCTAAAAATAGGTAGGGGTATCGAGTTGGTATAATTGAACTGAAGCTCGTCTCTCGTTTGAATACGATTAAGTACATAGAGAGTCAGCAAAAAAATTTGCCTACAGTAGAGACGGTAATTGAAATTTTTGTATCGTGAACAAACATTAAACGAGTGGTAGCTCCACTGGAACCCTTTAAAGAAGAAGCTTTCTCAAACAGCTTTCTTTAGAAAAGAGTAATTGAGATTTCTTTATGGTATGGAATGTTTTCAAGGAAGTTAAATTGTTGTAATGAGTTTACTCTAGAATAAACTCCCAATAAAACAAGTTTAAGTTTGTCCTCCTACCTTTAGCACATTTAGATTCTTAAATAAAGAAGCTAGGATATTTCTCAAATATAACTTCATTCATAAAAATTGGATACGGAATGTTGTAATAACGTTTTCATTTTAAAAACAATTAAGTATAGGTGACCATTTAAGAAATCCTATATTTATCTTTTGGAACAAATTCACATTCCTGTACTAAAAATAAATCAGATAGGTAATAATTATAGCTGTATACTAAAAAATCGCATAAGCCTGATGTAACCTGGTTGTAATTTTTTTCTTAAAATAAAAATATTATTATTTTGTGCAACAATACCCATTTAACATTTTCTTAATTCTAGATGAGCATTTTATCTAATAGCTTTACCTAAATTGCGCTATTTCTCATAGTTAAGCAGTTTGCACGCGTATCCTCAAAACTTTTGATCCTTTTTTCATACATAACTTAGAAATCTTTAAACTACCAATCCTATAAATAATTTAGAAACATGTGAGTTTTGATAACAATCAAATTTGCAGTCTAATGGTTGGTTCTAACGAATTCTATAGTGGATTGCGTGACTCAACAAAGTTAGTTGGTAAATACTAAATAAAGTGAAGTAGCTAGTTACTGTATCGGGACATGGTAACGTATCGAAAAAGGAAGATAAATTGTGGAACTAGATGCAGGGGGTGGGGCGAGGACGAACGTGCGACGTAACTTCTCCGTTCTTGGCTGGTGCCCAACGAAGCATAAAATTACAATGTATCTGTCTATTGTTTATACATTTAATTACTTTGTAACCAGACTTCTTTCATTCACTCTTTAGGATCCTTTCAACGTAAACTATTTAGACGTAAACTTTTTACAATTTCAACGTAAACTTTTTAGACGTCTGCATAATAATGTTGCAGTAAATTATTAACAGAACTCTGTTAATTCACTGCAACATTAATAATTAATACTGACATTCATTTGGTTGGATATTTTTCTTAATATTTGTGCCTTTTCTATGCTTTGCAAAATCTGAATTTTCACATAATACTAGCAGTAGGGACTACTGCTAGTATTATGTGAAAAGTCAGAAAAGGGAATATTTACTCACAGTAAATGATCAACGCTTAGAAAGCACTCTTTTTTTATATATATTTTATTGAATGCTTTAATCTTACTAATATTATAAATGTGAATGTGACTTTGTTTGTTACGCTTTGAAAAACTACTGAACTATGGTGATCGCACCTTGAAATTTTGCATACACGTTGTCTGGGACACTAGAAAGGACATAGGGTACCTTTCGTCGTTTAACACGGACGAAGTCGCGGGCACCAGCTAGTAAATTATAACCCCTGTTCAATTGCAATCCATTATCTATACCAATATTATACAGAGACGAGATTTGTACTTTAACTTGTAATGAATAAACTCAAAAACTACTGGACCGATTTTGAAAATTCTTTCACCTATAGAAAACTACATTATCAGTGAGTAACATAGGTTATATTTTATAAAAAAGAAGTAATTATCCAAATGACCGAAACTTTGTTTCTTCTTAATTTCTTTTTGAAAACTGTGTTAAAATATATTCGGTTCAGTTCAATTCAATTCAATCTATGTAACCACTAATGTCGTCTCTCGAGATCCCGTAAGCTCGTTTCTACCGTGCTCTGTGTCATCTATTAAAATCGGTTTCCGAATTAGAAGCTTCTTCGTTTCAATTTACCTACGAGAGAACGTTTGTGATGCTGGTGCTATTGGAAAGTGCAATTCCGCAACCAACTTAAATTGGCTCCGAATCAGAGTACCACTTCAATTTATGTGAAGAGACAGTTTCTGAACCAGTTTTTTAATCACTAAAATTTAAAAGCAGTTTGCGAGATCAGCGTAAAATTTTCACATTCAAAATTACTGCAAAACTGTTTGCGTATGTTTTTTTTTTCCTTCTACTTTGGCTGACATTTGCGAAACATTTACTCTTACGAGTTCATTTTAGTTGGCATGTGTACACAGTGAAGGCTTCTGACTGCTCGCTCTAGGGTACACGGTTTTCAACTATTCGAGGCAAAATTTTATAGTCAATGTTCTCGTTTCGCCTCCAGCTTTCTACTTACCACTATGTAAGCCTCAAAGAACGTCGTCTGAATAAGACACTTTTTCATACTGAAGAAGCACACGTGTCGTTGAAGCAAACAACGTTTACAAACTACTTAGAATGAGATAGCTTGCAGATGGTTCCATAAAAAATGTTGTATAATAACAATATTTTTTATGTTGTTATTATACAAAATTTAAATTAACATCAAAATATCGTGAGCATATTTGCGAATTTCTTAAGATAAAGGTCAGTAGAAAAGCTGATGTTGCAACTGATAGGTGACTACCATCACCTCTAAATCCAAGCTTAACTAAGGGGGTTCAAGTTCTGACAACTTTGAAATTATAATAACACACATGCCGATCGATTGTAAGAATTGGTTTTTATGGTTACCGTTGCGCCACTCCTTACTAGTTTATGACTATGAAATGCAGAGTACTCTTAAAATAGACTTGTATGTCTAAGTCGTGTTTGTCATTAGGTCTTGTATTAATAGTTGAAGATAGCCAACCACCAGCAATAGTGAACCGTCAGCAAGTATGCCGTCCTTTACATAGTTATAAACTGTTTATAATTTTCTTTTAAATAGACACAGGTTATTTGCATGTTGGTTAAAATAAATATTTTCAATACAAATAAAAACAAGCGTTCCCGATAAAAAAAAATACAGTTAATTTTCTCCCTTACATATTTGTCGCTAAAAAAACCATTAACTGATATTGGTGAAAATTTGTAGTATGCACACAGCTTTATCCTTTAGAAGCATGTATGTTACTCTAACCTTTTTAATTTTCACTCGAGCGAACTCAAAAAGGTAAAGTAAGTGCAATGAAACATTGTAATGTATCAAACGACGATGTACCCGATTTTATGTGAAATACAAAATGTGAATCACCACATATGTTGCTGAAGTCTGGGTTTGAATGGAACATACAACAGATACCTACATACATCGTCGAATTTCGTACAAAATGTTTACAGCATTTCCAATGTTTCACACATAGTTTGCTAATGAACGCTTCTACCAAATTCATGCATTGTTACAAGTATAACTATAGATAGCTAAAAATTTCACGTAAAATATTTAGTACATATTTGGAGGCCATTCAGAATAACATCAAGGGCAGTAAAAATGTTTATTTATTTTGCTGCCTATCTGAGTTAAAGACAACTTTAATTTAGTATTATGTGTTTCTCCTAAGAAAATTTTCCACTGCCGTCTGCACTGCACTCGGTTTTGCATAGAATTAATTAGAACTACTATAACATACTGTGTTCTCCCACCCGTGCAATATAACAGATTTTAACTTCAGTCAAGTTTGTGAATTTTGTTGGTAAGCTATAAATCGCCTTTCTTGATCGCACAGTGATCAATTAGGTTCATGTTTAGTAGTCATGTTAAGTGCCAAAAAAATTCTTGTAGCCCTGATACATTATAAACTTTTAAAAAATCTGAGACCAAGATAAAAATATCAATTTAGTTCCACACATAAGTTGTTTGAGCGCAAACAGCCAGTCCATGAAAGTCACAAAGCTGTCACGAAGAACATGTCCAACATCACTAATGGCAATATATTTTTATATGGTTTCTATGTTAACACCATCTGTTTTTTAAATTAAGCGCCTCTTTCACCAACTACAAGTAAAGTGTTAATTAGTTACTTTAGAAATCATTTTCTGTTTTATTGAATTATGCACTCGGTTTACTGCATCATTTGATAGGCGATTTTTTATTATTATTTTCTATTTAATGTTTGGGACGTTTAACGTACAAACAAAGGTACATCAGCTAAATTATTCCCGGTGACAAGTGACTTTAAGTGACAGTTTAGCCTACTCGACGTTGGTGAAAGAGGCACTTAGTCCAATAAAATACGTATTAGAAAGGCATTAGTGTAGGATTATCAAAGTCGTCAGGAGGCTTTATAAGAAAGCCAAGCTTTTGTGGACCTCGTTGAAATTGACCATTAAGAGTGGTTATAAAGCAAACAAAATTTGTAATTTCACCGGCCCCTTGGACATGACAGTGACACAAAATACGTAGAACTACGCACAACATGCGACGGAAGATAGCGCAACTCGCTCAATAAAAATGTTATAAGTGCCAAAAGTATTAAATATTAATTATTCGTAAACTACAATGTCAAATGAAAAATTGTTACATACAGCCTTAGATAATATGTGAAGTGAAATTACTGATACACTTTTAGCTTTGTAATGTGTGTCATTTTGAAAATAAAACTAAAATCGATGGAAATGAGAGCTCACTTAGTGATTTTTTTCTATCGAGAAAATTTCATTATATTATGTTTTCTGTTACAGTCGTCACTTTCATTTATAATGTATTTATCTATTTAAAAAAATTAATTAAATTAGACTTTGTTTACTTAGATAAAATTCAAATCTAGGATTGGCTATTTCTCTTTATACCCGCTCTTAAATACCAACGGTGACAAGTAAATATTATTGTCAAAACAGTGTTTGGTCAGCATTATTTTTATAAATAATACTGGAATTTTTCGTATTTCAAACGAGACACGAAACAGCGGTCAGATGCACGGCGTTCTCATATTTCTTCCTGTACAGAAAGGATTGGACAGGTTGTATTACAACCGCATACACTGTTTCGCTTTTGCTACCTTTTGTTTGCTAGGATATGTGTGCACATGCTTGGTTACATTTTAATTTTTCCTTCTCCAATCTTACAATCGATTAAAACCAACTGTCATTGGTTATCACTACATAGTATAAAAAAATCGCTTCCCGCTGTCTGTCTGTCAATATGTATGCTAGATTTTTAAAACTATGCAACGGATTTTGATGCGGTTTTTTTTTTATAAAGTGATTTTGATTTTTTATTTTGATAGACTGGTGCAGATTAAGATAATCTAACAAAATTATATTACAAAATCAGAACTAAATAATTTCCTCTTCTGTGGTCCGTGATGTTAATTAGGAAACTTAGTTGTAAAGAGTGCATTTCTTTTGCATCGCGCTTTTTCAGTCTTCAAGATGCGACCCCAAAAAATTAAACTTTTAATGAAGTTAAAAACTATTACTACAGTACTGTGTTAAAGTTACAGGAAGTGGGAGTTCCAGGTAGAATTTATTAAACCGCAATTCCCAACTCATAACAATGTAGATGCACAAGATTTTAGTAGTTTCTAACAGATCCAATTTGCATTTGGATAGCAGCACCGATCTCATTACAGTTTCTTTGTACACTTGCAATTATACACCTGATACAAAATGAATTTTGAATTATTAAGCATAGCGTTCTGGCGAAATATAATACTCATATTTGCATCTTTGAGAGACACTGTGTATTTTTGATACACTCTTTTGGTTGTCAGGTAATGATATCAGGCTCTGATTCCAGAGACCCGTATTCAATTCTTGGCATAGTCAACAATAAACTCTACAATATTGGCCTATAAAGGGTCTCACCCTTAAGTTCTTTGTCTGATATCAGAGCTTAATATTGACAATCATAAATGTGGACTAAAGTTCCGATCTCAATTCGGTTGATAATCCCAAAAACATTCCATAAGTTTTTTCAGTCTTATGGAAAAACTTTTTCCATAAGGTAAGTCTCTTTCGATTACTTGGCGAATCCAATGTAGATATTTTTTCGAATGAATTTTATTTTCAGTAATGAAGTCATTAAATTATTTATAAAATAATGTGTAAATTATAAACGTGTAAAATAAAGTACATTGCTATAAAAACCACTTTTTGTGAACTTGAGATTCATATACATACGATTATGATTAAAAATATGTTGAAAAAAATACAGCCCAGCGAAAGCGGTACTAACTGCAATGCAATTGTGGGCGAAGTGCCAACCCTCTCTTCCGCTCACTTAATTAATTGCATAATATCCTTTCAGATGAGCATAACATTAAATAAATTAATTTAACCAAACGCTTTTGAAATTCTTTCATAATACGCACTGAGGATTGGAACTCCCTTCCAGCGTCTGGGTTTTTTCGAGTTCACATAACCGAAATATTTTTAAAGTATGTGTGAATAGGGGCTCTGGGTGAGCTCGCTCCATCATCGGCCTCGTATTTGCTGCACGGCTAGATGCTGGCCAAGAGCAAACCAATTTGTAATAATAATCACTACATATTATAAAACAAAGTCCTCTGTCTGTCTGTTCATAAACTCAAAAACTACTGCACCTATTTTCATGCTGTTTTCACCAATGGAGAGAGTGGTGCTCGAGGAAGGTTTGAGTATATATTTAGAAAAAAAGTTACGCAGGCGAAGTCGCGGGCAGGAGCTAGTTTTATATAAATATACAAGACCTTTTTTTAAAAAAAAAACTTCAACTGTTATAATAATGTATTATAATAAAAATATTATGTTAATTTTATTCGGCGACTATTGATGTTACAGTGTAGGTGACGTACTTCCATTTAGTATAGTTGTTACGGTTAGAGTAGGTACTTGAAAAAGTCTTTAATTTCTCAAAATATACTGTGAGGAGGCCAAGGCCATATCCCATGTTCCAAATTTGTATTCCATTGCCAAAGATGAGAAGCTTCAGTTCAAACGGTATAAGTAATTACGAAGATTCAAGTATAGAACTTGGAGCATATAGAAAGGCGTGGCCCCATGTCAGGATGTTGGGTCGCCGCCAGCCAACTCCGCTGACTTGCTATCACTATTTATTACGCACGAGTCCAATCTTTGTAATTTTGTACGCTCCTACACTATTTCCAATTTCCTGGAACTCGGTCTGTAAATATTACTTAACAAAAGGGCCAATATTAAACACAGTCCTGTTTGTAGAGGACAAAAGCGAATCAAAATTAACTCAAGCACGTATTTAATCTCATTATTCATTCTGAATTCTCTAATATTGTACGGCGGAATATTACCAAAAAGGTATATAATCTAAAACTGTGGGAATCTAATGTGAAAAAAGAATAATCATATCTCCGAATATTAAATTTATTGTCTTTGCCAGTTAAGGTTTTTTGCCAGTTGAAAAAGACTTCAAAAAGAAATGTCCTATCCCATTCAATTTACTTGTTAGTCATATAATAACACTAGCTGGCGCCCGCGACTTCGTCCGGGTTGAAAAAGAAAAGGTAGCCTATCCTGTGTCCTGTACGTCTAAATGTTTTTCTACCAAGTTTCATGAAAATCAGTTAATTCGTTTAAGAGTTATGGAGGAACATACATACATATAATACCTACACTTACAGATTTATTATTAGTATTGATGATGATTGATAACCTTCCTCGCTTTTTCCAATAGTGAAACCGCGTCAAAATCCGATGCACAATTTAGAAGGATTTAGCGGATATACAGCCAGATAGACGGTGGAAAGTTACTTCAATTTATGCTATGTAAAGGCAGCTATTAACGACCGTGCCAACAAGCCAAATGGAACGGTGCGACGTAAAAATTCGTCCGTGAATGTGAAAATCGTACGTTTAAAATTAAGCTGGCGCGCCGCGAGACGGCCATTCAGGATAGAGCCATTTGGCTTAATTTTAAGCGTATCTACGATTTTCACATTCACGGACGAATTTTCACGTCAAACCGTTCCATTTAGCATGTTGGCACGTTCGTGAATGCGCGCCTTTAGGAAGCATTTGCTAAAAAAGGATTTTTGAAAATGTCAACTTGTGAAGGAGGGTCGCTATTTGTGTATATCACTGGTATATATTGTCTGTTTTATTTTCTACCTGTGTATGCCATTCCGTATCCATAAATACTATTTATAAAATAATAATTACATAAACATTCTTAATAATATTTATATATTTTGTATGGTTTCAGTGGTTTAACAGAAGGTAAAAGAAAATTGCTTGCTAGGAAAAACAAAAGAAAACGTTCGCCATAAACGTTACATTACAAAATTAACCTGTCAACCTTGGATGTTGATGGAAGAAATTTTACAAGGAAGTACTCGCTTATTATTTTCTTTTCTTGTTTGAATCGCAAAAGTCAAAATAATAACAGTCATGAAACAATAATAAATAATATGTGTAGATTTGCATAAAATGTGTATTTATCCAGGATCTGACTGCAGTCCTATGGGAATGTTCGCGTATAGAGATTTTTTTTTCAGGATAGTTTAGTAGGAGTCTTAGTATTTTAGACTTGACTCTTAAAAGATTATGTGTATTTTTTTTATTCCGAAACGTATCAAATACTAACGGTTAAAACAAATATTACATTATCAATTCTTATACAGCATAAATTGAGGTCCTTATTTTAGCTCCTCTTAACTCCTCTTTAACCACGCAATTTATTTTGGTGTGTTTTTTCACCATTAGATTGATAATTTTTCACGGAAGGTTCATATAATATAAGTAAGTAATAAAACATAATAAGTCTTGATGTAAGTAGAAACAAAATCATTTTGCAAACTAGTCGGCGAAACTGGCCGTGTCTGTTTGTTTCTACGCTGATTAATTCTAAGCCACGTAATGGATTTTTATTTTGAATTGAATTTTGATACGATTTATACTTATAGAGAGAGGGATAAATGAGGAAGTTTTATTTAGATGAAAAGTTACATGCCTAATGAAACTTTTTGAAAATTTTAAAGAAAATACAATTACTAATAATGAAATTGCGGTGGCCACATTATAATCACGGTGAGCTTTAATTTAAACCAAACGTAATTTGTAATCACGTTGTAGGGAGCATAATCTAATTTTGGAGTAAATCTGTGTCGGAGAATTGTTACAGTGCCCACTTTAGTAATTCAACGGGAAGCGCGGGACTAATACAATCGAACACGTAGCTATGTGCATAATGAGATAACCAGTGGTAGAAATAAACTTTGTAACAAGGTTTTCTGTTTAACTACGAGTATTTAGGTATTTTGCATGGCTATGAATTCAATTTTTCAGAAACTTGGCAGTAACTTTGATATAAATGTGTGAAACTTAGTTTGTGCAAAGTTTTTTAATGTTAAGGTCAGCAGACAGACTGGCGGTCTACTTGATGGTACTAGGTGGCTACCGTCACCTAATACACAAGCAAAGCCACAGGTGCTGCAAGAGCGCTGACTACATTAGAATTAAGAATTACAAAAGGGATTGGAAAATAAGGATTGGAAAGAGCCCATTACCCCCCATCCCTCCCTTATTATACCTTATCCTTAATCCTTCTATGGTCGGCAGCGCACTTGTAGCACTTATGGCGTTACTTGTGTTATAGGCGACGGTAGCCACCTACCATCAAGTGGACCGTCAGCCTGTCTGTCGACCTTAACATAAAAAAATAAATAAAAAAAATAAGCTCGGCAACCCTCACTCACTGAAACACAAAAGCACACATGCTGTTATTCACGGTAATCATATGTAAGGGGCGTTATTGCTGCCCGACGGAATGCCCAAAAAAACGCACTGTACCCTGCCACTTCCAAGTTCAGACCTGAGCCAACCTTGAGAAGTTCATTTTCAAAGTTGACAAATGGAATAATATTGGACAGTCATATTTACATAAAAAAAAACATACATAGGTATTAATTTTTTTTTATCAGTGGGTTTGTGTACGCTAATCTCAGAAAAGGCTTAACCGATTTGAATGCAGTTTTTATTGATGTAAAAAGCTTCCCGTAACATTCTTACCATACTACTAAGATTCAATTCCCCACATTCAAGTCCTGCAGTTTGGTGGTAAAAACTCTAGCAAGGCATTAAATTGGAACAATTTAAATATATTTTCATTCTCTTAATAGTTGTTCTTGAAATCCAACAAAGAACAAAGCGGTAGTGTTAAATCACAGAAATATAGGATTTAGAGGGCTGTAAACGTAAGGTTGGCTCCGGGCAATAGTCCAATCAGATGATCTATAAATCGCGACCCTCCTTATTTTATCGAAATAGGATCTAATAAACTAAACGTTTTCGTTTGTCTCAAGTCCTTAGAGATTATGCCGTGATTATTTTAAGTGCTCAGGGTAGTATTTTTAAGAAATGGTAAGTACTAACAGTTCTCGTTAATTTTCCATTTTAAATTTTGTGTGCATGCTTAAAAAATATGTTATATTAATATAATCTATGTTTTCCTGTTTTAAACGCCACTAAATGGAGGAAATACTGTTTCCTATATGAGCAGTGACAATCTTTATTCAAAAGTTTGTAATTTTATATGTACCTAACTAACAGAACAAAATGAATTTTACAATTGCTATTTTTACTGAACAAAATGAATATAATATTGTCATTGTTATTATCTATAGCGAAGATCTAATCTAATCTAATTTTAATAATATAATAATAATAATTTTAAGAATTAAATTTCTTATAAATATGTTACAATATAAAAAGTGCTAAATGTGCTAGTTATTAAATTAAAAAAAAAACGACATTTATTATTAATTATCTAAGCGCCTCTTTCACAAACGTCAAGTAGGCCAAACTGTCATTTACAAAAGATTCGAAGTAAATGTTCATAAAAGTCTCTTCAAAAATGTTAAATAACACCAACTTGTGTGAAAAAAATTGGTTCCAAGTTCTCTAAGGTTGGCTTACAATTTCAATTTCCGAGGATTTCTGTTAGACAAGGCAAGCTACTTTCTTCAAGGATTGTTAGACGCAAAATATCGTACTCTATCTGCAAGCATTAGTAGTTCTATACTGACACAGCATTCGATAAAGCCTTTCCATTCAATCTCAGATAGCAGTGCAATAACAAGTTTGCTATTTACCTATACAAAGGCGCCTTTATATTATTCCTTTAGTACTAACGATCAATTTTATTATTGCGGACAAAATGATAAGACCATTCTATTTTTATGACAAGAATACATAGCTAGTTGTTGTACGCGACTTTGTCCGTGTAACTATAAAATACTAGTTGGCGCCCGCGACTTCGTCCGCTTTGAAAATGAAAAAAGTAGCCTATCCTGTGTCCTGTAAGTACGTCTAAATGTTTATCTACCAAGTCTCATGAAAATTAGTTATAATTAGTAGGAAATTAGTAGGAACATACACACATACAATACCTACACTTACACATTTATTATTAGTATTGATGATTTAAATGTTACTCGCTTATAATAAAGTTTCTATAGGTGAAAGAATTTTCAAAATCGGCCTAGTAGTTTTTGAGTTTATTTATTACAAACATACAAATCTTCTTTTTAATATTAGTAGGTATAGATTTTAAGACATTTTTTTTTTATTTTCAGTATTCCCATAATTCGTGGTCGGAGATAATAGTACCTAGAAGGTAACATTCCCAATAATATTTAAGGGTGTTATTTTTTCTTCAGTAACCCTTCCTATACTGAACTATTACTAGCTCAGTACTCAATTATTATAAGTGACGGATAAATAAAGATTTTTTATAAGTTGTTGCGGTATAAAAATTAATTTTAATAATATAATAATAGTAATTTTGAGAATCAAATTTGTTATAAATATGTTACAGTATAAAAAGTGCTAAATGTGCTAGTTATTAAATTAAAAAAAAAAAGACATTTTCTATTATTTATCTAAGCGTCTCTTTTACAAACGTCAAGTACGCCAAACTGTCATTTAAAGTGACCGGTAACCGGGGATAATGGAGCTGATATACCTTTGTTTGTACGGTAAACGTCCCAAACATTAAATAGAAAATAATTAAAAAAAATCGGCTATCGAATGATGCAGTAAACCGAGTGCATAATTCAATATAACAGAAAATGATGTCTAAAAGTAACTAATCAACACTTTACATGTAGTTTGTGAAAGAGGCCCTTAGGCATATTAAAGTGGAATTCTAAAAAAAGAGTCCAACCCGTTATTTATAGGTATATGAAATAGAAGAAACTACTGTATACTTAGAATGTTCGTAACAATCTCATAATAAAACTTTCATGAAGCTATTCCCGTAAGCGCCTACACGGAAACATTGTACGTCTTAAAAATGAGAAAATAAAACGGAGATCATTTACAAGCACCTCTATGCCATTTGTCTGCTCTTCCTTACATGTTAACATTGACATTTTTTCTTTTATTCATCGCGTTGCGAGACGTGATTTGAATAATCACTTGCGTTGCGTTGCGAGACGTTCACTTATGCTCTATGCTATGCTCTATGGTGCTTGTACATGTAAAATTGCAAGTAAGTAAGCCTTAATAGTTGATTGTTCATTCGAATTAGATTCTTTATAGAATCCTAAAATTCAGATTAGTAAAATATAGTACCTAACTAATATTATAAATACGAAAATGAGTGTCTGTACCTACATAGGTACAAGGTAATGTTGTAACATTTTTCGTACACGTTATCAGACAGAACATTTCTTTACAGACAAAGTACTGTGCTCGATGGATTATGTAAAAATAAAGAAAAACTAACGCCTTATAGAAATATATGAGCAATAAAAAATCAATAAATTATGGCTCATTTATTTTTCAACGCATAAGAAAAACGAACTCGGAAAAACTCGCTGGCAAAAGCTAGGATTAAATATTAAATTAGGTATGTCATTTTTCACAAACTCTCCATATCTGGAATTGATTGCAAAACACCAACCCAATAACTATTTTCCTTACGAGTATAATATACCTTGAAAACATATTTTTTAATAACACCTAACATTATTCAATAATCTGATATTATATCAATTCAAGAGATGGCTAGATTACTAAGAGAAAAAATGTAGGTTAAATTTATACAAGTACTCTTAAATCAGGGTGAGTATCATAAAAGACATCCACTCAATTACCGCGCCACGTATCACGTCATTACGAACAAAAGCAATTAAGGGTGAGCCTCAGCATCATCTAATTCCTTAAAGGAGCTTCATGCTCACATCTTTACTTGCAAGATGCCGACGCAGCATTTTCAAGATTCATCCATTAAGAGCACAACCCAATTTTCAGGAACAGTTAATCTCGCCATAACGACTCCATTTAGTGAGAGTACTGTTGCATAAGCGAAATTTTTCGTCCTAAGTATATTATACTAAAAGTTTCTAGATTATTTATAATAGTTTATCAAAACGGAATAAATGAAAGCGCATGTATAAGTAAGATTTTACTGTTGTTTGCCAGGTTTTTAAATTTTTTATGTTCTTCTTAAGCCTTTTATGTTTTTTTTGGAAAAAAAATTCTAGACGTGTTGGGCACTTTTTAGAATAAGAAAAAAACGGTGAACTCGCGCCCTTCACTTTATGAGCGACACCCTCAGTGACATTTGTTTGTATAAATTAGCGCCATCTACCCAAATTAGTACGTGCTTCTTGGTTCATATTAAGCTTAACTTCGTCAGTTAATAACCAGAACTTCGGAACTTAATGTTAACTTAACGGAACTTAAGCTTACTATTTCCCAGGTAGGTAAATATTCTTAGAGAATTTAAATCACGATGACGTGCCATAAATCAAAAGATATTCTCGAAGAAAAGTAGTTTCACTAAATATTAATAAATTCAACTCATACGTTATCATAAACTATTTTCTAGGTGATCCATTAATATGTGGTTTTCAGTATCTTACCCCAAGAGTACATTAGAATAACTTATTGTAATCGTAGGTCTGAAGTATAAAATTGAAGACTGAAAATATGAAAATTAAATTATAAATTAATTAATTATACATTTAAAAAGACACTTATAAAAATAAATGTTGTCAATTTATAATTTGAAATTAAGGCTTCTTACCTGATTGTCTTTATATAACCAGTAGTATAAATGATAAATTTTGGTTGTCTCATTCCGTTTAAAGAAAATTGTTCAGACCGCGAGAAAATGTCACCTGTCTATAGAACACTGTGCCTTAAGTATGACTGTTTGTTGAGGTTACATGAATGGTATAGACAGGCCAGATTTGGGCCAGATTGGCGTGTCTAGATTATGTCTGCGTTATAACAGTGTGTCTCAACATTGAAATAATTGCACTGATATTATTCATATTTATATACTTACCATTATATCTGCTCTCATACTGAGATAAGATATTATTTTGATAGTATAGACTTGTTAGAAATTACTCTTCGAAACTATAAATACACTACAAATTCAAATCTTCTAGACAATTTTCACATTTCACACAATATATAAAACTATTAAACTTGTCTCCGGCTTCGGTCGGATCCATATTTTTCTGCAAATTATGCACAAACCTTCCTCTTTTCATTAGGGAAAACCGTATCAAAACCGCAAGGTGGTAAGAACTTAGCGGAGAAAAAGACAGAAGTAGACAGCAGATGCATAAAATATTATATTATATAGATTTCTAACAAATAATATTCAATTGCTTATATAAATGGTTTCAACAAATGCTCAATTGAGTTGCGTGTATTTATTACTATGGGCATTGTTCCGGGCGTTTTGTATATTAATTGGTTAATTTTCTCTCACAAGGAACTCATCGCTCTTATAAATGATTGAAATTAATTATTTCGTGATGGAATATTGAAATTAAATTAAAAATATTTGAATACAAAAGACTATGGAGAAAGACTTTTTAACCAGTTCTTAACCGAATGGTAGAATATTTATTCTTACCCAATTGGGAGAAATAAACCAATTTATTATATAGGGTTTCTTCTCGTTAAACTTTCAAATAATAGATGCAAATGCTTAGGGATTTATATACCTTTATGTACTATCGCGGTCAAGAGAGCAGTCCCACCGTAAGGAACAATTTCGTGTGCACATTTTGTATTTATCTTTGTTACGTTTCTATGACGTTACTATGACAACCTCAATTCAACGTTAGACAAATTTGTATGAAAAGTGGGTCTGCTCCATTGACCGCGATAGTACTTTATGCAATACGTCTTGCAGCACCTACGGCGTTGCTTGACCGTCAGCCTGTCTGTCAAGCTTAACAAAAAAAAAACACTTGCTCTAACGGAAAATGGAAATATCACGAAAAAACCTATGACCTAGAAAACTAGCACTACATTATTAATACTACTTTTACTAGAGTAATGTTTCTGCTGCTGTATTTTTATTTTTCATTTCTTAACCCCGACGCAAATATGGGGTGTTAGAAGTTTGACGTGTGTATATCTGTGTATATGTGGTATTGTAGCTCCCAAATAAGCACTTAATTCTGCTCTGTTAATTAAGCACTTACAGTGGGTGGCCATATTATTAGGGACATTAGCTACTGAGATTTTTGAATTTTCTTGTCTAATTGGATTTCTCTAACAAATAAAGAAAAGGTCTCTTATGTATTTTTTATTTGTATCTGTACTTTATTGGGATTATAAAAACTACAAAAAAATATATTCTTTGTATTACTAATATTAATATTGATAAAAATTAATAAAACAAGTTTCAATATTTAGTGATGCCTTTGCTGAAATTAAGAGCTTCTATTCGTCGGGGCATGCTCTCAATACATGTTTTTGCATTTTCTTGGAGTGTGGAGTTATGATTCCAATCTCTGATGAGAGTTTCAATGAATTGGCGGTTGGTGGTAATCAGTTCTTTCGGCATCGCCCGTTTGGTGAGTCAACATATTAACATATAACAAATCTGTAAGGGTTGGTGATGGAGTAAGTTACTTTGTTTTCAGAGATATCGTGTTTATAGGCTCTATACATGATACTGAAACTTAATTGACGATTTTTAGAATTTTTTTCTGTATATATGTATGTATGTATGTTCCTCCATAACTCTTAAATAAAACTTCGTAGATAAACATTTAGACGTACGGGACACAGGATAGGCTACTTTTTCTTTTTCAACGTGGACAAAGTCGCGGGCGACAGCTAGTATTAACATATGTTCGATGTGTCTGGTGAATTCCCTGGACAAGTCAAAAAAAAAATTTCAGCCACGAATGCAGTACACTTCTGGCTTTGTGACACGGTGCAGAGTCATGTATAAAAATGTAGTTGTCATTACCAGGGAATAATTCATTGATTACATGAATCTGAGCACTGTCCCTAATAATTTGGCCACCGATGGTAATTAAGCGCTGTTCTCCAAACAGCACGAATGCTTTTGTTAAGTTTCATTAATTTAAAAGTACACTGGCGGACTCATAAACTGCATCAAAGTAATAGACGACTTTGAAATAAATATTTTAACCAAGTATGCAAACTTTCTATACAGATTTAAATTGAAACCTCTAGATTGGTTCGTGAACTTTAAAACAGCGTATGCTTAAGTTTAAGTTTGTGTACTGGAAAGGACCTTAAGACTTTTTTGAAGAAAAAACAGAAATTTAAGGAAAATTGGTTTTATAAAAAAATTGGTTTTAACAATAGACACAAACTTTATGCAAGGGTTTATTTATGTTTTAATAGGGTGTATTACCCCCACGTGCCCTTATTACGGATTCTAATCGGTTCCGCATAGATTTTATTAGGGTTATTAAAAGATCTTGCGGAATATTGTCCCATTCTTCTGAAAGTGCTGTTCTTAGTGCTGCCACTGTCGTGGGCACAGGATTTCTCGCATATACAGCTCTTTTTAAATTGTCCCAAATATGCTCAATGGGATTAAGATCCGGGCTGCGTGCTGGCCAATTCATTGTACGTATCCCAACCTCTTCGCAATATTGTCGAACTTGTGCAGCAGCGTGCGGCCGGGCATTATCCTGCATTAAAGTAAAATTTTCGCCTATGAATCCCATGTAAGGCACCACGTGATCTTCTAAGATCTCTGTTATGTAGCAATGTGCAGTCAAACCCCCTCTATTACCGTTTTGACGGACCATGTCTATGAACACAAGTTCTGTTCGCCCGTTCATCGATATGCCACCCCAGACCATACACGAACCGCCTCCAAAAGGAACACTCTCCTCTATGCAACTTTGAGCATATCGCTCCCCACGTTGACGATAGACTCTTCTGCGACCATCTGCACCATATAAACATGTCCTACACTCGTCCGTGAACAATACGGAGGCCCATTGCTCTTCTGTCCAATTTAGGTGATCACGCGCAAATCTTAAGCGAGCTTGTCTGTGAGCTACAGACAACTTTGGACCATTTGCTGGTCTAAAAGGGGTGATATCCGCTTCCTTTAACCTTCTTCTTATTGTTCGTGCACTCACATTTACTCCACGCACTTCATTAAGCTCTGTTTTGATGTTAACTGACGTGAGGAAACGATTTCGCAGGGAAGTTGTAACAATAAATCGGTCATCACGACCGGTGGTTGCTCGAGTCCTGCCTGTACCACGTCTCCTTCTGTAAGAACCTGTCTCCACAAACCTTCTGTATATTCTAGAAACCGTAGACTGGTTTAAATTTAAATTTCTACCAATCGTTCGTTGATCCAAGCCCTCCCGCACCAGTGCTACAATTTGAGCCGCTTGTTCAGACGAAGTATCCATATTATGGTTCAAAAACTCTCGATGAGTTAAAAATTAACCCAACAATTCTGCTGGTAACAATAATTCAATTGAAAAAAGAATAAAAAATCAATGCGAATCAATTTAAAACTTTGCTTTAAATAACACGCAAATCTGATACTACGAGTAAATTTTCTTTTCCCGGCTATATTCATTTGTTTTACTGCAGTTCTATTTTTAAATTTTGCTTTTTTTTAAGATTAAGAGCCAGTCTCTCCATATTTATATAATTTAATCTAAAAAGTTTGCACACTTATTAAAAAAAATCATTTCAAAGTAATCCTGAACTTTGATGCAGTTTATGAGTCCGTCAGTTTATTTTATCTGAATTTTGCTACATTTAGGACTATTGTAAAAGCACTTTATTTGACACGCTTCAACACGCTATTTGGCAAATTTAAAAAATACCACTTGCGCTTGTCTATGGAGGTACAAAAAACGCACGTACTCGGGGGAAGGGATCGATCAGGGAGCGTCATTTCTGGCAACGGGAAAGGCTTGGAGAATAGTTAAACAAATATAGTTAATTCAGTCAGGGTTTAATTGCATTGCTTATCTTGTGATTAAATATAATTATAGTTCATGTGAAAAGTATAAAATAAATTATATCGAAGATGCACGCCTATCTTCATTGCCAACACCCTTCTGAGTAGCTTTGCTACACTTTTATTTTACGGTGGTATCCTGTAAAGTATTATTACTGCCCACTTAATTACACAGTGGTGTACTGCCACTGATGAATTGTTTTCTCGTTTACTTAACAGAGATGTGTCGTTCATTGTAAAAGTGAACTATCTCCTTGTAACTGAATTTTAGAATAACGAGCTTTTTGCGAATTATAGTGTAGGAAAAAAAATATAAGCATTCATTCATTGTTTTCATCTATGGGATTTTAATGCAACTATTGGAGTTACTTCACTTTTATATTGAAAGTTATGACTAAATGTGATACCTTTAGGCAAGAAAAGATGGTTTTAAAAATAGGGAGTTACACCACTTTTACAATGAACGACACAGATATCATTTAACATTCGGGTCTGAATTCGATGTATTAGTTTTTTCATTTAAATTTTTCAATAAGTACTTGCTGTAAAAAAATAAAAAACGCAAACTATAAAAAATATTGTTGTTACTTTAATAAAATGTAACGTCTGTATGTAGGATGTATACAAATATAATAAGTATAAGGATGAGAGTGAAATGTGCCATGGTTCGCGAACAAAAATGCCTTTCTATGAATATTATATTCAAACGCGCGACGTGGACTTAACCTTTATGTGGATTATGACCCGTGCTGAAATTGAGACAGCTTACAGAGATCATCATTAGTTGAAATTGAGAAAATATATGCTGAGTTTGATTATCTATTTCAGTTAAAAGACTTAAAACATCAATTGTCAGTCCAATACTTTTTGATAAAACATCATGTCGCTGCTTAAAAACTAAAGGGCCACAAATCAAAATTACACTTTTTACAGGGGAGCTAATCGAAAATAAATAAATTATTTTTTGTCTATTTTTTTCTTATTAGATATATATCAAATATATGCATATTATACATCGTTAGAAGCGTATTTTTAAGTAGGGTTAAATGTTTTAAGTACTTTTATAATAAACTGAATACTAAAGGAGATATAAGCATATAAGTTAATTTTGAATATATAAAAAATGATCAAAATATACTAAATATGGAATAAAACAACCATAAGTCTTTTTGCAACATACAATATGAAGGATTGTGATTGTTTTTTGTAATAAAAACATTTTAGGATTTTTTTGTTTTATGGCCCTTTAGTTTTTAAGCAGCGATGTGTTGGGTCAGCTAATTTTAAAATAACCATGATGCCAACTATGACAAAGGAGAAAATATCCATACTCTTGCATATCCCTGTTACATGAATCATAGATACAAAGCTTTCTAAGATTCATGCATCATTTTATTCCTAAATTCAAGTCACACGTCCTTTAACAAGGCGCTGGTGTTGCAAATGGCAGAGCTATACTATATGTAATAGCTATTGCATGCATATAACTGGCTGAGCTTGGCGATATTTCGCGTGTGCTTGTGACATCAATTTTCTCTATCAATTGATTCTGCTGAATTCGGTAACATATCTTTGAAGAAAAGTCTTATTGAAAATAATAATAATATTTAAAAATATATATAAAACGTTTTTAATCATGCTCACTTATTCACGAGTAAAAATAAATACATTTCTAATGTAGATCTTTACGCATGAAGTCGCCAGAATTTGGACATATTCTAGAGATCTGATGAAGCTATAATTATAAATTAATTAAACACCCTACACATTCTGCTGTATGTTGCTAAAGTGTTGGGTATTCTACTATAAAAGTTTTAGGTTCCTGTGAGATTTTCAAAACACTAACTACAGCGTGTATGAGAAGTCGAAGGCACACCTAGTAATATTATAAAAATGCAAAAATTTGTGATAAATTTTACAGTAAAATAGATTAGCGCATAGGCTACGTTGCTGTGAATTTGTGATCGTTGCTAAAGTCGCGTTTCAAAGCAGGAGAAATTCGTGTTGATAAAACAATTCCTCTTGAAAACAAGACTCAGCAAAGCCAACAAAGTAAAATTCACACAGTGGCCGGCGTGTGAAGGAATTTGTGCACATTACGGATTCAGAGATTCCTTTTATGGTATTTTTATTGAGGATTGGTGTTGAGAAGGGACGTCACGGTATTAATATTCAGTAAGGGTGGCCAGGTATTTTCCTTCTCACCCAAAAATCTAGCCGTTGCCTTCTTACTTTCTTGTCTCCTTCAGAGAAATTGTTTGTAACAATACAATGGAATTCTACGCACTGAAATCATTTCACTGAAACACTGAACATTGTTTAAATATTACTAATGTATTTCTTTTTATTTTGTTATTTTGTTATTGTTTCTTATCCCAGTCTGAATTCTTCACGGCAGTTAGTAGATGTAATTTTTTTTTTCTGATAATATAATTAGCTAAGGAGTGTTGATCTCGTTAATTAATTGAACAGGCTAGGTATTTACTGTATTTTTCCATGTAATAAATTTAATCCTAAATAAGTTCGTAGTAATAACAAAATTGTTTTAATATTTTGCACGAATATTTCACAAATAAGATTTTATAACCGCTAACTCTTAATTACAGGAACGCTCTTAAAAATATCTAGGTTTCCAGGTCGTTAATCTAACTACGAACGTTTTCTCATAAAGTCATCGAAATACTACAATGGAATTTGCGTCACAAGTGCCAAAGGGGAACATAAAAAGAACGCCTTTGACAGAATCATGGCGGACTCTTGCCTTCACGCGTCAATGGTAAAACGTAGTAACGATCAACTTCTACTATTTCATTTTAAACTCTAATGGGTTGACGTAAAGTCACATTTTCTTTAAATTACGTACTTATTATATGTTTGTTTTGTTATAAATGACAGTTCATGCTCTACGCATATGTCACTTTTAAATGTTCCATAAAATTCGTTGTGTTTTGTATGGCACGCGTGTTCCATGTTGTAGTAGTTTGATGCATAAAGTACTAAAGTGTGACCCCTTTGACTCAAAGTTAAGTAACTATTTACTCTATGCTCATAGGCATGACTTGAAGGATTTTTTATAGTGCCTTAGGTGTTTCGACTAGTGATTTTCTTGATTTTTTTCTTCGACTACTTTGACTATGATGATTGATAGTTTTGATGAAGTATACTAGCAAGCAGACTTGAACGTAAATTATGCACATAAAAAGTTCAAAATTTTCTTTAATTTGTTATGTGGTAGGCAAGGTTGATTTCTCAGTGTGTTGGTAATTTATTAGAGACCACTAAGTATTCATTCCGTTAACCTAAATAGGTCATATAATATCATGATGATAGCACTTTATAATCTATACTTGAACAATTTAACACCCACCATATTAATGAAAGCTCTTTATTTAAATGAAACCATTTATTCCAAGGTTTTAATACACAAATTTTACTGTTTCTTTTTTTTTAAAGTGAATGTCGTCAGAAAGATTGACGGTTCACTTGATGGTAGGTGGATACCGTCACCTATAAAACAAGTATCGCAACAGTTGCAGTAAATGCGCTGACGGGCTCTGGCATCCCTTCTCACACCGATACATAAGTGGATTTTTGTAAGGAGGTCGTTACTGCTGCCAGACAGGCTGGCCAAATACTATTTACAACCTCATAAAAATATTTATTTATATACTAGCTGGCGCCCGCGACTTCGCCCGCGTTGAAAAAGAAAAACCAAGTTTACCTACCAAGATTTATGAAAATCAGTTGATTCGTTTAAGAGTTATGGAGGAACATACATACTTACATACAGAAAAAAATTGTAAAAATGGTCAATTTAGTTTCAGTATCATGTATAGAGCCTATAAGCACGATATCTCTGAAAACAAAGTAACTTACTCCATGACCAACTCTTACAGATTTATTATTATTATAGTATTTAGTATTGATTACAGACACAACAGCAAACATGCTATTATTTTACAATGGTCTTCTGTGGGGGTGGTTTTTCCGGCTTATTTTTAATTAACGTAAATATCTTTTCTGAAATTTTCATATTCTTGGGTTAACATCATTCTCATATTTTCCTTTTGAATTCAGTTTTTCTTATTGTTTAACATTGTTTTGCATCTTCTCTAAATTAAAGTAACAAACGGAAAAACTCAGCGTAATTTTATTTAAACATCGCTCTCTTTTGATGTTCAGTTTTTTTCGAGTTTAAATTGGACTTCTATAAGAAATATGAAAAAAAAAAGACAAACATCTTTATAAATAAAAATGGAACGGTAATTTTTTTTAATTCTTGGAAGTCCAAGGTCTTAAGGTGACACAAGTCAGCTTTCCTCCATACAAACGTTTAAAGATTATTACTTCGCTGTTTTATGTTTAATTTACAAAATTAAGCATGATACCGATTGTCCTTGTCGTTAACTAGGTTCGTTTTTATACAAACTTTTAAAAAAAGTATTAATTTAAAAGATATGACAAGTTTTAATGCAACTTTGAGGGTCACTTTAGTGTACAAAAACTCCAATATACTTTGAATACAAACATTGGTTAGTTATTCAAGAGTTCAAATAACTTTACACGAAATAGATATAATATGCAGTAGTTTTGTCAAAAAGAGTTTACGCCCAAGGGTCTCTTTATGTTTATTTTTTTTTGTAAGAATCATTGTGCATCTCACTCGACTGCTCTTCCCGCGCATTGTGCTGTGTGAGACAGAATGAATTTTAGCTACACGCACCGATGAGTTCGAGCCGCTGACTGGTTCTGTCTTAAATGAAGAGATAAATTGGAAACATTACCCTGAAAGTTGCAACCGTGCGAGGCCGGGGGCGGGTAGCTGGTAAAAAAATTAAAAAATTCTTTTTTCCTCATTATGTAAATTTAGGCAATTTCTTTATGACTACGGAATTCAATTTTCTAAAAAATATTTCGTTTTAATAAATCTCTATATATAAGAAAAAGTCATAAGTACTTTTAATGTTGAGTCAATGTTGAGTCGTTTATTTTAAACTTCACATATTGACTGATAGTCAATGGGGGACCCTATTACGTTAAGCGAAGGGAGTATAGTAATTATGCTGTATTATGAACATTAAACAAAATATTGGCACAAACTGCTATGAACTATAACGATTAAAGAGTAGTTATCAGAACACCGCGTGTGGAAAATTCTTCCGTTTACCCGATATATAGGTCAGAACGTTTCAATAAAAGGTTGAACGTTTTTAATTTCGATTATGGACTATCTATAGGTACGCGGGTATGCTAGTCTCCAGGGAGACCCTTTTAAAACTTTATAGTCTTAGGCAACGAGCGTCTTAGGGGAATCAGTTTTAAAGACATTTGTAATCTTTTCACGTCATATTTTTTAAATTTATTTGTTGAATTTATGTGGTTAATATTTTGGTATAAATATTAATGCATATATCAGTATAATTTTTTATGTATATCTTACAAATTGAACGTGTCTATCATTGTTTTTCTTATATATTTTTCCACAAAGATGACATTGAATATACACTGGCGGACTCATAAACTGCATCAAAGTAATAGACGACTTTGAAATAAATATTTTAACCAAGTATGCAAACTTTCTATACAGATTTAAATTGAAACCTCTGGATTGATTCGTGAACTTTAAAACAGCGTATCCTTAAGTTTAAGTTTGTGTACTGGAAAGGACCTTAAGACTTTTTTGAAGAAAAAACAGAAATTTAAGTAAAATTGGTTTAATAAAAAAATTGGTTTTAACAATAGACACAAACTTTATGCAAGGGTTTATTTATGTTTTAATAGGGTGTATTACCCCCACGTGCCCTTATTACGGATTCTAATCAGTTCCGCATAGATTTTATTAGGGTTATTAAAAGATCTTGCGGAATATTGTCCCATTCTTCTGAAAGTGCTGTTCTTAGTGCTGCCACTGTCGTGGGCACAGGATTTCTCGCATATACAGCTCTTTTTAAATTGTTCCAAACATGCTCAATGGGATTAAGATCCGGGCTGCGTGCTGGCCAATTCATTGTACGTATCCCAACCTCTTCGCAATATTGTCGAACTTGTGCAGCAGCGTGCGGCCGGGCAATATCCTGCATTAAAGTAAAATTTTCGCCTATGAATCCCATGTAAGGCACCACGTGATCTTCTAAGATCTCTGTTATGTAGCGAAGTGCAGTCAAACCCCCTCTATTACCGTTTTGACGGACCATGTCTATGAACACAAGTTCTGTTCGCCCGTTCATCGATATGCCACCCCAGACCATACACGAACCGCCTCCAAAAGGAACACGCTCCTCAATGCAACTTTGAGCATATTGCTCCCCACGTCGACGATAGACTCTTCTGCGACCATCTGCACCATATAAACATGTCCTACACTCATCCGTGAACAATACGGAGGCCCATTGCTCTTCTGTCCAATTTAGGTGATCACGCGCAAATCTTAAGCGAGCTTGTCTGTGAGCTACAGACAACTTTGGACTATTTGCTGGTCTAAAAGGGGTGATATCCGCTTCCTTTACCCTTCTTCTTATTGTTCGTGCACTCACATTTACTCCACGCACTTCATTAAGCTCTGTTTTGAATTTTAACTGACGTGAGGAAACGATTTCGCAGGGAAGTTGTAACAATAAATCGGTCATCACGACCGGTGGTTGCTCGAGTCCTGCCTGTACCACGTCTCCTTCTGTAAGAACCTGTCTCCACAAACCTTCTGTATATTCTAGAAACCGTAGACTGGTTTAAATTTAAATTTCTACCAATCGTTCGTTGATCCAAGCCCTCCCGCACCAGTGCTACAATTTGAGCCGCTTGTTCGGACGAAGTATCCATATTATGGTTCAAAAACTCTCGATGAGTTAAAAACTAACCCAACAATTCTGCTGGTAACAATAATTCAATTGACAAAAGAATAAAAAATCAATGCGAATCAATTTAAAACTTTGCTTTAAATAACACGCAAATCTGATACTACCAGTAAATTTTCTTTTCCCGGCTATATTCATTTGTTTTACTGCAGTTCTATTTTTAAATTTAGCTTTTTTTTAAGATTAAGAGCCAGTCTCTCCATATTTATATAATTTAATCTAAAAAGTTTGCATACTTATTAAAAAAAATCATTTCAAAGTAATCCTGAACTTTGATGCAGTTTATGAGTCCGTCAGTTTACATAGTTGTATCAATGTAATCAACATTAAGACACTTAATCAACATAATAAATACCATGATGAAAAGTATAAACTTTATACGAATTTCCTAATTTTATTAGGATTTCTCTCTCATAGGGCTCGTCACAACTATTTGCGCAATCCTTTGGTATTCGAGGAACTTGTTCCATAAATTCCTTGTTTACTCTTTAGATCGGACGATTCTTTCATCTAAGTTAACATAAAAAACATACCTTATCTCTTGTCGATTCCTTCGTTCCAACTAGTTATAAATTTTACATAATTCCAATCTAATTTTAATGCAGCAAGTTTTATTCCAATCAGTTCAATAATTTATTGATTTCTGAGTAACGCAATAATGATAAAGATAATAAATATTGACGGAAATTTATATTTTGGTTTTGTTTGAAGCGTTTGAAGCGCCGTTTGAAAGTTTCTGTTTGACGCTATTTCAAAGCGACTTCAAACGGTTTGATCAAACACGTAAGGATTGAATCAAACCGTTTGACCGTCTCCGAGAACCTTTAGTGAAAAATATATGTGAATGTTGAGTATGGTAAAATGTTCCTACTTTGCTTCTATAGGGTTAATTATGCTCCAATTCTTTTAAATATTTTATCGCTCAATATATCCAAATCGGTGCAACTTCATTACGTTGATTTAACTTTAAAAATATGTTAGATAACATATTATTCTTTAAATTAATACATCTGAGTATATTTCATAATTAATAGTGTGAAAAATATTCATAATTCCCGTTTTTTTTTTTTGGAGCAAAGTAGGACACCATTTTACGGTATATCATCTGTAAAAACATAGCTTTCGATACACGATTTATAATACAACTCTCACAACTAAAGAAGTTAACACCTGGTCGTCTCCAAGGTGCTTCATGCTGGTACTGCCAGCTGCGGTCACGTTCACAGTCGGGTGGGCCTATACTCGTATCCGACATGCCTCTTACACGTACAGACACGTAGCCGTCAAGGGGTGGTTTGTCCGACAAATTGCACGCGTTGGTCCGGGATTATTCCGGATATTCCGGAACATATTGTCGGTATACGAGTATTTCTCACCGGGATTCGTAACTAAGTAATGTACACATCTGTGTATGTCGCTACAAACTCACAGAGTATTTGTTAATTGTAATATTTCATTTTTTTTATTAATATTTTGCAATATGTTTTATAAATACTCCTTGTCGTCTGAAAGGGGTCTTACCTTGCGTCAAATGCGGTAATTCTGATTTTTGCTGACTTGCTTATGATGTTGGCTAATGAATTATGCAAGTTTGAGGAGACCTCGAGCGCTGAATACAACCTCGTCATAAATCGAAAAATCTGCGAAATTTTTGACTAGTTTTTGGTGATTTTAACCCTTAATGACTAGTTTTTCAATAATACTACGTTTTCAAATGGACTAAATTTATTACAACATGAGACCTACTGCATTGGACGAAAAGATTTGCCGTATGTTCTATTTACTTAAAAAGAATTTAGTTCAAACATTCGCTTTACATAAATTCATAATCACATATTTCCGTTTCTTTATCAATCAATAGGTTATCCATTCAAATCAATCAGGTTTACAGCTTACAATCTCTAAAAAAGCAATAAGATAAAAGCTATAAGATTTTTGACTACAAAATGAATCTGTCCCTACTTTTTTTAAACCCTTTGAACAAATTAGAATTGACATCAGCGAAGCGAGAAGTTTTAATATTATTCATGAATTCAGGCTTCGTAGGTCTGACAATTAAAACGTTACGCACGGCCACATCGAAATTAACGGTTGCTCCATCTTAAACTATTACGGCAACACGTTTGATTATTTAATCCTTTAGTGTTGTAATCTATTAACAAATTTTTCATGGTTTGGGCAAAGTGGCATATTAGTCCAGGAAAATTTAATAACAAATAAAAATTTGTGCTCTTTAGGGGCATTTTTGATATTTAAAGCCTCTAGAAGATATTGATGGGTAAAGAAATATTTGATTTCACTGTAGCACTGGCAAATGTAGAAGGGCTCAAATTTTGCTTTTTTACTAAATTTTCCTAAAATATATTAAGACCGGCATGTAAGATGACGCTGAATTTAAAACCACCAGAACATACAGTATTTATTTGATAGCCATTTAATCCACCTTTACAATAGATACATCACCTTATTGCACATTTTTACCGATTCTGTACAAAATAAATTCAATATTATTGTGCATGGAATATTGCTATAAGCTCTGTAGTCACGTAGACTATATACAAGACATATATATTATGACACTTGCAACATCTGCTTCAAGCAGTGATCACGACTGCTCTAGTAAGAGTATTAACAAGGTAGAATATATTACGAGTCTGAAACACAGTTTAGCTGATAATAGTTACTAAGCCACAATTCGTACCATTAGTTACAAGTATAAATAACAATAAAGTATATTTTTTATAATTTTTTTTAGAAATAAATAAAAAAACTTAAGAAAACATAATATAAAAGATAATTTTTAATTAGTTTTTATTTTATAATTTCCTCTAAATTTTCAAGGGATACCTTGCAACATTGCCACTCAGTGCGTCAAACGTATTAAAAAATTCCGTTTTGTGAACAATAAAATGATCAAGGATGTTTTTTTTTTTCCGATCAAAATCAAGAATATTTAATTGTTTACCGTTGATTAAAAAATAGGTTGATCTCGAATAACGATGCCAAGCAAACTGAAACCAAACTCTCCTGAATGTGAGTTTTAATGAAAAATACAGGTAAGTTTTAGTTTGTTACTAAAGGGCACTCATTAAAATTTTGTATTTAATTTTAGTTCTCTAACGTTAATTTTTGAGTAATCACATGTTCCCGTTCGTGCATTCAACCTCTTGTAAATTGGTAAGTATCAACAATTATTTTAACCTAGATTAATGATTGGTCTCACTGCGCTCGACTAGATACCGCGCTATTTAAAAACAATAGCTCCGTGAATGCGGCAACTCATTATTGTAGTGTGTGTAAGTCATCCTGAATTTTTATCTATTTTATTCATTATATTTTTACACAGTTAACTGGTATTTTATCATGCCCAAAATTTAAACATTCGGCACGTACACGTCACAGACAGCTTGCAGTGTGACTGGTTCGGGTACGCCGACTTCAGCGTAGTATTTGTTGCCGCATGTCCAAAGTACGCCGGCGGTATCCAGTCGAGTGCAGCGAGACCAATTATTAATCTAAGGATTTTAATTTATTTTGAGTTTCCAGCTGCAGAAAGTCAAACTATGGGTGCACTTTTAGTTTAAATAGTTGCTTTTACAACAGTTAAATTAAACTCGGGTTTCTCGTAGCGGTTAAAGTAAGTGGGTTAAAGTAGCGAATAATGATCAACTTTAAAAAAATAATTTAAATATATAGTACGTTTAATTTTAGGTTTTCTATGGAGTTTCGCTAAGGAAATGTGTTACTGCGCAGGTGACCTACCTACCACCAAATTAACCGTTTTTAGGTTGTGTGACGACATTTAAAATATACTTGACCAGTTTAACTTACGTTAAATCTTACGTTTATATTTACATTCAAGTTAACTTATATTTTGGTAGTTGTTTTTATCCAATATCCTGTGCAATTTTAAACTGCTGAATACTGCTTCCGATATTTTACTTTGTCTCGGAGATTCTAAGTTGTGCGGAAATTAATTCTTGGCAAAGTCACCTGTGCTTAGAGGAAAATATTCCGACCATAAATGGATCGTGTTATGATACTGAGTCTTGTGATTTGCACTTTAATAATACTTCAGTGGTAGACAGAGTAGTACAAAGCAAATGTGAATTTGAAATTAGGGCATGCAAAGAATTTAAATTTATAAATATTAGCGCTTAATATCTTTATAACCTCCTCTATAGAATACATTATTATGAAGTTTGCACAAATGTATATGACCTCAATGAGAAATGAAAACGACATTTACAGCGTACAGCTTCGCATGATTGGTAATTTACCGGGCAATTTTTTTTTTACATAAGAACCTTCTTCGGACTTCCACGAATATTTAAATATAAAAAAATATCTGAATCGATCCAGCCGTTTTCTCCTTAGCAACACATTTAGAGATTTATTTTTATTTATAATAAAAAATATAATATGAATATTTGGGTCTGATTGCCTCATAAAACACGTCATATATAAATTACCCTCTATGAATCTGTTTTTGACAAAGAATGTAACTCACAATCTTCAATGTAAATCCAGCGATGACTGACTACCATCAAAGTATTTTAACCACAAAAAGTTTCAAACTCATTACATCGGTTTTCAAGCCTGCGGCGAAGAAATATTTGAATTTCACAAACGACGAGTTGACAGGCTCTTTATTACACCAATATAAATATAGATAGAATCAGTCCATATTTTTGAATGTTAATATTGAATAACCTACTGTAGGTTGGGAACGTTATGTTTATTAAATCTCTACAAATATATGTACACGGAGGATGCAATACCTGTTGAATAAACCCGTAAGGTTTACCAGACAATTCAATTATTATATTAGAATAACTGAGAGTTGAACGTTTGAATATTATTCGTGTTAACAGGTGCATTCATTGCTCCGGTAAATCTTCAGAATGAGTGTTAAAATCAAAACTTGGTACTAAGGTACGAATAGGTATGGATGACACATACATATGGGTTCTTTCAAGCGTTCTTCTACAGATTTATATTTAGATGTCAAATGCGTACTAAGTAGCGCTTTTATATTAAAGGGTGGCAAGCAGACTTATGACCCTTTAGATGGAAAATGGCTCCCGTCGACCATGATATAGAAAGGCTTCACCAGGAGGGAGGAATTTCGCTGCCTACCCTTTTTTTCGTGGGAAAATCTACGAACCAGATCCCCACTGACCATTGGGGGTCGGTAAGGTATATGGTACTTCTACTCACTAAAAACCCGCGGACGTTAAGACACGCTACCTTCTCTTCGCTGCCTACCCTGAGAGGATAAATGAAAAGGGGCATGATTGGGCTAAATGCTGAAAATCGATTTCAATTTGCTTTCGTGTACATTCAAAATTGATGAATATGAATATCTGAACTGAATTGATTCTAATAAATAGATCCAAGCACTGTACGAAGTTTTATATAAATAAAATGCTTAAAAACATAAAGCATTTCTATAAAAGTGATATCTGATTTTCCTTTCACAAAATCTATTCTATTAAGGAGTCCCTACTAACTCATAAATAAAATTTCAGGCTGTTGCGTTTCACGGATTACAAGTCTGTTAGAAATAGTGTTGACCCAGATAATTCCAGTGATGCTATTCCATTGTCACGATAACAAAGACTTGTGGATAGAAGGGTTTTCAGTGAAGTTTGGATTGGATTTAAACACGAACCTTAGAAAGTTTCTAAATTAAAGCAATTTATAAATAACAGGAACGTACCTGTGAATTTTTAGAGTATTTTTGACGTATCTGATCATATAAACGAATTTTTTATTCAAATGAAAAATTCAATTTGCTAAAAGTTTCGTAAAAGACATTGTTGCTTAAGACATGAATACCAGACAGTTGATATAATATATTATAAATACAAATCGTTTGGTTAACAGCTATTAGGGTTACTAGCCACTAGACCAAGCGTGTTGTCAAATTTATGTACTATCGCGGTTAATGGAGCAGACCCACTTTTCATACAAATTTGTCTAACGTTGAATTGAGGTTGTCATAGTAACGTAAATGTTATAATACGAAATACGAGTAGGTATTTGAAGTAGGAACAAAGGTAAATACAAAATGTGCACACGAAATTGTTCCTTACGGTGGGACTGCTCCCTTGACCGCGATAGTACATAAATGTTAAGTTACATAAATGTTAGACAACGTTGTTGAAAACATCTTAATTATTGTACAGCTACTGACTAGCAGCCTCTGCATAGTTATTCAACGGAATAGCGGTGAAACAGAATAATGTAGGAATGAAAACGAAGTTTAACACAAGTGCATCGGGAAAGCGCTTAATTAAGGCGGAGTGGCCACAGCAGTTGTGACTTGTTTTGAACCGGCTAACGTGTTTGCCGAAACCTCCAAACGGCGCTCGTTTCGTAAACACGCCAATCTGAATATTTTACTGCAACTTTTCAGACCGAGGGATCTATACTCTATTGTAATCAAAACTTGGGTTTGTATTCTACTTTGTTTTGCCAATTGAGACCATTATTTTCGTATCATTGTTATTGCTAGTTTTATTTATTTTTTACAAATAAGGAATGTAAAGCAGTTGTTTACAAATATGCGCAGTTAGAACTCCAAGGGCAAAGCAATGGATACAAACACTATTGTTACGTTACAAAACTTAGGTAGTAGGGAATTTCTTAATAGGTCAAATTAATAATTTAATTTAGGCATTAACAGTTGCAGGAATATTTGAATGTTTTTACTTCCTCACGTCATCCCCCAATTGATATTAGGGCTAATATCCTTTTACTCGTAATTCCTAAAGAACAACTCTAATTTTGATAATAGTAGTTTTTTATATTACCTAAAAATCAGAATCCTCTAGGAGGGGGGACAAAAATATATTTTATATTTTTACGTTTTATGCATAGTTATATAAATTAATCAATAAAGTTTTTGAAACGTATGCAAACCAATATAGAAGAAGATTATTATAAAATCCTTTGTTTTCATAATAATTTAATAGAAAAACTACAAAAACTGTTATTTAATAGGTCAAGCTGCAAAAAGAATAATTAATTTAACTGACAAAAAATGACACTCTTCGGAAGCTTGGCAGACTGGGTAGAATGAATTGCCAAATCCTAACTACGAACTGTGAAGTTTTTAATGACATTTTTAAAATTTTATAGTAGTGAAAACAGCATAAATAAGCATAGTAGGTATGAAAGTATTAAATGTGGAGATTTCTGAACGGATGCTTCATCACCATTTCACATAACCGGTACGGTGAATTTACTCTATCCTTGTTCGAATCTAACTTTCTCGGCAAAAAATTTTTCCAACTTTATCCCTACATTGCGGCTCATTTAATACCTGGAATATTTTTATACTTTTGTCCTCCGTCTACTTGATTCCACAGCTCGGCTCTGCATGTGTATCCGCGCACAACTTAAATTCTCTTAAATCTACCATTGAGGGGATCCAAAAATAATAATATTTTTCTAAGCCACAGTCCGCTAACTCGAGGCCATTACAGGAATTTCCTTCTTTTTCACTGAAAAATTATACTGAAAACCACTTGTAAAAACTTTGTTTACCTTAATATTTTATCCATTATAACTTAATACCATTTATCTATTATTCATTTACCTATATTTTTTATTATTTTAAGTTTGTCTAAATGTATAAAAAAATAAAACGTCCGATGGCCGCGTTTCTTTCGGTGGAATACATCTTGAGAAAATAAAATATAATAATGAAATAATATAGATATATATAATTATATAATTAAATATAATAAACATACACCCAAACTATGTTATTTTTTACAAAAAAAATATTTACATGTATCAAAATAATAAGGCAATCACATTGAAGTTGTCCATAATAATTTCATAAGCTTGTTTCAAAGGAAATGGTAGTTCTCACAGAGAAGGCTTTACACGACCCTTCCTAATAAACAAGGTTCACCCGAAGGCTCGCAAAATGACCGTAACTAATGACCCCCGTCATTATCACATATAAGCTAGGATTAATAACGTTTCCTCCTAGATCATTACGAAGAACCTTGAGCTAATGATTGTAAATATTCAGACTTAAATGAAATAAGTATGATTTCATGCTGTATTTTAATAAACTGTCATAGTTAGACTTAAGGTAATAATTTGTGAAATATTTAGTCAAGGCAGCAATTAAGTAAAATTATATCTTAAGTAATTAAGTATAATTAAATATATTTTTCTCAGTAAAAATCAGGCTCAGTAGTCCCATTAACATGACACAAATAAATGACGTAAATTTCTCTTTAGGTATAATCCAACCTAAACAGTCAAATTAAGCTTCCTGTTAGTATATGCTCTCGACATCTCCGTTTAGGAACAAATGAAGTGAATTTTGATTTATGAGAACATGTTTCAGTATCATTCATCTTCACTACTTTCGATATGTTTCACAATGGTAGCTTGATCTCACGACTTAATGCCGTTCGAATTTCAAACCTATTTCCGGTTGCAGACTTTTAAATCTATATTAATCATCTGACTGTCTACTCTGTGATAGAGTAGTTCCGTCTGTTTAGTGGAAGTTGTTGCTGCATCACAACTGAATTTGATGTTGCGTTGATGATTTGATATAAAAAAATGATCGCATACTAACCAAGTTTTTTTAGGCTAAACATTTCGCTGCTTAAAAACTAAAGGCCCATAAAACAAAAAAATCCAAAAAGGTTTTTATTGGAAAAATACAATCACAATCCTTCATATTGTATGTTGCATAAAGACTTATGGTTGTTTTATTCCATATTTAGTATATTTTTATCATTTTTATATATATTCAAAAGTAACTTATATGCTTATATCTCTTCTAGTATTCAGATTATTATAAAAGTAGTTAAAACATTTAATGCTACTTAAAAATACGCTTCTAACGATGTATAATATGCATATATTTGATATATATCTAATGAGAAAAAAATAGACAAAAAGTAATTTAATTTTTTTCGATTAGCTCTCCTGTAAAAAGTGTAATTTTGATTTGTGGCCCTTTAGTTTTTAAGCAGCGATTTGGTTGAAAACGTCAATTTCAACCTAGCTACTAGTTCAATGTATGGCAGTCAATTGTGAGAAAATATATAAAATGTTTTGAATTGAATGAATGGATTCACTGGAACCATTCGACTCGTAGAATATCACGACGTTTCTGCTCACTGACTACTTAATTCCCGTTTACTTGTATACAAAATAATGTCTCATCTTTAGTAGCACCAAGATTTTCTCTTGCGTTCCTGTCTGTATTCGTTATATTATATGTGTTCGCGTATCTTGATCGCCTCGCCACATTATACAACAAATCCTCTATCGATGATATTGTGGTGGTATATAGCGAAAACGCTCGGGAAAATTGTGAAACCACAGGCAAAATATAATCTATAAAAATTGGGATATTTTGTGAGAATTTCTAATGAAATATTTTTGTTTCAGATTGTAAGTTGCTGTCGAAATAGCAGAGTTTTGACAACGGATAGTACTTTCGTCATACCTTACAATGTACACATATCCATGAAGTTCTAAGCTTGATTGGATTGCAGCGTTCAAATAAGATTTAGGCTAAGCCTGTGGTAACTTTTTGTTGAAAATGTTGTCTAGTATTTAAAAACAATATTTTAAACATATGTAACTTTATCTAGAAAGAAACAATATTGACGATGCAGAAACATTTTTAATTTTCTCTCGATAATTTTATCATCCGTAATTTACTCAAAACGATTTGTTAATTTTTGATACGTCAAAATATAGATTGTGAATTTCATTATAGATAAGATGCACCAGTGATTTCTGGTGCATCTCGGGTGGGAATATAATGTCTGTGACAATATTTGAAACATGAAACGCCTATTCAATTTTTCGTATCACTGGTATTTTCTTAATTTCTATTAAGAATCCACTTGCATATAAAAAGTTAAAACTTTGTTATGTAAACATTGTAATGTATAAGATCTCTTAGTTTAGAGCACCCCGACGGACACAAAAGAATTCTATCGCCACTGTTTACGGAGTTGTCATTTCAAAGGTCGACTTTATGTCTATCGCCATCAATATATTCCTTACAAGTTAAACCACTAACAAATAAGCCAAAATCTACTCTGTAAACAATGAAGTAGAACTCAAAGTCCAGTGGTTCACTTTTACTCGGCGATGTTTTATTGTCCCTACTTCATCATTAATGCAGTGGAATGGTCGCAACGTTTCGTCCTTCGGGATCTTTACTTAATTACCTAAGCTTCAACCAGAACCTTGGCATTGCAAATTTAAAACCATTGTAGAAGTCTTGTTGTCTTCCAATCCATTGGTATTTTCACATTCATTTCCTTTGTGCTACATTTATGGTAATAGTTACTTACCGAAGGAAAGAAAAAGTAATGACACTAAAACCATTTTTTTTTTCAAAAATAAACATTATTTTCGAATTTTTATTTCAATTTTAATATAACTTCAATTGCAGCTCTCTCAAATATGGCATTCATCCAAGGAAAGGGCATTGGTCATCCAGAAAGCAGTACTGTCCCTGAGGGATTCATCTAAAAATAAAAATCTACTATCAACGCAAACCGGGAATGGATGGATTACTTAAAAATATTTTATAGAATTATTAATTTAAAAGAAATCATAGCACGGTGAACTTCTTTATCGCACATAAAGCAAAAATGGGTGGCCAAAGGTAACATTCAGAAGATTTATCATTTCTCAGTGACTAGCCCGGGGCGTGAGGTCTTTTTTATCTAATGCCCCATGGCTGTGAACTCTTTTTTCAGCCTGAAATTTGATAAGCGTCGGCTTCAAGCATTATAATACGAGAGAAATAGCGTCAATTTTCAGAATTTTCTGAAAATTGTCAATCTTTACAATTTTCAGAGCA
Source organism: Synanthedon formicaeformis (assembly GCA_945859745.1). Taxonomy (NCBI): domain Eukaryota; kingdom Metazoa; phylum Arthropoda; class Insecta; order Lepidoptera; family Sesiidae; genus Synanthedon; species Synanthedon formicaeformis. The sequence continues at coordinate 4,986,819 of OX243963.1, forward strand.
ATACGATACCTTAATTCGCAAACCAAATAACTCCTATGAGCCAAACTTTACAGGGGAGACTCAATACGTTATATTTTTTTTTTGTATGATACAAGAAAAGAAAAAAGACAATTTTACATTGGAAATTATGGCTCGTATTAACCGATAGACCTTTTAAAAATTAAATTCTAATTGTCATTAGATTCTCCCGTATCAAAAAGTCATTTTCAACCAAAAGTTGAGTTATTCGTTTTGCGAATTAAGGTATCGAATAGTATTTGTAGGGCAATAATGATTCGGTACAACAGACCCTTTCTCTCACTGGTATTGAAGGTTAGTAAAATTATTTCTTAACCACATCGAATCTTTGCCTTAACCATCACAACAGTGTCATGGTTCAAAAACACAACGCGGCTCTGTTATTGGTACCTAGATAATTTTTTTTTTTTTTTTTAATCTTTAGATATAAAAAAGTGTTATATTGGTTTGTTGGATTTCACATATGGAAAGAGGGATAAACGCGAAATATTTTTATACATAAAAATTCCACCCCGGGCGAAGCATGGAGCAGGTCACTAGTTTTTAATAAAATTTTATATTTGTCAATGAATGGATTTAGTGTGGTGAATTTATGACAAAATTAATGTAGCGGAAGACTTCCTTATCGTAGTTGCTAAGGTATTCAACATTTTGTAAAAAGCGCAGTCGCGACACGAATTCGCCTGAAGGAAATGTCGAGTGAACATTTTGCGCATGTTACCCTCAGGCATCTCGGCACAATTTTTAAGTTCACTTTCATGTTTCACCTTTTGTGATTTTTTTTATTCGAAGCTTCTTTACGTGCATTTAAAATATCAAAAAAGGATAATTACATGTTGTAATTTTTTTTTTCATATTTTATTACAAGGCACAGTTCTTCATTTTGTATAAAACATAACAACAAACATTATTTATAACAAATATCGATTTATTTATATAAACAAATATCGATTTACGAGCAATAAAAGTAAAAAAATGCTCGATTTCCAATGGTCTTAAAATTTGTATAAAAACTGAGAGGTCTATCTGTGTTCACTCACGGTCACATGAACATAATATGGAGAAAGGTCCTTTCATATTATGTGTGCGCTGAACTATTTTTATTTTAACAAGCGCCCAAAATATGTTTTTTCAAGGATGACCCAGCGGAAGGCGGCGCGAAACTCGCGAAAGGTTCTTACGAAGGTGTTAATTCTATTTAAAAAGACACCAACTTTACTCTATATTATTATTATAAATTCTAATTCTAATAATTTATTATTTACGATAACACATTACAATTTCAACTACAAACCACGGTCCCAATTAAGATTGGGATTTCGATTAAGTATAAAGCCAAAATAGACTGAGTAGACAATGAGAGTATACATGACAATAGAGTAGACATTAGAGACCCAATGACTTATATATTACTTCGTAATATATAGCTAGCGCTCTTAGTACGTGGCACCGACGCGCCGGTGTCAAAATCGGAAATTGGCAACAATGACGGGTGTTCATTCTGTGCGTAGAAAGATACGAAAATGCCTACTTACCAGTGATATATCCAAGCAACCAATGAGAACACTTTACAATAACAGAATACGCCAATAAGAAATAGAAATACGTATTAAGATGGCAATGAAAACAAATTATTTTTAGTAACTAGATGTGCAAATTGGAGGACCATTGAGCTGTTTGAGCTGTTTTGTTTGCCTTGCAGCGCAATAAATAAAATATAACTCAGTATTAATTCGCTTTTGATTCAACAAGGTTGAAGCTTTTCATCACATTTTATATGATTTATAATTCATTTTATAAATTTTCCAATAAAAACAACACTATACAAAATAATACCTTGAGTTTTCGATTTTTTAAATATAGGTAGCAATTAGTGATAAATGTATTAGATGTGTTTTAAATGTATTATGATTTTATATTTGATGTCATGTCTAGGTATTATAGATCAAGTTAAGACCTAAGTACCACTCAAAATTGTTAAAATATCAATGAATCTAATCTAAATCGAGATATAAAGTATCATATATGTTAAACCAAGAAACCATTAAAGGGCACTTACATAGCATAACATATTATGTTATGTAAGCGCCCTTTAATGGTTTAACATATGTAATGTAACTTAAACAAGTAACAAACTAACGTCTTTGCAAAGTTTCGCAATTGGTATACAAATTGACCCCAGCCTACGTTCGTCATATCCTTTGAATAAGTTCACAGCTAGCATAGTTAATCTAACATGAGACATTCAAATATAATACTCTATTAGAAATAGAATTACCTTATTTTTTAATTAGGGTAAAAGTTAAATAAAAGCCAAGATTTATTGAGAAATATTGTTGAAACCAAAGATTTAAATCACAGATGCGCCCTGTGCTTCTGAAAACTGTCCATGTAATATGTCTGTATGCAACGTGAACCGCTCACTGCTTTCTACGAGCGACTAAGGCGGGAAAAGTGAGCTCACTCTTCCTAACGATGACACATTTTTGGCCGCCTGAAGCATCTGTGATTTAAATCTTTGGTTGAAACGCATTCCAGTTCAATTACATACATACTATAAAGTATTTTTAAGGCGCTTGGAGTCGTCAATGGCGTTGGTCTACTGGGCGGGGTGTTCCTTTACACCAGCGCCGCATGCCGGATTGAGTATATCTTGATATTTTGCATGAAAATGTCGATTAATTTCAACATTTCCTATGTTGTATTTAAAGTAAAAAACATTCTTAATTTTTTAGCATGTAAATATTTCCAAACGCAATACCCCTTTTGGAGCAGGAGGGAATCTAATCCAAAACATTGTTTGTTAAACAATTTTTTGAATATAGAAGTTTTGGTGATACAAAGGAAAATGTACAAAATGTTGTCTAAACTTTGATAGTAATAATATATTTCAAGCTTTTCCTTCTAGCCATAAACGAGGAGTTGGCTTAAGAAAGTGCCGAAAAGATCGAGGCGGCTGTTTGCTGAAAGTAGTGTTGGCAAATATTCGGATTTCAATGGCAGATAGGCCATCTGACACAGAGCTGTTTGGTGCACGTGGCACCCGACTGCAGTTAACAAAACCGCCGCCAATGTCGGTAACTGCATTCGTATATCACTTACTGCTGGCGAATTTAATAAAAGCTCCAATCGAACCCTATACTGGAATATATTGCACGTTTTTATTTGTTTTCACTTTCGATTGATTGATTGTAAAAGTGTTTGTGTTATCAATCAATACTAATAATAAATCTGTAAGGGTTGTAAGGGAGTAAGTTACTTTGTTTTCAGAGATATCGTGTTTATAGGCTCTATACATGATAATGAAACTAAATTGATGATTTTTAGAATTTTTTTCTGTATGTATGTATATATGTATGTATGTTCCTCCATAACTCTTAAACGAATTAACTGATTTTCATGAAACTTGGTAGATAAATATTTAGAAGTACGGGACACAGGATAGGCTACTTTTTTCTTTTTCAACGCGGACGAAGTCGCGGCCACCAGATAGTAAAAAATATATTTGGTACAAGCGTATGAAATAAGATGCCCGCGACGAAGAATGTCCTAAAGCCGTAAAATATCAAAAACGCAAAAATTATTTACACAAAGGGAAAATCAATAATTATTAAAAGTAGTCAATCAGTCAGTTATCAACTCGGCTTATTCCCACCCGCTCCGAATCTATTGTTCTTCAAAACTAATATTTTCATACATTTAATCCCAAGAGATCCGCTAAAAGAAACAATTAATAAAATAAATTAAGCCATATCTACCGATTTCTTTACCAGGGGCATCAAAGGATTTTCTAGGTACCTCTCTAAAATTTAGTTCCGGTTAGTAGTTTATGATCGGTTCAGTAGTTTTGTTTCACGGTTCAGCGTGAAAGAGTAACAAACATCCATACATCCATACAAACTTTCGCATTTATAATATTAGTATACGGATTAACTGTATTGTTGAATTTAAAAATACTTGGAGCGCAAGGGAACAAATGTATGAAATGTTTAGTTTTAAAATTTGTAGCAGATAAGTTTTTGGAGCCTGTGGAAAAAAATTTATAGTTTAAAATAATACAGTAGAAACCGGATATAACGACTTCGGTTATAACGACATATCGGTTACAGCGACCAAATGGCAAGGTCCCTGTTGAATGCCTATAAAGATTTAATTTTGCTTATAATGACTATCCGTTTATTACGACCAATTTTTGTGTTCCCTTGAAGGTCGCTATAACCGATTTTCACTGTATTTAGTTTTACTCTAGGAGCTGCTGGGAATTAAATAGTGGAGCGGGTGGGATAAAGCCGTCAAAGCATCAAAAACGGTTGAATGGTTTAGAAGAACCATTCGACCGATTTTGATTACGTTTGATGAACTAAGAGTGAAACATACACATAAAATGGAATACTCAAATACACCGTTCAAAAAACTCAATTTCGTTCAAATCTTCATGAAAAGTTCAATGCAATATCATGGTTACTGAACACCCTCAATAGCCTTTATTATAAAAACACATTAAGGATAAATTGAGAAATAAATTTACCACGTATTTACAATGTAAGAAAAATACATCAGCAATTCTAATGGGAATAAATCGAAACTAGAAATGTCTGCAAACTTCGTCCAATGTGCAAAGTTTGTGTTATTTGATTACTTATTTGGGAATGATAAAAAAAATTAATGTTATAGGAATGAAATTATAGACAATAGCTGTAGAATAATATTTTATTAGGAACACTAGCTCATCTCAAGTGAAACAGGCCATACTGTAGATAAATTTACCGCTCGATGACAACACATAAATTCTTTGCTGCTCGATGAGTTTTATTTCCAAATAAATGTCATTAAAACATAAGTAGATAAATGAGTTTGAAATTGATATGTTTATTAAATACCCAATTCGTGTATCACATAATCTAATTACGTTTGTTGAATATCATGAGGTTCTAAAAATATATATAATTAGCAAGAAATTCTAAAGTGGCGTTTACATTCATTCAAGCGGTCTATCTGTTACTGTGTCACTATACTGTTTAGTGTATCTTCATAATATAATAACTTCGTTGATGTTTACTCTACGATTTCTCGGTCTCTTTGACTAAAATGTACCATTGACAAATACAAGCTTATAGATCCGCAAGCATCTCATCAGATAAGTAAGCTTAGGGAATTAGTTCATTAAAAGGCAAGAGAGTCCACAATTGGCCACAAACAATGGTATTAAATTCCCTTTTGTTTGTGACGCGGCAAACGGGCGCAAGTCGCGACGTATGAATTGCGTCATAGTAATGTAAAAAAACAGTGTGGTATTTCCTTCTAACCTGTCAAAATCAATATACAGTGGGTGGACATATTATTAGGGACAGAGCTATTGAGATTTTTTAATTTTCTTATCTAATTGGATTTCGGTAACAAATGATTGGTTGTAGGTCTCTTATGTATTTTTTATTTGTATCAGCATTTTATTGGGATCATAAAAACAACAATTTATATTCTTCATATGACTGATATTAATATATGTAGATAAAAATTTATAAAACAAGTTTTAATATTTATGACCCTTTGCTGAAATAAGAGCTTCTATTCGTCGGGGCATGCTCTCAATACATGTGTTTGCATTTTCTTGGAGTGTGGAGTTATGATTCCAATCTCTGATGAGAGTTTCAACGAATTGGCGCTCGGTGGTAATCAGTTCTTTCGGCGTCGCCCGTTTAGTGAATTAACATGTGTTCGATGGGTCATGTCTGGTGAATTCCCTGGCCAAGTCAAAAAAAAAATTTTCAGCCAAGGATGCAGTACACTTCTGTCTTTGTGACACGGTGCAGAGTCATTCATAAAAATGTAGTTGTCATTACCAGGGAATCATTCATTAATTACATGAATATGAGCACTGTCCCTAATAATTTGGCCACCGATGGTAACTTGCGACATCGGGTTAGGGACTTGCGAAGCCATATTAAACGTATAATATAAACGCATCGTATTTGTTGTAAGGCCTAAACAGATTATATGAGATGCGTGTATATTATGCTCTTTTTAGGATTTATCCTAATAATAATAAAAATGCGAAATTTTGTGAGTATAAGCGCTTCTTTCTCAAACGTCAAGTAGGCCCAACTGTCATTTAAAGTCACCGGTAACCGGGAATAATTTAGCTGATATACCTTTGTTTGTACGGTAAATGTCCCAAACATTAAATAGAAAATAATAGAAAAAAATCGGCTATCGAATGTTGCAGAAAACTGAGTGCATAATTCAATATAACAGAAAATGACTTCTAAAAGTAACTAATCAACACGTTACTTGTAGTTGGAGAAAGAGGCCCTAAATGTTTTAACAAACATCCATCCAAATTTCAAAGTTGCAGGCACCAGCTAGTGAAAAAATAACACATATATACGTAGTAGAGTATATTTATTATTTATTCTAATAATATTTATTCGAATTGATTTATACTCTCAACTTACTCAGTTGCAAGTATGTGCGTAAAAGTCACGGCCTCCATTCCCATTTACCCGCCTAATAAATAATACTTTCCATACTATTTGTACGTGTTTACTAGTATCGAACAGAAAAGTAGATGGCGCTCAAAGTGGGTTCACATTGTGAATGGAATAATCCTATTACATGCCGCATAAAGTAATGAATAACAAGATAACCGCTGATAGGATTTGAGTTAAAATATATTTTTTATTTCAATGTTTTTATGAAAAAAAATCGCCTCATTAAAAATATTTTGATTTACTTTTATTTCTAACTTCATTTATTCTTTACATATGCTCATGCTAAATAATAATGAACTAAACTTTTTATATCGTATTTCAAAGTTTAATTTCTCAGTGGTGACAGTCGCCTATTAAAGAAAAGTGATACCGAAAGGGTTTATAATCACGCACCGAACAACACACAACTTGTTATTTCACGGTGGTTTTCTATAAGAGAGTGGTTACTGTCGCTAGATAGGAGTTACATGACTGCGGAACACAGTATGTCCTGCCAATACAAAATATTGTTGCTTGTAAAAGAAGAAACCGCTGTTATTAAAAGCCATTGCGAAAAAATATATTTAAACAATGCTCTAAGTGCTAACAATACGCATCGTAATACATAAAATATCTGTGATTTACAACCGTCAGTTTGGCAAGCATTTATAGTAGCTGTGAATATTTCTTGGTAAAGATAAAACTATATAATATTTTTATATTGAAGCCAAATAAATATTCAGAGAAATATTATGTCTGCAAGTTTTATTATGTAACCCAGAAAGTATTTTGTATGCTATATCCAATAGAAAATCTGTAACAGTAATGAATTGAACTTTTTATTCGTTTAAATAATTATCCATTTAAATATTTATTATTTTTGGCCTAAGCTAAAGCCCAATTGGACAGTGGCATTCCTCACTAACTCACCTAAACACAATAAAAAAAGTGATATAATTGTTAAAGGGCGTGGTTACTGCTGCCTAAGAGGCTTCCCAACTAGTAAACTCAGTGTGCCCTGATATAGACAACTATTGTCATCACAAGTATTACTGTGTGCCAGTAAGACGGTGTCTTGTCAATGTATCTTTAGATTTCACAATAAAGTTTTTTTTTTCTAATTGTAAAAAATTTCGCTTCCTAGCCTTTTTTTGATGATACCTAAATCAGTAATGAATACATTCCAATACTTCGAACAGATGTTCAAGTCTTAAGTTACAAGTCTAAGGGCCTCTTTCACGAACTTTACTTTTAAGTAAAGTGTTGATTAGTTACTTTTAGAAATCATTTTCTGTTATCAACTCCATTTCCCCGGTTACCGGTGATTTTAAATGACATTTTGGCCTACTTGACGTTTGAGAAACAAGCGCTAAGTAGTAACGATTTGATCAAAGTTGAATTGTTTGAAATTGGGACAAAAACTTAGAATACATACCCTGACTGACATACTCAGTACAATGGGGAAGCACAAACACTAGAAAAATACGACAGCATCTGTCTCGGAAAGGACGGCTAGTCCTTTTTGTTTGCGTTGCGCCGGAAACAATAGTAACCACCCTTGAGTTCACTTTCCGGGTTTTTCACATTGGCGACCCTTGTTTTGTTAGAGAGCATTTTTACACGTACATACACTGTTGTCGACCGCGTTACACACACACAGAGGCAAGCACTTCACATATTGAAACGTGTCGTCTATAAACGTCAAACGCTAACGTCAACCTAGATGGATAGGAAACGTTTGTGGAATGACTAAGTACAAGTAACAAGAGTACAAGTAACAAGGATAGGTTTACTCGTAGAATGCTTTAAAAATTTGAAATCATCAATCAATGATTTCAAATATTCTTTGTGAGATCTGCATTACCAGATTAAGAGAAAATTGACATCAGGCGATTTAGTGGATTAAAGTTATCTAGGCATAATATATACTTGAATCTTTGAACATTACATGTGAAAAAGATAAGGAATGAGATCTAGAATCCCTTATTCGAGCACCGAACGCCGAAAACCTACACGAGATCATATTTCACTGTGGCCTGTGAAATAAGATCTCACAGACCGTGACAGTTTGCCCAGTTTTAAAATTTCAGAATGCAGTAAGATGCATCAAAATTTTTGTCCAAGATTTTTCTATACAGCGACTTTAGAGATCATCTGAATTCGAGTATTTTCAAAAAACATTTTCATAGAAAACATCTTATCTATTTCTTTATATCCTTGACGATAGCAGCTGCTTCAAAGTAAGTTACAATGTGTAAAACAAAACCGTGCCCGCATCTTCTTAGTCACAGTCTAAACTTTATCTTACATGACATGTCACGCTTTGGCAACGACGAGCGCAAGTTAGCGAAGTCTTGTTCAATGGAATAACAATATACATGCATTTGCTGCTTTTGTGATGCAAAGGTGAGACTTTATTCACAACATTTAACATTTTGTGAAGTCAATTTCGACAAACAATCTAGCTACATAGTGCTATAAATTTGCAATACAGAAATTGCAGTTTTAATGAGGGCCGTTTTGAGGTTTTAGTTCGGTCAACCGGACTGTTAACCGAACTACTGGAAATAGAGGGTTTTCAGAAAGAAATCGATTAGTCGAAAAGTCGAACTTGTGAAATACTTACATGTTTGGCATACAGATAGTTTGTTACCTGGATTAACATATTATACTTTTATCCTGGAAAAATGTTAGGGATCGTCTAAAAATATAAAACTGGGCGCCATTATATCCGTGGCGGGGGCCAAAGCAGTCACAGTGATAAAGATTTCAGATATTTTCTCAGATGTTATATTTTTCCTTTTTCAACACGAACAAAGTTATATTATTTCTGTGTTGTCAAATTAAAAAACTATTGGTTACTAAATGTTCGTAAACAGTGTTCTAATTAGCCAAATCATACCTCTTTAGCAATTGATCCTGACGTCAACTTAAATATAAAGCCCTCTATACTTAACCAACATACATTATAACCTAAGCTTTGGAATTTTTTTTTGGATTTTCTTTAACCAAGGGCGCGTTATCTTTTGAACTAAACCATTTTTGCATTGTAATATATTTTTATAACATTTTTATTCTGGAAATCATTTGTCGTGAATCGGCTTAATTTATAAATAGATTTCACAAACAGAGCAAACAGTAACTTTCTCTAGTCTAGTTTAGTCTAGTAAATCTCTCCATGACAATAATATGACGAACGTATCGATTGCAAATAACTAAATATAAAATAAACACACCAAGATTTGACAACTGTGTTCTCCCACGAAGACTGAAATAACTGTGTTGACGAAATAGTACGTGTTTCAGGTTAGCAGAAGATTCTATTATATAAACAATGTATTGAGATATTCAAAGAGAAGATATTTACTTGTAAAGCCTACATTATATAAATATGAAGAGTTTTCATACGTTATAGTACTGTCTATGTGTAATATATTTTTTTAAATATTATATATAACAAAACAATACGTTAATTTTGTTAACACACTTCTTTCGTTGTGTTTTCGTTTTTTAATATATTAGCCGAAATCCACGAAATATAGTGTAAAGTTAAGTAGTTTAAATTCTTCTTAATTCTTCAATCTAAAGTTATCTATGATATCTATGATATATTTTATATATAATTCGATGTACAATTATTCACTGAGTCAGTTCGACATATTTTCGTCATATATTAGGTATATATAATTACATAATAATAATACCACACGAGCAATAATATAATAATAAGTTTTAAATATCTGGGATTTGAAAAAAGTTTTCAATAAAAATATTGAATTGAATAAAAGAAAACAAGTAAAAAATATAGTTTTGAAAACTTTAATATTCAATTATGTAAATTATATTATTACCTATCAGATATGCATGTTAATAAAAAAATCAGCGACATATTAATGACAGTTTAAAAACGTTTTTAAAAACATATTTATGAAGCGATTCTTTGGATACATATTTATGCACTTGCTACCAAAATTAATGATTTTATACGAAACTCTTAATATTACTTAGAATCACTCTACATATTTACTTAAATAATTTCTTACTGTTTTAAGAAAAGCCCATTAAGGTGAGTAAGTTTCCTATCACTAACTTAGTTGGTTTATTTTTTTGTGGTCAAATCAATTTTAATATATCACCCATGAAAGAAAACCTTTAAAGTATCCTATCACTATATTGAAAGCGTTTGATAGCATTATAAAGAACCCTAGATGTATTGAAGCGTTGGCTCTTCTATGAATAACCCATACGGCCAAATCAAGTATCCGTGAAATAAAGGTGACCCAAAGATTGTTGAGGCGATAAGTGATTGTCAACGTGACATGAATCCCGGAACAGGAGCCTTAACTGACAGGTCATCAATTTACTTGAACTTACAATTTAGATATAAGAGTGAGGCCATGACACTGACGGTGTTCTACACCAAGCTGCAGAGATTTGGAGTGAGCAGTAAAAAGTATTAGAAGAAAACCAACTGTGATATCGTTTGGAGAATAATTGCATATGATATATTGACATGTTTTTCACTCGGCTTTAACAGCGATTTTTTGCATAATATTGTTAACTAGCTGGCGCCCGCGACTTCGTCCGTGTTGAAAAAGAAAAAGTAGCCTATCCTGTGTCCTGTACGTCTAAATGTTTATATACCAAGTTTCATGAAAATCAGTTAATCAGGAACATACACACATACATACATACATACATACATACATACATACATACATACATACATACATACATACATACATACATACATACATACATACATACATACATACATACATACATACATACATACATACATACATACATACATACATACATACATACATACATACATACATACATACATACATACATACATACATACATACATACATACATACATACATACATACATACAATACAGAAAAAAAATCTAAAAATGGTCAATTTAGTTTCAGTATCATGTATAGAGTCTATAAACACGATATCTCTGAAAACTAAGTAACTTACTTCATGACGTTAGGACCAATTTTGCCGGCTAGCATTCTTAAGTCCGAGGAAGGTTCTTATGAAGAGAAGAACTGGAAAAATTTTCCATAAAAAGGATCCACTCGCAGGCGGGGATGAAAAAAAAATAGAGCTATTATTTAAACAAGTTGGTTTGCCGTTTACAATGAAAACCGAATTTCGTAAAATAATAGTTAATAAATAAATGCCTTTATATTTTTTAATAATATCAATTTTAGGGGATCAATCAAGACTTTTTTGATTTTTTTAATAAATTCAGAGACTTCATTACTTGAAGTGTTAATACCCCATATTTCATCCAAAATTTTAAATTGATATTAAATACTATAAAAATATTATTTAATGTGATGTGCAGTTGGGCTATGAAAACCTTCATCAGTTTTCAAACTCAGTCCTTTATCAAGTCGTAGACTCTTAGTACCTTTTGAAACTGAAGCACTAAACAGACCACTGAGAGAATTTAGAAATGAAATTTTGGCATGACTGATAACTGCCCTAGTGCGAACAAATGTCGACAAAGGTGACTTAAGGTGACGAACTTTTCGGGTCACTACTCTCCTCTCTGTTATTCTGTCTCTCTCCTACTCTGTTTAGAGGCAGCCGTAGCGGCCGTTGAAAGATCTATTTTGAGCCTAAATTAAAACTTTAACTAGTCATATTAAAAAAAACATACTACCCTAAGTTCACAAAGTGGAAAAGTGAAATAATGACGATTTAAATTGCATTTTTTTATTACTTTATAGATCCCATAGTTTCATAGTGATGTAATCTAATGTGACAAAGATTCAAAAATCCAGTTCCCTAAGTAACAAAAACTTTTATTTAATAATTTACATAAAAACGGATAAGGGCGCCCCTTTATTCGTTTTTTTATTTCTCAAGAACACCAGAGAAGCGAAAAACAATTTGTTTTCAATGCAATTTCGGTAATAACTCTTCACCCAAGTTCGTTCGGCGCCTCCTTTGAAAAGGGTAATCCGTCCTAATCCCCGTTCACAATGCTGTCCATAAACCTGTATAAGGGCTTTGGTATCTAAATCAAATTTCCTTGCCATATGCCTCAAGCACCAAACTAGATTTACTTAGTAGATATGTAAATATCGGGGAATGACGTCATCTTATGTTATAGTAACTCTTTGTTCCATGTAAGTTCCACATGTAACCTACATTTTATGCTGATATTATGCGAACTGCTTTTGTTATTCTGTATAACAACAAACAATGAAGAAATTTACCTTAGAAAATAATTTACTGCTTTAAATTAGCTCATGTTATTTTATAAAAAAAGATGCACTTTAGTTTTAAGTGTTGTTAGCGAACTTTTCTAATTTACAAGAAATTTAAGACATTTAAATTATACAATGACAATTTTCTTGGTTATTCTGATTTTTTTCACATATACACCAAAGTTGTATCTAAGCCTCCCTGTGCACGCTGAAGATGATTTTTTTTAATTATATTTGTATTATAAAGTAATAAAATAGCGAGTCTTGTCTAGAGAATGAGTTATCGTATACAAGTTCATGTATAAAGTTGTATAATATGTATGGTTATATAATATGTATTGTATACGCTCCATTATACATAAAATCAGTTTTCTGTTTTATCAAAACTGTTTTAATTGTTGTTATTGTTAATTTTATATTAGTTTTGTGTCTTAGAAAGTAAATTTTTAGAACCTTCTCAATGTTTTCTTTGCATGATCTTTTTTTCTATGGGCTGTGTAAATGTGCTCTCTCAAATATTAAAAAATTAATATACCTATATTTTAGTAAACTTGATAGAAAATATTTTTAATATTAGTGCTTCGAGTTACAATTGTCTAAGCGCCTTCTGAAAGGTATATTTAATATTGGTTTAAAACAAAATGACACCAAGATACACAACCTTCCCATAAAATGTATTTTTAATACTCCATTGCAAATATTTAGAAAATACAGTCCTCATTTCCTTCCAACGTATAAAGTACTGCCGATTTTAATTAATATTTTCATTTGCACGCTACACGGATGACGAAGTTCCTTCGAATATGGGATGGCAAGCAAAATCCGACCGAGTAAAAAATAACATTATTTTTAATGTAAAAACTACACGACCAAAACAACTTACTAGAGTCGCTGCATGCTGTCGTTATTTTTATTTTAAATGGGATATCAAAAGCAAGTATCAAAAGCGTCTGTTAGTACACTCTTGAGAAAATATCTTGTAGCTGGTACCGCCGTGGGAACTGAAGTTTGTAGTTTAAAACTCACTCTACACTTCGTGGTTTTACTAAAAGACACCTAAACTTTTCAGTGTTCGTTTAAACGTGAATTTTCTAATCTAAAGTTTCATATATATATATATATATATTATATATATTGTTTTTACATTAACTACGAGTAAATAAGTTATTTTTATTTTAACACGTCAAAGTCTGAAGTAGTGTATAGAATAGAAATGAATATGGTTATTATTTCAAGAACTAAAATAAAATACTCGAATAAAATATCAAAATGTTCTTTTATTTTTCCTTTTGAAAATTTTAATTTCCCTCAGGTTTGTCATCGTGTCAGGCGTAAGTCAGACTGCTGAACTAGAGCTTCAGAAGCAACCTAGATCCAGCGTCGATCTGCGGTCCTTATTAGGACGTCTCCTCATTTTGTCTCTTAAGAGTGCGTATAAAGCAAACAAAATTTCACCCGCGTGGCCCCTTGGACATGACAGTGACACAAAATACGTAGATCTACGCACAACATGCGACAGAAGATAGCGCATCTCGCTCAATAAAAATGTTTATAAGTGCCAAAAGTATTAAATATTAATTATTCGTAAACTAAAACGTCAAATGAAAAATTGATACATAGAGCATTAGATAATCTGTGAAGTGAGATTACTGATACACTTTTAGCTTTGTAATGTGTGTCATTTTGTAAATAAAACTAAAATCGATGGAAATGAGAGTTCACTTGGTGATTTTTTTATCGAGAAAATTTCATTATATTATGTTTTCTGCCACTGTCTTCACTTTCATTTATAATGTATTTATCTATTTAAAAAAAAATTAAATTGGACTTTATGAAACATAAAACAAACCACAATAACCATGAAACATAATTTATTATTCCTAATAAACCTGATGTTAATTACAAAACACAATTTAACGTTGAATTGCAAAAAGAAAAAAATGAGACTACTTAACTGAGTTTCCTCGTGTTTCCTTAGAATTTCTCCAACAGATTTTCTTTGAAGATTACGCGAATGATTACAATGAATGCTTAAACTCGGCTTGTGAATTATAGCTTTTATAATAGGCACAATAGTAATCCGCGTTGTTTACCCCTGGCGGTTTGTTGCTAACAAGAACTTGGTGCCAGGCAAAATATTTATCTAAGTACAGTAGCGTTGATGGTGTTTAGCATTTTAATTAATTTGCGCAAGAAAATTACCGGTAAATGCTTAAGTTGTATAAATACAACGGCATGATACTCACTCAGAAGGGAGGGTTAAAATTTTAGTAAACATTTACTTTTGTTGGGTACACATTTTGTCCCAGAATTTATCAAAGGCAATTTTATACACATTCTTGACCTAAAAATGGCAAAATTTTATTTCTCAGATAATATTTTATTATACTGCCTATATTATGAATATATTTTTAACTGTCTGTGCCGGAACTTATGCGCAGTTTTCGTACGCTTGGTAATTCAATATTCATTATAACTTTAACCGATTGGAATGAAATAAACATTAAATGTTATATGAAGCTTGCTACCATTACATCAGTGGAAACTGTATTCAAATAGGTTAAGCCGTTTTAGAGATTAGCGTGCATAGACAAACAGACACGAATTGTTCTCTTGTGTGTTCACAGACAAAAATGTGCTCTTATGTTTTGATGCGAGTTTTATTCAAACTTATCATCATAGGGCATACAAATGAGGGCTTTGTCTTAAGTGAAACTGGGCCACGTACCACCAAGTGGAGACCATCAACCCGTTTAACTAATTTATACAAAAAGGATATACTTAAACTATATTCTTTCAAAATCAAAATCAAACATTTTGACCTTATCGTTCACAGCCTTATCTATCGTATAAAAAAACTGCTAAGTAGGTAGGTACTTATGAGCACTGTTGAACTACGAGGTCTTAGTAAAATATGCTATATGCAGCAGCTAGAATCTGTTATGTGAAAATTTACTCTATTTATCAAAATAATAAGTAAAATATATTTTACTTATTATTTTCATTTTTATATTATATATTAAATATGTTATAACATTTCATATTTACAAAACAAATTAAGTTTACGTATAACAAGCCTAAGTTTCAAATAAAATACTTTTTTAAAAATAAACTATCATGTAAAACTTTGTTGTCAATATATCAAAAGTACAATACCACATTTTGCTTTGACAACGGTCCTTTCAAATAGGAATCCTGCGAAAAAGGCCTTTAAGAACCTCTTATGAACAAATATTACTCTTAAGTTGTCTCTTAATGTAGTAGACGTTGAAATCCAACTCACGACGATAAATATGGTTGATAAACATTCTGTACAGCAGTTAAGGGGGAATGGTCGTGAATTACGCGAGTTTACGACGAACATCGTCAACTTTTATTTCCATACTTACTGAATTTCACTGCTATATGCCGACATCAATCTTTTCCTAAGTTATGTACACTCGTAGCAAACAACAAGATAGCGTATCTAGAAAATAAATGAAAAAATATGATAGATTGCAAAAGGTGTAACGTCTAAATGAAAAATGAAAATGAAGATATACTCTCCTCAATATTTCCAACACGGGTCCACTTTTCCTGAAGTGACTGCATTGTAAATAAAATCATAATTTAGTCAGGATTTCCTTACCTGAGACCGACTCGTGGGTCATCGTGCTTACGTAATAAATCTTCGTCAAAAAAAAAACTGCCACCTTTATAAAGAGATACAGCCTTTTTTATTAAGGGCGAGGGGACGTGAATCCCTAAAAGGGATCATGCTCGTTTTGCCGACGTCACCGATGACGTCATACCAAAAACATGTGCGATAACCGTTGACCCTGTTTTTATGATGAAATGTATGCGATTTTCACAGAAATGAACTCGAAATATACAATAAGCCGTTCTGATCTATATCAACTTATATTTTTCTTTATAAATAACACAGAATATCTTTACTGATATAAATTCGAAAGTTTACAAGAATTGATGTATGGATGGACGCTGAATGGATTTAGATAAAATTTGGTACACAGATAGTTTATTACCTGGATTAAGATATAGGATACTTTTTATCCTGGAAAAATGTTCGTCTAAAAAGGTGTGAGATATTTTGTGTTATATTTTTTTTATTTTTCAACGCGGACGAAGTCGCGGCTACTAGTTAGTTACAAATATAAATATAATATAATACATACCCACTTCCGGATTGGCACAGATATATTTTTTTCTGCAAATTATAAATACAAGCCTTCCTCGTTTATCTCTTTCAATTGATGAAAACCTTATTAAAATTCGGATTGGTTGATTTAAAGGCTCAGTTACACAAGATGAATTTCGTGTGCGAGTTTCGAACGCGAGTGGAAAAAAATCGTATCAGGCAATGAGCGAGAAGAGTTTAAAGGTGCGATTATTTCTTTCGAGAGGCGAAACTCGTAGCATTTTGTTTACACTAGCCGATAGCTATACTGTCTCACAACAAATTGAATTCTCGCATACGAGAAACTCTCCATGTGTAACTGAGCCTTTAGTCAGACCATTGGTAGCGTGGGAACGACGGACACCTAAAAATTGTGATGGGAACGAAAGACACTTAGGTGTAGGTAAATAATGAGGCGGGGACCAACCCTCCGGGACGAAGTGGAATAATTCGAAGTTATTCCACTCCGGGGACGAAGCTTAGACAGAGAGGTGAAGAGCGACTTTATTTTATAATATTTAAAATTAAAAACAGGTTCAATATATGGTCGGCGCTTCAGGTCGGCATTAGAAGCCTTATATAGCTGCGGGTGTATAATTTAAAATCTAATTTAACAGATACGAATTGAAATTAAGAAATTATACACAGTAGCATTTTATTTCAAAGCAAGATAATTTACAAAAACATTATAATAGAGTACCAAGTAAAATTTCCAAAAACAAATTACGAGTACGTCTGAAATTATCTTTACGTTTAATAATTTCGTTACGTTACTAAACACGTTATTTAGAAGTTTCGTATCTCAGCTTATTGTTATGGACGTTTTATCGCTATACACTGCACGTGACTCCCATATTTTCTTTACTCTACTTACAAAGTTAGAAATCAGGACATTTTCATAACATAAAGGACATCATTCAAACTAGGTTTGAATCTGAATCAAAAAATTCAGACTACCTATTTTTACAGATTTAATAATATAAATAATTATGAAAATGAAGACTCGTATTTAGGACATGCACGGAATACCGTTAAAATTATAATAAAATATTAATAATTTCAAACTAGAATATCTATGAGAACCCATTACCAAATTACACCATATTTTAACGACAAAGAGTAGGCAGTGAATTTATTTTATAGTATGTATAGATATATTATGTGTATATATTGGAGCTGATAGAATCTATAATTTCTGAGTAATTAATTTTTAAATATTTAATACCCTTAGCACCTCTTTCACAAACGTCAAGTAGGCTAAACCGTCACTTGAAGTCACCTGTCACCGGGAATAATTTAGCTGATATACCTTTGTTTGTACGGTAAACGTCCCAAACATTAAATAGAAAATTATAAAAAAAAAATCGGCTATCGAATGATGCAATAAACCGAGTGCATAATTCAATAAAACAGAAAATGATTTTTAAAAGTAACTAATCAACACTTTAATTTTAGTTTGTGAAAAAGGCCCATAACCTTTAATAATATTTAACATTTTAGTAATGACAATACGTCCGTATGAGATGCGTTTTAGGTCAGAATTGTTCTAAGCCAGCCAGAGTAGTTCTAAGAAAAAAATCCTTAAAGGATGACTTTTGTCCGCTTCTTTGTATCGCTCGGAGCTTTTCAACATATAAGTCGTTTTTGTATATAAAGCAAGCAAGATATACAGCAAGTAAGGGAAGTCGTGAAGAATGTATAATACAATGCAGTCGAAATGCTTTTCAGCTTTAGACTCGTAACATGGCGCTCACCTGTAAAAAGAGCCCACTAGCTCCTAAAAATCCTCTTACCTCGATTGTCATGAACAACTTTAGTGAAAATATGAAACCGTTTCACCAAAATCGCTCTTACTTTATAGAGATTACTTTTATAGAGAGTAGAAACGTACCTTAACGTAACGGAAATAGTTGCTAAGTGGAAGGAAATTGACGTATGATCAATTTCCTTTAATTTCTTTCGACGCCTGCGTCAACTCTAAACTTACCTAACGTAGTTCTAAATTTAGAGCATATTGCATCCATGATGGAAAATGCAAAAAAACTGATAATGACATTAAAGTTAACTCAATTAGTGGTACTCTTATATTATGTAGACGAGCTACCGCCCCAAAATCATTGTTTAGTGCTATTTGTACTTTTTGTTTACTATTGAGAGGAAATAGCAGTAAGAATTTCAAGGAAGTTGTAAGGAAGGTGCTCGGTATTATATCGACCGGATCTGGCAGATTAATAAGGTGTCAGGAATAAACTGACGGCGCATGAATCTTCGTTATAAAATTAATTAACCATAAGATATTATATCTGACGCGTAATAAAATTAGGATATAATTTAATTAATAAACTCCTAGTTCCGTATCCTGTCAATGTCGGAGCGCACGTTTGTGGTTCTACCTATGATACAGGTGATGGTAGTCACTTAGCATCAACTGGACTAAGCCTTACATAAAACGGGACATGATTGTATGTATTTTGGTTAAAACATACTATACTATAAACCTGTTTAAAGTAATAGATAGAATGCACCTACAATTTATTTATCTATTAACATCATAATATCCATACAGGTATGATTTGAAATCTGCATAGTCTCTGTAATATTCGCCAACTCCTTTTAAATGGAACTGATTTTGATGCGATTTTCACCATCAGGAAGATAATTATTCACGGAAGGTTGATATTTGATATAATAAAACTGAATTAAGTTTTTATGTGTCGAAAAAAAAGTGTGTGTGTGTGTCAGCTCCGACGCAAGACTGGAGTTTACTCCTTACGAACGATTTTAAAATACATAACTATGGAACTTCAGAGATATTCTAAAATATTCGAAAATAGAACGTAACGTATTCCGTGTCACAATTTTGATTTTACTCCCATAAATGTTCATACCGGGGCTTATATATGCAAATAGATTCTTAAGGTGAAACAAGCCGGCGGCCCGAACTCATCTGCTGCATATATGTAATTCGTGTAAAGTTATTTGAACTCTTGAATAACTAATCAATGTTTGTAAGCAAAGTATTTTGGAGTTTTTGTACACTAGAGTGACCTATTCAGCCTCAAAGTTGCATTAAAACTTATGTTAAAATATGGATTTTTCAAGAAATCTTTTAAATTAATACTTTTTTTCTTAAGTTTGTATGCATTCGAACCTGGTTAACGACAAGATAAATCGGTATCATGCTTACTTTTGTAAATTAAACATAAAACAGCGGAGTAACTAACATTCTACGTTTGTATGGAGGAAAACTGGCTTGTATTACCTTAAGGAGTAAACTCTAAAAACAATATTTTGCAACCTACCAACCGCCGAAACTGTCTAAGTCTGATTCTGTCTATTTCTCCATGTAACTACTTCTAAACAACCCAACACTGCATCCCAGGCGAAGCAGGGAGAGGGAGGGTCGTTAGTATTATATTTCCTCATGTAAGAATGATTACTTATTTTACTCCCCTTGTTAAGAATCCTTTATGGAACATAATATTGTAAAATCTTGTCCCGTATATAAGAGGAAAATTCTTTGTAAAAAACATATATGTAAGGTGCCGCCAAGAAAACAAAGGACAAAAATGAATTAACATTTTATTTACATTTACAAAGATATTTATTTACAATAAATAAACTGTGCTGTTTTATCTAATACAAACGTTCCCTGT
Organism: Synanthedon formicaeformis; assembly: GCA_945859745.1. Taxonomy (NCBI): domain Eukaryota; kingdom Metazoa; phylum Arthropoda; class Insecta; order Lepidoptera; family Sesiidae; genus Synanthedon; species Synanthedon formicaeformis. The sequence continues at coordinate 5,007,373 of OX243963.1, forward strand.
AAAAAATTATTTACTGAAACTCTATGTGTGTCTACAATATCACTTAATCGTAAACAAAATTACAATGAAATACGTAAGAAGTTTTGTGAAATTTGATATATAATTGTAATGAGATGAGAGGGTGATGAGCGGAGCGATAAACGGAGCGGACGAACGAGGAACTCTCTCGTCCGACATAACGCTCGAAGCGACAACAATTCGTCGACCGGTTGTTCCCTCGCTTCTTGTTTCTTCCGGAGAAGACACGCCGCTCACTTCCGGTGGCACGCATTTTGGTATTTGAACCTATGACAAAATATCGCCATTATCTTTTGCAATCGCTTTTTGAGTATTTGATTAACATTAACATATTTATTTATTTATACATTCACTCAACGTCTACTGCTCTTAATGTACTCAATTTACAGACAAAAATATAAGTAACCAATAATTAAATATCTTACATTTGATTAATAGGAATAACAAAAATAATATTAAGTAATTTTATAGTAGTGGCAGGGCGTTTCGTAGTCATTAGGGCAGCCCGTCTAGTGGCACTTGGCAGTACCCACCCTCTTACCGAAGACCACAGTGAAATAACAGAATGTGTGATGTTGTGTCTCGATGAGCTCGCTGTATTACAATATTTACTAGTTTAAATGCCAATTTTCATAGTGAAAGGATGTAATAACCAAAAAATAAAAATCAGGTTGGAATTACATTTCACGCGTAAAATTGGAAACCAATAATTTCAATAAAAATAAACAAAAATAATTGTTATAGCTTGGAACACAAAATCATAATATAGTAAAAGGCCTACGCACACAAGTTACTATGTTGTCCACAAAATTCTGTCTAGTTCTTATTTGGTCTGTAATATTGGTCTGGTAACTAAAGTGATACTTAGGGATGAAACTTCATTGACAGTATTTCAAAGCAATATAATATTCTAAAAGCTCGCCTTTAACTAAAAAGACAAAGCCTTATATAAGACCGTTACAAGTTAGTCAGCTTAAGTCATGTTAGCATTGGAAAATAGATTTTATGAAAACTTTATTTAATTAGAAGCATCTTCAAATGGCTTAAATTTAACTTCATAACTTTCTGTTCTATCGTAGAACTAATAGTAGAACAGAACTGTTTAGACTAACCTTTCAAAGACTTATCTGACTTTCTCTTTTCATTTAATTTAGATTTAATTCTAAAGCCTGCCAAGTGAAATTTGTATCAAAATCTACTGCGTAGTTTTATAGATTCAGAGATTTTGTTCTCTTTGTCTCCTTATTATTATTACTTTCTTATAAAAACAAAGCCATCACACGGAAAAGGGTATCATATTATTATATGTTAAACTTTATTTTTACACCAACTTGAACTTTATTTTGGCATCTTTTTGATATACATGTACCTCATCCAGATAAAATAAATAATAGAGTAAAGCCGGTAAAACTATACCTCGCATCGTTAAAATATTTACTAGTGAAAAATTCCGAATTGCGTAGTGAAATGTAAGAACCGAGTTTAAAAAATATGAAGCAGAATGAAATCACATTTCATATGTAGTAAACTTGGAAACCAATATTTTAATAAAAATAAACAAAAATTGAGGTTATAGCTTGGAACACTAAATCGCAACAGCCTGTAAACAGGCTACGCACACATATTTATAAAACTGGTTCTCATGTCAAAAGTCTGTCTTATAGACTAAGGGCCTCTTTCACAAACTACATGTAAAGTGTTGATTAGTTACTTTTAGAAATCATTTTCTGTTATATTGAATTATGCACTCGGTTTACTGCATCATTCGATAGCCTATTTTTTATTATTATTTTCTATTTAATGTTTGGGACGTTTAACGTACAAACAAAGGTATATCAGCTCCATTATCCCCGGTTACCGGTGACTTTTAATGACAGTTTGGCCTACTTGACGTTTGTGAAAGAGGCGCTAAGATTAAAAATATAAAACCTAGTTTACTTGCTACATTAAATAATATTTTCCATGTTTAATGGTTAACCATAAAACAATACTTACCGGAGGCAAAGTGAAATTAGTTTTCTCTTGGCATCGCCGTGACTGGTGCGCTAAACATGCTGCATAAGCTATTGCATGCGGTATGTAACTTTGTTCAACCACTCCCGCAAACAGAATAGTCGCCATTGGACCTAGGGATACAAAATAGGAATTAAATAACTAGAAATCATTAACCTATAAAAAATTGGTCTTACTTTATTTTGTAGCATTTTTATTTTTACTCTGAAGACAATCGTTAATATTATAAATCACGGGACGTTGCGTTTGAGACTGACATCGGGAAGCGACTGTATTTTATGTAAAGATAATTAGGATTCAAGTGATTCTAGGGAGTTATTTTTGTATCATATGTATGTACACAAAAATAAATTAACGATGTGATTACACTATAAATACATATAGTACGATGAGCCCAATAGGCAAAACACAAAAGGTGCTAGCGAAAATAGCCCTGTGGATTTTTATTGTCTTATTTTCACTGTGTGACACAGTTTCGTTTGAAACACGATTGGTATGAATGTCACAAAGCGCGATCGACAACACATAACATAATGAAATTCTTGTTGAGTCTATTGAAGACGAGAATACTTTTTTTTAAAAATTAATACCTACCAGGTAAGTCCTATCTACTAATATCGTCTATATGACTATGTGAGCCATGATTTTTTTGTAGAGTAATACTGCATTTTGTACAGTTAGTCTAAGAGAAGCTCTTCTTACAGAAGACCGCTGTAAAATTCGCTGTTTTATTTCAATTATTGAGGAAATAAGGGACGTAAGACTCTATTCCTCTCCTTATTCCTTATCCTTTATCCTAATAAGGTTGCATAACGTGTTTTTTTTTCTAAAATATTTATTATGGATTTTATATGGATAGCTTACTTTCTTACACAAATTACTGGAACATTGAATTATCAAGAGAATCTATGACAAAATTATATGTTTTAATTTTAAAGTTATATCTCATAGAATAAAATTAAAACATTGATAATAGATATGTTTACACAATTTTGTGAAGCTACATACATGTCGCCTTAACTATTATAATATAATACGCCCACAATTGCAATATCCTCAAGACTAGTAAAAGGGAACGTAATCAAGTGTTCGCAGTTTACTTGGGATCGTGCCCTTAATGAGGGTAAGCAGGTCGGTCCTTTCTCGATTAATGAAACAACAATAAGATATGTTAAAGGTCACACGTCATTCTAGATTATCGAATAATAAATAGAAAATAAACCTATACTGTTTATATTTTTAAGCAGTAAGGTTATGTAGGAGTTGAAATTTTCAAAAACTCTTCCTTATCGGATTCTTATATGTATCTATCTAAATGTAATATACTAGCTGTTGCACCCGACTACATAACTTTATATAACATAGCCTATGTTACTCGCTGACAATGTAGCTTTCTATAGCTAGTAGTTTTTGATCCAGTAGTTTTTGAATTTGTTCATTAGAAAAAAAATAGAAAAATACAAAACTTTTCTCTTTATAGATAAAAGAAAGTCGTGTTAGTTACGCCATTTATAGCTAGAAAGACTAGTTCGATTTTTTTTATCTTTGATTTGTTGATTTTCGCAAAAAAAATGTGAATAACATATTTCTTATACATTTTTTATATAACGCGGCTCTACGAAGTTGACTTAAAATAAATCTAAGTCTAGACTAAGTTTGAGCTGGGCATTGATAGTCAGTCACGACAAACGACAAAGGCTTTGATTAGTCATTTTAATAATGTTAAATCGTGTATACAAAATATATGTCATCCACCTTATTATAGTTTATTACGAAGCTAAAACTTGCTTTTACTTTACTAAAGGGAAAGCTACTTTATTGGGCTTCTCCTTTGTCAATAAAGAGACTAGATAACTTTGCACAATAAACTTATATTCCAATAGCCTGTGGGTCGTTCGATATAAAAATGTAACTTGCAAAGGATTTGTATTGTATCTTATAATATGTTTCTAATAATAAATATTTGTAGTATAAAGTTGATATTGGTAATACCTAGATTTCTACTGAATCACCTTTTTTGATGTTAATTGTGGATAAAAATATTAACGCATTTCTGCTATTAGGCACTGTTCAGTTATGGTTTGTTTCGTCAACTGACGATTTGATGATGACTATCATCAATCACAAATTCTAATGAAGGTAAGGTAACTATAGTAACAGTATCGTAGTTGACCAGTATCGCACAGTAATTTACAGCTTATACTTAGTCAAAAAACTTTGTACATTATCATTATATCCTTCCAAAGAAAATCTTCTAAAATCTTATTGATGAAAGACTTCATTGTTCGATTCTCTTAATATATCCTGGCTAATGTTAAAACTAGAGAAGATAAAACTTATTTTTTTATAGTGGTAGAGGTTTCCAACAATACTATAATATAATGAAAGGTAATTAAAAAGGACCAAGAATAACAAAAATTAAGAAACCTGGGAAAATGGATCACAAAGGATAATAATAAACGACTGATATAATTTCATAATCGCGTGTAAAACGAATGGATCTACAAGTTGAATCTATATTTCATAGAAAAATATTAAAATGCCATTAATAGTTCATGTTTGAGCAAAGTTTTGCATGCATTCATAGAAGTTCGTATTTCAGACAAGCGGAGACTAATTGATAACAAATTGATTACAAACAAACAACTCTGTATTGTAATTAAATTTTCTTTTTGTTTAGATTACAATTTCAAACTTAATTAAAACTCTTAATTACTTTAATTAAAGTTCAATTAAGTTCAAGTAAATTAAAATTAATTTCAATTATTTTAAGAAAATTGAGAAATTGATAAAACTGTAAAAGTTTAAGATCAAATAAAAAGTTTTAAATCTGACAGTAACCTCTTGCACTGTCATTATTTAACCAGACGTTTTTAAAATTTTAATATTTTTATTACTTTTTCCAATTTAAATGAATATACTTTATCTTGTTTGCTTTTATGATGAAAAGCCCAATTTTGTAACATAATTAAAATTATTGTGCCACATATAACTTCACAATTCAACTATTGCAATATCTTCTTAAAAATAATAAGTATAAGCGCCTCTTTCACCAACGTCAAGTAGTCTAAACCGTCACTTAAAGTCATCTGTCACCGGGAATAATTTAGCTGATATACCTTTGTTTGTACGGTAAACGTCCCAAACATTAAATAGAAAATAATTAAAAAAAAACGCCTATCGAATGTTGCAGTAAACCGAGTGCATAATTCAATAAAACAGAAAATGAATTTTAAAAGTAACTAATCAACACTTTACTTGTAGTTGGTGAAAGAGGTGCTTACTCTAAGTAAAAAATTTCGAATTGAATTCTAATTATCATTGAAGCTTGAAGGAATGTCGTTGCGCTGTCGTTCACAGAGCAGTCCGTCTAGAGGCAGTAATCAACCCCATTCAATATACCACCTTTAAATAACCGCACACGCCCGAATAATTACTAGTCCAGTGGAAAACGATTACACAGTGCTCCGAATGTAATCGTTTTCATACTACCCACAACGTTAATAGTTTGTATGTAAACTTAACGGAACTTTTCATACAAAAAAGCTAAACTAAGTATTCACTTTGTGAGTAGTATGAAAACGGTATGAAAAATTTAACGGAAGTTCCCATAAAAAGCTAAACTAATTGAGCTTTTCGCGTAGTCAAAAACTTAATTTCTACTGTATAGGATAGGCAAAAAAGCTAAACTAAGTATTCACTTTGTGAGTAGTATGAAAACGGTATGAAAAATTTAACGGAAGTTCCCATAAAAAGCTAAACTAATTGAGCTTTTCGCGTAGTCAAAAACTTAATTTCTACTGTATAGGATAGGCAAAAAAGCTAAACTAAGTATTCACTTTGTGAGTAGTATGAAAACGGTATGAAAAATTTAACGGAAGTTCCCATAAAAAGCTAAACTAATTGAGCTTTTCGCGTAGTCAAAAACTTAATTTCTACTGTATAGGATAAGCAAAAAAGCTAAACTAAGTATTCACTTTGTGAGTAGTATGAAAACGGTATGAAAAATTTAACGGAAGTTCCCATAAAAAGCTAAACTAATTGAGCTTTTCGAGTAGTCAAAAACTCCATTTCTACTGTATAGGATAGGCAAAAAAGCTAAACTAAGTATTCACTTTGTGAGTAGTATGAAAACGGTATGAAAAATTTAACGGAAGTTCCCATAAAAAGCTAAACTAATTGAGCTTTTCGAGTAGTCAAAAACTCCATTTCTACTGTATAGGATAGGCAATCTGTAAAATCACATATCAGAGGGTACCTAAACATAATGAATAGTGTTGAATCGAAAATCGATACGACCGGTATGAAGTGGTCGGTCGGCACACAAAAGCAAGCAATGACCGTAGGTCAGATGACGTTCTTTGTTTAAATTTTGCTTTACGGTTGTAATTTGTGTTTACTATTCAAGTAAAACGTTATACTGGTAATGAATACTTCGGCTATTTATTTGTGAAAATCAATAATTTATATACGGTACTATTAACAATATAATCTATACCAATATATAAAGCTGAAGAGTTTGTTTGTTTGTTTGGTTGTACGCGCTAATCTCAGGAACTAGTGGTTCGAATTGAAAAATTCTTTTTGTGTTAGATAATCCATTTATCGAGAAAGGCTATATAGTCTGTAGAGAACGCGGACGAAGTCGCGGGCACCAGCTAGTTTATTATATTTGTGAAAAACTTGAATTACGTACGTTAATGAAGATTTAAATTTTTTGTTTTTTTTTATTCGGTTTACAAAATCAGCATACAATCTAACATAAAAAAAGTGACAGTATAATACAGATATTGACATAAAAGAAAAAACTAATAGTAAAAAATAAGTAAAATTAAACTAAAAACCAAACTTAATTTAAAAGCCTTTACGATAGTTAGTTAATTGTTCTTATGAACCTTACTCGTATAGGCTAACCTCTATTACATTGCTCCACAAAACCATTGACACGGTTTGTCTGCGGTAAGCTCGTGTTCGTATCACTATTTTAAATATTGAGAACATTTATGTATAAGAGTGACTAATTTGAGTAAGAGGATTTATAGATTTACACGCTACTGAACCATTCTTTCATTAATTTATTATTTTAGATCGTTGCGTACATTTCTCTTAACTTTATTTTAAATCATTCATTATTTCATAAACTTACTAATCAATGCATGGCTGCCATGCGGTCATGCATGCATGACAGTATGTAACGCATGTCATTCTGCATTATTGTCTAGGGATCGCTATGTTTAGGAAGTATGGTATATTTATTGTTAATCTTCTATTCAATCACGTTTTTTTAACTTTAAGTGGTTAACTATTATAAATTTTTCTATCATAATAAATGTAACAAATATATAGTCCAGTCTCAAAGGAATTTTTTTCTGATTACTAACAGGCTGAATCTTCGTGAGTAGCTTCAGTTTGCCGAGACGAACAACTTTTTCCTCTGCGAAAATTCTCGATAGAGGTAGCTAAAAGAGTTGGCAGCCATAAAAAACTTCCAAGCGTAGGACTGGGAAAACGTACCACTCAATTTGTAGGACTATGCGGCGATTTTATTATACAAATGTTTACTAAGCTGCAGACAAAAAATCAGCTGGTTAGTATACCCATCCCTCCCAAAAAACCACTCCCAATAAATCATAATTATGAGGTCATAAAAATTATTACCAACAAACTGATTTTTAGCTAGAAATAAGTAGCTACTTATGACTTACCCAAAGCATAAATCGGTACATCCTCGCCTCCATGAGTTGCCCATTGCCTTGGCACAGCTGCTGCATGCACCGCATCGACCAGCAGAGTAGAGGAGGTTGTGTTTGAGGGGAGAGCTCTAGGCTCCGCATGACCTGGTCCAGTTCCGTACAACAATGTGGTGTAACGAAGACCGTCGATATCCGAGACCACAGTGTCCGCACCTGGGAGTTTGCAAAGTTGAGAAAATTGGCGATGCTCCAACTCGTTTGAACAGATAGCTACTTTGTATTAATGAATATATGAATTCGAAATAAGTGTCTATCGGTCTCATGTTTAAGGTAAATTTGAATAATTCCTTATCACTGGTGTTTCTTGGAGAGCAAGTCTTAATTTTATCAAACTGTACATAGGTCTGTACATTCTACTGCTAGTATATTTAAATTTAAATATTGTATTTCATTTCATTATGTAACAGTTCGTATTTTATTATTATTTTATTCCACTTTTTTAATTTATTTTCAATTTTATTGAACTATAAATTTGTTATACCTTATTTCTTATTTTATTTTAATTCGTTATTTAATATAACTTCCATTGTAATATTGTAAAAAATATTTAATTTATGTAAAGTTTGAATCCAATTTTTTTTTAACGTTTCATTAAAATATACAAATTTTCTTGAACTCAATAGAGAACTAAATCAAAGTTAGTGTTTAAAATACTTAGTAGTTTTTTTTTTATATTGGTAACTTCTAGCTTCTAGCAACATATCAATATCAATCATAACCAAGAAGTTGGAATTTTCAAACTTGGCTGGACTGATAATTTTTACTCTTGGGTGAACGCGCTCGTAATCTGATTTGTATACTTCATATACCTAACTTCGCCAGTTTACGCGACAATTTCTAGTTATATCAACTTTAGAATATATTGAAAACACTTGTAGTAACCCTGTTTGAAAGCTGAAAACCTATACATTACTATACATATAATAAAAAAGCAAATGGGCCGTGTCTGTACATTAAATATTTAAAAAAAAATGTATACGTTCATATAAAAAACCTATAAAATTGTTTTTAGAATTTTTGTCTGTTTGTATGTGCGTTTGTGCACGCTAATCTCAGTAACGGCTTAACCGATTTGAATGCGATTTAAGATATAGGATACTTTTTATCCTAGAAAAATGTTAGGTTCCTGTAGAATTTTCATAAGACCGATTACAGCGCGTACGCAGTGCACCAGCTAGTCAAACATATAGATTTCACAATACGTATGTAAATCAGATTCTCACCCAAAATAGGGTGTCCTCTCGGCGTAGCTTGTCCACCAAAGGTCATCACGTGCCCATGATCAGCTGTGACAACTATCAAAGTTTCCGCTGGATTCACTCTTTCCAGTGCCGCTAATAAAGCTGTCTCCAGTTCTAAAGTTTCATCTAGTGCTCTGTAAGGATTGTTGTAGTGATGTGCATGGTCGATTCTGCCTCCTAAACAAAATCACAAATATAAATCGTGCAATCTGTTTTAGTGAGTAGAATTTTTTTATGTATTAACATGATAGAATTTTAAATAACTTCATAAAGGTTCAAAAGGTGTATTCATTAAATAAAAATGGAGGACAAATGAGGTTCACAGGGTTTTACGAGTGTAACATTGTATATACGTACGTTTTGTTTTATAAATATTTGACGAGGGTTCTTTTCTACAAACCTTTTAGCAATACAAATAATTTTAAAAGTAACAATGTCAATAAATTTTTATTAGTTAACATTTAATGGGGAAAAACATTTTCAAACTTACAAGTAAATAAATATAAAAGTATATATAATAAAAAATTGGAGAAATGTAAAACCGCTGCAAACAAAAGTGGTCGACATAGTCCGTAAATTAAACAGTTTAATTGGTAATAGGATGGACACAATATTATCTATCTTGCAGAGAGTGGACATTAGGGTAGACGAGTGGCCTGAGGACCGACCCCTGTGGAACTCCGCACGTAATATGGCGATGTCGTCATGAGCTTGACCGATGACGTCAAGAGGGCGGCTATCAATGTGTGTAAGAAAGACTGAGTGTGATGGTTCTATTATGAAGTTAACACAAGCAAAGCCACAGGTGCAGCAAGTGCGCTGGCGACTTTTATTATACGAGATAAGAAGGATAAGGTAAAGGGCTCTGGCATTCCTTAGTCACTTCCCGAAACGCCACAGCAAACATGCTGTTATTTCACGGTGGTTTTCCTTAAGAGGATGGTTATAGACGGGCTGTCCTATTTATGACTGATACACAGTGTATCATGCCACTACTAACCCATGACTAATAGATATAAAATTATCTAAAATTTGGACTAATTCCTGTTTTTCACACTTGCATCATTGAACTGAAGGTTTAAAAAGAAAGCTTTTCTACAAACCTTCTAGCAAAAGAAAGAAGCCTTTGTCATTTTTCAGCAATATAGACAATGCTGCTCGAGTCATGTCTGCAAGGGAAGGATCATCGGCTTTAATGTTTGGACTTGAAGCAAGCCCTTCTTCAGCGTCTACAGCCGCACCACGCTCAGCATTGAACTCCATGTGAGAATATTCAAATAAACCTAAAAAAAAGCAAAAAATAAAAATAAAAGTAGTCTTGTTTGTCTTGTCTAAAAGTAGTTTGCTATATACGACACATAAAGAGGACACTTCATAAAATAATATAAGAACAATTTAAAAGAGTTTCTCGGAAATTTCTTTGATGAATAAATATTTTGATTTTTATTTGATTTTAAGGTTGTCAGTCAAACTCTTCAACATTTCCTTGTTAATTTCAAATGAAAAGAGTCGTTCAATGGTTTTAATACCGGTCCCTCTGATGTTTCTGAGCCATGACATTTTCCATTAGATGACATGACATTCTAAAATTAGCTGACTCAACAAAATTAACACTTGTCAATTTACATTACCTAAATAAATTTAATAGTGTCTTTGATGGCTTAATTACAGACAGTCATTTTCGATTTTAATTTATTAAAAATACCATAATTTTTAAGAATGTTAGCATAGATTTTTCATTGAAAATAACAAGTTTTTTAGTTATATAATTTTACAAGGAAAATTCAAATATGACTTGTTCCAATTTACAGTGAACGACCTGTCGACGTAAAGCATATTAAATGGTTGCATTAAAACTTTGAAAGCAAGCACCGCTTTCAAGCGCATTAAGGTCGCACCGTATCGTCAATTGTTTAGTGAACGTTAAGCCGAAAAGCCCTAACGTTCCGTATTGAATAACCAGTTTAAACAAGAGCTGTAAAAGCCTAGAGAGGTTTTGTACTTAAACTGCTGCGTAAGCTTTAACCCTCAAACAAAACCCAACAAAAGGGCCCGATTTCTTTAATATTCCGCCGAGTAAAACCTTTTCGAAATATAAACCTAGCATAATTAAAAGTAAATACAGCTTTTTAACGAGCGTAAGTGGAAATTACTGGATTTTATACCTTAGGTTTGTGACGCGGGTGGCGAAGGGTTCTGTTAATATTATTCATAGTTGCCTAATTTTAGAACAATGTAACCTCCGAAAAAGGATTATACTCTGATGTCTCGTTTGTAAAGGAAAGGATAATGCATAGCACAATAGTTTCAATCTCAATGGATTCAAGTGGCTGTTGGAAAATGTCAAGTTATTTCTTAACGGGATATCATTTGTAGGAAACAGTATGGAACAGAACATTTTCAAAGAATGGATTGCAGAAAATATATTTTCACATAAAATTCCTAAGAAAATATATGTATTTTATAAGTGAAGTGAAGTTCAGAAATCATATTAAAATTTAATTATTAGTGTTTGTCGCATTAAACTTTGGATAAGGTAGAGCTTAAAAGAAATTAGCAAGAGACATACAAGGGTGAACAGCGACTTCGTTGTCATAGATTATATATTATTTTGAAACAGTAATATTTTATTATTGTTTTAAATAAAGAAATGCGTTTAAAGTTTTAATGTTTAATAATGTTAGTAATTGAAACATTTTTTTATTATTTTACAACATAACAGCCACATTTGATTTAAAAAATTATAATTGAATCTCGATTGTAGCTTTACTAAAGTGAGCAGCTTCAAAGCATCAAGAAGGTTTAAAAGGTATTACGAGCGCTACTTACCTAATAAGTAGTCAACCGATCTTGGATCCAGCTTAGCTAATTGCTCTTTTGAATGAATGTATTGAGCTCGTAACCGTCGCCTTTTTTTCTCTCTTGCCCAGTCCTCGGCAAGATTTCTTCCGTCTAATCTTCTACCTTCTCGATTGGGATGCTCAGGGTCTTGTGTGACTGTAGGGAGAAAATGCCTTCTTCCTCCACCCATAATTACCTAAACAACAAAATAAAATACTTATGAAACTGTACGATTTCTTGGTATTTTTAAAACAGTCGATTCTAATACGACGTTTGAAAATTGTGATTGAAAAGTAAGTGAAGAATTCCCGTCATTTTTGATAATATATTTTTCAAAAGAATTATCAAAATTATTGTAATTGTTGATGATATTTATTTGGAGAAACTTAGGTATTTAGAGAACTACTTTTCAAAATATGTATATTTCATAAATTATCATTTTTAAAATGGCCCACGCAAAGTTGAAATTTAAGGGTAAAATATATTTGTTATTAGTCTTAAACCATTTAATGAAAGAATATGAATTAAATAATTTTCAAAATAATATGAATGGCGGGACAAACTGCGTTATATATATGCAGTCCAATAAAGTGGAGATTCCGCTACCATACTGTCATGTTTTGATGTCATGGTTTGATGTAGGAATAGATGGCTAAGCCATCCCTCTAATCCTCACATATGCCTCATGAGTGATAGATCTATTGATGCTACATCATATAATCTAGGTTCACACCAAATACCATTTAAAGGGGCTTCACTAAGTACCATTTCGTCGTAGGAAAATATATTTGTATGACTTGTAATATTAATGAAATTTTAAAGATCGCCTTAATAGATTACACTGCAATAGTGTATTACATGAAATGGTATGAAAGGAGTAAAAGCGGCTATGGAAATAAATGTTTTGTAGACTATCGAACCAGGTCACTTGTAGTCTGAAAATCAAGGGAAATAATATCCGCTCTCACAAGAGCCATTGTTGTAACGCGAACAATCGAACCAACTTTTTCTTTTTGTATTAGTTTTTCGATATTGAAAACCTTATTTTTAAAACAAAAAGCTTCGAGATTATTTTGTGATTCTACATTACTTTTTACTTATGTTTACTTCAATATAAATTATCATATACATATAATCACATTTATAAGATTAAGAAAAATCTGATTAATAAAATTTCACAATTTTTATCCGGAATCTCAGAGAAATATTATTTATTTTTATAAAAAGTCTTCAGTGGTTCATACATTCTATGAATAAACATATAATACGAGTAATTAATAATTGGGCATCGTAAGGAAATGCTCGGGGCACTGCGAGATCGAATCAGAAATTAGGTGTACGTACGAATGAAAGTTACATAAGCCGGCGGATTAGAGGCAGTAGGCAAAACACAGTGCCAAACAAAGCAGTGGCTAGCCACTACACAGCTATTATGGGTCTTTGTATGGGACGGGTTTTTATTCGAAGCCGGTATGAATTCGCTGGGTCAGCTATTAGTTAAGTATGAAAAGGATAGAATATTTTAATTAAACTCTAATAAGGATTTACTTACGTTTATGCTTCGCCCAGGCTCGTTTTCTACTAGCTGTAGGGCGATGTCTTTGCAATCTTTTCTAACAGTTGGCGGAACTCTGCTATCGTCTTCCCAATATCTGGATGGAGCGTGAGCGTACAACGCAGCGGGGGTAGCATGTGTTATCCGTGCCGTAGTCACTATTCCACTCGACTTACCTGAAGGAATAGTAATAAAAAAATAAAAGTCATTTTAAAAGACTCTATAGCGCTTGAAAAATAACTACGTATATTTGATTTACTATTTCAAATTTGATGATGGTCTTAAAGTTTAACTTGAAAAAATAAATCACTGATACCCTCCTCGTTTAACGCTCTTTCCATTACTGAAAACCTCATGAAAATCCGTTGTTTCTTTTTTTGAGACAATTTCAGCTTCATTGATCTTTTGAACGTGAATAACGTCACGTGCTGACACTAGAACAATACCACGAATACACACGAAACATACTTTGATCAGCGTTAAACAAATATGTTTACCCACAACAAGTGGAAAACAGATAAATACATTCGTGACAATCAGAGAAAACATCCATATAGGATGGCATTCTTATTCGTTTATTCTAGGCCCAAATAAAATATGTATATATATTATACTACTTGGTGCCCACGACTTCGTCCGAGTTCTCTATAGCCTATAGCCTTCCTCGATAAAGGGACTATCCAACACAAAAATAATTTTTCCATTCGAACCAATAACTATTGGTGAGATTAACGCGTAGGTACAACCAAACTAACAAATTCTTCAGCTTCATATCAATCTGTAAGTGTAGGTATTGTATGTATGTATGTTCCTCAAAGACTTTATAAGTATATTTGGGAGTATAGACACGGCGTAGCCCGTAAATAATGGTAGTAGTACAATTCGTCCACTCGAGATTGTCCACACGAGAGAGAAAGAGAGAGAAGTGGACGAATTCGCACTGTCGCTCGCTAGTGCTAGTATGATTTTAATACTACCAAAGATTTCGGGGCTTTCTGCTTGCTACGCCGCATCTATAGTTCAGATCAATGATGTTCCTCAATAATACTTAAGCGAGTTAACTGATTTTCATGAAACTTGGTAGATAAACATTTAGACGTACAGGACATAGGATAGGCTACTTTTTTTTCTTTTTCAACGCTTACGAAGTCGCGGGCGCCGGCTAGTAATAGTATAGATTAATACCAGCATCGTGTGCCCAGTCAATAAGTGAAGATACTTTAGAAGTGATCGCTGAAGCACAGTTATTGAATCTTCCTGCCGCATCTAAACCCAACGTCTCGTAACGAGCCTTGACTCCGCACAATAAAGCCGTGGCGCACGCTGAAGATTCTCCGGTTTGTGCGTCCACATTGTATGTCTGTAACAAAATGTTTTATTTAAATTCAATATATATTTTCTATGTTAAACTCTACAGACAGTGCTATAACAAGCAACGCTACTGGTTCTGCCCGTGTGCTGCCGACTACAGTAGGATTAACATTAGAAAGGCATAGGGAAATGGTCTCAGGCATCCCTTATTATTATTATCTGCTAGTGGCTATTTCTGTCTGCTAGAGAACCAGTATCATTTCGTCCATTGCTGAAATATTGTGATCGCCACGTAAACTAAAGCTCTCTATCTATACCTACCACGTTGAGAAACTGTAGTACTTTTTTGATAGAGTTTGATTTGATACATTCTTCACATCTTCACAAGCTATTGTTTGGCTTCCTAGGATGTGACTGCGCTTGTGCATCAAGGGGCCACACTCGCACAGGATATTCATTGGTGTTTCTTCTGCCTCATGGCAGAAGCGAAACTCTCCTGTACTGGTGAGACCCATTACTTTAAGGTGCCTATTGAGGCGGCAGTGCCCCGTTAGAGCCCTAGTTAGCATGCACAAATTGCTCCTACTAAGCGACATAGCATGGTTTGTCACGTTTCGACTACAGGCATCCCTTACTCTCTCATCGAAACACAACAGCACATATGTAGGTATATGCTATTATTTCACGGTCACTGCCGTGTGCCAACCGTGGACTCAACCGTGGGGTGTTTAACTCAACCGGACTGTAAAATTTGCAAAAGAGAGAACGTTCTATTCAAAGCTACAGTGTGGGAGAATAAAGTAATATACCTAAACTAATATAAGTAAAACTTAAACTTTAGAAGTGAAGATAAATAAATAAGATATAAACTTTGTTCATTATTCCCCATACATTTACTTAATTATGAAGCAAAGTTACAGCATGCCAATCAAAATGTCCCAAATCTAAGTAATAAATGTAGTAATTCCAAAATAACGTAACTGTTATATCTAACTAACGACATCTAACTGATAATTGTTTAAGTTTATTAATTTGAATTCCATCTTTCACTGCTGACATATTAACATAATTTAATGTACTGTCTAATTATGTAACAGTGATACATGTCTATGCGCCTCTTTCACGAACTACAAGTAAAGTGTTGATTAGTTACTTTTAGAAATCATTTTCTGTTTTATTGAATTATGCACTCGGTATTACTGCATCATTCGATAGGCGATCTTTTATTATTATTTTCTATTTAATGTTTGGGACGTTTACCGTACAAACAAAGGTATATCAGCTAAATTATTCCCGGTGACAGGTGACTTTAAGTGACGGTTTAGCCTACTTGACGTTGGTGAAAGAGGCGCTAAATAACTTAATAAGTTATTCGATATATGCACATAAATTTGGTACCTATACATCAATGTACAAGTAAAGTGGTCATTTTGACTGTGATCCATACAAACTATTTTAAATTACTCAATATCGATACCTTAATTCGCAAACCAAATAACTCCTCTGAGCCAAACTTTACAGGGGAGACTAAAAACGTTATAATTATTTTTTGTATGATACGAGAAAAGAAAAAAGACAATTTTACATTGGAAATAATGGCTCGTATTAACCAATAGGCCTTTTAAAAATTAAATTCTAATTGTCATTAAGTTTCTACCGTATCAAAAAGTCATTTTCAACCAAGAGTGGAGTTATTCGTTTTGCGAATTAAGGTATCGATATATAAATCTGTATAATTATATAAATTTACAGTTTTTATTATATTGATGCGCAATGAGCCATTTTCGAAATATTTTTGAATATATATTAAATAAAGTTCATTCAATATTAAAGCAACTACGTAATATAAATATTACAAATGAAAAGCATTTTAAAATATTAATGCAATTTCGAATATTTCGCGCGAAAATTCTGATATTCGGTACAAAAATTTATGATTGGAATAAATTAATTGTTCCTCTATAATGATTTTCTCGTAACTCTAATCGATCCTAAACAAGCTCTGATATTGGAGTAATTTCGTATGGGTCGAGTGTGTGAACAAAGAAGCCAGAATCTCCAAAACGTTTGAAGAAGACAGGAAGACTGGCGAACTTTAGAACAATCTCCTTTCTGAGGTTTTGCGGCCCAGCTAATACGGGGGTTGATCAAGCATTCATGCAGGGTCGGTAGCGCATTTTCCTATGGTTAGGGAGCCCACGATGCTAAATGTGTAGTCACTCGAGCGTCATGGGGACCTATTGGACTTTGAAGATTGGATGGTAAGAAGAAAAAAAGGTTATATGAAGTTTTTCATTTCAGTGGTGGGGTAAGCGTCTACAGGCGTTCAAAATTTTGTAGGCGCTGTATTTTAAAAAATCCTCCATATAATCGTCAGATTAGGAATCAGCACGATCAGGAATTTAGGCTGAACCGTCTGTATGAAAATCTGACGCGCTCGAGTATTACAAAATGAGAATAGTCAAAAATATTTTTTGCATTTTCAAAAAGCTGCCACGAGCTTGCGTTACATCCGAATCGTCTGAATTTTAAATGGGAGCTTAGTTTAGGTTCACTTAACATCCCCTCTGAAAATCTGGCGCGCTCGAGGTGTATTTAAAATTTTACCCCACCCCCGCCAACCCCACCAACCAAACCGTCAGATTAATACATATCCGTTATCGGAGACACATTGGCAATATCTGACGCGCTCGAGTAAATCCAAAAATCCCCTCTTGGGCTCCCCTACCACTACCGGTGTACAGGCTAAGTGATAACATTGCCTAAGGACACAAGCAAAATCAATAAGTGTCCGTTGACCCCCTGCCACTCTAGAACATAGAAAAGTAATAATAATCTTAAACATAACATCTAATAACTATATTAGGATTTTATTGTATTCGGCTCAACTGTTTGTTAATTAGTTTCACTATTACCAGGATAATAAATATTCAAGGAAGGCACGTGTAACAGTCAAAATTACTTTAGGAGAAAGCTATTAATATTTACATTACTAATAGGATGGTTAATATACATCCAGTAATTGTTTTGTGAACATTTACCAAGTATATTGTAATGAATTAATTTGCAGATACACTAGCAACTAACGTATTTACAGTTCTCACGGCGTTTATTTAATTAGAATCGGAATATTTTCAGTAAAAATTTTCAGTTGGAAGGAATCTAGACTTCGCTCAATCTTAAGTATCGTTAGAGAAAATTGTAAGGTATTACAGGATATATTGTTACAATTAAAATTGTTCAAATGTCTAAAGAGATTTTAATGCAAAAATCTATTTTTTTGTACGTCAGTCGACAGACAGGCTGACTGTCCACTTGATGGTAGGTGGTTACCCTGTAGTTCACACTGGTGAATTGAACGGTCAGATCAATATATTCAAGGGCAAAGTACGCGTATGCTACTCGTACTTGTTTTCACCTATATATGTGGGTTGTGATGGTCTGAGCTTGTAACATTTATGTTAGATAGCTTAACCTCTCATGTCCGTAATCCGGCTAGGGGAGAAACAACACAGCGCCTGTCTATAGCGTCCTCGTTTCATGACACATTCATAACTATATTAATATAGGTTTAAATTTAAATTATTCCCTATAAGAGAAGGGGAAATGAAGCGAATGTGACTAATAACGAAATGTTACCCGCGTAGTATAGTAAAAGAAGTTAAGATAGTGTTAAGATAGATTAAGATAGACAATAAATATTGGGGAGATGATATAAAAACGATACTCGTAGCAGAATAGACACGCACTGCAAAGGACAGGACATCTTTGACAGAAAACTTGAGGCTGCGATTATGAATCCCACGGAGCGGGGCGGAACGGAACGACGCCCGCCCTGCTCCGCTCCGCTCGTTTCGTAACCTCAGCCTTAAAGGAACAATTGTAATTTTCAGGTATTATAATTTTTTTATATTTTCTGTAACGCTGTAAGGCTTTTGTTCAAATAAATAAATATCAATAGTTTAGTAATTTATCTTAAAAAAAAAAAACATTTTTTTTTTTTTTTATTAATACCTACCGCACATTTTATTAAAGGAATATTTTTACAAACCTTAGCAAGAGCAACTGCCGGGAATGTGTCCCAAACCAAATCTGTGTCTTCCCCAGATTGACCTTGTCTTTGTCCTCTTAGGATCCTTGCGGCGGTGGCAGTTGTTAAACTCATGCCGTCGCCAACAACTAATATGATGTTCCTGGGTAAAAATCAATAAACTTTTTTTAATCAACGGAAAAATTGTACATATTTTTATGTGAAGTTGGTTAGAAAGGCGGGTTGCTGATGTTATATCTGTAGCTTTAATGACCAATCACCAAAGTTTACAGTAGGGCTAATTGCCTAATTAGCCTAATAGCCTAGTGCCTTCTCGATGTGTACAAATCGAGATTAAAAATCCCATTATAAAAAAATCTTTATTGCTTTGTTATTAAATACTATTATTATCACTCTATACTTCGGGTACATTAATTAAAACCACTTTATGTTTAGTCAAAATAACAGTTTTTGTAATGTCCGACCGATATGTCAGAAATCCAAGATGGGACATACAACGACCTCCCTTCGCGGACGCGTTCATTACTGTCCGATACCTTTTGAACGTTATGGCCATAGAGTACTTTATAATGTAACGTTACAGAGTAATTTACAAGCAAATGGAACAACAATATAATATTCCATTTCAAAGCCAAGTGGATTTAGTTATAAGAATCTCTTCTAATCATTTCAAGTCTGAGTTAAAGCACTATCTCATAGTGTTTGACCGCCTTGTTTGCTACTCATTGTCTCGTTGAGATTATAAATATTTGAGACGACTCTCCAAGCTGAGTGCTTTATAAATTAATACAACAAAGAGATTATATAAAGCAACTAGGGAAATAAGTACGACCTAATTAACACTGCCACACACTGTTTGATTAAGACTGTGATAAATAATAAAGATTTTTTTTTTAAGAAAATAGAACAGATAACCTCTTCGAAACAGAACTTTTGGAATAATTTGTGAACAAGAGAGGACCAATCTGTCTGCAGCCATTTATTATTAAACACTAGAATTATAACTCACTAGCTGTTGCACGCGACTTCGTCCGCGTAACTTTATAAAATACTAGCTGACGCCCGCGACTTCGTCCGCGTTGAAAAGGAAAAAAGAGCCTATCCTGTGTACTGTACGTCTAAATGTTTATCTACCAAGTTTCATGAAAATCAGTTAATTCGTTTAAGAGTTATGGAGGAACATGAGGAACATACATACATACATACATACATACATACATACATACATACATACATACATACATACATACATACATACATACATACATACATACATACATACATACATACATACATACATACATACATACATACATACATACATACATACATACATACATACATACATACATACATACATACATACATACATACATACATACATACATACATACATACATACATACATACATACATACATACATACATACATACATACATACATACATACATACATACATACATACATACATACATACATACATACATACATACAGAAAAAAATTATAAAAATTGTCAATTTAGTTTCAGTATCATGTATAGAGCCTATAAACACGATATCTCTGAAAACAAAGTAACTTACTCCATGACCAACCCTTACAGATTTATTATTAGTATTGATCTATGTTACGAGTACTCGCTGATAATAGGCCTTCCCAACAGTGAAAGTATTTTTCAAATCGACCTATTCAATTCAACAATCAAATCTTTCCTCTATACTCGTAATATTAGTATAGATAATTTAATTTTTCTCTTTTAATGAACCAACGATGGAGATGAAAGTAAACAATAGGATAAGCTTAACTCAGTGCTAATGGACTAACAAAGTGTTGGACAATAAGACAAAATGTCTACAAAAGGTGTTGACATTACTCAATTAGGTTTCCGGTTCCGAATGAAAAACAAGTCAAAATGAACGTTAACTCTGTCCCAAACTTGATGTGTGCCGCATTTGCGACAACAATTTGTCGCCGGAAGAATAAATCGATTATTATTGATAGTAAATAACATGCAAATGAACTAGCTATTATTATCAATCAATCAATCAATACTAATAATAAATCTGTAAAGGTTGGTGATGGAGTAAGTTACTTTGTTTTCAGAGATATCGTGTTTATAGGCTCTATGCATGATACTGAAACTAAATTGACCATTTTTAGAAAATAATTCTGTATGTATATATGTATGTATGTTCCTCCTTAACTCTCGGTAGATAAACATTTAGACGTACAGGACATAGGATAGGCTACTTTTTTTCTTTTTCCACGCGGGCGAAGTCGCAGGCACCAGCTAGTGACATAATAATACTAAATAATCGCAATACCTCCTAAAGTAAAAGACAAATTCTGTAAAAGCGATCACACAAGATGATGTTTATCACCAGCCGAAAGATTTAAACTTTTTTCTTTTTTTGCCAATATTTTCATTTAAAATACTTACTTTGCAACTGGTTTTTTGTCTGTAGCATACTGAAGTCGTTTCTGCAGTGTTTCTTGTGCCTGGGCATACCAGTACTGGCGATCTGTAGAACGCACAAAATTTTAAAACAATTTTAACAATTTAAGGGTAATCGATGTGTCACTGTGAGTTAAAGCTGAAACCCGGTGAAATTTAGACCAAACCTCTTCTCACAATCTAGATATTTATGCAGTGGGGCGCAATAAATCGCTGCTTAAAAACTAAAGGGGCACAAATCAAAATTACACTTTTTACAGGAGAGCTTTTTTACAATCGAAAAATATTAAATTAGTTTTGTCTATTTTTTTCTTATTAGATATATATCAAATGTATATGCAAATTATACATCGTAAGAAGCGTATTTTTAAGTAGCATTAAATGTTTTAAGTACTTTTATAATAAACTGAATACTAGAAGAGATATAAGCATATAAGTTACTTTTGAATATATAAAAAATGATCAAAATATACTAAATATGGAATAAAACAACCATTAGTCTTTTTGCAACATACAATATGAAGGATTGTGATTGTATTTTTGCAATAAAAACATTTTTGGATTTTTTGTTTTATGGCTCTTTAGTTTTTAAGCAGCAGATTGTATAAGTAGGCAACATACAGATGTAACAGAGTCATATAAACTAAAAAATGTTCAAATTCTTTCCGCTTTTGTATACTTTTGGTTTTGGTTGTAGCTTAAAAATATTCACAATGACATCGTTGTTCGCTCATACTCAATTTAAGGGTGACGAACATACTCGTATTTATTATATAGTTAACTTTCTAACAATGCTTACAAGTCAACGTCCGAATTAGTTCCAACCATGTTCCAACAAATCAAACCTTTGAACTTTGAAACACCGCATCCTAAGGGTTGACATCCGCTAGTTGACAGTTAAATTAACTTTGTGAACCAGTGTGAACCTTAAAATCAAATATTTTTAGACGTCTGTTAGCTTTTGTTTTTTTTTTATGTTAAGGTCGACAGACAGGCTGACGGTCCACTTGATGGTAGGTGGCTACCGTCGCCTATAACACGAGCAACGCCATAAGTGCTACAAGTGCGCTGCCGACCATAGGAGGATTAAGGATAAGGGATAAGGGAGGGGTGGGGTAATGGGCTCTGGCATCCCTTACTCACTTACCGAAACACAACAGCACATAATGATGTTATTTCACGGTGGTATTCTGTAAGGTGGTGGTTACTGCCGCCAGGCGGGCTGCCCAAATGTCTGCGAAATGCAGTGTGCCCTGCCACTACTTTTCAAATCCAGACCAGAGTCAATTTTGAAAATTATATTAAAATTTCCAAAGTTGACCCCGCCGGGAATCGAACCCGGGGCCCCTGAGACGTTAGGCAAGCACCCTTGCCACTCATCCAACGGGCTCGTCGTTTGTGTTTTGAATGATTGAAGTCTAATGATGACTGAAGTCTTCAGTCCTAATGATTGAAGAGT
Source organism: Synanthedon formicaeformis (assembly GCA_945859745.1). Classification (NCBI taxonomy): domain Eukaryota; kingdom Metazoa; phylum Arthropoda; class Insecta; order Lepidoptera; family Sesiidae; genus Synanthedon; species Synanthedon formicaeformis. The sequence continues at coordinate 5,030,069 of OX243963.1, forward strand.
ATAGCGAATGTCTGGATGCTGAAAAGTATTGCCTCCTTTTTTATGATAAAGTTCAGCAGATAGACTGACGGTCCACGTGAAAATAGGTTGGTTACAGTAAATTATTATCTACTATTATTTTAGTATGCCCTGCCACTACAACCCGTCCAAATTAACGTCAATCGTTATATTTAGTAAAGACTTTTTTGAAAAAAGGTATTTTACTTAAAGTATTATTAAAAATTACATATCTTTATACTTAAATTAGCTTTTACAATTTATTAAGTATAAGCGCCTCTTTCACCAAAGTCAAGTAGGCTAAACCGTCACTTAATAATTTAGCTGATTTGTTTGTTTGTACGGTAAACGTCCCAAACATTAAATAGAAAATAATAATAAAAATTCGCCTATCGAATGATGCAGTAAACCGAGTGTGCATATAAATTCAATAAAACAGAAAATGATTTTTAAAAGTAACTAATCAACACTTTACTTTTAGTTGGTGAAAGAGGCGCTAAATGTAATAACACAGTTTCTAGTAGTTTTATATTCAATGATAGTATCAAATGAATATAAAAGACTGCGAATAACAGCTTACATTGGCTTCAAAGTTAATTTGTGTAATATCTGTAGAACTTTTTCTTCAGTGACACTATAAACAAATTAGTACAGTATATTTCCCATGGTCATTTTCGATAGTAATTTGTAATTGTAATTTGTAATACAGTCACCGGCCAGCCATAGAAATAAACATCACGGTAATATGGTAAAGCACGTGAACATGAAGTGCTTGGATATTGAAAATTTCCGCTTGGCTAGCGATCAACTCGACCGTTAGGAAGGACGCCAAAAAATATTGCTGTGTTGGGTGCCACTTCAAACTATGTAGTTGGGTGCAACAAAGACGGCAGCAGCCGCAATATTCTCTGAGATTCATATAACTATCTGCCAAAGTTTTCAGTGTGAATAGCCCACATTGTAAATAATAGTCAATCTACACTATAATTATAAAGAGAAAAGATTATATATATTTTTTTTTTTTCAATATTTCTTGTTTGTAAGAATTGTAAGGGATAAACTCAAAAACTACTTAACTGATTTAAAAAAAAGTATTTACTTATAGAAAGCTACATTATGAGCGAGTAACATGAGCTGTATTTTATTAAAAAAATAATAAAGACCCTTACTAAAATTACAATAATGCAAACCAAGGTATCAAAAATTTGCCTATAAGTCATTATTTGGGATGCTGCGAAAGCTTTTGATGATACATAAATATTTATGTAAGTAAAGAAAGATATTTTATCATGATCCAACTAAGTAGTTTTATAATCAATGCATGTTATTAAGTGCATTTAAATTCATCTTTAAACCTATAATTAATCTGACTTTTCGTTTAGAAATTACGCCTTGTATATAAAAGTGCTAAAAGTGAAAAAAAATCCGTTATGTGAGCTGTGGTGTGAGCAAACAAGCCCTACGCTTGGACTATTAGTTACCTTTATATTTTGTTTAGTTTATTTTATTAGATATATTTTATATAGAAGTAAATAATCTAAAGTAATTATTATAAATTATTTTTATTAGCATCAGACAATGGTAAAACTTCAAATTCAATTCAAGGGTTGCCAACAAATTCTGTACGGTGTAAAGCTTCGTTTAAAAGTTTCAGATCTAAATCTCTAGCAATCAACTTTTTAGATCTGATCCGGACTAAACTTTCGTAACCAAGCCAATGGTTTTATCGGTACATTAATTCAGTTTGGGTCCAAGCGTTCGTTGTATTTTCAATGAATTTTATTATTAAATTTCCGAATCCGAATGTGCAATTTTACACAAATATATAACAAGCATATAATTGCCTTTTAAAATCCGCACATACAAAACCTTTGTACGGGCAATTAAAATCAGTTGTGGAAATTTTTCTCTGTGTAAACGCTCGTATCATATTTGTTATGGGATTGACTTTTTGTCTACTTTTTTGAAAAAAAAGTAGCCTATCCTGTGTCCCTGTACGTCTAAATGTTTATCTAACAAGTTTCATGAAAATCAGTTGATTAGTTTAAGAGTTATGGAGGAAAATACATACTTACATACATACATACAGAAAAAAATTCTAAAAATGAGAAGTGTAGTAAGAAAGAAGTACTATATAGTTTGTTGTGAGATTTTGCACTGTAATCAATACTAATAATAAATCTGTAAGAGTTGGTCATGGAGTAAGTTACTTTGTTTTCAGAGATATCGTGTTTATAGGCTCTATACATGATACTGAAACTAAATTGACCATTTTCAGATTTTTTTTCTGTATGACCTCCATAACTCTTAAACGAATTAACTGATTTTCATGAAACTTGGTAGATAAACATTGGTACAGGACACAGGATAGGCTACTTTTTTCTTTTTCAACGCGGACGAAGTCGCGGGCGTCAGGTAGTAGCCAATATAATTAGCAAGTTGAAGTTGAACTAGTGACTTTTGATTTGCAAAATAACAATTTTCATTAAAATCCGTCCGTACTAATATTATAAATGCGAGTTTGTATGGATGGATGTTTATTACTCTTTCACGCAAAAACTATTGAACCGATCACTATGTAATTTTGCATACACGTTGTCTGGTACACCAGAAAGAACATAGGGTGCCTTTCATCCAGAACGCGGACGAAGTCGCGGGCACCGGCTAGTAAAACAATAAAAGAATTAATAAAATTGCCTCCTATAAAGGTTAAAATTTTAAATTCTTTTCTCAATAAGTTACCCTTGTGTCGTAAAAAAAAAGAAAGGTTTAATGCGTATTAAATTAAGTTAATAAGTTTATAAGTTAAGTAGATTGAACAAAGGATACAAATTACTGCATTAGAAAATTATGCATTTCTCCTAACTTCAATTAGTAATTAAACAAGGGTTATGTATTGTATTAGTTATACCGAATAACCGCAAGCGGTGCACTTCTATGTTAACAATATTGTTAAAGTTAGCTTAATCGTATGTACTACCCACAATATTTGCTTAAGTATTCCAATGCTGGAAGTTGTAAATTTGAGAACTAAATAGTTGTTTACAGCTTAACCGGGACCTGGGCGGTAGTCTTAGGGGCTCACTTCACCCACCTTAGGTCGTTTGTCCACCTTGTCGGTGGACGCCCTACGCTGTACTTGCCGCAGGCTTATTATCTAAATACGTCTGCTGAGCGACAGGCGAAAAATGCGAAAAATGCGAAAAATTTGTGCAATATCACACTAAATCGTATCACGTAGCTCATAACACTAGTGTGGTTTGCGTAACAATTAACGATTTAGTGTGATATTGTACGATTTTTTCGCATTTTACGCCTGTCGCTCAGCAGACGTATTTAGATAATAAGCCTGCCGGTCCGCGACATCAGCGACCGTCGCAAATACGTGTATTTGAACGATCTACGCGGCCAAAAGTCAAATATACAAAATTTAAAATAGTTAAAAAATAACGATTACCTGTGCTAGGAGCAGCTTGGAGAACAATACCCAGCACTTACCTCCTTTCCCTCGTGCATGGCGCGCTTCCACGTGCAGCCGGAATTAGATAGTTCCGCCCGGTGTATGTGTTTGTTATTGACGTTATTGTGCAATTAAAGAGTTTATCAGAGAATTTTTTTTCTTGTATTTCTACTAATTGCAGGTAAATCTACTAATTAAAATTGAATTTCAATATTTTTAGCTATGATTTGTGTACACAAATAGGATTTGTATTTTGTAATAGGGAATTTGTTATACTATCAAGGTAGATCCTGTCAAAATTCTTAAAGCAGTCAAAAGGTTGAAGCTTTGAGCAGTAATTAATATAAAATTTTGCCGCGGAAAGTTGCGGAAAGATAGAGAGATTTTTAATCGTCTTCTTTTGAGTAAGTAAAACCCTCTGTTAAGTAGCATTAGAAGCGTGAAAAGAAGAAAACTTAATTCTTTTTTGCCGGAAAAATTTGTTCTACTCATCCCGAATCCGAATGAACGTGATCATTCTTCAGAAAGCGAAGATGAAAATTTGTCTTAAATTTTTTTCTTCTTTTTTTTTTCAAAAGAAAATATTTTCAATAAAAATGTCTCGATGTAATATTAGAATCTTTGTTTCATTTACTAATATCGTTTCGAACAAATTTTAATATTGACCGTAAAATAATTTTGGCCGCGTAGATAGTTCAAATACACTACCCATATGTGCTTCGTACTATGTGCCCTGCCCACTGCCACTTCAATTTATCTATATATTATACTAATTCAACTAGGTTGTGTATTATACTAATCTATATGTTATGATTACTAATAACTATAATAATCCGTATAACTATTTTTTTTTTTATTTTTTTTTTATTTCACCTTATACTAACTAGTTCTTAAACTAATGTAAGTATAACTAAGTATTTTTGAGTACAGGGTTTTCAAATAAAAAAGAATTATCAAAATCGTTTAAAAAAAAATTTTAAACTTTAAATTTTCTCTTTAAAAAAAATATATAGGTACCTACGCGTCGAATTGAGAACCTCCTCCGTTTTTGTTTTTTCGTTTTCGTAGGTTGAAAATAAAATACATTGTAATTAGAATCCTATTTATACTTACCATAAGGTTCTTTGGCATCAGTTTTCTGTGGTGTCGGTGAAAGCACGCTAGTACTGATCGTGGTCATGATGATCGCGACGCAGCACCAAGCACTCATGGTTCAAAAGCCGCATCGGTGCTGTCTTCTATCTATGCGCGTGTTCGTCAAACATCCGATTGTTTATTCGATTTATTAGTGAATGTACGTCCCACATTTCACTTGCGAGTTTCAACTGTAACAAAAAGTAATACTTATATATGGACATACCTTTAAATTGTCAGAATTAAAAGTTTATATTATTAAAATTTCAAAACTTTGCAAGACGAACTATTGTCATTTTAAAATAGGAAGCCACTTGGGATTTCACCGTGGTCCGTGATTCCTTTAAACTCAATATTTAACTCAATCAATACTAATAATAAATCTGTAAGGGTTGGTCATGGAGTAAGTTACTTTGTTTTCAAAGATATCGTGTTTATAGGCTCTATACATTATACTGAAACTAAATTGACCATTTTTAGAATTTTTTTCTGTATGTATGTAAGTATGTATGTTCCTCCATAACTCTTAAACGAATTAACTGATTTTCATGAAACTTGGTAAATAAACATTTAGACGTACAGGACACAGGATAGGCTACTTTTTTCTTTTTCAACGCAGACGAAGTCGCGGGCGCCAGCTAGTATTCGAATATAGTTGAAGCCATTCAGCATCAACTGAGTAATAAATTTCGTATTAATTAAACCCAGTATTTAATAAATATGAAATTGAAACCATCTACAGTAAAATTGGTTCTCAGAAACACATACTAATATAGAAGGGATGTAATAAAGAAATTTCGTATGTAATATCATCCAAGCCAAGATAATTTCTTAGACATTCTTATTCCTATTACACAAGACACGGTTCACGATAAAGTTAAAAGAAAAGTTTAATTCAACCTTCATACGAACAAGTGCCACACATACTTTGTCGACATTACATTCGTTATGAAACTCTGCAAAATATGATTATGTCTTGTACCAGGTACGTAGAAGGTTTGCGAATAATCGTGAATTATTATTCCATTGAACTTTGCCAATAAAGACAAGATATTGAATCGTAAACAAGTTACGCTACTTCAGATAACAAGAAGACTTATTACTATCGGTATCTACAAAATATTGTGTGTGTAATATTGAACATTAATGTATGTACAAGATATCTTTGGGTAAGTTCAGGATCTACAAAACTCAGTGCTCTACTAACGTCTGCTTTTTATAATAAATTTTGGCAGACATCAGGCTGATTTTTTTATAATTGAAATAATTTTGTATGAATAAAAATTGTACCTCGGACGAAACCGGCAGTGGGTCACTAGTCACTACATAATATTATAAAACAAAGTATTCCGTCGCGTCTGTCTGTCTGTTCGCGATAAACTCAAAAACTACTGCGACGATTTTCATGCTGTTTTCACCAATTGGTAGAGTGGTTCTCGAGGAAGGTTTTAGTATATAATTTACAAAGTTACGCGGGCGAAGTCTCGGGCGCCAGCTATTATTATATATAAAAGCAAAGTCGTCCAGTCGTCATAGCGAAGCGTGGCTGGGTCAGCTTGTAGAAAATATATTTCACGCAGCATTAAAATATTCAGTCACGTGCTGAGTGTAGGCAGCTGAAGAATTGTTACCAATAACCATGTTAACATTTACAAAAATAACTTCATATTCGTAACACGTGTATGCCCCAAACAAGCCGTTGACGTGAGTAGGCTATTGAGATCAAAATATTTACATTTCGTGCAATTGTGTCTATAGAGATGTTCACTGTTTTTGGGAAAGTGTTTAAAATTATGTATAAGTACCCAGTCCAAACATTTAATATTATTTTTAATAGAACTAATACTTTAAAAATCTTTTATTTTAAATTCCGTTTCAAATTTCCCTCCAAAAAGCCAACACTTATTACGTGACAGTTGTGGCGTCACTTGTTCCCAACACTTGTCTGTCAAGGCTATATTAATGTTAACCGAACGATGTAGTCTTTGACAGCGGTGATGTTTTCGAACAAGTGACGTCACACTTTGATTGGTGTTCGTTGTTAGAACTTGAGAATGTAATGATTTAGTTGCATTTTGATTATTAAATTCCTTAAAAATGTGTTTTTAGGTATTTTATTATGGAAACTACCGTTTCGCGGCACAATTTTTTTTTTTTTTAATACAGTGAATCTCAACAAAACAGACGCAATGTTTTGTTGTCAGTTTTCAATGCAGCCACCGTTGTACAATATCTGTCGAATATACGCCGATGAATTAACACGGCTGCATTATTTCCAATCAAATGTTGAATTGTAGGTTTTCAATTACAACTGTTACTGTTTGAATAGTCAGTTTAGCGTGATAAGTGACATTTAAGAGGGAAGAATAGCACGTACTCGTCCATACAAAAAGAGAAAATGTTTGTCCACTTCTAAATATTTTCCAATCTCTATGATTTTTTTGTATGTTATTGACACAATAAAAGACTAAGTTTATAGGTTTTCCTTTTTTCAAAATTTGCAATAGATTCAAACTTATTTAACCTCAAATAACTTAATTTTTGTGATTAAAACTTTGTCGAATTAAACCGTTTGTTTTATAAAAACAATCTAATTTTTTTAAAAAAGCGAAAACTACAAACCTAGAATATATTATGCTGAAACGATCGACATGAAAATTTAAGTGATTTGTTAAGATTTAGTTAGTGGAAACTGTATTCTCCCGAAATGAAATTTCATCAAAAAAGTACCTATTTTCAGTCGATATCAACGCTGATAATCATTGCATCGCATGAGCGATAAGCATGTGTTTTCCTAAATACCTATTTCGTTAGGATCGCAATGTTATACTTTCCTCTTAACATAACATTGCAATAAATAGTTGTGTTATCTTCCTTTATATCAACACGTTTGTTGTAACTAATTAAATTGAAGTAAAGCTATGCTGAAGGTACATTATACTTCAAGAATTGGGGAACATTACTTAGACAGTGACTTCGTACGCGCTATAGTTCGTTTTTTAAATATCTCATAGGAACATAACATTTTCCTAGATAAACCTTTTCCTAGATATAGCTGTCCGGTTAATAAACTATCTGTGTGCCAAATTTCATCCGAATCTGTTAAGCAATTTCTGAAATTTGCGTTCACAAACGCATAGACAAACAGACAAAAGTTTTAAAAATTATGTTTTTGGTCTCGGTAACATAGATATCCTAACGTTATGATCCTAACCTGACCTGGTTAGTTTTATTTTGGCCTTTGTAAACTGAATTATTTTATCGAAAACCAAAAGGTATTTTGTTTGATATCATAAATTCCATAAATATGTAAAGTGAGTTGTTTACATAGCGTTGTGCACGTAAACCATTCCAGTTACTTACGTTGTGTAAATTAATCTTAAAACAAATATAGCCAGGCAATTTGCACCGTATTTAGTTGACTATACTATACTAGTAAAAGGTATGCAATGTTTGCATACCATAATTAGCTTGTTTTCAAAGGAATTCCTATATTCTACGTCATTACTAATGGCAAGCTTTGATATTTATTTAGACTTATATTTACTAATAGCTGTTGACTTGTAATTTTATAAAATATTGCCTATGTTACTCGCTGATAATGTAGCTTTCTATAGGGGAATTTTTAAAAATTTAAAAATTTAAAAAATACAAAAATACTAATCTTTTCTCCTTATAATATATAAAATAGATAATATAATATAAATATAAAAAAAGATAACAATTATAAACAATTATAATCTATATCTAAAATGAAGTTATATATTACAAATAATCTATACTAAATAAAAAACAAAACTTACTATTGAACCAAAAACTTATAATATAATAACTAAAATTATAAATATTAGTTAAAAAAATAAAAAGTATAATATTACCACTATATAAATATTAGTATACTTACTTATACTATAAGTCGTGTTAGTTACAAAAAATTTTAAGATTTTGGATTTGATGAATTTCTCTGCGCCCAGAATAGCAAAATAACTAATTATTTTCTCAATAATTAGTTGAATCTCAAACCTGAACATCTTAATATTCACGAAAAAAAATTAATAAAATTCATTGTCTCATACATTTTGTATGGGACTGGTTTTTATTCTGAGGCGGTACGAAGTTCGCCGGGTCTGCTAGTTATTAATATATTTAATTTTTTATTTTAGTAATAAAACTGCTACGAAAAATCGCAACGAAGACAATGCCATTGCTCGTTCATTTGATGAACTTCGTTGTCCAACTTTGTGGCAAGGTAGATGTAACTTGAATGACTGAGTTCAGAAATTCAAGGTAGAACTTTACCTCTTTTCCGCTTGTCGGATTTTATACCTCTATAAAATAGGTTTTGAAGTTAAATAACACCGAGTAGCGGTAAATCGTCGTTCAAAGTTTTTGCCGTTGAAACACTTAATTTGTGTTATCATATATTTTACAAATTTAGCTTGAAATATGAGATTAGATAACCGCTTTCAATTAACTGAAGTTAGAAACAAATGCTAAATACTAAAAATATTCATTGTTTAATGAAGAAGTTACAAGAAATGGACAACACAAATGCTTTGAATAATATATATTATATTATGTATACTCAAACATATGAAAGACAAATTGTATAGTTTAGAATTTTCGTTAAACTAATAGAAACTCCACAAAAACGTTAAAACACAAGAAGAATTTGACTTTTAGTGAAAATTATTTTGAGAACGGGTTATTTCGCGCATATATAAATGTCAATTTAAAAATTGTATTTTTTTTTTATACAACGAGTACTCTAATGGCAAAAACAAAAAACCATCATTTACAGGCCTGCGCCGCTAAAGCTTGAAGGTCAAACATAAATGTGAATTTAATTTATTATACGAGTTTTCTAAGAATTTCGCTTAGTTTAAATTCTATCGATGCTTTTTCAATATTGATTTTTAAATAAATGTATAAAATAAAAAATAATTTATAATTTAACCACCAGCTTACAGAATACCATCATTTACAGGCCTGCGCCGCTAAAGCTTGAAGGTCAAACATAAATGTGAATTTAATTTATTATACGAGTTTTCTAAGAATTTCGCTTAGTTTAAATTCTATCGATGCTTTTTCAATATTGATTTTTAAATAAATGTATAAAATAAAAAATAATTTATAATTTAACCACCAGCTTACAGAATACAGCACACATGCTGTTACTTAACAGCACTGTTGTCTTGCCGTGAAAGAGAAGTATTTCTCTACCTCATCTCCTTATCTGTCTCTTATTGTGGCTTCTAGTATAGGTTGTTGCTTTTGCTTATAGGTGACGGTAGACACCTAGTCTATACTCAGCCTGCCTGCAGACTAATAATAAAACAAAATTAATATTAATAATTATGTATGTAAAATATTTTATAATTAAATATCTGGTGTCCGCGACTTCGTCCGCATTGAAAAATAAAAGACTCATACTTTTGTCAAGCGTTGGATCTTTATTTTTAGATAGCCTGTTACTGGCAACTTCGCCCATGTGGAATATTAAGGTTTTTTTGATATTTGAGGTCGCAAAGTGCACTGTCGTCTACAGTAAGATTTAAGGACAAGGGATAGGAAAGGGCTGCGGAAGTGGGGTCAAATTTGTTCTTATTTTTACTTTTTAAATATCATGCCAGCTGTTTCCCGAGGCAACGCTTGCCCTCAATTTGTTTTTCCGCCCAGCAACACATAATACGTCGTCGGTCCCGTGTCGAAACAAAAATACATCACAAAAACTTTGAAACCACTTTCTCGTAACATGGGTTTGGTTTTAGAGAAGTGGTTTTAAGTTAATAGATCGTGAAAAAGTTATTTTGCATATAAAATTATCGCCACCCCTATTTGAAAGCTTCAAAAACTCTTTCATTATTAGTGCCGGATCGGATTTGATATTTCTATCAAACAATTGAATTCGTTTGTCATCGTTAGATTTTATCGTCAGATCAATTTAGATCGTTAGATTTATAAGTTTGTTTTGGTATATATTCAAAACGGTGTCGGTCCACTTGATGGCTACAGTCGCCCATAACACAAGGAATGCCACAGGTGTTGTTTAATAATTAGGGAAACCAACAGCTACAAAGTTACAGTAATAAATTAATAATATTTTCACCTATACTATATATTCTATTTCTATACATATTATAAAATCTAGTGGTTTTCTCCGTTAGTGAAATCCCTTCATCAACCAGGAAATGGGCTGATGGTCTTCAAACGTCTAAACAGTTCTTAAATTGTAGCTAAGAACAATCTCGATAATGTCAGCTTTCAAACAACAAAAAAACGGGGCAAAATCGGTTCATCCGTTTGGAAGCTACGATTTCACAGACAGACATACACCCCATTTTGCGTCAGACGTCGGAGGTTAAAAATAGTGATAAACTGGGAAGATTTGTGTATAAAATTCCATCCTGCGAAGCCGAGGGTCGCCATTGTTATACTAAAAATACAACCCTTTATAAACAAGGTTGACGTCACATGTCGCGCACTACTCGTAACGGATTTATTGTGAAGATGCAATAAGGCTTTTGATAAGATACACGGAAGGTTGGTGACGTTTGTTTGTTTTGACTGTATCGCTGTTGCATATAAATCCTATATCCCTTAAGGCTTTAATTGTCAGCACGCACGATTGTTTTAGAGCAATAGATTGGAACCGAGTCCATACCTGTATTTCGTGCACAATCGATTTATCTTGATTGCTCTATGCATCTATTGATTTATCCTCCATGATACGTAAACAAGCAATTAACAAGCAACCTTCCAGTCAATTGGAAATTATCCTATTATACTAAGCGCCTCTTTCACCATCTGTCAAGTAGGCTAACTCTCATTTAAAGTCACCAGTAACCGGGGAAAATGGAGATTGAAAAGAAAATAATTAAAAAAATTCGCCTATCGAATGATGCAGTAAACCGAGTGCATAATTCAATAAAACAGAAAATTATTTCTAAAAGTAACTAATCAACCCTTTACTTGTAGTTGGTGAAAGAGGCCCTAATTCTTAGAGGGAAACATTTCAGTGACTTCATTGTGATCGCGTGATCACTATTCGTTTTTGGACTTTTACTTTCGTAAAATTGACCCTAATGGTTAAGTTTAGTTCAGAAAAGCTTTAGGCCTGTTTCAGTGCTCTCCTGACGGTCAGTCCTGACGATACGCACGACCGACCGCGGTAGCAATACGCGAGCGTACGGTCAGGCGAGCTCTGTAACGATTTGTGAATTTTCACACAAATGGCAAGCGCGTCGGTCGCACGGTCGGTCGTGCGTATCGTCAGGACTGACCGTCAGGAGAGCACTAAAACCGGCCTTAAAATTTATTATATATTCGTGATTTGACATCATCCTGTTATTTTCTCTACTAATTTATTTTTATATTGGTCGTATTTTAAGCAAATAATAATAATAATAATTTTACTCTTAATGAGATTTTTTTTAAATTGTTTAAAATGAACATAGCCTTAAAACAAAGTTGCATTCCTATAATTAGTATTAAGTTTCCGTTGCAGAGAATAATAAAAGCAAATTTTCTAGTTAATATACATAAAGCCGTGATTTTTCTTCATTACCTCCAGTCGCGGTTTGTTATTATTCATTTCAAGCAATTTCCAGTTATCAAGCTCCACCTGCGCCACGATTTAATGGGAGGAAATAAAAATAACAAATACATTTATATTGCCGTTTGTCACGCAACACGTGACGTTTACATGATTCAGCTCACCTTAATAAAAGCACTTAAAGGGTCGCTATGTTACGATCCATCATAGTTTTTACAATTAAACCTTTGAATTGCCTCATTAATTAATACACTTTAGGCATTTAGGGTCCATTCGCACGGCACATTTTAAAGCTTTGGTCTCTTGATCGAAAAGCACAACGCTGCGGTGAGCGTTATGCGGTGTCGGACACCTAATTGTATGAAAAACGTCTAGAATGGCCTGTTCTTCCGACGGAGCGTGCGTTAGCGGTGAAGAGTAAGCACGGTGAGTACTCTACATATACGTTTTCCCGCGTTTTCCATGCAATTAGATGTCCGACACCGCATAACGCTTACCGCAGCGTTGTGCGTTTCGATCAGACCAAAGCTTAAGGCGGCTCAAAATGTCGTCATTCAAGAAAACATCTTTAAGAAAAAAGATAATATTTGTAGATATGAAAAAAAAAAACAATATCTGAATATTGGGGGACAAAAGACAACTTTCGATACACGATTTATAATTGATATAATAAAGTTCTAAAATAACCATTAACACGCAATTTCAATAACAATTTTGCTCTTATTTTCTATATTAAATGTACACGAGAATATGTGTCTATATGGATTTGTACAAATGTATTAGGTTTGTATTCTAATTACATATATTCCTAGACCCTTCAATCGTATTAATATATTTTAATCAATAAGAAGAGTGAAACAATTTCACAAGTAGTAAAGCTATTTACATGCGAACAGTACATGATTCTATTATTTCCTTTCAACGTGTCTCCCTACGAGTCCCTTCATTTACTGCGAGACGGGTCGTCGTATCCAATTTTCCAGTTCGTAGTTATTTCGCCTATTGGATAGGCGTATGGCAATCGTGACCGCTTCTTTAACCTATTTCTCGAAATTACATACGAATGAATATAGCTGAAACATGGGTGGAACAAATAACAAAAGAGATTTAACTTCATTTTGTGAACAGAATCCTAACTAATATTAGAAATGTAATTGCTAGTTCGTTTGTTGGTTTGTTATGATTTTACGCCTTAACTAACGCAACCAATCATCATGAAAATTTTCATACACCTTGTTGAGGCTACAGAAAATAGGTAACATTTATTTTTTATTATATCAAAATTTTTATTTAAAAAAAAATATATATTTATTATTACATATAAAGTACAAAAAATAGTAAAAATACAGAAAATACACAGGGGTAACTTTCTTCCAAATAAAAAGTATAGTTCCCGAAGGACGCGGACGAAACCGCGGACAAAAGATAGAAGAAATAAAACAAATTGCATTAATAATTTTATTCTGTAGTGGTATTCTACTGATCTGCTGTGTCATTATTTTCCAAAAAAACTTCACAGTGGTCACGTGACTATGTTATTTTTCATGTAAATTTTCGAGAAATCTAGGCGTCGCTGATAATCCTTTTTTTAAAGGACATTCTTTCTAAACATTTTTTCTTTATTAGTAAACACTATATCTCACAGTCCAATTTGGATCACACAATATCTGCCCTTTTGTGTAGTTTACACTTACGCCTTAATGAGTGGCTGATCATCTCTAATATAAAATATTATTAATAAAAAAAGTTATATTTTCAGTAATAAAAAAGTAGCCATCCTGTGTCCTATACGTCTAAATTTTTATCTACCAGGTTTCATGAAAATCAGTTAATTCGTTTAAGAGTTATGCAGGAACATACATACATACAATACCTACACTTACAGATTTATTATTAGTATTGATTGATGATTGATCTTTATATTACTCTGATAGGGATCGTTGGGTTGGGAGGAAGACGGTATCGTTGGGTCTTTATGTGTGTAATATTGCACCTTATCTTGTGGCGACATGCAGTTCAGATGAGCTTGTATAACATAATCTAGACTGTCCAGACATATTAATATGAGCTACTGGACACAGCTGTGCCACGTCAACCGAAAAATATTATTTTCATGCTACAGACGTAGTTAAACATAGATGAAAGAACTACTTGGTTTTACATCTTTATTCATCGAAGCGGCACAGATAACAACTAACTAAACCCGCATTCAAAGAAACATCAAACAGAGTCTTCGTAATTTTTAATGATGTACAACTATAAAATAAATACGTAATTGTAACGAAAATCACATATTTAAAATTTGCTAAATCTATACTAACATAATATTGTAATGAGAGAAGGTTTGTATTTTTGTATGTTTGTAATGAATAAACTCAAAAACTTCTGGACCGATTTTGAATATTCTGTCACCTATAGAAAGCTACTTATCAGCCAGAAACATGGGCTGTATTTTATAAAGTTACACAGGCGAAGTCGCATGCAACAGCTAGTAAAATATATAATTTAAATTTATATTCAATAAAAAAAGGAATTTAATATTTTAATATGAAATTAATATGAATCTTTTAATTATAAAAACAATGTCAGCAGCTATAAAAAATTCTAGAAGTTCCCATTTTATAAAGTTGTGACACGTCACAGCAACAATTAGCAAAGATTCTAAATACCACATCAACAAGTCCCTTAACAATAATAAAAAAAGATAAACTAAATTCACTGGTGGAAAAAAGAATCAATATTAGAACAGTATTTCCCGTCTTACACCATTCATCTTAAAACCGTTAAGACCCTCGCATCCGTGAGACCCAAAGACTATATTATCTATAAAACAATTTATCATGAAGCGAGATCATATTGCAGTAAAGTAGATGTTATTTTATGGCCAAAAATAAATGGAACGAAAAAACGAGATAAAGTTAAAGATTTTGTTATTCTAAGTAAAACAGCTTCAAAAATGTTGTATATTTTTATGTTCATTATTTACATGGAAACTTTTTCATTGTTTTTTAGAAAGGAATACTGAATATAAACTTTCTGCAAATTATAATTTTGGTTAGCATCTCCATCCATATTCAGTAGTTCAAAAAAAATTATAGAATACCTTTTTTATGTTAAGGTCGGCAAACAGACCTATGGTACATTTTATGGTAAGGTGGCTACCGTCGCCTATAGCACAAGCAACGCCACAGGTGCTGCGAGTGCGCTTCCAACTATTAAGGAGAATAGAGGAATAGGCTCTGGCATCCCTTACTCGCTCACCGAAACACAACAGCACACGTGCTGTTATTTCACGGTGGTCTCCTGTAAAGGAATGGTTAGTTAGTTTATTAGTATACTTTTTATAATGGCAAAGTTGAAGTCGAGGACACAGCTAGTTATAAAATAAATTCACTGTCCGTTTCTGTCTGCTTCTCAGCTAACTTCATCTAAATAATCCATTGGATTTTGATGCGGTTTTGGCTAATGGAAAGAGAGATAAACAAGGAAGGTTCATGTAAATGAGTTAGAGAAAAAATTGCACCCGTTTGAAGCTGGAGGCGGGTCATAATATAATACATGCTCATTTTCATAACAGCAAAGAAGAACTACTGAACTGTAAACATTGTAACATGTAAAGTATTAATTTTTTTTTATATGCCATACTAAAAATAAACCACGGCAGAATGTGTACGCACAATTTTTCCGTTTAAAAGGGTAATGAAGTAACATGGAAAACAACACATAAATTTCAGATTTGCGTGTCGCAGTACCTTTGAAACGACGTAAGCTGTAGCGATTTCATACATTAACAATAAACTGAATTTCCATGGAACTAAGCAAAACAAGTGAATCGAAAAACAAGCAGCATTTTCATATAAATGTGTCATCAAACACATTCTATTAACGTTTAAATAGCAGAATATGATTAACTAATTACTTTCGTGTGATGAAGTCGTCTATAATGTTAATTGAGTCGATTGCTTTGAGCTTATTATCCCTCTCAGTTAATTTTAAATGTCCTCATAGCAACAAAATGAAATAACCGTAACAGTTCGTTCCATTAAATTAAGTATTTTAGTTGACATTTTATCGCTTTATTTTATTTGGGACGTAAACGTGAAGCCTAGGTCAACTGAGGTCAAGTAAGTTAAGTGACAACCTTGGTCAGATACAACTAGCTGTTGCACTCGACTTCTTCCGCGTAACTTTATAAAATAATAGCTGGCGCCCGCGACTTCGTCCGCGTTGAAGTAGAAAAAAGTAGCCTATCCTGTGTCATGTACGTCTAAATGTTTATCTACCAAGTTTCATGAAATTCAGTTAATTCGTTTAAGAGTTATGGAGGAACATACATACATACATACATACATACATACATACATACATACATACATACATACATACATACATACATACATACATACATACATACATACATACATACATACATACATACATACATACATACATACATACATACATACATACATACATACATACATACATACATACATACATACATACATACATACATACATACATACATACATACATACATACATACATACATACATACATACATACATACATACATACATACATACATACATACAGAAAAAAATTCTAAAAATGGTCAATTTAGTTTGAGTATCATGTATAGAGCCTATAAACACGATATATCTGAAAACAAAGTAACTTACTCCATGACCAACCCTTACATATTTATTATTAGTATTGATTGATTATAGCCTACGTTACTCGCTGACAATGTAGCTATCTATAGGTGAAAGTATTTTTAAAATCGTTCCAGTAGTTTTTAATAAAAATACAAAATTACAAAAATAAAAAAATACTTTCTTTTAAAATTTTTTGAATGCGGTTTCATCATCAGTCAGATATATTTTCACTAAGGGCTTTTAAGTTAAAAATTATAACCTAATTAAGTTTTTATGTAAGAATAAAATTAATTAAACAATATTTTTTGCAACCAAGTCGCCTAAACTGTCCACGTCTGCCAGTTTCTCCGCTAACTACTTCTGAACTACCTAACGGGTTTTTATACGGTTTCCACTAATAGAAAGTTTAAAAGAGGAAAGTTTCCCTTAAGACTACCGCCTAGGTAACTGTCATCAAGTGGGCCGTCATTTTTTAGCCTGTCTACCACCTTTTTTAATATAAAAAATACCAAAATAAAAGAAAACCTGTGAAATTAATATTATTTTAACAGTAAGTTATTTATAGAATACGAGTGCCTAATTTACTTTATTATAGTCTTATATTATAGTTACTTTATTTATAGAATAAATTAATATGGGACAAATTTCATTGATGGCTCGCATTGCTGATAGACCACAGATGTACGGAGAGCTTTTAGTGTAAAAGCTCGCAGCAACTATGTAGACACAAAGTTTCAATATTTTTTCATGAAGCGGACCAAAGCAATCTCCCGAGGATCCCGGAGGAGATAGGATTACAGACTCAAGTAAGTACTTACACATCCTTCGAAAAGATTATATAAAATTTTCTTTATTTCCTACGTAGTTTCCTTTACTTATTTCTTTTGATAATACCCACTAACTAATTCAAACTTTTAAATGTTTTCAATGCAAATCTAAACGCTTTATTCCATAATAAAACCTCAACATAAATATCCTAACATAACCAACTCCATAAAGTTAACACAAGTTATGAAAATATTTCCACAAAGTTAGTACTTCGAAAAACAATACATAACAAATTCATACCAGTATACGCATTTAATTTCTCTGAATAACTCCTTTTGTGTGTACGTACCTATTTTTTTATTGTTTACTGTTCTGGTAGATTTTATTTTTTATTATATTTCGAAGTGAAAAATTTGTCAAAACTTTTAATAGCTTTTGTAAAAATGTATATATTTTTTCTATACACTTTTGAAATATTTATAACTAGCGACCCGCTTCCAGCTTCGCGCGGGTGTAATTTTTTCATGCAAATTTCATATTTGCGTATACAGTGTTCCTCGTTGATCGCTTTTCCTATTATCAAAAAACCGTATCAAAATTCATTAGATGGTTTAAAAAAGGTTAGACGGGAAACAAACAGAGGTGAACAGTGACATAAAATGTATAGATGTCGTTTTTAATAAAGGTTAGTTTCATAAAATATCCAGATTCAATATTAAAATTACGAAGTAAGAGGACAGATTTTAGTAAATATTTTACATTAGCCCGTCCGTGCGGCTCACGTAAATTATACAGCAAGCTTGCAACACCAGCCGGTTCGTTATTAACGTACGTAACATTATAGCCCCCAACCTAGAGACACATTTTGCCTCAGCGGATCGGTTACGTATTTAGGGAATTTCTCATGGTTTCAAGGATACAGAGAGAGATATGGACACTTTGTATATAAATATTTAGTTGCCAGAAAATATAATTCCTGATAAAAATATTTAAGACAATACAGAACCTCATTATATCTTTTTGAATACAAACGATTGACGTGTGTGGAATAATAAACAGTCTTAGTATTGCACTTCAGAAGTGAAAACGATGTGTTCAGTGCCCAAAAGTGCCCAACGTTCCTAAAGAAGTGTTCACTTACAAATAAAAGTAAAAGTAATAAAAGTAAAGTAATTAGATTATTATTCTCTTGGCACGTTTGTCAAGGCATGTATGTTTGAAATTAAATTATATAAAATTTCAAACACTAATATTTAAAATATAAATTTTCATATAGTTTTATATTTTTAGCAAAAATTTTTATATTTTTCGTATCTCAAAAAAAGAAATTTTTGCAAGTCATTGCTGTAATTTTGTTTAAATCCAAATCTGGAAAATCACGATCATAATCGCAGATGAAATTCAACTACTTAAATTGAAATACATATCTATTTGCAATTTTATTTCTTTAGGACGACGCCGAGGACGAAAGACTTTTCTTAGAGCGCCTGAATGAAGAAATTACTAAGGCGAACAAGATGCAGTAAAATGTTATCTACATATAGAAAGATACTTAGGAAAAAGATGTTTGCTACACAACGAAATTCTCGTCTTGAACTTCAATTCAATTTACCTTTCCCTCAAAGTGGAGGACTTTGTTGCATTCCGCAGCCATAAAGTGTAGGTATAAAGTCATAAAGTTTAGAGACTACAAAGACCTGCTTACTGAAGACCACGATGAAACAACAGTACTGTACTTTGATGCGTAAGTAAGACAAGCTGTGCCTGCGACTTCGTACGCGCTGTAGTTCGTTTTTTTAAAATCCCACAGGTACCTAAGGCTTTTTAAGGATACAAAGGATCCTTTCTGTTAATCCAGGAATCAATGCATTAGTGAAATTTTTTTTCAGAATTTCCAAAATTTTTTCAGAAGTTTTTTTTTTATGTTAAGGTCCACAGACAGTCTGACGGTCTACTTGATGATAGGCTGCCTCTTACACAAGATATGCTCTGCATGGAGGTGGTTAACTGGTTACTATTGCCAGACGGGTTACCCAATAAATGACTGCAAAACACAATGTGCCACTATGCCACTATTTAAAAAAAACGAGCCCTCCAATATTCTACACTATTGTAGGGGAAACTTATTGAATTAATATTTTCCAACTAAAATAACTAGATAGAATAATGAAATATTCGCCGTAAGCACTAATTAAAATACGTGACACGAAGGCGAAATTACATATACGAAATTATTACGAGTATGCGGGTACAGGAAGCGTTGACTTTTTCTCTTGGTGATTAACGTGTAACGGTATGTTGGTCGCTATTATGAAAACTTGTTTTACATTCCATGCGTTTTGAATATTAAATTAAGTGCGGTCCCAATTTTGCTTTGTTTTAGGAGAGCCGCGAGAAAATTAAATTTTGTCCATTACAAACATAACAAATCTCATCCCTGGCCCTCGAGTTTCTCTTATGGCGTTTATCTTACATTAAAGCAAGTTTCAGTAACCGTTACCGTGCTTGTTAATTACTGTAAGTGTTACTACTGTATATCTAATTGGCGAGCCCTTAGTCGAGTAGTTAAGATTTAATGCTTTAATGCTCTGTCTCAGGGGTCCCGGTTTCGATTCCTGGCAGGGCGAACTTTGAGAACTAACTTTAACAATAATTTTATATTATAATTGACTCTGGTCTAGATCTGACGAAAAACTAGTGGCAGGGCATACTGCGTATAGCTCACAGCGTTGACCATCCCCTTACAGTGACCACAGTGAAATAACGACATGTGTGCGCTATTGTGTTTCGATAAGTAAGAAATGAATAAGGGCCTCTTTCACAAACTACAATTAAAGTGTTGATTAGTTACTTTTAGAAATCATTTTCTGTTATATTGAATTATGCACTCGGTTTACTGCATCATTCGATAGCCGATTTTTTTATTTTATTTAATGTTTGGGACGTTTACCGTACAAACAAAGGTATATCAGCTCCATTATCCCCGGTTACTGGTGACTTTAAATGACAGTATGGCCTACTTTACGTTTGAGAAACAGGCGCTAAGTCTTGTAAGTAAACTTAATCCTGCTATGCTTGGAGAACCTGCGGAGTTGACTGTCCTGTCTGACAACTTTTTGATTAAATAGAAGTGTAAATAACTAAATATAAATGACAGTTCATACTTTATTAAAAATTAGTTTTTTAATTATTTATTTTTTAATTGCAACGTAATAATTTTTATATAATTTTCTTTCAAAAATCCTAATATTTATTACGAGTATCATAAATGTGAATGTTTGGACGTTAGTTACCCATTTGCAAGTGAGCGCAGGAAGGTAGCGAAGACCTTTTGATCGTAAACTCTTACCGTATTTGACAAACACTGTTGTTAAGATCACCAAATCTAGTAGTGTCGATGATTTTACCGTTTTATTATTATATGTAACCCAAGAATCTCTCCGTCTATTGTTGATTTATAAAATTTAATATACGTATTTATTTTCATTTTCATTTCGAGTGAAACACTTCAGAGCAAAGCTTACAGAGATTTAGAGAGTCGTTGAAAAAATCACAGCTTTTGTAAATGTTTCGTGCAACGAAACTTTTTTAAAATGGGAACGCTGGAAAGGTAGCTGCTACACGAGTTTGAATGAAATTTTAACGTCCAAATCGAGTACCACTTTATTTTTCTTTTACTGCCCTTTTAGGATTCTCTTGCTAGACAGACTACTAAATAAAATCTAAATAGCTGCGTTTTTTTTTTATTTTGTATTATATTATTTTTCGTTATTAAAGTAATCATTTAAAGTCAAACTAACAACAAAGTCGAGGCTATTTGTGATGAGGACCTTCATCAGGGACAATATCATACAAACTTTACCAATTTATATTCTTAGTATAGACGATGTCGATATAATCAAATATAATCATCAATATTCAATACTAATAACATATCTGTAAGTGTAGATATTGTATGTATGTATGTTCCTCCATAACTCTTAAACGAATTAACTGATTTTCATGAAACTTGGTAGAAAAACATTTAGACGTACAGGACACAGGATAGGCTACATTTTTCTTTTTCAACGCGGACGAAGTCGCGGGCGCCAGCTAGTAAATAGTAAAACGCATTGAATTGAAAACTGCAATTGTCTAGGTTACTACATTTGATTTCCTTAAGATTTATAGATGAGGATCTCTAAAACCCTCGTGAATCCACTTTACAATATCGGTCCCTGGCTTTAAAAAATTACTCGTGAATATTTTTCCCGACCACTAGTACTCGGTTAATTAAACGACCTTTCCGGGACAGTTTTTCTCCGCCTTTATAAAGCACGTAGCTGAGAACGCAAAAGGTAAACTGTTAAATAAATGAACAAGCAACATTGTTGTGGGTTCATGTTATTTTACAATCTGTTGCAAAATTCAATTTATTTTTTGCAGTATTGTGAAGTGCAGTATGAATGATAATGTAAATTGTAATAAGAATAGTGGCTTTAATTTTTGTTGACTAAACAAAATATTTTATTAACCAAGAAGTACGTACTCATTCGGGTAGATGGCGCTTATTTCTTAGAATTAAACGCCACCGAGGGTGGCACAGAGCGTGACGGCGCAAGTTCACTGTTTTTCCCATACCAAAAGTGCCCGAAGTGCCTAAAGAAGTTATCACTTCAAAAAACATTTCTACCTCAATTCATTCGTCGTAATTATCAGTCAGTCGTATTGTTTATGAATGTACTGAATAAAAATGTGTTTATCATAAATGAAGTAAGGTTTATTATTAACTTATTATTATCATCAGCCGTATGGCCACTGGTGGCCATAGGCCTCTTAGATAACTTTACAAAAGCAGAAAAAGTCTGGATCCAGCAAATAAATTCTTTTTTCAAACAGGAAACTTCAAAACAACAATTCTCACAATAACAAATTTGTTTTATTATGAACAAGTAAAACAAATACGAGTAGATCATTTATAAAACAGTCACCGGATTCAAACCAAATGGAGGAAGTAATGCCGCAGTAATGAAATATACAGTAGGTAACTAAAGCATTAGAAATTGAATTTATTTTACTTACTAGTTTTCAAATTTAAATTTTTGTACATGATTGTGTATGCATATATATACTTTTTCACTTGTTTTGTTTATTTTCTCTATGTCCTTCTAAACGCAAAAAAATTTAACTATTATTTGAAAAACAATTCATATGAGCGCCATGAGCTGTTTTCGAGATAGTTTGCAAGTTATTTTACTTTTAATTTCCTCCTGAACATTGTAACTTAACCCTTACATGTTCAAATAAAATAAGAACTAAAGATAACTTCGCCGTGTACATACACAATGGCCGGGCGTAGCCACGGAACGGCACCGCCCGGCTTTTGACTCCCGCCGGCGCCGTCGTAACTGCATGTGTGTTGTATATGAATTGTAGCCGTGTGCGTGTGTGTGCGCGAGGCGGGTAGGCGACATCCCTACCAAGGACGTAAACCGGCCGATCAACACCGGCTCAGTGGAAAAACGAAGCCCCGGCGTGCTGTGCCGGGGCTAATGGAAAACCCCCCTTAGCCCCGGCACTGTAATATTTTTACTGTAATATTTTTACAGTATATTACTACTGTAATATTTTTTGTAAATTATTTATTAACAATGTATATTATAAGAATACGCCTTTGTTCCCAACTAATGTTTGGGGTCTTTGGAAACGTGAAAAAAAACTAAATATTTTTAAGTAGTTTTTTTTTAAATACCGATTTTTAAACGTTTATTGCACATGTGAATAAATAGCTTTCTTTTGAAGTATCAACTTATTAAGTGCTATATAAAAAAAATATTGCTGAAGTGACTCTAAATTACTAAATTCCTTATTAGATACAAGATTTGTTCGTCGAATACGAAATAATGAATAAAAATTTAACCACTTTAACTAAAATTAGTTGAAATTAGTAATGTGAGAACAATTACTTCTATTATTTATAACGTGGTTACCAATATAAGAAGGCTTATGTTACGTTTGCCGTATATCGTTAAATTTGTTACTATCTGAACAAAGAGATTTCAAGCGAGGCTTTACTTGCGAATAAATATATGTGATATATCCTTATTTTTATCGATACAATAAAATCTCTCATGATATTATAGCAAGCGTATTAGAAAATGATGTCGCCTACTAATATTATTATAGAGAAAATATTTGTTAGAGTATTATTGTAATTTTGTTTGTTACAAATAAACTCAAGAACAACAGGACCGATTTCAAAAATTCTTTCACCTATATACATAGGTTATATTTTATAAAGTTATTTCTTTTTATCAAGGCAGCGCTTGGCCGCAATCTCACTTAATGTAAAGTGTTGATATCAATACTAATAATAAATCTGTAAAAGTTGGTCATGGAGTAAATTACTTTGTTTTCAGAGATATCGTGTTTATAGGCTCTATACATGATACTGAAACTAAATTGACCATTTTTAGAATTTTTTCTGTATGTATGTAAGTATGTATGTTCCTCCATAACTCTTAAACGAATTAACTGATTTTCATGAAACTTGGTAGATAAACATTTGGACATACGGGACACAGGATAGGCTACTTTTTTCTTTTTAACGCGGACGGAGTCGCGGGCGCCAACTAGTTATTTTATAAAGTTACTAGCTGCTGCCCGCAACTTCGCCAGCGTAACTTTGTAAATTATATACTAAAACCTTACTTGAGATTCTATCCATTGGTGAAAACAGCATGAAAATCAGTGCAGTAGTTTATCGCGAACAGACAGACAGACAGACGAGGCGGAGGACTTTGTTTTATAATATGCAAGGATCAAGTACGTTCGTTTATAAAACATTACACCTTATTATTTGCTCGTTCGTGTGCTTTTTACACGAGAAACAATGTTCAAGTTTAAGGACACATTTGATTAGAATATATAATTTATTTATTTATTTATTTACTAGCTGAGGCCCACGACTTCGTCCATGTTGAAAAAGAAAAAAAGTAGCCTATCCTGTGTCCTGTACGTCTAAATGTTTATCTACCAAGTTTCATGAAAATTAGTTAATTCTTTTAAGAGTGATGGAGGAACATACATACATACATACAGAAAAAAATTCTAAAAATGGTCAATTTAGTTTCAGTATCATGTATAGAGCCTAAAAACACGATATTTCTGAAAACAAAGTAACTTACTCCATGACCAACCCTTACAGATTTATTATTAGTATTGATTTATAATAGCTAGAATATTTCCAGTGATAATTTATAAATCACTGCTGTGTTGTATTGGCACACTATGCGTATTAGAACTCTAGGGAATTTAACAAGCTGAAAATAGAATATTTTATCCCATTTGCTAAAAATAATCTTATTCTTATTTGTAGCCGGACACACTGAGCTGTTTTTCTGAGTTTTATATAATGTTGGTGGTAGTTTACGTTGATCTTATCTGACTTAAATTGTCTTGTAATGTCTTACTGAATATATTTACACAAAAAAAATCATAAAAATCGATCAAACCGTTTCGGAGGAGTTTGGTTACAAACACTGTGACACGAGAATTTAATATATATACATACTAGCTGCTGCATGCGACTTCGCCCGCGTAACTTTATAAAATATACCCTATGTCCTTTCTGGTGTCCCAGACAACGTGTATCCAAAATTTCATGGTGATGAAAAAGTTTTTGTGTGAAAGAGTAACAAACATTCACACATACATCCATACATCTATACAAACTTTCGCATTTATAATATTAGTATGGATAGATTTGTCGGAGTTAAAGAAAGCTCAAAATCCTAATCATGATTATCAATCGGTTAGCTGTAATGATATCAATCAGAATACATTAAGGGCCTCTTTCACCAACTACAAGTAAAGTGTTGATTAGTTACTTTTAGAAATAATTTTCTGTTTTATTGAATTATGCACTCGGTTTACTACTCATTCGATAGGCGATTTTTTTAAAATTATTTTCTATTTAATGTTTGGGACGTTTACCGTACAAACAAAGGTATATCAGCTAAATTACTCCCGGTGACAGATGACTTTAAGTGACGGTTTAGCCTACTTGACGTTGGTGAAAGAGGCGCTAAGTGAATCAATTAACTTAATCAATCTACTCTCCACGCGTCACATACGCCCACAACGAGAGAAGTTGATCATGACGTTACTGCCTGCTGATTATAATGTCCACCTTCACGACATATTTAATAAAAAATAAAAAAAAAATATTTATTTTCTTAAATTTGTTGAATTAATTAATCATGATTAGAATTTTTGGTAAAATAATAATGAAAAAATATCAGATTTAGATACGTGTGCCAGACATGACTGAATTGAATGAAGTGGCGGGAAGATCAAAATTACATGAATGTTAACATGGAAACATCATTCATTTACTCTCTTACTGGTATATTAGTTGACTTTAGTGTCTCCTAAAGTCAGCCATATTTATTACACTAGATCGTAAATGTTGCGAAAAGACCTAAGGCTCTTAAAAATAAAGATGGGAGTACATTAGTCCCCAGGCACTGTCGAGTCATAAATACGACTGTCGCGAACAAATATGGCATTATTCATGAAAACTGTATGTTAAGTGTCGGTACGAGATTTCCACTATCTTTGCTTCGCTGTTTTTTCCCCTCATCTCTTCATTTATCACTGAAGCAATAAACGGTCCCGCCATATATCTCCGTCGTGGTCCCACATATTGCGGCTAATGATACCATTCGCAAATAAAGGAAATGCTTTTAGAATTGTGAACACGTTCCTGTGTTGTACAACAAAAGGGTGAGAAGATGTTTGTTTAGTAACAAATCGCAGGTTATGTGGGTTTGTTTTCACCCTAAAACAGAGAGTTCGTTACGTCTTATTCTGTATATATACCTACCCTTAAATGAGACTAATTGGATCCTTTCACTGAAAACCCTAATGATCCCCTTACAACGTGGAATAAAGAATTCCTTCTTATATTCTGTTGTTTTATTCTGTAAACAATTCTGTATTATAGTCTAGACAAAAATTGGTGAACCGGTTACTAGTCAACTTAATAACTTGGATAACTTGGATCTAGTTGATGATAAAGCATAGGCTTCTGACATCCCTTAAGGTTAATCGAAGGCTGAAATTCGAAGTTTCAGTATTAAGAGATTCACTTGGGCAAATGACTGACGTTTGACCTTCAACCTTTATATGAAATATTTCATACAAGCGTTGGCGGCGCCCGCAGCTCGCTATAGACCTCACAGGCCTTGAAATTATGGCTTTTTGTTTTTACCATTAGAACAGTTTACAAGAATATTCAAATAAACAATACAATTTTTTAAATGAGTGGTTTTTACTGCTTTAAACAGCAACTTTTAGCGCTTCCAAGTCCATGAGTTTAGAATGCCTTGTATCTTACCCTCTTCACGAAATTCATATTATGCTAATTATAAATGAAACTTTGGGCACTCCTGACTGAAATACCTGAAAATTTATACGTGTGGAGGAATCAAATCTATTGAGCATTTAACTCAACATATTAGCTATTATATTTAACTAGCTGGCGCCTGCGACTTCGTCCGCGATTAAAAAAAAGTAGCCTATCCTGTGTCCTGTACGTCTAAATGTGTATCTACCAAGTTTCATGAAAATCAGTTAATTCGTTTAAGAGTTATGGAGGAACATACATACATACAATACCTACACTTACAGATTTATTAATATTATAGTATTTGTATTAGTATTAGTATTGATTATAAACACTGAGGCGTTTAACTATTGCAACCTTATTATAGCAACCTTATTACTTCCTCTTAGCGCCCTGAATGATAGTGAAAGAGGCCCTTAATGATATAAGTTTCATTAGAAAGAATTTTTCATTATTTTTATTTTATGTGCCAGACATTGAAACATCGTGGATTAAAAGTTTTTGAAATCATCGCAAATATACAAACAGACATAAAGACATATATGTGTAATTATTCATTTCTATTTATTGTAGATATAACTTTTTGTCAGCCAATAAGAATAGAAACCAATAGCTAACAAGTAGCTAATAAAGAAATTTTGCAAAAGATCATTCCGAAGCACCAGATTACATCACAACTTAGATAGGGGAGCGTAGAGAGGCTTCGTAGACTCAATTAAGGATTTCGCTGTTGTCCCACGAGACTGAGATTAAAAGATTAAAAGTTCTATCACCCAGCCAATGAGATTACTATGTGTGGCTGCTTGACAATGCTGGACTCCGAGTGTATTGTATTTTAGTTTCTTAATATACTTGCAACTAAAACAATAAATAAAAATAATAGTATAAACACAACAGGAAATAAAATATCTGTGCCTTTTTGAAATTAATTTTGAAATATTTTATATATATTTTCACTTCAGAAAAGAAACTTAATAAAAAACTGGCCAGTAAAAGGAAAATACAGTTATATTATTAAAGCACTAACTAATCTTCTATAACTATTGTTAGCGTCTGCTATTTATGTCGACTGAAGTTGATTGATTAAGGCGGAAAGTATATTAAAAAGTGCTCTGTGACGTTGCTCATTCATTCAGATTCATTCATGATATTAAAAACGTATCACAGTTGAACGAACGCGTTCGCGAAAGGAGGTCGTTGTCGTATATATTGTAATTGAAGTTCTGATATATCGGTCGGACATTACAAGTATTGGGACTGAACATAAAATGGTTTTAATTAATGTACCCGAAGTAGAAAGTGCTAACACCATAAACATTATCTATCTATATCTATAAAAATCTATCTATCTATAACTACATTATAATAAAATTGTATACGAGCCGTGTCTGTACATTAAATATTCTTTTTTAAAAAAAGTAACAATTTAGACACATTGTGTTTATGTTACCGAGGTTAAAAATGTTTGTTTAGAATTCTTGTCTGTTTTTGCCATTCGACTTTTTTCCTCATTAAATACCGAATTTAATCTCAAATTTTTACCAAATTTCAAACGTCAGTACAACCTAAATATTTAAACTTGGTAGTGTGTTCTAAAACTATCTAACAATCGCAATGTTCCAACGTCATTATCGCACCAATAAAAAAAATATAAAACGTGAAAAATCTATAAATGGCCGATTGTAAGTCTCTATAATGAATTTCAAGAATTTGTTCAACCAACATGGTTTAATTTATCTTGATCGGTTTTTGAGGCGAATAATTATTTTTGATTAACAAATAAATAGGATTTCGGGAGCCTGAGGAATATTAATTATGTATCTTTCGACGTCATTTTAAAATTGCTTATTTTAAAATATAAATTTTGACGTTATTTTAAAGTTATAATTACAAAGACTTACTCGATGCACAATCGGTCCTACTTTTTTTATGTCAAGTTCGGCAGACAGGCTGACAAGACACTTGATGGTAGATGGCTACCGTCGCCTACAACACAAGCAACGCCATAGGTGCTGCAAGTATTACCCCCCCATATAGTACCATATACCCATATACCCAAAAATGTCAAATTCAAATGTATCTCCATTATTTCTTATTCAAGACCCGGTGTTTTTTTTATGTTTTTTTTTCTAGTACTAGTATATAACTTAGCCTATCGCTTAAACACACACACACATCAATATATAAATATCAAGCATGTCGGTCCCGTGAGTTCAGTGTTTTTCCCCTTACCAAAAGTGCACAACATGCCTATTTTTAAGAATTTTTTCACTTAAAAAATTATTTCCATAAAAAAGCAATGTCAAAGACTGGTTTTCGATACATTTTCATATAGTATCATAACCACAAGCACCTAGTACCTACTTAAGTTCTCAATAGAAACACAATACATTGGCCCGTATTCACAGCCATCTCACTTGCACCCCCTCGCTGGATCGCTAACCCCAATTGCCTTCACCACATCCCCTTTGATACTAGCGCTGGTTTAGTAACGCATAAAGAAACATGTTACCAGTAAGCAATACGGACGTGTATTTCCAATATACATCGTATACTACATATTTCATTATTTTCCACTAACTTTTTTCATATATTTTTGGCAGACAGGCCGGTCTAGTTGATGATAGGTGGACAGCGGGTGACATTTCTTGCAAAACAAATCGTTCATTTATTTCCATTACACGGAAATAAATAATATGCCTAGAAAATGGACAAAAAAATCTCTATACACAATTTATATTACTCAAACACTGATAGAAGCATCCTTTGTTACTCTTTCTCAGAAAAAAAATTCTATTAATATTCTGATAAGAGCATATAACCTATAAAACTATTGGAAAGTTATGAAAACATATTTGTGTCACGCTTTGATTCCTATCTCAGGGGATCGATCTTTCTTCAATTTGTTATAGTGAACTTGTAGGAAGTTTGAGGCATTTATCCGAAGAGGAAAATCAAATATCTGAGAAAGCTTACCAGGAATATTTATTTTTAATAGTTTTTTTTATATTATATTGATTACTTAGTTCCCTACTTTTTCCGATAAAACTTCATTATACCAAGTATCAAAAAATTCAAAAACGTCAACAACAAAATCCAATCAACGTCAATCTGCTGATAAAAAAAATAATACAATATACTGTAACTATACTATTACTATAGGCAGTGGATGGATACAGTGTAACATTTTATAGTTTGACAAGTTCATTAGTATAGTGGTTGAGGTGCATGCCATATAGTGCTCTGTCTCAGTAGAGGTTTGATTCCCGGCAGAGGCAACTTTTGAAATGAACTTTTTAGAGTTAGCTCTAGCCTGGATCTAGCAATTAGTGATACTACGCATGCAGTGCAGTCATATGACATCAGTAATTACCGCCTTACAGAAGAGTACCGTGAAATAACCCCATGTGTGCTGTTGTGTTTCGATGATTCTAGACATCATTGACACATCTCTTCCTAAAATTCCTTATCCTAAGATCCTACTATACCTAATTCGATACTTCTTCTAACGCCCATACTGTTCATTGCCTTTATTAAAAGAAACAATTCGTTACCGAACAAAGAATGTCGACCAGCTAGTCGCTCAAACGAAAGGACACAGGGAGAACAAAAAAATCCTATCTATCCTTTTTATTTCTTCAGAGTTGCTGAACCCTAAATACTTTTGTATAGGTATTTTACTTTGTATGTTCCCGTACCACCGCTAAGTTCGCACTTTTGTATTCAAAAGATGCGTACAGATGTTATTTATGGTTAACCCTTATACATATTCTCATGAAGTTCAAAGGTGTTGTGTACTTAGATGTATCAGATGGCAAGACATTTATATAACTGCAGTTGTTACCTTTACAGGAATTGTGATATTGTGAAGAACAGGCATACGGAATATATTTATTTCCATCTAAGCAATTTATTAAATATTGTATTTTGTATAAAATATGGTTGTATTTTGAATATGTTGTAAGTAATATGTTTTTGTAGTGAGTCCCAAAAGGTTCAGCACAATGCTGCCAGTATCCGATTCACTGCCGCGAGTACACACACATCTTTTACCTGTTTACTAATTTCTGTTTTGTGGTTTTTTCATTATATTTGTGTCTTTTGTGTTGCGTGAATAAAATTCTTTCAATTTTAATGGGTTTAAAAGTTTTTAAAAGAGCATTAGGAAATGCAGACAAATAAAACACAATACAATGCACCACTCTTTGAATATTTCGCAATATCATTCTATTTTAGTGACGTGTAGTGGCAAGCGGCATTCACTTTGCATTCACTGCAAGCTTGCTGTTACATTTTACGGTCGCTTTCAACAGACAAGCTTGAACTAAACGAAACGTTTCACAAGAACTATAAAGATTTCAGTATTTCTAATTGATTAAATCATTTGAGTAATGACTAAAGGGATTCTATATTTCCTTATATATACTTTTCTTTATTATAAATATATAACACTAGATTTAACTCGCAACTATTGTACGAAGAGTGAAAAGTAGTATATATAAGCATTCTTCATGCCAGTACGAGTATATGAATATGTGAGTATGTGAGTTTATCAATCGAACTAAAATTAAGCTGCAACAACGGACTTATAGACATAGTATAGTTACCATTGTAGATATCATTTCTATTTTTTTTTTTTTTTTTGTAAAGAAAATTTTTTAACGAGTCAGTTTGATGAGTTGTGTTTGCATTTTGCAGTCATTTGAGTAGCCTTTCCGGCAACAGTAACCACCCCCTTACAAGATACCACCGTGAAAAACACCACATGTGCTTATGTTTCGGTGAATTGAGTAAGTATAAAGGATGCCAGAGCCTTTTCAAATCCCTTATCCTTAATCCTACTGTAGTCGGCAGAGGACTTGCGGTCACCTACCATCAAGTGGACCGTCAGCCTATCTACCGACTTTAACATAAAAATTATGAGATTTTTTTTTATCCTTACTAATATTATAAATGTGAATGTTTGTTTGTTTGTTACTCTCACACAAAAACTACTGAACTGATCACCATGAAATTTTGCATGCACGTTGTCTGGGACACTAGAAAGGACACAGGGTACCTTTCATCGTTCAACGCGGACGAAGTCGCGGACACCAACAAGTATTTAATAATCCTAAAATATGGCGTCCCTTAATAAAGATTAATTTTTACTTCAAATCATAATGGTAGTGTTAGTCAGTAAGTCACCATGTTACACTAATTTTATTTTACTAAAACTAGATATAATATTGTTACAGCAAAGAATTCAAGACTGTTTCAAAGTGAAATTGCAATACGATAGGAGCCAGTTCTACTTGCAATTGTGTGGAATTAAATGCTAACCCGTCTGAATCTCCGACCGAACTGCGCGTGAAATTAAAAAAAGAAATAAAACTGCACAACATTTTATTACTAGTTCCTTCAGACACAAAAATGAGAAAGACAATAGCCACAAGATTTCCTTTGTAAAAAATGTTTTATTGTAAAAACTGTTGTAAAAACTGTTAGTAACCATATGTTGAACTACTTTGTATACTAATTTACTTGTATACTAATACACTAATACTAATTTGTATTCTTATATAATCACTAGCTAGTGCCTGCGACTTCGTCCGCGTTGAAAAAAAACCATAATCTATATAAATCTTTATTGCACTTTATTGACACTATTGCGTTAGTTTTCTTACTTTTAGATGATCCCTCGGGAACAGTACCTTTTTCTGGATGAAAGATACCCTGTGTCCTTTCCGGTATCCCTGACAACGTGTATGCAAAATTTCATGATGATCATAGAGTAGTTTTTGCGTGAAAAAATAACAGACAGACAGATAGAGTTACTTTCACATTTATAATATTATTAGTTGGTGCCCGCGACTTCGTCCGTGTTTTATGTCTTATATAGCCTATGTCTTATTCTGATGTATAAGCTATATTATTGTAAAGTTTCATTGAAATCCATTTAGTAGTTTTTGCTTGAAAGAGTAACAAACATCCATTACAATTACATCCATCCATACAAACTCGCATTTATAATGTTACGACCAGGGTGTGGAACATTCTCGAAAGCTAAGAGCGTAAGCCCTGGGCGCATGGAAATTTCCACAGGCCCACGATATAGATGCTGACCACGCCCCTTTTGTAAGTGTCAAAGCAAACTGTTATTTATGGCGGCGACTTAAGGTTCACATTCTACTAACAGCAAAAGCCTTCCAGAAACTAATGAACTTGTTTTAAATTTCTAGTAATTTCTAAAACTATCTGGGCTATATGCGCGAGTATAAATAGGGGTGCGATCGCTCGAGAGGGACAGTTCTGCGACAACTAGCGATACGATAACACTTTGGAGCTTTTACGAAGATATCTGCAACAGTGCATTAGTGACACGTTGAGTGAATTATTGACGACTTTTGGCAATTTTTACAGTTTAATTGGAGAAGCTCTGTAATATTGGAAGTCATCTTGATCTGCGAAAATAAATCGTGTTCTTATACACCTAAACGGCATTTTAACTTACACTGCGCTTATCAATAATATTAGTAAGGATTAGTATATTAGTATTAATATGGAGGTATGGATTTGTTATATAAATAAATAACCTATGTCTATAATGTAACCCAATATAAACTTAGAGTAGAGGTAAGTTGTGACGAATCAAAGGAAATTTTAGAAACATTTCCAACCTTTGAAATGAGCGTGTAATAAGATATACCTACCTTCATCGCTCTGTTTGCTCGATACTTGCGTTCAAGAAATTTGTACAATGAACGCGTTACATATCTTTACCTCATTTACGCGGATTATATAAACGAGAGTTGAAAACGAATCTTTTGCTGGATATCTTGTTTGGTACGAAATTGAATTTTACTGAACTCATTCATCATCGCCACTTTTATTTCATTTTTCATTTACAGCGAGACAAGGAACATTCTTTTCTGTTTTAGAGACTAATGCAAATTTTAAATTGCTTAATTTGAACCATGAAAGTTTATTTCGCTATGTTTATCCTTACTACAATAATTATAAATGTGAATGTGAGTTTGTTTGTTTGTTACGCCTTCACGCAAAAATTACAGAACCGATCACCATGAAATTTTGCAAACACGTTGTCTAGGACATCAGAAAGGACATAGGGTACCTTTCATCCAGAAAAAAGGACTATTCCCGAGGAATCTAAAATAAAATAAAAAACAACGCCTGGTTAAAGTGTTATAGAAACAAGTTGTCAATTGTTATATTACTTTTTTCTTTCAACGCGGATGAAGTCGCGGGCACCAGCTAGTATATAGTAATAAAATCTAGTCTACGACATAGATCTGTTGTTAGTTTTTCGTTTCAAGTGTTTCTTTTCAGAAACTTATTTTACATCAAGTGTTTTCATTGATGGAAATCAAATCTCAGTGGATCAGAAAAAAGTTGATATGCTCGAATATTTCGACAAATCTGGGTAGCGTTAGAAATCAGGAAAACGATCTTGAGCCTCGCGAATATCGAAAGCAGTATCCGGACGATAAAGCCTTCCTTTGACGTATCCATAATACGACCTCGGAGAAGAAAAATCCTTAAGTGCTCCCAAATATTCGGGTTAAAACGATCTCACAAGTACATACTTCTAACTTATTTCTGGCGCTTCATAATCTCCTAAAATAAAAAATCAAAATTGAAATTAATTTCATTCATTAAAATTCTTTGAAAGACATATTTAATAAAATAAATACTAGCTGTGCATGCGACTTCTTACGAGCTGTTGTTTGTTTTTTTTTTCTGTAAATCCCACAGGAACCTGACATTTTTATGGAATAAAAAGTATCCATATCTTCAAGAATTATTATAAGGAATCCCTCAATATGTCGATACGTATATACTCGTATATCTATAATAAAGTCTCAAACTATACTTATATCCAATATTTATAATAAAGTTTTATAATAAACGTTTTTTCGATATCTATCACCAAAAAAAAGAAAATTGCAAAAAACAAATTTCACTACCTACATTTTTGACTTTTTCCGATCGATATCTCGATAACTATGAACGGTAGGTGAAAATGTTTAAGACGTATATTATAGAGCATAAAAAAAGCAACCAAAAAGTGTCATCACAATTTTCGTATCTCGACGGAGAGCCGAGTTATTGTAAAAAAAAATGAATTAAATCTTAGTCGAGTTTTTCATGTTAAGCTTTTCTAGGCCTCCCCCACGTAATATCCAAAATTTAGCTTTCCCGGTTCACTTTCTTTTCTAACCCGTGGATTCCGACGTAATGACTGGCCTATAAGTATATTTGAAAAAAATATATAACAAAAATTATGCAATAAAGGCTGAAATGCCAGAAAATATTAATAAACATACTATTAATATAAATAATATTCAAATATGTTATTATTTTTTAGTAATATTTGGTTAAGGTGACACAATTCAGCAAACGTTTAAAGGTTATTACTTCGCTGTTTTATGTTTAATTTGCAAAAGTAAGCAAGATACCGATTTATCTTGTCGTTAACTAGGTTCATTTTTATACACTTTAAAAAAAGTATTAATTTAAAAGATATGATACTTGAAAGATCCATATTTTAACACAAGTTTTAATGCAACTTTGAGGGTGAATAGGTCACTCTAGTGTACAAAAACTTTGAATACAAACATTGATTAGTTATTCAAGTGTTCAAATAACTTTACACGAAATAGATACTCGTATATGCAGTAGTTTTGTCAAAAAGAGTATACGCTCAAGGGTCTGTTTATGATTTTTTTTTGTATGAATCATTGTGCATCTCACTCGACTGCTCTTCCCGCGCATTGTGCTGTGTGAGACAGAATGAATTTTAGCTACACGCACCGATAAGTTCGAGCCGCTGACTAGTTCTGCCTTAATTCTCATCATTAATGCTTATAATTAAAAAATGTGCTAAGACAGATGAAAGATTTCCTCCTAAATCCCAACAAATGACCGTCGGAAGCGAATGTAATTCTATTTACTCACCTTAATCAAAGCTAATGGAACCCTTATTAGTGGGCTTATTCACACTCATTCCTTGTTAGCCTGTTCTTGTAACGCCTCCGCTTTAGTGAACCAAAGTCCAAATAATTAATTATTAAAGGGAGCCAGAACTAACTGAAACCGCCATACTAATATTATCTACCTTGTCTGTCTATTACCTTTTAACGTCTTAAGTTCTTGCCTTAAGACTTAGCTGGAAAGCGTTATTTTCGTCGCCTAATTTAAATTAACTTGACTAATTGACATCCATACTAATATTATAAATGTGAAAGTAATAACTTTGTGTGTTTGTTACCTTTTAACGCTTTAACTACTCAACCGATCATCGTGAAATTTTGTATGTATACATACACATTGTCAGATACAGAAAAGGACATGGGGTGCCAAGCTACTGTTCCCAAGAGATCATCAAAAAAATATTCAACGCCTGGCAACAATAAAGATTTCTATTTTGTCAGGCGTCAGACTAAGTCGCGGGCACAAGCTAGTATCTAATAAAATAATTTCGCTTTTGTAAATCCCTCTCTAAATCTCGTACGCTTAAAGTGTATTACTAAGCGGGGTTAAATCTCATATAAGAGAACAAATGGCAATAATATCTTTAAATCTCTTAAGCCGTCTCTCCATATTTGCATATCTTCTCCGACATCAAAAGTATTCGTCTTTTGTTTGCGACTAGCACTTCCCCTATTGTAACGTATTTCGCGAAACAACGGCTTATCTTTGTATACGACAATACGCAACATTTATGTGATTCTCTTATCATGAATGGTTATTTTCCTCCGATTCTCGCTTTTGTTAATTTCAAGTTAGTTACAAGTCATAATCCATAATATTAATATACAATTGTTTGTATCTTTGTTACTCAATCGGGCAAAAAAGACTGAACGAATTTAGATGAAATTTGCAACACATATAGCTTATTAACTGGATTAACATATAGGATACTTATCCTGGAATAATGTTAGGTTTCTGAAGGGTCCTCTAAAAATATTAAAAATCGTGTGGCGCCGTCACATCGATAAAGATGTCAGGTGTTAGTTATATTATACAAGCTGGTGCCCGCGATTTCGTCCGCGTTCTAGATGAAAGGTACCCTATGTCCTTTCTGGTGTCCCAGACAACGTGTATGCAAAATTTCGTGGTGATCGGTTCAGTAGTTTTTGCGTGAAAGCGTAACAAACAAATTCACATCACATTTATAATATTAAGTAAGGATTACTCATACATTTTCTCATTTTTCAAAGCAGGTGTTTAACTGTGATAAAATAAAATGTATCAGAATCCGATTGGTGATATTTTAGAAACATTTTAGAGCGAGTACAAGCTGACCACTGTAGCGAGAAATCTATTTTATTGACACAAGCGCCCTAACATACGATACCTAAAACCGACGACTGGAACAGGGTCGTTGCTAAAACCAACCGAAAAAGGACGAAAGCTTTTATCTGAAATCTGAAAAACGAAGCAGTAAAAATCATTGAATGTGTTCGCGCTCGATGAAAAAGTTTTGTTAAAATTCCGCAAAAAAGTATAGTACCTAGGTACTACATTCACGTTACACCTCTCACCTCCGTATATAACATTAGTCTCACAGCTTTGCTATGAAGTTACTCGTACATACAACAAGGAATATAAATTATTAACAATTATATGTACAAATTATAGTTTGTTAATTATAATATAAACAGATTAATTATAATTAAACGGAATTAGATCGTCCTAAATACTCAAATATTTTAATAGTATAATTTTACTCCTAAACCATGTAACGGATTTTTCTGCGGTTTTCACTAATGGAAAGAGCTTTGAAGGGGGAAGGTTGCAGCAAAAAATACGTGCGAAGCAGTGGGCTGGCCGCCAGTATTATTATACACGGAAAATATACCAAAAAATAGATCGACAATATGGTGAATAACTGTGCGTAAAATAAGGTTCGCCATTAGTTAGTATGGAACACGTGCTTAGCATTAGCACGTAAGTGTGGCAGCCATTGCGGAGAAGATTCGACTGCGGAAGACGAACACATTTGCTGTCTGGTACGTGATTTGAAAAGTAAAACAAAAAGGAAACGAGCGAATTTTTTTACAACTGCGACGCGAGAAAACTGGATATATTGTCAGCAATAAAAAAGTGTTGCCATACTAACTGGATTTCAGGTAATTCTCAGTTATGACTGTTGAACTCTGTTGAACTATAAGATAGACTACTTTCAACTCTCATGTCATGATCCGTTTATGAGGTAAACGGATTTTGACATACTCTTGTATTCGATTTTGTAATGGAAAGAGCGTTAAACGAGGCAGGTTCTTATAAAAAAAATTGTAGAAAAAAATTGCACCAATGCGGAGCCGGGGGCGGGTCGCTAATTAGGTACAAGTACAATTTTTACAAGTACCTACTCTGAAAAATGCAAAAACTTTGTTCGTGAATAACCCAAAAACGGCTGAACGAACTAAGTTGCAATTTGGCACACGATGGTTTATACGATGTAATCGTACAGCATATTTTTTATCCAAAAAATGTAGGTTCCTGTGGGATTTCAAAAAAACGAACTACAGCGCGTACGAAGTTATAAAATAATCTGTGGACCGACATAAATATGAAACCCACATGTCTTGCATAAACATAATTATCTTTACATACAGTCATGGTATGAAAATCTTTGTCAATTTTCGAATTCATTCTTTTATGAAGTCGTAGACTCTTAGTACCTTATGATATAAAACACTAACAGATGTTTGCAATAAAATTTTGGCATGACTTGATAACTGCTCTGGTGTTTTCTTACCCCTGTACTTTAGTACAACTACATGGTGTCGATCGGGAAATCCACAAATACATCGTCATCGACGGCCTGTATATGTATATTACGGTCAAGTCTCTCCTCAATTTGAATACATATTGCCTACAAATCACACAGCTAGTCTTCGGGGCTGTCTAGGAAATGCGAAAATTCCCTTACAGTTGGGACAAGCGATCATTATTCGTAATTCACACATGAAATCGAAAAATACAGGCCCGACTGACATTAAACCAACCTTTGCACATTGCCATAAAACACAATATAAGCACTACTTCTATTCTTGGCAATGGTTAACCTAAAGAGTACAACATGGAGTAAATACCTAATAGCAAACTGTTTACGAAAAGGGGAATTCCTAATGTTTCCAATAAGAAACGTGTTAATGTTTCTTTAATAAGAGTTCTAATTCATAAATTATTTTAAAATAACTACAAAATTCAGTTCTTCAAAGCAAATATCTCAAAAAATCAGTGCCAACATGCTGTTAGATCGCAAATAATGCTAAAACCAATTATGTAATTAAAATATTTGAATTTATTTAATTTCATAGTCGTGTTGTATATTCATAGTAAAGATTCCTATGTGTAAATTAAAACTTAGGTTAATTAATTCGAAGACAAAGGAGTGCTCGTGATCCACTATTTCCGCTTTATATTTCACAAACAGACATTTTATTCGAGCGACATATTTTCCTCTTTTGTTATAAAAATTGTATAGAAATGCAATCACTCTAATTTTGAAGTAAGTTATGTAAAATTTAATCTATGTTATTGAATTTAATTTTTTTAACTAATTTAATTGAATATAAAATCAGACTTTGTTTTTAATAATTATAAACACAGTCTCTTTTTGTTACTCTTGTGCAACGATAGGCACGTAAAATAAAAAGGAAATATCTTCGTCACCTTATCTACGGTACATTTAATCAATTACATCAAAATTCATTGAATCGCAAAATGAAAAATGTGAACAAACACACAACACCCTCACAAGGCTGAATGATATCCCTTCTCTCTGTTCCGTCATGGGTAAAAGAATGCCTCTTCCGATTTTCGATTTACGTTGCTCGCGTTCTGATAGCGATCGACTGAAAATGTTGACAAAATAAAATAATAGAATATACACAATAATTGCAACTTAAAATATCTTTTGAAATATTGTTTTTTTTTTATGTTAAACTCGACATACAGGCTGAGGTGGCTACCGTTGCCTATAGGCTAACATAAACAGTCCCACTAGTGCTGCAAGTTCTCTGCTGACAATAGTAGGATAGGGATAAGGAAGGGATGGGGAAATGGGCTCTGCCAACCCTTACTCACTCACCGAAACACAACATCATGGTTTTATTTCACGGTGGTCTTCTTTAAGGGGGTGGTGACTGCGAAACGCGGTGTGCCACTATTTTCAAAATATAAAGCAGAGCTAACATTGAAAAGTTCTTTTCCAAAGTTGACCCAGTCGGAAATCGAACCCGGAAACTATGGAACAGAGCGGTAAGGCAAGCACCATTAACACCCATATTTATTTCTAAACTAACAAATATTAACAAAAACCGTTAAAAATTTAATTACATAGTATAAGTACCTTTTGAATAATATAAGATTTCTTTCTTATATTTTCTAATTACGAAGATAAAACTTACAACAGTGTTTACTGTTTTTGCAAGAGTCAACTTTTATAATAATTATTTTGTCGAGAAAAATTTAACAATCATGTTTCTCGTTAAAACTTATTTAGATAAATTTTCAAGTATCACTCAAAAATTAACTTATTCTCTTGATTAAGAATGTCTTATAGAATATTTTTGTAGTAGAAAGCAGTGTAATAATGCTAGCTGCTCTCTAGACTAGAGAGCTCTACCACCGATTATTTACCGAAGACATTTCACTTACTCGCTAATATCCGACGTTCACGAGACACATACCAGTCGAGACCCAAGCACTAAACGAAAGGAACCATTACCATCTAACTGAATCCTCTCTCATTACAGACACCCTTAAGGTCTAATAAAACTTTATTTGCTTAATTCACATAATCTTCACTGTTTAATTAAACACGTTTTTCAAAACAAACCCTCTTCACTCGTGTATATAATTTCAAAGGCAATGGGAACGCTTGGAATTACAGCAATTTCCGGACAAGTTTATGCGAAGTTCAATAATCTCTAGTACATTAATTTGTACTACTACTGAGTTGTCTTTGAATTTTTCCTACTAAAAATTAACTTGTACATTAAAGTTAATATATCAGCCCAAAAGCGTCACCTAATTGAGCTAAGGCCTTCAATCGGACGTAACAATACTCGGTCTTCTCGGTAAAGTCCTCGGTAAAGGTCAAGGTCGGCAGATAAACTGACGGTCTACTTGATGGTATGTGGCTACCGTCGCCATCGTCGGGAATCCAACCCGGTAACAGTAAAACAGAGCGGTAAGGCAAGCACCCTTAAAACTCATTCAACAGGGCTTTCGACGACAAATACCTGCAAGTATCGCCTATTCCTTATTCTATATTGTAACAGATATCCGTATTTCGAATCGTTTTCTTGAGGACTGTAGACGGTATTGCTTGAAAAATTCTTTGAGTGACTTGAAAATTGTAGACATTTCGTATGTGTCCATGTGATAAAACGAAATACAAACGTAACAAAAGGTCATAACCAAAATAACTGAAAAAAAATTGCATTTTGTAGGTGAAATTTCAAATATCTGGACTTTTTTACAATTCATAACATTTATATATCGCATTCAAAGTTTAAAATGAACCAACACTCCAATACTTGTGATTGTTAAAAAAGATTGACGCAACAATAATAACTTTGGCCTGGAATATGTCCATTGGGTGAGTGGTAAGGGTGCTTGCCTAACGTCTCAGGGGCCTCAAGTTCGATTCCCGGCAGGGTCAACTTTGGAACTTTCAAAATTGGCTCTGGTCTGGATTTGGAAAATAGTGGCAGGGCACATAACCACCCCCTTACTACATAATACCACCGTGAAATAACCGCATATGTGCGTAGTGTTTCGGTGAGTAAAGGGATGCCAGAGCCTACTCCATCCCTTCCCTTATCCTTAATCCTTCTATGGTCGGCGGCGCACTTGCAGCACCTATGGCGTTGCTTGTGTTTGAGGCGACAGTAGCCACTACCATCAAATGGACCGTTAGCCTGCCTGTCGACCTTAACATAAAAAGAAAAAGAACATAATGAACATAATGAACATAATGTATAAAATGTAAAACATTTTTTACTGGAAAAAAATACACTTGATTTGTGCATCTGAATTAATTTTTTAAACCGAATCATGAAAACACGTGCATTACAATTATTTGAATTTTACCGCTCAAAATAACCGCTATGAAAATTATTGTCATAACAATATAATAACGTGTGTTCAATAGATGAAAATTCATCGACTTCTATTCAAACAAAAAAACATAATGATAATTCTTTTATACCGTTTTCAATTTGCCACAAAGCACCGACAGCTTTTCCCTTGCACTTTCTACAATTGCTTTGCGTGGTTGTTCCGCGAAGATTGTGCACAATAGCACGAATCGTTTTCGCATTGAACGGTTGCACTTGCATTTCAATTTCTTTAACTCCCTCATATTGAAAGCCCATTGACATATCTAATTCAAGATTCTTATTCAACGACCGGGGCATACTCATTTCTTGAGCAAATGCAATTTCTTTGGACCGCCGCCGGAGCCGGAGTCTTTAAGCAACTGAAGTACATCCTTATTGTGAATTCACAGAGCTTCTCGACGAACTGCGAAGATAATGGAATTAATCTAAAGACTAGTTGAACAACTAGCGCATTTCAAATTATTCATTGGATCGCAGCGCTTTTGTCGTTAACTGAAATGATAGGGTTGCTAAATTAATAGTCGGCTCATTTGTGACGTCACTTGAACGGCTACATTAAAGTTGAGAATGATTAATTAACTGCAACATTTCAGTCGCGCTTACATAAATATAACGTATACGTAGGTTTAAGTGCTGCAGACATGTTACAATCGGCGTAACATCTAAACGCACTATTATAAACTCTTGTATGTCTCCAAATCCAACGGATGTCTACCTACATATTACATACGAGTATTTCGGACTTAACCAATAAAAGTTCACGATATACAGTTGGTGCTAAAAATGAGGTTCAGATTTTCTGGGAGTTTTGAAAATTGGTGATTTTATATATTTTAATGTGCTCTTACCAAATTTCTACTTGGGTATATTACTAGTGAAAATTCCGAATTGAGTAGTGAAAGGATGTCAAAAACCTAACAATGGTAATACTAAATCTATGGTGTCACATTACACACGTAAGTTAACTTGGAAACAAATATTGTTAACAAAAATAATTAAACAATAATTGTTATGGCAACACCGGCCTAATCACTGCATGTTTTTGTTTTATAAAACCAGTTTTACTATGTTGTCCGCAAAAATATACCTTTAGTTTTAATTTGGTCTCAGTTTAATTATTGAAACTATATCTAACAATAAACTCGTACTTCTATGAAAATTATTTCCATATTCCTCGGGCTTTTGTGACAAATAGGTTCAATCTGCCGTTCTTGATTTTCTAATATTTTTCATGAGAAACGCAACAAAGCGTGTACTTTTTCAACCGTCTTTAGTTGGAGCGTTTTGGCTCTGACTGCTGACGTGTCGAGATTAATGCCTAACCCTCGTGAGATCGGATCGCAGGATTACTAGTTACGGGAAAGTTTGCGTCTACATAACATGGAACTTTAGATTACTCAGTGTCAATTAAAGCATGTAAGTACAGTTTAACGAAGTAAATAAATGGCTATTTTTTTTAATTATATATACTATATAATTTTTATATATACATAATTTTTCCTAGTGACATATCGCTGCTTAAAAACTAAAGGGC
Source organism: Synanthedon formicaeformis (assembly GCA_945859745.1). NCBI lineage: Eukaryota > Metazoa > Arthropoda > Insecta > Lepidoptera > Sesiidae > Synanthedon > Synanthedon formicaeformis. The sequence continues at coordinate 5,073,706 of OX243963.1, forward strand.
CACAATTCAAAATTACACTTTTTACAAGAGAGCTAATCGAAAAAAAGTAAATTATTTTTATCTATTTTTTTCTTATTAGATATATATATCAAATATATGCCATATACATCGTTAGAAGCGTATTTTTAAGTAGCATTAAATGTTTAAGTACTTTTATAATAAACTGAATATTAGAGGAAATATAAGCATATAAGTTACTTTTGAATATATAAAAAGTTATCAAAATATACTAAATATGGAATAAAACAACTATAAGTCTTTTTTCAACATACAATATGAAGGATTGTGATTGTATTTTTGCCATAAAAACATTTTTGGATTTTTTGTTTTATGGCCCTTTAGTTTTTAAGCAGCGATATTATTTTTAATTGTAAATAGCAACAACAAAAGACTTCTAATACAATCAGGACGCGGTTTGGCGCAAGTTTTACATCTCTTTCTACTATATGAAAAATTAGTCTTGTCAGCTCACTTTTGCTTATACAAGTGACCTAAGAATAAGCACAGAAGCAAGCTAGGTACAAAAAGGCATAAGCATAATTTTGCATTTGTTCTTTATGCTAAATAATTTTCAAGATTTTCATTTCATAAATATATTATACAAGTCACTAATAACTTACTTTTTAAGGTATTTATTTTTGAAAAGGATTTTTGAAAATTTTAAGCTCTGCGGAGCCACCCACTAAATACTAAATATACCTCTCTATTACTGCTAATACTACATATATTTGATTAGTATTATATTTATATAATATAGTTAATAATTAAGCAAGTGTTCTGGACACAATTTATATTGATTATATCCAACCATACACAAAATTAATTGTGTATTACACAAATTAATTAAAATACACAAAAAAAAAATTAAAATGAAATTGAGAATACAAATTGAGAATCTTTCAATATTATATTTATTTTGTGTAAGAGAACTGTTAAGGAAATAATATTTAATATCTAAGAATATCATAAATTGAAGTTTAACGTAAAAAAGTTCTAATCCACGCTAATCCATCAATGAAATCCATTAATGGATATCTTTCCGCTTTTTATTCCACTCTAATCCATTCCAATGAACTAATTGGCCACTGGATCAAAGTGAAAATTTGGCGCTGTACTGTAATCATTTGAACAATATTTTTAAATATATAAAAAAAATTGTTAAATATATATCAAACAAAATGTGTTTGTATACAAAAAACAACTCTAACGTGGCAAGTTGAAGAACAATAACTTCATTCAAAACCAGGCCATTGTTAATTTTTTCACTTACACTTTTCTAATGGCATCTTTCCTAATTTCAGTAATTTCCTGTGAATATTTCGGATTTATATTTTACAGATTTCGTTATATGACTTGTATTTGGAAAATGCTCGGTATTTTAATACTTTCCAACTTAAATATCTATGAAACCTCATTAGATCAATTAAAACGAAAATAAACTGATGCCCCTATCTCTATACAAAACTGATTAATCTCCAATACTTATAATTAGTTTAATGATTTTTTTATGTAAGTACATTTATTGGCCTAAATCTTCCTTGAACATTTATTACGGTAATAAATATCTGGATATCGCAAACAAATAATGGCGTATTAAAGTGCGCCATAAATATTCTGTTTTGTTTGGTTAAAACGGGCTTTGTACAATGTATAAATTGTTAAATAAAAAACACATCAGGGCGGAGCAGGCGATTAGCGAAACGTAGGTATATTTATTGTTGTGGAAGATAATAAATTGTTTGGAATTACAATCTGTATAAGGCTGTGTCCCCAGTAGGCAAACTGTTAGCGGCCGACTGAGTTTGCGGTGTATCGGTTTAGTACGCCCTTCCATATATTTGAAATGGAGTGTCCACAGTTTGCTAGTTTTGCGCTCACTTTATGCAGTTTGCTTCGTTACGTGCGCAGAGTGGCCGACTCACAGCAAAACCGGTTCCAGTTGGCGGCGGCGATATGGTTGTTCGCCGGGCGTAGTGAGTCCGTTTGCCGCAAACTGTTCACGTGGACAGTTGGAAACACTCTGTATAGTCTGAGGTTGGAAAGAAGCTATCGACGTGTTCGGACGTGTTTTCAGCGCCTCTAAATTACCAATTACTTCAAAAATATCCATCGTGACCAACACAACCACTCCCTTCGTACAACAATAGTAAAGTGAAAATTCAGTCGGTCGGCCTAAATAAGCGGCTAATTCACAACAGTTTGCTTGCGACGCACGAAAATTGATCTGAGTTTGCAGCTAACTCAAATTTCAGTTCGCCACAAATTTGCGGCTCACTCAGTCGGCTGCTAGCAGTTTGCCTACTGGAGACACAGCCTAAAAGTACACATTTACGAGTACATCTGTATACTGTAGATAGGATTTGACCTTTTCACTTATTGCCAGTGGTAATTTTGAGATAAACTCAAAAGGTTTTATGTTTATGTTCAAATTACCATCAATTCAAATTGAAATCCTGAGTAGTGTATTCGCAAACAAAGCAAAGGATTAAAACGCAAATGTAGTCTGGTCTTAAAACGCAAACATAGGAAATGGAAAGGATCATTTGTGTGTAAAACTTCTCTTGATGTTAGGTGGCTACAGTCTCTTAACATGTACATTATGGCGTTGCTAGAGTGCTATCAGCTTTAACAGGATAAAGGATAAGGAATAATGTTAATGGTCATAGGCTCTGGTATCACTCGTATAGTGGTGAAAACTTTGATAAAGGATACACTAGATTCAGGGTCTCAAACAAAATCATTGCGAAAAAGAGTCCACTGGGATTTTTTTATACATGCTATCACTTTCTCTTGTTAATTTCTGATAAAAAGATGAATAATGTTAATGTTGCATGACTAATTTTATTTAAACCTTAACATTTAGTAATAATGGTTCAAGTCATAACACTTGTTCACCTTAAGGACAACTTTGTGCAACTAATTTGAAATATCACCCCAATCTGTGAGTGCGGTGATATTCTACTATGCCACTTTTAGTGAAGTAACCCGGAATCTAGTGTATCCTTTATCAAAGGGTGAAAAGATGTACTGTTACTTCACAGTAGTCGGTAAAGTTAATGACTGCGGGACCCAGGACCGTGTGTCCAGATATACTAAATGTAGAAATAATAGCGACCCCTTACTACTAAACTAAATCTTTCTCGCTTATCGCTCTTTCCAATGGTGAAAACAGTATCAAAATCCATTAAGTGGTTTACAAGGAATAAGCTAAGAAACTTTCGGTAATATTATATACTGGCGACCCGTTCCCTACTTCGCCCGGGATGCAATTCTCTATGTATCCCTCTTCCTATTAATGAAAACCGTATCAAAATCCAGAAGCGAATTCAATTTATAATATGTAATGATATTTATGTGACACATACACCAGGTCTTTGTCGAGTATACGTGTCGAATATAGGCTATAGATTCCTATCTAAAAATACATCAAAATTAAATACGCATTCATGGAAGCAAAGGAAGTTTTTGTCAAAAAGTTAGCTATAATCATTGATAAAAATTCTGATCACGCGCCACCGCAAACGGCCTAAGAAAAAACGTTTACTCCACCCCAAGGTCTGACTTGCCAATTAAATTTATCTGTCCCGCGGCTGTGGTCGGTATCAGACCCTTTCTATAACGACTCTCTGTCTGGCTTTGTCTGCTTCGTAAAATTTCAAGAGATTACTCCCCAGTGGCTGAAAATGTCGCGATACGAAACCACTTTTCTTTTTGAGCTATTCTTAACGCTTTTCATAGACAAATGTAGGTATTAGGAATGTTGGCTGTATTCAAATAAAATATGATTTCACCGCGAAACGATAGTTTTTATAATAAAAACCACTATATTGATTTTTATTTTTAAGGAATTTAATTCTTATTAAATAACTAGCTGGCGCCCGCGACTTCGTCCGCGTTGAAAAAGAAAATGTAGCCTATCCTGTGTCCCGTACGTCTAAATGTTTATCTACAAAGTTTCATGAAAATCAGTTGATTCATTTAAGAATAATGGAGGAACATACATACTTACATAGATACATACATACATACATACATACATACATACAGAAAAAAATTCTAAAAATAGTCAATTTAGTTTCAGTATCATGTATAGAGCATATAAACACGATATCTCTGAAAACAAAGTAACTTACTCCATGACCAACCCTTACAGATTTATTATTCTTATTATTAAATAATCAAAATGTAATTAAATCACTCAAGTCACGTAACAACGAACACCAATCAAAGTGCATGGCGTCACTTGTTCGCAAACATCACCGCTGTCAAAGACTACATCGTTCGGTTAGCTTTTATTACCTTCATAGTTTACAAGTGAGGGGGGAAAATGACGTCACAACGGTCACGTAATAAGTGTTGGCGTTTTGGAGCGAAATTTGAAAAATTCTTGTGGCTATATTAGGTAACTAGCTGGCGCCCGCGACTTCGTCTGCGTTGAAAAAGAAAAAAGTAGCCTATCTTGTGTCCCGCAAGTCTAAATGTTTATCTACCAAGTTTCATGAAAATCAGTTGATTCTTTTAAGAGTTATGGAGGAACATACATACTTACATACATACAGAAAAAAATTCTAAAAATCGACAATTTAGTTTCAGTATCGTGTTTAGAGCCTATAAACTCGATATCTCTGAAAACAAAGTAACTTACTCCATGACCAACCCTTACAGATTTATTATTAGTATTGATGATACCTAAAAACCACTATATTAATTTTTATTTTTAAGGAATTTGATTATTATTAAATATTAAAATACTTGGTACAAGATTTTAGACATTTTCCCAAAAATAGTCAACATCCCAAGACTCGTACAATAAGAGTTCTAAAGAAAACACAATGGTTGATGAACCCAGAGATATTCAATGTGTTAATATAATAATAATTTATTTCCAAAAAATAAAGTACAGTGACCACAAGTTATCGTTGAACCCCACACTAAGCTATGCTTGTATCGTGGGAGTCTACTGAATTACATAATCATATTATTATACATAATTAGTCTACATAATATATCTGGTACCTATACAATAATTTACAATAAATACATAGCAACACGTTTTAGTACAATAAGGGAACATTATATAAAACAACAAAACGTACCTATATACAAACATAGAATAATATGAAAAACATAGAAAGCATTACAATATATTAATAAATATTAACAGGCTGCACCAAAGTATAAAACAGATAGAAATGGATAGACCGTTGCACACTCAGCTACGCCAGCACAACGTCGGAACATACATGGTCTTATTCTAACAGAGCGAGCGGAGGATGCTCTCAGTGTCGTCAGGAGTTCAGGAGCCAGCCTCTTACAATAAAAGATACCTTTTTGCAGTTTAGACTCTCAATGTCGCAAAGCTTAACAAGCTTAGCATAGATTGACGGATGAAGGATGTTATACAAGAAAAATCTTTTTTTATTGCATAACTAGACGCTTTACGTATGAGGCAAATCGAAATGTACATTATTGGTCGGTACCATAGTTGTTTGTATGTTTTTTGGGGCACGAGACAAAAAACAAAGTACACTCCAGCAAAAACTTTTCGCCGACGCTAAAGCGACGCGTACAGAATTTTCCTGACTAATTTCGTCCACTCGTAATGTCGTTCAAACAAAACAGCATCAAAGAATTTTTAGGGAAATTCTCTCATCACTCATCACAATACACAAATTAGCACACTCATCACAATAGAAGTGCGAAGTCTACAAACTTACCAAGCATAATTCAATTACAAAACGTAATTCAATTATCTTTTGAAAATTCGATGAATGATTCAATTAATTAAGTAGGTAATTTACAGGTTCTCGTCCATTAAAAAGCGCGTTGCGTTGAGTTTCCTTCGCCGTTTCTTCTCTTCCGGAACTCCATTTTGTTTCCGAAAAGGTAATAAATAGTTTTTTTCGACTTAAAAAAAGTTTTTGAGATAGAAGAAAGAAAGAAAGAATTTTATTCACGTAACACAAAGACACAGACATAATACAAAAACCACAAGAAATAAATTAGTTAAGAAATTAACTTCACGTACAAACGATCGTAAAAAGCTTCAGTAAGTAAGTAAGTAAGTAAGTAAATAAGGAAGGAAGTAAGTAAGTAAGTGAGTAAGTAAGTAAGTAAGTAAGTTAAGTGTTCAGTTGTTTTGCACTTTTGAATGTGTTAATCGACTTATGCGGCCGACTGTACCTATATTATATAAAATATTTAAATTACTTAGACATTATATAGATATGTAAATAAATATAACAATTAAAATACATAAAGATATAACTATTTTGATTTGATTTGAATGGTATCCACCTATCATCAAATGGACTGTCATATACCATATAAAACCTTTAACTTGTATCTAAAACCTAATCAAACGCACTTTCGTTTACCTCTACTTCGTTAATGTGATTATTGAAATTCAGCATGTTTAACGCAGAGGGTTCAATTAAAACTTATCTAATTTTACCTCCGAACCCTCTGTAATTAACGCCACCCATTCCAATTATTAGACTGAATGTACCCATTATACAATATTTATTAGTTTTTAAGTTTAATAAAGTGCTCGCGAATATGTATAATTTAAATTTAAGGGCGCGTATAAAGAGAAATAGCCAATCCTAGATTTGAATTTTATCTAAGAAAAAAACCATGTCCAATTTAATTTTTTTTTTAAATAGATAAATAGATTATAAATGAAAGTGACGACAGTGACAGAAAACATAATATAATGAAATTTTCTCGATAGAAAAAAATCACCAAGTGAGTGAATATCAAAAAAATTGTACGTAACACAAAAGAAACACAATGGAATATTAACATTTCTGTAACACAAAGGAATATAAAGGTGCATTATACCAACAGTGTATTTGCTTACGGACATTATTTTATCTTTTACATTTTGTATTTTAATGACTTGAATAAATGTATTTTATACTAATCAACATTTGACATGACGCAAAACTATAAAGTTTAACACAATATGTAGAATAGTTAAGGTAGTTAGGTATTTAAAAAATAAACAAAAATAAAGTAGTTTAAAAATCTTATTTATATTATCACTAATTAAAAATCTTAAAGAAAACAATCTAAAATGCAACATTTTGCAAGTAAAAACAATAGCAGTTTCTCCGGATTTTCTTGACTCAACTTTTGTCGATATCTTCATTGTCTCTCTGCTCCAGAAAGCACAAATTGTAACTATGGTTCTATCACGTAAATACACCAATAGAGATAATTATATAGTTTTTCACATTAAAAACGGAAAAGAAAATGCCAAAATAGATTTTTTAAACATAAATGAAAAAGTATATATTTAGTTAGGTAATGTAAACTGGTCTAAGTCTATTGATGTTTTTATATTTTTCGTTTTAGTTCGGTAAGTTTTTGAAGTTCATATTTCTTATATAAAAAAATTCTTTTTCTTTTTTATATTTAAGGCTTTTTAGTGCAGAGTCTATACATGGGCAATTTCGTACTGTGCTCCTCACGGTGTTTTTCTTTACAGTAAGTAAGAGCGATAAGTTAACGAAAAAATATGCAATCGAATGGCGAAAACAGCTTTCAAATCGGATCAGTAGTTCTTTATAAAATCGCGAAGATACATATAAACGAGAACCAACTTTTTTTTAGTCGGTTTAAAATAAAGAAAAAACATTAAAAAATTATCATGAATTAATGGATCACAATGAATTTTTATTCATATAAATTTAATATTTTGAATGTAGAAATATACAACGTAAATATATTCAGACTACAACGTACATTTTAAAACGAAAAAATGTATCACACGAAAGAAACATAATGGAATATAAAAATTGCCAATGTGTATGCACCCTTTTTTTGTGTGGCGTCACCCAATGGAAGCAAAATATAGCCTATCAAAACAAAAAACCACGCACTACAAACAAAGTAAAAAGATTTTCACAATTCTTGTCTATCACACGATTTACTTATTACAAATAGTATCATAAGATAATATGTCTGTAGTAAAATCATTAAACTTACCTGAGATATTGCGTAACACAAGTAAATATTTTACAATGCAACAAAACGGTAACCTCACAAATCAAAGCAATACAGCAAAAGTAAGGTGGCTGACGTTTTGTTTTGTGAGGTTGAGTGGTAAATCGAGTGTTTCCGGATGTAAAAAAATAGGGATGCGTTTCGAAACTGTATAACAGGACACATAATATCGTCACACAACGGTCGTCACACAAGGTAATGAAATATGGAGACATCAGTTTTACTTCAGTTTTCTTATTTATTACAACGTTTCTAAAGAAATAAAAAGGTTTCTTATGCACAGTGATCGTTTTCCAAGTACACTTTATAAAAAAAAACTGTGTTCGATGGATTATGAAAAAGTTATAATTTTTTTCTTTTAAAAGTACCACGGGAGACACTACTTTTTTGTATGACAAAAAAAAACTTCACTTCATTAGATTTGGTTTTTATTGTATTCCTTTGGACTAATTCAGTTGATCTGGTATTTATATACCAAAGAATGAATATTGAAGCGCCTTTTTAAAAAATACGGCTTATTTATTCACCATAGGATTTTTTTACACCCGTATTAATATGGGGACATTGAGCTTTTTCAAAATGTACAATTTTTTTGATATCGCCTCAAGTGAACTCTCATTTCCATCGATTTTAGTTTTATTTACAAAATGACACACATTACAAAGCTAAAAGTGTATCAGTAATCTCACTTCACAGATTATTATCTAATGCTTTATGTATCAATTTTTCATTTGACATTGTAGTTTACGAATAATTAATATTTAATACTTTTGGCACTTATAACATTTTTATTGAGCGAGATGCGCTATCTTCCGTCGCATGTTGTGCGTAGTTCTACGTATTTTGTGTCACTGTCATGTCCAAGGGGCCACGCGGGTGAAATTACTAATTTTGTTAGCTTTATATGCACTCTTAAGTACTAAGTTTTATACGATTTTGTACTCAGATCGAATAAAAACTAAAGACAAAATTTCGACATACTTATTGTAGTGAAGCCGGTTTTATAAGCATGTCGTGCGTAAGCCAAGTTCCCAAGATAACTTTCATGTTTTGTAATTTTGACGTTTGATGAAGATTTTCATAAAACATCTAAAATACAAAAACACAATTTATTATCTATAGAGAGAACATAACCGAACAAAGAAGACCAGCTGTGTAACCACGTTGCCTTTTCATGTGTGGACTACGATATAAATTGTGAACACTATTTTAACGGTGAAGGAAAATGTCGTGCGATAACGTACGTTTATATAATAGCCACGAATCTCCGAAAACATGTTCAGTAATATATTATTCTTTATATTATGGGCTTATATCAATAATACAATAATTACCTATAGAATAAAGTCTCAAAATGCGTGTGAGATGTTATGAATCTGCATTGTCATTAGATCATAATTATTGTAATTTTTTAAACAGACATTTTCTATAAAAAAATGACTAGTTGTTTGTATATTACGATATTTGAAAGAATGAAAAATCTTGTTAGTTATTATATTTTAATATTAAATATATTTCTGATATGCCGGGAGAAAAAATGTAAGAAAATTTCTAAGGCCCTTTTTTTAAATAATGTCTCATGGTCTAATAACTTTAAAACCATTATAATCTCAAGTCAAGTGACTTAATCTCTTTTGAAATAAAGACTGGTTTATTTTTTCTTATTATTAAATAAAAATAAGACATAAATATAAGAAATACCTAAGATATAATAAAAAAAGATAAATAATATAGTAAAAATAGAACAAAGATAAAAAATTAAATTGAGATAATGAAATAAAATATGTGCAAGGTAATTTGTAATCAATTTGTAATTTATAATTTGTAGTGTTCCATTATATTATTTTTATATGTTTTTATTCCATTGACATTTATATTTCATTGTGTAGCTATGTAATCGTAAGCTGTTATAAGTATTGATGGTAAACTTAATTTTTGGAGTTACAATGTCTGAAAAAAATGGAATTTTTTAAATAAAAAAAATTATAAAATATGACAATTTTGGATTTCAAAGAGAGATTTACCTATAAAGTCTGGTTTAATGCTATTGTGCCGTAAGGTCCACCTTTTTATATATTTTTTTCAAATAAAAAAAATGCGTCCGCGACTTCACACGCGTATAAAAAATAGATAAAAACCTATTCTCAGACATAGAAAATTTCATCAAAATTGGTTAAGCCGTTTCATAGGAGAATAGCAACTAACACTGTGACACGAGAATTTTATACACGAGTATTAGATATTCATTTCTGAATTTCAAAAACAATTTTTTTTTTAAAAAAAATTTTAAAAAAAAAATCATCAAAATTGGTTAAGCCGTTTCGGAGGAGTATGGCAACTAACACTGTGACACGAGAATTTCATACACGAGTATTAGATATTCATTTCTGAATTTCAAAAATAAATCGTGTGGGAAAAAAAGAAATCGTGTGGGAAAAAAAGAAATCGTGTGTGAAAAAAAAACATGCACGCTCGAATATTTAATCCTACTTAAAATTTAATCAAAGCGAAGACCATTCATCCGCCGTTAATTTGACGGGACGTTGTACGAGTATCATCAGCGCTTTTCAACTGAATTTTAATTCAGACATTTCGTTCTCAGTACGTATACATAATTCATTCAAAGTGACTTGCAATGTTTTAAAAAATTCTTTTTCATATGAAATCTATCGGGACTTGACCTGACTGCTTTTGAATTGACGTACCTGTTTTGGAAAACTAAGCAAAATTATAGACTTGACTTGACTTAATTTAAATTTTTGATTTTAATTTAAATTTTGCCTTTTTTATTTTTAAAAAGGCTATTACAAATTGCTATTTTTACTAATGACACTGGTAAAATCATCGGAGAATATCTGATGGAGCCAAGACATTAAAAGAGAAGAAGAAGATGATGAAATCTCTCTATATATAAGAAATTCGTGTCGTGTCACAGTGTTTGTAACCAAACTCCTCTGGAACGAAGACCGATTTTTATGTATTTTTTGTGTATATTTTTGGTAAGTCTGAAAATAAGTCGTAAACTATTTTTATACCCCTAAGTGATAAGGGTGGCCCACCCCATTTTTTTTTCTAAACAACGCTTGCTGGGTCAGCTATCATATATAAACCTATATAAGCATATATAACCTAGCATATATTATATAAGCATATATCCAACACAAAAAGAATTTTTCAATTCTAACCAATAGTTCCTGAGATTAGCGCGTACAACCAACCAACCAAACAAACAAACTTTTCAGCTTTATATAATAGTATAGATATTATTAATCACTTTTGATGTTCTATCTTTATTTAAATTATTTATTGTATACTGTAAAGCTGTGCCCGCGATTTCATACGCGTGAAAAATGAAAATAAAACGCCTGACATTTTTATCGCTGTGACTGTTGAAGACAGTGGCGCCGAAATATTTTATATTTTTAGACGATCCCTCGGAAACATAACATTTTTTCAGAATAAAAAGTATCCTATATGTTAATTTAGGTAATAAACTATCCGTATGTCGAATTTCATCTAAATCTATTCAGTCGTTCTTGCATTATTGAGGAGCAAACATCCATTATACCTATAATTTTTTTTCATATTTACATATTATAAAACAAAGTCTTTCTGTCTGTCTGTCTGTTCGCGATAAACTCAAAAACTACTGCACCGATTTTCAAGCTGTTTTCACTAATGGATAGAGTGGTTCTGGAGAAAGGTTTTAGTATATAATTTATAAAGTTATGCGGGCGAAGTCGCGGGCAACAGCTGGTTTATAATATAATTTTAATAGGATTTAACTAGTAACCCAGAGTTTGCATCTCACGGAAGCAATTTTTTTTTTGAAAATATACATATATTATACGTTCCTCGTTTATCGCTCTTTTTATTATTGAAAACTGTATCAAAATCCGTTGAGTGGATTAGAAGAAGCCAGCAAAGAAACAGACAGAGACAATATTTTATGAATTTTCCTAACTACATATTCACAAATAATTAATAAATTTGAACTTAGTAATGCATATGTGTATATATTTAGATTTTTTAGAAATAGAAACATCAGTCGAGTTTGTCCACTATTCAGACCCAAAATTCAATTCAATTCCTTAAAAAAAATAAGCTACAATTGATAATAAAAAAACAGTTATGTACTAACAAACTTTTGTAATATTTTTTTAATCTTAATTGCTTCCTAAATAAATAAGTTAAAAATTATAAAGTTCTATAGTTAACTAATATCAAACGAAGACTCACCAGTAAAATAGATCAACATTTCCATAAATTTCCCACAAACTCACAAGTTTCCTTATTATTAATAGAAATGTCCTTAATAATAACACATACCACACACAAGTTTTAATTAGTTGAAAAAAGTTTTTCTAACATTAAAAAAAGTTTCCTAATATTGTTTTATTGGAATCCAAGCGAAAAAAAGCGTTCACAAAGTTGCTCTAAAGACTGTTTTACATTATACGCCTCGTATTAAACTGTTTATTTCCGGTTTATCCGACCATATATTTATATAAGGGACTCTACGAATGTCCACTTTCATACAGATCTCGGGACACACTGTTTTGTGAGGTATGGTAAGGGTTAGGAACACCGCGCATGCGTCAACACTTGAAGTGCGAAATGCGAGCCAAAACTTTTAATGATAACTAAATGCTTATTAAACATTGTAATTAAATAATTATATGTGTATATAAAGTTACATTATTTACATACTAGCTTGTGCCTGCGACTTCGTCCGCTGCTTTTACCAATGGATACCCTTCGGCCGCGTACGTAACCTGAGCTTCGTGACCAGTTACGATCGACTACTTTTTCGGCCTTTTACGAAACCAGTTGCGATCGAAAACTATTTTGTTCTTATACGAAACAAGTTACGATCGAAGACTCTTAGTCCTCGTATGAAACCTCTCGACTATATTATAAAACCAATTATCTACCAAGTTTATCTACCAAGTTTTATGAAAATCAGTTAATTCGTTTAAGTTATGGAGGACCATACATACAGATATACATACACATACAGAAAAAAATTCTAACAATGGTCAATTTAGTTTCATGTATCAAACTAAATTGACCATTTTTAGAAGTTAGGCTCGTACAAGGCCAAAAAAGTAGTCGATCGTAACTGGTTACGAAGTCACATATTTGTCGCCGACGAACTAAACAGATTTTGATAAAACTTCGTAACTATGTGTAGTTTGGTCCAACTTAAAAGATACGATATATAAATTGCACCCCAGGCGAAACACGGAGCGGGTCACTAGTATTATATATAATTGTCAGAAAAAAAATCATCTGGGTGTGGATCGCTAGTTAAGAAGAAGTCAATTATAAAGACGTCGAGTAAATAGTGATTCGCTGTCTATTTCTTTATGTGAGCAATATATGAAGGTAATTAATGTCAATAAGGAAAAATGTTTACGTCACCACAATTTCGAATCCACGCAATGCGGTGCATACATCGAAGTAAAGGTTTATAGGTCTCACTCCGCAGTTGCGAATGTGGGTACTAAAAGTTATAATAGCGAATCAATGGACGGACAGTCAACGAAATTTTTATTTCAATAATAAAAATTCTCCCGTCCATAATAATGCAGATTTAATGAATCGTCCGATATTAAAATTGAAACAGAAAAGCTATAAACGATTTTTCATGAGTTAAATGCTAATTTTTTTTATTTGAAACTCATTCGAATACTTAATTTTTTTTGGGAAAAATGAGATTTGTGCTTTAATTTCCGTCGTGAAATTATAATTGTTAATTCACCTTTTGTTTGAGTGGGATCTAATCGAAGTTTTTTTTATTGAGATTGATTCGCGCCTTTAATAATGGAGTCTTCCATGCGTATATAAATCGCTTTTAGTATTTTTCTGTGTTAATTGCTTTTTTCTTTTGAATTTAGAAGTGTTAAAACTAGTCACGTGACCACCGCGAAGCTTTTTGGCTAAAATAAGTCGTCTCAATAATTCAGTGATATTTTCGGTGACCAAACGAAATATTTAACCGCCACAAAGTTAAGTACCTAAGTATAAATGTAGTAGTAACAATGAATTTTATTTTTTATAGTAATTTTATTTTAATGTTGCTTTTAACATAGGTAACTAACTAAAATTAAAAAAAACTTTAGTACCTTAATATAAAAAAATAACTGGAGAGTTCGTTTCTAGTTTGAACGCGCTACTCTATGAAACTACCAATCGAATTTAAAAATTTATTTTGTATTGTATAGCCAATTTTGGAGAAGGCTACCGAGAAATACCGAAAAGAGACATGTGCACGCTAGCCTTTGGTAATTTCTTGCTCTCCGTTTCATAAAACGTTGAAGAGAACATCTGTCTTTTAACTTTTGTGCAATTTCTTTTACATCTGACGTGAGTAAGCAAGTGTTGAACAAAATAAAATGTACAGTGTATTCCAACATTAAAATTTTATTACAAAAGTTATAAAACTTTATTAAGTTTCCATGTTCATGTCATAATGTGTTCACATACCTAATCGAGATCTCAAACGTATTTTGTTAATACTTCCATTTAAAATATCTCCACTTCCTTACATATTATAAATTAAAATCTCTGTCCGCGTCTATCTGTCTATATAACCAATAAATCCTCCTATACTACGCGACAGATTTTGATGTGGTTTTCACCATCAGTTACATAATTTTTCGCGAAAGGTTTAAATATCCGAAAGTACGCAAAATATTTGGATATGCTTTTCACTATTGGAGAGCGATCGACGAGGAAGGTTCGTGTATATAATTTGCAGAAAAAAAGTGCATCCGTGTCAAGCTTTGTTTTCAAATAAATAAATAAGCTTCAATACTTAAATTTATTTTTAATGCACATACATTAATACGCTTAAAATACTCAAAAATAACTATGGGTATAGTAAAAAATATACCAATTAATTTGAAAGCTCCGTGTATCAAATAAAAATGAAACTTCAGAAGGGCTCTTACAACATTTTGTGTTTTATATCTATGAATGTAGCAGATTGGATGGATATCGCTAGTGAAGTACTGTTTCTGCTGTCTATTTCTTTTACAAGCTGTAATTAAAAATTGTGAATTCCTCCGAATTTCTATTTAGCCCAAACCAAACACGCTTTATGCGCCGTAAGTTGTCGAGGAGTTGGGTGTCTGTTTATTGAACCGTAGATCCAGTTTTTTTGTTTGAAAGCTAACGCGATCGAAAGGGTTTTTAGTTATGGCTTATGAAGATCTGTTTAGGCGTTTGATATCATCAGCCCATTTCCTTGTTGACGAAGGGATCTCACTAACTTAAAAAGGTTCGATGGATGTGAAATTTGGTATACTGTTACATCGATGGTATTTCCTCGACCTGATGCTGCATCATCAAAAAGTCTGCGGAATACCCAACTCTTCAGGAACTAACAGCAGAAATACCGTTTTTGGGCTCAATAGAAAGTCGGGGATCAGTTTATAATTTTAATAATAGCTCGTGTAGTCTGTTCATAATGATGAAGCCGATGACTGTAATGGAAAATATTTTATCATACCTGTAATTTATATGAACAAAACATTTAGTTAGTCCATCGCAACATAATAATACAAATTTTAGTCACAATAAAATAGAATGCTATTATTATTTGCGGTTTAATTCGTGGTTTAACGTACCGCAAACTAATTCAATTGCTACACTGCATTTAACATTGTTTAGCAACTGCTGGTTAATAGTGACATCCATGACATTGTACAACTAAATCTCCATACACACTGACAATCACTTTCAGATAATAATTATTACTTAGGTCCTCTTTCACAAACTACAAGTAATGTCTTGATTAGTTACCTTTAAAAATATTTTTTTGTTTTATTGAATTATGCTCTCGGTTTACTGCATCATTCGATAGGCGATTTTTTTAATTATTTTCTATTTAATGTTTGGGACGTTTACCGTACAAACAAAGTTATATCAGCTCCATTATCCCCGGTTACCGGTGACTTAAATGACAGTTTGGCCTACTTGACGTTTGTGAAAGAGGCGCTTAGTCCAATCTATACTAATATTGTAAGTTTATTTTTATTTTGACGTGCATAGTCTTTAAATTTGCTATCATATAGTGTCAGAAAATTCAGAATAGTTTATAAAAACAAAATCGGTGGGGATACAGTTTGATGCTGTAGTTTCTATATTCTAATTCGTTAAATATATACATACTAGCTGTTTCCCGTGACTTCGTCCGTGTTGAAAAATAAAAAAATATAACAGATTTGATTCTGTAAAGATTTTCGTGTAAAATTCGAAAATAAACTAGTTATTCAATAAAAAATATACACCTCCTCTTTTCAGGTTTAAATCTAAAAATATAGATCCTAAGGAATAATTGATAAGAACCAAAATTGTAGGAAATTTAATTCTACACAACTTCGGTAATTATCATTTTTTCTGTAAAATTTAAAATAAGCGAGTTATCCCTGCATATGCAACGATTTCCGAAGGAAAATGTCTACTCGGATTTTTTTTTCGTGTCAGCCCCTTTTTTGGTCTAATTCGACGTCCTACTGTGCTATTATGAATGCACATTCAATGCTTGTCAATAACTACTATAAGTCCGCTCACTTTGATCATAACTTGGCTATAGAATTATTTAGCCACATGACCATAGTGATAGTCCGTAATCGCAAACAAAAACATTATTACCACATAATTTGCATCTAAAAAGGTTTATTAAAAATAGACATGAAAAGTACGAAAAAAAGTTATGATGTTTTAATTTGTTCCATCTGGCATCGGAGAGTCGTTCACGTATTTTGCATAAAATATTTCTGTGACGTGCACGAATTTTCTCGTCTGTAAAATAAATATCATAATATTTGTAGAAACGTACCATCAATTTGTGTAAAATGCACTGTATATAAAAGCAGAAATATTTTTATACAAACAATTTTCAACCGACTTCCAAAAAAGAAGGAGGTTCTCAATTCGACTGTATTTTTTTTTAATGTTTTTTACTTCGACTGTATGAACCGATTTTGATGATTCTTTTTTTATTTGAAAGCTGGTGCTTCCCGTGTGGTCCCATTTCAATTTGGTCTAGTTCTGACAATGGCATCCATGAGAAAAGACCATGAGACGGTTTGAAGTCGGTTTATTTTTGTTAAAAAGAATTATTAACTTTTATTGAAATATCAACCGTACGGAAGATTATTAAAGTCGTTATTACTTTAACAGTACGTGTTATGACAGACTTTCAACGCATTCATTGAATGGTTTATGTTTTGTACGGATATATAGGCACATGTGAGAATACTGCGTATTACGGTTTTAATCAAAAATATTCTCTGCGGACTAACTTGACACAGTATGTTATTATTTGATCCGAAAGTAGGTCAATAAGTCTCTCGTTGTGTGTATTGACTATTGTCTATTTTCTTACTTATTATTTTTCCATCTGAAACATATGTATGTAGATAGAGTTTTGTTGGATGGGACCAAACGGTTCACAGTCTAAGGTAGATAGATGCTGAAAAGTTTCTTTGAAAACCCGTTTCATGTACGCATGCACTAAAGATGAAAAAAACTCCACTCTCTTTAATAGGATGAGATTTACCGCGTCGAGTGCTTGCTGTGAGTTTAGATACTTGGAAATCCAATTTAACAAGGTTTTAATGCAAGCGTCTAAATTCGGTAGTTATTTTTTTTAATTTACAGGTCGCATTTAAAAAAGTTTGTTAAATAAATGTATACTATGAGGTAAATGAAATTAGTCAAAATAACTGCTTACAATGTTTTAAAATGCAAAATAATAATGTAAAATAATAACTGCTGCAAAATAATAATGTTTTACGAACATTAACGAGGGGTTCTGCCAGAATACCCTTTAATGTTTATTTTATAACGTAACTAGCTGGCGTCCGCGACTTCGTAGCCCATCCTATGTCCCGTACGTCTAAATGTTTATCTACCAAGTTTCATGAAAATCAGTTAATTCGTTTAAGAGTTATGGAGGAACATACATACAGATTTATTATTAGTATTGATTGATATTGATTCATTGATGATCATCCGCAAGAAAGGATTTTTGAAAATTTCATATCCATGCGAAGCCGGGAGTGGTTCGCTAAAATAAAATTTATTCAAATATTTCTTACACAAACATTGTCGTAGAATATTAAATAAGAAACAAATAGACCGAGCTGAAAATTAATTCCGTTAATGTTTGTGCTCTTCTGAGGAAGCATGTAGAGTATACATTAATCTTGAACAGTCGAAGGTTTGAATAAGTCTTTATTAGTCTGGATGCTAGCCAACAGTGTTCCGAAGATAATATTTCGGTACCCAATTTTCTGTTAATACCATTCATTGCCTTGAAGATTCACGGCTACACTTTATTCAGCTATTGACGTCTCCGAGGAGCCGTTATTTGACCCTTGTTAATTGATTTCGGCAATAGTTACATAAGTATTGTTCAATCTAATTCTTTTAGCTATACAAGGACGGTGTACGATTCAGGGGTCGAATAGATGTGCCAATTTTATTATAAATTATACCCATTTTAATTATGACCCAATTCGAACTTACAAGCGGTTGTTTCACCGAGAATAATAATTAGTTTTAGATTTTTCTGGATTCATACTTTTTATTTATTTCCAGATTTGTCGCAGGTGTGGCGCGCGCGTGCGCACGCGCCGGTAGGCGCTGCAGAATGAAAAGGATCTACAAAGTAAAGTACAGTGACTAGCAAATAGCAGCAAATTAGATTTCATAAGTACATATAGAAAAATTATATTTATCTTCTTACCTTCGATGCTTTTTTCTATGGTGTTCTATTGTGTGTTTTTAAACAAATCAACGCTATCAACATATATTACAAATTTTGTTTCATATCTTTTGTTAATCATAACAAAATTTGTTTTTGTCTATGTATATATTAAGAATATGTATGTATGCGCTGACTAGACTAGTCTGAATAGGTCATTAAGGGTGGGTTGCACCATCTAACTTTAACGGTAACCATATCGAATCCAGCCGTTAAATCTTGCCATAATATGCGTTGCACCATTTTTACAACGGTTAAAATGATGTCATAACTTAACGACAACCTTGACCGCTCGATATTGGCCATCAAAGTCAAAGTTATTGTGTCGGTTAAGTCAACTGTGACAGTTTTGAGACAGGTGACTTTGAATGTTGCCATATTAAAAAATATTACTACGACAACCCAGGAAAATTACATTATTTTATAATGGCAACCCCTTTAACTTTGACAGTGACGAACAATATCATAGTGCAACATGCGATTGTTAATTTCGACTGTCACCGTTAAAGTTAACTTTGACCGTAACAATAACCAACCCTATGGTGCAACCCACCCTAAGTTAGTAAAACTTAACTCTGAAAATGGGACAGATACCTACTGAAGTATTTACAGATTGCCAACTCTCCTGTGTGTAGCCGCCATCTTAGTTGCTTTAATAAGTCCGTCACGAAACGTTATATACGGCTCGTGAAACACGACGCGCTGCCCTGGAAATACTTCCCATTCCTTTTGCACCGCGTGCCTTACATAGTAGTCATTACGTTATGTAGATATTTATAGTTACATATAAGACCTGTGCAGGTTTCTCTTACTGTACTTATTCAACTTTCTGTTCTTTAAATGCAATATAATATGGTATCTTCAATTTGAAATATTATGTCGTAAAATATGAAAGGAAAAATTTAAACAAGTTTAAATGAATTTTAGTTTATCAAAATTTATTTTATTGACCACAAGCGACCGAACAATTATTATCTGTCGTGCAAATTAAGAGTATATGATACAAACTTTCCTCATCTATCGCTCTTTCCATAAGTGAAAACGTAAATTTAGCTGAGAAGGCATGAGGCAGATAGGGCCTATATAATATAAATTCAAGCCACTTTTATAAAAACTAGATTGCGAGTGCCTATCGATAAAACCAAAGAAGGCCATTTCAGCTGAATCTTAGGAATTGAAGAGCTTACCTATAAAAATTGTTAAGATTGAAGATAAAATGGTGGGCGTTGTCTTCTGAGTAGTACCTAATTAACTTATCTAGATCGATACAAATGATGCTGCTTTATTTATTTATTTTTTTATAATCTGACTTCTAATATTCTAATTTTGGAATTCTTGAAATTATTGACTTAAAGCCAAAAATGTTTTTCCGAGAAAACATCTTAGCTAAAATAGACATTTATAATAGGATTGTTATAACTACCATTTATAAAGGATTTTCTAAAATAACTATTAATTTCTAAAATTAATAGTTAATAAAATAAAAGCGTGTGATGTTTTATTGTTTTCGTGAGCACAATAAGTGCAGCAAATCATGTCTTGCGTCGCATTATGTCTTCGGTTATTCGAAGTAGTATTGGCAACACCGGTGGCGCCATCGAGTAGAGGCGGCTGGGAGTGTGGTTGCCAGGGTTACGAAAAAACGAAGAAAAGAAAATGGAAGCGTTTTGATATCTCGATATAGTTTATTTGGAATAACTTGTGAATGGCAGTTATGTATCATTAAATAACTATTTCATTGTATTTCAGTTTACTTTCTGGTTGTAGCTAACATCAGAAGTGACCCAGCACACGCCAAAATGGGCAGAAAAAGGAGACGTCGAGCTTTAACAAGCTCGTTTAGTAGCTCTGCCAGCTCTGTCATCAGCGAAGGGAGGCCACCTCCACCTCGTAAGAGTAAGAGAAAAAAAAAATCGAAAAGCCGAGACTGTGAGTAAGTTCAACCTGATTTCATACTGTGATGACGGTGCTCGAACCAATAAAATCTAAATGATATTGTCGTTACATGGTTTAATATAATTAAATTATATACATCAACTTTTCTCTGGTTCGATAGTATGATCCATCGATAGTATGGTCTGACAGTAACGCTCAGTATGGTGTAAGTTACGTAATACTCCTATTAGATAGCTTTTGTACAAGATGGTAGTGGAGGAACTGGAAGAAAAGGGTCTCATCCACATTCCAGGTTAAAAGAAATATGTGAGTTGCTTAAAGAAATCGTAAATACGAAACCAAACGACAATAAGTCATTGTATGAGTTTTTTTTCTTTGAACATAAATCACGATTTGACAAATTATATTTAAATTTTAATAATTGTGATAATATATATAGGTGGCAAATATTGGTTTAGTTGTCATCTCGCATGATTTTATATCGTACGAAATATGCGAAAAGCCAATTTTAAATTTTAATATATTTTAATAGTCGTGTCGCGCATATATTATAAAAAAAAAAAAGTATAGCACAATATAGTAATAAAAGTATAGTAAATTACGAAAGTGATACCTATGGGGGAATATTAATAGTATATATTTAATGAAATTAAGGCACACTAAGTAAATAGGTTTATAGTGCGTCAGTTGAAGCGAGTAGTTTCAATCCGTAGGAAGTTTAATCGCATTTTTGCATGGTTGTTTACATAAGCAAAAATATGTTAAATAGTCTGTTAGTATTAACGCAATAGAGATAAAGCGTTTTCCCAAACGCGGACGACATTAGTACCACACACCGTTACGATTTACGATTCACGCAACCCAAACAACGGTAACCCAATGTTAGAAAAATTAGTTGCAGTCTTAGCATTGTAAACCTACCGAATGTTTTAAGAAATATAAATATTTGTATTATAATGAAGACAAAATGAATTTTACAATATTTTACACACAAACAACTAAAGTTTAATAAAAAGAAGGTATAAATAAATGAATAAGGAAAAAAAGAATTAGTATTTGCGGAGGGAATCATAAATAATAGAATACAATATTGCCTGTGAAGCGGGAAGCGTAAATTTGTGAAAACAAAAATTGTTAGCGTATGCTATTTAACGAGTATGTCGACTGAAGTTGATTGAAAAGTGTTTTGTGACGTTTCAAAAAGAGGTGTTCATTCGTTCATATTCATTCGGTAGTATGATATTGAATAGTATGTTGAACGAACGCGTTAGCGAAGAGCTCATCGTCGTATGACGCAAATCTTATAGTTGGAATTCTAGTTCGATATATCGATTCGAACTATAAAAAGTATTTGGACTAAATATAAAGTGGTATAATTAAGGTACCCGAAGTAGAGGATGCTAACAAAAGGTTGAAAAATTTAGAACAAGAATTTAAATGCACACAATTATGGTTAAGAAATAAATTTTTCAAAAACATACTTAGTTATTATTTTAATAACGATGCATTTATAATCACTGGAAGTAGATGTTTACTGATTTCGGATAACTTGGTCAAAATACTTTCGTTGGTAATATTTCCCTTGACTACAGCAGTTAGGCTGCAAGATTTATTCAAAGATAATTTAAGAAGTGTCACGATATTAAATGACATTCTATTCACGTTAAAGATATCACGTTTTATGTGTTGAGTGAATTAGTTAGTTGTAACATATTGATTGTGCGAAGTGTATGTAACCGAACGTTCCGATTTGATGTATTTACATGTTATGGACGAAATAGACGATCAAGCGTTTGGCGTGACGACAAAATGACGTGAGGCAACGGCACGAGTTTTACATACAGTTTTTGACATCAAGCCATTAGTTTTTACCATTCACGATAAAATTTTGGCTTCATGCCAGTTAATTTGACGCGATGATCTGACCGTGTATTTGGTCCATAAGAGACGTTTTGATTATGTGTCAGATCAAGTTACTTCTGAAACCAGTTGTTTATACCCGAGTCCTAATTTTGTATTGTTTCACGTCATAGTAATTTGCAGATACTTATTCGGAAATAGATGGTGCACGAGAATTCGCCCGCGTAATTATTAAAAATATAGTCTATGTTACTCGCTGATAACGTAGCTTTCTATTAGGTGAAAGAATTTTTAAAATCGGTTTCAGTAGTTTTTGAGTTTATTCATAGCAAGCGTGCAAATCTTCTCTCTTTACAATATTAGTATTATATAGATTTATGCAAAAACTAGGTAAAGTTAATAATTTCTAATGGAAATTAATGTAGTCAAGCGATTCTGTTCGATATAAGCCATATTCTCATTCAAACAGACAAATTATGCGAGAAACAGTTAATAATTTTTTTAAATAATAAAATAATTCGAGAGATTCATTATTATTATTATTCAGCATTATTCGTAAAAAAAATATATCGGTATAAGGGTAGTGTACCCTAAATAAAATTACAGTTACCAATTCAAATGCAGGGTTTCGAATAAGTGTGTATTATGGACATTTTGTGGTCTGGAGATAAAGATGCACACAAAATATATTTCGTGATTATGAACTTCTGGGCGATAAGGTGTTATTTCGCTTTGGATAAAACATTAGAAGGATATACATTTATGCTGGTTTCCTAAAATGTGAAGCATAGTAAGGAAGTACAGTGGGGGTACGAAAATCTTCGTCAGCTTTCAGATTCAGTCTTTTATTACTTAATAAACTTTACTAAATAACTTAGTAGATTCTTAGTGCTTTTTGGAAGCTGAAGCATTGGCCGCACAATTATTTTATTGCATGGAAAGCTTATTTGATATTATGAAGTTCAAAGTTCTTTACGAAGATCAAGTCAAGTATGTCTATTTAATAGTCATGGTGTGTAAATGTCATACATTTTCACTTGTATTTCTTACGATCAATATAAAAATCGTATTGAATTAAATAGTGCCAAGGAATTTAAGTTTCCATCAAAGAGCTACAATTTTTGCAGATCATGGAACTGGCTATATTAGAGAAATATTTTCAAATCATAACAATTAATAGAGATACTTAATGTAAGGTTCTGGATTATGCTCTCGCCTCGTTGGTTCAATGCGAAAGCGATTTTACCAAAATAATAATATGGAAAAACTCGCCAAAAATTTAATATCCTAATTGATTTCGGGATTAGTCGTAGTTTCCTAATTTTCTTAATAATTAACCTATCAGTCAACAAGCTTATTGCAAACGTTAATGCGATATTATGTTTTGTTTGAAATGAAATGTTGGTATAACTGAATGCTCTAGACTCTAGTGCAAACAAATGTCGACTTTAGTCCTTTTCATATTCTGATCTTACATAAATAATCGTTTAAATTGAATTTATTATAAAATTAAAGGGGATCGCTATGAGGTTGCCGATCTGCAAGGGTATGAAAGGAGCAATCGGAGATCAGGCAATGCAGCTGATGAAAATGTGCAGCTGTGAGAACGTAGATGGATGAAAAGGGTGATATTTGGTACACATAATAAGGTGTTGGCAACTGAGGTAACAAATCAGTATACTTTTCTTACAGCCTTAGACGGGAAATTTGCTTAAATCCATTATTGTATTCTTTACGTATTCTTATATCTTACATGCCTATTAATCAAAAGGTAGAGAATGTTCGTATTGGCAAGAGTAATCAATTCTGTGAATAAAGGTGTGTAAAGATATTAGTAAAAGCCATATGTTCATGTCAAGACTTATACATAACTTATATATATGTTGGTGTACAAGCTTAAAAAAAAAACACTTAGCTAGTTATTTTGTGTTTTATACACTAATTATAACATGTTAAAATCGTTTTCAAATTATTTCTTCTGTTCGTGTGACGTTTTTTTTTATAAGCTGGATAGACCGAAGTGGGCCAAAAACTATATGACAAAATAGTTGGACATAGACAGTCTTAAGCTAAAAAAAAAACGAATCTAGAAGTGCCAGAGGTGGATGTCAGACCGTTAGCCTAAGCGGCCGGGCGCGGATCTGGAGGTGGTCGAGTCGCTAAAGAAAGACTGCGGTGCCCTAAAGAATAGGGGCGGATCTGGAGGTGGTCAAGTCACTAAAGAAGGACCGTGGGCACTCTAAAAGTTTAGGGACGGATCTGGAGGGGGCTTGGTCATCAAAGAAGGACCGTGCCCTACAAGGTTTAGGGGCGGATCTGGAGGCGGCTAGGTCACCAAAGAAGGACCGTTGTTGGCCTGTACGTTAATGGGACGGATCTACATGTGTTATGTTGAGGCAATTTAAGAATTGAGAAATTTATTGCAAAACGAGAATTGAGAAAGAAAAGAAGAAATAATTTGAGTTAATGTTTGTCATGAACGGCCGAGTGGTTAGGATATTAATGTAAACAAAACTTAATTTGTTGTTGTTGTTTTAAAGGGACTGGCAGTATCCTGTGGATGAAGTGGAGCACCTGGGGCATGTGCTCTGCAGAATGGCCGTATTGGCAACACCGGTGGCGCCATCGAGTAGAGGCGGCTGGGAGTGTGGTTGCCAGGGTTACGAAAAAACGAAGAAAAGAAAATGGAAGCGTTTTGATATCTCGATATAGTTTATTTGGAATAACTTGTGAATGGCAGTTATGTATCATTAAATAACTATTTCATTGTATTTCAGTTTACTTTCTGGTTGTAGCTAACAGTAGACAACAAATTCTCCCAAATACCTATTACTGATTCACTCGCTTGTACAGAAGAAGAATAACTACGAAAAGTAGTGTTCTCGATCATTATTAAACTATTCTTGTTACAAAGCCGCCTTTGCAGTATACTTCAGCTGTCGGGATAAACTTTGTCAGCACTTTTCTATACAAGAAGTTTTTATTTTGTGAACTTTCTTTATTGTAGATACTTTGAGAATGAGACCTTTTGGTGAGCAAAGATTCTTAAAAAACTGAATGCGTTAAATAAACTCAAATGAAAAATCACAATTATTTCTGATCCATTCTTGAAAAAAAATGTACATCACCGAACATCTTTCGCCCGAGTGCAAAGCTCTTCACGCTGCAGCTAGAAAAACTGCCAGGGATTAAAACTACAAATACGTGTGGGTGAAATATGGTCGGGTTTACATGCGCAAAGAAGACACTGCAGCAAGCGTTCACGTTAAAAGACATGGACATATTAAACAGGCTGGTGTGATATGATGTAGTATATATATATACTGCTGATATTTCTTTGATATTTGTACTTGGTTTTAAAATTATTTTAATGCTTTTAATATATTACCAAAACGTTAATCGTATCAGATCTAAAACTAAAAATTTCTTTCTTAATGTATTGAACTGCAATTACGATATTATATGCTTGACTGATACAAACTTGGATAGCGGTGTTTTCGACGCTGAACTGTTCGGTTCCCGTTACAATGTAGTGAGACGCGACAGATACCAAATATTACCTTTATGTGACCATTGACATCCGTTCGCATTTTATAGATAGTTCCATGCACCTCTTTAGGTACAGGTTGATAATAGTATAAAGTGACTTGGTAGAGGACTTGTATTTCAGCTAGAAAGTTAAAAGCGGCCGCGGTCATTAGCAGGAGATAGAATGTGAAAGCTGCTCCAGAAATATGACGACTTTTCTGGGACAAGCGTCTGTAACTTTTGTTTGAAATCTACAACAAATAGTATCAGCGAGTAACTAATATTATAAATGCGAAAGTTTGTATGGATGTATAGATGTTTGTTACTCCTTTACGCAAAAACTACTGAACCCGATCACCATCATTCGGATTTTTTTTTGTTCATTTTGTTATATCATATAACTAGTAGTATAACTAGGTAGACTAACCCAAATTTTGCATACACGTTGTCTGGGACACCAGAAAGGACATAGGATACCTTTCATCGTCCGCATCCTTTCATCAATGCGGACGAAGTCGCGGGCACCAGTTAGTAGGTCATAATTTATAAAGTTACGCTAGCGAAGTCGCGTGCAACAGCTAATAAATATAAAATAAAATATAGTTTAAAAGAAATATTTGTATAATAAGTTGATGAAAAGATAGGCAAAGCCAACTTTCACGAAACCTTATTAACTTAAGAAACACTTATAACGAAAACCTTTTAATGAATTAAATATTTTACTAAGTAAAAGTTGTGTATTAGGTACACCTTTTAGGCATCGTTTCTCCATTACGGAAAAACCAAAGTTTAATTGAGAAGTTTTGGTTTTTGTTAAAATGGGAAAAATCGTTCAATCTGTGACAAAGTGTAGGTGGCCTGCTAGAGTAATTTGTAAATCCAGTGTTAGCTACCGCAAGAGACTATTAACATTCTTAGAGCGACAGCAAAACATCCCTTAGTAAGATGAATTTGAGTTTTTCGAAGTAGATTTATTGGTAAGTTTGGAAAACAGGGCTCGCACGGACGCGTTTGTAGACCGTTCAATTCGGTCGATCATTTGTCAGTGTCCACGTCCTATCTGATCGCGAAACTAAATGAATTTTGGCGAGTGCTTAAAGCAAATACCTCTGAATTTTAATGGTGACTAGATGTAAGTATATTTGATACTAGTTGGCGCCCGCGACTTCGTCCGCGTTGAAAAAAAAAAGTAGCCTATCCTGTGTCCCGTACGTCTAAATTTTTATCTACCAAGTTTCATGAAAATCAGTTGATTCGTTTAAGAGTTATAGAGGAACATACATACATACAAAAAAAATTCTAAAAATGGTCAATTTAGTTTCAGTATCATGTATAGAGCCTATAAACACGATATCTCTGAAAACAAAGTAACTTACTCCATGACCGACCCTTACAGATTTATTATTAGTATTGATGATTGTAACTCTTCAAAAGCGATTATCAATCCCAAATCAACATTCAAACTCCAATTATTATCAATCTCAATGAGTTGGAGTTTGAACTTGGAGTTTGAAGATTGATAATACTTATTATCAATCTCAATGACTGTAAAACTACGCAGTAAAACAACGCAGAATTCTTTTCAGTTATTTAAATTTTAAATGATGTTTGACTCGTGCTCCCACTGTGGGTGCGACTCGGCTAAGCGTATACAAAGAGCATAGGTTTATGACAGCATAGATAGGTTCTAAAAAAAATGAAAAGAAAATCAAAGTATCCTTTTTTTTAAAAAAAAAAAAACAATTAGTGTTCTCGTGTAACAAAAGTGTGTGTGTGTGAAAAAATACCTACGTGAACATGAAATATTGTATGACACTAATCACAAAAATTACATGAAAATAAACCTCTAAAACATAGTATTTGGCAAACAATTTTGTTGCAAAGGATTAAATACAAACACGGTTATTCGTATATAAAATTAAGAGGGAGTAGAAACAAAACATGAATAGATTTATTTATTTATTTACAGTTGTATGAATTTACTGCGCCACGCAAGCTTTGTTTAAATTAACTGCTTTTAGGCTAATGGACGCAGTTTAATAGAAAATCAGACAAGCACATTTATTCTGTGATGCGATTAAATCCGACACGCTCAGCCTAGTGGACGCTTACCTTAATGTAGCAACACTCAGCGATACGCTATGACAAAATAACATACTTACCTAACATAAATAAGAACTAAAGAAGCCCTGTGGACGGCAGAGTGAAGCCAGTAAAACTACGCTTTCGTCGTGTACATACATACACAATTGCAATCAAACAATGTCTGGGCTTTTTAAAATATTCACTGGTGAAAATGCCGACATGCATATTTTATACGTATGTAAACTTGGAAACCAATAATTACAGTAAAAATAAAAGAAATCAAGAACACAAAATCTAAAAATACAGTAATTGGCCTACGCACACATGTTTACACAATTATATTTTGTCCCCAAAATTCTGTCTATAGTTCTGGTTTGAGACCTAATTGCTTATTTTGAGAAAGTGCTTCCATTCTATACAGTAAAAAGTGTCGCTAGTTTGGTCAACCGGACTGTGAACCGAACTACTGGAACTGGGAGTACACCAAAATAAACATAACGTGCAACAGTCACATGAATGCTTTGTAGATGATATAAAACCTCGTGAAATGAACACGCTCAAGTAATACACAGGCGAAGTTAATTTCTTGCTCGTTGTTACCAACTTCACCGGCAGACTATGGCTCGTAAAGTTATGTCGAGTTTGTAATTGTGAATTATGTGTAATTACTACTTCAATTTTACCAAGTGGGCTGTGCTAAATGTTACAATAATAGCATACTTATTTAACGTACAAAACGTGTAATTTTTTCCGCAAATTATAACACAAACTTTCGTCGTTTATCGATCTCCTTTCATGAAAACCGTTGTCAATCCGTTGGGTAGTTTAGAATTTAGACTATACTAATAAACAAAATTGAAGTGTCTGTTAGTACAAAAAAAAACAATTTTTAACTCTTTTTTTTACTACTTATCAATTCAGTTACTTCACTACATATAAAGACCTCCGCCGCGTCTGTCTGTCTGTTCGCGATAAACTCAAAAACTACTGCACATATTTTCATGCTGTTTTCACCAATGGATAGAGTGGTTCTCGAGGAAGGTTTTAGTATATAATTTACAAAGTTACGCGGGCGAAGTCGCAGGCAGCAGCTTGTTTATAATAAGTATGAATAGTTACTCAATCACGCAAAAACGGCTGTATAGGTTGTTTGGATTACTTTTGGCACACAGATAGTTTAATACATGGATGAACATATAAAATACTTTTTATCCTGAAAAAAATGTTAGGTTCCTGTGTAATTTTTAAAAAACGAACTACACCACGTAAAGTCGCGGGCACAGCTAGTTTATAATAATTTCTAAATTCAAAATGTTGCCATTGCTGACTAATAGGTATATCGCCTAAAAGGTGGCACTCGTCGCAAGATTTTGTCATCATAAGAAGATAAGCCTGAAACGCAATAGCCTTCTTGAGATGACAGATTTTATTGCTTTTCCGTTTTCATTTTTATGACACCACAAATTTATTGCCCGGCCGAATGCCCACTTATTTTATTTTTTTTATGTTAGCCAGTTTCTACTTTGAACCGTGCTTCCGTTCTGGCGTTAAACACCGCATAAATTACAAAGTGACATCTCAGCCTGCTCTTAAAGTTTCATGAAACAGTATCGCCCAACTTGATACAGAATGTTATCTTATTTCACATTATACAAAACACAGAGTTATAAAAATAATTTTAATGTTCTTTAATGGTTATTCATTAACATCATTAATATTAACAAAAATTGAAATATTTTTAATTAAACCAAGAGACTTGTCGGCGTGAAATTGACGCTGAAAAAACAAAATAATATTGTTAATTACATTATACATAAGTATGTAAATAAGTTGTTGATATTTGTGTATATGTTACGGCTAGAACCCGAAGTGCGGCTACACCTAGTTTTAGCCGGTTAGAACTAGGTGTAGCCATTTACTCTTGGTTAAATCTAGTAGCCGACACTAAACCTAGTATCAGCCACTAGGGTTTGGTTGGACCTAGTTCTAGCCGGAATGATACCAGCTAGACCTAGTTTTACCCGAAAACAATCGACTTATACTAGATTTAACCAAGAGTTGTAACGTAATGTTACTAACTTTATTATATTACCTTATTTGTTTATTTATCTGTTTATAACTATTTATTAAACCTTTTTAAAATTAGTATTCCTTCATTTAAAAAAATTCCGTTCTAAAATATTTGATTTTTGTTTTGCTTCGTCGCAGAGAGTGATGCGCATTCGAATTCTGACCGTGAGAGAAGGAGTTTGTCTTTTGACACTGAAAAATTTCATATTTAAATAGTATGATTTTTCAATATTAATTGTAAATTTTATTTAGTGTAATATATATAAAAACCCCGAATTGTATATGGGTACGTAATTCATCTTATTTGTAATGATAGATTATTATTTTTAATGTTTTTCTATTATATTATGTGATTTAGTTAATTTTAAATTTATTGTGAATTTTCCTTTTGTATTTTAATAATATTAATTCTTGCAGTTTCTTTTATTCTTATGCAATTGCATGTTTTTGTTATTTTAGTGCAATTGTATATTTTTTTACTCTTCTTTTTGCCTGACCATTTATTGTTTAAATTAATAACGGTTAGGGACTTTATATATCAAAATTTTAGTTACCGGGTCAGGCACATATTTCTTGTGAATGTTGTGCTTAGATGTTTTTATCGCATTCCAGGGTTTTTTATGCTGGATGCATAATTTCCTTGGATCCAATTTTATTCGTCTAAACGAAGTTTGGACGTTTGGAGAGAAGGCTTTCTGGGTCCATTTTCTTACGGCAGGGCCAATCCACGAGACGCTCGCCGTTTTATTCTTGTGGACGTCTTCAGAGTTTATTTTCTTTTATGGATAGCGTACCATATTCTTCTACATACAGATAAGTTTTTTTTTTTCATAAAAGAGTGATTCAAAATTTAAAATAATATATATGTTTATAATTCCGCACTGGGCATAGAACCACACCCTATTTAAGTTTCTTGTTTTTTTTATTTAATGTAATATATTTTTATTTGCTAACTCGATATTTTATTTGTAGTTAGCTGGCGCCCAATTTTTATTTTTTTCCCTATAGCCGTTTACGTTTCTTTTGTTTTAAAATATTTACAACGTAACAGAGTAAATGGCTACACCTAGTTCTAACCGGCTAAAACTAGGCGTAGCCGCACTTCGGGTTCTAGCCGTAACATATATACCAAAATAGAATTATTCTCTTTTATTTTCAAACCAAGCGCTTTAATACATCCTTTATAATGCGCACTGCCAAGGTTTGGGAACTCCCTGCCTGCGTCTGTATTTCCGAGCTCATATAACCCAAATATTTTTCAAGTTCAAGTGAATCTTCTGAGTGACCTCGCTCCATCATAGGCCTCATCTTCGCTACACTGAGCGATAATCCTATAAAACTTTATTTTCTTCAAATAAAACTTTTAGCACTGAAAACTCTTTAGTTGTCATTTATGGACGAAATACACGATCAATCATTTGACGTGGCTCCAAACGACTTAAAATCAAATGGACCGACGCCAAACATTGTGTCCACACACGGTCAGTCCAATTTTCTGTCATTTATACGTTTGACCGGGGTCGAGTGACGTTGACATGAGCTCTGATTCGGAAGCGCGGCAAGACGCTACGGCGTAGCGTTTCTACCAAGGAGGATAGAAATGCATTCTATCCTCCTTGGTTTCTACACTCACGATCAGTTGGCGCGATGAGGTGACGTGACGCAACGACGCGATTTGAAATCCAGTGGTTGACATCAAGCCATCAGTTTTTACCATTCACGATCAAATTTTGGTTTCACGTCGGTTCATTTGACGCGATGGACTGATCGTGTATTTCGTCCATTATATTCATACCATCAGGCTCCTCCACATCTGCTCCATCGCGTTGTGAATTAGTCACCTTGGGTACCACATTCCGCCGTGGCACACATAACTCAATTCTGAAGCTTCTAAGTTCATTAATGGTCGGCATCTGTTTGGAGTTCGGTAACACTCGGAGTTTGCCCAAAATGATACGATTTAATTTCAACAGTGCCTGAAAGCAATTTACACGTGAATACATTTGATACAATCTACTCGTATGTGAAATTTTTTATTAGGTGTAAGCTATTTATTCGAACTGTTATCAATACTAATAATAAATCTGTAAGGGTCGGTCATGGAGTAATTTACTTTGTTTTCAGAGATATCGTGTTTATAGGCTCTATACATGATACTGAAACTAAATTGACCATTTTTAGATTTTTTTTCTGTATGTATGTATGTATGTATGTATGTATGTTCCTCCATAAATCTTAAACGAATTAACTGATTTTCATGAAACTTGGTAGATAAACATTTAGACGTACGGGACACAAGATAGGCTACTTTTTCTTTTTCAACGCGGACGAAGTCGCGGACGCCAGCTAGTTATGTAATAATACCTGTAAGTTTCCCTAAAATAAAATAAATAAATAAATACTTAGGCGTCTTTTCATGTGACCCGCTCCGGGCCTATTTTTACAATGCGCTCCCAACTTCGCCCGGGATGCAATTTTTTTATAGGTACACAAACATTTCTCCTTTATCTCTCCTTTCATAAGTTAAAATTGAATTAAATTGATTTTTTTTTCTATATAAGAAGATAGTCGTCACTCTCCATCGAGCAAACTACGAGTAGATTTATGTCTACTGATTTAATTATGAGCCTAATTATCATTAGCAAAACGTTAAAACTTACAGTTCGAGCTGGTAACGGCAAAGTAGGTCTTGCGTAAATTGGAGGACAAGCCAACAACATTCCAATCGGCGAATACATCTTCATGATGATAAATGGAACATCAACTGTGATCAAATCTAGTTAGTAAAAAAGTATAATAAGTTTAGTTCAGTTAATTTGTTAATGGTTTATTTTATTTAGTTTGGTTTGGTTTATGATAATTATTTTTTTTTTATTAATTTGGTTTAGTCGTTTTAAGGTTTGTCGTATTTTTTAATTATACTAGTTTTTTCGCGCGACATTGTCCGCGCTTGAGCGTTGATAAATAAAAAAAATCAACGCCTAACAAAAAACGTATTAGCATTAATTTATGCAATCATTATTGCTCATAAATTTGTGTCAGGCATTGATTTTTATTTTTATTTTTGGTGAATCCTAGGGAACAGGATTTTTTTCTGGATGGAAGGGTTTTTTCTGTACCCCCGACAACGTGTATGCAAACTTTCATGAAGATGGGATTAGTAGTTAAGGCATGATAGCATAAAAAGAAGCTCACATTGAATTTTTTTTAATATCAAGCTTGACAGACAAGCTTACGGTACAGTACCTGTCTTACAGAAAACATGTAGTTTTCTGTAAGAGGGTTGTTTGGTTAATACCTCCAGACGGGCTGCCCATATAACTACGAAATGTAGCATGCCCTACCACTACTCTCCAAATCCAGACTAGAGCCAACTCAGAAATTTTCAAAGTTGACCCTCCCGCTTTATAATACTAGTTAGGAGGAATACATACCAGAATATAAACGATTCGCATATATAGCCGAAGCCGTAAACAGCGGCCTTGTTCTTGGATAATACTCGGTCATCAACTCCCAAACCTTTAATATATGCGCATCGCATGGACCCTCGACATAATATAATATGCAATCGCCAGTATCTATTGCAAAACCTGTCAACAAGTCATTTTTATTCTGCGTCACGATATCTTCGTTGATTCCTGTTATTGCTTTCAGAATATGTATCAAAAGCGCTTCAGTGGAGTCCTCTAAACAGTACAATCTTGAATATCCAGTAGAGGCTTTAGGCGGTTTACACCCTACAAACCCAACAGATACTTCCAAACTCATTTGAGCTTCCAGAATAATATATGGCTGCACGTATATTTCTGGCTTCACTGCAGCCCCAATAGCATTTATGTCATTAGTACAACACGGTATCCTCTCTGTAAAGTCAATTTCAACTCTCGGTGGAAACAGAGGAAAATCTCCTTTAACCAGTCTATTATTTGCTTTGGCTAGAGTGTGTGCATCGATTTTTGTGTATGCAATAATAATATCTAAATCGTCATTCAAATTTAAAGGTGGTAACAGTTTATCATAATCAATGTCGTTTCTCTCAATTCCGAAAAGCTTTCCAGGTTGGACCAAAGGTGGTAACTTGATCCCACGAAGCTGCGTTAACAAACAAGTAACTTAAAACATTGGCAATCGTGCTTTTAATTTTATATTTGTACATTTTTATATAAAATCTGTGAAGAACACACTAGTGCCGTAGAAATGTGGTGGCCAGTCACAGATTAAGGTTATGGTGGTATATATAAATAAATAATTGGACTCGGCTTCTGTTTTTCTTATGGTTCAAAAATACTACGCAATTTTTGAATCATGGCAATACAAATAGAGTACTTTAAATATTATTTTTGTATATAATAAGTAAATGTTCGCCCATAATTATTTCCACATTAAGAAAAATATTTAATAGCTATAAACAAAAACAATTGAATGAGCTTACAAACAAATAAGAAAAAGGTACTGAACTGTTGTTTTGGCTTTATCTATTTGTAAACCTATATATGATTTTATAAGATATTGATATTAGCTGGTTCCCTCGACTTCGTCCGCGTTCAAAATGTTTATATAGCCTAAAGCCTTCCTCGAAAAATGGACTATCCAAAACAAAAAGAATTTTTCAGGAACCAATAGTTCCTGACATTAGCGCGTACCACCAAACAAACAAATTCTTCAGCTTTATATATTGATATAGATAATATCTACATTCCATTTAAATGAAATACCTCGATTTCAAAAGGGCTATCCTGAAAATTAGCTGCAATTTCCGCCGCTTTCAATAGAGGTAAAGGCATCGCATGGTGGTCATTCATGTCGTATTCGCATTTACTTCGTTTCAAAGTTTGTGGCAGAGAACTGTGTTGTTCTTCTCCTATATTCCAACGAGTATATATCTGAGATATCCTGGCATAACGAGATTCGCTTTTATTACTAAACAAAATGAAATAGTTCACACTAACATATCTGAATTAATTATATCACCTCAATTTCTCTAGTGTTTCCACCGGAACGCTGAACAATTTGTTGACGTTTACGAATATTATTGGCAAATCATCTGATGCAGGTAAGTTCTGACTACTTATTAACACAATAACTTCACCTAGATCAGGTGGCCGATCACCGTAACTTTCAAAGGCAACTATTGTTCCAGCTCCTAAAGGTGAACACAAATTGAACCTCTTAATCATTTCAATAGTGAAAATGTGTCTCTTTATTATAACAGTAAGCTTTGCCTGCGGCTTCGTCTAAGTCTTTCGAGTACATTACTTTTTCCAACGTGTATGTAAAAAATCACGATGATGGGTTGAGTAATTGAGACGTAAAAGCCATAATATGATTGCTAAGCTTTTGCGCCTCACTAACGCACAAAGAAATTCTCGAACATCATCAATCAATCAATCATCATCAATACTAATAATAAATCTGTAAGTGTAGGTATTGTATGTATGTATGTTCCTCCATAACTCTTAGCACCTCTTTCACCAACTACAAGTAAAGTGTTGATTAGTTACTTTTAGAAATCATTTTCTGTTTTAATCATCAAACTACTACAACATGGAACCCGCGTGCCATACAAAACACTACGAACTTTATGGAACATTTAAAAGTGACATATGCGTAGAGCATGAACTGTCATTTAAAACAAATGTGACTTTACGTCAACCCATTAGAGTTTAAAATGAAATAGTAGAAGTTGATCTTTACTACCTTTTACCATTGACGCGCGAAGGCAAGAGTCCGCCATGATTCTGTCAAAGGCGTTCTTTTTATGTGCCGCTTTGGCATTTGTGATGCAAATTCCATTGTAGTATTTCGATGGTTTTATTGAATTATGCACTCGGTTTACTGCATCATTCGATGGGCGAATTTTTTTAATAATTTTCTATTTAATATTTGGGACTTTTACCGTACAAACAAAGGTATATCAGCTAAATTATTCCCGGTGACAGGTGATTTTAAGTGACGGTTTAGCCTGCTTGACGTTGGTGAAAGAGGCGCTTAAACGAATTAACTGATTTTCATGAAACTTGGTAGATAAACATTTAGACGTACAGGACACAGGATAGGCCACTTTTTTCTTTTTCAACGCGTACGAAGTCGCGGGTGCCAGCTAGTTTATAATATTAGTTGATAGAGCGTAGAGAATAGGAGAGGTTTTTTTTCATTGTATGCAGGGTATCCATTTAGTAGAAAAAGCTAGAGACGTATGCAAGTGTGCTGTCTGCCCTCAGAGAATAAAGGAAAAAAAAAGATGAACTTATTCGTCCTTTACTCGTTGAAATACAAATACACAATTGCTGTTATTTCACGGCGATCGTAAGTGGTTTATGCCCCTTGACAGGCTTCCCAGTTCATGACAATCCAGATTAATCTATCTAAAAGTATATCTAAAGTGTGGCTAGTATATCTAGATAAAAGTATATCTAGTAGTGGCAGGGCACACTGCGTTTCGCAGTCATTTGGGCAGCCCGTCTGGCGGCAGTAACCACCACCTTACAGAATACCACCGTGAAATAACAGCATTATGTGCTGTTGTGTTTCGGTGAGTGAGTAATAAGGGATGCCAGAGCCCATTACCCCACCCCTCCCTTATCCCTTATCCTTAATCCTCCTATGGTCGGCAGCGCACTTGTAGCACTTATGGCGTTACTTGTGTTATAGGCGACGGTAGCCACCTACCATCAAGTGGACCGTCAGCCTGTCTGTCGACCTTAACATAAAAAAAAAAAAAAAAAAAGTATCTAAAAGTATGTGTGAACATTTTGGAGACAAAGTTAATATTACCCGCTAATATTGTGTCACCAGAAAGCTTAAATTCAAACTTTATTTTTTGTGGTTCGGGTGGTTTCTTCTTTTCTTTATCTTTTGCCGTTTTAGAGTCGCGTCTTAAGTCATGTTGTTTGTCTTTATCGGTTTCCTCTTCTTCTTCAGGTAGTGTATTATTAAGTATTATTTCTTTCACATTATATAACACTGCATCTTGATGTCTTATATCTGTAAATATATTACTTGTATCATTCCTTATCCTTATTCTTATCTTCAGGAACTATGTATTTTGCAAATGCAATTTGCAATCCTTTGAATTCGTAAACATTAAATTTTCAAAATAAAATATTTTTTGTTGTGTGTTAATTGTCCAAAACGAACCTGTCGACTACAGAAACAACGGTTAATTTTATATCGCTCGAGTTTACATTTTACACAAAGAATAATTGATACTAAACAAAACCTTACTTTTAATTTGGTACTTTGCATAGATACTTTTAATTCTTTGTATACAAAATATTTCTGTCGTATATTTTTTTAATAACATGAATATTAATAAACAAACATAATTAGGTCACCAATACTAACTCGTTTTCAAGACTGCTTTGAAATAGCTGAGTTACGTTTAATACATTTCTTATTTTTGATTAATTTTGAAACTTTCATTATAAGGAAGAAAATACTGACCGGATACTGGATAAGGCATGTCGAATACTCCATCCAAAAACGAAGCTGGTATGTGACTTGCCACACAACCCCAAATTAAATCTAACATAAATTTGACTGTAGAGCTTTCTGACTCCAAAACTGGAGCAAAATAGCGTCGCTGTCCAAAAGCCAGTGGAGGAAGGAAAACTTCGAAAACTTTGTCATTCTTGGCGCTGTTGCATTAATTTTTCTTCATTATTTGTTCGGTAAATTAAATTAATTAAGCCTACTTTAGGGGGTTGTGCAGAAATTACTGAGGAAATCATTGTTACGACTGTACTTAAACCCTTTATAGAAAACCATAGTGGTAATAACAGCACATAGTTTGTCTTTTTTTTATTGGTAAGTACGGATTGCCCAAACCCATTCCTCTATACCGATTTGATTCCGGGACTTGAGACTATGAATACGTGTGAATCCATTTGGAAACTTCGGTCTTTATCGACAATCATTATATTATAATCTAAATCAATCTAAACTTTCTTGAGAACACTTCGTTATATTTAAATTCATAAGTGAGGATTATTCATGATTAAGGTACATGTAGGTACAAAAGAACTTGGTACCTATAATAAACAATATGCGGTCCTGTGACCTTGATAGCTCTTGAGAGATCTTACTAAGTACAAATTGAAATCGTTTTACCAGAATTTTTAGGATCAAAAGACAGTTTTGATACCTATCCAAATGGATACACTGTTGGATTAAATACAAACTTTTTA
Organism: Synanthedon formicaeformis; assembly: GCA_945859745.1. Classification (NCBI taxonomy): domain Eukaryota; kingdom Metazoa; phylum Arthropoda; class Insecta; order Lepidoptera; family Sesiidae; genus Synanthedon; species Synanthedon formicaeformis. The sequence goes on from OX243963.1 coordinate 5,112,121, forward strand.
AGATTTAAGAAATTATAATTAATTTAAAATTTAAAATTTAAAATTTAAAGTTTATATAAAGAAAACCCTGTGCAAAAAGGGTTATTATAGGATATTAGATTATATAAATGATGAACGTCCTTGGAGTTGAATATAGTTGAATATTGTGTTATTAGATTGATATATATGTATTGTTACGTGTTACATGTTGTAAATTGATTTATGAAAAGAGCAACTAGGGGGTTTCTTGCCGAGTTCTTCCCCCTAGAAACAGCTTTCCGAACCGGTGGTAGTTTGTAATTTTGACGAAGATAAATGTTTTGTAAAAACTTACATCTAATAAATGATTTGAATTTGAATTGAATCATTAATTTTACTTGGATCCAAAAGCTGCAATTCCATTTGTGGGCGTTACAGTAGCTACGTAATTCCTAAGATCAACCACTCTAACCGGAAATGCATGACGAATAGAAAACGCCAGCCATCGGCGTTCCAGAAATTGCCAAGTACGGACAAACCCATATTGAGTACCGCACCATATCTATTAACAAGGATAACTCATTATTTACTTGACGAGCTCGTTACATGAGTAGTTATGGTGCATACCTTAACGCTCTATTGCAAGGTTCCTGGGTTCGATTCCCGCCAGTGTCAATTTTAAAAAGTCATAATATTACATGACCAAAACATAAATCAAATATATTTCACCTTTGCAACATGAGGCCATATGAGAATATCTACATCAAATTGTTGACCAGTGTATAATTGGTATTGTAACTTTAATCCTTGAACACAAGGTCCTAAATCGACCCAGCCTTCATTGCAATCATGCCATACGTCGATACCAAGAATTTCAATGGCAAAGGTTAATGTAAATGCACTCTTACAGAACTTAGAAACATCTACCGCCGCTGAAGTCGCTTTATTCATTTCAATTTATTTTTGAACATAGATACAACCACGGACATCCTTTGTGGAAGTATTTTTTTAATAATGATTTATATCAATCAACGTCATATACAGAATGACTGTTATTAGAAAATAAAATAACACCACAATAATGTCACTTTGGATCAACAGTAGGAAGAAAGTAGGTAGGTAAGTAAGGTCAACTCGCAACTATTGTATTTTCAAAAAAAATCGAGTTGTGGTGAGCAATGGGCAATGAAAACCATTCCCTCATCCCCCCATCTTTCCTTGTACTGTAGTACCAAGACTACCAAGTAGTACCCAACCACAAACTAAATAATGATACCAAGTGTAACAAGTAGATACTAATATCACTGACCCAATATAATAATAATAATAATTTTGTTAATACCTATGTACCTATATTAATAATTATGGATGTTCTATATCTGAAATAAATGATTATTATTATTATTATACTGTTTAGCGAGCGATACCCAACTAATATGGCTTACTACCGATGTACCCAGAAGACGAATTATTAAAGCATGGGAAATGCTATCGACCAATCCACCCACTTCGCGGCTCGCGGCTATATTAAAACTATATTTATACACAGATATCTATATTCCATGTTTATTATATATGTACTTTAAATATATTCAAAATATACTGGTTTTCATATTACTTATTCTGTACATATTTCAGTCTTTAGACCAATAATATTGTTCTGGATTTCAGTCCAATGTCCAATATATTAATTGTTTTGTTCTGTGTTTCATCATTCGTTTCGAATCGTTGACGTTTGTATATAAACATTCATATTTTTCTGTATCCTAAACAGGCTAAACATGTCAAAATTGTCCAAAAAATTACTATCCGAAAATTAATGTAAACGTAGTATTTTAAAATAAATTAACGTTTGTGAATCGTGCAACTGTAATTATTAGGTGTAACTTTATTTTTACCTGCTTTACTACGCAAATATTACATTACACCGGTACGTTGTTAATCTCGACATTATTAAAACTTATTTTATCGCTACGTACTTTATTATATTTATTAAATTAGGTAGTTGAAAGTTGTTTTTTCTAGGTCCATATTAGGGGAAAGTTGAAATTCTAGGTGAAAGTATTTTAAAATATTAAAAATCTTTTTGCAGTGATTCGTGCGGGACAACAGATGTGCAAGTTTTATTCAAACTTAAATAGCAAAAGTATCAAAAATCCTATTCGAGATGACAACAAAATTGTTTTATAATCGACTGTATTTTAACAGACATTTACTAAAGAAGTAAGTAATAACACTTTGAATTTATATTTTCTGTGATTTAACATGCAGTAACAAAGCAAACCTAATGATTGCTAGAAACAATAATGTTTATCAATAAATTGAGAAATATACTTGACACATTTAAAGAGAAATCATTTAGATTTTATTTAAATTCATTTTTTCTTTTGAAAAAAATTTTATTTGCAATATATTGATAGATTGGTTAATTTGTTTTCTTTGTCTCTTCCATCTTTTAAAGTGTTCTTTTATTTATTTTTTACTTTTTAAACAGAGTAACTAACACAATTATGCAATCTTGGTGTCATCACTGACTTATACCGGGTGCCCCAAAACTATGTGACATGAAGGGAAAGTACCTTAAATATCGTAGATAGGATATTTTGCTGAAGAAGACTAATTATTAAGTTAGTTTTCATTCATGTTGCATAGTCATGGGACGCCCTGTATTGCAGTAGCTATCTTGCTAAAGTATTATAAAAAAAAAAAATTGTGTTTGGTGATTGGATTTTTTTTTTCAAAAATCCTGTCATCAGTAACCATCAGTACCTTTTGCTTGTGTAATAAGTTGTCACTATGTTGTACACATTAGAAGAATTAAACGAATCCAGAAAAAATTGTCTATCCCAATCGTACTATAGTTGGCAGCGCACTTGCAGCACCTGTAGCGTTACTTGTGTTATGCCTACATATTAGGATAAAGGATTAGAAAATGATAGGGCAATGTGTAATTTATAATATTAGTAGGATGACTAACTATTATAATTGTGAAAATGATATAAAAATTGTGTGATTAATATTGAAAAAATATAATTAACTAGCGACCAGCTCCCGGCTTCACCCTCATCCGATTGCTACCAAATTTCACAGGATTACCTGCTGGACTAATCTGAAAATTGTCTGAAAGTTTCATCAAATTGGTTCAGCGGTTTCGGAGTCCATAGGGACATACACACACACTTAGCCCTATATATTAAGATTAATTTAATAATAAATTTAATTAATATTTAGTTTAATATTGAGTAAGTATTATATATTAAATGAGTATATTAATAAAACTCTGATAACTATATGCAGGCAATAGTCACTTGATTGTATATGACTAATCTCAAGAAAACATACACTAGGAATCTAAGACACTAAGCAGAGACCTTTCTATAGTTTAATGGGAAGTCGACACTATTGTATTTTAGAATATCAGCAACAAGGACATCATGGAAACAACTTTCCACGAAAGAAACAGAAACGCAGTCAACCGTGGATGAGGCGGATGTAGCGAGACATGCCAAATTGATGTATGACTGGTGGGACGTTACAGGGCCAATGAAGGCTTTGCATTCGTTTAATATACTTAGGTGAGTCAATGCACATGAATGTGGTAACATTTTTTCATTATAAGTCGCTCAACATTTTTAATTCGATTTCAGTTTTCAATACTTGTGGTGTAAATGTAAATAAATTGCAGTTTTTAATAAGCTTTTGTAAGGGAATGGCTACTGCCAGATGGGCTGCCCAGATTACTGCGAAACATAGTGTACAAAATTGCTATATTCAAAGTTTTATTGAAGTTTTATGTGAAATTTTCATATTAAGTAAAATTCCGGCACAAACAAATAAAATCATATTTAATTATCTCATTGTTTGTTTGTTATAATATTAATTAAAAAGCTACTGATGAATAATCTGATACTTTGACAAATATGTCTTGTTCTAACAGTAAAGAAAACATTGTATGTGTCTTAAATCACAATCAAAATCAAATCAAAATATTTATTTATCAATTAGGTTTCTACAAGAAACTCTTATGATCACCATTATAAATTTAAATTTACCAGGGTTTTGGAAAAAAAGCCATGATCACGATCCTGAGAAGAAACCCAGGATACTATTCTTTTTTTTAAATATATTTTGAAGACATTTGAAATTGTAGTATTCTTTCAACAAGCATTGGACATACACTCACTTAAGTGTACTTTTGAATGAAAAAAAAAAGATCTTGTGTGTGGTTAAGAGTCCAAAATGTCATTTTTCAGGGTACCATTTGTCCGAGACGGCATTGTGGAAAGTTCGCCTTACGAGAACACTTTGAAACCTCTCATGTGTAAGAAAATTTTGGACGTTGGTTGCGGAGGAGGCATTCTTACAGAGGTGAGGCTGTGTCGGAACCTTTCGTACCCTTATAATTAAGTATAACTATTATATTTATTGAGTAATTATATTACAGGGCTTGGCGAAACTTGGTGCTGATATGACCGGTATTGATGCAAGCCCAGATCTGATCGAAATGGCTCAAATCCACAGCAACAACAACCCAAATTTAGTATGCAATAGGCCTGTTTACTATTGCCAAACCATTGAAGTGAGTATCTCTTTTCAGTTACAACTGGAATAAGTCACAGTTTAGAGAAAAAGTTTAAAAATTTTAAAAAGTAAAGGCAGATTGTTCTACCTTTAAATTACAACCACTGAAGCCAAGTGTATGTACTATCGCGGTCAAGGGAGCAGTCCCACCGTAAGGAACAATTTCGTGTGCACATTTTGTATTTATCTTTGTTCCTACTTCAAATACCTACTCGTATTTCGTATTATAACATTTACGTTACTATGACAACATCAATTCAACGTTACGACAAATTTGTATGAAAAGTGGGTCTGCTCCATTGACCGCGATAGTACATATAATAGTTTCGGGTAAAAGTTTATTCATATTTCCTATATATACAATTTATACAAATTCAAGACATTAAAAATAATAATTCCAATATTATGAACTCAACAATGATTGTTTTCGTTTGTTATCTGCCTTTAGTCAACTAACAACTGAATAGCTTCATTAAGGTTTTGCGTAAATTTTTTAGGTTTAGGACATTTCGCGTTAGTTTAGTACATCTGTAGCACATAGTTTAAAAAACGACTTTATTTTATATAGTTACGGTACACTGTATAATAGCTCTTTTTCAACCAACTTCCAAAAAAGGAGGAGGTTCTCAATTCGTCTAATTTTTTTTAATGCTTGTTACCTCAACTTTTGACTGGGTGAAACGATTTATTGATGATTCTTTTTTTATTTGAAAGCTGGTGCTTCCCGTGTGGTCCCATTTCAATTTGGTCCAGTTCTGACAATGGCATCCATGAAAAAACTGTTTGAAGTCGGTTTTTTTATTTTTTTTTGTTAAAAAGAGTTATAAATGATCTGTTCTATTAGAAAAAAAATTCAATATTTTATCATTACATTTTATACCATGTAAGTAAAGTAAAGATTGTCCCCGTAAAATGTATGTTATTTTAGGATCACGTGTGCCAATACCCCAACCACTACGACGCCGTGGTGGCGTCCGAGGTGATCGAACACGTGAACAACAAGGAGTTGTTCGTGTGCTCGTGTGTGGGCGCCCTTAAGCCCGGAGGGAGGATATTCTTCACAACTCCTAGTAGGACTAATCTATCGAGGCTCTTTGGTATATACTTTGCGGAGTACGTGTTAAACGTGATCCCAAAAGGGACACATCAATACGACAAACTCATGACGCCCAACGAGCTCAAATCTCTATTGGAACGAAGTGAGTACATTCTCCTTACATATTATAAAACAAATCCTCCGTCGCGTCTGTCTTTCTGTCTGTTCGCGATAAACTCAAAAACTACTGCACCAATTTTAATGCTGTTTTCACCAATGGATAGAGTGGTTCTCGAGGAAGGTTTTTAGCATATAATTTACAAAGTTACGCGGGCGAAGTCGCGGGCAGCAGCTAGTTTAATTATAAAAATATAAACAAAGTCCGAGTGTGTCGTTTCACATATTTCAAGTCTATAAGATCCAGAAGCTTTAAACTATTTTTTTATATATTACTAGCTGCTGACCGCGACTTCGCCCGCGTATAAAAAATAGATAGAAACCTGTTCTCAGACCTACCAAGTGTAGATATAAAATTTCATCAAAATCTGCTAAGCCGTTTCGGAGGAGTATGCCAACTAACACTGTGACACGAGAATTTTATATATAAGATTAAGGATGGCAGACAGGCTAACGGAACAAAGTTGGCTCTGGTCTGATTTTGAAAAGTAGTGGCAATCCACACTGCAGTGATTCGCAGGCTGTCAGTCTGTCTATCGACCTTTACATTTTGAGAAAGTCTGTTGGCCCTACGGTATGTAAACTACTCGACCTTGACTTAATCTATTAGGATTCCGCTTGAGGGCTTACTTTATGTTTTCGGGGTCGAGAAATCCGAAAATCGTGATCGGGCTCTCAAAATCCGCATCAAAGTGGCCCAAAATTGGGAAAAATTGCACCTAAAACGTTACGGGAGATTTTCGGATTTCTCAACCCCGAAAACATACGGTAAGCCATCAAACAGAATCCTAATTGATTAAGTCAAGGTGACCAACAGACTATAATTGAAGACGTGAGTGGATGAAGGTGATATGTCGCATAATTCCAATTTTGAATAAATCGAGGTTAAATTTTTAGTTTTAATTTTTGAGATAAGTCGCCACGGAACTGATTTTTGTACTAAATTATAATGCAAAGTTGTGTAAACAACCTAAAATATTAATGGTATGATAGCAAGTAAACATTTCTATTATTTAATTTAAAAAAAAAAGTGAACATAGCTCCCTCTTCCATTAACAAAAGTAAACTTTTCTGCACTTATTGCTTCTTAAAATTTACTGTACATAACACCTTTTTCATATTTTTATTTTCCAAAAAGGTCTTAAATCGCCGATCTTAAGGGCTGTCATCATTTATATGGACATATTACCTTCATCAACGCAAAAAAAACGAAAAAAAACCCAAAAATGCGACCACTCACGTCTTCAATTAGAGATCTCTTATCAATTAATTTGACACCTTACGCTTCGACATTAAATGCGCGCGTACCTTTTATGTTAGAAGTTTTTAAAATTATATTATAATTTGAATATTTTTAAAGTTTTAATCGTAAAATCAGCTGCAGCCGACACAGTGTTCCCATAGTAAAATATTTATTTTTTCTATGCTTTTTTTTCAGATGGATGCCACGTAGAAGCAACATTCGGTATCTTCTATCACGTGCTCACAAATAAATGGCAATGGGTCAATACGAAACAATTTTTGTTCGCATTGCAAGCCACGAAAATTCACTGAACTTGTATTTATTATCCAAAGTTTATTTATTTTAAATGTATCAAAGAACTGTTAAATTTTTATTGAAATAAAATTACAATGTTGAGTCAAAATTAGTTTCTTAAACTAATATTCAATGAATATTTATATACATAAATAGCTAGAATCATTTTGTGAACATAGCATTATGTTATTTCCTGTATTGTATTACCTATTTTAACATAACACCATGATAAAATTGTTATAAGACTTATCCTACAAATACTATAAATGCGAAAGTTTACGAATGCATTAAACCGAGTGCATAATTTAATAAAACATAAAATTATTTCTAAAAGTAACTAATCAACACTTTTCTTGTAGTTCGTGAAAGAGGCCCTTACTTTTTTAAACAGTTTGACATACAGATAGTTATGCCAAATTCAAGGATTAACATATAGGATACTTTATATCCTGAAAAAAAACTAAAAATATAAAAAACTAGGCGCCACTCTAGAGCAACGCGTCACGTGACTTTTGAATTTAGGGCCACCAAACCCAACCTATTTTCAGCCTCTTGAGGTCTATAACCTTATTAAAAGCGATAAAGCGTTCGGCTGTGATTGGTGGAGATAACAGACAACGTGAGTGTACACAGTACATGTACTTTTTAGTCTGTTCGTAGAACTCTCAATGTTCAGACGCTCTCACTGTTTAATACTGCGTTTTTTAATTTTAATTCGTATTATTGTTATTTTAAGGTTTGAATTTCGTTTAACGTATATTAACTAACGTATATTTTTCGTTTTATGATTGTATCAGGAACCAAAATGTCTATTATCTTAATTCACAACTTAATAGCTAGAATAGTTTAAATGCAAAATGAAAATTGTAGGGTTGTGAGTAAGTACGTAGGTATTGCTATAATATTTTATTATAGTTTACAAAGCTAAAACTAGCGTAGAATGAACGTTCACCTATTATTGTATACGCCCACTCGAGATTTGCTGTCCTTGTCTTTTATATGGAATTGAGTGAAAGAGAAACCGATAAGGTCGTTTCAGTGAATCGGATATAGGTGCAACGAGCAAGTCCTGTAAGCGCTTGCATGAGGACAAATATCAATGAATTTTTATTTGGCACGTACTAAGACCTATTTAGTTCTTACCTATCTATTTAACCTTATTCTTAATTGACATTAAGTCGTGTCTTTTGGGCAATGATAAAAATCTACAATAGCTTTGGTAACTGTCATTTATTAGTGACAATCTAAATCTGTGTGAAAACGTTTCAAAATAAAAAATTAATTGTGATGCCCATTCGCGATTTCTTTTAACATTGGTGATGACTTGACGCGATGTCTCTCACTAAACTGTTAAAGGCGCCGATCAAATTGTTTAAAAAGGATGTCATATCTTTTCTTATTATTCGTCGTCATGACATAGGCAGTTAGTAAACTTTCATTTTTTGTTTAATACATACACTAATTCACAATTACCTACAGTAAAACTTACCAAGTTCAAGCTACAAAGCCATTACAAACTTTATTAGAGCTAGTTTTATACATATACTAGCTGTTGCCCGTGACTTCGTCCGCGTTCAAAATGTTATATAGCCTAAAACTTTCCTTGATAAATGAACTATCCAACACAAAAATAATTTTTCAATTCGAACCAGTAGTTCCTGAGATTAGCGCGTACAACCAATCAAACAAACAAACTCTTCAGCTTTATATAATAGTAGCTATAGATTAATAAGGATAATATTAGTTTCCTACATCGACCTCTGGAGTTGGTTAACGATTAACGAATTCTATTTCTAAAAAAAAAATACATTGTAATTGATTACTTAAATAGGTAAATAAAAATATTTTTCTCAAGGATTTTAGCAAATATAGAAAAAAAGACTAGGACAGAATCTTTATTATATATTTTTTCCTATAGTAATAGACAACAAACTTCAATACATAGCAGTAAGACCATCGGCGTCTATATCAGTTTTGCGTCAAAAACTATGGCATTTACTTGACTTACCCGATTTCTGTGAAGAAATTTTGATTTTGAAGTCTGATGAAAACACCGAAATACCCATGACTAATCTTCGCAAGGGAAACGACCCTCAACGACCCTTCATATTGGAAGTCTACCTGCCTAGGACCCGAGTATACTGTAAGTATTCCCTAATGTGCGAACTTTATAAAAATCTTGTAAATATATGGAAAAACTCCAGTACCTAACTAAATTAGAAGCAATTGCTGCGTCGAACTGTGATTTGCTTAAAAATTTTCGTTGGCACTGTTTTTATTTTCGGTCACACCTTGAAGTCATTGGCTTCGGTATATAATATTATTTGAATCAAGGTTTTATTTAATTTAAAATGTTAACTTACAGCAACAACATTGGCACACAAAAACATGCTAACCATGGGAAACAATGAAGACATGAACGATAATTTGACCCCCATAGAAAGTGGATGTGATAAAACCAATTGCCCCTGCAATGGGAATTGTTTAAATAATGATCCTTGTAAGTTTTTTTGTTTCTGACATGACTATAAGGCTAAGGCCACACTGCAAATAACCTCGCTCATTGCTAAGAGTCAAGCTACTCGCTTAGTGACTAAACCCTAGTGAAAAACCGTATTGTATACTGTCTCAGGAGGTATCTAAGTTAGTCACCAAGAGAGTCTTATTTTTATTAGTCGCCTAGTGATTAAAATGGAAGAAATTCTACTGTTTTCAAAAGAGAACCACTTTTAAACTGAACAAATAAACGCCATAAAACGTGCTAATACTAAAAAAGACGGGAAGAGGTTGCATTTTTATTAAATAACTAGTGGCCTGCTCCCAACTTCGCACGGGTGCAATTTTTTATGCAATCCAGCCGATAAATTACTTTACACCGCCATCTGTTAGATTCTTATGGAACTCACAGATAATTGTAACAAATAATTTCTGGATTGAGTAAGTGTCCAATATAATTTGCAAAATTATAAAATATTATAATAATTTGGAAAGTTTTATCAGAATCTGTTCAGTATTTTAGGAGTTCATTGGCCTCAAACATGCAACACGAATTTTTTATATATTTAAAGACTAGCTGCTGCCCGCGATTTCGCCCGCGTATAAAAAATGGATAAAAACCTATTCTCAGACCTACCAAGTGTACATATAAAATTACATCAAAATCTGTTAAGCCGTTTCGGAGGAGTTTGGCAACTAACACTGTGACACGAGAATTTTATATATTAGACTAGCTGGTGCCCGCGACTTCGTCCGCGTTGAAAAAGAAAAAAGTAGCCTATCCTGTGTCCCGTACGTCTAAATATTTATCTACCAAGTTTAATGAAAATCTTATGGAGTTATGGAGGAACATACATACTTACATACAGAAAAAATTTCTAAAAATGGTCAATTTAGTTTCAGTATCATGTATAGAGCCTATAAACACGATATCTCTGAAAACAAAGTAACTTACTCCATGAACAACCCTTACAGATTTATTATTAGTATTGACTGATGATAAAGTAATTCTGGAGGTTTTAAAACTCGCTGGATTCACGAGATAAATTCAAACCTTTTTAAATTTTCACTCGTGCCTAATTTCTATCTATATGGTTATTTATTTATTAGTACAACTCTTGAAATTTTTTTTTTAGCTATGAGTACGATGTCGAACGATACAAAGCAATTGAAACAGTCACGCTATTCGGACATGAAGCGAAACGTGCCCCAAAATGAATATAAGAAATCCGAGTTGTCCTGTCGTATATCCAGTTCGTCCATTTTCTCCAGACTTCAAGGGAGGAAGAGCCGTGACAGTTTCGTGAACGTACTATTGAAGATACAAAATGACTTGTCAACTTTAAGTAATAAACTTTCCAATTTGGAAACTAGAATGCCTGTATAAAATGTACTACTTTATATAAATTATTTATTTATCTAAAATATCCTGATATTTAAATTTTAAGTCACTTGGATAGAAAAAACAGCCTGTACTTTTTTTTTATCAAATATTGTGAGTTTATCATAAAAACGAAAAAAAAAACTTATTTTTTTAAAGGGTGCATAAATAAAAAACTATTTGATATAAATATTCATATTATATTTCCTTACAATAAAAACGATTACAAATTACATTCACATCATTCATAATATTGCCTTAACATTAGATACAATTTATACTTAAGAGTTTACTGTCAGTTTATTTAGACATAATATTATTGTTTATTAACTACCGTATCAATGTAAAAAAGATTTATACTTTTTTCTCATTTTGAAATTTTCTGTACTTATCCGTTTCTGCCAGAATACCCTCGATTGTTTCGTGGCATGCTCTATTCTTTAGCGGTGCCATATCGCTGCTTAAAAACTAAAGGGCCATAAAACAAAAAAATCCAAAAATGTTTTTATTGCAAAAATACAATCACAATCCTTCATATTGTATGTTGCAAAAAGAGTTATGGTTGTTTTATTCCTATGGTAGTATATTTTGATAATTTTTTATATATTCAAAAATAACTTATATGCTTATATCTCTTCTAGTATTCAATTTATTATAAAAGCACTTAAAACATTTAATGCTACTCAAAAATACGCTTCTAACGATGTATTATATGCATATATTTGATATATATATCTAATAAGAAAAAAATAGAAAAAAAATAATTTAATTTTTTCGATTAGCTCTCCTGTAAAAAGTGTAATTTTGATTTGTGACCCTTTAGTTTTTAAGCAGCGATATCTCTAGCGTAACCGCGCGCATTTCGAAGATCTGTGGGAGTGACAGTCGCGACATCTACTTTCGAATGTGAATTCACATGTAAAAAGTCATCTTTTTTTTTCTAAATTATACTGTAATTTATGGTCATTTTTCCCCAGCCCTTCGAGATTAGTTAATTTAATAATTGTGCCCTGCCACTACTCTTATATGCGGTTTTGCCAGCTAAAAAACTAACACTTTACGGTCTGTTTTTTAATCTCAAAGACAAAAATGACACATGCAAATGTCAACTTTGCATATTATAATGATACCATGAAATGACATGAAATGTATGTAATGCATGTCAAATGTAATGTCATTTTTGTCTGAGATTAAAAAACAAACTATAACTAAATACGATTTACTTATTACGTTGTATCTACTATGAAAAAAGCGGAAAAAAGAAAGATTGGTAGTTATAGCTTTTAACTGTGGTCCTAAACCGCCGATCGGATCGGGGTAAGCATTGATAAATGGTTATTTAAAATGTAAAATAAGATGCCAATGAAATGTGATCTCGTTACTGACACTCCTTGAGAACCTGTAGCGACTTCCGGAACAGGTCTTGTTGCGCACGCGCATGCTTTACCTCCAACTCGGCCAACTCGATCAAACTGTGAAATTCAATCATTTTTATAACGTCATTGTCAAATCAAAATTTGTTCTGTTCAATTTTTTTTTATGTTTAACTGAACTGACAGGCTGACTGTCCACTTGATGATAGGTGGCTACAGTCGCTTATGACAAAAAAAAAACAAGTGTGCTGCCAACACTCACTCCCTCACTCACTCGCCGAACAGCACACGTGCTATTATTTCACGGCGGTTTACTACCGCCAAACGGGCTGCCTAAATGGAAAGCAGCGTGCCCAGCAGCTTCTTTCCAAATCCAGACCATTTTAAAAAAATGCGTTCAACTTGACTTAGATAACCAAAATTACCAAAATTTATTAATTTATCAATTTATTACAATATTCAATTTTGAACTATGAAACTATAAATAAAACTAGCTGAATCCGGCCACGCTTCGCTGTGGCTCAGTTTTATATTTATTTTATTTTATTATTTACGTTCTTGATCAGTATGGTTTGATTTTCTTTGACGTTCAACGGACAGCGGCTGCCATGACAACGGCTAACTGCCACTTTAAATGCGACAGCGGTTCTCGTTGGCGAGTTAGTTCTTCTTGCTTTCGGCAGACGGCGTCGTAAAAAAGCTATTTTTCTCGCGATAGAGATTATATTATTACGCAAAATATAAATAAGATCAATCTTTGAAGCGGATTGCATATTGTGTAAAAAATTCATGTCAATCCGTCGGTAAGTTTTCGAGTTTTTGAGTTTTACACAAACGAAAACATTTTTAAGCTGCTGCCCGCGACTTCGCCTGCGTAACTTTGCGAAAGCAGCATGAAAATCGGTGCAGTAGTTTTTGAGTTTATCGCGAACAGACAGACAGACAGACGCGGCGGAGGACTTTGTTTTATAATATGTAAGGATAGATGTTGATTGTTGATATTACATACCTCTTCCTAAAAGCGGTTACGCGCCTTGTGCGAAAATCGATGAGCTCCTCTCTGGCCCTCGCCGACAGTTGCTCGAAACGAGCGCACGCTTCCGCCTGAGCTTGCTCGGCCTGACAAACAGACGGACACTTCTCAACTTATTCTATATAATATAAAATAAGCACTCAAAACGGTTCTACACTTGCGCAAGCTTATCCCCTGCGTCGTCACACTTGCGCAAACTTATCCCCTGCGTCACACTTGCGCAAACTTGTCCCCTCCGTCACACTTGCGCAAACTTGTCCCCTGCGTCACACTTGCGCAAACTTGTCCCCTGCGTCGTCACACTTGCGCAAACTTATCCCCTGCGGCTTCACACTTGCGCAAACTTATCCCCCGCGTCGACTTACATATGTCTTACACAAAGGCTTACAAGCATAATGGATAAAACAATGAAGCGTGCATTACCTCTTGAACCTCCAGTGGCTTTGTGTTTGCGATAACAATAAACAGTGGACTCATTAAACATATATTTCAATATAACACACAAATTAAGTACATATTTAAGAACGAGCTATTTAACAATGAAAATTTTAATACACACACACGTGCATTCAAAAACGCGCACATTAAGCTCGTCACACACGTAGCTATAATAAATATAAATTATAGCAAGGCATATTACAATATATTTTCTATACAAAATTTCTAGGACGTCACCAATGTATACCGTAATTTATATTATTGCATAGTATGGTAGGAGCAAGACATATTTCGACCATCAATGAAATGAAGGCAAAATATACATATATTATAGCATCGTCTCCGTATGTGGTAGCTTGCTATAATATATATTATAGCATAGCACGGTATAATATTATAGCTACGTTTGTGACGGGCTTTAGGTATACACCGATCTAACGTTCGGTTAGTTGGTTTTTTTTTAAATATTTTTTTGTAGCGGCCTTTGGCGTCACCAAGCGCCTTAAATTAAATGCGCAATTACTCATATAGTGTTGCCAACTTACAGAACAAAAATTTCTTTACTGTCATTTGCGTTTTAAATAATACATTCCAGATATTTTTTTCAGAGAATGTGTGTAAATAGAAATACATATAATTATAATAAATAATTAGAGAAATAAAAACCTCTTTTTGAGTTAAAATTATTGTCTGACAAAAATGTGGAAAAAAAAACAAACACAACACGTGTTGCCAAAGTGCAGATTAGTCAAAGAAATATAAAAATAAAGCCTCGTATTCACTATGGGACAGTTGTCGCGCGATACGTGTCGCTGGAGATGTCGCGCGATGTTGAGCGACGTCGCCCGACACCGCACGACAAGTCTGGCAACATTGCATGACATGTTCGCTGTCGCCGCGTCGCTTCAGTTGAAGGACAAAAGTCACCGAGTATGGAGAACACAATGTGGACGAACGATGTACTTACTCGTAGTGCTGTCGTAGCCAGATAATAAAATTGAGCACTTCATGAAATGGCCCGCTAAATCTGGCCATATTATTGAATAACCAGCGTTTATCGTCATTGGCAGCTAAAAAAGGCCATATCACTACTAATGTATCAAGGGTATTAAGGGTTTAATAAAAACTCCAAATAAAGGAGGAATCTATAGAAAAAAAAAAAAACAGTTAAACGCTGGTTATAGCTGATCATTTCATGAAGTGATCAATTCTATGATCTGGCCACGACAATGCTACAACTAAATTTAAATGTGCATGAAAAAAGTGACGAGACATGATGTCGAGCGACATTGGTCGACATCTCTAGCGACACGTGTCGCCCGGGACATTTGTCTCCTAGTGAATATGAGGCTTAAAAATATCAACTTACAGCGTGGACGTCCTTATTTTTAGCCCTTGCCTTCTCCAGATTCCTATTCGCCGCTTCGTAAGCAGCCAAACATCTGAAAATATAATACGAACAAAATATATTTAACACAGAGATTATCAAGTTTAGTTAATGTCTATATACAAATTTCGACGGAATGCAGACACTTCGCTGCTTAAAAACTAAAGGGCCACAAAACAAAAAAATCCAAAAATGTTTTTATTTATTGAACAAAAAAATAGAAACATTAATCGATAAAAATCTGAATTTTGGTATATAATTATGTTTATTGGGGCTTCCAATTAAACAAAATGTTTTTTTATAGGCAATTTAATAAACTATATTTTTTATCTAATCTTTTTTTTTCGTATTAGTAATAGTTGCCGAGATATGGGCAAAAAATTGAAAAAGTGAAAAAGCTCGAGTGCGACAGATTTTTACAGGGACTTTTAGTATGTTTAATGGGAAGCCCCAATAAACATGTACATATACCAAAATTCAGATTTCTACCGATTAATGTTTTCATTTGTCGAAAATTGGTCTAATAAGATTGGACTAAATGACACTTTGGTAAAGGCGAGTTTACACAAGAGTAGTTACTTGTGCGAGTTTCGAACGCGAGTGGAAAGAACAGCTCTCCATGCGATTTTTGCCTGCAACTGTTTACATTACGATAGAAAGTCGCACCATTCAAGCAATACTCTAATACCACCGTTCAAGGCGACACACTTCTCTTTTGAGTTGTTTACACTATAGA
Source organism: Synanthedon formicaeformis (assembly GCA_945859745.1). Taxonomy (NCBI): domain Eukaryota; kingdom Metazoa; phylum Arthropoda; class Insecta; order Lepidoptera; family Sesiidae; genus Synanthedon; species Synanthedon formicaeformis. The sequence continues at coordinate 5,128,254 of OX243963.1, forward strand.
CGAGAATTCGTAAGTCGTCATACGCATACGATTCTCTAAGTGTATAAACAATGCACTGGCGAGAATCGTAAGTGCCGAGACGAGACTCGCACAAATCACAAACTGTAGTGATTTTGATAGAAGACTCGCCATTCGTGAATTTATTTATTTATTTTTTTCGAAGGAGAAACTCTTAGAGTTTATTTACACAGGCAGTGAGCGAGAAGAGTTCAAAGGGACGATAATTTCTTAAGAGAGGCGAAACTCGAAGCATTTATTGTTTACTTTATTTATTAGAGCCTTAAAGATTTAATTTAAGATTTAGTTTAAGATAACCTAAAAGGTTTTGAAATTTGCTGATGAGAATGCGAATATCCGCAACTATCCTTCTAAAAAAAAATGTTCCCCGAAAATAAGAAAAATCACACACCGGAGTCTTCGTACCAAGACAGCTTTGGCCGCGTGCGCGTCTCTCATGTAATAGCGCAATGTGTCTGCCAACTTCAAATCTTGATCTGACGCCATTCTACCCTCGATTTTCTGGAAAAAAAATATCAATCAATCATCAATCAATACTAATAATAAATCTGTAAGGGTCGGTCATGGAGTAGTTTACTTTGTTTTCAGAAATATCGTGTATATAGGTTCTATACATGATACTGAAACTAAATTGACGATTTTTAGAATTTTTTTCTGTATGTATGTATGTATGAAGTATGTATGTTCCTCTATAACTCTTAAACGAATGAACTGATTTTCATGAAACTTGGTAGATAAACATTTAGACATACGGGACACAGGATATGTTACTTTTTTCTTTTTCAACGTGGACGAAGTCGCGGGCGACAGCTAGTTTATTAATAAAACACAATTGAATACAAAATAAAACAGATTAGTATAGGTCGTGCAATATAAGGTCAGACCGCGAACGAAACTAGTTGGGGCAATCGGCGCATATGTGTACAATTGCACACAAAATTACTAAGAGAAATGTTTTTTTTTTCTTATTTCGTATTTTTTGCGCCTTACTAACAACATTACAGGCAGTGTTGATATTCCTTCCATTAAATCATCATGCGATGTAGAAGAAGAAGGTATTTTTTTTGGAATTTTTTAACTATGACATAATTACTAATACGATAAAACAATCAGTACGCAACAGTACCCAAGAGACACGAGACGCGCGAACGAAGTGCGGGGGGGGGGGGGGGGGAAGAGCTACTGAATCTACCAATTACTTTTGCCAAGAAGTCGTAATTCACCATGTGAGCTATATCCATCGAAATACTACAATGGAATTTGCGTCACAAATGCCAAAGCGGCACATAAAAAGAACCCCTTTGACAGAATCATGGCGGACTCTTGCCTTCACGCGTCAATGGTAAAAGGTAGTAACGATCAACTTCTACTATTTCATTTTAAACTCTAATGGGTTGACGTCAAGTCACATTTTCTTTAAATTACGTACTTATTATTATGTTTGTTTTGTTTTAAGTGACAGTTCATGCTCTACGCATATGTCACTTTTAAATGTTCCATAAAATTCGTAGTGTTTTGTATGGCACGCGGGTTCCAGTTGTAGTAGTTTGATGGCTATATAACATCAAGAATACAAGTTACAAAAAAGATAGTACCCACTATTTAAACTACTTTCCGTCCGTGTGCAGTTAAAAAATTCCACATCTTTGTTGAAAATCAAATTTCTCTGTCTGTCCGTTATACATACATTCACATAAGAAAGGCAGAAAACTTCAAATACTCACCCTACATTTGTCAAAAGTTTCCGAGGCTCTAGTTAAAAACCTCTCTGTGGCTGGTTGTTCTCTAGACGCCAATTGTGTTATACACGAAGACAACTTTATGTGTGCATCGGCGACCTCTGTAAATAAACATTATTCTAGAATCTAGATGGACATAGGTATACTAACTTAACCACTTGAACCCGGGAGAAGGTGGGGCGCGTCCGTTTATTGTACGTTAAAGAATAGCAATACTTTCAATTAGTATTGCAATTTCACTTAAATAAATATTATATAAAGCACGAACGAATTATGTCTACGGACAGATAATAAAACTTCAACCGACCTTTATGCTTGGCTGTCATTCGATCAGCCTTGGCGACGGCCTCTTTCAAATGCGAATAATATTCCTGTAAAAAAGCTGTCTCCTGTTCGAAGAAATCGTTGACATCTCGAACGGTCGCACCGAGATATATTTCATCTGTGGTTGTTGTCATTGAGCGCATCTGAAATGTACCATTTTAAGGAATCAAAGAAACTATCTTCTATCAAAGTCTATCTGATTTTTGATTAAACAAATTATTTTAACTAATATTATAAAGTTGTACAGTTGTTCGGTGGCTGTTGCATTTTCTATTCGGTAAATCAGTGGATTTGAATAATCAGAGTGTTCGGTCAGTTTTATCGTAGTGTGTGTATAGCTGGGTCATCATGAGTTCTTGAGTGAGCTTGCTGTATGTAGCCATGTTCGAATCCTCATTCCAAATTTAAGGGATTCCCCCAAATTTAGGAGCTAAATTTAGAACTTTTGGGTGTTTGAATTTTTGGCGAATCTGGCAGAGCAGATACAAAAAAAAAAGAACATCTGGATATTTTATCAATGTTGAAAAGTACAACTAAGTCTACCTACAATCAAGTGAACCATCAGCCTGTCTGTCTGTTCTATTCTGTTAACTTGAAACCTAGGATATCTTTTATACCTGTAATGCTTTCCTGTGGGATAATAATTCAAATAAAGATTGGCCCCTTCGGTCAAAGTTTACAAATATTTAACTACTTACCAATCCACCAAACATGTCCATTTTTCCTCTCGGTTTCGCGCACAAATCCGGTTCGTACTCGAGAAATACCCGCAGATGAGAATCCATACGAAAGACTGGATGCGTCGCGAGCCGTTGCAGGAACACTTCGTGCATAGCCACCGTCTTTTTGAATGTAGCTAGATATTCACTGGGTTTAAAAGAGAACACATTTTTATAATTATCACTGCTGGGGGTCTGGGCTTAGACGTTTAATTTATGCTATGTTTTGAGCTTGAATTTGGATCAAGCTCAAAACATAGAAAAACATAGCATTAGAGTTTAAAACTTGAATTAAAATATAAAAGTACATTCCTATAAAATATTCAGCAGCAGCAGCATCAGATTCTCCCTTTAGTTACTTGGGATCTTAGGCGATGGTAACTGTCTATGTACCATCGAATGAACCCAGCCTGCCCGCTCAATTTGACTAAGCCCATTAATATAATTTAAAAAAGTCACTAATAACTAACTATATAACTCATTCCTCGCTCATAATATAAATATAACTATAATATTTACAGTCACTTCCCGACTTCTGTTTCTCTGTATTTACTCTTAAATATTTTAAAGTACGCAACGGAATATAAATGTGGTTTTTACTTATTGAAAGTGTTAAAGAATGAAGGTTACAACAATTTGCAGAAAAAAATCTGCATTCTTTTTGTATTAAGAAAATCTGAAAAAAATAACTAATAGTTATAATAATAACTCACTCCTCCAACTCCTCCTTCATCTTGAGGAACTCCTCCCTGGTGAGGGCGCCTTCGCCTTCGCCAAGTCTCTGCAGCTTTTCGCGAGACGCATCAAAGTCGGGTCTCGGAGGCGCTGGAGGAATCTGACAATCAATACATTGTCATTGATGAAGCCTTTCCAGATTATGGCGTTACTCTTTAACTTATACAAGTTAAGAAGAACTTGAAAAAGTAATCATTATCAGAAAAAAGTTTTTGTCTCTTAATTGTATCAATGAGAAGAGTTAATGGAAACCTTTACAGATTTCTATTGTATCTTATCTTAAGTAGCTTATCTTAAGTATCTTTAAGTGAAAGATCTGAAATCTCTAAAAGGATATCAGTCTACTTTAAAAATACACGACGGACCTTTAGCGTCATAAGCGCGGTTCACTTTTAAAATTATTTAAAAGAAAACAAGACTTGGTTGATTATTCGACAAGGATTTTCTAAACTGCGATTGTTCTGTCGAACCATGTAAGAGTAAGCTCAGTTCTATGATAAAAACTATATAAATGGAAAAGTGTGTAAACCAAATCACACTAGATAGGCATGGAACAGTCACCAATGATCCTTCATATAGATGTGTAGAAGAAAGTGATGGAGGGAGAATATGGAAAGATTAACTATACGTTTGTATGAGATCCAAGTTATAAATTATATTTAAAACTATAAACTTTAAAATATAATAATATTTATAAAGTTTAATACTAGAAGACCCAGCAGACGTCTTGTCCGAGCTGGAAAAAAAATGTTCCCCGAATGAAACGCCATCTACGTTGTCTTAATAGAATATTACTTACGATATAGCCAGCATACTCTTCATTCTCCTCGTATCTGTCGTGCAACCACACGAACTCCTCGTGTTGCCGCACAACTAGGAACTCGGACTTTTGAAACTCAGGCAAAGTTGTTTTCGTATGCACCGTAAACTTCACCTTTTCTTTTTCGCTCAGAGCATCCGATATGTCCACCTGCAATAGAAACGTGGAGATTCTGTGTCAAGATGAAGCCAGAAAAACTAATAATTCATTACACCCACTTGCCCGGAACAGAGGACAAAGTATTTGTTCAAAGCATGGACGTCAGTATCAACTGAAGACTAGTTCAAATTATTATGTAAAGCCATGTCACTTTAATTCAAATAATTTGAGTGATATTTTTTTATGTTAAGGTCGACAGACAGGCTGAGGTTCCACTTGATGGTAGGTGGTTACCATCGCCTATAACACAAGCAACACCACAGAAGGGATTAGGTTCACTTACTCACTCACTCACCAAAACACAACAGCCATATGCTATTAATTTTACGGTGGTCTTCTGAAAGGAGGCTGCCCAAATGACTATGAAACGCAGTGTGTCCTGCTACCACTTTCCAAATCGAGACCAGAGCCAAAGTTGACCCAGCCGGGAATCGAACCCGGGGCCCCTGAGACTTTAGGCAAATATCCTTACCACTCATCCAATAGGCTAAACATTATTTTATATATATGTATACATTAGATTATGACTACAAACCATTAAACTATTGTCAGCCAAAGACACATTTTCACTTGGCTTCTTTTTCTCAACTTTGTCATCACTTGATGCTGCTTCTTCTGGAACTACAGCTGGCGGTACAGTCAGAGGATCGCTGTTAGTTTCTTCCACACAGTCCTATAAGAAAAAACCATCACATATAGTGATAAACTCTATCATGATTTGACAAAATAGTCTCATAATTCTTTAGATATCAATCATGATTCATTGTGACATTTATGGCATATTATTGATATATGGCATTAATTTTGCAATTGTTAACAAGTGCCATTGTACATTTGTATATTTATGTTACTGAGGTGAAAAAAAAATAGTTTTTAGAATTTTTGTCAGCTTGTCTGCATTTGTGCAAATTGTGTATTCTAATCTCAGAGACTGCTTCACTGTATTTAATGTGGTTATCACTGATTTATTGTGACAAGCTTTCTGTAACATTGTTTTTTTTTTTCATTCCAATTGGTATACAAACAAAAAAATTAATTGAAATAATAACGAATACTACACATGCGAGTCACGGGCACAGCTAATGTGTGCTTTTTTGTGAAGAGTGACTACTATTGCACTAGTTATATGAGTAAGAAAACTTTTATTTTTATTTTAAGTTCGACAGACAACCAATCCATCCCAATAAACTAACCTAAATATGAGTTGTTCCTTTTGCCTCAGTATTATGGAACAAAGGGAACAACTCTTCTGATTGGCTAGGACTTTTGTGTTTTAATATATTACTAGCTGCTACCCGCGACTTCGCCCGCGTGACTTTGTAAATTATGTATACTAAAACCTTCGGTGCAGTAGTTTTTGAGTTTATCGCGAACGGACAGACAGACGCGGCGGAGGACTTTGTTTTATAATATTTGAGGATTACCTGTATCTAATTAGATCACTATAAGAATTATTACTTTGAACAATACTGGTTTATGGGGAACAGCTAACTAAGTCTTGAGAAAACATCATTGCACCTACAGTGCAAATAAAATTAAGTGTAATATTCTTACAGTTTACATTCACAAACAAAAGAAAGAAATAAAATAAGTGGGTAGTTACGATGATCAAGAATAATTTGAAAGAAACCTTATCAGTACCGAACCGCCCCTTTGTTAGTGCACTAAAAGATGGAATACCTACAACGGAATTAAATAATTATAATTAATAAGTCTTACCATCATATTCAATGTGAGCTATCAGTTATTTACTTATGAGTCAAACAATTTAATTTGTGGACTGATTTAATATTGATTTACTATTTAAAAACCACAATAACTGAATTCATGAAACCGCAATTAAACAGATCAATCAACGCAAGCAGTTTTTTTTTGTTTGAATAATAATTTGATTATGATTATATTGTATTGTGATAGTAGTTGACGTTGACGTTGACAATGACAATTGATAGGTGACTTGTGGGTTATCATAAGCTATCCGTTTCATCTATGTCTTTAGGCACAGACCCACCTCTATTCTCCTAACACAGACCCTACGATCCTCATTTATTATTTTATTATATTTTTTAATTCAACCTTCATGCGAGCGGCTCCAACTCCAACCCACTCCAACCTATCAGAAGTACAAACTCGGACCAAACAGAACAGAGAAAACTCACTCCTATTTGGTTTTGTTTGGGAATTTGGTTCCCGGTTCCCGCTATTGCCACTGCCCTCTTAAACCTCTTATTGTAATTTTTCGTGGTTTTAATTTTTTTGTAGTTTTGTACCACAAAACCAGGCCTTAACACTTCCTTAGAACTTGGTTCCTTTAAAACTTGACCAATGCTACTATGATTATGAATGCACAGTAGGTATTGAATGGCGATAAGAGAGATAAAGTAGATAAACATTTATAAATTCTGTCAAGCGTATTGCGTTGTTATGTCGCTTAGTAGTTTTCAGTTAGGTATAAAGAACTTTTCCCCATATAGGATAGACGAGTTCCTTAAATTTTCAATAGCTATGAACAACATACTCAAACCAAAAGTCGTATGGATCGATGGACGATGTTACAGAACTGATGATCCAGGAAGAGGAAGACCTTCACAATCGCAACATTTTGAACATTACCTAAATAAAAAAGGTAAGGAAAGCGTCATAAAGAAGGTATAATTAGGTTGATGTCGCGGCAGGCCGAGCCGCGAAAGCCTCCAATCTTTTATGTCGGTGTATTTATTATCGAGACTAGTAAAATTACAAACGTACTCTGTGGCATTTCTCTCTCTATGATGATAACATTATAATGACAACCACTAAAAAACTAACAAGCCAATATTGTCTGTGGAAGGCTTTCTTTTCGGATTCAACAAACGCGGGAAAAGGGTGAAAAGTGCGTAGTAGTGAAAACTAATACAAGAATAAATAAGGAAAGACTCCAGGACGAAAGTTAAGTACTTAGTTAATCACTTTACATATAATTCTTGATACATAACATGTAATTAACTCTTATTTCTTGAATTTATACATGTCGACCACGCGGTCTAATTGAGACCCTTTGAGGCTTACATACTTCCATTGAACTATACTAATTATGCATCAGAACACACGACTCATTATTCACATAAGGCTACTTACTAAACTAGCAACTAGTTTAATTGTTTATATACGGGATTATTTGGGATAAGGCATGATTTCATTAATAACCTTACACTTGGTCGCATGGTATAGAGGATGATCTCACTACACTCATTACTACTAAATCAGCGTTGTATAAACGACTACATGACATACACAATTTATATTACCCTAAGTTAGGTAGCAGGAGCAGAATCGAGGGAGCAAGGGGAAACGCATATGTGACTGAGTCTCCAATGTTCCTGCGAGTACACCATGCGCAGCATACTTAAGTCCTTTCAGAGGACACTTACTTAAGTCCCTTCAGGGTGACACTTATTATTAAGCACGAGTTGGGAGGTACCGGAATACATGTCGGATCATGTTGTGGCCGGTACCTATGGACCCCTCGTTGCGCCAAGGTATGTTCGGGAATAGGCGTCGTATCGTGACCCACTGTAAAACCTCATTTATTATTAAGCACGAGTTGGGAGGTACCGGAATACATGTCGGATCATGTTGTGGCCGGTACCTATGGACCCCTCGTTGCGCCAAGGTATGTTCGGGAATAGGCGTCGTATCGTGACCCACTGTAAAACCTCATTTATTATTAAGCACGAGTTGGGAGGTACCGGAATACATGTCGGATCATGTTGTGGCCGGTACCTATGGACCCCTCGTTGCGCCAAGGTATGTTCGGGAATAGGCGTTGAATCGTGACCCACTGTAAAACCTCATTTATTATTAAGCACGAGTTGGGAGGTACCGGAATACATGTCGGATCATGTTGTGGCCGGTACCTATGGACCCCTCGTTGCGCCAAGGTATGTTCGGGAATAGGCGTTGAATCGTGACCCACTGTAAAACCTTATTAACATCAACTGCGGTTCTCTTCAACGGCGGCATCAGGCTTCAGCAACGGCATCGGGTTCATCTGCATAGGTTCTATTCATCAGCGAGGACACCGGTTGACGACGGGCTTCCAGAGGCAGCACTACACCTTTATCTCATCTTTTCTCTCTCCTCACTAAACACTAGCCCAACATACACTGATACACAACGCCATCATACTACAATCTACATTCAACACAACACCATATGCGAGTATAAAGAAATATAGATTAATTCAGTAACCTTCATGTGTGTTAACTATGTACTTAAGAGGGAAGAGTTGTACCCACTTCCCAGACCGCCATGGCACCGGCAAGGTGTCATGGCTGTGAACTATTTTTATAGGTGTGACAACAAAGGAAGAGAAAGTGACCAACACACCATGTACACTAAAGCGAAGCAGATACACAAACTCAGAGTCGGTATGTGCTGAAGGCAGGTGAACACAGGCACACAAGGAACTTAATCGGGTATGTAATCTCTACATACCTACATTCGGAAAATGACCAGAAGTCTGCTGAGTTACACTATTGCTTAATTGACAATGCTTATTGTCATCATTACTTGAATCATTAATTTAACTTAATCTTTGTACATTATACAACTTTAACTTTAATTAACTTAACCCCATAAAGACTTCACGGTAACATACGTTTTCCGATAGTTGAACAAAGTTTCATTTGAACAAACTTATATTGAGACACTATAATTTACTTATAGCTTAAGTAGTGGCAGGCCACACTGCGTTTTGCAGTCATCGGCAGTAACCTCGGACTTACGGAAGACCACCCTGAAATAACAGCACATGTGCTGTTGTGTTTCGGTGAGTGAGTAAGAACACCTGCGGCGTTGCTTGAAGGTACTATAGGTGTCGATAGCCACCTACCATCAAGTGGACCGTCAGCCTGTCTGTAGACCTTGACACCTTAAAGAAAAAATTATATAGTTACTTATATTTTACATATATTAAGACCTACTTGCAGAAATCACTAAAAACGTTGAAGTTCCCAATGATGAAATTCTTGTGACAATGGTTGACACAAGATTTAAGGCAAGCTTTCATGTTGCTAGGTATGTATTTTATTGTGTGACCACATTTGCCGGCCACCTTATTACGACCATACCTAATTACAAAAGGATATACTAAAGTAATAATTTAATAATATTATGTATCACTACATATTATAAAACAGTCCTCCACCGCGTCTGTCTGTTCGCGATAAACTCAAAAACTACTGCACCGATTTTCATGCTGTTTTCACCAATGGATAGAGTGGTTCTCGAGGAAGGTTTTAGTATATAATTTACAAAGTTACGCGGGCGAAGTCGCGGGCAGCAGCTAGTTTAAATATAAATGTGAAAATATGTGAATGTTTGTTACCTATACTCAATCACACAAAAACGGCTGAACAGACTGATGAAATTTATCACACAGCTTGTTTATTAGTTACTTGGATTAAAATACCTAAAAGTAGGATGTTATTTTTAAAATGCACACAAAGCAATGAACATGCTTACTATATACTTTTTGAAAATCACACAACAGCAGTAGGCATCAGTGCTCAGAACTGAGCAAGGAACCAAAATGTCGGAAGCAACACCTATAACCTTCGTTAAGAATTGAATGGGTTCTCCGGGGTTCCTATCCGACTGGCAATTCCCGAGACTAACGTGTTCAAACAAAAAAACCAAATCTTTATACGGATAGAAAAATACAACTGAAATTGCGTTTCAGTAATTATCACACAGATATCATTGGAAAGAAAGGTGAAACTAAAATGCACATTGAAAGAGATACCAAAACAGAAATTTTAATACCTAGTTCAGGTTGTACGGGAGAGATCTTAGTTTTCGGCCCAAATGAAACGGTAGGTGGGAAGATTTATATAATACGCTTCTAAAGTCCTAGGACTAAACGCTATAGACACTGAGAGATTCCCCTTCTTTTGATGATTTCCCCTCTCGTGAAAAAAAGATTTGTACAAAAAATAAAACTGTTTCAATCAACTAATCTATCTATAGCTGAAACCTCTCTAGGTTTAGAATATTTACCTACTAGAAAGTTTGACACGATATTTTATATTTCAGAGTGTAAAAATTGCTTGGAAAAGAATAAACCAAATTGTTATATCATCTCGTTTGCGACAAAAACCGACACATTTTATATCAATACCGATGAATAGTCCACAGATAATGGCGAATTATTTAAAATTCAAGGTAAAATCTACAATACTACATTTTAATTTATATTACCCGCCTTCACATGTAGGTATACAACAATAACTATTGTCAGTTTATTCATCTACCTACCTATACTGTCATAAGCCTATATAAAAGGTCTTTAATAAATCACAATTTCGTTGTTGATCGATTCCCCGCTTGATCACGAAAACAGTATCTATCTATGGTAATCCGCGTCTGTCTGTTTGCGATAAACTCAAAAACTACTGCACTGAATTTCATGCTGTTTTTACCAATAGATAGTGGTTCTCGAGAAAGGTTTTAGTATATAGGTAATTTACAATGTTACGTCTTATATACGAGGGCTAATAATTGGAAATGTATTCCTGGATATTGTAATAACTGCGTTGTGTGCTACGGAACTAAGGTCTACGAAAGATCCTTCCGTCTGGCTCCTAACTGAATCCCCTAGTAGACCCTACCAATCTCTTCTAATATTTTAAATGCGAAGGTAACTAGATAAATATCTAGGTATTTGTCCACATATACGTTTTTAGTCATAGACATTAACTCCAAATATACCGTCCGCTGATAATGATTTTGAAATCTTTAATTTTAGGAATCTACGTTACACCATTTAAACAGCCGTGGCTTAGATGAAAATTTATTTATTGGTTCCCATAAACTGCACATCACATTTGGTATAATGTGCTTGAATGACGCAGAAGAAACATCTCGTGTTACAGAATTATTCACCGAAGCAAAGGACACTATAATTATGTAAGGCATAATCCGTACGTAAAAAGTACCTAGGTACCTATTAAAACCTATTATTATAGGTATTAAGTAAAGAGATTTCATATGCGACTCTACCCTTAGGGTTATAGGTACTAGGTACACTCCTACTTAAACCCTTAGGGTTAAGTGCCTACGTAAGTAGATACATACCTAGTACAAATTTAGTTCCTGGGCGAACTCCGATGTGCTCGGTATTTTTTACGCCGACGTGGACTTAAGATCGTCGCAATAATTGTATAGTTATTAATTATTATGGGGAGAGGCCTTTGTCCAGCAGTGGACGTACTGCGGCTGAGATGATAATAAATCGACACCGGTTAACACAATAATTGCATTATTATCACAGCTTTACAATCCATACAGTTGGGCAACGAATGTACTTGCACAAAGCAACGGTGGGGGCTGGCGCGGGGAAGCGGGCGGCGCGGGCCGCCACGGCGAACTCACACAGTTTGCATTACAACTTTCAAGGCTGGCGCGTACAATATGTTTTTGAGTTGAGTGAGCGGTGGCGGATTTTCCATTTTGTGACAACCCTAGCGCGTGACAGCGAAGTACTTACACGAGTGGCGGCGTCGCCCGACATCAAAGGCGTTGCCTAACTGTATGGATTGTAAAGCTGTGTTATTACTATTGGATGTAAGCCGAACATGTTCGTATTCATTAGCGCCACCTCACAAAATTTTGAGGTAACAGTTGGTTATCATTATCCATTTTATCATCAATCGGCAACAATAGGCCATTTACGAGATGTCGCTTTAATAAATAGTATAACTCCAGCTAATGAAAACCTATACTAGTAGATTTAGATTTTTGTGAATTATTATATTTACAAGAATTGGTCGTTTAAAGCTACTAGATAAATAGGCGACTAAAAATATTAATTCTTTTACGTATCTATCAAATACGTACAACTACAAGAAACAAACATATTATATTTTATTTCTATAATTTGCGAAAGCATTTAAGTGCAAACAGAATGTATATTATTTTCTCAGGCCCCTCTTGAAAGACCATCTTCCCTTAAGAATAAGGTTGAAAGGGTTACACTACATGCGGAACACGCCTCACGAAATGAACGTGTTATATGCTAAAGTTCAGGAGGAAGGCTCTTCAGGTGTATTGCAAGTGTTGGCTGATACGCTAGTAAAATATTTCAGTAGAAAAGGTATGTATGTTAGTTTATTTTCATTTTTAGAAAGCTTAGTAGGTGTTTTAGAATCATACATAACATTGTAAGTTTTATTGTTCAAGACAACCAGTAAGTTGGTACTTACAATTACTTCATGTATTACTTCACCCAAAACCTAAAAAAATACGCAAAAAATAAAAGACCTAAAAAATAAGACCTAAAATATATAAATAAAAAAACGCCTGACAAAATATGTATAGTAATATACCGCCTGATACATTGACGCCTGACTCTTGCTAAGCGTTTGGATCTTTAGTTTTATAGCTGGTGCCCGCGGCTTTGCCCGCGTGGAATATTTAGCCTATGACCACTAATTCTATTCTAACTATGAGTGAAATATTTTTTAAAATGGGGTTTATAGATTCCTAATAACGGGTACATTTCTTTCAAAAATCTATTTTCTAAAATCTAAAATCAAATTTTCAGGAGCTTTATACTAAATTGAATCATTGTAAATTAAACTATACCTATTTTTTTTTTTTTCAAATGTTTTATACCAAATAAAATGATAAATAAATTAGTTAAAACATTTTTACAGGTTTTATGAAAGAAAATGAGTTCGGAAATAAAAATGTTAATTTACACGTGACCCTACTCAATACGAAATATAAGAGGAAGTTTTTGGAGAAACAAAAATCTATCAAGGACTATTCAGAGAGGAAAGCGATAACTTTTGACGGCAGGGAGCTCATTGAGAAGTTTGGTGATTACGATTTTGGTGTTGCGGAGGTGGCAGATATACACTTGTCACAGATGTGCAAATCAAATCCTGACGAATATTATAATGCAACATGTGTTATTCCCTTAAATTAAACAATTAAATTGTTTAAAATTGAATTATTTTGTATATTGTTTGAAATTAATTAAACATTAATATTAAAAACTAGTTTTTTTTTTAATTACCTACTTACTAACTTTGAACGATGTAGTTGCTCGTTTAGTACCATTGGACTGTACCAATAGTATTAGTGATACTACTTGGTATCGCCAGTGCCACTAATGGTACTAGTGATATTTTGGTTTTAACAGTACGATCTAGTTGCTTTATACAAAGTTGATGAAAAAAATAATCTTTTTACATCATTTTATTAGCACTGTTCATGCTCCACCATTTTTTGTGATGATTTTTTTTCATCGGGATCGATTTCTTTTCTGACCTATCATCATAGGTGTCATTAGTACTATCGTCTGTCTTCGTTTTCGGGAGAGTTTCTTTAATCAATACTAATAATAAATCTGTAAGGGTTGGTCATGGACATGGAGTAAGTTACTTTGTTTTAAGAGATATCGTGTTTATAGGCTCTATACATGATACTGAAACTAAATTGACCATTTTTAGATTTTTTTTCTATATGTATGTATGTATGTTCTTCCATAACTCTTAAACGAATTAACCGATTTTCATGAAACTTGGTAAATATACATTTAGACGTACAGGACACAGGATAGGCTATTTTTTTCTTTTTCAACGCGGACGAAGTCGCGGGCAACAGCTAGTATCCGATATAAAAATTGATAAAAGTTTGAGATAATTGGTAAAAAAGCCTATCTCAACAACTGCTTGACTGGTGTAGAAGTGAACCAACCAAATGCAGCAGTAAAGGTTTTGACTTAACATTTACAAGTACCTTTACAATGCAATTAGAATACAGCTGACTGAGCAGTCAGCTGTATTCTTAGCTTCTTAACTTAGAAATTAAACTAAAATGTGCAAAAATAGTTCATTTATTCCTCATAAGTCCACATCCATTCAAATACAAGATATACAAAACAATAAATAATGAATATATTAAAATACATTAGTAACTTTTATAAATAGTTTTTTTTTTTTGAGCCAAACACATGATTACACATTTATACAAACGAGCCAATGTGGCTAAAATGGCCGAGATTGGAGGTACATACTGTTTCACTTGACTAGGAATATTTTAGTTTATTATAGCTTATTCCTAATCGTTACGATGAAGTATATTTTCTTTCTTTTTTGAATATTTAATAAATATATCAGTCAATAACTACCACAAAAACAAAGCCATTTTGGAGCAATGTGACAAAACTTCACAAAAAATTGATTTATTAATCAACATAATTGTGCTATTTTAAGTTACAAAACAGTAAACTTACTACTTTATTCAAAATCGATTTCAACTATAACTACTTCAATAAATAAATAAATAACAAATTACAAATTAACAAACAATAAGTTGTCACATTTGGTTAGAGCTGAGAATATTTTTACTATTAAGTAAAGATACATCATGAGACAAATTATGAGGTCTCTTGAAAAAACTTATTGTATCTAAAAATACACCATACAAATATAGTTTAAATAGAGACCATCCATATATGAAAGTAAGATATTGCCTCTTAATTATTGATTTTGAATTCTGAAACAAAAAAAAAAACAAAAAATGTATAAAATAATAATAAAAAAATGCTTAATTGACTCCAACAAATGTCGTTCAGCAGTCTTACCATTTATTGAACTTTCCCAAATCACACTATATTGCAAATCGGATATAACGACTTCAGTTGTAACAACAGATCGGTTACAACAACTAATTAATGGCAATGGAACGGCTATGGCATTTCTTACTCGCTTACCGAAACTCAAAAGCACAAGACTAAGATTTTGGACGAGAAGATGTCTCGTAGCTTTACTTCGAGACATTGACCTCCTTCTCGAAATCGGCTCCACCCACTGACCTGTAATATATATCACTGGACAGGCTGCTGTCAAATTTTATTTTTGTGCCTATTTGAAATTGAAAATTATTTTTTTGCCACTGTAGGCTATAGAACGATTGTCCATGGAACTAAAATTACTGATTAAAGATATCTATGAAATAAAAATACACAAACGTCAAAATCAGTTCTCGGGACATTCGAGGCTGTCCAGTCCAGTAGTATATATTACAGGTCAGTGACTCTACGTAGAGGCGAGTATTGAGTTTTTCACTCTTAATTAAAAGCATGTGAAATTATCTTTGACGACATTTTATTTTTATATTTATATCCGAGTCAGCTCGTAAAAATAGAACACAGTCCGAGTCCACAGTTAAAGTTTTCACACTACGAGTAAGTAGCATCCGAGTAGTAGTCGGAGCGCACTCGGTCCGAACATACTCGTATCGTGAAAACCCCGCTTAAGTGGAGTGTTAAAATAGTGTACCTTGTATTCGATGTTGTAGACACTCTGCACGCAGCACCTGGTGACGAGCATGAAGCTGCACATGCGCTCCTGGGTGCCGAGCGCGTGCTCTATGCTGCGGATCAGGTCGTTCGTCTTCAGCACCAGCAGCGCTTGTCTGTCCACGTTCTGCAGAACTTGCGTCACGTAGTGCATCAAGTTTGGAATATAATTTTGGAATGTTTCTTTCTAAAATTTACACAACATAATAAAATAATAATGTAAATGTCCAAGTACTTTTAATCACACGTTTGAAAATGACATATAAGGTCAAACTAGACTGGGCGATTGAGCTTCGCTCGGGCCAATGAAGGGTTTTTAAATGTACAAAAGAAAGTCTTTGAAACATTATAGAAAAAAAATTCAAGAATTAATAATTCAAAATATTATAAAACGAGCAAGCGGTATTACTTTTGTAACCGTTCCATTAAAAATACTACCTACAACGAATTTTCTCGAAGATAAGACCCTGACAGATCAATTTCGGGTGTCCGGTCCAAACGTCATCTGTTATCAAGTAGAAAAAAGTATTAAGTTCGTTCACTCAGAGCTAGATGGCGTTAGCTGTAGCAAGCGGTATCACTTTTGTAGCCGTTCCATTAAAAAACTACCTAAAACGAATTTTTTCGAAGATAAAACCCTGACAGATCAATTTCTAGACCTAAAAAATCCTCGACCCTTACGAGCCCTTTTTGCGAGATCATCGTGGCATACAAGAATTCCTCGTTTAGTATTATAAGATAAATTAATAGCTATTGTCTATTTAACTAAACATACAGCTGCACTAATCATCAGTTTTTTTTTTTTATGTTGGAATCGACAGACAGGCTGAAGGACCATTTGACAAACAACGCCACAGGCACTTCAAATGCGCTGCCAACTATAATATGATTAAGGAGGATGAGAGGGGATAGGTAATTCATTATCCAATTATATGTATGAGGTTTTCCAGTCCCTGCCGAGTCTTTTATCTGTATGTTACAATCGTTCTTTGAAGATCACTCTAGAAAAGATTTTCACTGTAGGTAGGTATTAGTCTAAACTCTAAAGGTTCATTCTGCAAAAGTGAACGTTTAATACAAAACACATACCTCCTCTGAACTTGGTTTCGTTTTCTCTATCCCCTTCATGATAGACTCCCAAGGTCGTCCTGTCACTATACATGCGAATATATAAAAGATATCTCTGCGTACACCCATCTTTTCGCAATAATCTTTCATCGCTTCCGTATTACGGTCGAGGATCGAGAGCCACAGTTTGGAATAGTTGTATCGGAAATTATCTGTTAGTTCCTGAAATGGAAAAAGATCAATAATGTACACAATCATACAAGAAAAGGCAACTATGAAGCATAGCCAGATATACAAGTTATATGATATACAAGATGTGAGAGAAATTGGATACCAGAATTATTAGTGGTATAAACACCGCCATAAATTAAGAAAACCAAAAATTAATTAACAGATTATTAATAAAAAGTCGATATTTTTGAGACAATTTTGTCGTGAATACTTTGTTATTTTGGTATCTACTATGAAAAAGGTTTTTAATGGTTACTATGAAAAGATTTACACATGCTTTTATATTCATCAAGAATAACATTGATTACAAATCTGTATATCATAATTATATAGTATGTGGATTATGACTAAATTGTTATTTTGCTTCATAATTAGTTTTTTTAATTCTACTTGGATTCTGACATGGGTGGACATTCCTGAGGGTTGTTTAATGATAGCTTGTCAAAAATATAAATAAGAAATAAAGGAGAGCCGACGAAGTTGCAGGTAAAACATAGTACAAAATAAAAAATAAAATGTACAAAAAAAAGTTTCACAACTCTACAACTTACAGCATACAAACCATGATCCAATAAGTAGACACTGACTCCTTTTTCATTGGCCTCCTGTTTAACTATTATATTTCCCGGGTGTGGATCACTATGTACAAACCCCTTTATGAAAATCATTTGTGAATACAAATGACTGAGTTTCGAACAGATATCAAATTTGTTTATTTTGTTCTCCTAAAATTACAAAAAAAAAAAGATTTAAGTGTATCCACAGTTAATACATTAATACATACAAGTCTAAAAAGGTCACAATGACTTTCTACAAAGTACACAATGTTTTACTTTACACTAAATATGTAGAAACTTTCTCCAAACATGAGCCTCAAGTCAAACTGAACATTGTAGAAAGTGTCAATAATGGATAACAGTGAATTTATGTTATTTAAATATCTGCTGACTTTTTATATATTAAACTACCGACCCGCCCCTGGCTTCGCACGGAATTCCAAAATTCAGCTTTCTATAATAATGTGTTGATAACATAGTGTCAATAAGGATAAACAATATTTTTATAGGAAAAAATAACGAATCCACCCCAAAAGTTACATAATTTTTCACAGAATTTTTTATATAATAAAATTAAGTTCCTGTGCTAAATCGGAAGCGGGCCAGTAGTACTGTAAAAAATAAATAAAAATATAGATAAAATAATTTTACAAGTATAGAAAATTTGTTCAGTATTACTAAATTGTATAACTAACAATTATTGTATTAACAGCAACTAACTACTACTACTATTTTACTAAATTGTATTACTAAAAGGTGAAATTCTTACACAATTCTTACCTCTATGTATTTTATATCATTGACTTGCCCTCCAGTGATATACTCCATCACCAGCACACGGTTAGTACAATAATCCCAATACACTTTGGGCACTTTTAACCATTTCAAGTCTTTGAACATTTCAGCCAGCTTTTCCGAATTCCTCCCCTCCTGCATAAAGTCCAATTCCTTGGCAATGTTCGTTTTTGTCTCATCAACCAGCCATTGCATTTGAAAATCGGGAAAAATCTTTGACATTGTTTTGATTATGAATTCCATCCATTTTAAATCTAAATTGACACTACTGCGAACATAATGATGTTGCACTTTTACAGCTACATCGGTGCCATCTTTTAATTTAGCCCGGTGAACTTGGGCTAATGAGGCCGTTCCGAGTGGATTCTCTTCAAACTGATCAAATAGTTCTTGAGGCTGAAATCAATAATAAAATATTATGTGTTAACTTGAGTGTGCCATGGTACATAAAAAATGACGAGATTCGTGAACACCTCCAAGTTAAAACCATCAAAGAGAAGATTCGCAGCTTGGCGACTAAGTACAAGGACCGGCTGATACACCATTCAAACTAACTTGCTCCCCAACTAACTACACAAAAGAATATCAAAAGATTGAAGCGTCACAACATACTGGAGCTGGAGAGCCGCATCTAGTTTCTTAGTAACAGAATGGGTCGATGCTTTCAGTGGAAAGCTGCTCTACTTAAACAAGCCTCACCCAACAAACTTGCTTAGTCTTCATGACTGATTGCAAATAAGCCAAAAAAAAAAACTGAGTTACCTCCCATTTTAAAAAAGGAAGGAACAATAATAAATATCTATTTAGTGCCTGAAAATGTTGACCTTGAACTTCTTAATTCCTCATCCTTAATCCTACTATGGTCGGCAGCATACTTGTAGCACCTAAGGCATTGCTTGTTTTGAGCGACAATAGCCATCTATCCTCATATCCCAGTCAGCCTGTCTAACGCTAACGGCGTTAGACAGTAACATACAAAAACATGTAAATTCATCATAATAGGTACAGTTTGAATAACAATCGCATGATATTGATTGATTAATTAGAAACAATTCCATTGTATTTGTAATGACATCAGAATGAGTTGCATTGTATTCGCACAAAGCACAATTCATAGCAATACAATTTCATGGCATGAAAAAGACTTGAACTTGACTTGAATTTTCAATGACTGGTATTAAATAGTACTCACTTCTTTTTTAAATTCTTCTCTAATAACCACATATAACTCTTCAAGAGTGTTCTGTGGTGCATTTTTGTGTAAAATGCGCATTGTCTTCACATACTCATCAGGCAACAAGTAGTCTAAAGCTCCAACGTGTTGTCCCACTTTGATGTAGACACCTTTGTTAGCTCTACATAACTCCAAAAGTTTATCTGCGCCTATTTGATGGGCTTTACTTCGGATCTCGATGTATTCCTTAGAGTTCCTGTCCCACTCCTTACTATATAACATTGTGTGGTAAACTCTACCGATTTCCACTGCGGTGTAGGCAGTTCTCGTCACCCGAACAATAGCAAGAGAGTCATAATTTCCATCTTTACACTGTACAGCTATGGACCCACCGCCAAGTATGACACCTCCATATAATCCATACTTGGCAACAAGTTTCAAATTTCTCGCAAACATGTTAATTCAACTTTCGACACTTTAAACAGTTTATTTTCACTTTCTATACAAAATTAAATATTTCATGACCGTACTTTATACACCATTATTACACGCAACTTACTGATAAACGAGTTGCGTTTTATTTATTGCTGATTCACTCTATCCTTCTATTGACCTTTGAGGCACAATTTATACCAACTGAAATGAACTTCTTTCATTTGCTTCATTTTGAATTCGATTTAAATCATATTCATCATATCACATCGTACGACGAATGTGGAAGAAGAAAGAAGAAAGCAAGAAAGTCATTAAGTCACAGGTTAGTCACAGGCACGTCAAGCAAGCAAAGCAAAGCAAGACATTTCAAGACAAGACTCAAGACTAGGAGTGAGGCGTATTTATCGTAACAGGTAAAAATAACAGATATTTTAAAGGAACAGGTTGGAACTGTGACGTCTTAGCCGATTTAACTGTTCCTGTTAATTTTATCTGTGGTTCTATCATGTTTGTACTAGGAACAGGTGTAGGAACAGGAACAGGTGTGTACTAGGAATATGAAAGTATCCAACTGTTCACTGTTCACCTGTTCCGGAACAAGCTGTCTCTCATTCAATTTACCTTAGTTAAAAAGAGATACACCTATTACAGCCGATGGCGTTCGGAAACTCGAACAATATTTTAATGTAACAAGCAAAAGGGTTGCTAGTATGCAATACATATTATTATATCTATTAAAATAAAATTAATAATAAAGCTGAACCTGAACATTATAACGTAGATTAAGTTCACGTTCATATTTATTTTATTTTATTAACGATATATATATATATATATATATATATATATATATATATATATATATATATATATATATATATATATATATAGCGCAAAAAGATAATGAACTATGATTACAGTAATGTATCCGAACGTAAATTTTATGTCAATCAATATTATGACAGTGACATTTCAAAATTCAAATATTTTAATTCAATTTTAAATTTTTCATTCGTATTTCGTTTATTGATTTTCTTTGTTGGAACAGGTTCCCAATTTTACCTAGTACAGCCCACTACTACTCAAGACTTCAACTTCGATTCGACATACGTCGTATCCGTAGAGTGATTATTTGGTACAGAGTAAGGAGTTTAGAGATAAGGAGTGCCATCTTACATGGGTGTTGAAATGAAAAAGTGGCAACAAAATCCGATAAATATAGATGGCGCTAGTGTAAACAGTGAGAGTTTGAGAGTATGGAGAGTATGGAATGAATGTAGCAGTAGTTAACGGAGTGAAGTGCGCCGAGTTGAATTTTGGTTGAACACTAGCCTCTCCAGCGCCACCAATTTATCGTCTTTCGACGGACACTTTTAATACTCAGAGATTGTCCTCCTTGTCTCTACCCTCCTTAGTACAGAACATAGAGTAACTTATAATATATATTACAGAGCAGCAGTATCGCTCCAGTCGCTTAGTGCGCGTCGTAGACAAGTGAGCTATAGATAGTTATATCGAAGAATGTGTGAGGATGTGAATCAATCGTTCGACACAACCCGTGTGTTATTGATATGCTGATGTTACTGCGATACCCTGAATAACGATAAATTTAGCATTTCCTTGTAAAATCCGAGTTAGATCATTAGTGAATGTATGAGGTAATAAAATAAAAATGAGTAATAAAAATAAATATAATAAAATTATGTTTATTCAAGCAGCTAAATTTGTGAAATTAGATTTAATTTTAAGGCGAATCGAATTTCCTATAACCTTGTAAAATATAGTTAACTATTTACTGCCCGCGGCTTCTACAATAATCTACTACAATAAACTACTACCAAATAAAAATCTAATAATAAGACAACTCATTGCGCTATTTCAGGTTTCATAAAATATTAATCTAAAAAGACTGATTTAAAACATGATTCTCACATGAAAATATAAATCGAATATCTAATGATCCAAAAATATCGACTCCTGCGCCGAACGTGTCAATCACTAGTATCTTAGCGTAGGTGCGGGGCAGTGGGGTGTCACTTCCATCCGCGCCCGTCCTACACCTACTTCACCCCCGCGAAGTGTAGTTTTAATTCGGCTTAAAAATATAATTAGCGGCTTACCGATGAAATGTGATGCCGGATTTCTGTTTATTATCTTTCCTAGTATCATTTGTACAAGATTTTATGGCACATTTAACCGTCGTTGTTTGAAAACTAAGCGATTATTCAGTCGGAACACGCTCGTCATAAGCGTTCGGTTATGACTGGCGAGGGCTAGACGAGATCGTCGTATGTTCTCACCCGTGTCTCCTGTTCCCACTTGAACGTTAGCACTCTATACTAACTTGTTGGAATTATACCTTTATGGTCGTATCGTATAGTGAAGTGATTATATTCTCTTTGGTATCGTACAGCACAGCTGCAGTCTGCAGTGATTGATAATAGGATAGGCACCCGGGTACGCGACCCGCCCGAGATAGGCACTGGGAGGGAGAGTGAGACAGTGAGTCCAAGGAATAGGAAATAGGAAAGTACTCTGTGTCTGAGTGGGAGCTCAGCTCAGACTATACATATACAGAGATGCTAGCGCACAGATCATCAAAATAAATAACTATAAAATTTTGTGTAGGTATGTCAGTGATCATCTTCTAAACGGCTGTTATTTCGAAGATTTTTTTCTGTATATTCCCTGAACTAAATAGTTTAGACGTGGTTTAGATTAACCGCTTATTCGATTTTCATGAAATTTAATTCGTATACAGTTTCAACTTTTCCCCACTCTATAATTTTCACAATTTCTATTCTATAATTTCTACAATTTCTATAATTTCCACACTATGAAGGAGAAAAGAGTACTCCAATTAAATAACAAAAAAAGATTTATTTCCAATTAAAAAAATCATTTCTTTATTATTTTACTTAAGTAGATGAGTACTTATTTAGGTGACTAGCATTTCATTTTATGCACAATCTTACAGTATCAGTCCAGTCGCAATTACATCCAATTTATATATAAACAACTTATGTTTGAATTTGAAGTTATTTAATAAAATAATTTTTTTCCGCCTACATTTCAATTTGTTTGTCTATTATCCAGTTTTTCTGTAATTATTTCTTCTTTACGATAGTGTATTCAAGTTATCTGTGGTCTTTCCTGTCTACAACAAATTTATTTGACGTATGGCAACGGCAACGCAACGCTGTTCACTTTTCTTTCTTTTGCAAAAAGTCATCGAAAATGAAGGCTAAGGGAGAGGTAATTTATATACTTTTATTTATTTTTTATACCATTTTATACACAATAAGATTAAAATAAGTGTTTCACAAGTATTTTTTGATATTTAGAAATGTCGAAAAGTTTAGGTTTGTTAATGGAAATAACACGTTGCTTCTGCGGCCTGCGGCTGCCAATGTGATCATGACTGTATTTCATATTTATATGTTTTGGTAGTTTTTAATATGATAAAGTAATATAAAATCATAATAAATTAAATCTTTTTACTAAGTGAAGATAAACAAATAGACCTACAATCAATTTTATATGTCCTAATTTTTTATAGGTTAGGTCATCCATCATGTATATTTTATTTGTCTAAATACAAGTTTATTTTTTTAATTAACAGCATAGCTTGGAGAAAACGATGTTAAAGTGATACTTATTAAGTTAGAACGAAGCTATTGTAATTTTTCTAAATCATAAATACATATGTTTATTTCATTTTTTCTAGTTGAAGGAATATGAAGTCATTGGGCGCAAGCTCCCATCGGAGAGCGAGCCAAAGCCCCCGCTATACAAAATGAGGATTTTTTCACCAGATCCCATTGTTGCCAAATCTCGTTTTTGGTATTTTTTGAGACAACTTAAGAAGTTTAAAAAGACTACTGGTGAAATAGTGTCCATAAAGGTATGTTTCATTTACTTACATTATATTCTTATTCAACTAATATAGATCATATCATAATCATTCATCAATATCTTTTTAGCAGTTTTTTTTTTTTCATAAAAGAATAACGAACATCTGTAGATTAATCCTTACAAACTTGCATTTATAATATTTGCAAGATATGAAAAAGATTTTGACATTGTACTTGAAAAGATCATAATATACCATTGATGAAGTTTTGTCTGATTACTTATATATCTATACTAATATTATAAAAAGAGATTGATATGTTTGTAACGAATAAACTACTGGCTCGATTTTGAAATTTCTTTCATCTATAGGAAGCTAAATTATCAGCGAGTAACACATGCTGTTCTATAAAGTTACGTGGACAAAGTTGCGTGCAACAGTTAGTGATCTATATTCTGAATTGTCAGTAATTGTAAGAAATATACTGTGACTGAAACCTACACCTATGCAATGAATAATAATTATGTTATGCAATTTTTTTCTTTATTTTATATCTGTACTAGCTGACGCCCGTGACTTCGTGTGGAAAAAGAAAAATAGTAGCCTATCCTTTGTCCTGTACATCCAAATGTTTATTTACCAAGTTTCATGAAAATCAGTTAATTCGTTTAAGAGTTATGGAGGAACATACATATATAGATACATGCATGTATACATGTATATAGTACTTAAAATACTTATTTTAATGGCTTAAATTTATTATTTAAAAAAAATTGACCCAGGATAGTATACATTCAGTGTACACATGATTATTATCAGATTTATTAGCATATGGTCCACATCGCAAATGATCCATTGACACAAAACATTTATGTAGCAAAATGCCCACATAGCATAAAGTCCATAATAGCATTACTTCCACTTTGTCTGAAATAGACTTTCATGTGCTTCACCATTTTCAAAGCACACTCACATTTACAGTTACACTGTTACAGATTATACTGTAACTGTTACTATTTACAGATATTTTAAAAGAGATTGAAACAATCTAGTACATAATTGGATATTGTGTTCTACTTTCACAGGAAATACCAGAGAAGAGCCCCGTGAAAATAAAGAACTTTGGTATCTGGTTGAGATACGAGTCTCGCTCGGGCGTCCACAACATGTACCGCGAATACCGCGACCTCAGTGTGGGTGGAGCCGTCACACAGTGCTACAGGGACATGGGCGCCAGACACAGGGCCCGGGCTCACTCCATTCAGGTATTTCCTTTGGGGGTTTTTGTGCAAAAAATTTTCAACAAAATAACCTAACTCATGAGTGCTACAACTTTTCTTGAATCTCTTGTTTTTTCTTAACCTTGGTTTCAATAAGTCTGATCACAGATGTATGTACAATTATCATCTATCTATATCCAAAATTTAATTACACATTGGTATTGAATGCAATAGCTAGATGAGCCATTAAATTTTTATATTACGCCTAATGTAAATGTATTCACATTAGACACACCCATTTTTTTTAATTAATTTGGCAGTTTCAGTGTGTTAATATCTTGTGAGAGTTTCTTGATCAAAATTTTATTTTATGCCACATGAGATCAAGAATTATTTAATGGTATAGGTAATATGTGTCTGTAATTTATAGTATTTCTCTCCAAATTTGATCACAGCGCTAAAGATGGACATTCGTGACACTTTGCATATCTAGTTACTTCTAAACCAACTCATAGGAACACCTTTCAAGATAATGGAGCAAAATTTTCATAGGTGCTAATGGGCTAAATAAATGACAGCAGTAAATTTTGTGTTCAAATGTGCTAACATAACACAAGACTTTAAATAATGTAACTAAATGCTGAGACTGTAGAGGAATCTTCAACTCTTATAAACTCCCTTCTGAATCGTTTAGGCGGCCATTCACGATAGAGCCATAAATTTGGCATCTTTTGTTCAGCTCAAAAACAGAATAGCTATCCAATGGTATATTACACATAGTATCAGAATTGGCATTCTTCTTTAATGTTTTATTGAAAAATCATCATAAAATGTTTCCTTTTTCTGACAACCACATATCTATTGTTATCAGAAAGTTTTGAATTTTTTCACCACACCTGCTAAGGTATATTAAATGAGAGGTGCGTTTGTTTGAAATGTTGAATATGTTGTGCAGATAATCAAAGTGGAGGTGATAAAGGCGGCGGCGTGTCGCAGACCGCAAGTGAAGCAATTCCACAACAGCAAGATCCGCTTCCCTCTGCCCAAGCGCGTGCACAACCACAAGCGCCTCAACACCTTCGCCTACAAGCGGCCCAGCACATATTTCCTCTAAAGCACATCTTGTACGCGTCTACAATAAATATTATTAACATTTACTTGTTGTTTTCTTTTAACTGTGATCAGCTCTTTCAATTATATAGCCATCCAAGGGCCGGCGCTAATAATATTTTAAACTTATTGCAATGAACCGATCTTAGCACATTACCAAGAGGCCGAAGCATAACGTGGCATGATGCGAGTAACTTTTATTTAAAAAATAGAAGTCCCTACTAAAATTGCGGTACTTTACATACCTGTGGAAATAGCCCAAGGTCTTAAAATGTCATTGTTTATAGTACCATAGAGTAAATTGTACACAGTACCTACACATTATTAGCCATATGCCTAGCTTAAATACGGGCCGCGTAAGTACGTTCGCGCTTTCACACGGAATCAAGATGGTTAAAGAACTAAAAAATTAACTGAGGACTGCTGCTGGCTCCTGTTCAACTCTCGACGCGAATGCAGCGATTGTGGTGCCACAAATATATGAAACCATTTGAACAAACAGCTCTTTTTAGATCTATTCTGGTTTGTTATGTCCTAAACATTTATTCCTTACACCCTCGTTATGTATTGTTCTAGTACCATTTGATTGCACTATTAATTTCTAAATTGTTATGCTGTATGGTAGCTAGTAGCCACATATACCTTTAGGGCCTGCAAAGACGAGACTTGTCCGCGAAACTGCTCGGAATGCTTCGTGAGTGTTATTCGATACAATTGTAAGAAGCTGTCTGTAGTTTTTTCTTCAGCAATTAAAAGTTCCATAATGTACATTGTACATAACGAATAATGAGCACAAAATTCAAAATGTACAAAAAGGTCTAAGCCATTGTGGCTTGTGATCTTAGTAGGTATTTGTCTCAAGATAAGCTTGTATTTCTCTAAAGCCAACTCTTCTTGCCATAATAAATTATAACGTGCCCCCACTTTTCAACAGTCACTGACGAAACTAGTTTCTATTTTTAATTCTTTCAGGCACGTTCTTAATGAGTGGATTCAAAAACACGAAAAATATCCTTAGATTAGATGAAGGAATCACGCGAATGAGGTCAAACAGAAATGAAAACGAAATGTTTACTTTAAAACTTTAATAAAAAAAAATACTAAATACTTGTATAATAACTAATTACAAAGAATATTCAGTGCCCTGCATTTAGAATTTTTAACGAGTAAATACAAAAATATTTTTATATAACAATATATTATATTATAAACCCTTTCATAATGTTCATAGTTAAGACGTAACATTTTTACAAAAATAAAATAAGAAGTAAGATATGTAATTAAAATTTAAAATACTTTTATTCACTAAAAACTAAATAGATTTAGTTTCAGGGCCTCTTTCACCAACTACAAGTAGTGTTCATTAGTTACTTTTAGAAATAATTTTATGTTTTATTAAATTGTGCACTCGGTTTACTGCATCCTTCGATAGGCGATTTTTTTTATTTATTTTTTTCATGTTTGGGACTTTTACCGTACAAACAAAGGTATATATCAGCTCCATTATCCCCGGTTACCGGTGACTTTAAATGACAGTTAGCCTACTTGACAGATGGTGAAAGAGGCCCACAGTCTAATATAATAATTAGGTATTAAATTAAATGCAAGATTAAAGATAAAATATATTTGAGTGAATCATACCAAACTCACGAAGTATAATAAGTGAGCTTTGGAGCGTTCAGGATTTGAAAATAGTAGTTCAATATATTTGATTTTAGAGTTACAACATATTATCATATTCTATAATCTTCTATATATATTTATACATTTCATAAAATAAAATCGCTGTATGTCATTTGCTCTGCCAACTACTAAATCCTTCAACTGATTTTGAAACGGTTTTCACTATAAAGACAATCGAGGAAGATTGTACATATATAAATAATTGACAGAAAAAAAAATTCATTCGGGATGCAATTAAACAACAAAAATATTAGCGAATACTTAAATAAAAAAAACATACATTCTATTTTATCATAAACAATCTCATAACCCTCCCTATAGTCACGTGACGACGTGAAGCTTTACGTCATATTCACTTAAAAATATAATACGTAATAATGTTTCGTATATTTTATCTTTGCAAAAACATATTATAAGACAAAGTCCTCTGCCGTGTCTGTCTGTTCGCGATAAACTCAAAAACTATTAATGGATAGAGTGGTTCTCGAGGAAGGTTTTTAGTATACAATTTACAAAAATACGCGTGCGAAGTCGCGGGAAGCAGCTATATGAGCCCGTGGTATGAAAATTTATGGGAGTAAAATAAAAATTGTCACACGAATGCGTTATACTTACGTATCTTATTTTTTTCTTTTGAATATTTTAAAATATTATCTGAAGTTTCATAGCTATATTGCATCATCTATACAATATTATTAAAAAAAACAGTCACAAAAAAGAAATTAATTGGTAATTAATTCAATACTTTAAATTTTTTTTTTAATTAAACTGCTCTTGTTATCTTGCCAGTTAGTTAATGTGAGAACACATGGGTAGGAAGACGTGAGTGGATGAAGGTGATATGTCGCATAATTTTCCAATTTTGAATAAATCGAGGTAAAAGTTTTACCTTTACTTTTTGAAATAAGTCGCCACGGAACTGATTTTTGTACTAAATTATAATGCAAAGTTGTGTAAACAACCTAAAATATTAATGGTACGATAGCAATTAAACACTTGTATTATTTAATTTAAAAAAAAAAAGTGAACATAGCTCCCTCTTCCATTAACAAAAAGTAAACTTTTCTGCACTTTCTGCTTTTTTAAAATTAACTGTACATAACACGTTTTTCAACTTTATATTTTCCAAAAATGTCTTATATCGACTGTCTTAAGGTCTGTAATCATTCATATGGACATATTACCTTCATCAACGCAAAAAAAACGAAAAATCCCAAAAATGCGACATATCACCTTCATTCACTACGTGAGTGGATGAAGGTGATATGTCGCATTTTCATATGTATTTCAAATAACGACTCACGTTTGTTATACATTTGCTAAAGAAACAGTTCTAGTCCATAATATTCTCTTTAATTTATTATTATCGATTTTTTATTACTTTTGACGTGAATACGTCTTTAAATTTGATTCTATAATATTCTATTATCCTTACATATTATATAACAAAGTCCTCCGCCGTGTCTGTCTGTTCGCAATAAACTCAAAAACTACTGCACCGATTTTCATGCTGTTTTCATCAATGGATAGAGAGTGGTTCTCGAGGAATATAATTTACAAAGTTACGCGGGCGAAGTCGCGGGCAGCAGCTAGTAATATATAAAATCTGGATCACCAAAGATAAATTTTTCGTAACTATTTAACGTCTATATTATTTTGTGACTAAAAGCTTAGAAAAAGCTCTTAATTAGGTATACATTATAACTACATTAATAATTAGTACCAAAAATGTAGGTATCAAAAGCCGTCTGTTTATTCGACTAGCTATTTTATTCGCTTTTTCAAATAATTTACATGACTTTTACATTTCCAAAACAATAGTAGTAACCTTTATAATTTATTTTGCCAAAAACGATTTTTGAAACTTCCAAAGGCGTTAACGGCCTTAGTCAAGTTAGTTTAGTCAATTGGCACCATTTGAGAAGTCAGTCGCTGGTTTTAAAATAGGAAGTTAAAATATACTGAAATAATTTTAACTTAAGTCAGGATAATACCTATAATCTATACTAATATTATAAAGAGAGAAGATTTGTATTTTATTACAAGCTTTTTATTAACTTGCAATGTATGTATGTATGATCTATTCCTTTTCTATTGATCAAAAACGTAAACAAATATAGCGTCGCTACGGTCACTGGACTGTTTTAAAGATGGGATTTGTACATTAGGCATTATCAAAGAGAGTTGACTCAGTGATTAGAATTTGTTCGTACTGTTTGTTTAGTTATATATCGTGAATTGTTTGTTTACCTTTGTGATCAATGAAAAAAGTAGCCTATCCTGTGTCCTGTACGTCTAAATGTTTATCTACCAAGTTCCATGAAAATCAGTTAATTCGTTTAAGAGTTATGGAGGAACATACATACATACATACATACAGAAAAAAATTCTAAAAATGGTCAATTTAGTTTCAGTATCATGTACAGAGTCTATAAACACGATATCTTTGAAAACAAAGTAACTTACTCCATCACCAACCCTTACACATTTATTATTAGTATTGATGTATGTATGTATGTATGTATGTATGTATGTTTGTCCGGGTGGAATCTTGCAACTGAATTTTAAATCTGTTATCTTTAACCGATTGAGCTGAAATTTGGTATACACGCTTATCTTGGATGACAATGCATGTTTAGCTATGTGACGTCATTCTAATTCCAATATGGCGGATCATCCAAGATGGCGGACTAGTTTTTTTTTCCTGCAATACCACAGTATGGGTATCAAATGAAAGGGCTTGCTGAGGAGAACACGAAAAACTAATACAACTAAACTTTTTTAGTCCTCAAAATAGCTAAAAAAATAAAACATAAATTAATGGTATAAAAACTTTTTAAAAACAAGCTTTTATTTAAGTGCCCTAAAAAGAAGAAAATAATCTTTAAATTAAATATAAATAAAAGCTTGTCGCAAGATTTGCATATTTTATAGGAAACATTTTTTCATAGAATTAGGTACTTATATTATAAGTATGTCAAGCAAGGCTAAAATTTCGCGACAAGCTTTTATATTTAATTTAGAGATTATTTTCTTCTTTTTAGGGCACTTAAATAAAAGCTTGTTTTTAAAAAAGTTTTTTTTTTAACATTAATTTTCTGTAATGATTAACTTAAAAGCTACTGGACCGATTTTGAAAATTCTTTCACCTATAGAGAGTTATATATTATTATCAGCGAGTAATATAGGCTATATTCAAAATGAAAATATTGTAATCTCAAAAAAAGTGCACATAACTTCAGATTTTTGTTGAAGTTATATATACGAGTCGATGGACTGGTGTGGCCATTAAGTTCAGTGAATGGCGAGCACCTTGAGCGCCATCTTGGCGGCGGCGCGCTTCGCCTGGAACTTGTTGGCCCCACAGCCGTAGACGGTGCTCCGGCTGCCCTTATTCGTGAAGGTGACCGGCATCACCACGCGGGGCACCTCCGCTTTCGTCATCATGCTCTTGCTGTCCAGAACAAATAATTATAATGTAGAAACTCGATTATCCGGCCCACAGTTATACGGATTCGCGATTATACGGACAACCAAACGCGACCAAGTCGAATTTGTGCAAGCATGAACGCGTCGGAACTGGCACTAAAATCAACGCTAATAAACATTGATTTTCACTGATATCGCTGCTAAAAAACTAAAGGGCTTAAAAACCAAAAAATAAATCAAAAATGCTTTTATTGCAAAAATACAATCACAATCCTTCATATTGTATGTTGCAAAAAGATTTATGGTTGTTTATTATTATATTTATATTATTTAAAATATTTAGTATATTAAAAATAAGAAAAAATAAGAACAATCGCGGTATTTTGCGCTGGATTTTAGCCGCCGGTCAGACTAGAGTCTTCATGCGAGCACAAGCCAGACACAAAAGTTTTTCAACGCGGACGAATTCGCGGGCACCGGCTTGTTGAAAATATAGAAGTGGCGACTCTCCTCCAGTGAGCGGAGTCCCTTACATTAGCATCACATCATCATAGATGACTCACCCGAAGGAAGGGCAGGCGTGAACGTTCTCCATGAGAACACGGACGGGCTGAAGCGGGATGCGCGCGGAGAAGGAAGCGATCTCCTTGCACATGATGCGGTACACGACGCGCCACACTGTCGCCAGCTGCCCTCCACAGTCCAAGTAAATCGCACCCATTAGCGACTCGAACACGTCGCTCAGCACCTAAAGTGTCATAAAACACATATTATTATGTACTATTGTGACACTATTTCACGTCAACATTACAAGTAAGGAGCGTAGAGATAAGGAGCGCCATCTTACATGGGT
The DNA here is from genome assembly GCA_945859745.1 of Synanthedon formicaeformis. NCBI lineage: Eukaryota > Metazoa > Arthropoda > Insecta > Lepidoptera > Sesiidae > Synanthedon > Synanthedon formicaeformis. The sequence goes on from OX243963.1 coordinate 5,160,526, forward strand.
GTTAAACTGAAAAAGTGGCAACAAAAAGCGATAAATAGAGATGGCGCTGGTGTGCACAGAGAGAGTTTGAGAGTATGGAGAGTATGGAATGAATGTAGCAGTAGTTGACCGGAGTGAAGTGCGCCGAGTTGAATTTTGGTTGAACACTAGCCTCATCAGTGCCACCAATTTATCGTCTTTCGACGGACACTTTTAATACTCAGAGATTGTCCTCCTTGTCTCTGCACTCCTTAATTACAAGCGAGTTTCGAACTGTGGAAAATTATTGTGTAACTGTAAAAAAAAAACAACAATTTCAGAAGCTATAATCATCAACTACATATTATAAAACAAAGTCCTCCGCCACGTCTGTCTGCTTGCGATAAACTCAAAAACTACTACACCGATTTTCACGCTGTTTTCACCAATGGATAGAAGTGGTTCTAGAGTAAGGTTTTAAATATATAATTTATAAAGTTACGCTGGCGAAGTCGCGGACAGTAGCTAGATAAAATTATAAACTAACGGTGTGAAAAGTGTACTAGGTGTAAATTTAAGTTATACGAAAGATTCGTTTATATATCTAAATTTCACAAATAGTAAATTTTTACTCAATTTAAATAAAAATATATTTTTAAATAAATAAAAGTCTCTTTTTTTTCTTGCTATTGCTATTCGCAGTCCTCACCACTGTTATTTAATTATTTATAAAATAAAATATTATTGTTATTGTCATAATAATTTTTCGATAGTTCGACTACTTTAGAAAGATTTTATAAGTATTTACAGAAAGAAGGATAAACGAGGAAGTTTTGTGTATATATATATATATATATACACATAAAAAATGTGTCCCGGGCGAAGCCGGGAGCGGGTCGCTAGTTAAAATAATAACCTTGGGCACTTCCACATATTCGGCAAGTTGGCAACTCTCCTCATCGATGAGATACAAAACGTCCTCAACAATCTGATGGCCCCTTTGCTCTTGGTAATCCACGAATGTGGCGATCACGCTCTCAAGCACCGGATTCAGTTGCGAACATATGTATCTGTAATACCATCATTATTTAATTAATAATTTAATAACTAGATTACTGAAAATTTGTATTATTCAAGTACGATTAGAATCGATTTATTTGAAAACTTTACGTGCATAAAAATTAATGAAAAACTTACTTATGCAAACCAAGTTTTACGACAAACGAGGCGAACGTGACATTGTTCACTAAAGCGGACCTCAAATCCGTCAAATCGCCAGGCTTCAAGTTTTCGTTGGTCTCAAATATGTACGTGGTGATAAGGAAGTCTAAGATGGCATCGCCCAGGAACTCTAGACGTTCGTAGGATCCGGTTTTCCTATTGCGTATATACGAAGGGTGTGTTAAAGCCTGAAACACAATTAGATTTATAATTAGACTTATACAAATGGATCAATACACAGTATAGTATAGTATAAAGTCCCCCTTTTTTCTGTCTGTCTGTATGTATGTATGTATGTATGTATGTATGTATGTATGTATGTATGTATGTATGTATGTATGTATGTATGTATGTATGTATGTATGTATGTATGTATGTATGTATGTATGTATGTATGTATGTATGTATGTATGTATGTATGTATGTATGTATGTATGTATGTATGTATGTGCTTTTCGCAGAATATATAATAAAATTTGCAAACACTATTTAGAACTTAAAATCTCCAAACAAACGTTGTCGTTTTTTAAAGATAGCAATAAATAGAAGACGCTTACGCTTTTAATAATAACAAGACGATGAAATTAATGTCAATGTCAATGAAAGAATGACCTCTTTTATTTATAAGTAATTAGCTGTTGCACGCGACTTCGCCTGCGTAACCCGCCGCGGTTTTTTTTAATAGAATATTCTTTTTAAAATAGAATAATAAGATAACAAGATATGTTTGATGGAGATGAATATGGCTCGCCTTTAGAGTTTTTTTTTTACTTATACAAATAAGAATTCGGCACATATCAGACTGCGTGAGACGGGACGACCTATAATTTGTCGAATATGTTCAGAAGCTTAAGGCGCGATTTCACCATACTCTGTTAGTAGTTAACATCGCTGTTAAGTCATTTAACGCTGTCACTCGCATACTGTAAACGTCTGTTAAGTGACTTAACAGCGATGTTAAATACTAACAGAGTATGGTGAAATCGCGCCTAAATGTTACAATAACTCACCTGTAATAGAAGGGAGGGATCGTTAAATTGATATTGAAGAATTTCCTCAATCTCCTGTCTTCCGTTGTAAAGAAGGAAATCGATGTCTTCAATGGTAGCTTTCTTCTCACTTAAGGCGGTTGGAATCTTCTTGTCAAGGTACGATGCGAAATTATCCTTAATGGGAAATCACAAGTAAAATAAACCATCAATTTTTCTTGTACACAAGCTTAAAATGTGTATATAAACCCCCTGCTTTCTATTGAGTCTAAACACGTTATATCTGCCGTAACTTGCTGAGGAGTTGAGTGCCGGCAGACTACTTGATGCTGCAGCATCAGATCAAGTTTACCATGTCATTGAAATACCACCGAAGTAACAGGGACTGGGTTACTAATACAACTAAGACGATTTCTAGTACATAGTAGGATTCCTGTGTGGTCTACTGACCTTATCCTACTTACAGTTATCCTTATAGGATAAAAAATTTACCCTACTAAGGTTTATTAGAGGATGTGAAACGTGTCAAATTTATTGTGATGATGGCGACTAACTACTCGTATTTTTTATTGACTAATGAGAACAAAAAATGGTTATTGTGCCAACTATAATAAGACATAATAGTTTTGTGAACTTATTTGTGGGCAATGATGTAACACATTATTTTTAATATGAATCATAATGACATTGGTTTACAGTAGGTATTGTAATTTTTGTAGAGATTTAATTTTTCTGATAACTGATAACATAGCGTAGTTACGTAGTTTTTGAGTTTATCCAGTACATACAATCATACAAAAAATATATATAAAATCTTTTCTCTTTATAATATTAGTTTATAGATAGAAATTAAGATAAAACTAGTGATACATTTTACCTTGGGTGGTAAAATTTTCATCCACTCTAAGAATTTGATAGCCGCCAATACTCCGCCACTTAGTAGATATGTCCCAAGCAATGCTTCGACGCAATCTGCTATCGTCTGAAACAAGACAAAATACTATGAACACACGAGATAACTGAAAAAATAACTAATGAATCGTGTACTCACTTGCACACAGTTTTTAAAACCTCCTTAATCCTACTATAATCGGTAGCGCACTTGCAGCACAAGCGTTGCTTGTGTTACAGGCGACGGTAGCCATCTACCATCAAGTGGACTGTCAGTCTGTCTATCAATTTTAACATAAAAAAAGGTAATAATAATAATAATAACAATGTATAGTACCTTATCTCGCACAGCCTGCGCTTTTACTTGTGACTGCATTCCAGTCAAAATAAAGTCATCTATCTCCTTTTCGATGACATCCTGGTCACACTCGTAGCGATTTTTCACTTGCGATAAATGCTCGTCTGACATTTTACCGCTCAACATCTCATCCAGCGAAAGTTCTATGCTTTGGATGAAAGTGGGCCGAATCTGGAATGAGATCACAACAAAAAAATATCAGAAGACATGTCCGCCGATTGGACACCTATTTAATAATAATAAGTGTCTTATTTTATAATTGAATTAGGGTTCACTTAGTAAACAAGCATCATCTTATTTAACAATCACTTCTTGACTAAACTATGAATATCTAAATACAGTAGTTTTATTATCTACTAGCCGGTGTCCGCGACTTCGTCCGCATTGAAAAATTGAAAATATTACACTTGAGAAAATATCACATCTTTATCGCTGTAATCGGTGGTGCCGTCGTTAAATTAAAAAAAAAATTTAGACCATCCCTCGGGAACCTAACTTTTTTTCAGGATAACAGTATCCTAATATTAATCCAGGTAATAAACTATCTGTGTGCCAAATTTTATCCAAATACGTTAAGCCGTTTTTGCGTAAAAAAAAAAGTAACAAACATTCATACATCCTCACAAACAATAGCATTTATTTATATTAGTAACATTAGTAAGATTTAGTTAAAAACTAACTATTGCGGGGCTCGGGATAAAATATATAAGATTCAGTGGTTAATTCGCGAAACCAAGGAATAGGAGTTAACATTTGCATTTGAAATATTTTTTAGGATCCTAAAATTATTGTTTTCAATTGTTATATTATTAGCTTATCTTGCGATGTAATAGCGGTATTAGCAGATATGAGGCGTAGGTCCGCGACATGCCAAACTGTACTCGAAGCCGATTGCGATAACAAATTATAATCTGACGATTTCGGCGATCGTGGTCGGCGCGTGCGCACAGTACTTTTGTTTCTTAAAACACCAAGATCAATTACAACAGTAATGTTAATCACTTGATTTATCTAGATGACTTACATATCTATTTACTCACTTATCTACAAGACATTTTCCAATTCGGCGTTTCATCACTGCTGATTCATTACAAGGTACTTTATATTTTAAATTTTTTATTGATAATTCGTCATTAAATGAACTGTAGTTGTTCCTTAAATGATTGATATTTTGTTGTTTACAACTTACTACTTGACCTACTTTCACAAAAAAAGTACGAATAAAGTTGCAGTGACACTTTCGTTTCATGCAAACACGTCTCGTTCATAATATGATAAATAAACAAGCCTTGGTGACGTAGAAAGCGAACTTACGAGTATTATTATTTTTTAATTTGACATTGACATAACAGATGATACTTTGATAAATTGTTTAGAAACAAAAAAAGTAGGCAGGTAATTATTAAAAGTAAAACAAAAATGTCAAATAATTTATCCACTACCCACTTGGGAGGTAATTTTTACAAACTTCAAATATAAAAAATTAGTTAAGTGGGTCGCATAAATTAAACAGTACATTAAAAATTTGAGATTTTTTTGTTATACTTTTCTAATAATATTTCGAGTGAGCTATTTTATTAAAAGCTACGATGTCTTGGTTCTGTGAGGCACTTAGAAAGGTATGTAACGTAAAATTTAAATGCGAATGTCGTATTTCTGTTGTTTAATATTTAAAAAAAAAAATTACATTAAAAAAATTCACAGTTCGCGTAGGTAAACATTTTAAAATGAAGTTCTATATCTACCGCTCTGTTTTCATTTACACAGTAAAACAAAATTTCTATTTTTCACAATACGCTTGATTTATATGCGAAAATGCTAACAAATACATTAACTTAACAAAACTATTTAAAGATAATCTATTTACATCTTTACATAGTATAAAACAAAGACGCATCCCGTCGTCTATCGCTCAGAATGTAGGTAAGCTTACCTATATATTTTAAACTACACAAAGGATTTTAATGCGGTTTTCACTAATGGAAAGGGCGTTAAAGTAGGAAGGTTTTTTACATATAATTTGCAGAAAAAAAAATCTGGACGAAACCGGAGGAAGCCCGCTAGTACACCATAAAATGTTTTCACTTTAGGTACAGTTAACTACTCGTTAAGACAGTTGGTGTAAAAAATACGGTTTTATTAATTAGGTATATTTTATTATTTTAAAACTTTAAATGGTACATACATACGAAGATTAATCTAAATAGGAAAATTAATCTGAATAGTGTTTAGAATTTTTGTCTGTTTGTCTGTGCGTTTGTGCACGCTAATTGAATGTCAGAAACGGCTTTACCTGTTGTTAATTTGAATGCGGTTCCTATGGGATATATTTTGCCCTGAAAAATGTTAGGTTCCTATGGAATTTTCAAAAAACAAACTAATTCGCGTACGAAGTTGCGGGCACCAGCTAGTCTAAAATAAAATTGTAAAAATTACATTCCGTTTTACATGAAACTATTGTAACAATTTTGATTAAATTTATTATATTATTATTGCACTAAAATTGACGAGGTTTTTCCACGTTTGTGTTGTGGGCAAATGCTAATTTGTAACAAAAAAAAATTATAATTGTAATTTTCAGATGAAAAACTTTTTTAAGGCTTGCTTAGCAATATTCATCATAGGAACTGGAACGTTAGTCTATTATTTAAAAACAAAGGTGCCAAACCGACCAGAACTCGACTTAGAGAGATGGTGGGGAATTGGTTCTAAGCCGAGAGAAGAGGACAAATCTATTCGAACTTTCACGATCGATTTCCACGACGATGTAAGAAAAAAAATCTCTTTTAAATATCATGTAATGGTCCGGTGACTGAGTCTAAAGCATTTATCTACAATATATATTTGATATATTGTAATAAATTCTTATGTAAATATTTGCGCATTGTTTACATATATATTTTTTTATATAATAAACATTTGATCTTTAAGTGTGTGTTCTGAGTGACGCCGTTTCGCGGATGCGGGAATCCGCAGCGCACGAAACAAGTATGCGATCCGCTCGCTTCGCACTTTACAGGTTTTTAAACAAATCGACTATTTATTTCGTGATTAAAATTTTCATCATTAGAAAATTCAGTTCACATTATTCTTAATTCATGTTAGCCGTGGGGAAAGAGCACTTCATTAAGTCATTAAATTATACTTTGTACAATTTATCAATACAGTTTTTGGAGGCTAAATAACAACTAAACAATATGATTAATTAATATTTTGTACTAAGTTTGTTTAGAAATTTAATGAACAATTAATTAAATCGAAATGTAAATTACATTTGAGCAATTGCAAATTTTTTCAGTTGATCCGAGATTTAAAACAAAGGTTACGAAGTCGACGGTATTTCACGAGACCCTTAGAAGATGCGCAGTCGAATTATGGCATAAACACAAATTTCTTGGGGAAAACAGTAGAACATTGGTTGGAGAATTACAATTACTCATCAAGGCTTGAAATGTTGAACAAGTTCCCTCACTTCAAGACAAGAGTGAACGGATTGGACATACACTTCATTAGAGTCAAACCAGACCCGAAACCTGGATATGAAATTTTGCCCCTACTTATGCTACACGGCTGGCCAAGTTCCTCTAAAGAGTTTGTTAGAGTTATTCCCAGATTAACAAAACCCAAAAGAGGATTCAACTTTATGTTCGAAGTCATCGCGCCCGATCTACCCGGTTTCGGATTTTCCGAGGTAACTAAGTAAATATTAGTAGGATCTGCTATTGTATCTGCTCTTGTATATCACTGCTCTTGTATATCACTGCTTTAATAGAAGACCGTAAGAAGAAATGGCACCTTACTAACATTGAATAAATAAGTCTCTCTGTAACTGTATATCCGCTAACTCCTAAAGCACGCACCGAATTTTTATGGGGTTTTCACTAATGGAAAGAGCGATCCACGAGTGCGCTGCCGACCATATAATTGAGGATAAGGAATAACGAACGGGTAGGGAATGTATATCAGAATGTACATATATGTATGTACATTCTGCATATATGTATGTAATGTAATATCTCTTTCTGTAATGTACATTTTACATATCTGCATATGATTCATACTGCAAAATATTACATCTAAAGAGTAGATAATTTAAAAGATGGCAAATTGAATTAATTCACGTCTCAGGATATACCTTCGGAATATTATATTAGGTATCAATATAATATTCCGAAGTAAAAAGTTGGTTTTAATTTAAAAACACCTATCAAGTGGTTTGACGTGCCAATAAAAAAAGTAGATAATAATAGCAAAGCCATCTTTGAGAGAGCAAAAACGTACACGTGCCCCGTTTTTTCTCAACCCAACGGAGTTCAAATTTATATCATTAACATAATGGTATAACACTGAATTAATAGTGTAAAAAAATACTGAGCAGCTAAGTATTCGTAAGTTAAATGCACTGTACAGAGTTGTTTATACAAGAATTTGGTGAAAATTTCAGGGCACCCGCAAGCGAGGCTTAAACCCTGTATGCATTGGAATAATAATGAGGAACTTAATGAGAAGATTGGGGTTTGAAAGATTCTACATTCAAGCGGGCGATTGGGGTTCGCAAGCGGCTACACACCTGGCCACCTTACTGCCGGATGAAATATTAGGGTAATTTTATGTTTAAAAAGTTCACTTTACTTAATAAATTGAGGGAGAATTAACCAGCTTTAAATGAATGTTCATAAATCTTTCAGATTCCATACGAATATGGCGATATCGTCAATGCGTATAAGCGCGTGGAAACTGGCATTAGGCGCTTGGTTTCCGAATTGGATTGTGGAACCCAGTGCTGTTGACAGAATCTATCCCCTGCGGGATACGTTTAAGGTCTTGATGAGGGAGAGTGGTTACTTTCACATACAAGCAACTAAACCTGACACCATTGGTAATAACTATTTTATTAATGGATTAATAACTTTAACTTCTTACATCACATACTTACATAAATTACAAAAGACAAATAAAAAGTTGCACAGGATTTTTTTTTAAATAGAAAGAATTTATTTAATTTTTAAGTGACAAAGTCGTCCATGAGAGCCTAATATACTATTAAAACGTATGTTTTCTTATTCTACCAACGATATCCTACCAATGAAGTGTTCCGGAAGAATATTTGAAAATTGGTAGATGTCGATAAATGAATTGTAAAAACTACAGATTTGATTGTCTTTATAAATTGTTTGTAAAAAAGAAAGGTTTTTTTTAAATTTCAAAGCCATACTAAGCGTACTTATAAAACATTAATGAAGAAATTCATGTCAGTGTGAAACATGAAATGAAAATATAGAGATTTTTCAGGCGTTGCTTTGAACGATTCCCCGGTGGGTCTCGCGGCTTATATTATGGAGAAAATGGCAATTTGCAGTAACAGAAACCAGTTGAACACTGAGCACGGAGGTTTGGACAGCTTGCTCATAGACGATGTGCTCGACACCATAGTTATTGCCTGGTTTAACAACTGCATTGTAACATCCATGAGAATCTATGCTGAAGCCACTTTCCACGCCACTAGAGAAATACAGATCCTTCACAAGTGAGTTTTCAATAATTTCTTCTCTTTTGTATAACCTAACCTACTAACGAGGTTTTTATTTAAACTTTTGGTAGTTTTATTTATGTCAATAAATTTTTACATAAGCTACTTTGACTTTAGTGGGAACATTTTATTTTGTTTTTATTTATATGTTATGTAATGAGTATTCGCAATTATTAAAGCTATAAAAAAATCTTTCAATGATATTATGCTATATTTCACATTTCGATGAAAGTATGTTTCCAATTCAATATTTCAAATTCATTAAGTCAATCAGTTAAAAAATGTATAGTTTACCGAGAACAATACTACTTGTTTAAGGTAAATTGTTAAATTATTACTCTTATAATATTAGATAATATTATGCACAAATATTATACGCATTATCATAAAAATTTCGATTATCATTTGCAGCATACCAACAGAAGTGCCAACGGCTGCCCTCAAGTTAAAACACGAAGTGGTATTCCAGCCCGATTGGGTTTTGCGGGACAAGTTTAAAAATTTAGTACAGTCAACCATTCACGGCATCGGTGGTCATTTCGCCGGTTTGCAAACGCCAGATTTATTAACCGAAGATATTTTCAAAGCCACTCTTAAATTCAGACAATTCAACGCCGCACAAGGAAGAAACATTCAAATTAAAATAGAAACCCCAATAGAATAATTTCATTATTTTCGAATGACTGATATCGTAAGATTGCTTTGTAAGATAATTTTAGAATAGGTATTATAAAAAATAAATATATATAATTTGTTAGGTGACAATGAATTAAACATCAAATTATATAATTTTTAAAAATATATTTATAAGATAAATATGCTGGCTAGCAATTATATTCTGATCGTAACAGGAACATTTCATCTCTTATAATATCTAGTTTGAAGCACACTAAAAATGTTATCTTATAAAAAATACATAATTTTTAAGCATTTCCATTTATATTATTTGTACTTTTTGAAACGCTAACTTTAAGTGACCCGAATTCGTTGCACGCCAGTGTATTTTTGCTTCAAATGACAAGAAACATAATTATATCCCCAATTATTACTTTTGTTTTAATTCTTGAATTACTATTAAGACTACGCATAGATGGTAAAAGCAACAAATATATAAAAAAAAACTTTAGATTTTAAAAGACCACAAATTTGTAATGCTCTTTTTTTTTAATAAACTTTCTATGCTGTTATGACATGTATAATATAAACAGTTACGAGACAATGATAAGATTTTCTAAATAAAATTCTTAATGTTCAAATGAAATATTTTAATTGCCTTCACCTTTTTGAAATGAAACCTCTTTACGTACGTAGAGAGTAAAATTTCAAGGTCGAATTTTGTGTGACGCTTGAGTGTAACGATCTAACGATCATGTGACGCCTCTTTTAACGTTTCTGCATGACATATATCCCTTACTATAATAATAATATATCATTACTAGCTGGTCAGACTTATAACACCTTTTTTTTCGTCAGGGCGTTAAAAAACTTTTCACGTCATACTATTATTATGATTGTACGCGTCTTCTGGTTGGTTCTGTATTCCGAGGTGTACCTATATGTAAAATTTAAATTTAGCATTTACCTTTTTCTCCTCCACAAAATCTCGTAGTTCCTTCGCAGCGAAAAAAGCCGGTATCGTAAAATCTACCCTCGGACTAAATGTCTCAACTTTCATTCGCCCGCCCAAATTCTTCTTTTCAGCCGCATAGAAGAGGTTCCTGTTAAATTTGGTACAAAGAATTTTCCTGTGCACTCCATTGAAATCTTTATATTAGAACTAGCTGGCGCCCGCGACTTCATCCGCGTTTAAAAAGAAAAAAAGTAGCCTATCCTGTGTCCCGTACGTCTAAATGTTTATCTACCAAGTTTCATGAAAATAAGTTAATTCGTTTAAGAGTTATGAAGGAACATACATACACACAATACCTACACTTACAGATTTATTATTAGTATTGATTGATGTGGTTTCAAGTAGATACAGTTTTATTTAAAAAAAAGCATAAATCGAAAATATGCTGTAACGCTTTTATTCGGCTCATTATTATATTTTGTTTACTAGCCCGGACTAAGTACGCGTTGAAATATAAAAATATTTATAACGCCTGACATCTTTATCGCTCTGATGACAGGCCCAATTTTTCTTATTTTTAGACGATCCCTATGGAACCTTACATTCTTTGAAGATAAAGTATCACTATTTAATCCAGGTAATAAACTATATGTGTGCCAAATTTAATCCAAATATGTTTAGCTGTTTTCGCGTTGTTGAGGAAAACACCCATCCAATCATACAAATTCTCGCATTTATAATATTACTAGCTGGTGCCCGCGACTTCGTCCGCGTTGAACGATGAAAGGCGCCCTATGTCCTTTCTGGTGTCCCAGATAACGTGTATGCAAAATTTCATTGTGATCGGTTCAGTAATTTTTGCGTGAAAGCGTAACAAACTCACATTCACATTTATAATATTAGTAAGTAAGGATCCAACGAGGCTATAAATAAACGAGCTTATAAATAAAAAAGTAACACATGGCAGATTATAAGATGCAATACCATACACCAATAAAATTCTAAACTAACATTATTACATATTATTATATTACAATCCTTTAAAATACCTGTTCCCAACCAAGCGTCCCTTGATGTTGGTGAGTTGTCCTTCACTTAGAGTCGGGAATTTGTGGAAGAGATACAAAGTGGCGGCGAACTTGAGAAAGGAATCGCCCAAAGTCTCCGCCCTCTCCAAGTTGAAGGAGTCGTGGGACTTGATTGACGTGAGGGCGGTCAATACGTCACGCAGTTCGGGACCTCTGCCTTCGAGAGTCTTAGACAATATCTCTATTTTAGCATCCGTTCTGTAAGTGAAGGGACATTTTGTGTTAGTGAAAGTGACATCTGTAAGTGCACAAGGCATTACAGGACGTAGGATAATATTATAACAGGACCTCTTACTTAAAAAAAATTGCATGTGCGAAAATGAAGTGTTATTAGCAATAGTTAAAGTATATTTTTCATTGCGCCTTATTAGAAAGAGACACACGCCTTAACTGAGGTCGTGTGTTTCTTTCTTTCATCTTGCCAGACTAAAATTGTACATATCTCATTATTGAAAAATCTTAGTTCAAGCACTTGTATGTTAATTTTACTTCAATTATTTTAAGTCAACGTATTACTTATAATCACATTAATTTCATTATATATTCTTAAAATTACAAAAAGCTTATTGCTTCAAGCCGATTTTATATTTTATTTTCTACTGGTATTCCTTTAAAGTGACATTACGGTAAATGTCCATAAATTTGTAGCGTCGGTGGATATGATTTGATTATGTACAATTGGTGTAAAATTGTTAGTTAAATTTGTCTCACATAACAAAAACTTATTATCACCCTATCTATTAGAGAGGGACACACAACCTCTCTACTACATATCCTGCTCAGCTCGCTTTTAAACTGTAAGTAATAAACCTTGCTTATTATATTCACTGACCTGTACCTAATATATGGACTGGCTGTCCCATACAAATTACAGATAATTTCGTGTAACATTTTGAAACGCCGCCGTACGAAAGTATGAAGAACTAATTTTGACGTTTGTGTATTTTTATTCCATAGCTAAGTATAATATAGTGTCTGCGGACATCACTAGTTTTAGTTCGACATCGACAAAATGGTGTTTCTCAAATAGACATAAAAATAATTTCGACAGCAGCCTGTCCAGTGCTTATACGGGTCAGTGATTCATCTGTGAAATTAGCTTACCTGACAGGCTTGGGCAGTATGGCGGGCGCAGTGGGGCCGCTCGGCGCTACAGGACTTAGCGGGGAAGCGCACGAAGCCGAAACGTGAGTCGTAACAAATTTGTCGTAGCACTCTATATCCAGCAGAGTCACCGAGCTGATGTTGCGCTCTATGTCCAACGGCTCCGACCGTTCCTGCAAAACAAAAGTTTTAAAGCGCTACCTCACCGGGACGTAGGTGTGGCTACCCACGGTCGCCAAATTGAGTGGCCAGTGGCGTATTGGCTACCGTCTGTCAGTAAGTTCTCTTAGTTTTCGTATAGAGAATGGACGCTTTTGTATTTCCACAATGAACCTTCGGTATCAAAACTCATTTTTTTTACTATAAAAACACACAAAATTTAAACATAGAACACGCGTGCTACCGTCTTGGCCAAGTTTGGACACTGAGTGAGTGAGAGGCAGTTTACTCGCATACATTTTACTGGCGACGTTGTCGCGTCGCCAGAGTCTCCAGTCTCCACGCAGAGCGCCTACGTTCGTGGCCACGCTTCCAAGCCGTCGCCAAGTGCGTTATCTGCCATACATTCCAAAATAAATTGTTGACCACGTCGCCGGCCACGTAACCTTGGCCTTCCGGTGAGGTAGGGCGCTATCTCTTCATACCATTCTGCTTTGGCTTCTTGTAACATTTATATTTTGCAGTCAGTTTTAGACTATAGACGACCATGAGCAAATATGTTGAAAGATTGTGGCAGGTAAAGATGTGTCCCATCAGGCACACTACATTATGTGAACATACATTACATACAGTACATCTAGTTGTAGAACTTTACGCCTTTTGAGTCCGTTTAGTTAACTGATATGCCAGCTGGTTCGGGTGTATTTCCAACCTGCATTTATATTTTTCATATCAAGGTATTCACGAATTTTGATGTGTAACATCTTAATGTGGGATTAAAATCGTGCAAATGCAGAGGAAACGCACGCTATTTGATTTGGCCAAAGAATGCAGTATTGCAAAAGTGAAATAAAAATAGGTAAAGTTGCCAGCAAAAAATTATTTATTTTAAAATCAGAATATTTATGTTTTTACAACAATAGTTTTTGAGAAATTTAAACAGGAATTTATAAATAGTGACACACTAAGTAATACATCTTCAACTAATTTTAATTTTTTTATTTTAATAATATTTTTAAGAAAAACAGGCTGAAAATGAAAATTATTCCGATTTCAAGGATTCTGCAATAAAACTTTTTTTAATTAAAAAGATGAAAAATACTCACATCCCAAGGATATTCATCAGCAATTTTCTGTTGTTTCAATTTGTATAGGGCATCTTTAAGTGAGGGAACAAATACGGACGGCTGCGTTACCTCCTCTTGATCAATATTGATCCTGTTAACCAATTCACATGTAAGTAACGTATATGTGTGTATGATGTATTCTTTTTTCATTGATCAAAAAGGTAAACAAACAATTCAAGATATAGAACTAAACAAACAATAATCTCTTTGATAATGCCTAATGTACAAATCCCATCTTTAGAACAGTCCAGTGACCATGGCGACGCTATATTTGTTTACGTTTTTGATCAATAGAAAAATAATAGATCATACATATATAAATTAAATTACTGAAAGATTAATTATATATTTTTGTGAAGCGATTTTTGTAGTTTTGTGAATAAAACTGTGTTAGGGATAGCTCAAACAAACCGAGACTCAAAACGTTCAAAACGGACGCAGCAATTCCAATATTTTAGAAAAACGTTTATAGACAATTGACAATCCATTTTTTTTATTGAAAAACATTATTGACTGATAATACAATAATGACAAGAATTCAACTCGTGAAAATATAACAATTTCTTGAATATTTTTAAAAATAATTTTACTAGATATGAAATTATATTTCTGTTTTTTGTTGCCATCCATACCTTCATATGATATTTTAGAAATGTCAAATGTTTTTTTATGTATTGCTACGACCAATAACTAAGGAGTGATTAATAGCGACCTTATAGGTACTGATTGAAAAGATTTGAAGTTAAATTTTATACCTATCCACGCTCAATAAAGATGGATTTTCGATTTGCGATTTCATGGCCTCCACTGCGATGTGCATGTCTGCCTTAATCGGTTGCCACTCCTCATCTGCAATTAAAGTTTATATATAGCTGGCGCCCGCGACTTCGTCCGCGTTGAAAAAGAAAAAAGTAGCCTATCCTGTGTCCTGTACGTCTAAATGTTTATCTACCAAGTTTCATGAAAATCAGTTAATCTGTTTAAGTTATGGAGGAACATGCATACATACATACATATATACATACAGAAAAAAAATTCTAAAAATGGTCAATTTAGTTTCAGTATCATGTATAGAGCCTATAAACACGATATCTCTGAAAACAAAGTAATAACTTACTCCATGACCAACCCTTACAGATTTATTATTAGTACCTATTGATAATTATACAAAAAAAGATCAAAATATACAACACTAGCGACCCGCTTCCTACTTCGCTTGGGTTGCCATTTTTTTTATTTCCTCGTTGATCCCTCGCTCCATTAGTGAAAACCGAATTAAAATCCGTTGGGCGTTTTAGAAGTATTTAGAAGTTTTCACTCAAATACTCACGTGGCAACAAATCCCGTCCATATTTTATCTCTCTTGTGATTTCGTTTCTCAATTCTAAAGCAACCAAAATATGTGTCAATCTGAAAACCGTAATAAAACAAAACTTTAATAAAACTATTAATTGAGTTGAGAGAAAAGCGAAAATAAACAATAAGGAAAATCGATTTCCTGCCCATCGGAATCATCACTTATTTTATTAAGTCAAGTACTCAACTATTTTTCTAGTTATATTTGAATTTGAATAACATATAAAATGAAATCGGTACGATTAATGTAGGTGCATGTAACGTGTTTATTGAATTACTTTTATTATATGCAACAAGTATTAGGCGTTCTCGACTAAACTGGTTTTTTAAAAAGGCACCGAGAAACATCAAACAAGTATGCCCTTAAAAACAAGGGCTCAAATAAGAGTAACAAGTAGATCAAAGACAAGCGGAAATTCATTTAAGCTGTCAAAACATATTAGGCCACCATTCACGGGCACTCCATTTGGCAGCGCTCCACTCCATCACTCCAAATTCATGCATTATCTTACGCGAATGTAAAAAATCACGTGAATTTTGTATGATAAGAATTGGGATGTCGTCCACCGATGTCGAGATGGAGTGGAGCGCTGTCAAATGGAGTGCCCGTGAATGGTGGCCTTATAGAGTAGCTAACAATTAAAGGACAAACTGCATACCTGTGTACAACACTAGGAAGAATCATCGCCTTAAACCACAAAACTCCGGGAAAATCGAACTTGATGCAAAATTCCGGAATTAAGACTTCATTAAACTGTTTTTGTTTATCGTCGCCCATAAAGTCGGAAATTTGTTTCAGCTGTTTATCGGTGAACTGGTTTTTTATGGTCGTCGACCGAGGCAATAAGCAGTTCATTCGACTGGTAATGTTTTTCACCTGATCATAATTAAACCACAAGTTATCATTTGGCGACTTTGTTCCAATACTCAAAGCTCAATAGTGCTACTTTACTAGTTCTAGGCTAATACTAGACATTTGAAACATGTCTAAAATAAAATATGTATTTTAAATAATGAAATTTATTATTTTACTTTATTATTATATATATTTTTAATCACTTATATATTGACCGTATCTCCAAGCTTTATAAAAAAGTAATTATCACAAAACTATACACAAGTCAATTGAAATAAAAAAAAAAGAGAAATTAAGTATCAGGTAAACATACAAAAAATAATGTAAAATGCCATATTAAATTTTACTTTTAGGACAAGTATAAAATGATATGATACAAGGAAATAGAAAATTTTAAAAATATACCTCCAGCAACGGCTGATTCCTGTCTCCAACAATATCCAAATTGTATCTGAGTCGGTAATATTCCGCATACGAACTATAGCAATCTGTGTCAAATGAAGATTGGGGCGTCATGTATTCCAGGACATTCGTCACCATGTATCTGTAAATTTTAATTCTCTTGTAAAAGTTGGAATAAAACGTCGAAATATTGAGCCATTGCGCGCCTGACAGATGTGATACATCGAAAATTTATATTAATTCCGAATATCACATATAGTTTTTATTCGAAAGGCAAAACGTGATAATTTAAGTATACTCACTGGTCCGTCGACGACGGTCTGTACCAAGGTGAGACAATATGGTGGCGATAATTGTCGGGTGTAATATTCAAGGCTCTTCTTTCCTGTAATAATATGTACAATTTATTTAAGAAGACTCACTTATTGAAATCATAATTATTACAAGCTTTAATTCTAGTTATAGAACTCAGCGAAAACGAAACGTAAATTTTATAGCAGTTTTAGTTAAAAATAAATGTATTTTATATTTTATATTGGTAATATTTTAATATTTGACGCTATTTTAAAGGTCAGGAAAAAAATATATTGGTATTTAATATCACAATAAAGTATAGCCATAAATTGTTAACACGTTCTCTGTTCAATAGATAGGGATGATATGTGAGTCACGTTAGCGTTAGATTCATAATAATAAAAAATATGATCACTTATGAAAACCAAAATTTTGAGGAATGTCAAATTTGAATTTATATGTGGACAGGGAATTTAAATGTGTAATTTAACATAATGGTATTACCTCGTAAGATGGTGGTTCAACTGGCGGGAACTCTTTAGAATCTATCATCAAATCCCAGTCTATATCATTGTCTGCTTTGATAGGAATAACGTACATTGCATTAGTTGTTCCATCAAACGCTATGAACGACTTTGCGATGTTAAGCACTTTGTCGAATATGTACAGATGAAACCTGCAAGTATTTATATGGATAAACCAGTGTTCTCTTAAAAGTAAGCCACAAGGGGTTAGAAATATTTAATCAGCACTTGGGGTATAGCTGAAATTGGGAGCTTCGTATCAAGAAACACACCAGTACGTTCCTGGCTCTATAAAGAATTTTAGTTTTAAGCATCAGTGAAGAAATCGTTTTAGTTCTTAGCATTATTATTAATTCTAAAACACTTCTAAAACAATTCTATTTAATAATTGTTACGTATTATTAAATATAATTAATAATAACTTATTGTTTGGATTGCTAATATCATCAATGCTGTGCGGACCGACCCTTGGGAAGGCGACATTTTGCGAGTGATATTTGCGAACGCTACATTTTGCGAAAGTGACATTTTGCGAGTTGCATTGCGCAAATGTGACATTGTGCGCCGGGAGGATGGTGATTCATGCCTCTGTAGGTGCCAGATCCAGATCCAAAACAGACATCAGATCCAAAAACTACACGACCTTATGGCGGAACACGTTGATTTCTTGAAAACCTTATCTGCCGTTACAAAGAACGTGTGGACAGATTAACGAGTTGAAACTTTATAAAATGCTAGAGAATCTTGTTCGATTGGTACTGTTACTACTCAGTCTATCGGACGATATTTAGTTCCTCCGTCTACAACTTAATGGTATATATATATATATACTAGCTGACCCGGCGAACTTCGTACCGCCTAGAGCTTTGGTCTCTTGATCGAAACGCACAACTCTGCGGTGAGCGCTATGCTGTGGACGCAAAGATGCTCTTGTGTTTGAGAGTGGACTTCAGTCCAGGTCGCTGGACCGGGGATCGAGGAATTTCAAGGGGTGCGCTAAGCCACCCTCTATACGAATGTGACACACGATGCGCTTTTCAAAAAAACACCATAAATTTGTATGGAGGGAGGCGAAGGGGGGAGGTGGGGGGAGGGAAACGGTCCCAAGTGGTGGACCTCTGGGAGAAACTGCCACCCCCCGAAGACTCCGTTCCTCTATCTCCGGTGGTTTAGGAGGTGTTCCACTTGGATGAGTCCAAAAAAGTTGTATGGAGTGTAAAAAAAATGTATGAAAGGGGTGGGGATGACTTGTTCTGTGGCAACTACCGATCATCCTCTATGACATGCCGCAAACGCCACCCTTCTATCCTTTATAGTTTCCGAGGATCTCTCACCATCTTTGTACCAGGTCGGTGGACCGAAGATCGAGGAATTTCCTGGGGTGCTCTAGGCCACCTCTATACGATGGAATAAGACCGCTTTAGAAAATCTCCTTCCGGTTGAAATAAATCGCTTTTTCGACAAACCATAAAAGTATGGGGGGGGGTGAAGGGGTGGAGTGAGGGGAGGGCGATTATCCCGGGGGGTAGACCCCGCGGGGTGATGGTTATCCGCCAAAGTGACCGACCACCTATCCTCGATGGTCTTGGAGATATTGCCATCCGTTTCGCCGAAAATGCCACTTTTGTATGGAGGGGGGGGGGGGGGGGGGGGGCGACGGTGCCGAGGGGTGGACCTCGGCGAGAAACTACCACCCCCCCCGAAGAGACTGCCCATCTATCCCCGGTGATTTTGCAGATATTCCACTTGGATGAGTCCAAAAGAGTTGTATGGAGTTTAAATGGAGTTTGTATGGAGTTTAAATGTATGGTGGGGGATGAGTCGTTCTGTGGCAACTACCGATGACCCTCTATGACATTCCGCAAACCCCACCCTTCTATCCCTCACCGTTTCCGAGGACCACTCACCAACTTTTTACCACAACCGATACCGAGGATATCAGATTTTTCTGGAACTCACCGGGGAACCCCCTACGCGACCTACGCGCAACAAACGGGAATTCCCCCACCACTCCTTCTGGGAGAACAACTTTATGTGTCACTATCTAAGTCCGTCAGTGGCCTTTTGGCTTTATAGTTTCCTCGTTCTTCTCGTGCGACAATGGATTGATTCCAAATGTTGTTCCGAAGCCTAATTGCATTACGACTTTGTTGGGAAAGATTAGATCTTCTGGGTCGCGGCATTGTTTCACAACATGAGACCAATCGATTTGACAATTTCTATGTATATAAATTTTTATTTTCTAATGACAGTGAAAAAGTTATCAACAACGGTTGCTAGGTGCTAGATTACGTCTTTGACAGGGCTCTTTCTGACGATTTGAAAGTACAATTTCTTTCTATAGGAATTTTCTTTAATGTTGTAAACTATTGAGTTGAAAACCTCCTTGGTTTATACCAAAATGTTGAGGAAATGATAAGCTGGTTTTCTTGAAGTCAAAATTGAAGTCATTTTTTTTTTCTTTTTACATTTTAAATATATATAAAAATAATGACATAAGTAACCAAGGAGGTTTTCAACTAAATAGTTTTCAACATTCTCCCATCAATGAGTAGCTGTCAAACAATGTATCACGCACCGGCGTCATCTACTTAAAATATTGGTTTGTAGTACATGCTATGTATCAGAGATAACGCTGTATGTAAAAAAAGATTTTCCCGCTTTTCTGTTGAAATTTTCTGTATTTTTCCTAAATTTTCTTTGCTATAAACCTCACGGAGCCCGAGACCTTTCCAACGAATGCAAAACCGTGGAAATCGGTTCGTGCGTTCTGGAGTTATAGCGTCAGGAAGGAAAACCCGACTTATTTTTATATAGTAGATAGAAGTCTAAATGTACCTACTTACCGTTTAATTAATTCAAAACGAGCCACATCCAATTTTACGACGGCAAAATTGAGAAGAAGAGAAGTGGAGACTTCGCCAATTGTCAAAAACATGGGGAAATCACACACCTTGGGTAACTTGCTACTAGTTAAAAGTCCGAACCCTTCTGGCCTATTCAATAAGTCGTAAAGTTTACCATCACGCGGATCACTCGATCTGACAAAGGCCGGTTTGAAGTTGATTATATGAAGGTACATGTTTTGTGTACCGGAATTCCAAACGGGGCCTTTGAGACATGATGGGAACTGTAAAAAAAATTAAAATCATATAAATTCTAATTCGTACGAATAAAAATGTTAGACTATGTGTTAACTTAATTTTGAATGCGCGTCTTAGAAGTGAAAACCTTGTGTAATAGAGGAAAACTTCTTTGGTGATCTTTGTCAAGCGGTATAAGTCACGAAGCGTTACAAGAAGAATCACGGTGATCGTTACACGAAAACGTCACACAAAATTTATTCTTGAAATTTTACTCTAATAACGCGCGATAAGTTTCACGTCGATAGTTTTAATCATGTTAATAATGTTTTAACTTTGAATAATAAAATTAAATATACAAAAAGTTCAATGTATTCGTATTCAGATCTCAAATATTAATTCCAAAATATGATACAGGCTTTTAAGTTTTAAGGAAACATTAATGACTATAGTTGTTGTATCACTCTCGTAAATCAAAGTATGACCTCAGACTTGTTCATGCAAAGTTCTTCCTTCTCCGTTGGACTACATCAACGCTTTTTACTCACTCCTATAATATTAAATCTAAATTTGTCTTAGACGCTATGTGTGCACATAAAGCTATGCAAGTATACTCACCACTTTCTGATATTTTCTTAATATTTTCGCGCTGCCTTCAGTTGATTTAATTTTTTCTTCGTCGTCCCATGGCCAGTTCAAAAAGCATTGTTTCACATTTGGGTCTTCGAAGTCGACTCTCCTAAAAATTATAAATATTATTTTAATTACATTGTTCCGTCACCGCAACGGACTCTCGTCCAACATCAAATTTCGCGCCACCGATGAACGATGTTTGACGTTCGGATTAACGCAGTGACAATGACAACTCTAATCAGCTGTCATGCATGTCGTTCCCGTCAAAATATTGGAGCGAAAACACACTCGAGTATCGGCCATCCCAACGGAAAAAGATTGCCGCGTGCGCGAACTACCTATTTTCAACAAGAAATTCCTGTACCTGGTGATCATTGAGTGCTAGTAGCAGTCCAAGGTATGTACGTGCATTGTAATGTTTATTGCCTATTCCGAATTGTATTCCCAATGTAGCCGGACCACCAAGTTGCAAGTTGCTACATACATATATTTTGCAAATTTCAAAACTATAAATATATTTTGCAGTATTTTCTCATATTACATTTTTAGTTTTAATTTGAATAAATAGCTAATTAGTCTGCACCGAACAAGTGCAAGTGCAGTCAAACGCACGTTCCCGCTGATATCTGAGGGCCCAGTGCGAGTTTTACTCGATCATACGCGTCGAACGCGTTAATCGAGTAAAACTCGCACTAAGGACTTAGGACTCGCATTTAGGACCGCCACGGGGACATACATCGAATACGGTGAAGCATCTTACGCGGCGGGCGAGACCGGCTGATGGCGTGGCGAAGCCAACATTTGGCCAAACTAATGGCCAAACATGACGTGACTTTACGCTACGGCTGTTCGCAGCAAATTACGATAATTTTATCATTTCTACTACACAACATAACATTATTAAAAAGATGAGACATTTTGGCGTCTCATCTTTTTAATAATGTGGAGTGATGAAGAAGCACTTGCGGTCTTTGTAGACATCGAAAAAAAAAATTGCGACTTGCGTATCCTACCAATCCCTTTTGAGTAACGTAATGTGCGAAGGGTCTTATTTGAAAAAATAGTCGCTTAGTGGAAATGAGGACAAAGCCCAAATCGGTAACAGTATTTGAAAATTATTTAAACGATACTAACCCATAGATGCGCGGCAGCAATGTGTATTCGTCCAATTCGCCGGCTTCATGCAACTTGATACAAGCATTCAGTGCAGCCGACCGCTTCGCAGTTTTCAATTGCCTATGAGGTATGCCCTAAAAAAGTCAAAATAACCCACATTTTTTGAAGTGAAAACTTCTTTAGGAGCAGTAGGGCATGCGGCATAGTTTTATGTATATAAAATAAACACAAGCAACATGAGAAGGTTTCTCTGAGATTATAAAAGCGATCATCTTGTATGAAAAGTGTATTTCGCTTTGAGGAACGAAACGATATCATATTAACTAGCGCAGCGACATCTATCCTCGTTTTTAAGTCGCTTCCGAGATAAGCGTGCTCAAAAACAGACAAAAATTCTAAAAAACTATTTTTTTGACCTCAGTTATATAAAGTACATCTCAGTATAGTTTTTTTATTTTTTGTTAATATTTAATGTGTATTGATGAATAATATCTATAATCACTACAATATACATAAATTGTCATAAATAAAAACAGTGGCACTCCGGGAGTGCCGACGGAGTGCCGACAGAAGTGATAACTTAAACAATTACGTTAATTGTATAATATTTTAATTCCTTGCCATCGAATTAGGTAAATTAAAAACGATTATTATTGATCGCAATAAAATATATGACACTGACACACAATGACAATTAAATAGAACATAATTATTTAACATGAACTTCGTAATGACAGACCATTGAAAAGGTTTGATGTTGATATGAAACTATATTATTGGTCAGAGGTGTATACCACATTGATCCTTGTTTTCATATCTAGTAAGTTTACTTTCATTTGCAGTTGTCTGCTTAGTACTTATATACAGAGACGTTACACGGTAACAGTCGCGAGTTCAATAGTTTTTTCTCATCTCAAAAATTGTTCTTTTTTTTAAATTAATCGGTTACACGATTACGGCTGCAGGTTCGCGAGTTCAATATTTTTTTCTCATCTCAAAAAAATTTTTTTTTTAATTAATCGGTTACACGATTACGGTAACAGGTCGCGAGTTCAATATTTTTTCTCATCTCAAAAAAATTTTTTTTAATTAATCGATTACACGATTACGGTAACAGGTCGCGAGTTCAATATTTTTTTCTCATCTCAAAAATTGTTCTTTTTTTAAAATTAATCGGTTACACGATTACGGCAACAGGTCGCGAGTTGAATAGTTACTTCCCATCTCAAAAATTGTACTTATTCGTTTTTAAATTAATCGATTATACGATTACGGTTACAGGACCGCGAGTTCAATATTATTTTCTTATATAAAAAATTGTTCTTGTTTTTTTAAATTAATCGGTTACACAATTACGAACTCGTAACAGGTCACGAGTTCAATAGTATTTTTCCCATCTCAAAAATACCCAACGCTAGGCGCGTAAGAAGTTTTCACTTCCTTAAAAGCACAACAATTGTTTACTTTTATAGTTTCCTTGATCGGACAGTCCGTGGGTAGCATTACGGTGATGAGATTGTGTACTCCATTAGACTTTATCACGTCCTCGTGTATCCACATCGGAGACAGTATTGTGAACTGATCGTGATGTAAGGAACTGCAATATCGGTTTAGGAGACTAGTTGCAGACACGGCCGAGAGGCGAGCTGAAACAATATTTTTCAATTGTGATTTCATTATATCGCACCTTCGGTAAGACAAGGGCATAACTTACAAAAAAATTTAAAATGAGTTAAACTTAAAATATATGCAGAAATGTCTTAAAAACATTATTAAATAAAAAAATATTTACAAGACTATGGGGGCTTGTTTGATGAAGAATTGTGTAAAAGCAATATAAGCAGAAGAATACGATATTGAATGCAAAAAAAAATTAACTTTTTATGGCTCTCCTGTAAAATTACAAAGTGCAGTTATGTCCTTGTATTGGCGAAGGTGCGATATCATTACATGTACTAATTGCAGTACGAGATCGGAAGAGATGTTAGGGTCAGCGCCGACGGGCGGAGTGGCAGCGAAGAGACTAATTTAGTAACAATTTAAATTCAACCTAAAGTGCTCCTGAATACGACTGTATTTGGTACAATGAAATAAAATGACGGCGAGCGACTCAAAGCGCGGTCGAGAGGCGCGCGGCGACCAAATACAATTTAAATTCAACTTAAGGAGCACTTTAAGTTGAATTTAAATTGTTACTAAATTAGTCACTTCGCTGCCACTCCGCCCGTCGGCGCTGACCCTTACCATCCATCTGTATACCAGACCAGAAGTACCTATATTTTATTAATTGACTATTAAAATATTCTCATGGATTGATATCCTTAATTTTAAAGAAGTAGCGGCTATGTTGCTATGCCATGCTATGTAGATGGCGCTATCAAAAGTTTTATTTTTTTATTTTTCAACGTGGACGAAGTCACGAGCACCGCGCTGGTTAGCCGGGGCATCGATGTCGTGTCAGCCTGTCTGTCGACTTTAACATTAAAAAAATGTGTATTTTGCCTATATTCATTCAAAACAGTTAATAAATATTAAATTAGTAAATTACCTCCATGTGCAGTTATATAAGGGGGTAAGTCGTCCTCGTCATAAAAATCTTGTATTTTCTCTTCGGAAGGTGCGCTACGGGAATCCGTTTTACCAACCAGTATCTGAAATTAAAAAAATAATTAATTAATTAAACATTAAAAATTAAATTTAAAAAAAAATTATAACTACCTGTCTGGCCATTGTAAATGAAACCTATTTAAGTTGAAATAAATTAAACATTATAATTATTAAGCGCCTCTTTCACCAACGTCAAGTAGGCCAAACTGTCATTTAAAGTCACGGGTAACCGGGGATAATGGAGCTGATATACCTTTGTTTGTACGGTAAACGTCCCAAACATTAAATAGAAAATAATTTAAAAAAATCGGCTATCGATGGATGCACTAAACCGAGTGAATAATTTAATAAAATATAAAATTATTTCTAAAAGTAACTAATCAACACTTTACTTGTAGTTGGTGAAAGAGGCGCTAAGTGTAGTATCTCAATTAAGTAATCAATACCTTAAATTATCATCTGGTTCTATGAAACAATTTTCTTTTAAACTAACATTTACCTCTCCTTATTTATACACAAATTAAATGCACTATTTTGTTCCGAATGCGTAAAAGTTTTTTTTTAAGTAAAAAAAAAAAACTGTTTGATACATTCATACATTCAATATTATTTCGCTGGGCTGAAATTTCTTACAATATGACGTTATGAAAATGTGCTGAGACAAAGGAAAGTAATATTTGGTTGTCATTAGTATTTTAAGTGTTATGGTAGGGGAGCCCAAGAGGGGATTTGTGGAGTCACTCGAGCGCGTCAGATTAAGCTATGGTAGATTAATTACATGGTGAAAAGTCAAAATGGAAAGGTCACAAAGTTGCAAAAAAAAAATCCGATACCTGGACATTCTCGAGCGCGGTAAATTTTTATTTTTATTTTAAAGGAAATAATGCAAAGAAAACAAGAAACCTTAATCTGACGATTTGCGCAAGCCGAAGTGACAAAAATCGTCGATAAAGTTTAGCTCATACAGCTGCAAGGAAACATGTAATTCCTACTTCGCGTTCTCTCTCTCCCTTTCGTTATTTCTCTATTTTTCACTTTCGCACCATACCTACACGCCAGCCGTGACGCCTCGTTGCCATTACAGCTGATAACAGCACTTGTGTACAGCGTGGTTTGTTGTATTTTAAGTTCTACGAATTAAATTGTGTATATTTAATATCTGCTACGACGACTTACAGTATTTTCAAGTGTGTGTTTTTTTTGGACAAAATAAGCTCAAAAAATTGTAAAATTAAAGCCGGAAACAATGAAAAAATGCTATTTTGCGAGCATAATTTTTATTTTGATTTAGATCACATTCAGTGGTTAAAAAGACATAAAAATATATTTTTTTAAACCGTCAGATGAAGAAAACCCCTCCATATAATTGTCAGATTAAGGATCAGCACAACCAGGACATCAAGCCTAACCGTCGGTATGAAAATCTGACGCGCTCGAGTATGTCAAAATGACGTTTTTTTTTTTGCATTTTCAGAAAGCTGCTACGAGCTTGCGTCACATCCAATCCTAATCGTCAGTTTTTCAAATGGGAGCTTAGTTTGGGTTCATTTAACATCCCTTCTGAATATCTGACGCGCTGGAGTAACTACATTTCTTTTCCATTTTTAACGCTTCCTTACGGGAGAACTCACCACTCAAATCGGCAGATTAAAATATATCCGTCGGCAGCGACATGTGGGCCATATACATTATCAATATCTGACGCGCTCGAGTATGTCCATGTGACAGTTTTTTTTTTACATTTTTGAAAGCCTGTAGACGCTCAACCCACCGTCGAAATGAAAAACTTCATATAACCTTTTCGTCTTCCTACAATCTAATCATCAAAATCCAATAGGTCCCAACTACGCTCGAGTGACTACACATTTAGCATCGTCGGCTCCCCTACCATTACATAAATGTTATACCTTATGCAAAATGGTTTCAATGTTATTAAATGACTCGTATTGCTTTTGAAACATTTGCTTGTTCACATTGTCGACGAAAATAATGTAACTTGAATCGGAACTTCTAGCTCGACCTGAAAATAAAATGACTCGTCAATGTTTCATTGCTTTCTATGAAAAACATAAAATAATTAACAATTAGCAACAAAATATATATATATATATATATATATATATATATATATATATATATATATATATATATATATATATATATTAAAAAAATTGGCGAAACATTAAATATTTTGTTCAACAAATACATATTAGTTGCGCCAGTGTTGGCCAAAGTATGTTTAAATGCCACTCCAGCCACATATCAAAATGCTTAAATAAAATGACAAGTCTAGAGGTTCTTAATAAGCGATCACGTTTGTCCATTTGAATAAAAAAATAATGTCATAAATTACCTTTGCTTTGTATATAAGATCTGTACTCAAGGGGTTGGTCGTATCGCAACACCAAAAGACATTGGGGAATGTCCACTCCTTCTTCAATAACGCTTGTTGATATCAAACAGTTTAGACGTCTAGAAGATAGGGATTTAATTTTTGATATCAACTTTCAAAGTTATAATATAATAGAAGTCTTTGGTAAGTTTAAACAAATTTTACTTGTCATAGGGCCTCTTTCACAAACTACATGTAAAGTGTTGATTAGTTAGTTTTAGAAATCATTTTCTGTTATATTTTGAATTATGCACTCTGTTTACTGCATCATTCGATAGCCGATTTTTTTTATTATTATTTTCTAATTAATGTTTGGGACGTTTACCGTACAAACAAAGGTATATCAGCTCCATTATCCCCGGTTACCGGTGACTTTAAATGACAGTTTGGCCTACTTTACGTTTGTGAAAGAGGCGCTTATAATTAAAAAAATATCATGTTCTTACCCGTTAGAGAAGTGCAAAAGTGACTTCTGACTCGCTTTCTTCAAATAATATTGCTCTCTTGTGTTGGAAAACGGGTTCATGTTGAAACCGACTATAAAGTCGTGTTGCAGGAAACCAAACTCTTCGGGATTCTCCTTCACCACATCTTTCAATAAATTATATAAAACCTTCGAGGTGAATCTTTCTTTCACAAAAATAATGCAAGACAGCCGTTTCCCTAATTGATTATATCGACGAACCACATTCGGTCGTTCGGCATACGTTGGATTATATTCTTTTAAGACATCCAACAATTTGTGTATTTTTTCCGATGAAAACTTGAGTATTTTTTCATAACCACTATAATTTTTCATGCTCTCCAAAAGTATCATTCTGGCCCTGAAAAATAGTTGCATCAATGTGAGAGGTCTCGCATTTAATGTCACACAAGAGACATAATATTCAAAAATGATGTCAAGTCAACTGAATTGCTTCAGACTTAAGAACTTTCCTATCAAAAACATAATAAAAAAATGACAAGTAACGCAACGCAATTCTTCTACTACAAAAAATAAAACCAAGTCAGATATTTTAGTTGCTTGTTTATGGCAGCATTTAACAACTTTGTTATAAATTATTATCTAATCAATTTTACAAATAGAAAGAATAGAAGAAGAAGAAGAAGAAATAGAAGAAATGTAGAAGGTATTTATATAAAATTCGCAGAAAAAATTGCACCAATGCGAAGCCGGAAACAGGTCGCAAGTTCTTTTATAATTACGGTGCTATAATCATTTTTAAAAAAGATGTCTCAATATTGATTAATCTCAATATTACGGTGACTATAAATGTTTATATTGCGCACTTGCAAGCACCTGTGGCGTTGCTTGTGTTTTTTAGAACCTTCAAGGACGCACTTGGGAAATTCATATGTTTGAAAGATTGCTTTCAAACACTCTTCATTATTCTGTTTAAGTATAAATTACTGTAAAACCGTTGCGTTGTGGTAAAGACAGTTTGTAAAATATATAAATTTTTATAACTTAAAAAGTCATTACTGATTAGTATTGAGTGTATATTGATGATATCTGGTCTGAAGACAGTACTTCAGATATCGAAGATCGCTAATCTCCCAAGAGACCCAAGTTTCCTCACGATCTTTGCCTCCTACATGACTTTCTTTATTTTGTTATTTTCTTTACATTACGATCGCTGTATTATTCTGAAGATATAATCCAACTTGCTTTACGGCTTTCAATTTCGGGAATCAATTTATTCATGCTGAAAGTCGTTTTCATTTGAAACATTTTGGAAAAATGTTTGGCTGTTACGAAGCAAACGCGCAGAGACTGGCGTCCGTTACATGCAGTGGGGCCCAATTTTTAATACTTTTAGGCGATCCCTCGGGAACCTAACAATTTTTTCGGGGTAAAAAGTACTCTATACTATGTTAATATGTGTGCCAAATTTCACCGAAATCTGTGTAGTAGTATTAACGTGAAAGAGTAACAAACATCCATACATCCTCATAAACTTTCGCATTTTAATATCAGTAGGATTTGACTTACTTTAACAAGTAGGTAATTGTGATTTGATACAAATTTTCTTCTTCCTTTGAAACAGCGTTCCGTTTCAGTCTTTCCAACAATATAATATAGGCAACGATTGATAAACATCCGCCATATGTTCCCATTTCATTTATAAATTTGATAATAGAGATAGTCATATTGTATACTTTTTTTGTTATCTAAAAGTTCACATATAAAATATTAGTAACTAGTGGAACAATTTTAAAAAATTTTTCACCTAAGTATAGAAAAATACGTTATCGGGGAGTAACGTAGGCGGACGAAGTCGCATGCAACAACTAGTATCCTATATATATCCACTGTCTAACAGACAGAAAATTACTAAGTACTTAATTTTGTAAGAATCAATATCGATCTACCCTAGTTGATAAGTTTTTAATACAAAAAAATACAAAATACAAAATAATTTATTAAAAAAAAAAACTTAAGCCTACATACAAAAAGGGTGTACCTCCTATTAAGTATAAAAATACTTTTATCAGGAGAATTAATTTTAATAGATTTTACCTTTTTTGGGTCCGTTGTTATATCCTGTTGGTTCTTTTCCAATTCTACAATACTAGTTCGGTCTGCTATTGGCAACTCTATAGTTGCTATAATGTCACCAACGTATTTCAGAACATCACATGCTTTAATGTTCGCCGATGTCGATTCAAAGGGTCTATAGTAAATCACGTATTCTTGAGGGTTTGTTGAGAATCTGAAAACAAATGCAATAACTCCTTCAAAGTCACTACAATCCATTTACAAAATGGAACACTGAAAACATGCTAGTGGCTGCCACCCATTAGAATACACCATATTTGCTCTAGTTTGGATAGTGTAAACTATGCTTTTGGTGGTCTTTCATTCAATTATTTTATTTTATTTAATATAGCAGTTAATAATATTAATAATAGTCTCAAATCCGAAGAGATGTTGGTTAACTATAGGTACAAAAAGTATATTTTATTTATTATAGAAAAGTATACTTGTGTTATCTGTTAGAAAATAAATCGCAATTGTGTTGCCTACTAAAATATGCTCATGAATATCCTTAATTAATAATAAAAAAATTAGTTGCTATGCTGCGTGAATTAAAAAAAGAACATTTTATAATTATTAAAAATAGTAATACATGAACTGATTTTCGCAGGCAGAGAAGCATTAAGCGTACTGTGTTGTGTAATAGAGAAAAACGCAGCATAGTAGCTAGTTTTTTTTTTATAATTTTTTTTTATATCCATGAGCATATTTCAATTTCTAAATAGTTAACCATTGATTTTTCCAACTCTCTTCAGATTACGTTTATTTTGTATGATAAACAAATTAAGAATGGGTATAAAGCAAACAAAATTTGTAATTTCACCCGCGTGGCCCCTTGGACATGACAGTGACACAAAATACGTAGAACTACGCACAACATGCGACGGAAGATAGTGCATCTCGCTCAATAAAAATGTTATAAGTGCCAAAAGTATTAAATATTAATTATTCGTAAACTACAATGTCAAATGAAAAATTGTTACATACAGCCTTAGATACTTTTAGCTTTGTAATGTGTGTCATTTTGAAAATAAAACTAAAATAGATGGAAATGAGAGCTCACTTGGTGATTTTTTTCTATCGAGAAAATTTCATTATATTATGTTTTCTGTTACAGTCGTCACTTTCATTTATAATGTATTTATCTATTTAAAAAAAAATTAATTAAATTTGACTTTGTTTACTTAGATAAAATTCAAATCTAGGATTGGCTATTTCTCTTTATACCCGCTCTTAATAATAATAAAATAAATAATGAAAATGGGCGAATAAAATAAATAAAATTTAAAAGAGCAAAGTGTTCTCACGTTAATACTTCTCCTAGCTCGTTGACTGTAGCGATGGTCGCGTGAAATGTATTTTCCAGGTCGCGCAAAGTACTTTCCACTTTTTCCGCCTTAGTGTTGGCATTAAGAAGCGTCGCCGTCAGACCTATGACAATTGACGTATATTTATTCAAAACAGCAACAACGTAGCACACTTAACATTCTAACCTATCGCTCAACATCTTGGTTCAGTGTGCAAGCCAATTAGAGCTGAACACATAATTCACTTTGGTACATAAACTTCAACAAATAATTCAAAACAATAAAATAAAATCTAAACAAAATTAATTACAAGCAAAAAATTTGAATACTATGTCAAATGTTAAAAATTCCTAAAAAATAAAATAAAACCACAAACAGTTAAGAGTATGACGAAATGGCAGCAAGAATCTTCTTCTTGTGTTTACTGATATGGTCAAAGTGAACATCCAGGTTCGCGCTTTAAAATATTTTATTATAGCTCTTGAAAGGGGCTATAAGTCTTCCGTCTCGAGTTTAACAAATTAGTTATAGTTATATCTAGTTATATTAGTTATACAAATTAAGCGAATACTCATTCATCTGTAACATTAGAGGCGGAAGACAAAATGAATGAGGTTAGATTCTTCTTGAAAATACACTTTAAATTCAAGCGATTTAACTCCTTATTTGTTGCATTTCTAGATTGAGTATTTATTCCGAATCCGATTCCGAATTCAATGGCTATAAAAGTAAAATAGTTACCTAGGACTCTAGGATGTTCCTCCTTTGCACATCCCTCAAAATGCTTCATGACGAGTCTCATGGGATGATCGCTGACTGCGTGGTGACATTCGTCGAATATAATTAAGTTTATATCTTTTATTCTTATATATCTATGGGTCAGCATGTCTGCCAGTATTTGACTGGTCATTACGATTACCTGAAACGATGAAAAAATTCATTATATTCATATAGCCACTATGTTCAAATTGGTTTAAGAATAATTTTATAGATCGCCATTTTACTAACTGTGATCTTTTTCCTGTCAGAGACATATTTTTAAGCTTTTGTCGTTTACTCAAATTGTACTTTAGCCAATGGAGAACACCAGCACATCCAAATATTACTATAAAAATTACTGGATTTGATGCGCCTACTCGTGCAAATAATAATAGTTTTTGTTTCATCGAAATCGGGCCAGGATTTCCAAAGTTATAGCGTTGTAAAGTTTCACCGCTTTTAAAATTTTCGTTCATACGCGCGCTACTGCTATGACGTCACAACGCAACAGTCTCTGTCCGATTGCGAGTAATGCGGAGTATTTACCTTCATAAAATTTGATTGTTGTGGTTTGCAGTTATTATTTTAAGTATTTGTGTTAACGATTACTTTAAATATTATTGTTATTAAATAAACATAGCGATGGAAGAGTTTTGTAAAAGGACAGTCGGATAACCTACCAAAAGTCGACATTTTTATGGTTGCGCGATATCTTAGAATGGTGATTTTGTAGCCGCAGAATAGAGAGAAATAAAACTGAATAAGTAAATAACATAAAGTAAGTAAGATTTTCGATCAAGTCTTATTAAGGGTTTTTTAAAAACCTTTTTTCAATAAAAAATAATAAAAAGGATTTTTGAAGTTTTTTGTTTTATTAAAAGGTTTATTTTTGTCGAGTTTTAAATGGCAGGGGTGACAAATATTTTCTTAATTTCATTTTTAAATATGTACCTATTGATTTTTTATTTGGTACAAAACAAAAAGTTCATTTCATCCTTCATAACAAATAAACTGAGTGATATGACTTGATCGTCATAAAACATCACTCAGATAAAAAAGGATATGTATGCTCTGTAAAATTTCATATTACTCCGACGCATCTGGAACGAACGAACGAATGAACGAACGAACAAATAAACGAACGAACGAATGAATGATAGAGTGAATGAAATGAATGAATAAATTAATAAATAAATGAATGAATGGATAATAAATATCTTCACACATTCCACACAGCACCATCTAGTTCCACATTAAGCAACTAATGCTTATATTATGGATATCAGACAGGATCGATATACTATGATTACTTTTTTTTACGAACATATTATTATTATTATTATAACTACAAAACGTCCATGACTCAGGTACAAAGGTAAATGTTAACACATAAGCAAATGCCCCTAGCGGGATTCGAACCCGAGCGAGATCATTAGGTTAACAGCTAGATGCTAGATAGGATAGCTAGCCTAGCTATATGTAAGTATGTAACAAAGAAAAAAAAATAGTATTTTTGAAGTATTCAACAAATTTCAGATTTATGAAATTCTTTACTGTGATGAGCTATTTTCAAAGATACAAAGATTTTGGGAGAGGTGCATAAACAAAAGAAATTATCAATCCTGAGACACAATAAAACTCGATCCGTTCTTTATGTACCTACTAATAGACTAATTTTAACATGTTATGTTTATAAATAAAAATAAATAGATATTACGTTATGCTAACTTTTAACTTCATAAATTTTAACCACTTTTTCCAAATATTATTACCGCGTGGTACAGAAAAAAAACTATTTTTGGGTTGTTTTTTCACTGGAGTTGGTACACATAGGCACAATACAATATTTGTTAACAATTTTAGTGATGTGCTATAAGAAAAACAATTAAATTTATAGCGAGACCGCGAGCGCAACGAGCGAAAGTATGTAGATACGCAGAACCGTGTTACGTTATGACGTCACACGTTAGCGCGATCACTCAAGATCACTAGTCGCGGAAGCCGTACTTTACCGTTTAATATCTCAGTCATTTTTGAAGATAGGAAAAAAATAAAAACAGATTATTTTTTCTCGAGTTACCTATTTTGCAGATTTGCTGAAAAAAAAAATCATTTTGGTTCTCCATTATGTCGTCGTTCAAGATGTATTCCCAAATATTTTGCCTTGAAAACGTGAAAGAAATCAAATGCCCACGCAATAGTTAATTTTTAACCCGAAACAGTAGAGCAACTAGGTCGACCCGATAAGCATGAAGACATACTCGTAACATTCCTACAATAAGGCTTTATAAGCACACAACAATGCACAGGCAATTCTCAGTATTTCAAATGGCTATACACGTCTGAAAAACGAGATAACAGTAACATTTGTTACCTGGGGCCCTAGACAAAGTGCCATTTTAAAAACGATAACGAAGTTCGATAGAATAAATGTATGGGAAGTATCACGTGATTTAGCGAAGGCATATATATGTCAATCCCATACATTTTTATTTAGCGAATCGAATCGAATGCGAATCGAATGCACTTTGTCTAGGGCCCCTGGAGTAACATAAAGGTTACTTTTTGTCCTTGAAGTTTTAGGTTGCTGTGGATTTAAAAAAAATAAAATAAGCGTGTAAGTAGTGTAAAAAACCAAGTTTACAATATAAAAGCATTGCCTACACATGTCATGGTGAAAAACTAAACAATTCTTGAGCAAACTCATCACCTGGTATTTTGACAACTCATCATCCCATTTTTCTTTTTTCCAGTAATCGACGCCGTCCTCACCACTATAACCAACGACGGATTTGACAGGACATTGTCTCTTTATAACTTTTTTCTGAAATATACAAGTATGAAACACTTATGTATATCATAATTATGTGTATAAAAAAATTCGAACTGGCGAGAAAAGGCGAGAGGTTCGGGTTCTGTCGCTAGAGGGGCTACACCACAGATCTTCGGAAATGCGCGCGGCCCCGCTAGAGAGAGATATGGCACCGCTAAAGAATAAGAGCGTGCCTCGGAATTGTCTATCTATCCCGACAAATTCAATCAGTCGTTTTTCGTCGCGCGCTCCGTGTTAAATTCCGGTGTTTCATATCACAAGTTCACAAGTAAGCATATTGGATGATTATTTAATATTTCTTGCATATAGGACCGTAGTCGATAAATTATGCGGTAAAAATACATTTCTTTTGTTGAACTTTTGTACGTAATTGTGACACTGTTGTTTGTTCTAATATGCCATATCTCTAGCGGGCGCATTTCCGAGGATCTGTGGGCTGCGCAATTTATGACTGCGAAATGCAGTGTGATCCTGTCTACTAGTCGGTATTAACTTCATGAAATTAATCGTTAGTCTTTTATTTTTTGTAATTTCACAACTTCTTGATCTAATGTTAGTAATGTAATATAATTTTATTTATATTATATTAATTTATTTAAAATGAAAGTAAATAAGTGAAGTTTTTAAAAAATCAATTGCAAGTAGATACTATGTAATTAAAATTGAGACATTGTTTCGATTTTCACACAATCATCGATGTTGTTATTTTTGTTGAGCGTTGTTATTTTGAATTTTAAACGTGTTTAATCATAAGTAGCATTTAAAACATTGTGCAAGTTAAACTCACTGTAAAATTATCATTATTAGTTTATTAGTTTTAATATAAATTAATTACAAAACTCACATATTACAGCAATTATTACAAATTAATGTTTAACAACCATTTCTTGTTTGACTCGGTATTTAATGGCTTAAAATGAGTAAAATTGATAACGTTGACATCTTCTGCAGATAAATAATGCATAAATACTTAAATTAAATTATTATACCGAAAAAACAAAACGCCATTTAGGATACAATTAATTACGTTTTATTAAAAAAGAACAAAGAATGAACCAAAAATAAATCAATACCTACCAAAGATTTTAAATAATACCTACGATCAAAGATTTTAAATCGCCTACGATAATTATAAGTACCTACCTATCTTTTATTTGGATGTTATGACTCATGCAGTAAAAACATTGCTAGCGTTTACAATTTCATTACACAAAGGCAACATTGATAAACAGTATCAGCAGCAAAGTAAGGAACAAAATACCACTGCTTAATGGACATTACAAGTATGATAACATTAAATATGAGCGTGTGAACTACTGTGAACGTCAAAAAGATTATACCGAAACATTCTCATATTTTCATACCTAATATGGTCGAGTATCCCTCAAAGGAATTTTTTTCTGATTACTAACAGGCTGAAACTTCGTGAGTAGCTTCAGTTTGCCGAGACGAACAACTTTTTTCTCTGCGAAAATTCTCGATAGTGGTAGCTAAAGGAGTTAGCAGCTGTTAAAAACTTCCAAGCGTAGGACTGGGAAAACGTACCACTCAATTTGTAGGACTATGCGTCCATTTTATTATACAAATGTTTACTAAGCTGCAGACAAAAAATCAGCTGGTTAGTAATAATTTTTATGACCTTATTATTATTATGACTTATTGGGAGTGGTTTTTTGAGATGGATGGGTATACTTACGAGCTGATTTTTTGTCTGCATTAAGTAAACATTTGTATAATAAAATGGCCGCATAGTCCTACAAATTGAGTGGTACGTTTTCCCAGTCCTACGCTTGGAAGTTTTTAACAGCTGCTAACTCCTTCAGTTACCACTATTGAGAATTTTCGCAGAGAAAAAAGTTGTTCGTCTCGGCAAACTGAAGCTACTCACGAAGATTCAGCCTGTTAGTAATCAGAAAAAAATTCCTTTGAGGAATCTTGGACTAATATTGAATTACAACAAATGTTGCGTCTTTACACTACATAGTACGCTTAGGTACTTCTCTGTGTGTCGCACATTGCAAAGCTTTGAAATTTAAAACCTTGCAATGGTATTTCATGAACGGATTTTCCCAGGCAACTTACCTACCTACTAACGAAGTTATATGTAGGTTTTAAAGTTTTTATTTATAACTAGTTCCGGCTTAGCCCGGGTTCAAAATAAAAACTATCCTATGTTTTAAGTTGGACCAAATTACACATATGTAATTACAAAGTTCGAAAAAAAAAAAAATTAGGGGGAGGCCTATGTCCAGCAGTGGACGTCCTGCGGCTGAGATGATAATGATGAAGATGATGACGAAGTTTTATCAAAATAGGTTCAATAGTTTAGGATTTCATTGACACGAAATTTTTAAATATATACAGATTTGAATTTATACTTATATTATAATTTGAAAATCGGCGGAAGCCTTAAGCGCACTGTGCAGTGTGATGGAGGAGGACGCAGTACAGCAGCTATTTTTTTTTTTAATTAAGAATCCATTGATATACATGAGCATATTTTAATAGGCAACACAGTCACGATTTATACAAAATATACTTTTCGTCTTGTAAACATATCGGTGAAGGAAGACCTCTCTTTGTATCTTACACAAAAATTCAACACTTTACTCATACAAAAACTAATTGGATTTTTTTTAATGGACTAGATTGGGTATTGTGTATAATCTACACTTATAAAATCCTTTGGTCTGACTGACAATCAACGCACTACAAAAATTACTAAGTCTTGAAAGCTGAAATTTAAAACATATTATGTTCATTTTACAAAGTACTAGCGACCCGCTCCTGGCTTCGCACGTGTGCAATCTTTTACTGAAAATTATACATAACCTTCCCCATTTAACGCTCTTTCCATAGATGAAAATTGCATGAAGTTAGTATTGTAAAATGTTAGCAAATAATAAATGTCTTACCTGTTGGGTAACTAATGGCACTGTATTTACAAGAAAAAAAGTGCGCTTGCCACCTTGACCCCATGGCTTTTTTAACGCTTCCTTAAATCGTGCAATAAGACGTATAGCAATAAACGTTTTACCCGAACCTAAAATCATCAATATCTTAGTTACAATATGTACATATCTTGTGGACCTTTAAAAACTTTACCGTGAACTGGATACAGTATAATTTATAGACATTGCATATCAAACATAAGTCTATAAGTACATAATATAGACATTGCATATCAAACAATATACACATGAAACCAAAAAATATATAAATATAATAGATTTATAAGATCATTTAGGAAGAAGGCTCATTTTTTTAAAATAAAATTTAAAAAAATTTAACGTTTTTGCTAGATTAAACTTATGGTCAAAGGAATTTTTTTCTGACTACTAACAGTCTGAATCTTCGTGAGTAGCTTCAGTTTGCCGAGACGAACAACTTTTTCCTCTGCGAAAATTCTCGATAGAGGTAGCTAAAGGAGTTAGCAGCCGTAAAAAAACTTCCAAGCGTAGGACTGGGAAAACGTACCACTCAATTTGTCGGCCATTTTATTATACAAATGTTTACTAAGCTGCAGACAAAATCAGTTGTTCGTCTCGGCAAACTGAAGCTATTCGCGAAGATTCAGCCTGTTAGTAATCAGACAAAAAATTCCCTTGAAGGATCCTGGACTATTATAAAAATCGATTGCAACAAATAAAGGTAAAACTCAGCAAGTGGAAAAATCATTAAAAGTTATGGTACTTGTTGACGCCGTTTTACCTATATGTCCACACACATCGCACACATACAAACAAAACGCATCACGCGCATATCTACCCACGTATTTATATATTTTTTATTCCCTTTTCCTACCCTTCAAATCAAGACAGACGATTACAAGTTGTCGCCGGGTTCGCATATCGCTCAGCAAAAATTAAACTCTTTACGCGTGTGTGTGGTATGCGATAATTTTAAGAATCAACACTTAAATCAATAAAAAAGTGTGGTGGAACCGAACCAGCGCTGGAGGAGCAGGCGAACCTCAGTAAAAACTACAAGTGAGTCTGTCTTGTCTCTTTTTCGTCCCCACCAGTACTTTTCTTAACGAATCACAACATAGCAATAGTTTTAAAGGTTATCGATCATTAAAACTTTTTATGGATTTTAATTTTTAAATAGTGCGCATACTGAGTAACTATTTCCTAAAATTAGTTTTAGGTTCCAAAGGGCCTCTTTCACCATCTGTCAAGTAGGCTAACCGTCATTTAAAGTCACCGGTCACCGGGGATAATGGAGCTTATATACCTTTGTTTGTATGGTAAAAGTCCCAATAATTTAATAAAACATAAAATTATTTCTAAAAGCAACTAATCAACACTTTACTTGTAGTTGGTGAAGGAGGCCCTAAATTGAATAAATTTTGTACCACTTTTGTTAAATTCAAAATATTTTATTTTAAAATTGGAACATAAAATTTCTCTTTTTAAATGTCTGAAACTACATGTTAGGTTAGTTAACAAAAATGATAAGTGAGTAGTTGTTCCAAAAATAAAATAAAATAAATAAATAAAAGTATGGTTTAAAATACCTACTCATCAATTTTAAGTACTAACCTGTCGGTAAGTGAATTATGGTGTTCTTCTTAATTGCAATATCTTCAAGCATTGCTTGATAGGGTCTTGCGACTATATTGCATTTGTTTGTCTCCATTTTTTGCCTAAAAAAATCAAATTAGGTTAAATAAGCGGGACATACAAAATTGAATAGTTTATGTAACTGTTACATAAACTATTCAATTTATATTAAAATTATATATAATTTATAAATTAGCCTGGGGCTAGCTCGATATTGAAAGGCCTCCTCAAATCCGACGAAGGCGAAGGGTGAGCAGCAAGGAGGGAGATAATAAAACTCCTTCAGTGCCACCCAAAGCAATCGCCTCGAAACGCCATCGCTCGGAAGAGGAGTCTCCGAACCAGCCAAAAAAGGCGGCGAAAACGGAGGAAGCGCAGGCTGGCCCGTCGTAGGGTAGGCCTACGTTTAGATAGGCAGTTGGAGCTTCGCGAGTGGGCATTCGCAACAGCGAACCCATGAGCGACGAACAAATGAGGCTGACGCATCGCAGCATCATCCTCACAATCACCAGGGCTGAAAAAGGTACTGGTCCAAGGTTCTTGGGATTCTCCAAAAAACCTGGCTTTATTCTCATTACGTGTGAGAACCAGTACAGCCAGGAGTGGCTTGTGAGCAGAATCCCAAGCCTTAAACCGTGGCCTGAGGCAAACCTCTCATACATACCAGAGAAGGAACTGCCTAAGCCTACAATCTGTACCACTTTTGTGCCCAGCAGCAAAGCGGAGAGCCTAGATGAACTCTGCTGCTGCTGACGACGCAAAATGTGGGGCTCAATACTGAGTACTGGAAAACCATCAGCAGTAGGGCTGAGGAGGTCTTAAAAGCTGCGGAGTACAGGGCAGATATTGGCTTTAAAAAGATAATTTTTAACGTCAAGAGCGGCAATGACAACGCAGCAGAGTCCACTGAGCCAACGAAGGGCTACAGCCGGCGCGAGGGACATCAACTCTGTAAAGGCATGGAACTAAACGTCCGCCGAAGACGATAGCCGGCTCCAAGGGCCCCT
Organism: Synanthedon formicaeformis; assembly: GCA_945859745.1. Classification (NCBI taxonomy): domain Eukaryota; kingdom Metazoa; phylum Arthropoda; class Insecta; order Lepidoptera; family Sesiidae; genus Synanthedon; species Synanthedon formicaeformis. The sequence goes on from OX243963.1 coordinate 5,200,794, forward strand.
CTACCGAAAAGAGCGCTTAGGGAAACAAAAATGAGGGTGGTTTAAATCAACCTTCACCATGCGATGGCTGCCACAGCAGTGCTAGAGCGGCTTCTCCAGCGGGGTGAGGTTGATATCGCTCTCATACAAGAGCCCTGGACCCAAAAGATGGGTCGCAAGAATAAAGTGGTCCTAAGATACCTTGCCCGTGTAACTTTGTAAATCATATACTAAAACCTTCCTCGAGAACCACTTTATCCATTGGAGAAAACAGCATGAAAATTGGTGCAGTAGTTTTTGAGTTTATCGCGAACAGACAGACAGACAGACAGACAGACGCAGCGGAGGACTTTGTTTTATAATATGTAATGGTGGCACTTCACATGGCTATTTGTGTTCGCTATGGGGTGTTTGTTGTATGTGGCAAAATATTTGATGTTCTGGTAATCATGCAAATAATGGGAAATACCAATATCCACACATGGCAGTCAAATAAAAAACACACAAACATTTGGCAGCAGAATACAAGGTGTTTATCAACACTATGGACGTGTTTCAACTTGTGTGTTCAATTCATTTTCAAGAATAATTATCTTTTTGCTAATAGCACAAACACAAAAATACTGCATGTCCATAAAGGTTCACGGCGCACGCGCTTCTGAATATGGCCATTGTGTGGACGGTTTATTTGCGTATTGGTAAACTATTGTCCTTATTTGTCAAATAGGCAAATAAGGGCAACACTTTGTCAAATATATAATTTAATTTTATATAATATAATTTTCTCTTTTAATTTTATATTTAGTAAATGTAAATAAAAAATGTACATACTTAAAAAGTAGAGTTAAGTACATACCTACTTTATGGAATTCATATGCTGATGCAATAATTAGGTACATGTAAGTAACAGGAAATGAGAGTACACAAACCAAACGTAAACAAAGATTTAATTCACTGCTAAGCATTTTTTGTAAATTATAAATATTATAATAAAATACATGATAGAACTATGTAATGAAATAGCCCAAAAAAAAGAATCTTATTTTCATTTAGACACAATACACACACATTAGAGCGGAATTAATAAATCAAACTTACCGGTGCGGGAGAGACGAATACACTAAAAATATTTTTTATTATTACAACAAAGTTTCAAGATACATTCCAAAAAAAAATAGAAGTAAATTGAACATGATTTTTTTCTTTTTCAGTAAGATAGAATTGCAAACCTTCAATCAAACTGTATTATAAATCCAGGGTGCAGGATCCATCCAGGAATTTAATACAATTTATTTATTTATGTTATGTGACTGACAACCACTGATAGGTGACAATACGTGAACCAATCGAATGCCAGGCTAAAACTAAACTAGAATGTTATTGGACAAAACAAAAGTCAAAAACAGAATGTCAAAACACGCTTCATAGTCTGGGAGCTATTAAACAATAATTTTGAATGACTTTAGAGACCGTGAAAATATATATAAATAAATGCATTCTATTATCTAAAATATGTTTAAAATTAATACCTAATTATTAATGGCAACAAATATTATACTATAAAATTTGGTTTCACCATCATCGATTCCAATTTCTCTCCTCATCCACATGCGCTTGCCTTGGCTATATTACGATAAAGTTGGTAATTCCAACAACAAGTAAAAGATGTTTACTATTATCGAATGTAGTGTCAATATTCAACGTTTTACTTTCGCGAGTTTGTTGTGCAGGACGCGATCATGACTGTATGAGTCTTATATATGGATATATGTATATAGTAAATGGCTATACTGTGACGAAAACTCCTACACGATCAGGTCGATCAGCTAAAAAGGTAAGCGCATCCTAGTCCTTTATTCCTATTATATGTTCTTACCAGCCCTACCGCTAGAATACCACAGCGGTTTGTCGTCTGTGCTTATGCTATATAGGTAGATATTCAAGTCATTCAAGTCTCACTTTACAAACCATTTAATAAATCTATACTAATATTATAAAGAGGAAAGATTTTATGGTTAGTTTGTTTGTTTGCATTAAATAGGCTCCGAAACTACTGGATCGATTGAAAAATTCTTTCATTGTTGGGAAGCTATATTATCAGCGAGTAACATAGGGTATGTTTTATAAAGTTATGCGGTCGAAGTCGGGTGCAACAGCTAGTATACATATATATTTAATATTCAATAAAAAGTTATTACAGTATAGTTTTTAATTAATTAAGAAAAGATAATGATCAGTTTATTAGTTCGATAAATACCGACTTAAATAGTCTAATAGCTCTCGGACTAACACGAAGTGAGAAGGGGTGTAAAGCACGTGGTATATCGTGTGGTATGTGGCACGAGATGATTCGATGATTGTGTTAGGTTTATTACCAACCAAAGACAATCCTCTAATAAGAATTGAACACGTGGCCGCCCGCATCTCACAAATTTATTATACCTAGATACTATTGCATCCACATTGCATCACTCTATACAAAATTGTGGGTTAGTGCATGCAAATCAGTGCACATGCGAGGTCAGTGACATACGAGAGAGTTTATAAAATATGTTCCTTTCAAACGAGCATCTACACCACAGAACGCTATTACTCTTGATCTAGTATGGGATAACATGAGGGATACGGTATAGCGATATATTGTTAATACTAATAATAATTCTGTAAGGGTTGGTCGTGGAGTAAGTTACTTTGTATTCAGAGATATCGTGCTTATAGGCTCTATACATGATACTGAAACTAAATTGTCAATTTTTTACAATTTGTTTCTGTATGTATGTATGTATGTTCCTCCATAACTCTTAAACGATTTAACTTATTTTAATGAGACTTGGTAGATTAACATTTAGACGTACAGGACACAGGATAGGCTACTTTTTTTTCTTTTTCAACGCGGATGAAGTCGCGGGCGCCACCTAGTATACCTATATATTGGGATCCAGATTGGGGTATACATATACAAATTAATGGTTAAGTACTATTTACTCTATGTAATTACCCCAAGAGTATTACCCACAATTACCTTGTTGTAGGCAAGTTGTAGGTAGGTATCAATAGGTATCACAAACTAAATAGTAGACTAGATACTAACGTAACGACCCCAGCATAAACACTATTATACTACGTTAGTAATAATTATATTATACTACATTAGTATAATAGTGTCTATGGACCCCAGAGAGGCTAGGACCAAAATTTTATCTAGTTCAACATATTAGGTAGGTAGATATTTTTTATTTTATTTTTCACACACCATTTACTGTAAATCCTCACATTTTTATATGTAGGGCGGATTGTCGCATGCTGTTATTTTTATAAAAATCCGATTTTATATCCCCTTCGATTAAGGAAAGGATATTTCAATTCTTAATCAAAGGATATCCCTCAAGACATATGGTCTCTGGTAAAGAAACAAACTGGGGCCCTAGACAAGTTGCATTCGCTCCGTAGCGATTCGATTCGCTAAAAATAAAATGTATGGGATTGACATATGCCTTCGCTAAATCACGTGATACTTCCCATACATTTATTCTATCGAACTTCGTTATAGTTTTTAAGATGGCACTTTGTCTAGGGCCCCTGGGGCCCTAGACAAAGTGCCATTTTAAAAACGATAACGAAGTTCGCTAAATAAAAAATGTATGGGATTGACATATGTCACGTGGTACGACGAATTCGATAACCAAGTTGGTAGACAAATGTTGCTTTTCGAATCGAAATGATTTATTAGCGAATGGGTTCTAGTGCTATTCCCATACATATGCTTAGCCAAGTGGCACTTTTGACGTTCGTTTTCGTTTTCGTCTTCGTTAATGTAACGAAGCCCAAGATGCTGTAGATATCGACACAATTCATTCGCCGAGTGTTATTTTTCGTGGTAAAGTTGTTAAAAATCAAAGAGTACATATTTAAAAATGCATTCTCTACGTTTATTGTGGGCTGCACAAAACAAAACTGGTTGAGGCGCCAAAGGAGGTTTAAGTTGCGACGACAAATGGAAAAAATACACGATATGCCGGAACTATTGTTTACACAGCATTTTCGGTTAAATAAAATAACTTTTAGAAAATTATGTGACGACCTAAAAGCTCAGCGGTTTAAAAGGGTCTGAAGAAATTCCCCCTTGAAACAAAGGTAAGAAATTTCACATTAATAAACCTACCTATTTGATTACCTATATTACCTACATACAGTTAGCTAGTCATAACCAAAGCAGTGCCAGCTTATATAAAACCTAATCGTCTTTTTAACTTCTTATAAAAATGTTAATTTTATTGTAATGATAGGTACCTACGTATTATTATGATGGTTTCACCTAAAATTATAAACTGCAACCATCGATGACTGCAACAAATTAATAAATTATAAATTTGGTTTTAGTGCCTATTAAATTGCCTTTTGTATTTTTCAGGGCCAATATCTTACGCAAAGGACAACAAGTATCTACATCAGAGAGGTTGTTAACGCCCTCAACCATAATTGTATGGGTAGCTGGTGGATAGTGTTTCCACAAACACCACAAGAGATCCCAAATCAAGAAGAATTGATTAGCAAACTTGGAAATATTATGACTTGACCCATAATATGTGAGTCATGTGTAATGAAACGTGAAGTTCACAATTTTATTTTATTGTTACATATTTTTACATTTACTTTGTATTATAATAAAAATATATAAAAATTGTTTTGTTTTTGTGTACAATTTAAAACAAAACTATATATATAGAGGTAATGTAAGTAATTATAAGAGTCAGGGTAAATAAAATTATGACACAGACAACTTTTTATTAAGCAAACATAAAATTTGAATAGTAAAAATCACCTCTCAATTTTAATATTGAAGATATTAAGTTAGGAAGTATTAAGTAGATAAGTTTTACTAAACATAACCCTAAATAACTATCATTGAAATAAATCTCAGTCGATAATACCTTTGGGGTATTCTACCTTTGATAAATATTGTGCAAAACTTGAAAAAACATAATCTGTCTCATAGTTGAACAACATTGTCAGTCTTATTGGATTAAAAAGTACAAGAAGGTTAAGTATATCCCTACATATTTACATATTAATTAGCAACTCATTACATACACCAGGCTGCCAAATAAAAAACAGGAGTTTTTTCCATGAATATTTGGCTTAGCTGGTAGATGTTTTTGAATTTTGAGTCATTTCAAATGATGTGAAAGTTTTCTTTGTTTGTTTTGTTCTTTTAAAAACGAGTTCACTTGTGAGCACATTTGACACTTGTTATTGGAGTTCTCAGTGTTTTGTTTTGGTCTAGTATTTCATTCTCTGCTTATTACTCATCACTATACACTATATGGGATCCATTAACTATTAGAAAAACTCGATCTTCAGTGCGCACATAATTATCTCTATATTTTCATAATTCAATTACAATACTCTTCACATTCATTTTACATAACTTATAAATCAATAGTAAACATAATCTTTAAAACATAACATCATCTCCCAATCTATTTTTTAAACTATTTTATTTTCTAAAACTAGTTAGTATTATTCCAATAAATACTTCCAACAATATTGACGGCTTAATTGTGATATTTACTTCGCAACCATAGCCAATTTTCGTTTATTAGCGAATGAACCCATTCGTCACAACGATAACGATCGTAGTGTCACTTTGGCTAGGAAATTGTTTTCGTTATCTCGGAAACGATTGACGAACTCAATAGCGAATCGCTACGGAGCGAATGCAACTTGTCTAGGGCCCCTGAATAGCTTAGTTTTCAGTTGACTTTTTCATTGAGGAATATCAATAACATAATGAAATACATATAAGTAGATCAACATATAAATCAAAACTAAAAACTAAATCACTGAAAACTAATAAACACGACTGAGAAATAAATTAATAAATAGATTAATTCGCCTATGACTCCTGTGCATATAGTAGATTTGCTATTCTGTGGTCATTGAGCACAGAAACCATTTTTTCAATTTTTTGTTTCTGTGATTTTTAGCTTTAGCACAACAAACTTTTAATTCGTTAATATTTTATAGTAACATTTCATGATAATTATAAGTGTATATTGGGAAATAATGCAATGTTTTTGGTAATTTCCAAGAACCTTGGTGATATTTTCTATTCTCTGCTATTATATACGGCAATATGTGTAATTGTTTTGGCACATACCGTCTCACTGGGAGGTAAATGTAATATTTTTTTATCCTAACCCCTAAATTTTTAATTTTTATCATGTACCACGACTTACAGTAGCAGAAAATACCTTGTATATTAGATAAATAAATCATGAGTACATAATTGCCTACCTAATCCAGTTACAATATGAATAAGGTGTAGATTGGTTTAAAAAGCCAGGTGTAATCTAAGCGTACGACTTAGTGCCTCAATAGAAGCTAGGCTATGTTATGATTTGACTATATAATATGAATTCTTTAAATACCAAACAAAAAACTCATTGTATCTGGTTTGACAGTATAACAAATATGGATTATTGTTTTTTTAGACTACTAGCTGGTGCCCGCGACTTCGTATCCTATGTCCTTTCTGTTCTGGTGTCCCAGACAACGTGTATGCAAAATTTAATGGTGATTGGTTCAGTAGTTTTTGCGTGAAAGAGTAACAAACATCCATCCATACAAACTTTCACATTTATAATATTAGTACAGACACACTTTAATGTCTGACAGTATAGTTTATTATATTATTATTGTTATTTAATGTTTAACTCAACAGACAAGCTAAGGGTTCACTTGATGCTAAGTGGCAATGATTGCCTATTTAAAGATAAGATTAGGAAGGGTTAGGGAAATGGGCTTTACCGCTTTAGCATTCCTCACTAATGGACAAAACACTCGATTAGTCCATCGCATCAAATGGACTGACATGAAGCCATAATTTGATTGTGAATGGTAAAATCTGATGGCTAATGGAATACATTTCTATCCTTGGTAGAAACAATATGCCGTGACATCATGCCACGAATCAGAGCTTATGTTAATGTCACTCGGTCAAATGCATAAATGACAGAAAATTGGACTGATCGTGAGTGGGCACAATGTTTGGAGTCAGTCCATTTGATTTAAGTCGTTTGAAGTCACGTCAAATGATTGATCGTGTATTTCGTCCATAACACAAAGTTTTTCACAAAGATTTTTTCCAAAGTACTTACTATGGACTGGTAAGCACATAATTTCTTTTCTAGCAAATGATCTGCATTTCAAAGATGGAGCTTCAACAGCCGACATTATTGCGGGAGATATATTTTTTGAAATTTTAGATCCTCCTGAACTTAGATATTCTTACAGAATACGTCCAGCAAGAGATTTTGGGGCTCCTTTTGTGAGTACATGTTTCATATTAAAATCTTTTGTTGAACTACGATAATCTCTGGTCTTATTATGTGCTCTTTGTAATTGATATACATTTCATTTAATTTTGATTTTATATGGAACTTAAGCAGAAATATTGGTTAAAAGAAATTTGATAAAATATATACAGGATTGAATTGAATTTTAACGCCACCTGGAGGGAAAGTTCTCCAAATACTGAAGATAGGAAACATTACCGAAAGTAAACATTCCTTTATTTTTAAACAAATCTGCATTCAAAGATTTCAAATACTCTTGCCGCTTGTCATTACTATCAATTAATTAATCAATACCTGGGAATTAAACCAGCTCTAATACAAAAAAATAATTAATTTCTTAATGTTTCAGAATGAAAGCCTGCAATTTAAAAGGGCTCGCTTAGTTCCAACGGTACCCTTGCACAGCTGTTCAGATATTGTAAATTACGAGGAGATTATGGGCCATATAGCTTTGTCGGAAAGAGGGTAAAATTGTATTCTTAAGTATCTTTTAATATTGTTACCTGTGTATATAATGTCTATATTTAAAAAAAAACCTTTGCACTATTGTGTTGTATATTTAATATGCTACTCCTACCTAGTTTTGCTATTTCCTAGATTATCTTGCTTGTTTTGTTTTTATGGAAAGATTCTGATATTAATTTCACTTAAATTAGAATTCCAAATAAGACTAAAAAAATCCTACTTACCTGTGCGTTAATTGTGTTATAGAAGTGATGGTAGCTAAATATCATCAAATGGACAGTCTGCGTCAGTCTGTCTGTCGATCTTAACATATAAAATACTAGCGACTTCGCCCGCGTAACTTTGTAAATTATATCCTAAAACCTTCTTCGAGAACCACTCTATCCATTGATGAAAACAGCATGAAAATCGGTGCAGTTGTTTTTGAGTTTATCACGAATAGACAGACAGACAGATGCGGCGTAGGACTTTGTTTTATAATATGTGAGGAAGGATCTCATCAAATGGCACCAAGAGGTGTCGCGAGCTTGTAGATTTAACTTTAATAAAAAAAATTTTTTTCCACTTTACAGGGAGTGTTCATTTGTTTTTAAGACGGCCAAAGCGCAGCTGGCTGGAGCCAGGGCTATCATTATCACTGAATCTGTTGATAAGTGGGACGATTCACTCGATCATCTTATAGAAATGGTGGATGACAAGTAAGTTAAAGCTGTCAATTTGTATTTAAAAATGAAGGGGCGAATTTTTTTTACACCTATTGGTTTCTATTACACATCACAATACAACTCACATTATTATCACAATTCATATAGATAGTGCTTTGTAACAGGCACAATATTCAGAGAAAAATTTGTTTCCTTATTTCGTATTTCATATACAAGTTAAAGATAATTTTTACCATCGTCTGTCTATCCGTTTATTAGCTACGATTCCACAGACACATAGATGTCAAACTCATAACCCACTAGCTGCTGCCCGCGACTTCGTCTACGTTGAAAAAGAAAATATGTATATGAGTGAGTAATTACGCCTGACATCGTTATCGCTGAGACGACGGTGGCGCCGCCACGCTACAGTGACGCCCAATTATTTATATTTTTAGATTTAGACGATCACTCGCGAACAGTACTTTTATTCTGGATGAAAGGTACCCTATGTTCTTTCTTGTGTCCCTAACAATGTGTATGCAAAATTTCATGACGATCGTTTGAGTAGTTAAGGCGTGAAAAGGTAACAAACAGACAATTAGAGAGTTAAAAGATAACACAGTTAGAGAATTCCTTTTGAATCAATACTAATAATAAATCTGTAAGGGTTGGTCATGGAGTAATTTACTTTGTTTTAAGAGATCTCGTGTTTCTATAAATGTATAAATGTATATATGTATAGAGCCTATGCTCTATACATGATACTGAAACTAAATTAACCATTTTTAGATTTTTTTTCTGTATGTGTGTAAGTATGTATGTTCTTCCATAACTCTTAAACGAATCCACTGATTTTCATGAAACTTGGTAGATAAACATTTAGACGTACGGGACACAGGATAGGCTACTTTTTTCTTTTTCAACGCGGACGAAGTCGCGGGCGCCAGCTAGTTGATAATATTAGTGTGGATTAAAAATAATGTTTCTTTAAATTTCAGGATGGAGTTGGATGTAAACATACCGGCTGCTTTCCTGTTGGGACGCAGTGGCGCAACAATATTAAGGGCATTGAATAGATCGCAAAGAAGTTATGCCTTAGTCAATTTACCTGTTAATATGACATACACGCCAATAAGTAAAATGAATCAGCCTCCATGGATAGCGTGGTGAATCCCTAGTGAATATTATCGCAAATTTATTTATTTAATTTAATACCTTTGGCTGTGATTGACATTTTACTTCATGTAGTAAATGAACTGCCGAATGTAAATTACATATTACATTGTATTATCATTCGTAATGTTTCATTTCCAAGTATTACTTATCACAAATTCATTGAAGAGGTTTGCAATTGATTAGGTTGTATCAATACAATACGTTTTGTAATCTTAATTTTTTTTTTAACTGTTGATGTGTAATAATTTACCGCTCGGTATAGTGGGGGTAAAATCGTGCAATGCAAATAAGACTGAGCACGAACTATCCGAATACGTTCAAAGTAGTTATTAGATAACAGGTGGTCGAAGCAAATCAAATACGCATTCGATGATATTAATTTAATTTCTTTACAATCAACGAGTGGGTAGCAACAAGGCGTGTTGTCACTTCGGAGTTTTGCGTAAGGAATGAAAATCGAATGAATGCCACGCGGCTCCCCTCTCGCTCTCGACAAAAACCTACCTACCTCTTTATCTCCTTTTTTAAACAATCGTCCGTGTTACTACCCTATAATATAAATTATATTGAAAAGACTTACACTATGCAAAATAATATAATATACAGTTTCTACTAATAAATTAAAGGGCATCACACTGTTGTAACTTGTAACCGTGTATTATATAACGAATTCTAACATTCGGCCCTTCCTGACAATAAGTTAGCCCTCAAACTGTCATATCAATTTACATACAATGAACAACATCTCAAACCTACAATTAATTAACTTTATTAATCCAAAATAATTATACAATTCTATTTATCAATCTAAAATCTATTATCTGAATCGTGATCAACTAACCCAATTTATACACTTCAAGTACTTCTGAATTAGTTTTAATAAATTTAACTTTAAATAGAAAACCTTATGCTAACATGATGATGCAATTAATTATCTATTATTATCGAATTACATTACCAAAGGAATAATTAATATTGATTTGATTCTATAACATTGAGTGGATCTATCAACACTCCATCATACGTCAATTACTATTGAGTGGATCTATCAACACTCCATCATACGACAATTACTATTGAGTGGATCTATCAACACTCCATCATACTTCAATTGCTATTGAGTGGATCTATCAACACTCCATCATACTTCAATTACTATTGAGTGGATCTATCAACACTCCATCATACTTCGATTACTATTGAGTGGATCTATCAACACTCCATCATATGTCAATTACTATTGAGTGGATCTATCAACACTCCATCATACGTCAAATTCATCCGATGCTTACGTCAACCTTATTAGATTTAACTATTAAGACTATACAGTATACCCTGTTTGATAGCTCACTTTCAAATCAAATATGTATATACTTAGATGTCATCACTATCACTACAATAACTATCACTTTCATTCTCAGTATACATGGAGATCCATGGTTTTATACGATCCGCAGCCCATATATTGCAATAGGGTTTCGGAGTAATGCTGGACTCGTTTACACTTGAAACCTCGTACCTATCGTTATCTCAATATTTTTCTCCTAATTTATCTGTATCCGCCATTAATCCGTCAAGTATAGTCAGGTTATATCTCTGCACCTGGCCATTGGCCCGAGGCGAAACAACCGCGTTTAATATATGAAGTATTTTTGATGTGTCACAAAAAATTTTTAAACTCATTGCAAGTAAAAGAGGTCCCTTGGTTGGAAATCAATCGATTTGGGTATCCAAATTGGAATATATCTTCGAGTGCACGAATACTAGGACCAGATTTTAAATTTCTTAATGGTTTTAATAGTGTGAATTTTGTAAAGCCGTCGACCAACACGAGAAGGTAAGAGTTACCTTTAGCACTCTTCACAAAGGGCCCCAGATGATCGACATGTGCCGTATCAAAGGGTTTGTTAACCTTGTAAATCGGATGTATCAGTCTTTTGGGCCTCCTGGTTCTTTACTATACGCACACTCTATACAAGAATTGACATATATATATATTTTTTTTTTTTTGAAACGTTTCATTTTTGGGAACCAAAAAATCTACTAATTTTATGTTTTTTTTTTTTTTTTTTGTTTAGACTGAAATCAATACTAATAATAAATCTGTAAGTGTAGGTATTGTATGTATGTATGTATTTATGTATGGATGTATGTATGTATGTTCCTCCATAACTCTTGAACGAATTAAGTGATTTTGAAAAACTTGGTAGATAAACATTTTGACGTACAGGACACAGGATAGGCTACTTTTTTCTTTTTCAACGCGGATGAAGTTGTGGGCGGCAGCTAGTGACCAATATCATCGTGGCTTAATTTACTAAGGTGACACCGAGCACTTTTAGGTACGACCCATTTTAGTTGATCGTCTTTAATTTTATATACTCTGTTGTCTTTTATCGTATAATTTTTATAAATATCTGAATGATCTTTATCTTCCAACATATTTTTTTTTTTTAAATCCGTTGGATTTCTGAATCGTTAATTTGCAAACTTAAGAACCAGTCTTCTTGTGCGATTCTTAGTATAGAAGGTAGCCATTTGATTTTCAAACGATGCCATTTGATCCGCTCGCGAGATCTAAACTAGAATAATATTTATTTTCACTAAGCAAATCTAGATATAGGTAACATAATTGACGAACTCGATATCTTTCGCAATGAGGGTGCAAACACTTCCAAAATCAACATAAGATTTAACATTAATTGTTCCGTTAATAATAGCAGGCTTATAAATATTTAGAATCTGATTTCGTAACCGTAGTTAACATTACTTACTTATCATGTACTTGTAGTGATTTGCATTCAGTTATTTTATGTCCAACTTGCTGACATTTATCGCATTTGATCAAGGGTTTACTGCATTTGTGAGAAAAATGCCCTTTTTCCTTACAGTTAAAACAAGTTATCTCATTTCCATCACGACATTGAAAACTACGATGCCCTGGTTTGTTACATTTAAAGCAAATTATGTCGTTGGAAGTGCCTCCACCCAACCGTTGCCTGGGTGCCTTGTTATTGGATTCCCTACATAAGTCCTTCAAAAAAGAAAGCAACTCTTCAGGGTCACTCAGCCTAGCTGAGGACGCACCTGCTCTAACCATTCGATCGTCCATACCGTGGATAAGACAATCTACAGCCTTTTTCCCCGTGATATCGCATGCATTTAGTAACATCATCTTATTATAATAATAATCATCTACAGATTCGCCCATTTTCATTCGTCTGTCTAACATTTCCGTTAGGAGTGCACCATAGTTGCTTTCTGACGGAAAGGCCCTAACTAACCGTTCCTGCCATTCACTCCATGTTAGGAGTATGGTCTGAAGACCTTCATACCACTTCCTGGCATGACCATCTAATTTTGGTAAAGCAAAGTGTCTAGTCTGTTCGTCAGTCCATTTGTATATTTTAGCGCATTCATTGACTTTAGAAATCCATTGTTTAATTCTTTGATTCTTTTGTGATGGATCAAACAGAGGTATAATGTTTTTATTGAATGGTACGTGAATGTTTGGCCGTATCAAGGTTTGTAACAATGTAGTAAAATCTTTCATATTAACCAACATTGTTGACGAAACATCAGATGATAAGTTTCGATTATCACCCATATCATGTTGCGCTGCTGGTGCCGACATGGCCGGTGGCAGCCCGCTGTCATCCACTGGGTGATCTGCCACATTCGTTTCGGGCACCGATGCGGTTGATATCTGCGACGCTACTGGCGCCGGTACCGACTGCAGTTGGGGAGTTGTACTGCCCCGTTCATCAATTCCCTGTAAAACATCATTGAGCCAGCATCATTGTTTTGCTATAAATGTTTTGTAAGGGTGGTTAGTAATTATAGTCTATCTATTTGTGATTAAGATTATAGCGATATGTCTACTATCGTAATACGTTGCATTACATTTCACACTAAATGCGCTCATTGTTTGATGAAGAGTTTACAAGAACTAGACAACGCAATTGCTTTGAAGAAGGAGAAATAAAAAGGGAAATAGAGAGAGAGAAAAAAAAAACAACATAATTTAACCTTTACTAGGAAAAAAAAAATTCTCAAGAACGGCTTGTAAATATGAACCCTACACTGATTTGATAAGTTGATTGTTACTATAAAAGAAAAAATTGAAGTTTTTTTTTTTTTTTTTTTTTTTTTTATATGGAATTTTCGGGCTTCTTTGGATAGTCTATTTTTCTCTTTATATGAGCGATTAAGGTCAAGTCGCAATGCTTTTGTCTCAGACTACACCTTAATATTCAATTATACACTTCCTTCAAACAATACCGTGGTATAGGCTATTTAATTATTTTAGGCCACTACCTACTGTACAAATGTTAAAACTATAATGCTGATCAATCTGTAGTTTTACTATTGTACATTGTTGCCCTTAGCGGAATTTGAACCCGTGACCGTTTGGTTAACAGCTATTGTTACTAACCACTAGACCAAACGTGTCGTAGTAATAATTAATCAATAATAATTAAAAAATAACATAATTATGATGTGTAACTACTCGCCTGATCTATGTCCAACGATCCGTTCCGTGGAGTATTGTGCACCATCGCTTGGCGCCGATGCGGCGACAGGTTACCAGACTGGACGTGTCTACTCGTAGATCTCGATTTCGTCGCTGCACGCTGTTTGTGGCGCCGGGTACTCCTATTGCGCCTCTTTGTTTTTGAAGATTTCTTCGTTGCATACCGTTTGTGGTGTCGAGTACTCTCATTTCGCCGCTTTGCTCTTGAACGGTAACTCGACGTGGAGCTCGCAGCACTCGCGCTAGTACTACGCCGCCGGTGTCGTTTGCGATAATGTGAGCGTGATTTACGTCCATTCAATCCCTCGTCGTCATCGCTACCCATTTTGAAGATTCTTTCCACTTCTGATATTAGATAACAGGTGGTCGAAGCAAATCAAATACGCATTCGATGATATTAATTTAATTTCTTTACAATCAACGAGTGGGTAGCAACAAGGCGTGTTGTCACTTCGGAGTTTTGCGTAAGGAATGAAAATCGAATGAATGCCACGCGGCTCCCCTCTCGCTCTCGACAAAAACCTACCTACCTCTTTATCTCCTTTTTTAAACAATCGTCCGTGTTACTACCCTATAATATAAATTATATTGAAAAGACTTACACTATGCAAAATAATATAATATACAGTTTCTACTAATAAATTAAAGGGCATCACACTGTTGTAACTTGTAACCGTGTATTATATAACGAATTCTAACATAGTGATGTGCCGGATATCCGTATACGTATCCGTAACCGCGGATATCCGAGAGAAAAGAAAGATCCGAATCCGTATCCGTTACTTTTTGGCGGATCTTTTTACCTTATTAATTTTTAATTCATAGCTGAAGTTCTACATATCGCTGCTTAAAAACTAACAAGCAACAAACAACAACAAGCCTCAACAAAGCACAATCATACCGACATCTGCCACTGAACGATAGATGGCGTTAATCTAAATAAGGGTAAAATAGATTAACGCCATCTATCGTTCAGTGGCAGAACTATCAAGACAAACAGCTTTGACTCAACAAGTCGGCTACTCGCTGCGAGAGGGCGCCATAATCAAAGGCTTAGGCTATATAACATTTTGAACGCCGACGAAGTCGCGGGCACCAGTTAGTCATCTACATAGAGAAAATTATGTTTTTTTACTCGACGGTTTGATAACAAAAAAGAAAGTACCACATAGTTACATATTAATATATATACGTAACTTAATCTCTAGGATAGTGGATAGAAGACATTTATTATTGCATTTTAGTACACCTTAATAACGTATTTGTGTATTAAAGGACAAATTTGCGATCAATGCTCTTGATAAAAACAAATCCTTTTATTAATTAGAAGTGTTGCCTATATTCTATAAGATTAATAAAAGATTATAGCCACAAGTTCGTTTTTTGTTTTACTTCAAATGTATACTTCACTGTGTTATAAGTTGACAGCTTAAAATTGTATTGTTAAATAAAAATGTTACCAAATTAAAATTAGTTTCATTCTTAAGCCTTTTTTTATTTAAAATGTTGTGTTGATAGATAATTTTGATTCGACGCAACAATAACATTTTTTTTTAGAATATACGATTTTTATTTATTATTTAAAGTTAAAGGAGTTTACGAAATATCTTTTTGCATTATTGGTAGTAAGTTTTATAAATAAACGATTTTACAACGCCACCTATGTAATAAATATGAAACAAAGATGATTGCAACTGTAATAACCTAATTCTCAATCAATCTACTAGATGGCACTAATTGAGTAAGTATAGATAGGTAATTTAATTTATATTTACTACTTTATATTGAGTATGTAAGAATAAGATCTGTCGTGGGATAGAGAAATACATCTTCATATATAAAAAGCCGATGTATGTATGTGTATACAGTAGGATTTAAGGATAAGGGTTTTTAAGGGATAGGAAAATGGACTGGCATCCCTTATAGAGATGCGCATATCATGTCCTCTATTGGATTGAACCTGGAACGGCGGTTCATTTGCGCTGCGGAACCATCGAAATAATATATCTCTGCGAGCATGCGGAACTAGTTCTCTTAACATGTCCGCGGAACAAGATAGGTCTACATGTTCGGTTTACATTGCGCGACCAGTCCATGTCCAATAGGGTGGAGTGTTTTTCTTTTTTTTCTTATTTCGTTTTGGGCCACTGCGGGATGGATGCTCTATGATAATACGATATTAAGTCAATATGACAGAATCAATGTATTATGAGTAGAAATACTGCCCCAAGAGACTTGAAGTTTGGAAAAAATGCCAAAAATTGACTTCAGTTCGTCAAGGAATAAAAGTACTTTCATTAAATAAAAACGACTTTATTATTATTTTAATATATATTCTAATACATAAAAAAGTAATTAAAAACAAAATTACATAAAATAATCGGCAACA
Organism: Synanthedon formicaeformis; assembly: GCA_945859745.1. Classification (NCBI taxonomy): domain Eukaryota; kingdom Metazoa; phylum Arthropoda; class Insecta; order Lepidoptera; family Sesiidae; genus Synanthedon; species Synanthedon formicaeformis. The sequence goes on from OX243963.1 coordinate 5,217,342, forward strand.
AAGAGTTTACATTGAATTGAAAGATAACAAAATTTTACCCAATTTTTCGGCATGACTCCAATTTATTTCTTCCTAGCTGGTGCTCCTTACTTCGTCCGCATTGAACGATGAAAGGTACCCTACGTCCTTTCTGGTGTCCCAGACAACGTGTATGCAAAATTTCATGGTGATCGGTTCCGTAGTTTTTGCGTGAAAGAGTAACAGACATTCATACAAATTTTCGAATTTATAATATTAGTGGAGATATCCTTCACGTCGTTCTGGGCCACAGACAATAGAACATGATTCCGTTATCATGTTCTACTTATATCTGCAGCTTTATGTATCTTTCTGTAGCTTGCGTGTGACAAGGTATGCGCTGGAAGTCCAAAAATATCGTAGCATTTAAGCTATTGAGGTCCAAAATGACTTCAGAAATGACGGCAGTTGGTATTTGCATGGTGAGTGGTGGATCCGAAATCATTTTCCAGTCGATCAAGTCCGTGTAGTCCTTTGCTTCGAAATAAATTAAACGATAGCACTTGAAACATCCTTCTAGGTGTGAACGCCGATCTCTCCCGAATCTTCAGAATACGTCTCAGAGCGAGTTCTTTTATGTGCCGTCTTTCAACGTATAGCATTGCTATCGTTATGTTTTCAAAGTGGCCAAAATAGCCATTCCGTTGAATAACTGGACCACTACCCTCTTTAAGTTTTCAGGCAGTTTTCGATCCAGGTTCTATGAGAACACAGATGTGTTCTTCTGTCGTGATTTTCCGGCGCATGTCTTAATAAAAAAGGGTCTTGTCCTTGCGTCCGTCAAATGAGATGCAAATACTTTTTGAGGAACAGTTTGTAAGTTCATTACTAGCAGCAAGGTTAGCGGTTCTTGTATTAGTACGCGCTCGAAGAATTTTGCTGCGATCGACAACAATTTACGGGAAATCTACGAAAATGGGCTCGCTCAAGTATTATATTTTGGCGTGTTATTTAGTATATCTTATAATTTTAGGATATTATCATGTTAAATTTGTCCTTGACTATTGTTTTAAATCAATTGAAGTTGATAATTTATATGTTGTATAATTAAAAAGTGGCAAGTAAAAATCCTCTTTTTTCGTAGTTTCTGAAATTTTCAATGGCTCGGGGGCAGTATTTCTAAAACTATAACCCTAGTCCATATTTGGTATTATTAATTTGTAGGCCTTAGAGCATCCATTCCGCACTGGCCCGAAAGGAAATTTGAAAAAAAAATTTTTTTCATACAAACCGCGCTCCACCCTAATGTCCAACCCTTACTCACTCTCCGAAACGAAACAAAACAAGCTGTTATTTCACGGTGATCTGTAAGGAGATGGTTACCTATACTGACGTCGCACTGGCTGTCCAAATGGCTGGGAAACGCAATGTGCGCCGCCACCACCTACGTTTTACGGTTTTACTTATAGTTATATGCATTGCTTATGGAGAATCGGCTTAGTTTCGTTTAGATTTCCCATTAACTCGGCAATTAACCACAATTAATTGCTGAATTCAACAGGGGACATAAAGGAAACTGGGTTAAAGTTAAATAGTTAATGCGTTTGCGGCGCACGCACGAACAACCAATATAATAAGACCTATAAGTCCTCATCCACACTGTTGGTTACGGAATACAAAGTGTAAATGCAATGTTTACCTATTATTAAATATAATAATTCTTACTATACCTACAGTATATGGTAGGTATAGGTAGAGAGCTTTAGTTTACGTGGCGATCACAATATTTCAGCAATGGACGAAGTGATACTGGTTCTCTAGCAGACAGGAATAGCCACTATTAGCGAATAATAATACCTACTGTATCCCCCGATTATATTATCACCACTTTTCTAAATTAAAGCAAATATACCTTTATCTTTTTCTCTATATCTTAAAATTGTGTTACCGTAACATGGAATAAGAATTATATATTTATATCTAATAATACCTAATATTTATCTTTATAATAAATAATTTGTTTTTATTATAATTTTTATTAAATAATAAAAACGTCGCTAGAATTTCTATCGACGTATAAAATATATATTCTATGTATAGGCAAAACTTTGAAACATTAAAAATGTTATTGTATACATTGCGTTTATACCGATGTCACTCAATGTTTCCATTTTGTCCCGGAAATGCTATTTTCGGTGGAAACGCAACATTAATTTTATTACAATAGTCGTCAAAGAGGGTGGAAAAATGGCATGGAATTTTGGGACCATTAGTGCTGCAACCATTTCCAAATGTTTACATAACCAAAAAGTCTTCAGATTTAAAATATTTTGAACTATTTTTTTTAGTAAGTGCGTGACCTCACTTTTAGGTACAATCTGGATTATGCTGAATTGGAGCCGTTTTGTGACAGGGGACGTTTTGTGTGTGTCTTTTTATATGTTATTTCTAAGTCTATTATATGTCCTTTATTGCAAATAAAATTTATTCTTATTCTAAAATACCAAATTTTTAATTACCCAGCAATTCGAAAGTGATATCAGCAATAACCTAATTCAATGACTTACTCGCCTGTAAGCTAGTTATTGAAGTATTTGAAGATCTGAAATGCATGAATTATGATAGTAGATGTGCCTACTTAGGTATTAAGACTGTTTGATTCTTGTTCCTATCAAATTAATGTCTTTTTCTTCTATTTTCTTTGAATATTTTTTAAAAATTTGTACCTATTTATGGCTTACAAAGAAACATAAATACCTAATACTTATCGCACCTAGTTCGTGTCAGTAATACTATTGCGTGTTTGTGGTTATAACAAAAAATGAGTGGAAAATGTTGTTAGAGCTGTTATCAAACTGGAACAAACCTTTTTTATAATGTGTCCCTAAACAACAATATTTTTTCTTCTTTTACAATTATTTTTAATTCTAAACAGGACGCATTTTGGTTGGCGAGAAGAGAATGCCTTTTATTATTGCCTTAAGGGCACTCTGTACGAGCGAGTGAAGTCAGTTATAGGCATTTGAGATATTTTTTTTGTACTTACTGTATTCAATAACCGAAGGCAGAAGGCGTCGCAAGGCATTAATCGCAGCACTTCTTGAACTCGCCAAAATAATAAAACATACGCCAGCAAATTCTGATATTTTAGAAAAATCTTTACAGACGGTAGATAAGCTATCCAATTTTAAAATAAATAGCCAGGATATTTTCATGCAAACACTTTGACCCCCGAAAGTGTCAAAAATACTGCAAATTTTGGTTTATACATACTTTATATATACTTCTTGCACCAGATATAAAAAAAAAATCAGTTTAATTTGCTTTACAACCTTCATAAGTTCATATGATATCTCATAAATTTCATTTTTTTATGTAGGTATAGCTACGATCAATAACTAACGAGTGATCATGTAATTATGTATGATCTATTCTTTTTCTATTGATCAAAAACGTAAACAAATATAGCGTCGCAATGGTCACTGGACTGTTTTAAAGATGAAATTTGTACATTAGGCATTATCAAAGAGAGTTGACTCAGTGATTAACTCATTTAGAATTTGTTCGTATTGCTTGTTTAGTTCTATATCGTGAATTGTTCGTTTACCTTTTTGATCAATGAAAAAAGAATACAATATAGTATAGAATCGGCAAGCGGCTCTTGTTGGCTAGTAAGCCTCGCCTTCGCCGTGGAAATGTTTAATTTTGTCTTTAAAAAAACCTAATTTTCTTCTGCTAACTTATTAAAAAAGTTCTGCTAAGAATATTATATCAATACTGCGTCTTGTTCCACAATAGTACATAGTGTTTTATACGATTTTTGTTGCAACTAGGTTTAATTATTTAATATGGAACTGAATTAAAACGGCCTTCATAATATATTAATCCATTGAATATGTTGTGAACCGAGACACATGCTGTCAACTCGACTTTAATCGTGTATTCTTTACTTGTTGCGTTTTAATAATAAATGACTGTCGCTAAGACATTTCTATAAAAAAAAATACAAACAACCTATTTTAGGTTCATATAAGGATCCTAGGCATATAAAGCTTGAAAGACATGTCAAGTGAAAAAATCTAGATACTTCGATTATATTATAATCCTTTCATAGAAAAATTTATATACTTAAAGAAAAAAATCCTTAAATAAAATTGTCTAAACTAAGCAACACTACAGAAAACCGTGTGCTATTATATGCTGTTGTATGTATAAGTCTTGCTAACTTAGTATAAGTACAAACATAACATGTTTTAAGATCGATAATGCACAACAAAACATACGGGCTCATTGCGTATGCACATAGATATGTGTAATTTGAATTGATGCGCTTGAACAGACATGAACAAAGAATAAAGAATAATAATCAACAGGAAATGATTATATGAACGAGTTTTAAAACGATATGTAGATTGTAAGTAGATGTTATGTCGCCCACTATAAATCTACTACAAGCAGTACCTACTTATAGTAAATTTACACAAATAACAATTTTAAAGAATACTGTAAATTTCGACATTTATTTTTCATTTTTAATGAATTAAAAAGTAGGATACTCTTTAAAGTGTGTCAGGAATTGACAAATACTCGAGCTTGCTGACCAAATACCTAGACCATCGACCAGACCATAGATAGGTCCACTAGATGGTATGTGGCTACCGTCGCCTATATTAAGTAACTAACAACGTCACAGGTGCTTCTAAGGGCGCTGCCGAGTAATATCAAATATCAAATTTTTCTTATGCTTTAAAACTAAGGCATAAAGTAACGCAGAAAAGTAAATTGTTTTTTAGTTACGAGTATAAAGAACGATTCCAGTATTTAGATGGTCGCGAAATATAAATTTCATTATATATGTAGTTACCTATAGCTAGACAATGTCCCAAACGACAATGCGTTCTATAACTTTGTATGTATTAGGTATTTAAAGGTATTGTAGTTAGGAAGTGATTGCTGTAATCAACTGCAGAGGCACAAGCCTACCCTCAAAACAAGGGCTTATGCGTTACATGAACCACCACGCTGGCACAGTGCGGGTTTCTACTTTATCGTTACAGGTTTCCTCGCGGTGGTTCACCGTTGAGAGTACTTAGTGAATGCACTTAATTTTTTTTTAGAAAAACCCTACATGGCATGACCAGGGATCGAACTCAGATCTCTCAATATGATAGGCCGCGTTTCCCCACTGCGCCACCAAAATTCACTTAGTAGGTACTTGCTTGTAATACTTAGTAAAACTATTTTTACTAAAATAGACTATAGTTATAGTTAGTTGGTGATGAATGAGGTTGTAAATATAACATTACAGCAGCACGCTCTGATATCCAGCGCCGTTTAAAACTAGATACAACAATAGCGCGTTACGCCCGTCGATTTCTCTACTGTGAACAATGTTTATGTAGAAAAAACGTTTCACGCTTGACCGGCCAACCGCGTCGGACATGGCGTGTGCGCTGTGCTCTATGCACGTCAGCCGCCATCTTGAATGCGCACGCGTAGCGCTTCGCATTTTAAATTTCGATCAAATATTATAAAATTGTATTCTATGATGAATACTAATAAACCTATACCCATTACGGCGTTGCTAATTTATATAATAGCAAGGCGATAGCATGTCTTTTTGTCGCTATTTTTTTGACAGAATATAGTTAATATCTTGATAATATAATAGGCTTGGTTACCTAGTTCAATTCTTATTGAATCAATATTTACTTTAAAGCGAATTTAAGACTGAGTAGTTCGATTCGTATATTTGACAATATTCCTATAATTAGAACCGATCCAGAGATGGAATAAGTTTTTCATTTAGTGTTTTGTGTAACTGCGTTTTTCACAGTTATAGGTAAGTTAGTAGACACGTAAAAAAACCTGTCTGTCTCAGTTACCTTCGAGCACCACAGTACCACTGCGAGTATAGATTTCAAGTAGATTTTTTTTGAATGCTTTAAAAATACAGGCTTGTATAAGTGAACACAAAACAAAAGTTCTATATTTTGACACAATCAGCTCGTATATCATTTTATGCTAGTTAGACAGACTATAACTAGACCTTTTATAACAGCGGGTCAAACGGGACATATTTATAAAAGACTATAGCGGGTCGTAAGGGCACTTTTTGCAGGTAGGGTCAAAACTTGTGGGTACAAAGGGTTCGAAGCCAATCTTGATAATAATATTAGAAACGAAGAATTTTTAGTTTTACCTATGATGCATACCTTTTTTCCTTTGAAAATTAGGTTTTTTTTTTTTCAACGATGGTTTTTTCTTAATCTTTTCAAGTATTTCGATAGAAAACAATACAGGATTTTGTAGACTTCCGATTCGAGACAAACTCAAAAATACATAAGTATATATAGGTACTTGTAAACTTTGTATTGAACCTCCAGTTCATGAGTCCTACTTTCATATGTTTGGCTTTTTTGTAAGTATCTACCTAGCCATTTCTGTTTTGGTTGTGATATATTTGTGTTGCGTTTCTTCGATCTGTTTCCATACGTTAAAATAATAAACACTAAAACAAAGTACAGAGCAACAATTTGAAAGTGTTAGTGTTAGTTGCGCAATGTTGCACAGTGGTCTAGATGCAGGTGCATGCTGATTGCATAACAAGTGTGGGTACATTGTTCCAACGAGTTAGTGAGCAAGTTCGGTTCTCTTTCAACTTTAACTACAACACTTTAAACTTTTCAACGTACGTGTAGGTTAAATTTAGAAATAAGATGTATTTCAAATCGTATATTTACCTATTTGTTTGTATTAGTTTCTTTGAGTATTTCTTGTTCTATACATTTTGAGCGGCTTGCAAAACTTCATAAATATTAAAAGGGAAATTAAACAGCTGTAAATATTCCACGGTTTGTAACTATTTGTGGGTAATGCTGCTAATTAAGCACTCGCACCTAGGCAGCCTAGATTGCAACTCCTAATTGTTCTTAAAGGCACGCAAAGATGTTCGAGCTAAGCATCTAATTGTTCCTCTTAGAAGTCTCAAGTTACAATGTCATTTTTGAACACTATGTACCAGTTCTTTTTTCAGACAAAATCAATATTACCATTTATATTATTTTATGTTATTTTGATGTATTTTCCAAAAGTAATACAATTATTTCATATATGCTATGCTATGCCCACGGCTTCGTACGTGCGGTATATGCAGAAAGGCTCGTAACTTTTTATGTGTAGGTAATCCTATTGCAATGAGTACTGACCAGGAGAACAGACATAAATTGTCTTTTTTTGTCTTTTTTCGTGTTTCTGGGGTGCGTCAACCTAAAAATTAATTTAAAAATTATTAAAAAATTGGGATTTGAGGAAAGTTGCGTTTCATTTGTAAAAATTAAAAAAAAAGTTATGTTGCGTCCGTGGGCTCTCGTTCCGGTGGAAACCTGCAAAAATAATGTTAGGCACAACGAGCGTACTCGGGTGTGTTCCCGTTTGCCACCTGTTTCATTTTATTCCTTTCTTAAATAGGTACGTACTCATTCTAGTAGGTACCTTCTAATATTATTTTGTGACACTTGTTTGTAAGATTTTTTTAACCGACTTCCAAAAAAGGGGAAGGTTCTCATTCTCAATTCGACTGTATTTTTTTTTAAAGCTGGTGCTTACCGTGTGGTCCCATTTCAATTTGGTCCAGTTCTGACAGTGACAATGGCATCCATGAGAAAACGGTTTAAAGTGATTTTTTTTATTAAAAACTTATTTTCTTTCAATTCAATGGTTTTACTCCATCTCAAAAATGCCCAGCGCCTAAAGAAGTTTTCACTTCAAAAATAATTCTTCAACAATCTGAAATTAATTTACGAATTAGGTACCTATTTCATAAAAGTCAATTAATATTAATTTTATTCAGACAGAAAAAAGGATTTTTAAAACAACGATGAAAGGAGAACACGCCGTAATCCCTACGACCGGACGGAGACCACCAAAATCCATTTTATCTGGAAAATTACCGACATGCTTATTCTTCAATATTTAAATAAATGTAAATTGTTCTGGGGCTTTGGGTCGGGTTTGTTTGGCAATACGTAACCTGCCACTTCTCGTACAGTATCGTGTGCTTCAGTTACGCTTATTGTATTTATAAGAACAACACCAAAGAAATATTTAAATTTGCATGTGGGAAAGGTATGTATTTTTAATTTATTTTTTACCTTTTTTTGTTATCCGATGTTTCTGTATATCTCGTATTTCTGTCTATTTTTCTCGGGAACAGTCAATAAGTAAGAAAACTCTTCTATTTTATGAAATCCTAACTGATATTATTAATACGAAAGCGAATTTGTCAGTGATACAGAAAAGGAGTCGTAGGTATACTTTTTATACAGAAAAAGGACATAATGTTCCCGAGGGATCATAAAAATCATAAGGATCATAATGTCTGACAATGTAGTTATGTACTTACCCAAAAAAAAAATCAATTAAAAAAATATAATTTACAAGGTGTAAGGTAAAAAATGCATGACAGAAGCGTCGTCAGTTCTATATTTCAGGCCTTCAAATAACGAATTCGTTACCTTGACGGAGTGTGAGTACGCGAACGCGATGTCATCACGAAGGCCGACCTTGCAGCAAGGACGCTTTTATTAAAATACTAGCTGGCGCCCGCGACTTCGTCCGCGTTGAACGATAAAAGGTACCCTATGTTCTTTCTGGTGTCCCAGACAACGTGTACGCAAAATTTCATGGTGATCGGTTCAGTGGTTTTTGCGTGAAAGCGTAACAAACAAATAAACTCACATTCATACATTTATAATATTAGTAAGGATTGATTCCTAAAATTATGTGAATGTACAAAACTCGTAGATTGGTACGTTTGTTTACGTACCAACCTGTATTCACTTTTAAAACTATACCGTAGCGTAATGGATTGATTTTTCTAAAAAAGACTAAAAATATTTTTTACCAGTGTTTCCATTTTTCATCAGCAAATATTAAAAAGGAAATTCCTATTCTGCCTACTAGTTTTTTTTTCCAGTTCAAATCAACACACAATTTTTCACCAATTCATAGCATCACCCTTCTACATAAGCCTTAAAATAAGCTTCGGAACCATGACCACTTGCCCTTTTCCTATGACCACTAGGCATACCCCCTTATTCATTATAGTTGTCTGTTGTGGAATTGCTATAGAAAAAAAAAACATACTTTTTATTAGGGCTGACGGACCACTTGATGGTATGTGGCTACCGTCGTCTATAACAAGCAACGTGTTTTTGAAGTTTAATGCTAAAACTACTCAACACAACAATTTTAATGAAATTTTACAGTATCTATCATCTATCTATCTATAGGTACAATATAAATCTATATAATTAATAAAATTTATAAAAATGTTTTTTCGAAATATATTTGATATAACATACCTACATAACATTTAGCGCCTCTTTCACCAACGTCAAGTAGGCTAAACTGTCATTTAAAGTCACCGGTAACCGGGGATAATGTACTTATATATACTTATATACCGGGAGCTGATATACCTTTGTTTTTACGGTAAAAGTTCCAAACATTGAAAAGAAAATAATAAAAAAATTCGCCTATCGAATGATGCAGTAAACCGAGTGCATAATTCAATAAAACAGAAAATGATTTATACAAGTAACTAATCAACCCTTTACTTGTAGTTGGTGAAAGAGGCCCTAAATATTAAAAAAAAAAACTATTGTTACATTCGCTGTACCTTTAATATTTAAAGAAAATGTTCACGTTTGCCGTTACCGTAACGTGTTACCGAGATCAAAAAAGTATTTTTTAGAATTTTAGTCCGTTTGTTAGTTTTTCTGTGCACACTAATCTCAGAAAAGGGCTTAACCGAATTGAATGATTTTTTCATTGATTTTTTGTAGCAAGCTTCACGTAGCATTTAGTGTCTATGTACGCTTAGATCTTTTAAACTACTAATATTAAATTATAAATAAAACGAGGAAGGTTTTTATTTATAATTTGCAGAAAAAAATTGCACCCGTGTGAAGCCGGGAGCGGTTCGCTAGTACAAAATAAAATAATCTCCAACAGTTAAAAAGGTGTTTGGTTAGCAGCTTAAATATATTTTTTACTAAGTAACGAAAGTGTTAATCACGCCAACTTAATATGAAACATTCGTGTGATAAAATTTTAATTTTATCTTGCTCTAGTTGTAGCGTGACTTGCAATGAACTTACCATTTATTCTCTTCATTAAAAAAGTAAATAAGAAAATATTTATACGGTGAAATATACTTACAACGCCTTTTCAGAGCCATTGCCCTTATACGTTGCGTGTTTGTTAAAAGTCAAACGTTCTTCGAATATAACCTGTGCTATGTTAGGTATGTTAACTAGCTGGTGCCCGCGACTTCGTCCGCGTTGAAAAATTAAAAACAAATGTAATCAATATAACGATTGATTAACCTATTGTTGCTATAACACTTTGGCCAGGCGTTAGTTTTTTATTCTATTTTAGATTATCCCTTTGCGGACAGTAATTTTTTTCTGGATTTCTGATGTGTATACGAAAAAACTTTGTTAGACTAGTACGGATATAACATTTTTATATCATCATAGTCTCCAGGACGTCCAATGCTCCCGCGCTGGATGTACAACTTGGTCTGTCCATCGGCTAGGAGACAGGCCACGAGACCTCTTGCCATCCACTTTTCCAACCACCACCAGCTTCTCCAAGTTTCCTGGTTCTCTGCGGGCTATGTGCCCAAAGTAATTGAGAACTCTTTGATAGCAGGTGGCGGATAGTCTTGTGCGAATCGCAAGTTGTTTTAGGATCGAGCTGTTTCTCCTCTTGGCTATCCATGGAATGCGCAACATCCGTCTCCAGCACCACATTTCAAAAGCATCTATCTTTTTGCGCTCCGCAGATAGAATCGTCCAAGATTCAGCGCCATACAAGAATATGGAGAAAACCAGTGTTTTCACTAATCTTATTTTGGTTTTATTTGAGACTTTTCTGTTCTGCCATACTCTCGTAAGTTTACTCATAGCTGATTTGGCCATTTGAGTTCTTCTTCGAATCTCTCTCTCACTTCCCCCTTGGTTGGAAATTAACGAACCCAGATAAATAAATTTAAATAAACATCTTGAAATTTAAATTCCTATCTGTTCTATCGATATGACTCAGTAGAACAAACAGGCAAAAGAATTCCTTTTGTACTACTAATAGAAAATAATAGTATGTATAGTACGAACGTGCCCAATACCGCGCGCGGCCCCACGCACACGCCGCAGGCAAGCGTGGCCGGGTTCAGCTAGTCCACAGTCACAGAGAGTAAGAAAATAATAATAGTCCTACATAAATATTGTAACCTGGCGTGTCTTTTTTCATCTACTTATATGTATACATATACTTTAGTCCTAATCTCTAAATTAAAGGTTCTACGATAGAACAGTTTGGACAAAAAAAATCGAAGTAGTTCTACTGTAGACTATGATACATTGGACTCGAATAATTTAAATGGAGCATGTCTAAACTGTTCTACTGCTACTTGTAATAGAACTAAATAAAAAAAAAAACAGTCATTCTAAAAATAATGGGGTAAGAAAAATTGTTATATGAGTGGGTCTGACATAAAGAAATGTAGATTCCAAAAAGGCTCTACATACATCGAAATAATATATCTTTGCAATTCGCTAGCTACATAAGATTGGGAGTAGTGTTTTGGCTTAAAAGTCTGAATTTAGCGGCTTGCCATATCACCTGGGCAGTAGAATTCTATACGAAACCCCTTTTAATATTTAAACACTGTCACTGAAAAGGTTCTGTATTATCGACGTCTATGTACGCGGGTTGTCAAAGAGTCCGCTATGCGCATGTGCGGGCTTTGACAACTCTGGCATTTCATCATCAAGGAAGCTACGCTTGCAAAGTCATAACGAAACAACCAAAAACATCTTTTATTGTTAATTCAATTAGAACAGTATCGATTTCTGTGCAATCCGTTAAACAGTTCACTTATAATTTGTGTTAAGTTCGCTAAGTTAACGAATCGAAGCCGCCATAACCTGAATTTTTTTGTGCATGGACAAAATGGGCAGTGTTCCATTGGACTTGTGTATAAAAATGCTAAAGAAACCAAAGACAATGAACTTTTATTAGAAATTTATCGTGCATATCATTATGACGGACTAAAGTTATCACTGAAGCAAGAAATGCAATATCAGACCAGTGGTTGATGAAAGCTTTCCGAATGACTTAGCTTGTAAACGAATCAAATTGAAAAAAATACATATCATAACTGTGCCTCTAGGTTAAAACAACCCTTATCTTATATCGCTACGTGAAATTTTTTAAATATTTTGTCAAAATTTACTAAATTGCGTTCTACAATATCTTCATATTTACCTAATTAAGCATAAGAGACTTTTACACTTTACAAATAAAATTAAGTATATTCATTCGTCATCGTCGGCCAACGGATACTATCCTTGTTACGGTGAGTACCTTCCAATTTTTCTATATTATAAATTGCAAAAATTAAATCAAAACAATCAAACCAACTATGTCCATTTATCTTTATAAATTGTAGCCTTTAGGGCCTCTTTCACCAACTACAAGTAAAGTGTTGATTAGTTACTTTTAGAAATAATTTTCTGTTATATTGAATTATGCACTCGATTTACTGCATCATTCGATAGGCGATTTTTTTTATTATTTTCTTTTCAATGTTGTGAACTTTTACCGTACAAACAAAGGTATATCAGCTTCATTTTTCCCGGGTACCGGTGACTTTAAATGACGGTTAGCCTACTTGACAGATGGTGAAAGAGGCGCTTAGTGTAATTTTTGTCAAAATCTGTTAAGTCTACTTAACAAAAAAAAAGTGGGCTTGAAAAAGTAACATACATACCAAACAATATTTCACTTTAATAATGTCAGTAGGAATAAACTGGAAATCTTGTACAAGATAATTTTACAGGTTAGTTTAACAGTAAACGCTAAAATCGATTATTTGTTTAATTGTTTGTTTACTCTCACTCATTGTTATCATCAGCGTATATGTATAATACACACCTTTACTGTAGGCACCTACATATATTTTAATACCTTCATGTAACTGACTGTACATTATGCTAGCAAGCGAGTGTCTATTGAAGTACCTAATAGGTAAAAATCAAACATGATAATAACTCGCCGGTTCGGGCGAGATAAATTTGAGCGAGTAGTCCAGTAACTCATTTGTACACGTTGTAGGCACTTGTTACTGAGGTCTATTCGTTTGTGCACACTAATCGGCAGTTTTTAGTTACGAGTATGTGCCCGTGATTCGTACGCTTGGTATATTTAAGTATTCGGTATAAATTTTTGGTTTGTGAACTGATTGGAATGAAACACACACTTATTATGTTACAGGAAGCTTGCTTCAATTGTTTTTTTTATTTTTTATATTTAATGTACAGACACGGCTTGTTTACGATTTATTACGTATATATTTAAAGCTAAAATAAATTATTATATACAGGCCGTCCCAAGACTATGCGACATGAGGGGAAGTATCTTTAAATATCGTAAATTTCGTATTTTTCTGAAAGAAGACTTTATGTTATTTTTAAAAGTTAGTAACACTGCATTCAAAGATTTTCTAAATATTACTTGCTTCGTTTGGGAATCACCTATATTTATATGATGCCAATCGAAAGAATGGACAAAAAATATTAATTCTTCTTTAGTAACAAAGTATCTTAAAAGAAAGGAATAACGTAAAATGTTTGATTCAAATTTCAATTCATTGCCGACGACGACGTAATTTTTAGAAAATCTTTGAATGCAGTATTACTAACTTTTAAAAATAACAAAGTCTTCTTATAGCAAAATATCTTATCTACGATATTTAAGGTACTTTTCCTTCATGTCGCATAGTTTTGGGAGACCCGGTAGATACTCGTAGATTTAGACATGACTGTGTCAAAATAACTTTTTGTAGTCAAACTACCGTAAATTATGAATGGAAAAAGCCTTAAACGGCAATGCAGATAGTTGATACCCGCGCTGAAGCGATTGCGTAAATAGAAAAACACATTAGCACGTATTTGCCTACGCATTTCCTCGCCGGAGTAAAAACTTGGGCAAATTGACGGAAAATCAAATAAAGGTGCGACAGATCATAATAACACAGTCGATGATGGTAGTCGAATGAATATACACCTTAATGCAAAGCGATATAGTAGAATGGTGACATGATTTTTTGTTTCATAACTTGTAGGTATATGTAGGTGTAGGTACCTGTTTAGGTACCAAATAAAAAATAGGTAATAAGGAACATTACATTGAGTCATTATCTACACATTTATTATTTAAGAAAATGTTAGTAGATGTCGCCAGCGAAATACTATTTTTTTTTAAATATCAAGCTCGACAGCAAGCTGACGGTCCACTTGATGGTAAGTGGCTACTGTCGCCTAAAACACTAGCAACAACAGCACAGGTGCAGCAAGTGGGCTACAGATGATAGTAGGATTAATCCTACTAGGGATAGGGATAGGGAAATATTACAAAGTAACGCATTGTATATCTTTTTACAAAGTCAGCTGATTTTGAGTAAATCATATTAATAAATAAGTTAGAAATTAATTATGGTCAATGTTACTCAGTATTTTTCAATACGCATTCAATGTTCACTTAACCGATACAATAATAGGAGACAGTGGTTGACGAGGACGGATTCAGGGCGACAACTTCTAAGCCTCAAATTTCCGTCGTCAACATAATAAATTACATTTTTCCGTGACTGTGCATTAGTTTATGGCGTTTATTAAAACTGTGTAGGTAAATGTGGAGGGGAATATGACGTTTATTTGAAACTAGCAAACATTTTGATATTACGCCCTTTGTGTGCTGGAATTTCGTATTTTTCCCCCGCATCACGTGCGGGAGTATTTTCAGATATAAGTAATTAACAAATGCATTCTTAGTTACGCGCTACGTCATCTATCTATACTGTCGTAGTACTTACACACTCTGAACAGAAAATTGCATCTTGAATTTACTTGAATTTAATTTACAAAATCGGAGTTATATGTGCGTCAATTTTTTGATTCTTTAAAACGACCACCTCCTTTTAAAAGAATTCACCAAGTGAACTTTGTTTAGATACTCGTACCTACCGGTATAACATACATATACATAAGGCCTTTGTTCTTTATATTTTTAGGTTTATCAAGTGTTCGCTTTATGTCTAAGTCGTATATAATTAGACATATTTATAAAACTGCCCGTTTCGTAAATTCATAATACACTACGTCGCATTTTTGCTTTCTTACCTATTTTATTCTTACCTATTAAATTAGTTCGTTACTTATTTTAAATTAACGTTTTACTAAAGCTGCGGCAACAAAGCTTTTCTAAACGAATTCGCTTTGCGATGTAGGTAAAGAAAATAGATTGTTTTAAACAGTGTATAATTTCTGAAGGGCATAAATGTGTAGATCCAACTTGGATTGAAGCTTTCAAAGGCCGTAAAGTTCCTCTATCTGAAGTGTATTCGCTTGTGCGAGTGATTTTAAGTAATGCAAGGGAAACTTTTCAGCCTTGAGTTGTTGTAAGTGTAAACAAGACCGCTGTGTCAATAGTTTGTTTTCTTTCAGCTATTTTTCCAACATTTCAAGTGAAATGGTGTAACAGGGCGCGGCTCGCGTGCTCGCAAACGTCGTTCTCGTTGCATGTTGGCATATAATGTCGACATTTTTCCACATTTCGATGTGGTGAGCGTTTAGAAATTACAGTTGTATATTATACATTCTATTCTACTAGCGACCCACCCCCCCGCCTTCGCACGGAGTTGAAATTTTCAAAATTCCTTATAAATTAAACCACTGTTTCAAATTTCAGCTTTCTAGACTTTCAATTTAGATATATATCAGGCACTTTTCGATATATTTGATTTCTTCCGGATGATTAAATAGGTTTTTATAAATATAAATTGGGGTCTGTAGAACTGTTTAGATTCTAGAGTCTAGCCTATTCTGACAATGGTGTCCTAACAACGGATACATAAATAACGGTTGGTAACGCACCATAGAGCAATCTAATTGACCGGTTGCGATTTCAAATCCGGCGCGAGCGCAAGCCGTGACCGTTCGATCTAAATATTTGTAATTACTTTATTTTTTAACATTGACGTTTCCTCTTTTGAAATGTAGTGGAATTTAACACACAATCGCTCATTATTAAATTTCATCATAAATTCACTTTAATGGGCACGCTATGTCATAGTTCTCGGAACCAGAAAATATTCAGAAGAAAATGGTGATTTTATATGTGAGCAAGCTTCATTAAAATACGACATACGTCAACGAGCAGGGTTCGCTCAAGTACACAAGTAGCTACAGTTGGCTAAATAAGTGTTTTTCTCATAATTCTGTCTGCAGTTCTTATTTGGTCTGCGGTAAATAATTCAAATTCGGTGAAAATATAATAAACTAGCGGCTCCCGGCTACGCACGGGTGCAATTTTTTTTGCAAATCATCAATCCTAATAATAAATCTGTAAGGGTTGGTCATGGAGTAAGTTACTTTGTTTTCAGAGATATCGTGTTTATAGGCTCTGATGATACTGAAACTAAATTGTCAATTTTTAGATTTTTTTTTCTATATGTATGTGTATGTATGTTCCTCCATAACTCTTAAACGAATTAACTGATTTTCATATAACTTGATAGATAAACATTCAGACGTACAACACACCTACTACTTTTTTGGTTTTTTGTACTAGGCTACTTTTTTGTTTTTCAACGCGGACGAATTCGCGGGCGCCAGCTAGTTATATATGCCTAAAAACCTTTCTCGCTTAACGCTCTTTCGTTTTACATATAATCTAAGCGACATTGTTTTATAATGCATTAATGCATTATAAATGTTTTTAAATGCATTATTATTATTATATTGTATAAAAAAAGAAAATATAACGATTTGGTTGAATTTGTATATATGACCTAAATAAAATTGGGTATCAGTTCAATTAACTTTTATAATAGTAAATAGACTAGAGTAGTTCTGGCGGAAATTGGCATACGGCACGGGTCGACGAGCGCAGGAAATGAAATCGCGTCCGACATGCTCATTCAACTATTGTGCGCGGGCGCAGGCCGATGTACAAATCACTTTTTCAATAGATGCTTTATATTTTCCCTATTTATCCAATTCGTAACGTTTTCTATTATATTTTATGGTCACGTTCATGATTGAAAGGATAAAATAGTTTGTTTCCCAGTTGATAAATTTCATAGGCGATTTCTTGTTGTAGATTTTTTTTATTTTTATGTTAAGGTCGTCAGACAGGCTGACGGTCCACTTGATGGTAGGTGGCTACCGTCGCCTATAACATGAGCAACGCCATAAGTGCTACAAGTGCGCTGCCGACCATAGAAGGATTAAGGATAAGGGATAAGGGAGGGATGGGGTAATGGGCTCTGGCATCCCTTACTCACTCACCGAAACACAACAGCACATAATGCTGTTATTTCACTGTGGTATTCTGTAAGGTGGTGGTTACTGCCGCCAGACGGGCTGCCCAAATGACTGCGAAACGCAGTGTGCCCTGCCACTACTTTTCAAATCCAGACCAGAGTCAATTTTGAAAATTATATTAAAATTTCCAAAGTTGACCCCGCCGGGAATCGAACCCGGGGCCCCTGAGACGTTAGGCAAGCACCCTTGCCACTCATCCAACGGGCTCGTCAAATGCCGTTGTAGATACACATCATTTTGTCTTTTGTTTACAGAATGAATATCACTATCATCATCAGTGTCCTGTCTTCATCTTCTGTTAAGCATAGACTTATCTAAAATTTCACAAGTGGTAATTACAATGCTCTCCATTTCTCATCCAATATGAGAAATGGAGACTTCAATCTTTTGAAAGTATGAGCTCTTTAGCTATTATTTTTTACGGATTCAATAAAGACGCAACTGCATAGACAAAGCAAAGAAAAAATCATAAAAAATAAATAAATAAAATTAACAAAAATTATATTAAGAATTTAATTAAGAAGAGAATTTGTGAGGTTCTAGACTAACTGTTAACTCGCGTCATCTACATATTTGTACATCAATTCGAAAACTTAAGTCTTGCATTAGGATTTTTCATATGAAATTGTATATTAATCTAGGTCACAATTTACTTGTTTGTTTATAGTACTAGCAAGCCACACTTTATTCCACGGCCATAAACTCTCAGAAGTTCTCCTGAACCAACCTCTTTCAGAATACAACCATGAAAGAAATGAACGTGTGTTTTTTCACGTTTTATTGTACTTATTAGCAGAGATTACGCCTGCAACAGAAAATTCGACAGTATTTTTATGTTTTATGGGATACACTTTATGGGGGATTGCTACCATCGCCTATATAAACGAAAGCAACACCAAGGGAGATGCTAGTGCATATCTCTTGGTCTAGCTAGAATGACATAAAAAATTAAGTTTTTTGTCGCAACAAAAGCCCATAGAAATTCGTGCGGATATTGAAAGGGCAATAAAATCACGCATACTGTATATAGGTACCTAAGGTTCGCTCGTGCTACGCTACGGCAAAAGCAATCTTGATAGAAATAAATTGGTTGTTGCCGTAAAATGATAGATTTTTGAGGTCGCCCAGGCAAGGTATGCGTGCCACACGCAGTTCCATGGCGACCATTCCATTTTATATGACTGAACGTGGAATATTGCCAGTATAGAGCGGGGCTACCTACCGTTTGTCTAACTAAAATGTTTTCAGTTATGTTTGTATTTCAAACTGTGCAAACAAATAAATGGAAAAACTGACATGGGCGACCACTTTGTTGGTATTGTTCGACGAATGGGTAGGTATATTTTTATTTAATCTATTTCCGTGTATCTGTAAAACATTCGGCAAAATTGTATTTGAATTAGTGAAAGGTCAGCGCCGAAGTAACAGTGAAATATTCTCATATAAAATATTGATCATGAAATCGAAATTAGACAATAGGTATGCCTTTTTCCAATTGAATTTGCTGATCATCAGCTCATAACACCCACTAAGTAATGCACATTTGAAATAAGTTTACTAATTGAGTGACTTATTAGTTTAGCGGTTTCAAGTGTAAATTAGAAATTATTATCAAATTAAACCATTTATGTTATTAACTAGCTGGTGCACGTGACTTTGTCCACGTTGAAAAAGAAAATATATTGCGAACGGTTTTCTTGAAAAAGATGAGAACTGTGACTATACCAGCTGTTCGATGCCTTCAATTCGTAGGTGAACTATATCATCAATACTCAATACTAATAATAAATCTGTAAGGGTTGGTCATGGAGTAAGTTACTTTGTTTTCAGAGATATCGTGTTTATAGGCTCTATACATGATACTGAAACTAAATTGACCATTTTTAGAATTTTTTTCTTTATGTATGTATGTATGTATGTATGTATGTATGTATGTATGTATGTATGTATGTATGTATGTATGTATGTATGTATGTATGTATGTATGTATGTATGTATGTATGTATGTATGTATGTATGTATGTATGTATGTATGTATGTATGTATGTATGTATGTATGTATGTATGTATGTATGTATGTATGTATGTATGTATGTATGTATGTATGTATGTATGTATGTATGTATGTATGTATGTATGTATGTATGTATGTATGTATGTATGTATGTATGTATGTATGTATGTATGTATGTATGTATGTATGTATGTATGTATGTATGTATGTATGTATGTATGTATGTATGTATGTATGTATGTATGTATGTATGTATGTATGTATGTATGTATGTATGTATGTATGTATGTATGTATGTATGTATGTATGTATGTATGTATGTATGTATGTATGTATGTATGTATGTATGTATGTATGTATGTATGTATGTATGTATGTATGTATGTATGTATGTATGTATGTATGTATGTATGTATGTATGTATGTATGTATGTATGTATGTATGTATGTATGTATGTATGTATGTATGTATGTATGTATGTATGTATGTATGTATGTATGTATGTATGTATGTATGTATGTATGTATGTATGTATGTATGTATGTATGTATGTATGTATGTATGTATGTATGTATGTATGTATGTATGTATGTATGTATGTATGTATGTATGTATGTATGTATGTATGTATGTATGTATGTATGTATGTATGTATGTATGTATGTATGTATGTATGTATGTATGTATGTATGTATGTATGTATGTATGTATGTATGTATGTATGTATGTATGTATGTATGTATGTATGTATGTATGTATGTATGTATGTATGTATGTATGTATGTATGTATGTATGTATGTATGTATGTATGTATGTATGTATGTATGTATGTATGTATGTATGTATGTATGTATGTATGTATGTATGTATGTATGTATGTATGTATGTATGTATGTATGTATGTATGTATGTATGTATGTATGTATGTATGTATGTATGTATGTATGTATGTATGTATGTTAATCTCAAGAACTATAGGTTCGAATCGATATGAAAAATTCTTTTTGTGTTGGATAGTCCATTTATCGAGAAAGGCTTTTAGCTATAGGTATAACATTTTGAACGCGGACAAAGTCGCGGGCAACAGCTAGTAGATCGGCTGCTTTTCAACAAAATGCTCCAGTGACAATTTTCTCGTACAATTTTAAATTGCTTTAAAGGTTTTTCTTTTAATTTCTCGTGTCATTTATATCATCATTTTTTTTATTAGTTTTAAGCAAAATAATGGGATAATAAAAACGCTGATAATTTATATCCTAACACCAAACAAGTGTCACAATAGGTTGTCGACGTAGCCGGAGAATTAGCAAGCTGAAGCCTTCAGGTCTATTAGGTCCTATGTATCAGAATGACCGGAATATTAAAATGTCCAGTTGTACAAAATGACCGGTATTAAAAAGTGCCAGTGGTGGATGGGGTAGACGTCGAGTTGTCGAATGGTGGCCTCGAACTGGGGACCTAGTGCGAGTTTTGCTCTATCAAACACGTCGAAAGCGTAAACGTCAAGTAGTGCTACACATTAGCCACCAGGTAGCGCTGCTAGATTCCCATACAAATTGACATAAATTACGTGTTCGACGCGTTTGATAAGAGTAAAACTCGCACTAGGCCCTCTGGAAAACGTAGCGTAGGACGTCCTGCGGCCAGGTGGACGGCCGAACTGAAATGCATCGCAGGAAGCGGCTGGGTGCGAAGGATCGCGTTTTTTTTTTTAATGAGAGGAGGAAAATCTTTGCTCAAGTGACCGATAGTATGAGGTTTTTACTCATTAGAAACCTCCTCTCTCTGTAGTACCTAGTAACACAGGACCGCGTTAGCATTAACGTGGCGCAAAGGTTCGCGTGTAGAGACACAATCTGATGATGATGAAACAAATAATGTAAAAGGTTCTATACAATTTTCAAAGTTCGAGTGAGTAGGCTCGCTCCATCTTAGAGCAAACCCATCTCTTATAAAAAAAAAACATGCTAGTACATCCTATAGGTGTCGTTGATATAATTAAAAGCAATAACGCGCTTGAGAAAGCGCAAAAGGAATTAGTTTAAAATTAAATACATCAATTTTCTCTTAATTCCATTGAAGTCTTCATTTATTAATATATTATAATTTGAAATAAAGTTTATACTTAATTTGAATATTATAATTAAAAATGTTAAAAAATAAACTAGGGATAAGTCAGAGAATAAACTAGCCAATGTTTAAATAGGTATACACCTACACATAAAAAAGCGACGAAACAAGGGAAATAAAAGGTTACGATCTGTATCTCATAAGTCTTAATTAATACTGATTATCCATATCTCATAAATATTAATTACTCACATAAGTAATATACACTTATGAGTATTATTAATTTTTGATATTGTAGGTACCTTTTTTGTATCATATTTAACTAAAGAGTAGTCTAAAGAGTAGTTCCTTTTTAGTTAAATATGATATAAAAAAGGTAAGGTTTGTAGACGTTAAAAAATATCATCCCAGGCGAAACCGGGAGCGTTTCACTAGTTTAAAATATTAGTAGAAATTCCAAATATTCCTATTACCAAAACACATATTTATTTAAATGGGCCGACGAAACGCAGCTCGTATAGCATTCAAAGGAACTACAGGTAACTAATGTAGTAATTTGACCCATTAAACCTAGTTTACACAGGGTGGTCATTATTATTAATACAAATTCCATGGAATAACTGCTGGAAGCACGCACGCAAAAATACACCAACAATATGAAACACATAATAGGACAATAACGGAGTCGCATCTACTAAACTGAGTTTATTATGTCGTCAAAATATAATAAATTATTAACTATACTAATCCTTGTTCACTAAAACGAACTTGTAGGGAGATAAAGCGTTGGGCTGTGTTTGGTGGAGATAACAGACGTGAGTGTACACAGTACATGTACATTTTGATATAATTATTTAAGGATATAATAAAACCAAGTGTTAAAATGATGAAAATATACTATCAACAAATTAAGGGAGAGAGGGAATAACTATTGTTTAACTTTTCTTTGTAGAAACAGCCCTCTCATCATCATCATCATCATCAATCAATCAATACTAATAATAAATGTGTAAGGGTTGGTCATGGAGTAAGTTACTTTGTTTTCAGATATCTTGTTTATACTCGTAGGCTCTATACTTGATACTGAAACTGAATTGACAATTTTTAGAATTTTTTTCTGTATGTATGTATGTATGTATGTATGTATGTATGTATGTATGTATGTATGTATGTATGTATGTATGTATGTATGTATGTATGTATGTATGTATGTATGTATGTATGTATGTATGTATGTATGTATGTATGTATGTATGTATGTATGTATGTATGTATGTATGTATGTATGTATGTATGTATGTATGTATGTATGTATGTATGTATGTATGTATGTATGTATGTATGTATGTATGTATGTATGTATGTATGTATGTATGTATGTATGTATGTATGTAAGCGTTTCTGTTATAGAAATAATGATATTTTTATACATTTTATAACTGAAAAATGTTAAATGTTTAAATTTTTTTCAAACATCGCCACTGCTTCCTTTATTATAATGTGAATCGCACCTACTGAATTCTTAAAGTGGGTATCACAAACTTACGCTGGTTAGTGCGTGATCACGCCAGCAATAAAATAAATAATTATGGGCACTATTATTTATTGTTTGTTTCACTTAGGTAGGTAGTTACGCAAGTCCTTGAAACTTTTCTATTAAAAATTACTATACACTGTATAGAATGTAAAATAAACTGGAAATAATAAGCGAGCCGGCGATATTTATCTATACGTTATGATCTTGTGAAGAGGAAAGATTTGATTTTTTGTATGTTTGTTTGTAATTGATTAACTTAAAAACTAATTAAATGATTTTGAAAAATTTTACACCTATATGATCAGCCGGTAAAATAGGATGTATGTTATTTTTTTTTTTCAAAAATTAAAGAGATCCCTACCAAAATTACAACAATGTTACTCAATTTAAAAAAGCATTATTTGGATCGTACGCTGCGTAAACAATTATTGGTGACTAGCTATTGTACGCGACTTTCGTCCTCGTAACTTTGTAAATTATAGCCTGTGTTACTCGCTGATAATGTAGCTTTCTATTAAAAAATCAAATCTTTCCTCTTCACAAGATCATAACGTATAGATAAATATCGCCGGCTCGCTTATTATTTCCAGTTTATTTTACATTCTATACAGTGTATAGTAATTTTTAATAGAAAAGTTTCAAGGACTTGCGTAACTACCTACCTAAGTGAAACAAACAATAAATAATAGTGCCCATAATTATTTATTTTATTGCTGGCGTGATCACGCACTAACCAGCGTAAGTTTGTGATACCCACTTTAAGAATTCAGTAGGTGCGATTCACATTATAATAAAGGAAGCAGTGGCGATGTTTGAAAAAAATTTAAACATTTAACATTTTTCAGTTATAAAATGTATAAAAATATCATTATTTCTATAACAGAAACGCTTACATACATACATACATACATACATACATACATACATACATACATACATACATACATACATACATACATACATACATACATACATACATACATACATACATACATACATACATACATACATACATACATACATACATACATACATACATACATACATACATACATACATACATACATACATACATACATACATACATACATACATACATACATACATACATACATACATACATACATACATACATACATACATACATACATACATACATACATACATACATACATACATACATACATACATACATACATACATACATACATACATACATACATACATACATACATACATACATACATACATACATACATACATACATACATACATACATACATACATACATACATACATACATACATACATACATACATACATACATACATACATACATACATACATACATACATACATACATACATACATACATACATACATACATACATACATACATACATACATACATACATACATACATACATACATACATACATACATACATACATACATACATACATACATACATACATACATACATACATACATACATACATACATACATACATACATACATACATACATACATACATACATACATACATACATACATACATACATACATACATACATACATACATACATACATACATACATACATACATACATACATACATACATACATACATACATACATACATACATACATACATACATACATACATACATACATACATACATACATACATACATACATACATACATACATACATACATACATACATACATACATACATACATACATACATACATACATACATACATACATACATACATACATACATACATACATACATACATACATACATACATACATACATACATACATACATACATACATACATACATACATACATACATACATACATACATACATACATACATACATACATACATACATACATACATACATACATACATACATACATACATACATACATACATACATACATACATACATACATACATACATACATACATACATACATACATACAGAAAAAAATTCTAAAAATTGTCAATTCAGTTTCAGTATCAAGTATAGAGCCTACGAGTATAAACAAGATATCTGAAAACAAAGTAACTTACTCCATGACCAACCCTTACACATTTATTATTAGTATTGATTGATTGATGATGATGATGATGATGAGAGGGCTGTTTCTACAAAGAAAAGTTAAACAATAGTTATTCCCTCTCTCCCTTAATTTGTTGATAGTATATTTTCATCATTTTAACACTTGGTTTTATTATATCCTTAAATAATTATATCAAAATGTACATGTACTGTGTACACTCACGTCTGTTATCTCCACCAAACACAGCCCAACGCTTTATCTCCCTACAAGTTCGTTTTAGTGAACAAGGATTAGTATAGTTAATAATTTATTATATTTTGACGACATAATAAACTCAGTTTAGTAGATGCGACTCCGTTATTGTCCTATTATGTGTTTCATATTGTTGGTGTATTTTTGCGTGCGTGCTTCCAGCAGTTATTCCATGGAATTTGTATTAATAATAATGACCACCCTGTGTAAACTAGGTTTAATGGGTCAAATTACTACATTAGTTACCTGTAGTTCCTTTGAATGCTATACGAGCTGCGTTTCGTCGGCCCATTTAAATAAATATGTGTTTTGGTAATAGGAATATTTGGAATTTCTACTAATATTTTAAACTAGTGAAACGCTCCCGGTTTCGCCTGGGATGATATTTTTTAACGTCTACAAACCTTACCTTTTTTATATCATATTTAACTAAAAAGGAACTACTCTTTAGTTAAATATGATACAAAAAAGGTACCTACAATATCAAAAATTAATAATACTCATAAGTGTATATTACTTATGTGAGTAATTAATATTTATGAGATATGGATAATCAGTATTAATTAAGACTTATGAGATACAGATCGTAACCTTTTATTTCCCTTGTTTCGTCGCTTTTTTATGTGTAGGTGTATACCTATTTAAACATTGGCTAGTTTATTCTCTGACTTATCCCTAGTTTATTTTTTAACATTTTTAATTATAATATTCAAATTAAGTATAAACTTTATTTCAAATTATAATATATTAATAAATGAAGACTTCAATGGAATTAAGAGAAAATTGATGTATTTAATTTTAAACTAATTCCTTTTGCGCTTTCTCAAGCGCGTTATTGCTTTTAATTATATCAACGACACCTATAGGATGTACTAGCATGTTTTTTTTTTATAAGAGATGGGTTTGCTCTAAGATGGAGCGAGCCTACTCACTCGAACTTTGAAAATTGTATAGAACCTTTTACATTATTTGTTTCATCATCATCAGATTGTGTCTCTACACGCGAACCTTTGCGCCACGTTAATGCTAACGCGGTCCTGTGTTACTAGGTACTACAGAGAGAGGAGGTTTCTAATGAGTAAAAACCTCATACTATCGGTCACTTGAGCAAAGATTTTCCTCCTCTCATTAAAAAAAAAAAACGCGATCCTTCGCACCCAGCCGCTTCCTGCGATGCATTTCAGTTCGGCCGTCCACCTGGCCGCAGGACGTCCTACGCTACGTTTTCCAGAGGGCCTAGTGCGAGTTTTACTCTTATCAAACGCGTCGAACACGTAATTTATGTCAATTTGTATGGGAATCTAGCAGCGCTACCTGGTGGCTAATGTGTAGCACTACTTGACGTTTACGCTTTCGACGTGTTTGATAGAGCAAAACTCGCACTAGGTCCCCAGTTCGAGGCCACCATTCGACAACTCGACGTCTACCCCATCCACCACTGGCACTTTTTAATACCGGTCATTTTGTACAACTGGACATTTTAATATTCCGGTCATTCTGATACATAGGACCTAATAGACCTGAAGGCTTCAGCTTGCTAATTCTCCGGCTACGTCGACAACCTATTGTGACACTTGTTTGGTGTTAGGATATAAATTATCAGCGTTTTTATTATCCCATTATTTTGCTTAAAACTAATAAAAAAAATGATGATATAAATGACACGAGAAATTAAAAGAAAAACCTTTAAAGCAATTTAAAATTGTACGAGAAAATTGTCACTGGAGCATTTTGTTGAAAAGCAGCCGATCTACTAGCTGTTGCCCGCGACTTTGTCCGCGTTCAAAATGTTATACCTATAGCTAAAAGCCTTTCTCGATAAATGGACTATCCAACACAAAAAGAATTTTTCATATCGATTCGAACCTATAGTTCTTGAGATTAACGAGTCCAACCAAACAAACTCTTCAGCTTTATAATATTAGTAGTATAGAAGTATATGACACAATGACGTGAATGTTGATGAAATGTTAAGATTTCTTTATGATTAATTATTTTCGATTCGTTTGTCTGAACTTATTTTTGTGCCCGCTATGACGACAATGGTTTAACCTACTTCATATGACCTTTATATATAAAAAAAAAGAATAATCGATAAACTCCTATTGGTTTCCTTTAAACCTTCAGCACATTATACATGTAGGTTATTTACGTAGGTAATTTTGTGGCGATGTTTAAAAGGGTGATTGATTTTTTATAAATTTGGAACTATAGGTTTCAAACTTGTCATAATAAACTATATACCTTATAAGTACTGAAACTCGTGTGTTCTGGCTGCAATATAATAACATATACATATGTATATGTGGTGATATTCTGTGTTAGTGTGTGTGTGTGTATGTGTGAGAACGGTTGGCGCCGCGACGGCGTGTTGTGGGGCGCTGTTGTCATGGCAACGGGTCCCCCCGTCCACAAGCTTCCCCCCCTGTTTCAGCTGACCCGCCGACCTCTAGTGACGAGTCGCAACACTGTCAGTTTTATAGGGATTGCGTTCAACTGTTTTCGGTGAACATAACGATAAGTTATGAGGTTGCTTTTCTAGAAATTTCGCTAAACAAGCTCGGGGAATCCTTCAAACAACGCTAACTGAACTTGAAACTGATTGTTATTCGACGTACTCACAGTTAGTTAACAATGTATTATCTGTTCACTTTTGCAACAGATTTTATGTAAATGTATTTTAATATAACCTGAAACATTTGCGAATACTATTTAAGAAATTACCTGAAACGTAACAATTTGAGAAATGAAATTAATTATTGATAGGAAAAATACGTACTTAGGACCTACTAGAGTCGAAAACTAAATCGATCAAGGCCATCGAACTATATGTTACACTACGAGTATATGTTTCATCGAACTATGTGTAACATATAGGTAATTCGACGATCAAGGCAAACTTTCAAAAGTTCGCCATTAGTATTACCTTTCGTTAGTTAGAATTGAATATCGGATCCTCTGGAACTACTCTACCGACTGGCTCGTCAGAAACAGTATATTTATGTACAACACTGTTACTGTAATACTATAAATATTTTAATACTAGCTGGCGCCCGCGACTACGTCCGCGTTGAAAAAGAAAAAGTAGCCTATCCTGTGTCCCGTACGTCTAAATGTTTATCTACGAAGTTTCATGAAAATCAGTTGATTCGTTTAAGAGTTATGGAGGAACATACATACTTACATACATACAGAAAAAAATTCTAAAAATGGTCAATTTAGTTTCAGTATCATGTATAGAGCCTATAAACTCGATATCTCTGAAAACAAAGTAAATTACTCCATGACCTTCCCTTAGAGATTTATTATTAGTATTGATTGATTTAGGTACTTGCATAGAATACCTTACATATTATACTTCCATTCCATTCCATTCCATTCTGAACAAAATGCATTTTTGATACCGTTGTCACGGCAATAAAGATGTCTGGCGTTATTTAGTTACTTTTCATTTATAAACGTACATCAAAGCAGCAAGTCATTTATAAGACCAACTCCAACTTTAAATTCGCAAAAGTTGCAACGACAAAATATTGAGCAGTGGCAGCTGATAGATTTTCTGTTCGATGTATCTTTTCTTAATGCCTTAGTCTAGGTCTGTCTGTGTCACATCACTACGCCTGTAGGTATAGTTGCCGGCATCCTCGTCGTTATGAATACGACTTCTCATTCTTTGTGAGTTTCAGGTGCTTTTATAAGTGCTCTATCTTATACGAGTATAGCGCATGTGTACACTGCGAGACAAACAGAAATATGGCTACATTGTACACGGTTGAAAAATGTCTTTACTTAAGTATCTATCAGAATATTTCCCTCATCAGATTTTGTCAGTATGAATATGTGAATGTGAATACTAGGCGACCTACGATTTACTTAAAGTACATGTGATACACGTGTACTTTAAGTAAATTCACAAAGATAAAGAGACCCTTTCATAAATATTTGCACGTTTAAGTAAAAATGTATATTTTGTAAGTACCTAAGTACGCATAGTTTAAAAAAAACATTCTTATAAATTCAAAAAAATTAAACAGCATAGCTTTAGGTAGACGTAAGCTGACAATGAATTAATTTGATATGTATATTATATATTGATAAATATTAATTAATACATATTAGAATACGAGTAATATGTCCTATTTTGCAAAATATAACAAAGTAGATAATCATTACGATAAACGACTTTAAAAGTCGAGGCTCATGCTTGATATTTGTTCCGACATTAGGGTTTTTTTGTGTAAAAGGTTAATAGATGAAGGTAGGTAGGTACTTACTATTGTCGGTAATTAATATTTGCCATGTCATAGGGATTGCAAGGGCTCTATCGACTTCGATAGGAAAAAATATAAGGCATAAATAGGCGTAACGGGGAATGGACTCTGGCATCTTTGACTCACTCGCCAACACACACACACACACACACAAATAAAAAAATAAGCACACGTGCTGTTATTTCATGGTTAATGCTGTAGGTACTTACGTAGTACATAAACAACTCTTGTATATTTTTACGATATATTTTTACGATGTATTTAAAATTAATTAAATTTATTTTATACACTAAAACTGACCTCTTAATAATATATCTACACGCTTAAAAATACAATGTAATGTAATTTCATTTAATAATGGCATGTCGTGAATTTTACAATTAAAATTAAAATAATTAATAAATTAAAATAATGTTTGGGCCTCTTTCACCATCTGTCAAGTAGGCTAACCGTCAATTAAAGTCACCGGTCACCAGGGGTAATGAGGCTGTTATAGCTTTGTTTGTACGGTAAAAGTTCCAAACATTATAAAGAAAATAATAAAAAATATTCGCCTGTCGAAGGATGCTAACCCGAGTGCATGCATGATTTAATGAAACATAAAATTATTTCTAAAAGTAACTAATCAACACTTTACTTGTAGTTGGTGAAAGAGGCCCTTAATGAAATTATAGAAATTTTCTAAAAACTAAATGTCAAAGATATTAATATGTATAAAACTTACATTTTGTAATAACAGTTCTCACAGCCAGTATCTATGTTCACATACATATTCGTAAAAGTATAGAGAGTAGTAGGTACTTTGACAGAAGCTTATTATTGCCTCCGCATCTGTACTCGCTGACGAGCTCAACTAGTGATATGTGAGTTACAAATTTTTAATTAAAACATCCAAAGGAATCGGAGCGCTTATTGCCAAGCTAACAAATTACAAAATGTTCCTTTACAAAAAGACAACATTACTCTGAATAGTAGCGGCAGTAACTCCCACGCAATGAGGGCCCATTTTAATGTCTACGTAGAATAAAAAGACTTGCCTTCGCAAAGGATTTTCATATACAAAAGGATAATTTCGCTTTAGTTCCTGTTATGTACGCTTCCCATTGTTGTCCAATGGCTATGTTTTAACGCTCCAATTTGCAAATGTACCTTCTTTAATTTTACCTAATTGACTGTTTTGTGTAAATTCGAGCTGGGGGTTTTTTTTTTAAATCTTTCCTTCACTCACATATCTGTTTACGAACGATGGTTTTTATATACGACCTTGTTACAACCTCAGACAATGTCACTATTAGCAATTTTATTCAAAATACATTCGAGGACTTCATTTGTGTTTCCATTCCATGTGTATTATGTGTTTTCACGATTCTGTATCAATTGTAACAGTTACGTATTGTTGAATAAAATCGATTTACATTAATTTTAGCGATGCCCGGTGTAAACACTGTCGCTTAAAAGGACAATAGAAAGGAGTGCCTTCAATAGAATTGAATTAATTTTTAAAGATTTTTAAAAAAATATTAATAACTTAAAAAATATTAATAAAATCTTCGTACACGCGGTTTTCCTAGGGGTTTTCGCGCGAGGTTCTCACAAAGTAAGTTAAAGTTGGGACCGGAAGGTCTATTTTTGTGTAAGTAGCCATCATCGAGTGGACCGTCAGTCTGTCTGGCGACCTTCAAATAAAAAAATAATACAATATTGTGGCTCATTCTAATGCGAAATTGCATCATACCGATGTCCATTCATAGTCAACATTAGTCACGCCGAGACACAGCGAAAACAAAAGTTGACGAGTCGCATTTATATATTGTTACATGTATCTTGAAACATAATTATACATATCAAGGATTTACGAAATCGAATAGGATATGTATCTTGGTGCCGAAGCTTCTTCGACTGTGCGAACAAACTCGCTGGCGCGGGGCGGCCTTTGGTAACTAAACTTCGCATACGTTTTAATTTGGTTGGCAAATTGTTGCCTTTTGTCCTGCAATGCGGATGTTTTTTTGACATTTATCATGTCGCGGACCTGACCGGCCGCAGCCTTAATAGGCTTTTTGGCAACATTACCAGGTCGCCCGTATTACAAATGCACTTATACACACCTACTGTGCCGTTACAACGTTACAACGGTTACCGCACGCACTTTTGTGGCCAAATATATCATGCGCCCGATTGGTAGTTAAAAACACCTCGACTCTTAACCCTTTTATAATTCTATTAGGGACTTCTGATCTATTAAAGATGACATTTTAAGTTCTTTTATCACAATAATCAAGTAGAGTACTTACCGCCAGTTAGTTGAGCATTAAACTTACTCAAACAATACGAGTATAAGTAATATCTTTGTCAGTTCTCGAATCAACCGCTTTTTAATCGCTTTGTACGAGCCCATGGAATGGCTTCTCTTATATTAGTAATATTTTACTATGTAAAATGTAGGTAATGTAGGTAAAACCTAATGTGTCAAAGTAAAAGCTACAAGGCTTTCATTGTCTTGTGTTATCAATTATGTACCTCAAGGTTCCCTTGAAATTAACGGTCGAAGTTGATTGGTAGCATTTTTTGTAATGGATCCGGAAGCCTTGAAAATTTTTAAATATTTAAACAGACAACTTGAAGTTTTATACCTAAGTTGGTCGTAAATTTTGTCGAAATTTTCTGTCAAAGTACATTAAATTTAAAATTGTAAAAACTTTACCATAGTTCGAACGTCCTTATTCTAATAAATATTTGTGTTTCTCAGGAAAAATAAAATAAATAAAATAAATAAATAAATAATATAAAGAGAAATAGCCAAACCTAGATTTGAATTTTATCTAAGTAAACAAAGTCTAATTTAATTAATTTTTTTAAATAGATAAATACATTATAAATGAAAGTGACGACTGTAACAGAAAACATAATATAATGAAATTTTCTCGATAGAAAAAATCACCAAGTGTGCTCTCATTTTCATCGATTTTAGTTTTATTTTCAAAATGACACACATTACAAAGCTAAAAGTGTTTCAGTAATTTCACTTCACATATTATCTAAGGCTGTATGTAACAATTTTTCATTTGACATTGTAGTTTACGAATAATTAATATTTAATACTTTTGGCACTATCTTCCGATCTGGAGATGCGCTATTTTCCGTCGCATGTTGTGCGTAGTTCTACGTATTTTGTGTCACTGTCATGTCCACGGGGCCACGCGGGTGAAATTACTAATTTTGTTAGCTTTATACCCATTCTTAATATATTATCTTAAAAATGTTTAATAAGTGAATAACGTTTGGTACTATTATGCCCGAAACGTGGGCTATTTAAACGCCCGACACAAAAACGTGATGTTATAAGTTTAATTAACGTGTCTGTCTGTACATCTGTCTATGACATCGTAGCTCTCAAACGGACGGAGCGATTTAAATTTTTTTTTTTTTGAAAACTGGATGTGATCGGGATTGTCTTAGCTATAATTTATGAGGGTCTGTTCAGGCGTTTGACGTAGTAACGTAACCTTGACCTGATGCTGCAGCATCAAGTAATCTGCGTATACCCAACTCCTTAGCAACTTACAGCAGACATAGCGTGTTTGGGCTCAATTAGCTCAAGTGAGCTTGTTAACTATTATATTTTTCAAAATGTCTCAATTGTGGTAGAAATAAGATAAATGAAGTCACACCTCATTTTGCTAATTTTTTTGCCTAATTTATTACATTAGGTTCCTCTTTCTCAAACTTGTGATTTGTTTGTGTAAAGTGTTGATTAGTTACTTTTAGAAATCATTTTCTGTTATATTGAATTATGCACTCGGCGGTATCGAATGATGCAGTAAGCATCATTCGATAGCCGATTTTTTATTATTATTTTCTATTTAATGTTTGGGACGTTTACCGTACAAACAAAGGTATATCAGCTCCATTATCCTCGATTACCGGTGACTTTAAATGACAGTTGGGCTTACTTGACGTTCGTGAAACAGGCGCTAGGCCAAATTAATTTCCTTAACAAAACAAATTTTCTAAACACATTTATAATAATGTTTCGTCTTTTAGAACGTCCAATGACTCTTCTTTCTTCCGTCGTACGTAATAACAGATAAAAAATGAAGATCATTTCGGTAAAAGTGATTGATCGCTGCTGTATCCTACATCTCATACTTTATTATTTTATTGCTGTACACGAATTGTTTTGTAGAATGCGTAATCATTCTTATTAGCAATAAATATGAAAAATAAATAAGCTATAATTATAATAATATGACTTTTGGTAGGGGAGCCCAAGAGGGGATTTTTGGATTTACTCGAGCGCGTCAGATATTGCCAATGTATATACCCCTCGTGTCTCCGATAACGGATATGTATTAATCTGACGGTTTGGTTGGTGGGGTTGGCGGGGGAGGGGGTAAAATTTTAAATACAACTCGAGCGCGTCAGATTTTCAGAGGGGATGTTAAGTGAACTTAAACTAAGCTCCCATTTAAAATTCAGACGATTCGGATGTAATGCAAGCTCGTGGCAGCTTTTTGAAAATGCAAAAAATATTTTTGACGATTCTCATTTTGTAATACTCGAGCGCGTCAGATTTTCATACACACGGTTCAGCCTAAATTCCTGATCGTGCTGATTCTTAATCTGACCATTATATGGAGGATTTTTTAAAATACAGCGCCTACAAAATTTTGAACGCCTGTAGACGCTCACCCCACCGCTGAAATGAAAAACATCATATAACCTTTTTTTCTTCTTACCATCCAATCTTCAAAGTCCAATAGGTCCCCACAACGCTCGAGTGACTACACATTTAGCATCGTGGGCTCCCTAACCATTTCTATTGAACCCAAACACGCTATAGGTATCTGTTGTAAGTTGCTGAGGAGTTGGGTGTCCCGCAGACTAATAATTAATATTACAGCATCAGATCCAATATCGTGTCATACAATACAGAAAAATGAATCAATTTCATGGAATAAAAATATTTCAAGGAATTCAGCCGCAATATGGCGATATTGCGTATTCCTCTCGTCTCTTTCGTGATTATATTATGTAAAGGGCACTTACATTGGTTATGTAAGTATACTCTATGGCGTCAATGTTACATAAAATCACCTCGTAATTTGTATTGGCCCTTGGATATCTTATTAAGTGGGTTAACTTGACAACCCTTAGTTAGGGCTGTGAAAAATATTTTCTTCGCATGTCTTTTAAAGTTTCTCGTAAGTATAGTAAAATAAAATATCGATAAAAATTAAGTTTAATAAAAATATATGTTTTATGACTGTAATGTTAAACGTTATACGCATAAACCGTTATTCGGTACCTATTTAAAAGTTCTGAGTACTTTTTATCAAACAATCATCATCAATTATATCAATACTAATAATAAATCTGTAACTACACTTGTAGGTATTGTATGTATGTATGTCTTAAACGAATTAACTGATTTTCATGAAACTTGATAGATCAACATTTAGGGATAGGCTACTTTTTTCTTTTTAAACGCGGACGAAGACGCTAGTTAAAAATAAATACAGTGAAAATAAAAACAGAGTGTCTATTACGAAATTTCCTCTCTACTCTAGTCGAGGCACCATATAGGCGAATTCGCCGGTGGCGAATGTCACACGTACTACCTACTACAAGTAGATAGTACGTGTGACGGTGTGACATTCGAACCTTTGCAGAATGGACGTGTCTAACAACCGAAACGATTTCTTAGTCCCCTTCGACAAACTTCGACAAATGGTAGCTTCGTTCAGACTTTTGAAATTTTTTAAATACACCTACGTATCTTGATTCTACGAAAACCATTATAGGAATCTCATCTTGTAGCCCAAAAACCCCCCTTTTTTAAAATTGAATTAATTTGAATTAGGTATTTTATTTTTCTCATTCCATGAATATTAAGGTTGGTAACAGATTTTGTATAATAGAAAGCACATTAGCACATTCTTTTGTTAACGCGTTATCCTAGTACCAACATAAGATACATTCCACATTAAATTTACCAAAAAAGTGTATCGATATTTAGTTTCGCTTTTACTCCAATTTGATATTTGTTCGGGACAGCCAATAGTTTAAATTGTAAAATAGTGAATCGTGTTAGCATTAAGAAATAAAATTAATAGTGAGATAAATAGAAAGAGATAGACATAATATTTAGGGCGGTCGTGTCATGCTTGCGCGCTATCGGCGCAAGCTCTTTTCGCTCATGGCACAGCCGCCACTAGTTGTATAAGTAACTTTTTAATGATAAATAGGCGATTTTCTGCGTAAAATCAGTCTTCTTCGTGCTAACGCATAATAAAGACCAGTAATAGTACAAAGCTTTCGTTTTGGAATTTACACCCCTCTCCTCCTCGACCAATCGTCGACAACAGCCAGGCCTCAAATGATACAGGGCTCCTGTCCAGTACATTTTATGGTCCGAACGAGCCGGATATAGCCGTTTGTCAGTTTGCTGTGGTCGAGGAGTGAGGGAATAGTGTCTGGACGATGCCGGTCACACGAAGTAGCTCAGCTCGGGGTGTCGGGAGGTCCATAGCTCCCACACCCACTGTTCGGGACGACGGGAGGGCAATCGCAATAGCTCCCGCGTCCACCCTTGAGGACACCGTCGCGTCCTTAGTTCGGGATGACGGGAGGTCAGTTGCTCCCGCGTCCACCACCCCCGTTGGGTGCACCACGGCATCCACCACGACGTCAACAGACACGTGGTCAGCGGGGACTTCGACGACGTCACCAGCGACGACGACAACAACGTCGACGGCTGCGACGCTCACTTCGGCACCGGCGGGAGCGGGGCACGTATCGGTCCCCCCGCACGGTGCACACGGCACGGTCACCGTGCAAAATAGAAACGACGCACGCTCAAGCAAGAGAGCCACGTCACATCGATCGAAAAGGAAGGCCCAAATAGAAAAGGCCAAAATAGAAATTATGGAACTACAATTGAAAATTGCTGCCGCTAAACTGAAACAAATAGAAGAAGATTCAGACGCCGACACAATGGACGACGACACTGTCGAAGACCTTGAAGTCACGAAGGAAAGAGTCGACAACTGGGTCAATAGCCAAGCGCTTTTAGCGCCGGGTGCGCCCCCTATAGAAGAGACCCGCAACATAGAGCAGGCCCAAGCGCTACCCGTCACGATCCAGTCGGCTCCGCTCCCCGTGCATATAGAAGATCGGCCACCAAGCGGAAGCAAGCCAGTAATAGAAACAGTTCCCGCTGCAGCGCCCCCTAGCCAGACTATAGGGCTATCGGAGTTGGCCGCAGCGATCACATTGGCCGCCAAGTCGGGCCACCATCAAGCTCGTTACTATTCGGAGCTGCCATCGTATAGCGGGTCGCATGAAGAATGGCTATCCTTCAAAGCGGCCTATGAAGAATCGTATCGTAATTATAGCAATAGTGACAACGTATCAAGACTGCGAAAAAGTTTACAAGGAAGGGCCAAAGAAACGGTCGAAGGCCTACTCAAGCATAACGTGAATATAGTGGAAGTTATGCAAACATTGGAAAATCGGTTCGGGCAGCCAGATGACATCGCCTTAGCCGAACTTGAACGGCTGAGGACTCTTCCACGGCTGACCAACTCACCACGTGACATCTGCAACTTCGCCATCAGAGTCACCAACACCGTGAAGACCCTACAAGCGCTGGAGAAGCCACAATTTTTATACAATCCAGCCGTCTTACGGGAAACAATAGACAAACTTCCCTTCGCAGTCAAGATTCACTGGGTGACCTTCAGCAAAGCACAGCCGAAGGAACAGCCAGACCTACTGAAGTTATCACGATTCTTCGAAACACAGGCGGAATTCTTCAGTTCGATGCCGGAGTCCGCGACGCCTAAAGAGGCGAGCCACGCACCCCGACGGACACAGAAGACTTACGCCGCAACAGAGATAGAAGTGTCTGCCTGTCCGGTATGTCAAAGTGTCGAGCACAAAATAGAAAAGTGTTCGAAATTTATAGAAGCAGACACGAAAACGCGTTGGAATATAGCAAAGGACAAACAATTGTGCTTCCGGTGTTTGAAAAATAGATCGAGGACACACAAGTGCCACACATCGGAGTGCAAAGTGAATAAGTGCCCGCGTTTTCACCATAGACTACTCCACTTCGTGCCAATAAATAGTGAAGATAGTGCAAATAGTGATCGTACAGAAGTGGTCACCTCCACTTGGCAACCGTCGGAAACGCAGTCATTTTTGAAGTTCGTTCCCGTGCGCGTCTCCGGCCCCCGAGGG
Organism: Synanthedon formicaeformis; assembly: GCA_945859745.1. Taxonomy (NCBI): domain Eukaryota; kingdom Metazoa; phylum Arthropoda; class Insecta; order Lepidoptera; family Sesiidae; genus Synanthedon; species Synanthedon formicaeformis. The sequence goes on from OX243963.1 coordinate 5,255,222, forward strand.
AGTGTCCACACCTACGCCTTACTCGATGACGGCTCGACGGTGACCTTAATAGATAGTGATTTGGCGCAACAAATAGGCGCAAAGGGGCCCGTCGACCCTCTACACATAGAGGCGATAGCTAACACCGAAGTGGATGTCAACAGATCGCGCCGTGTGAAAGTGACTTTACACGGCGACAGAAACAACTGCACCATTCGAGCGAGAACGATCGACAACCTACAGCTCTCCGCTCAATCTGTATCGGAGCGAGACCTGGCCAACTGCAAGCATCTCAACAACATCAGAGAACGACTCAAGTATCCACGAGTACAACCGAAACTTCTCATCGGGCAGGACAACTGGGACTTGCTGCTTGCCAAATATGTCAAAAAGGGACAGCAACATCAGCCGGTCGCATCTCTCACCAAGCTCGGATGGGTGTTACATGGGTCACACGCGCGCATGCTCGGCCGCCGTGTAGACACCATAAATAACATCGTCCTTAAAACAGAAGATAGCATGGACGAACAATTGAAACAATATTTCTCTCTGGAGTCGTTGATGATCACCCCGAAAAGACCATCAAACGATATAGAGGAGAGAGCCATCAAGACGCTTGTCGACAGTACTCGACAAAATAGCGACGGACATTATGAAACATCGTTGCTTTGGAAATCGGACGAATTTCAGATGCCCGCCAACTACGACAACGCGCTTCGACGGCTCCACACGACAGAGAAGAAAATAGATAGAGATCGACATCTTCGAGATCGCTATGAGCAGCAAATGGACGCACTCATAGAAAAGGGATACGCAGAGAAGGCGCCTCCCCATAGAACACCGGGAAGAACATGGTACCTGCCACACTTTCCCGTGCTCAACCCCACCAAACCAGGAAAGGTCCGCATAGTGCATGACGCAGCAGCTAAGACGATGGGACGTTCGCTCAACGATTACCTGCTAACCGGACCTGACCTCATACAGTCGTTGCCAGGGGTTCTAATGAGGTTACGACAACATAGATTCGCCGTGTCGGCCGATATAGCCGAAATGTTCATGCAGGTGAAAGTACGACAGCAAGATAGAGATGCGCTTCGATATTTGTGGAGGGGACAACAGCGAGGCAATGAGCCTCCAATAGAGTATAGGATGACCTCTCTCATATTCGGAGCCACGTCGTCGCCTGCATCGGCTATATTTGTAAAAAATAGAAACGCCGAAAGATACAAAGATAGGTATCCAGAGGCGTACACAGCGATTGTTCGAAATCACTACGTAGATGACTATCTACAGAGCTTCGATAGTGAAGAAGAAGCAATAGAAACAGCCCTTCGAGTACGCCAAATTAATAGGGAAGCCCACTACGAGCTGCGCCAGTGGACTTCAAATTCGAAAAAGATACTCGAAGCGCTCACCGAAGACTCCACCGTAATAGAAGAAAGGAGTATAGACCTCGACAATAGCATGAAGATAGAACGTCTCCTGGGCGTCATATGGAGACCTGCTACTGACGAGCTCACCTTTGATCTCAACATGGCTCGACTGCCACCTGGCGCCATAGACAACACTCAACCGACGAAGCGGGAAACTTTGAAAATTATAATGTCCCTCTTCGATCCGCTTGGACTCGCATCGCCTGTCACCACACGAGCCAAGCAAATATTCCAGGAGTTATGGCGCAGAGGAATAGACTGGGATCAAAAAATAGATAGTGACATAGCTAGCCAATGGACAGAGTGGCTAGGCCATTTGAAGAGATTACGCGACGTAAACATACCTCGCTGTTACCACAACTATAGCGACGCTACTACAATAGAACTACACGTGTTCGTGGATGCGAGCGAGAACGCATACGCCGCAGCCCTATACTGGCGCATCACTAAGCCAGACGGACAAGTGTCGTTGGCGTTTGTGACAGCGAAGGCGCGAGTCTCACCCCTCAAACTGATGTCAATCCCGCGACTTGAACTGATGGCCGCAGTCATGGGAAGCAGGATGGCAACTACAGTAATAGAAGAGCACGACAGGAAACCTAACAAGAAGGTTTTCTGGACAGATAGCAAAACAGTGCTCACATGGCTGCAAACAGGCGCTAGGTCCTACAAACCTTTCGTCGCACATCGCATTGCAGCAATAGAAGAACATAGCAACATAGGCGAGTGGCGCTGGGTGCCTACCAAATTGAACGTTGCAGACGACGCAACCAGGGACGTGCCCACCGACTTCGACTCGCAACATAGGTGGTTCAACGGGCCGAGCTTCCTGCTGGAAGCACCTGATAGATGGCCACTAGAAAAGGTTGTCACCACCAAGCAGACCGGAGAAGAAAAAGTGCATCTCACCATAGTGAAACAGACATCGAAGTTAGAACAGTGCATTCCCGATAGCAACAGGTTCTCCAAGTGGGAGAAACTTGTACGAAGCACTGCACGTGTGCTGCACTTCATCCGACTCTGCAAGCTGAAAAAGGAACATGTAAATTACAAGAGGACAACAAAACGACCTGAAACCGATCCTGTATGGCGGGAGCATAAAATGTCACGGCAGCCACACAACAAACTTCCGAAGGCTCCCAAACAACAACAACAGTCATACACACCGATACCTACGGACCTTCTACACGAGGCGGAGAAGATCCTCGTTAGAAGGAGTCAGGAAAAGGCGTTCTCCGAAGATTTACACAACCTCAACAGTAATAGAAAAATAGCCACAAATAGTCGTCTACGCCATCTAGCGGTGAAAATAGAAAACGATGTCATCACATTGAAGACACGTATCGGCGCCACGCAAGACGTCACCGATAGACAGAAGAGCCCTGCAGTCCTCGATGGCAACGACCAAGTCTGCAAGCTCTACATAGAGTACGTCCATAGGCAATTGCATCACGCTGGCGTCGAATCAACAATAAATGAGTGTAGACAACATTTTTGGATACTTCGGCTACGCCCGGTCACGCGCATGATAGTGAATAGATGTCTCCCATGTAGGATTCGTAGATCGCAGCCACCAGTGCCACCTACAGGAGACTTACCACCGTGCCGGCTAGCACACCATAGACGTGCGTTCACCTTCACCGGGCTCGACTACTTCGGGCCACTCTCAGTCGCGGTGGGACGCACAACACAGAAGAGGTACGTCGCGCTGTTTACTTGCTTGACAACGCGCGCCGTACACCTGGAGATCGCCGCCTCATTGACAACGGATTCTGCCGTTATGGCACTGCGACGCATGATAGCGCGCCGCGGCTGCCCAACAGAAATTTGGTCGGACAACGGCACGAATCTTCACGGCGCAGAACGTGAACTACGGCGAGCTTCAGACCAACTGCTTCAAGAGGAAGCAAATAGGAAGAGGATCAATTGGCGCTTCATCCCTCCCGGTGCCCCCTTCATGGGCGGGGCCTGGGAACGCCTCGTTCGCAGCGTCAAGACATCACTCAATAGCGTATTAGAGGAGCGGCGCCCTACCGAAGAAGTACTCGGCACCTTAATAGCGGAGGTCGAGTACACCGTCAATAGTCGGCCGCTCACACACGTCTCGGTTGATCCTGACGATCCCGAGGCGCTCACACCGAACCATTTCTTATTGATGGGGTCGGGCCGAGATCCGCCAATAGGAGCCTTCGACGAGAAGGACACCATCGGACGCACGCACTGGCGTGCCTCACAACGTCTCGCCGACTTGTTCTGGCGGCGCTGGCTTCGGGAGTACCTCCCTGAGCTTCAGCACCGGCGGGAGCCCCAAGGAAGAGGGCGACAAGTCGTTATCGGAGACGTCGTGCTCATCGCGGACAACACCCTGCCTCGCAACACATGGCCGCGAGGGAGGGTCATAGCGGCCTACCCCGGACCCGACGGAGCTGTGAGGACGGTCGACGTCAGCACCAAGGCTGGCACTCTGCGGAGGCCCACCAAAAAGTTGGTGGTCCTATCGACGGAGCCGGCTGCCCTCCAGCACACAGAAGCTGCGTCGCCCTGAGGACGACGCACGGCGGGAGAATGTTCGGGACAGCCAATAGTTTAAATTGTAAAATAGTGAATCGTGTTAGCATTAAGAAATAAAATTAATAGTGAGATAAATAGAAAGAGATAGACATAATATTTAGGGCGGTCGTGTCATGCTTGCGCGCTATCGGCGCAAGCTCTTTTCGCTCATGGCACAGCCGCCACTAGTTGTATAAGTAACTTTTTAATGATAAATAGGCGATTTTCTGCGTAAAATCAGTCTTCTTCGTGCTAACGCATAATAAAGACCAGTAATAGTACAAAGCTTTCGTTTTGGAATTTACACCCCTCTCCTCCTCGACCAATCGTCGACAACAGCCAGGCCTCAAATGATACAGGGCTCCTGTCCAGTACAATATTTCTATATCAAAATTAAATAAATTATTTCCGAAAAGGCAAGAACGCAGCACAGTATTCACTGGTTTTACAGTTATTTGCCGTATAAACACGAGAAAGAAACCTTAATTAGAAAGGTAGTGTCAAAATTGGATTGCCAAATTTTGTTGTGATTATATGTCAAAAATGAGCAACGATCTGTCTGTTTCATTGAATTTGATGAGATCCATATCAAGGCCATTATCGATTCAAGTCGTAATAGTACAACACGTGACACCAACATTGGATGGAGAGTTCTTGTTACAGGAGTTTCGGTGTGTCTTATTAAAAACCCCGACGTTCTAATGAGTCCATACACGTTATATCTGCTGGAAGTTGCTGGGATGTTGGGTATGCCGCAAATTTGATAATGGAGCACCAGGTCAACGTTACAATGTCATGGAAATACCACCGAAGTAACAGTATATGGAATTTCAGATCAATCGAACCTGTGGAATTTAGTGAGATACCTACAAGAACCGGGATATGGGCTGATAATCTTCAAAAATCGCTTGAACAGATTTTTTGAAATTATATTTAAGAACCATCTCGATCTCGTCTGCTTTCAAACAAAAAAAAAAATATCAAAAATTGGTCGATTCCTTTGTGGGAGCAACGATGCCACAGACAGACTGTATGTCTGTCTGTGGCAGATACACATGTCAACTTATAAAAAAAAGACAAAAAGCGCAGCAATCAATCACTCAGTTACTTATACAATATTTAGTTTCACAAGATTTATTGTTTTCAGGATAGAAACAAATAAAAATCGGAACATTTGCCTACACTTGCATAGAGACCACTCTGCATATACTCTGCATGTAACAGAAACACATTTTTGTAGCGCACTAAAAGCCCTAATAAAGTCTACCGAGTTAGCAGCACAGCCTAGTACTAGTACTAGAGAGTGGAATTAGAGCAGTCGAGAATAGCCGGCCGTGAACACTTTAATATGTTTTATTTACTGGATAACATTTAATCTTAACCCCGACGCGTTTTTTATCATGTATCTAAGTATCTATCTATCTATATATGTGTCGTTCATTGTAAAAGTGAACTATCTCCTTGTAACTAAATTTTAGAATAACGAGCTTTTTGCGAATCATAGTGTAGGAAAAAAATATAAGCATCTCATATGCATCATATCAATATAAGCAGCGTTTTCATCTATGGGATTTTAATGCAACTATTGGAGTTACTTCACTTTTATATTGAAAGTTATGACTAAATGTGATAGCATTAGGCAAGAAAAGATGGTTTTAAAAATAGGGAGTTACACCACTTTTACAATGAACGACACATATGTATGTATCATGTATCTTATATAAGTACTAGCCGACGCCCGCGACTTGGTTCGCGTGGACTTCATCATAAGATATGAATCTATAGTTTTATAAAAAAAAACTAATATTATCAAAACTTCATCATTTATCATAACGAAGAATGATAAAATGAATTTCCTTAAATTGTCACTTTGATTTACTGGCTGGGGTAACACGGTAGATATATTTTTTTATTTAAGATTGTAGCTAATATTAATAAAATTCTCGAGTTAAGAAGCTCAAAACTTGGAATTTTTCTTTTGCCTTCCATGCAACAAGACTGTCGGCACCCTCCTCGCTTTGTAAAATGTAAAAAGAATTTAATAAGATTTACGTTAGAACAAGTTTTCCTTTATGGTGTTGTTGTTTTAATTCAATAATTGTTAAGCGCCTGTTTCACCAACGTCAAGTAGGCCAAACTGTCATTTAAAGTTACCGGTAACCGGGGATAATGGAGCTGATATACCTTTGTTTTTACGGTAAACGTCTCAAACATTAAGAGCGGGCATAAAGAGAAATAGCCAATCCTAGATTTGAATTTTATCTAAGTAAACAAAGTCTAATTTAATTAATTTTTTTAAATAGATAAATACATTATAAATGAAAGTGACGTCTGTAACCGAAAACATAATATAATGAAATTTTCTCGATAGAAAAAAATCACAAAGTGAGCTCTCATTTCCATTGATTTTAGTTTTATTTTCAAAATGACACACATTACAAAGCTAAAAGTGTATCAGTAATTTCACTTCACATATTATCTAAGGCTTTATGCAACAATTTTTCATTTGACATTGTAGTTTACGAATAATTAATATTTAATACTTTTGGCACTTATGACATCTTTATTGAGCGAGTTGCGCTATCTTCCGTCGCATTTTGTGCGTAGTTGTACGTATTTTGTGTCACTGTCATGTCCAAGGGGCCACGCGGGTGAAATTACAAATTTTGTTTGCTTTATACGCATTCTTAAATAAAAAATAATAAAAAAATTCGGCTATCGAATGATGCAGTAAACGAGTGCATAATTCAATAAAATAGAAAATTATTTTTAAAAGTAACTAATCAACATATTACTTGTAGTTGGTGAAAGAGGTCATTATACTTAAGTATCAATAGTACTTTGTTATTATTTTATCGTATCTTATTGAAAATATTAATGCGAACGTTTATGGATGTAAACTTAAACTACTTAACAGTTTTGAATGAGGTTTATTACGTGGATTTTCTCGATGTTTTTCTGACGATTACTCATAAACTGCTAAAGAGAAAAATATTTGAAGCTCGGATTCAAAAACTAGAGACTTGAAGCTACTATATACTTTTTTATTTAGAACTGTACGACCATTTTCTTCGAAGGTACAGCCTGTTGAAAATCACCTAAAAATTTGGAACTTTTTTTATATCCTTTAATTGTTGCGTTTAGTGTATATAGTAATAATTCTTGTTCAGGCTTCCCAGCCAACCGAAGCGGACAGTGCTCGACGAACTGCTGTAAATTTAGTTGAAGGAACTTTTAAAAGCCGGTAAGCCCCCGGCTACGAATGAAATCACGGCCTACTAAAGTATATTTCACCCTTTTGACGACACATTACGTACATTTGCAGCGCGTAACGACACGGGCACGGCTCACAATTTCCATTAAGGAGTCTCGAGACAGGAGGAGCATAAATTTTAACTTATTTGTTCAAAATTCGACTTTAATTCGCTCCGATAAAGTGGTGTTTAGACTTGAGGTCGATGTTCGTTTGTGCCCTATGAGCACTGAGCTGGCCGCGCCCCGTGTAACACATATCGTATTAGTAAAGGACGGTATCTTACTGCAATTAGCTTTAGCTTTTTAGGAGCGCCGGTTGTGCGTTGTGAGAACTGTAGCATGCCTGTTTGGCTCATTTAAAGAGAAGTCTCTTGGGGATTGCTGTTTCTAAATTAATTATTTGAACCGTATATACTTAGTAGGTACACTTGCGTGGACAGGAATGCCTCGGGGTATCAAGCTTAGAGAATTGCAAATGCGCTTTGCATTCTGGACATATAATTAAGGATGATGGGGTGGATTAATTGCAGATCAGTTGAAAGCACGATGAGACAAGCGATAAAGCTTATTTCTACGCGTTTAAACCAATGTGGGAAATTCTTTAGAATTGTCACTTTTGGTGTTACCTACTTACCTAATTAAGGATTGTTAGTTTATAATGAAAATAGCCATTACGGTTTCATAATTACTTATCTTCATCAAACAGTAAATGCTATTTTTCAAGCGCATATTGTATAGTATGTTGAACACAAAACTTAACGTGAACCTTGCAGCCATTAACTGAAAAGCTTTTTACACAATGAAAGCTTATCAAACACATGAGAGCTTACAACGTCAATACTTTTGGGCAACTTTAAACATAGGCCTAGACTTTAACTTTTAACATATACGCAGGACGTCCACTGTTAAACATAGGCCTCCCCCATAATTTTCCTATAGAACCGGTCAGAAGTAGCCTGGATTCATCGTCGTCCTACGCTGCGCTTGCCAGTCCGTGGCCTCTACTAAAGAACCTTCTGGAACCAGCGGTCGTCGGTTCTCACAACGATATACGTATCTTGCCCACTGCCATTTCAACTTACTGATCCGACGGTTTATGTCGGTAACTTTCGTACGTCTACAGATCTCCTCATTCCTGATTCCTGATAAGCGGACGAAAGGGCAGGCAAACAAAACCATCAAAATTGAATGCTTCATTCGTAACCTGGTTACAAACCTAGAAAAAGGTATCCTAGTTCGTAGCTAGTTACAAAACTTAGTTACGTACGCGGACGAAGGGGATCTCACAGAGTAACCCCTAGCATAGCCCTCTCAATAGTTCGTTGTGTCACGTTGCTGAGCTTACTTAAGCATTGGTCTCTTTATCGAAACGCACAACGCTGCGGTAAGCGTTATACGGTTTTGTATGGAAAACGCGGGAAAACGTCTATGCGGAGTACTTCACCGCGCTTGCCCCTCACCGCTAACGCACGCTCCGTCGGAACAACATTCTAGGCCATTCTAGACGTATTCCATACAATTAGGTGTCCAAAACCGCATAACGCTTACCGCAGCGTTGTGCGTTTCGATCAAGAGACCAATGCTTTACTAGGCCCATAGTTGGAGACTATTTTTCAGCAATTGGTATACATTTTTTGACTTGATGATTTGATTCTATATTTTTCAGCAGACTAGCTACTTACTATTTGAAAGAAAATTCAATACGAACGAGTATAGGTACGTAAATTATTCACAGGTCGAAACGGAATTTTCAACAAGACAAGTTCTATTTCTAGCAATATGAAATAGTTTTTCCAAAAAAAAAACACAAAATACGGAAACGTGGATGCAGCTTGCTTGTTCGCAAAAAATAATTACTTTTTTAATAGATTCACTCTCTTATTTATTAGAGCGCCGAAAGACGTATCCAAAATGAAATCTTAGCTGAAGCCGAACAAAGCCACACAGGAATGGAAGTTAATATTTTACCGACTGGGTCGTATATTTTTTTTAATTCAGTTAATACTGTTTGCACTTTAATCCTCGTCACGACAATTCCTGAAAATAAACAAGTCCGAAAGTAGAGATTGGAAGTGAAAGAAAATTAAAGAAATAAAAATGTAAACAGTCTTCCTCTTAACAGGTTTGTGTACTTAACAAATTAAGCTCGTATCTGCTTATCCGGGCTAAGCAGCAGCGGGGATAATTATTTATTAAAATTGTTGCCATGCTCGTTGCGAACTGTGAACTCTCCGAAAACATGCTAAACGCTCAGCAAATCTACAAATAAAGTAACATGTTTTCATTTAAACATTATAAATTTAGTGCTTATATTTATTAATTTACTAGCTAACGCCCACCGCGACTTCGTCCGCGTTGAAAATGAAAAAAGTAGCCCATCTTGTGTCCTGTAGGTACATTTAAATGTTTATCTCATGAAAATCAGTTAATTCGTTTAATTCGTTATGGAGCAACATACATACAGATTTATTTTTAGTATTGATTGATGATTTATTTACCCACTAGCTGACTCGACGAATTTCGTACTTTCTTAGAATAAAAAAACCAGTTCCATACAAAATGTACGAGAAAATTAATTTTCTTCAATTTTTCTTTCGTGAATATTTCCGTTGTTTTAGGTAACATTTATTCAGCTATAAATGACAATTTCAATAAATCAAATATCATGAAAGTAAATGGGCTCAGTTATAAATCAACACGACTTTCTTTTAATATTTATAGATTTCAAAGTGTTATAGGTACTTATTAAATAGCTAACCTAATTTATTATTTCAATATGTCAATATAAAAATTACATTTAACTTTTTCGGAAATCATCTCTGTCTATATATTATATTAGTGCTATATTATATCAGCTTTAAATTTTTTGGATATTTTTACATCTAACTGCTAGAGAAGAGGCCTTTCCTCTGTGAATTTGCACTGCGGATTGGCAGGACTTCGGTGAAAATTGCTAGTCGTCTCGGTCACGAAGTTTTCCTATACGAGTACAGTCAGAGCAAGTAATTTCATTTTTAATTCATCCACGATTTCGGAAAGAGTCGGAGACTGCGGCACGTCCGACCTGCATTACAACCTGTATCTATCTGGGTACTGATTTTGTAATACAAAGTTCATAACACTGGACTGTCACTGCTGTGTAAGTTTTATTATTCTACTAGCTGGTGCCCGCGACTTCGTCCGCGTTGAAAAAGAAAAAAGTAGCCTATCCTGTGTCCTGTACGTCTAAACGTTTATCTACCAAGTTTCATGCAAATCAGTTAATTCGTTTAAGTCATGGACGAACATACATACATACATATATACAGAAAAACATTCTAAAAATGGTCAATTTAGTTTCAGTATCATGTATAGAGCCAATAAACACGATATCTCTGAAAACAAAGTAACTTACTCCATGACCAACCCTTACAGATTTATTATTAGTATTAATGATGTATTTATTTTCCTTCTTAATATTATTTTTTTTACAATATAAACGAGGAGGGTTTGTGTATATATACGTGCGGAGTCGGAAGCGGATCTCTAGTATAATAAACAGAATTTTAAAATAAATGTATTTATATGTATTACCTACTATATGTCGATAGATATACAGGGAAAAGTTTTATAAAAAGACTACAAGCCCAGTACGTTTCCACTTAAAAATGTTACATGAACAATACAGGGCCACAGTATTGTATTATTTCATAGAAGGTGCGTTTCATCGTGTTTTTGTTTCACACAACATTTTAACAAGTTTATTAACAAGCCCGGTGCGCTGTTCTAAATATTAATTTGAAAAATTCAACGCAAAGTTGTGGCAACTGCAATTTACGAAACTTGTATATTTTTATATTGTAACGTGTTTCTGTTTTAAATTACTTTATTGCATTTTATTTCACTTACGCGTAAAGCACATAACTACTTAGTTCCAACTACGATTCCACTTGACTCAGCGTATTTTTTCAATGCCTTTGTAAAAGTGAACTTTCTTATGTCATTATCGGAAAAAGTCAATAGTAAGATTAATCATTACGAAACTTTCTAATGGACGAAATACACGATCAGTCCATCGCGTCAAATTGACTGACGTGAAGCCAAAATTTGATCGTGAATGGTAAAAACTGATGGCTTGATGTCAAACACTGGATTTCAAATCGCGCCGTTGCGTCACGTCAGTTCATCGCGCCAACTGATCGTGAGTGTAGAAACCAAGGAGGATGGAATACATTTCTATCCTCCTTGGTAAAAACATTACGCCGTGGCATCTTGTCGCGCTTCCGAATCAGAGCTCATGTCAACGTCACTCGACCCGGTCAAACGCATAAATGACAGATAATCGAACTGACCGTGTGTGGGCACAATTTTTGGCGTGGCCCCATTTGATTTAAGTCGTTTGGAGCCACGTCAAATAATTGATCGTGTATTTCGTCCATTAGGCGTAGTACAAATACAAGAGGCTTTGTAATGTAACACACATTTATATAAAACTAGCTTGCCGACGTATAATTTTAGCCTTTAACTTTCCTCGTGAATTGGGCAAAAAGATTATTTTAATTACAACTGTGGTAGTGTCAAAATGGATTGCGTTCAAACAACCAAACAAGAAAGCTTTTGAAATTCACTAGGTATATTTGTGTAAGAAATTTGAAAAAATGACGTTATAAATTTTTAATGTCTTTCAGATAATCCTTACATATTATAAAACAAAGTCCTTCGCCGTGTCTGTCTGTCTGTCTGTTCGCGATAAACTCAAAAACTACTGCACCGATTTTTACGCTGTTTTCACCAATGGATAGAGTGGTTCTCGAGGAAGGTTTTAGTATATAATTTACAAAGTTACGCGGGCGAAGTCGCGGGCAGCAGCTAGTACTTTATTTATTTATTTATTTATTTATTTATTTATTTATTTATTTATTTATTTATTGTACAAGGCCCCCAACGAGGCAGACATTCAACTGTAACACATTGTTCAAAATAATTAACACTTAAAATAACTTTATAAAGTAAACGAAGAGTAAAACAAGAGACCTCGTTCATTTAAATCTCTGTACTTAGTTCCATATCCCAAGATATATAAGCAGTTGTAATATCTTTAAGTGTTTGAACTTGGACTTGAGTGTAATGAAAACATAATATTTGATATAATATGCACGAATATTATAAGTAGGTACTTCACGTAGATGGAAGCAAAAACGAAGATTATTGACTCACCAATCCGCGCATGGACCCTATTATACTGAGTCCAATGAGCTCAGTATCATTCAGTCACTGAAATGACACTGTGCTGCATTAAGCATTAACGTACGGGACAGTTTTTGTGGAAAATATTAAATAAATTTTTTGACTCTATTATTTACGCACTAGCTGATCGGCCCTGGCTTTTTTTCTGCAAATTACACATAATTTTCGTGAAAACCGCATTAAAATCCGTTCGTTAGTTTAAAATATCTAAGTGTACATACAGAGGGACAGACGGCTGGAAGCGATTTAGTTTTATACCTACTATGTAAATATGTTCGATATTTGAATTACAGTTGTGGGAATGAGTCATCGAAATACTACAATGGAATTTGCGTGACAAATGTCAAAGCGGCACATAAAAATTACGCCTTTGACAGAATCATGGCGGACTCTGGCCTTCGTGCGTCAATGGTAAAAAGTAGTAACGACCAACTTCTTCTATTCATTTCAAACTCCAGTGTTGACGTAAAGTCACATTTTCTTTAAACTACACACGTTTGGTTAGTTTTAATGACAGATGACAATTGATGCTCTACGCAAATTATGTCACTTTTAAATGTTCCATAAAGTTCGTAGTGTTTTGTATGGCATGCGGATTCCATGTTGTAGTAGTTTGATGGGATGAGTATTTAGAATTTATCGCATCTTTGCTTTTTGCTTCCATCTAAATAAGTATATACCTAAGTAAACTATACCAGTGAAACAATTCGTTTTACGTCGATTTGTTTCGTTTAATGTTGCTCAGATGTTACACTCTGAAACGGAGTTTTTCTTAGAAAATAAGATATGCATTGACTTTTAGTCGACCAATGTTATTATTTCAACACTGTGCAGCGGTTCGAAATCAAAGTTTGCACTTGGGAGCTATGTCAAACATGGGTGTATTAAAAATTCAATTATAAAATTTGCCGCGTCCCCGCGCTCTGCAAAATGTACTGATTGCCTACAATTTGGGCTACGTAACCTGGGTGCATTACATTAATTTTAAGCCGAAAGCCCGGCCATTAATTTGTGTCTAGTTCCAGCGGGAAGCCGCAAAATACTAGTTCCGTTGCTATTCATAATACAACCGGCGCAAGCCGCTAAGTGCTTTAACATCTGGTCGCAACGAAATACTATAACAATGACAAAGACTCGACAAAAAGTCAATTCCACTAATGAAATAAGTTTCAACACCGCCCATTGTTTGATTTTTACATGATATTCGTTTTATTCTTCTACTAGCTGGCGCCCGCGACTTCGTCCGCGTTGAAAAAGAAAAAAGGAGCCTATCCTGTGTCCCGTACGTCTAAATGTTTATCTACCAAGTTTCATGAAAATCAGTTAATTCGTTTAAGAGTTATGGAGGAACATACATACATACATAAATACAGAAAAAAAATCTAAAAATCGTTAATTTAGTTTCAGTATCATGTATAAAGCCTATAAACACGATATCTCTGAAAACAAAGTAACTTACTCCATGACTGACCCTTACAGATTTATTATTAGTATTGATTTTGAATCATTTGATTTGTTATTATGGTAATGTCGCAGAAAGATAAAAGATTTTCTTGTGAGATTTAAGTACCTACTCGTAACAAGTTATAATAAAAATTATAAACTAACAAAAACGCTAATATCTACCGTATGTTGCTGAGGAGTTGGGTATCCCGCAGACTAATTGGTTCTGTAGCATGATCACGTTAGCTTTCAAAAAGGATCAAATAGTTTGGGAGCTACTTACCATGCCACACAGTCACAGGTCAAACTTTCAAATTTAATAAAGTTGCACTATTGAATCATCAATACTAATAATAAATCTGTAAGGGTTGGTGATGGAGTAAGTTACTTTGTTTTCAGAGATATCGTGTTTATAGGCTCTATACATCATACTGAAACTAAATTGACCATTTTAAGAATTTTTTTCTGTATGTATGTATGTATGTAAGTATGTATGTATGTAAGTATGTATGTTCCTCTATAACTCTTAAACGAATCAACTGATTTTCATGAAACTTGATAGATAAACATTTAGACGTACGGGACACAAGATAGGCTACTTTTTTTTTTTCAACGCGGACGAAGTCGCGGGCGCCAACTAGTGTTTAAGAATGGGTATAAAGCAAACAAAATTTGTAATTTCACCCGCGTGGCCCCTTGGACATGACAGTGACACAAAATACGTAGAACTACGCACATTATGCGACGGAAGATAGCGCATCTCGCTCAATAAAAATGTTATAAGTGCCAAAAGTATTAAATATTAATTATTCGTAAACTACAATGTCAAATGAAAAATTGTTACATAAAGCCTTAGATAATATGTGAAGTGAAATTACTGATACACTTTTAGCTTTGTAATGTGTGTCATTTTGAAAATAAAACTAAAATCGATGGAAATGAGAGCTCACTTGGTGATTTGTTTCTATCGAGAAAATTTCATTATATTATGTTTTCTGTTACAGACGTCACTTTCATTTATAATGTATTTATCTATTTAAAAAAATTAATTAAATTAGACTCTGTTTTCTTAGATAAAATTCAAATCTAGGATTGGCTATTTCTCTTTATGCCCGCTCTTAATATAAATCGACTTGAAAAAGTGCGAAGTCGACTCGCCCAGAGGTCATTAACAAATTCAGTAAAAGGTTGGTCACGAAAAAAAAAAAACAAAAGTTTCAAGGAAGTCTACGCAAGGATAGGGAAACATTTGCATTTTTTATATATATTACGTCATTGTTTATGATCATTACTTACGGTTTTATGTTACTTATGGTTGTGCAGGTTACTTATGGTTTTATGACACGCTTTTTTCTTTACTTAACTTTACGACTTAGGACCTAACTCTCTAAAGAGGTATATGTAATTTACATAGTTTCAATATTGCTTTGCCTTTGCCACAATAACAAGGACCATATTTTAGGTCCATATTTTGTTTATTTTTCTGCATGTTAGTTCTTACGTATACCATACGTATATAATATATATCATACCATCGTACGTATATAGGAATAATGCCTGCTGAATGTATGTATGTATAATAAAGTCTATTTACAGGTATACCTATGACAAATTATTATACCATACGCGCGTTCTAAATGATTGAAGCAAATGGGTTTAATGTGTTTACGGAGGTTTTGCTTCGTAAAGGTGCTACGAGTCACGCAATATTCCGCTCGTGTCGTTTCAAAATGAAATCATATTAAATTTATAACTTTGTAGGAAGTAAACGTATTACTTTCAACGAGTGGAAGTACTTAGAGTACATTTTAATTTGATTTTTAAGATTTTTTTGAACGTCATAAATCTTATTTTCGGACCCAAGCTACCCATCGTGTTTTATACTTTTTAAGTAAAGATCGTCAAACTAGTAGATTGTGCATGATATGCACTTATTGTAAATCCACTTGATGGTAGGTGGCTACCGTCGCCGCAGGTGACACAAGTTCCTTGTCGACCTTAGATAGATTAAGGATAAAGGATTAGGAAGGTAAAGGGAAATGGGATCCCTATAAAGGTATTATTTACTTGATTATTTTAATAAGAAATTCTCTTAGTAAATAAATCTTAGAATAACTTTCAGTACACTCTTAGAAATAGTAAATCTGCAGCTACAGAATTATCTTGAAGACCACCAGCTAATTTGCGACGCTATATAATAGCGATACAGGGGTGTCTTTAGCTCTGCAAAGATCTCTAACTCAATTACCCTCCAAGATTGTATTGTAACCTTTTTAATTGACACATTTGAAGGTCAATAAGCAACGAAATAACACTTATTTTTCTGATTCTATAGCAATCGAGATCCATTTTACGAAGTCTATACAGATATGTTAGGTCCACCTACTGTTGGGTAATATATAATATATATAATATTATATATTACCCAAAATTGACAATGTAGGACACTATAAGTTAGTTTTATTGGTCTAAAGTGTGAACTTGATTGATACCAGAAATATAAAAAACAGATATATTTACGCAATAAGTCTAAAAATACGCTGTACACGATTAGAATTTATTTTCAATCATTAAATCCGGCAATTACGAATAAATATAGGCGAGGTTTGTGTAAACATTAACAAAAATAGCATTCAACCGGTCAGCTGTAGGGCACCAGAAGTCAGACGCAATACAGGAAGACTTACAAAATATCGGTCTTCTTTAAATGTGTCGTTCATTGTAAAAGAATTTTAGAATAACGAGCTTTTTGCGAATTATAGTGTAGGAAAAAAAATATAAGCATTCATTCATTGTTTTCATCTATAGGATTTTAATGCAACTATTGGAGTTACTTCACTTTTATATTGAAAGTTATGACTAAATGTGATACCATTAGGCAAGAAAAGATGGTTTTAAAAATAGGGAGTTACACCACTTTTACAATGAACGACACAAATATTAACGAGATCGTATAATGGGTCTGACCGATGGGTTTGAAAATGACTATAAAACACACATAATATCAGAGCTATGGCTATGTACATGTGAATAGTTTTTGTTTCATCAAAATCGATTCAGTATTTCCGAAGTTATTGACACCGAAACTTCGGTCGCTATTTAAATTTTCAAGTTCGCCCGCGCTAAGTGGATGACGTCACAAGGGTCGATGCTAGACGCAAGTTCATAGTAAAAAAGATAGATTTGTATTTTGTAATTAATTAACTCAAAAACTACTGGACCGATTTCAAAAATTCTTTCACCTATGGAAAGCTACGTTATCAGCGAATAACATAGGCCTTATTTTATAAAGTTACGCGGGCGAAGTCGCATGCAAAAGCTGGTAACATTATAGAGAGAGTAGATTTATATTTTTATTTGTAATGATTAAACTTAAAAACTACTAGACCGATTTTAAAAATTCTTTCTTCTATAGAAAGCTACTTTATCAGCGAGTAACTCAAGCCATATTTCATAAAGTTGCGCGGACGAAGTCGCGTGAAAACAGCAAGTTGATTATAAATTATAAAAATATTCTTAAAATGATTCATGAGCGGGACTTACGACAAAGATTTCCTCAATACTTTATGAAGTTATCGGGTTCGGAATATCTTAATGAAGTAGGTATCTTGCGGGTCAGTTCTTTTTGTCTACGTTACTGTACTACAGATCATTCATTCGTTTTAACTGTCTCTCGATAACACAAAATGTAAATGTACGTTTTGTTGTATCAGCTAGGTTACGGTTTGCAACTTTACTTGCAACTTTGCTTTGCAAGCATATACTTGGTTGTAAGTCATCCCCATATCATAAAGAGTGTAATAGGTATTTTTGTTAGTATACTAGGCAGGTAAGAATATTTTTTAAAGTGAGAAGAGTGACGATGTCTTAAAACACACTAAAATAAAATACGTGTGTGACGGTCTTCATGGTCATCCACTTTTTACGTCTTTTCGTATCCATTGACAATTGGAAAAATAATTTAGGTGTGTGGATGGTTGAATTTGTACATAATATATAGGCACTACACAGTATTTATTATGTGGCAAAAGTAACATTCATTATTTAAATTTTCAAATGCTATAATAAGCAATGGACTTTTTGTACCATTTTGAAACGCCGCCGTACGAAAGTACGGAGAACTAATTTTGACGTATTTTTATTCCGAACCCGATAACTTCAGAAAGTATTGAGGAAATCTTTGTCGTAAGTCCCGCTCAAGAATCATTTTAAGAATATTTTTATAATTTATAATCAACTTGCTGTTTTCACGCGACTTCGTCCCCTTAATTTTATAGTCTATGTTAATAGCCTATGTTACTCGCTGATAATGTAGCTTTCTATGGGTGAAAGAATTTTTAAAATCGGTCTAGTAGTTTTTAAGTTTATTCATTACAAACAAAAATAGAAATCTACTCTCTTTATAATATTACCAGCTGTTGCACGCGACTTCGTCCGCATAACTTTATAAAATATAGCCTTAGTTATTTGCTGATAACGTAGCTTTTTATAGATGAAAGAATTTTTAAAATCGGTCCTGTAGTTTTTGAGTTAATTAATTACAAACAAAAATAGAAATCTACTCTCTTTATGATATTACCAGCTGTTGCACGCGACTTCGCCCGCGTAACTTTATAAAATATAGCCAATGTTATTCGCTGATAGCGTAGCTTTCTATAGGTGAAAGAATTTTTAAAATCGGTTCAGTAGTTTTTGAGTTAATTAATTATATCTCTTTTTACTATGAACTTGCATCTAAAATCGGCCCTTGTGACGTCATCAACGTTCGCGAGTAGTATTAAAAAATTTGGGTGGCGCGCGTACTTTGAACGCTTATAACTCAGTCATTTTTTAAGATATCAAAAAAATAAAAACACTGCCGTATTTGTCTGGAGAGCTATATTTGGGGGATATCATTAACTAAAATCGATGGTCAGACTCATTGAATGTGTTCATAATCTGTGTTCTTTTTAATCCATAATCCTATACTATAGTCGCCAGTGCACTTGCAGCACCTGTGGCGTTGCTTGTTATAAGTAAGCGACGGTAGCCATCATGGGATAAAAAAATAAAAAAAATCCTAATGAGCCTCTTTTTCACCAACTTCAAGTAGGCTAAACCGTCACTTAAAGTCACCTGTCACCGGGAATAATTTAGCTGATATACCTTTGTTTGTACGGTAAACGTCCCAAACATTAAATAGAAAATAATAAAAAATATCGCCTATCGAATGAAGCAGTAAACCGAGTGCATAATTCAATAAAACAGAAAATGATTTCTAAATGTAACCAATCAACACTTTACTTGTAGTTGGTGAAATAGGCGCTAAGTGTTATTTTTTTTCTTTACCTGATAGAGATTAAATATCTCTATCAGGTATAATATCAGTAAATACGAGTAAATAGACAATATTATGTCTCTTTATCCAATGACGTGAAATTTTGAAACATCCTAAAAATATTTTTTATCACTATTTTTTTGTATCAATAATGATTTTATTATTCTTCTGAAACGCCTTCGGGTAACTCGTACTTAAGTATAAATATTTCAGTTCCGTGTACCTAATACAATATGTAAATAAAGAAGAGACTACTAGGAGGTGTGGAATGGGATTCATGTATTGCTTTAGCAGTTGTGTATGCGTATTTCCGTTTCCTTGTTCAGTGGGAGGAAGCGCAGGCTCGAAATCAGCAAGGTTTTGTTGTGTTATATATGCTTCGTTACATTTGCGTATGTCCGGTGTATTATAGTGCTTAGTAGGTACTCTCATTATCCAAGCACATTAGTCGCCTTTGCTGAAAACTGAAAAGCTTTGACTTCTCACTTCGCTGTGCAAAAAAGACGTCTCGCTCAACGATTCTGAAAGTAATTTATTGCATTTCCTTCCTTTTCTATGAACTGGGAAATGTTTTGACTTCTTTCGTGAACTGTTATACCTACCCCTATACGATTACGCGCATTTATTAGATTTGTAAGTTTAGTTTTTTTTTATTTAAATTATCCATATATGTCTATATTTTAGTTTCAGAACATGGTAATTGTGATTCTAGTTTCAGATCATAAAGGTTAAGATAACATTGAATTTTCCAATGTGCGAATGTCCGATTTTGATGCAAATTGGTATAGGGATAGCTTGAAATCCAGATAAACAATCGTATTTGTTGTAGATCCGAAACTTTTCAGTGTAAAAATTTGAAGATCAAATTTTGTGTACAAAGAATACAAAGCGATCATGTTTCTTTTTTATCAAAAAAATGGGAAATTAAAAAAGGAATGACACTATCCAGTAGGAGTTACCTATATGTAATGGAATTTTTTTGAAGTATGTATTAGAAATTGTGTAGATTCATTTATTAAGCTAAAGGAAATAACTGGAAAATTATAAGCTAGGTAATTATTATTCAGATACGTTCATCCCCTTTTTTACACCATATGAAAGTTAGCATAAGCTTACCGTAGTTTTTGAAGATAGAAATTCTGGTATTTTAAATTTACGCTGGTTTTGATTGATTGAATTGATCAGGGATTGATTGCCTGTAAAGTCACGGAAATTTACTTGAAACCTAATTTGTGAATAAGTAGGTACTTATTGTATTGTTTTTGCCTGAAACATCTAATCTCTAAACGGATAACAAATGCAAAAAAGCATCATACCGTTTAAAATCGGGTTGGTCTTGGACTGTCTAGAACACAATCTGACTACATTTGATTTTTGGTTAGAGCTTAAATTGACTAATACATAATGAGTCGAGCACTCAAATCTACTATGACACAAATTGACTAGTGCATATTTTTCCTACATAGCATAATGACATGAACCCCAATTGTCTGGACATTCAGGCAGAAAATTTATTTGCTATCTTTTAATGCTTACCTGTTCAAGCTAAAAAAAGAGGCACGATATCAATGCATGTCAATGGCAAGTGCCTTTTTAAATCGAGAGAACAAGAAAATGAAAGATATTCTTTTTAATAGAAGATACGGTCGAGAGTTAACAAAATTAATAAAAAAAAAACAAATTGCACCAATCGATTTTTTAACAGCTATTAAAGACATAAAAAGAGCTTTAAAATGAAGTACCTAATTTATTTTAATATCGTGAAGATTCATTTTAAGTTACATATTTAAGTTCCGGAGTGACTTTTCTTTTTAATTTAATTTGCTGCCCAAATGATTTAACATAATATACCTATCTAAAATTTATGACATAAGTAGTTCTGTATTTTTATTTTTCACCTCGCCTGTACATTCAAAAACAAAATACAACAGTAGGCGAAATGTGTTCTAGATATTTTCGGTACTAGTCAATTTGTGTTATAGTAGATTTGAGTGCTCGACTCATTATGTAGTAGTCAATTTAAGCTCTAGGCAACAATCAAATGTCAGATTGTGTTCTAGACAATCCAAGACCAACCCTTAAAATAATTATTAAAATAATAGAAATGAATCAATAACCTTTTACTTAATGTGTATTGACATAATACACGTAAGTAGTTATAATGTGCCCCATTAGTGGTGTGGTGTGGCGTTGGCTTGGCTTGTCCACTTCAGATTGTTTCTTAATGCCAAAGAACTATCTCGGTGATTTTGATTCTCCTAAGGATTTCCTCATTACGAAGTCCGTTCCTCAGGGAAACTCCGAAGCTAGCTTTTCCATAGAACGCTGAGAAACTTCGAGCCCTCAACGGGGGAGCAAAAATTTGGTTCAATCAAGTTTTCATCGGATATAGTTATATCTATTGGTAGCGCTTAACTTTAACCTATCATAATTTATAATAAAAACATAATCTATAAAAACTAAAAATAAAAATACCTACTAGCGATCCGCCCACGGATCCTTCTTATTGGATCCGTGGCCTTAATCCGTGATTAAGAAAAACCTTTCTTATAAGAATTATAAAATAAACCTGGATTGCATATAAGCATTATAAAATAAACCAATAATACAAATTACAGCTTTCTATACTTAAGTAAGTACCTAGTCTTGTCTGTCCCTAGGTTGTTTGTCAGGACAAACGATTTTTTAAGTATAGATAGATTAAAAACGTGACTGAAAGGGTCGTTAGAAATTAATTAGAAAATTGTTTAAATAATTAACCAATGCCAAAGTTTTAGTAGATATAAGACATTATGCCTTATTTATACTAAAACAATTTAATTAAGAATAATATTAAAGCAGAATATATATATTTTTAATTAAGCAAAAATAGGTAACTACCTAATAGGTAGGAAATTAAATATTTGTGATTAGTTATTTAGTTAATTAAACTGTCAGCCCACAGCTGTGGGCTGTTGTAAAAAATATTTATTTAGTTTTCAATTAAGAAGTT
Organism: Synanthedon formicaeformis; assembly: GCA_945859745.1. Lineage (NCBI taxonomy): Eukaryota > Metazoa > Arthropoda > Insecta > Lepidoptera > Sesiidae > Synanthedon > Synanthedon formicaeformis. Next base: position 5,277,417 of record OX243963.1, read on the forward strand.
AAGGCCTAGACTATAATATCAGTTAATAAGTCCAGGTAGGTACGCTGAGTGGTTGATTGAAGTCATTTGAAATAGGCGATCTTGATAAAGCAGTAAAGTGTGGCCAAGTCATAGTGCACGCCGTAAAACTAGGGTCGATCGATACGCAACCCATACTTTACTCACCCGTGGACTCGGTGGACGCACGAGCCACGGGCCGGCCGGACACATCGCGTGCCACCTTTTAGGTATAATACAAAAATATCGATTTTTTTCCACAAAGCCGCGTCACCGCAATCAATATACCTTTCCGCCGTGCCTAATTACGCCCGCCTACATAGCTCAAATGGCCGTAAAAAGCGACGTAATCGCTCTCGCGATAATGCCGCGACGATATTATACAAACTGAAAAATAGCGCACACTGACTTGATTCATTCAAAGTGTACAGGAAAACGCTTCATTGTAAACGTTTTATTTAATTTTCCCTCCATTTACTTTTTTATAATTTCTGCCGAGCGTAAAAAACGATCCACAGCCGCAGGAAGCGCGCACACACGCAAACGGAGCTGCGTACGGACGCACACACGCGTGAGAACACCTGTCTCTGGAACGAAAGGTGTGCTTAAGCGCGTGGAAGAGAGACAGATATACGCTATCGCGGTCCGTGCGAAAGAGATAGAGCATGCGCGCGCAGTGTGTCTGCAAGGCCCGCCGCGCGTCCCGCTCGACCGGCGAGTCCGCCCGAAAGTCGTCCGCCGTCAGTCTATCGCGTGCGGAGGCAACGTTTGTTCGTGCCGCCTTTTGCTTTGATGCGACCGACACAGTGTCCGTAAACCGGGTGTTCGGAAAATTGTGCATGTGCGTTTTCCGTCGAATGCAGTGTGTGTGCTTGTGAGATGTGCTATTGTTCTCTAGGTAACCCAGGTGGCATTGTTAAAGAGGCAGCCGGATATTACTATTTACTGACTCGCTAATTGTAGCGCATTTTTTTTTATTTCACTATTACAAGTTCTAATACAAGTGTAGGCAGGGATTGGGATGTGGTATAAAAAATTCTGGAATTCTTTTGACGTGTGGATGGAAACTGTCAGAAAATTTAAAAATATTGTGCCGCTAGTTTGTAATAATTATTACGGCTAGTGGTAGGTAGCTAGAGCATTTGCAATTTATGACCCGTAAACATTTCGCGTGTCTGAGCTAAGCTCAACAAACCGTAAATCAGGTGGTAAATTAATAAAAAAGATTAGAGGGTAAAAATATCCATCACGTGTAAAAATTTATAGAAAAATACATAAAAACGAGGAATTTATGCAACGTTTACGATTTCTAAACGCGTGCTTTGCATAAATATAGCACACGAGTAAGTTGTATGAAAATTGAAATATGCTTATAAGAAAAATAAAGATTGTAGGCGAGTCAAAATGGAAAATTCACTGTGATGTGATGCACAAAAGAGGCACACAACACAACAATGGAAACGTAGAAATTGCCAAGTATCGAAGGTATAAGAGCACTCTCGGAAACCACTACACATTGTTACTGAATATTAACAATGAGAAAAACATATTTAATAGAACGTTTAAGGTGGAAAATTGTGTAGAAATCGCAGCAAAAAGTGTTGATTTATTAAAAAAAAATGCAAACATAAAAACAATAAAAGGCGCTGACCACTATCAGTTAGTTTCGCAAGTAGTGAAAGCGTTTAAATTGCTGCTAATAATTGTTAAACAATGACCAATAACAAAACGAATTGTATCGCGTGACGATAAGAAGGCAAAAAATGAGACAAGTCGCCTTATAAAGTGACCGTTCGTGACATTCTTCGCGCGAAGCCAAATGCGATCGTCCTAGGTGATCTAACTGATTAGGCTATTTGAATTTTTAAAAATACACGTAGTCAAAGCATAAGTAATTTTATGTGACAAATTTATAATTAATGAAATTTTTATTAAAAAAAACTACTTACTAGTAGAATTACTAACTATACAGAGACTTCAATTAAGGGAAATAATATTGAAAAGCATTATAAAAAGCTAATTCAGTGTAACGGGTGAAAAACAATTTGCAATTAGCTAATAAGATTGTTTTTAGGTAATATATTGTGTAATTTTGTAAGATAAGTAGGTATTTAAAAATAATTCATTTAAAACATTAATTGGCATTAGATTAATTTATCTAAATTTATAATATCTATACTAATTATAAAATAAGGCGCTGTCCGCCTCTTTCTGTCTCTTCGCTAACTTCTTCTAAAGTAATGTAAACCACCCAACGGATTTTCACTAATGGAAAGAGCGATAAATGAAGAACATTTGTATATATAAAATTGAATTTGCAGAAAAAATACATGACATACGAGTACGTGTGAATCCAGGGGCGCAACGCTAGTATAATAAATAATCATTTAACACGAACGACCTTATTAGGTACCAATGTTATTTTATAGAAAATTTTTCAACTTTGAAATAGGTACATGCCAAGTATCTTCTTGTCTTTTTCTTGTAGATGTAACTGGGAACTAGGAATATGAAAAAAAAAAAAAAAAAAAAAAACAAGATTTAATCAATACTGTTCGCCTATTGGTATTCTATATATACCTACAATTCCTGGAAATCTATCATTAAAATCTGATATCGAAGTCAAACACTGTTCTAGAATAAAACAGTTTTAATGAATTTACGTTATGTGGAATTGTAATATAATAAAAATGCAATATAACCTTCATGTAAAATTACGAAAAATCGAGTGTTTTGAAATCGTATGAATCACAAAGATAGGAACAAACGAAATACAAGCCAGTCGTCAGTTATTTTAAAATTTCAAGTAACTAGTAGTAGCAGTTAGTCACATACCCACTGAAACTGTTTTACTGGATTTTGATGAGCCAGGTACAGAAAATGAGTTAAAAGTCTTATTGGATGAATAAAAAAATAAGTCAAAATTTATTAGGTAATGACAGGAATTATACCAATGTGTAACCTTTAAAAAAACTTGCCCTATCTAATTGATCTCAATGAATGAAAATGACCTCAAGAATGCCGGCATGGCCGTCGGACTTACTACCCAAAGAAATTAAAGGTTAATCGAATTAACAAGAATGGACAACCGTATGCTGGGCCACTTAATGTAACCTTTCGAGAATCTTCTGTACGGTGCTATAGCGAACTAATGACACGCGTGCCATAAATTTTTTGGGCACTCCACAGAACTAAGCAGTTTGAATTTTATTTCAAAATAACAAAGTTCATCCACCCGAATGTCATGGTGATTATAGTGACCAAAAAACAAACACAATTCTACTACAAGCACTCAAAAGTAACATACAATAGGTACTAATATCTAAGATAATTTCATTCGGCATCTAAGATTACATGCTAAGTTTGTTGATTCAACAACAGAAGTTGTGTTTCTAATGTTGCTTTAAATTAATAAAATTGGACCTATATTTTGCAATAAATCATTTAATTTATTACTATACAGGTTAAAATATATATTTTGTAGAATTACTACCCCAAGTCAAAATTATTATTTGACGAAAAATTGTATTATGGCCCCATTAAAATTTTCTTTAGAAAAAAATGGCAGGTTGATCCATAAAGGTTCACCACCCCTGTCTCATCTTCTGTATAGACTTAAGACGAGTGGTCTTATGAAATAAGCTTCGTGTACAGTCAAGGGCAAAAATATCTGTACGTTTTCAAAGCGGCAAAAATATCTGTACAGTTGAGAGGCCAGAAATATCTGTTCGATAATTCGGTCAGAAATATGCGAGCATTTAAAGGGTCAAATAGATCTAGACGTTCACGTGGCCATAAATAAATGTACAATGTCAGTCAAATATATGTAGGCAAAAAGGAGGGCATAAATATCTATAACATGAAACTATCATATAAATGAGAACAAAACGCGTGCCAAAAATATCTATACACGAAACTATTATATACATGAGAACAAAGAGCGTGTCAAAATTATGTATACATGTATCTGATAGTGAAACTTACCACATACTATGCAAACATGCATCTTATTCAATTGAGATAAGTAACTAAATGTAATACACAAAATTCGAATTAACATTCGCTTTAAAATTATCTTTAAGAAGTATTATATCAGCATTTCTGTTTAATACTGGCCACTTACTCGTATTTTGAAAATAATTTAATCGAATGTCAAGTTTGCCATTGATATGCGTCAAGGTAATACATAGTACGAGTACAAATAGTCATGTCAGTCCATACAATTATAATTTTTTCGGCAGAGGAGTAAGCTCTTAAAGGCAACTCCAGTTATTAAATGCTCTAAGTTAGACACACACCACAAAGAGGAATAGAAACTAGAAAACAGAGTAAAAACCTAAGTAAAGCCACATTCGTAAAATCACATACATTAGCGTAATCGAAAGATTTTTGTACTAATATAGTATAATTACTTATCTTCCGAATAAATATCTTCAGTTTCATCGCTACGTCTAGTACTAATATGTTACTGACATAAATTTAGCATTAAAAAAACGCTAATATAATATTCACGAGAAAAGCCACATGAAAATCGTATATGACAGCTGTGAACGCTGTGAAGCAGAATCTAAAATAATAGCATGAAAGGTGAAACAAATGTTACGCTAATGACGTCACGATCAAAATGAAAGAGACAAACCGATCATATGACAGAATGGTACTCTTTTCGATGATTGTCATAATTCAAAATTAGAAAACTTGTTTGTTTGTACAGATATTTATAAACGATTAGTTGCATAAATATTATTTTGTTCTCATGACTGACTGACATTGTATATTTATTTAAGGCCACGTGAACGTCTAGATATTTTTGCCGCTTTGGAAACGTACAGATATTTTTGCCCTTGACTGTACATACTTAGTGTGTAATAAAAGTCCTTCTAGTTGCTTTGAAATTACTACAAATTTAATTTTTTACCTAAAAACAAATTACTGTAACTACAAACACAGTCATATTTTTTTAAGATCTATTTATCTCGTTTTTATTTTCGTATACTCATCTATGCCCACTTTAATGTTTTTTTTTTTGTTGTCGATTCATTCTTCGTGGCTGTAATTACCACAGTAGAGCTCATACCAATAGCTGCGGCAAGGTCCCACAGTACGCTTTTGTGATTGTCTCGTTGCGTCACGATCAAGACAATATCACCATAGTACAAGCTCATACTTTGAAACGTTCGCGAGTTATATTAATAACGATTTAAATGTACTATTTTGTTCAAGTCTAAGATATATTTCTGTATATTTCAATTTTACGTTATCGAGGCACGTTTTGCCCATTCGCTAATATGCCCATTCGATAGTTAGTCATCTTATTTTTTTTTAACAATACGTTATAATCTCCGACTTGTGCCTCCTTAGGACCTACTTTAGGAAAAAGTAAGTATATGAAAAACAAAAAGAAATGTAGTTACTTGCTTAACCCTTAATTAGAATCTTAGCTACTAGATCAGCATTAAAATTATATACCTAGATACCAAGACTACTCTTTTCTGAGAGGTACTTTTCATTTGAATACGAACCGTCGAAAAGGTAGTTACGTAGTTTTTAGTTTTTGTAAGGACCATTGCGCTTACCTTGTTGAAAAAAAAGTCTTCAAAAAGAGTGCGTATAAAGCGTACAAAATTTGTAATTTCAACCACGTGGCCCCTTGGACATGATAACTATATGCAAGTGCGCTACCGACCATAGTAGGATTAAAGTTATGGGGTTAAGAAGCTGTAGAAAAATGAGCTCTGGCATAGCTTAAGCCCTCACTAAAACACAACAGCACAAGAGCTGTTATTTCACGGTGGTCTTTTGTGAGGGGGTGATCGCTGCCTGCTGGAGTCAGATGGGCTACCCAGAGTGCCCAGTTTACGACAGCGAAACGCGGTATGCCCTGCCTGCCACTATAAACATCTCAAATCTTTATAAAGTGGTTCTCGAGGAAGGTTTTAGTATATAATTTACAAAGTTACGGGGGCGATGTCGCGGACAGCAGCTAGTTATTAATAAAAAAAAACTCATTTAATCCAAACTAAAGAAAGAATGAAAAAATCCAACTAAATCCAAACTAGATAAATCCAGACTAGATTTTTTTACTCTATGGTATTAACAGCTGATGTCATAGGGGTTCTGTGTACCTATAAACTTATGTTGTTCCTAAGCAGGTGGCTTGTGGGTGTTCTCATCTCAAATGGGTAAATAGGTGCAATTCAGGCCACCGAGGCGGACGGCCGGTCTGATTCAACACTTCGTTGTGGCAATTAGATTCAATTTGCGGTGCGCTACGTAGGTACCTCTATGTGGGCAAGCGCCCAACAGAGCTTTCGTTTCTCTTGAAATTAGGCTGTAGGTACGTACAACACAGAATACTTTTGGACTAGTCTCTAATTCTGTTAAATGGCTTACTGAACGAAATTTTTTTTTATAGCTTCTTAGTCATTTTGAGTAGTACTATACTATGTAGGTACCCATGGAGCATCCGTTTCGTGTAAACGATATTCAGATCAGTTTGTGTTTCAGCTGAAATTTCATTACGCGAATGGCTGCATTGGTCGTCGGACCGAACGTAGTTAATTGAATGGGTTTGTTTTGTTAGCCACATTCGTGGAATAGCACAGCGGACTCTGTTATCAAACTGTTTTTTAGATAATCCAATGATAATATAGATCAGTTTTATTTAGTTTTTGAAATAAAACGGTATTCGCTGGTACTCTTTTCGAATTTTACAATTTTTAGTAATAATTTTTTTGACGTTATTATTATGATTTATTGGGAGTGGTTTTTGGGATGGATGGGTATACTAACCAGCTGATTTTTTGTCTGCAGCTTAGTAAACATTTGTATAATAAAATGGTCGCATAGTCCTACAAATTGAGTGGTACGTTTTCCCAGTCCTACGCTTGGAAGTTTTTTACGGCTGCTAACTCCTTTAGCTACCTCTATCGAGAATTTTCGCAGAGGAAAAAGTTGTTCGTCTCGGCAAACTGAAGCTACTCACGAAGATTCAGCCTGTTAGTAATCAGAATAAAATTCCTTTGAGGGATACTGGACCATTAGTAAATACCTGTATGTGCTTGTATACGCTTTTATAGGCGACAATAGCCACCTACGATCAAGATAGTGGACCGTCAGCCTGTCTATTTATTCTGTTACAACAAACAATGAAAATAAAATTTAATGTTTAAACGGAAAAAGAGGAATTCTGGTAGGTAATACATGAAGCATCTTGTTTGTTGTAAAAGACGCTTAATCCTTTAAAAGGTCTGTCTGAATAGACGTTGTAAATGTAAGGATTTTGTTTGGATGTAGATGAGTTCACATGTTTAGCGTATTTTCTCTCACAAACGCAAGCAAGTACGTAATTACTTCTCGCTACTTATCTTTGAAACAGCCCGCACCCATAGACCAAACAATTTCTTTGTGCCCGAACCTCATAGTTTTCAATTTAAATTAAAGCAGTTTCAGAAGTTCACCCCAACGTACCGAGGGGTAACCGCGATATTTTCATTCTGAAGACTAGTTGCGTGCTGCGGTTTTATCTGTTTGGCTTTTAAAGAACATGTTTTAGTTAGTGTTAATGTTAGCAAACTATAAGTAAAGTGTTGATTAGTTACTTTTAGAAATCATTTTCTGTTTTATTGAAATATGCACTCGGTTTACTGCATCATTCGATAGCCGATTTATTATTATTATTTTCTATTTAATGTTAGGGACGTTTACCGTACAAACAAAAGTTATATCAGCTAAATTATTCCCGGTGACAGGTGACTTTAAGTGACGGTTTAGCCTACTTGACGTTGGTGAAAGAGGCGCTAAGTCATTTAGCATCTAAGATTTTATTAGTTGCTAAGATTGCAGATTCAACAACAGAATGAATTAGTTTGTATGTGTTTATTAAATACAATATACCTAGTACCTATACCAAGAGTGTAATCTAATAAACTAAAATTGACACCAGCATCCATTATAATGCTGCTAATATTATTTAGACTCCCGTCACATGGCTTCTGTACTTCGATCGAAACAACAAAATATTTATGATACATATGGTAATGTTCATAATACTTACAGGATAAACATAGGTAACTATATAGCAAAATCATTTGTTGACAATGTCAAAACCTTCGAGTCAATTTTGTAATTTTTTCAATGTTTAATGTGTATAATATAAACAATAGCAACAATCCTATAACAGTAAGATTAAAAACCCCTTAATAGATCATAAAACTGGCTAAATAATAAAAAAAATGTATTATTGTTTTCATTGATAGTTTTTGTCTAGAAGTAGTTTATCTCAACTCAAACAGCAGCTTTTATTTATTTCTTACTAAATTAGACAAACTATATATAGAATATTTGTTGGTTCTGTTTGGTTGATTTGTTAAAATAGAGCTTTCTTTATGGTGTAGTGAAAATATTAAACTTGACTACGACAAGGATAAATCATAAACTTTGCTTTGACGTCAAGCTTGTTGATCCACAGTTCGCATGACATTAATATCGCTGATGAGTTAGAAATTAAAAGTTACGTTCTTACAAGTGTATCTACATAATTATATGGTTTGCTTGAATATTATGTTTTTATTGTTTTAAATCTGTCGGGTACACAAAGTAAGGGACGGGCTTAATAATTACTGAAGCGTGGAGTTGATAAAGTCTTCCCAAGCTTTGAACTTTCCAATTTCAGTTCCCACAGTAAACTGTTTGTTTTAGCTATAGGTGGTTATGATATTTGTTCTGATATTTCTACTTTCCTTAAATCCTACACTGTTATACTGGTCTCAAATTGCTATACTTAAGTGTTTGATTTCAATTATTTTTTTAAAAATTTCCGACTTAAACTATTGAATTACGAAAGTATGTATGAATTTTTAAAATAAAATCGACTACGTAACGATACAATATCCAAAGTAAACAGTATTATTTTTTTATATATAAAAATCAATCACTGTGCGTTAGTTTCGCAAAATTTTAAGAATGAGTACTAGACTGATTTTGATTTTTATTATTTATGGAAAGAGAAATAATATGAAAGTTTATTCAGTAGCTATGGTATATTTTTAAAAACAAATTATTCTAACGTCTTAATTTAGTCTATAGGCATTAATTGGAATTAATTGTTATAACTATTAAACGCACTTAGCTTTTAAAAGAGCCACACAACTCAGCATTAAAAAAAAATCAGCGAGTGAACAATAATTCCCCCATATTTTACCACCCTCATGGTAGATTTTTTTTCTCAAATTTATATGGGACCAACTTCGAGGTATATATCCAATAAAAAAAAGAATTATCAAAATCGGACTAACTACTCCTTGAGAACCTCCTCCGTTTTTGTTTTTTTGTCGGTTGAAAATGAATAATGTTATATTTCTTATTCTTGTTATAATTATTCTGTTGTAACTATTTATAACGCTCGAGAAGGTGCCAGAATCCATTTCTCTATCAACATTTTGTAGTTATAGAGAAAATCCTTCTTACTGTGCTCACGTAACAGTTAATATATTACTAACAAAACCGACACCCGTTTCTGTGACATGATTACGTTAGCATAAACTCTAGCACTTACATGCTCAAGATTAAGAAGTCATAACTGCACTATATGACGTAATATATTTGCATGGCAACAGAAGTTTTGTTTTATCCTATGCGTACGTTATAAAAAGTTATAAAAAATTTATAAAAAATCATAAGTTTATAAAAAATTGCCTATGTTACTCGCTGATAATGTAGCATTCTATTAGTGAAGGAATTTTTAAAATCGGTTCAGTATTTTTTGAGTTTCTTCATTACAAACAAAAATAAGTACAATTATTTTCTCTATAATATTACTCGTAGCACAGTATTACAATAATATTCCCTTATACCTATAGATGATTATATGTACATTGCATACACGAGTACAATACATATATTTGACAACAATTGAACCAAAATGAGGTTTGAAAATTGTTGTCATTACATTGAGGAAGATTGTTATTATTTGTTGTCGTAATTGCATCGGCCACGACGTCAATCATTCCGCGATGAAGCAATTTTCGGTGCAGTAAGTTGGACGAGTTGTATTGTTTGTTGCGTTAATGCTTCCGTTGTAAAACAATAAATAAGCAAGTCTTTACAAATATTATTAAGTAAAAATAAGTTTGGTCTACTTGATAGTTCTTCATTAAGTAGACCAAAAAGAAACAGTTCTGTGTATGTGATTCAAATTTTAATTTATTTCTATCTATTCTATTTTAATTTTAATTATTACAATTATAAAAAAAAATTTCCAAAATATAAAAATACTAACTAGATCTGCTAAAAAACATTTTTTTTTTTAATTATAATATACTATTTTACATTGCTCAAATAAAAAGTTGTCTCCACTGGCGCTCAACATTAATCTATGGTTCAAATATTTTAACTTTTAAGCTTAAATACATATTTTGGTTTCTCACCAAATATAATTATGAGACATATCATTTTGTCTGGCCTCTTGGGTACATCGTATTCGTAATTTTTTTGTACGAGGCTTAGTCACGGTTTGCAGCAAAAACCTTTGGCCTTGGGTTATCTAATGTACTCGAGCTCGATTGTTACATATTATTGCTGCGCACCTGACTCTATTGGATATATTACCTGTAGGACGTAAAAATAATATTGATTCGAAGTATTTGTGGATATGTGATTGATTTCAGAGCAGAGTACACACATCACCAGAACTAAATCTTTCTTCCCCAAAGGTTTTTTTTTCAGGAGTTTTATAAAAATCACTTTAAATGCATGGAGAAATGTTGTCTAGTATACAAATAAGTAGTGTCTAACTGTACAGGTTTACGTTAATACGACATAATTACAAACATTTGTTCCAAATTTCTAGACTTAACTAGTAGATTTGGTTGCGCATTGATAGTCAGAACAAACTATTTTAGATTAGAAGTAGGTATAGATAGATACTCGTAGATTAGTATAGTCTAAATAATATAATATTTATGACATTAGAATCTCATATTACTTACTTGTTTAACTACCTAATAGAAAATGAAACCAATTTTTATTTTACCTATGTCTCTCATATTTGTAAAACTGGGTCGCCACAGTAAATGTTGCTGTGATGTCACCGGTCTAGACTGGCCTTTAATTTATTAGATCCTAGATGTTTATTGCGATGAGTAACAATTTAAATGGCCGTGTGCTACCCACACGTGTGCACTCTCCGTAATATATAAAAAAAAAACTTGTCGACATTAACCAAAATAGGTTTCAATTCGAAAGATTTACAATAGAATTTTAATTTTAATTGGTTATTAGGTTGTCTTTTTGTTCGGTCTTAGTTCTTGTCTTAAAATTACTAAGCGCCTCTTTCACAAACGTCAAGTAGGCTAAACCGTCACTTAAAGTCACCTGTCACCGGGAATAATTTAGCTGATATACCTTTTGTTTGTACGGTAAACGTTCCAAATATTAAATAGAAAATAATAAAAAAAGTTCGCCTATCGAATGACGCAGTAAACCGAGTGCATAATTCAATAAAACAGAAAATGATTTCTGAAAGTAACTAATCAACACTTTAATTTTAGATTGTGAAAGAGGCCCTGAGACTGACCGAACATATTTTTTACCAAAATGAGCGCAACCTAATAACCTATTAATTAAGGTCCGATATTGCACAACACAATTTTATAACGTCTCGGAAATACGAGTAACCGAACAGATTTAAAATTTAAAGGTTTTTCTTAAATGTTGTGCAAAATATGCAAAAAAAGTATCCGATTAAAACTTTAGTACAGAACTTAAGTTAATGAATACCTAAGCTTAAAAACAAATGTAGTTGTCTCTGAAAATTTTTATTGCTGCGACACTAAAGAATTTTTTGGGCAGTAATTTACTCGGAAAATGCAATTTTTGTATGTCTGCCAGATTTAAACTTTTTTAAATATAGTCTATCATGCATTGTATTTTTATCTAAGTTTTAATTTTACTCTAATAATTAAAATTAGGCGACGAAAATAACACTTCTCCGCTAAGTCCTCCTTAAATGGTGGACTAAACTAAACGCAACGATGAAGGTCGCCGCTATTCTGACAATTAATTTAATTGGACTGTTAACGCTCGTTCTATTTAGCGCAGACATTATATAACAATGGTTTCCATTCATGTGAGATTCTCATTAAGTGCTGTAAGTGTTGTGGTTTACACAGTACATACAACATAATAACATGAAAATATACTCGTATGTACAACTCATATATATAAGAGAAGAATGTTGTGTACAACAACGCAATAATGATATATTATTATAATAAAATATGTATGCTCCATTTAAATCAAAAATATTATACGTTCATATAAATTAATCAGGAATATTAAATATTAGAATTCATTATTTCTGATTACCTTAAAATAATAACGAGCTTGTATACCATATACCACATGTCAAGTAAGGGACCAAAGTAGATATAAACTTGTACTTTTTTTATAGTGTTTCATATTTTTGTTATATATATTGTTTTATATGTTTATTCCCCTTATAAAAATTCAAGCCTCCACAAAAATCCTTAAATGAGGGTGTGTTAAGTAGGAGCTCGATATAAAAAGGGCGCGGGATATAAGAGGATTCTTTCCTAATTGGCATTTTTAAGTAACGCTTTCAAATTAAAAGTATTATTAATGTTTAGCGCGTCCTCCTGTTGCGACTTTTCTTCTTTTATTTTTATTGAAATATCCGACTGCCTCTCTCTTCGTTTTATAAATTTTTAAACTTAGGTTTGGTTAGATACTAATGCGATCTTTGTTCTTTTCAGGAGTCGTATAGTAAGCTGAGCATCATCAACTGATTAGTAGGGACCCGTTAAAGTAGAATCTCGTTGGTGACGTAACGTTGGATCGGTTCTCGTGCTGGCGTAGTGTGTCGCCCGCCGTCGTGTCGCTGTCTGTCTGACAGACAGATCGACATAGCAACCGCGTCGCGCCGCGCGTGGTCCGTCGCCTGGTCGCCACAGTCGGTGCTCGCCGGAGTCGCGCGACTCGGCCGGCCCGCCCAGCCACAGCCGTGGATAACCTCGGCCAGAGCCCCCTCCCGGTGAAGAGGCTGCACGAAGCGCTTCAGAGTGCGCAAGTGAAGCGCCAGCGGCTCTCCCCCCCGTACCCCGCACCCCCCGCGCCCCTCCACCCGATCCACCAGCTGGCCGTGCACCAGCACATCAAAGTGCAACAGAGCATCGTCCAGCAGAGCATAGTGCAGCAGCACCAGTTGAACCTGGCCCACCAGTCGCTGCAGAATCTGCAGGCGCAGAGTCTGCAGGCGGCGCAGAGCCTTCAGGCGGCGCACAACATTCAAGCGGCGCAGGCGGCGCAGACGGCGCACAGCCCGACGGCCACAGGAGGCGCAAGCGTGCAGCAGGGCGCAGCAGGTCAGCAAGGCACGCTGGTGCCACCGCAGCAGCCGTCGCCGCGGGCCCAATCGCCGCACCACAAAAACATGGAGCTCGCACTCTGTCAAAGCATGGACTCGGTCAACACAGCCACCACAGAGGAAGAGGTGAGTGGATAACTAGTCTTTTGTTATGAACAAACACAAGATATTCCTTTGTTTAAATACTTTAGTTCATATATGAATTCAAAAAGACTCGAGAGATAAGCAGACATAAGCCAAATTTGAACTAATGCATTTTTGGCAAACCCCACCTTTTGTCTCACTGTTGTCCAATTCTCGACTCTTTAAGGTCTATAGTTCTAAGTTATAGTTCTCAAAAAGTTTACGTACAATTCAGTTGTAATTTCACCTATAGTTCTAATAAGAAAATTTTTTCTTATAAGGAAACAACCTGGAATCAACTTTGTTTGATATTACCAATATTACTTATGAATCACTGAATGAATGGATCATATTCGATCATATTTTACACGCTGAGACTTTAAATATTGAAGAAAGAACAATATTTTTCAGAGGAATTGAAACAATCAACATTGAATCAATCATTGAATCATTGAACAATCTTAAAATTAAAATGCTAATGTTATTGGTCATCAGACTTTATCGTTTATATTGTAAGAAGCTTATCTTCTTTACATAGTATGACAAAGTCGCTCTGTATGCAACAGATTTTAATACGGTTTGGAAGGTTTTCATATATTATATAATTTGCAAAAAAATCCGTGCGAAGTTGGGGGTGGCCTAATACAACTAGCGTTGTATTATATTTATTAAGTGCTCATTAAGATACAAATAGATATCTATACTTGGTTTGTCATTGAACCTTTTAATAATACTGGACCCTTGTGTAGGCGATGTTTTTCATTGCGTTTATTTTTTCGCGTCTTGAATGTCCCTTGTTTAGAGTAAACGAAGCATTCTGAGCTAATGAAGTATGAGATAAAAGGGTTGTGTTCGAACGAAACAGTGTGTACGGGAGTTTAACATTGTAATATAATTGGTTTGATGCAGGAGACACGTTTTACTAGTGTCCCCATTTTCAAAAATGTTACAAACCATTACATTTCTAATTTTCAAAGCGCCCTAACACTTCTATTTCATCTGTTCCAATTAATATTCAATGGGAGTATTCAGTATTGATAGGTACCAATAAGAGTATCGAATTACCATTGATATCCTTACATAGTATGATTTGAAGTCGTTCGTTTCCCACGTTGTCTGTATGTTTTCTAGTATGTTTTCTAACATGAAGCCCTAATGTACCTATATAAGTTCCAAAAAAATAAATAAACCATGTGAAGCCGGGAGCGACCCGCTAGTTAAAATGAATATATTTATTTTAATCGTGAAAATTTTATATGTCCTAAAATTTTAAATGGTTTATTAAAAATAAATAATATGAGAAAATATATCTTTTCAAAATTTATATTTCAACGCAAGGTTCCTTCATACCACAAGGTATGATAATTTATTTTTGAAAACAATATATTTAGTTGCTTTGTTGATGGTAACTTTAATTAGAGTATTGGCATTTATGTGAACAATTCAAGAGCCATCTATTACATTAATGGACGTCTACAATAGACAAATGAGGTGATATATAACGACTATAAATTTTAATACAATCGTTAATTAGTTTATTAAGTAAATTATGTATTTGTTTTGTTTTGTTTTGTCGCTTGCGTTTTGTCCTAATGTAATAAGAAGTACTTATTCTCATTGATTTTAAATCCCATTAAGTTCCAATCCGACTCTTACTTCACAAGCATCTCCTACTATGGAAATTAAATTAAGTATACAAAATATTGTAGGGGCACGCCACTCTAATGTTCCTTACTCAAACGCACACTACATCACTGTAGGTACTTCCTTTCATAGTACAATTTGAAGTAGCTTTCCGCATTTGTCTGTCTGTATATCCGCTAACTCATATGTGAAAACAAAACAATATTTTGCAACCAAGTCACCGAAACTGTGCGTCTGTTTCTATTTTAATTCGTTTTTCACTTTTGGAATGAGGTAGAGTTATGTATACACTAGCTGGCGCCCGCGACTGTCCGCGTTGAAAAAGAAAAAAAGTAGCCTATCCTTTGTCCTGTACGTATGTTTACTATGTATTCTTTTTTCATTGATCAAAAAGGTTCACAAACAATTCACGATATAGAACTAAACAAACAATACGAACAAATTCTAAATGAGTTAATCACTGAATCAACTCTCTTTGATAATGCCTAATGTACAAATCCCATCTTTAAAACAGTCCAGTGACCATGGCGACGCTATATTTGTTTACGTTTTTGATCCATAGAAAAAGATTAGATCATAGCTACCAAGTTTCATGAAAATCAGTTAATTCATTTAAGAGTTATGGAGGAACGTTTACATATACAATACCTACACTTACAGATTTATTATTAGTATTGATTGATAATTATTGCATACCGGGAGAAACCTGGAGCGGTTTGCTATACATGTAGGTGTACATAAGTATCTAATAATTCTTGCTCTCAGTTCTTGCTGGGAGGCGTGTGTTCAAATCCCACCGCTGTCAAAAGCCTTCCCAAAACAAAGCCGCGTCTTATCGCCCGATCGATCGATGTTAACTTCTTTATATTGTGATCTACTCTTTAGGAAATTTTGTATGAGGTCTCTTGCGATTCAACACCCAGCTGAAATACATTAACGAACTTTACTCTTTCATTTAATTTGTTTCCAAGGCGTCGTCGCCTTGTTGAAATTATCTAGTAATAAGTAGGTACCTACTGGCTGGATATTGTGGATCGGTAAGTCTTTTGGTAGAGTATAATAAATAAAATATCCAACACTATATCATGTTACAGTTATCTTAACAGTATGAAACAATGCGGTCTTATGGGATTGAGAAACGTATAATGTTCGGCCTTTATTATAATAAAATAAGTAAAATGATGGTTGAATATAACAACATTAAAATAACATTATAATAATTCAAACTACTAAAGTTTGGATGCCTTAATCTCTGTAATTCCGTAATATCTGTCCAATTTGAATTCTCATCAGCATAGTTTCAAGCCTGTTAACAATTGACTTGGGAAGAAGCAACTTGCTCCACTATTGTCCAGCTCCGGCTATTGTTCGTCAAGTTAATGTTGATTTCCCGCTTCGCTTTGATGTGGATCCAAGCACAGCTACAGGGTAGGATTATAGACAATACCCTTTGCTCACATAGCGTAGGTGCAACCAATCGAGCGCGCGTTGTAGCTGTGGACATATTATCGTGGCACCGATCCCTCTAAATTATTCGTGCATTCTTGCATGTAATTCCTATCTTATACCTGTACCACAACTGTACCAATGTTTAATTTTGATTTAGCCGTAAGTATATCAATAAAATGTGTTTATGGCAACTTACCTAATGACAGTAGCTTTAGACTCGGAATTTAAAATTGTAAATCTGTACCCTCATGTTTACTTCCGTCTTCTATGTTACCTACCCGTTGGAGAGTCCATTCAGGCTTAATTTGAAAAATATAAATATTTGTTTTCTAACACTTATTATTCAAAACAGTTGTCTATTTCCTTTCTTAGGGTTCAAGCGTTATTTATCCACATGGAATTTCGTCAAAATTGGTTTGAACATAGTTATTACTATGTGTTAGTATGGATTTTCAAAGGTATTTTTGTACATAGAGCTTTCCTTCGCGTTTTTTTAAAGTGATACAATTTCTACCCCTCAGCCGACGGATCTGTTGTAACATTTGTTTTGTCGACCGTACCATATAGTATTTATGGCGCTCGCTCTGCATGTCATTTTCCGGTGTCTGGTCCCTACTCGACTTTTTGTTAGACGGTTTTACAAGGTTCGCTCCTTGATTGTTTCTTGTAAAACCATAACCAACAGTATACGCTTAGCTACACACGTATCGCGGGCATTTAACTCAAAGCACTCAAACATATTATTCTAATAGGTATACATACGAGTATTATATAGCATTTCTATTTAGTAAATAAGTGATGCTTTTAATATCATCATCATCAGCCTGTGTCTCTATACTGCCGGATGTAGGCCTCTCCAGAGGCTCGTCACCACGCACGGTTTTCTGTCCTTTGCATCCAGGCGCTTCTCGCGTAACCGTTCAGGTCATCTGGCCACCTGGTCGTAGGACATCCCAAGCTAGTAGTTACCTAATATCCCATCTGTTGATCCGCTCTGCGACCAATGTGCCAGTTCAACTTGCTAATTCTCTTGGCTATGTCGACAACCTTGGTTTTCGACGAATTTTTGATCATATCCACCAAAGAAATTTGTAAAAATACACAAATTATAAATACCCAACTTAGCAGATATACGCATACGTCCAAAGTACAGGAACACTACTCGATTCTCCACATTTTTTTTCCTTTAGAAAATAAATTATGTCTGGCGGGCCTTGGATCTTACTCTACAGTGACAGCAAGGCATAAATCGGCCAGTGACCGCGTGCCTCATTACTTTGACGATCCTGAACATGCAGAGATGGAATTTTATATCACTCTTTAGGATTTTATTCAAGAAACTTTAGTTTAAAGGTGTAAATGATTATAGGCATAAGAATAATTAGAATAAGAGGAAAGTAATACTCAGTTATCGCTTACACTTAGGTTTGGTCTAATATTGTATGGGAATGCATATCTACCAGTACGTTTAATCAAATGTAGCAATGCGAACAGGTCTTTTATTGGAAACACAAGTCGCTTATAGTGTTGCGTATCATTACACAGTAAAGTATAAAACAGTCACTTCCTACCGTCTGTCCCTCTGTATGTCCGGTTAGATTTTTTAAACTACGCAACGGCGATTTTCACTATTTTTTTTTCTCCAGTCAAATCTGCAATCAGTCGTTGACTTTAAGCAGATGGTTCGCAAAGTTGTGTCGAAGAGAAGTCTACCAAGGAAGATTCCGTATATTCATTTTCACTAATTGAACGTAGTACAGTCAAATTAAGCCGAATATGGGCAATCAGGGGAAATAATTTGTGTAATTAATTCCTGGAATTCCGACTTTCCGAGGGATCTGAATATATAAAAAAAATGTCACCACCGTCGTCAAAGATGAAAGTCACAGCTATAAAGATGTCAGATTAATCATATATTTTCTTTTTAAACTGGGACAAAGTCGCGGGCTCTAGCTAGTGTTAGGTATTAATATGTTGCACAAGTTGATGAGGAAAAGGCAAGGGCAAGGGTGTGTGCCACTATCTCGCCGGCTTGTCTCGGCGACGTAGCGAGAGGCGCCGTCGCGTCTAGCGCTCGGCTATGGGTATCTATTTTTGTCAGACAATAATCTCCTGCAAACAATTTAAATGGCTTAATCTTTATAACGTTCACCATCAAACGTTTTATTTCTGTAGCAACTACAGAGACGTGCAATATCTTCTTCACACAGTATGATTTGAAGTCGCTTTCCGTGTCTGTCTGTATGTCTGTATAACCGCTGTTTGTATAACCACTAGCTCCTCCTAAACCACGCGTGGGATTTTGATGCGGTTTTCACTACCAGTGAAATAATTTTCCACGGAAAGTTTATATGAAAATATAAAATCTTAATTAAGTTTTCATGTAAAAAGGAAAAAATAATATTTTGCAACCAAGTCGCCGAAAAAAATCGGTTTTCACTTATGGAAAGAGGGATAAACGAGGTAGGTTTGTGTAGGAAATTGCATCCCGGGAGAAGCTGGGTGTGGGTCGTTGATAAATAAGCACCTTGCTTGGAATGAGGGTTTGGTGTTTGCAAATTTTACAGTGAATTTTCTCATTGTAATAATTGTTATAGTTACCGTTGGTTGCGAATCGAAGTTCGAGAAATTAAATCAGTGGTGTCTTGTTGTTCCGACGTACAATGTCTAGACTAATGAGTACCTTACCTACCTACTCGTGGCAATAGTATAAATTCAACTTGATGAACAACCGCTCAGACAATACTTTCTAGGGCTTCCTGAAACCCTTATAGAGGCGCCTAATTCCCTCTAGAGCGTTCACACTTGCTTATAATGTTTTTAAACAATACTTTCCCATTTTTCTATCTTATGAGTGCGTATAAAGCAAACAAAATTTGTAATTTCACCCGCGTGGCCCCTTGGACATGACAGTGACACAAAATACGTAGAACTACGCACAACATGCGACGGAAGATAGCGCATCTCGCTCAATAAAAATGTTATGTGCCAAAAGTATTAAATATTAATTATTAGTAAACTACAATGTCAAATGAAAAATTGATACATAGAGCATTAGATAATCTGTGAAGTGAGATTACTGATACACTTTTAGCTTTGTAATGATAAAATTCAAATCTAGGATTGGCTATTTCTCTTTATACGCGCCCTTATACTAATATTATAAAGATTTGTATTTTTGAATGTCAGGCGGAAGAGACTTCGTCGTTATACTCAAAGTTTAAAATGTTTCCTATATTTTTTAGTAATATCGATAAAATGTTGGACGTTTTAAGTCGTACTTATTTATTGTTTTCGCGTTTTGTAAAACAAAGAGGATTTTATTCTCAAACTGTTCCTCACAGAAGCGGACAAGTAGACGGAATCTTTTTTACGAAATTGGATAATTGGATACTTACTTTGTAATGCAAAGTTCCAATATTACTATTTTGTTTTCGTACAAAATACTATCTTCAACTATCTTTCAACTATCCATGTGATGATAGTTGAAAGATAGTAAAGTAAGAAAATTTCAATAAGCGTCAACTAATATGGAAATCAAATGAACGAATTGCTCGAAGCGAAGTGAAAATTATTACCTCACTTGAGTCGAAGCGCTGAGACAGTTTCTCTGAAACGATTCCTTCAAGAGAAGAATTCCCGCGGAGTGGAATATAGACACCTCAACCGCTTCAACAGTTTGTCCACCTAATTTGTTCGCCGGCGCTCGACTGTAAAAACAAATAGCCCGTAATTTCACCACCCAAGGAGCGACAAGGACAGACACATTTTAACTGAGCGAAAGAAAGGGAGAAATATAGTTTCTGCCTTCGACTTTCTAGACCATTCTTTATACTATAAAGACATATTGTACTTAATACTTTGCCAATATATATCTACTACAAATGCAAAAGTAACGCTGTCATTGGTGTTTTAAATTTCTATCATCCCATAAAGTGATTTTAATGCAATATCACATAGCTATCGTTCGAACTCAGCAAGGAAAACACATAGGGCTCATATTTTATAATAATTTTATACTTACATGAAAAATTTAACACAACAGTTAATTGGAGCAAGATATGTTATGTGAACAGATACGTGAAAAATTAACAAAAATGCACCTTAAACATCCTACAATATTATAAACGTTATAGGCTAGGTTAGGTTAGGTTATAATTATACCCAAAAGTATATTTTTTTTAACAAACAAATAGTTTAAATTTATAAGTTTCTGTACTTTAACACTGTGATATGGTATTAAATCCACGTTTTGAGTTTGCACAAAATTCCTTGCTCAAAATGTTATAGAGTAGATATGGGGTAAGTACTTTATTTGCACACTTTAGACCTGTCAAATCTTATTTGTCCGATGTCGTAAAGAAGTTCTTTGTCCATCAACAGAATAATAATTAATTGGGGTTTATCTGATGGTTTGAATTTCTCTTGAAAAGTTTTAATTGAATTTTAGTTGGTTTCGGCAGTTTGGAGGTACTTCGTGTTTTAACCAATTTTTAGGCAGACGAAGCTTCGTAAAAAGGTTTTTCATATAATTTACCTGACATACGAATAGTGCCATACGTTTTTCGGCTAAATTGTTGACATAATAAATAAATAATAGGTTTTTTCTTGATTCAAGCTATGCTAAATACCCAATTTTATCTAAATATGCTCAATAATAATAATAAATACTAATAATAAATCTGTAAGGGTTGGTCATGGAGTAAGTTACTTTATTTTCAGTGATATCGTGTTTATAGGCTCTATACATGATACTGAAACTAAATTGATGATTTTTAGAATTTTTTTCTGTATGTACTTATGTATTTATGTAAGTATGTATGTTCCTCCATAACTCTTAAACGAATTAACTGATTTTCATGAAACTTGGTATATAAACATTTAGACGTACAGGACACAGGATAGGCTACTTTTTTCTTTTTCAACGCGGACGAAGTCGCGGGCGCCAGCTAGTTTAGTTATAAAATGCTTTAGTCACGTTTGAAGTGGACATACGTAGAGGTAAATTCCGATGCGATGAACATAGCTTCTTTGCTCTATACAACTCCAGTTACCGTCTGTTCAACAAACGCTCCGTTTGATGTTGGATTTACGAAAAAAGTAAAACTGACTCGACGGGGTTAATTAACCGTGTCGTCTAAGCGTCGACTTGTATCTATGTCAATTTCGTCAGTAGTTGGTTCATTTATTTTTGCATGGAAAATTGATACTTCATTAAAGAAGGTTCTCGAAAATAAATTGTTTGAGCTATCCGAGTGTGAAAAATTTGTTGAAGAGGTCAACTATACCTAGAGTCTTTTCTGTTCGTTAACGCTCAAAGTTAATATCCACGTTTCATTATGACACTTTTATTATCAAAGTAGTTACCCGTAGTAAGCTCAGCACAAACGTAGCTATAAATATTATCATAATTTCAAATAAATGGGTGATACAATAAAAATATATTATAAAGAGAAAAGATTTGTATTTTTGTTTGTTATGGATAAACTCAAAAACTACTGGACCGACTTTAATTTCTACAGACAGCTAGTTCAATAATATTATATAGTGCGAACGAAATTGCAGACAACACCTACCTCCAATAAGAAGCTGATAAATAAAGATGAGTTAGTTTTTTTATCTGTATATATATCGGAAAATCTTTTACGATTCGATAAATGCCGTATATTGAAATTCTTACTATTTTGGAATTTAACTAGTTTATATATTTTTTTATTGTAGGGGGTTCACATGTTCCCTTGGCGTCAGGGTTAAGTGAGGGACTTTTTCTATGTGTTTATATTTATTAAAATATTGTACTTTAATTAATTATGTAATTTCTGTCAGGTTTTATTATTTCCAATTGACCATCCGTGCTATTTTAGTACTGATGTTGAGAAAAAAATGTTGATTTTTACTTTAGTGGAAGCATTTTCTCTCATAATACGAGTATGTTTTAATAACACTTTTACAAGTTAAAGATTAATTTTACACCTTAATAATAAGTTGAGATTGAAATTAATACGAACTGTCACAGAACTGTGTCTCTATTGTATAGCCAGTTTGGCTTCGAGCCATGTACAATGCAAATCTCGCATAAATCATAATTACACTTTAATTCTTCGAAATTATAACATAGATGTTGATAGATTGCTTCGAGTGTACCGGGATAAGTTATAATAAGGCTTAAAATCAAGAGATTACTGTCAAACGAATCTAAAGAACTATTCTGAAACTGCTCGCTTTGTAAGCAGAAAATCGAACGAGAATATCGCAAGTCGATGTCTCCTCTTTGTGCTCAATCAATGGCGCCACGATTGCTGTGATAACTTTCTTTATACAGTCTAGGAAGTTAAAAGTCGGAACAGTTGATGCGACTTCCATCGTAAACTGGTCTTCAATAATGTAAACTTTACATCTAATTTTGGATCACTTACCACTGGTTACGAAGTTTGTACTATTTCCGATTAATTTTCAACTGTTTGACAGACGAAAAATTACTTAAATATTTAATTCAATTCAAGAGGAGCGCTGCCAGATATTTTTATTAACATTTCATTGGATGTGATATATTTAAAACTAGCGGTTGCACACGATTTCGTCCGCGTAAATTTACAAAATATATGCTTATATTACTCGCTGATAATGTAGCATTCTATAGGTGAAAGAATTTTTTAAATCGGTCCTGTAGTTTTTGAGTTTATTCATTACAAACAAAAATACAAATCTTTTACTCTATAAAGATATTAAGTATAGATGACTTTTATTATACAATGATCGTGATATGCAGTGGTGCCCGGAAAATAAGGCAGGATCACTGTGCATCGACGAGCTAGATTTTAATTTATTCCGTTATGAGATATAAAGCAATATGCAAGATGGAAGGAGAAACTCGTTACCTAGATGAAAAATATAAACGTGTCTGAAGAAACTCAGAGAAAGACTCAGTACTGAAGCCTTATGTCGACATAGGACCCAATAAGAAAATGATGAAAAGAAGTACTTGGTTTGTAAGTCAAATAAAACATACCATTACCAGTATTACGTCTATTTTTTTCGCGCGTACTCGTGTCAGTTTTTTGCTACGAATCAAAGGATTTTTTAATCATGTTACCCCAATTGTTTTTTTTTTACATTATCGCAAGTCACAACCTTTTGACAGTTTAAAGCTAGCTGTCACTCTTTAAATATTTTGGGATAAATATTTTAATTACTTTCCCGCCAGCGTAAAGCGTGAATTTGTCCACTAGGACAGACTATATGAGCATTGTGCTTTGCCTCACCTTATCTTGAGCCAGATATACTCTTATCCTCATTACGCACAACCACTGGGTTATGTGACATCTATATTCCTGTTTCTCACCTCTTTTTATGTTTGTCACGTTTGTTCCTTTTTTAAAAAAATAGGTATATATTTTCTATTAAATACCTTCATCAGTGTAGATATTTTTTCCCTTCTAAACATCGATGACTGTAGTAGAAATATTTCACTTTTGAAACCGCCTTCGAAGTTCGAACACTATGGTTAGGTACTCTTGTTTACCGTTGTTTTTATAGTCTTTAATTTACGACTACGAATTGGCTGCTGAATTGTTTTGTACGGCTTGCCGCGCTGAGATTGGATTGTGATCGAATAAACCATTGGACAAGGCATTAGATTGGATGTTCAAAGTGTTCCCGTGTGTATACTCTCCCGTCAAAAGCACACGAACCGAACACTTGCCGAACGATTCGCATTGTCGTGTTATATTTATAAAATTAAGACTCTATCAAGGCTCCGGACTATGGTCACGTACGAGGCCGTCTTGTATGAAATATATACGAAGGAGCTCATCGGCCGAGCTCGTTAAGCGTCGAGGCGTGCTTTTATTACATCGAGGCGTGCGCCGCAAACGTGCGACACTTGAATATTAAACCGTCCACAGTGGGTCATGCATATTGTTTCGATCAATTACAGCTACGGAAGATTCTACGCCGTGAACAGTTCCAATTTATCATCGATTCGATTGTTGATATTAAGACAAGGACTGACCTCAGAACGAACACAGTTTTAACCAAAATGAGCGCAACCTAATAACCTATGAATTAAGGTGCAATATTGCAACATATTTTTGTAGCTTCTTGGATGCAACTGAACAGTTTTTCTTAAATTGTATTGTATAAAATATACTTACCTATCGGGACATGAAATTTTTTTTGGGCAGTAATTTGCCAATTTTTTCTCAGAAAATAGAATTTCTTGTATAAATGTGCCAAAATTAAACTTTTTTAAATATAGTCTACTATGCATTCTATATTTATCTAAGTTTGAGTTAAACTCTAAGAAGTGTAATTAGGCGACTAAAATAACTCTTCTCTGCTAAGTAGGTACTCGTCTTTTAACAAAATGCATCGGTGCAGATTAGTCGAACCGTCTGTACCTACTCTCTAACTAAACGTAGATATCTAACTGTTCCGTCATATCTGACGGGCCATTTGTCGCTCGACTATTGCTCAGTTAAATATTTATAAAGCAATTCATACATATTTCAGTCGGTATGTATGTAAATACGGCGCAGCGGCGGGAATGCGCCACGGCTGTTCCGATCAGTTTAATTTCATTGTTTATTAGACGTTTCGAGATAATTGGTTATGACATTATCGCGAAGTGTGCCAATAAGTGTATTACAAAACGCTAACTATCGACTATTTGTTTGAAAGGTTTATAGTTTGTATATATCGGCGGCCTAGTGCCCATCTTAAATATTATACGTATGCAAAATAAATGTTGAATATAAACTAATGAAAAACGTGCTTATACTTAGTAATATTTCTCAGTACTGCGAAATGATCACGTGTGATACTTCTGTTGTTTACCTACTTAGGTAAACATTCGAAGTTTGTTGTCTTCATTGAATTTTATTTTGAAATGGAATTTTTAATTGTTTTTTTTTTGACCGAATCGGTCACTCTGCAACACGATTTCCTAATTAACGGCCATTACAATTATTTATAATTATCATATTCAGAATCAGATACAAAAGGAGAACCAGGAAGTCAGTAAGCCATTTTCGGTGATGTTTTCAGCAAAGCGACGCTTACCTTTGATTTTTCAACAGTAAATATCTCTTTAAAATTTTACTTTACTTGAAAAGATTTAAATTATTTTTTGGCACCCAATAAGTCTTTGTTCAATTTATATCATCAATATTTACAAAGTAATTTTATTCCCTTTTCGCGGCGGAACAATTAGATTTTGATGACTTTTAAGTACATCCTGAACTCGTTCGCTTGTTTAGATTTAAACAGCGGAAATTTATATTAAAATTTAATGTATAGAAAAATATACTAAAAACATTGCCACTGTAGAAACGTCATCCGCAAATGTAAGTCACAATAAAAAGCTAGTAATATAAAAATTAGCTACAAATGGTGTCATCAGAAACTATTTGTAATGATGTGTCAGGCTCGGCTTATGATGATTCGAATGAGGTCACTTTATAATTGTTTATTGTTCCGATT
Organism: Synanthedon formicaeformis; assembly: GCA_945859745.1. NCBI lineage: Eukaryota > Metazoa > Arthropoda > Insecta > Lepidoptera > Sesiidae > Synanthedon > Synanthedon formicaeformis. The sequence continues at coordinate 5,303,494 of OX243963.1, forward strand.
ATGTTGTTTTTAATTATCTTTTGTTTAGACTATATGTATGGTGTTAGTGTTCAGACAATCTGTATTAACTAATTTATGCTTATATTTAATCACTCTATATATATGTAACACTACAAATGTAAGATTGAATTACTAATCTATGAAGTCTATATTCTATATTCTGTTTAATTTCATATACAAGCCGTTTGTTTTAGGTAAGTTGGAATACTAGTTTTAAAATAATATATCAACAAAGTGAAATTTACCTGCATATGATGAGAAATCTCAGAGTGAAACTGTAATACTGTAGTTTTTTTATCTCCTGCTCTAAATGACAGATAATCCTTATACCTACATATAATAAAAAAGTCCTTCGTCGCGTCTGTCCGTCTGTTCGCGATAAACTCAAAAACAACTGCACCGATTTTCATGATGTTTTCACCAATCGATAGAGTGGTTTTCGAGGAAGGTTTTTAGTATATAATTTACAAAGTTACGCGTGCGAAGTCGCGGGCAGCAGCCAGTATAATATAAAATCCGAATGCTTTTGACCATTTATTCGATTTCTAAAGTATCGCTTAAACATTGCTTTTGATTTAGATTATAGCGGATTTTCTTGTAGTTTTAAAACTAAACATGTCAATTAGACTAAGTGCGTAGGAGTGTTGTGTTAAGAACATCTGCTGAACGCAAACATTTCTGCAATTCAAATTATCAATTGTTGACAGCACTCTTCGGGAGCTTTTGATATTATAATTGGATACTTTTACCAACTAATTGAATCGTATTTTATTTTTTTAATAATCTAACAAGTTTCATGTAATGTCAGACATATTTGCAAAACGATATATCAAATTAGTCATCTTATCTGTACTAAAACATAATTAGGTATAGCTAAATTTGAGAGGATTTTTGGCATGGCAGGCAGACAAACTGTTAACTTGATGGTAGGTACCTTTCGTGGCAGAAAAAGAATAGAGACAAGGGGAATAGGGGAATACGTTCTGGAACTATTAATTGCCAGGTCTGTCAATCAGTTGCCAGGTCGTCAAACCTTAATAGCCGGACAGACCAGCCAGTTTGGCCGGACATTTGGGCAAAAAGGCCGGACACACTAAATTATTAAGGATTTTGTATTTAATCAGACAAAAAATTTGTATGAAAAACCAGACTTTTTGATCATTTACCATAAATCTTCTTAAATTAATATAATATATGAAATAAAAATAAAATTAAATGACGAATCAGTCTTCTTTATTATTAATCATTCATTAGTATTATTTCCCAAAGGAAAACAAAATTAAGCAAAAAATAAAAAAAATTCTTCACTTGTTAACAAAAATAATTAATATTTTTGGTTTGCAGAAACCTGCTTTAAAAGCTCTGCATCTTTCAAAATGAAGTTCTAAAAATCTTTACACGTCAAATGTTTTAAATCGTATAGCTCCCAAAAAGATTTTTAATCCATTATCATTGTTTGAAAGCTGACATGGTCGAGATGATCCTTAGATATAATTTATGAAGATCTGTTCAGGCGTTTGTTCATAACGCCATTTCGTAAATGACAAAGAATCTCACAAACTTACACGGGTTCGTTTGTGTGAAGTTTGGTATGTTGTTATCTCAGTGGTGTTTTCATAACTTGGTAACCTTCTCCTAAATATCAAGTCTTGATATAAAAAATATCAAGTCTTGATATAAAAAATATCAAGTAGTCTACCAACTGCTCAGCAACTTACAGCAGATACCTACTTGTATATCATGTTTGGGCTCAACATAAGGCATATTGCTGTTGGACAAAATGACTCATTGGTTCTGAAATTGTTAATTATATTTTAAATAATATTGTCAAGCTGTCATGACAAAATTTATTTATTATTAACTGCTTATCATTGCTCTACAACAGGTAGATTTTATTCTACCTTAAGTAAATCTAAATCTAACCCTTAAATTCAATAACAATCACAGCAATCATTGTGCAACAATAACCAGTGTTCTTATAATATACTCGTACTTAATCTATATAGCGCACAATATCAGACGATACTACACAATCGTATTACTACCGCACACATACGTTCCATTAGGAACCCATGATTAAATATTTGAACCATAATCCGATGATATTGCAGCACCGGCGAAGCAATGGATGCGACAGTAATGTTAATATTGTAATCTATTGTGGACGATACGGTAAGGGGGGGCGAGTAGCAATCCGTGCAACGGCCGATGCCTCACGTAGCTCTGCCCCTAATAGTCGAATCTGACCTCCATTTTGATATTGCATATTATGATGGTTATTGATTTTAATATTGCTCTGTTCACCTATCCCATGGTGTTATGGTCTCTGATTGGGGCAATATCTAACTTCACCAATAGAATGCATAATGAACACATTCCAACTTGGTCAAATTTTTTGCCAATCTTAGTATTCTATAGAAAATAAAGTAGGAATTTAGTACACTCTAACTTAACCATAAAGAACTTTATAAGAGTAGCTTAATTCATATGAAATTTCAGTTGTTCAGTTGACATTCAAGCCAATGTCAAGTTTAAGGTGACGAACCTTTTCATGACGACAAAATACATGACTGATAGAATAATTATATAAATTATACTATATAAAGTAAAAAAATTGTGGTTGCTATATGTTAAGTAAGAGCATATATTACATATATATTAACATATGTTACTAAGAATTATTTTTAAAAAATAAGACAAATGCCCTCACGGAAAGACCCCAAAAATGCATATTAATTACTTTATATTAGGTGCATAAATGTATGCCAAAGTCAAAGTGTCGTTAAGAATAACAAAAGCAAATCTCCATGACTAAATTCGGCCTTTGGCTTGTCTATTCATTTCAAAGTGGATGAAGGCGCGCATTGCGTATACGGCCGCCTTAAGATCGCATTAGCATTCGAAACGCGATTCGACAAGTACGTTTGGCTTCACCCTACGTGTTGGACAAGGTGAGATTTCCTATAACGTCGTTATTCCAATAGTTAACTTATGAAATAGATGATCCGAGGACGATTGTGTCCGATTCCCTTTTATATTACGGCGACAATCATTGCAAATGGTTCACAATCACAAGTTGACATAACTCTCAGCAGTTCAAACACATAATTTCAGTCTCTCAATAGTAAATGTGTCTTGAGAAACAAAATAAATAAATAAAATATTTTGTTGGTTTACATTTGTTAACTGTACTTTAAACTTGTTAAGTTTTTCTCATGTTTTCTCTTTTTTTATTGGAACGTATACATCTAACACTTCTAAGCGCCTGTTTTACAAACGTCAAGTAGGCTAAACTGTCATTTAAAGTCACCGGTAACCGGGGATAATGGAGCTGATATACCTTTTTTTGTACGGTAAACGTCCCAAACATTATATAGAAAATAATTTTAAAAAATCGGCTATCTAATGATGCAGTAAACCGAGTGCATAATTCAATATAACAGAAAATGATTTCTAAAAGTAACTAATCAACACTTTATTTGTAGTTTGTGAAAGAGGCCCTTAGTGTAGTAATGGAGATCACTAGTCATCAAATTTGTAACCTTTATTCTCCAATTTGGTACATTCAACAATTTACAAACTGAAAACAACATACCTTAACAGAAGTCACTCAAAACTCTTATTAAAACTGATAAAATTACGTCAAAGATATTCAACAATGTCAATTTCTCACCTGTTACTTCCACAAAATTAAGTTGCTCCCTCGAACTTTGTTGAAGTACACTTAGATAAGCCTGTACATTTCTCTTTGTGCTTTCGCTGATAAATAACATCAGTTATATATTTAAACAGCTCGAAGTTTCTCCAGAACGTATCGCAGTAGAGCCGCCGGTTGACTGCGGTATCAATCAACGCTCGGAGCTCGGTGTAATTTCAATGCATAAGTATATGAAAGATAAAAAATCTTTAAGATTAAGGTTTCGATTTGGAGTAATAAATGAATGATGATGTTTAAATTTGTAACCATTTTTTTGGCGATTAATAGCGCAAATAAAATAGGTATTTAAAAAAAAAAAACACTTTTTGAATGCAATAAAATTAGTCTCAAATATTTTTTTTTATGTAATCTTAATTTAACACTAGACACATTTTTGATATTTTGCTATCTAAAAACATTTATTGTAAAAACGCGATTCATGTTCACGTAACTGTCATTTCGTTACTTAACCTTTCACAGAAAATCTTGGCACACTACATGAATTTCCTCCGAGACTTCTAAAAAAACTGACCCAAAAGTTTTCGTAGTAATGCAGTTTACAGTCACGCAGAGGAATTTAGAAAATGTTGCGCTCTACGTCAAGGAAATTTACAAGGACATGGAAATACACACAACACATGTATAATAGTGCGGGGTTAAATAAACGGAGTCATTAGTGAATGCCATGCCAATCGACGCGACCGGCATTTGATAAGCAAATAAATTGTGATCTCAAATGCTCGATTGAATGTCGCAGCGATACAATATCGTGTGGTACATTTGTTGGCGCGTGACCAACTGTGTGTCGTCTGGCCATTGCTTTTATTTTATGCTTTCATCAGGACCAAGTGTATACACAAGCGGACTTAGTAATGTGCGATCTAATTCGCTGCCTCCCCTGAAAAATGCGAGCCTATTTGTCGTGTTTGTCGAGCCCAAATAATGGAATACATTCGGCTTCATTTAATTATTATTTGCCTCGTACATAATGACGATACCCTATGTAAAAGCTTCCATCGATTAGTGACATAAAAAAATGTATTTTCAGGTTTAGAAATAGTAATATAATTAAATTACTCGTAGTTAACCCTCCGCGTTATCAAAAAAAGCGTTTGAATGTACAAAAAAGACGTCAACACAAGATGATGATGCTCACGCGCATTTGTAAAATGCAAGAACTATTACCAAAAGGTGAGTCCGGACTACTATATAAAAATATGTTATAAAAAATAATTATATAGCACGTTTTATATGGATAGACGATATGTGATATAAAACAAAGTTATATAATATTTGCGAGTGAGTCACGTTGTCACGTGTATACCCGTGACGCGACTGAAACAATTATTGTAGACAATGTTACATGGACATCAATATGTCAATGTAAGATGTCTACACAATCAATTATAATATTATAAATTTATAATATAATCTGTGATTGCACTAATGTGTAGGTACAGTCTTGTTTTTTTTTTGTTGCAATGTTATACAATAATGTTTGTGAACGTGTTATATAACAAAAATATATAACATGTTATTTAATTTGGACGCATTAAACAATTTTTAAATAAAGCTTTCTAAATACGTAAACATCGTATGAAAATTCAAATTCACTTTGTTATCAATGTTTTGAAGCTTTAATTATATTTTGCGGGGTTTTGTATGTAGCTGGTAAAATAATGAAAATCTGAATATACACAGCGAGATGCGTATATGCCGGGCGCGGGGTTATTACATAAATATGATATCCCGTCTGTATTTTGCTATTAAAACTGTATGAGCGCTGTAGGAAGGCTTACCTTGCAGATAGTGTGCTTTTACGGGTTTACCGTTCACCTTTTTTCTATTTCATAAGCGATACTGGATCGCAGTTAACTTGGTAATATGGTTTTTTAATATGTACTCTTTATTGGATAATGTGTTTTAAAATATAAATTCATTGTTATCTATACGATACCTAATGTTATTTTAATAAGTGAATATTGTTTTTATACGAATTTTAATGTACGAGTATCAAATTTTAACAAATATAAATCTTTTTATTCAAACACGTCAATCAAACAATCCAAAAGTCGCAAAATATATGTGTTTGTAAATTCGCATGTAATTACATAACAAATCTATAGAGTACTTTAAAGTTCATTATGAAGTTATAATTATGTCAAGGTGTGTAAATAAATTTAAAAATAAACTAGTCTCTACAGCCGTTTTGATGATAAAGAAAAGTCGACACTTTTCTCCACATAAATCTGTCTAAGTGTAGCGGATGTGACTCAATTAAAATGTGTCAGTTTGAACGGTACAATAGCGATTCAGGAGTTACGTATGCAACTATCCTTTGTAAATGTTAAAGCCGTGAATGATCTCCGGTGTCTCGTACATATTTATGAGGCCGACTGTACATCGTCGACTTACCACGCATCTGCATCGACGCTTTGTATTGTATAAATTAAACTGATGCACGAGGTGACGTAAATGCCTAAGCAGCACTACGTGTTGTAGTGTCCTGCTATAATATGCCCACATCGCCGACAGAAGCGTCGTTTGCTGTTCAATGTCTATTAGCAGACTATTTCTTTGCAATGTATCTTTTATTTTTTTTCTGAGGTTTCTATCCCTCCCCCAGGAAATAAAATTATCAATACCTTTAAGATCATTAACCCATCCTCCTTTTTCACGAAGGCATTTCACTAACTTCCACAGGTTCGAGGTTTGGTATACTCTGTTAGTTCGGTGGTATTTCCATGACATGGTAATCTTGATCTGATGCTCCAGCATCAAGTTGTCTGCAGTACACCCAACTACTCAGCAGGTATAGCGTGTCTGGGCTCAATAGTAGTAAGTCGAGGGTTAGTTAATAAGTTTTGTTAAAAGTATCAATAGAATGTCCAAGAAGGAAATTCATTGTTTAACGAGAGAGTTGAATTATGCGTCCAGGCGTTAAATACAAGGCTGTCATTCGTTCATACGAGCATCGACGCATCTAAAATACCGTACATCGAGTAATCGAGCCCGAACACGAACGGGTAATTGCTTATTTGCCTCATTTCGGATTCATTCGCGGTATCGTATACGCGGCACACACAATTCCGCACATAAAATCGCATACGACTGTCCATAATTTATGAAGCATAACATAAATTATTACTTACTAGCTGTTGCACGCGACCACGTCCGCGTAAATTTATAAAATGTGGCCTATGTTACACGCTTGCTAAAGTACAAGAATTTTTAAAATCGGTTCAGTAGTTTTTGAGTTTATTCATTACAAAAAAAAGTCTATTTTTTTCTATTACCTAGTCTATTTATAGTAGTTTTCATCAACCTTCATACTAATTAATAAATGAGAATTGATTAGTTTCCAATTTTCATTTTATATTTCATATTCATAGATAAAAGTAGCCTATATTATATTCTCCAAGGTCCCATAAATCTGAATATCGAAATTAGTCAAAAATGGTATAGCATTTTAGTTGTTAAAACAAAACGCAATAGACAGAATATAGTTCTTTCTCGTGAGTAATATTAGTTTATTTATTATCTATCTATGTCATCGACTCAAATGCCTTATGTTAACGTTGTTTTTTTTTGTTTCAGGTAAGGTTCATCTTTTGAATGTCACGAATGTGTTACGTACTAATAGTGATTCTGGTACGTATTTGCTTATGTTTCGGGATACACTTTATTATTATTAAATAACTAATTCTAGTAGACAGGCTTACGGTCTGCTAGTATTTTAGTAGTAGGTACGTGGTAGCCATAAACTAATTAATTAGAGGGAAAAACTCTGTTACAATAGTAGATCATTTGTTCATAAATTTTAATACCGATCAAGTTTGTATCATTTAAAACAATTTCTCAAATGATCGTCAAGTGAACAACACAGAAGTTTGTAAACAAAAATTACAAGGCTTGAAGCACTGTATGGCATTACATGAACTCGATCGAGTAAACCCTAAACGTGGCGCAGTGCCACTCAGGGCAATACACCAAAGCGTTGTTTTTTCTCTCACAAACGTTCGCTTTTAAAACTGATCTCGACTGGTGCTACAAATTTCAACCCGAGTCCATACTCGTAATTATAATTATGTACGAGATTGCTCTGAAAACTCGGATTACAGTGATTCAGTTTAACCAAGTATTATGTATCGTTAAACAGTATGTTTATTTGGTAGTATTGGGTATAATTTTTGCACGATTACTCTGTCACGGTTTGCATAAAATCGGTATAATTTTAAAGAATTTTGGGATTTTATTTATGGCTGTACTAGACGACGAGCTGGTCCAACTTTGCCGAGTGTAATTCACTTTATAACGTTTTAATATATGTAGTAGGTTACAATTTATTAATGAACAGAGTTACTTACAGTAAGGTTTAGCCTGCGTAAACATGTGAACGGGCGAAAAAAAAATTTTTTGTATAAATTCCTCAAACGATGACTATAGACAACCGACTATAGTAGGATTAAAGAAAAGGGATAATAAGGTTAAAAATAAAGCTCTGGCACCCCTTACTCACTCACCGAAATACAACCAGCACACAGGCTGTTATTTCACAGGGTTATTTCAATGTTGATACTGCCGCCACACGGGCTGCCCAAATGACTGCAAAACGCAGTGTGCCCTGCCACAACTCTCCAGATTCAAATCAGAGCCAACTTTGAAAAAATAATTTTTAACTTCACCCTGCCGGGGAACAGACTCGGGACTCCTGAGTCCTGAGCTTTAAGTCAAGTATCCTTTACAAGATAGGAAAATATAGTTATAAAAATCTAGTCCTTTTATGAAATTCTGTAGTTTTATGTCCCAATGATGCTTTTAAATCGAAGCTGTTAATTTTATTGCAAAAAAGCTTTCTTTCAAAGTCGCTAACATATGACCCTCGCCAGCTCGAAGTTTTTACTAAATAGGTTTTATGGATGTACTTATATATATATGTTTTTGCTAAGGAACCGATGTGCAGAAAATGTTGTAGCAATCGTACATATATATTTTCTTGTAAAATTCTCAGTGCACATTCTATAGTGACCGTATTTCATTCGCAACGATCGAATAATTGCCACTTGTGTGCTCGTAGGTACATTGTAAATAAGATTGTGACTAAACCGTGCTTAAAACAAACGTATCGTTTGTTCAACGTCCTCATCAATCTGATTTATGCGAATTCCACGCAACCGCATATATTCGCTTTACACATACTTGCAAACTTGCTTTTCAACACTGAAATGGCTCTACACGAAAAACTAAATGCGAAAGTTTGTAAAGATGTATGTGTGTATAGAAATTTGGAACACATACAGTTTATTACCTGGATTAACATATAGCATACTTTTTATCCTGAAAAATGTTAGGTTCCCGAGGGATCGTCTAAAAATATAAAAAAATGGGCGCCACCGTTGTCACAGCGATAAAGTGTCAGATATTATCTTAAATATTATATTTTTTGTATTTTTCAGCACGGACGAAGTCGGGGCCAGACAATGTAAAATAAATATACATTGAAACAAAATTTTATTTAAAGCTGTCTTTTTTCCGTCGTCCACATTTATGTCCTAACTCTCATTGTCCACTTATGTCGTCTTACCTCTAATAGATAAAAAAAAAATAGCAAATATATTAATAGCAATTATTGTATGTTACTTGTGTCCTTTGGCGATAGTACCCACCTATCATCAAGTGGACTGCGCTTGCCTGCCACTTTTTACTAAGCTTTTACTCGCGACTTTGGGAACCCACTCGTACTTTTTTGTGAGTGAAATGCCCTACACTTTTCTGTGCCCCCGATAACGTGAATGCAAAATTTCATAATGATCGAATGAGGTAGTTAAGACGTAAAAAGTGTAAGAAACAAACAAAGTGACAAATTCATTTTCGCCTTTTATAATATTAGTTAGGATACTTACATAAAAAATTTGGATATAAAAATCAATGTTATAACAAAATTTGACTTGGATACTGTAAGAGTTATCGTCGTAAAGTTGTGTAATCAGTTTTGCACATTAACTCCTTAATTAAAACACCAAATTTAGAAGTGAACTTGGGATCTGTGTAAATTGCCTTTAGAACCTTGGTCGGAGTCAGTGATGCGAACGCGTTGTTGAGTCGGCCCACCGAACTTTCCTCCAATAAAAATAAATGGCTACCGTACAATTTTACACTGCTTGGATAATTCCAAGTAAATTAACTCGCTTCAAATGTTGAATTATTATAATGTCAGCTCGTTTTCACCCCTTCGTGTTGGAAAGGGGTGGGTACGCTAAATTTTTAAATTTTCGTTAACATTATTCTTGCTAAAAGAATGGGAACATGTAATTGCACGGATGTGTTGGAAAAACGGCGTTATTTATTGTATTTTTTACTATTCAACTGTCAACACTTTTGTTATTTTATTGGCACCTTTCTTTACATTCATAATTATGGTTTTTATAAAAGTGTAAATACTAAATAAAATAAGTAATACTAATGAAATTTTTAAAAATATAAATATATATATAAAAAATGTTTTTAATAATCATTTATTCCATTAAATGTATATCCAACTTAATACGAATCCACATTGTAATGTCGGTATGAAATGACATATATTAATTGAGATCCTCTTTATCAAATAATAATAAATATTATATTCTTCTAGTTAATCTATAAACAAATTAATTGAATCACTGACTCGTTTATGAAATAAAACATTATAAAAAGACGCGCCATTTTATATTATGTACCTATAAATTCGATACAGTGTAATTAATTCGATGTTGAAACTAAGCGATTGTGCAGTATGCAATAATGTAACTGCACGTTGACAACAAAAGCACATTTTGAATTGTGTCACATTAGGTATACGAGTATTTGTTTAAAAAAAAAAAACGAGCTGCAAAGAAATTTATGAATTCCATTATATAAAACACATGACAATGCAAAACGGCAAACATACGGTCGAGCGGACGTGTCAACACGAATGTTTCGCAATCGTTGCGAATTCAGCAATATTTCACAAGAAAACAACATTGTTCTCTTCACAATGCCCTGAGAATCTCAACTAACAAGTGTTACATATTTGCAATAAATTCGACGTACTTTAAAGCGCAAAACACACTGGGCGGCGAGCGGTCTGAGAGCGAGAAAGCGGAAAGCGAATGTTTCATTACATTATAAATATCCCCGCCCCCGGAACGCTTCCGGTATTACTTCACTGTGTTCTGTGCACTCTTAACTCAGAAACGGCTTAACGAATTTGGATAACATTTGGCACACATATGTATACCTAGTTTATTACCTCGAAAAATCCTCGAAGAGGTTCCTGTTGGATTTAAGCGCAACGAACTACAGCGCCTACGAAGTTGCGGACACCAGCTCTTTTACAAAAAAAAAAAAAAAAACATAAAATAACATTAACATCTATAATAGATACAAATACAAATAGTTTACAAATTCACATTTCGTTCTTATTCCTATAGATTCTCTATGATAAATAAAGTGATAAAATTCGTTGAAAGCTTTACGACCGTGAGAGCAATGTGTCACATTTTAAGGCAATGAACAACCTGACACAATAGTGAGAAATAATAGTGCGTACTTAACTAAATTTAGATTCTAATCAACAATGGCCTGAAAATGTTCACAATATATTATTAGCATACATTTTTGTATTAACAAAGTGAAACTTTGTAGATAAATTTTGCCGACGAGCGTGTCAGTGGCGTTTTGTTCAATGTATATTTACATCAATTATTACAATGGTTACTTTGTAATTAAATTGATGTAAATGAGACATACAATGTATATATATATGTTCTTTGTAATCATCTTTGTAATATCTAAAACTTACACTATAAGGGAGAAATATCTATAAAATAATTTTGTAACAATAATTATGATAATTACATCTAGTATGTTAAATACTAGTTGGAGCGCGCGACTTCGTCCACGTTGGAAAATAAAGGATATTGAAAAAATATCGCTGCTTAAAAACTAAAGGGCCATAAAACAAAAAATACAAAAATGTTATTGCAAAAATACAATCACAGTCCTTCATATTGTATGTTGCAAAAATACTTATGGTTGTTTTATTCTATATTTAGTATATTTTGATCATTTTTTATATAATCAAAAGTAATTTATATGCTTATATCTCTTTTAGTATTCAGTTTATTATAAAAGTACTTAAAACATTTAATGCTACATAAAAATACGCTTCTAACGATGTACAATATGGATATATTTTTTTTGTCGTACTGACTTTTATTAGCTAAACAATAAATTTTTCTGAGCCATAAAAATAATTAAAAAATGGATATATTTGACATATATCTAATAAGAAAAAAAATAGACAAAAATAATTTAATTTTTTTCGATTAGCTCTCCTGTAAAAAGTGTAATTTTGATTTGTGGCCCTTTAGTTTTTAAGCGGCGATATGTAAAGCAATATAACGCCAGACAATATACTTTTGCCAAGCGTTGGATCTTTATGTTCAGATAGCTGGTGCCGGCGGCTTTGCCCGTGTGGAATATTTAGCCAATGTCCACCCCGACATTCTATTCTAACTATTGATGAAAGTTTTTTTAAATCGGACGAGTAGTTTCGAACGAACGTAGATACAATCTTTACCTCTTTTTAAAACTTTTTTAGTTTGACAACATTGAGTAATATAATTAGTCACACAAACGTCCAGATATTTTAAAAGGTAACATTTGTTTTTCAATGTTAGACTTTGCGGATTTAACATTTGGACGCCACTCACTCAGTGATCATTTTGTAATCATTCCTTATAACTATATAACTTATCGGATAAGTGCACAGTAACATTATTATAGGTAATCCGATGACCATATATCTAGATTGCGTGTTTCTATAATAAAAATTGCATAAGCGATTGCAGTAGTCTCTAATACAACTTGATATACGAATCGCGTGATCCACTTCGTTAGACCTTGCAGCTAAAAATCTATACCTAACATGTAATATCATATCGCGGACATTTAATACTGGTTTGTATTAGGTATTATTTTGATATATAATTTCATACAAAGTTGTTGACAATTGCAAGCACCTATGAAGGAATTATTTTCCCCTGCTCCAAATTTTATCTTGATGTGCATAGAATCGACATTTTCAAATGGAGATATTTAGTTGTTTATAGATGTTAGAGTATGACTATTTTCAGTGGCTTAAATTTCATTATATTTTTAAAATAATTAGACCGGCGCTTAATTTATTATATATTCTATAAATATTATTTATTATATAGGCTACAAGTTGAATCACTCGTCTGTTATATTTATATTAAAAAAGTATCGGCCCGGCATGCCCCGGTTTTGCCCGGATGTTATTTGCTGAGTTAGAATAGGTACCTATTTAATACCAGTTTTTAATGCCTATGTTTATCTGACTTATATACATTAATCGAAAATAGCCAATTTTCAGAAACTAAATTTAATCTAAGTATCTTTACTAATATTATAAAGAAAGATAAGCGGACTTCGTAAGACGATCTTGGCGAAGTATTAACTAAAAAGTTTTAAATAATATATCATAGCGTTAACAATAATATCTGTGATTTCTGTTTAATGATAATAAAATTCTGTTTAGTAACCTACAACGCGAACTATTACGCAGGAAGCATAAAAACTGCTGACTTCGATGTGAAATCGCAAGTTTAAATAAAACTGTTGAATAAAGGATGCGGTAAACCATTTCTCTTCCGTTCTACGCAGACTATTATTTATTTATATTAGCGATCGAACCAAAATAAACCGGTAAATACTACGAAACGGAATCCTATTTTTGTTTTTCCGTCAGTACAAATGAAATTAATATAGTTTCATTTTTAGATTTCGTCATAGCAAGAGTTCTTTGTTAAGATGATATACCTCTTACCTTATGACAACTGTTGAACGAATTAATTGTGAAGCTATAATTATAATACGATACATATAAGAAAGAAAGTCTATGAAACATTATAGAAAAAATATAATATATATTAATCAAAATTGCGTAGTTCTATATACTTCTTCGTGGTTTTTGGACTGATTTTTAGGTAAATAGGTACACAGATCCTCATGCACAGATTCATTTATTATTGATTTGATTTTTTAAATAAATTTAATAAATGTTTACGCAATGAAACCCTGTAAGTGGCAATGTAAATTAATTAGTCATGCGATCTCAGTTATTTTTTGCCATTATTTTTTTAAATGATTTTAGTTCGAAATGAATTAAATAAATTAATACGAATAACTTTGCTAACAAGGGCAGGCGGTTTAAATGTACCTAACTAATAGAATGTAGAGCACACAAAGTCGAGTTTAATTTTGCACAACAGGCACAATTCATAGTACAATAATGTAAATGTAACGCTATCAGCATTTGTAATAACAGCAACATCAAAACTCGTTGGAGTATAAAATTAATGCGATATAATTAATACGTTTATTCATTAGTCTTCTAAACTAAACCGTTGTATATACTAGCAGTGAACTAAATCCGAGGTAAGGGCGTGTCCACGCTGCGACCGCAAACAAGCAACAATGTCCGGTGTAAGGGCGCGACTACACGCGATCACCCCATTAGCTCACACGGCGACAATATTTCATACGCGCTCATACAAAATGTAGCTGACGTGTTCACATTTTATGACACTTTGTTGGGTGATATAGAAAAATAATACCTATATTCACCAACGCGACGGAATTATTTAGTGTGCGTTTAGGCTAGCCGCTCGTAAAGTTAAAAGTTTTATGGTTTTTGTTTGTTTTTAACGTTGGAAAAAGCCCAATTATCTGTGCGCCTGCAAGACGGCAGTTTTTAATATTTTGATTTATGGCATTTGACTTCCGCCTATCTATATGTTTTCACAGAAAACAAAACACCGGGAGCCGCAAATTTTCGGTGGTTTATCTTGTTGAAATGTTATATACCTATATGTTATTTGCTTTGCTTGTCTGTGTGTCACGTCTTTCGTGAAATTTGAGATGAAAGTACTTAAACCAAAAACTATGGACATGAGATACCATTTCAATGAGTTGCGATTGAACTATAACTAGAAATTCTTTATTAGATCTTTTATTCATACTTTATTATATTAGTTATATAGTATGAAACGTGCAACGGAAATTATAAGAAACAAGATGAAAAATATTTTATTTAACACATGGTACCTACCTAAATTTAAATTATGAAAAAAAAAAAAAATAAGAGCTCTCAAAGGATTTAAAATTTAGCACTTATTAAGTTAATCATTGTTTTCTTGAAAAATTTTCAAACGCTAATCTTAGATCATGTCATTTTGGAAAACGGACTCTGAAAAGTGACAAATTTCTTTTCACAAAAGAGTAATGAGTTTGGACGGGGCTGCGGTTAGGGTGCGCCCACACCAGATAATCACGACAACATTCTCGTGACATTTCGTTATAAGGGTCGAGTGTAATGGGGATATTAATTAAATAGGTAATTATAATTATTTACGGCTCGGTGTAACGCACCTTGATGTATGACCGAATAATGTATAAGGTCAAGATCATAGACGTACAATAAGTAGTTGGAATTATACCTCTATGGTCAAGATTATTACTTTTTACTTACATCATTCACTTGTGTAAAGATTTATCACGTAGACTCCAGCTGGTGCCCGCGACTTTTTCAACGCGGACGAAGTCGCGGGCACCAGCTAGTTATTAGGAGTAAGTTACTTTGTTTTCAGAGATATCGTCTTTATAGGGTCTATACATGATACTGAAACTAAATTGACAATTTTTAGAATTTTTTCTGTATGTATATATGATCCTTAAACGAATTAACAGATTTTCATGAAACTTGGTAAATAAACATTTAGACAGGATACAGGATAGGCTACTTTTTTCTTTTTCAACGCGGACGAAGTCGCGGTCACCAGTTAGTTATTAATAAATGTTTCAAAGGCCACGCTAGACAATTACTTAATGTTACGACATCCACCCATGCCTGCCCAAAACCATTACGGTCCTAACCCACGTATTATTTCGCAGTGGAATCGCCAACCAACGGAGGTTGCCCAAGCATGATTTATTGATCCAGTGATATCTTATCGCCTACATTTATCTATGTTCCGATACATGCCTAGTTTTACACCTATGCTATATGGGAGTTTTATAGGCTTTCTTCACACTGTAATGCATCGTGAGGTAAATAATGAAAATTAGTTTTTTTTTTACTAATGACCGAAACACATTCCGCTTATGGATTGCAAAACAGTTACAAAATAACAGAATGACGACATGATCCTAAATACGTTTTTGCATGGATCAAGGCAAAAATGTATTTAGGGCGTCCCTAAAGGGTGCACCGAGCTTGATATGAGACCACTAAATAGTTTTATTATACTAAGAGTACTAAATTGTGCAAATAATATGCTAAAAATTACTTTTGATTTTTGTGGACCTTGATGAGTTCCCGTTTCATTAACATTTAAAAAAAGACTTCCAGGAGTTATGTTTTATTATAGATCGATGTTATAATCAAATAGTCAAAAAGGTGCCTTAATGCCTTTTTTATACGTGTATATATTTTGGTTTATGCCAAAATTAATACACAAATTAAATAATTACAGTTAATACTGTGAAACCAAGGCGTTTAGCTCTAGTACAATGTAAATTCTTTGAAGTGGTCAACTCTCGCCATAATCTCGCCTTCGTGGTAGAGACACTTTTCTTTTGCGAATGTTTACGTTTTGAATATTTCGTTGTGATACCGTCAAGTTTAATTAACCTAAAAAGTTTACAACACAGCCTACCTAGTTAGAGCGCGGATTCACTCGGACGGACTATAGAATACAGAAACTGCGATGCGAAAGTGGAGCGAGGCAAAACGACAATACCGTCAACTAACTCGAAAGCCAATTTTTTTTGAAATGCATGACGCGACTGGATGAAAAGTCAAATAACATCGCTGCATATCAACTCGATGCGTGAGTCCACCCCGTGCCCGCACCCCATCCGACGAACGAAATCTAATATTATACCTGAAAAAAAAACGTTATGTCAACGCAAGAGAGGTGAGATCGGGGTCTTGTGCGGGTCAGAGCGAGACGGAGCGCTTTTGTTTTACACCTGCTTGCTATCTCTCACCTGGCGCTCTGGTCTCCTCCATATTACATTAGGTTTTTGGGAGGTACACTAACTCAATCTATAGGGTGGGATAATATTGAGAAATTTTGTGCACATTTCGTCACCTATCGTTATTATCGAATCTAATAATAAACTTTTACAAGCAATAAATCACTTTAATTTAGTTATTGACATTAAAAAGGATTAAGTCCCTAAGTAGTTACTCGTACTTGTTTTATGGTGCCTGGATGTTGAAACGCATTTTGTAAAAGAAGTGGAAATAGTAGGTAATTGTTTTATGTAGTCAAAACGAATTTATTGTATACCTGGTTATAGTAGAATATATTAGAATACCTGGTTAAACACTGAAAGTAAGGTTAAAACTCTAAAATTTTACCAGTCATTCTACCTATTATATTCCTTTATTTTGTTTATTATATGACTAGAACCTAATAGCAGATCTTCATACACTATTTTCTCCTTCTATATTTTTCTCGAATGGAGGCCACGAATTGGAAAACGCAGCGTAGGACCCCCTGCTACGGCTAGGTAGATAGACGACCTGAAAGGCTTCGCCGGAAGCGGCTTGATGCGAAGCGCAGAGGACCGTGTGTGGTAGCGAACCTTTGTGGCGAACCTACATCATCCATCAGTGAAGAAACACAGAACACAAAACTGTATCGTCAGTAGACGATGATACAATTTTCGATTAATTAATTGTAATAGCTGTTTGTGTAATAGCAAAGTGTGGCGTGATCTCTCAAAATGATACCATTAATTGCAATCTCTATTGTTCTGTTATCGATATTTTGTTCTAAATAGCTTGATTCAAATTTCAATGCCTTTTATCGATTTTATCGATTTTTATTACGATTATTTTACTGCAAATAGTTTTGGTTGACCGCGATGGTGTTGCACATTAATTTTATTAGTACTTAATGAGACTATAAAAGCTTTTTCTTTTGTCGTTTTGATTATTTTATATTATATATATATTATATAAACATAAATCGGATATATTTTTTGTAAAAATCCGAAAACTTGTCAATGTTACATATTAAAATTAATATTTTTAAACCACTTTCTCTTTCTTAAACGAAAATTCTTAAAAAAATACTTTTTTTACAGTTATTTTCTTAAAAAGTACCTGTTCTTAATAAGTATTCTTTAAAAAGCGTTGTGGCATATTCTACAATAACGGTGGTATTGTTAAACTTTAGAACTGACAATTGAAATAGGATTCGATCGTTACAATAAGTTCTTTTTTATACTTTAGTTAGTACATGCTCGTGCTAAACAGCTGCTAGATACAACTATAACAATCAATATGCTGTGTGCTGAAGAGAAGACTTTTAGGTTTTATTTTAAACGTTCAAGTTTGTCATTAACATTGAAAGTATTTTATTTCAATATCTCAAGTGTCCGTTAATCTATGCCAGCGTGAGGCTAGCGGCGTACCGCAAGTCGCGGCCGCTTCAAGAGAGTATAATGTGGTGTACAACTTTGTCGGTCGCGGTTGTTCGTTGTTGTAAAATACCAAAATTACTTTATACTTCGGTAAAATCTTGACAAAATATTAGATTTTAAATGGCCTAGCAATTACAAGTTGTAATTAATTTTAAGGTTCTCTTTGTTTACTTGTCTCAAGCGGTTAGATGATTTCCAGGAATGGAAAACCACAGCAGGATTGACATGTATTTTTATTTTTAAACAATGAATTATATAGTAAACACAATAAGTTTCGCAATCATTTGGGCGACCCTTCTGGGTCACAAAAAATAGGCGTGTACACAGACAGTGTCGTTGTGAAAAGTATATAGGTATAAAAAGTAATGTTATAAAAGTTTTCGCTTCCCTCATTATTATGTTTGAGTACGAAATGTCCGAAAATTGGAATATAAACATATGGAAAACTCTGACTGGAGTTTTGGCGACCGGAAGGGTTTGTGTGGGGGGTAGTTGGGATTCGACCGGAAGTTGTAACCCCCGCGGGTTGATGCGTTAAGCTTTAGTACGGGGGCTTAACTCAGTTATTAATTAATGACCACGTCCATCCGGGACCCGTCAAAGTGTGCAGTTTTTTTTTAAAAGAAATATTTTCTTCTGCAAACATTTTTAATATAAATACTTCACGGTGTAATTGAATAACTTTGCCCCTGTACCTCAACAGTTATTATCTAAAGTTAACTGTGCTGAAACAGATAGGGATGAGCTAAGCAAAGCTTTTCACTTTTTTAAATGTATACGAACATAGTCCGATATTATTATACATGTATGTTGACGAAATTGTAAATTATATTAAATTTTCGTTGATCGTTGATCGTTTTAAGGTTGACAAGCGACACCTTGACTTGATAGCATAGATTTTAGTAAAAAAACATATAGGTATAGTATAGAATATGATGTTGTGAGATGTAACTTGTTTAATTTCAACTTGTTTAATTATGCGAATGCAAGTTAGAAATGATACAAATTTCGCTAGTTAATGTGTAAATAAGTAATTAAGCCTAAAAGGCGAACAGTAATAAAGGTCAGCTGTAATAAGCTGTATGTAGGGGTGTCTGCGCGAGGTCGTTGGCATTTGTGGGAGGCATATGCCAGAGTCACCTGTCGGCGATTCCCCTTTATTTGAAGGTAGCATTCCCCCTCGTAGAAATATTAAATGTTACTTGTGCGGTTGGTTGTTTGTGATGTTGCGTTACCGGCTCACATACAACCCCTGAGCGTCTCGGTGACTCATCAAACGCGCAAAGAGAAAAGTAGACACTGCTACTAAGAAACGATTATTTAACCACAGGTTTCCTAATAATTTCTTGATCCTAAAAAATTGATTAGAGATAATAATAATAATTTCAAAATAATGTCTTGCAAAATATCTAAGGTTTTCCACTGAAGTACCGTTTAACTACATATTTTTAAAATAATAATATTATATTATATTTTAAGGGATTTTAATACGGTTTTTACTATTGGAAAGAGCGTTAAACAAGGAAGTAAAAAAAAAAGTTTAACGAGGCGTTAAAATAAAAATTGCACCCGTGTCCAGCCGGTAGCGCTTCGCCTAGTTAATACTCGTAGATAAACTTATGAATAAAATTTCTATTTTGCTTTCTTTTCGCGATATATATATATATATTATTCTATTTTTAATGTACAAAGAATATATATATATATATATATATATATATATATATTCTTTGTACATTAAAAATAGAATAAAAAATATTGTGAAAAATATGAGTTATAACATGTCAGTTTTAAAAATAGGTAACCTTATGTCACCAGACAGTAGGTAAATGAGGTTGTTGACTTATTACGTACAAGTAAGGTATCAAGTAGAGCATCACAGTTTGGATCAATTAGTTAGTTCAATGTGTGATTTATATTATTAGTTAGTTAAACAAAACCGGGAGTTTTGCACCGATGCATTTTTTCTTCAAAATATATAACCTCCTAGTTTATCGCTCTTTCCCTCTTCCAGTGAAAACTGTATCAAAATGAGTAACAGTATGAACAAATTCTAATTGTTGATTCTAATTTAACCGAAAATCGAACCTCGTATACTAAACTTGAAAGTAACAACTATCTATATCTATATCTATGACAAAGTTAAATCACTATGAAGTAATCTAATGGAGACATATTATTACACTCGGGCAAAGATTTAAATCGAAAGATGCGGCGTAATCTCCTCGCGCCATACTAAAAACACACCGAAAATTCTTAACAATGGGTTGGGCGCAGGCGCTCAACCCAACTACAGTTGCACGCCAGCTACAGTGAGTGACGGTCGCTTGTTGAGAGCGTCGCTATCGTCACAGTCACGTTTGAAGTAAGGAATGTGTTGTCTGTGTTTAAAAGTGTGTTTAGACAAAGGTATATGTATTTTATACTTTTGTCTTTAGTATAATGTATGTTGTATTTTGTAACACACTTTCGATAGTAATGCCGTATCTCTCGATTTAAATCTTTGCACTCGGGTAACAACTACGTAGTATAGGTAATTGTCGGCCACAGCAATTCGATCTGTCTCGATGTCGATACAAAGAGAAAGAGCGAAAATCACAATTTCTGTATTCAATTTCGAAGTACGAAGGTGAATACACGTTTGATCCTTAGATTGTGGAATGAAAAGGCATTATACATTCTGTGTACTGTACGGCATTATTATTACGTTGCAATATTATTATATTAAGCATATTTTACACATGACGTGTTTATGAGCAATATCAGGTTTTATTGTTTTGTTCTTATGAATAAATAAATAATGTATAATTATACTAACTAATCATAGTCATTTTTAGATCATTCAGTGTCTACTTTGGAATTGTTTTGTTTTAGTATTTGCAATATTTGATATAAAATGGGGCGGGCAGTAGTGTATTACAACTTTTGTTTATTATAAACATATATATATATATATATATATATATATATATATATATATATATATATATATATATATATATATATATATATATATATATATATATATATATATATATATATATATATATATATATATATATATATATATATATTAACGGTAGAACTAATTGTTTCTCGGAAAATAAATTTGAAAACGCTTGAATTTCTTTCATTGTGTTTCTTTTTCATAAAATGGACCTATGACTTAGTTTATAAACTCCAAAATCGCTCAACCGATTTTAATTCGGTTTAATACGAATAAACGAGGAAGGTTTATGTTTAAAAAAAAATGCATCCCAGGCGAAACCTGAAGCGAGTCACCAGTAGATACTCAAACTCATATAAAAGACAATGTCATGTACCATTTTCTCATTTTGTGTACGACTAGAATATTTGTCAAATAGAAATGTTCACATAAGATAAGCGGGTACCTAGTTACCATCATACCAGTTGCATCGTAAGTACTCCAAGGTCGACGACTATGGTCATAGGCACAGGCACACGCGCACATATTAACCGACCGATTCTAGTGCACGACCGCTTAACACATAAACCAGTTGCGAACACCTGACATTTAATTATGCACGTGTACCTAACAGGAAACTGCACTGCAGAAGCGTTAGCAGCCCGCAAGAAACCTTTTTTGCATATACCTTTATAAATATTTATTAGCAGAACATCTCTAAGTACCTAGTTCTAGTCTAGCAAGTATCCAATTTGCTAATTATATTATTTACTTAGTGGCTTAGATTAAAGGACTAGCGATTGAATAAAAGTTTTGCGATCTGCACATTTTGCAACTTGCACATTATGCTGTGCATCCGATTTATTCTGCAAATATTTACGGTAATAATAATTGGGCTGATAATAGCGATCTTAAACATTCGTGAGATTTGATTTTGGATTTTTTTTTTCTACAATGTTCATAAATATCACTTCGATATATTAGTTATCATAATAATAAAAACAAATTTTTTAATTGAAGTGGTATCTAAATGAGAGCTCTAAAATCCATTACTTATTTTAGAGGAATTAAAAAATAAACATGTGGTATCTTTTTTATTTACAGATCTTTACTTACGTATTGCCTACTATTTACAGGTCGAAATCAAATAAAAAATTTTCATTAAGTATGTATATATGAACGTTTAATATGGTTCATATACTTATTATGTTAATCATTTCCATCAAACTACTACAACATGGAACCCGCGTGCCATACAAAACATACGAATTTTATGGAACATTTAAAAGTGACATTAGCGTAGAGCATGAACTGTCATTTATAACAAAACAAACATAATAATAAGTACGTAATTTAAAGAAAATGTGACTTTACGTTAACCCATTAGAGTTTAAAATGAAATGGTAGAAGTTGATCGTTACTACCTTTTACCATTGACGCGTGAAGGCAAGAGTCCGCCATGATTCTGTCAAAGGCGTTCTTTTTATGTGCCCCTTTGGCACTTGTGACGCAAATTCCATTGTAGTATTTCGATGATCATTTCTAAAAAGGGTAGTTTTAGATATGATTCTTATTTGAAAATAATAAACGGTGCTCTTGTGTCTTTCTTTTATGTTGTAAACAAATAAAAAAATAAACAAAAAGAAAATAAACAAACGCATATATATGTATATTCTAAACAATTAAAATTTTCCTCATTGATATGATACTCGTAAGTTGTTCTAGGGATTTCAGTCCTCACTTTGATTGGATGTAGCAGTTGTTGAGAAACTTGAATCCGAATACTAATGGAAGCTGCAAGTTTGTTCTCACAAATTGAAACGATCGACTTTGGGCATGCAAGTAGTGCTTCTTCAATTATTTATTCGATTGATCATATTGCTCTATGATTAAAAAAATTGGCAACATAACTCGTTCTGCCATACCGCGATGAGTTAGTCTGATGGTGATGGTCTTATGTGACTACTATCTTGGTGATGGTGATGACTACTAGCTTTTGCACACTACTTTATCCGCGTAACTTTGTAAAATATGTTTTTCGCTGATAATATAGCTTTCTATAGGTGAAAGAATTCTTAAAATCGGACCAGTAGTTTTTTTTTTTACTTTATTCATTACAAACAAAAATACAATTTTTTTTCTCTTGATAATATCTTAGTAGTTACCTATATTTAGACATTTATTTAAACAGACGAAGAATTATTATCAGCAATCAGAGCCCAAGTGTTCCTCTTTTTATTTTTATAAATGCAATATGTATGGGCGGATATAAATTAGGCTGATATTTTTCAAATAAAATATTGTAGGCATCTATCTATTCCATCGCCATCTTGGAAATGAATATTTAATGAAAATGTTTTCTTCTTTTGTTTCAGGTAATTGATGAAAGACGATTTCCCTGTTTTTCTCCGGCGTCAACTCCCCTGGGTGTTAAGTACCTGTCTAATGTTTTGATTTATCGACTCTCGCAGATACTTTTTTTTTTCTCCCACCCAACGACGTTTCAAGTTGAGTGGAAATCGTCTCGTTTATATCGATTGCTACATAATTTATTTTATACAATTTCTCTTCGATAAACTGGAATACTTTCAAGTGTCCATGAAAATTTGTTAGTCATCAATACTAATAATAAATCTGTAAGTGTAGGTATTTTATGCATGTGTTCCTCCATAACTCTTAAACGAATTAACTGATTTTCATTAAACTTGGTAGATAAACATTTGGACGTACGGGACACAGGATAGGCCACTTTTTTTTTCTTTTTTAACGCGGTCGAAGTCGCAGGCACCAGCTAGTGTTTCAAATAAATTTGTGTATTAATAATTATAAATATATATAATAAAAACGTTAACGAGCCGTGTTTGCACATAAAATATTTTTTCAAAATAACAATTTGCTACAAAAAATTTTTTTCAAGAATTTTTGTCTGTTTATGCGCTTGTGCAGACTAATCTCAGAAACAGTTAACGGATTTGGATGAAATGTGGACCTGTATTGGATACTTTTTATAGGGTATATATACATACTTAGAATACATTTTATCATGGAAAATTGTTAAAAATGAACTATACAGCCCGTACAAAGTTGCGGAAACAGCTAGTTAATTCGCCTACTGAGTTTATTAAATCACTGAATCATTTGAATAAGAAAGGTTAAGTTTAAAAATATTTTTGTAGTCCAAGTTACCTACTGTAACGTTTAGTAATACTGTGGATATCACTCTAGTGATATTTTTATCTGATGAAGTTACGCTTGATGAGAGCTTGAACCCAGAAAAAAAGACCAATATTATTTGGGAGATGTTGAATCTTCCAATAATGTGTTGCATTGAAAACTACACATCCTTAGGGCGGTTTCAGTGCTCTCCTGACGGTCAGGATTGACGACACGCACGACCGACCGCGGTAGCAATATGCGTGCGTACCGGTCAGGTGAGCTCTGTAACGACTTGTGAATTTTCCAACACAAAACACAACTAATTTTATGGAACATTTAAAAGTGCATTTAAACATATGC
Source organism: Synanthedon formicaeformis (assembly GCA_945859745.1). Classification (NCBI taxonomy): domain Eukaryota; kingdom Metazoa; phylum Arthropoda; class Insecta; order Lepidoptera; family Sesiidae; genus Synanthedon; species Synanthedon formicaeformis. The sequence goes on from OX243963.1 coordinate 5,328,177, forward strand.
GTAGAGCATGAACTGTCATTTATAACAAAACAAACATAATAATAAGTACGTAATTTAAAGAAAATGTGACTTTAAGTCAACCAATTAGAGTTTAAAATGAAATAGTAGAAGTTGATCGTTACTACCTTTTACCATTGACGCGTGAAAGCAAAAGTCCGCCATGATTCTGTCAAAGGCGTTCTTTTTATGTTCCCCTTTGGCACTTGTGACGCAAATTCCATTGTAGTATTTCGATCGAATTTTCATACAAATGACAATCGCGTCGGTAGCACGTTAGGTCGTGCGTATCGTCAGTACTGACCGTCAGGAGAGCACTGAAACCGGCCTTATTCTTTTCTTAGTTCACAGTCTATGCATTTGTATGTTCATATTGAACGTTGTGAAGTTAGAGCTAAAGCCGTACATCACAGCCAAAGCGCATGCGCGAATGTTTGTTTGTCTACTCCCGTATGTTTGTTTTAGTAAAAATTTATGGCGCTCCGCCGAGATCTGCCGCTGAAAGCAACCCTGAACTGTTTCATATGCTTGCCGTGCACTACAACATCACCCACATTACATCTTTCCGTTTTCCATTACGACTACTCATTGCAGGAATATTTACAGGAGTAGAGAAAAAAAAATCGCACCTGTACAAATTCGGGAGCGGTTCGCTAGTAATATTATAAAGAGAAAAGATTTATATTTTCTTATGTAATGAATAAACTCAAAAATTACTGTAGCTACCTAGCCCATAAACTACTTTGTAGCATGGTATAGAATGTCTGCGCTTTAGGTGCTCCGACGCCCATATAAGGGGCGGTATTGGCCTTTAATGGGTTCTGTGACCATACACCGTGGCAAAGGTCGATGATGGTAAATAAAATAATAGTTAAAACTGCTAAACGCATTGTGCCCTGTCCACTCCCAATATGTACTTTGTAATTCTAAATGTACCCATACTATTGAAACATCGCCAAATATTAAAGTTAGCCTCGAAAAATTCGTATATAAATATCTGTTTCTGTTAAAAGAAATTAAATAATAAAATTGTAATGAGGACAGTCATTTTGTAATGCGACTAGTCCAACTAGAATGTAAGAGAAAATTAAATTTGTAAAAGAGTGGTTTACAAAGTACTTAATTCGCTTTGTTTTATTTTTAAAATATAAGATTTAATGGTTTGATTAATTAACATCGTAGAAAGCAAAGCAATAAAATCGGATTTAACAATGAAACATTTTCATTAGTCCGCTCGGTTTGCGCAGTAAAAATCACCTTTGAATACCTCTTTACGCACTGATATAGTGTAGCGGGTAAATTTATTTCACTGCGTTTAAGACCGCTCGTTAAATTAAGATGTATTTAAAGCAGCAGGCAGCTCACACGCCGTTTTATATTACGTGTAAAGGTCTTTTAAACGTTTTATTGTACACTTTTTTATTCGTGTTACAAGAGCAACAACCATGTGTGATTATAATATAATTGGCATGGTTAGAATGTTGTGAAAAGTCTCGTTTTGTTAGAAAATTACTATTTATAAAGTAGGTACTTACTTTACAGGTAATAATATAATAATGTTACTCTTGAGTTGATTGTTTTATTTTGCGGTTGGTTTTCTTCAAATACCAGGTGAACATAGTATTAAGAGTATGGCGCGGCTGCTATTCATGTGTGGGTAGATATTATTTTTCCTTTATTGAGATGTTTTTTTCATTACATTGTTTATATTAAACCATTTTAGTCAGAATTTTCCGACATATTCCCATTTTCGAGAGCAATACATATAGGCATCATATATTTAAAAAAAAAAGTGTCCACGAAAAACTCAATTACGCGTTATAATCCCCGAGATATGGAGACATAAAATTAAAGTATGTTATTAAATAGAGTGGCACCAGCCAAATGGAGCCGATAAAGTGGTGTTATGATGTCCGCCGTGCTGTGAAACGGCCGACACTTAGTTCGCTACTGTGACAGTCCCCGGCCAATTTTATGTAGTTTAAAATTTAGCGATAAAAAGGAAACAATAACCGCACTATTTACTCAATTTATATAATCGACTATTCATATTGTTCATAGGTATATTCATATTATTCGTTCATCTAATTTTATCTATCTAAATATATTATATGTATATGTAAAGAAATACTTTAGCGGTCTTGGTGCTCCAATGGTGGTGTATATGTCGTAGCCAGATCATAAAATTGATCACTTCATGAAATGGCCCGCTAAAGCTGGCCATATCATTGAATAACAAGCGTTTATCGTCATGGCCAGATCACTTATGAAGGATATCAAAGGTTTAATAAAAACTCCAAATAAAGAAGGAACCTATAGAAAAAATATAATTAAACGCCGGTTATTCAATTAAATGGCCAGTTTTAGCTGGCCATTTCATGAAGTGATTAATTTCAATGATCTGGCCAGGACATATACATTTTATAATATCGTGTCAAACGGTCATTACAAAAGACGAACGGGTCAAATGGGCACTATTTCGTAGGCAGGGTAAAAAACTATAGGTCCAAAAGGTCTGACATCATCTCGACGGTCCTATTGGAATCCTATTGGTAAATTATGGGGGAGGCCTGTGTCCAGCAGTGGGACGTCCTACGGCTGAGATGATGATAAGGTTCAACATGTCTGAGTGGAATTTCCTGTCAATTCCTTTCTTGTAGATTTCATGCGAACCATCAACAGTTTTCTGACCAAAAAAATACCGGACAAACATTCAAATGTTTTAAGGCGATAATAGAGACAAAATAATTGTCATCAATCAGTCATCATCAATACTAATAATAAATCTGTAAGTGTATGTTTTGTATGTATGTATGTTTCATTTTTTATATATTCAAAAGTAACATATGCTTATATCTCTTCTAGTATTGAGTTTATTATATGAGCACTTAAACCATTTAATGCTACTTAAAAATACGCTTCTAACGATATATAATATGCATATATTTGATATTATATCTAATAAGAAAAAAATAGACAAAAATAATTTTTTTTTCGATTAGCTCTCCTGTAAAAAGTGTAATTTTGATTTGTGGCCCTTTAGTTTTTATGCAGCATCTTAAACGAATTACTTAATTGATTTTCATGAAACTTGGTAGATTTTGACATTTTGACGTACGAGGCACAGGATAGGCGACTTTTTTCTTTTTCAACGCGGAAAAGGTTGCAGGCACCTGCTAGTTAGTCTATAAATTTTGTTGAGAATAGCATAGCGTAATTCTATTACAAGTATGTAAAGGCGTAACTTTTCACCACAGAAAAGTCTTAGGGCCTCGCTCAAACGTTTTATCGTTATCGAGTTGGGCTAAACGCAATTTGCAATTTCGTGTCGCTCGTCACGGCACATCCTCTGGCGATAACCGGCGCGCGTCGCCTACATGTACACTTTTTTTTTTCTAACTATACTCTTCTCTGTACTAGAACATAAGAGACATTTTACTGTGTGTGTGCCATCATAATGGTTAGTTTTAACGAGGTGTCGCGTGGAATGTGTAAATTGACTAAACAATACGTTGCTTGTCACGACCGTCAACATTCCATAAAAGTGTAGTTTTTTTTTTTTACATTAATGTCTTATAGGAAATGTATGTAATCCGATCATTACGTAGTGTTCCAAGGATGTGTATAAGTATTCAAAAAAACCTAAAACAAAATCTTGTCTATTTGAAGGAAAAGTATTAATAAAAATCTTAATTTTTTTTTACTTTTAATGACGTTTATCTATGTTTTATTTGTCATTTATTTACTAATTTTACATGTTACTTATATTTAATATATTTTTAAGGATGTCCCAGTATCATTTAGGAATTGCATATAGTTGCTAGACGGAATATTTCCGGATGTACAAGTATGTATGTACCTACTAAGAAAATGATATAACAATATCTCTTAGCGCCTCTTTCACCATCTGTTAAGTAGGCTAACTGTCATTTAAAGTCACCGGTAACTGGGAATAATGGAGCTGATATACCTTTGTTTGTACAGTAAAAGTCCCAAACATTAAAAAGAAAATAATAAAAAAAAATCCCCTATCGAAGGATGCACTAAACCTAGTGCATAATTTAATAAAACATAAAATTATTTCTAAAAGTAACTAATCAAGACTTTATTTGTAGTTTGTGAAAGAGGTCCTTAGTCAACTATTAATTTATAGAAATTTACAACTATTTATTATTATTGAGTCTATATCATCTCTTTTATAGTAAGAACTCTACACCTATTCAAAATTTCCATAATAATCACCCTTTAGCGAATGGTGAGCTCATTTTGCAGTGTAGCAGTAGTCATCGAATAAACTTTGCGAGATACGGAACAATTAATCTTGTTCTAATTAATTAAGGTAATTAGAAAATAACTAAGATGATTTTAGAAATCATATTATAGTTACAGTTTAGTTAGGGTAGGTATACCCGTAACATGAATAAGACGAAATGTGTCCAAAAATTGTGTTCCGCGTATTGTGATAAAACTTGGGAATTCCCTAGAGAGCGGATGCATTCACAAATAGATAAGGATATACTGTTTCTGTCAGTTAGTATGTCAATGTTTATACAAGTTAGTACATATTAAAAAAAAAAAAACTAGTATCAAGCACACGCTTACCTCATTAAGATAGATGACCTAAAACCTTTATTTTAACACCTTTATATTGATTAAAGTTATTAAAGAAAACTGTTTATTAACTGATAGAAAACTCGTTTAGAACATAAACCTGTGATTTAAGACTCCTTTTAAGCGGGGTTAATGGGCATACTTATTTATTTATATTTATATACTCATTTGAATTTTATTTCTAGGAGACCGTCACTGACCCCCAATCATCTAATGGACAGGGTTAGCGATAATGCCAACCTGTTATTTAATCTTAGAATATAGAACAAACATTTAATTAAACATCCCCTTACAGAAAAAAATAACAGCATATGACTGTTCTGTTGTGATTCGGTGGCTAGGTAGGAGACGCCAGAACTTATTTCCCTCCCTGTCCTTCTCTAACCCTTAATATACGACGGTAGTCTCCTACCATCAAGTGGACCATCAGGCACCCCATAAAATAATCTTATAGTTAACCATTTTGCTCTTTTTCAAGTCACTATACTGTATATTAGTGGATATTAAATCAGTATCTTAGTAGTTTAACAAATTCGGGCGAGTCTACGGGTCACATTCAGTATAGGTATGATATTGTAAAGTGAAGTTATATCTACTTATTGTACATGTTTTCATTGTTAAACATCTGGTAAATAATGCCCTAATGAAAGGTGTACCGCGTGTTCACTAGGAATCGAGAGAACGTAATGTACTCTGATTGCAGGATGTGTGATGTCAAGCTGTCTAAATGTGTGCAGGGTGCAGTCGTGTATGATTCTGCTGCATTAACTGCATAAGGATTTTTGAATAATTAGAGAGCTCGTTGCCTGCCAGTTCTTTTTACGTTTGCATAAAATGACTTTTCAGATTTTTTTTACGTGGATGTATGACATTGGCTGTCTGTCCATTAAATAAAAGTTTTTTTTTATATATATTAAGTATAAGCATAGGGTGGCAGATAGGCTGCAGGAATTTGCGTTGAATTCGCTTAAAAAGGCAGTATTGTAGCTATGTAGGTGGAAACACCTCAGAAAGGAGATACACGTCCGTGGCTAAAATTTCTACCCACCCGGACCAAGTAATCCAAGAAATTATCCAGAGTAATCCAAGAAATTATTCAAAATAATGGTGCAATTCAAGTAGTGCACTAAGTTAGCATTACAGTAAATACTAATCAATACCTACTTATTTCGCTTTTCGAAAAAGAGAAAAATAATAATATAATAAACGCTTTAACATATCTACACTAATTATGGTTGTGGGACTTGAAAACCACATTTGAGAATTAATATAAAAAATTACATTGCTCGAAACTCGGAAGGAAGCTCATAAATTAACGACGCGATAAGCTAGTGTTGTAATACATACATTCTATTCAGCGAACAAATAGCCCATAGTGGAAAAGATTATCTTATATCTGGTTGCATATAAATGTTGCGATTGAAATTATATATCACGCCGAGCTGTGTCTCCAAAAACTAACAGTGCACGTCAGATATGTGCCGAAACCTTTGTAGAAACATACAGATAGAGTATGGAACTGTGGCGCGGGAGTACTCTTGCCCCCACCCTGCCATCCTCATCAATTGTTTCGCGTGTTTGTTTGTGTTTGCTCTCGGCAGCTTGTTTTCATAACACACTGTCTGTCTTAGACGCCGGCGTGTGTTTGTACAGCGGTCGGATTGCTCCGGGAAACCTAGCGGGGAAGTACTTGAGACGCCGATTCCTGAGTGCGGTGCTTTATTTGTTCCCTGTTTACTGATATATTTATATGATTGATTCTCTCGAAGCTCTCTGTCGTCGGTGATGTTTGTATCTACTTTCTTTTGTGTTTGTCAGGTGTAGCGGCTTACGTTCTAAGCAAGCGTGTCATATAAGTAATGTTGAGTTAAGGCGCTTATAGTGCCGTCAAATGGGTACTTTCTTAAGCCCACTTCTCGTTTATGGCTAGCAAAGGAGCTGCATGAGCTCATACTGTATTTCCTTCCACCGGACATTCAGACGTACGGCTTTTTTTTTTAAATTCCCTCCTGGGGGTTGTTACACTATACCCCCGTCGGCCGTTTATTATCAATTCATAATTATTTCTTACTTCTTCTTCTTAACGTGCCATTTCTCTACGAAGGTTTGCGACCATCAGGGCTATTCGGACCTTGGAAGTTGCTGAGCGAATTATATTCTATATCTATTACATTTTTGTTCCGCTACTTTTACGTTGTCATTGACATTATAGCACAAATTTTGATTCTGTGTCAGCCTATACATATTAATATTATATTTATTTATTCCCACTATTTGACCTCCTTGCAATGAGGTCTGTGCTATATCAGCAATTATATAACTTCATATTTTGTCACGTATTTCTCGGACAGCCAAGCTACACGCCTGAATCAGCACAGTCATAATAAATGTGACTTCGCTCATCCGTGCCTATCATAATATTCTAACTATTAAGTGCAAAATTGAAAATGTATTGGTGTAATAACAGTTTTTGGAGTACACTTAAAGAACTCGTTAACTATCGGCCAGTGAAATGCTAATCCCGGGGTGGGCGCGATTACGCGCGCCGCTGACTTTTGGCTTACGTCCACCGCATGCATCTTGCTGACTTTGAACACAATACAAATTCAGAAACAGTACATAATCATAGAATTCTTTTTTCAAATACAATTGAAGACGTGTGTGGATGAAGGTGATATGTCACTTAATTCCAATTTTGAATAAATCGATGTTAAAGTTTTACTTTTAATTTTTGAGATGTCGCCACGTAACTGATTTTTGTATTAAATTATGATGCGAAGTTGTGTAAACAACCTATAATATTAATAGTATGATAGCAAGTAAACACTTCTATTATTTAATAATAAAAACGAAGTGAACATAGCTCCATCGTCCATTAACAAAAGTGAACTTTTCTGCACTCTTTGCTTTTTAAAATTAACTGTACATACCTTATTCGACTTTTTATTTTCCAACCTGGAGCCGACATGAAGTAATCGATTTTTTTTAAATGCATACGTTTGTACTCGGTATGTACTGGTTTGTACCAATTTATTTTCTTTTCGTTTGTACCTACAAACGAACGACACGGAGGTTGTAATTATTTATATGACATATTACCTTCATCAACGCAAAAAAACGAAAAAAACCCAAAAATGCGACATATCACCTTCATCCACTCACGTCTTCAATTCTAAAGCTTGGTTGTTCCTTATGGAATAGATGTAATCATCCTTTGAACGAAAACATGTGACGCAGTTAGGCACCCAAGGAAATCAACAATTATGGGCCTATGGCTATACCTTCTCATGTGAGTGTGCGAATGTAACCTGTACCCATCAGTGGCAGTTCATTGATTTATACGTCTTTGGAGACGCATTAAGACTGTATGAACTACCAAATATACTTATATAGTCTTTGTGTATGAAATTTACTGTGAAAAATATACTTTTGTTGAGGTTTCAAGATTCGTAAATTGCAAAACGACATTAACGGCATATAACAGATTTGGGTGAAATTTGGCAAACATTACTATTACTAGGGTTAACAGAATTATGATACTTTTTATTCTGGAAAAATGTAGGCTTTAGGTTCCCGAGGAATCGTCTAAAAATATAATAAATTGGGCGCCACCGTCGCGTCGTCACAACGATTAAGATTTCCGGTATTATATTTTTTATTATTCAATGCGTAAGAAGTCGCGTGCAACAGCTAGCATTATATTTAATAAATGTAATTGATGGTAGTTGTATTTACTATTACTGTCTCGAATGATTTTGTTGTGTTGTGGTGTCAGTATAATACGCTTTTGCAAACCGCGTACTGTTTCTTTTTCAACTAATTTGCGCCGGTGATGCTTTCGCATTGTTAATCCATTGTTATTTATAGTTTGCGAGTAATAATCGCCGCCGGTGGTGCCGGCGTTATGTTAATTATAGAGGGCACTGTTAGACAACTGTACGGTATGCTTGTTGCACACGAGCGTTATATTCAGTGAACTTGAAGCGGAACGTCTGCCGCACTACCTCGTACTCGTTATACACAACACCAATATATATATACCTATAGTAGCTGTATCTAACTACGAGTATACTGATATTGTATTGTATTCTTTTTTCATTGATCAAAAAGGTAAACAAACAATACGAAAAAATTCTAAATGAGTTTAATCACTGAGTCAACTCTGTTTGATAATGCCTAATGTACAAATCCCATCTTTAAAACAGTCCAGTGACCACGGCGACGCTATATTTGTTTACGTTTTTGATCAATAGAAAAAGAATAGATCATATATCTATACTGATATTATAAAGAGAAAAAAAATAATTGTATTTTTGTTTGTAATGAATAAACTCAAAAATTACTGACGAGATTTTAAAAGTTCTTTTCACCTAGATATATAAAGTTACATATTATCAGCGAGTAACTTAGGCCATATTTTATGAAGTTCCGCGGACGAAGTCGCGTAAATAAATTAACTAATTTATTGTTTCATTTTTTATTTATTTATTTATTTACACACAAAAATCAATAGATGGTATACAGTTGAGGTGTACTATAAACTCAATTAAGTTTCTAGCGTACACCTGAGTTGTCCACAATAACAGAAATAATAATAATATAAATTATTTATTTATTTATTTACATAAGACTCACCAACATTTGCTCACACATATACACTAACAAGACTAACTACTTAACAAGAAAACTATAACAAACATGTGTGGAAACCAATAACAGGTGAATACCACTTTTAAAGGCAATAATTTGACACAATATTTAAAAAAAGAAAAAAAGAAAAACAAAATTAAAAAAACGAAACAAATAATAAACAAAAAGGAAATAACTATAAAGTAACCAAGAAAACTATTCTATAATTCTATAACTAAAACTATTCTATAACTATAATAATTTAAAATATTTAGACATGTACCGGTGAACGAGTTCACTATAATTAAAACATATTAAATCGCCCACATTTGCACCGAGAGCAATTAACAATTTTTATATGAAACTAACGGAAGCTGTATAATTAATTAAAAATTACAAGAGAACAGTCACGTCGGTGCCGCACACGCGCCATTCTTGTCATCGCTGAGATAGGAATGGACCAATGAATACGCTTCCCGCCATGTCAACGACCGGTTGAATCAGCCAATCGCAACGCTCACGATCTGCTCTAGTGATGTTCGTCATCCGAGACAAATTGATGGTATTTTTTTTTTCTCATCACGAACGCTACTTAACGTTGTCGGTTGGATATCTCGTTTTCGTGTAAAAGTAAAAAAAAAAAAAAAAAAACAATTTACTTTAGAACTCTCTCGATAGTTGCTGCATTTGAACCGGAGTAAGAAAAAAAATCGATAATTATTTAAAATTAAATTCCATCGAAATACTACAATGGAATTTGCGTCACAAGTGCCAAAGGGGAACATAAAAAGAACGCCTTTGACAGAATTATGGCGGACCCTTGCCTTCACGCGTCAATGGTAAAAGGTAGTAACGATCAACTTCTACTATTTCATTTTAAACTCTAATGGGTTGACGTAAAGTCACATTTTATTTAAATTACGTACTTATTATTATGTTTGTTTTGTTATAAATGACAGTTCATGCTCTTTCACGCACATGTCACTTTTAAATCTTCCATAAAATTCGTTGTGTTTTGTATGGCACGCGTGTTCCATGTTGTAGTAGATTGATGTTAAATTCAGACATTTTTTTTCGTTATAAAATATAGTTATATTACCTATTTAACTCTCTGATAATGTAGCTTTTTAATTTTTAAAATCGGTCCACTAGTTTTGGAGTTTATTCATTATAGGTACAAATAAAAATACAAATCTTTTTTCCTTTATAATATGTATTTATTTTAAATACTAAATTGTCCCGGATACAGAGTAAAGGAAAAACACTCGATGTTCGCTAAACGTTTGCTTGCCGAATTTAAAAAGAGAAGTTTTACATTATTCCTTGTTGAAGTGCACTTTTCCGGGATTCCCCGGGCGTCTACGCGGTGAAATCCATCAAAGGATTAGACGAAGTATCCCTGGATCAGAATCGATTTATCGGTATTTTCTCGAATAAATTATGCGCCACTTACGACAGCACATTCGATTTTAAAGAAGGCTTTAACCGAATCTCCGCAAATGGAAATTGCTTTCAGCACTGATTGAATAACATTTTTTTTTAAATTTAAAAACTGCTGCTAATTCTGGTTCAACAATGAGTGGGGAACAGAACGGTGTGAAATAGGTATATAAAAAAAGTACCAGAATCTGTAGAAAAATAATAACAGAAAACTATATTACAATCAGAGCTATAGTTTGTCCCACCAATGATTATATTGTATGCATTTTATAGATAATACATTTCATAAAATTCAAAGGCCGATAATTAAAACCAATTATTCGATGCTTTGTACCTACAATAATTTACCGTCGCTGTATAATTTTAACGAAGCAATGTAATTTATGGACTTGGGCGGACATCCGTATGAGGTTTTTCCCAACGGAAGAACAGTCCCAACGGATGTGGTTTGTGCCTTTGTAGCGCTGTGTGGCATGCTAGGTTGTGTGCCGATTTGAGGCGATCCTCTGAGCCAGTGGAGTACTCTGGTCTAGCAAATAATAAAGGAGTGTATTTAATGAACACTTGTTGTTGTTAGTGGTAAAGTGCCTATGAGCACTATTTGTCGAACTACGACCCCTTAATAAAATATGCTATGTGCACTGTGCAGCAGCTAAAATGTGCAAAATTTACTCAATTATCAAAATAATAAATAAACTATTTTTTCATTTTTAAAAGACAAATAAGTTTATATTTAACAACCGTAAGTTTCAAATAAAAACTTTTTTTAAATAAACCTTTATGCAATTTTTTTCAGGAAAACTTGTTATTTAATATTTTAAAAGTATACTTTTTGCACATAGCAGAATTTGCTTTGACGACAACGATATTCTACTAAATTCGGGCTTTTAGCAGCCGTTACAATTTTAAAATTTCCCATCTCCATGTATGCTCTTAATTTGTTAGAAAGAAATAACAAATAAGAAGATAATAAACAATAAGCGAGTCTCTTCAAAAGAGGTATAAAATATAAATGCGCCATTTGTAAATGAAGCTCTTTATGATTCAATGTATGCGTTGAATAAGCGTTTTGTTTACGTTCAATTACAATTCGGAAAATGTTCTGAACTCGCAAGTAATGAACGCTTTGTATCTACATGATGCGTTTGTTTACAAAACTATGAATCAAAACACGCGTGCTGATGTAATTTTCGGATGAAATTCGGATAATGGTTACTTGATTAAAATTATGGTCAGCGCGGATCAGACTGGCCGGATAAAATTAACAATTCAATAACCAAAATTATTTATACGGAGTAAATAAATTTTCATCCTGTAATGAATTATTAATCAATTTAATCTCTATAGTTACAATCGTCTATATTGCGCTGTTTACATTAAGTCTGTTGAATTAGCTGTCTAAAAACTATAAAACTAGAGGTTTAACACTAAAAGAAACTAGCTAAGAACACGGGTTAAGGTTCTGACATGTCTTACACAAATAAAATTAAATATCATCGTCATGATATTGTCATGATGTCGTCATGATGTGATCCACTTAATAAGCTATAAATAACAAATATAAACTAACCTGCAACTTTCTACTGTAGCCCAAGCACGATATATGTGCTGTAAGTTGGTAAGGAGTTGGGTATCTCGCAGACTACTTGATGGTGCAACATCAGGTCAAGGTTACATGTCATGTTATGGAAATACCATCAAAGTAACAGTAAGTATATACCAAATTTCATATCAATCGAACATGTGGAAGTTAGTGAAATTTTCGTCAACTAGGAAATGGGTTGATGATCTTCAAACGCCTGAAATTCATAAATTAGGTATAGCTAAAATAAACCTCGATCCCGTAACCCGTACTTATACAAAAAAAACACAAACTTATAACACCCCGTTTTGGGGTCGGGGGTTAAAAATGTCTATGTCAAGCAATCTCAACTGAGCACCATCACACGCGATCCTCCGCCTTCCTCATCTATCTTCTTCCAGCCGCTCTCTTGAAGTCATTAGTCCAGCGAGCAGGTGGTCAGTTAGTGATCGCCACTCCAAAACTCGTCTGCCCCAACGCAGAACCTTATTCGCTACAGAACATAATACTTATGTTCTCTTCAATCCCAACTTACCACTTCGCAAACGTATTTTTTGTCTCATCTCACGGTGGACTTCTGTAAGGGGGTGATGCTCAAAATAATTACAATATGTTCTATGATATCCAGGTGGCAATTAGATATTGTGAGCGTCTATTGCAAACTACTCGAGTCTAGTCATATTACATTGATTGGAAACTGAACCGAAACCAGCCGTTGACGCGGCTGTTTTATAACCCCTTTGTGATCGGAATCACTTTGATCGTCACAATCGAGCCGGGAGGAAGGTCGCGTAATCAGCGGTCGATTGTCACAGCAGCGTGCTTACTCTGTGAATCGTCACACTGACATTAATCGATAATTCCCACAGTTCCTGTCGCCCTCAGATCCACATACTACACGTAACCATTGAAATCCACGACCCCGACGACTCTCTTTTGCGTTCCAAATCCAATATAGGTAATCCCTTTCTATTCAGGAGCGACAAATTTTTATTTTTTTCGTCGCAATCGGGGTTTGTTTTGCGGGTTCAATCTCCGGTCTGAAACAAGGATTTCGTGTAGCGATGTTTATGGCCTGTTAGTCGATTTGCTAGTCGCGTTTGCCAATAGGAATAGTAGATTTTCTGTGTATAGTCTCGTCTAGCGAGAGAGAGACCGAGTTTGGGATTTGTGGCACACAGTACATACTTGTATTTCCTGGTTTTTTGATTAACGTCATTGTTTCTTGTCATGTACTATTGAAGTAATTTAAGACGTGATTAATATTTTAAAATATGTCAAAGAAGATAGGTTTAAAATTTAAACCAAATTAGCCGCCGTCTGTCCCTCTGTATGAACGATTCCAACTTTTAAACTACTCAACGGATTTTAATGTAGTTTTCATCAATGGAAAGAGCGTTAAAGAAGGAAGGTTTTTTATATATAATTTGCAGAAAAAAATCGCACCCGTGCGAAGCCGGAACCGGGTCGCTAGTATGTTATTTTTCAAATATTTTTTTATGTAGTACATGTGCTGAAAGGGTGTTTAGATTAGGAATGACAGAATCCGTACTCTGGTTTACACTGTCTACATGCATAAAATTAAAAGGAACTGGAAAAGAATGAAATTGAATTGACTAGGAATCGGTTATCAGTTGGTTTACAAAGTGCGCACACAGTCATAATAAATTCAGCGCAGGTACATTGGAAAGTGAGTTGGCTACTTTGAATGTGGAACACGATTCCTGCAAGTTTTTGAAATGGACGCGATAGGTATGTGTTAATGGAAATGGTCAATTAACTACTCGCGTCTAATTGCAGGTTTAATTATGTTAATTAAAAGAGAGCTTTCCCTTGCTCAGGTGTTTTCACTTACTCCAAATTCCCGTACTCCTCATTACAATTAGTGAGTGTGTTGCTTTTTTTTTCTCAATTTTTTTAGAAAGAAAAAAATAACTTTTACAAAGATCAAAAACAAATTACTAGTATTTGAATACTAGTGCCACGTAGGTATTGTAAGTATATTTTTGTATTGGATTCTTGACCGTTGATGACATGGGGCTGAAGCATGGTCTATAAATGGTCCATCTGTTTGGAAGCTATGATAGACACACAGACACACACTTTAAACTTATAATACCTCGTTTTTACGTAGGGCGTCGGGGGTTAAAAACACGAACGGGTACGAATCGAACAGAACACATGTGAACGTACACGATCTACGAGCAACCCTTAAAATTTAAAGTCTGTTAAACGAGAATCTGTCCCGTCTGTCAAAAACTTTGCTCCGTTGACATATTGAAGGCAGTACTTGTACACACATTCAAAGCTATGGGCATAATGGAGTGTAGTTTATTGATTAACATCAAAGAGGTAAGTTAGTTTGCAACTATTCTGCCTACATGGTATACGGCGAAAATTTGTTGGCAGGCGAACCTCATGTAACTGCCGTTAACTAAATATATTTGAAATTAGTTGCGTTACTTAACCTAATCGACTTGAACGCGAACTTCTACCAACACTTTGATGCTTACAAAATTTAAGTGTCATCAATCTGCGGAAGCGTAATTGTCCAACTTTTGGATGACGGTACTTACCTTAAACTTGGGCGCATATATAGTTTCCAGATAGATGACTGTGATTGTTTGTATATTAATTAAATAACGGCAGGCCCTCTGACTTCGCACGGATATTTTTCTTCAAATTATATATAAAAACCCTCCTTCTTTAACGCTCTTTCCATCCGTTGCGTTCAAAAATATCTAAGCGTATATATACTTAAGACTGTGAAAAGATAAAAATTCTATACAAAAATAAACGTTTACAAAGGCAAAATTTAGTGATGTTCCTATAAAATATTATATATTATTTTTATTCTTTTACGGTAAAAGAAGAGTTAATACATTTTGAAGCGTATCCAAGAGGGAGATTCCGTAAATAGAAAATAAATTAACGAATTAAATTTGAAAACAAAACGATGTTATGAATGAACAAAACAAAATAAATAAAAGTAAGTAAGGTACTTACAAACAATGCTATATAATCCAACGCTCTTTGTCTGAAATAACGGGAATTTAAAAGATTTTTAATATTGAAATAGTCAGACATAAAAGAGAGTTTCGTTGGTACAGTCGAAAACATAAGCGGGATTTTTTATATGCTTTATTTATGGGCTTAAAGCAACCAAACATATGTATACCTAGTGTGCATATAGAAAGAATAAAAATGAAATAAAAAATCATATCGCAACTGAAAAAAAGTGATCAGTAAATAATTTTTATATTAGACTAGACTGGTGGCCGCGACTTCGTCCGCGTTCTCTATAGCTTATGGCCTTCCTCGATAAATGGACTATCCAACACAAAAAGAAATTTTCAATTCGAACCAATAAGTAGTTCCTGAGATTAGCGCGTACAACCAAACAAACAAACAAACTCTTCAGCTTTATATATTTGTATAGATTATGAACGACCTTTTTATTTTTCTAAAAATGTCCTAAATATATTATATACTAGCTGGCGCCCGCGACTTCGACCGCGTTGAAAAAGAAAAAAGTAGCCTATCCTGTGTCCCGTACGTCTAAATGTTTATCTACCAAGTTTCATGAAAATCAGTTGATTCGTTTAAGAGTTATGAAGGAACATACATACTTACATACATACATACATACACACAGAAAAAAAAATCTAAAAATCGTCAATTTAGTTTCAGTATCATGTATAGAGCCTATATACACGATATCTCTGAAAACAAAGTAACTTACTTCATGACCAACCCTTACAGATTTATTATTAGTATTGATTTTATTTATGAAATCTGTATAATTTATAATCTAAATTTTATAAATCTAACATATACAGAGGAAATTACTGAAATCAAGAAAGAGTTTTATTACCAAATTCTCCAAAGTTATAAACAAAAACAATGGCCAAGTTTTGAATGATGTCCTTTATAATTAAAACACTTACGAACCTTCATCTAGCTAGATATAGAAGTACACCGTCCTGTTTGCCAAGCGTAATTAGTGAGGTCGTTCAAGGGGTTCATAAGCAAAACCGCGGGTGAAGACTGTACTAATAAGTAGGTACTTAGCAAAGCAAGGCAAATGTAAAGCCTTTGACAAACTTTCGTGCCAGTTTGCTTGCTAGATACGAGTAATATGCAACTAGCCAAGCATACTCTACACACAGACTTTTGAATTAAAAATGACCGTAAAAAGACGCACGTTCTATTCACATAAGTAGATAAGTATATATATGTATGATTTTGTTTCTCTCTTTTGATGCACAGATTCAAAAGACAACACATTCTCTTTAATGGAATGCAGACGCTGCCATTGCTAAGAATATTCCGCCGTCATAATGAGGGGGTAGCAGTGAAGACATTCTATTTGCTTTGCCAAGGCTTTTGTTTGTTGCAAATTTCTAGAAAGATTTATATGTGTAGAAGGTTGTGAAATACTCGTATTGCACTCAAAGTTAACTATACGATATTCGAGGCTATAATAATATACTGTACTATTTAATAATAAAGTATTTTAATTAGTAGAGTAAGGAGAACATAGATAAATGATTGGTCCCGCTACGCTTGACCAGATACGGCCCTACCTAAAAGCAATAGCGCCATAAATGCGGCAACTTTTTATTGTAGTGTGTGTAAAACATCGTCACTATTTATCACTTTTTACACAGTTTAATTATATTTTTACACAGTTTCACTACACAAATTGGCATTTTATCATGCCCAAAATTTAATAAAACATTCAGAACGTACATATCACAGACAGTTTGCAGTGTGTTTAGCTTGGGTACGCCGAATTCGGCGTACTAAAAGTTGCCGCATTTTTCAAGTACGGCGGCTGTATCTAGTCGAGCACAGCGAGACCAATCAAATATCTTTGAAGGAGAACTATATATCATATAATAATGAATTTTCCTTTTCCCATACAACTGTGTAGTTACATACTAAATGGTTCCCCGTACAGGTACTGACCCTCATGGAGAAACGAACTTACGAAACGGACATTTTCTAAGTCATAAAAATACTAGTATTATGAATTGGAGCAAACATTTGTTGTAATAAACAAACATTTGCATAAAGTAGGTAGACCTCAAAAAAATTATGTACACCGCGAGCCGAAGAATAGAAATAATCCCAACAAAGACATTACGCTAAGTCCGGCTTACGGCACCAGGCCGGACGGCCACGCGGGCCGCGGTTACCTACTTCCCACCCCACCGCTGTTTAATTCCATTAAACCACCCCTTTTATCTTTCTTGCTTTTATCTTTCCTCCACTATTGGATTACTGAAATAAAATGGCGTGCAGGAGACGCACGCGATCGCTCGCCACTATTCTCTACAATTTAGCTTCTGTTTGTGATACTCGTATATTGTATAAGTCGTTAGACAGTAAGTAACTTTGCTCAGGAAATAGTGAAATATTTGGAACCAAAAAAGAAGACTCACAAGTCGTCTATTCTTGCGTTTCCAACCATGGAAAACCTTTTCGTTATTGGTTAAAAATCCAATATTAACTAAAAATCTTACCTGAAATCAGACACGACGATACGTATCTTATTTTGTTTACTTTGTTATTAACTAGCGACCCGTGTCTGGCTTTGCCCAGGGTGCAACTTTTATACATTCAAACCTGGTGAGGGTTTATCTCTCTTTCTATACGTGAAAACCGAATTAAAATCGGTTTACTCATTCTCGAGTTAATGAAGCGTAAATAAACCAACTTAATATTGTTATAATTGTATATCTAAAGATTACATTTGTAATTATTTTTCACGGCTTTCTTTAATAAGAGACTATAACGCGGCAAATTCAAATTTAATGAAGTTAATAATGAGTTTAATTATTATGTTTAAATTTTGTAATTTAATTGTTTTAATATTATATAACATTTCACTGCTACCTGTAATAAGCCTCGTGTTTTGTTTTGGTTTTCTGACATAAGTTATTCCCCCCCCTCTCTCTCTCTCTCTCTCTCTCTCTCTGACCTGATAAAATAGATAATTGTAACATCAAACTCTAAGCTAATTTCAGTGTTAGATAAATAAAATACACAGCCGACCGTGAAGTGACTATAACGTCACAGTCAAACGTGACCACTAATTAGTCTTATCTTAGTTAAACAAAAGATTAAAAAAAGAAACAAGTTCTAGGCTGAGCCATGCGTTCGTTTACGTCCAGGCTGACGATCCAATTAATTGTTGATGGCTGCCGTCAAAGTCAAAATATTGTTTTTAGAATTTTTGTCTGAGCGTTTGTGTAGGCTAATCTCTAAAACGGCTTAACCTATTTGAATGCGGTTTTCACTGATTTGTTGATGATTACCTGAATTAAATTATAGGATTTTGAAAAAAATAAAAAACGAACTACAGCGTGTACAAAGTTGCGGGCAACAGCTAGTAATGTAATATAATTAATTATGTACTCGTAAGTATTAAAAAAACCTACTGCATGCTTTAATTTTGATTGCGAATACTAAATGCAATAGATTCCTCATTGCCACTGAAAGTAAGATCAAACAGCATATTATAGTTTCGTTGCTTGGTGGATTGCCAAAACCACATTGTGGTATCTTCGTCTTCCTCACCCAGTCAATGGTAATTAATGATATCTAACCCGAGCTGGAACTCGGGAGAGTCGGGAGAGCGTCGCGGACGGGTTAAACACGCCGGTCGTTCGCTAGGTCGATTAGCACGCAGCCAAGAAACTATCTAACTTCGATCACAGCGTTCGATTAGCCTAGGGCTGGCACGAACACAAAAAGTAGGTAAATTTTTTTTTTTAATTTTTATTTAGGCGCGTTAGTATGGGGAAAAAACAGTGAACTCGCGCCGTCACGCTCTATGAGCGACACGCTCAGTGAAGTTTAATCTTAAAGTGAAATTTTTTTTAGGCAAACGTGCCTCCACTCGTGAGATGGGTAAACAGTACTGAAATCGCATGATCGTCACACTCAGTGACGCTCAGTGTGTGTGTGCATATATTTATGAAGCTAGGTTCTCACTTCTGACGTGCAGTCCTATGACGGACAACTTTTTTAAAAATTAAGTAGTTATCTGTTTCTTCGTTAATGTAATTGAAAAGTAAATTCCATTAAATAGTTTTGCGGTTATCCTCTATGGTAAAGTGACACATAAAAGCTACCTACGTACCAAACTTTATTTTCGCATGGGAACAATTTCGCTAGTGTAGTGTAATGTGAGTGTCAAGTAATTACTTACTTCACTTTTTGCTTAATTGAAATACGACAGTTCAATTATGCTGCAAATCAACTCATTAGTGGAAGAGCAGTCGAGTCGAGCTAGTGACGCGTCGTTTGTGCAAATTGCTGTGAAACTATAGCGATTAGTGGTAATTGCTGGGTTTGCCGAAATTGCTGCATTTATAAACTTCGAAGGTATTAGGTCATTTATTTACGAGTAAATAAATAAATGATAAAAGTTTAGTTTATTACTTTTGCGTATTTTTATGTTTGATAATAATCTACATTACAAAAATTAATAAATTATAACTTTGGTTTATAAAAATAAGTTTATGTATTTGGAGGTCTTAAACCCTGCGTTTACATAATAGGTTTCTGATATTATTTTTTTACAAATTTATTAATAAATCGCTAACAATATAAGATCAGATACAGTAATCGACTAGACAGGAAGGTTACGATAACATGACAATGCACATGATAAGTAAGTATTTCAGTAATTTATCGGTGTAGGTGGCAACCCTACCACGTTGCACACCTGCCACGATCGCTCAGCGCCACTGCGTCGACATCTGTTGGAAGCATGCACTTTTTGTTTTTTCTTCTTTCCACCTAATTGTGCAGAAGCCGAACGGCCGCCGGAATGAGTTATGGCATTTTGATATTGTAACATGTTCTGCATTTTGCAATATTTGAATTATAAATTAATAAATAATTTTTTTTTTCAACGAAAACAATTTTTTTTTGTAATAAAAGCTGTTTTATCTGTGAAATAAGTATTCACTTTTGTTCAAAATATAACCCAGGAACAATTTTTTTAACGATTTATAGGCCACCACGGAAAGTTGACTTTTTTAATAAATATATTTTTCTTTCTTTTCAGGTAAGAATCGCTCCAGTTTGTGTAAACATCAGCATTGTGCCGGATAAGGTTTGTCATTTACATTACGCCCCATTTCATAACAATTTACTGGCATTAGATTTACATAATAATTATTTGTACAGTATTAAACTTAATTCAAATTATAATCAGGTAATTTACATTTATTTCAAGTTAATTCAACGGTCATACAGGGATCCAAGCTATAAACGTACTCGTACATGACAAAGGATACAACTGGAAGTTATAGGATATTTTGTTGATTGTTCCAATAGGATTTAAAAACGCGACGCGACGCACTACAAAGTCACAGTCGTCACTATATCCTCATTATGTCATAGCCGGAACCTCCTTTTGATAAAATTGGACTAGCCAGCAATATTTTTTAACGAGTTAACATTTTCAATATTGTCAGACGTTGATGGCGATCAATTTGTCGCGATTCGGCGATATTGTCGGTGTCTCTTTTAACTGTACATTTAACCACAAAACTACAATGTATAGAAAATACAATTTATAGAACTACAAGAAATTAAAATTTGTGTAAATGAACCAAAAATCTTTAAACATTAAATAATGTCACTTTGTAATGGATTCCCCATTTATACGAAACGGTGCCTACAACTTGACCGTTTCTTATTCCGAAGGGTCGTCATTATGTCCCAAGGTTTTAAAGCTTTTATCAACACCGGTTATCAAAATCGCTTTATTTTTACGACCTTATATAATACTAGTTCACAACGATCGATCGCAATAGGTTAACAAAAGTTCTTGCTACTACATTCGGTCCTGTGATTCGTGTAGCTTTTGGTCGGTGGCTGTGTCAGCACAAGAGTGTTTAATGTTTAACTTTGAACTCGTTAACTAGTTGCTGTGAACTTTTGAATGTGGCTTTATTTGCATAATATAGTGTTAAATTTAATGCTAACGACAACGTCACAGCAAACAGCAGTTGGCTTAAGCGAGTTACGAAAGAGGGAAATGATAAATATTAAAGCTCGCATACAATATATAGGTCTCGCATTATCATTTGATATTGTTTCAGCATACAAGCAGACACGGCAAAATTATCACAGTAATGTTGACTCAATATGCGATATTGCCATATCATTATTTCATGCAAACAGTTTCTTTCATCGTCAATAAATTTTTTGCATATACGTGAATAAAATAAAAAGTCACATATTATTACACGAAGTATTTCGCAATACGCGACGCGACATTCCGTTGATGAGGCAAATTTAATATTCGGCCGGAAACTGTTTTATACGGGACAGGACTAAGAAGGGGGAAGATGTTAGAGTAAAATGCGAAGTTTTTCTCACGCCCACCCTGCCCTTGTATCAATCATTGTCTCTGGATTTTTATCCTCATCTACGAGTGACTGAATGTCTCATTTGTTACATTTAAATGTTTTACAGCGGCGAAATGAAATAAAAAATATAATTATATTTAATGTTAAGGTTGTCAGAGAGGCTGATGGTCTACTTGATGGTGAGTGGCTACCCTCGCCTATAACACAAGCAAGGGGCTGCAAGTACGCTGCCGAGCATAGTAGGATTAAGGGTAGATAAGGGTTTAGGAAAGGATAGGAATTTGGCTCATTTCCCTATTCGGTAGCCATCTACCATCAAATGGACCGTCGGTCGAGTTTAATATGTAAAAAAAAAAATTAAATTCACAACAAGACTCTTAAAACTAACCTTCATTAGGAGTAATAACTGAGCTCAATAGCTTTTTTTATTTTTATTAAATTAAGTATTATTTTAGTTACGATAAGTGTGCTCGGATATCGTGTTCCCTCAATGGCCTCCTCCCGGAATCGTAATAGTAATTAATTTTCCCTAATTGCCTAATTCGAGTTAATCCCGGCGAAGAATTTAATTTATCCCCTAAATAAATAGCCCTTTTTCTACGGAGTGATTCGTATTTTTTCGCCTGTATAATTTGACTAATTAAAAGTCAGCTAGTCAATTATAACTCGCAATGATTTCTTTCACGGGAATAAATTAATATAGCCACATGTGCTAACCGAACTTATCGATTTAAAAAGAGAAGATTAAGTGGGGAAAAAAATTGGCGCATTGCATATCCAATATCGGAAATTGAATAAAGAACAAAGTGACGTTCGGAAATTAACTCCAAGAGTTTGGAATTCGGAACGAGCACTCGAGATCATGACCGGAATTGCGTCAGTTTCTCTCTCTCTGAAGTTAGTGTAAACTGGATCGCTCTGTGCTGGGCCGCATTTAGGTAAATGTTAAACAGTCGCAATTCTTGGAAATCTCAGGTATTTTATGTGCTTGTTTGTGTTAGATAATTGTTGCGTGGAGCCAAAACAGAGTTGTTTTCAGCGCGCGTCATGTTGCCTCACTGCGTTCCTTTTTATTTTGAAATGCTGAAGATTATTTCGTTTGTTTGTTGAGACTTCTTTTAATATTCATTAAGATGTTTTTAAACATTTACATGTGTATATTGTATTGAGCAGCAGCAAATCAAGTTGATAAATACGATTGATGTGCATGTAGGAATGTAATCTAAAACTGTCCAGGTAAAATTAGTTAATCTCTGCTAGCCAGTTTAAAACATAATTCGTGCACCGCATGCAAGTCTTTGTCATCAAAACAAGAATTAGTCGACAGTGATATTGTTACAACGATCGATGTAGAAGACGTAAGTTTAAACCCCAGACGGACCTTTTATATCCTTTTTACATGAGACAAGTTATCGATTTAAATGGGATCGAGTCTTTTTTTGTTTAATAAAACAAAAACAAATGGAAGGATATGAAAACCATTTTGTATGGAAGAAATGCAAGGCTTTATAAACATAATATATCGACTTGTAGTAAGTGGTACCGTATTAGAACCGTTATAAAGAAACGCCCGAACATTTTTCGTACAGCATGTGATCCGGATTACCCTCCATAACGTCTTGATGTCCGACATCTGCCGCGATCCGACCAGTCGAGGGCAGATGCTATTTCATATATACATAACACTTTTTTAAGCGATCAAATTGATCTACACTTCATCGAATTGATCTGTAATAATCTATAATATAAAATTTTTAACATACTTATTGATTAAAATAAAATGTAAAAAATATAGTATACAAAAATACTTAATAGTCATATTCATATTAGATAAAATAAGGCCTAAACTTTTATTTTTATTTTTATGAAACCTTGATGAATCATTTGATTCTAAATAGTGTTAAAAAAATGCATCCCTTTAAAAAAGTTTATTGATGAATTCAGTTTAGAATTTTGAATAACTTGGTAAATTATATACTAAAACCTTCTTAGAGAACCACTCTATATCCATCGGTGAAAACAGCATGAAAGTCTGTGCAGTAGTTTTTGAGTTTATCGTGAACAGACAGACATACGGAGCGGAGGACTTTGTTTTATAATATGTAAGGATATAAACTTATTCAATAGCATAAACATAAAAAATATGTTATAAAAATATTTTAAAGAAATTTGTAACAAGATCAAAGAATATACAAACTTTAATACTGTTCTTAGAAAAATAAACATTAATAATACAAGCCGGCGTAAATATTATTAATTTAGATAAAAATAGTAATGTCAACTGAAAGACGCACTTGTGCATATTAAATATCGCAAGCGATCTCTTTATTTTATATTATAACATCCATAAAACATGTGCCAGGACGTTTAGAAATAAATCTCTCAGAACAACAATCTCTCAGAAGTCATTCTTTAAATTGATTATTGGGATTTTTTTCTATCTATATATATATATAATAAAAACGTGTCTCTACATTAAATATTAAAATAATTTGTACATGTTTTTACACAGAGGTAAAAAAAGTTTTTAAAAAGTAAAAAAGGAAATAAAAGGCAAAAAGTATATTACAATTATTGTAATTGCACATTTTTTGTCCCTAATATTTTGATCAGTCAATGATCAATTATATTTTTAAATTAAAAACTCTAAAATAAAACATAACTTTTTATTCAAAATTTAATTGAAAATAAAAATAAATTTGGCCTCGTTTTCTTCTGTTTCATTTGCATGTATTATCTCAGTTAGAAATTTTTTAATAAAAAATATATATTAGTGTTTTAATTATCATTAGGACAATCTGTAGTGTTGTCGTATCGTGAAAATCTTTCACTCACTGTGAAGACGATTCAAATAAAGTTGAACATGACTCATTGTTTCAAATAATATTACGCAAACTTTTGTTGGGCGTGTGAATAATATTATTATTTAGCACCATTAAATTCCGACACATTTCGCGGTCGTCCCGATCTCAACGTGTTTTATGACAAAAGACTGAAAATCATAACGTGGTATTAGAGCGTTATAAAATTACGAAATAACCGCCGCTCGCCGCCCGCCTTTAGTATAAATCATACGTATATTATATTATTACTTTGAAATACATTGAGGGTTTAGTCGCCAGTTTTGAGTGACATTAAATAACGAAAACAGTAATGGTGACTAAACTAATGGAGATGCTGATATCAGATTCTGTGTCGTTGGAAGGTTTCCAAACGAACGATGAGTTCGCGTAAAAAATATTTTATTAAATACAGTACTACCTAGCCGGTGTCCGCGACTTCGTCCGCGTTGTAAAATAAAAAATATAACGTCTAAAAATATAATTATAATATGAGCATTAATTTGTTCCATATTTATCCTTGTTGTAGTTTTGCGCGTTGAAAAATAAAAAATATAACGAGTAACTAACGCATAGCCATTTTACCGCTGTGAAGACGGTGGCGCCGCCACAATTTTTTAATACTTTTAGACAATCCCTCGTGAACCCAACATTTCTTCAAGATAAAAATGTTAATCCAAAAAAAAAAACTATCAGTGTTCCAAATTTCATCCAAAACAGTTCAGCCTTATTTGCGTGAAAGAGTAACAAACATCCAAAAAATCCAAACATACAAACTTTCGCATTTATAATATTGTTACGATTAAGATAATAGTGGATTTATCTAGCTTTTATACACTAATACTATACACTAATGCTTGAAAATTTCCAAATAAATTATGTTAAAGAACTGAAATGTTTTTGTTATATTATGTTTCCCGATGCAATGGGTGTGATTAATATTTTCCCGCCCTCCAGAACGGCGTAACTAGGGAAAACTGGACGCGGATAAATCTCCATTTTTCACTCAAATCTGTGAAACTTTGCTGGAGAAAAAAAAAAAAACGGTATCATACTTGTAAGTGGCAGCCGCAAGTGAATTGACGCAGCCAACGGCTATAAAAAGTTACGATTAAACTTAGGTACAACAAGATGAAATTTTCCTTGTAATGACACTTTTTAAACTAATATAACTAAGAGCTCATTTCAAGAACCGTCTTTTTGAGATTTAAGATAACTCGGAGCACTTTACAATTTAAATTGTGCATTACTTACAGTCTTATTATTTCTTTTGCTCGTGGGACTGTACATTTGAGCTGCATCAAAAAATAATTATCTAATACTAGCGACATGCGACCGGCTTTTCACTGAGTTTTCAAAAATCCTTTCTTAGCATTTTCTAGACTTTTGTTTTGGCTGTGCGTTGATATCCAGTACGTTGTTTTCGCAGTCATTTGGGCTGCCCGTATGGTGGCCCAAATGACATCTTACGGAAGACCACCGTGGAATTACAGCACATGTGCTGTTGTGTTTCGGTGAGTGACTAAGGGATACCGGAGCCTGTTACCTTATCCTTTATTCATAATCCTTAACATAAAAAATACGAACATACCTACTTTAATTATTATGTGCATTTATTACAAACTGTTATACAGTAGTAACAATTCCATACACACAAAATAACAGACAAAATAATATAGTTATTAACCTATTTGAAATGTATATGGAAAAGCGAATACGGTTGAGAGACAAGGAGAAGTTTGGTATCAAAAGCGGCCAAATCCCAAATTCAACTTTTTTTACCCAAGTAACTTCATAGTATTGAAAGTAACAACTTTGTATTTGCAAAATTAGTCAAATACGCTCTTACTCTATGATAAAACGTAACAAAAAATTTACCTTAAAATCAAAACTGGTCAAATCCAACATAATTTACTAACAAAACTGGACAAATCCACGACAGCCAATCTGATTCAAGGATTTAGTATGGGTCGACGGCCATATTAGTTTAAAGCTAACTGTAGTAGGACCGAATTTGATACCAAAAGTCTCTGAGGAATCGAGGGAGACCCTACATTCAACTCACTATAGTCTATAGTATAAATCCTATAATAACATTGTAGTGAACCACTAATATGATATTTGTTTTTATATTTTAAACAAGATCACGTAGGTATACTGCGGATAGTTTCTGATTAAAGCCACGACATGCGGCTAGGTCATATTTAATAAGAAAAATACGTCAACATTTTGCTTCCGAGTAACCTCAATGACTTTAACACGACCATTACGGACGGTTCTGACTTATACATCAGCGACGTACATGATAATATTCACGTACAAGTAATTAGAATTCACGTTGCACTGTTTTAATAGCCTTTGGGAACTTATCATGCATTTCAACTCTACGCTGCGTCATCTGGTCTAAACTTTTCCGGTGGCAAAGTTTTTTGTTATATTAATGAATCTACTTTCGTAGTCATTTGGGCAGCCCGACTTGCGGCATCTGTGGTCGTTCTTGTGTTATAGGTGACGGTAGCCATCTATCATCAAGTGTACCGTGATTCTGTCTGACGATGTTTACATAACTTACACCAAATCACGTCGCTGGGTATAAAGAGAGTGGCTGACAGATTTATACTACGGGGGATTCGGCGATTCTTTCTCTTCATGTACATAGCAGCTTTTGCTCGCGACTACGCTTGCTGTTTGCATTCGTGCTCATGTGAATTGTTAAAATGTTCTTCTCAAATATCATAATAGGTACAGAATATACCTGCCTAGGTTATTAATTATTCGCTTGCAAGTGAAGTTACTATAAATAGGAGTTAAGTTTTTGTTTTCTCACCTATTTGCGCTTATTGGTAGTTTCTGATTTGTTTTGTTTTCTGAACAGAAATGAAGCTCAATTCCAATTGCTTACAGTTTAGCCGTCTAAAAGTATCCAAACAGACAGTAACTTTGGCATTTATAACATTATTATGCACTCGCCCTTATTGAAACTAACATTAAAATAATGTCCCAACTAATATTTCGCTCTCTCCGCGTAACGTTCGCTGTCGCTGTGTCGTTAAGTGCCGCTAAACGTAGTAATTACGCACAGCAAACATACATACATACATACATACACATACAACCTCTTACAGTTCCAGTTATGCACAACGTAAATTCTGTTCTCACGTATGTACGTAGAAACTAAGAGTCGTATTCACAAACCCATCGTATGTTATTCATTTAGTCGTTCGCAGCCGTCGCCCGCCGCTGTTTGTAAACGCTGCATGCAACTCGAATAGTGCTTCCACGATATCGACTTTTCACTTCAGTCGATATCGGTAAACGTTGCGCCACGTCATAACTGATGACGTCACTTCCTGTAACTGGCGTACCTGGGAAAATGTAAATGATTGATAGGTTGTGTGTAGAAAATAATGTCATTCGTTATCGTTATTGCCAATCGCATACCTACGTTACCAAATTTTAATATTGAGATATTTTCAAAAAACAATGACTTTACTAATCGGTACTACTTAAAAGCGAATTTTTTGTAGTTTGTAGTTGTAGTAGTTTGTAGTAAGGCTGGAATAACATTTTAACAAATTCAGGCATTTGTATAGAAAATAAGATTGAAATTATAAGTCTGTTTTATAAGTGACTTGAATAAAAATCCTCGAATGTGCAATATGAGAGAGATGAGATTAGAACTATTTATTCCATGTGATTGCACGTGCTCAAATATCATTGGCAAAGACTAAGGTTATTACCTTATTTATTTTTAAATAATTTACAGTGTCAGTATTCCGCTTACTCCAATTATGTGCCCACACATTCTTCCATAAACATCGTATGTCTATTCCATATTTTTACGAGTATCATGAGGATAACGTGCACACAAGAACGTTAATATTTGTAAGTGTACTGTCTCCGAGCTATTATTTATGAGGCCACAATAAATATAATTCAAGTAATACCACCATAGCGTGAGAAATGGTCGTAATCGAGACCTATGAAGCCAGCACTTATCAAGATTAATCTTGAATGACCTCAGAATGCGAAACAAGGCTCAACTTTTCCTTTTAAATGAATATTAGCAAGCATTGTTTGCAAACTAACTTACACATGCTCGTTTACGGACGCGTTTTAGATTCTATCAGAATTGTAGTTTGTGTTAGCACTAAAACTCGCATTGCAAATATAATTCGGTAGATAATTTGTTTGATCCCTCAAAATCGTTGAGGGAACTTGGTGTTGATTTAATTGTAAGATAGAGATAGCACAAGGATTTCCTGTTTTTAACTTTTAAGGCTGGAGATACTCGTACCTTGATCTCGCGGGAAAAACCGCGACCAACTGCACAAACTGTATATGTGTAGTTTCATATTAAAAATACAAAAGTAATTCTTGTCGTCTTCGCTGTTAAAAAACTGAGCGGAATTTAAAGTTTAAATATAAAGATGGCATCTAGTGACGCTTTCAGAGTTTTGTTTGTTTGTTATCTTTATAATATTTAAAAATAAATGTATATTATTATAGTTTCATGAACTTTCAGAGTTTAGATTTAGATCAATTTATTTCCTTTCTTCAAAACAAGTTTCAAACAACAACTGAAAAGTATCGATAAATTTTGTCGACCTGAGATCATCACTAGTCGGCTGCTATTTCCCACGGCACGGTTCTAATGAGCCGTGTTGTGTGTTGTGTAAGAGAACGGCGAGAGGGGAGGCTTTTTGAACAATAACTATTTGGCCTCTCGACGTCAATTACGCACACTTTTGTTTTTGCCCAGACGTACGAGTAAGTGCTGACATGACAGGAGGAATGGACAGTTAACTTGTAAGCTTCGGGCTGTATCCTTATGCTGTATTTCATCTAACCGTAGATACATATCTATGTTGACGTTGCCTTTGTCAAGACCTGGCCAGGCGTGCACATCCTCTCTGACTCGACACAAATAATGCATCGTGGTTTCGGAATAAAGCTGTATTTCTTGGATGACAATTTTGTTTACGTCACATTCATGTTTTAAGTTAGATAACTTCAGATTAACTACATAAAGAAAATAAATTCACAATTTCTAAATAAAATCATTATTTCTTCTGAATATAATCACTTTGTACACACACTTTTATACAAAATATTTAGATTTAATGTATTGCTAAGTATAAAAGAATAATGAAATAGGTATATGAAAAGTTATAAAGATTTGATTATCAAAATTTTCTTGCATAATCTATAACTAAAATGATAATAGGTGTAAGGCAATGTCGGTTGATATTTTTCAATTTGATGACAAGTATTATCAACACCCCAACAGTAGGACGTCCACTGAGAACAACCGTCGATCTGCGGCGCTTATTAGATCAGTCCACCTCCTTTATTGTTTATTATATTGTTCAATTCTTAGTGCAAAGCCAAGCTAATGTATTTGTGTAGTTAAAAGTGCAATCGGTTTAATGAATGACATGATAGGTAGTAAAAAAATGTACCGGAAAAGCGGCAACGCAGCGTTGCCTGTTGCGAAACAAAGCAAAACAAGTGGAATCCTTTGTTTGTCCGAAGTATGTTGACTGTTTCTTATCCACTATCGCCTGAACTAGAAATGCGGTGCAACGACCTTTAACTTACTATGGAATCTCGAAGCAATCTCGACTTAATACTAAATTTTTTACTTTGTTGTAAATTTTATTGATTAATGCTTCAGAAATCAAATTCTTTAAATCTGGTCGGCATAGTTATAATTTTTAGGTGTTTACATTTTTTAAAGCAGGTCTTTGGACAGGCTTGATAGGTCTTTGGAAAATTATCGTTGAGTCCTATGTCTAGCAGTGGACGTCCTACGGATGTCTAGCTGAGATGATCATGATGAAGATGTTAAAAGATGTAGTTAATACAATAACTAAAAAAATCAACAGAATGAATATGTTAAAATGCATGTTTTTGCCGTCAGACGAGGGGGTTGACAAGTCTACATCTGTACATAAATGAAAAAAATATTAGAAAAATAAATTTTAAAAACTATATATTTGGAATAAACCATATATCGTGGTAAAGTCTAACTAAGCGAAACTTTCACGTCCATTGTGTTGCCTCCCGTCCTGAGGCTGCGTTGAAGTGATTACATGCGTCTTTTTGCTTTTGTAACGCGTCCGACGCAAGCGCATTCCTTGATTCAAATCGGTCCAGTTAAACGACAATCATTGCTTGAACTATTATTTTTTATACCTGGTGGTGCCCGCGACTTCGTCCGCGTTGTAAAAGAAAAAAAGTAGCCAATCCTGTGTCCTGTACGTCTAAATGTTTATCTACCAAGTTTCATGAAAATCTATTAATTCGTTTAAGAGTTACATACATACATACATACACACACATACATACATGCATGCATACATACATACATACATACATACATGCAGAAAAAAATTCTAAAAATCGTCAATTTAGTTTCAGTATCATGTATAGAGCCTACTCCATGACCAATCCTTACAGATTTAATATTAGTATTGATTGATAATCATATAAAGGCCACGAATCGGAAAATGCAGCGTGAGACCGCCGCTTGGCGCGAAGCGGCTGGATACGAAGAACAGAAGACCGTGCTTGGTGACGAGCCTTGAGAGAGGCCTACATCCAGCAGTTAAGAGACACATGATGAATGATGAGGTTATGAATATTAGGATGTGGTTGATATTTTTCCGGACTTATTGATTGTTTATTATCACGACAACGATTCAAATCTTATTTACATTAAAAGCTATTTATAGTGCTACCATGTACTATCGCGGTCAATGGAGCAGACCCACTTTTCATACAAATTTGTCTAACGTTGAATAGAGGTTGTCATAGTAACGTAAATGTTATAATACGAAATACGAGTAGGTATTTGAAGTAGGAACAAAGATAAATACAAAATGTGCACACGAAATTGTTCCTTACGGTGGGACTGCTCCCTTGACCGCGATAGTACCTATAAAACAATAATTCGATAATTAATTTATTTATATAGGTAGACTCAGTTTTTACGTTGCTTTCGTGTTATTGTTGATGTTTTTCCGATCTCTGTGAACTAATACAAAACGAAAACACAAGTTTTTGGTAAGTATCTTTTTTGTTCATGTACCAATTTACCGTGCAAACTTCAAAAAAGAGGGTTTAGAGCCGAACATTTAACGAGGAGGATGCGACGCGAAATTGCTGAAGGGGCTGCGAAGATGAAAATAGGTTCCTTTTAAATCAATTTCCTTTCATTTGTAGATAAGATGAAATACTGCAATTTTTTTTTTGATAATATTTCCTAGATTTTGATGGTGTATTCATTTATTTTCCGAATTCGCTTCAGTTTTTAAATTATATCGCTTAGTTTACCAAAATAGCAGTAATTTTGGAAATACTTTTTTTGATTACTTGATCCTTATAGGGGGTCTAGGACAATTCGCCGCCG
This sequence comes from Synanthedon formicaeformis, assembly GCA_945859745.1. Taxonomy (NCBI): domain Eukaryota; kingdom Metazoa; phylum Arthropoda; class Insecta; order Lepidoptera; family Sesiidae; genus Synanthedon; species Synanthedon formicaeformis. The sequence continues at coordinate 5,360,085 of OX243963.1, forward strand.
CCAATTCGTCGCCGCCCTTTCGCCGCCGCCATTTCGCCGCAGGCCGTTTCGACGCCGGCCGATTCGACGCCGGCCATTTCATCGCCGTTTAATTTAGTTTCAGTTATCCACTTATCCGGATCCTTGACATAGATTGTGCGAATGCGGACCGCATTCGTGCATTATCCGAGTTGGTATAATTCCATCATTTTTTTATAAATTTGGTCTATATAAGTAACTGATCAAGTGTACTAACCTATATCCTTATTTTTATTTTCAATGTTCAATGTTTATATTCGTATGAACCAAATTCGATGTTTATATCTTTTTCTTTTTAAATCTTTATAAATCGGGAAAACGATTTGAGGAATGTTTACTAATGTAGAATTGCACAAATGCGAAATTAGTAAGAATGTGTGGCGCAGTCAAAATTGAATACCTATGTTGTTTCTGTGATTTCTATCAATTTTTAACTTGTAATAATTTATCATAAATGTTTTCATTTTCAAACTTGTGTTTTGATATTAAATTCATTAGTTCTAAATTAGTTTATCACTACATATTATAAAACAAAGTCCTCCGCCGCGTTTGTCTGTCTGTTTGCGATATAAAATTAAAACGTTCGGTTACAAATTAAAATTTATAGCTTCTACAGGGTATCGACAAAAGGAGCATTGTCAGCGCTAAAATGACCTTTTTCATTGTTATTATGCAATTTATTGCCTGACACGTGCCAAAAGGGATTTTTTTTTACAAACTAACAACTTTAGAAAGAAAACAATACAAGGGTTACACTTTCCATCTTAAGAATTGTTTTTTAAAGCTTTGAGTATTTTGCTTTACGATACCATTTTATGACGAGAATTTTAGTAATGGACCAAACAACTTAAAATGAAATAGTTAAAATCTTTGATATGATTTTTATTTATGCGAAAAAGGTATACTACGAGTATAACGGAAAAGTAGTAGATTTAATAGAAAATTTAAGTAAGTAATTAAAAAAATTTTTTATTCCTTAATCGGCTGAGCCAAAAAATGACAATTAATTTTATAGGCTTATCCTTATAACAAGGCCGTACTTTAAATCCGTAACTTTTAATCCATACAGTGACCAGAGAATAACAAAAATAGAGTAAAAATAGTAAATTTGACCAAAGAAATAAGGATTTTTCAACAATGTATAGTTTTTTTACATCTCTTTGTCTGGACAATAAGGTGCCAAGCCTTATTGTCAAGCCATGGCCGATGATTTTAAACAAATACAATTATGAATAAATTCGGAGCTCGTTTATGGAATAAGCCTGAGTTTTGTGGCGTGGTATACAACTTTTTATTATTTTACTGTTTTGTCAATTATTGTCTACTTGTTTTTAAAACTAAGTATGTCTGTTAATACATTTGTGTTGTACTTGTACTTTGTAATACTTTGTACAAAAATGAAGGTAAAAATTTTAAGTTCAAGAGGCAAAAAAGTTATTTTTATTTTTTATTTATATAAAAAAATGTTATGTTGATTTGTGTACGCTTCAAAAACTCCAGAATAGTTAGACCGATTTTAATTCGTTTTTACGTATGGAAAGAGGATAACGGGATATAAAAATTTGAACCACTTTTTGTATATATGTAAAACTGAGTCATGCTCACATCTCATGTCTTTGGGTGTATGGTACAGTAAAAGTTCTATTCTATTACAGAGCCAATAACATCAATATGTTCTACAAATTTTCACTCACGCTTTGTAATAGTCAAAAAAAGAAATCGAAAGCAAAATGCCCCATTAGTTACCCATAAATTACAAATTACTTGTCCTCACAATAGAACTTAATTTTCTCGATTATTTAAGCTCTACTGTCTGTTAAAATTAAAATGTTGAAACAATTTACGTCTATATCTACTAACGTGATCATTTCACGCTATCATGTAAAGAATTTATAAACGAAGTTCTATTCCAGGAGTTTCATGAATTTGGCTGGTATAAAAAGTAACTTATATTAATTTCTGACCTAATTATTACTTTACAAAAAATAAAATAAATCAATTCGTTTTGTCCCTTGTTTGCTTGGCCCATGAAGGGTAGATAAATTTTGAAACATACTTTTACATTTATTATATTAGTAAGGATAGCATAGTATACAATACAGGGTTGTTATTCAACATGCTATATGTTATATGTTTCGATACCTAAAAAAACAACAAACCATTAAATGTCGAACTTATCTGACAATAAACATCTATACTGGTAGTAATTCTTTTGCTTTCTACAATCTGCGCTTAATAAACAAAAGACAAGAACGAGTGGCGACGAAATGGCCGGCGTCGAATTGGCCGGCGCTGAATTGGCTTGGCGCTGAATCGGCCGCGGCGAATTGGCGGCGGCGAATCGGCGGCGACGAATCGTCCCATCCCGCCTTATAGGTACTCGTTAGGTGCCAAATTTTCAAGTTGTTTATTGGGGGAAATTATTTTTTAAATTAATACTATTTTCATGTTTTTATTTGATCTGCTATTTTTTTTAAACGCGTGAGTTTATGTCGCGTGCTTGCTCAGAGAGCTTTTTCTTGCGGTAACGTTTAGTCTCATATACAGAGTTCGCATACTGCTTTACCTGTCTATAACATTAAAATATATAAAGGGATAGTTTCAATGAGTACTATAGGTCTTAGAGAAAGTGAAAATATAATATTGTGTCAACAGTTAACACAATAATATATGAATAAGAGAGACTTGGAGATATGTGCCTGCAGAATAAAAGTTGTTACCGGCGGTTGATATTTTGGAAAGAAGTCTTAAATTTTATTAGGTAATGAAATTGAAGGGCCCCCTCTTCACATTTGCTGCGGGCCCCCGCTGCTTGTATCCGGCACTGTGCGTGACGTTAATCTTGAATGTATGTATGTATTTATGTATATATGTATACTTACTTACGTCATAGTACATTTTGTAGGTACATAATGTATTGTATAGTTTAACTATGGATATAATTGCTTCGTAAAAGCATATTTTGCCAATCCAACAATGAAGTACCCAATGTAACATTGCAGAGGCATATCAATCAATACTAATAATAAATCTCTAAGGGTTGGTAATGGAGTAAGTTACTTTGTTTTCAGAGATATCGTGTTTATAGGCTCTATACAAGATACTGAAACTAAATTGACCATTTTACAATTTTTTTCTGTATGTATGTACGTATGTATGTTCCTCCATAACTCTTAAACGAATTAACTGATTTTCATGAAACTTCGTAGATAAACATTTAGACGTACGGGACACAGGATAGGCTACTTTTTCTTTTTCAACGCAGACGAACTCGCGGGCGCCAGCTAGTTTATAATAAGTTTTTAGAAATTTAAGCCTTGGAGTCGTTAGGAAGGCAATCGTGGTACGGAGGGAAAGCGGAATAATTTGTTAAGTTCTCATCGCACCACAGCACACCCGAGTGCATGTTTGGATTCTTTAAAAATATCTTGATCCGAAGTTCTTCCGATGAATTCTGCATTCGTTACAGAATTAAATTGTATAATTTGTTCCTGCTATGTAATATGTATTTGTGTGAAAATAACACTATTTTATACAAGTTGTTTAAATAAAAATTGCACATAAATTAGATACCGTCGCCATATAAGATTTTACGTTATTTTTTATATAAATATCGTTTCACTGATTTTAATATATACCTGCTTATGACAGTTGCTTACACGTGTTTTTATGAGAATATTGTCAAATCTTTGTAGTGCTAAAACGGCTACATTCAAATATTACAGTCAGCACGCACAATGGATTCAAAAATACAATACCAACAAAGAGTTTAGAAAGTGCTCTAATGACTGATGCAGTCGTTTTTTAGATCGCGTGATGTTGAAACTAGTTTCGTTGTTCAACTCGCTTCGGGTCCATTGCCACTGCCTCTAGCGCAACGCTTGGATCAGACTATTGAAGACGATTTAATTGCACCAACTATACATACAATAATATCTCTAAATATTTATACTCGTATCACACGATATACATTTATATAATCTTCTCATTACAATGCCTTGCTCTACGTGTGGTGTGAGTGAGTATAGACTATATTATGTGGTCCATCAAGCTTGAATCACATAATGCCTTTTGCTGTCTGGGATTGATCATTACCTAATAATATATGTGATATTGTGATACCGTTGTGATACACATAAAATGAGCAATGCAGAATTTAAAGCTGCGTCTGCCGAACCGAGCGAAGTTATCATATTAGAACATGATTATTTCGTTTCAGAAGCCCAGCGTAGGACCTGCTGGGCTATAATTACAACCACTGAATCTGACGTAATAGTATAGCTTAAAGCTGTCTATACATACAGATTTAAGCAACGCATGTTTACTAAAATGTTTACTGTTACAATAAAGCCTCAATGAGAACATGAACATTATAATTGCTTTTTCATGCGTCTTATAAAGGTGTAATTTCTGCAGCATTGTCTAACTGAGATTGCTCCGAATTCAATGCACACTAAAATTACAAGCAATGAAATGGTAAGCGTAGATGGAAGAAAAAAGAAAGAATAGTGACTCACTATCCGCGCATGGACCTTTATACTGAGTCCAATGAACTCACTATCATTCACTTTGCTCTAAAGACACTATCCTGTATACAAGTTGATATGTTTTTGTGGAAAAATTTGAATACATTTTTAAAGTGTTCGATATTTGAATTGTACTTAGTTGTAGAGATAAATATTTAGTTATACAGTTTTATATAGTCGATTTATCGATTATGTAATGCAACACAGTACCGTATCTTTCTTTTTGCTTCCATATCACAAGCAATAATTGCAGGCAACGATCTAGTCACGAAAATCTCTTACGGCGCTTAACGGTCCACGCAGGTTCCTGCTTCGCAGTCAACTGCGCCCGCAGTAAAGTCATTTACTCTAATGGTCTCGTCCGTAGGCTGACGCGTGTACTACTTACAAAAGTAGATGATCACACACGCTGTTGTAGTTCTTATGTTGTAGGGGTTAAAAGTAAAGGTTGCGGAAAGGCTTTTGGCTTTTGAAGTGAACATTTCCCTTACGGTTGATTGTACGTGTAGGGTCAGCGGTCGTCAGTCTGTCTCAGAAACTGTGGCTTTTGGTTTCAATGTCAAGTACATACTCTGCCAAGCGTCAAAGTCATCTTGTTTGTTCTTCGAAAAGTAAATAAGGTATCGCAATTTTAACTAAAGAAAAGCAGCGAGAGTCAACCTATTGGGACGAACAAAATTCTGATCTGACTTTTTCAAGAGCGTTCAGAATCTGATATGAATTCTTACACTAAATATATAGGAAAATAAATTCTCAATACCTATGTGATAAGAAATGTCGAGGATTACATCCTGCATATCTAAAGCTTGTAAAATTTACTCTTTATGAAAACAGTGTATGTAGATTAAGAAATAGAATTAATACATACATAACACAAGAACACGTCTATGTTCATAGTAAGATTGAAGATTATGGCCGCAATATTATTTCATTCATTTCAAAAGTTTTTTAAAAAGTATCTTACAAAATATCTAAGAATATTATGATAAAATGTAGGATAAATTAGTTAAGTTATAAATTCCGGATTGTCACCTTGTCTCTCCTCTGGTTGGCATGTAAATGCGAAAATCAATTTACCGAAGTGCTTAAATAAATAAGCGGCAGGCAATCGCTTTCAATATTAATTAATGTCCTTCATTAGAGCCGAGAGTGACGTCGAGCAAGACACGCTACTACCCTTAATTACTTAGCCACTTACCGCGGAGTCAAAGCAGCCTCGTGACATTTCATATTTAAAAACATTCTTGGTGAATCTCGTTGATGGAATAAATACATAAATACGGTATGAAAGAACATTACGCAAAAAAATGGACTTCCTAAAAGTATAATATATGCCTAAATACTCGACCCCACATAATCTGTTGTCTGTTGATACAAATGTTTTGTAATATAATGTGATAAGAAATTATTAAATTTTATTATCTCACGAATGGTAAATGATCCTAAGTGCCTTGGGTTTTTGTCATGAGTGATTTTTGTACAAGGAGTCATTTTAAAAACTTTTTTCTTATAAGTGCGTATTTTAATGTATCACGTGTATGCTAAACACTGTCCTTTGAGCGACTGAATGATACTATGTTCATTGGACTCAGTACATGAGGTCCAAGCGCGGTAGTAACTAATCTTCCTTTCTTTTCTTCTATCTACGGTGAACCTTCCAGAAGTGAGGTCTTGTCGGCCTCACTTCTGCGCGCGGCGGTTACATTGCGCGACACGAGTCCCTTATACCATACTGCGGGGGTAAATTCTGTTAACGACCGTGACTTGCCGTTTTATTGTTCTTCGTTCTGATAATGACTGATGACTTTTCCGCGAACTCTTTGTTTGAAGTTGACAGTGACGCGCAAACGTAATCAGGGCTGCCACACTGCCTTATTGTACGGGTGGCAGCAAAAAAAAAAAGAAAAAAAAACAATGAAAATTTTATTGACAAAGCAGAAGCCGTAGCAATTAATATCGGCCTTGATTGGAGCTCTGTGTTTGCATTTTACGCTGACGAGCGACTTGTTGGAATTTGGTAACGAGTGTAATTAATTGGTGACAGATCGAGCAAATTTTGTCGAAAACTACAGTATACAGTATACGTATCGCCAATAAAATTGACATTGTATGCAGGCGATGCATCGATGGCGCGATTGAATTAAATCTCGTGTCATGATTATTACTTTGTTGTGTCAACAGTATGTACTACCAATATTAAGAGGAGAATAATTTAATCGCGAATTATGTATTCTTTTTTATTTGCAGATTACATTTCTATGCATGCATGTATCTATGTATTTCTATAGAAAAATATATGTGTTTGTATAACAGGCTTTTTATTATTGTTTAAAATATATAAGCTGTATATTAAAAAAACTTAAACACACACTAAAACCTCTTGCTATTATTTTATTTACTCAACTAACAAAAAGAAAATAACTGAGGTGTAAAAAATAAAATAAATATATTAACAATGCACGTACTAGTGGTAAATTGAGATATAAATATATAAAGAATAGAATTTTTTATAGAAATATTATGTAAAGTAGATGTAATCGATATTAAAATTTACTATCTGAAACATGTCTTATTTTTTCCAATAGTTTTTATAACCTAAGTCGAAGTTTTGTTTTAACAATTTCGCAAATTTTGTTCATACTAAAAATCTTACCTTACGTTTTTTCATTGTACTTACGCGTTACATGTACTCCTAGGTAACCCTGCTAAAATCGGCCAGTGTAGTTAAGAGTTTACGTATTTAGCAGAACACACACTAGAAATTCTCGTCATGGTGCCCGTTTATTTACGCTTTGCGAACACTGCGCGCACGCACCGAATCACACTACATTACCTTATCAAGATTAAAGTGTCTGGCTGTAAGACCGTTAAACGAATACTTAATTGTGTCTGAACTTAAATTATCATCATATCGTAGCCACTAAAATAGTTTGATACCCTATGTTCTTTCCAGATACATACCCTCTCCCTTCGTTTTGATTTTATTAGTACCTAATATTTTTTTATGTAACGAAATCATGTACTTTTCTGTTCTCTCTTAACCTGCTTAGAGTTCATTCTAAATTCAGGGTAATTTGAGACAAGCCTAACTTGTTGTTTCTATCTTCACAGGTACTTAACTTTTTTTTCTATCAGTTTAAAACTTTTATTGATTCAAAAATTCATTGTCAAAAACAATATTTTTTTATATTTCTGTCACTAATTTATCACATCTACTAATTTATCAGTCAACGACTCTTACCTTTATCCCAGCTAATTTATGTGGTAAACAAGACATTATTAATAGTGTCACACGTGGATATTTTATTAAGGAAGATAAGTGCTAAAAGTTCGTCGGCTACATAGCTTAATCAACATTTTAACCTAAAAGCCACAGAACAAAATAACTCCACTGCTATTTGGCTTATAGATATAGTTTGGTTTACTCCATAATTTAGAGGATCCTAAAGTAGTTTTTAATGTGTATTCCTTATTCAATTAAAATTCCTTAGATGAGAAGATATTTAAAATTGGTTAATTATTGTGTCGCTGTAACGAGTAATCGTGAAGGTTTTATAAATGACAGTTGACAGGCCAATGTCATCCGAAACTCATCAATATTGGGTATATACTCGACTCGTGCTCTGAAGTATGTACCAGTTTTGACTACTGTTTGCTTATTATTACAAATATTGAAATGTCTAAGTAAGTTTCCTTTTTTCATGAATGTGTGTTAAATATATTTTTATTTTTTATTTTGTGCTTATATTTTAGTAGCGTCAAAAAGAAGCTATTAAGTATACCTATGTCTGTTTATCCACTTATTTCTTCTATTTATGATCTGATGCTGCATTATCAAGCAGTCTGCAGGATAACCAACTCCACAGCAACTTACAACATATATAGCGTGTTTGGCCTCTATAGAAAGGGGGTTAGTTTATAATAGTTTTTATATTATAGCTACATTTCTAACTCAAGGGTTCTCTCTGTCCTATGTTACGAATTACATATGGTAAAACTGAAATATCTACTGTTTAGAGACTGAAAAAGGAATACCTAACGGTTGCACTGACGTTTATAAAAAATAGTCCACAGATTGTAACTTCATAGTTTGCGAAAACAATAAAACTCTGATGATATTGAACGCACGCGTTGTTAGTTAACAACTTTATTAATGTTTTGTAAAATGGTCGGTAAAACGTGACGTATTTACACGGGTGTTTTAATAACAATGTTAAGTGAACGCTTTGAAGATTCCGCTTTGATATTCGTAGGAGCCGGCTTATGATTTATTATTCAGTGACTTTATGAAACATCCACCCAGTCTCTGGCTCTCTAAACGCGTCTCGAGTCTCGACCTTACGTAAAATTTCAATTAAAAGAAAATCTCATTCAGTAGCTACAGACGGAATTGCGAAGGATTTTCAGACAGATACATTTTGAAATACCAATTCAACAATACTCTCTGTAGGACTGCTAATATTTCTCCGGACCCTTAAAGCGCAAGCAAACGCGGACTTTTTGAACGCGAACAAAAAGTCTGCCATTTGTCGTATATATAAGAAACGTATGGTGTTACTCTATAATATAACTCTATATACTTACTTTATACTATAACGTATGGTACTCTAGGTATACTATATCGCATACCGCATACAAAAACGCAGTGAATAAAAATAAGTAGAGGTTGTCTGCTATGAATACATGCTAAAGCAGGCGACGTTACCAGACCGGACATTTTAGACGTCGCACACGTTTCGTAATTATGTACGTTACGGATATTTTTTACAGAGTTTCATGATTTTGTACTTTAAATTACAAAAAAATACTATTTATTATTTTTGTACCTAAGACTGCCTCTTCACTAGCGATTAGCGGACAAATTGTACGCGTTTTCTGGGTCAAAATCTTCTTTTCTCACACATTAAGGGACGAAGGCTGACATTTCTGCCAAAAATTTGTAAAACTCAATAATGAAATATCGGGCCATTGGTTTTTTTAACACACTTTAGAAAATTCGGTAATAAAAGCCTTTCTTAATTTCAGTAATTTCCAGTCGATATAAATAATGAAATAATGAGATTATAAATTTTGATACTTTCATATTAATAGATACCAAATTACACGACATTTTCCCAGGAAAAACTACAATTTCTTCTTACTCGTGTACAAGTTTTAACTGTTAAAGAGAAAAAAGAAAAAACTGATGGCCTGATCTCCATAGAAAACTGATTGATCTCCTTTGCGCCGTTAAATTAATTCAGTTTTATAGAAACAGTGTAAATCAGTTGGTTTCCGAAGTCACCTATTATAAAAGTAGGTGAGATGTCTCGGTGGAGAATAGAGAGATTAGTCGTCGATGTAACGGCACATTGGAACGACAAAAAAGACGCCAATTAACTTTTTTCCCGCCCCAACTTCAGACACAAGTATTTTCAATCGCTCGGAGCATTCCACTCGATAGAACGTCTTTAGTCGTCCGATTTGCTCTCGATACGATAGAGATCGATTTGTCTTGCTCGTTTTATTTCGATTTAAATTGTATCGGTGCTAGAGGCGATTAAGGCTTCCGCTCTTGTAGCCGGAGATGCAGTGAAAAGGGGAAATTAGTTGTGCGAAAATCAATCGACCTCCGTCTTAAAATCTAATCAACCAATTACTTTTTAATGTTTCATCTTCTCATAGAAGTGAAACTTCGTTTCTTTATTGACAGCCATAAATCCTCATTAGATATTTTGGATAAAATAAAATTAAAATATGACTATTAAAATATAATATAATAATTAACAATATTTAAAGATTGGTATAAGAATACTTCAGATGAAATATATAATCACATATTATCGCAATCCTAAATTTGTTTTCAGTGTGATATAAAATACATTTTTACAGTTTAGGAAATTAAATAAATGAATAACCTCCCTAATTTATAATCTGCAAACGTATAAATTGTGCTCCCAATTGAGCACGAAAATACGTATGAAATTTTAGAAAACGAATTCGTTACTGGCGAACGAACGCCAAATGAAAAATTGTAGAACATTTATTTGTGAAAATTAAAATGTCGCAGCCTTGTTGAGTAAGAAAAAAACTACAAATTACAATTTAAAATGTTTTTTTTTTTTTTTTTTTTACTTGAATACTTAATCTTTAAATGTGCTGCCAAGTGGGAGGCAATTCAGAAAATCGATGATAACAAAATCGAGGGATACAGTTTCATGTTGTAGCTCTACCATCATCTAAGAATCTAGGATCCCCGCTAAGAAGGTTTTTTTTAATTTTAATTCCGCGCGAAGCCTGGTTGGGTCGCTAGTTATATACTAGTATACAATAACTTAAAAAAGAAAAAAGAAAACCAGACTTATTTCCGTAGATTTATTATAATAATATGAGAAACGATGTAACAAAAACATTGAAAACTACCCGTGTCTGTATATCTCATTAAAGAGAAACATTCTCATGCATCTTCCTTGCCTAAACAAAGTCGTAAAGTTCATTAACACATTTCAGAAAAAGCAACGCGAAGATGTCGATCATCACCCAATAGAATAAGTATCGGAGCCCCGGAGCCCTTGACTCGAATTTAAACATGTTAGTTGGTTACCACGTGAGAGTTAGTTACAAAAAAATAAAAAATAAGATTACGCTTTTTTCGTTCCAGACATTTACATTACAACTTTTTAAAACAAATTAATAGATAATAAATAAATAAAAGAGATTTTTCAATTTTATTTTTCACGTATATTTTCGAAATATGTTCACACAGATATCATTAAGAAGAATTTATTCAATACTACTTAGCTGGTGCCTTACTGGTAAAATAAAAAATAGCACATGACAAAATATATGAGCCATATTTAAGGCCTGCTACATTTCTTTCTTTCTTACTTTTATCAGGTATTGGATTTTTATTTTTAGATTATCCCTCGGGAAGAGAGCTCTTTGTATCCTTGACAATGTATAATTTTTTTAATAATTATCAATTGCGTAGTTAAAGCGTGAAAAGGTAACAGAGTTAATTTCACGTTTTTTTCCAAATGTTTCCATTAATTTAAGTTTAATATTTAAATTATAATTTACTCACATATTGATATGAAATAAAAGGAAAATTAATTAGTTTAATATGTGTGCCACAAGCGGTTGGTTGGTCGCAGGCGTCATTTTAGTCGTCAACCGCGAACAATGTAGTTTACAGTTCCCAGCACAGATGTTTAAAAAGAATCAACAGTTAACAACATCGTAAAAAAAGGTCGGACGTAAACAGCTACCGTTGAAATTTTACAGTCACTCGACGTTTCTTTTTTTTTTTCTTTTTCCTCTTAAGATAAACGAGGAAAAGTCGAAGTTGTGCCCGGAGACGGCTAATTCGTTGGCAATACAAGAGAATTTTTTTCTTTTCAAATAACACGACAAATTCAAATTGAAATAAAATTCTTTTAGCGATGACTATTTTGTAATATATAGCTTTACATTAAAACGAATGTATAGACGCTTCCTAATGAGTTGTGTGTCGATGACTTTGAAGAGAATAAAGCTGACACTGCGTTTTTAAATATATTACTTACACCACACCTACTTTAGAAAAACATAAGGGTCGCTTCCAAGGTTGTGGACATTACTTATGACCGAGATGATGATGACTTTAGAAGATACTTTAAGATACTTCTTTTCATTTTAAATGTTTTTTTCATTCATTTTGATATTTGGAGAAAAAGTAGTCTATCCTGTGTCCTGTACATCTAAATGTTTATCAACCAAGTTTCATGAAAACTTGGTAGATACCAAGTTAATTCGTTTTAAGTGTTATGGAGGAACATAGATACAATACATACACTTACAGATTTATTATTAGTATTGATGATTGATGATAACTACATTAGCTGTTCTCTGCTGATCAAAATTAAATCCCATCAGTGCATAGTATAAAGTGAAGTCTCTGTCTGTCTCTGTCTGTCTGTACTTAATGCATCGAAAAGAGTGTATGAAATCAGGACACTTCTTGTGTGGCAGTATTTTATTCGTCCAAAGCCGTTCAAAGGTTGACGCATGCTTTACTAACAATTTTGCGTCTCTCCAGGCAAAAAGATAAGCTCATCGTTATTTTGCCTCGTGTCTCTCACTATAAAAAAATAAAGCTTTTTTCTCACTTTCATTAACTTTTCACATACATTAACTTTTCTCTTCCTCTTATTAATACTTGTTTTGTCTTTACTATCACATTATAGGTGTGTAAACATGATTGATTTTCTATAGATATACGAGTGTGGTTGTATATCACACGCAGTTCCACCAATTGGTTCCAATCAATGGGTGTTAAATATTATAACAAGTTAAGATCATGTGCGAATACCAGCCAATTAAATTTGTAACACATTGGCTTACTACATCCAAAACAAATACAAATCAAGGCTGAACTAGTTTCACTGGCAATGAGCTTTGATCGCATAGATGTTACTGATGTTGTTTACACTATGCATGAAATATATTTTAAGTGCTTACACTATTTCTATATTATGAATAAATTACCGGTTTTAAAATTAACTTTAAGACCGCAGGTGTTGTAGCATTGTTTTGTAGTAGGTACATTCGTTTTGCAAGTTTCACAATTTACTTCCTGTCAGTTTTGTTCGACGAAAAAGTTGTAACTAGTCACTTTTTGTTCGATTCCCTAAGTCCAATGCCATACTAGCTAGACAAATAAATGACACGTTTGTTCTAGTGGCTAGTAACCCTAGCTGTTAACCAAACGGTCGCGGGTTCGAATCCCGCTAGGGGCCAATTTTTATATGTTAACATTTACGTTTGTGCCTGAGTCATGGATGTTGTTTGTATTTATAATATGTATGTATGTATTTACAAAAAAAAGTAATCTATGTATTATATAAACTGTCTGGTATCCATAATACAAGCATTAAATTGCTTAGTTTGTGAAGATATTTATTTATTTTTGGCGCCTCACGTTCTCTGGTTGTAATTTTCACAATAGACCCGGATCTGTCTGACTGGTTTTGTCTGACTTCACCTCAAAATGTTCAATTTCAGTTAATTTGCGACTGTTGAACAATCAAAACGCAGAACCTTTAGTTTCATAATACGAGCCTGGTGCTTGATTTAGCGCCATACAATTGGACGATTACCCTTGGCGATTAGTATATATTTTTAATATTTTCGAGATCATTACAATAACTATCTATCTTGGATAAAAATGTAATTAATTTTTTATTGTTCACAGGTAAGAATGACTGTTGCCGTTACTAATATTTAATATTGGTAGGTAAGTTATTTGTCAGTAAAGGATCTGGTGGTGCTCTCCACTACTACAAAACAAAGTATATCCCATTGCCATGAATTCGTGAAGGTGAGTTGTTGTATCTATAAATTACCTCCATCAAGGTGACCGTCAACCTGTCAAATTGTCTGCCAAAAAAAAATGGTAAAATGGCTGCAACAAAATTTGTGTTTGAAAAGTAAAAATATATTGTGTAGAATTACTAGATTCTAACATATTTATTTTCTTCATAATATGTAATTAATTGGTTTATCAAGATATAATGACAGTATTCTTAGAAAATAATTTATTCAATCTAGTGGTTTTACTTCATAAATTGTAATATCGTAGCGTTCATTATCATTAGCTATGAGAAATGTTCAATCACCAACCGTCTCTGTTCTGACATTTTCGTCGATTCTTCGAGTTGGTACTGAACTGAAGTCTCGGCAAACATTTATCATTTTTATTACTTCCAGTAAAGTTTTAAAGAGTTGTTTTGTTTTGCTCTACTTTGCATAATTATTCCTTTGTACACTTGTTTGTACAATAGATACCTATTTGTCTGAATTGCAATAGCAGTTTTTTTCATATTTATTAATAAAAAATTAACAATAATCGCATAGTGCTTCTGAAATTACATTTTATACTAGGTGGCGCCCGCGACTTCGTCCGCGTTGAAAAAGACAAAGTAGCCTATCCTGAGTACTGTACGTCTATCCTGTAACTTGGTTTATCTACCAAGTTTCATGAAAATCAGTTAATTCGTTGAAGAGTTATGAAGGAACAGACATACATTCAATACCTACACTTACAGATTTATTATTACTTAGAAGATATATATAATCCAACTTATCGATGTTCGTGTCGCCGTTTCAAAAGTATTTTTAGATAAAATTAAAACTACAGTGTGTTAGACCCATGGAAACACATTACCAAATTACCGGAATCAAATCTGATTAAAGGAAAATCAGAATAAGGACTATCCGTGTGTGTAACCGTTGTATCTTGGCAGTTCTAATCGCAGTCTGCCTTCACTGCAGTAGGCCGTGAAATTACGTGCCTTTGTTTCGATGCGTATCTAAGGAATATCCTTCTTCTATTATATCTTCTTCTTAATATCCTATTTTAATCGGTCGCACACTTTCATTCTTTCTGGCGCGTTGCTTGTGATATAACATCAAGTGTACTAATGGCTATTAGTTGATTTGTTTTTGCGTGATATCTCTTTTGTAATATCAGCAGAGATAAAATCAATTTAGAACGGGAAATCTTAACATTTTAACAGAGGTAATAATTTTCATAAAAGTTGAAGGAAGCAGTTCACCTGTGTTACGCAAATGTAATGTATGTATTTTACGTAAAACATGATGCATGCATCTAGAACTAATATAGTTCTGAATGTATTGGACAAGTTGAACCGCAACCGTACGTTGCCGGTTGGTTATCGGATATCTAACATACTGCGGACGGAAGTCGCATAGTGTACGGTTTCACTCGCGTCCAACTATCGAGTGCGTTCTCGATTTCACCGCGATTCGATCCGAGAACGGTTTTGTAATCTCACTTATCGAATTTCAGAAAGGATTTTCTAAGTGCAATTAAATCAAATCTATATAATGAAATACGGAAATTTGTAATTTAAAAGAAATGAAACATTCTATTTGAAGCAATAATTAGAAACAAATCCAATTACTGTGAATATTTGCAATTTTGCATGGTCAACAAACTTTGGCTACATAGATAACTTGTTGTAAAAAAATATTTTTTCCGAAACGATGGCTGATTTGTGGCTTTACAATTTTATATTTGCGGGTTTATATTTGAATTTTTGTTCCTTATTAACGCAAAAACGGCTGAACAGATTTGGATGAAATTTGGCACATAGTGTTTTTTTTAATATTTTCAAAACAGTTTTCAGCTTTTTTAATATATAGGATAAGGTTTCACGAGGGATCGTCTAAAATATAAAAAATCGGAGCTGGCGTGGTTCATATATTTTCATTTTTAAAGCGTACGAAGCCATAGGTACACCTAATATCTCATATATATATAATAACTCATATATACCTGAGAATATATATATATATTTTCTCAGGTGTTATATTTTTAATTTTTCAACGCGGACGAAGTCGCGGGCACCAACTAGTAATTCACACTTTACAGAAATTGACTTCACGCTTTTGCAGTTTAATAATTACATAGTGCATACGGTGCGGTGGTTTATGATCGTAAAGCGCATATAAGTATACCGTATTCACTAAGATTTTAATGTTACCAGCAATAATTCACGTAGAACAATTAAAGTGGCCTCAACTTTTTACGCAACAGTCGTTATCTCAGATCGTGGTTTACCGCTTACACGATCTTAATGATTGTTGTTAAGATTAAAGTTAATCTGTGAACTAGTTCAGCGGTTAACTTACAGCTCCTTGCACAACGACCGTTCTCACGACATTGGAATAAAATTACTGTTATGCTTCCACTCGTTTCTGTAACACTACGTGATAATAACAGTGCTTTGATTATGTACGAACAACTGCAAGGTAGTTTTTACTATGATAATGTTGTCAACAGTTTACTTAAAAAAGTATTTAGTTAGGTGATTGTAAAGTAGGTACTTACTTACAAAACCTGTGTAACATATACTTACTTAGTTCACCGAGAGAAAAACAAATCACGTATAATGGTATGGTTTATGGTTTATGATTTATGTCCATAACTTTCTAACACTAAGATAAGAGTTCCGTGTTTTAACTATTCTAGTTAGACCTGGCAATCTATTTAAGTTTAGCCAGGTTTTGATATGCGGGTTTTGATTCCATCTGTTGTGCAGTTACCTATGGACCCTATGGTGCTATTTATAGGATATTTTAAATCCCGGCATGATAAATTATACATATATAATATGTAAATTAAATAAGTGGTTTTTTATTTATTTATATGTACTTCGCAAGAAAAGCCTCGAGCTTGATACTTGAGTACCTATATAAATAATAATATATATACCGTACGTACAGTCTATAATTATGTCTATTGCGATAGTAATCTCCCTTTCACAAGAGAAACTGTCAGAACAAAACGTTGGTATTAAGCGACTAAGCACCTCTTTCACCAACTACAAGTAAATTGTTGATTAGTTGCTTTTAGAAATTATTTTCTGTTTTATTGAATTATGCACTCGGTTTACTGCATCATTCGATAGGCGATTTTTATTATTATTTTCTATTTAATGTTTGGGACGTTTCCATACAAACAAAGGTACGAGTATATCACATAAATTATTCCCGGTGACAGGTGACTTTAAGTGACGGTTTAGCCTACTTGACGTTGGTGAAAGAGGCGCTAAGACAAACATGGGCGAGACATTTCAAAAGTAAAAAAGAAACCAATAGATTAACAAATGTTAACAACTTAAACTGATAATAATATATACATTGAAATACATATAAATAGTGATAGCCATTTTCTGACCTCTACTTCTGATCTAGCTGAATATAAGTGATGTCTAAAGTTAAGGTTTTTGACTTGTCGCAGCGCAGCGTTGATAAATATATTAGTATACTGAATATATCCCCGCATCAAAACTTACACATGAGATGAAGGTCGTATATTTTTTTTAGTAAAATATATAAGTTAGTATATTAGATCGTAATTGCTTTTTATTGTAGAAAATTAAATTTTTTATAGAGTCTAATTTGTTAATCATAAACCGACTGGGAATACCGAGAAATGTTTCTAAAAGCTGACCGGGAACTCGTAGGAAATAATATAGCATTCGATGGAGTTGCTCTTAAGATTTTCGCTAAACGATGTAGAATAAATTATGTACGAAAGACATGCAAACAATAACATTTGAGAGAATAAAATGGAGTAAAAGATTACGTCTCAATCCATCACGACATGCCCCCGACCTTGGGGTCTCGTACGTTTAGAACTCGAAAAGCGAGAGTTGAATATCGAAACAATAAGTCAAGTCCATATGACGCGTGCCAACAGGTGGCCCCCAGATCAACTCGATATGATATTATGATATCCCCTCATAACGGCAATGAACATTGAACAAATATAATATTGTTAGGTACATTTTTAATTCATTTTAAAAACAAAATATATATTATTTTAAAAGTTATTATTTTATTTTATACCTTGTTCGTTTATCATCTCCATTATCTGGCAAAAATCGTTTCAAAATCCGTTGAATGGCTTAGTTAGCGGAAAAACAGACAAGCGAAAAGCGACATTTATGTATTATAATATGTATAATTATGTAGTAGTTAGATAGATTCATGATCTATCTACCTATCTAACATGAATCTATCTATCTATCTAACATTAAATTATCTGGAATCTGAGATTTGTTGATAACATTATTACTACCCGAGATTATTCTTAAAATCTCAATTTTCTTCCGAAAATCTTTTCACAAACATTTCCATACAGAATCTGGTCTAACGTGGACGCATTCATTAGGCAAGATGATTTTCAGCGAACGTTTCCTTTGAAAATTGAAGCTCTATTTTTACAGTGAATTCAACGTATCTATAAAGACTATTCTCCTCTTAAGTTTAACTATTTAAATAAGTATAAAGTGTTGAGAGATGCTTATATAAGTGAGTTGAGAGATACTTAGTATAAATACCTACGTAGTTTGGTTATACATTGTGTTCGGACTCTGCGCTGATTACTACGTCTAGCCTCAAGGCCGGCTATTGTTTAACGCTGGATTCTTGCACGCAATTCCATGTCGGTAGTAGTGTGGCTATTTTGTTTGCCTTCATTATCTACGATGGTTCATTTTTTTTTTGTTCATTGTGTTACGGAATTAAAATATCACGCAACCGCACATTAAGCTATAACGCGTGTTGAGTGAATGTTGTTATAAAGTCCCTTTCGATTTATAAAACTATTTGGTGGTGACCAAAAAATCCCTGTGGCGCCCCTGTTATCACAGCGGTTTTTTTTATATATATTATTTTTAGACGATCCCTCTGAGACCTAACATTTTCCAGGATAAAAAGTATCCTTATATGTTAATCCAAGTAATACTCATGAATGTGACGCCACCGTATCTCGTCACAGCGATAAAGAAAACAGATATTTTCTTAGGCTTATTTTTAATTTTACAACGTAGACGAAGTCGCGACCACCGGCTAGTACCTTTATCCATCTAGTGTAAGATTTTGAATCATTAACTTCCAGCTGATTTTATTTGTTAAACTAGCTGGCGCCTGAAAAAGAAAAAAGTAGCCTATCCTGTGTCCCGTACGTCTAAATGTTTATCTACAAAGTTTCATGAAAATCAGTTAATTCGTTTAAGAGTTATGGACGAACATACATACATACAGAAAAAAATTCTAAAAATCGTCAATTTAGTTTCAGTGTCATATATAGAGCCGATAACTCTGAAAACAAAGTAAATTACTCCATGACCGACCCTTACAGATTTATTATTAGTATTGATGATGATGTAATAAACGATAATAAAAGCTAAACGAAGTGGCCAGAACGGAGACGAAGCGGAGGGCAATAATCGAGTATAAAAAATTCATTGCGCTGCTGGACAACGGGATCAGGCAAGCGAAGGCGGATGTGCTGTGAGCGTGACGGAGGGTCTATGGTAACGCTGACGGACATTGACATAGGAGATTATCCGTGACTTCCTTTTGAAATGGCACAAAAATGTCACGTGACCTGTGTGTAGTCACAGCAGGACAATGGTTTTTGTTTAATGAATGAATGAATGACAGGCAAAAGGTTACGTCAGTTTAACCCTCGCAGCACCTAGTGTCACTGACGACCAATGATCCAATATCTATCGACCTAGGCTTTCTCACTCAGAACTATCCCATTACGCCATCTAATTCAAAAGTGGCAAATTCATTTTCTATAAAGAGACACATAGCCCTATTTAGTTCCAATATTGATTTGTAAAATCTCGAGTGTTTTATGCGACTCCGTGAAGCTGTTTACGCATAATACCAAAGATTTAAATCTTTGCATAATACCAATTACAATTTATACAGGTACAAGGTTTGTACTAGTTTTAGCAGTCGACTGAATATGTCGCTTTAATCGATAAAATCTTAAACGAACAAGCACTGTGACGTGTCGTTAAACCTGTGTTTGTTATTCGTGAATGTAGCGTTGCCCGCATGTCGATATCGCCTGTCGTCGCGAGGCAGCGAGGTACGAGGTACGAACGACAGCAGACTATTTGCATTCAGCGACGCACGACCACCGGAAGTGAGGCGTGCCCCCAAACTGCTCTCTTCCGGCGCTATGCGCTAGCCTTTGTCAGGTGCGATTGTGACCATTTCGAATTTTAAATGGAAAATACAAGGTAAAACCGTAAACGATTTATTGGGCTTTTACTCTTCTCTATCGGTCCATGTATACATACATACATGCATGTATGATTGTATACGAGACATAAATATTGCAACCGGCTGCTAAATCCAAAATCACTGCGAAGTGAAAATTATCTATAAATGGTGTAGATACGTTTTAATGTCGGACCTATAGTATCGATATCGTGTTTCGATTGTCGATGTCGTGGAACTGAATTTGAATAGTTAAATTAAAATAGTTACCTGGTAGGATTTCTTATTACTATAAACATATTTATAAACAATGAAACAAAGGTGACTAATGTACAATATTAGTTTAAATATTAACTGATAACTTATCTTCACAACAATTTTTAAACTCTCTCATAGGAGAGAGCCACAATAAATATATTGATTGACCCGTAGCAATCACAGTGTTAATAGTCAACCTTTCTGGGATTTTTTATTGCTAATTTCATATTTGAAAATAAGATAGGTTCGTGCGGCTGCTTCACAAAATGAGCGGTGCTCAATTCAAGAGGTAGAATGCAAATTATGTTGTTGCACCGTAAGGTAAGGCTAAATCACAAAGTGGGGCATTAACTGGTAGTGAGTTAAGCCGTGTACACACTGTGTCGACGCGCGGCCGCTCCCCCGCTCGGCCCGCCTGTTGCGCAAGATGACATCCGAGCCGCAGATTAGCATAACATTAGTGATGTATACGCACTGCTCACCTCGTTATATCGACTAGAAACCTGTACCGTGCGCCAAACACAATGTTTTGTCCCTTGTTTAGATCGCATTGTCATTATCTGACCTGAAATTGATTCTGATTTCCCGACCCCCAAACGCAATAATGTCGCAATGACGTGATCGGATGAAGATCTGTTCAGGCTTTTGAAGACCATCAGCCCATTTCCTAGTTAACAAAGGGATTTCATTAACTTGCACATCATCATCAATCAATACTAATAATAAATCTGTAAGGGTTGGTGATGGAGTAAGTTACTTTGTTTTCAGAGATATCATGTTTATAGGTTCTCTACATGATACTAAAACTAAATTGACCATTTTTAGAATTTTTTTCTGTATGTATGTAAGTATGTATGTTCCTCCATAACTTTTAAATGAATCAACTGATTTTCATAAAACTTGGTAGATAAACATAGCTACTTTTTTCTTTTTTAACGCGGACGAAGTCGCGGGCGCCAGCTAGTCCTCAATAAATGTGATATTTGGGTATACTGTTACTTCGGTGGAATTTCCATGACATTAAGTAGTCTGCAGCATCAAGTAGTCTGCGGGGAACCCAAATACTTAGCAAATTAGAGCAGATATTATCATTTTTCAGCTCATAAGAAAGTCGGGGGTTAGTTTATAACTTTAATTATAGTTATAAAAAAAACATGTTAATTAAAGAACCAAATATTTAAAATTAACACTCTTATGAACATCAACCCAATGGAAATAACGATCATCCAATCCAACATCGTTTGCGGTGTAACGGAATTTACGGAATATTTTCACATGCATTCGCTATTGAATCTACTCGAATTTAATAAACAATGAGACCGTTTTAACTATGTGCTCGAAACTCGATTTATAGACTCTTGCGGTAAATACTTAAATACACTTTGTTGTGGATAAGCGTTCCCGCCGGTAATTCTATTTGAATAAATAACGAGATAAGTTATTGCCGCCGCCGCTGTGTGTCTCCCGAGACTTCCGACCTGTTAGACCATATTCAATAATAAACATAATGTTACCAACGGAATGGCGATGCAGAAATTATTATCACTTTAAAATGTCTTTATTATTTACGCTACCAATAAAATGTGACGCAATAAATTTGAGCGCAAATTATCATCGCATGTTCGCATTACATTGTCTTATTTACACCAGTTGCGAAATAGATTAATTTTGTTTGTGACATAACTAACATATTCTATAATATCCAACCCTAAGTATTCGTGTATGCGTGTAGGAATTTAATTAATAAGCGTAATACATATCGCCACTGTATGTCGTATTGTCAGTAACAATCGTCAAACTTTATGATTGAACGCACACACCCACACACACACGTTGTGCATTTAGTAGAGAACGTACACTATAATAATGTGTATGTACGAGTACGTTGCTTATCGTTGGAAGTTACGATAGATTTTAACTGTAGATTTATCTGTCCTACGGTTTTTCTAATAAATTAGAAGACGGTGATACCTATTTCGTTCAAATACTGTGCTACTTAGACTAGAACACACCGTCTGGGTACTCGTAGATCTTGGGAACGTTGCAGCCGCAGCTAAAACTGGTTTTCGCTTGCCGATAAAACATTTGTTATTAAACGAGAAGTAAAATATGTTCATATTGATAAAATCGAAATCGAGAAGAATTTTTTACGTATCATCTGGAAAATTTAATGTAGCGCTTACTAAGTAGACTTTGTATATGCACAAAATTTTGTTGTTCAATTAGAATTGTACCTATTAGAAACATGTAGAAGTAGTAAATATCGATGCAGTCAAAGGCACATGACTAGCGTTAATGTACGAGGTCGCAACGTAACATGACATAATGACGGAATGCTCGCATGATTCACCCGAGCCGCACAGCGCAGCGCGTGCGCACTGTTCTGCATATGGTTTGATGTACGTGAACGCAATCATAACGATGTCGGGGTATCAACAGCGAAATTATTTAAAAAAAGCAGTATAAATAAACCGTATTTTGATAATATCAAATTTAAAACGACGGAAATTGGAGCGTTGCGAAAAAAAAAGTGACACGAAAAAATTCAGTTTAACCCAAGTTTTGTTTCAAAGTTACTGGAACGAATTTTGTGCAAACAAAATTTTAATATGCACGGATTCGCGATGAATATTAGTCACGTATATTTTTAGATTCGGGTCAGTATTATTATGGTTTTCGGTACGTTTTGGTCGCGTAGCGCCCGGCGACACGGGAAGTCGTAAATGCTCCGGCCACGCGTCGCGTTCGTTCAGTGTCGCCGAAATGCGACTACTGTCCTGAATATTAGCATTCAATGAATTCCTAGGTCTCCACTGTAATAGAATTCCTAGTGATAAATGATAGAGTATGTGAACGTTTGCTACTTAATCGCGCGTTAAACTAATTTGCTGGCTCACGGAGAGCTCATGTCCAGGATTAACTATTACGCTTGCCTTAAAATTAATGTTATCAACATTTAAATACCCACCAAATTTTGTTAATATGTTTTTAGAAAATCATTTTTTTTATGTTAAGGTCGACAGACAGGCTGACGGTCCACTTGATGGTAGGTGGCTACCGTCGCCTATAACACAAGCAACGCCATAAGTGCTACAAGTGCGCTGCCGACCATAAAAGGATTAGGGATAAGGGATGAGGTAGGGGTGGGGTAATGGGCTCTGGCATCCCTTATTACTCACTCACCGAAACACAACAGCACATAATGCTGTTATTTCACATCATATAGGATATTCACATCATATTTCACATCATAATCATATAGGAATCTGACATTTTTCCAGAATAAAGATTACCTATCCTATATGTTAATCCAGAAAACTGCATGCCAAATTTGACCAAAATCCGTTAAGCAGTTTTTACGTATAATTAAGTAACAAACATTCAAACTTTCGCATTTTCGATTAGGACTAGCGCTAAACCCGACCACGCTTCTCTGCGGCGTGTATGTAGGGCGCCCTCCCACCTTCTTTGACAAAAACCGTGATAAGTCGCCAAATATAAATAAGATATTCATGAATTTATAACCACACATAAAACCACACTCAGAAATGCCTTTTTCCATCACAATCCATCGGGAACAAAATGAGTTCACAACTTTATACAATAAAAATGAAGACTACTTTATACTATGTACCTCTACTGATTTTCTCTTGTGAATCTGAAAAAGATCTCTGTTTGAATCACGTAATAAGTTTGATGAAGAGTTGTTGCGGTTGATTTTGTACTCGATCGACTTTCTAAAACGTCGCCTTGTCATATTATGAGACACGTCCGCCGTATTGAAAAATTTCTGGAGTGTGACGGCACGTCATTCGTGTCTAATTGTGTCCGCGATGACAGAATTACGTCGATGATGATCACATGGAATCCGCGACATTACCTATATATCATTCAAGGTCTATCATATTTTTAGGTCCCCTACGTCATTCCATCGATGGTACCTACTGAAATCGAATGTTGAAAATAATGTGGGAACTTTTAATTGTCAACACGATTGCTACGATGCTATTTCAAATTTTTTTATGTTAAAGTCGACAGACGGAGTGACGGTTCACTTGAACCTGCTTTGGCTACAGTCGCTTATAACACGAGCAACGCCACAGATGCTGCCAATCATAGTGGGTTTAAGGATAGGGATCACGCAGGGATAGGGAAATGGGCTCTAGTATTCCTTAAGGTGCAATTCCGCAGGACGCGGCAGACGGCGACGGTCGGCGTCTGGCGTCTGCCGCGTCCCGCGGAATTGCACCTTTACTCATTCACCGAAACACGACAGCACACGGGCTGTTATTTCACGGCGGACTTGTAAGGTGGTGGTTAGTTACTGCCCTCAGACGGGTTGCCCAAATGACTGTGCAATGTAGCTTGTGTCCTGCCACTACTTTCCAAATCCAGACCAGAGCAAACTTTGAAAAGTTAATTTCCAAAGTTGACCCAGCCGAGAATCGTTTACCCATCGATTGACGGTCAACCGTGAAGCCGTGAACCTTACGGAAGACCACCGTGAAGCATCTGTTTTGTTGAGTTTCGATAAGTGAGTAAAACACACCAGAGCCCTATCTCTTCCTAATCAATCACTTATCCCGGATCCTATGGTTGGTAGAGCACACTTGCACTACCTGTGGCGTTTCTTGTGTTTAGGATAGCCACTTACTCTCAAGTGGACCGTCTCTGACAAACTTACCATTAAAAAATTGGGATCGGATCCAACGAAGTCTGTTTGAAAATAGTGCTACATTTCTCAATGAATTGAAACAATTTCAACATTTCTAACTGAATGTTGAAACGATTCATAAATCCGAAGACACCTTCAACGAGACTTTGTTGCAATGATTAGATGTGTTTTTCAGGTGAAACGCCTTGAAATGTGTTACAGTAAGTATTCCCAGAAATATGACCCATTAATTTGACGACGAGCCTCTCGTTACAGTGCTGTGTGACAGATATATTAGATAAGTGAGTCGACTGAGGGCACTTTTGGACCGATCGCGCTATCCACGTAAGCCGTTAACATTTTGAATATTATTTATGCACTGTTTGATGTTGTGTCCACATAATGGACGTCGAGTTCCGAAGCGGCACAAGCATACTTCGGGCCAATGCCAATTCTCAAATGATTTATGTGTACACTAAAATGCTGTAACGCAAAATCGTTTCAATAAAAATTAAATAACACAATATGACAATGAGTCGTGACAAAACAATCATCCTTTGTTGTACTATAAAACTATGCACAACAGCCAATAAATATGTTATGTGTTATAGCGAAGTAATGTTACACAACATTTTGTGTGTGCACAATATGAAACTGTCAATAAATTCGTGTTTGTTTAGAATCTTTGTTCTTTTATGTTCATGACATGTTTCTTAAATGAACACAAGGAACGCCATAGATGCTGCGAAGTGCGCTCTCGACCTTTTTAGGATTAGGTTGGGATGGGAAAATGGTCGCTGGCATACTTTACTCACTCACTGAAACATTATGTTATTTCAAAAGTTGTTATTTCAGGACGTTATTTACGCAGTAAGAGATGGTCACTACTGTCCCCAGACGGACTACCCAATCTATGTCTCCGAAACGCAGTATGCCATGCCACTCTATGATCTATTCTTTTTCTATTGATCAAAAACGTAAACAAATATAGCGTCGCCGTGGTCACTCGACTGTTTTAAAGGTGGGATTTGTACATTAGGCATTATCAAAGAGAGTTGACTCAGTGATTAACTCATTTAGAATTTGTTCGTATTGTTTGTTTAGTTCTATATCGTGAATTGTTTGTTTACCTTTTTGATCAATGAAAAAAGAATACATAGTAAACAAACTTGTTACCTCACTACCTACTATAAAGAAAATTGTCATTTGGTTTATTTTCCTACTAGCTGGTAATAAAAAACATAATTATAAGCAATAGGTATAACGATTGACCTCTCGTTGCTATAACACTTTGGCCAGGCGTTAGTTTTTTTTATTTTATTTTAAATAATCCCTAGGGAACAGTACTTTTTTCTGGTTGGATGAAAGGTACCCTATGTCCTAGTATCTCTGACAACGTAATTATATCGGTGGAGTAGTTAAGGCGTGACAGACAGACAGACAAAGTTATTGTCGCATTTATTATATCAGTATGAATATATCTGTTTAGCTCTGTACCTACTTTTAATAAATCAGAGACTATTCTAGTTTTCATACTGTTTTATTTTAAAATAAATATAACCTTGATTCGATTATGACATGTGGTAGACACGTGTTTATTAATGAAAATAATATAACAGGTACATAGTAGCAACGAGCGAAAATATTAATAGGGTTAAAAATTTGTATTCGAAATTAATGTTGCCGGCACTGAGCTTTGCATCGGGCCAATATCGAATTTACCTCTTTATACAAAATATATGTGCTTCGCGTAAACTGTTTCTAGGGGCCAATTCGCGTAAACGAATTAAAAACGCACGAACGGTTCACACTCATACGAGTTTATTTTTAACATTGATTAACAACCTGCTAATCAATAACGTCGTGGTATCTTAAATCTTGGACGCCTATACGGTAGATCCAGGTTCGAATCGTCAATCGAGACTGAATCTTTTTTTTACTTAGTGTGTGTACGAACTTAAGTCGCGGGAACACCTAGTATTTTATATACTTAGATATATTTATAATAAATATATCTACCTAAGATTTTATACAATTCATTCAAAACAGCAATAAGTATAAAAGAAGTTTCAATTAAATAATGATCACAGATAAATGGGAATGCGCAATGCACAAAACTGCAACGCGAATCCCATCGAAAACATGTCACCGGCACATAGACAATGTTTGCATCGCTATACTACATACACGCTGTACGGTTTTTGTCATCAAAAAACGGTTGTTTCACCGTTTTCAAAAGAGCAATATTTGCGCATCGGCGATGTAAGCAGAAAGAATACACGCGCCACTAAACATGACCCGTGAGCGAATATATTGTGTACAGGTTGTGTACCCACTGTAGGTACTGTACGCAAACTCTCGCAATTTTTAGTACCTATTGCATGCGAAAATTTAGAATTTTGAATACATCAACAAGTTTCGCCTTTTTTAAACATCTTATATATAAAATGCGATGTGAGTATGTATTATGTCTCCTATAGACTCCAAAACCGTTGAACCAATTTTGATGAAACTTTAAGACAATCTTCAGATTAGTGCAGCGCGTGTTCCTGTGAAGTTTGGTAGCGATCGGACGCGTACGAAGTCACGGGCAAATACTAGTTTATAATAAAAAACAAGTCAACGCCCTTTTAAATGTTTTTCCTTTTATTTTGCTTTTATTTAATAAAAAAATCAATCTAAATAGAGAATTGGTATGGCACAAATTATTAAAAAAAAACAAGATACTCAATTATAAAAATACAGTTATTATAAAAACAATAGATATAGATATAGCATCTATATCTATTGTTGTAAAAAATAATTGTTCTAAAAAATAATCTAGTGAACGAAAAACAAGTTACTACACTGAGGTGTTTGTGGCTTTTTGAACATCCCTAGAAGGTATATATAGGTTTATCAGGGCTGTCAATCCCGTCTTTTCAAAGTCGCTCGACGCCTCAATAGGTATACCTATTCGGGTGCCGAGTTGGAGCGACCCTAGATTGATTATATCATCCCACTTCAGTCCTCTTACCCCCTGCGACCCTTTTTTGCCTATCCACAGTGAAAGTAAAAAAAGGGCTCCGTTTCAATGACTACGCCGCTCCGTCCGAAGCATTTATCATAGCTGTAATGAATTGTAGAGGAATTTCCAATAAGCCCGTGGAAAAGTTCGGCTCGATACGCGCTTAAATTAATCTGTACGATTTAATTTAACGTATCAGATGTATGTGTTGTTTGTATTTATGTAATTGTTTTAATATAATCAACTCCACAGTGGTGCGGGCACGCCTCCATTAATAATAGACTATTAATAATAACCACATTATGTCTAAGTATATGGCATAAAGTCCATTTAAAATAATCTATCTTTCACCTACTGAAAGATTTTTTTCAAGTTTCAGTAGTTCCTGTGATTACTTACCTTCCATATATTATTACCAAACTTACTTTTAAAAACTCTCAGTAAAAATGAGAGCTTTCGCCGTAATGTAGAAATGGTTATATTATGCAAAAGATTCCAACATTAAAATAATTATATTTGGCCAATTTAACAAAGATTCAATTACGAAGGTTATTTCTTCTTTTTAGTTTTTTTCTTTCACGCGGTGTTTGATGTGGTGAATGGTTTGTTTAATAACGTATTTAGTAATGGCCTTAATGACGCTCTATGCTCTTTAAACAAAGTTGTAATTTACCATATATTAGATACAAAACTAAAAGAATATTTTATGACTGTAGAATAATTATGTAAAGCATTAAGTAATTAGATTATTTAATTATTTCATACCATACGTTATTCTGTTCTTATTCTCATTGTTTCTTATCATTAAAAAATATCTAACAATTTAATTCGAAGTAAAAATATCAAAAGAAAAATGTATTGAAATGTATAGATTAGTTATCTTATTTACCTAGAGTTTATTTGTGGGAAGCAAAGTCTAAAATATAAATTTGTTATACATCTGTTCATTTATCTAATCACTAAAAACATTTTAGTTAAATATGCGAAATATGCTTTTTTTTGTTAAATGTTTTCCTGTAACTAAAACCGTTAAATTATGAATTGCTCGCTTTTATTGAAAGCAGTGCAGTTGTTCAGGTGATAAAAGGCGCATAAAATGTACGTTAATAATAGATCGTTATAAAATTTTACGCCGTTAAACCGGCTATGGTTCACTGTTCAAGTTGCTGTCGTTATAAAATAAATAGCTGTGTCAATATTATATATTGCAATTCCTATTCTTCTTAATAATATAATAATCTATTGTAAGAATAAAGGCAAACTTGAGCTTCACTGCACCTTTGCGCGTTTATAAAATTAATAAGTATTCTATGTTGTTCTCTGTTTTTCAAGCTCATCAAATTTCATCAAAAACGGTTGTTTTAACGGTTTAACCTAAAACACGTAACAGAGATGAATTATAAATTTAAATTTGGTTTGGTTCTTGTCAAAGGAGTTTTGAACGTTTCAACTTCGTGCGAAGCCGGGGGCGGGTCGCTAGTAAGTATATAATATAATGCATGTTCTATGTTTAGTACATAAGCTCACAGCCTGCTCAGGGGCAACAAAGCGTCAAGTCAAGCGGGGTCAAAGAGCGCGGGGGTATGGAGCGCATTGTTAACCTGCGACGCTCTGGAGTGCCTTTGATGACGACACTTGCCCCACGTCAGGCCACGAGTACAAGGGAAAAAGTGTCAACAGTGGAACTATAAATAGCTTATTGAGTACGCTCCCCACCAAGCCAACCTGAGTTGGGAATTGAAGACGTGAGTGGATGAAAGTGGTATGTCGCATAATTCCAATTTTGAATAAATCGAGGTTAAAGTTTTACTTTTAATTTTTGAGATAAGTCGCCACGGAACTGAATTTTTGTACTAAATTATGATGAAAAGTTGTGTAAACATACTAAAATATTAATGGTATGATGGCAATTAAACACTTCTATTATTTAATTTAAAAAAAAGTGAACATAGCTCCCTCTTCCATTGACAAAAGTAAACTTTTCTGCAGTATTGCCTTGTCAAATCTTAATCCGTGTAGATGTCGGTATGTGTCAATTTATTCGGCCTCGAATGTAAGAAACAGGGTGTTAGGAAAATGATGTATCAAGTCCAAACGAGGATTATGGTGGCTTTATTTTTTCTAGCTTAAAATAACTGTTACATAAACTAGCAAGTGTTACTTTGTAATCTTCTAAATTTATGTTCTTTATAAAGTATGAAAAGAATCCCTATAAAGAGGTAAGCGATTTTAACGGCCCACCGTAAAGGGTAAACAGGTCAAATTTGAACGAGACTATTTTTCACTGTATCTAAGAAAGGCATCCTTCCTTCCTGTCATCGTAGGATGCAAAAGGGAATACGCCATCAAACAGT
Source organism: Synanthedon formicaeformis (assembly GCA_945859745.1). NCBI lineage: Eukaryota > Metazoa > Arthropoda > Insecta > Lepidoptera > Sesiidae > Synanthedon > Synanthedon formicaeformis. The sequence goes on from OX243963.1 coordinate 5,390,472, forward strand.
TTTTTCATAAAAAAATATACTTTTATTTTCATAAAAATGTAAGACCCCAAGGGAACTAAGATTCGATTCTAAACGTTATAAATTTTAGGAAATCGGCTTTCAGTATTTTATGTAAATCCCTAAGTATAAGCTTAGAGTTAAGCCTTACATTATTTATTTATTTGTTATTACATGGCCTCCAACAAGGCGGGCACCGAACAAAATCAAAAGTTGCAAATAAACAAAAGTTGTATATTATGAGAAATGCCGCCGGCCGTCGCCGCTACTCCAATAAAAGTCTAAAGTAACGTCAATCATAACAATACACAATCAAAATATAGAGATAGAGAAAAAATAAAAACAATCAAAGTCAACAAACATACGAAGTCAGTAATGTAAAAACTGATTCAGGTACACATAGATTTTATTTGTGGCCTAAACATTTTAGCTTGCGGCAAACTTTTGTTCTGGGTTTGAAATGTTAAATTTTCAGTGTGGTCATTTATAAAACTAAAAAACAAACATTTTCATTCGGTTGTTTTGAAATATCTATTGGATTTTTTTAGAGGCAATAAAAAAATATTTTAGAATTTAATGTTTTCACCGAATCTATGTTTTGGTTACACAGCAGAAATGGCGGTTTACCAATCAATAAAATCGGCGTATTAAATCATGGCTTTAAACTTTGTTTTCGCAGTAGGTATGCAAATTTAATTCAAACTCGACGAAAACGTTGGCATCAGCGAAAACCTTAATTAATTCTCGCCACTAAACACTATGCAAATGCGAATGTCTCGTCAAACTATATCCCTCATCTTGGTACTGTTTCAATTGAAACTTAGTCCGGGGACTGCGCTAAAGTAGTGTTCTCGCGTGCGCTGAAAAGCGGCCGCTGACGGATCTCGAAATTAATCCATCTTCCCTTTCAATGGAGACTGGAAACGTAGGTACTGAAGGAAATGTCGTGTCTCAAACGCACCCCACTTCCGTACAATGAAACGCCTCCGCGTTATAGACTGCAGACTGCGATTATGGACTTCCTCTTTTATTCTGTGAACGTCATCTTGTAAACGCGTACACTTTCCATCCCTCCCTTTTTTTAAACATAATGCTGAGTAAATTGCAATACTATATGTGACTAACTTTTATGTTTACTAATATTTCATATGAAAATCCTTTCAAGAAATTATTATTTTCTTTATTAAGAATTTTTTTTTGTTCTTTTTTATGTTAAACTCGACAGACCACTTACCATCACAGTAACAGGTGCTGCAGGTGTTCAACTGCTGCAGTTTTCAATGCAGTGTTTATAACATATAAAGAGATTTTTATTTTTATATTTTGAAGCTTAATCAATATTGAAAAAAAAAAAAATTTCTATTATGTTAACAGCATTGAAATTTAAAAGTTTATACCTTCACCAATAAAATTATATAACAAGATGTAAAGATTCTGTGGCAAGAACGTAGGTTCTTTGTACAAAACAATAAGTTTCTTCTCTTCATTATATAATTATATTTTTATTTCCTTACAATTTGTGTAAGACGATCACACAAAAAATCGGGATAAATTTAGACTACACTAATAATATCGTATCTTAATTCAGGTTACAATTATGAAAAGTAATGACTGTTGAGGAAAATTCAAATAAGGTTCTAGCAATAAGGAAAAAGAAATTTTAATGAACCTCATTTTTTTCTATTCCTCAGAGAGGGATACCATTGAGTAACAAAACTCTAAATAATGTTATTTTCAATAATGAATAAGACATGTCCTATTAAATTTATTAATAACTTAGCGCGCCAATAATGTTCATTGTTTCAGACACAAAAGTAATTAAATGTTCTTAAACGGTTTACTGCAGGCGTTTTTTTTTAAATTATTTTCTATTTAATGTTTGGGACGTTTACCGTACAAACAAAGACAGCTAAATTATTCCCGGTGACAGGTGACTTTAAGTGACGGTTTAGCCTACTTGACGTTCGTGAAGGAGGCGCTTAGTAATTTACTTTTCAAATCCTGAAATTAAGATTGTTTTTAAATCTGTTCAAAATTTGGTTGTTGAAAGATTATTCATCTTCTAATATTAAAGAGAAATTGTTAGGCGATTTAGGATAACCTGGGTGAAAATTCAAAGAATGTGCGCCAACGTAGTCACGAGCAGACGATGAGCGGAAAATTTGACAAGATTCCTTGTGAAATTGTGCAAAAAATTACGTAGATTGCGAATGCATTTTTAAGAGACTTGTTACACGAAGCTAATAAAGCAATCGCAACAGAATGCATTTTGTAACAATAAACGTATCCGGCAACGCAATAAATGACGAAACGTTGCTCGTAATAATTCCACAGGCGCCGTTAGATTTTTGTTGAAATGTCGCCAGCAAAAGTGCACTCCTTTTACGGGACGACCATAAAGTCTGTTTTAGTGGCGCATTTGTTTACACAAACCGTCATTAATTCAAATATGTATACAAACGGTTCGCTGTTTACAGGCGAACGTACCTAAATATTTACGGGTTATAAGCGAGACGGTGTGTCATCAAGTATTTAAGTAATTTTACGCCTTTCCCCGCTTCTAATCAGCTAGTGATGCGGGACCCGGTTGCTTCCCTAATTTTCGCGACACCCTATTAACCGGGCGCGAGTTATTGCTCACTCCCGAGGGAACGAGCTCGGTTGTCATGGCGACCGGCGCGCCGTATACGTGCGCTTTAGTTGTGTGCGTGGTGTCAAAGTTGTAGGCTGCGGTTATCTCTACGTTTCTTGTGGATTCTTATCCCATCGGTTCTTCGTGTAGAGCGCGATACAGGTTTTGATATTTTAATATAATATGTTGATAAATTGGGTTTCGGAAAACACCTAAAATACCCACTGACTGACATCAAATTGTACGGAATTTTACTCGTATGAGACGTCGTCTCGTTTTACAAACTAGTTGGTTTACCTATAATAAAAATGTCAGTCGCAACCGTCGATAGAACATCGCAACTGTTGATTGCAACCTCTTATTGTATGTATAATTATGTTGTACGTTTTATATTGAAAGGACATTAAAATGCATTTCAATTTAATGACATTAACTCACATTTAATAAAACTGGGGGATAGTCGCTAGTTATTACATATTAGTATGACAAAAAGCACACTGCTTTTAACCTCACTGAAGACCATAAAAGGGTGCAAGGTTGCTTACTTCCTTATTTTCCTCCTTTAAGTTTTTCAGCGCATTTGTAACTCCAATGACGTTACTTGTGTTAGTAGACTACGGTATTTACCTACCATGAGTGCACCTTGAACCTGTCAAAAAGGGCATATTATGTTTTTATACAATGATTTCATATGACTTTCATAGTCGCAGAAATATTGCACAGGCATTCCCTAGTTTTTATGAATACATACAGATAAAAGCAACAATTCAGTCAATAGGAAGGCAGTTTGCATGTATCAAAACGAGTATGTTGTCCTAATAGTAGTAGGCAATAAACGCGAGCGGCCTCTCGGGCATTGGGGGTGTATCGCGAACGCCCGACATTCGGACGCCGAGAGGTTTTGTGTTAGCCATGTATTGCGGAATATCCCGCTGATACGTGACAAGTTCGATTCCCTTTCGCCCGCACAATACTACGGTGCGACAAATTTACTGCATTGTCGTCTAAATGGTTGACATTATAAATAGCTCTATCGTAGGTATTTTATAATTATTGCGTTAAATTTTCAACAAGACACAAGACTATTAGGAACCACAAAAATTGTCGGTGTAGCTTTTGAAGGACTGCCGCGTGCACTCCGGTGCAAGACCTACCTGCTGTTCCGTGTTAACGATTTTTTTAATTTCTTTTTTTTTAATTAATTAATCTACAATATTGTGAAAACATCATTAAATTCGGTTCAGGGGTTTAGAATTTGGAAGAGATTTCTTGCAAAAAATATAGTACATGTAACTTCAGATTCAGGGTCTCGAACAAAATCACTGCGAAAAAGTGTCCACTGGATTTTTTTATACATGCTATCACTTTGTCTCGTTAATGTCTGATAAAAAGAAGAATAATGTGAATGTTGCATGACTGATTTGAAGCTTAACATTTAGTAATAAGGACCTTATTACCAAGGACCTTATTACTTCACCTTAAGGACAATTTGGTTCAACTAATTTGAAATATCACCCCAAGCTGTGAGTGCGGTGATATTCTACTATGCCACTTTTAGTGAAGCAACCTTTTTTTTTTTTTTTTTTTTAACGCGAGGAAATCTGCGAATCAGATCCCCACCGACCATGGGGAGATCGGTGGGGTATGTGGGACTTCTACCCACTAAAACCCCGCGGTGTTTCTTCGCGCCGTCTATGGGCGGGGGTCAGGGGACGTTTAAACACGCTACGGTGTCCCCCCGCCAGACGAGGCCCGCACACTTGCGGGCTCCACCTCGATAAGGCGCGGAGTGTAACCTCCACGCCGTGAAGAGACGCGCCGGAAACACACAGCACGTCTCCCCTCGTTGCCCGGTGTTGTGATGACGGCGGACGACCCCATGTCCGCCGCCCCTGGGCGAAGCGGTACAGGCCGCCTATTCCCCACCTCTCGCAGCAGGCAGTCAGCGAGGGGCTTCACTCATGAAGCACCCCATAACCTCTTCTCTGCGGCACAACCTACCGCAGAGTTGGAGGCCGCTTCCACCTGAAACTCTCGGAAAACCCCTGCTCGTGTGGCCGCTCATCTCTACGGCATTAAGGGTGGGCGGCCCAAAGGGGGTTTCCGCCTGACATTTCCACATCAATCGCGGCAGCCCGAGACAGGCTTCACCTCGTGATGTCGTCGGAAGAGTTACTAGGCCGGGTGGCGAGTCCGGGTGTTCACTCTTCCGAACGACTGCAGAGGGTGGTTACTAGGCCGGCCGCGCTACCGGGTCTTCACCACCCTCCACAAAGCCGCGATTGCAGTACTCTGCCAGACGGTCCTTCCCTGCCGTAGAGCTCCGTCTTCGCGTGCGTTGCCCAACTACCACTGAGCGACAGAGCTATCCGAGAGAATCCGCCCGCTGCGACCCGCGCCGGTCTTCGTTCGCAGAACCGAGACCCATATCTCGGTCCGACGCACAAGGACCGGGGGTGCCATCTCTCACCGGCCTACACCCGTGTGGGCCGAGTACGGTTCCTCGGCCCAGCGAGCGGTGACCGGTGAAGCTCCAACGGACAGTTGGAGCCTCCAAACTGTTGCTCCGACACGAGCTCCGATGATCGGAGCCCACTCGGAGCACACGCACGTGGGTCTTCTTTGTTCCCCAGCGACAATCCGATCAGCCAAGCAAAGGCCGGTGACCTCACCGGCCCCTGCAACCGCTCGGATTGCCGAGGGTTAAGCCCCCCCACCACTGCACGGTCATGACCCACCTAGGGGGGGTTAGTGAAGCAACCTAGAATCTAGTGTATTCTTTATCAAAGACATGTAACATTAGATATTTTTCAGGTAAAAGTAAGCTATTCGTCTTATGGTATTTAACATTTATTTGTTGAACATTGTATTGTAACATATTGTTTTATGAAATTATGCCCTAGCAAATTATGTAATCTCATTTTGCCAAAATGAAACAATATTATAAAGAAAACGTTTCGTTGCCTTACACATTTCCCCTCTCGTATTTGGTGCAAATTATTTAAATCCATGTCGAACTTCACTTATTTATTCCATATTTCGATACGAAGTCTGCCTCCTCGAACGTACGGTCTCACAGTAATTGCGAAGGGGCTCTTGATTCAGAAATAATAAATTTCACTTTATGCGTATCATAAAAAAATAACTGAAATCACCACAAATAGACATGAAAGAGGATTATGTAATATAGAGAAGTAAAAATGAACATGTCTTATCAATATCATCATCAATCATTGACTAATAATAAATCTGTAAATGTAGGTATTGTATGTATGTATGTTCCTCCATAACTCTTAAAAGAATTAACTGATTTTCATGAAACTTGGTAGATAAACATTTAGACGTATAGGACACAGGATAGGCTACTTTTTTCTTTTTCAACGCGGACGAAGTCGCGGTCGCCAGCTAGTTATAACATAGTGATTTTTAAAATTTATGTGACACTAGCTGGTATAACTTCTTACGCGCTGTAGTTCGTTTTTTAAAAATACCACAGGAACCAAACACTTTTCCAGGATAACAAGTATCCCATAGTTTAATCCAGGAAATCATCAATACATAAGTGAAAAGCATTCCAATCGGGTAAACTTAATTATTTATGTACGAGTACATACACGGGTTGTTTAGATAAATCAGTATAAATATATATTATGGTGATTTTTTAAATTTATGTGACAGTATAGGTAGATGGTGTATAAATTTTATGCGTGCATTGCAAAAGATGTCATTAGTCATAGTGCCATCGCATTTTTTTTTGCTACAAATTAAAATAGGATCAGTTTCAAGGGAAAATCCCGACGGAAAACAATCTCCATGTCCATTATAACAACATTGTCCTAAGTAAACATTGTGCGTGTGGTCACACTGATAAGTGTTGCTATGACAACCGTGTGTAGTTAATTAGGAAATTTGATGATGCTTGCCCAAATACTGTTCAGTGTAAAGAGGACCAGATGGTTATATGGGATGTGTGGTAAATTAAATATTGTATTAGACGTCATTTAGTTAAAAAGTTTACGGTCTCTCTATATGTAAGTAACACCCATGTATTCACATTAAATTTAAAAAAAATATTTTATTGAATTAAAATTGAATTTATGAATTAATTCAATTACCTAATTGAAATTAAAAATTATATTTATTTGGAAACATTCAATATTTGTTTGATACAGTTTGTAATGTTGTCTCTACAGGTTCTCTAAGATTCTCTTTGCATTTATTAATACAATCTTTTTCCAATAACTGGTCAGTGATTGGTTCTAAGTAGTTAATTCAGTTAAATAATCTATACCTTGTTGTAAAGAGTATTTATTGTAAAGAGAGATGTTTTGTAAGTTTGTTTATAAGTCAGGGGTAATCTCGGGAACAAATCTTAATTAAAAATTGCGACCGTTTCTCTGTTGATTTTTTTATTTTGATAAAATAACAAGGGAGAACTTATTTAGCCATGTATTACAATCTACGGTGACATGTTTGTAGGTCTACACGTAGCCAAACGGTTTCTATCTCCCGCTTCGCGTTTAATTAAATCTTTGTTTACCTTATTTTCTACACAAAAAGAATTCACTAAAGTCTTGTGAACAGGCTTAATATAAAAATATTTCTTTTTGTCGTATGTTCCATCCAATAAGTAGGCGTAGATACATGAAGATAATAATTTCCAAGTTTCAATCTAAATGAGGACGATGTATGCCCTGTGGCCTTAACTAAAAAGGTCCAAGGAAACAACAGAACGGAGTACCGACTGAAGTTTGAAACGTATGAGAAAATGGATTGCTTTTATTACAATTTACAATACAATTCAAAATTGTACCTAATTATACAATTTTGAACGGAAAATTGATTCAAATTTTGCAAAATATTTAAAGCAATAAGAGTGTATTATTTTGAGATTGTATAATATTAATGAAAAAGAATAATTACTCTTGCCTAAAATTTTCGTTTTTGAATACTTTTGAAGAGACACAGCGCGTGAACTGCTCGGTCGCTTGATCGTAACGATCGTAACTAAAAATTACATACTATTCGCGCGACAATATACATAAAAATTACATACTTCGGCCAATTTAAAACTATACATAGCGCTCTCTAGTGAATGTTTGTTGAACTACGCTCTTTAATCAATGTTTCTACTGCTGATACCGAACGTTTCCGCACATTAACTCAATTTTGAAAGTTTTTAGGAATTGTACAGTTTTATTGCAAAGGGGCGATATTTGGTTTTCGATGGTGGGATCCCTACGTTGATGTTGGTGTATAATATTTTGTGCACTGACACCGTCGATAGACTGACACTTATAATTTATAAGTCTCAGAACTGTTAAGTACCTAGATAAGTAATAGTTAAGAGATAAGGTAATAAGAAATGAGACATATATTAACTTGCTTTTAGATCTCTTCCCTTATCCTACTCAACAAAGTGGCAATAAATACATCATTTATATATTACATATAAAAAACAGTATAAAAAAGAACAGAAATACAAAAGAAAATAACAGACGTGGACAAATAGAGAATGCTTACTCACATTTCATTATTACTGAAAGATAGAAAGAGTGCGGCGGAGGGGGAGAAATCTTGCGTCGTGACCTTTCCAATAAAATTCTCCGATGTATAAAATTCACAGAAATCGTTTATAAAGTAAGCTTCATTACTTCCGAGGAGCGTGCGAGAGACGTCTATTTTTGAATATTCTTCGCGAAAAATTTGAGGCGCCGCAATGGGCGGTGGAGCTTTTCATGTGAGAGTTCAAAGGCGACGCTTCCGCCGCGTTGTGATTGTGTGACTATACGTCGCTCATTGTTATCGCGGACATTATCAAAAGGAACTTCTACTTAATGCCGAATAGATGTGGGCCTTAAGCGTTTTATTGGTGAATTAGTATGTCTGATAAGATAAAAATTCAACATCTGACAAAAATATGTATATGAAAAATGAAGATTGAATACCTATTATGTTTTAACACTAATAAATGAGAGCGTGGCACTAAGTGTAACTAGCGTCAAATTCACTATAGATTTTAAGTGGTTCAATTGATTTAAAAGATTTTTCCTTTGAGCCTTTACATGTATTACATTCTAATCAAATTTTTAAAGAGTATAAAAATCTTTAATTAACTTTTTATCAAGTCTGCATTAAAGCGTAATTAAAACCTTAATCATAATTATAGTATTTAAGAAAATAACATTATAAATGGTCACCCTACACGTGTCGCCTGAATTCTAAGGAAGCACTTTGAAAACGTGAGCGTTTACGTTTGACTCCACAAATATTTCTCATACGTCTACGCAGGAAACGCTACGTCGTGAAATATGGACGAGTCTGTATTGGTGTTCCGTGAAATGATTCGTGATTTAGATGGAGGCACGCTTTTGATACATTGCGGTGCGATTTGTGTCGCAGGTGACAGAAGAATCGGGCCACCCTTCTTGTGAAATTGGAAAGCTTCCTGACGTCACGCTCAAATTGATATAATATATGTATATAATAGATGATGATTTGATATAATGTAAGATACCTATATAAGATATGTGGACAGTCGACCTGACTAAGGGCCGCTGGTCGACGAATGGATCCAGGCGGTTTCTGACCGGTACTTTTGGAAAATTATGGAGGAGGCCTATGTTCAGCAGTGGACTTCCTACGACTGTGATGATGATGAATGTAATCGAAAAATTTATATATTATATGTTTCATGAATAAAATCATTATAAATACGAAAGTTTATATGATTGGAAGTTTGTTCCTCAATAACGCAAAAATGGCTGAACGGAATTGTATGAAATTTAGCACACAAAATAGTTTATTACCTGGGTATAGGATATATAGGATACTTTTTAGCCTGAGAAATTTTAGGATCTATATAACATAAAAATATAAAAATATTTGGCGCCACTGTAAAGTAGAGTGTCATATATTTTTATTTTTTAACGCATTTGAAGTCGCGGACAAAACTAGTAACATATTATATATGTGTAATTAGTTTCGTTATCCCTAAATGAAAAAAGGTAACTAAATTATAAAAAGGTATATTATAAAAAAAAAAAAACAAATATATATAAGTCCAGAACAGTATGTTTTTACGTTTCTCAGGATTATATGTAAGCAACAGTTTTGGTGACAGTTTTGCAACCTACATTGAACGGCACTCAATTTCGATAAATTTAAAACACAATTAGTCCGGGAGGCTATTTATTAAATTATGTTTAGCGATAGCAATAGTCTAATTAATCATATAGATAAAGGAAAATTTATTGCTTTTTGCTGTTGTATTTATTAGCTACTTTCCAAAACAACTTTGTCCAATTACAGTTCGTTGGGACTGATTGTATATCTGTTTTAGTTTTGTTAATACGTTCTATATTTATTACTAGGAAATTAGGAATCGCCCACCACTTCCCACGCGCAAAATATATCTATAATAAATATAATAGCTATATTTTTTTAGAGGGACGGCAGGTCACCTTATTATGTATTATGTACTCTCATATGCGATAGCCAATAATTTGTAATTTTTATATATATTAAGGACGGAAGACAAGCTGATGGTAGGTGGCTACCGTCGCTTATAACACAAGCAACGCCACTGTTATTTCGCGGTGATCTTCTGTTTTCTATATACATTGTTAAGTTTCGTCAAAATCCGTTCAGTAGTTTTTACGTAAAAGAGTAACTAATATTCATACATCCGTACTCAGAAACTTTCGTATTTATATTTTCAGTGAGAAGGGCATACCTATACGCTTAGTCCAGCTGCTGTAACTTGGACATTTCCATTGCAATTACAGAATAAATCTCATAAAGCCTTATGTCTATTTCATCGAGTTGTTGATAGTATTTCTTATTTGATTGTCTCCTATAATAGATCGTCTTTGTCGTATAAGTTCTCGTTGTAGTTTCCTCGCGCAGCAATTCGCCAAAATAATTTAGCAAATAGATCAATGGACGGTGCTGATAGTTTCGATAATAATATTTGTCAGGGAATTTGTGGCGTGTCCCCCAGGGTGGCACGACTAGGGAGGGTGGCGGGAAACGAGTATGTGTCGATGACATTATTCATTATACTACAAAGTGGGGAAGACTTTTTTCGCTAATAACTTCAATCTTATGAAATGTGCGGTGTATTTTTGTAAGTAACAGTACGATGCCCTAACACCTCACGTATCGAAACATTGAAAATTTGTTGGATGAGTATTATTAAGAAAATACTTTAGTGTTACGACGCCAATACACAGTTTCTTTTTGCATGAGTAAATTTACCTTTTGTACAGATATTTTTGTATTTCAGACAGTGAAAAATTAAGTAACCCATATTCACTATGTCCAAACTCCACAACTAATTCCATACAAAATTTATTAAAACTGTTGAGAGTATATAGTCTACATACGAGTATTTTAAAGCTTTTACTCCAATGTAGCAAAAACTTATAATTTTCGAATGTTCTGAAATTCCTATAACACTAATGCGACGAAAGCATCGATGTTCTACTGCACTCATGTTTATATTGTGGTTATAGAAGTGCGTGCGTGGAGTATGGGGAAAGGGGGGATGGGATATCTCTGTATATCCGGAATCAATCCACTGACGTCAGGTCCGTCGTCCAATCAACTGACTGACACACTGTTCACTAGGGATCAACGGTGTAACCCACCACGTGTTTGACCCATCGGTATTTAATGTTGTGGAAAATTGGCAAGTTTATATTTACTTCCTCTCCTGAAATTTCGTGAACTAAATTCCGTGAAACTGCTTATAGATCTAGGTCAAATTATGATTGGTTTATATTTGACATTGTAAAGCCCATTTTTTTTTGGCCCATTTTGGCGGCGCACATGCAGCACCTATAGATTTGCTTGTATCCATAGGCGACGGTAGCCACCTACTACCAAGTGGACCGTCAGCCTGTCTGCGAATCTTTATACGTATCATATTCTTGCAATGACTTTTGAACCTTAACCTGATGTTTGTTTGTTTTATTTTTGCAGGTAAGCTCAGTCATATTCTACAACAAACGTTTTCTACACATTACTTTGGTGAGTTGGACGTGAAGATTTTTTTTTTGGAATACTTAATTTAACTGTACCTACTTAACACTGGCAATGTTGTGTTTGAAAAGAAGCGATAGCGACAAAGTAATAAATAATACCAACAAGAAACATCACAATTCATATTATTCATGAATTGTGATATACCTATTTGATGTATTCAACTATTATAAATAGTCAATATGATTATATTAGTTATTTAATAAAATTCATATTGTGCTTACATTGTTGGTGGCCTTAGATTACTTATATAATCTGTTTTCGATGTAGCTAGGTTTATACAGGTAGAAAACAAAAAATATATATTGTAAGATTTACAAAAATGTGATTTCAAAAATAACAATAATATGTCTGGTCAGTTTAGCACACACGCGCATCGAGGCTACACTACACATACAATGCGTTAACATTTATGTACTACATGCCTTATTCATCCTTTCTTACCCTCAAAATGAAACAGACAAACAAGAAAATCACGACTCATCCACCCCAGAGTGTCTCGTGTTCGTACCATTCGAAATTATCGCTGATGTTGCGAGAATTGCAAAGAAAACGCTCCAATTTCTCTTGGGAAATTTCAGTTAAAAAAACTCCAAATTTCTTTAATTGTGATCTATGGTGATGTTGATTAAAAATCAGCATCCAAGTCCACAACAGCTCAATATTTGCACCAACAGTTTGAGATTATTATCTTGGTGAACAATATATTGTAGTGTTTTAATATACCTACCTGGAGGTCATTGTGGGACATCAGCAGTACCACATTTATGCTTTTGCATGCATTCGGATGTAGCCAAAAGAAATACTCAATAGCTTGATATATAATATATTAACTGATAGAATTGACAATAATTACACTTTAAAATAAGCCTATGTACATAGCAAAAGTCCGGTTGAAAAACTATAGCACAATAATATTTACAAAATGTTGTCAACCCCTTTTATACACAAATTTGACATGACAGTTTATTCGTTTTCATAATTTCGAATCTATTCTTGAATTTTCAAATCTTCTATGCCAGCGTTAGTCGAAGAGGTTGTATATCTGTGGAATATCGCCACATAATAAAACCTACTTACGTACCTAGTTTTAACCTTCTAGGTCGTTTAATGCTGAGGCAGTAGGTACACCAATTTTTCTAAACATATAAATAAACTTAAAAAAATCCACTCTGGCTCTCTTTTCTTTATAATATTTACTTATTATTATTCATTAACTTTAGATAAAAAAATGTATTTTTATCTAAAGTTAATGAATAATATCCTATCAAAATGTAAATTGATAATTTTCAATTCGATGTAATCGAGTTGAGTATATTGTTTGTGCACACTAAGGAAACTAAACAAGGTCTATCGGCCCTTACACAATTCTGTCAGTTCCCCGGATGACAGGTCATATCCGGGGCGGGCGGTCAACCGTCGCCCTGTCGATTCTATTACACTGTGCCCGACAGATTGAGGTGGACATTCCGCGCCGACTGACACCAATTTGTCTTGGAAAACTTTTAAATTTATACACACGTTGAGTTTATTTAATATTTTTATAGGGCATTGAAATATAGGTATATTTATTTTTCTTATTATACTTACGGTTATTTTTTAAACTATCTATGAATATATTTTCATCGAAATAATATTATATCTTTGCAAGGATATTTTAATTGAAGACGCCAAGCCCAAGCGGTCTTCAATTAAAATGTTTTGCGAAAAAGAAATCTTACCAGACATTATATTCAATGTATTTTTCTCCGGTTTTTCCTATTATTTTTTAATTTAAAAGCGTGTTTACAGAAACAAGTAAGAAGAAGAGCATTAATTTGAATCTGTTGTTTAAAATAAAAACAGATGTTGATCTTAATTCTACAAGGCTACAATTTAATTCACATTAATTTAAAATGGACCAATCGGTTTTTTTATACGGCATTATTTCTTGAAATCAATAAAGGAAAATAGAAACATTAAATTAAATTTATTTCGCTTCGATCTGTACCAATAATTTCATTCATATAACACTACATAAAAAAGACGAACATTGTATCGTTTAATAGAGCTACTTTCTCATTTGTACCATTACTTAGTATGATTATCCACTGGTTTTTTTTTCTCTTGTGAATGTGTAAAAAATGAAGTTGAAATGTTGTAATTAAAATGACAAATATGTAGATACATTGTGTTCTAAAAACTATTAGTATTACATTTGAAGACAATATGGCAAGTTTACTTGCAAGTAACAAGTTTGGACACATGTTAGTCGGGCCATCTATCTAGTCCCATCTGTTTCAGTAAGCTATCTAAAGTATAATCGAACGCCGACGACGTGTGTCACGTTCAACGTGTTCTCGTTCGCTCGTGGAGGGCTTTTGACGAACTTGTATTAGTGGTTCGAGCTTATTATTAACTTCCTCTCACTTAAGTTCCTGGAACACTATTACTTACTCTAAATCGAATTGCTTTACTGAGCAACCTTATTTGGAAAGGATTTTAAGATTTTCCAATAGGCGACTGTAACCACATACCATCGAGAAGACCGCCAGTTAGTCTGACGGGGCGACCGACCTTTACATAAAATAGGTTTCATTTATTTTTCGAGTTTTATGAAAATAAAATGTAACTTTTAAACAAAATTATAAATATGTATGTATAACTTACTACTTTTATACATAAACACCTACATATATAAATAAAAAAAACACATACATAAATCATAAGCAAAGGATTTTGACTTACTTTTCAGTATAAATTAGAAATATTCTAAGTTAATATATTTAAAAAAATATTACTGAATGACTTTGCTTATATTATCATGCGAGTTTAGAGTGAGAGAGGATATTAGGAAAACAGTAAGCGAGATTTATTTTAAACATTTCTACAATACTAGGAACATACACAATGGTATCACTAATCACGTTTAAATATGAAATTACTGTTCCGGTGTTGGATTGTTGATTAAATAGAAAATAATAAGTTATTTTTCCAAACAAGAATACCTCTTCATTAAGACCGACTCTCCACTAACGCAATATGTATCCCTCAATGTACGATTAATTCAGCTAGGCGAACATCCTTTGCTAATTACAGAATAATTCAAGACACGTGCCCATAAATGAATATGAAAACCTATCCGCACTTTTAGTAACATAATTACTATCTTATTGGTTTAGGAATGCGGCTTGGTTACCTACAATACGTGCCAAGGAAATTGAATATGAGCATAATTAGTGATTAGAGCTATAGCTATTTGTCATTTAAGGTACGTATATATATACCTATGAGCATTTCGTCTTTAATCGACACTTCTTCTCTCAAATAAAATAAAAAAATAAAAGATTAACGCTTGACAATATATGTAAAGCTTGATGTTCGATTATATTTTTGCCAAACATTGGATCTTCATTTTTTGGATAGCTCTTGGCTGCCGATTCGCCCGCGTGGAATATTTAGCCTATGTCCATCCTCTGTACTGCCAATTATGGTCAATAGTAATAATATTGGAAGACTGACAATTAATAAAGTACCTACCTATACAAGAGTAATTTTTATTAGCTTATGGTTAATGTCGCCAATATACAACGAGTGAAGATGTAATAAGCCACAGTAAGTTTTCAAGTTAACAAGGTACCTACTAACAATATAAATACGCCTTGTTGCTCATTCCGCCCGCCCCGCTACGCCCCGTCGCGCCCCGCCCCGCTAACCTTCTCTGTTCGAGGGCAGAAAAACAAACATTCTACGCTATGCTCTGACTTTCTATAATAATAAATGTACATTGCAAAAGAAAAAAAAACTACTTTATTTTATAATGCAACTAGCGATCCGCTCTCACTTTTTTTGCAGGAAAAAACTTAATAAGGTTTTATTATAAAATTCTAGCGGCCTGTTCCCGGCTTGGCATGGATGCAAATTATACATATACCAAAACCTTCCTCGAGAACCACTCTATTCATTGGTGAAAACAGCATAAAAATCGGTGCAGTAGTTTTTGAGTTTATCGCGAACAGACAGACAGTCAGACAGGCGCGGCGGAGGACTTTGTTTTATACTCTTAGTATGTAGTGATTTAAATCCGTATCAAAAGCGACTTAAAGATAAAGATAAATTAATTGACTCGTTGGTCTGTCAAAACCATTGGACTATGGCAGCTGTGTAATAAATAAAATAATATATTAAAAATTTTACGTTTATTTCGGGAAAATCGCAATTTTTCTCTTTATGAAAATCTTCCTTGGACTTCGATGAATATTTGAAAAAAAAAGTCCAATTGTTGGTCTAGTCGTTCTCGAGTTTTACGCTCAGCAACACATTTAGCGATTCATTATTATGATATTATACATTTCGGATATGTTATGTTATAATATATAGACAAAGACCTGGTACCCTTGGCTGTAATAAAGAAATAGCTTACAAGCGACGCTCTTTGCTTGTAAAATGTTGTTGATCAATATTAAAATAAATTGACGGGATCTTACGTAACTTTTATAATAAAAAAAATAGTTTTGTTGATGTATCTCTTAATTAATCATTAATATAATTTAGGTTACTTACATTACAATATAGGAATGTAAATAATATTTGTTTTTGCAATCATAGTCACACAAGATGATAAAGGAATCATATCATGAAGGGACTTTTAAAATTTACTGTATATATGGGTGTCTCTAACTATGGGCCTCGTCAGAAAGCTCAACGTCGCTCAACGAGCTAAGGAGAGAGCTATGCTCGCGATTACACTGCGAGATTGAATCAGAAATACGAAAATCCTAGACGTATGAAAGTTACCACATAAGTCTGCAGAAGTCACAGAAAATGGCAGTGGGGCAGGACTCAGTACGGAGAGCCTTGAGCCGCTGGGACCGGAATGTTCTTATGGTTTATGAAATACTGACAATTCAATTTTGGTCGCTGGACACAAATTCTATTAATTTTAATGCTATATATAGACCTGGCCATTCATTCTGTACTGGTGATGAATAATTTGGCGTGTTGTTCGAGTTCGACGTATGCCGGCAACGTCTTTGCCGTGGCAGGGGGGAAATTCTTACGTCGCATAACGTTAGGAATTTATTATGTCGTACAGAGGTACTAGAAAAATGTCTTTTTTATCGTATCTTTTGTTACGTATATAAGATATGTTAAAGCTAAATTAAATGTTTTAAGACTGTTGTTAAAACATGTTTTAAGTTTAAGAAATTAAGAAATTAAGAAATGTTTTAAGAAATTAAAACAAGTTATAATTTGTTTATGGCGATCCATAAACAAATTATAACTTGTTTTAATTTCTTTATTGTTTTAATAAATAAACACAAATTACCTATTTCTAATCCTTTACTATGTGTCACTGCTGGACATAGGCCGGTCGACCGGCCGACTCGCAGTCTTAATGGGTATATACTATACTATGAATAATTGTAGATTTTATTGATTTATAACTGAGTTTTTGACAGCTGATTTTTTCAGCACCATGTATTTGCGATTTATCAGTGAAACTAGAGTATCTCTTTAGTTGAAGGAATTCAACCAAGTTGAACATTAATTTTGCCCTTCAAGAAGACATTACTAAATCGTATTGTTGGTCTGAAGGCGTCTGACCTACGAATCAACGACTTTGATTGAAATTTTTCAAGCCATAGTTTAGATAAGTTCATAGATAAGGAATAAAATTTATATGAAGATTAAATCATCATATATTCTACTAGATGAACTCGGTAATGCTTCGCTGTGGCTCAATTCCTTTTATATAAAAAGTAAAAAATATATGTAGAAACACTTCTAACAAAATGAAATATTGTGTAAAAATTTCAAAGCAATCCGTCACCTAGTTTTCGAGTTTTGTGGACATTAACATACGGTAGCTAAATTTTCATATATATACATATTATAAAGATTTATATATGTGGTTTTACCGTCTATTTGAATGCCATTTTACCGACATGTTTACCCGTATTACAATTTGATTTCGATTAATCTCATAGTTTTCAATAGGTTATACGCACACAAGTAATCCATGTCATGTTTAATCAGCGCGATATGTATTGAGTACCAATATATTTCAATATAAATTGATTTGTACCAAATTGGAATGCTGCATCAATCGGAAGCTGATTAATTATTATAATAATCGTCATAATTAATTTATAATGTCGTTCGTACTGGAGACGACAATATGCCTACTGTTAGTATGATAATTAGCTAAAATTAGACAAATATAACAACTAATATAATGCAAATATGTTATCTGTGTATTTATATGCGTACTTTTAGATATATTTTGTGTTAATTAAATTTTAGTTTGTAGAATATATGAGGGTACGTGGTTGTACGAGTATAATATATATATTTGTATGTATTGCATCTGTGAGATAGTCCTACATTTTAGCCGAAATGGAATTAAATTTAAATCATAATTAAATTAAATTAAATAAAAATAAATTAATGTATAGTAAAACTATAATTATAAATTTTTACAAAAAAAAAAAATTATAACATTGAGTACGAAAATAAATCATCATTCAATTATATCAATTAGTGAGTTCGTGTAAATACTTACTATTCTTGGCAAAACTCGAAATGGCTTATCAAGTCAGAATACACTAATATCTTAAACTCCGACATCGCCCTTCCACAGATGAATGCAAGGTCCTCGAATGAATAATGGCCGTCGCTAAATAACAGGCTCATAATTGCGTTATCTAGGAACCAAGTGGGTGGCGAACCCCGCTATCCATAACTACGGAGCCTCATAATTGTCAGACGCAGCCGGGACTGATGGGCGACAAGTGGGCCAATAAAGGATTACAGAATTCAAAATTCACATTTTAATTAGTTCCCGTCATTGTCCCTTGTGATGCGGAGATTAATTTGTTTAAGAGCGGGCATAAAGAGAAATAGCCAATCCTAGATTTGAATTTTATCTAAGTAAACAATGTCTAATTTAATTAATTTTTTTTTAAATAGATAAATACATTATAAATGAAAGCGACGACTGTAACAGAAAATATAATATAATGAAATTTTCTCGATAGAAAAAAATCACCAAGTGAGCTCTCATTTCCATCGATTTTAGTTTTATTTTCAAAATGACACACATTACAAAGCTAAAAGTGTATCAGTAATTTCACTTCACATATGTGTCGTTCATTGTAAAAGTGAACTATCTCCTTGTAACTGAATGTTAGAATAACGAGCTTTTTGCGAATTATAGTGTAGGAAAAAAAACATAAGCATTCATTCATTGTTTTCATCTATGGGATTTTAATGCAACTATTGAAGTTACTTCACTTTTATATTGAAAAATATGACTAAATGTGATACCATTAGGCAACAAAAGATGGTTTTAAAAATTTGGAGTTACACCACTTTTACAATGAACGACACATATTATCTAAGGCTGTATGTAACAATTTTTCATTTGACATTGTAGTTTACGAATAATTATATATTTAATACTTTTGGCACTTATAACATTTTTATTGAGCGAGATGCGCTATCTTACGTCGCATGTTGTGCGTAGTTCTACGTATTTTGTGTCACTGTCATGTCCAAGGGGCCACGCGGGTGAAATTACAAATTTTGTTTGCTTTATCCACTCTTAACGCTATACGAGATGATTTTAAAATATTCCAAGACATCTATTGAAACATTTCTATAATTAGCTGCTTCTATTTTACATGCGTACAATTATTTATCTTAATAAACACTTCATAAAATTTTACAAGAGTCGGTATTGTTGCTACTAGGTAGGTGTCTGTTTACTAATGTAAATGGTGGGGAAGAATCTTGACTTAAAAATCACTGAAGGACTTGTTCCAGTTTAAAAACATTCCTCCTTAAACCCTGAAAAAATAGGAAGTTAGGTAAATGAAGTACGCTCGATTGAGGTGTGAAGATCTCCTATCTGAACGTCTCCCTTAATACCCGACAGAGAGAGGTGGCTATATTGAACGTGACACGGGCGAAAGAGACGCAGCCGAGAAGTGCCGAAGAGCGCAATTGATCACGCTAATTCTCGAAAGCTTAGGAGAGAAAAATGTCTACAATTTGTCACGTTATAACGAGCACTGGATACTTAACGTAATGTTTTTCTTGAAAAACGTTGAGATGGAATTCTTGTTTACAATACTTAATCTATCTTCTATATTGTATAAATAAAAATCAACGTAGGTTAGTATTTTTGTACTCTATGGACTCAAAAACCGTTCAAACGATTTAAATTCGGTTTTCATTAATGGAAGAAGGGATAAAGTAGGAATGTTTGTGCATATAAAAAATTGCGTCACGAGCGAAGCGGGCAGCGGGTCACTAGTCTATCTCTACATATAACAAAATCGTAAACGAGGCATATTATTTCAATAAAAGAATATTTACACGTTGTACTCGTTACTGAAAAAAAAACGTTGTACTCGGTGAAAAAAAAATTGTTTTTAGAATTCTTGTCTGTTTGTCTGTGCACACTAATCTCAGAAACGTCTTTATCGATTTGAATGCGGTTTTCACTTATGAATATCTATGTATGTAGCAAGCTTTCCGTAACATTTGTTTCATTTCGATCGGCTTACAAACAAAAAAGTTATACTGAATACGAAAACACCAACCATACGAAATTGCGGGCACAGCTAGTTCATACAATAAAGTGCAGCGTAAATTCTTAAAAAATAACACTAAGTAATGTTTTGGATGCAAATATAATATTCATAATCCAGATGGCCGGAGAGTGGTGAAGCTTTTAAAAGCACATTTTACCTTGGTGATGCTTTATTAAAAAATATGCATCTCGGTCTCGCTGCGAAATCCGTTCGCACTGAATTATCAGGTTCTACTATCGCTCCGTAGCGAACCGTATTTCCTAAAAGCAAGTTTTACTGTGTGTGCACCACCAGAACATTGTATTAGTTATTCTGGCTGAGATACGTGCGCATTGAAATATAGGCTCTATTCTAGTGACCATTAGAGCGAATATTATTACAACATAAAATTTTGCATGCTAGATACGTCCAGAAACCCCAGTAGGTGAATGAAATATGGAGGCACAAAGGAAGAATCTCATTCCGTTCGTGCCTGAAGCAACGCTCCAGGAGGTGGAATGTTGTTAGATATTGAATGTTAATAAACCGCGTTGTAACCAAGCTGTGAAACGTTTTCTATGTTTGCTTCCTAATTAGGTTTATGTACGAGTAGATGTTTTAATAGTTATTACATTGCTGACATGTCTTCACTTAACTTAAATAAATAATAGAATTTAAAAAAAAAATTAGCTTCAGCAGTGTGCCCAGTTTATGACTAATTAACTTAATAGTCATAAACTAGTCAGTCTGGCTTACAAGAGCCAAGTGACTATGTGTGCTGTTGCTCTTTAGTGCGTATTGCAAGTGTTCATTAATTCTACTCACAACGTCGGATGATTGCTTGATTTTATGACTATTAAGTTAGTGTGGTATTTACTATTTAGTAGTGGTAGGGCACACTGCGTTTCGCAGTCATTTGGGCAGCCCGTCTGGCGGCAGTAACCACCACCTTACAGAATACCACCGTGAAATAACAGCATATGTGCTGTTGTGTTTCGGTGAGTGAGTAAGGGATGTCAGAGCCCATTACCCCACCCCTCCCTTATCCCTTATCCTTAATCCTTCTATGGTCGGCAGCGCACTTGTAGCACTTATGGCGTTGCTTGTGTTATAGGCGACGGTAGCCACCTACCATCAAGTGGACCGTCAGCCTGTCTGTCGAGCTTAACATAAACAAAAAAAAGTGTAAATTAATAGTCATAAACTAGTCAACCTGTCTGCGGGCATCCCCTTCTAGACAAGAGCCACGAACTATTACTTCTACTTACAATCTTGGGTGAATGCTAGCAGCGCTACGACCCCCGGGTATAGATCAGTTACTATCATCCAGTTAGTAGATTGTCTTGGCTGTATTTCATTGTTACACATAAAATTATTTACTTGGTTTTGCTTTGTTTTGTTAAGGCATAGTCGATTTTCAATATTTTCCTGTAACATGTAGCTGAAAGATTCAAATAAATATTTTTAAGGGAAAGATTTACGAGTATATAGAGTTAACACCAGTAGAGACCAGTTTGTTTGAAGTATACCGCAAAAAAAAGAAACACTAATCCGCATGTCCCGAAAATCCTGAAGCGAAAGTCCCGCCCCGCCTTATTATACTGAAAATATCGTCCGTGTTTTGATTTATGGGCCTTAAAAGCGGCCCTTGCTCTACGCCCCGAGTTATTGTTTTTCCCCTTATGAAATAGGCGTATTTTTCCTACCCACGGACCACTGTTCCAAACGAACTTTACCCGTGATTTATTCTTTAGCAAAGTTTATGTTGCGAAAAGCCAAAAGAACATTTTTTCTGCGTCAACTGTATTAATTGCCGTCGATTCCTTTTGTCGAAACGAGTGCGCCATTGTTTATGTTACTTGTTCATTCCTAATAAAACTTTACCTACTTATTTTTTGGTGCTTCAAGCTTGGATGGAGCGGATTCGACAATCAATGGACTTTATGCGGTTTGCGTTGCGTTACGTTAACCCTTCGTCATAAAAAAAGCGGCGGCTAGAGAACAGGGCGGTGTAAAATAAATTACAGACGTGATGAAAGAAATCAAATAAGGAGCGTATTACGAGTATATCTAGTAAAACATGGTTAATATGTAAATAATCCATCAAATAGGGATTTAGTTCTTTGGTTGGTCCAATTTTTCAATTTTTTTTTTAAACAATTCGTCACGGAAAACACATTATAAAATTAATACGCCACACACGTTCGAATTGCGTTCATGGTACTCAGCTGAAAGACCATTTATATAATATAACATACGCAAACCCAAAAAACGAATAGAAAGAAAATGAATAAGAATTCATCAAAAATTTGACACGGCAATCAAATTTTTGACGCTATCAAATTTATTTCAAATTAAAGTTTATTTACATTGGGAACTACCTGTAATGGAATAAGTTAAATAAAATAAAATATAGTTATGTAAAACAAAAAAAAATAATATTTTTGAACAATAATAATTATAGGAATTCAAAGCTTCTCGTCTGTATTTTCACAGGAAACAATGTAACACATTAAGGATTTATAAAATGTTTATCTAAACTAAGTTTTTAAAATTAATGTCAAACAGAATAAGGGCCTCTTTCACGAACTACAAGTAAAGTGTTGATTAGTTACTTTTAGAAATCATTTTCTGTTATATTGAATTATGCACTCGGTTTACTGCATCATTCGATAGCCGATTTTTTATTATTATTTTCTATTTAATGTTTGGGACGTTTACCGTACAAACAAAGGTATATCAGCTAAATTATTCCCGGTGACAGGTGACTTTAAGTGACTGTTTAGCCTAATTGAAGTTCGTGAAATAGGCGCTAAAAGTAATAAAAGCCTACAACTTTCATAGCGTCTTCTGTCTCTTCACTTCTTCTTCACTTAACACGCACCTATAACTCTGGCCATCTCTTTTGTCCCACAAGGAATCAGTGAGTGATAAATTTGACGTGTGCCTGTCAATTCGCGTTCTTTCAGGTGATTTAACGTGAATAATGTCAGACCTGATTACGTTATGGTAATAAATGCTCTTTGCGACAGCCGAATAATGGATTGTGTTTTTCTTTGAAATATTTCGAGTTTGTGCCAAAGGGTTCGAATCTGGTTCGAATAATAATTTCTGAACGAAGAGGAAAACCAGCTATTTTTGTCTGTTTAAGTTTGACGAACTTTTGCAAAGTAGGTGCGGTGCATAAATAAAACAAACCTTTTTGATTTATCGCTCTTTGCATAATTAAAAACCATATTAAAATCCATTGGGTGTTTTAGAATAAATTAGCAGAGAAACAAGTTGAGGCGGACAGCTAGCTAGCTATTTTTAAAATCGGTTAAGTAAAGTAGTTTTTCAGTTTTTTAGTATTCAAGGTACTTCAAACCTTTAAAGCAGAGAGTTAACTTCTCGACCAATGGAATTATCGTGATGATTACATAAAAGGAACTTAATGTAGTTTTTTTATTATTAATTAACATAAAGAAAATATTCACTGAAAATATATTTCAAGTTATTCGTATTCCCCACGTACGTTGGAAGTTTTACTGTGAATTGACCATTTCATGCATTTTTTAAGTAATTTCGTTTACTGCGTGAAAGGCAATCTACTTTCCGCTCATTACTTGACAAAAGTAAAACAGGACGACCCGTTTGGTTTTGGTCCGACCCTTTTTTGGCTTCACACGCCAGGATAATTGGGTCTTTTGTGGCTTCCGGCGACGTGTGGCTCGTAATGGGCTTGGCTTTTTGCGCCTTTGAGTTCCGGCTTCCTCTATTGGGCTCTTTAAAACTGACACTGTCCTATATTTACTTCTATTTCGAGAAAAAATATTTGTTCTTGTAGTGGACTGGTGCCTGAAATGTTTTCAAAATCGACACTAGGTTAATTTAGGTATATGCTCACAACTTACTAGTAAATCACAATTATTTCTTAAAAATATCCTCGACAAATCATCAAGAACAAGTAGTAACCACAAACTTCAGCTTTATACAGAGCAGCAGGTTAGTGCTACAAATAAGAATAAAGATCGTCAACCTTCGTTAGAAGACGGCATTGCAAAAGGGAAAATATTTCTTCTGTAATACTAAGTTTTTTTTTTAATTAAAAGTGAAGCAGAAGAGCGTAGTTCATTAGCAATATAAACATTTTTGTTGTCCCCTTCCCGCACTGTCGCGACAGTGTTGTATTAGGCATTTTGTGGCCGGAAGGCTAAAATTCACTTTAGGAAACATGAAAGATACGAAGAAAAAAACAGGCCATTACTTTGACATTTTAATTTATGAATTGTTTTCTTTGTTATTACGGCCAAATTTTTAAAAAAAGAATATTTTTTGATTTGACTCAAAAGTTAAAGGATTGCGTAAAACTGCCGAACGGATAGGGGTTAATTTTGCACACAGATAACTTAGATTAATATATAGGATATTATCTCTTTTATCCTGGATATTAGATTACTATGGGATTAAAAAAAACTAATTTAAAAAATCGCGTACGATGTCGCGGGCACAGCTAGTACTGTTTTAATTATACCAAAATTATTATTATTATAATTATATTAATCGTATTAGGTGGTATAATCTGCTTACCGTATAAATGTAGCTAAGTAGGTAAGAATAACCGTACAAAAATGACTAATGACCAAGTGGCCTTCTAGACAACCGCTGACTCATAGCTCCACAATTGAAACTGAAATCGATTAAAAGCTATTGAATAAAAAATGGATTTCTGTGTCTCGGTGAAACTTATAAGGAAATTACAGTCCGTAATAACAAAGCGCCAAGACATAAACTGCCGTATAAAGTATTAATGACGACGTGCACTAGTTCAGTATAGTGGAACCGGCAATTTGGGCGTACTTGTACATTTGTTTGCACCTGGTCGCTAAGGTGACGGGCGACAGGTGTGTAATGTCCCATCGCATATTGATTTTGTTTCACCTCAAGCTATTTGTGATACCAAAATGTTGTGCTCTCTGATGTTTTCTAAGGAAATTAAAGACTAATATTTGAAAAAGACCGTGTAATTTGCTCGATGAATAAAACATGAAAAAGTAACACACACACATTTATGTAGGTATTATACTTTTTTGTTGATTGTATAAAATAAATTTGTTTTGTATGGTTTTTTTTTTAATGTTTAACTCGACAGCAGGCTGACGGTCCAATTGATATAGTAGGTGGCTGCCATCACCCATAAAACAAGTGCAGAAGAGCGCTGCCGACTGCCAAGATTAGGAAACACAAACGACTGCGAAATGTAGCGTTCCCTATCACTTAAATAGTACGAGTACTTAACATCGAAATACTACAATGGAATTTGCGTAACAAATGCCAAAATCGCACATAAAAAGAACGCCTTTGACAGAATCATGGCGGACTCTTGCCTTCACGCGTCAATGGTAAAAGGTAGTAACGATCAACATCTACTATTTCATTTTAAACTCTAATGGGTTGATGTAAAGTCACATTTTCTTTAAATTACGTACTTATTATTATGTTTGTTTTGTTTTAAATGACAGTTCATGCTCTACGCATATGTCACTTTTAAATGCTCCATAAAATTCGTAGTGTTTTGTATGGCACGCGGGTTCCATGTTGTAGTAGTTTTATGGTACTTAATAATAAAATTTAATAGTTACTTTGATAGTACGCGTAATGTCGAAATGTTTGGTTTAAATCGACGAAATTCTACGTGATATTATTTACTCTCAACTCTTGACAATCTCGTTGAACTTCTTTTCCAACTATCCTTCACGTTACGGTTAGGGGAACAAAGGTTTAGTTTTAGAGATACAAGATGCTGCGCTGTCAGAAATAAATTCACATTCATACTGTAGAGCAAATAGTTCAATGCTGTAGAACAAATACTTAGTGTATCTTCATTTATAGGTACTATTCAATTCACAATCATATTTAAAACCATATAATTATGATTCATTTAGTTTTTTTTAGTTATTTAGTACATTTAAAATAAATGTTCGATGCCCGGAATCATTTCATATTGACATATTGAATTTAAATTTAAAAGAAACAAAACGCGAGTCTCATTTGCTTGTCACATGTATAGAATGTTTTCCTACTTAAATCCTGCCAAGTAACATAATAGAAAAATAATAAAAAACGTTCAACATATACAGTTGTGTTTTTTTTTTAAATTGTATATTTGTGTTTAAATGTTGAGTAATTTTAACACTGATATTTCGAAAAACCATCGCAGCTACTACACTGATTTAACTGTGAAAAATTTTCAAAAAAAACCACTTTAAAGTTAATCAACCATAAATAAAAAAAGTGGGCTCAATTGTGAATTGATAGAGCATTTCGAAAATATCTAAATCCTTGAAACGTGTAAGGACGGGAAAGAGTAACTGACAAATGGAGGGAATAGGCTTCACGGATGAAAACAATAGTTACAGTTCATTCGGCATGACAAGAGCATTAGTTCTCTTGTGTACACTTTCAGACAATGGAAAATGCAACGCGGACAATTTCATCCTCCAGCAAAACTGAACGGGCAGAGTTGTACGTGTCACGGATTTATTCTCTCTTTTTCTATAATACTTTTATAACTTGCACGCCAACCGATGCTCCGACTTTATCTCCTACTAATTTTATCGAAATGATTTCATTTTAAATAGACGTACAAATAATTCCTTCTTTTTGTGTTATATTATGAACGATGGTTATAAAAATATATTAATCTGTGATCCTAAAAATCCTTGAGTGGCCAAGGAACACAGCGTTTCGTAATCATAAATTGGGCAGCTTTTGTCTGTAACCTTTACAAAGACCACCGTGAAATAACAGCGCGTGTGCTGTTGAACTTTGGTCACATGTGTCACAGATCGGATAACCGATAGGGTAGAAGAGTTCTCGAAAGAAGATCACGAATAAGAATGCGCAGCGTGGAGCGCTCTGCGACCAGGTGGACAGACGACCTGAAAGGCTCGATGCGAAGGAAAGTGCGCGGTAGCGAGCCTTGGGTGAGGCCTACATCCATTAGTGGAGAGACACAGGCTGATGATGATGATAAGTGTGTGAGTAAGGGAAGCCAAAGCTCATTTCCCTACTAATATCCTAACAAGTTTTGCTTTTATAAAGGTGACATTAGCACATATGACGTTGCTAGTGTTAATAGGTGACGTTAGCCACCTAACACCAATTGGACCGTTAATGGAACCGCCGACCCCAAGGAAAAGTGTAACCAGTGTGCCTGAAAAATATAGATTTCTTTTAAAACTACGTAAAAATACAGATAAAATCATTAGTTTTTATTAAAAATAAATAATAATTCTATTGAAAACATATAAACCATTCTTTTTGATTCCGTAACATTAAATATATTATATTAGAATGGAAATATGACAATAAAATAGAAACAAAACAATATAATATATATTATTGCAAACATAACTACGTCAAACATGAATCATTAATTTGTCCAACAGTGTAATAAGTCGAAATAAGTCGTCGCAGACACGCGGCATCGATCTTCCCGAATTCCTCTAAGCCGTGCCCTTACAAGGGTCCGTGAAACAACTTACCGATATTTCCTAACGAGTGTTACAAATACGTTTCACTGTTTTTCAGCCTACTGGGTATTGGAATGGAACAATGGAAGAATTATGAGGGCGTTCGCACACGATATATTGCACACCACGCTAAATATAATTTCCGTTTATGTCTTTTTACAATTTTCTAATAAATACTTGTTTAAAACGATATGGGATGTCAGAATTAATTACTAAATACAAAGGATCGCTATATAAATAAAAACGAATAACTAAATGTATCGCTAAGCGCAAAACTCGAGAACGGCTGGATCTTTTCGTCTAATTTTTTAATTCAAATATTCGTTGAAATCCGATGAAGGTTAGAAGGTTCTTATGAAGAGAAAATTTGGAAAAATGTAATTTGTCGGGATGAACGTAAAAACCCAACTTCCCAACTTCTTTTCCTTTTATAAGATTATTTAAACTCATAAAGTATTTTCTTTTTATATATATTTTTTATTTCTTTAGAAGGAAACAATTTAATATTTGCAACGGAACTGACATACCGTATAGTATAACTCATAAAACCGTATGTTCTCGTGACTCAAATAATTCCACAATAATCGATCGTGTAAATCCGGCTTAAGCTGCCCTTTCGAAACCCCTCGCAAGTTCCCAAGAGTGGGGTGGCGCACAGGGGCGAAAAACACCGGCTATCACTCGTGGAACAAAGGGAATCGGTACCTGCCGGATAACACTTCGGATAATCTTATACGCTTCGGAACGCGGCGGCAACTATAACCCCGAACTTGTATAAAGTACGGTAACTACACAACAAGTAGGTTGGTACCCAAACTATATGAATGGGGGTCGTCTTCAACGCACCTGTAGCTACGAACGCGATTTCACTTGATAAATAGCGATTTGCGAATTCGTCTAACGAAATTTTTATTACCCACCTGATACAAAAGAAACATAATTTGGTTACTGTTATTTATTGTCTTATCACAATAAATTTTATTTGCTTATTTATAATATTTATTTATTATTTTCCTCTGCTGTAACTGAAGATATGCAGACCACATGAATTAGGTCCTGCATCCTGTGGTGTCGGCATATATGCTGATGTTAACTATTTCCTACACTACCCACTGCCTGTTTCTATTATTTTTATTAAAGTATGCTTAAAATAATGCACATATTATTAATTTAACCAATTGCTGAAAGCAATTTATTTGCTTGGGAACTATAAAATTCTAAAGCCACCAATCGAAATCTTTTGTTACCATCATTTTCAGATAATAATTATTAGCAGTTTTGGCAGTCTGCAATTTTTCACTTTTAATGTCCGAACTCTTTTGTTAGAGAGGATGAAGCTTTTGTTAAATCTAAATGTTTCAATGACATCACATCTATGTATTCGGAAGAGGTAATTTATTCCTCGCGAAGACATACTGTGCTAATATTGCTTTTATAATGCTCGGATACGTTTAGAGGCAAGTCAGAAACGAACTAAGTTTCACTCAAACTTGCATGGTCCTCGGGGATTTTCACTTTAAAGTTGTCTGTTGCGTGACGAGATGCATGCAACCACAAGTTTTCAATTTATCAAAGAGATACCTATGACCTAACCGATATCTACTTATAATCACTCTCAATAATCCGTTTGTAAGAAAGTTATCAGATTATAGAAAATATTATGTACTTTACTATCTATATGTATGATCAACTAGTTGCGTTAGTTAGACACAACAATAGCGGCCTAAACAAACAAACTGTAATCAGTAACATTTGCATAAACATATTGACTATGTATCTCATTAATGTAGGACCGTCGATGTATTACATAAAAGGTTAAACAGCACCCTTAGACTTCTTTGAAGTAAATGGTACTTATAAATTATATTATATGTAAAAGTATGTAATGTATGCAGATGTAAAAGAAAAAATAAAGTTTTACACTAAAGATAACCTCTATCTTCTATATTTATAAAATCGTTTGTCAACGCACAACCAAAACTACTAAGTCTAGAAAGCTAAAATTTGCAGTATAGGTTTATTTTATAACGTAAGCATCCGAAAAGATAGGATTTTTGAACACGTGGGCTAGTCGCTAGTATAATATGAAAGATTATACAGTTGTTTTACCAAGCTATGCTGACATAAAGGAAAGGGTGAATGTGCCTTTTTCGTGTAGTTTTATGGGGCGAGCATAATTTTGAAATTGGGAAAAATCCCATGTAAATTAAAACAGGTGTTAATTTTAGCAAAACATAACAAGGAACAACTGAGACGGCCACTAAATTGTTTTAGCCCATTAACACGACGACAACGACGAACGGCGCGACACAAATTAATCAGGAGAATGACGTAAAGACATTTAAACACTTTCCTCGGGAATATTCTGTCCCACAAGAGGAGAGACGAAGAGACACTAATAGAGTAATGTAATATTTATTACAAACCATTGTTAGCGACTTAATAGATGGTCTGTGGATAACTTTATTTGGCCTAAGAGGCTTGAGACCAACTTTAGACGTTTTGGCGGATGTTACAACGCTCTAGAACTTTAAGTTAAGTTTCTGTTGAGTGCGGCAGTGCATTTTAGCTCTTTCAAAAATTAAGATACACGCGCTGTCATTTGTGTTGTAGTCATTTTGTACCTTTTATCATGGAAAAATGTCCTCATGGGTTTTCGCTTGTACAGTTAGTTTATAATAAATATTGTATTGTTATTTGTTATAATTAATAATAAATATTTAACGTATAAAGTATCGAAATAATACTTACGTGCATTTAAGCCTCAAATATTGCTTTTAACATTAACCGCAGCTCTAATAGATAAGTGCAAAAGTTGGTGTAATATTTCCAGCCACCTGCGCGCACTGTTGTGCAAAATATGCAACCAAGATGAGAATGAAGGAGTTTGATGTGTTCCTATCAAGATATTGGCTCGCAATATACTTGAAGACAAATCACCCGGCCGAAGTGGCGTCTGGCGTCATCTGTCACCATCGCAACTGTCAAACTGGCCTGCTAAATCGATCACGTGCGAACTAATATCGAAGTTGTGTCGACAAGTCGCACGACTTGTCCAACTTACCGCTCGACTCATCGAGCGTCAAAACTTTTTAGGTGCAACTGGCGAACAGCACACTTCGTTTTATTGGATGTTTCCGTGAAAGTTCGCTTTGTCGTCTTTTTAGACTCCTCGAGAGAGAGAGGGTGCACGACGTGATCTTTGAACAATCTCCGAGTACACTCGCCGACGTATTGTTGACGAAACACCGAATTCATGTTATAATCTTTAAACAACTTATTACGCCTTTTCTCACTGATTCGTACCAAGGTATTTAACAGTTGCTATACTTACGCAGCAACATTGCCAATGAAAAAATTTATGAACTTTGAAGGGATGGGCTACATTCACTCGATGATTTTATTAGATCGTTTTTTCTAGATGATTAATAAATGCCAGGTAAAGGCAGTAATGTTTTTTTTTTTTTTAATTTTTAAATCATTTATGCTTTTCACTCTTTTTGAAAAGACCACAGTGAAATAATAGAAAGAAAGCCATGTAAAAAAAAAAAAAAAAAACGTTTATTTTACACAATCATTCTAAAAGAAAAAGAAAAACATAATTTCAAAAAATAATTTAGAGTGAAAGTGTACAAAAATGGTATCCGTTCAGCATTCGTTGTCGTTCCTACTCACTTCTTAATCTCTTAACCTTAATCCTACTATGGTTGGCAGTGCACTTGTAACACCTGTGGCGTTGCTTATATTAAGGTACTCGTAGCCACCTACCATCAAGTGGATGGACCGTCAGCCTATCTATCGAGTTTAACTTTAAAAAAAAGAAATGCGTTATTGTCACGACTGTTCTAGTGCTGACTGTACTTTACAGCAGTGAGTAGTTTCCTTAAATGTTTGTAAAACGCTTTATAACAACGTAATTACAACTTTTTTTTTCTAAGCGTCTTTTCACGTCGAGTTAAGTACTTTTCTTGTAACTTGACACAATTATTTCTATGTTAACTTTTGCGTTAATTTTCCAAAGTTTTTTATTTTTATTTTATCCATTGGAAAATAAACATTAATTTAAAATCAAACGTTCTTCTATAAATAACGTTATTTCATAATAATTTAACTTAAAGGTCGCTATGGAGGAAAGGTCAGCATAAACGTCACATTACCCAATGTCCCAAATGACACTTTGGGAAGTTTTAAACATAATCAGAGCTTTTTTTTTAAAACTAAGAGCCTGTATTAAATTTATTTACTTGAAAATGTTATTACTATCAGTTTTTTATTCACTATTTTTTCCAATAGTATACCTATTGGTATACTATAAAATATTTTTCCAAAATAAAATGTATTTCAAGGTGCGTTTCTCGAAATGTTTACTTACAAGTTCGTAACAATGTGTGAAACTGATTTTAGCCTGTAATCAGCCTGTAATTATGATACGTAACTAAATATAAGGGAATGTCGACTTTTCGCTTGTCGACTTACATGCTCCAAACTACGAGTAAACTAACTAAAAACCGTTGTCTTCGAGCCCTTTGGCTCGAAATATCTGTGGAAGAATAAGTTAAAAATATTTTGAATTAAAGATTTTTAATTTAACTTGAATATTTTACCTAAATATTGGGAAATAAATAGTTTTTTTTGCCATTGTTGATACTATTCTAAAAAAAAGGGAATATTTGTTCTTTTTATTATTTTTGTCTTATCTATGAGAATATTTATATTAAAATTAAGCTATATCCCACGTGATAGGACGTCCACTACTGGACATAGGCCTCCCCCATAATTTTCCAAAAGAAGCGGTCAGAAGCAGCCTGGATAAACAAAAACCTAACCAAATTATTCATTAATAATAATAGCCTGGATAAAAAGGATAGCCTGGTCGACACTATAAAACAATCAATAAAAATCTGGAACGCCGCCTTAGAATAATGTGAAGTAAGTAAGTAAATAATGTTCACACGTCCTTCGGTTAAAGGTCGAATATGAGCACGAAAGAGACGTTTATATTTTTATAGGTACAACTCAACAAAAGCTCTTGTGTAAAGGTCTAGTGAATCTCGGGGTTTGGTGGGTGTTTGCCGAAGGATATCCCGGGACAAACGAGCCCCCGCCTGACGATCCCGGGATCACGGCCGAGTTTACACACAACAATAGCGATGGAGACACCCTGATATCGCGATATACATTATTATCCGTGTTGACACCGCGTCTTGTGACTCATTTTTTACCAACAGAATATCTTATCGCTGTATATAAATTTAGTTTGATGCTTTTTTTATAAAGCTATGTTTGTGTAACTGTATACTTTATACTGTTATTGATTTAACTACTAGAAAATACTCGTATAAGGATTAATTCGAAATTAAATAGAAACGGTAATATTAAAGAGTATTTTAACTTGAAAAAGAAATATTTTTTTGTGAGTAAAAATTACTAACTTATTAAAAAACGAAAATCGAAAGCGTGGACAAGGTAAACAATTAGATATCGTTTTAGGTTATATTTTATTGTGAAAATTATTTCAAAAATGTTTTACTGTAATTTTTACACGTTTCTTTGTTGACGAAGACTGTTTTTCCATTTTTAACTTTTATTATAATTTATGTATAAAATGAAATCTATACAATATTTTAATGTATTAAGTGCTAAACAAATATACATTACACCAACTTAAATCTCGTATAACCGAAAAATGGTTTGATTTCTCTTATGCTTAGTAACGCTTCAGGTATATTTTCAAGTTTTCCTGAAGGCTTATAATAAAAACTGCCCGAATTAAGAAGTTATTTTTATTTTACAAAATCAAGGTTAAAACAAGCAACAGAAGCAGGGTCAATCTGTCTCGGAATAATTAATGCAAATTACTTAATGTTATTCTGAAACGTCTGAAACATTTTTTTGGGAATATATTAAAATGTTTTTAAAAAGATATTTTTAAGAAGAGCAATTTTTCATAGTAATGATTTAATAGACAATTTAATACTAGTCAAATTTCTTGCTTTTTAAATACGACCGACTTCACTTATTTCTAAAGTTCAAAGTCCCGAGAGATTGCCTAACTCTTTAAATCAACTGGATTAGATGTTTCTCGAAGACGTGCCCAGTCCAATGTTGTCATTGGTCTTCCAAGCTCGAAGAACTTGGTTACACTGATCCGATCACCCGATGTTTGCAGTGCGAGATTCGCAAACATCCTTTGTGTGTTTAGACGGGGTTAAGTACTTACTTTCTAGCCTCTTTGCTCCCTTGTTACACAGTGTCTTTTGTCAGGTGGGTTGTGCATTACAAGGCAAGCGCAATTCTTTAGAAAATAATAATTGGATGATGCTTCGCATAGTCCCACGTATACAGTTACCAAAATATTTATGTACGCTTTCATACTTGTAACACAACTGGATGATGAATACGAATTATGGGGATAAAATTATAATGATCTGTCGACTCACTATGAATACACAAAAAATATATTTCAGATTCTAAAAATAATTGTTAGAAAACTTCATTGATATGAAACATGAATCTAATATCTTATAGTAAACGAGCAGTGTATGTACATCACTCATATTATAAAACAAAGTCCTCCACCGTGTCTGTCTGTTCGCGATAAACTCAAAAACCACTGCACCGATTTTCATGCTGTTTTCACCAATGGATAGAGAGGTTCTCGAGGAAGGTTTTAGTATATAATTTACAAAGTTACGCGGGCGAAGTCACGGGCAGCAGCTAGTTACATATAAAAAAAATTGTACCGCTTAGGTACTGAGTAAACTATATATATTTGATCGCCAAAGAAGTTTGACTTCTGATCTGACCCCGACAAGCATACTCTGTGCACGCGCATATTTTTTTGTTTGGTTTCTAATGGTCATATAACATCATTATAAATAGCCTATAACATTTTTTCAAATAGAAAGATTATCTTTTTTTAAATCAGACTGGTAGTTCCAAAGTTCAGCGCGTTCAAACAAACAAAAATACAATTTTGTGTTTAGTTTTATTATAGTGTACACATGTCAATAATTCAATTACATAGTTGTACGTTACAAAAGTCCTCCACTCGGCTAAAATTTCTGTGCCATTACAATGTTGTTAACCCGTAGAATTACAATCACTTATTAATTAAGTACCGACCTGATTTACTATGAATAAAATATGTATGCTGTTAGCACTGCATACGAACTATATGAATTCATTCGCACCACATACCCAGAGATGTACAAAATGGTTTTAAAAAAGCATTTAAATACAAAATGCAAAATACTTTTCAGATTTACTATTTCAAATGCAAAATACCAAATAGTTTTGCGTTTTGTATTTCAAATGCTAAATGCAAAATAGGTATTTTCAAAATAAAATACCTTTTGGCCAAATCTCAGATATTATTATTTATTTTAGGTATTTATCATGAGAAATAGAGACACAATGCATGACATTTTGGTCATATTTTTTAGTACGCGTATCAATAAATTCTGTTATGTTATTAATAATACTCACTTAAAATAATGTAAAAAAACTAGACTAACGAAAAGACTAACGACAAGAGAGCTCCACTTTGTCTTTTGTGAATTGTGTGGCCATTTATTTCGATTGATTGTGCACCTAGTTCTTATTTTATTATTATTACACTTTTTTTTTTATTAATAACAACTGGACTGGTATTGTTAAAAAGTGAAAAAAAATTACACTTTTTTAACAATACCAGTTGTTCGAATACATCATCACTCATTTTTCTCTTCTGTGAGGTCTCATAATCATGTGATGTTGGCTAAACGTAATCACAAAGTATTTTGCATTTTGAAATGAACATTAAAAATGCAAAATACATCTCGAAAGGTATTTCAAATAAAATACAAAATGTTTTTTACTAAAAGGTATTTTAAATGCAAAATACAAAATAGGTATTTTGCATTTAGTATTTGCATTTTAAATAAATCACATCTCTGCACATACCGCTGTGCAATCAAATTGAGCGTGTTAGATTGCGTGGCGCAAAGTTTGATTGATCCATATGAAATAGCCCATATATGAAGTTCTGTTCCCCTAGGCGTTGTAAGGAACTATTCTTAGTGAATGTAGGCAGCTGATAAATTGCTATGAACATTGTCGTCACTTGGTGGCTGTGTTTTTCATCCTTTACTTGAATATAAGCAAGTTTGACTGTTGTCATATTTTTCGTATTAAACATTTAAAATCCAATCTCAATATATATAAAACTAACAAAAAACATTTTATTTCGTTAATATTTAACCGTGATACACTTGTTTTAGTAGTTTTGTAGTTTTGAAAATTTAAACGAGGTGAGGTTTTTTTTAAATTAAGTTATGAGAACACTTTAATATCGAGCTCAATTATATTTCTAATAAAAGGAAATTTATTCCTTCATAAAAGGATAATTCATATAATTATCCTTTTATAATTCATATAATTATTCCTTCATATAATTCATAAAAGGAAGAAAAAAAGATGAAATTAATGAATTCTATACCAGCGAAGAGAATGCTCATAATATAGATGATTTTTAACCAAAATATGCTTTTTTTTTCGTGTCTACTGACACTTAATAAAGTAACGACAGACGTGGAATGTATTAGTCCATAGTTATAATCTGCATTATTTATTGCAATGACGAGTCAGCATAATGCGCCTGTTTGTTTACAACACGGTCGGTTAAATCGTTTTATGTATTATGTACGCGATTGTCTATGATAGCTCGTTGTTTACTCGATAAAATCAATTATGTCGATTGCCCTCTATACAGAGAGAGAGAGAGAGAGAGAGAGAGAGAGAGAAACGCGAGTGAATAAATAAATTTTTAAAATAGTAAAATGACAGTTACACTCCGAACACAAACATTATTTTATTAAGGTTTTTATGTACAGTTTCATTAGTTATGCAGGGTAGCCAGCGAATCTGCATCCTCCCCAGGTGTTGATGTCTGTCGGCGACGGTAGCCATCTACGAGCCAATTTTTTCAGTGATTTTGATGCAAAATGTTAAAGCAACCGAAGTGGTCACTCAAATCATATAATATCGTTTCTCAGTAGGATCTCGTGGCATTTGTTCGCTGACGACTTATCGATTTTAATAACTATGTGGTCTGTTTGACAGTTCTGCTTGCTATATAATCCTCTACGTCGACGATTTTAGTCATATAGATTTTCTCGTCACTGATTGTGTCTCGCAAGGAAAGCAATTTTGAATGTAGGTATTAGTCGTTATAATATATATTTTTTAAATTATTAAAAAATCAATTAAAAATTGTATAATTTCCTTTACATATTCTACTAATGTGAACGTTCTTAATGAAGAGCGCGGCGTGACATGTGTAAAAAGGGCAAAAACGCTGATGTTCTTTAATGGAAAATTAAAAAGTGTAAAGGTGCTCGGCGTAAGTTTTCGCCAAAGAGTGCCATCGCCATATTATTATGAAGCGAGACAATTACGCCACTTGACCCGATTGTGAAAGTGATCTCACACGAGACGTCCCGAGGTCGGTGAAGCACCGACATAGCCACTAGGTGTGTTTCATAGTCACAATAACCTGCACACCACATGTGGCGATATAAATATCATATCTCACCTCGACGCTTAAGGGAAAATATCTAGTTACAGACATTTTTTTTGTTACATAATATGCGATTTTTTTTAAGATAGTGTTTAACTAAAATGTCTATTAAACACAATTTAACATTGTTTAAATTTATTTAACAATAAACATATTAGCTAAATATGTGTTAGCAAAATAATTCGTATAATATAACGAAATACAAAATCTATTTCTTTTGACTGCAACATCAACATGGTAACATTTGACTGTCAACCATGTGATGTGTTTTCACCATTATTGTATTATTTACAAGATAAACTATCCTAAAATAGTAATTTAACTTATTTCATAAATCTTTTTTTTTTGTTTCAGGTAATTTTGTGTTCTAAAATGTCGACCTCATGAAAACGAGTAAGTTGTGTGTGTGTGTGTATGTGTGTGTGTGTGTGTGTGTGTGTGTGTGTGTGTGTGTATGTGTATGTGTGATATACCTACAAAGAAAGCATGATTAATAAAATATTCCTATATATGTATGTAACTTTAAGACGTGTTCAAAAAGTCATACGCCCGAACCGAATGGGTAGTGGAATATTCTATGTTTGTAGAGAAAAAAAAAGTGTATTTGTGGGTCGTACATCAAAACAGCGGTCTGGTCTCGGGGGCCGAGGAAAATATTAAAATATCTGTCCTTAGGGAGCGAAAACACACGATGTAAGAAAAGATGAGGCGAGCTCAATTTTGTCGATTCCATGTCCCCTCGTTCCGTTTGCTGAATCCTTAATGGCGCCACAGGGTCGCTTTCTTTCGTAATAGCTACGTTCTCGTATTTAATCCGCGTTTCCCGACAGCCCCTTCATGTACCGCAACGAATAATAAGAATCTAATTGGACGATGAGAATTCGATTTGTTTAATTAAATAAGAAGCATTTATCGTTTGCAGTATTTGCAGTATACAATATTCATAATATTAGTCAGCGATCGTTATGAAATTCTTTTAAAATTAAAGGTTAAAGTGAAGAATGGAGTACCTACCGCATTAAGATAGTAAACTTTAAGATTAGATTAAGATGGAAAATTGAGATAGCACTTGGGATCTAGTCGCTTTAAAATTCGTTAATGACTTTAACAGGACACGAACTTTGATTGATACACAACGAAGATGTGCTTCAGTTTATTAAGCGCTAAGTATCTTATGTTAGTTTAGTTTGTACGACCTTTTGGTCGAGTGGTTAACATGCTTGCTTTAATGTCCCGGGTTCAATTCCCAAGTTCATTCAAAACTTTGGAAATGAACTTTTCATGGTGGTAGGGTACATTGTGTTTTGAAGTCATTTGGGCAAGCAGTCAGGCAAACACCACCTCACAGAAGACCACAGTGAAATAACAGCATGTGTGCTGTTCTGTTCAGGTGAATAAGTAAGGATTACAGAGCCCATTTTACTATCCTTTCCTTTCTTAATCTTACTATAGTCGGCAGCGCACTTTCAGCACTTGTGGCGTTGCTTGTGTTATGAGCGACGGTAGCTACCTCTCAGCCTGTCTGACCTACCTTTACATAATAATTCCATCTCAGCAAAAATCTTCGTGTCAGCAAAAATGTTATACTAGTAATTGGTATCAGCAGGTTGGCTGTATAAAATAGCTGCAATGTTGTTCTTTGTCTCCAAATTCATAAGTTACTCGAACGCTCATATGTCAATTTCAACCATTGCTTTGTTTTTACTTGTAACAAAGCAATGGATTTACTCGCCCTTCAATTAGAGATAATCCAATTCGAAATTATGGATTAGTGTCATCGATTATTGCTGTTGAGGATAATAACTCGTGCAAATTGTACCCAAACGAACAGACGAAAGGTCGGGATCATTGCGAGAGGGTGGCTCATTAGTTTAGTTGCTTGCTTTGTTGAACTGTCTGCGTAAATAATTTTCGGGTTAACAATGCTTTTAAATAAGGGTAAACTTACATTAATGTTTTGAAAAATTTCATGATAGTAGTGATAGGGCACACTGCGTTTCGCAGTCATTTGGGCAGCCCGTCTGGCGACAGTAACCACCCCTTACAGAATACCACCGTGAAATAACAGCATTTACGTGCTGTTGAGTTTCGGTGAGTGAGTAAGGGTTGCCAGAGCCCATTACCCCATCCCTTCCTTATCCCTTATCCTTAATCCTATGGTCTACAGCGCACTTGTAGCACTTATGGCGTTGCTTGTGTTATAGGCGACGGTAGCCACCTACCATCAAGTGGACCGTCAGCCTGTCTGTCGACCTTAACATAAAAAATAAAAAAAATGGGGTGGGGTCAATGATAACATTAGGAAAAAACACCACAGACCAACAAACGAAATACCACAAACCAACTGCTAAGTTCTCTGTGTACCTAAGTGTATTTTTTTTAAAAGTTTCCACTTCCTTTTTATTATTATTAATTAATAGAATCCATAACTCTGTCATTATCATAAATATTTTTCCTTATCATATTTTTCAGTGGCCGCGAATATTATATTTCTCGTAATCTAACTCGAAAGAAAACATATTCGAAAATTGGTTCTCATTAAATGGCTCGCATTTTGTGTTGGCATTTCATTTCCCTTCACTACGTGTAATTGATTTGCGTCACGGTCTTAACATGTTGCGTTGTCTCTAAGGGATAATTTAGTTCCAAGTGATCCTAACACTTGTCTCTGTTTTATTGCCTACTCTATAGCAATTCCGCGGATTTGGGATTCATTTACGGTACGAAATTCACATTGAATATTCTAAATATAATATACCTATATAATATTCTAAATTGGTACTTATGTAGTTTTAAATTGTATAATTACTTATTTTTAAAACAAATAAAGATATTCTTTTGAATTTGTGTAAATTATGTAAGTGCAATACATGCCTGAAGCATAAGCTAAAAATTATTTATTTTTGTTGGAAGTTGGCTACCGTCGCCAACTAACACTCAACGCCACATGTGCTGGTGATTTGCGAAAGCATTTTAATATCATTTTATGGTGAAGTGTCGTTTTACTAAACATTTTAAAACAACGACCATCAAGTTAAATAATTTTGTTTTTTCTTATTACAAAAAAAAACATTGTATATTTTTAGGAATTAAATTTTATGCTGAGTGCTAAATGAGCTGCGAAACAGTCACTTTTTTGTAAGTGATACCGTTATTAAACATTAATATCAAGTTATTGGTATGACGTGTGTAAAATTTTTCATTACCACAGAGTCGAACGCGCTGTCAGTAGCGATAATACGTCCGCCCGCCCTATACAACGAGAATACACACGAGTACACGGCAATGTTCTGAGAACAAATTTGTGTTTCATTTACATTTGAGGAACGTTTACAAACGTGACATTCACATTTATTTTATTAAATCTACTTGTTTACAAAATGAAATAAATTACTAACACGACTGAATTAAATACGTATGAACTAATGGAAAAAATGATCAACGAGGAAGGTTTGCGAAAAATTATGTACGTGCCAAGCCGGGGGCAAGCCGCTTGTATTATGAACTAAGGACAGGCTGTACCTATTTAAATTTTGATTTTGAATTGATTAATGTATGTGTATATCTATCGTACACCATTCCTACTAAAAACTAAAAGGCGACTGACTAGAATGTGAGATTCACATTATGCATATATTTTTATATCAAATTTATGTTAATTAACTTCAAGTCTCTTTTGAATCGAAGCCATAAAGGTAGAGTAGTATACATCCTATGTAAGTAATAAAATAAAAGGCGCAAGAAAACGTCTCCCGGGTAGGTTCTCGAATACTCATTGAGGGCTCTAAAGAAAGGAGAGACAAAAACCTTCTTGGAATAATCCGCCCTCTTTCCACGTGGTCGTTGTCAGAGTAATTGATCGTCGCCGCGGCAAGATAATTTTGCCGTAACGTGATCCGCATTGTTGTGCCGCTCTTATTACAGTCTTACTGCCACAACCGTGTTAAGACACAGTAGCATAACTACGAGTACAATAAAATCGTGACAATTGTTTTGAAGTGATTTGGAATTATTTTTGTCTTCAAAAGTGTAACTACTGATTTTTCTTATGTACCAATATTAGGCAATAAGATTACCTATCGAGTAGCTGTACTACTATTAAAAAATTAGCACCAAGCCAGGCAAATGTATTCCTTCTCACTCCAAATAAACGTTGTTTTTTACAAAAACTCAAATTCCGTGACGAAATTATGTATTTATATCATAATAAAATATAGCCAACATTACTCACAGATAGTGAGCTGTCTATCGCCTAAAGTATTTTTAAAATCGGTTCAGTAGTCTCAAGATTAGCTGTTGAAAGTTATATAGTTAAAAAAAGAATTCTACCTATTAATAAAATTAGTATGGATTAGCTGGTGCCCGCAAGTCTTGCGATTAAAAATTAAAGATATTACGCCAGATACTTTGCCAAGCGTTTGATATTTTAGAATATTTTCAGATAGCTGACGCCTTCGGCTTCGCCCGCGTGGAATATTTAGCCTATGTCCATCCCGAAATTATATTATAACTATTGTTGAAAGATCTTTTTAAATTGGATGAGTAGTTTCAGTAATTACCTCCTACATACATATAAACAACATCAACCTACAATCCTACAACAGCAAAATTTACCTCTGTAATATTAGTATAGACTAGTATAGATTGACTGCAAAGCGGAAGCAATTAACGTGA
This sequence comes from Synanthedon formicaeformis, assembly GCA_945859745.1. Lineage (NCBI taxonomy): Eukaryota > Metazoa > Arthropoda > Insecta > Lepidoptera > Sesiidae > Synanthedon > Synanthedon formicaeformis. Next base: position 5,432,451 of record OX243963.1, read on the forward strand.
TTGGCAACAAAAGAGACTATCGCCAAGGAACTAGGCTTAATAAGTAACAATTCAAGCGAAATAATAGATGCTTAGTTGTACTACAGGTATTAATAGGTGTATAATAGATGACATACTGTGAGTTGTTTGTGTTGCGGGCTCCTTGTTTCACTAGTCGTCGAAATGCGAGGGAAATGCAAAACAAACGATCTTTAATTGGACCAGATATGACTCAATACATTCAACTTGAATAGAGACTCTAGCCATTGTTGTTATTTACAGCTGGAGCAGCGGAACTAATCTGTGGCTTTGTCGTAATTGACGATTGATTGTATTGTTTTATGTATACTATATAGTTACAATACGAGTAACAACGTCTTATTTGTTTTGTCGAACACTTTAACTTTGAAGTGGCAAAGGGATGCTAGAATCCGCTCCCCTATTCTCACATAGTCTCTTATCCTATAAGGGCCGACAGTCAGTGACTTTCCCTTTGTTTTTATTGTGTTTACACACTAAAATAGTCATGTACCTACTGTCAACTTTAGGAGCTTTTAGATAAAAAAAATAAACGACCATATTATAATAAGTCTAAATTGATTAGTAATGTTTCATGACAGCTTAAAGCATTTATAAAATCTCAGCATGTGACAGTTTGATTTTAATACTAGCCGGTGGCCGCGACTACGTCCACGTTGAAAAATGAAAAATATAACATCTGAGAAAATATCATATAGGTAAATCTTTATCGCTGTGACTGCGGTGGCGCAGCGACTGTTGTCGACAGTGGCGCCGAATTTTTATATTCTTAGACGATCCCTCGGGAATCTAATATTTTTCCAGCATAAAAAGTAACTTTATCTGTGTATAAACTATGAGTCTGCCAAATTTTATCCAAATCTGTTCAGCCGTTTTTGCGTTATTAAGGAAAAAACATACAAGCTTTCGCATTTATAATATTAGTAGGATATTTATAAAATACATTTCACATTTTAAAATTCAAATAACTAACAGTGGCCATTCGTTACTACGTGTATGAAATAAAATTTCTTTTCAACAACGCGAAGTAAAAATAAATATTTGCAATTTGTTCGTTGTTTTGAAAAGTATTCATCAATCATTTCGTGGTTCGCCGATTTCACCCTTTGAGGTTTCCCTTATTTTAGCAACACGAATAGAAACAATCGTCTCCAAGCTTTTGAATGCAAAGTTGTGTCGATTGAATTAATTCTATTGCTCTGTTCCGGCAATGTAAAGTTTAACATTCCTTTTGCGGAGCTTCTTTCCTTTAGATTTGTTGAACGTTTTTGTTTGAAATACAACGGATTGCATACAATTATTATTACAAGATTGCGATTGAAACGAGACCCACTTAGATTCAATGTTGCTTCACGCAAAAGGAAGGTATTCTGAGTGAAAAGGTAAAGGTATAAAAGTACGAGGTATTTATATATAAAATAATAAATACCTCGTACTTTTCTGTTGATCCAAAATTTATACTTTATAAAAAGTTTGTTAAAAGATTGTTGAGTACTAAAAGTTGTTGAGGACTTAGTAGATTTTTAACAAAATCAAAGTAACGTATATACTTACTACTTACATAGTCAGAAACTATTGTGCTTCCAATTGAATCTTCTGTGATAATATTATTTTTTTTGTATCTACTAGTGCAAATACAGGCAAGCGTGCGACGGTTTCCATGAGTTATTACAGTGGAGGGTTAAACTGAGATAAAATTAAATTCGGAAAACCGTTTGCCCCGTTCGTCGGTATTGCACTCATAAAATTATTGCTCAACGTAAATCGTCCCCATTTTGGTTATCTCGATTATTACTTGACTATGTGAACATTTTAAAACGTAAATTCATTTCAATTTGTTAATTTAACAAAAAGGCTTATATACTCGTATATATATAGCTTTCTGATGCCCGCGACTTCGTCCTCGTTCAAAATGTTATATATATCCTAAAGCATTCCGCGATAAATTGACTATCCAATACAAAAAAAAAAAAAAAATAATTCGAACCAGTAGGTCCTGAGATTAGCGCATACAACACAACAAATAATAATAATAATTATTATTATTATTTATTTATTTCAGACAAATTAGTCCATACAGAGTAAAAAATAAAAAATAACAAATTAAACTAACTAACTAATTAACTATTTACATTTTCAAGTATTAGATAATAATCATAAACATTAATTTAGCGACTAAAATGTAGATAAGTGTATCGGTTAAAGACCGATACACAAAATAACTCTTCAACTTTATATAAGTATTGGTATAGATTAATGTAAGACATTATTTAATTAATGTAATTATGACATGATTTATGATAATGATTTATGACAATGCTGTTAATCGCGTGAACTAGAACAATAACTTCACCTGCTAACTACAGTGATATACACAGTGGCTTTTCAATCCACTTTCCCTCTATGTGTCAGCCATTTGTTTTTTGTTTATCGTTTACAATATTGTCTATCGTTTACATTAAGAAACAATGGTTTCAAATTCTCGTAAAATTAAATAATATATATATTAAACTTCAAAAAATTACTGCAATTAAATGTAAATTATTGCAAAAACGAAACCCTTTTTATTTTTTTACTAGATCGACAGAATTTGAGCTGTATTTGTGTATTGAAATATTTGTAATTAATGTACCTAAAATATCGCTAGTCCGCACACTGTATAAGTAATTAATTAAAATTATGTTATGATAATGATTATGATGTTAATTCACCTGCTAACCCGCCGTGGCCTTTTCAATAATCCTTGCTCTCATACCTTACTCGTAGAACATATGAAATTAGTATCAATATGTCGCTCTTTATATCTTAATGTTATTTTAATTTATTTTTGAAGTGAAAACTTCTTTAGGGCATTTTTGGGCCTTTAGGCAATTTTTGTTGGGCATTTTTGAGATGGAAAAAAAACATTGAACTCGCGACACTGTCATGTAATGTAATTTTGTGAAGCTAAGTTTTCAATTCTGACGTGCAGTCGAACGACTGACATGTTTGTTTTTTATTTATTTTTTCATCAATGCTGATTTTTTTTTCATCAAGGGTGCTACGGCGTTTGTAACGAATCGAGTTTAATTCATTTCATCTCTGTTCTCACACGATGTTCGAGATCGGGCTCTCAACTTTGAAACTGTATAGCAATTATAATAATGGGTTACACATAAAGTTAATTGGGCGGAAGTTTATTCGATTGTTAGTTTAAACGTACGTTTTGCGGTTGTTGGTTTTGCAGAAATATTGTTATTGCTGCACGTTACTTCTGGATGTTGTAACCTTAATTTGTTCTAATACAACAAGTTACGTGCAGGTGAAGTTTTAAATAGATAATATACTATTTAAACTTGAAGTTCGCTTCACTTGTATCTTTAATTCAAATATGCTATTAAAATTTTCAATTATATGTGTTTTAAAAATATATATTTAATTATGAATTAAAAAGTATAAATAATAAATTAAAGAAGTGTTTATTTATTACCTTTGCTGTCTCATAAAAATTGACTTTTATTTTTGTTTTTTATGTACCTTTATGATAATTCAATATCTTTATATATAAAAATTTAGCTTCTGTATGTTTGTGTCCACAAAGCTCGAATATTAGCCGATGAATTGACTTGAAATTCTTACACAACATTGCATTTTAACAGAAGAGTGTTTTTAAATACTTTTTGTCAAAGTCGTTCCGTATTTGTTTGTTAATCTGCAATAATCATTGCCTCAGTCATAAGAGTCACAGATATATTATTTTTGTTTTTTTTTTTAAATATTGAATTAATCACTTTATATGCAACTAATAATACTCAATGCAATGCACACCAACACCTAAACGTACTCGTAGCACCTGTTATAACACGTGAAAAGTTTCCCGAAAACTTCCACTCACGGCGCACCTATAGCCGAGAGTAATGGGGGGGAATAAGTCGACGTTCCTTGCGCCTAATTTGGCAACCCGACGCGCGGAATTTATGGAGGTGGGGCCTTTACGGCTTGAAATATTCGAAGGCTCCACTCGGCCGTGAGTTATGAATGAATCCCCGTTAAAGAACCCGGAAAATTTCTACCGGCAGGCGCGCGTGGCACGGCCGTGACGCGGAATGAGATGTGTCGAACGCGCACGGAGCGGATTATTGTTTTGATTTAGATGACAGCCGCCCGTCTGTCAACGCTGACCCCGTTTTTCAATCAGCGCGGACACGTATTTTACTACGCCGAATAAAATGTAATAATATGTTGCGGGCTTTTTGATTAATGTTCGTTGCGACATTGTAGTGTGCTTAAATGTATGTATGTGCAAGGTGACTCGGCTGATTTATATTTTTTTCGTATTATTTAGAATCGTTTTGTTCGTAACGCATTTTTGTATTAAATAAAAATTCGACCTATTAATGTTTGATATAATTTTATAATATGTTTAAGTACTAGTTAGTGTCATCGCTATAACAACAGTGTGATGACATATGGCGCTGTAACGTGATCTCTTACTATGGGCCTCGTAAGAAAGCTCAACGTCGCTCAATGGTCGCTCAACGTTCATTACTATCATAAAATCATTCGTTCAATAACGTTTATTTTCAAAGTGTATAAAATCGTCGTTTGCTTTATGTTTTATACCGTACTAATAAGAATCCATGTACTCATTCATACGCCGAAAGCCTTTTACACGAAAGCTCAAACTAAAAGTTGAGTTGGCAATTTAAAATACTTTTCGCAGTTTTATAATTGGGGCGCTTCTGATGCGAACTCGGAGCTATGTCGGGTACGTACTTGTGTAGAATCACCGCAAACTGTAGCCAATTTGTACGAAAAAATATTTATTCCTTTACAAAAAAAAAGTGCACGAGCGCTATGTTCGTTAAGAATACGCAGCCGAGTGAGCTGAATGGGCGAAGTGCTAGAGGCAAGATTGAAAACGACTATAAAACTTGATTGTTTGATAGGCACTCTAGGTCTAGTCGGGCACTGGGTTGTGCCAGCAAACAAAATAGGCGTTGGTATTTTATTATTTAACTTCATTCTAAATATTTGCTTCGTTGCACATAGTTCTTAGTCACGTGGTGCTTTCGTTGTTGGTGTTTTCAAGTAATTAGTCAATAATGGAATTTCTAAACAAAAACCCATAAGTCTGTCTGTATTAGGTATATTTTTCAATAAAAATATTATTTGACTTGAATAAATTCAAGTTTGATCTGGATTTATGGGTCGCACTTTGAAGTAGATAGACAGTTCTGCATACGAACTGAGGTCGCGTACACACGAAAGGTTTTGCTATTTTAAATTTTAATTAAATTATGTCCTGTTTAGTAACTCAGTTGTCATAATGTTTCAAAGGTTTGAATATTAGAGTAATTTGAACAGGAATCAATTTAATATTACTTTATTATAAAAAAAAATATTAACTACACGAATTCGTATAAGGCGGTGTAAATTACAGATGTCTTAAAGTTCGCAGGTGTTATGTATAGTGATTCAGTTTAAGGTAAGTATACATTTTGAATTTTTTCAAAACAATTTATTCTAGCTTTAAGAAAACTGCATTAATTTATTTAAAAACGTCTTAATACCTAATTAAAACGTGACGTAGATTTCATTTGGTGCTTATATTTATTTTAAAACATACTTACGTGATTTCATGCGGTCCAATCTCGTCTGAGAGTTAACTAAAAAGTTAAAATACAAAGTTAAATAAAGCAAACTTTTTCGCTAACCACACCGATAACGTAGCAAATAGTTGTTTGAATACTTGAACTTTTTCTACTGAACCTTTCAGAATGATAGGTACCCTACTATGTCCTTTCCCGTATCCCTGACAACGTGTATATACAAAATCTCATATTTATCGGTTGAGTAGTTGAAGCGTGAAAAAGCATCAAACAGTCAGTTAATTTTACATTTAAGTATATTATTAGTATGGATAACTCATTAATTTGTTACTTAGATAGAGTAATGTGCATTTTAAAGATATCGGAATAGAATACAGAACTGTCGCTGTTTTTGTTAGGGGGTACGTAGCAAATACCTAAGAGTTTAATTTTCTTACACTCAATTTCATATCTTCTCGGTGGATCTGCAACCAATCGCAAAGAGTACCTTTCCTCTTTGCAGCCGAACGTGACTCGTTTACTCACAACCCTCTAAAACAGAACCAGAAAAGTTCAATGTTTCAAGTAGCTGCTTTGCGAACTGAAGCATATAAGAGTACTTAGATGGGTAAATGTACACGTACCATATACGGCCTGGTTAACTTTGAATTAACACTCAGTTCTTTCATTACTTTATCAATAATTTTAAAATAAATATTCATGTTATTGTGACCCTATAATAGTTGGTTTATGTAAGTTAAATTAAATATTATTAAACTAAACTTTACATCGTTACTTTTGCAATCATCATCAATAAAATGTCAATTTTTAATTCTCTATTGGGCCCAGAGTTGACATTATAAAGCGCCTTATTGTATATGCCTTTATAGTAGCGAATAGAAATGATAAAAGATGTACCTACTGATACAAAACAGCTTATATGTGTACCTTGTATACACATACACAACGTTTCAATCAATGTTAGGTACATATATAAGAGTAGATACATAGATATATCACTTGTTTCTTGTACCTAATACAAACCAATCCATTACCGAACGTTCAGATCCTCCCACGTACAACGTCGAAACTTTTGATGCGAAACTGTCAGAAGTTGCCGATTTAATTCCACCTCCCCCATATTGAATAAAATAGTAACTGTCAATATGTTTTTCGGTAAAACTTTATTGATTACTTACTACAGACGTAGTACCTAAATAGCATTTATGATTAAAGTATGTTTGATAAAGATTACTTGGTAGTTTCTAAATCTATACTAATATAAGGCTAGAGTTTGTTTGTTAGGTAGAAACGCTTAACTCTGGAACTACATGTCGGATTTTATTTTTTTATTATTTTTTTGGATTAAATATACCAATTCTTGAGGAAGGTACCAACAATTGTCGAGAATTACCGAGAAGAGAAGACATCTGCATGCCTTGGACAATTTACATTATACGGCGGCGGGTGAAACCACAGTAGAATAAGATTATAGTCACAGTCTAGCACTAACTGATACTTCATGAAGTCTGTTACAGGCCTGTAGCATTTAGACCGAGATGATAACCAATCCGTAGAGCAAAGTGTGCCCGGTTCTATCGCTTTGCAGCACTTGCAGCAAGTGAACGTCAACCTGTCTACACAACCGTCACTTTAAAAAAAATTAAACGTCATGTTACATTATTAGAAGTTTATACTATATTTCTTTTTTTGTTTTTGTTTTGTCAAATGACCATACACGCGTAGGCCGTAGCCTACTACAATTATTAGTTACGAGTAAATGTTGGACGCTTTCAACATTAGGCGGTGTCGCGACCACACCATCAATAATACAGGCGAGTCGCCGCGCACTGCCGCGCAGGGCCACCTCTCGCCAGCTAATTTTCATACTAAACGAGCGGGTGCATTATTAAAATGTGCTCCGACGTGACAACCCTCGTCCGACCTCGACTAGCATTAAACTTGACTCGATAGCTGAACGTTTAAGTATTTAACGTGTTTGCTACAGTGGGGTATAAGTTCATAAGGTGCACGGGTGTACCAGGTACGTTGAAATTATACCAACAGGGTAGAGGTAGTGGGTACACACCGCTTTGACGAAATTTTGTATGCATGAAATAATAAATAAATTTTAATTAGTTTTGCCTCTTCGGTGCTACACATATAGGGGGTGTTACGGTCGTCGCTTGCGATTTGGAGCGAGTGATTTATGCAAAACGGAACCAAAATTACAATACCCATACAATACAATACAAATCTATTCTATCATTTAAAAATTTTAAGCTCTATCGCTGAGAACGGATGAATCGAAATGTTATATTAGTTATATTTATTGGGAAATTAATAATTTTAGTTAGTTTAAGAAAGTTGCTCTCACACGTTGCCTACCACTTTTTGTTATTGATTTCAACAAGTCCATTTGTCAATCAGACGATCGCATTCGAATTCTGGTATCTTTAAGAAATTGTAAACGCTGTCGGTAGTAAAGTTTACGTACATACGAGGTAAAAACATTTTACAAGTGAACTGTTTACCTTACAGCTCATTTAAAAGTTTGGCAGCACTCCTCTAAGAGGAATACCTAATATATTTTCTTGTCTCGTTTCCTCGAAATCCAACTTCGAAACAATTCTTGACATGTTTGTGCCATCCATCTAGTGGCCGCGTTTTCATAGTTCGCTCAGAGAGCAGGTGTCAAAACTAAGAGACGTTAGGCTAATGTATGCAGATTGCATCTCTCTGGTAGCACAACATTTTTAGGAGCCAGTAGTGTATCTTGAACTAAGTAAATGCAAAAAGTGGACATTTCGTGGAAGTGAATCGTGTGGTTTTTGAGTATTTACATCAAAATAAAAGATTTTAATTCAAAAGTGATTTTTATTTACTTCCTGATAGTATTTGAAGTCTGGCGTTTCACAACATTGTTTGCTAAAAATACATCTGTTTCTGTTCTGACAATATTTTATTGAATATCAAGCGGTGTCTTTTATAACATGACAGAAAAAAAAATAGTTTTTTTTTTCATTGTCCACTAGCCAGAGGCTTCATTACCTTTCTCGAGAGTCCTCGAGAAGTTTTTGAAAATTTTCACTTTACAGTGCTGTGATTGTTCAAAAATGTTCTAGTTGCTTAGTTACTTGCTTACTTGCTCTAGTTTCTTAACCAACTAAATGTATACTAAACATTCATAATATTAATATTGATATGAATCAACATTAGATGTGTGAATTCCACTATCGACCTTTATGAATCCCAATTCAATCCAAATCCCATTAAAATCAGAATCCCTTATGACAAATCCAGCTTCAACTGCTTTCGTGTACTGTGTGCTTACCTACTCTAGCACACTGCGACTCTAGGTGGTGTCTTGTTGAGTACCAACGTTGCATTAACGTATTTAAAGCTTTACCTTGTTTAATGGTTCGCTACAGAGAGCTAGCTTTTAATGTACGCTCTCGTAAGTACGAGGACAGAAATTAAGAGTAAAAGGAACTCGCCAGATGATGTAGTGACTCCGTAAGAAGTTTTTCTGGCTGGCTATTACACTTTTTAATTGTTCAGATGCACACCGCTTACTTTATTACACTCTTGAATGGATCGTTGCATTTTGTCATTACATTTTTTGGATTTGCACAATAAAATTAATAGGTTTATTTTATTTTATTTTGAGGTTTTATAAATGATCTCTTAATTCTAGGATGATTCCAGATGCTAGTTTACAGCAAATATATATGAACTGGTTTTATAAAATAAATGACATTAATCTCCCATGAAATGTAAGATTCTCTGTAAACTGCTGGTTGGTTGAAATAATATTTCAATCGGAGCTCGTAATACTCAAACTGCACTCGAACCCTCAGATACCATTTTCAAAACAATTTTCAACTTAGAACAAAAAGTTAAAAAGTTGTAGTAGCCCCTTAACTGTAGAGTAACCTTCGTAAAATTTTGAGCTTATTTAAAGGGTTTTTTAAACAATTTCCAAAAAATTGTTTTCTCTATATATTCTATTTTATATTCTGACCCAAAAATGGGGGAGGCTTTTACCCAAATAAGGGATCCACAAGCCCACAACTAGCTTATTTATTAAATTGATGTCATTTTATTTTTGTTAATTGTTTGTGGAAGTAAATAAAGCTTTATTATTATTATTATTATATTCTGACTACTTTCATCTCGAAAGTAATAGTGATTAACATTATCATAATTACAACAAAGCTCCACATGAACGTAACGTTTCAAAGCTAAATGTAATTGGTATTTACAATATTACATTAGCAGCTGCTTATTGATCAAAACGATAATTAATTTTGTGAATTCATTCAATAGGTATTATTAGCAAATGTTACAATTACATAATTACGAATAGCTATGATAAAAGCTATTTCCTCAAATGGAATATATAAATGAATCTATTATTTCCTCTTTAGACAATTTTCGTGTTTTATCATTCAGCGATTTTAAGATGTTTTTGTTTATTGTTTTAGAGAACATTTCAATGATTCATATTTTTATATCATTTGTACAGATTTGTCATAGACTATTAGTTATACTTTTCTAATTTTATAATTTCCAAGTGATAACTATCTTATTTTTTGACATTTATATTTTGCTTTAAACTGTTTAAACGATTTAATTACAGAATTTGATTTGCGAAAGAAATCTGCATATTATACAATATTTTTGGGGCTGCGAACGTTGTCATTATTAAAATCCCATAATATTAAATACATTATTCTTTCTTAATATATTTTTAATCTAAAAACTGTAACCGAATAGGGCGTTGGAGCGAAAAAAAAATATCAATGGTTATAGCACCTAGACGCCTATTGGTTCACTTTGACGTCGTGTAATCTGGGCTCGAATCCGAATAAATTGGAAGTTCTCACCCCTAGCAGGAACTAAGTGTTTCCAAATAAGTTACACGTATTGCTCTGCACAATGGATAGTTTAGAAGGAGTTTTTGTGTCGATGTTGTGGATAGGATCCGAAAATTACTATACGAGTTTCCGAAAGAAACAATGTGACTCGATTCGAAAGTACCTTTTTTAAATATTCAAACGAGTGCCCTGGAGCAGAGACGGCGCGATGCATATTTAAAACGATGGAGTGAGAGGGAGCGAGGGTCCATTCTATAGTGTATCTCTATAGGGGAGCAAATGGCAAAGAAAAGTGTTTCATAAATTAAAGCTGTCGTCGTCGGCTAAAATGTATTTAACAACTCTGTACTCAATTTTAACGGTTGTTATGAACTATTCTCTATTTATTGCTGCATGAATTCTAGCCAAGGTATTATATTACTTATCATCAGGACTCGATTGTGAAAATGTTATTTATATTAAAACTAAAACTTAAACTTAAGCTTATTACTTTTATATAGGTAAAATTAGCAGTAGATTTCCCTCTATTTGAAAATGTGTAAATAACTTTTAATTGGTAATTTTAAATCTTTTTTATTACTTTCATGTTTATAAATTAATATAGTTAAGTATAAAGTCAAAGTTTATGATAATTACTTACTTAAGAATATTTTCTTATATCTTCTTATTTCAATCAAAAAATCCATGTTACTTATAAAAAACTGAGTGTTTAAATTATTAGAAAGAAATTACACACAGTTTTTAAAGTTATTTTATATCAAATATACGAGTAAGTCGTATTCTTATAAAAGTTAAGTACTTAATAAGTAATTAATTCTAATAAGTTTGATAGTTTGTAAATTAAAGGATATACTGTGCATTATAGTGGTTTTAAATCAAAACACAATTCCCTCATCGGTAACGATGATGGCTCCACACGATAGTAGCAAGCAAGTCGGTTTACGTCGCAATTTATCTCGAGATAAATCCGACCACGCGTAAGACACCTGTCAGATGGCGGGACGGGCGCCGTCTTGTCTCGTCTCGAAACGGCTGGGGTATTAGCCCGGGTAAATTAGAATATTTCGAACATAAATATAACAACAATTAACGCTCAAACAAACCGAGCTGAAGGGATACATTTTGTCAACTTGTCGTTTGCTATCACAAACTCATTAATTCTCTTTGACTTGGTTGTCAAAATAAAAGTAAGTATGTTGTGCAACTGACCACACTTCTCGGCAGATAGATCATCTTAATCAATCTTAAGCTCATATTATAGAATGACGCAGAATTTTATGGTCTCCACTAATACATATTTCAAATATGAATTTTTCGTTAATTAAACATGCGTAATAGTCCAGGAAAATTTACTAACAAATCAAAATGAGTTCCTTAGGAACTTTTGATATAACTTTCTTGGATATAAGTAATTCTTGAATTGAAAGGTGAAATTAGAGTGAAGAAAATTTTCGAAGGGTAGAAGTAGAAGGGGTGAAAAATATATATAAAAAAATTGACTCAAATTATACAAAGGTTTTAGACAAATATTGTAAAGAATTAGTTTTACATAAAAATGTAAAACTATAAAAGATGTACTTTTTTGCTTAAATTAAAATAACAGTTTTTTCCACCCCTGCTACAGGTTGGAATCGAAAATATCTTTCATCCTTCGACATTACATATATTCAAGAAATTTTTATTAAAAATTCCACTTAGGAACTCAAATTTTGATTGGGAAAATCAAAATATTCATTTGCCTAAAATCTGTGTCTAGCCAGAGTGGGTTCAAAATCGGTTAATTTAACACAGTTATATATTTAACTGTTGGTTCCAACGTGTCTCGTGTGTCAGATTTAAATTTTAACACTGTATAATTAAGATGGTGGAAACATATTAATTTAGCGAAACCATTTTCGGCGTTGTTACGTGTCTCATTTGCACAAAGGATAGCGCCGCAACGCCCGCCCGCCCGGCCGACGCGGGCGGCAATTTGTCCCCAGATAAATCCAGCCGCAGACGGATGTCTTCTGTAGCGCCAGTTTGTAAACCTCTCGCTTCGTTACTATTGTTAGTTTACAAAACGAGACAAATATAAACAATGCAATTTTATACTTCATAAACCGGAGCGAGAGCCGTGGAAAAGTTTTTATTGCAGTAATAGAAAATTCCTTGATGAAGCATTTGTTAAAGCTTCCTCTTTCTCTCTTGGTGTTTTGCGTTCGATATAATTCACCAGATGTCTACTTTGAAATGTCGTGACTGAGTGCAATGAAGGGGTTTTCTACTAACGTCGACCTTGTTCGTATCATTTATGAGAGTGACATTTAATTACAATACTAGGAATGGCTAACAACTCTTGTCTTTTATTTGCAGGTAATAAACCACATTCCAGTATTGATTGACATCAGTTCGGTATGTATATTAACGCAAACAACATGTGAATACGTCGTGTCGGGTCCAAAAATAGCTTTACGATAATTTTCTAACACTTCAAAGGGGTCATTAAATGCCGAGGCACGCAGAAATAAATTTCGATTTTCTTGACGTGCGCCGTATGCGAACGCCACCTGGCAACTGTCTATGTGAACTGCCAATTTGAATTTGGAACTGCCTAATTGGCTGTCGACTCACTCCAAATATAAATATTAGAGGTCGGATACGGAAATCTAGTTACTAAACTAGGTTAGCTAAGCGATCATAAAAGCTAAGAATGTAAAGCCCAAAAAACTTCGTTTGATTTCGCATTCGCATTTGCTAGAAGAAGGAAATTAGGAAGCTCTGATGATGAAAATACTATTGTAATTGAAAACAATATGTTCATGAATCACACAGACCTTGTAAACAATAACTAACATTACGCCTATCTACATATCAGTTACGCACTCGAATAACAAACCTACTAAGTAGTGACAAGTTATATCCTATTACTAGTTGGCACCCGCAACTTCGTCCGCGTTGAAAAAGAAAAAAAGTAGCCTATCCTGTGTCCTGTACGTCTAAATGTTTATCTACCAAGTTTCATGAAAATCAGTTAATTTGTTTAAGAGTTATGGAGGAACATACATACATACAATACCTACACTTACAGATATATTATTAGTATTGATGACTGATATTGATATAGCTTTGTATATGATGATACAGTACAACAAATTAATGCAGTATACTCAACCATAAAAATGGAAAATATTTTGGTATTGAGTTTTCTCCGTTGCACGAATCCTTCGTGGAGTCGACCACTTGTCTGAATTCGTATGAGTTGAAAATCGTTGAGTATTCGTATTAGGATTGCTTGTTTCAAGCTGTCGATCGAATATAATACTAGTCGATCGACGTTTCAAGCCCAAAGTTGTTTAAATTATGTTACTAACGCACTGAAACGTTACGTTGTTAAACTTTACGGTTTTTTAAGTAGAGATAACTATAGCGTCAGAAATCTGTCCAGCGTATGACAGAAAATCTCAATGTGCTCTGCCACTAGAATTCCATTGAATATTTTTCTGTTTTTCTGTTATAATGATAATTTTGATAATGACTTTTTGGGTGTCTGTAATCGCACACAATTATTCGCGTAACTTGACGTGTGTGATGAGTTTTAATTATGCGTACACCTAAGATGTTTGTTTGTTACAAAATGCTTTCACGTTTCAGTAAGCAAAGGGATTTCATTAAAATTTTACACGTGTGTACTGTTCCATAGGGTGATCCCCTTTGCAATGCATTGAATCTTAACTCGGTCGGAAGATTACGCTGGTTTTCCTATATACCTACGAGTGTTACAGAATTTTACTGATGTAATCTTTACAGGGGATTATTTTTTCATTATTTGAGATTTTTCTTTAGAGAGTATCGCCTTCACCTCTGAAAGAGCTTGAACTTACCGTAACCTCTCAACAGATTAATAGCAGGTGTGCTCGTAATAGGTCCTTCCAACCTTGCTATTTATTTATTTTTTAAATAAATAAATACAACTTTATTGCAACTGTTTTTATTACCAGAATATTGTTTAATATAATCATGCATGTTGTGACCCGGTTATGAAGTCAATATAAAAACACGGAGCCCTGAAAATATGTCCACAATCTTTCCCAAGTTGATTTCAGGCCTCTTAAGGCACGGTACGTAAGAGGACTTTCTTATACTTTCTACTTTTACTTTTCGCAGTCACCTGTGTTTTCTCTGCAAATCTAATGCAGATAATTATATATATATATATATATATATATATATATATATATATATATATATATATATATATATATATATATATATATATATATATATATATATATATATATATATATATATATATATATATATATATACAAGATGTCTGTTGGTTAACATACAAGTTACAGTGATCGTTCCTACATTTAATTATACTTTAATTTTAAATTCTTTCCAAAAATTCTAGTGTTTGATCAAAGTACCTAATATAATCCTAATATGAATAAAAAGGGTAAGAAGATCCTGAAATCACGTCGTGAGTGTCCTACGTAGCATATGCTGGCTCAATATTTCACATAGTCCTCGTTCCAAATAGGGCGCCTTTTCGATTCAGCGCGACCAACGCCGCTCGTAAAGTGAGGGGCATTCTCAGGCTCATGAATACGTTAGTTCACTTGCGGTCAGGTTTAATAGTTAAACAGCAGACCGACGAGGAAATAAGGGGTTGCTAGAGCTGCTACCGACTTGTTGACTGAGAAACGCAAACGTAATTTGTAAGCAATGACTCGTTTTACTTACCTACTTAATGTCTTAAAAACTATAAGACTTCTTTGAATGGTTGTTGTTAACTAAGAACCTTTCCCAACGGGTCATAATAAAGCGGGTGAAATGTGTTATTAGAAAATTAAATATATTTAAAAAAATCTAAAATTTCTTTGGTCGAATAGTGGTCGGGCCCGCTATGACTAACATAGCGCGGTGCGCCGGCTGACCCCCACATACCCCTACCGTCTAGTCAGCGGTAGGGAATCTGTAAACGGATTTTTCCTCGTCAAAAAAAAAAAAAAAAAATGGTCGAATAGTGGTCGACATATTTTTAAATGACCGTTTGATTAAATGGAGCTATGGAGAATTTTTTAATGCCCGTTTAAAAAGGAAAATAAACGTTTTTAATATGTTGTATGTTGTATTTGTAATGTTTCCGTGAAATCGAAGTGGAAATTCAATATTTACCTTCAAATAGTGTACCTAAGGCACCCCGTAGGTACAATATGTAAGTCTCCTCTTCCACAAATATTCCATCCATATGCTAACTTGGTGATTTAGATGCCGATTGCAGAAGTGCAAACGTTTACGACGTTGGCTCTGAGGAATATTTTTCATTCCCCACAGATATTTTTTTTAAAGAAAACACTTCGTTCCTACTGGTTACTATATTTTCCTATAGGTTTAATTCATATTTAATTTTGTTCCCAATTAAACGATTAAAATTTTGTTTAACAAAATTAACAACTCTTATTAATTAAATATTTTGGGTCATTTCAGGCTTCTAGTTTCATTTAAAAAAATTCAACTACGTTTTATTTTTTATTTTAACTGATTCAATGTATGTAGTAGATAATGAAAAATTAAAAACATGTAAGGAAAAACCTCAGAAGTATAAAACCTCAGAAGTATAAAAACTTAGGTTAATAAACTTTAAATAGTTAGTTTATTTTTCCGACGACAGATGTCGCTGCGCGCCGGCAGGCTTATAATGCGCTAGCGTTTCGTTCCTCAAAGCGCACTTTTCTGTTTTGTTTTTACCCTCAACCCAATTCTCCATACAAACAATGGGCAAGCCCGCCTAAAGAAGTTTTCACTAGAAAAATACAAAGAACTTGTAGACTTATCTATATAGGAAAAACATAGACAAAAATTATCCGCTATCTTAAGACTCTTAAAGAGCAGAAAAGAGCAAGTACCAACCAACCTACCAAGAGATCAGAACGAAACGGAGGGCGTTACTATACTAGTCGGCTTATAAAGGAGTCTCAAGTGCTCCAGCGACCTGGGCTCGCTCGTCGAGTGCTTAGTAATGAACGCTACACGTTCGACACTCGTAAGAGACTCGTACGATTCATGAATAGCTGGTAGCGATAGCGTACTTCGCGATAGCGTTTAAAATATAGCGTTCATAAATAGACGGTAGCGATAGCGTTTAAAATTTTTTTTTTTTTTGTCGATGAATAATATTTGAATAAATAATGAATAATATTGAATTTGGCTTTGAATAAATATTTGACTGTGTAATATATTTTTGTCAACAAAAATATCATCCTTCTTTTTAGGGATATTAATCCCGAATAATTTAATTTTCAGTTTCAATCCGTTCGTTTTTTATAATACATATAGGTTTATATATCTATCATAATTATAATTAAGTGTGAAAATTTAAGTTAAAAATTAAAGTAATAACAGTTTCACCTAATAATAATTCAATAATAGTTTTAACCTTGTTACAAAAACAAGTAATTTGTTTAAATGTGGAGCCCTTAAAGTCACGTCTTATGCTTAAATTTAAATTTAAATGTGTTGGTTTGAAAATTAAAGCTTTCATGGAGGTTATGTATCTCTCGTTATCAACATAATTGCTTTACACGCAGCTGTTACGTTTTCATTGTATTTATATGCTTGCCATTAGGGATAGGTAACCGTTACAAACGAATTTTTTTAAGGCCGAGCGGAATTTCATTTACTCTATAAAACAATTTCTTTTACTCTTCATCCTCCTACTGATTTTCTATTCCCTATGCGTAGTTTCTTAGGAAACTATTTATATTCCTAAAATTGAGAAATATGTCCTTAGTGCTTGTCGTTAAAAAATATATATTTGATTTTGACGAGCCCGTCGGATGAGTGGTAAGGGCGTTTTCCGGGTTCGATACCCGACAAAGTTAATTTTGGAAATAACTTTTCAAAGTTTGTTCAGATCGGAATCTGGACAGTTTAGCAGTCATTTTGGCAGCCTGTCTGGCGGCAGAGGTCCTCTTACAAAAGTCCACTGTGAAATAACAGCACGCGTGCTGTTGTGTTTCGGTAAGTGTGTCCCTTATCCTTAATCGTAATAGCCGGGCAATGCACTTGCAACACATGTGGTAGGCTGTAGGCGACGGTAACCACCCACCATCAAGTGGACTGTCAACCTCAACCTGTCTGCCGACCTTAACATAAAAAGAAAAACTTTTACTGTGGAAAATTTCACAATAGCTATTTCAGTCTGTATACAGTGAAACAGCGCCGCCAAATTAGTGAAGATTTTGGAATATGTTACTGTCCTTAAGTAGCGTTGAGTGCTACAAAAAGTAGAGTCCCCGTAGCGTTAGTGACTAGAGACCCACATCGCGTGAATGACGCCAAGTGTTTTGAGCCGCGTTGTTAAAACTCAAGCCGTGTCGAGTCGCGCGCGCTAATTGTGCTCTAAGGTGGAACGTGTAGGTACCCTCCTCCCGTCTCAATTCCCCTCTCACGTCTACCCTGCCCCACCTAGGCCACTAGTCTCCTTGTTTCGGAGGCTCATTGTAGGGTAAAGAAAAACTTTATCACTGTTGACATTGAGCTCGTGCGATGAAAAATGTCATATTAAATGAAAACAGCTCGCACCAACTTTTTAATTTGTTTTAGGTACTTGTTACGCCATCGTTTGTTGGGTAACAACCTAACAACGATGTTTATAAATATTATGAGTTTTAATTTAACACAATTTTACATCAAGTGAAAAAGTTGGATTTGTGCACGGGATAATAAAAAAATAATAAATAAGGGGGCGTCACTTTTAAAGAAACAACCTGATTTTGATAATTCTTTTGGTTTGTTATGCCACCTTTGGGATTTTTTTTATTATTTTTTTAAATCATAACGATAGAATCCACCTAATTTCCACACTGTATTCGTGTTTCCAGTACCTGTTCAGTTGATTAATCGTGATAGAGCTCGTGAAAAACGAACCGATTTCGACTACAACGCATTGCAACTCGCAGTTGCCTAAAAAATTAACATTAAATTCTAAGGGCCTGCTCAAACGAATAACTTGTCCGCGGAAAATAAAAATACATAGGTCGCGGGCGCTTAACGCGAACTAAACTCGGTTGTGTGTTATTAATCCCTCGTTAATTTTTCGTGTATGTTATTCGATGCAGTTGTAAACGATCTACATAATTATTTTGACGGACATAAAAGTACCCCGAAGAGTTTTCCTTGTTTGCGCCATGTCCTAAAGCGGAAAGAACGTAGGTATTCATAAATTCAGGCTGAACTGAAACCAATCTCATTTACTATTCTAGGTCTCATTCTAGTATCTCTAGTATTTCTAGTATTTCTAGTATTTCTAGTATTTCTAGTATTTCTAGTACTAGTATTCTAGTATCTCATTTCTAGGTCTCGCGGAAAATAATATTTATTTCCTGGTGATTAGTTATAATCAATAACTTTTATATTTAGTACTATTTAGTAGTATTGCGTATTTAGTTACGGGCATTTGCAAGCGAGCGAAGGAAGGAAGAGAAGAACGCCTAAACACCGTATTCTCCATGGCGCGAAATGGCACGAACTTTAGCATAAACTCTTATAACCAAGTTTAGTAGAATACATACATGTAGGTCGGTGGCTATGATGCGTACCGATCGGTACAAGTAATAAGAGCACGAAAGCAAAACTAATAAACAGTGAACAAGTATTGCTAGTTTAATCGCAGCTGCACAAAACGCCAGCGACAAAACCAACCTCGGATCCGTACCGCAACAACCGTGCCGAAGTTTAATTCAATCGGTGTACCCCACTGAGTGTTGTACGGGGGTGGGACTTTGTGTTGGGGGGTAACGTGTGGGCCAAAGGAACGTGGCTCGGGGGACGAGGGGGGCCTCGCGAGGCGGTGTTAATTACTACTCATGTGGCACACCACATATCGCGAACTTTGGCGCCCGAACGTGGGCCCACGCCACCATATTATCCTTTAATGTCAGCTGAGGGAAGCATCTGTTTAATCTTGTTTGCTAACAAAGTACAATAATAGAAAAAGTTTCGTTTAATTAACTAATTAAAAGAATAGTTGCGGCCAATCCAATTCGAAATTAGTTTCTCAAGTCGAAACTTGATTGAATGGCACAAAATACTAATCAAATATATAACTATAAACTAACCCCTGACTTTCTATTGAGACCAAACAGACGTAAGTTGCTGAGTAGTTGGGTGTCCCGCAGACTACCTGATGCTGATCAGATCAGGTTAATCAGATCAAGGTTAGATGTTAGGTACATATAATTATATAAATATGTTTTGGTTCGTGTACGCTTCAAAAACTCGAAAAGTTCGGCATCGGTTTTAATTTGGTTTTCACTAATGGAAACGGGAAAAATTCACATATATAAAATTGCAATTCATATATATAAATTCACATATCCGAGCGAAGCCAGTATCGCGTCGCTAGTGTTATGTATAAAATAAATATTGGTCCTTTTTCTTTTTCAATGAAGTTGTCTGTGAAGTTCTTATGGGGTTCGTAACTACTCAAAAGTATGAAGTATGAGTGTTCGCGTATTGAAAAAAAAAAAATTCTCGAAAAGCAGTTCTCATCCGACTTTATATCGAGTCCGTCTGTGGTTTAAATTAGGCCCTCAATTAGTCGAAAAAGTTTATGAAAAATGTTTCATGTCTTCAGCATTGCGAACGTTTTTCTGTCCCATAATTATTTTACGTTATAAAATACGAGCATATCATCGGTTAACATAAAGTTGGTTCGAAAATTGAAACATTTATAGGTTGTCGGATCGATATCGTGGGGCGCTCGCTCCGTGGGTCCATCGACATAAATTCGTATTAGTGCCACCTCTGGTCGACTTTACGACGCCTCAGACGTACTTATTGCTTAGTCTACAAATTTAACCGGCATTGCAAATGTTTGCGGAAGAGCGTATAAAAGGGAATCAATTTTCTGAAAAAAGTTCAATAATATCTTAACATTTATTATTCCGCATCACAAAAATTTAAAAATACTATCTGTGTCGCGATTTTGTGCAGCGTTTACATGCTTTTTGAAGATTAAATATAGCTTTCGTTAATAATAACGTTATATACTACGAAATAAACTAAGAAATTTTACCTTTTCATTATTTTATTATGCTTAAAAAAGATTGTGCGTAATATTTTACATATTTAAAGTATTTAAAAACGAGTTTTCGAACAGATGATATAAAAGGGAAAGCTTCTACTTTTAAGTTAGTTTTCCGTGAAGATGAACTCTTAAGCGAAGAAGACGTCGTTAAAGGTGTCGTGAAGTTTGTCAAAATTAATTTAACGAGATTTTCAGAAGATGTAAAACTCTCCACTTTTGTTTTGTTCGTTGTGAATCTTTTATTTATGTTTCGTTGCCGGTTCAAGCGATCTTAACGATTCATTGACACATATTAGACCCGTAATTCGGCGTACGGAAACTAGGTATATATACACACAAACAGTGCAAGTCAGCAAATTGCAAGCCGCTTACGGAAAATACCCGCAGACGTTTAGTTGAATCGCCTCTAGCTTCCGCAAGTGCAAGAACATTTTAAGTGCTGACTTTGCCGGAAGTCAACCGAGGATATTATAAATCGGCCATTGAACACAAGTGTCTCTCACATTAAATTTTCACCTACTTACATAATAATATACTCTTAAATATTTTTCATCTATGTTACCGTTCCCAATAAATTGCAGTTTTGTTGCGATAGATAATTATTCAAATTCTAAAAGAATTTCCTGTTGTAGTCTTGCATGTTTTAGTTGTGATTTTCGGTAACATTTGATTTATAAATTGTGACCGACCAGCTTGTCGAACCAATAAATATGACGTTCGTGTGTCTATGCAAAATTAAGATGCATTTACCGTTCCCAACAATTTAGTTTTGTTGGCATTGAAAACTATTCAAATTCTAACAGAATTTCCGGTCGTAGTCTTGTATGTTTTAGTAGTGATTTTCGGTAACATTTGATTTATAAATTGTGACCGACCAGCCTGTCGGACCGATAAATATGACGTTTGTCTGTCTATGCAAAATTAAGATGCATTTACCGTTCCCAACAATTTAGTTTTGTTGCCATTGAAAATTATTCAAATTCTAACAGAATTTCCGGTCGTAGTCTTGTATGTTTTAGTAGTGATTTTCGGTAACATTTAATTTGTAAATTGCGACCGTCCAGTTTGTCGGACCGACAAATATGACAAGACGTCTGTCTGTGCGAAATTAAGTGAGTTTGTTGAGTGTAAACAGGGATAATCCTTGGCTTGGCTATGATTAGCATATCGCGCTAGTCGACTCTCGTTCCCGAAGGACATCTGCAATTTAAATCAGGGAGTTGGTCGAGACGCGGCCGACTCCTTAGCCCGCCACTCGGAATTTGAGATTTACCACGATTGGATGGTTTCGGGTTCGATTTTCTGCTTGTTTGAACTGATTGAAATCACTCTCAAAATTGACTTCCACCATTATTTATGTCGCCCTTGTCTTGTCTTACAACTTTATAATTTAAGAGATTCAGTTACAATTTTAATATATAGTTATAATCTTTAACTCTATATTTAATAATATGAATATGAAATCTATATATAATTACTAGTGGGTGCCCGCGACTTCGTCCGCGACCAATTTTTTTTTACATACAAACCATTCTTGATTATGCCTCTATTAAAATCGCGTAGAATTAAAATCGGTCCAGCCGTTTAGGAGGAGTTCAGTGACATACACACGCACAGAAGAAGTATATATATATAAAGATTTGTCATTCAATAAAACTGTATTTTAGAAATGTTAAACCTTATGAAAATTATTGTGAACGTGGCTGCTCAGCAGTTATGATTATGGTTACCTACTTTCTCTTAACATAATATTATCAATGCTTCATTTTAAAAATATATATACAATCCAATAAATTAAAAAAAGACATGTTTTTTCACAACACGCTATAAACGGTGTTAGATAAGGATGTATAAGGATGCACTAAAAAAATAATATCAATACTATTCATTTTTTTATTATCAAGCCAAGGTTCATAAATAATAGACAGAGAACCGTTTATGCGAACAAATAAAACAAACAACATAACATTATATGTAAGTTCTAGTATCTACTTTAGTGCGGTTATCAATCTTCGTACGAATTCTATAGTTGCGGGGATTAGAGCCATCAATCAGATGGTCCAGAGAAGTTGCTGAGATACCTTCAACCAGTGCGGTACACGTTTTGAGCGGCAAGCGGACGAGTATGTCTAATTTCATTGAATTTTAGTAACTAGCGACCCAACGCCTCCCGGCTTCGCACAGGTGCAATTTTTTTCTGCATATTTTTATTATATAAAATGTTTGTTTGTGTTCAAAAAAAAGTCGAGAATGGGTAGACCGATTTTAGAAAGAGGAATGAACGGGGAAGATTTTTGTAAATAAAAATTGCACCCCGGGCGAAGCCGGGAGCGGGTCGCTAGTAATATTGTATTCTTAGTTTAATGCTCTTTCCATTCGTGAAAACAGTATGAGTAGTTTTAGTTGTATTTGAGATTCTGAGATTAGCATGCACAGATAAACATACAGAAATTCTAAAAACTATTTTTTTGACCTCGGTAACGTAAGTAGTGTACAAGTTTATCTTAAAAAAAAAAAACATTTAATGTCTGAGACACGGCTCGTTTACGATTTTATTATTATGTACTATAGATAAAAAAGACATTTCTCTTTCACCTGGAGTGAGTAAACTCCTACCAGATTGAAATATTGTACCAAAACACATAAAGTACTTACAGCTCGCTGCGATAGAGTTGTGAAAAATTGCTCTGGAAGGAGACGTCGAGTGGAGGTATTCACTTCTCCTCGTCTAGCAGAATAAAGAGTTTAACCGCTCTTGTGGGACCGTTATTTATCGATGCTTGCATTCATCGAACGGCTATTTGAAATTGTTAATTTACCCTAAAATAATAATGAAAAATCAATTGAGCTTCGTGAAAAAGGTATCATTGTACAGCTGTAGTTATCATTGTTTTAAATGTAGTCACTGTTTGCTATTCAAGCTTGAAAATTATTTTATTTTAATTTGGTAGGTAATATCAACAGGTACAGTAATATTTATTATGATGAACAAAATTATAAAATTAAACTTATTTATTATAAACCGACTTCCAAAAAAGGAGGAGGTTCTCAATTCGACTGTATTTTTTTTATGTTTGTTACCTCATAACTTTCGACTGGATGAACCGATTTTGATGATTCTTTTTTTATTTGAAAGCTGGTACTTCCCGTGTGGTCTCATTTCAATTTGGTCCAGTTCTGACAATGGCATCCATGAAAAAACGGTTTGAAGTCGTTTTTTTGTTAAAAAGAGATATAAATATGTCGTTTCATATCGTAGATATTTGGCGGTAGTAACCCCCTTGTGAGATGGAAATAAGAAGACGATGTGCCATCACTAGATCTGCGGTTGAGAGACTGAGAAGGGTTTGGAGTGATAAGAGAATTACGAAAACGACCAAGATCCGCCTTATGAGATCCCTTGTATTTCCCATTTTTCTTTACGGGGCTGAAACCTAGTCCCTAAGACTTCAAGACCGTAGAAAGATTGACGCACTGGAGATGTGGTGCTGGAGACGCCTCCTAAACATCCCGTGGACAGCGTTTCGTACCAATAATTCAATACTAACAGAACTTAAAGTTAAGGACAGGCTTTCGTCGATTGTGCTATTACGAATACTAAAGTTCTTTGGCCACATCTCCAGGAATGAAAATTCTATGGAACGGCTTGTGGTTCAGGGTCGGGTAGAGGGCAAACGTCCAAGAGGTAGATCGCCTACCCGCAACCGACGATCAGACGTGATAAAATGCGCAACCGAATCTACTTTAGTACAGTGTGCTCGTGACGCAACAAATAGACAAAGGTGGAGAAGCATCGCAGGGGCGGCTATACGCAGCAAGGAGGGTGAACACGACCATCCTCCGTGTACATCATCCGCACGACCACGACCACTCTGACAAGAGTGTGTGACTTGATATAACCCCCTTACAGAAGACCACCGCGAAATAAAACCACGTTTGCTGTTGTGTTTCGGTCATCCCTTCATCCTACTGTAGTCGGCAGGGCATTTGCAGCACTGTGGCGTTGCTTGTGTTTTAGGTGACAGTAGTCACCTACCATCAAGTGGATTGTCAGCTTGTCTGCCAACCTAAACATTAAAAAAGTAAATGTAAAAAACTACAATATAACGGAAAGTTTGTGAAGATTTTTAACGTATTTATTTATTTATTATAATACGTATTTACACACAAGATGATAATAATATTATATGTGTAAACCATAACAATGTCTGTAATAATCCTATGAATGTATTTGAATACAAACTTGACACACAAATCTATATGTGTCATTATTTTATAGCTAAGTATGATTTGTGCCTTTGTGAAATAACAGTTTTGAATGTGCCAATAGAATCGATCTAAAGCTTCAGATAAAAGCTTGTACTAATTAATGAGCTCGTGTATGCGTATGTAGTTTACATAATGAAATATTCACACGTATAGGTAGACGTATAGATTACACGTATGGACGAGATCTACACTCTGTTTAAGGCTTCGACAACTAATACAAGTATCCGACAACAAAGTGTAAGTGAATCTATTTCATAAGCCAGTTTGCCAAGTACACGTCTGCGAGTTCCGGCTTTCAATTCAATTGAGGTTGGTAAATCTAAACCGTACAGGAAGTTGGGCCCAATAGCACCCTCACCTGAGAACAATTTGAAATTCAAATGGAACGAGACAAGCCCGGTTCCCTTGTAAAGCGTTGTGTCTTTATCGCCGCCAATAGTTTTCGTAACGCCCTAAAGGTTTTCGACGCTGTAAGTCGCGATACCTTTTATTTGGATTGCGTTGTCTTCTCAATTCAACGGATTATTTGATTTTATTACACATATATTAGTAATTTAATTTTCTATACCTGAAAAGAAAGCCAATGAAAGATTTTTTGGTAAGACACTAACTAACGCCCGTAGGCAAATATTATTCAATTTATAAAATCATTAAAAAATATGTGCACCAATAGTATAATATTATGTTTTGCAGGTAGGTGCGGGTGAAATACGCGGCTCTCTGTGTATACTCGTTAATTTAATAAAATGGAAATTTTTAATTGCAAACAACCCTCCTCTTTTAAACTCACGCTCAAATAATGTTACAAGATCGCGTCATGTTTATTTTTCAGATAATTTTGTAAGATGGAACTTATTAAAAGTGATTTCTGGTTTAGAATTTTTTTTTGTGAACTTTTGTGTATTCAGTATATAGGATAAAGATGCTATTTTTATAACTTTAATTTTAATACAGTAATGTCTGTAATTATGATTTCTACAATTATAGTTTTTTAAATATTGCATATAAACCTTTTCACTCAATCAAACCGGAAGTAAGACAAATGCATAGATTAAGTTACGAAAACAAAATAAATAACAATATGGAAAAATTGAAATGAAAAACAGCAGTTGTTAAAGCAGTATACGACGTTCATATAACTATGTTCATTATAATGGTGGGCTATTGTTATTGGAGTAAATCGAGGGCGATTAATTATCTATTGAACATTATTTGGGCGGTCCGCGAACAAGCTGTATCGGACGGACGAACGGTCCGATTCAAATTTGCCATCATTTTGACATGACTCAAATTTATTATTAAACCCCTTTGTAGTGGGAATATGAGATTCAATCTGTAATCTTCCTGAATCTTTTAATGTAATTGGAGCTCGAGTCGAATTTAATACATTTTGCTTCCTTACGATTTCTATTTGCATCCAAGAAGTAAAGTAAATCGTAGTATCTTTTAACCGAAAAGATTTCTCGTTTCAATTCTACGCGAGGGCAAGTTTATTGCTATAGAAGTTTTTGTTCAAGAACAAACAAAATCCTCTTTCAAAAATAACCTTTTGCAATTTATATAAGTAAGTAAGTACTTACTAGATTTTTAATTAAACATAGATATTTCTACGTGACTTTTATGAAACACCTGTTTCTTTTTTTTTTTCTTTTCTAAATACTCAACTTATTATCGACTTAATACTCAAATTTATTTAATGGAAATGATTTTATTAGTTATATTTAATATTAAATTGCTATTAAACAGACAGATATTATAATAGCATTTTGCTTTGTGAATTGGACGCCGATTTCCTTAACCACATCTCGTTTTCTATGTCAGCTCTTATTTCCAATTATTATCCTATTACTTCGTTTCAGTTATCGTTCAATAATAATTGTAGTACATGTTTTATTTTTTCAACGTGACTTTTATTACTTATTTTATAATAATAAGATCTTGCATATGTGTTTTTGTGCTGTTTCGAAGCGGCTGGACCGCGTTCGAGGTTTTCAGAGAGAATCTTTATTCCGTATACATATCGCACCTTCGGCAAGACAAGGGCATAACTGCACTCCTGCAATTCTACAGGAGAGCCATTTAAAGTTAATTTTTTTGCATTCAATATCGTATTCTTCTGCTTATATTGCTTTTAAACAATTCTTCATCAAATAAGCCCCATAGTCTTGTAAATATTTTTTAATATAATAATGTTTTTAAGACATTTCTGCATACATTTTAAATTTAAATCATTTAAAAAAAAATTATGCCCTTGTCTTACCGAAGGTGCGATATATACTCAAGATTTCCACAATAAAATGGAAAAAATGTGGGCGACTTTTGCTAGTTTTATATAAGCTACAAGTTCATCACACGTTATACTAATCGTCTTATTTTCGTAAGATGGTGCTTGCCGTACTAGACACATACACTCAAAAACAATCGTATTGGCAATATACGATTGTTTTTGAGTGTATGAGTGTTTTTGGCGTAGCTTGCGATAGATGGACCCTATCAAATTTTCTCAATGAAAATCTCATTGACTGTAGCGTAACCAAAAAAAATCTCGCATCTTTTCAGACGCAATGCCCATTTAACATGCATTTAGCCTTTAAACTTTAGAGTTTAGCGTACAGTCTAAATATTTTAGTGAGATTATGAAAGACCATTTACGAATTTTTGCTTACACACGTAAACCGGGAGCACCATATATTCGATACGGCTCATCCGGTGGTAGGTATTAGCTACGGGGCGTATATTGCTTCTCCTAGCTTCGGGTAAATTATTTCTCGTACATCTTTACTAAATAACAAAGCGTTATAAATATTCCTGCGGCTTTGTTTACATTGCACAAACGTGTCCTCCTTACGAATCCGCTTCTTTTATATCCCTATTTACTTAATGTTTTCTTCTCCCGTCTCGCCAGCGCTGACTTGTTTCCCCAAGATATTTATAGTCACCAACTTTCCCCAACTTAACTGTCGGCGTCGAAATATCCTTTTAATGGGTGCCCGAGTGTCGGGTCGTCTACAATTTAGATTAGTCCTTTAATTAAATTAACATTATGATCCCTATCTCTGTGAAGCAGGTGGTCGACAATATTGCTCTGCTGAAACTCTTTTTCCCCGTACAACTCTTGTTCAACTTTTCAGATTTTCAACCATTTTTATTTGAGTAGGTACTTATAATATTTGCATTTTTTAAATGAAAAAGTAGAAAGAATTCTTTTGGAATTATCCTAAATAGGATGCGAATAGTATAAGAAAAAAGGAATTGAAACAACTCCTGTTTAACTTTTGAGATTTAAGTATTTTTATTGTATTAGCCTACTTATTTGTATTTTCGTAATGATAATATAGAAACCTTTTGAAATAATTTTTCCTTTTTCCTCGTACAACTTTTAAGATTTGACCATTTTTATTTCGGTAGATACTGTATTTTTTACAATATTTTTTTATCATTTTTTAAATGATAATGTAGAAACCTTTCGAAATATCCTCAGAACAATAACTTAAGAAATTTCATATTAATAGAGGAAAAAAATATAAGGTCGCGTACGTACGTACGTTTTTCTTAAAAAGAAATATTTTTACATTTGTGAAAACGGAGTGAAATTTTATCCGCAACAAAACCTAAAATTTGGCCTGCGAATAGAAATATTCTTAACCGCGTTAAGGCTCTTGAAAATTTCATGAAACTTTCACGGTGGCGAACATAAATATAGTTAAGTTATAGTTGGGTCGGAGCCGGTCAGATATTTTTCCACTTTATTTGGCGTTTGTTTTATCTATTTTCCCGACAGCCAGACTTCGAGGTTCGCGGCTCGACCGAAAAATTAGAGATATCTTCATTTGATGGCCCCCACCGAGACGTCTCGCTTCGATTTACAAAAGGAATTTCCACTCGGAAAGCAACAACATTTTCAATCTCTATTCATGTCAACATGAAGAAATCATTTATATGGGAAGTATGTTTCGTACGAGAGCTACAATACAAACATTTCAACGTAGAGTAGCACACGGAACCCCCGGCGCGTCTCTCGCCGCTATCTATGGAGCCAATGCGAAAGTTGTGAATTATTGCTCCTGAGATTGACGCCTCGAGAAAAATTGCTCTTCCGGAGTTTCAGCACTCCCGCTTCCAAGTTTACTTTTTTAAATATTTTATTATCGGCTAGTGGCGATGGCGATGCTAAGCGGCGGCGGCGTGTTTATTGATTTACTGCATAAACATAGTTTTAAAAGAAAAAATAAGGGCGCACCTCGCCCAAGTATATACGCGATTAATAGCGTGTTCATTTATTTTCGGAAGATTTTTCGGTCAAGTTTACATTTGCATAAACAGAAGTGTGTGGGTTTTTTTTTTACTAACTGTGTGAAAGAATTCAAAAATATTGGGTGATTTTTATTAAATTACTTAATTTTTCGAACAACAACAACAAGATGCATAGTCAAGAAGATCTGAGTAGCCCGTCTAGGGACAATCACAGATAAAATAAGAACTAAGTATATTTTCATAAAAAAGTTCATTATAATACCTACTGGTTTTGTTTTTTTTTTTCGCATTTCACCTGTTGAAAAAAGAGCTTTGTATAAATAGATTTGTTTTTTTATAAAATACTATTTGATTGGCTATTACAATTTAAATGGATTTCACATTCAGATGTGTGATTCAATATGTTTGTAATGTAAGGAGTGACTACAAACGGAAACTATCACAATTCCATTAAATAAATTGACGGTGAAAATGTGACCAGAATGCGATGGCCTCTTTGCAGTGGTTTATTTTTTCGTAAAAGAGCTTTCAGTTTTGAAAACAAATGAATTGTTACAGACCACTTT
This sequence comes from Synanthedon formicaeformis, assembly GCA_945859745.1. Classification (NCBI taxonomy): domain Eukaryota; kingdom Metazoa; phylum Arthropoda; class Insecta; order Lepidoptera; family Sesiidae; genus Synanthedon; species Synanthedon formicaeformis. Next base: position 5,462,086 of record OX243963.1, read on the forward strand.
AGAATGGACAAAAGAAAGTTACCGCCGATTTCCTATTCAACCAAAGCGGGTGTTTCAATCAAAGGGAGAACAGAGAAATAAAACAATGAAACTTCCCTATGACTGCTTTGCGATAAACCAATGCAAATGCATTAATGTTTTTGTAATTAAGAATGCTGAATTTATTTCTTTAAACTTATTTAAACTTATTTTTCTCTGAAACGTAGTCATGTATGTAATGAATGCTTATCTGTAGTTACTTGTTTTAACAGCATTTCATTTTATTTTTTCATTTTAATTTAACAGTTAAATATACTTGGAATAAGACGTGACTTAAGATTTATTTATTGCTTAGTGCGGATACAAGTTGTTTTATAAAAGAATTACGATTGGAAGGGACAGAAATTAAGTCAGATGTAAAAAACAATATTTCAGTATTAAAAGTTATATTTCTTTTCCTTAATTTGTAATAGTAGTGTGCTGCTGGTAGAGAGGCAAGACCAAAAGTTAGCCTCGTGACAATACGTGTTGTGTCAAGAAATACCACCACCTCTATCTGCCTTTTCTTGATTATCCAGCTGCTTGACGAAAGCCTCCAGAGTGAGGTCAAACATATAACATGTATATCTTTAAAATAAAACTTATGCGTTGCCAGACACTAAAGCAGGTAGTTACACGGTTGTAATCATGACTAATGCAAGGAATGATCATCTCAAAGAGCACGAAACAATTGCGCTTCCGAACCGTAAAAGAAACAAAATAAAATTGTTGATTCGACGCTTGACATTTCATTTCTATTCCTCTTTGTGGCGTTGTTTTCGAACCGTAGAACCATTTTTTTTTCATTATTGTTCTTTTTCCGCAGGTGGAAATGATACGTCCACTACCAATAGTCGGACGACAGGCACGATTTGATTAACCTTTGCGTGTGTTTGGCAAAATTCCATTTTTCATTCAATTTGCGCTGCTCCACTCGCTTTTTCCCTTTTCATCTTTAAAGCCTGTATTACAAAATACAGTGCACCCCCATATATGTGTACTCGTATGTATTAGGGTTAATACATTAGTGGTTAAGGGCCATAATGAACTTTCGGCGAGTGAGTAAGGGATGCCAGAGCCCATTCCATTATCCTAAATCCTACTATAGTCGGCAGCGCCCTTCAGCACCTGTAGCGTTGCTTGTATTATAGGCGACGGCAGCCACCTACCATCAAGTGGACCGTCAGCCTGTCTGCTAACATAAAGAAATACACACTATTTGTCGGCGTTTCTACTGCTTGTTGAAATTTTGATTAACTGATGCCTGCCAATTTGACTGCGTAGTAGGAACTTCGAGCAGCCTTTTTTTTCGCTTAGCGTTCAGTCCGATTTTTTTTTCGTTCGCCTTCAAGGATCGTAGCGTGATGATTAATAGCGTATAACCTTCCACAAGAATCGGGCTCAAATGTAAAAAGATCATTTAAATGGCAAATGGTACTTCAGAGTTTAGCGCGTTCAATCAACCAAACAAACTCTTCAGTATAGATATCACAAGCGAAGTCACAAATTATAATATTGAAACGGGGAAACATTAATAATAATAATGTATGTTGTGTGTTCGCAAGTTATACGTTAGCCATGTGAATGTGCATTATTTTATGTACCTACACACTATGGCATATGATAAATTCGCTGTGCAGTGCCCCGGGCGATTCCGCTTCGTTCGCTTCGGATGCACGCCTGTGCGATCGTGTGAATGCACCTTTACCGTACATTTTTTTAATTCACCTATATATATTCGATATTGTCCTGTTTTATACACTAAAAATGTGGGGGAGGCTTTAATTCGTCAGTTAGAATTATTTAAAAAATAATTATTATTTAAAAAAAAAGGTTAATTAATATAACTATAAAAAATTATATAATTTATAAAGTAACGGAATGAGGGAATACCCACTCCGTTATTTTTTCTCAAGTCAGATTTTTTTTGTATTGGAGTACTAGTGCTTTCCTGGTGGATGATCTCTATAACCAATAGAGAACAAAGTTAAGAAAAAAACTTCTTCTTTTCAAATTTCCTTTCTTTTATTTATTTTTTATAATAGTAAATATAATAATCGCGTCTGAATAAAAAGCGTATTCGGATTCGTGCAATTAATATTATCGCAATCGCAAGCACTCGTATTAAATTAATTTGGAATGAGCGAACGAACGACGCGATGGACGGGTTGGTGAAGCGAAATCGTCGCTGAATATTGGCGGGCGTCCTGCACAGGGGCTTACATTCATGCTCGTTTCCCTGTTCAATTGTCACCCGATTGGACGAGTTCATCTCTCTGTACGACCCTCGCCACAGTCCACATAAAATGTCCCACTAAATATTTGAGCAAGTTTAAGGTTGACGGTTTTTAAAAAAAACTAATTACTAAGTCAGACAAAATATGAGTTGAGAATTTTATTGAAAAAGAAAACACGAAAGAGAAAAATGAAGGTATTGTTTGTTAGGTAACACGATTCACTCTCCATTACTAGAACAATCGAGGGTTTTGATTTCGTAATTTATTATTCTTTTGATATTTTCAAAACAATATGTTATCGCTACCCTCTTCGCTAAAGACGGGGGCGAGGTATCTTTGAAAGGTCGGCCAGCACCGATAGCTAGCTGTACGTCCCCAAGAACACTTTGAACGCACCCTCGAAAGCCCCCCCTTGTAAAGCTGTCGAAATGCCACCTCCCTGTAAACTTCGATATACTAAAGGCGATTCTATAGCGCAGTGACGTCTCGCGCAATATCACCGTTATTAAGGACAGGTAAAATCGAGAAACTCCGTATCAAGTTCCTTGGACTGTATATTGAAACATCGCGAACGGGTACAGTGCTTTCAGCGCGTTTCCTTCTACCAATAGAAGTTGCAAGTCAACAAGTGGCGTCAATAGTTTAAAAGTAACCTATAACATTTTCATAACAAACTTAGTTAACATTAACTTAAGGGTTTTTTAAAAGATCCTTAAAATAGAGGATTACACGTGCTTTATCCATGGGATAAAGGATAAGAATCCCCTACTCTCCCTTGCTCACTTACCGAAAAGCTAAATAGCTCATGACGTGCTGTTTTTTCACTGTGGTTACCGCCACGGCGCCCAGTTGAGGCAATTTTGTATCAAATTATTTTTAAAACTTTAGGATAATAAGTAAGTAATCTCTGCTTACGCGCCAATCATTTAGGTATCTCTTTTGTGAAATTGTTAGAGCAAAATTCTTATTCTTCAGATATAGAAAAAAAATTATAACTAAATTTTATCGTACTAAACTCATTTCTTAGGGTGGTATTTGTAAGAAGTATTTTTGTGAAACATAACTCAATATTTGAGCGGAGGGATTCGAAAGCATCAGAGTGTAAAATAGCCGACGGAGAGGGGTATTTTCAAACTGACCGGACACCACCCCGCCGGTCACTTGAATTATGTGAGGTATTTCAATGCCCGATGTGTGTTTGGCGTACGAGTATGTGTTGTACGGTTACTATCTATGAATTTGGAGATTCTATTTTTAATTCTTTTTTATTATTTATTAATATTTTATGTTAAGGTCGACAGACAGGCTGACAGTCCACTTGATGGTAGGTGGCTACCGTCGCCTATAACACAAGCAACGCCATAGGTGCTGCCGACCATGTATTTAGATGGCTCATGTAGGTTAACCTTAAGATATACATAAATATGATGCTATATTTTTCATACCTTTATTCCATCTCTACTGAAGTGATGAATCTGTACTGTAGAAGCTGTAATAAAAATAACCTCAGACTTTCTATTGAGACCGTACACGCTCTCCTGTAAGTTGCTGTAAGTTAAGAAGTTGGGTTTCCGCAGACTACTTAATGCTGCAGCATCAGGTCAAGGTTACCATATCATGAAAATACCACCGAAGTAACAGTATACCAAATTCCACATAAATCGAGCATCTGGAAATTAGTTAAATCCCTTTTTCAACCAGGGTGGTCTTCAAAACTCCTGAACAGATCGTCATAAAGTTATACTAAAACGATCCCGATTAAGTCACCTTTCAAACAAAAAAAAAGTATCAAAATCGGTCCATCCGTTTGGGAACTACGATTACACAAACAAGACGTGTGTCACACACATTCACGTCAAACTTAACCACCCGTTTTTGCGTCGGACGTCGGAGATTATTTTATACCTCATCCATTTTTAGCGGATATAATATTGTAATTGAGAAGTGTAAGCACTCTAGGTATATTAGCAGTAATGTTTATTTGCTGTCAAAATAAAATATATATTTTCCAACTCCAAAGAGGTGCACTCAGTCGGAAAATAAATGACGCAAAGGACGTTCATATTGGAAATGACCAAAAACGCCAACCACAGACATGCTTCAACTGCGATAAATATAAAGCGACGGATGAAAGAAAAACAAATTCTGTCACGAGAAAAGAGACATTTTCCAGATAAACCCATCAAAACAACCGACTAAATGCGACAATATTTTTGTGATGGGTACACTCTACATACCTAGTAATTTTTACATAAATTCTTTTGAAAAAGACATTTAAAAATAGTGAAGGAAAAATGTCGGACTTGAAAGTAAAAACATCATATATATCGTCGAACCTGGGAATTCTCGTGCATTCGACCGGAAAATAGCCGGCATAAAGGTCCGACATTCTAGCAGTGACCGGGGGACGGCCGCTATAAAATATACGAACGCCACTTTTATGCTGCAAGTGGTCTAATGTTGATAAAATTTCGTATAAATCAATGAAAACTGAAAAATCTATTTGTTTTTGAATCCACGTGTATATTTTTCCACGATTTATAGTAGTTTTTGCGTACAAGTTTTTGGATGTGCTTTAAATTTAAAGTTCAAGTAAGTTTATTGTGATATTATTTCTTTATTTTTTTCTTAAAGTAATAAACGATAAATATTTTTTGAAATTTGTTTCTCTTATATATCCGTGTAAACTGTAAACCGTTGAATGAGAATTTTTATATAAAAATTGGAGAGGCTTTTTATACCAGTAATGAGTCCCCAAGCGATAGTACATTACTTAAGCACTGAAAATTTTCAGTAGATGACGTAAGCGAAGCGGCTTGCGACATAAAGTCATGATAATTTAACTATGGGCATTTAATCATCTTTCTAGTAGTAACTTAATTCTATCTAAAAGTATTTAGAATAATAAATATCTATGGACGAATATTAAAAGAAACTGTCGAATTTCGTTTAAATATTCCATTAGTAGAATCTAAAAGGGAAACTCAGACGCATAAATAAAGTAGGCAACAAGATGGCGTCAGCGTCGGCAGCGGCTGGTGTTACCAGCAATTAATCTCCATTTCCCGCGCTCGCCAAATCGCGCCGCCATTACGACCTCTGTTTTATTTCATTAAATGGACCCACCGAATTAATGCGCTGCACCGTTTACAAAGGCGATGAAAGAATCGGCCACGAGAGGCTGAATAGAAACATTCCCGTGCCTCCTTTGTGCGGCTTTGTAAAAAAATATCGGGATTCCCTTTGTCGGAGGTGAGGAAATGGGCTACATTTAAAAACAACTGACTTCAAATTCAACATTTAGTTCGGCTATGTAAAAGAAAAAATGAATAAAATAATTTTATACAAATTATTATGAATAATTAAGTAAGTAGTATAAGTAAGTATATGTTTGGTCTGTGACCAAACATATACTTACTTTCCTTAATGTTTACATTATCGATAAGTAATAATCTAATATGTAATAATTAGCACTAGTTAGGTCCTAGAGTAACGATTAACGGTAGATTGGAAAGCAAAATTCAAAAGGCGTTTGAATCCTAACTCATATTATAAATGCGAAAGTGAGTTTGTTTTTACTAATAAAAACTGTTTTTATTGTTACAGGTGCGGACGTTGTTTGTGAGCGGACTTCCTATGGACGCGAAGCCCCGAGAATTGTACCTTCTGTTCCGAGCATACGAGGTGAGTTCCATTTGAGTGGAATTTTTATTACAGTTAAGTAAATTACAGACCTTCCGTAAGTCGGTGATTTTTAAAAATAATCACGAAATTCACCCTGCCTCTTCTTAGGCCATGTAAATAATATAAAAGCGCCTTAAATGTATGAGAAACACGCGAAGCAATTTCTCAAAGTAGATGGCATTAAATTCGACTCCTGGAAATGTCCAAATATTTACCGCAAGAGAGAATAAAACATGGAGCAACATCGCTGCCGTCACGCGACTCAAAAGATCTCGGATTCGGATTACAGCGCCGTAAATATCAAATGTCATGCTCCGATTCCTAATATACGGATTGAATCGATTCTGTCTACCGATAAGGAGGATTACACTCGATTCCCGGCTGGCACGGATAGTACCGCAGACATAAAGGTGCCTAAACTCGGGCGAGGGTCGTAGTTTTAATGTATCATCGCGTGTGCCGCCACGTCGACTACCGGTACCTGGCACAAAAGCACACCATTTTTCTGTTAAACGATATTATGTTTGAATAGAATTTTCCCTATGTCACGAAGACGACGCCATCATTTCCGAAGGGGTAATTTAGTAATGTGTTTTTTATTCAATCGTGGTAACTATTTAGTCGTTTATTGTAAATCTGTTTTATGAAACCAGTTTGATTGCTTTATTATTTACTTATTTTTATGTCAGCACACATGCTGACGGTTACACTTGATGTTAGGTGGCTACCGTCACCTATAAAACAAGCTACTCCACAGGTGCTACAATTATTAATGAGCTGCCGACTACAGTAAGATTAAGGATATGAGATTGGGAAGGGAATAGGAAAATGGGCTCTGGCATCCCTTACTCACTTATCGTAACACAACCACACACTGTTTGACTTAAATCATTTTTTATATAAAGGGTGGCAGGCAGACTGACGGTTCACAAAAAACACCTTAAGTTCTGTAAGTTCACCGCCTATCTTAGTAGAATAAAGAATAAGGGATTACGAGGAGATAAGGAAAATACACACGGCCATACACCACACACAAAACATTAATTTAATAAATAAATAAATTGTCAAAATACAACTGTTTGCACCAAAATTGATAATTCAACGTGAGGAATGATATGAATAATGTATAAACGCAAGGCGGCCGGTTTTATTATTTTTTATAATCTACTCTTAAATTCTTCTCTCTTGGATTACGTAGTCATATGTATAACAATCTCCATTTCTCTTTTTGATTGCCTATTAATGATCAATCAAGCCCCAATCATGCAGCAGTTATTAGGAACGGTATTGCCATTAATTTACTGAAAATTTACTTGGTCAAGTTTATGAATAAAAATTATCTTGAGTGAAATTGTAGCGACTCGATCTTGAAGGGCTCGAACTTTCGGTCTGGGAACGAAAAAATTTCACTCGAGTTGATTTATAACTTACATTTAGCTACCATAATATTTATCTTTCTGCAAGTCATTTTATGTTAATTGATTAAAAAATATTATTCGTATTATAGGAACGTTGAGTCATCAACTTAGGGGTGAGGGTACAGTTGTATAGAAATTAAATAAAATTCAACTTAAACAACTACTTAACTGTAATATTTTCTTTTACAGGGATACGAAGGATCTCTTCTTAAAGTTACCAGTAAGAACGGAAAAACAGCGTCGGTGAGTGTTTTTTTCTTATAACAGCTGTTAAACAGGAAACTTAAAGAAGTCATTTATTGAGCATATTATTTTATTAATATATTTTTTTCTTCTAGCCGGTTGGTTTTGTTACGTTCCATACACGAGCTGGAGCTGAAGCAGCAAAACAAGATCTTCAGGTTGGTTATTTTATCCATCTCTAATATATCTATGTAGTAGGTACACTTTAAGGATTTATTAGTTTTAAATATTAATTGAACTTATTTGTTGATACTAATTTTCATATTAAGGACATACATTCAATTATATTAAGGAGAACATATTGAAAATATGTTAACATTTGGATCGCTCATTAAGTTCAATAAATATTTAAATCGAACAAGAACGCAGAAGAAATATATTGATACAACAATATAATAATAACAAAACACATTGTAACATTTTGCGAGTATAAACCATAAACTAAACACTAGGTGATATTCACAAACACTCATCGCCTTATATACCAGTATGAATGGCTTCAGAACATGTAAGATAAGATAATACAAGAACAATATCTCTGCAACGGACCGAGATACCCAACTTATCCTATTATGCTATTGTAAATAATAAAATATTATATGTAAAAGCACGGTGTTACTAAATCTCTTCTCATCACATGCCTTAACACAGCCGAGGAGCACTATAGTTGATTTTTCTCATTGTAGACTTTGAAATAACATTTTCCTGACTCGAGTAACCGCATCGTAAGTTATGCTAAACCCATGCACATTTCGAATATAGACCACATCGGGTCAAGTCGGAGCTCGTCCGTTCCGATGCCGGAGTGTGAACCTAAAATAATGTGTCGGTGTAAATAAGCAACTGCATGCCACGGTTTGACAGGTTTTGATGTCACACCCCGAGCACTGTGTTCCGTCACCTTAGCAGGCGCAGGCGCGGACCCGGTCAACGTATAAAACCTTAAAATTCTCATAAGAACCCATAACGTGTGGTACATTCGTAGAAATGAAACACACCATTCTTATTTGGGGAGTGATTTCACACGTCGAAAACGTCTCAAGCGCAGTGCCCACAATTGTCCCGTAACCGCGTATATCACAGCCTTCTCTAGTGGGCATACACACACCGACCCTTCCATCGTCATTATATCGGAGCGCCGCGTCGCTCGCGGCTGTTCACAGCAGGGCGTCCGGTTCGACCCCGACATGCCGCAAACGATTCGGCTGGAGTTCGCTAAAAGCAACACGAAGGTCAGCAAGCCGAAGCCGGCAGTTGCCACAGCCGCGCCAGCTGCACATCCCGCATTGATGCACCCACTCACTGGACGTAAGTACCGCCGTACGCACACACCGCTCGGCGCTCGCTCGACCCCCTCACTACCTAGTACCTACCCTACACACAAGTCTGAGGCTAGGTTCCCACTACGCCAGAGTGGCAGACTTGCCGGAAACCCCAGACGCCCGGACGTTGATAATTTAACCGATCATAGAAGTTTGGTTTCAGTATTAAAAATACGCGACGGACGACCGGTGGACATAGATTGTTCACATTACTCCGGTCCGGTCGTTCTGCCGGAGCTTCACAGTGACAAAAGGCCGGGGTAAAAAGCCTAGCTCGGTATTTTTGTTGAATCTGCCATAGTGTGAACAGCTTCATATAAATTGTACAGCCATCGTACATTCCGGCAGTTTTACCAGCTCGCTAAGATCGCAGGACCGGAGTAATGTGAACGAGCTCTTTACGCATTCAATGCTCTACCCACCCGAATGCTCTGTTTCTTACCGATTTTTATCTGAGCAGCTTTTAACAGGGAGTCGAGCGAACGCTTCGGGCAAGTATCTGTGATCGCTTACACGTACCTACCACGCATTGCCTAGCTCCGCGAAGCTAATTATGTCGTCTGATCTATCGGGTTCCTAACCACTTATCGTAAATTTTCTACATGTTTTCATGGTAATACGAGTTGGTTTAAAATACACTGTCTACTATTAACAATTAATTATTTAGTTCAAAGACAACAGTATTTTCACTTTCAAGCGTGAAAACATGTCTTAAGCACTCTGTAAATAAGTAAACTTCCATAGCCGTAATACTGATCTCACAGTTTATTATAATATGTGCGCTATTATTATTAATATATATATTTGCATCATCAAAAAACAGCTGAATCACATTGCTGAGATGATGTATGGAATTTAAAAAAGGTTAATATTGATTGTGTCACAACGATTGTGCAGACTTAGCGAGTCCATTCTTTCCGGGTGGCGGCGCTGAACTATGGCATCATCCTCTGGCATACGGAGGAGAACTGCCGACTCTCTCACATGGACTGGTCCATCCCGCCATTCATCCCCAAATGGCGCCAGTCCGTTCCTACCTCTGACTAGCTGCCGCCGATAGGCCACACCACGTGAGTGTTATTTACTAATTATTTAAATTACTTACCAGTTTGTTTGGTACCTATATGCTTTAGCTGTTTGTTCCGGTTGTTATTTTTTTTTTAATTGTTACATTTCGCGTTGCCTTTCGGCGTGAACTGACGCTAACAGAAAAAATGTAATATTTTTAGTAAATGTGACTTTATTGTATGTGCAGACACCCTTGACGTTAGGAGCGTGTGTTCTGCCGGCGCCTGCGCTGGGTTCGCCGGGTGCTGCGGTGCCGACTCATGCACCAGCGCCTCCCGCGCACGCCGGCCACCCCTCTCATCCCGCGCACCCTGCGCCGCCCTGCTCTACATTGTTCGTCGCCAACCTCGGACAATTCGTCTCCGAACATGAACTCAAGGAGATATTTAGCAGGTACGAATGAAAACCTGCACATCGTTATCGTATTAAGAGTATCTATCTATTATAAGATTGATGTGTCAAATCTTTCGATTGGAAAAGGTTATATTACTTACTTAATGACCGCAGAGTAATTTAGAAAAAGTTTCCAATCGAGAAATTATAGTTCATAATAAATGTCACGTGCATGAAAACGCACTTATTGTTTGTAACATTGTCGAAAACTACAGAAAACCAGATCGAGTTGGAATTCTAAATGATTGTAATGGAAATGATTATAACACTGTTAAATCATTCACAGTGCATGTTTCACAAAATATCACCCGTATCGTCTTAAGTATTGTAATAAGGTTTGTTAGGTTAAATTTCGCTATAATTAATCTTGCACAAACAATCTACAATAGTATGTCAGTGCGTCGACAATGACGCGCGTTTTATGTCTTCATGTTGTGTTGTTTGTGTAAGAATGTAAGCCTGCACCCGTTCCACCCCAAAGCATGAACACTTGTACTCTACATTTATTACGAATATAGTCGTATGGCACCTTTACATTACACTAAATCATACAACGGCGTAATGTTAAGTCACTCTTTATTTCGATCGATTAATGTTAGTCACAATGATCTCTGTCTAGATTACTTAGATAGATATTATATTGGCACATTTTTATTTTGTTTATTAAAGAAAACGAGCATATCACGTAGGTACTGAAATTTATGACACACTCGTGTCATTTTCATAAACAAATGTGTCATTTTAGTGGACACGTGCGTCAGTTTAATGAAACACATGTGCCATTTGGTAATAATCGAAACACGTTAAATCTGAAAGCGCCTAACCTACACGTGAACACAAATTGAGTACCGTACGGGTGTGGGCACAACACTGAGTGTGGTAATACAGTTGCCCGGGGTTCTCGCGGCTGCGTCTCCTGACTGCCGGCAACGGCGGTGGCAGCGGCGGACCAGTGGCGTTTGTCGACTTCAGTAGTCCAACCGACGCGGCCACCGCACTGGCTCGCCTTCAGGGCGCGCTGCTCCTCAGCTCTGAGGGGGCCATTCATCTCGAATACGCCAGACACAAGATGGCACACAACGGCTGGATTCTCGCACACGAAGTATGCACGTGCACAACTTTTGTTTCAACTTATTACACAGAATCCTTTTTTAGTTGGTAAAAAAAGAGTTTAGTTGGAACACAAGGAGTCTACAAATTTACTCGAGAAAAATCTAGTCCAAAGAGATATTAAAGTTCTGGTCTGGTCTGATCTGAGCATTCTGTGCGTTCATTCCTAACATTCATTCAGGAATATCACCACATTTTTAAAACAGTTTATATATAGTGAAAAAATCAACACACCCACAAATTTAATTAAAATAGCAATATTTTCAAAGATAACTACGTGAACGAATTTACCGTTTATATTGTTGTAAAATTTTCACTTATTTATTAGACCATTGTGTTCTGAAATACAATAACATCAGTGGCTATTGAAAATGGTAATTAGTGTCAACAGTATTTTATACTATGTGTTGATACTTTGTATTTCACTACATAAAATGTTTTTTGAAATCGGATTTCATACTGAAAATTGAGATACGATATAGCTTTTATACGACAATATATGATGCGAATTTATTAATAATAATTTCCTCGAAATCGAGCCTCTGTCGCCAATACAAAATTTGCAACACATTAAAGGATTCTGTGTAATAATTATTAATAGAAAACTTTAAAGCCTATACATATACAGAAAAATGCAATAGGTTTTAAAGCCGAAGTCAATGTTACTAATAATGGATCACCACGCACATCGCACTCCACATAAGATATGCCTGACTAGTTGATCGATACTAGGGAATGCAATACTGTAACATATATACAATCCCGCAGTATTTTCGGGACTACACTTTGTATAGGTATACCGTGCAATAAGTAACGGTATATCACAAGGTTTATCCCGCACACATTTAAGTAATAAACTACATACTATATTAGTATAAATTAAATAAATGTGCCATATACTTAATATTGCAATTACAAAATTATTGCAATTTTGTATTTAGTAAAATAACATTATTTCTTCTCAATCGCCACGTACCTCAATTACTTGTGAGATTTCAGCATTACCAAAATTATTATCCTGACAATATTTCAGTATTACATTCCCTAATGAGTAGCAGTGCTGTTTGTTGAATAGATTTTTTTTTTGTGTCATTAAGTGTAATTATTATATATGGGTCTGTGTGAATTTGCCAGGGAGCCAAAGGCGGAGAAGAGAGCGAACAGCATTAGTTCGTTCGTGGCTCTCGGCACTTGACAACCAGCTAACTGAGGGACGCGCTATCCTGATCCCGTATACCGCATGGGCGTAACGAGCCGCTACGACGCCGGCAACTGTCCATGCTACCAACAATAGCGTTCGCGGGATAAGGATCTATTCACAGAAACGAGGACCCAACATAAAATATGATACAAATATATTTGTAAATACATAATGGTAAAGCGCTCATCTCCTTTCCTTTTAACATCTTCGTTCGAAACGTTTAGGGGTGTGGTACGTTTTTTTGTTTTAAACCAAATTGAATATTTTACTTGTATTATTATTAACATTCCATGTTTGCTATTCAATACTGTATGATTATTTAAAAAAAATTAAATTACCTGTGGATGTAATTTAATGGATTACCGTTTTTTTTATTATTTAATATTATTCGTTTATTATGTAGTATATAATAAGATTTATTTACTAATAACTTAATGAATGAGGAGGAAATTGTGCATTAATTTTGACAAAGCAATTTTGTTTGTAAAGGAAAAATAGTGTATTGACAGAAAGAAATTGAAACGTTTTTAGGATAATGTCTCATTCGAATAAGCTAAAAAACCAAAGGTGCCCTTCATAGAAAGATTACGTTTTGTTGAATATAATATTTCAAGTTGAATGATTTTAATTGAAGTTGTATTGTAATTAATTACTATACTTTTGTTTTAGCATAACCTCGATAAAATGTTAGCATAATATAAAAAGAATTTTCACGTCTAAGTATTTCAAATTATATTTACCTGAATACTTTCGTAGTAATTTTTTATAATATATTTGATCACTCGTTAAAGCGCTGGCACTCTAGTGTTGGTCTTACGAACTTTACTATCTGTAATTGAAATTGTTGCAACACCCCTCGGTGCCGCTTGCTGTGGAGTGCAATACTTTGCTGAACTGTCCTACGTCGACCGACGGCCGCCTCTCGCTACGTCACCGTCTCACGCTATTATTAAGGGTCAGCTCACACCGAGACGTAAAGCCGCGCGCACGTTTCAAGGCAGAAATTTAATATAGAACCAATCCACTGCGCAAAAAAGTATAAAGTGAGTTCACTGAGTACGCGATGCATCTCGCGACGGCGCGCTGCGTATCGCGGCGCCGTACTTATCCACTGAACTGTTTACCAACCCTTCTGCGTAGCAAACAAAACGAGCTTAATTTTGTGAGTTGTGAGTCGCGTAAAATGAGTCGCATAATTTGCGCCGCATTCGGTTTACGCTATTCAAAAAATTACGCTCATGTGGTATCAGCCTAAGTACGAGTATGGCTACCTTAAAACTAGCGCGCCGCGCAACCTCTCGGTTTGAGCTCACACTAATGCATAACAACATCTCTATTCCTTTCCATGTGCCTTGCGAGAACCTCTCTATTCTTTCGTATTTTCAACTCGATCTTCTGTGTTCATTATTTTCCGATTGTTGAAATACTTCGAGACGGTGTCGGACCGAGAAGTCAAATGTGCGGATCCGACGAACCATCAAAACAAAAGGAGAGTTCAGTGTTGTTGCGAGAATTTAGCCTTGGCCTTATGAGAATTAAATAATCTAAATGTAATCATTATATTAATTAAATGTAATTAATTAAAAAATAACTTGGCGCGTTACGCGTCAGCGCTGAATAGTGAAACAATTATTCTACTATCTGCATGCTTGGACGAGCTTTTTGGTAATACTTAAATCTAATTTATAACTTAGTGTCTAGTTACTTTTATCGTGTAATCGTTAGGTGAATACCGTAAACTTAGGTAAGGGTATTTATTGTAGCGAATCGACGCGGTTTGCATTATTGAGTAACGAAATTCGATCTTACATAATAATGTAACGGCGTTAATGAATTTTAATAAATGAATTGTTAGGATTAATGAGAAATAAAAATTAATATATTTTTTATTTTTAGCTAGTTGTCTATCGCGAAAAGAATACTTAGTTACCTATGAAATGTTTTGTTGAAACTCGGTGACGACGTAAGTACATACAGTGCGAGATAGCAATAAACCAAAAATGAAATCTTATTATTATTATAAATAATATTACCTAATAGATATTTAGTGACGTATTCTGCTGATGTAAACATGTAAAAATTGATTAAAAAAAAGTAAAAAAAAAAATCCCCGCTTAGGCTATTAAAGTAAGATTCTGATGTTTGGGTTTGAAATGTTGACGCGACAAAAATCTATATACGAGTAATATCCGTGCGTATTGTCGGCCAGTAGTGGCCAGAGGTTCCGCATGTGAATTCTTATGAAAATCTCTTAGTCAATATTTAATAGAAATTTCGTCAATTTTTGACTTAGCAAAATTTTATACGTTGTTTATAGTGATTATATATCGTTCACAATGTACCGAGCGTCGTGGCTTAATAGACCAAAGAAAGATTATACATAATTTTTAATACTAACCTCAGACAGTACCAAATTTGTATTTTGTAGGCACACTTATACTGGCAATAACGTTTTTGTACGACGACATATTTGTTTAAAACATTATGTTTAATTTTAAAATTAAAATAAAAATCACAACCGTGCAACATGATTTCGTCACTCTTTTAGATGTCTTAAATTCTCTGAAATATTCTTAAAATTAATTCAATGTCGGTTATAATAATTAAGCTAAGTCAGTGTTTTACTTATTTATTTCTATATGTAATGCTAATTATTATCATAAGTAATTGTGTAATAATAATGTAGTGATCTCCCATACCTTCGGCGTTCGGCGTCCTCGGACAGAGACTAAAAATACAACGAAGAGATTATTATTTTCTTTTCGATTGTCACTACCCACTGTTTGTGATGGTATTCTTTAAACTTTGAAAAATCCTCTATGAATATTCCTACTTTTATTGAAGCCATCACAAAGGGGGAGAATTTTGATTTACCTCTACGCACATCCGGTCGGCCATTTTATGTAGCCACGGCTATATGCAAATGGCGGCTGCGTGTCAATATTTTTTAAAGGGACGCCGACGCCGCCATGATTCCGTCCAGCAACCGTAGATAGCGAGTAAGAGACGTCCAGTGGCTGCGGACACGGCACCTATTGCGGGACTACTCGAAACATATCATCGTGTAATAAAATATTAATGTGTAATTAGATTAAAGAGCGGTTTCATAGAGACGTTTATTCTGTATTCTCTCTTGTTGCTACCTATGTGCAATCGGCTACATGTCACGCCTTTATAATTTTAATATCACACATACTCAGATCAGACTAAATAAGAACTATAGACAGAATTTTGCAGGCAATATAGTGATTTAATAAACGTTACTCTATTGAGATTTGATGATTTACGTTATAACCTAAATTTTTGTTTATTTTTATTAAAGATATTGATTTTCATGTTTACTTACATGTAAAATGTGATTCCATCCTGCCTTTTTTTTGAAACCTGCTTTTTACACTTTCACTTTGCAATTCGGAATTTTCAGTGGTAAATATTTTAAATGAGCTGAGGTGAACGCGTATTTTTACCGGCTTAACTTTGCCGTCCACAGAGCTCTCTCTATCTTTAGTTCTTATTTTATCAAAGCACACATAAAATAGCATTGTGACTTCTCTGCTTTTGATTGGATTCAGTGATTTTTGGTCGAGTGTAGCGTTGCTTTTTTTAAATGTGTTAAAGATATAATTACTTACAAAAGACGTTATCACTTTATTTTCATAAAGTTTACTATGAAATCGGGCGATGGGGTGGTTAGTAATGAGCGTGACATTGGCCCACATGTGATAGGGGGTAGTCGGTAGGGGTGTATAGTATCGCCTTGCAAGTTAGGTTAAGTGAAGCGGTATCACACAAACGCCGTGCATCGGAAACATATCATTTCTGTGCCCCTTATTAAATTTAGTTAAATACTAATTAAATTGTAAGAGATACATATGAATAGAATAAAGAGACAGAATAAGGATTCGGAGTATCAAATACTAAATGTTGTTTTCGTACTATGATGAAATATTAATGTGAATTAGATTGTGTTTTTCTTTTTGAAATGTATTCATGATAACATAGTCCCCGAGTAGTGTCGCGCAAGTTTTTTTTTATATATTTATAAATAATAATATATAATTATATATATATATATATATATAGATTTTTAAATGTTAAATTATTATTTTATTGTTATTCGTAGAGTAATAATTATTATGGCTTAATTACCAAAATACTTTTTTTGCTTCTGATTCAGTATTAATTAATGTCCCTTGTTTTTTGACTTTGGCGACGAGTTAACGCATTGTTGATCTTATTTGTATATCGAGCAAAATAAATAAATAAATGAATAAACAAACAATATTATAGTAAGTAATTAATTGTTAGATGATTTGTGTGACTTGAATCATTTCAATGCTTTTAGAGCAGACGGTATAAAGTGTTATTGTGGTTTAATAGGAAAACATGATGACATTGTAAAAATAGTGATAAATTTAGCTTAATTATCTATCATTATTATTATAACTTTTATAGATGTTCATTGATTTTCTTTTCTTACTTCATGAAGTATTGTGGCATTGGAGACGTCATTGTTAATTGAAATAAATTTGAGCTCATCCTCAATCGAAGTTTTTATTCAATGGTTATAACCCCGCACCGGCTCGCCATTATTGGTCGTGCAAACTTTTTTTTTAATATACAGTGAAAATCGGTTATAACGACCTCAAAGAGACCACAAAAGTTGGTCGTTATTAGAAATATTACTCGTAATTCATAATAGCGACTCGGTCAGAACTCAGCAAGGATCTTGCCATCTAAGTCGCTGTAACCGATATGTCGTTATAACACAAGTCGTTATATTCGGTTTCCACTCTAATCTATATAATAAACTAACTCGTCCCGCTCTAGTTAGGCATAATTTATTGCTATTTGTTGTTTCTCTCAATAGACAAAGTCAATGTTTAATTATTTTGTTAACAATATTCCTTGTAATATTGGAAATTTAGAAATAAATAGGTGTTTAGATTAGGATAACTGAAGTTAGTTAAGATAATTGACAGTTGAATCTTTGAACTTTGCTTTGTAGAGTTATTATAGGCTTCTGCGACGTTCGTCTGTAAAACGAATTTGCTTTTTGAAATTGTAATTTATGTCAATGTTGATAGAATTCGTTTTACATTTGATGCGTTGCTATCGTTGAAGCTGCTAGGACTTCTCCTAATTTCAATATTTAATTGAACTAATTGCGGTGTTGTATTTATGTTATTATTAGTTTTAAAGCATTATAGGGTCCAAAGATTGGGAATAAACATATGTGAAAATTAAAATTCTTATTCATTTCTCTTTTATTTTTAAGAGATTTATTTATTTCCTTACATCACGTGTTTCAGTCGGAAACTAATGAATGTTTCTAATTAATACAGAGTGGTTATTATTATGACTAAGACAGAAATTAATATCTAATGCAGTTTCGTAAGTATATTTGTAAGTATTTAAAAAAAAAATAGGAATCGGTTCGATTCCCTATTAATTATTTTTTTTAGGTGATTTTAACTGAATATTCGCATTGAATTGTATTGAAAGTTAATATTCGCAAATCTTACTTAATGAATTTAAAGTATGCAACAAAATCATGAAAAAGTTGTTCGATATTACTTCCATACACTAAACATTTCCAGTGATGCTGAACCTGTCTTGGTGAGTAAAAATACCGCAATTTACTATCATCGTAGAATTACCTCTTCCAAGGAAATTTATTCGTTTTATTACAATATGGGCTTCTCCAAGAAGGCCGTTCGTATACAAATTCCTGGAAGGTCAGCAGCGCATCCTACCATTGAGTGGACCGCTTGCCACCCTCAATAGTTTAAAAATAATATAGGTATAAACAAAGAATTATATTAACAACAAATTATATTTTAAAAAAGGAGGAACCAATATTCCAGAATATTACTTTAATTGATTTAGCAGGCAGCGTAGGCTGTAACAGTGCTGTAACATTGTCTTTATGCGAACAAACCCTAATTACCGACTCGAAAGGATAAGGGGACAAAGTGATCTGTAAGTAGTGGTTTCTCTTCAGCCAAGCTAGTAACTATTCTGTTTATCTATGCAACAAAATATACACCAACAAATTTATCAATAACCTCAAGACTCTCGACTGTTATGGCCGAGACACAACAATTTATATGGGGACACTTCTCATCCGCGGATTTCTTTGTTAGCAAAGAACTAATTTACTAACTAAGACCAAGAATACAGAAGACCACCGTGAAATAACAGCATTTCGGTGAGTGAGTAAGGAATGCTAGAGCCTATTTCCCTGTCTCCCTCCCTAACCCCTTATCCTTAATTATATACTATGGTCGGCAGCGCATTTGCAACATCCGTGGCATTGCTTGTGCCACCTACTATCAAGTGAACCTTATATAAAAAAACCGTCGAAAATGTCAAATATCGAAATTATTCAGAAATATTCTTACCTCGGCCAAATAATAACCCTAACCCTGGCTTACAGCTATATAGTTAAAGTTAGTCTGGACAGCATCCGGTGAACTTCATCATATATTTTACATATTATCAAATATCGCTAATCCCAATGGGAATTGGCGTTTTAAGATGAAGTTCTATGATCAGTGTGTATTGCTGTTACATACGGATCGGAGACATGGACACAGACAAAATTTCTTGTCCAAAATTTACAGTATGGTGAGTTGTAGTTATGGCAAACCAAACTGGTAAGCCATTTGGACATAGCCCAAGAACTTATCAACTGAATGGGCTGGGAAGTGGGAATATCTGTCGTGTAGCGGATAAGCATGGGCTGCTGCTCTTTCTTAGATTATTGTTTCCACGCGGCCCATCGTAAGTATGTTCCCTACAGGCTTATAGGAAGACTGGCATTTGTGCCTAGGTATAGCTTATTTTTTGACAAACCAGTACTGAGCAAGTCTCGCATATTTTTGATAAGGGCAGGACCCCATACTTCTGCTCTTGTTTCAAGTTGTAAATAATGTAAATAGCGATTTATACTTGTATTATTTCAGTTGTTAAATAATAATAGATATCCATAAATTTCCGATAAACCAAAGTTCTCAAAGTTTCGATTGTTTACGTGCCTTTGAATATTATTAGCTTTGACAAATTATAAACAATTCTAATCCGAATTCGAATTGGAACGGGATTCGGAGCTAGACCGAAATTGAACCTGCGTCTCTGCCTTCGAATCGCAACTTTAATCTAATCGAGTTAACACATATATTTACTGGCTTTGGCCCCCCTCCACATAATATCTTCATGATCCATTTTATTGGATTGGATTGGATATTGGATGGTTTTTTTATGGGTATATACCCATCGAAACTTACAAACTTTATCTCTTTTAGTACAATATTGTCAAGCCACACTGCATTCCGCGGATAAACTGGTCAGCCCACCCCTAGGTATACAGAATAGCACAATGAAATAAGAGCACATATGCTGTTGTGTTATGGTAAGTGAGTACCTAGGGGATGCGAGAACGCATTCCTCCTTCTATTATGGTCGGGAGCGCCTTGGTAACTCCAATAGCGTTTCTTATATTAATAAGCGACGATAGCCACCTACTGATTGAGTTTACTAAAGGTTTACTTACTATCAGTCTATCTTACACCGACATTTTACATTTAAAAAATCCCATTAAATCCTGCATATAATAATATCTAAATGTTAAGACGACGGCTTGACTTTACCTAAATAATATTTCGATAATAATAATCTAATTGGAATATTATTTTGATGATATAAGTGTAAATAACAATAATAAGACTCCAGGCTGATTACTAATCGGACGGCCCCAAACTACTCTAACGATAACAACTGTCTAGAAGTAAACATAATAACTGAAGCTCCCTTGAAAATTTCGTCATACAAGATTATGTTTTTCTAAGAAACGCTCATTTGTACATGTGAAAGTTATATATAATATGTGAATATTGAGGATATCATCTATAATAAAACGACAGATTTACGTAGATTTATAAGTACTTCAGTCTAACATGGGACTTTTGATCATTTTTTGTATGAAACTTTACAAAAAAACTAAAATATCGATAATGAATGTAAAAATATTTACACAGCTTATGAATTTTGGTTGCTTAGGAGCTTATGAATCTTTACAAATATTTTAAAGAAAAAAGATTTGTATGTTTGTAATATATAAACTCAAAAACTACTAAGCAGATTTAAAAAAATATTTTACCTATAGAAAGCTATATTATCAACGACTTCAGCGACATTGGCTATATTTTATAAACTTACGCGGGCGAAGTCGCGTGCAACAGCTATCAATCAATTTAATCAATACTAATAATAAATCTGTAAGGGTTGGTCATGGAGTAAGTTACTTTGTTTTCAGAGATATCGTGTTTGTAGGCTCTATACATGATACTGAAACTAAATTGACCATTTTTAGAATTTTTTTCTGTATGTATGTAAGTATGTATGTTCCTCCATAACTCTTAAACGAATCAACTGATTTTCATGAAACTTGGTAGATAAACATTTAGACGTACGGGACACAGGATAGGCTACTTTTTTTTTCAACGCGGACGAAGTCGCGGGCGCCAGCTAGTACTAATAATAAATCTGTAAGTGTAGGTATTGTATGTATGTATGTTCCTCCATAACTCTTAAACGAATTAACTATTTTTTATGAAACTTGGTAGATAAACATTTAAACGTTCAGGACACAGGATAGGCTACTTTTTTTTTTCAACGCGGACGAAGTCGCGGGCGCCAGCTAGTACTAATAATAAATCTGTAAGTGTAGGTATTGTATCTATGTATGTTCCTCCATAACTCTTAAACGAATTAACTGATTTTCATGAAACTTGGTAGATAAATATTTAGACGTACGGGACACAGGATAGGCTACTTTTTTCTTTTTCAACGCGGATGAAGTCGCGGGCGACAGCTAGTTTATAAATTAATCAAAAACCATAAAATTTTGTCACAATTGGACGATCCTCATTCACACTCGCTGTAGGCTAGAGGGAACGGCCCTAAGACAGAAAAAGAAATCCTGCTGTGTCCTGATCCAATGTTCGTGTAGCGAAAACATAATACAATAGGTGCGTAATTAATTATTCAGTCGACTAGTTAAAACTTGGCGACCTCATTCTACGACCCCTGTAGGGCGAATTAATGCGAATACCATTAATATCGCATTAGCTTCCAAACTAAACAGTCTAGTTTAAATTATGGTAGTTAAATTACATGGGACATTATGCCACATTTCATGTGACCGAAGTTAGACTAAGTTTACGTATACGAGTATATAAGTTGTTGCATTGTATAGTTCAATATCTACACCTGATTGCATTTTGTACACACTAGTAAAAATCTTCTTCTACCTTTTTTATTGTGTGGGCTTTTTATTCTCTAGTAATAGCAGGTTCTTCAAATATAGCGCCTTCGGGTATAAACACCTCGAGCTACCGCCAGTTAACCCTGCAGTGATTGCGCCTCAAATAAGGACGTAAGTGGTCACGCATATTACATATGTAATCCATTTTAAAATAAGATTAAAAACAAAGATGTAATAATCAATCACCATCGAAATACTACAATGGAATTTGCGTCACAAGTGCCAAAGGGGAACATAAAAAGAACGCCTTTGACAGAATCATGGCGGACTCTTGCCTTCACGCGTAAATGGTAAAAGGTAGTAACGATCAACTTCTACTATTTCATTTTAAACTCATTAGATAGATTAAACGTAAAGTCACATTTTCTTTAAATTACGTACTTATTATTATGTTTGTTTTGTTTTAAATGACAGTTGATGCTCTACGCATATGTCACTTTTAAATGTTCCATAAAATTAGTAGTGTTTTATATGGCACGCGGGTTCCATGTTGTAGTAGTTTGATGGCAATCACCTTTATTTCGTTTTCAAATGCAGTAACGTAAAATATTTTTTTATTACCTAAATTTAAATAACATAAAATATTTCTTTAATTTAAAAAAAATAACATAAATAAATAAATAAAAAAACTAGTGACAAAAGATTTGTATATGGTACCAATAGTTTTTTCTGGAATATTTAATATTGCAACTATTGTAAGCCGTGCGACCTCTGCAGGGTTAATGTCAGTTTAAAAAATTGTATTGTATATTTTATTTTTTTAAATTTACTGTTGTATTGGTAAAAACATAAATACATAATTTCCAGGTCTGTGAGCGCCTGCGAGTTGCAGGCGGCGCCAACGCTTGTATGAAACATTTCATATAAACGTTGAATGTCATTTGCATAAGTGAAACCCTTAAACAAATATTTATTCATGAAAATTGCTTATGTAGATATTCCAGTACACAAATTTGAAAATAGCTAGGGTGTCAGATATTAATTATGATTTCTAGCCATCGAAATACTACAATGGAATTTGCGTCACAAGTGCCAAAGGGGAACATAAAAAGAACGCCTTTGACAGTATCATGGCGGACTCTTGCCTTCACGCGTCAATGGTAAAAGGTAGTAACGAGCAACTTCTACTATTTCATTTTAAACTCTAATGGGTTGACGTAAAGTCACATTTTCTTTAAATTACGTACTTATTATTATGTTTGTTTTGTTATAAATGACAGTTCATGCTCTACGCATATGTCACTTTTAAATGTTCCATAAAATTCGTTGTGTTTTGTATGGCACGCGTGTTCCATGTTGTAGTAGTTTGATGTTTCTAGCTATAAGAATACATAACCGTTCAGCTTCTTAGAAAATTTATAATAATGTCAGCTAAAAATAAAACATACACTTCATCAGTTAAAAACAACTAGAGACTAATAAATTTAAATATAATTGAAATAAATTTATATATAAAAAATGTGACGTCTGACCCCATTTTTTACTAAATAACAAATTTATCTATATTAAAACTCTTCACTAAAATGTAAACAGTATGCTGATCGGTTAAATCGCGGATCATTCCGGTCGCTTCGACATGTGAAAGACATATCCCAGATGCCGCCTGAAACGTTGCCACATCAAAGAAAACATTCTCCACACTGTACGATTATTTCTTGGAATAAATTCAAGCTTCAATCTTATTGAAAGTAATTCGCTTGAAAACAAGTCAACATTTGACCTTAGTATTGACATCTATACAATCTAATAACAGATATGGACCAAAGTGAGTAGGTCTCGCGTCTTGAGGGTTCCGCTGTATATGTTTACCTAAATCTTATTTTTATTTATGCACTGAAATATGTAAATTTTGTGAATTTCTTGTTATTGGATACAGGCCTCTTCTCAGTGTGAGGTTGCATTGGCTACAGTCTACCACACACACACTGCGGTGCGAAGATTGTTGGAGTCTTTCAGACACGCAGGTTCTCCCATGACTTCACTTATAGGTACAGAATGAACGTTATTTCGCATTCGAAAAACATCTTCACCCTTTTTGTTATCACTCCATTTTGGTTAATGATTTTTATTTGTATATTGTTACGTAAAAAATAAAAATAAATTATTAACTAAACTATAAGATATTAATATTAGATTTAGGCACGGAACCCTACAAATCATTACTCTCTTTGGGACTGCAGTCGGATGTTTGTGTTATTGGAAATTCTACGAGTGTACTGCAAAGACGTCGCAAAAATAATAAAGAAGCTATAATTCTATCTCACTGCACACATTAGATAATTCAGCTCAAACATTTCTCTGCAATGTTGAGCAGTGTAACATTAGAAAACTAAATCAACTGACTTAATTTTCAAAGCAGTTTATCGCCCTTAACTTCTACTATAAAACCTAACAACACTGTGCTCTAAAAATATAAATGTTATGCACAACTATGCAGCAAACTTAAGGAAGCTAAAGTGCAGCTATAAAATAAGAAAGTGTACAATAAATTAACAATAAAAGTTAGGCCAAGAGCGCGACATGTGTGCTCTCAGCAACTACTTTTATTACTTCTAGATCGCAGCTTGTACCGAGTACCGGCCAACGTTGAATTTAAAACAAACAAGAACAACTGTGTTTTATAAGGCTAATAAACTTTTAAGAATGTATACCTACAGAAGAACATGCAGTTTTATTAAAGGTTGCAATAGTTTGCGATTTAAGAGCTCATGGGGAGCTCCTTACCAATTCCGTACTACGTAACTACTCTGCTGAGATACCTATAACATAAAGGCTTGGATGGTAACAAAAAATTAAAATGTGCACATTTAACTATCATTATTAAAAAAAAATTTAAACCTATTTATGAAACGATTCTTTGGATATATTATATTTATACTCTTGACTCGACATATGTTAGCTTTCATGTAGCTTGTCTACTGACATTATAAGATTTGTATTTTTATTTGTGATGAATAAACTCAAAACTACTGGACCGATTTTAAGAATTATTTAACCTATAGAGCTACATTATCAGTGAGAAACATAGGCTATATATTTTGCAAAGTTACGCGGACGAAGTTATATGCCATCCATATAGTCTAAATACATTCACTCAAATGACTTAGCCAGTCAGACAAAATTTCTATGCCATGCATATAAGTCAAAATATATAATTTCACTACGGATATTGAGACATGCAATTTGGCAATCAACTTTTCATTACAGTATATTTTGTGGGAATATTGTTTGTTTTACTTTACTTTTACAATTTACTTCGTTGCGACAGAATGCGCAACGCAACACGCAATCTATTTATTGTTTTATTACTTTCATAAAAAAGAATAATACAATGAACTTTTTCCTAATATAAATATTATTTTATTCATTTCACGTAGCTCGGTAACACGATAGAGAACAACTTTCGTGAGACTTTTTAAATTTCTACTAAAACATTATTATACATACAAATTAAGCCTATTTGCGGCTTCATTCATGCGGCAGGAAATTTGCCTTATAATTTAAAGAGTCATGAAATATAATGTGCATGAAACGGAACCGGGTTTATTCTTGTTTTTTTTTATGTTGAGGTTGACAGACAGGCTGACGGTGCACTTGGTGGTAGGTGGCAACCGTCGCCTATAACACAAGCATCGTCACCAGATTTGGATTTGGCGCTGAAGACCGCAGTAGGGTTAAGGATAAGGGATTTATTTATTTATTTATTTATTTAATAAAGTACATAGACAGAATACAATTATTTACATGAATTCAAAAAAATATGTGTAAGTATATGGGATTGGGAAGTGACAGGGAAAATGGGCTCTAGCAGCACACAAGATATTATTTCAAGGTGGTCTTCTGTAAGGGGGTGGTTAAAATTATCGTGACTATGAGCCCTATTTTAATATTATAAACGCGAAATGGGATTTTGGGGATGTATATTTGTTACTCTTTCATACAAAAACGGCTGAACGGATTTATGTAAAACTGGACACAGAGGTAGTTTATTACCTTTTTTTAAATGTTATTTTAAAAATGTTAGGTTCCCGAGGTATCGTCTAAAAATATTTTAAAAATCGGTCACCAGTGCCGATGCCCCGACGTCACAGCGATAAAGATGTCAGGGGTTATTTAGGTGTTATATTTTTGATTCTTCATTATTAAATTTTACCTAAATTCATTTATCTACAATATGTAAATTATATTATCATCATATATTTTAATTCGAATTATTTTCAAGTGCTCATGTTGGTGCTTGATTATTGATCACAAAGACCTATCCCTATTCTTGCCCACTTTAAATTTTCTTAACAAAACGCTTTGAAACGCCTGTGCTTCCTAAGGTTTATAAGTCTTACCATCTAATAAGGTGTCAAACAAGTGTCAACTACAAAATGAACATTCTCCAAATGGATATTGATCTCTCATAAGAGTCGGCTTATGATAAAAGTTGTACATCGTTGGTAAGATATCGTAAAAAGGGTCAGGCAGACACTGAAAAACGGAACCAAGCGCGTGCTGAATTTTTTATCACCGCTTCTATCTTGTAAAAAGAGTGTTAGAGGGATGTCTCCGCTCTTTACATAACGAATCGTACGCGGGGGAGATTGCGCCCCTAAATTTAAAGCCGTTTAACTTCTTCAGTTTCGACTTCGTAAATCTTTATTTGCGTACGGAAACAATTGACAGTACTCCTCTGATTTAGATGTGCGATCGCTTGTTTGAATCCAACATTTTATACGCGTAAATTGTGAAGAAGAAATAATCAAATCAATCTGCCTAGGGGACCGAAGCTTTAAATTATATAATATGTAAATTTATTTTATTTATTTTATTTTTATTTTTATGTTAAGGTCGACAGACAGGCTGACGGACCTCTTGATGGTAGGTGGCTACCGTCACCTATAACACAAGCAACGCCATAAGTGCTACAATAGGATTAAGGATAAGGGATAAGGAAGGGATGGGGGGTAATGGGCTCTGGCATCCCTTACTCACTCACCGAAACACAACAGCACGTAAATGCTGTTATTTCACGGTGGTATTCTGTAAGGTGGTGGTTACTGCCGCCAGACGGGCTGCCCAAATGACTGCGAAACGCAGTGTGCCCTACCACTACTTTTCAAATACAGACCAGTAAATTTTGAAAATTACATTAAAATTTCCAAAGTTTACCCCGCCGGGAATCGAACCCGGGGCCCCTGAGACGTTAGGCAAGCACCCTTGCCACTCGTCCAACGGGCTCGTCCCTAAGTATATAACTTAGAATTAAATGAAATATTATATTGAATTATAAATTTGCGATTGACATATAGTTATAGGTATACATCACCAATATTTTTGTACTGAAAATATTTTACTGAATCATGTAACTAATATCGCCAAATTTAATGTTAAACTTAGCAAAAGTAGGTTTATCTACATAATATTATAACTACATACATACATTATATAAAATATTTACATATATATTCTACAAATACATAGGTAATATATTTATCAATCATCAATACTACTAATAATAAATCTGTAAGTGTAGGTATTGTATGTATGTATGTATGTTCCTCTATAACTCTTAAACGAATTAACTGATTTTCATAAAGCTTGGTAGATAAACATTTAGACGTACAGGACACAGTATAGGCTATTTTTTTTGTTTTACCACGCGGACGAAGTCGCGGGTGCCAGCTAGTAAATAAATATAACTAGCTCTGAGAACACTATGTATGTCTTCAATTGTAATTAACCAAATGAAATTGTTTTAACTGTATCGAACATGACATAGTCGAATATATTTTTCATTTCTCGCCACTTTACACAACCTGTTAACCCAAATAACTTCAGTTTTCTAAATTACGAAGCGAACGGTAATGAGCGATAAATCATCACGCTGACTACGTGCGTACATCAAAAGGAAACTATTTCAAAAGGAGTCTGCAAGTCATAAAGCTGTATGTACACAAGTGCCCCGACCCAATTAATCCCGCTAATTATACATACACAAAACGTGGCGGTAAACAAAAAGAAATATCGAAGCAATTTCCAATTAACATTATAATTCACGCCTTACGGTACATACATTACAACGTATGTGAATCGCGCCCTTGTAATGCCATATCAGATTTTTTTGTTGGAGTTTAATTATAAATTTAATAAAAGTAACTATCTAAATGTATAATATTATCTATACTAATATTTTAAAGAGAAAAGATTTGCATTTTTGTATTTTTGTTTGTTATGAATGAACTCAAAAACTAAACTGGACCAAAACTAAAACTGAAACTAAAACTAAAAAACTGGACGGATTTCAAAAATTCTTTCACATATACTCGTAGAAAGCGAATGTTATCAGCGAGTAATGCTAAATTTTATAAAGTTACGCAGACGAAGTCGCGTGAAACAGAATCATCTTACATAATAAAACCTTATAACCTGTCGGAAATATCTGCGCATACCAGCGAGGTGCGCAGATATTTCCGATGGGTAGTATATCATCTTACCATTACATCTTCTTTCTCTTGTTATAATTTTAGTATAGATTAGCTTTTATCCACGGCTTCACTTACAAACATTTTTGTATAATTTTTGTACATTTTTGTAAAATTCTAGTTGTACCACGCGACATGCTTTAAAAATTTACTCTTTAGACAATATATACATTGGACCGCAAAAAAAGGGTCGGTTAGAAAATCTTCAATATCTTCAAAAGTATGAATTCAAAACTAAATAAAATTTATTTTTATTTAAGCACTTAAAATATTCTTTAATTTAGTCTTTATTTCATAAAGCTAGGTTAGGTACTATTGAAGATATTGAAGATTTTCTAACCGATCGTTTCTTTGCGGTCCAGTGTATTATTAGACCGTTCATATTTACGAAAATTATCGCACATGAAAATTTTTGTCGAGTTTTATTCCGAAGTGCATTCATTCAAATCAGATTAAAAAACACGAAAAATGAAAACCTTCACAGAGATCGGACCGGAAAGTTGAATAACTAAAACACTCTGTTGACATGTTGGATCGGTTTTTCAGAATTTCAGGACCTTTGCGGTTCACGATCGGTTGGTTTACTGTTTTAGTTCTATGCATTCGTTTTGCTTTTCCATTTAAAATCGATAGGAGACTAAAGATAACAGAATGTTATAATTTTAAATTTATTGATCCCTCTAAATTTCATCTCACCATTAAATCTAATAATTCAAATTCATTTATTTTCAGGCAACTCGACCTATACATAAGTTACAGTATTATATATTACTAGCTGGCGCCCGCGACTTCGTCTGCGTTGAAAAAGAAAATGTAGCCTATCTTGTGTATACGTACGGGACGTCTACTCTAAATGTTTATCTACAGTTTCATGAAAATCAGTTAATTCGTTTAAGACTTATGGAGAAACATACATACATACATACATACATACATACATACATACATACATACATACATACATACATACATACATACATACATACATACATACATACATACATACATACATACATACATACATACATACATACATACATACATACATACATACATACATACATACATACATACATACATACATACATACATACATACATACATACATACATACATACATACATACATACATACATACATACATACATACATACATACATACATACATACATACATACATACATACATACATACATACATACATACATACATACATACATACATACATACATACATACATACATACATACATACATACATACATACATACATACATACATACATACATACATACATACATACATACATACATACATACATACATACATACATACATACAGAAAAAATTCTAAAAATGGTCAATTTAGTTTCAGTATAGAACCTATAAACACGATATCTGAAAACAAAGTTACTTACTCCATGACCTTCCCTTACAGATTTATTATTAGTATTGATTTATTCTAGATAGTTCCATATTAAAACATATAAACCAATAAATAATAATAATAATAATAAACAATAATAGTAAGGTCGCCAGTAAATATATAAAAACGTAGCTATAATCTACAATTTATCTTTAAAATTTGACTATTTTCTTCTTCCACAATACCGCGAATATTAAACCAAGTTGAAGATTAAAAACGTTTAATATTCAGCAGTGGAAAAGAAAATGGTCGCAACGTAAGAAATAGCGCGGCTACGTGAAATAACACAGTTAAGGATTCTGTAACCAGCCGGTGCCCCGGGGAGAAATGTGCTACTAAGCGCGTACGAATAACAAACAGAACACACCACTCGTACCTACCTACGAGTACTTCTTCGTAGATACTCGTAGATTGCGTACATGTGCTTATTTCATATTCCATTTACTCGAGTAAATAATATTTAAGTGTGTTTGCGATTTAAAATGGAAGCTTTTTGTGAAGTTTATCCTTACACGTATTTTTATGTTACCAAAAACCCAAACAGGTGTTGTACAATTTTTTTTTTTTTTTGGGTTTACTCCTTAAGAATCGATTTTCATATATAAGCCCGGGGTATGAAAATTTGTGGGAGTATACATATAATAATTATTATAGTAAGATATTTTAATGATATTCAAAATAGAGCTGACACACAATCTATTTATTTTTAAATATTTAATATACATTAGGTAAGTAATACAGCTCGTTTGCAATATGCAATCAATACTAATAATAAATCTGGTATTGTATGTAATGTATATATGTTCCTCCATAACTCTTAAACGAATTAACTGATTTTCATGAAACTTGGTAGATAAACATTTAGACGTACAGGACACAGGATAGGCTATTTTTTTTTTCAACGCGGACGAAGTCGCGGGCGCCAGCTAGTATTATAATAAAATGCATAATAATTATTGTTCTCTTTTAGAACGAGCTAAAAAATTAATGCAATTACATTAAACCGAAATAAACAGTCAGTTTCATTTTAACGTTTCATTTCGATGAATTTAAAAGCCAAGGAGTGCTTTAGCAAAAATTACAGTGTGCTTTTTAATAAAGTACTCGTAAAAAGATTGTGCAGGCTTTTTTCACTGTACACGAAACCATTTAATTACAATGTAGTTGCAAAGAGTTAGTATGTAGTGTATGAAATTCGACAATGTTAAATCCCGCTACAAGTAGGTGGGGATTTTACAGCGCACAGATATTTGAACTACACTGTAGGAAGACGTAATGGCACAATTACACTTAAAATGATGGCCCTCAAAATTCCAAGACCGACTTTGTGTCTCTTGTTTCAAATTATACCTGCTACTGTGGGTTGCCAGACTTAAATTATGTCTATGTTATTTGTAACCTACTTTAATCTGCAAAATTCAAACGTTCGTTACCATTCTGTAAAGGTTTACAGTTTTAACTGAAATGTGAAGACGAAATTGAGGTGTAAATTAATTACTATTGATTAATGTAAGTTATTAATTTTACAATTAAAAGGAAAAAAAAATAAAAGGAAAAATAGGAAAACTCATTTCAATTCGAAAATGTCGCTGAATTTCACACTATAAAATTATTTTTCAATAAAAAAAATTACGTCTCATCTAAAAGTTTTAAATTATTTCCGGAACCAGGGCGGAACTGCTTGCAAAGATATATTATTTCGATGGGCGGAACTAATGATCTTCTTTGTGTAGATTAAGAAATTTATGTTGAAAGAAGAAGATTATTATATATGTAAATTTAATATTCGGTTAAAAGAGCAAATAAGCAGATTAATATATAGGATACTCTTTATCACATGAAAATGTTAGGTTCCTGTGGCATTTTAAAAAAACAACGCGTACGAAATTGCGGACATAGTTAGTAAGTAATAAATAAAGAAATGATAAATTGCACTAGTCATATTGGATAGTTTCAAAGCGAACAATTTGATACACAAGTAATAAATTGGTTCAGGCAACAACAAATACTGGCCTCCGCTCAGATTGGCGGATAACAAGTTGCCATTGCTCTGTTATACAAAATGCAACTGCAGCACTCGCCCTAATAACTTATTGACACTGACTGAGCTGGCTTCCAACAATAAATACCAAGCTGGCCAATGCATCCGTTGTTTACAGGAGGATCTGAACACCGCGTAGCACAATATACTCGAAGAGCCAAGCACTTTTGAATCAGCAAAGGTAGTTTATAGCAAAAAAAATCGTCCGACTTTGGTTAAAGGTTAAGGATGTAAGCGTTTTCATAATATTTGTGAAAAGAGCACCAAGATTGTTTACATTATCAATCACCAATCAATACTAATAATAAATCTGGTATTGAATGTAAAGTATATGTTCCTCCATAACTCTTAAACAAATTAACTGATTTTCATGAAATTTGGTAGATAAACATTTAGACGTACAGGACACAGGATAGGCTACTTTTTTCCTTTTTAACGCAGACGAAGTCGCGGGCACCAGCTAGTTATACATAAACCTCTCTCTTCTATCACTTATTCCATTAATGAAAAAGTATTAAAATCCGATGAGTGGTTTAGAAAAAGTAAACGGAGAGACAGCGACTTTATTATATTTTATTTTTATTTTTACTCAAGTATGTTTTTCAGGCGCCAGCTAGTATATTATATACATACTCGTATTATTTCGAATACAAAGTTGTTTCGACATCCTGCTTAGTATCCCCACTGGTAGGTAGGGATAAGTGATTTTTTTTCTACTCCTAAAACATCCCAATGTTTGGTGTAGTCTTGAAGTCAGCCCATTCAAAACTGGTTCAGAAACGCCGAACAACAGTGGCCTCTTTGATTATGCAAAAAGTCGCTTGAAATAGGAGATTACATAAGGGACAAGGGACGGAGAAATCCCCTTACGAAACACAACATCATAGCACGTGTTTATGAACAAATACATATATAACTGTTAGTGATGTGCCGGATATCCGTATCCGCGGATATCCGAGGGAGAAGAAAGTTCCGTATCCGTATCTGTTACTTTTTGGAGGATCTCTTTACGGATCTTTTACTTTATTAATTTTTAATTCATAGCTGAAATTCTACATATAGGTTACATATGTGATTAGGTAGCAATGAAAAACTATTAAATTCCATTCAGATTATTTTTTATTTCTTAAAATCAAACATTTGCCACCTTAAAATGCAGGCGTCGAGTGGCGGGCGTCAACTATTGTTTCAAAGTCACGCGCACCGACACCGATTGAGTAAAGTTTAAGAACCATATCCGTATCCGCGGATCTTGACACCAAATATCCGTATGCGTATCCGCGGATCTACATTTTTGACGATCCGGCGCATCACTTAACAAATACACACACACACCTATGCATATTAAGTTGATTGTGGTATGTTGGAGGTATGTCCGTGTAACGTGCTTGCGTAGCAGAAATCATACAATTTGAATGTAGGGCGAGTGTCAATGTACTAACTGCAATTATTGTAGTTCTATGCACTACAAACTACAATTGATAAACTTAGGTATGTGCACTTGTGAACTTTGAATCAAGAAGTGACTTCACATATTTCTATCCTTTTCCTATTTGCTGCCTTGTAATATAGTTTTCTTTTTTTAGATTTTATGTAATCTAAGTATCTATCTATATAAATTAATTAAAAATTAATCGCTAAATGTTGCTAAGCGCAAAGCTCCAGTACTGTTGGGCCAATTCGACATTCTTTTTTAATATTCGTTGAAGTCCGATGAAGGTTCTTATGAAGGAAAAATTTCCTGAAAAATAAAACCCAGGGGCTAAGCCGGGTGCGAAGCCGGGGCCGGGTCGCAAGTTAATTGTAAAAATGTAAGAAGTACGTCATACCCTTGTCATTCTTTTTATGTTTCGCGAAGAAATGCAAATAAATTCAAAGAGGTCGTTAAAAATGAAATTATTCCCGCGATAAGCCAACAATAAGATACAATTTCAAATGCAAATACTTTTTCCTAGTCGATACAGCCAGTTCTTGCTAATTCCAATTCGCATGTGGCAATGATGGCAACTTTTATTTTTTGTTCTATTGGAAATGTAGAGTTGCGAAGTTTCAAAAAGGAACAAGTCATTAATTAGACAATCAATTGTAAGGTATAGAAAACCAGATGCATTTGATAAAGTATTATTTTATTATATAATGCACACCACTTCGTCCGCTTAACTTTATAAAATATAGCTTACGTAACGTATATATTCTATTCTATTTAGACCACTAATGAGCCCAAAGACGCTTTTCTGCTGTAATTTGCTCAGGAATTCTGCAGTAACAGGTCAAGATTATCATCATCAATTTTCAAATTAATTGAACCTGTGGAAGTTAGTGAAATCCCTTCATCAACTAGGAAATGAGCTATTGATCTTCAAACACCTGACTAGATCTTCATAAAATATATCTTGATCATGTCAGCTTTCAAACGAAAAAAATCAAATCAAAATCGGTCCATCCGTTTGGGAGCTATGTTGCCATAGATAGACAAACAGATACAAAATAACAGTAGAGTAAATTGATTCTAAATTGCAAACACAATTCTAAATGCAAAGAACACGTTACAACGTAACAAGCCGTCGTTAGAAACGGCCAAATACCATAATAAAAGTGAAGAATGTTCCATTCCATCCGTTTAGTAAGTCTGTGGGTGCGAGCCGGCAGCGAGCGGTGCGCAATCGCCCCTCCCTAATTACCGCCAGTAAAAACTAATTGCGAACGACTGAGTGCCGAGCCGCAATACCAAAGCTCCTATGCCACCGCGTTATGTACTCACGAATTAGTCACTAATTCACTTTTCCATACTACAAATTGATCATAAATACGTCGCAAACTATAATATTTTCTTATTTTCTTTTGATAGGTATACCTATAATATTTTCTTTTGACGAACCTGTTGGATGAGTGGTTAGAATGCTTGCCTTGAAATCTCTATTGTGTTCTTAGTTCCCGGATTTCAAAGTTGGCTCTGTTCTGGATCTGGAAAGTAGTGGCAGGGCACACTGTGGCGGCTCATGGGATTCCTGAGTCGCCACAAAAAATGTGAGGCGAACACTTGCCACGAGATGAGTCCGAAGCTTGCGTAGCGGTGAGTGTTGCCGCGATGTGATCTCGGACCCACACATCATCGCTGATGGGGGTTTTAGTGGGTACTCCCAGTGATAAGTCACTTCACCGGGCGAGTCCCACACTCCCCCACGTCGACTGTCCCCATCGACGAGGGATAGTGCGTAAATGTCTTCTCCCCTCCTAAAAAAAAGAGCACTGCGTTTCGCAGTGATTTGGGTAGCCCGTTTAGCGACAGTAACCACCCTCTTACAGGAGACAACTGTAAAATAACAGTAGTGGTTCATTGCGAGCGACATCCTTGATGATCTCCATTACAAAACAGCGGGACGCCTCCAAAAATATGTTTCCTTAAAAGAAAACCATTTTCCACTAAGCAAAGGAACACAAAAGGTTATATTTTCCTTTTAACATATAATATCCTGGCTCGCCAACAATTTGTTATTAGGTTTACGTAAATGGCAGATTTAATATTGAAAAAAAAATTATATCTCTCTCTTCCTCGGATATAATTATCTTCTATCGGATATAATTTGCATAGTATAAAACAGTCTCTTCCTGCCATCTGACCCTTTGTGTGTAAGTACGCTTTATATCTTTTAAACTACATACGCAACGATTTTAATTCGATTTTCACTAATGTAAAGGAATGTTTATACAGAAGGATATTTTACAAAAAAATTTTTTACAAAAAATAAATTTTCATACGTGCGAAGCCGGGAGCGGGTCGCTAGTCAAATTAAAAAGTAGAGGGAGGGCTTGTTAAACGAGAGTGCATAATATGTCTTGACCGAATTAAAATAACTATCGCGGCTTGTTA
The DNA here is from genome assembly GCA_945859745.1 of Synanthedon formicaeformis. Classification (NCBI taxonomy): domain Eukaryota; kingdom Metazoa; phylum Arthropoda; class Insecta; order Lepidoptera; family Sesiidae; genus Synanthedon; species Synanthedon formicaeformis. The sequence goes on from OX243963.1 coordinate 5,497,914, forward strand.
ATTTGACACCAAACACGGTATGATTTAATTAGTGCTTGTTAATCCGGCATACAGAGTTAAGAGATATTGGCGTAATTTATAATTCGGAACAGGTGTTCAGTGTGGTTGAAACTGCAAAATAGACAAAAAAAATAAACATCTTGGGTGCAGACTCTAGTCACACCAGTATCGAATAGAAAAATTATTTTCCACGCTATCTGGTGTGACCATGGTGTGACTCTTAATAAAGTTAGGTTAACCAGCACACTAGATAGTTAACAGAGTAAACAAAATAAAAGTTTCTATTGAAAAATTTCATTTCATTGTCAATGATTTGTGCGCATTTGAATTTTGAAACATACAAAAAAATTGTAATTAATAAAACAATTAGAAACTAGTTAACATACGAGTATATCAGGTTTCGTATATTTTTACCCAATACTACCTTAACGTGCTTAACTAGAATGAGAAATTTCGTGATGTATAGTTTCTTTAAAAGGGTGATAAAAGAACGCTGATCAATATTGACAAAGTTTGTTCCTTACAAAAACAACTTTTATTTTCTATCGAATAATCTGGCCAAAGTAAAACTTTAATAACATATGAAGAGCAGAAACTAGGGCAACATGACAAGAGCTGTCTTAAACATTATTGAAAAGACGAAAGTACACGCGATTGGAACCCCGCTTAAAACCCTTCAACCTTTTAATGCATGTCAATATTGAGACACACAAGCGGCTTTTGGACGTCAAAGTAATATCAAATCAGGTTATCAGGAAAGCAGGTTTTATTACTAAACACGAAGTACACGATGAAATTCGTATAAAGGCATTCGTTATTCACTCGTGGAAACACAAATGCACACTGTCTTATTATATGGTGGTCTTCTGTAAGGGAGTAGGATACTTTCGTCAGGTGGGCTGTCCAGTGCAGTCAGTGTGCCCTGACACTGCCTATAAAGAGAAATAGCCAATCCTAGATTTGAATTTTATCTAAGTAAACAAAGTCTAATTTAATTATTTTTTTTAAATAGATAAATACATTATAAATGAAAGCGACGACTGTAACAGAAAACATAATATTATGAAATTTTCTCGATAGAAAAAAATCACCAAGTGAGCTCTCATTTCCATCAATTTTAGTTTTATTTTCAAAATGACACACATTACAAAGCTAAAAGTGTATCAGTAATTTCACTTCACATATTATCTAAGGCTGTATGTAACAATTTTTCATTTGACATTGTAGTTTACGAATAATTAATATTTAATACTTTTGGCACATAACATTTTTATTCAGCAAGATGCGCTATCTTCCGTCGCATGTTATGCGTAGTTGTACGTATTTTGTGTCACTGTCATGTCCAAGGGGCCACGCGGGTGAAATTACAAATTTTGTTTGCTTTATACGCACTCTTAAATAAAAAAATTGCAATAAACTAACGTAACTTGACGGGTTAATGTTTTTGAAACATCTAATAGCATGAACCTTACGTTTAAAAAAATATTGCGAATAAGGGATGATTCAGTCACGTATTTTAGTAAAGTTGGGAAACTGTGGGGCTATTTCGAAGAGGCATCCGAATTTCTGTTTGTAATTAATAAAAGGCTCTTTAAAATATACTACCAAAAGGTATTTTTTGTGTAGTAATAAATTGTGTACTATGATTTAAATAAAACGTTTTTGCGTGTAAGTATTAAGATCACCTATGTAAGTCATATTATTTTAAATAAGGTATTAAATTAAAATTCATGAAAATTAATAACACGGTTCTTAAATGTGTAGTATATTATGCTAAAATAGGTTTAGCTTTAACTCATCTAGAAAAAATCATATAATTTCTTTTATTAAAGTAATAACTTATCATTTCAGTTCAAAATGCATAATTATTCAAAGCATTATTTTTCAAAATCCTCAAAATAAATAATTTATCATTATTAGCTTGATGGCTCCCAAAAGTAGATTAAATATCAATATGTCTATGTTACTTGGTTATTTTTTCCTTAATGAGTAATGTTTTAATAAAAATATTAGTACCAATTAACGATTTCATTTAACATTTTCGAATTGCTAACTCACGATAACCCCCTGTACCACGACATGTGTCGGTCTCGGGGTGCCGCATCGACCTCATATTAACATTCAGCCCTAGTCCAGCACTACATGTGCTTTTAAACTAATGGAAATTTTGTTTTTATTGCGACCTAAACACGCTGGACTTGTCACGTACATTTTGTTTTCTATGTCAATAGAGATTTTTTCGACTGTTTATTTATATACGTGCGCTCTTGTGAAAATATTATTCAAATTTTCATTATAATATGCGATGAAAATGTTAATTGTAATACTTATGAAAAATAACATTTATTTTTCATAAATATTTATAATATAAAAATAGTAGTATAATTTTTGGTCAAGTCTATACGCTACTAAGAAGAAATTAAACTAAATAATAACCCTTTTCGATCGCTATGTACACTAATACTATAAATAGGCAAAGGTTGTATATTTGTTTGTTTGTATGTAGGAGGTATTCTTTGAAACTACTCATCCGATTTAAAAAAAAAACAAGAGAATAGGGTTTCAGGATGGACGTAGGCTAAGTATTCCTAAGGATAAGGAAAAGAGCTATCCAACGCTTAGTAAAAGTATAATGTCAGGCGAAATGTGTTCAGACGTTATATTGATTTACATATTTTTTAGATAATTATAAAAATATAAAATATTTTTTTTATATACAAATTTCATCCGCTAATTTACTGAAATATTGGCCCAAGAAAAACCAAGAATTTTCAGTTACTTAAAGTAAAACTATATTCAACTACTTTCAGCAGCAAAATTCACTCTAACCAGGATTTGCCCAATGTTCTATCCGGGGTTTTCATTAAAACCAGATTGTTAAGAAAAGGCTGCATACAGTATTATTGCAACACAAGAGTGAAAAAATCCCAACACTTTCGAACCTCAAGCCATTATTATAGTAAATGGGGTAAGAGTTAAAATCCCCTGTGTACATTTTACCCTATAAAATAAAACGAGACCGGATTTTTATAACATATTGTCCTGACATAAATCGCCCCAACCTGCTTATGAGTTACGGCGAGGCCCACCACCTTTCACACTGAATTAAATTACACGGTAATATCAGCTCAGGTGTCGTCCATCCCAAGGATACAACAAATTATGAAGTCTCCTCTTTTATGTTGTCCATTTGCAGTTATTCTTTTGTTCCCGCGTTTATTATGTGTAACATAAAAATGGAATATAATAACAATTTCAACGTATTGATCGTATTGTTCCTTACATATTATAAAACAAAAGTCGCTTACCACCGTCTGTCTACTTTGTACATTTAAAATTGGGCTCTCAAAAACCTTATTATATAGCCATCTACAAAGGTTTTTCTAAAATATTGGAATTGATGTTCAATGAGCAATTCAAAATATTGGAAACCGCGAATGTCTTACGTTGCATTCTGTCCTCGTTTATTCGCATTATCTATATAGTAAGTTCAGATTACAAATTTCCCTAAATACCTATCTATAACTGACTTCATTAGCAAGGGTGTCCTTGCTTCTGCTGATGTATATAGGCGACGTTAGTCTGATTCTTTGCATTATGTTAAAAAGGCCACAAAAGTTGAAAACAAAATTGCATGTGCCTTTTAATTTGCAATGATTTAACGCTACAATTCATTACATATATTTAAATACATATATAAATGCTTTGCTGTAAATATTTGATCCGGTTTAGCGAAAACCCTTAAATCACTAGTACCTGGCAATAAATTACAAGCGACTCTTATCCGGGTGGCTTGGGTGAGAACCAAAAGCATAAATTAAATAACTTATCGAATTCTGTTCAATTATCTATCCAATATTTTAGAATTTAACATTAAATCCTTGTGAAATTGTTGTCCGAATTCACTCAATTAGACTTAGGACCTCTTTCAATAAATACAAGTAAAGTGCTGATTAGTTACTTTTAAAAATAATTTTCTGTTTTTTTTTGCATTATACACTCGGTTTACTGCATCATTCGATAGGCGATTTTTTTTTATTAATTTCTTATTAATGTTTAGGACTTTTACCGTACAAACAAAGGTATATCAGCTCCATTAACCCCGGTTAGCTAAAATTTTCAGGGGTTGTATCTTTATTTTTATTAGATAGCTGGTGTACGCGACTTTTCCCGCGTTAAAATTATATACTAAAACCTTCCTATTGAATCGCTCTATCTATAAAAAAAACCGCATCAAATTCCGTTGCGTAGTTTTAAAGATCTAAGCATACATAGGGACAGACAGACGGGAAGCGACTTTGTTTTATACTATGTACCTAGTGATGTTACTCGCTGATAATGTAGCTTTCTATAGGCGAAGGAATTTTCAAAATCGGTTTAGTTTTTGAGTTTATTCATTACAAACATACAAATCTTCTCTTTTTTTTTCTTTTTTCTAAATTTTTTTTTAATCAATTTCTTCTCTCTTTATAACATTAAGTGTAGATTGAACGCCACTGTCGTCAGATGAAGATGTCAGTTTATATATGTATATATTATATTTAGGTATTATATCAACGCATACGAATGCTCGAGCACCAGCTAGTTTCATTATATTTGTACAAAATATAAACTTATTGTCATTTTTCCTCTCAAAAGCTGTTTGTGGATTATTATTCAGTAAGAGTATTTTCTAATTTCACTTGCCAAAAGTAATTTCAAATTAATGTTTATGATTTAACCATCAAACTACTACAACATGGAACACGCGTGCCATACAAAACACAACGAATTTTATGGAACATTTAAAAGTGACATATGCGTAGAGCATGAACTGTCATTTATAACAAAACAAACATAATAATAAGTACGTAATTTAAAGAAAATGTGACTTTACGTCAACCCATTAGAGTTTAAAATGAAATAGTAGAAGTTGATCGTTACTACCTTTTACCATTGACGCGTGAAGGCAAGAGTCCGCCATGATTCTGTCAAAGGCGTTCTTTTTATGTGCCCCTTTGGCACTTGTGACGCAAATTCCATTGTAGTATATCGATGGATTTAACACAAAAAAAATCATATTTAACTTCAGTTCAAGAAACAAAAGCCGTCTAGAGTCACGTTTTTGCGATAAAAATGTGGCAGAAGTATAATTTACGACTTGTATTCAAACTTAAACGCTAAACAACTTGTTCATAAAGAAAAAAGTAGGATCCGTCTTTATCTTTTAGCTACGACATTTTTAACCCACGACCCAAAAACGTGGTGTTATAAGTTTGACTTATAACACCACGTTTTGTAATTAACTTTTGGGAATTTGTAGTTAACTTTTCCTGATAATAGAATCGCCAATTAATTATTAAAAAAAACCTTATAATAAATGGCTAGAAACTTGTTATTAACGACAAGCTTTCTGAGAAATTGTTTTTGTGAGTACAAGGTTTCTGAGAGGCAAGCGCTAAAATAAATATTACCTGGAATTCATGATAACATAAAATAATTATTTTAAACTAGATCTTTATTAAGTTTATTAAATAGAAATGTAGTTCAATAAATTACACTGTCCATCTGTCCATCTGATGCCCATGCTAACTTTTACATATGGTTTTATCTTGACATAGTCATAATAATATAAAATAAGTCCCTTCCCGCATTCTGTCCTTGTGTATGTATGCTTAGATCTTTTAAAATACGCAACAGATTTTAATGCGGTTTTCACTTATGGAAAGAGGGAGAAGAGTGATAAAGATTGAATAAGTGTTGTAACACATAAGAAAAAGGGGCGCGGGCAAAGTCGCGAGTAAAAGCTAGTATAATTTTAAAATTAACTTTGCTCTTATCCGAATTCATCAATATAATATTTAAAAATATATTTATAATTTCTGTTTGTTCAGAGTAATTTTACTCTGAAATTTCGCACAATACCCCTCCATCTGATACTGTCAAATATTCACCTGTCAACAGACCGATGTGAACAATGGGTCTATATCCTTTAAAATATTATTCTGCCTGACATACTTAGAGACAGAAGTTCATTATGTCGCTTTTACATAAAACAAAACAGAATTACAAAGCAGGCGTTAACTCGCTGACTCCATATTGTTATCACAGCGTTTCGCGTTACAAAAACATTGCGCGGGGTGTTGCAGTTCGTCGTTTATTAAACAGGCCAACCTCCCCTTGTTGAAACGAAATGAGTGGACATACTTTTCCTATTATTTTTTTTATGACAGGCATCCCACTTCCCATTTGACGGTAAATTACTACCAGTGTTTGTAAACATAAGATACTGTAATAGGATAAAGGAAAATTCACAAAAATAGTCTATAACTATTTTATTAATCGACATTAAATATTAAAAAAAAGACAATTTGTACACGTTTTAGGTGCTTACTAATGTTATTGGGGTCAAAAATTGTTTTAGAATTGTTGTCTGTTTGTCTATGCGTTTATGCAGGCTAATCTCAAAGACGGCATGAAAGATTTTAATGCATTTTTCACAGCTTCCCATAAAATTTAGTGTTTGTTTCATTCCAATCGGTTTACAAGCATAAAAGTTATAACGAATACCGAAATACGAAGCGTACGAAGTTACTGGCATAGTTAGTAATGAATAAAGCCCGTCTACTCTTTTAACAATTGCTACAACTTCCGACATTCCTGCTCAAACATTGTTACAAGCAACGTGACCACGTAGCGTGTCCCGAACATAGGCTCAGAGTTTTTATGCTTCATTAATATTTCCCACAATTCACTCCAGTTGGCTCATGTCCACACATCGTCCACGGCCATTGGTGCCACTGTTGATTTCTATGACATTTTAGTACAACTAGTTTTTTCTCGCAGCGTTGCTTGCATGAAATTAAAAATTAGCATTAAGTAGTAATGGCAGAGCACACTGCCTTTTCGCAGTCATTTGGGCACCCCGTCTTGCGGCAATAATATCGAAAAATAACAGCATGTGTGCTGTTCTGTTTCATGAGTGAACATTGGCCTATCCTTTCTAAATCCCTTATCCTAAATCGGCAACGCACTTGCGGCACTTATGGTGTTGTTTATTATGTTACAGTACTTGGTGTACCATCAAGTGGACAGTTAGCCAGAGATATTTATATATCTCAACACTGACCGTTGAAGCAACGTTCGCAAGAAACACACCAAGTCCCTTTTTACGACTGTAACGTCCTCTTCCGTTGTAAAACTGGGCTCCACGAGACCTGGTTTTACATTAAAGTTTGATTTAATAAAATGTAGCCTATATCGAAACAGTAGGTATTTTGTAATAATAGAAAACGAATTGTTTGAATATGTAAAATGACCGTGGTTTTCGTAACCCGTTGTTCTTAATCAATTACGAAGTAGGAATTTTTCTCATCTGCTTCGTAGTCTAAATTAAGTTTTATACTTTTTTCAACAAATAATCAACAAGCTGAGGTGGCAATGGGCCAGGCTGAAACGGCTAGAGCAGAGGACAGTGCATGGTGTCGAATGAGAGAGGACTACATTCAGCAGCCTGATGTAATTATCATCAGGCTGTCTCTCAGCCTGATGATAATTGTACATCCAACCAACAAATTTTGAATCTATTGTCGTTGGTATGTAAACAAAATGGGTACCTGAATTTTAAGTACACTTAAATCACTGAGAACACTTCCCTACCAAGTCAAAAGACAAATAAATGACAAAGTAAGATAATAAAATCATTGAAGAGAGCGCGGACGGCGCCATCGCTAGCCAGTGCTTAATAAAACTTAGCAAGTTTAATATCGTGCACAAACTGTCGCTCCTAGTTGATCTGAATTTTAAATAACACTTAAATTAAATTAACTACTGCTATCCGAGCCTTAAGCTGCTATTACTTACAATGTTCTTTATTTTTCCTTTAAAATAATTTAATGGCAACAAATCAGAATACTTATTACACTATTTGGTGCCTGCGAATTCGTCAGCGTTGAAAGATAAAATATTGTGTTTTTTTCCAGGCGTTATTTTTTTATTATATTAGACGATCCCACAGGAACATTACTTTTTTCTGATTGAAAGTACCCTATGTTCTTTCCTTTATCCCTGTGATCGTGAATGCAAAATTTCATGATGATTGGTTGAGTGGTTAAGGCGTGAAAATGTAACATACAGACAGACGTGTGTCTATCTAGACAAACAGACAGATAGAGTTACTTTCACATTTATAATACTAACTGGTGTCCGCGACTTCGTCCGCATTGACGAAATATCTTTTTTTTATCTTTTTATCTTTTTTATGTCTTATATAGTCTATATATTATTCTGATATATAGGCTATATTATTGTAAAGTTTCATTTAAATCCATTCAGTAGTTTTTGCGTGAAAGGGTAACAAACATCCATACATCCATCCATACAAACTTTCGCATTTATAATATTAGTAGGATTAGTAAGGACTAGTAAGGATAGAATAATAGATAAATAAATTAATCAATTTTAAATTGAAATGTCAATGAAAATAGTGCAGTTTATACTTTCTTTCAATAACTGTATGTTTAACGTTCGTCATTTCTTACTTACTTTTGTCAAATATGCACGTAAAAGTTTCTATTAGATGTTTAAAAAAAGCTGAAATTTAAAGTCAAATCTTATATTATGTTATCCATAATTAATATTGATTTTCAACCTGATTTGGTCTTGTATCCGAGTCAAACAATTGCAATATCCTTGTCAATTGCACAGCTTACAATACTCGTAATTGGACTATGGTATGTTTGGTTCTGTGACGGAGGATTGCATCATCAATGTTGTGTAATTTCGGAGCAATAAATGAACTATTATGTGCTGAAATATCTTTTATTTCCTGATTTCATTATCTTTTAATATAAGTATAGTATAGCTTTTACATTCTAGCAACAAATTAACGTCTGCTCGCGCGGCGAGAATTCACTTCTGTGTAGGCAGAATTAAGTTTAAGATAACGCTATAATTAATTATTAACTTTTTAATAAAGTATTAACATACATATCTTTCACCTCTTAATTAATTTTGAATTTTGAAGTTCACACAGACAGAGTTGAGTGTAAAATTTAGTTTTCTGCAAAGACGAAAGTGTACCTATTATGTAATGGAGCGGTTGTGTTGAAAATTTCCACGAAACTACCCTCGCCGGTATCATTTAGCTGAGTTGTGGCCTCTTTGGGTCGTGATACAGTTGATTTTAAATTCAATTTTATTTAGCTTTCTGTCGCTTTTTATATGACACAAAGATTTTCATGGATAAATTATAGGTATACCTAGTGTAAAGAGTAAACATAAGTGGAAAAGTATTATATGTTAAGGTTAAATGTTACTAAACTACTCTATGGGCCCCTAAAGCGTTAGCGTACTAGTTAGTCTGTGGGCCCCTTTCACCAACTACAAGTAAAGTGTTGATTAGTTACTTTTATAAATAATTTTATGTTTTATTAAATTACGAACTCGGTTTAGTGCATCCTTCGATACTCGATTTTTTTTTTATGTTTGGGACTTTTACCGTACATACAAATGTATATCAGCTCCATTATCCCCGGTGACCGGTGACTTTAGCTAAATGACGGTTAGGCTACTTGACAGATGGTTCCAAGATGGTTCCATTAAAGCTACAACCTCATTTTTTTTTTATTGTTTACTTACGTGTGAAATAGGATTTTACACCATTTCACCACGCAATTCGGCATTTTCACTAGTATAAATATTTTAATGAGGCGAGGCGAGTTTGATTGCATTTGTGTGCATGTATCCGTGTATGTACAAGGCGTAGGTATATTTTCACCGGCTTCACCTGCCGCCACAGAGCTTTATTTTTAGTACTTATTTTATCTAAGTACTACCCACTGAAAACGTGAACATCAGTGGATTACAAAAAACAATGCTGGCTTATGTTAGATGTGGCGTAAGCTTAGTTCAGCCCACACCGACATAAACCGACACAGTAGCTAAATTTCACATAGCAAATATTGTCAGAACGTGACTCCGACTCGCTGTGGCAGAGACTTATAAATATACTTATAATCACGTGTCATGTTTATTATATATTGTATTTATTCGTTTAATAGGAAAACCTAGTCTTACATAATAAGTAATTGTAAAGTTCTCAAGTTCTCCATTGGGGATGTCGTGTGTTAGGGATGTCACCAAATAGCCAACATCATTGTACAATCAATGTACAAAATCATAACAGTTGCTTGTTAAAAATAGCCATACTAGCTGGTTCCTGTGACTTCGCACGCGTTGAAAGTTGAATATATGTGAGTTATAAAGCCTGACATCTTTATCGCTGTGACAAGAAGGGCGACGAAATATTAATATTTTTATTATACAATCCTTCAGAAGCCTAACAATTAATAGTATCCTATATATTAATCCAGATAATAAACTGTCTGTATGATAAATTTCATCCAAATCTTTTCAGCCGTTTGTGTGTTATTGAGGAACAAATATTGAGGAGCATATAGTACTTGCCTTTTCTTGTACTAGATACCGCCACAAATTACAACGCAACCTTAATACCAAATCTAAATATTCTAACATATGACCGCACTTTGTACTTTTTTCTTTTAAGGATCGGACGTAACATTTTATTCATGAACTCGGTGACCGTTGCGGGTTCAGTTTACGATCGTCGATTTGGAAAGTGTCTGGTTCGATTCCGGATGCGAATTCTTTCTTTTTACTGCCTCACAATAAAAACCGCCTCGATCTTGTATGTGTATATATTCTGTTACGCCCCAACCATTTCATCGTGCCAAGAAGTTCATTCTTACATATATTTATGTTATTATGCAAAACATTTCAGTGAACCACAAGTGTAGCCTTTTTATTGAGAATCATGTAGTGTTTTTTTATGCTAATTTTATTAAGAGCCAATGTATAAATTATGTTCAAAAACTGAAAATCATATTAAAAATAGGTAATTATTATAACTAGAGTAAATAAATAAAAAAAGAAATTTAACACGAACAAAGTCGCGGGCACCACCTAGTACAAGATAAACGTTAATTATCTTGAGAACTTCAATTAAAAGAATTATTTAAACAGCCCTTTACTAAAGAGCGGGTTGCTAGTTAGAAATAAATAGATTTAGGTGAAACATTTCAAACAGCTATCGAACGTGTAAATGTAAATTAGCAAAAGGGTTGAAATCGCTACGTTGTACTACGAAAAACAACGTACATTTAAGTATGTATATAAAGCCACGTATCTAATGAACCAAACACTTTGCAACAAAAGTTTTCAAAATCTGTAATTAATTAATAATCTAAATTATTTACAAACCAGCGACCTGCTCCAGGCTTCGCCCGGGTGCAATTTTTTTTCTGCAAATCAATAATAATATTTATGAAAAAAAGTAGCCGTACTTATATCTGTTTTTATGTAAAATTTGTATATAACATGCACCTGTGCAAATTATAATAGAAAATTAAATAAATAAGCTACTATATAATCAACTTTATTTATATGTTTTTACATTGTAGATGACGACAGTCGCGTTAACTTGGTTTTCGAATTTTCCTTTCTTTAATAAGATGGCTAAAGCTTCTACAATTACAGAAAATGAAAAATTGTTACAAAAACAAATACAAAACGTAGAAGATCACGTTCAGTTCACGGATGCCAAATAATATAATATAATGTTAATATTAAGAAAGGAAATCAAAAAATTTCGTAAAATTAAAATAGAAAAAGAAAATCTTAATAAAAAAAACATTCAATTTTATTTAGTGTGTGATTCTTTGATGTAATTTCTTAATATATTTAAGAATGATATAAATCTCTAATTAGAAGTTAAAATTTTCAAAAATCCTTTCTTAGATTCTCCTTTGCCTGTGCGTAGATAGTCAGAACAAACAATTTTATAAGTTTAATATAAATTTTATAACATTAAAAAGGGTGGCGGACAAATCAACCTCCTAAGGAAGCAAAATCAATATGAAGTTTCACTTTAATACATAACTGATGCAGTGTTTAATGAATAAATGTTACATAATATGTATGTATAACAAAACATTCTGAAGTAATTTGTATGCTATATCTCAGTATTGCAGTCTCATACTCTGTGATTATTATGAAAAGGAATAAAAGAGTGACGAGCCAAAAAAAAATTAAAAGAAACACAAACAGAAATGAAGTGTATTTTATTCATGAGCCGCCAGTGAAGCTATCAGACATGTCCAAACTTCGTTGGTGCAGCTTGCTTTATTTCCGTTTGACCTGCCTGGCCCGTTCGACGCTATTCCTAGAATACCCGCGACCCAGACATGTTCATTTTACCGACATGCCGAATGCAAGTCCTGACAGCACGAAAGCTCGTTCGCTACTGCAGCGACACAGCTCTGCACTTTCCAAATTTGAATATTTAATGGCGGTTATTTTGGCGCAAGCCCGACTAATTAATAAAGCAAATTCAACGTTAGAGCGTTAGTTATCGACAGCCTAATGAATTATAATGATATCTACTCTTTTAAAAGATTTTTATTTAATTAACTGACACCAGCGCACAGTCATAATTATCTCTCTGTGTCCATCTGTCAGTTAAATCAGAGTTTCTGTACTAAATGGATTATAATCATCTAGGCTTCAGCTCAATTCTCGACGAGTATCTGATTTTACCGACAAGAAGAGTTATCTGAGTTGTATTGAGTTATAGAATAAAGCTCAAATTTGTTGTGTTTATTGTACAAACGTATATTATAATTTCTTTTAATAGTATTTGAAATTCTCTTATAAATATGTACTTAATCGTTGTAAGCAACAACTTTATTATACAGATATGCATACTACCTATTTGATTGAAAAAAGAAGTATTTATTTCAAAATAACTTGTTGTTCAAAGTAAAAGTAAGTAACTTGTTGTTGGATTTTCATCTTAATAAATTAGTATCACGATTGACTGGAATTATTTATCTGATTTCACTGATGCCACCACATGTTAAAAAGAACAAAACCTGTACTGGTTTATTTGGTGGTAAAAATCCCGATGAACGCATTTATTACTTTGTTAGCTCTTAGTTGACTATTAACTGTCTCTTTAATTGTTACGTGACTCTTAGTTAATTATTAATTGTCACTTGTAATTGTGACTATAGTTGACTATTACGTGTCACTTTGTTATGTGGCTTTAGTTGACTATTAATTGTCACTTTGTTATGTGTTTCATTATTTGACTAGTATTTACATAGTTTTTTTGAATCTTGATTCTATGGTTTTATTCTTTAGTTAGTTGACTATTGATTGTAACAAAGTTGTGTGAATCTTATATCTTTTGACATCGGTAAACATGAAAATTTGTATTAAGTAGAAATAAATTAGAAATGATAACTAGCAGCACATATTTTCAATAAAAGATAAAATCTTTATGATTAACTTGCACTATGCTTTAGTCCGGGAAGGTTTGGCTTAAATGCAAGCTAGTTTACATTTGTAGCTAAGTTTCGTATTCGCTGGTGTTTTATTCTGTGAATTTTTGAGAGAGGTGAGTACGTGACACAAGGCCGGCGCGAGTCGTGCAGTGCTCGCATTTCATAAAATATTTTCCAGTTGACATTGTCTTGCTTCTTCTATTCAATATCGCCGGAATTTCGCAAAGTTTATATGTGTTTTCACAGCGAGACAGTATTGTATTTTTAACATTACTAGTTGACTAGGCAGACATAGTACTGCCTTTCTTGTAATTCAACGTCTCGTTAGATGCCACTACGTTATTTGGTATGAAAGAAGGTGATAAAGTGGGTATTCCTTCTGAGGGCAGTGCCAGTAACCAACCTCTTACAGAAGACTATAGTGCAATTACTTACAAGTTGTGTTTCAGTGATTCAGAATAAAAAAAAGCTCGCATGTTTTTAGATGCAATGTACTAGACTGTCTACTTAAATTCTAAACTCGTAGATCGTAGGAACTCTAAACTTTATTGAAAAGCCCATCGAAGTGTACATTGATGGTAGGTAGGTAAAAATTTAAGTGATATTATGGATAATATTTTACGATTCTTTTCTTACCCTGTAGCCTGGGGGCACCATATAATTGGTACAGTTGTCCTCTTCTTATTCTTTACATTTTATCATATCAAAGTCGGCATCGTACTTGTAACCCCCATGGCATTACTTGTGTTTATGATTACCTACCATCTAGTTGATTGTCAGAAGACTGTCTGAAGCTTACTTATTTTATTTATGCTCCAATTCCACGAACAACTGCCTACATATGTAGAAACTATAGCAACGCGTCACCACTTTGTTCAGATTAAACTGTCTTAATAGATATCTCAATCTACTTTAAGGCAAAGGTAAATAAATAATTGTCTATAAACCAGCTTGAACTTAAATAAAATAAAATTTTCTCTACTATATGTGAATTTAGTTAGGATAAGCAAATAAAATCTATAAAATCTAAGAGACTGTGAAAACTGCTTCTAAATACTTCAGGCCTATAAATGGAATTTCAGACTTTCTTATGGTTGGGGAGCCCAAGAGGGGATTTCTGGAGTCACTCGAGCGCGTCAGATTAAGCTATGGTAGATTAATTACATGCTGAAAAGTGTGCATTTTAATAATCTGACGATTTGGTTGGTGGGGTTGGCGGGGGTGGGGGTAAAATTTTAAATACAACTCGAGCGCGTCAGATTTTTAGAGGGAATGTTAAGTGAACCTAAACTAAGCTCCCATTTAAAATTCAGACGATTCGGATATAACGCAAGCTCGTGGCAGCGTTTTGAAAATGCAAAAAATATTTTTGACGATTCTCATTTTGTAATAGTCGAGCGCATCAGATTTTTATACAGACGGTTCAGCCTAAAGTCCTGATCGTGCTGATTCTTAATCTGACGATTATATGGAGGATTTTTTAAAATACAGCGCCTACAAAATTTTAAACGCCTGTAGACGCTCACCCCACCGCTGAAATGAAAAACTTCATATAACCTTTTTTTCTTCTTACCATCCAATCTTCAAAGTCCAATAGGCCCCCACGACGCTCTCTAACCATTATACCGTTTAAAGGTAAAAGTTGCCCGTATCGCTCTGTACTTATTTATTTATTCTCTATTTATTTATTTATTTACTTTATTAATGTAAATTCATCTTTATTGACTTTTTTTAGAAAACTAACTAAACTAGAAAATTTAGTATAGAAATAATCATTACAGTTCAAGTCGCCTGTAACATTAAACGTAAACCCCAGGGTATATTATCCAAAAATAGTAGTGGTACGCGCCACAAGAGGGACATATACCGCGACGGAGCCAGCTCTAACTTAAACCTAACTTAGATGTAGAGTCTCCGGAGGCCCGCTTTGAAAGCCCTGGGTTCACATTAAATTGCGAAAACAAATCCATTGTGAGAGAAATGTGTTGAAAATGCACCAAGTTACTTTCAAATGAATGTACTTTGTTATTTATTTCCCCGTTTCAAACTGTTCCTATTCTATGGACACCGTTAAAATATACATATACCTACATATAACAAATGAGCACAATGTAAGACATAAAACGTAAATGCAAGAAACAACCAAAGACTTTGTTCCTTATAATAGGAATATGTCATTTAGTCAAAATAGTCAAGAAGTTGAAATTGTATTATGAACTTTTTGACTGAAGTATATATATATTAAAAATAAAATATCTCATTCTCATCTAATTTCAGTAATTAAATAAAAAAATTAAATATATCGGTCATTTTGTTTTCTACTCAAATAGTAAATTTCATCAAAATAATATCTTTGCAAGCAGATCTGCACATTTCTGCTATTTTTTTTTTCTAATTAATGTAGGGTATTTCCCATTAAGCATGCTGTACTTAATCTGATAGGATTAAGATTTTTATACGCAATCATATTGATTGAAAAAAAAAATTGCTGCTATTCGTAATGTTCAGTGAGTGAAAAATATTAATGTATTTTTGATGTTGGAATATTTTAATACTTATTGTATTTTAATATCTGAAACAATTTTCAGATTTGGATGATTTTTTCTAATTTTTTCTATATGATCACCACAGGAGAACAAAGTAGGTGTAAACCACGGGAAATACCGGCAATTTTCTGCTAATGTGATTCTTGATAATTAATGGGTAAAATCATAGAGTAAATAGTACTTAAATATTTTTTGTTGCAACACTAAGAAAAAAAATTAAATTAATAAATAATAAAAATATATATATTAGATTGGAAATAATGAAGAAATAGCTGCAGAAAATTATTGGTTCATTTTGTCTATAAATTACTTACGCGTGTTCTAATCTGTAATTCTGACCTCCTTTGTGACGCTTCAAAATGGGGAAGAACGACGTTGTAGGTTCTCTCTTAAATAAAATATTAATGAGAAAATCCCTTGTTATAATATTATGAGTCCGACAAAGTGAGTGAGGCCGGAACGTCAAATGTCTCAAGTTCCGCTCGGGGTTGTTTCAAGATAAAATAGACTGAACTCGTTCTCAAAGCAGTTTCTCCGTCGCCTCGTTTGATTGACGGACAGATTAAACTTTAACCTACAAACATGCGGCCATGACGCTTTTTTTAAGGAAAATTTCCTATCTTTACGTTTCACGTGTACCGGGCCACTACTAAAAAAAATTTCAATTGAATTTCTGTTTATAATTTGTTAAAAAATAATTTGTTAAATGTTAGTAGGTACATGACATGTAATACAATAATTACAACAGTAGATAAATTACTTAATTCATATACAGAAACTACTTGGCAAGGGCATACAAATATAGTGTTTGGCTATCTTTAATTACTATAACTATAACTATATTTCATTAAGGATGAGGAATAAGGACAAAAAATCCCCCTTGATAGGCTCTGCCTTTCCTTACTGTGGTCTATTATAAGGAGGGTTGTAAGGAGCGTCTAAAAACGGTCTGATCCTGCCTTTTAATATGAGCTTATAGAATGAATACTTAATTTTTAGAATTTAAAGCTGAAGAAGCCCGGCTTGCAAGGTTTTTTTATGAAAATTATAGACGCTATCCTTCTTCGTTTACTGAAAACTGTATTACTATTTCTATTATTCAGAGTAACAGACAGAAATAGAAAGCGAGTTTATTCTATAGCGAGTTTATGTACACGTAGGTACAGATATAGAAAGTAGAGACGTAAATGTACGTTTTCTTTGCAATAAATTAGTCACAGGTCATACCTTATATAACGGTACGCTATATAAGCACCTAATATGGGTGAACTCTAATATGATCTACTCGTATATCTATTCGCAGTTCATTCATCGGGAATCAGTGTTGCGTAAAAAAGAGCTGAATGTGCCGTCCGGTTGAATAACCACTGCAAATGAAAACCTCTCGATTGAAATGTTTATTCAAACACAATGGAATATGTGGGATTAAACTTTTTACTCTCGTTAATATAAAAACGTTTTTTAAATTTCAATTGATACTCCGTTTATGGGTCGAATCCCTTTAAATGTTTTCACTTTGTTAGAACCTTTATCTTAGTTTAAATACAACTAAATTTAAAGTTTTAGTTAGTGGTTAAGTGTTAATCAGAGCTTACAAAAGCAAATATTTGCTAACATGTACCTAAAATTAAGTTGTAAGCACAAATATTTAAAGAATATTTCATTTACAATTCAAAACACTTAGTTCAATTGAGTCTTATCAACCGTAGGTACCCGTAGAAATTGTGTTGAGGATAAACATGAAAATAATGTTTAATGAAATCACATTAATTATACTTCTTTATTTTATTAACAAAATTATAATAAAATAAAGACGTCGTAAAATTAAAATTAACTCATTAATAATACAATTCATTACCTAACCGTGAAATAGATCAATCAAAAGTTCAACAAAGGAGGAAAAATGCCTGAGCCATTAAGTTAAGTAAATGTCGGGTATAAAAGTTTGAATTTTATAAAACGACTAGTTGGCGCCCGCGACTTCGTCCGCGTTGAAAAAAAAAAGTAGCCTATCCTGTGTCCCGTACGTCTAAATGTTTATCTACCAAGTTTCATGAAAATCAGTTGATTCGTTTAAGAGTTATAGAGGAACATACATACTTACAAACATACATACATACATACATACATACATACATACATACATACATACATACATACATACATACATACATACATACATACATACATACATACATACATACATACATACATACATACATACATACATACATACATACATACATACATACATACATACATACATACATACATACATACATACATACATACATACATACATACATACATACATACATACATACATACATACATACATACATACATACATACATACATACATACATACATACATACATACATACATACATACATACATACAGAAAAAAATTCTAAAAATCGTCAATTTAGTTTCAGTATCATGTATAGAGCCTATATACACGATATCTCTAAAAACAAAGTAAATTACTCCATGACCGACCCCTACAGATTTATTATTAGTATTGATGTACCACCGAGGAAAATAGTTCAATAGGTTCCATTTATGTTATTATTATTATAATTATTTACAAAATAAACCAACTAAGCGCCTATTTCACAAACGTCAATTAGGCCAAACTGTCATTTAATGTCACCGGTAACCGGGAATAATTTAGCTGATATACCTTTGTTTGTACGGTAAACGTCCCAAATATTAAATAGAAAATAATAAAAAAAATCGGCTATCGAATGATAAACCGATCGAATAAACCGAGTCCATAATTCAATATAACAGAAAATGATTTCTAAAAGTAAGTAATCATCACTTTACTTGTAGTCCGTGAAAGAGGCCCTAAATGTCCTAACATATTATTATGTCTATTTTCTTTTTTTATAAAGGTCAGCAGGCAGGCTGATGATCCACTTGAAGGCTACGTCGTCTATTAAAACAAGTAATGTTATGGGTACTGCACCTTAGCAGGGTAAAGGCTAAAGGATATGGAACTAGGTGAAGGAAAGGGATAGGGAAAGGACTCGAGAATCTCTTATACTTATTAGCTGTCCAATTTATGATTGTGAAAGACAGTTCCACTACTACAATTAGATGATAATTTTATATTCTATCTTTATAAATTGTTCTAATTAAAAGAATAGTATATACAACCTTTTTATTTTAATTGGAAGTCATAAGCATGATTGTAAAGTTGGCTCGTGGGGTTCAACCCCTTTCTATGTGTGCCGCAGGCTGATGCATAATACTTACCAATTCACGAAAGACGACACACGATGAATATTCAACAGAAAAATGTCTGCTTTTTTGCATTCATTTTCGAAAAAAGATATTTTATGTTGAAGTCCTGTTTAGTTTAGATTAATATCAAACTTAATCCATGTTAGACATACGCCCCAGTGATATTAATGATAGTCCATTTTAGAATGCTCTATATAAATGCTAGAACACTCTCGAGTATACTACCACAAAATATACTGTCAGCCTGTCTATCGACCTTAACATAATAAAATATAATAAATAGAAGCCTATGTCCATCTCGATTAATATAATTACGGTGTAATATTAAGTAGATATTATCACATACAACACACCTTAAGCAGATAAAAACACATATAAATAGTTAATATCAAAATGCAGCGCATTAGAAATTTTACATCTGAAATAAATTAGGGAACCGAGGAACATTCGATTCCGAAATCAATTACGTGGATACCTAAAAGCTATTTTCGTAGACAACAAAAGAAATGAATCGCTAATGTAAGGATAAGGTGGGTACTGTTACAATGAAACAATTGAGTGGTAAACAACAGAATCGCTTGCTTTGTAAAAGCATCCGTTTTCGAAGCCTTAAACAGGAATCGATTGGGAATTCCGCCCCTTCCTTTTGCCAACAGGAAAATTCCATTTTCTAAACACAAAACTGCGAACAAACGACACAAACCTAAATACTTTGTAAGTAAACGAAGCGCAATAAGTAAATAGCATTTATTTCCATAAGAACGTTTTAAAACCAGAAAGATTGGAAAATGTTTTGACGACTTTTTTACATTTATGAGTTTGTATTTGCAATTTGTACCACTTTTTAATAAAAAGTTAAATTAAAGATTCTTTATTTTTAATACTCAAGTAAATGAGAGGATTAAATTGTAGTAAAGATTTTTTTATTATTTCATTTAAATTAAATGGAAATGATACGACGAATCTACATATAAAAAGAAACTGTTTTTTTTATTTATTTTAAAAGTTATGCTCATGTCCCAGGAAACAAAAACTTCTGGTATATCTATTTTATTGTCAGTACTAGCTGGCGCCCGCGACTTCGTTGAAAAGGAAAAAAGTAGCCTATCCTGTGTCCTGTACGTCTAAATGTTTATCTACCAAGTTTCATGAAAATCATTTAATTCGTTTAAGTTATGGAGGAACATTCATACATACAATACTTACAGATTTATTATTAGTATTGATGATTATGGACAATTAAAAGATAAGATTTTAATAAGTAAAACTAATTGGATATAGATAAATCTTTATATCTAATTTAATGCGGATGAGGATGATGTGGTGGGTTGTTAGGACACGGCGTTCCGGGAGGATGGGGCGGATGTCCTGGTGCGCCATGTGGTGGTCCAGGTGGTCCAGGGGGTCCCGGTGGACCATGTGGACCATGTGGTCCCGGCGGACCGTGTGGTCCCGGTGGGTGGTGTGGTCCTGGTGGTGGTGGTGGCATATCTAAAACATACCAAATCAAAATTAAATGTTGATTGGTACTACCGTTTCATAACGTTATAATTATTTGTATTATTTTACATACATTTCAACCTTGCACTAGGTTAAGTTACACCTTGCTTTGTTAAAAACATTTAAAAATAAAAAGTATATTATCATACATTAAGGGTGAAATTGTCGTTACGTACGTTTTATTCGATAAAACAGTTTTTTTAGGATAAAATATATTGATTTAATCAAAGTATTAACACTCATTGTCTACATTTCTGCCACTTTATATGAAGATGAATTAAACCTTCGCGATTGAACTCTGAGGGCATGGTCTCCACAAACTGTGTGAAGGCATTTTGTACTGCTTCTTGGGAAAAGAATCTTTTTCCGTGCAAAAAATTCTACAAATCGCGGAAAAAATTGTAGTCGATTGGTGTAATGTACTATATCGGTGCAATGTACTATACGGTGTAAATAATATGGAGGATGGCGGATGGTTTCTAACTTTATAATGTGTAAAACAGTGAGAGGTCTTGCGTTATCAATAAGAAATAATGGTGAAGATCAATAGTTATATGAAGTAGTTAATACTTAATGGTGAATATTAATTTACGAGTATGAGCTACTGCTCAGCGCACACTGCTATGCAGATCAGTCAGAAAACAAGGCACCAATTTTTCAAGTTGTTTTACATTAATTTTACCGATTCCTTCATATTTGGAAACAGGTGGACTGACCCCATCACCCAATTCATCCTTATTTATGGCCGTCGTCAAGTTTCCACTAAGAAAGCGGTTTTGTCATATATTTTTTAAAATCTAGAATGTTACAGTTTTCGTTTGAAAAAAGCTTCACTGTAATCTGGCACCAATCACCATACAGGTTTAATTTTAATTCAAGTGGCCAGTGTGTTTTCATGTGGAATATGTCAATTTTATATTTAAACCTCTATTACATAATATATCTAGGCTATCTTTAAAACATGATATTGTAACAAATCATTTGAAAAGTGTCAAAATTTTACCTCACTTTAATTTAAGCACTTATTATATTGATTTTTTACCTTCCATAGAGAAATTATTTACTAGAAAAACTTACCTGTATCTCAAAAAGGTGATATAAATAGGTATAAAGTATCACTAACAATACAACAACCTTGAGTAATATGATGCGATAGATATTCTTTTATTATATAGCACATGTTATCTTTATCGCGTATCGATAAGAGACCCTTTGATGCCAAAATCGTCTTTATTTGATACTAGCCGATGTCCACGACTTCGTTCGCGTGAACTTCAATACTTTTTTTTAATAATTTTATATTAAAAAAAACTAATATAAACTAAACAAAAAAATAAAATGTGTAGGTAACTAATAGACTAAGCGCCTCTTTCACAAACGTCAAGTAGGCCAAACTGTCATTTAAAGTCTCCGGTAACAGGGGATAATGGAGCTGTATTGTAATATAATATATATATACCTTTGTTTGTACAGTAAACGACCCAAACATTAAATAGAAAATAATAATAAAAAATCGGCTATCGAATGATGCAGTAAACCGAGTGTATAATTCAATATTATAATTCAATATTAGAAAATGATTTCTAAAAGTAACTAATCAACACTTTACTTGTAGTTTGTGAACGAGGCGCTAAGAGTTATGGAGGAACATACATACATACAATACCTACACTTACAGATTTATTATTAGTATTGATGATTGATTGATTTACTTTGAAATTTTAAAATTGGATAATTAGAAGTTTTCGTCATAAATACACGCGTCATAAAATACACGTCATAAACACGCGGTCATAAAATTACACCCATTTTTTTTAAATACTCGTACATGCTTGTGTAAAATTGATTGTGTAGCTTTCTATAGGTGCAAGAATTTTTAATGGTTTTTTAATTTATCAATTACAAACGAAAATACAAATATACAGAAAATTACATTTTTGATCATATTATTAGTGTAGATTACACAAACAAGCCCAACTGATATGATTTTACGAACAGGGAGAGACACTAAGTGTCATAGGTGACTCATGGAAATGTTAAGGTTTAATCTCGATTTAATTTGGAAAATTTGTATGAATGTCCATGTAACTTTGCACAATTCGTATTTTATTCATTTCAGCTGTATATTTTCTAGAAATTAAACTATAGAAGTTTCCAATTTATTTGTTCTTTAACATTAAAATACCGTGTTTTTTTAATTTTTTTGGAGGGGAAATGACGTTTACGCACTATCCTTCGTGGATCGTGGCGCCCGAGTGAATCGGCCTGGGAGTCAATTTCACGGGACCGCTCATTTGCGTCTTTGCCACTCAGGGCCTCTTAACAAAAGGCTTTGACAGCATCACACTTCAAGGCTACCAATTATTCCTCTGACGACAGCGGGTATGGACAAGTCCTGTCCCACGACTGCCATCAAAACAGTCCTCTTATTGGCCCGACCTGGGCACTCCACCAGCCAATATATTATACCTACATTTATCTATGAAATATATGTATTATATATAAATGCAGGAACTAAATATTTATAGAATAAAGGTAGTTAATGTATTCTGTTATTTTTTTGTATTTTATCAAACAGGTACAAAGTTATTTAACTATTAGAAACATTTTAACGAAATAAATTGCAAAGATTTAAATCACAGATGCACCCTATGCTTCTGAAAACTGTCAACGTAATATGTCTGTATGCAACGTGAACCGATCACCGTTTTCTACAAGCGACTAAGGCGGGAAGAGTGAGCTCACTCTTCCCAACGATGGCACATTTTCGGCCGGCTGATGCAAGGGCGCATCTGTGTTTTAAATCTTTGATAATTTGTATATATTTCACTTTTTTAGGTTACGTTCGTTAAACAGGCAAACGGTCCACTTGATGGTAGGTGGTTACCGTCGCCTATAACACAAGCAACGCCACAGGTTGTCGACCAAATGCCGACCTTAGTAGCATTAGTGATTAGGAAATGTGTTTCCCTGGCATCCCTTACTCAAGCATCGAAGCATAGGTACGATTATTAGTCTTTTATAAGAAGACTGCAAAACGCAGTGTGCCCTGCCATCACTAAATGGTATAACATCAAAGCTTTTAATATCTAGTAAGTATTTTGTGTTGTCTCCATCTTCCAACAACGGTTCCAACAAACTGGCACTTTTCAAAAACTACTCATACGCCGGAGTAACTTTCATTGATTCTATAACTATCTGTATTTTTTTATATCAGACTAAAACGCTTTTATATCACGCCGCTTTTATAAACGGCTGTAGCTGGTTTTTTCGTTTCCATTGAAATTTCGGAATAAAAAGCATAGGGAAACATTCTTCTATTAAAATTATAATTTTTGTAAAAAATTCAAATCATTGGCCAGTTTCCAAGTTTTGTGGACACATACATACGAAAGCTAAATTTTTATCGATACTTCTAATGTAATAAATAATAACACGTTATTTAGAATATTTTTAAAGTATAAATAAAATGTGTAGAACACATGTAGAACACTTTTAAGCTTGTTCCAGTCTTCTAGACAGATCTCTGTTGAAACTATTCGTAAAGCATCAATAGAGAGGAAAATTGAGATATTGTGTCACAGTACGCCTTAGCGAGCAAAATAAAATTTTATATTAATAAAATTTTATATACGAGTAACAAAAGATAGAAAACAAAAGAGTCACACTGTCTTTTATTTATAACCAAAGATACACCACATAAATGTTTCTTTTATATGGCAGATAAATAAAAGATATAGCTAAATAAAGTTAATAATAAGTAGTATATTTTAATAACAATTTATTTTACATATCTTTTTTTAAAACAGTTCATTTCAAATGGAAATAAATATCACAGAATATTTTGTTAAAAAAGATTATTTAATGGGGTGGTGGTGGGTGTGGTCCTCCTGGGCCGCCTGGTCCTCCTGGTCCTCCCGGTCCGCCTGGTCCGCCTGGGCCACCTGGTCCACCTGGGCCATGGGGATCATGTGGGCCTGGTGGTGTAGGCTCTGGTCCTGGAGGTGGTGGCGGCATTTCTAAAAATACGAAATATAAAAAATAAATATATTCTGTACCCAATAATGCTAATGTTACTATAAACACTCATAACATATCCTGTGTTCGAAACACTATATATGATAAAATGATAAAAAAAAAACCAAAAAAAAAAATATTATTTTCTTATTTACCTCAGTAAGAGAACAAATTACTTTCATTCAACTAGTAACATAGAAAAATTAAAGATATTTTTGAAAATATTATTTTAAATCGCTTTCCGCGTTTTCACCGCATCAAAATTAGCGGTCTATAAAATAAAACCTAATTAAGTTTTTATGTAAATAGGAAATAACTATATTTTGCAATCAAGTCTCCGAAAAATAAATTTATATGGCTTACGTAGGCTAAAATATAAGATACAAAACCTAAAGAACGCGACTATCTATATATCCACGCATGTCATGTTTGTTTCTCCAGTAACTACATTTTAAGACAATCGATATTCTGACACTTTGGACATTCTGAACCTGAGCCTTCTAATTCAGCCCAGAAAGAGGGATGTGAGAACTATGTGAAAAGAACACTATAATATGGGGATTTCGATTTAATTAGTAAAAAAAATGGTAAGTTGTCACAAAGGGCTCAATATTTTAAAGACCTAAAAGTGTATTTCTATACCTAAAATTTTTGTTCTATAGTTAATACAACAATTGTATTAATTACATAGTGTCGTACCTGTTTTCTTTAAAATAACACGAAAAAATACTGTTAAACTCTGTTGTAGCTCAAAGACTAACTTAGTATTGATTTTTTTTTACTTTATATAAGGTCTTCTTTCATATCGTGCATGTATGACTAATATAGATAATATTTTATCTACCTATATTAGATTACTCCGTTACTCAATGTCTCCCTGTATGTTTTTGACATAATAAATATTTAGACAAAATATTATAAATGTGAATGTGAGTTTGTTTGTTTGTTACGCTTACACGCAAAAACTACTGAACCGTTCACCATGAAATTTTGCATACACGTTGTCTGGGGCACCAGCTAGTATCTAATAGATTTTTAGATGGAAGTCAATCAAATGTAGATTTTTATTACAATGTTAATTATTATTTTCTGAGTATACGCGTGTACAACTCATTCTGCACTTTATTCTGCACTAACACTTATTAACATATACGATTTATTATCCTGGAAAAACGTAAAGTTGCCGAAGGATCGCCTAAAAATATAAAAAAATCACAGCGGTAAATATTTCAGATGTTACACTCATGTATTTTAATTTTTTTTACGCGTACGAAGTCGCAGGCACCAGCTAGTGTAAGTATATTATTAATTTTAAAATATTTATAATACAAATAACAATATCTCTGACGAAGTTTTTAGTATTCTTTATGTATTTATTGAAGGAATATTCATAAATCTTATCTGTCGTAACATCAAAAAGACGTAATTACCCAATAGACCCATGATAAAAACTATAAAAACCTACACACTAAATATTATTTAATATAGATAATCTTATTTACTGCCCATGATATTAAAAAAATCATTTAACATTTGTTATGCTACGGCCAGATTATCGGTCGAAGATTCGTGTAGCGTCGCAACAAAACTTCTGGTTCGTTTTTACGCCGAACTACGTGGCCACATATTGTCGCGATAAAGGCTTCGGACGAACTACATACGAATATTCTTGATCTGACGTAAGGCGTATATCTTCAACAAATGTTACACTTGAAATGAAGTATTGAAGTGTGGCCACTTGCACGATTACGAACTTTGTTGCGATAAATCCCTTTGATGTGCCGGGAAAAGCGACGGAAGCGCGAACGCAGTTCGACTTTGCCCGAACGATTCGCCGTTTAGCGAATTTGTTGGCTATACATGTCGCGACAAGGCGAACATTCGCCGAATCCCGATAATGTGGCCGCAGCATTAGCGCCTTAAATTTTGTAAGTAAAAAAATATACTTTGTTTTACATATTTTGTGTCCTCTATGGCACTAGGCGGCAACAACTGTTGTGATATTTTGCATGTCTAATGTCTAGGGAGATCACGGGAACGATATTACTGGCAAGATCGACTATGGAGTAGAAAGTTGGTGTTTCAGGTTTCTCTTCTTCCTTTAACACAAACCTACAGGAACTTGGGTTAAGTCAATAGTACATTATTTTGGTTCACACGGTCGATGTGATTTGGGAGATTACTATTATTCTAAATTCTGACTTTACAATTTGTTCACAATGTGCCATTTGATTGTCTTTCGTGTTTTTCTTTTACCTCGCCAGATTGCCCACCTTAAAGAACGTCTTATAGCAATTGTAAACTACTGTGAAAATTACACTGCGATAAGAATAGCGTGGTGCTCCTTTTGAGTACTTTTGTGGATTGCGATGTAATTTCTTATCTTTTTTTTAAATAAGTTATTCGTGCATATCGGACTTCAGTGGGAATAGAAAAAAAATAAAGTAACAACATATGAGTTAATATGAATGAAATTTTAATTTATGTTTATGTATTTATTGACTGAAATAGTAGGTACATGCGCACTTCTAGCAAAACAAACGTACTTAGCTGTTAAGTGGTGTGATAACAAATACATATGTAAAAATTTACTGCTAAATTGCAATCCTAAACACTACAATAATGTAGAATGGATTGGCATTCCTTACATACACACTTGGTTCACAAGCCCTGGCTCAAGCTCACTGGCCCACATGCTGTTACGATTGCACATGGGCTTCAGTGTCTTCTCATCTTCTGTAAAGGATTGTTTATTACTTGCAGACTTATTCCTGACAATACTTATTTATCTGCTTAGAGTGACTCCTATTAATAAATTGAGGAGCAAGATCGGAGTTAACTGTACATAAGAGTAACATAACTGAGGCACCTAAAATTTAATTTTCTTTAACAAAAGACTTTCTATTTCCTAAAAAAGTAATACGTGTTAAAACCAACAATGTTTTGACGCTGACGTGTTTATCGTTTCCAAGTAAACGCAGATAACGTAGAATTTTCGATTAGGCGCTCGAACTTATCGAAAAATCGAAGTATATCGATTTGTTGTTATCACTTGCATACAAATGCCAGACAACTGCGAACGTTTTTATTGTATAATTTATTAGAATCAATAAATTTTGTCAAGGGACAAGTCGTTGGAGCTTATTACAGTAAGTTTTTAATGTTAATGCTATTTTGCTTGAACAAAATTAAAGTAATTAGTGTAGTTTTTGACCTACTTGCCGAGGGTTTGGTCGATGCATACTATAAATAGAATATCAGTCTACTATATTCAATGTCACTTCAACAGAGAAATGTTATAGAACTTTGAAAATAATTTTGGTACAATACAGACTTCAGTTCCCCATTGTAAGTTGTTAGAATTTAAATACTTTTTGTACTCCTTTGGGTATAACTTTTTATCAATGTGACATAAAATTCATCAAATTTCTCCATTTGATCTTTGATTATTAAATTTTGTTTCAGGTATGCCACCGCCGCCGCCGCATCATTTCGGCCCCCCACCGCCGCATCACCATGACCACGGACCGCATCACCACGGGCCACATCATCATCATCCACCGCCACCGCCACCACACTTTCACCCTCCGCCGCCGCACCATCACCCCCCACCGCATCACCATCATCCGCCACCGCCACCGCCCCATCATCATCACCCACCGCCGCCCGGAGGATTTCCACCTCACCACATGTTACGTTAACGCAGTGAACTAACATTAAACGTAGTCTTATCATATTTCGATGTGCAAATCCTCTTGGATTAGCAATTTTGTAAAGATTACACGGAAACATCCATTTATGTTACTCTTTTATATGTTATTCTTCTATTGATTTATATGGTTTATTAATAAATATTTTAAAAAACATATTTTATTTAATTAATAATGTTTAATTTCTGGGGCTGCCGGGGTCGGAAGGTTTTCGAGTGGAGGCTTAAAACCGGCAAGTGCAGCATAGGACATAGTGTAGATGGACAGACGATAAGGTCGATAATGGATTCAGGCAGCTTCTGACCGTCCTTATTGGAAAATTAAGGAGGAGGTCCAGCAGTGGACGCCCTACGGCTGATATGATTATGATGATCTGTTGTTTAATTGTCTAAAAAACATAGAAAGAACAGAAGAATCTGAAAACCATAGAAAAAAGAAATTTCACACTTTAGTTACTAGATCATCAAACTAGTTGGCGTTACTTAGTTGAAAAACCTAGACTGCTTTTTAAGTAATCATGTTCCGAATTTGTTTTATGAGTATTTGGTCAATGGTAAATAATAGCATGTGCGCTTTTGTGTTTCGGTAAATGAGTAAGGAAGTAAGTGAGTTCCTTTTTCTTACTCCTACTACCGTCGGCAGCGCACTTGTTTGACGACCTTTTTATTAAAAAAAATAACATACACCAATTAATTATTAGTTTTATGTTAATCATATTTTATAATTACATGGCTAACAAGGGGTATAAAGCTAGTCTTAAAACTGATATACATACACACCTTTCTCATATCACAAACATCTTGTACTAGTAACAAACAGAGAATTTTTAAAATATTCTGCATCGATCTCATGCTGGTGGAACTTCTATATAAAAAATTATTAACACAGTCATTAGTTGGGTAATTATTTCGTGGATGTTTGTAGACGGAGAGTGAAATAACCGTGCACGAAACTGTGTTCTTATTAAGAAAGTTTTTTCTTATAACAAGATTACGTACACCAGATGTGTTGAATAGTGTTTGGTGCAAATACTTACACACAAGCGACGCAAAAATTATTTAAATATTACTTATTGAAGGTTTATGTGAATCTCCTTATAGTAAAATTGAATTTAAAATCTCCTTATAGTATAAAATTATAGTATTAAATAAAATTTAAAAGAAATGCCTATTTATTTTTAGTTCTTTAATTTGAACAGTCAAAGCTTTCTTTCAAGATACATTTCATTCAAAATGCCAGAGAAACTGCTTCCATCAATATTACTCTTTATTACTTTATCTTTTTTTGTTTTGGTTTTTGTGATTGTAAACACAAAAACTTTTATTTTGTGTTTTCATTCACAATTAACGTTATATTTCTTCTTATAGGGAATAATAAATAACTGCACTGAATATTGTTAAACAATGGATGTGTTATTCAAAATAAGTGAATGAAACTTGCAGAATCATAAAATTTTGTTACTATAAAAGCTAGGTCTATGCCAAAAATGTTAGCGCTGAAAGCCAAAATATTTATTTTAAAAATATTAAAAATTCATTAATAGGTATAAAATTTAGGTATGTAATTATTTAGGTACATATAAGTTAATATTGGCAGTTTGTTTCCGTCTACTATTTTATTCGTTAGGTAAAATATATTATGCTTGTTTATAAGGGGAAAAATTGCGTTGATTGTATCGTTAAAACATAAACTAACGATAAACATTTTACCTTATCTCTCATATCGAAGCCGCTATTAAGAATTTGATAAAAGCGTATATTGTTATAACGATAAAACTGTACAATAACAAGGTATACAGATTAGAAATACAGATTAGAATGCAGACTATCTATCAAATTTAATCTGTTCGTGTCGCTAATCAATTTATATTTTGACTTTTCTAGAAAATAGACCGACAATTAGATAATTTTGAAAATGAAATTATATTTTATGTAGTAATAACTACTATGTAATCATAGGACGTAGTCCCTCAAACATCGAAAAATTTCGCTGGTATCACATAACTATCGACCTATGAAGCGTTATTTTCGCGCAAGTACAGTCAAACGCGAGTTCTCACCTATCACAGTACCTGTTTTTAGTTCTTGCGGCGAAACATCAGACTACTTCAGAGGTTAATAGTTGTTTGATCCGGACTCTACTAGTGACACTGAGCGGTAATTTATGATCAGTTTTCAGAAGAGCACTGAAGAATGACAGCACAATATTTGCAGTTGTGTTTCAATGTAGGTATAAGTAGGGAACGCAGGGTCATTTTTATATCACTTTTGCATTCAATAGTTAGTTACCTACCTGTATTTAATATTGAGAGGATAAAATGGGTAGGACAGACAAATCCATATTTATGCTCATTTTATACACCATTATTATATATTTTTATAAAAAATAATTAGATTACAGATTGACCATAAAGCGACCATATTTCAAAAATGCTTATATTGTCGATTCACAGAAATCAGAAGAACGATCGCAGTTTTACTGAAGTTCAACTTTCGGTTCACGCCCAAAGAGTATCCCCACTTTTCAGAAAGCAATCAAGAGAAGTGTAGTTAGGATTTGGCCCCACATCGGGAGCCAATATATACGCAATTCGTATAAGAGGAAAGTTCCAAAACGAAGTTAATTGAAAAAAGTGAAATTTTTGTTTATTCGACCAATTTGCCTTATCTACTTTTCAAATAATTTTATATCATAAAATTCATTTTTGTTCTACTAGCTACCCGCTCCCGGCTTCCCCCGGAGTTCAATTTTTGTATTTTGTATATAAAAATCTTCCCCCATTCATCCATTCATATGTGAAAAGCAAATAAAATCGGTCTACTCATTCTTGAGTTTTGAAGCGTACACAAACAAACTTAATATTTTTATTAATTTATTAATATATTATTATTATTGAAATGGTATCTATATTAAGATTATTATTAATATATCCTACTAATATTATGGGAGAATGTATATTTATTACTCCTTCACGCAAAAACAGCTGAACGGATTCACACAGATAGATTAAGATACTTTAGTTTGGGATACTGAAAAAATGTTAGGTTCGCGAGGATTCGTCTAAAAATACAAAAAAATCGCTCGAATATTTTTTTAGCTTTCGCTATAAATGAAGTTTAAAAATAATATCTCAGCTATTTTAAGCTGATTTAAGCTTTTTCGGCTTGTTTTTTTTTAATAAGGATATAGGATTAGGGAGCGAGGCTCTGTCATCCCTTACTCACTTACCGAAACATATCAGCACATATGCACAATTTTCAATATATTTCACAATGGTCTTCCATAAGGGGATGGCTACTGCTGCCAGTAACATTTGTCCAAATGACCACATTGCAAAACGCAGTGCGGTCACAACCCCTGCCACTACTTTCCAAATCCAGAGCAGAGGCAACTTTGAAAAGTTCATTTTTAAAGTGGACCCCGCCGGGAATCGAACGCGGGCGCTCTGGAACAGAGCATTAAGGCAAGCATCCTAACTACTCATCTAACTGGCTGTAAGAGTGGTAACATTTGATAAAGGACTAGCTGGTGCCCGCGACTTCGTCCGCGTTATCTATAGCCTTCCTCAATAAATGGACTATCCAACTCAAAAATAATTTTTCAATTCGAACCTGTAGTTCCTGAGATTAGCTCGTACAACCAAACAAAACAAACAAACTTTAGCTTTATATATAAGTATAGATTGCCGGTCTGTATGAAATTACATTCGGGATGTTCATACAACGGTCAATAACTTACACGAAGACATCACCCCCAAAGAAAACTTATTGACGATTGATAGAGGCGCTCGTAAACTTAAAGTTTAATCGTAGTTTGTTATGGGTACGTAGGTTTAATTGGCGGCGTCACGCTATGTTTCAGCGGAGCCGTCACGGCTTGGCCCACAAATCAGCGCGTACTGCTCGTAAATCGAACAGGTTAAACTGTCGAACGACACGTGAGCCGGCTTATAAACTATATATTAGTGCGATGGTAAACATGGGATCCACTTTATTGCTAGTTAAGCCGTGTTGCTCTTTAGACGCTTTACGATGAGCCTGTAAATGCTTTATTACTATATGAAACTAGATATTGTTACCATTAAAAAATGTTAAACAATTATTTTTGTTAAATATGATACGCCAACACAGAAAAATAAATCTAACATTTCTCGGAAAATACATTTATCCTGTAACAATTTATTAACAATGTTGTGTAAATAAAAATCACGAGCAATTTGTAATCATAAAATATTACAAAGAAGTTCATATTTCTATTCATCAGGCCAAATTAAATTCAGCGAAAC
Source organism: Synanthedon formicaeformis (assembly GCA_945859745.1). NCBI lineage: Eukaryota > Metazoa > Arthropoda > Insecta > Lepidoptera > Sesiidae > Synanthedon > Synanthedon formicaeformis. The sequence continues at coordinate 5,530,565 of OX243963.1, forward strand.
GACCCTAAATGCGGGCTTGATAAAATTAAACTCATTTCGTCTTCAATGCTACGAAATTATAGGAAACATTGCTACAGAAGTAAATAGAATGTACTTAAATTTTATTCTGCTTTTGTTATGCTAGATTAAAATAGCTTTTATTGTTTACAAATATTAATAAGTTTAATTTCATAAAATAAAGTCGAAGATTACTTAAAAGTAACAAATATTTCAAATGGTACATTGTCTACTACAAATCACTACTCTTGTACAGTCGGCCGCATAAGTCGATTAACACATTCAAAAGTGCAAAACAACTGAACACTCAATTTACTTACTCACTTACTTACTTACTGAAGCTTTTTACGATCGTTTGTACGTGAAGTTTATTTTGTTCTCTAGTCGTGACAACGACTTATGGCGCGTTGAGTGTTACGTTGTTTTGCACTTTTGAATGTGTTAATGGACTTATGCGGCCGACTGTACCTTCATCGTCATCTCAGCCTTAGGACGTCCACTGCTGGACATAGGCCTCCCCCCAAACTTTTTCAATAGGACCGGTCAAAAGCAGCGTGACTGCTATTATATCAATCTGGATCGACTGTCGGCTGTATGTAATAACATACGTATATATTATTATAGTAGGTGAACTAAAGGAATAAACACAGTTCTTACTATTTACAAATCGTAATCAATAACTATGTAAGGCGCAAACACCTTATGTAATTTGTGGTTGTGTGTGTGTATGTGTTGTAGATATGAAAACAAAATTTCGCGCGTGTGTGCGTGCGTGTGTCTGTATGTATGTGTGTGTGTATGTGTGTGTGTGGGTGGGTGTGTGTGTATGTATGTGTGTGTGTGTGCGTGCGTGTGCGTGCGTGCGTGCGTGCGTGCGTGCGTGCGTGCGTGCGTGCGTGCGTGCGTGCTTGCGCGCGCGTGTGCGTGTTTGCGTGTGTAAACCATGAAACGCCTTTCTATAAGGGTAAGAATATAAAAATTACGAGACAGTCAACAGAAAGCTGAATAGTTTTAATTAAGTATTCATAATTATTTTTCCTTGAAGAGGGTGTGAGGAAGTGCGCCGGCTAATAAAGAGCATATAGTAATAAGCTTTAAACCTGTAACTGGTATTGCCAGATATAAAAAGAGCAAGGGATCCACAACTGCGCACCCTCTGCGCTTAATTAAAAACTTCACAACAGGTTGCTTCCCACTGGGTTTGTGGAAATAAAAGCATTGTTACAACTCTCCCGCAATCCATATGCATTAGTATTCGACTTTAATACTACAAACACGAGTAGGTATGTGTATATGTGTAAATATTAGTACATGGAATCTTTTTTATCCCATAAACATATGTAATTTAAAAAAAACACTAAACATAATATTTGATCATTGTTTGCAATTATTAAGTATATGTCATGTTTATTAGGTTTAACGTACGATTACGTAAGTATCAAGAAGTAATCAATACTAATAATAAATCTGTAAGTGTAGGTATTGTATGTATGTATATTCCTCCATAACTCTTAAATGAATTAACTGATTTTCATGAGACTTGGTAGATAAGTATTTAGACTTACAGGACACAGGATAGGCTACTTTTTTCTTTCTCAACGCGGACGAAGTCGCGGGCGCCAGCTAGTAGGTGAAATAAAGATCGAGTCAGGCAATATTAAGTAGTGATACTGGCTCGAGATTACGCTATTACTGATGATTTATTAAAAAAAAACTGTTACAATATTTGAATTTATATACGATATTATGTTTGTTTGAGGGCTACAAATATATCAGAACATTATCTATTTAATATAACAAATAACTTCTTATTTTGGAAAGCCCCTCTTATTTCTATGCTCTCAAGAGAATGAATGGAACAGTTCGCTAAGTGATGAAATAGTTTATGGTACTCTACTCCAACTATGTATTTCCGCTGAGGGTTTGAAACTACGTGAGTCAACTGAGACTTTCTTCTTGAAGATTTCTTGTTTTAAATGATATCTTTAAAGATAAACACGACGCAAAAAAATCGCAACACAGATAATAATATGTTTGTTTGATTTGTTTTCAACGTAAGCATTGCAAAAATCGAATCTGGAACTTTCAAGTTGTAGAGCAAATACATTTTTAACGATTTCGCCAACTGTTCTTGCCTTTTAATAAATTCCTCGCTATAACTTTCCTAGACCCGTATGGCCGCTTACAAACGACATACGTACATTTTCACATGCAAACATCGAAATACTACAATGGAATTTGCGTCACAAATGCCAAAGCGGCACATAAAAAGAACGCCTATGACAGAATCATGGCGGACTCTTGCCTTCACGTGTCAATGGTAAAAGATAGTAACGATCAACTTCTACTATTTCATTTTAAACTCTAATGGGTTGACGTAAAGTCACATTTTCTTTAAATTACGTACTTATTATTATGTTTGTTTTATTTTAAATGACAGTTCATGCTCTACGCATATGTCACTTTTAAATGTTCCATAAAATTCGTAGTGTTTTGTATGGCACGCGGGTTCCATGTTGTAGTAGTTTGATGCATGCAAAGAATAACATTGTCAAGTTGCCTCCATAACTAATAGTTTATTGAATCGAACAAAATTAAAATAAAGCGTGCAATTCTGCACACAAAACGCCATCAATAAATTTCAATGCGTAATGGCTCTGACCGCACAGGAATGAATGTGGTCAAAGTGACCGACATAATTGTCTCCAGTTCGGTTGTGTCACGTGACGTAGCGGTATACCGCAATAGAGTGTTTGGAGGATTGAGGTACCATCGCAAGAGCCCTAGTATGCTTTGATGCAGTTTAGGGACCGCATTAGTACTGATCTCATACAACCTTCGTTTGACTTACCCTCAAGAAATTCGGTTACGTAGAAAAGTCATATAAAGGTATCAGAAAGACTGACAGAGTTATACTTTTATATTTATAACATAAGTATAGACACTAAAACAATATCCATATTTAAAAAGTATATTCATAAGTTGAGTACAAATTTTCTTTCTCACAAACACCTATTTTCATACAACAAAACATTTTCGTCAAGACGAGTAAGAACTTTACGAGTAAGAAAAATCTAATAAAGATTATTAAATTTCCTCGTTGACGGAACCGCGACTCACACCTTAAATTTTAATAAAATCATTCTCGACGACTCATCTCCAACACGTTGGTGTTGTATAAACCAGATTTTACTTAGCTTTCGGGATTGTGTAATTGAAATCACGTTTGAAAGTTAATAAAGCCTTCGAGAGGCAATATAAAACGTATCTACTACAATTACTTGTAGTAAATCTGAGATAGTGGATCCCAGTTTCTGAGATACCTACTACTAATACTACTAATAAAAAGAAACATATAAAATAAGTATTTAATATTAAATAGTTAATTTACATAATTAATTTTTTTACTAGAGAACCGTCCACGGCTCCGCATGGATGTTCAATATTTCATTTAGGTATTTATTTTTTTCAATTTTGGACTCACATTTCTGACGTTGTTTCTGTATTTTTGTGTAATTATCATGAAATTGGTTATAACCATTTATATTAAATTCTATAATTAATTTCTATAGTAATTAATTATAGAATTTTTGAAACCTAAAAACATTAAAAGATGAATTTCAAAATAAATACATGTTTAATTTCAATATATTTTCTTCACTTTCTAAAATTATATTCAATTGTAGTCTTAAATTAAGCGAAGGGGCCGCACTTGAGCGGCTCATGCAATTATTTTATGCAAAACTGCCTCAACAGATTCGTGCCACGAAAAATATTCTCGGGAAGACGAAAAATATTCCGTTGCACGCAAATCAGTTTTCTCTCAATACGAATTTATTTATACGTAAGTACACATATCTAAGATCAATTTATATTAGAGAGAAAATTATAATGATACGTTTTAAAATGAACAGTCTTTAATGGCCAATTTGACGAAGAATAAAACCGTCAAAAACATACTTGAGTTAAAATAAAAAAAATATATAATAATGTCGCTGTCTTTCCGTTTACTTTTTCTAAACCACGCATCGGATTTTAATACGGTTTTCATTAATGGAAAAAGTGATAACAGAGGAAGGTTTATATATAACTAGCTGGTGCCCGCGACTTCGTCCGCATTGAAAAGAGAAAAAGTAGCCTATCCTGTGTCCTGTACGTCTAAGTGCTTGTCTACCAAGTTTCATGAAAATCAGTTAATTCGTTTAATAGTTATGGAAGAACATTCATACATACAGACATGCAATACCTACACTTACAGATTTATTATTAGTATTGATGATTGATATGATTGATATGATCGTATATGATTTGAAGAAAAAACTTGCATCCGTTCGAACCCGGGGGCGGAACGCTTATCATCAATACTAATAGTACGAGTAAATCTGTAAGTGTCTGTATGTATGTATGTTCCTCCTTAAACGAATTAACTGATTTTCATGAAAATTGGTAGAAAAACATTTAGACGTACAGGACACAGGATAGGCTACTTTTTTCTTTTTCAACGCGGACGAAGTCGCGGGCGCCAGCTAGTTACATTATAATTTTAAATTGATAAAAAAAACTTACTTTATAATAAATAGCTGCAGTTACATAATATTAGGTATTAATAGCGCTGTCGGTGTGCACAATTCGCACGTCCGCTACGCTCGGCTTTTGCGCTGCAAATGTGAATCTAATGCCGTCATAAATCGTGTTTCCCCCTCTCCTGGGCAATCCTCCTTATACTAAAAGCACCTTCACCAAAGCGCTTCATGAATTAATATGGATTAGTATTAGATAACAATGAAGAAACTATATTTCGAAAACTAAACAAAAGTTACATTATAATATAATATCAATTTATTTTTCTACGCTTTTGTATGATGATGAGTATTATGAATTTTCATTATCATCTTTACTTACTTCAAAGCTTCGATCTTTAACGGTTTAATGAGTCATTTCTTTTGATAAAAGTTTTATATTTTTCCGAGATACTTCATACTCGTATCCCATTTAAGTTATGTGAATAAAAAAAATTGCTGGTTAAAAATTATTTTTAAAGTCTAAAATACTCTGATAAAGTTGTCTAAAAATCTAATTTCCATGTTAATTTTGAAATCGGATTTCAAGTTTTGTGGGAGAGCGGAATATGCTAAGTTGTCAACTGCATTTATTCGTACTTGAAGTTCCCTTAACTTGAATTTCCACAGGTTAACGCCAGAAAAACACTTATTTCTTAGTAAAAGGAAAATAGGATATATATCATAAGAGTGTTAAAAAAATATCCTTTCACTGACCGACCATTTTAACATTTTTTTTGTTAACATATCATATTCGCCTATCCATTCTGAGGTATGTACCAGATAGAAATAAGTTGAATTTTTTATTCTACCAGTGAGATAGGTGGAAATTTTTCTACCGTCTCTTCCTACTAGGTAAATGTACATACTATTAAGATGAAAAGCCCACTATATATGTATTATCGGTACCTTCAAAAGCTCAATACGTAATAAATAATATTCATTTATATCTTTACTTAAAATATTCGTATAGGACAGAAATCATTTTCCATCTAATTGCATGTCTAAAATTTAGGTCATTTTAAGTTAAATATATTTTATAATAATATTAAACATAACCAGTACCACATTGAAATTTAATAAAATATTTTAAAGTAGACCCTATTATTACTTAAAATATACAGTTACCAATTCACCCCTACATTTCTCGTAGCATCTTAATAACGTCTACGAGAGATCTACGTAGACGCTACGATGCTACGAGCTACGGGACCGGTTACGAACATCTCCCTCTCACATTTAGCATACATTACTCAGAGAGAGCGCTCTCTACGAAATTAAATTTTGATGACTGCATGGATAACGCGAAGTAAACAGATTTTTTTTATATAAAAGCAATTTTTCAATGAAATTCATTGTGATTTGACGGAATATTTATTTACAAAAATATTCATTAAAAAAGTTACTAATGTCCAGCCAATATATATCTGCATGATTCTTCTACACTAAATCACCGATTTTGTATCAATTTTCACTCAAATTCAAAAACTAAAACTCAAATTCAGAATTACTGAATCTTTACAAATACAGTTGTACAAATATTTCAAATTGTTAGTCTATTAAAAGCACACTACATTTGAAGCAGTAAAAGTTGTATTCACTATAGACATACAGTACTAGAGCTCATTAATAATTTTGGTTCATATGAACATTAGGTAAGTGGAAAGTTTCACGCAATAACAGTAAACAAGTTCAACAGGGCACAGCCTATTTCGTAAACAGTACAATGAGTTTATTTAAAAGATGGGACTGTGTTGTTGATATTTAAACAGTTGAAGCCCCGAAGGCTGCACTGAGGCAGAACTAACTAGTTTCCAGGAATTAATGCGATGCCTTTTATCATGCTGTTTTCCACTTCTTGCAAAGGTGAATTAATTTTTGATATATAAATCAAGCAAATAAAAATATCTTAAATATTACCGATTTGTAAGTTCCGCGATCCAATATTTAATTATTTAAGGAAAAGATATATAAAACCTATGTAAATTCGTCTCATATTGCGTCTTAACTAAATTAAGTGTAAAATAAAAAATATATTAAAAATTAAAAAAACATAATGTATTAAGTTTGAGTTAGTTTCCACATACAGCCATCTGTGGCGTTGGTTGCGTGCGACGGTAGCCACCTGTCACCAAGTGGACGGTCAGGCTGTCTGCCGACCTTAGTACTTTTATCGCACAAACAAAGGTATATCAGCTCCATTATCCACGGTGACCGGTGACCTTAAATGACAGTTAGCCTACTTGACAGATGGTGAAAGAGGCGCTAAGGGTTCAACACGATATTTTTTAATACAAGTAAAGTGTTGATTAGTTATTTTTAGAAATAATTTTCTGTTTTATTGAATTATGCACTCGGTGTACTGCATCATTCTATAGGCGAGTTTTTTTTATTATTTTCTTTTCAATGTTTGGGACTTTTACCGTACAAACAAAGGTATATCAGCTCCATTACCCCCGGTTACCGGTGACTTTAAATGACAGTTAGCCTACTTGACAGATAGTGAAAGAGGCGCTAAGAGTTCAACACGTTATTTTTTAATAAAAGGATTAACTTATATAAGAAGCCTTTAAGATGGATGCTATCCAAAAGCTAAGCTTGCTTAGTTCAGCTTAGTTTGAATAGCCGACTCAGTTATTCATACTTGTGTGCAGACTGCAAACTATGGAAAGTTGTATGTTTTAGGTCGGCAATTAGTCTTAAAGATGGTTAAAAGATCGAAATGCTTATAAGTTTTAGAATTTATCACCATGTTTATTATGAAGTCGGACTACATAGTGGTCGGCATAAATGGAAAACGACGCCAGGATGGCGGCGCGCGGCGTCCGGAAGGCGCGAGTGTCCCACTGCAGTCGGCACTTGGCGCCACAGTCTAATCTTCATCCTGCGACGGCACGGCTCTAATGCTGAAGCAAGGGAGCTTAACATTTCTGCTAAACTTCGTCTAATATACATCTGTACTTTTGCGGTTGTACATTAGGTATTTGTAACAATGTTTTGTACACTTTTAGGTGAATTTGTGCACCCCATTAAAGCTTGCGCACACATATTTGTTTAAGCAATATTGGCAGGTGATCAATCAAAAGACTTATAAAAGCTAGAGATATTTGCATGCTAATACTTAATCTTCCGGGTTTCTTCCTCGTCTAAACAGCTTTCCATAATGGTGGTACTCGTATATTAATTTAATTTAATTTTGTTTCACAATCTATAAATACTTGTAAAGTTTATAATAGATACTACCATAAAAATATCAAATACTAATGTACTAATAAATTTGTTCTATATTATTACAAAAAGCAATTTTTAAGTCTTCCACTAACTTTAAAATTTCAATTTAATTATTGCTTAAGAATCTTAAGAATTATTATCATTATTTATTCCATAAAGTAACAACATTAATTTTTTGGCCTAATTTTAAGTTAATATTTCAGAAATGCTCTTTTATGTTACTTTTCTAAGAGTGCCCTTGATGTTACTTAAGATTAGATTTCAACTTGAATGGAATATTTGGAAAGATGTTTTTCAAAATGACACATTCAACATTCGCTACCTTCACAGATTGCAATACTTGTGACAAGAATGCGTATCCAGCACCCGGCCATAGTGGCGGTCGTTTCGATGCAAAATACCGCATCGTTGAAATATGCGAGGCGAAATGAAATCATAAATTCTGGTAAACACAAGGCGGGGAGGTAAGAGTGGCTGGAGTCTCAGTGCGGCAACAGTGTGCAATTATTGCACACAATTCTCTTCATACCAATTGCAGGCCATAGCGTACACATTCCACTATATATTTGTGCATTATTAAAATCTCAAACTCGCCGTATGCAACTTATCTCTTGGTGGCATTTTATCTAAATTTCCATTAATATTCGCCAAAATTATCTATTGGATTTCTACCTCTTTTAGTCTAAGAGCAAGTCACTGAAAGGCAATCAATATGATTGAGAGTATTGATCTTTCTCATCAAATAGATCAGCAGTTTGATTCAACCAAAATTAATCTGCAAATGTGTTGCTAGGCGTAAAACTTGAAAACTGGATCAATTTGGCTATTTTTTTATTTACATTTTTTTTAAATATTCGTTCAACTCCGAAAAAGGAACTTTTAGGATTCGCTATAATCAAGTAGAAGCACCCAAGCTACGCAACTGCTGGACAGCAATGATTAAGACTACTGAAACACTAAAAACAAAGTGCCATTCCACAAAAAAAAAACATTAAAAGATTACATATTTAATACATAAATATAATATCTTAAACTTATAATTTCTGAACAATTCATTAAACCATAAGTTGGGCCGTCAAAATGCCTCAGTACAAAGTTAACTCTAGAGCTTCCTTAACAATAAGTGTTCAAGACCAATTTAAGGAGAGCTTTAAGACTTTAGAATTCCTCCCTTTCGTTAAGTAAACACAAGGGGCTACGAGACGAAAAAGAGGTCAGCGTAAATTAGTTGTTTCTTTGGTTGGGCAAGATTGATGAAAGTTTCGCATGACTCTGAAGAGTTCAAAAATATTTTAAATTTATTTGCTATTGTGTTACCCAACGCAGCATTATGATAGTTTGTCTTTTAGTTTTACGTATAATGCAGTAATATTATACATTTTCAGTTAGATAATATTATACATTTTAAACATGACATTTTATATGATTAACACGCAAAAGATGTTAGTATGGTTTCGGCAATTAAAATATGTATATATCGCTTCCCGCATAAACCTTCACAGATACATAAAAATTATTTACTAGATACTGGTTCTTCTAAAATCGTATAGATCATATCTCTTTCTTTTACGGTTGACTCACAGTAACAATTTCTTTGGTCGGTTTATGGCCACATTTATCAGATCATTATGCAAGGCGTGCCTCAGGAGCAACATGGATTCGTCAGGGGGAGGTCCACCACAACCAATCTCGCTGAGTTCGTTGGTGATATTCTTCGGGGCATGGCTAAGTGCGGACAGGTGGACGTGATTTACACCGATCTTGAAAAGGCATTTGATCGAGTGGACCATATCATCTTGCTTCGTAAGCTAAACGAACTGGGCATCCACGGTGACTTGTTAAGATGGGTTGAGTCCTACCTGACTAATCGAAGGCAGGCGGTAGTGCTTGGTGGTCATAGATCCGATTTCATGGGCGTGCCTTCAGGAGTGCCTCAGGGATCTCTGCTGGGACCTCTCCTGTATATTGCTTTTATTTACGACATAAAGAGCTGCTTTAAGCACTCAAAGTTCCTTTTATATGCGGACGACAAAAAGATTTACCGCAACATTGACAATCTCGGAGATGCTCTTGGGTTGCAGGAGGACCTCGACAGACTTCAGGACTACTATGTCGTTAATAGAATTAATGTCAATGTATCGAAGTGTACGCATATCACCTTCACAAGGAAACATAAGCCCCATGACTACACATATAAAATAGGCAACACATGTATTCCTAAAGAATGCGTTGTGAGGGACCTTGGCATAATACTGGATACAAAACTTACTTTTAATTCTCATCTGGACAATATTGTAAGCAGAGCCTTTAGGAATTTGGGCTTCGTGTTTCGAGTTAGTAGAGATCTGACTGACTTGTCTTGTGTGAGATTAATATACAATGCCTATGTGCGTAGCGTCCTTGAATATGGCAGTCCGATTTGGAATCCACAGTATGTCACGTGTAGGAGTCACATAGAGCGCATACAGAGAAGATTTGTCAGATGGCTTAACCTCCGTTCGCACTGCACTCCTTTAAGCTACGCTGATTCTTGCAAGCGTCATAACTTAATGACCTTAGAGGACAGACGCACGGTCTCCGATATGTCATTACTTCACGACATCTGTTCTGGTACTCTTGACTGTCCGGCATTGCTGTCTCAAATGTTGCGGCTTCAGGCCGGACCCAAGCGTGGAAGAAAGACAAAACTGTTTCACGTGCCGCTATCTCGAACTAATTACGACCATAATTCTGTGTACCATAGATTACCCACAACTTACAATGATAAGTTCGCGCATTTGGACATTTTCCACCTCCCCAAAACAACTTTCAAGCGCAGCGTCGTGAATACGCTGAAGGAGAAATAAATAGAACCACACACAAACGCACGCACACACACGCATGCACACACGCACACACACACACACACACACACACAAATTGATCATACCCTACCCCAGATCCCTTCCCCATTGTTTAGAATGAACAATTAGTATTCAATTTATACATAATTTTTAATTTCTACACAATGAAACCCTCTAATTGGCAATGTAAGTAGTAATAATGTGTCTATTGTATGTTATTTTGTTTTGCTGTTGGGTTTATGTTCAAAATAAATAAATAAATAAATAAATAAAACTTTAATCTCTACACAAGTGTGATAAATCCGTCATCTCTGTTTTTCCGCGAACTACTTCTAAACCACCCAACAGATTTTAATTCGGTTTTCACTTATAGGAAGAGGGATAAACTAGGCAGGCTTATGTACCTACATAAAAAAATTGCGTGCGTAGCCGGGAGTGAGTCGCTAGTTAGTATATAAAAGTAGTGTAGTGTAAATTGATGTACTATTATTTCTATACATAACGTCTTTTCTTACAAATTTTGTTTAAAATTACATTATAATTTTCTCCTAGACAAGCACATACATAAGTAGGTTGATGTGATTAATTTAGCAGAGAGTTGTTGCGTACCCAGAAAGTTGGTCCCTGTTTATAAATTTTAAGGCTAATGAGAGTTCCCTACTTCATTGTGTAACTGAGCGAGAGAATGTTGTAAACTTTGTAACATTTCAAACCGCCCATGCAAATTGTTACTTATGTTTTAATGAAAAGTGATCATTTTATTTAAACATAGAACTACTCATAATAGTGTCACTAAGCGCCTCTTTCACCAACGTCAAGAAGGCTAATCTGTCATTTAAAGTCACCGGTAATCGAGGATAATGGAGCTGATATACCTTTGTTTGTATGGTAAAAGTTCCAAACATTGAAAAGAAAATAATAAAAAAAATTCGCCAATCGAATGATGCAGTAAACCGAGTGCATAATTCAAATAAAGAAAATGATTTCTAAAAGTAACTAATCAACACTTTACTTGTAGTTGGTGAAAGAGGCCCTAATAGTTATTACAATATGCATCAAGGATCTCATTTCCATCTCAATATTTATGGATCTCATTTTATTCCCCACGTTGTCGATTCTCCGACTGATCAGCAAATTATATACAAAAACCTTCTTGCTTTAACGCTCCTTTAAGAGCGTTAGGAGAAAGAGAAACTTAGTTTACAATTATTTACAAAAACAAATTTAAAAATTAAAATTATTTTTCAATATTCTTTGATATCCCGAGCAGCATCCAACAGCAAGTCTTCCAGTCAGCCTCGTCACCGACACGTTAATTTTATTAAAGAAAAATAATACTATTATTATTGTATTATAAGTTTATTGTCAGTCATAGTTTAGTAATAATAAATGGTCAGTAGAGGCTTTTTATTTTAGCGTGAAACGGATCGAGTAAGCTGTTGTTGCCGACTAAATAAATTGCTGGATTTTTTAAAGGCTTTACGCGTTACCGTGATCAATGGGAAGGCTTTGCAGTTTGTAATGGGGCATTTCCTCTTGCCCTTTCTTGAGAACGTATAACTTCAATACAGCTATCTCGCTCTAATACTCGGGGAGTTATTTTGAGGGCAATAGAAGCTGCGGGATGTCGATTCTTGTTAGAAAAGGTTTTGTTCTAAATTTGTTAGTGGCATTGCTAATTTGATTGATTCGCTTTAACTTTGTGTAACAGAGAAGAAAGCGAAATGTTTCCTGTAATAGATGATCGGATTTCACATTGAAAGAGAACTGGAGTGAATATATTTTGACATGGATTTTATTAATAGAAAGCAGGCCTAACATCAATATTGCCTTAGACTTCAAAACACATATTTTGAGATGTTGGACTTGGATTTTCCGACTTGGACTGGAAAATTCCGGTGAAATGTATTAAAAATACATTCATTTTTAATAAACGACTAGAATTATGAATTTATTTGTTTATATATTTATTTATTTATTAAGTATACACTAAAAAAATTAGTTATTTATTTAATCAATATTAAATTAAATTAATGAATTTAAATAAAATTTCGTTAATTTATTTTTTAATTTAGACTTTTTTACTCTTTTGCAATGTTTTTTTTTTTGAGTAGAGAATAAGTAGACCTAATTTTGCGGATAGTGAAGCCGGTTTTATGAACATGTGTGCGTAGGCCAAAAATTGAGGTTATAAAATGTCACCCTAATACTGTTGATCGCGCAAACATTTACCTTTGAATATCAGGATTACTTTTTTAAGTAAAGTCACCCTTTTTAAGTGAACCTTAATCCTCATTAATAAATGTAGTCTCTTTTTCGTTTGAATTCTTTTTATCGTGGGACTCCAGCAGATGTAACTACAGTCAATTAAGAAAAACATCTCTTAAATGTTAGAAAAAGAATAATTCGACTAGAAATTCACCTTCACACAATAGACTATCTAGGCAAAATATCTATCTATGTAACAAAAAAAAAAAACAAAAAAAAAAGCAATATATGTTTGTTCTCTATGGACTCAAACCGCTCAACATACGCTCAACCAACAATTGATTTGGATTTCACTTTTTGAAACAGGGATAAATGCGGAAAGCGGTAACAGACCACCTATTACTTTATAAATATGTTTAAAAAATTACAAATTTTAAAATAATTTTATAAAAATTAACCGAATTTGTTTTGGCGTCCCAATTTTCACACAACAGTAATTAGCATAACAAACAATTTAATAAAATATTATCAAACACTATTTAATTTAACCAAATGGGTGAACTGACGTTTGACAGTTTAATTAAGCATGTACTAAGGCTGATACGAGGGTCTGAACGCAAAATCAGAGTCCAATCAATTCTGTTCCTAATTGTAAATAAACTTGTCAAAACCGACTTTACAATTTGACCCTTAAAGTCGATATTGCAACGGATTGAATTAATACATTAAACCCCTTTATTTCCGAGATTAAATTTTGAACACAAAGAAAAAAGAGTCTTGCGCATCCGAATAAAAGGATCACATTTGTTTGACAAATATTGTGTCGTGTCACCTTGTTGTAGAATTATGGGGACGTCCGGAAACGTTCTCAGTCAGTATTCAGTTATACATGTCAATGAGTGGGTGTACGTTGATGAATTAGGTATCCGGACCGACCCGGGGGATATCACACCCCTCATAGTAACCGTCATCACGTTTTAAAAACCCCGCATACATTTTAAAATGAGTATTGAAACATTAACGAAATTACTTTTTCGAATCATTGATCCGTTTCAAATCAACAATGTTATCATGAAGCAAACTGAAACATGACATTTTTGAGAGAGAAATGTTATTTCTGATTACAAGGTTTTTTTGTTTCATGTGAATGTGTATGTCCTTAAGAAGGGATGATGCCTCTCGTATTATACATTGCTTACCACGCCGTACAAACGCCGTACACAAAAGAATAGAGGAGAAAAAAAATAGAATAAATGGATTACCGCACTTAAATACACGCTCTGTAATCACAAAAGGTAGGACATTAGAAAATAGTCGGTCATAATTACTACAAAAGTTGCATAAAAATTAGGGAATCAACATTTCATTTAAAATGTAACACAATAGACACATTATATATGCTTAGGCGATGGTAGCCACCTACCACCAAGTGGACCGTCAGCCTATCTGATTGCTTTTAAATGATAATAAAATAAATCGGATACATTAAAATGGATGGAATAAAAATATTTCTTCTACATTGTTGTAAGGGCAATATATTATTTAATTTTATTAGTATACCGCAAGTAATTAACTTTTATTGGCCACTCAAAAGTGGAAATCCACTTAAATTAATTCGAATTTAGAATAGCTCGGTAATTACGCGACGTTGCTGCGCTACGTTGGCAACATAAGCAAACAAGATGGCGGACGAGTGACGCGGCTAATTAGCCAGTTGCCGCCGAAATAACCTGCCCTATTAAAGATTCAACTGGCTAAGTGCAGATCGGTGTCGTTGCAGTCACAGACTACATTTAGCCTGTCGCGGCTGGACAAGTTGCCTCGATGCAACCTGTCTGATGCTCGGAATAACCGCTGCTAAATAGTCACGGAGCTTCATCCGTTTTCGTGTACAATTAAATTAATAGGTTGTGTTTCAATATACTATCCTACTAATATTATAAATGTGAAAGTTTCTGTGGATGTTTCTTCATCTTTCAAAAAAAAAGGCTGGAAAGTATTTGGATGAAATTTGGCACACAGATAGTTTATTACCTATATTAACATAGTATATGACAACGTTTATCCTGGATAATTATTAGACACCTATTCACATAAAACACATGGCCTCCCCTCATTTTCTTCTCATGTTTCATCATCACCATTAGCCTGTCTCCTAACCCCAATATAATATTTTTTGAAAATGTTTTTAGGTTTGTAAAGAAATGAATATTGTTACAGCTACAATAAAACAAACAGCAAAGTATAAACATCAAAGTAGAAAACGAAAACGAATCTTATTTATTTATATTTACAGTTATTGTTTTTTGGGGTTTGTCCGCCTTTTTGACTTAAATAATTATTTTACATAAAAAATTAAAACATATTTTTTTCTGTCGATTCCTAATTTTTTATCAAGACATTTTTTTTAAATTGATGTTGGGCTCCGAGACTATGCCAACTAACAGACTAAACTGAAAATAGCGGCCTGTAAATGTGAAAATTGATTTTGACACGTGATGCCATATCCGGAAGCGGAGAGCAAAAAGCCTTTTGGATAATGCAAAACCTATTTCCGAGTTCAAACCGTCTGGCTTCTCAAAATATACACCTGCAGTGAAAAATTGTTTTGTATTTGTTAGAGGGAAGATATTTTGATTGCATGCATTAGCATTAGCATCGGATAAAAGCTTTGACGCGTTTATGTTTCAATATTTGAACGTAGAGTTAAATATAATATTAACTCAAAAATACCTATATTATTTTATACTATTGTTATTAAATGATATATTAATATTAATATTTATTGATCCTTACATATTATAAAACAAAGTCTTCCGCCGTATCTGTCTGTCTGTACTAAGTACTGAAAGGATTTTTAAGCGGTTTTCACTAGTAGAAAAGCGTTACACGAGAAATGTTTCAGAAAAAAATGCACTCATTTAAATGGAAACAGGTCGCTATAGTTCTAATACTATACTACAGCTATAATAAAATGAAAACTTTAACCTAACTTTAATGAAACTTAAGTAAAAATTTTAAGTTAAGTTTAAGTTTACTTAAGTTTGTACAGAAAAATTTTAAAGTGATCCTAATATGAATGTAACTGTGTTCTTGTTTCTACGGAATAGCCTAAATACTAAAATCTTGTGGACAATTTGCCACTGTATATTTAATGTAAGGGTCGGCAATTTATGTTTGTCTGTATATATTATAGGATTGTGCTATATGTTAATCCAGGTAATAAACTCTATGTGTGTGCTAAATTTCATCAAAATGCGTTAGGCGTTTTTGCATGAAAGAATAACAAACAGCCATACATACTCACAAACTTTCGGTTTTATAACATTGGTAGGATAAATATGTACATATCATTTTTAAAACCATTGATTATTCTGTACATTTATAGCAAGAAAATACAAGCAGTTATCAGGGGAAGTGGAAGCTAAATAAGTTTGCACCTAAAATATGTTCGAGGGAACTCTCTGTAGAACAACTTCTGGACTAGTTAAGTCCTTAACTGCTAAGTTAAGACAAAACACCCTCCTACTACTACTTCCCCTCCTGCCTACACTTATGCTCTTACTTTATATATCTTCCTCACCTCAAAGTGCCGTGTTTAATGGCATCATTACACTAATAACTCTGAAATGTACATTTAAAGAAAACATTGTAATAAAACAATGTAAATTTTAAGACTTTTGTCCTTCGGAATTTTTTCAGAATTCTTCTTACAAATTATATAAATATTTCGACCTCATTTTCAATACAGTTCATAAATTTTGATTTCATGTAGATAGAAAGAAAGAGAAACAATTTAATAAATAATGTTTGTGTCGTGATTAACTCTAATAAATTAAATTATTTCTAATTAGAAATTTTAATTAGAATAAGTTTTTAAGATTATATTAATGTAATTAAGGAAAATGTAATGATAAAATGTATGTTATTTGAGTGTGTAGGACCTACACATACCTATATGAGAAGTAAAGATTGAACAAAAAAATCTAAGAAAAATAATGCAGACGAAGTCGCGGGTAAAAGCTAGTTGTAAAATAAACTAATTGTCCGCCTCTGTCTATTCCTTCGCTAATTTCTTCTAAACCACTCAATAGATTTTGATAAGGTTTTCATTAAAGAAAAGATCGATAAACAAGAAACAAGTAACAAAGCCGAAGATTCTAATACTATAGCCGAAGATAAACGAAGCCAAAGAACTAGTCTAATTATATTCTATATTCAGAAGAACGAACATTTTATTGCAGCTTTAAATAAATAATGACATTTGAAAGGGAAAGAAACATTTTGTTTTAAAAAAACTCTGAACAAAGTTCTAAAAAGTTTCCAGCCTCCGGATATTTATTTAATGACCTTACTTTCATTTCGCCAGCATCGTTAAAGTACTCGAATTTACTAAATTTTGGAACAAAATATCTGTTTGATTAACGATCCCGTTTTCAACATAGATTATTTGAGCGTATTTTATAATATACTAGCTGCTGCCCGCGACTTCGCCCGCGTAACTTTGTAAATTATATACTAAAACCTTCCTCGATAACCACTCTATCCATTGGTGAAAACAGCATGAAAATCGGTGCAGTAGTTTTATCGCGAACAGACAGACAGACGCGGCGGAGGACCTTGTTTTATAATATGTAAGGATTTATTAGCACGGTTCATCAATTCAATGGTCATATCTATATTTACCTATGAAGACCCATATTTATTAACCAGAACAAATAGATATATGTTGAAGGTAGTACCCCTATAATAACACATTTTTTATGTTAAGATCGACAGACAGGCACGGTCCACTTGATGGTAAGTGGCTACCGTCACCTATAACACAAACAATAGGCCAAGCCATAGGTGCCTCAAGTACGCTGCCGACTACAGTAAGAATTAAGAATAAAACTGAAGAGATTGAGGAAGGTATAGGGAAATGGGCTCCGGCATCCCTTACTCACCGAAACCTGAGTTTACTGTTAGGGTGTGGTTGCTAACCAAATTACATTGCTGGGTACAAATCAAACACACATATTCAAAACTTATGAATACTATTCTAGATTAAAACTTTCTTGTTTTGAAATTCACAAAGCTACATAGTAACTTTAAAATGTATGTAGAAGAAGGGCTCTCATTCGATTCGTCGTATTGCACAAACAACGTTCAAGTTTTCACGTAAAACTTGGTCGGGGTGCATCGACAAAATATTTTCGTCGGTTCGTCGTACGTACAAGCCGCGGTCGGAAATCATTGAATGTTTCTATGTAGTTACAACTCGAGCAAACGTCTCTTTGCGACGAACAACTCTTGCTTCTATTGGTTTTTCTTTACAAACGCTGACATGTTTTTAAAA
Source organism: Synanthedon formicaeformis (assembly GCA_945859745.1). Classification (NCBI taxonomy): domain Eukaryota; kingdom Metazoa; phylum Arthropoda; class Insecta; order Lepidoptera; family Sesiidae; genus Synanthedon; species Synanthedon formicaeformis. The sequence goes on from OX243963.1 coordinate 5,548,741, forward strand.
AGTTGCCTAGCTTCAACTCTGATGCAAATACGACGCATTGTGATTTTTCCTCTAACCAAGCTCTACAAGCTATAATCAAAACGGGTAGAAATCAGTCCATCCGTTTGAGAGTTACAATGCCACAAAAAAACACACAAATCTGTATATTTGTGTATACACAGACACAGTTCAAACTTATGACCCTTTTTTGCGTCAGGCGTTGGAGCTTAAAAACTGAAAGCGTTAGATAAAGAAATGGTTCTTTAAATTCCACTGAGAATTCCTGTCGTTTCACAGACACGTAAAGGGGTTCTTAATTGAACTTAACTCTGCTTTTATCAAAATACAAAGACAAATCTTTTTTCCACTTTAAAAGTTCCATTTTTTAATTAACTTCGGTAAAATAAATCTTTCCTTTAAAAACAAAGGGAAAAATAATATTGAATTAATATAAATAGTGAGTAAAGAAATACGAAAAAGGTACTAAGATCACAAATCATAGAACCAAGTAAGGCAAATTTCGTTGGACATAATCTAAAAGTAATTTATAGCTAAGATAACTTACGTTATTGTTGTTGTGTGTAGATAAAAATGTGGCAAAACAAGCATTATATTTTGTTAAGGGTATCTATAATATTAACATTTCGTCGTTTGGATAGAGCTCATTGTTCAGGCACTGGTTTCGAATAGCGATCAATGAGGGTCCTGCAAGAGATTTCTGAAGTTGGATAATTAATTACGGCTCCATAATGCCTTAGATGTGGCCATTATAGTGCCCAGGAGCGCCGTTTCTGAACCCGGTCACAATGGTCTATTGAATCTCGGTAATACGTTTTTGAGTTACTACCTTAGCGGATTAGCGATGACACTATAGGTACAAATTATATGCCCTTGGTTACTTTACTTGAGCTGAGTAAGTTTATTTACCGTTTTTAGTTTAATATTGATATGGTATTTTTAATGAAAGTTATTGAGCCAATAAGAATTTATAAAGATTATTCTTTACATAGTACGAGTATGACATACAATAATTAGTATTGAGATGAAGTTCAAAGGTTTAATAGCTCTGGTCGTTCATACAAGTAATGCTCACTAAATATTGTCAAATCGAAATTTATAATTAAACTCATATTAATCAATCAAGCTGAAGGTGGAGGGTGATCGAGACTTCAATAAGTTAGATGCGAAAAAAAGTTCCGCCGCGTTCGGCTGTGCGCCTGACGCGTCACGTTGTGTACAGTCGACAATATAAAATCATTTAAAAAAAATGTAATTTATTAACTTCGTATTAGCGTAAAAGCATTGAAAAAGGATGCATGTGTGAACCTCAATTTGAAGTATTCGCGTTTCACGGCTGTAAAGCACAAGGCGAATAAGGAAATCTCTACAATTGACATTTGCATTTCGGATCCTTGGTTGAAGGGAACTACATTTTCAACTTCCTCCTTACTAGGAATTTCATACAGCAAGTAATATTTTGAACACTACACGAAATTAATATAAGAAGACATTTGCAATGCATTCAGGAAGATTGTAGAGTATCAAGTTCCTGGATGTGTAAATTATTATATACTACGACTTTTAAATGAATGAGTTCAAAATAAGAAAGGTTTTGATTTTTATTTTGAAGTAATAAGCTAAATTTATATGGATTACACAGATTCGTTAGAGATATTATACAACTCTCAAAATGGTCTTTTGACTTTTGAATTAAACTTTCATTTCAAAAGTGTCACTTAGGTTTTATGTCTCTTCATCAATTGTTATGGGTTTTTACGTTAAGGCAGTCAGACAGGTTGACGTACCACCTGCTGTAGATCACATAGGATTAATGAGAAGGTTTAGAAATATATAGAGAAATGCGGAAATAGTGGGGATTATCTCTTTTAAGTACAAGACTATAAAGAATTTTCTTAGGCGATGTCAGCTTGACCTTAAACTCCTGCTGATAGAAAATTAACTCGGCCACCGCAATTTTTTATTAAATTTTCTTCCCGACTGTACTACTTAACAGTGATTTGTCAACGACCATCAATCAACCTGAGATATTAATAATCTGGAAAAAAGATTATAAATCATATTCGCAAAGACTTGAGTGAAAAAATTACTTAATAAAAAGTTCTGAATTTTGTTCGTTATTGATCAAACCCACGAGTTATTGAAAGAAGAAAAAAAGCCTACGTATGCCTAGGCCATATATCTACGCTATATGCTTAGTTATGCCTAGTGCAACATAACAATGGGTATTTAAAAAAAAAATAGAAAGGGACACTGTTTGTGTTACGTTTGCTACTCGTTTAAGAAATACCTTAAAGTTTTATTCATAAAAATGAGAAAGCTTATACTGAAGAGTTCGTCAAATTTCAACCTTAATAAGAATGCAGAGAAATGTACCCGTGTGAATCTAAGTCGCGAGCAAAGGTGGTGAAAATATTCATTTTTTTGTTTTAATTTTGAAACCTTTGAACGGAACTGCAAAAGGTGGTAAAAGAAACACGCCGAGAGCGAAAGGTAACGTGCCCTATCTTCATCGCTACAAAATTAACTGGCACCTAACCTTTATACCTGGTAAGTATTTAACGAAATTACCGCTTTCACGTCGTTAAACTTTGCTTACTTTATAATCGAGAGCCACGTTTTAAATTTATTTTTCTTGTTTGCAAAATATATTAACTAAAATAATAACCACCTCCTTACAGAAGACCGCCGTGAAATAACAGCACGTGTGCGGTTGTATTTCAGTGATTGAGTAGGGATGCCAGATTTTCCCAAGAAATAAAAAAAGGACCCCATTTTTTAAATTTATTTCACCTATAGAAAGCTACACTATATCAGCGAGTAACATAGGCTACATTTTTATAAACTAAACGCTAGTATTATATAATTAAACGTGTAATTGCTACTATTAAATAAATATTTCATATAAATGTTTTTGCTGTCAGTACTGTTTCGGTATACCACAAGTTCAATCCCATTATTTATTGACACACACGAGTTATAGTTAGTTTTTACTTTCATTTCTGCAAACATCTGTACAGTATTATCGACATAATTTCCCTGGAGAGTTTGCACCTGTGACTGGTGCTGTGTTAAATTACCACTTGTTTAACATGTTGGTACTAATTAATTGATCGAGTGGCTATCGATGTCATTGCATTGTTGTGTACCACAGTTGCTGTGGATGACCATTATTCATCAAACATAATCTAAGGTTACAACAATATCCATTAGCATTTACTGATATAATATAGACTAACTAGTGGTACGATTGTAAAGGTTGATTTCTTCGAGCTTCGTGGGAACGTATTGGATTTTGAAGTTTAGATGGTACGAAAAAAAAAAGGTTATATGATGTTTTCCTTTGCAACTTAGTACGCGCTGTAGTTCGTTTTTGAAAATCTAACAGGAACCTATCAATTTTCCAGGATCTTAAATTAACATTTGGGATCATATCAATACTAATAATAAATCTGTATGTGGTATTGTATGTATGTATGTTCCACCATAACTTAATCGAATTAACTGATTTTCATGAAACATTTAGACGTACAGGACACAGGATAGCAGCTACTTTTTTCTTTTTCAACGCAGACGAAGTCACGGGCGCGCGCTAGTCAATACTAATAATAAATCTGTAAGTGTAAGTATTGTATATATGTATGTTCCTCCATAACTCTTAAACGAATTAACTGATTTTCATGAAACTTGGTAAATAAACATTTAGACGTACAAGACACAAGATAGGCTACTTTTTTCATTTTCAACGCGGATGAAGTCGCGGGCGCAAGCTAGTATAATCATAAAGTTTATGACTAAAATAAGTACTTAACTAAAAAAATTAATAAACGAAGGATAAATAACGAAGTTGTAAGTGGAAACCATTGTGGGTTTAAAAACATAATTTCAAAAACTTTGTTTTTAATTCTGTAAGAGAATAACAGATAGTCACGCGTGTAATTCAAAATGCGCTGTAGATCATATAGATAGAGTCGAATATAGATCCATCATGTTATCCAGACAGCTACTAACTCCTCATGTCAATTACCATTATCAACATTAATAACTCTATTAGTTGCGTTTAATTAAAATCTATTCTGGTTAGATGTATGTACTTTGGTTTGGTAACGGATAACGATGATCTAATTACAAATAAGTAAAGCCTACATACAGGCAGGTTTGTTTGCTTATGTGAACTATTAAATGTAGTGTATGTTACTCGCCGATATAGTAACTTTCTATAGGTAAAAAAATGTTTAAAAATCGGTCCGGTAATTTTTGAGTTTATTCATCACAAACAAAAATACAAAAATACAAATCTTGTCTCTTTATATTAATATATGTTAGTATTGATTAGAAAGGGTGGGTATGCTATCTTTTTTTTATTTTATAAAGGGTAGGATATATATAATGAATAATTTTATATAGGATAGGCAGGCCTGAAGTCATTAGAATTAAAAATGGCCTATAATGTAGGCTACGAGTATGTGCAACTAAACTATGTATTTATTTATTTATTTAGTAGCAAACCTAAAGCGTATAAAAGTTTACAAGTACATTAAAAAAACCTTATAAATCCTTATACATCATACAACTGTCATTTTACCGAAAGCACAGATTAAGTAATAGTTACTGTCGTACCGAAAGTTTATAAAGGATGTAGGTATAATCATTTGTTTATTGCTGATATTTGTATTTTTATTGTCAAAAACAAAAACAATTGGTAACACATTTTATTTGAATGTCACTTTTTAATTTCCATCACGTTTTCTCAACAATACCGTCGGAAAGCACACTAATTAGAAGAAACGAAACTCAAATTTGAGATTCGGGACGCTTTGCTGAGAGACGAATTTTGTAACGTAATTAATTTCTTTAAGCAATTCGAGTTTTAGTCAGATTGAGCATTTAATTTATTTTAAAATTGGTTCTCTCGCGGTACAATCTAGGTCTGGCTTAAATTCTTATTTATTTTTCACTCAAACAATAAAGTTTAAATTTGACAATACAATTAGGCAATAAATTACCTGTGCCTCTATAGTTCGCAATTTTTTTTTTCATCTCCACTGGAATGGAGAACTTGTAGATCTCTTCACTGTCTGATATTGGCTTCTCCCAAAAGGCTCGCCACCACAAACAGTCTTCAGCGTTTCACATCAAGCCACTTACTGTATTGCCTTTCACGTCTTCTGTCCACTTGGCCTCAAGGCGTCTCACGCTGCATTTTCTACTTCGTACTCGTATACCCCATCGGTTATTCGCTCTGCGACAGATGTGACCGGCCCATTGCCACTTTAGCTCGATAATTCTCTCGGCAATGACGTCTTACTTTGGTTCTTCAGTGAATTTCAGAATGTTTGATCCGTCTTTTATTTATTTATTTATTTATTATTATCAAACACGTATTCACACACAATATTATCACAATGTCTGTAAACCACTAATGGTTTGTCTAGACATTTAATTCACAACAATTATAATTATATATTATAATTATTATAATAATAATTATAATTATTATTATATTATTTTAATATTATTAATTTACAATTGCATTATGAAAACAACAAAATGTTTCGAAATCACGAAGAGAGGCTTAATTTGTTTATAATAGATTAACAAATTCGTTTCGAATCAATCCTGTAATTGAAAACAAATCTGTGATTTGTAAATTTTAAATACCACAATTATTAATAACGGAATTGGCAAAATTCTCTATTGCCTCGACAAATAATTTTATCCAATAATAACGTGGTTTGTAATTTTGTCGTTTGTATTCAACGGATTTGCGGTGCTTACTTAATTAATCAATAACCAGAACCAATATAAACCTACACGAGAAAAGCCAAGAGATTATATAATAACCATTGTTCTAATTGAAAGTGTACTTCAATAGGTTTCCTAAACAAGAAGATTATGGTTTTATTGATAAATTTAATGCATGTAAAAGTAACTCTGTCTTCTTGTTTGTTACCTTTTCACGCCTTAACTACTTACGGATAAGGCGTGGAAGTAGTGTTTCGAAGGGATAAAATCTAAGAATTTAAATAAAAATAAAAAAATCATCTAAAAAAAATCTAAAAAATCTAAAAATAGATCTAAAAATCTAAAAATATTATGAGGCTTATTGCTTATACATTTTGTCAATGATATTTTTTATTTTTACAGCTGGTTCAACAAATATAAAAATGTTAACATCGCGATGTCACTGCAAACATCCAACACCAAGCAACCTCCCAGGACAATTGTACTAAGAGCATCTGAAACGCGATACACGACATCATCCGCCATTATTTCAAGTGACTTTTTAATCTCTAAAATGCTTCGTCCCTTGATACTCTGATGCTTGTTATTCTAACAACAAATAGATACAAACAAATGCCTACAAAGGAGATAACGCAAGACTTTATGAAGAAGGGCTCCGATTATATGAACGCAAGTTAGCTAAACAAATTAATTGTAAAAGTAAAATAATTAATTTGCTCTTTTTTTACTGCAATCAAAAAACTTTACACAGGAAGCAGTTTGCATTTACTGCTAATTACAAAATAATTTTAAAAAATCTGCCTTTTTCTGTTTCTCACCTAACTTCTTCTAAACCAACCAACGGATTTTGATACAGTTTTCACTAATGGAACAAGGATGATTTTTGTATGTAACCTGCATTAAAAAAATTAAATCCGTGCGAACTAGGGGACGGGTCAGGCGGATATAGTACATATATGTATTGTCATATATCTATGTTTTTATTTCACCTAATTCTGTAACAAAATTACAATTGTTTTATTTTTATTGATACTCATTTTTATTAACCGTATCCATGCAATAATCTCATTTAACAAACAACTTACAGAAATGCCCGAGTGACTTTGCTTTGTGGGCCAAAATACAACCCTGAGTCCAAATAATTGTAACGCGGAATTCAGACCTTTCGGAGGAATGTTGAGGTCACGCTTTGAAGTTGAAGGAGAAAGGACCACCTAAATGGCTTTGTTAAAATGTTTCATTTATGCTACTCGTAACATGACCAAGTGTATTTAAATCTTTTAGCTGATACAGGTGCTATATGTACAATATTATATGATACAATACCATAAGTGCCAAATACATATTATACTTATCTGTGTCTTTTTTATTTAGATAAAATGGATATCTGTGTTTTACAAGTGATTCTTGTAATTTTTGTAAGTAATTTTTGTTAAGTAAATTTATGTACTTGTAAATGATTTTTATAAATTATTACTTTATATTCAAAAATACATATATTAATGGGTAAAATTATATTAATGGAAGGATCTATTTCAATAAAAAAATTAAGTCAAATAATAAGTTTTTCAACATTACTTTGTAGTTTCTATGTCCCACCCCTGGAAATTTATGTAGGAAATTTCATAATAATAGGTTGAGTAGTTATAAGCTGTGAAAGTGTAACAAATAAACTCTCTTTCGCATTTATAATTTTAGTTAGTTTTATCGCCCAGTTATTATTAGAAAATTGAACAAAGTTACGAAGGAGGTTATACTTGTGTTGTCATGTTTAAATTATAAATCTCTTTTGGGGCAAAACACTAGTAAATCAAAGTGGGAAGGAATTAACTAAGGAATCCGTTTAGGCCTGTGCGGTTGCTGTGACAAGGCTGGGGTCCCTTAATAGGATTGTTACAATGGTACCAATATATTAAGAGCCATTACGTAATGAAATTCTATTTCTAAGTTATTCAAAAGAAATAAGTAATTTACTTCTTATTACAGGATATACTGTATTGTCATAGATGTCAGTATATTTTGGAATATTGAACCAAAGGCTAATGAAGACGAAGTATATAAGCCGATCAGTGTATATTAAAGCATGGCTACTTTAACGTCCCTCAAAGAAGCTTTCCTTGATTTGAATCAACAGATATTTTAATAAGTATTCACACCGTCGACGGCACATTTCATCTTTCTCCAAAATAAATTATCGTTGCGTTTATCAGGTTTGTTTATTAATAACGTTATCAGAAAATATTTTAAAAAAAATTCTTTAGAAGTGTTCGGGTATTAATGTTTTTAAATTACGCATAAACTCCAAATTGCATTTACTGTAAAAATGGAGTGGATACTTATACATTACATTTTGAAGTCGCTTTTCGCGTCTAACTGTATATCCGCTAATTCTTCCTAAACCACGCAATGGATTTTGATATAATGGAAAGAGCGATCAACAAGGAAGGTTTCTGTATGCAATTTGCAGAAAAAATCCGTGCAAAGCTGGGGGCGGTATTTGTAATTAATTTTAAATATATAAATTTACTAGAAATTTATATATTTAAAATTAATTACAAATACATGACATAAAAATAATATAATATTTCTTTTTTTCTCAGCTTGTTATATTTCTAAAGAAAGGTCCTTTGGAGATTTCTATAAAAAACGCATTTATAGTAACAAATCACCATCTCAGTCCCACTGTAGTTTGGCCTACGCAACGCGTAGCTATGCGGTAATAAATTATTGAAATAATGTCACATTGTGAGCGTGTCGGCTGCCTAAGCTTCTTGAAAGGGTCAAGTTGCAGTGGTACCCCGTGGCCCCTTGCCCCCGGTCTGCGGGGTAATTAACGCTACGATTTCGTCAACCACGACCATTCCGCCGCTGACCGAGGGTTAAATGGACTACTTGACTCGCAATAAGGGTTACATTTCATTTATAAACGCTTCGTCTGACACATTATTAACAATTACTACCTCAAATAAGTTTAAATTATATTATTACATTAGAAATTATTTAAAATATTTACTAAATTCTAATTTTAAAGTTATACCATCTATTCTGGTTTCACGCGAGTCTCATGAAAAACCTTTCATTCGGAAAAAAGTACTGTACTGACTTCTAACATCGTGTGTACAAATTATGGATTCACGGTTATGGATCTGAAATAGTTTGTAATCATATAGTATATCATATGTAATCACATATATCGCTGCTTAAAAACTAAAGGGCCACAAATCAAAATTACACTTTTTACAGGAGAGCTAATCGAAAATAAATAAATTATTTTATGTTTTTTTTTTCTTATTACATATATATCAAATATATGCATATTATTCATCGTTAGAAGCGTATTTTTATGTAACATTAAATGTATTAAGTACTTTTATAATAAACTAAATACTAGAGGAGATATAAGCATATAAGCTACTTTTGAATATTTAAAAAATGATCAAATTGTACTAAATATGGAATAAAACAACCATGTCTTTTTTGCAACATACAATATGATGGATTATGATTGTATTTTTGCAATAAAAACATTTTTGGATTTTTTTTGTTTTATGGCCCTTTAGTTTTAAAGCAGCGATATGTATGTGATATTACGTCTCCTCTAAATTGTGTAGAAGTACAATAACTCATCAGTCACATAAAGCCGGTAATGCAATAAGGACATCAACAGTTTATCCGGATAACACCGTAGGCGTAGGAGGTATTTGCTCGTAGGTAAAATGTGTTCCGTTTAACGATCTATCAATACAAAGTGTTATATGCAATACGCAGATTTAAAACAAACTGCAAAGTTCGTCCATTTGATGGTTTTGTGGCTATCGTTGCCTATAACACAAGCAATGGCACAGGTACTGCAAATGCTGTGCCGAGCATAAGTAAAATTAAGTAAAGTATTGAATATTCGATAACCAATAAATATTAGACGCAATTCTTGTTGGGATAAATAATGAATCCGTCATTTGTGCAGGATTACGATTGTCGTGTTTGTGCTATTAATAGGTAACATATACCAGGATTGTCAATTAAATCAGCAGAAAGCGGTTTAATCCGGGTCGGAAGCTGGACACAATTATTCATCAGTTGTATAAAGCCGGGTAATCCGGCCATATTGACCGGTTCGTAGCTGTCGTAGCCGCACTCTACAACTTTAAATACCTTCAGCCTGTTATGTTATAATGTGTATTAAAAAGCTAATAATATGTGTTTAAAAAGTTAAGTTAAACTATAACTTCAACTTATGCAATCGTATTAAATCAGCTGTAGGGTTGCCAAAAATGTTAATTTTTATTTTGTTTAAATACTATATTTGCACAGTAAATTGTAGCCTCTGTTCAATTTCAAACTAACTGTACCTCCAACTTTATTTGCTTAGTCATTAAATTAAAGTTAAGTAGGGTGAATTATTTCGTGTATTGGCTGTAGTCCACCTACTTAGTTCACCTGGGTTCACTTATTTTATTTGTCAATAAAATATTTCTATACATTAAATTGTAACCTGTTTCTAAATCCTCCAAAGATTACTTATCTCATCTCTGTACAAAATATATATAGATATACTTACTCTATCTTTTTAATATAAATAAAAAACTGAATATTACAAGTTTACAAAACCTATCCAATTGAGAGAAGTGTCTTTGGCGAGGTGAAAAGGCTTTTTAGATAATGGCTTTAAAAATATTTCATTTCTAGAATTGTTTCGCTTCTGAAATAGCGTCAAGTGACAGCTAAACTGATGTGCCCTGCTACAGAAGTGAAGAGGGTATATTTTTCAACTTTCAAGACTCGTATAGTAAATAAAACCCAACATTATGTAATTTGGTGTCAGGCGCTCAGAAGATGAATTTAGAAAGTCGCTTTTTGAATTGAGATATTTTGTATAACGGATATTCTAGCCAAAAATAATTTATTTTACAAGTCTGACAAAAAAAACATTGGATTACACTAAGTAATTTCAAGTACCTACTTATAGTTGTGTTTTCAAGTACAAATTTCAAAAAAAAAATTTATTATACCTATAAATCGTAATTTTTTTTTTCAGAATCCCATATCATATTATTAACATGATAGCTATATAAATAGCTTGGTAAGAACGTGTATGAAGTTCTTGTTCAATAGAATCAACATATCAAATCAACAGTAAATCTTTGTTTATATTTATAGATATTATGGAATAAAATCGAATAAAGGTAAAATATAATTGAAGCAACTACATAATTTTTGGAAAATATTTTCTTAATGAAAACTATTAATATTTTTTTAATTTACTTGATGAAAAAAAAAACGGGTGAGTCCATCTGGATCCCTAACAATCCAAAAATCCAATACAGCTAGTACCTATTTTTATATTTCTTAATTTGAATGTTGTATTAGACTATATATTGCCTTTTCCCTTTTATTTTCTCCTAGATATATATATGTGTCGTTCATTGTAAAAGTGAACTATCTCCTTGTAACTGAATTTTAGAATAACGAGCTTTTTGCGAATTATAGTGTAGGAAAAAAAATATAAGCATTCATTCATTGTTTTCATCTATGGGATTTTAATGCAACTATTGGAGTTACTTCACTTTTATATTGAAAGATATGACTAAATGTGATACCATTAGGCAAGAAAAGATGGTTTTAAAAATAGGGAGTTACACCACTTTTACAATGAATGACACATATAGCGTTTACAAGTCAAAGCTGCTTTCTCAGCTAACTAGCACGTATAGTGTCGTGTCGCTAAAACGTCTTGATTGAGTAGACCGTTCGCAAACTAAGATTGGTAGCAAGTATATGCGGTGTACATATGTACTCAGTACGTGACTAGACTAGGAAGAAATTCGATTGCTCGCATGGTTGGCCGGGGCGATCAGCCCGAATCAATTTAAGATTAAATCTAAATTTCATATGAACCCGACGCGATGCGTTCACTACAATAATAGTTAATTTATCATAATATAAACTAAATTAAGTTCTTGTAACTTGAATGTTTTCAGTTTTCTTTCGGTAAATGAATATTTCCGATGAAGTTGTACAAAACACCATCTAAAGACACAAGCTATAATTAAAATTAAAAATTAATCTCCGATTTCTATTGAGCCCAAACACGCAATATCTGCTGTAAGTTACCCAAAAAGTTACTGTATCTCAATAACCCAAAAACGGCTGAACGGTTTTTAATGAATTTTTGCACACAGAATTTGTTACCTTTTATTCTGGAAAAAAGTCGTCCAAAAATGTAAAACAGTGCGTCAACAATCAACAGTGTCAACAGTGGCGGCGCCACCGTCGCCACAGCGATCTCTGGTGATATAATATATTTCATTTTTCAACGCGGACGATAGTCGCGGGCACCAAATCTACCACAAAAAAAAACACTACCTATCTATTCTAACACTATGTCGTAAGCAATTCTAACACTAGGTATTCGTAGGTACAGATCAACGTACAAAATGTATTCTCTCGTATAAAATCTGTTCAGTAACAAGAAGTGTACAATAACTTTGTATATTGGTTACGTTTAATATCAGTACCAGCTGTTTCGATGTAACCCCCAAAATTGTTTAATTAATTTTCACCTACACGAGCGCGAGGATCACTCCGCTTATTAACAGAATTCATGATACGTACCTAGTAAATTTAGATTGGATTGCAAATAGTTTATGGCGAATTTTAACATCAAATATTCATAACAATTAACTACGATTTTCCGCTATTTAAAGCTTGATGGAAATAGATTCATTTGCTTTTCATAAGTTTATTAAGTCTATACAACCTTAGACTTTAATATAAGCATTATCATCTCAGCCGTAGGACGTCCACTGCTAGATATAGGCCTGCCCATAATTTTCCAATAAGTAGGACCGGTCAGAAGCTCCACCGTCGACCCGCGGCTATCCACTATTTCTTTCTAAGTTTATTTAAAATTTATATATTGTACATGTTTAGTTTATTTACCTATGATTTTATACAAGCTGGTGCCCGCGACTTCGTCCTCGTTGAAAAATTAAGAAAATATCTGAAATTTTTATCGCTGCGATAGTTGCGCCTAATAGGTATTTTATATTTTCAGACGATACTAACATTTTTTCATGATAAATATTATCATATATGTTAATCCAGGTAATAAACTATCTGAGTGATAAATTTCATCGAATCCAGTTAAGCTGTTTTTGCTTTAAAGAGTAACAACATCCATCAGTATATACATCCATCCTCACAAACTTCCACATTTATAATATAGGATTAAGTTTTCTTACAATATTAACTTAATCTATCATAGGCTAGTAATCCGAGAACTCTGCTGCCGATATTACAGAGGCTTTATAATCCAGGCTTAATATAAGACTTACAAGACAAGGTTTAATAATTTAGAGAAGCCAAACATATTGTTGGCTTGAGGTCAAGACTACACATTTTCACGCATACACGTAAATACACCAAAATATACGTCAGGGTTGAGTTGAGTCAGAATTATTGTAGTTCATTTGTCAAGTCAACGCAAGCTTGGCCCGTGACACACGTAGGCAAGTAAGAACTACGGATGTATCTTGTACACATGTCGAGTGTACCTACGTGTGTGGAGTACAAATACAGGGGTGTAGTGTAACGTTGAAATGTTGTATAGCTCTTTTGAAACTCCGATAGAAATGTATAAAGTTCAAGTTAGCAAACTTAATTTCCCTACTTACGGAAAATCGATAGGCTTATATATTAATTTAGATTTGTTAATTACCAAGGGATCAAAGAATTCTTAACATTTGAGTAAAAAAAATAAAGAACTTCAATTTATTATATTTTTCAACTTTAGGTAAACTCAAAACATTTACAACGACGATTTATCGATCTATATACAATTTCAAATTATTATTATTATTTATGAAGTACTAGTTTTTGCGTTGAAACATTTTTTCAATATTATTTATTCTTATCCGGCATTGTGAAATTTTAATTTTTTGATGAACTAAATACTTTTTCTCTGAATGAAAGTACTGTACATGTCCTGTCCTTTTCTGTATCCCTGTGTATGCAAAATTTCTTGATCGGTTGAGTAGTTTTTTCGATGGATGGATGTAATTTAAAAAAGTGTAGAAATTTTAAATCTAAATTTGATATTAAACGCCGTTAGATGTCGTTTTGGAGTCCATAGGTAACATACCTACAAATCGACATACACATAGGGACCAAATAGGGACGATTTGTTTAGACATTTCTCTTGTATGGGATAGGTACAAGGATGTATGGAATTAGAGTGCCTTTAGCAGACCAAGGGCCTCTTTCACCAACTACAAGTAAAGTGTTGATTAGTTACTTTTAGAAATAATTTTAAGTTTTATTAAATTATGCACTCGGTTTCTGCATCCTTTGATAGGCGAATTTTCTTTTTAATGTTTGGGACTTATCGTACAAACAAAGATATATCAGCTCCATTATACTTGACAGATGGTAAAAGAGGTAAGATGTGTACTAATTAGCAATAAAACAAAAATTAACGTCATATTAACGATTTTAATATCAAAAATATATCTTGTGTTATTCTTACTTTACGACAAAAATCTACAGCTGTTACAATTTCTGCTCAATTATTGACAATTGCAACTACCATTCATATAATTAAATAAATAACAAAAAATCATGTTTTTAGAAAAAAAAGAGGCAATTACAAATAAATCCTTAAAAATATAATACTTTAACGACGCAACATTTGCTATCGAATTCATAAATCATACAAAAAATATTTGTCGCGCTAATTATACATACAAACATTCACAAATATTAAGTAAGTAGATAGATTTCATTCATTTTTAAGTATACAGGATAATCAATCTAAATGGGTCGGTGAAGGCAAAAGTAATTGACTCAATATAATGCCAAAATTTATTCTTTATTAACCCACACTATCAACTATGGTAATAAAAATAATTTCCATTTTTTTTTTTCAGAAATTTAACCGGGTTTGATTCCTGGTCGCTTATGAGCGCAATTTGACAGTTTGGTTGAAATTTTTATTATTTAAAAAATCGAAGCCTTAGTTCCTAAGAACAAAATTTCGTATTTCTCAGATTTGCCCTCATTGACCCATTTTGATTGATAATCCTGTATATATAAAAAAATACCTTTCACTGTTTGAACAAATTATACTTTTCTTTATCTTAAACTTAGTTGGTATGTTGTAATATCATTTATTATCATCGTGAGACTTTAAAAAGACTTATTATCGAAGTACGATAAGATAAACCTAATACATCATTCACAACACACAATATTAAAGGGGGCCTAATTTAATGGAATATACTAACTAAAAGATTCAATCCGTTGATTACACGAGACTGTGAAAAAAAAAACCATGAATTCGAGTACATTTTCCAACAGATTTATCCAATCTTTAGTCACATTCGCCACTTAGAGAGACACGCCTTGGTTTTTAAAATCAAGTGTAATCAGCCAATCACATTACACGCCTTGACGATCTACCTATATGCTAAAAAAGTATGAATTCATATGGGGAAAAAATTACAATGAGAATGACAAAGATATTTTGTTACGTCACGTCAGCAATTCAATACAATTTTATGCAAATTGAAGAGTTTTATTCTATAATATTAAAATTTCCATTGACCCTTTATATGTATTCTATTAGACTTGGTGATTAGAACAAAAATTGTTTGTCAAATACTGTAAGACTTGACGCTAAAATTCGCGACCCAAAAGGTCTAAAGCGCCATGGAAAATACGTTCTTTAGCTTTCTTTTTTTCGATCGCTTGCAAATGAATTCGAAATGTGAAGTTTCTACATTCTGCTCAGCGAGTCTAGTCTAGTCTAGTATATAAAAGTCATTGAAGAAATCATAATTTTTGCCAAACTGACAACCATGTTTTCACCTCAACCACTTTGCTGTGACGTCATATGTCATTTTATTATTATTATTATTATTATGATCATCGAAGTACTACAACTATGGAATTTGCGTGACAAATGCCAAAGCGGCACATAAAAAGTACGCCTAAAACGGAATCATGGCGGAGTCTTGTCTTCGCGTATCAATGGTAAAAGGTTGTACAGACCAAGTTCTACTATTGATTATCGATTTTAAACTCCAATGTGTTGACGTAGTCACATTTTCTTTAAATGACAGATGACAGACTTCATGCTCTACACATGTGTCACTTTTAACTATTCCATAAGTAGTGTTTTGTATGGCTTGCGAAATTCATAGTTGTAGTAAAACATTGATGATTATGATGATAAATTTTATAGTAGAATTACAACTTTGATCTCAATATTTCAATATTGACATTCACCAGTTGACATTTCACAATATTATACTTTTGCGTAACAATCAGGCAAAGTAAGTCCGTGGAATATTTTAGAGTATGTGGCGCGGTGAGCGATCGGTAACATGCAACATGTTGGCGTAACATATGGAAGCAACATAATGGACTCGTCTACATGGAAGTAGGCGACCAGAAGTTCATCTCCCTTAGCTCGGAGGGCTTCGGGCGGAAGGTGGAGGCGGGCTTGGTGAGTTTCGGTTGTTGGGTCGAGTCGATTAAGTTCACTTTCAGCTCTTTACCTTTCGGAGCGGGACCAAGATTTTCCACTGATTCCGCAAGAGTGCCGCCTGTAATAAAGAAATAAATAAATATGCATTCAATTTTAGCACCCTTTGTTTTTTAACATCAATATAATTTTAGAATATTTAAAAAATGTTATGTTTTGTAATATTTGTCTAAATAATATTCATTCATTCATAAAATTTCAATCATTCATTTCTGCAATAGAAATTAAATTTATTAAAAAAAAAGTTGAAATCCTTATACAAAAGCTAACGTCGTCGCTTATAAAAGTGTGCAACCCCAAATGGGTAAAAAGTAAGGGACAGTTTCAATTACCTTGCAGTCTCGTCTCAATCGCGTCCTCCTCGGCGAGGGTTGACGTGGAGGTGGTGAGATCTTTCTTGAAGCCCAACAAGGCCATCGTCAGCCAGGAACGATTGCTTCCATCGTCTGTTGGTTCGAAAGGCGAACCGAAGTAACTGCAAAGAAACATAATCAAAATTAAGTGTGTTTACGTGTACATTCACGAGGCCATATTGTGACTACTCTGAGAAAGATTATTTTAAATATGAAAAACTACTATGAAAAAATAACACGTTAAATAACGTGGCGCCGAATTTTTTTATATGTTTATGCCATCCGTCGGGTACCTACAATTTTTCAGGATAAGAAGGGATAATCCAATTAATAAATTGAATAAATAAAAGAGTAAATTGAAATGAAAATTCATAGCACAAGCGATATTATTAAAGATTCAGGGTATGTTTTAATGTCTTATCTATAATAGATTAACGATAAGACCGAAATAACTATGACGGCACACAATCCCACATTTTGGCAAGTGATTTTTGTCGATATGCAACTAAGTAGCACTGAGGAGCAAAAATGTTATCAACCTTTTCGCTATTTTAATTTCATTCCGTTTAAGTGCAGCGCACGGTAGCCACCTACCATCAAGTGGACAGTCGGCCTATTTGAATACCTTTGCCATAATGTTTAATGTAAAAACAAGCAACAAGCAGAAAGGGTAGTGAATCAGCTTTACTACCACCTAGAAATAATAGCATGTGTGCTGTTGTGCTGTCCATTTCCCTATGCCTTCCTAATCCCTATCCTTAATCGTACAATGTTCGGCAACGCACTTGCATCACCTGTGGCGTTGCTTGTGTTACAGGCGACGATAAACACCTACCATCAAGTGGAACGTTATGTCTATTGAGCTAACATATAAAAAAACTTAAGACTACATTAAAAATCATATAAGTTTATTATATTAAAAGTATGATAGATAAAAACTTTCTCGAAACGAAAGAAAAGGTTCGATATCTACAGATAAAAATATATAATAAAACATTCAATTTCACGATGACAAATTACAAGTTATGTATTAATATAACGCGTTACCGCTAGCAACCACTCAATTTTCCTGTACTTTATTATCTAATCTGTCCTCGACGACTTTGTGATAAGGAGTAAATATCATAAAGTTGATAAATAATTTTCTTTCTATCGCATTACATTATTGAGT
Organism: Synanthedon formicaeformis; assembly: GCA_945859745.1. Classification (NCBI taxonomy): domain Eukaryota; kingdom Metazoa; phylum Arthropoda; class Insecta; order Lepidoptera; family Sesiidae; genus Synanthedon; species Synanthedon formicaeformis. The sequence continues at coordinate 5,566,550 of OX243963.1, forward strand.
AAAAGTTGAACACACTTGAACAAAGGCTTCTTTCTATATGAGACCGTGACGATATGAGTATTTGTTTTTAATCTACTGATTGAACAAAGTTATCAAAAAGACTTGCCTCTTGAGATGTGTACACTTAGGATATTCCAGAACTGAACAATTGTTTATGAGTAAATAAAAAGCACAGGTATACACAATCATTTGATGTTGTAAATAAAACTCCGTACAAGTCGGATATGTTTACATTATTTGCTTTGTTTCCTTGGCGTATCCTAGAAGACAACACACGTCTATAATATATAATATAATCTGTCAGTGATGACATATGGCGCTTGAAACATGGTCTGTAATTTTTGAGCCTAGTAAGAAAGCTTAAAGCTATGAAGAGGGCTATGCTCGGGATACGTATAACACTGCGAGATCGAATCAGAAATGATGAGATCTGTAGGCGTACGAAAGTTACCGATATAAGCCAACGGATCGGTAAGTTAAAGTGGCCATAAAGGGGGACACATAGTAAGGGGAGCCTTGGGGCCGCTGGGGCCGGAAGGTTCTCGAATGGAGGCTACGGACAGACGCTTGTCTGTCCGTAACACGTAGACGCACCAGAGGGCCTAGTGCGAATTTTACTCGATCAAACGCGTAAACGTCAATTTGTATGGGAATGAAGTAGACCTACACATTAACCACTAGGTGGCGCTGCTAAGGGCCGCGAGTCGAAAGTATATCTAGGCTGCTTCTAATTGGTTCTATTGGAAAATCATTGTGGCTAAGGTGATGATAATAATATAATGTGTGTAACTCACCGGTTGGTGTACTTCTTCCTGCGACCCGTGGGGCTGGAGGTGGGCGATTGTATGGGAGTGGTGGGCATAGACTTGCTGCCGCGTCGCTGCATCAGCTTGTAGTTGGGCGCTTCGTCCGCCACGTCGTCGATAGGGGCCGCCACTGTGAACCCGCGCGGTGAACGTCCCGACGACACCATCTCGTTGGCCATCTGTCAAACAATAGAAAAAATATATATTATGTTTGTTTGTATGTAGGAGGTAAATCTTTGAAACTTTAAAAAAATTCTTTCACCAATAGTTAGAATAGATTTTCAAGATGGACATGGGGTGAATATTACACATAATAGCAGTGAAGATTCTAACCCAGAATGGGCAGATTGTTCTTACATGGTGGTGTTCTTAAGCTTTGGTTTGAGAATCTAGCAAGTAGTATCAGGGAAAACTGCGTTCATTTGAGCTGCACAAAATGACCCCCTGTACTAACTCATTACAGAAGACCATCGTGAAACAACAACATTGTGTGCCTTTGTGTTTCGATGAATGAGTAGGGGATGTGAGGACATTTTTTTTATAGCACTACCTAATGCCTTATTCGCCTATGACAGTGCTTAGAACACTAACAACAACAACCTATGATTAACTAACAACTAACAAGCCTGTCGAATTATCTATGAAAAAGTATTGATATTGTAAAAAAGTTTAACGAAACCAACAGTATTTTGATCTGAATAAAACGCGAGAGCATAATGACAAGTCAAAAATACACAGTCATGTGCCCCCACCTTTATGGACGACTGATAACGATTTTATAAACATATACCTACCTACTGATGATGCAATGTTTGTCTTCATTTAAGTAATTCAGTATTATAACCCCTTTAGAGAAAACGTTTCAAATAACAGATAACGTAATAAATAATAAACTTAGTCATTACCATTTAAATTTTCGTGGGAATTGCACTATATAACACTAATGCATGTTTCTATGTATGATTACTAGCGACCCGCTCCCGGCTTCGCATGGGATGCAATTTTTTTATATACACAACCTTCCTCATTTAGCTCTCTTTCTATTTGTAAAAACCGTATCAAAATCCGTTGGGTGGTTTAGAAGTAGTTAGTGAAGAAACAGACAGAGAGAGACGCGGAGTTTCGGCGATTTGGTTTTTTTTTCTTCTTACATAAAAACTTAATTAGAAAAAATTATATAACTGATGGCAAAAACCGCATCAAAATCTGGACAGTCTGGACAGAAAGCTACTTCAACTTATACTGAAGATATTCCAAAAAAAAAAAGTATGAAAACTACAATATTATAATGTGTTGTTTGAGTAAAGCAAATATTAATGTCGTTTAACCAATAATTACCAAGCTCGGATTATATAATTAAATTCAACCGATAATTTTCCATGATCACTTGTTTACACTCTGTTTAAGTGTTAACATTTCATAAAACCGTTTAATACTGTTTAAAATAATAAAAAAAATGTTAAACTATTCCATTTACACAATTTTACCAATTTTAAACAGTTTTTTTAAAGATAGTAGTCAATGATTATATAGAGGCTTCTAGAATAGCTTTCGGGTTCAAATATAAAAAAGCTACTATGCCTGCAAATTTAATATGTAAATTCGATTTAAGTAGTAAATAGAATTTAGAAGCTATAATAATTACCGATTCGATGTATCAATTTAAAGTTTAGTTTGGGATTTCGTGATTCTCCATCTGTTTGGTATTCAAATAGGTTGTTAATATTTTGACAGGTGTCAAATGTATATTTTTTATTTTAAATATTCGCCTGTTCCCTTAATACTAATTGAAAAATATATTAAAAAACATACTCGTATTACATAACATCTATATCTATACTTCTATACTAATAATATATCAGTACAATTATTATAAAACAAAGTCCTCCGCCGCGTCTGTCTGTCTGTCTGTTCCCGATAAACTCAAAAACTACTGTACCGATTTTCATGCTGTTTTCACCAATGGATAGAGTGGTTCTCGAGGAAGGTTTTGATATATAATTTGCATTCGTGCGAAGCCGGGAACAGGCCGCCAGTTATAAATAAGAATAAACTCAAAAACTACTGGACCGATTTGACCGATTTTAAAAATTCTTTCACCCATAGAAATCTACATTATCAGGGAGTAACATAAGCTATATTTTATTTTAAAAAAATTACGCTACGCTGGGTTAAGTCGCGTGCAACAGCTAGTGTTCTATTCTATATTACAACACATGAAAGATCAATAAAAACCATGTTATTTTTCAACATACTTAGCGCCTTAACTATCTACCTACACTACCTTGGCCCTAACTACCTTTGGCTGAAATTACACAATCTCATTAGATGACCGTGACATTATACTCATATTAGGCTGTGTTTAAAAGCGTTATTGGTAATGGTGATTTGTGTGTTTATTTAACTCACCTTGACAACAGAAGTACCGCACGCCGCGCCTTCACCCTTGAACCCGTCGTCAGTTCCAGCAGACTTTGGTTTCAACGAAGCCGAGTGCACTGGAAGAGATTAGAACGTAAACTAATGTTAAAACTAATCCACTCAACAAAAGTCACAGTCTTTGGTCACAGGTAAAAATTACTCTCCCCAGCTTTTTTGTTTCTTTATTTTGAGATTCGTTTTATTTAAATTTTTTTTTTTCTAACTGACTATAAACAGAATATTCTGTTATTAATGACTGGTAAGTATCAAAACAGTTCCTAGAATTTACACAAAAGTAACTTTACTATGGAATTCAACAATGGCAACTAAACTCAACCTTTTGTTTGTTTTTAGCGCCATGTTTAAGTGTTTTCCTTTACTTTTAATATTTTACAAATAATATTACCTATTATACTATAATGACTAATGCCTATCTATACACAATAGGCGGATATTATACACAATGGATAAAAAATCTTTTATAAAAGGGATCTATTAGACAATTACTTATAACAATTAGCAAATATTTTTATGAGAAAGACATTATTAATAGGCGAATGTTAAAGCTATTAAAATAGTTATGTATTGAGAACATAAAAAAACGTTCATACAAAATACAGTATTTTTGTAACTTTTCAAAAATTAAATTAACTTTTTTATGAGGTACACTTTTTTTATATCGTTTTTATAAAATAGAAGGTCGATAAAATATTTATAGGATACATTTTTTTAAGAGCCATCTATTAAAATATATCCTTACCGGCATTTGAGTTTATTTGGGCGATTCCGTGCATCACATCCTGGCAGGGCTTCGTGTGCTTAGACCAGTCCTTGTCCTTAGCAACGTTGAATGCGGTAGTGGCGAACTCCTTGGTTTGATCACTCAAGATCTTCGTGGGGTCCTGTTCCGCCTGCTTCTTGGCAAACAACGCGTCTGTCTTTGGATAGCGAATGTAGAAAAACGAGTCGTCTGGTCCTGGGGGTGAGCCCGCGAATTGATCGAAATCCCTGGAAACAAACACATATTATTATATAAAACATTAGAAGCTATTCACAAGTTTCATTTTATATCCTTACATATTATAAAACAAAATCTCCCTCCGCATCTATCTATCTGAATTATGACTGTATGTATATTCGCGATAATGTCAAAAACTACAGGAAAAATTTGCAACCATTGCAAAGCCGGGGAGGCAGGTCGGGAGCAACAATAATTTGGCAAACAATTTTTCCAGTTTTTAAAACAAAACAGGACAAAAGGATACAATATTCTATTGTGTTTTAATAGAATGCAATTTATTATTTATGAGTAATTCATAAACTAATGATTCAGTGTTCTTTTTTTAACTTGAAAACCAGTAAATAACTCAACAATAGGCACTACATAATAATAAATTAATATTTTATAATACAGAATTTCAGTCACATTAAACTTTATTTAATAAGCATTTTATATTTCAATACGCAACCTACATGCGGTTAGTAACAATATTGGACTTTTCGAGAAAACCGCAAATCTTCAAAAATGTCGTATTATAAAATTTTTAAAGGGCAAATTGTAATTACATAACACAAGAGAACATTATTTTTTTTTTAATGTAAAACATATTATGAAATCGCTATTGAACCGTTTAGCACTTACAGAAAATAATAGGCAAACGATGGCACCACGTTCCTCTTTCTGAACATGACGGTTAAACTAAATATCACAAAAGTTCACTAAAGCGAAACACCAAATAAAAACCCAACAAGGGCACAAAGAATACAATTATAACTTATTTATATATCACAGCCAAAAAAGAACGCAAGATGCGCTATAAAAATACAGCCAGAGGGCGCTCAGATCGCGTCGTGTTACACAACAACGGCGAACTGAAAACTGGCCAACGTAAGCCCCGCTCTTTATACCGCCGCTATAGAAAGTATTATCGCGCTGGTATATCTTATCATGATAACATTTAGCGAGAGCAAAACAACTATGTGCGAAAAATAACAAGCGTAACGCGTGACGTCACAACGGTACCGACCAATCGGAGCTGCTAATAAACACACTCCCCCGTCCGAAGAACACGTGACAAGAGAAAAACGGCGTGACTGTTTAATTCTTACAAATCTAGAGGTCAAAGACAGGCTCGGAATAGCAACGTCTATCAGTCTCCGCGAATGTGCGCAATGTTGGCACGAGAACGCGCTAAAAAATCTATAAATTATTCATACATTTTCATTACATACTTGGAATTTTAAAAATAAATGAAAACGGAAAAGACGAGAACGGAAGTGTGGTATTCCGCCTAGCCACAGGCCGGCTTATTCCCATCCGCTCCAAATCTATTGTTCTCGAAAACTAAAATTTTCAAACATTGATTCCCAAGAGCTCAGCGTAAAAGAAATAAATTTCCTACCTATTTTGTTATATTACCTAAAATATAGTTTTCACTGACTCGTCTTTAAATTTGTAGCAAGTAAAATTTTGGAGCCCGTGAGAACAATTTGATATTTTTAACATATATTTAATTTTATTCGGAACTTCTGGGAACGAAATCTTGAAACGAAACCTATGGGGCTTCAAGCGCGCTGTAAATATGTTTGCATGGTCGGCAACACACCTGCAACCCCTGCCACCTGCAGGCTGCATCTACAAACCCGGTGTTGCTTGCTTGTGTTTTTAGGAGATGGTAGCCACCAACCTTCAAGTGGACCAGTCGGCCTACGACCATCTTTATGAGGAAAAAACTTCATATCGAAGAGACAAAAGGTTAGGAAAATTTTCTAGGGATTAACCGTGTAAATATTATTAGGTATAAGAGCGTGAAGGTGAAAAACACATGCTAACTATGTGTGCGAAGTAAATACGCCGAATGAGTTCTAAATTCTTTTAACAATTCTTGTATTATTTTATTTTATTTATTTCTTTAATATTTGGGACACACGTACAGAAATTAAATAACAATAACTAACATAGGAACAATAATAAAATTAACACACATTCCAGAGGCGCGTCCACAGACAGGTAAAGCATAATGATCCAGTCCTGTGGGGAAATTCGCGTATGGAGAATTTTTTTCAGGAGTAGGAATTTGTAAGTATTTTAGACTTGGGTACATTTTCCATACCAGGTATTGGGCACATAGTTGCATTTCATAGGTGGGTTATCGAAAAAGTTTCTATATCTAAAGTTCTATAGTAAGTATGATGACTGTTATCATTTAAAAGTTTTAATAGAAACACTTGATCTATTTCCATCCGACGAAAAGTATAAAGCAAAAATACAATTTACAACAGTGTAAATAAGTAGAAAAAAGAGCATTCAATATTAACTTTGTCTTTGTTTTACATGTACAATCATTACATATATAAATAAAACAAAGTCCTCCGCCGCGTCTGTCTGTCTGTCTGTCTGTCTGTTCGCGATAAACTCAAAAACTACTGCACCGATTTTCATGCTGTTTTCACCAATGGATAGAGTGCAATGGATAGACCGAGGAAGGTTTACAAAGTTAAGTATATAATTTACAAAGTTACGCGGGCGAAGTCGCGGGCACCAGGTAGTGACTTAATATTTTACAAAATATATCAAAGTTAAACAAATTAAATAAATGAATTTGACTTGCATCTAATTTCTGAGTAAAAGTCGTAAAATTAAGAAACTGAAACACATAAAAGTTTTATTATTGTGCTGGTTTTTGCAACAGTCATGATAATAAAAGATAAGAGGCAAAAATAACACGATAAAATGTTGATCCTACTACACGTTTAAAAAGCACTAGAACAATAATATCTGACGTTGAACTTTATCAATGAATTGAAGTCGATAATACAATGACAATAACTCTACAGAAACCAATAGATATATAACCAAGAGACTCAATAAACAGATTTATTGTTAAAAAATAAGTAAAAAATATTTTAAATTATACAACACTAGCGACCCCTTAGTATTAGAAGGGATTTCTACCGGCTGTACAATGGAGTGCTCTGATGAGTTGTTCCAACATTAGTTGGAACAACTCATCAGAGCACTCCATCATCAGAGAGAAACTTGGGGTAGGCATTAGCCTACCCCAAGTTTTTACTACCGTACAGCGCGTCATAGATGTGGAGTTCATCCGCATTACTTGGACAAGGTGCCACTACGCACAGTCCGGTTGAGTAGAAACTTTATCCCGCGGACGCGCGAACTTTGGAACAATCTCCCTGCTGAGGTGTTTCCACCTAGCTACAATATGGGCTTTAAATAAACTTTAAGCGAGCTGTAAATAAACTTTTGCAGGGTAGGCAGCGCACTAGCACTCCCCTTGGTGTTGCTCGTGTCCTTAGGCGACGGTAACCACCTACCATCAAGTGAGCCGCCTGCCTGTCTGCCACCTCTTTATTATAAATAAAAAAACCCGCTCCCGACTTCGCACGGGTGTATTTTTTTCTGCAAATTTTAAACAAACTGTGGCAGTGGTCTTCTGACGGGCTGTCCGGATAACTACGAAACACAGTAAGTACTGTCACTACTTGCTCAGACCAAAGTTCGCTGTTGATTTCCTAAGTTGGCCCTTCCGGGTAACATACATTATTTTCTTTGTTTCTACAGCTTGTATTGGTTGATTTAGCTACATAGCAGGTTGTGCATAGCTACTCGAATACTCAACCATTTGATAGTGTTGCTAAGGAGAGGAAATATGCATAATTTATTTCGCATATTATAACTATCACCTGGATAAACTAACTAAGGTCCATATCCATTTAGTCAACGAACATGATCATCTGTTAGATAAGTGTACGAATAATTTTATTGATGTTTTCCATACCCTTCCACTTTAACGTGTTCGAAGTAAGTCCCTACTTGTCAAGAATAATTTTCTAAAATATACGAATTTAAAACACATAATAATCTCATATTATAGGTATTACATTTTATCGGACATTATCCTAAATTAAAAACAAAATTTTCTGATAGCGAGGATCGTGTGCTGGGGGCGAAGAAAAATATTGACACTTTTCGTTATCGGAATTTAGTTGCCGAGCACTAAATGCAAAATAACATGCTTACACTAACACCTTATCTTTTAATAAACTTATAACAATTCAAAATAATATTATCGTGGTGAACTATAGATTTTTCTTTAACAGCTCTAAAGTGTGCTATGTTATCCAAAATGTTCGCATGTCTTTCAGTGGACCGCAAATCCATAATATATATCTACCAAACCTCGGAAATACTAGAAAATTTTGTTACCTCTAAATCAGAGAATATGAACTAAGGATATTCAATACTAACATAATGGAAATATTACAAAAAAAAATATTTTGGTTTAACTATATAAATGTTACATAATAAATTAAGATGTTCACATTTATTTGTTTGATTTCCATATTTAGCACATTTGTTTTTTATTACTACAAACTTATTTCATAATACACTCGCTCTCCGCGTCTGTCTGTTTCTCCGCTAACTTCTTCTAAACCACCCAACGAATTTTAATACGGTTTTCACTAATGGAAAAAGCGATAAACGTGGAACGTTTATGTGTACAATTTGCAGAAATGAATTGCATTTGGTGAAATGGGTTTTTTTTAGTACCTAATTAAAATAGAAAATAGTATTCAAAGACCTCATCAGGAATCTGTTTAGGTAATTGGAATAAAAAAAGCAATAATATTGCATATTCTAATACAAATATTAATACAATATACAGAATATTATATCCTGTTTAAGAAAATAAATGCAAAAGTTTGTAAGGATTTTGAAAAATATTTATCTTTCACGTAAAAACTACTGAACGAATTTGGATTAAATTTGACACAGTTTGACACAGACAAAATCTGACACAGTTATAGTTTGGTAACATATAGGATACTTATTATCCTGAAAAAATGTTAGGTTCCCGAGAGATTGTCTAAAAATATAAAAAATTGAACATCACTGTCGCAGTGGTGGCGACACCGTAGTCATTTTTTTTTTCAACGCAGACGAAGTGGCGCGTACCAGCTAGTAGGTATTTAATAAAATTCAAATACCAATGACTCAAAATAACCTTATCTGTTATATACTCACCTATAAGTATATCTATTGACAAATACGGTGATTGATTTGTCTTCGTATCGCGACATAAAATATCGATTGTCCTTCAAATGTACTTTCACAATAATAATATACTGTTACTATTTGAAGAGTGTTAATTGTTTGATCACACATGTACGTGACATTCGCTTTATTGCAGTACGCAAGACTAAATACCTACGCAAGACTTATAGAACATTATTCTCATTTAGAAATTTTCTTTTCTTTTACATTATTTACAAATTTTTCCCTTTTACAAATTTGGGTAGTGACACCGTGAAGATGACAGTGGTGTCATTCAATTATTTATGTACTATAGCTGACGCCCGCGACTTCGGCCGCGTTGAAAAAGAAAAAAGTAGCCTATCCTGTGACCTGTACGTCTAAGGCTGGGTTGCACCATCTTACTTTAACGGTAACCATATCAAATCCAGCTGTTAAATCTTCGCTTAAGCAAGATGCGTTGCACCATTTTTACAACGGTTAAAATGACGTCATAACCTTAACCGCTCGATATTGACTAATTGGCCGGTCAATGTTATTGTTTCAATTAAGTCAACTGTGACAGACAGGTGACTTTGAATGTTGCCATATTAAAAAAAATATTACTACGACAACCTAGGAAAATTATATTATTTTACAATATAATGGCAACCCCTTCAACTTTGACAGTGACGAACAATATCATGGTGCAACATACGATTGTTAACTTTAACCGTAACAATAACCAAGCCTATGGTGCAACCCACCCTAAATGTTTAGGTATCTACCAAGTTTCATAAAAATTAGTTAATTCGTTTAAGAGTTATGGAGGAACATACATACATAATACATACCTACACTTACAAATTTATTATTAGTATTGATTGATTGATGATAATATTAGTGCAATGAATACTGAATTCATTGCTTAAGAAACAATAAGCACTATTCAATTTGCGCCTTTTTTTTTAACTTTGAACTTCGTATAACTATACCTAGTGTAGTGTAACAACACTTTAACTTTAAAAACAATAAAATAAATCATCAGCAATCTTTAGAAGTTTAATTTCAACGGATAGTCGAAACAGGAATATCTGGTTTTAAAAGGTCGAACAAAGTAAATCGTAACATGAGAACTATTTAAGTATAATGCAAGAAATCCGTGTAGTTACTGTACCCATACTGCTGGCGAATGCATTCCTAATTCGTATAGTGTGGCCTCGATTCTATACGCGCTGTATAGCGATGTTGCAACAGCGACCTACGTCATTCTCTCGGAAATATCTAATAGATAAATGTTTATTGTAAATTGCTTGCATTATGACATCATGTAGGTACTTACTTACAAATAAAACAACTCTATATTCTAGATCTAGCTAGACTGTCCTATACTTTTTATCTATATAAAATCGTAAACGAACCATGTAAGTATGTTGTAGATTAAATATTTTTTCAAAAAAAATTATTCGTACAGTCGGGGGTAAGAATAGGTTAGTCACCTTTAAGTCGACATTTGCTTGCACCAGGGCAATTGTCAGTAATGCCAAAATTTCATTTGAAGCGTCTGTCAGTTGCCTGGTTAGTGCTTCAGTTTCAAAAGGTGCTAAGAGTCTACGATTTTGATAAAGGAATGAATTTGAAAACTAACAAAGGTTTTCGTACCACGACTTTACTTTGTATGTCATATTACAGAGGTAAAAAAAAATAGTTTTTAGAATTTTGCTTTTTGTATCTATGTGCGTTAATCATAGAAACATAGAAACGGCTTAACAAATTTGGGATATAATTTGGCACACAGATGGTTTATTACCTGGATTAAAATAGGGTCCGTGGTGTACGCCAACAGTGGCGTACGCACCTGTGGTGGACGCCACCGATTCGAATAAATTAAATATCATAAAAAAAAATTGTGCTTTTCCACTTAGTACAGTAAACCACAATTTAAATTATTAGTTTAAATTACATAAAACGTTAGTGAATTTTGTTAATCAATACTAATAATAAATCTGTAAGTGTATTAGGTATTGTATGTATGTATGTTCCTCCATAACTCTTAAACGAATTAACTGATTTTCATGAAACTTGGTAGATAAACATTTAGACGTACCAGGACACAGGATAGCATTTTATCCTGGAAAAAATGTGAGGTTCCTTTGGAATTTTCAATAAACGAACTACAGCCCGTACGAAGTCGCGGGCACAGCTATAGTATTGTAATAAATGCAGTTTAAACTAAACTAACTATGTAAAAAATAACTTAATCATTTTTTAAACATACTTTGTGTTTGTGAACTGTATAACGAGAACCTTCCTAATTAAATGTGTTGTTCCAATCTACATCTATATACATAAATAAAAATCAATTGCCACATGTATGACGGAGCATCACTTAAGAACGGCAAGACCGATTGTTCTAAATTTAATTTTTGTTGTGTTCATTAATTTGTGTAAAAGAAAACTTTCGGAACATCCAAGAGAAAAATCGGAAATTTTGATGGTATCTTTATATCAACTTGACAGAGCAACAACTGCCCGGGTCAACTAGTTTTAAATAAAGTAAAATAGGTTAATATGTTTAGCAGAATAGTACGTTGTACATATGTTTACTAGGACGAAATTAACCAGTTGAATGTGAACAATCAGGATTTTTTCTCTAGGCAAATGCAAACAATCCAACAATCTTTGGCAAGAATTGTTGCGTAGGTAGAGTAGAGTCATTTACTTGCTTTTGTGTGCGACTTGGGGGCGTGACTTGTTGACTATGTGAGAAAAATACAAAATTATCTCTTTGAACCAAAGTTACGTGACGTTTTCCTTCGACCGAAGTAGTAAATACATTAATTATATTTATCTACGGCGCCAATTTCATCTCGAAAATTATCTAAGTAGCATTGGATAATTATAATTCAGTATGTAAACTATAACCGTCGATGCATAACTGTTCGACGCACCTAGAAAGCCCCATAGAAAGTTATATTTACTAGTTAATTTTGGCATTTACCCAGAGATATTCTCCAAATGCTCGAGTATAATTAGAAATTACAAATTATGTCCACAATGTGTTGAAGTAATGATTAATGAAGAAGCCCTCAATTTCTTTTACATTTCAAAAGCATTAATTTATATTATTTTACGAAAAAATACAAATAAATAAAATCTAAAAGTTTTACAAATAATGAACGCTATACTTTTTTTCAAGATGTAATACAATATTTTATTGTTAACTTCGACAACGAAAAAAATTAGGAAACGACAACCGGACCGGAGCCTCGGCGGTTGTCTCGTGACGTTAGAAGTTTATTAAATTATTAAACGAAAGAAAGAAAATAGGTGGGTTTTCACGATCACTGACTAGCAGAAGCCGCTGGTAAACAGTGCGTGACGTCATATACAAATACCGTCACATGATTAAAACCTCCGAGATTTGCATATAAACAGTGAAAACACGCCTCGCACGGTAAACATCGTGTCAGAATAACATGTTAATTTATAAGACACGGTATCGAGTTCTGTCAACTCAAGGATATGCGATATCTACTTATAAATTTACACGTTGTTTATTGTCTCTATGTATACCTAAAGGAAGAGACAGGCTGACGGTCATAATGATGGTAGGTGATACCGTCACCTATTAACGCAAGCAACGCCATAGGCGCTCCAAATGCGTTGGCGACCTTAGTAGGATTAAGTATAAGCGATTATGAACGGATAGCTAAATGGACTCTGAGATCCCTTACTAAATCAACGCAACACAACAAACAGCACACATATTAGGCCGGTTTCAGTGCTCTCCTGACGGTCAGTCCTGACGATACGTGCGACCGACGTGCTTGTCATTTGTATGAAAATTCACAAATCGTTACAGAGCTCGCCTGACCGACCGCGGTAGCAATACGCGTGCGTGCGTATATCGTCAGGACTGACCGTCAGGAGAGCACTGAAACCGGCCTTACTGTTTTTTCACTGTTATTCAAACCTATCGTACCTAACCTAACCTAACCTACATCGGCGTCCCGGAAGTGCAGGTATGCCGGCAATCTCGGGGGACCTAACAACGGGCGGTAGTATTCCCTAAAAGTACCGCCCAGGTCTCGGTCAAAAGTTAAGGTAGCGTACCTCCGACCTCTTGCATAACGTGCTCGCAAAACGCGAGCATCGCCTGCTATTCAAGATCATTATCGACCCATACTTTCACAACCAAACAATTAAAATATTCACAACGGTAGGCAACGAGAGGTCGGCGCCCACGACAGGAGACGAAGCGGCGCGCTGTCTCTCGGGGCAGTCAGCCAAAGTGTGACCGCGCAGCCACAATGGTGGCATTCCTTTGTCGGCTCTCACGGCCAACCGGTGGAGGTAACGCCCTAAACAACCATGCCTCGAAAGCACCAGGGCCATGCGTCGCAACAGAGTGAGCCTTGCCACTACTTGCCAGACTCAGACCCTTGAAGACCAGACTTTGAAAAGTTAATTTCCCAAGTTGACCTAGCCGAGAATCCTAATACAATACAGTGCTAAAATGTTAGCATTGTTGTGTTTAAATCGCTCTAATTGGAATGACCCTACTCATTGTTCGCTAAAAAATGCATATATGTGCATTTATTTAATAAGGAAAAGATGATTTAATCGAAGTACCTACGCGATTTGATTTTAGAAATAAGAAAGAAAACCTAAATCATATTTGTTGAATACGAGTAATTACCTACTTTTATGATACATATATTAGTTACTTAAAAAAGTACAAATCATTCGCTTATCTTTCATTTTGTTCTGGGGGTAAGTCATGAGGTCGGAAGGGTTATCAATTTGTTTCATTATTATTAAATAAATTATTTTTATATACCTAACATCTTAATTTTTTTTAACAAGACAGATAAACTCACCATTCTTACAGAAAACCTACAAAGTAGATATTATGGGTAACAAAAGTTATAAATTGCTGTAGAATTTAATTTATTTACATTTTATTATCAACAGTCAGATTGCACTTAGCAATGCAGACATGTTTCTAGAAGTAGGAAATACGACACGGAAACGCGCACTTGGCATGGCTGCGCCGCGTGTTGAATGAATTTGATCGTACTAAAAACCATGAACATATTCTAGAACAAATTTTCATATAATATAACAGCCTAGGACTAAAGCTCTATCTATACCTTATCCTTAATCCTTGTAGTTTTGATTTTCTTATAGGTGATGGTAGCCAACTACCATCAAGTAGGTCTTAACATTAAAAAAATATATTACTGTCTTGATACGTTATCCATAGATTTATGCAATGCATCAAAGTTATTTGTCTTTATGTAATACATCAATCAAAGTATTCAAATACCTTTCACTTGAAAGATAACACCACTTTCGATGATATGACAATAAGGAGGAAAGAATACATAATAGGGACATAAATAAAAAATAATAATAATAACCTATAAATAAACTATTTTTTGTTTCTTCGGGTTACCTATGTACAATTGTACATATTTAAAAAGGTCTCAAACATCTCAACAGATTAGGTAAATAACCATAATATATGCAGATTTAACTAATGTAACTATAAACATTTATTAGATGTGAGTACAGAGGGTCATCACTTAATCATTAATACATAATCATAAATTCATAATTTTATTACCTATTAATTGATTTTGCATAAAAACAAAAATATGTATAAAAATATTATGTTTTATAATCAACTAGCAAACTCCTCCCGGGTTCGGAATGGGTGCAATTTTTTTCTGCAAATTATATATATAAGAACCTTCCTCGTCTAACACTCCTTCCATTAGTGAAACAGCATTAAAATCCATTACGTAGTTTAAAAGATCTAAGCGTACATACAGAGGGACAGACGGCAAGAAGTGACTTTGTTTAATACTATGTAAAGATATCACTCACATCCAAATATGGTAGCAGACTTGATTTATGTACAACATTAATTGGTGTAGTTACTGTTACTTCAGTTGTATTTCTATGATATGGTAACCTTGACTAGATGCTGCAGCATCAATTAGTCTGCAGGAAACCCAACTCTTTAGCAAGTAACAGTACAAAGGAAAAAATATTTGCATGTTCAAATTCAGCACAAGACAAAAGACGATTTAATTGAATGTTGCAAAATATTAATATTTATTAGTATAATAACAAGCTTTTATAAAATTAATAAAAGTGTAACTTTTAAACATAATTTTTTTAATTTTATTTTATTTTATTTATAATAATAAACTTGGGTTAGAAAGAAATACAAGAAAAAAAACTTACCTGGTTGGTTTAGTTTTTATCCAAGCTGGGAGTGCAAATCCATCCTTAAGTTCAGGATCGGGAGAAGCCATATTGTTCACTTTTACGATAATTTAGACAAAAAATCTACCTATAACTACTATATATATTTGAAAATTAATGTCTTATGTTTTTTTAATGAGCAGAAATTATACAATACTTTGTATTATACCGATAGAGAACACAAAACAAACAAAAAAAAACAAGTTATATCAACGAATAAATAACACAAAATATAATCGAATTGTAGATAAGTAGGTGTTAGCTCAAGACGCACTTTGAGATATGAGTAAAGTGAACATTAGAGATGAGGAAGCCATCTGAAACAAACATAATATAATGAACAAATGGCTTTATGACACATAAAAGTTACAATAGAATACAATGAACACTTCCTAAAACATTTCCATTCTAAATAATCGCCTCAAACTCGATCGTGTTGGTCTGAAACAACTAGGTAAAAATCTAAAAAAAAAAATGTTTTACAGCAGCAGAACAATGGTTATGTATTAGTGTTAAGTGTACAAAAACAGGATCATTGTACAGTGATCCTATAAAGTTATAATATAAATTTCAATAAACACTTACGTTTTCGTTAATTTTAAGAGCAGCAAAACTCATCTTGTCCATAAAAATGAGTCAGGTATTAATTTCAGGTCAATCAAGTACCCACAACCAACGCCTATTGAATCACAAACTAAAGAGATTTGTCATTTGATTTTGATTTGATTGATAAAAATGGAATTGGATGGATGGATGGTGGTGTGTGTGATGTGATGATAGGGTATGTCATACGTCATGTTGGGAGCCACATGCGCACATTGACAATTAATAATGAATCGTGAATATTGTTGTCAGTTGTTGTCACAGACCAACTATAGTTCGTAAAATATAGCTTGATCCCTGTGACAGCTGTCAGTGACATTGATTAGAACCCTGCTTCCACGCAAGGAGGATAGAGATAAGTACGGCAATCTTTGAGTATTAAAAGTGTCCGTCGTAAGACGATAAATTGATGGCGCTAGTGACACTAATCAATTCAACCAAAATTCAACTCGGCGCACTTCACTCCGTCAACTACTGCTACATTCATTCCATACTTTCAAACTCTCTCTGTACACACTAGCGCCATCTCAATTTATCGCTTTTTGTAGCCACCTTTTAAGTTTAACACCCATGTAAGATTGCGCTCCTTATCTCTACCCTCCTTATTTCCATGGTTAATTTAAATTTACTCTATATATCAACTGTCAAAGTTTTAAACATGTTTCAATTGACATGACAGTTACGACAATGACACTGACACACATCAAACAGAAATTAAACGTAAATCAAATAAAATTAAATGATAAAATATCTATATATTCTAATCTAAATAAAGTAAAACGTCTACATACATAAGTTTACCAATTTATTTTATTTTGTTGCATAATTTGTAAAAAATATGACTTCTCAAGAACCAAACGACTTAGATTGGGTACAATTACGTAAAGAGATGGGAAGTTCACATCACACAAGTGAATCAGCAAGAGAGAAATTCAGCAGAAAGTTTTCAGCAAATCCGTTCGTACCAATAGGTGAGATTTTTAGTTATAATACGATTTCTTTCAATTATTTAGTTTAACTAATATCTACATACTGTAAGAATTGTACCTAATTAATTAAAATACTACTTACCTAAATTGTTTTTATAAATACGCTAACTAGCGTTATTAACTATTATTATTATTATTATTATTAACGAAGCCGGGAGGGTTATTAACTAATAACCCTCCCGGCTTCGCCCAGGTAAAAAAATGTTTTTTTGAAAAGTACCTACTAACATATAATAATTTGTGCCTTTTGCAGGAAATTCACTATTTATTGATTAAAATATGAACTTGGAAGTCTTCTAACATTTTATTATCAGACAGGCTGATGGTCTACTTGATGGTAGTTGGCTACCGTCGCCTATAACACAAGCAACATCAAGTGCCTCCTTAGACATTGCCACAGCAGTATTTAGGGAAATAAATGCAGCAATGCGAGCGGCAATGGCAATGGCTGAATTTAAACAGGGTATTACTCACCGAAACAGCTATTGGTCTGTAAGGGGGCGGTTATTGCTGCCAGACGGTCTGCCTTTAGGTAGTGTTTGACTGCGGAACGCAGTGTTCCCTGCCCACTACTTATTAATTACAACAATTAGATTTTGAATATTTTATTTTTAATTTCAGGAGCACTTGCAACAGCTGCCGCTTTGTCTTATGGTCTTTGGGCTTTCAGATCAGGCAAATCAAAACTCTCTCAAAGAATGATGCGAATCAGAATCCTAGCACAAGGATTCACTATTGTAGCTGTAGTAGGTGGTGTCTTGATGACTGCTAAGAAGGCACTTGATTAAAAAATAAAATAACTAATTTATGATTTATTCTTTTTCTATTGATCAAAAACGTAAACAAATATAGCGTGGCGTCGCCATGGTCACTGGACTGTTTTAAAGATGGAATTTGTACATTAGGCATTATCAAAGAGAGTTGACTCAGTGATTAACTCATTTAGAATTTGTTCGTATTGTTTGTTTAGTTCTATATGGAGAATTATTTGTTTACCTTTTTGATCAATGAAAAAAGAATACATATTACAATAAACTATTTAATACTGCTAAGTTAAAGATACAATTAGTTAGAGAAACAGCTGTGTAGATGTTATTTTTTTATTAAATTATATTCTTTTAAGTTATTCTGAATACATGTTTTATTTCTCTCTCTCTCTCTCTCTCAAACTTTAATTCACATATTATATTTTATAATGCAGGTACTAGCTAGCTGGTGCCCGCGACTTCGTCTAGTGAAAAAGTAGGGTAAATAATATATAAGTACCAATCCTGACATCTTTATTGCTGTGACGACAGTGGCGCCCAATCAATATCTATATATTTTTATATATTAGTAAAATCGTAAATGAGCCGTGTCTGTACATTATCTTATTTTCAGACAGATAGACGCGGCGGAGGACTTGTTTTATAATATGTAAGGATGATAGCAGCAGAAGCATCTTTTTAAGCATAAAAGGAAGCCCATTCATGCCGCTTACCTATATGTCAGAAAGCTCCGTTCTTCATTATTCTTCATTTATAATAGTATCTAGGTATAAAATATCCAATAATAAAATAAAATGATATTATAATGATAAAATAATATGATAGGTACCTATATTATTAATTAATTTGTTTTTATTTTACCTTACCTACTATTCAAAATACTAATTCCATTTTTCTTAACTAGCAACCCTGACTGATGTAATGTCTCAATAAAATTGAAAAATGTATAGACAATCTTTTTCTTGTTAGAATAGTTTGTCTGCCTGCACTCAATGAACAGATTTGATTATTTATGCTATCTGTGCATTCTTTGATTTTCTTTATTTCTATAATTTGTTTTGGTTTTAGTTTTCCTAAAAAACAGTGGGTTCATTATTTATCTTGCGTATAAGTATCTTAGATTCAGTGACGCGAGTTTTCAGACAGAATATCCTAATTAAATAATACGATATCCACATATTATGCATATGTAAAATGTTTATTTTCATTGCCTACCTTGAAAGATAACCTCTAAAGATACATTAAATTACAAAAATAATGAAAGGTTTTATAGCTCTGCACTGTGGTAAGTTGAATATTTCATTCAAGTATTCAAAGTAGAATATTTTGTTACAGAAATCTCAATTAATTAGACTTAAAAATTTGTAGGTGCTGGCTATCATAGCGACACTTTGAGGAAAGAATATCAAAAGACTTGTAATGTAGCTTGTAGAAAAGCAGTGGAGGCTTTAAGACAAGGCAGTAATGCAGTGGAAGCTGTTGAAAGAGCTATAATCGGTATGAATGTACCCACCATTATTTAAATACTAGCTGAACAGACAGACGTAGCTTTGTCAATTTCTTATAAAAATCATCAAAAAATTGTTAGTGACGTTGTCAAGTCATGGTCCATCATACATTGACAATTCATTTTTTATTTATATAATACCAGCTGCTGCCCGCGTAACTTTGTAAATTATATACTGAAACCTTCCTCGAGAACCACTCTATCCATTGGTGAAAACAGCATGAAAATCGGTGCAGTAGTTTTTGAGTTTATCGCAAACAGACAGACGCGGCGGAGGACTTTGTTTTATAATATGTAAGGATATAGATCAGTTTCTCAACCTGTGCATTCAATATTATGGAGGGCACATAATAAAATACTACATCCTTACATATTATGAAACAAAGTCCTCCGCCGCGTCTGTCTGCTATGCACTACTGCACCGATTTTCATGCTGTTTTCACCAATGGATAGAGTGGTTCTCGAGGAAGGTTTTAGTATATAATTTACTGTTAATATATTAGTTTTATATTAGTAATATATAAAAACCTTCCCGCTTCCATTAGTGAAAACTGCATTATAATCCAGTGCTTTAAAGCATTTGATATTATGAACTTTGCTCTAAAAAATTTAAATAAATAAGTATTTTATATCATGAATCAGAAAAAAAAGATGTAAACTTGGAAAAAATCAAATAATTAACATATTGTAGTGAGGGGGTTGAGAAATTTTCGACTGAACTACTCAGTTGTTTACTGGGTTGGTGACACTAAAAATGTTGAGAAATAGTGGTAGTAACTATATATTTATTAGATTTTTTTTGTGTTAATGATGAGCAATTCTACATTACAGAATTAGAGAACAGTCCCTTAACAAATGCAGGCTACGGATCAAATCTAAGTTGGGACGGATCTGTGGAATGTGATGCTTCAATTATGAATGGGCAAACACTACACTTTGGAGCTTGCGGTGCAGTCGCTAACGTATGGAACCCAATAACTTTGGCTAAACATCTCTGTGTAAAACAATGTGATAATCTTTCACTTGGTAGAGTGCCACCTTGTATACTTACAGGACAGGGAGCTAAATCTTGGGCAGAGAGGATGGGTTTGGAAATAGTTGACAATAAGAAAATGGTGTCGTCACGCGCCTTTCGCAATTACAAACATTGCAAGAGAAAATTAAAGAGATACTCAATACAAAATGATATTAGTTTTGGTCCTTTGGATACTGTTGGTGCTATTTGTGTCGATTCGAATGGAATTGTAGCATCGGGAGCTAGTTCGGGAGGAGTTTCATTGAAACATGAAGGGCGGGTGGGACAAGCCGCATCCTTTGGTAGCGGTGTGTGGGCAGTCATGAGTCAGGATGGTGTTTCGCCTTCTATAGCCGCATGCACCTCGGGATGTGGAGAACACTTAATAAGGACACAGTTAGCAAAAAATACAGCGGAAAGTCTATTGGAGCCCTCCCCAACGTTAGGACTAGACAAGTGTTTGAAAGAGAAATTCCTACAATCACCCTTCCTCTGGGATGTTCCTGAAAGATTAGGTGGAACATTAGCATTGAAGTTCGACCCTCAAACGGGTGATGGGGAGTTATTTTGGGGTCATACAACAAAGACCATGTGTATTGGTTATATGTCAACAGAAACTGATAGACCAAAGGTACTTTTTTTTATTTATTTTTTTAACTAATTGTCGAACAAGTTGATGGTCTACTTACTTGATAGTTTGTGACTGCCATCGCTCATTAACAAAATGAGCGATTGTATGACTGCTGCCTTGCAAATACTTTCCAAATCCAGACCAGAGCTAACTTTGATAAGTTCATTACCAAAGTTTACCCTGCCGGGAATCGACCCCTGAGACGCAGCGTTGAGACAAGCACCCTAACCACTCATCCAAGGGCTGATGAAGCCGCAGGGTATTCGATCACTAGTAGCCACTAAAATGTACTCTGTACACTAGTAAACTTAATTCATTTCATAAATTGATTGATTTTCAGTTCACCATCTCGCACCTCCCGTCAAAAGTACAGCCAGGATTGAAAGCGGTGGTTTCAGGACAACCATTCAAAGTACCAGTGCAGCCGTGTCCAGTACTGAAATGGGAAATAAGCACAGAACCAGACTGCAATGGATCTGTTTAAGATGTAGACTGTTGTTATAGTATGTTATTTATTCGTGTAGTTTGTAAGACATGATCAGAGTTCATTAGATTTAATAGTGAATTTAATATGAAATAATTATGTTGATATGACATCATTGACAAACATAAAAACAACCATAGTCGTTTTCAAATAGGAAGTCACTAGTGTCTTCACCGACACACTCGTTTTAGTGTTGACACTTTCGAAAATATAATATTCGAGACATTCGAATAAATAATATTCGAGACATTCGAATAAATAATATTTCAGACATTCGAATAAACAATATTCCAGACATTCGAATAGATAATATTCCAGACATTCGAATAGATAATATTCCAGACATTCGAATAGATAATATTCGAGACATTCAGTTAGATAATATTTGACATTTGAATAGGTAATATTCAAAGACGTTCAAACAGATATTCCTCCTGAGAAGTCCCAAATGACTTCCTATTTGAAAACGATGTTAGTTTGTTTGCATGATTGCGGTAAAAGATCTCAATGTCTCATTGCCCAAATAAAGTAATCTACTACTGTGCAAGATATAAGCAATGGGGTTCACATCATTCTATCATAAAAAAGATATATTTTTTGTCGGTGAAAATATTACAGTCGTTACCTAAAAGAAATTGGTATATATATATCTACTTTAAAATCGAAGTGATATTGGCTTAATTAATAATTTATTCTTCTATCTCGACCATGCCCCTAGCTTGCTGCCACTTGCAAAAAAAAAAAGTAAGTAAGTAAACTGTTATTTTTGGGCTTTTTCGACATACACTTATTAACTATGTATACAATATATACTCAGATTATCTATTTAACTAATCTGAGAATATATATTGCATAAATTAATAGAAGGGCTATATATGCTTGGACGACTCTATACTCACTATAATTAATAAGAACATCGCAAAAAGTGAGTTTTGTTTGACCCCTTAATTAAATAATAATAA
The DNA here is from genome assembly GCA_945859745.1 of Synanthedon formicaeformis. Taxonomy (NCBI): domain Eukaryota; kingdom Metazoa; phylum Arthropoda; class Insecta; order Lepidoptera; family Sesiidae; genus Synanthedon; species Synanthedon formicaeformis. The sequence goes on from OX243963.1 coordinate 5,589,048, forward strand.
TCTAAATTAGCCAATCTAAGACATGTAGAAATGGTGTCAAGGGAACGCAAGCAACTCATGTTAAAAAACTATAAATAATATTATTTTACATTGAATTTAACATTTATCTATATGCAGTTCCATGTTTTTAAGACTGCTCAAGACCACAATTAAATATTACTACATTAAAAAAAGTACAGTTCATGAAGATTGGTGTTTTACGTTACCTCAAAATTAGTTTATCAAAAATTAATTAAAACAGACGCAATTATTTCAAAATATCACAAAGTGTGAAAGTGAGTGTTGCCATTACACAAAAAAAAATGTAACTTCATAATTACATTTATTCAAAGCTGCCAACATATAAGTTCTTGTATTTTAAGCTAGCACTAATTAATAAGTCCAAATACTATTGATTAGTGGTACTCATCGAAATACTACAATGGAATTTGCGTCACAAATGCCAAAGCGGAACATAAAAAGAACGCCTTTGACAGAATCATGGCGGACTTTTGCCTTTACGCGTCAATGGTAAAAGGTAGTAACGATCAACTTCTACTATTTCATTTTAAGCTCTAATGGGTTGACGTAAAGTCACATTTTCTTTAAATTACGCACTTATTATTATGTTTGTTTTGTTTTAAATGACAGTTCATGCTCTACGCATATGTCACTTTTAAATGTACCATAAAATTCGTAGTTTTGTATAGCACGCGGGTTCCATGTTGTAGTAGTTTGATGGTGGTACTACATGTTTTTAGCGTGTGTCTAGTCAGGTTCTGCTATATTTATTCACGAGTTTTCTTGGGTTCTCTGTCGCGTATTGATTAAAAGTCATTTGAACATATTTCGTATTTAATATATTTGTTCAGTTATATGGTTTCTACCATTGTCTGATTTAAGTACCTATAGTAGAAGTTTAAATTGACGACATGGGACTGTCAGGAATGAACAGAAAGTACCAATTTCAAATGTTCAGTAACACCTACTAAAAATGTTAAATACCTATATAATACTAGTAACCAATCAATATTACCTCAGGTTTTTGTTAGCTCAAATCAATTACAATAAATACATTTTAAATTTAAATCTTGAGTTTTATTTTTCACGGTGTTTGGTGGAAGTATAATTAAACACAGCTTTCGTTAAAAATGTGTATTTTAAATTCATGTGCTAATTAATAAATTCGGTGAGAGGAGAGAAATCATTAAGTACAGAATAATACTATTCGAGTATTGAGAAGTCTTAATTTATGAATAAACGAACTAACGCCAGCTCAGACTTAGCTATAATATATATACTGAAATATATAGTATTACTAATTATAAATTATACGGTAATATAATATTATAGCAACGTGAACTTAGGATAGTCATAGTGTTGTGGAGGCAAAAAATATTTTAGCATCTTACACCAAGTGTGATACATTGCTATATTAATTATATTTTGGAATATATATTATAGCCACGTCTGTGCTGGGCTTTAGTTGATGGATATAATCATTGGAAGGTCTACAAAATTAATAAATAACAAACACTTAAAGGAATTTAAGGTATAAATTTCATAGATACTTTCTATGTACTTGATTTAAGAGAACAAACAATATATTCACTCCACTCCTGCCTTTATTAATCCTGCTCAAACTTCCATACAATATGCAAGCATTGTGAAGTGAAAATACTATACAATGGAGGGTAGAAGGTTACCGTGGTATGTATAAGTTTTGATTTTCAATAACAGAAATGTTTATTTTTTAGACTAACTATAATCATGGGCGTAGCGAGGTACGGGCAAGGGGGGGCAGCTGCCCCCCCCCCTAGAAGAGCGGTTGTTCTGTTAAACTAATTTTTACGAGCTTCATAGCTTGCGACGCTTCTTATAAGACCTAGCTAAGAAAAGAAACTAACAGACTTGAAGGCTGGCTTGTGAAATCCAACAATACGGGATGTGATCTCCAAGTCTAGGCCAGAAGTGGGTTTTCTGCGAAAAATAGAAGTCTTCGAACAATATGACCGATAGCTCATTCTGAGAAATTCTGCGAATGCAATTCTGAGAAAGGCGCTTACAGGATTTTTTCTGCCAACAAAAATTGCAATTGTTATTAACAAAAAAGCCATTGAGATTTTTGATGATCTCAAAAACTATAAATGATAACGGAAATCAAATTTTTTAAAATCATAGAATGACAGTTTTTTTTTTTTTTTTTTTCAAAAATATGAAACTAAGCTATTAAAAAAAATATTACCTAATACTATTAAAAACAAAATAAGTAATCTAGGATTTTCTTTGTCTGCCCCCCCTTATATACAATCCTGGCTACGCCCATGACTATAATTAAAAAATTATAAAATAACCCCCCGACTTTCTATTGGTCCCAAACACGCTATGTATGTTGTAAGTTACTGAGGAGTTGGGTGTCCCGAAGACTACTTGATGCCGCAGCATCAGGTCAAGTTTACCATGTCATGGAAATACCACCGAATTTCACATCAATCGAACCTGTGGAAGTTGGTGATAACCTTAACAGATCTTCATGAACTGTAGCTAAATCCATCTCGATCACGTTAGCTTTCAAAGAAAAAAAAAACGATCAAAAGTCCATCCGTTTGAGAGATACGATTCCATAGACAGATACACAAGTCGGACTTATAAGACGACGTTTTTGCGTCGGGAGTGTCGGGGGTTAAAAATGGTCAATAAAAAATTAGAAGCTTACGCGAAGAAAACATGAACCACGATTAAGTCTTTACAAAATCTTTTTAACACCTTTTTTGAATTATTGATTTTATCTTAGTACATAATAAATTTCTAACACTGGGCAGCACCATAAACAATGTTTCCAATAAATATAAAGTTTACTATGATTCGTGCTTGTTACAATAATTGAATTTATAATTAACAGATATTTCGCTTATAAGTATATAAGAACAAGCAGTAGCTAAATCTTTAATCACTATCCAAACTTTTGTATTGAATTTTTTGATAAATACAAAAAAGTATTATTTATATATATACTCGTACCTACTAATAAAAATATTTACTTAGTCTTGGTCTGACCGCTTAGTTTCTCTTGATAACCATGTCCACGCAACGTTTTTTTTTTTTTTTTTGAAAAAACTGAGAACGACGACTGGATTCGTTGAAGTCCAAGAAATGTTCTCATGAAGATAAAAAATGGACACCTTTTTGGTTTTAAATTTACCCCTTACCGACCAATTAGTATTGATCAGCCTGTATATATTCTTTTTTTATAATTGGGTTTTAGGTTCTTAGATAATACTGAATTTGGATAGTATTTAACAGATTCAGTAGTATTTATTGGAATTGATTACTTAACAGAATTTTTTAATGCTAAATTGTGTTGTCATATAGGCTATTCGTAAATGGAACCAAATTAAAATTAATACATTACATTTTGTACTATACTAACAAAAAAATTTAAACTAAAAGTTATGTACGTTATTGTTTTTATTGTTACACGATACAGTTGTACGTTATTCATCATTATGCTTCATTTAAATATTTAAAATTCATTAAAACTGAAATTATTCATGTATAAAATTACACTCTCACAGTATCACTGGCAAGGCAATGTTTATTATTTTATATTATTTCATATTAATATAATTAATAATAGTATACTATATAAGCTGAGTTTATTAATAAATATGAAATTCATATAAGTATAAATAATGCTAAAAAACTTCCTAATGCCACGAATGGCTTATTAAAACATATTTATTGTGATTTTGGTCGTAACTCTTTCATTAAAATTAGCCTCAAAAATAATCTCAACTAATTAATTACACTACGATATACACGAGTACTGAATTGGGTAGCAGATTTTTAGTTTTGTTAGAAATTTGAGAGCTACAAAACCACAAGCGTCGATGGTACAATTACATAGACATTAAATCTAAAAATGGGCCTTATAAAACTATACTCGACCCCACAACTAAAATTCCAATATCAAAAACGTGTAATAATAGAGTCGACAAATATATATTCAAACTAGCTACACGCTCCCGGGTTCAAAATAAAAACTATCCTCTTTTAAGTTGGACCAAATTATACATAGTTACGAAGTTTTATCAAAATAGGTTCAGTAGTTTAGGAGTTCATCGGCGAAACGTGTCACGAATTTTTTATATGAACACAGTATTTAGGTCCACGCGCAGATAGTGAGTCACTAAATAATCTATGTATTTGTACCATTAACGGTGGTCTAAAGGTTATTTTGTTTAATTTATAATGTGTACTACTAGAATTTATTGCCCTTAATGTTTGTCAGTATTCAGTACCTTCATGGAAACGTACGAAATCGCGGGGCAAAGTTAGTTACTAGTAAATATCTCCCTATTTGCCATTAACCTGCAAATTAAATCCCCAACTCGGACACGATCGTTAAGTGTAATAACACGAATGAATTTCGGCATTTTTCACAGAAACACGAAATAACTAAATGCCAAATTAATACTGTTCTTCTTAAAAATAATTAATCACATATAGTAAAAAGTAAAATTAAAAATTAAATTCATTTTCGCCCATTACATTAGTTAAGACATTAGAATATAAGTATACATACATATTATATATACTATCACCGTTCATAACGTTCAAATATCAAGGCAATCCATATTCAGTCTGGTTAACTATTCTCAAATTGGAATCACTAAAAACATAAATCTTACCTAATAATCGTTAAACACAACCGTATTCGTACCAAATCGCGGATTCCTTCGAGTTTTCCGGTTTATCGCCACGACTAGCGTTCCTTTTGTCATGTTTAAGCTCGTCTCTTTCCATATTTTCATCGTTGGGATGTTCGGTCATGGTTCGTTGGACATCATTGTTCGATCTGTCACCCATACTTTGACAAGCACCGTCACCTATTACAGTTGATATCCTATTGTACACCAAATAAGTTGGGTTCTCTTTGATTGGAGTACTTTGAGGCCTAGTGTTTAGTGTAACGTCTGGATTGTCGTCAGCCACATAAACGGTTCGTCTGGAACCAGCCGTTCCGAATACTGGTGAAGGCGAGGACACTACAAAAGTAAAAAGAGAAATCATTGAAACAAAAATCGTTATAAGAGCTCGTTATAAGCTTAATATTGGAATTGCTGGCGGATTTTTCGGCGAGTCCAATTATTTGCGCGAATATTTTGCGTCGCATCTTATCGTTGGTTAATTGCATTATAGTAAGTTAAGACAACAAATTCCCCCAAATGCCTTTTACTGACTTCCCTTAAGCGGATACCTTTAATTTTTTGTAATAAAAATCTTACTTATAGATTTAAAATCTTAAAGCGAGAATCTGAACTGAATTGCACCTACAAGTTCTCTGTAGTTTCAAATTTCTCTATTCAGGCCCAAGTTAAAAAAATACTGTTGAAAGAGAAGTTTCAATTGAAATTTATGTCTCAACAAAGATGAAAATGCAAGGAGAAAAATAAAAGCTATACCTACCTGAAGACAAGCCATTGTCTCCTTCCAAGCCCTGGTAACTGTTTCTGTGTGTCGGCGGCACAGCCTTTTGCGGTCTTCGCCTCAACGAAGCTCTAATCAAAGCGTCATCGCCTCCGCCACTGTGCATTGAAGTCGTCGAAAGTCTCCTTACAAAATTATTTTCGGCGTTCAACCTCGCCGAATCGAGACTCGGTATAGACGCAGACATATCCACATCTTGTTTCTTTAAAACCCTCTCATCTAAACGTCTACTGAAGTTTGAATCGGGGGTGCGTCTCGGAGATTCCGTTTTGGGAAGGAAAGAAGCCTGATCTGGGTCTGAACTTTTAGATGTTTTCTCAGCATCTTGACTGCACGAATCAGATTCACCGGACTCCGAACCGGCCAGAGTCAGCTGAGATTTGGACCTGCTCGCGTCTTCTATTCTTTTATTATTTCTGGAAGGCACTTTGTTTATCAAATCGGTGCCTGCCTTTCGAACTCTCTTCACGAACGAAGCACCGAATCCGCGTCTTTTAGTGGTGCAATTATCAAGTTTTTTATAATGTTCCATTATTTTCTCTTCCAATTTTTCTTTCTGTCGACACAAAGCGTTCACTCTATCGGCGAACATCTTTTCTTCCTCGTGATAATGTTGTTTATCCTTCAAAGAGTGCGCCAACAATTCGTGATATTGCGTTAGAAGTTGTGAAACGTGATCCATTAGGGAGCGGCGATCTGCATCTAAGCTTTTATTCATTTGTACCAACATTTCACAGTGCTGATTAGTTTTGTTTATTTCTAACTCCATACTAGTTATGATCTCTATCTTTGTATTAACTTCTCCGGATATTTCTGTATTTTTCAATTTCAACTGTGTTACTTCGCTTCTGAGATTTCTATATTCTTCTTGCATATTTCTGTATTCATTCTTCAATCTGTCGCTCGCAGTGAAAAGATTCCTAAAGTCATCTTTCAATTTGGAATGTTCAGCTCTAAGGTTCGTTAGGTTTCTAGACTCAATTTTCAAGTTCTCTCTCTCTATTTCGAACTCGGATACCTTATTCTCATAACTGAGCAGTTTCTCTTTCAATTCCCTGTTTTCCATTTTTAAATCCCTCAAAGTAACCTTTATAGGTTCCTTTTCACTAAGCAGCATTTCATACTCAGTATTTAGTTGCTCGTGGAGAGTCTGCAAAGCTACTTGATCTCGTAGAAGATTATCCTGTTTATCGTTTAATACTTCCAACTGTTTAATAACTTCTTCTTTCTCTGCGGCTAATTGACTATTTGCAAGTTGTAAAGTCATTTGTTGAGAAATCAAAGATCCGTTTTGGGAATTCAGGGTTGCAATGTTCACTTGCAATTTAGCATTTTCCGCTTGACAACCCTCTAGAGAGGATTTAAGTGCTTCTATATCTGATGTCAATTGTTCGATCTGGGGACTTATCAGACTTTCATTGGCGTCTACTTTTTCTGTATGATTACAATCACACGGGACCAGTTTTGTTAAATTTGCTTTCGCAGCTATTTCAGATATTAAAGTCTCGTGATCGCTGTTTGTTATTATTTTCTCTAATAAATTCTCTACGCTGATTTCTTTCGATATGACCTCAGAAGCATTGATACCTAATTTCTCCATGCAATTTCTTATTTTGTCAAAATTAACTTTTTCTGATATTAAATCTTTTTGTAACGTTTGAATTGTTTCAGAGTCTATTTTCTTGGAAGACTTCAATTCTTGCGTTTTCTGTTCCAAGTCTTGCAATCGATTTAACATAGTTTGATTTATTTCTAATTCTCTTGTCAATCTTTCAATTTCTTTAGTTTTCAAAACAATATCGGTAGTTACTTTGTCAAGTAAAACGTCTTTCTCCTCGACTGCTTCTCGCAACTTGTTTACTTCTCTTTGAAGATTGTGTGTTTCCTTTTCACTATATGTTAATTTTGTTTTAAGTTCTTCTGTTTGAATAATTAAACCTGTTACTTTATCAGCATCAGGTTTTATAATGTTAAGTTCTTTTGTTCTAGCGTCTAAAGTTTTCTCCAAATCGTCAGCCCTTCGTTGTATAGAGTCACATAACATCTGAATTCGTTGTTTGTCCTTAGTTAAAGACTCCAAATGTCTTTCAAAATCCTGTAATTTTGTCTTTTCAGATTCCCTATCTATGGATTGTCTATCTATAAAAGATTTTTGACTGTCTAAAGAATCTTGCAGTTTTCTGTTTTCTTCTAAAGCGTTCTTAAATACCTCTTCTAATTCTGAATTTTGTTGCATTAGCCTGTTGCAGTTTTCTTGCTGTTGTTCACACTTTAATGTTAACCGTTTCTTCTCTTTCTCTAGTTCTAATACTTTGTCGCTACTTTCCAGTAACGATTGTTCCCGTAAGGTGTCGATTGTTGAGAGGAGCCTCTTGTTTTCTAATTCTAATTTCAACGCTCTGGCCTGTGCGTTACTAGTTAATTGCTCGGACAAACTGTTTTCCCCTGATTCTAGTGTGCTTTCACATTCATTATCAGTATCTAAATTGCTGTTATTACTTTCGCTCAATACAGATTTCGTTATGTATTGTAAGTGATTATTTTCTTCTATTAATTCTTGAATCTTTTGTTGGTCGGCATCTCTTTCCTAGACAAAATATTGAATGTTTTAATATAACATACGAAATAATACAATAGTTCTATTATTAAGAAAGGAAATCATACCAAAGCAATGTCGTTAGCTTCTCTCTTCAATTTTATCATGGCAGCCTCTAGAGTAAGGCACTGGTCAGCTCTTTTACGAGCTCTTTGGAGCTGTTCCTCTAAGGCATCTCTGGTTTCCATGAGGGCTTTGTTATCTTCACGCAACTCGGTTACTCTAGTCTTGAAGTACTCTGCGTCTGCGAGACGATCGCGATATCGCTGTATTTCTTGTTCTAACCTGGAATCAATTATCAAATTTAGATTATGATTTCTCTCTGATAAATACATTTTTGCCTTAAGGACGCGCTGTACGAGCGAGTGAAGTCAGTAGGTAATGGGCATTTGGGAGATTTTGGTTGTCTCAACTTTTTATAATATAATGATAGAATACGACGAAAGACATTTGAAGCACTTAGTGCACCGGCAAAAATAATCAAATATACGCGAGCAACTTCAATATTTTAGAAAAGCTTTCATATTATATCACAGAAATTTCATGTTATATTTTTATGTATTTCTACAAATAATTGTAAACAAGGAATTGCGTGATATGGAATTGATAAGCTGCTTGAGTTGGAAAGTGAGCTCCTAATATGAAGACATCGGTTCTAGTTCTAGTCCATGTAGTAATAATAGTGTCTTCTAAATAAAAAAGTAAAAGACGCTCTAAATTACTGTTAGGGCCTCTTTCACCAACTACAAGTAAACTGTTGATTGATCACTTTTAGAAATAATTTTATATTTTATTAAATTATGCACTCGATTAAATAATGCATCCTTCGATAGGCGAATTTTTAATATTATTTTCTATTTATTGTTTAGGATTTTTACCGTACAAACAAAACAAGGGTGTATCAGCACCATCATACCCGGTGACCGGTAACTTTAAATGGCGGTTAGCCTTCTCGACACATGGTGAAAGAGGCCCTAAGCGTTCGCTGAAACCTCGGCATTTTTTTACTATTAGCATTATTATACCTATCGTAACTTCTAAACCAAAGGTCAGATTGGAATAATTTAATTTACATGTACTATCGCGGTCAATGGAGCAGACCCAGTTTTCATACAAATTTGTCTAACGTTGAATTGAGGTTGTCATAGTAACGTAAATGTTATAATACGAAATACGAGTAGGTATTTGAAGTAGGAACAAAGATAAATACAAAATGTGCACACGAAATTGTTCCTTACGGTGGGACTGCTCCCTTGACCGCGATAGTACACAATTAACCTTGATTATGAAACTATTTATTTGGATAAGAATAATAACATGATACGATTGTCTTGTTTTGTTTTGATTAACTAATTTTAAACAAAAACGGACATTTTAATTTAACTATAATCCAATAGTTTTCGCAGTGCAAGCCAAATTTTGCCCTGTAACTCAGTTATTTTAAAGAGGAAATTTTCTTTAATTTTTTTTTTAATACAAATAAGATAAGGCCTCACCTATCGCAGCGCTCAGCCTTCTCTCGGAGTGCATCAACCTCGTCTCTATAGCCGGCGGCTTTCCTGGCTTCATTGAACCACTCCTGGCTGTCGGTGCGCAATTTAGTCAACACCGACTTTGTATGTTCTAGATCTTCACGACATTCCGACAACTGCTCAGACTTTTCTTCTCTGTAAATTGAAAAATTAAAAACCATTGAATACAAAATTGTTTTTAACAGCAAGTAACTATATATATGGGTCCTTAAAATTTGTTATTTGGTCCTTGGCTAGGCTTAATTGTGTTGCTAAGGCCCAAAACAAAACTCGAAAATAGCTAGACCAATTCAGATTTTTTATGAAACTACTAACGACCCGCTCCCGGCTTCGCCCGCGTCCGATCGCTTCCAAATTTCACAGGATTACCCGATGGTATAATCCAGTGGTCGGCAAAGTGTGGCTCCGGAGCCGCATGTGGCTCTTTGGCTCAAATATTTTTAAGTATGAAATTTAGTTTTATTTAGTGTACTACTTATTTAGTGTAATTTACTAAACTAGCAGATTTGGCTCCCAATTTTTTTTAAATTGCTTTAATGTTCATATTTGGCTCTTTGGCTAATAAGTTTGCCAACCACTGGTCTAATCTGAAGATTGTCTAAAAGTTTTATCAAAATCGGTTTTGGAGTCCATAGGGTACATACACACACACACACAGATCGCCTTTTATATTATAAAATTATTTGTTGAAGTCCAAGGAAGGTATAAGACTTTCCTCAGACTTCAGAGACAATATAGAAACATTTCAGTCAAATGGTGCCTTTTTATAAATCAATATAAGTAATCAAAAAACACAACGTTTCAATGATTAATATAAAAAATTATCACTGATGAAATGATAAGTTTTATTGTGGAATATTAAGAAGATAATGAATAGAAAAGAATGACTGATATTAAAACTTTTTTCTTCTGTAACATCGACCTAACAAAACCAATCAAGATTTTATTAGTACGTTGTACATGTGCATGTTTCGTTTTCTTGCTTTGAGATTTATATGAGGAAACTGCCATACAAAGACATTAGGACTTTTTACCCAAAAGAAAATGCTTCCACCCTTTAAAATGTTTATACATTGTTATACATATTTATAGATTGTTTATACTATGAAATAAATGATCCCATTAAAAAGCTTACAATTCTTGTCGCTGTTTACGCAATCGCGCCTTCCAATCGGCTAATTCTACGGCCAAATGTTGACTCTCCGTGTTGTTTTGGTTCACGTTTTGAGTGGAACGGCTCCGTCCATTTTTATTTTCATTCTCATTCTCATACAAGCTCTCGGTCAACACTAGGGTTGCCCAGTTGAGCAAGTAGTGATCTCGCTCTTTTGCGAGTCGCCGCATGTGGTTAAACATTACGGGCGACTGAAACAGATCTATGGCGTCCGGTGTCAAAACTACTGTCTGCATGTCTGTCACCTGAAATATAAATTAAAAAATTATGTAAATAACCATGTATTCAATACTAATGTTACTGGCAGCTTCGACGGCCTCATTTTGGATTTGGATTCCCTTCAAATTGGATCATTCCTTAAAAAAGTTTCACACAAAGTTTAATCGCGCATTACCAAAAAATATCTTTTTGTTACAATGCTGGCGCCGCCACGGCAACAGTGGCGCCAATTTCTTATATTTTTAGCGATCGCTCGGGAATCAAACATTTTCCAAGTTAATAAGTATCCTATATGTTAATCCAGCTACCAAATTATCTGTTATAAATTATAAGGTTACATGGACGAAATCGCGTCCAACAGCTAGTTACAACAAAATACACACCCCTTTAATATGTTAGTAGCTGTTGCACGCAACTTTATAAAATGCGTTAAATACTGGCTGATTATGTAGCTTTAGCTAAAGGTGAAAGAATTTTTAAAATCGGTAAAAAAATAAAAAAAATATTATCAACATATAACTTATCCTAACATTAAGTAAACTTTCGAAGGTCACAAGTTACATAAGATTATCTAAATAGTAGCAGGGCCATGTTGCTACAGAGCGAAATTCCTCGCCTTCGCGTAAACAAGGTCACAAAGTACCCATTTGAGTTGTGAACTTGTGAGTGAATAAATAAATGTTAACTAAACAAAGCAATGTCAACTTAGGCAAACCGACATTTCGAGCCCGTATTGTAATTTTTTTTCTAACTAAAGTTCATTATCTTGTAACTTTGTTTCGCTTCGTTGAACTTCCCTGTATATACTTACATGATACGATAACTAGTATAGGTACCAAACTGAGTCATTTTTGACTAGAACTACTACTTGTTTACTACTAGAAAGAAAGGTGGTAAATAATATTAATAACAATTATTTACCGCCTAGTACATTAAAAAATGTGACTATTAACTTAAAAGCCCTATGTCCAATAGTGGGCGATTTTAGCGGGATGATGATGAGCAATAAAAAGAGACATAGGAAAATTTCAAATTGATAGTAGAACTAATAATCCAAAAATTACAAATAAAACTGACTTTTATAATAAGAAAAAAAACAACCTACAATATTGAACCTTATCTTATATACTATTTGGGTCTACAGTGCACTTGCATCATCCAATGTGTTAATTATGTGTAGTTATAGGCAATGGTTTCCACTTTTTTTTATTTTTTATTTTTACGACTTTTATCTTACAAAGGTATGTTAGCCCCATCACCTCCTGAGCTAAGTAACAATATATAATAATGACAATGCTTTCCATTTAACTCAAGTGTCCAACTATACCTGCCACTCTATTAAAAAAAATATAATTACCTGTTTGATGCACTCCACTATATTATGTTGCAACTCCACATCCAGTTCTTTGATACGTGTGATAAACAATTCCTTATTAGGACATTGTACCGCAGCACCAAGCAGTAAGAGTACCAAAAGCTTCATATTTTCAAGACCCTTTTTTGATTCAGGCGTTTTTCCCAGGCATATACATTCTGGCACCACTAACAGCGTCATTCCCAATTCCTCTTCATAAAGACCCTTTACATTTTTTATTATTGCATCGAAATTTTTAACTTTACCCAAAACCAAGGCTTGGTCTTCTAAGCCTGCAAGTTTTGTGATGTGGTATGATGGTTCTGGATCTATTTTTAAATAAATTTGATGTAAGATTTCTCCATCGTAGAATGAGGAATATTCTGTGATGCATTCTGGATTCGGCAGACATGATTTTAACTGAAATATAAATGTTTGAAATTAAAGCAAAATATCAAAAATAACTAAATAGTTATTTTTGACTATTTAGCAATTGTTAAGTTTGTTAAGAACAAATTAGTTTGTTACTTTTAAGTTTATACCAGTCACCTATAAATAGCATTTTACTTTCATCCACCGTGTCTGTCTGTTCGCGATAAACTCAAAAACTACTGCACCAATTTTCACACTGTTTTCACCAATGGATAGAGTGGTTCACGAGGAAGGTTTTAGTATATAATTTACAAAGTTACGCGGGCGCAGTCGCGGGCGGCAGATAGTATAAAATAAACTCATCTAAATAATGAAAATTATGAAAACAATTTATAGATTTGGTATGCCATTATGCTAAATTAAATACATATTCAAACAACTTATTGAATATACTAACTAAACTATAAAAATCATCTTTAATATCATTCTTATTTTACAAAAGTGCACAAAAATTTAATGCACACAATAGGCAATATTCAAGTAATCACACCATTGCATACAATACAATACAATACAATACAGTATATCTGGGAATCAACCCACAAGAGTAACAGAAATATATTAACACTACAACAGTTACAGCAATTGCTATGAACTCAACTGTTATATGACCTATTTCATACACGTATAAATATATACACTATACAGAACACTGACATAAGTTTATTTTAAGATTCTAGAATAATACCAACTTTGTTCAATAATATTTTGATTTTTATATTAGAGAAAAAAAAGTATATTTGTGAAAATTCCATTAAAACTTATTTGAATTATTTGCTTTCACTTGGCTTCACTCCTCCAAAAGCTTTGCAATTTTTTTAAGCTTGATACTTATAAATTACTTTATAAATTAAAAATTATATTTACTAAACCAATAATCCCTAAGTTGTATAAAAAAAAGTATTTTATTTTTGTTTCTCTTTTTTCTCAATTTTGCATATAAATTATGTTATCTTTTTCACCCATTTAGAAGGCTTTAATTAAATCTAATGGATTGGATTATTTATATTTTATTGGCAAAAACCATTTTTCTTGCCTTTAACAAAATCTTTAGGGAAAACAATGGTTACAAAATATTAAAATTGAAATAAAATCTTTACAGTTTTCCTACAAACAATGTTGTACTACATATTTAAATAATAGTTTTCTTCTATATTATCTAAATTTGACATATATTTATTAGATTTTGAAATGTAATCTAACAATTAAAAAAGTTAAGTTTGCTGAATTCCTGATATTGTAATGAGATCAAACATTTTTGCAGTTATATTTATCATAGATGTTTATATAACAATTAATTTTTTTAACGGATATGCCAAAAACAACATCACGTTAACGCATGAATGAATATAACTACTCGAATAAGTATTAAAAATATTTAGAATTATAAATGGAGATATTTTGTGAGTACTGAAAGTATATTATCAGACCCACTCGTGTAGAACGATAGGCGGCGTAATTTTGTCTCACACCGCAAACTTAAAAACAAAGTAATAAAACAGGCATGGCTCGATTGAATGATCACTCACCCACGAAACCAGTGGCCCGTTCAAGAAATCTTCGATTTCTGTACTCGAGGCAGCCATTCTCAAAAAGCGTTAAGATGAACGGTCACGGAGCCTGCTCCTTTGAATACTCCGGATGGCATGATATCATCACAAGAATTGTTTATTTGATAAAAGTATTAACATATTCAAATTACACAAACAAAGAAAAGAAAACTTTGCAAGTCTTGACTTCATTTATAATTAATGTGATTGATTTGATTTGACTTGACTTCGCTGCATAGCTCTGACAATCTGACATCAACTTGACAGACGACCACAAACAATGTGTCTACACCCTACACCACTGATCTGTATAAGCCCTAGATAGGCTGGTGTCAAATTATTTTACATAATTTGTCATGTCTATTTTGATTAATGCCATTTTGGCGCTGTAGGCTATGGAGCGTAAGTACATGGAACTAAAACTAGCGATCTCCGCAGACAATATTATACTTACTTATCTATGGAATAAATATAAGCAAACGTCAAAATTAGTTCTCCGTACTTTCGTATGGTGGCGTTTCAAAATGGTACACGAAATTATCTGTAATTTGTATGGGACAGCCAGTCCAGTGTTTATACAGGTCAATGGTCTACAAGGATATTACTTCGTATAAGGTTGGCAACACTGGCAGATGCTAATGCAAATCGATTAATTTCATTATATAATGAATCATAGATTGTTTTTAAATGATAATGGTGGAGCAATTTTTTCCAGTCTTGGAGCCATTTTTTTCGTAACTTAAACTAGGAAATAATATTTATTTCTTAAGATATGTGCGTTGCAATGGTCCAATTTGTTTTTTGCGAATATAATTATTTATAAACTGGAGCAATTTTTGTAAATTAAGAATTGGATTCAGCAATTAATTTTACATTGATTTATACTTTTGCTATTTCATTATTTGTAACTTCATCCGGCCAGGGTTACGGGGATGAAGTTGTCTGTAGTTTGTATTGGAGAGCCAGTCCAGTACCATTACGGTCAGTGGGATTGTGACAGATCAAGTGACAGCAGCAGAGTGACTGACATGACATTGAAAGCTTGTATTAATTGCAGATTGGCGATTGCAGAATGCAGATTGCTTTTGCTTCTTTGATTTGCTAATCGTACATATTATATACATGTTTTAATTATTTAAAAAAAAATTGGAAATAAATTTAGAATTTTAACTTAAAAATTGGAATTCATAACTGAATTGATTTTGTTGTTTTTTTAATACTGTGAAGGTTTCCGCATTTCTATGGTGTCATAAATAATTCAGACGTTTTTAGTTGATAAGGTTTTTATTATACCTGCTAATTTTACTTGAAAAGGATACATTTCCTCACATTGTCCTGGCGTACAATATCACAGACAGAACAATGGCTATGCGTAAGAGAAGTGGTTCTGGTTCTAAAAGGCACAAGGAAAAGGTGGTTCAAATTTATGAATCGTTTTTTAAGGGTGACGATCTGACTACTGATAACCCTACATTTTGGGATGAATTCTTTCTTCTAAAACCTAAGATTCCTCAGCTAGAGGCTGAAATTAATAAACTGTCGTCGGATCAACTTATTAACATGAAGGATAATATTAATTTGTTAGTATCACAGTGTATAGAAATGTTGGGCCAAGAACATCACATAAGGTAATCTATTCAGAATGTTACCCAACATTATAATAAGTATTTATATTCCTAAATATCAAATAAAACTTCTTAAAACCAATTTGTTTAAAATTCATGTTTTGATATATCTATTCCAGATTAGTGTATGCTCTACAGACACTCAGTGCCCTGTTAACTACAATGTACCAAAGAGTGGGACAAGATTCTAATATAAATATAAAAGATTTACTCGTTGGTTCAGACAATGCTGATATCCACATGCAAAATCTGCTAGAACATTGCAGTGCTATATTGTCAGGTAATTATCATTTAATGAAGGAACAGCCCAAGCTTAATTATGAAACTACTTAGGCTCAATATTATATTATAAAGAGAGAAGATTTGTATTTTGTTTGTAATTAATACCCTCAAAAACTACTGGATCAATTTTAAAAATTCTTTCGCCTATAGATAACAACATTATCAGTGAGTAACATAGGCTACATTTTATAAAGTTATGGACGAAACTGTGTGCAAAAGCTAGTAATAAATAAACTCAAAACTACTCAACTGAAAATTACATTATCAGCGAGTAACATAGTGCAGACTAAGTCACGTGCAACCGCTAATTATTAAATATAATAATAAGATCAGTGAGGTATAACTAGAACAAAAAAATTTTTTTTTTAGTTTAGAGTAAAAATATTTATTTAATTTTATTCTGCTATTTTACAATATTCCAATGTACAATAAACAAATTGACAGTCTTGTACAATATTTATCCTGGAGTGGTAATATACGGAATGTTTTTTTTTTCAGGTGATGTACCAGACAGCTTGAAGTCAATGGTGTTGAGGTTGTTATTAGTGATTGTAACCGGTATTGACAATATCAGAGATAATCCATTAGTGGAGTATCTTATGTTATACTGTTTGTTTGAACCATTATTGCAGCTGCTATGCACATCAACAGAGAGACAGCAACACGGTAAGGATTGATTTAATAAAGATACCAAAAATAAATCTTTTTAACCCTTTAATAAGATTAACCTGTGAATAAGAGAACCCAATCTACCCTTCTACAAATAAATATTCTTTACAGGATACGATGTTGTGCTGCTGCTGATGTTTTTAGTCAATTATAAAAAGCAGGAATCTGCCAATCCCTACGTTGTTAAATTGTCAATACTCGACGATGAGTTAGCTTTGAATGGGTAAGAAGAATAAAAAAAAGTTGTTATATTTAACCTATTGATGACATTATTTTCACATTTCTAAATATTAGTACAGGTTCGATCGACTTGAATTTTTTAATTTAATCCTAACGTAATATTTCAGGTATGGTCAAGTGATAACGGCAGCATTAAACGACTATGTGATGGCAACATTTGGCAGCATGCGGAGTGGGGGCAGTGGATGGTTATCGTCCATCACCAGTCTAGTCGGTGGAATATTTCTAAGCGATGACACACAACCGGTTACACGGGGACAGAGGAATAGGTAAATGTTACTATCATTTTGCTTTTTTTTTGTGACTACCAAGATCCCTGAGTTGATGGATTTTGAAGATTATTTTCGGGTGGCTCAATCATACAGTCAAGAAAGAGATCATAGCTTTGGCTGCCTCTCATAGAAACAGGCTTAAAAGTCATCCCAACCGGCTGGCTCTCAAAGGCTAATAACACCAGACAATGTAATACATCTAAATGTACATCATTTCCTTACCCTAATACATACATAAATCAAGGATTACTTATAAATACATAATATAAATTCCCTCCTTGACACGACTGCAAACCATCTGCTTAAAGTTGACGACAGATTGCAGATTTGACTGGAGAATAAAAAAAAACAATGGCACAAACAGTAAAAAACAGCGACAGAAGTAAAAACTTGAACAATTACGTGTGTATTTTTTGAATCGTCAGGAAATATTTTACAATATATATACATACCTATATACAGAGGTGTCGGTCACGGTAACAGTGTCGCGGGTTCAATGGTTTTTTCCCATCTCAAAAATTGTTCTTATTTTTCTTAATTAATTTCAGCGCCATCTCTGTACGCATTGATGTATTATTTCAATTCAACTACATAACATATCCTTATTCTAGTTTCAGTGGTATAGTGTAGATGGCGCAATATCTGAAAATATACAGACGTGTTGTTTACACGGTTACGTTACAGTAACAGGTCGCGAGTTCAATGGTTTTTTCCCTTCTCAGCCAACATGCTCAACAGTTAACAGTTAGAAAAGTCGTTCTTACAATAACCATGATTGAAGACTCGTTTTAAGCGGAAGCCTGTGCCAGGAGCCTTCGCTCTCCCTTAAAAGCTAGTAATAATATATTATATGTATTCTTTTTTCATTGATCAAAAAGGTAAACAAACAATTTAAGATATAGAACTAAACAAACAATACGAACAAATTCTAAATGAGTTAATCAGTGAGTCAACTCTCTTAAATAATGCCTAATGTACGCGTGTTTGTGTGCCTAAAGAAGTTTTTTAAAAAAAAACTTACTTTTTAACACACTCGTGAATCGTTTTGGATTCCAGCGGTGGGGAGGAAGGAATGTTGCTGGCTCTGTACGAAGCGGCTCATTTGAACAGAAACTTTATGACGACTCTCGCGCATTCGTCGGCGGCCGCGTTGTCGGCGCCGCCCTCACCGCCCGCCACCTTGCCACCGCATCAGGTACCTTCCCTTCCCACTCCCTTCGTTTTGGCACATTTTTGATTACATTACATTGGGGTAGGAAGCAGGGAGATATCAAAAGTATCAAACCAATATACAAATCAATATCTTCAGATGTAAATAAAATGTTTCAGACTCCACCAAACATAAATCAAATTCTATCTTTGGATCTTGATCAACCAACAAACCTTCTAGTTACATTCTTCCAATATTGGTGAGTTTTGTTTTCTATTATTGTTAGTTTTAAAGTAAATATAACTAATTATTAACACAAAAAATGTAAAATATTGTGCAACATAATTATATCTGTACTTTATCCTTACACATTATAAAACAAAGTCCTTCGCCGCGTCTGTCTGTTCGCGATAAACTCAAAAACTACTGCAGCTTTGCCATTAAATGAGGCTTAAATAAAAATAAACATAAAGTTAATATTAGCAAAATGTTAGCCTATACTAATATTATAAAGAGGAAAGATTTGATTGTTTGTTTGCATTGAATAAGCTCTGAAACTACTGGACCGATTTGAAAAATTATTTTACTATTGGGAAACTATATCTTCAGCGAGTAACATAGGCTATGGGCCTCTTTCACCAACTATAAGTAAAGTGTTGATTAGTTACTTTTAGAAATAATTTTATGTTTTATTAAGTTATGCACTCGGTTAATGGATCCTTCGATACGCGTTTTTTTTTATTATTTTCTTTTTAACCTTTGGGACTTTACCATACAAACAAAGGTATATCAGCTCCATTATCCCCGGTGACTAGTGACTTTAAATGACGGTTAGCCTACTTGAAAGATGATAAAAGAGGCCCTTAATCTTATAAAGTTACGCGGGCGAAGCCGCGTGCGCAACAGCTAGTTTCTAATAATAATATAAGCAGAGCCATTACCCCATCCCTTCCTTATGCCGTATCCTTAATCCTTCTATGTTCGGCAGCACACTTGCAACAGTTATGGCTTTGCTTGTGTTATTATAGGCGACGGTAGCCACCTACCATCAAGTGGACCGTCAGCCTATCTGTCGACCTTGACATTAAATAAAAAGCAGCATTTGGTAATCATTGACTAAAATGGCCTTATTTAAATGTTTAGTTCAATAGTAATGGCGGACACTCGCAGCGAAGCCAGCATCAACAAGTGCAGCCTCTGCTTTATTACGCTCACCTGCATAGTTGAGGAACAATTCGCCAACTCCATCATGCACGACCCGAACCTCACTTTTAAGGTATAGGTTCTTCATTTTATAATTATACTAGCTTGTGCCCGCGGCGTCGTCCGCGTTCAAAAAGTTAATTCGTAAATGAGTAATATAACGCCTGACATCTTTATCGCTGTGACGACAGTGGCGCCATTTTTTATATTTAGTCGATAAAAATATTTAAAAAAAAAGAAGTGAATTTTGATGTAGATATTTCAATATACTTATTTGTTGCGAATATACCTTGTTTTTGATTTTAAAAAAAATAGTAGGGTCAGTCAAGAATATTAAAGACCACCAGGATTTTCTTGAAATGTCTAAAGGCTAGGCTTCATATGATTTTTTATTATTTTTATTATTATAAAGACATTTTATAATAATACCATTATTGTACAATACATACAATAAAAATTGAGATAATATTTTATATGTATAACCATTCAGATCACAATTGATTGTCGGTATCTATTAAAATATTTATTGTCACTGTTACAGGTTCAGTTGTACAGACTTCCAATGCGTCATAGGAAAATTGTACCCGAGGAACCACCCTCACAGCCGCTTGCGTCCACTTTGATTGGTTGGTACTTTATCTTTACATGTAATAAAATCTTAAATGAGCCGTTAAAAATATTAAAAAAAGAAAAAAAAAATACCACCCACATATGACAAATGCGAGGATCTCCCTCATTTCAGATTAGATCTCGCATAGGAAAAGCATAGGCCTTTCCATAGCTCGGTTGAGCCGTTTTACGAGGCTCATAAAGACCACGTTTCAGCGCCATATATCACTGGCAATTTAAATCTTCATAGATTTCCGGAAACCAGTCAAAAAGCCTGTCCGGACCAAGGAGGATATTGTTAAACTGAAAAAATGTTAACTAAAAGCATTAAATAGTGGTTCATAAATTGACCAGAATGGCGCTAGTGTATACAGAGTGTATGAAATGAATGTAGCAGATGTTAAAATATTTTAGTGATTTTTTTTGTATTCATTGTTATAAAACTTTTTAAAATAATAAAATTGTCCAAGCGGGCGGGCGCAAAATGAAAAAATAAACAAAATAATACACCTGTCTCTATATTTTAAATTTACACACTGGCTACACTAGCGCCACCAATTTAACACCATTGGACACTTGATACATAGAGATGGTCCTCCTCGGTCTGGACTATATAACGGTGTCGGTTGCAGATCTGCTGGTGGAGTTCATGATGTGTCACCTGCTGAAGAAGTTCCCCGGAGAGGTGTACGAGCTGTGCATCGGAGTGCTGCTGCGCCTGCTGAGCTATCAGAAGCGGTGCCGCGTGAGGCTGGCGCGCGACTGGCGCCCTCTGTGGGCGGCGCTCATTGCGCTCTTGCGGTTCCTCGTCGCCAACGAACACGCCATACTCCGCAGACACAATGTCTTCGTCATGGCCCAGCAGGTCAGCTCAATTGTCACTTTTAAAACCACTCCCCTATATAAGGCTATATGGCCTCAGTGGACGCTCTTGAATGTGCATGTTCAAACCAGCTTGTCTAATAACAACGGTGTGAGCGTGTGCATGTCTTTCGAAGATATATAAACCTGAACTATGATCATCTTTTCATGAATATTATAAAATTTTATTCTCGTGTCCATTTCGCCAGAGCCGTTAATATACGACAAATTCCTCCACATGTATATTGTTTAATTTTAAATCATTGCGTTGCTTTCTCTTAAAAAAAAATTACGAGTCAAGCGCTAGACAACTACAAAACCAAGTGGTTAAATTCCACTATAACTTTTCTTCTAGGTAGATAACATCTTTGGACGCCATGATACTAATTAGATTTAATTAGAAAGAAATTGTTTGATCCGTAGGTGGTGAACATATTCAACTTGTTCATAACGTTCGGTGATACGTTTCTCCCGACGCCGGCTTCGTACGACCAACTCTACTACGAGATCATCAGAATGAGTCACGTCTTCGACGAGTGTGTTCAAATGGGTGAGTCTATCTTATCTAATATACACTATAATCATTTATTTTGGAGACCAACTTGCTTTTTTAAGTCAAGGATAATAAACAATACCTACTTACTTTTTACTACATACCCCTCACAGAAGGCAACTTATTTGTTGACTGTATTTTTAAAAAATGCTATAGAATACTTAAAAAATACATATATATTTATATATTATTTTTAAGGAATTTAATTTTTTAATTTAATTAGAATGTTATAAATCACTTTCGAGTCACGTGACAACGAATACCAATCAAAGTGCATGACGTCACTTGTTCGCAAACTAGCTTACAAGACAGTGTGTATTGTAACCAATAATCATCGAAATACTACAATGGAATTTGCGTCAAAAATGCCAAAGCGGCACATAAAAAGAACGCCTTTGACAGAATCATGGCGGACTCTTGCCTTCACGCGTCAATGGTAAAAGGTAGTAACGATCAACTTCTACTATTTCATTTTAAACTCTAATGGGTTGACGTAAAGTCATATTTTCTTTAAATTACGTACTTATTATATTATGTTTGTTTTGTTTTAAATGACAGTTCATGCTCTACGCATATGTCACTTTTAAATGTTCCATAAAATTCGTAGTGTTTTGTATGGCACGCGTGTTCCATGTTGTAGTAGTTTGATGCCAATAATAAATAAACATTGGTAGCCCTCCGATACTCGACGGGCGACAGCGAGTACAAGGCGGAGGCGCTGCGTCTCGCCAACTGCTTAGTGAACGTGCGAGCCATCACTCAACACTTCTCGCTCAAGATCGCAGCCGGGCTCAAGGAGCAGGGCTTGTCTACGCCCACTGAGGATCAGGTAACAATGCATACGGCATCGTAATTTAGTATTTTGCATTTTGACGAGCCAATTGGATGTGTGGTTGGGGTGCTTGCTTGCCTTACTATGTTCTAGGGTTCCCGGGTTCTATTCACGGCAGGTTCAACTTTTCAAAGTTGGCTCTCGTCTGGATTTGGAAACTAGTTGCAGGGCACTAGTTCGCAGCCAGTAACCACCCTCTCACAGAAGACCACCGTGAAATAACAGCACGTATGCTGTTGTTTCGGTGAGTGAGTAGGTAAGGGAAATAAGAGCCATTTTCTCTATCCCTTTCTAATCCTAATAACTCGCAGTACCAATGTCGTTACTTGTGTTAATAGTGGAAGGAGGCCATATGTCTGAAGACTATTAAATAAAAACTATATAATGAAAAATGCTTCATTTTGTTTACAGATATTGGAAATAGTTCGCAAGAACTACGACAGTTTGATATTGAAACTGCAAGAGGGCCTCGAAACGTACACGCGGTACTGCGAGCGGGATCACCGCGACTTGCCTCAGAGGTTGGCGGCGAGCGCGGCGCTAGCGGTTCGCGCGCGTTGCCTCGCTGCGCTCCACGACACCACCGCCCCTCTCATCGCCGACTGTACCGCCGCCCCTCCCGCCCCCGCCACCGCCCCAAGCCCCGCCCCTCTCTAGCTCTCGACCAATCACAGCGTTTTAAATTATCCATACGTTAAAGCCGGGTTCAGACATGCGGGCACTCTGACCTGTACAAGCACTGGACAGGCTGCAGTCAAATTATTTTTATGTCTATTTGAAAAACGTCATTTTGGCGCTGTACGCTATGGAGCGTAATTACATGGAACTAAAACTAGTGATGTCCGCAGACACTATTATACCGAGCTATGGAATAAAAATACGCAAACGTCAAAATTAGTTCTCCGTACTTTCGCACGGTGGCCTTTCAAAATGGAACACAAAATTATATGTAATTTGTATGAGACAGTCAGTCCATATATTGCAGGTCACATGCGGGATTCGCCGAATGCCGAGTGCACGTCAATGCCCAGTGCAAATTCGATTGTACTTTGTACTTTTGCAGTACAATCAGTAAATATCCTGATTCCTATAAAGAGCTGTCGGTGTGAAAATAAATGAAGTTCATCATACGAATCGATAAAAATTTCGAAGTATATATAAGAAAAAATATTTTGTTTAGATACAATTGATAATATATTTTATTATATACTATCTCATTGTGTGATTAAATCATATCAAAAGGGATTGCTAAACAAGCTTTTAATGTTAATTATATAATGAAATACACAATATATCTTGTTCGTCTAATAAATACATTAATAATAATATAATTATTATCTATTAATAAAATTTTTAACTAGACTGTAGTGACTTGTAGAAGTTTTAGAATTTAAAGGATAAATTTCTGCGATTTGGTTTAAAAGGTATTTGCTACATTTATGCAGTCAAACATAAAACTTTGTTCCGATCTTGAACCAATGGTTTCGAAGGGGTGCTCAGACCAAACTTGTCTGGACACGGCTTTAGATAAATACTAAACTTCACTTTCACCTTTATAGTCATTTAGATGAGCATTTTGTTTGTCATCATGCTAAGTTGGTTAATTTAGAAATAAACTAGCTGCTGCCCTCGTAACTTTGTAAATTATATACTAAAACCTTCCTCAAGAACCACTCTGAGATCCATTGGTGAAAACAGCATAAAAATCGGTGCAGTAGTTTTTGAGTTTATCGCGAACAGACAGACAGACGCGTTGGAGGACTTTGTTTTATAATATGTAGTGATATGTCATATTAAAAAGCATCTCTTTGATATTGAACAAGTGCCCGACGATCTACGAGTCTATTTATTAACGTATGATCAGAAATAATATATTTGTCTTAATTTTAATGTTAATATGGATAAGAACATATGTATTTATTTCGTTTTACAAATTTTATAAATAAAAGACTGATCGTATGTATTTGTTTTATTATTATTAGGTAATTATTTATAAAACAAACCTTTTATGGAATGACAATTTGCAGTAAAATTTAAAATTGTTTTTATAGTAACGTTAACCTTCTTAACAGTGTACGCTAAGATTATGGAGATCTTAGATTATCTAAGTGTACCTATGTATTTATTCCAACGCATAGGTAGGTACTCTCTTAGCTATTGGTTTCTTTCTTTGATTTTAATGAAACTAAAATAATTTTACCAAAAACGTAGGAAGCGCATGTATGTAATTTTGACACAGATTCATAAATGTCCCTCTTTTTCATTTATAAGCAAATTATCAAAGGATTTTTGTGGGTTAGAGAATAATCTGGTTTTTAATATTCACTTCGGTCAAAGTGGAAGCGGAAACCATTACCTCGGTCTTGAAATTCTTTTGCTTTACAATGGGATCACAAAGGATAAAGTATTGGCAGCTTGATTATGATATTTGATAAATCCGTACTAATATTATAAATGCAAAAGTTTGTATGGATGTTTGTTACTCTTTCACGCAAAAACTACTGAATGGATTTCAATGAAACTTTACAATAATATAGCTTAGAATTACGCGGCTATATAAATTACGCGGGCGAAGTCGCGGGCAGCAGCTAGTCTACTCTAATTTAGATATGACACTCGAAACTCCGATATGAACCGATAGAGAATTTCAATATATGCATTTTATATTTCCGAATTAATGACACCAAGTGACTGTATAATGGGACTATATTGAAAACTCAACTTTGTATAAGAAAATTAAAGTCTTAGGCAACATTTATGAATATCGTATAACATACATTTAAATTTACCTCTTACAATACTTACATTATAATATATAACTTTTAACATAATTATAATATGTTTCGATTCAAAGACTAGAATAATAAATTTGACTAGATTATATTTTGACAACATCAATTGAGGTCTTACTTGGCCTTGTGCAATCCTGCATTATGTATAGAAAACTCCTGACTTTTTTTGTTCCCTTAGTTTGGATCTATACGTCGCTTCATAGTTGTTTTCTATTTCTTTAATAAAAAGCTCCAACTTTTCTATTCATGCATAGGTTTGAGTTCAGCGAGAGCTTCTTTTACAAGTTCCTCTAGTTCCAAAGGTAAAACAGTTTTTGTCATAACTTTGTTATCAGCATTATTGTATCCATCATCACAACTTGAAGTACTTGAAGAACTATCTTTATTACTGTCATCGCTGTCACAGTATTTAATTCTATTCATATTGTCTTCAACGTTCTGTTTCTCCTTACCACTGTCCGATCTTAAAGATATATTGTCGGCGTACTCCTCTAGGAGCATATCTGATGGAAATATTGGTATGTATTTCTCGCCGTTGCACCAGCTTTCTAGCGTTTTTTCCAATTCTGTTATTCTATTGGCTAAGATCCTAAAAAGAAACAAACTACCCTCTTAATGTGTATATATACCTTGTCCTTGGGAATGCATAATACAAGTCTCCCAGAAAAGTTACGGTACATTCCAATATCCCCATTTTCATTATCGTGTGTTATGGATAGTGGAAAAATTGTTTCAATAGATTTTGGTCCCACTATTTCCATTAGTCATTTTGCATAACGACGAATGAGCAGTTATTTTGACTTTTTATTATTATTTTTTGACAGGTAAATGCGTCCAATGTGGCCGATCTTGTGACTATATTGATTAGAAAAAAAAGCGGTTGATTTAATTAATTGTTATTGTGATTAGTGCACCGGGAAATGTTATCGAAATGTTTGATATAATAAAAGTTTGCATGTTCTATTTCGTTTTATTTATTAACAACTGGTAAATTGTGCAAAATGACTGGGGATTAGTGAAATGTACCGAAAACTTCCGTCAAACTGAAACGAATGTTAGCTCTATTCACACATATATTTTTTTGTCTTAGTAAAAGTCTCACGAATTTCGGGTTATCCACACTTTTTTCCAATTCTCTACTCTATGACAGTATTTTCAAGCCATTTCAATAAATATAGATTTTTCAAATGTATGATACCTGAATTATGGATGTCTTAACCATGAAATTTTAATAGTTTACCATAGTAATATAATAAATGTGAAAGTAACTCTGTCTGTCTGTTACCTTTTCACGCCTTAACTACTCAACTGATCATGAAATTTTGCATACACGTTGTTAGGGATACAAGAACTTAAGGATATAGGGTACCTTTTATTCCAGAAAAAAAAGTACTGTTCCCTAGTGATCGTCTATTAAATATAAATAACTAGCCGCTGCCCGCGACTTCGCCCGCGTAACTTTGTCAATTATATACTAACACCTTCCTCGAGAACCACTCTATCCATTGGTGAAAACAGCATGAAAATCCGTGCAGTAGTTTTTGAGTTTATCGCGAACAGACAGACAGATGCGGCGGAGGACTTTGTTTTATAATAAGTAAGTATTGGGCGCCACTGTCGCGTGGCGGCGCCACCGTCGTCACAGCGATAACGATGTCAGGCGGACCACTTGGTATGCTATAATCCGCTATTTGACTAATTTTAGAATATCGTTTTAAATTATTCTATATTACATAACAAACACACTACATTGATATTTCCGGGAGTTCTACTGTATTATTAATAAAAATCGATGTTAAAGTTTAAATTTCCAAAACCGCGCCAAAAACGCTGTTTCTGTAATGGCTCTGGTCTTTGATACGTATGACGTCACACGCTAGTAAACAAACAGAACTGAATGATGAAACAGAGAACTAATATTAAGTGAATAAACACTATTTATTACTCTATGTCTGATATGTTTACTGGCGTATGACGTCATCAGAGTTGCAACCAGTCACAGGGCGTTTCGGCGCCAAGATAAAATTTCAAAAATTATGATAATTTTTTTCATATAATTTGCAAAAAATATACATAATTTAGCTTAAAATATAGTGACATATATTTTTTACGCTATTTTCTGATAGGATAACCACAATTTGTAGTATATTTTAAATCTTGTCAAATAGCCAATTATCAAAATATTAAATTAACTATTAAAATTTCATTACTGCGGCTTGCTTTATCGCTGGGGAACACTAGTTTATTTTATATTAAAACAGGAAATAACTCGCGTGGGATTAAAGTGGAAGTGCGATAATAAGATATGGAACATACTGGTTCGTCTTCCGTTGATGTTGGAGGGCGATGGACTTATCGTTTAAAGCTTCAAAGAGTCCCAAACATAGAGACTTTAATTCAGCAGCTGACGACCTTTTCAGACCAGTTTTCGAGTTGACATCAAAAAGATCTCGCACTGGAATTTAATGTCAATCATAAAACACAACTTTATTTTACAAACAAAATAATAATATGTGCTATATACCGGGTGTCCCAAAACTATGCGACATGAAGGGAATGTACCTTAAATATCGTAGATACGATATTTTGCTGAAAGAAAACTTTATGTTATTTTTAAAAGTTAGTAATACTGCATTCAAAGATTTTCTAAAAATTACGACGATTCTTGAAATTTGAATCAAACATTTTACGTTATTCCTTTCTTTTAAGATACTATGTTACTTAAGAAGAATTATTATTTTTTGTCCATTCGATCGACTGGCATCATAAAAATATGGGTGATTTTTTTTTTCACATTTAAGTCGGTTCAATTCCCAGACGAAGCAAGTAATTTTTAAAAAATTACAATATTACTAACTTTTAAAAATAACAAAATCTTCTTATAGAAACATAAGTTCTTCTTTCCTATCTACGATATTTAAGGTACTTTCCCTTCATGTCGCATAGTCTTGGGACGCCCTGTATACAAAAAAAACTCATATATACGAAAATTATATCTATACTTATATTATAAAGAGATAAAGTGTGTATGTTTGTATGTAGGTGGTAAACAGTTAACAGTCGGTGTCTGAGTCTACCATTCCTACACATGACCAATATAAACCAGCTTTGATACAGACTAGCTTACTAAGGACGCCCACCTTCTTTTTTTATGTCAAGGTAGACAGACAGGTTGACTGTTCACTCAATGGTAGGTGGCTACCGTTGCCTATAACACAAGTAGTGCCAAAGGTGCTACAAGTGCGGTGCCAACCATAGAAAAATTAAAGTTTTAAAGGGATAAGGAAGGGATGGGGTAATGGGCTCTGTAATCCCTTACTCACTCACCAAAACACAACAGAACATGATATGCTGTTATTTCACCACCAATATAAATAACATATTAACGAATTGCACACATATTTCAGAAATTCCTCTTTCCATGGGATACATTCAGGAATAAAATCTGTTCACAACTTTTTAAGACTAGCATTTATATATATAAACATACAGACAGACAGAGAAAAAGGAGGACTGATGATACCGATATAGTATACAAACCTTGCTTTTGAGTCAAGACATCTGCAAATCCTTTTTTGAATCTATACGAATCGTCTTTGTTTTTATTTTCCAGAAGAGTCTAAAACACATTGATATTATTTTTAGACATTACTTAATTTTTTTTTCATTTTTAATTGTTTTCTTTTTTATTTGAAGATACATTGGCTACCGTCGCCAATAACACAAGCTACGTCACAGGTAGGTAGGGTAGGCAGAATGCCATTCTATGACGTCGAAAAATAATTTTGTAAATCTTATTTCAAATAAAATATTTTAGAATTTTGAATTGTAAGATGATTTGGTTATAGTTTTATTATAGAATACCTTGTACTTAGTCAATGTCCTCTTGACAATTTCCTTTTCGATTTGAGACTGTGTTATTCGTTCGTGGAGATATTTGTTCTCGGCTATTAGGGCGTCAATGTCAACTATTGGCTTTGGAGGATCACCGTTGTCACGATCAGATTGACTTTTGACTCTATTAGTTAGAATGTAACTGATCTGCTGATTAAGTCGTTGGACTTTGTTTTTATAATAGTCTCGGTCGCACACCAACTCCTCCTTCTCATCGAGTGTAGTGCGATAGTCTAACTGAATTTGTCGGTACTGTAATTTAACACAATTTAATACATATAACTTCTCATTGTATCTGGATACCATCTATTTCTATTATCAATATAATAAAAAGAAAGTCGCGTTAGTTACACCATTATAACTCGAGAAAAGCTAGACAGATTTTTATGATCTTTGATTTGTTGAATTTGTCTCTGCCCCGCGAATAGCAGAATAATTAAAATACACTTTATATGGAATGGGGTGGTATATAAAGTTACAAATAAATAGACCACTGGCTGTATGAAATATTATAATAGTTATACTGCTGCTGCTGATTTTTATTTCACTGCTAGTAGAATAGAAATAAAAATTTTCTTAGAAGTTTTTATGTAACATCAAAAACATGTGAAATATGACTCATTTTGGGTTAAAAATTCGAATTTGAATAATGAAATGTTTACCTTTTTCTGAACTTTCTCAAGTTCCTGAACTAAGTCTTCGTAACCTTTATTTGAATAAGTAAGCAAAGTTTGTGACTTTTTTGAACCATTCATTTCATGATCACTGTTCTGTTTGTGTAATTGCTTCCGTAACGCCACTATATCACCAGTTGCTTCCTCCAGCCTTGTACGTAGGCTTTCCACCTGAATTAAGTTATTTGTAACTTAATAAAATTATATTATTTCAATAGAAATCTATTTGATTGCCTGGAACTGGAAGAGTGGGAGTCGATTTCCCTATCCCTTCCCAAACCTCTATCGCTAATTCTACTATATTCAGCAGTGGCGTTGCTTGTGTTATAGGCGACAGTAGCCACCTCCCATCAAGTGGACTGTCATATGGTCTGTCGACCTCAATATTAAAGATTTAAAAAAGAATCAGCACAGTCAAGTTGATGGAACAAAATTACCTCAAACAAAACCAAAAGAAGTAATGTAAAAATTTGTAGCAATATTATGTATTTTGCAAGATGAGCTCTGGAAAATATTCCCTACAAAAAATATCAAGGATTTTTTTTGTCATAAAAAACATAAGGGTCGATGGCTATACACAGTATAGTCTCTATATTACATACGCTATAGGTATATGAGTTCAATGTGGTGGAGGAGGGATGGCCGAGCCAAAGTAGTCATGAGTTACTAGTTGTGTCAAAGTGTTGGTCAAACTTTGGCCAAATGTTTTCCACACCAACAGTCGGTCCTACCCGCCACAAAACACATATAAAAAAAATTATATTAAATAGCCTATTTGGCAGTATAAAGAAAAAATACAATGGTAAACAGTAATTATACCTCTAGTTTCAGCATGTTGTTATGATCTCTTGTCTTGGCAAGCATTTCACTGCCACTTATGGTGTTAGTAGGGACGAATCTATATGTATTATTTTTATCTTGACTCGGGAGAGGTGTTACATTCTTACATTTTAGTTGTTCCACTAACACTTTGTACCTGTCTCTGTCCATACTACACTTGTCTAACTCCTTACTCATGATAGATAGGGCATCAATTTTGCTTTGTAGTTTACTTTTAAGGACTGAATTCTGAAAACAAAAATAGGAATGTATCTATATAGAGCACGACAAAGAAATACCTAGGCTAGTTCAAAATTTTTAATGAATATTGTTATCCAAGTTAAGTGTACATGATAATGTGAAACGTTCAATTCGTTTCTCACCACATAGACCTTTTTTTAATGATGGGAAATCCTCTTGGATACCCGGCACTGTAGGGGACACTGCGGGGTTATGCCGGATTCCTACCAGCTAAAACCCAACGACTTTCTAGCATTGATGGATGGTGTCGCAGGGACATTATGACACGACTTCGTTGCCCAGCTATATAGCGCATGGAGGGCTACGTTCCTTGTCAGAACCTCGGCTGACCCACATACCTACTCGCCAAACAACTAGTTTGTCCTTTTAATTATTTCCTATTTGTCAAAATTAGAATAGAGTTAAAGCTAATTTTAACATCGAGGCGGAGTCGACGCGCCTCGTTTTAAGCAGTGAGTGTAGTCCCTTAGGTTCGGGGAAAATTGGAATAAGCGACTTATTGGCGATAATACCACATTTTATTTTATAATATGTATTATGGTAGAGTTGGTTTATTAACTTACCTCTAAAATGTAATCATCCAACTGTTGATCTTGAAATTTCACTTTATTGTTGGCGGATTTTGTAAACATTTTGCTTGTTCGGATTCCTGGTTTACAGTTTTTGAAGAAAATAAAATATTTTTGGACTTTTTTTCGTAGGATTATAAATGCACAATATTAATATTTATAATTAAATAAACGTCGGGAGAACGAAGAGTATTTATTTATTTTAAATAAAATCAAAGGAAACATAGAATCACAAATAAATTGTGGAGATTAAATTAATTATAAGGTGCATAATATTATTTATTTACTTTTAATATGTTCCTTGCTTTTATTTATTTAACTGACGGAAGCGCGAGCGCGCCGGCGCGCGCTGTTCGTGGCATATATATTATAAGTTAGTAAGTTACTCTATGTTCCTTGCCTTGGACGGCGGAAGTCAGTGACAGTGTTGACTGTTGATCTCACTTCTCAGACTACAAATTATACATAAGGATAGGCATAAGGAGGGTAGAGATAAGGAGCGCAATCTTACATGGGTGTTAAACTGAAAAAGTGGCAACTAAAAGCGATAAATTGAGATGGCGCTAGTGTGTACAGAGAGAATTTGAGAGTATGGAACGAATGTAGCAGTAGTTGACGGAGTGAAGTGCGCCGAGTCGAATTTTGGTTGAATTGTTTACTGTCACTAGCCTCACTAGCGCCATCAATTTATCGTCTTTCTTCGGACACTTTTAATACTCACTTATCTCTATCCTCCTTGATAGACACGTTTTACATTTCATAACATAGAGTATATGTATATTGTATATACAATTACTCTTTGTTATAATTCGATTGTCTCATTTGACATTTCCTGGGTTGCAAGCAAGGAGGATAAGGAGGGCAATCTCTGAGTATTAAAAGTGTCCGTCGAAAGACGATAAATTGATGGCGCTAGTGAGGCTAGTGACAGTAAACAATTCAACCAAAATTCAACTCGGCGCACTTCACTCCGTCAACTACTGTTACATTCATTCCATACTCTCCATACTCTCAAACTCTCTCTGTACACACTAGCGCCATCTCAATTTATCGCTTTTAGTTGCCACTTTTTCAGTTTAACGCCCATGTAAGATTGCGCTCCTTATCTCCACCCTCCTTATATATAGTGTTCTGTGGTTATGCATTGCAATGCTATTTATTTATACTACAACGCATATTAAAAATGGCGATTTTATAATAAAAATTTTATTGCAGTTTTGTTTGTTGCGTCGTGGTTGGTCGTGGAACGTGGGACATTTTATAAAAAAATATATCTCTGTTTACATTGATTGTGTAAATGTGAAACATTGGTAAATTGTGATTTGTGACTACTCACAGATTATATTGTTCTTTGATACATTTAAAATTTTCTATTATTGTCAATATTTCATACATTTAAGAAAATTAAACAGTAAGGTACTATAAGAACCCCTTTTGAGAGTTAAGTTAGAAGTTTTGCATCGAAGATTGTAGACATAGTTCCTTTTGTGAACAAAGAAATATGAAGTCTAAAAAACGCCACCCATCTTCCTCGGAAGAATCCGAGGAATCTGAAGTGAGCATAAAATCATCATCTGATAGTGACAGTGATAATTCCTCGAATTTGGATCATAGGCAACATACTAGAAAGAAAAGAAAACATGCCGACTCTTCGGATTCAGATAGCGATTCGAACGATCATAGACGCTTAAAGAAGCGTAAACACAAGAAAAAAAAGAAGAAGCATGGGAAAAAGAGGAGACGGTCGGATTCAGGCGAAGACAGCGAATCCGATGAAAATGAATCTTCTGTGAGCGAAGGTGAAATTTCTCCAAAGAGAAAACGGAAGCATAGGCACAAACAGAAGCATACGAAACGTGATCGCAGTTCCTCAGTCAGTGTGAGAGGTTAGTTACTTTTTTATTTTTTTTTAAATTTATTATTATGTGAAGGTCGTCAGACAGGCTAGCGATCCACTCGTTGGTAGACCATTCGTTTAGTGTAACACTTAAACACAGGGGAACCACAGAGACCCTGTATTGCATATAGGTCGCACATTGTATTAAGGTTTGAAAGCGAAACTAGTGGGGGCAATCGGCGCATGTGTGCAATTGAGCAGAGAATTGCCATGGAAAATGAATTTCTTTTCTTGTTTCGTATTTTTTTGCCCCTACTAACTTAACATTACAGGCAGTGTTGATATTCCTTCCATTAAATCATCGTGTGATGTCAAATAAGAAGGTTTCTTTAGGCATTTTTTTACTATGACATATTAATACGATAAAACAATCTGTACAAAACAGTACCCAAGAGACACGAGACGCTTGAACGAAGTGCGGGAGGTGAAGAGCGACTGAGTCTACCAATAACGTGTCAGCAACGCCCCCCACACTCCTCTGCCCGTCAAACAGACCTAAAAATTGAATTCTGCGCATGCCCCTTCTACATTTGCCAAAAAGTCTTAATTCACTGTGCAACCTATACAACCAGAGGGTAGGAGAAAATACACCTGGGCATCCCATACCAAAACACAAGAGCAGATATCTGGTTATTTTTGTAAAAAAACCATTGGTTTTAATGTGTTTTAAGCAAAGGTGGTTTCTGCTCCCAGGTAGGTTGTCCAGCTTATGACTGCAGAATGTTGTTTACACTGCCAGTATTAATATGGTAGTGTGGTAATCAATAAAATTATTCCCAAGTACTTGCT
This sequence comes from Synanthedon formicaeformis, assembly GCA_945859745.1. NCBI lineage: Eukaryota > Metazoa > Arthropoda > Insecta > Lepidoptera > Sesiidae > Synanthedon > Synanthedon formicaeformis. The sequence goes on from OX243963.1 coordinate 5,623,365, forward strand.
GTACAGAATAATATTTATTTAAATGCAGTTTTGTTTATAGAAATAATGTGTGATATTGACTTTACAGAAGAAGAGCATACCGATCGCAGACTGCACAGTGTCGTCAAAGGTCGTCAAGTGTCTTCTGATGTTGAAACTCATTCTCGCACATACTATCAGTAAGTATTATTTTCAAAATTAGTCTTTTATTGACAAATAAAAAATTTTATGAATAAATTATTAAACTTTTTATTTTCTAGTTAGTAGTTTTTTTTAGATAATTGCATTAAGAAATTAATTAACAAACAATCTTAGAATGTTATCACTAATTTGCACTAAAAGTCGGGGCTTAGTTTATTATTTAAATTATAGCTTGTGTTCTAAGTTTGTACTACAAATTAATATAATTTCTTATTAAATGATATGACATATGATATAATATAGCTCTTCTTGTATACCAGGAGTCAGTCAACCTGTTTAAAGTAATTGGTGAATTTCAAAGTTAGTTTTAAAAATGATATATTATTATATCTTCTGTAGGAAGGATTATGCTAGGTCAACTTCTCGGGACTTCGATAGAGAACGTGAAGTGCAAAGATTCTACAGAGGATCCAGTAAGGAGGCACGATATCAAGATAATTACAGACACGAAAGAGATCATCGTACCGATAATAGGTGTGTTGCATGGTTTATATCAGTTTTTTTCCAAAGCTTTAAGTCTGTGAATGCATTTTATTTTGACAGCATTTTACTTGATCAACTTTAACTAATACATGTCCTCATTTCGTTAAAAAGTCCCTTTATAATTTTTTTGTCTTTTAGGAGCTAGACAAATATCCTACTAATTTTTAAAAAGGATAGAAAGAAAGAAAGAAATTTATTTCAGAAAAAACACCTTAAGTTTTAGCATATTTCTGTCCCCCACACTAGGCTCTGCCTGTCCTATGGGGGAAGTAAACAATTGTGTTAAATAAATAAATTTTACTACTTTAATTACAAACAAAAATTAAAACAATAATTATATGTACAAAATAAACAACCAAACAGTACCATTATTTGAAAAGATAAAAATGATAAAGTAAATTTGAATTTGTGAGGTATGATTGTATGTAATGTATGTATGTAAATGTCTGTGTGTGGTGAATATGTATGAATTACATCTAAAATTTGAAAATATTTATAAATGCGAAAGTGTGAGTATGGATGTATGAATGTTCATTACTGTTTCGCGCAAAAAAAGCTCAATAGATGTGGATAAAATTTGGCACACAGATAGTTTATTACCTGGATTAACATATAGGATATTTTTTATTCTGAAAAACTGTTAGGTTCCTCAATCTAGAGAGATTGTCTAAAAATATAAAAAAAATTGTTTTCACTGTGGCCGTGACGGCGCCACGATCGTCACAGTGACTTTATTTTTCAACGCGGACGATGTTGTGGGCATCAGCTAGTAAAGAATATTAAGAATATAAATTAGAGTAATGATTATTATTAAATAAAATATTGTCTGAAACAAATTATATTTATATTAAGCAAGGTTTTTATTACTACTATATCAATTAAAAGTAGTTTCTTTTTATAGATGACAAGGACTATTATATGGCTATTTTATTGCAGATACCCACATTATCACCAACAAGAGAACTACAATAAAACTGATAAGGAATATTCACAGTTTCACAACTATAATAATTCTAAACGGTACTACAATATAATATTGTCATGTGTTTAGTCATGTTCATCTGCTTTTTGGACCTTGAAAACTTGTCAATGCTCTCATTTAGAATTTCAATGTGTCTTGTTTATATAAACCTCATATTGAATGTTTGAAACCTTCATTTGAATGTTGGAAAGACCCCTTTAATTATATCATATACTTATAAAAAACTTTATATATATAAAAATATTAAGTTGGTTTGTGTATGTTTCAAAAACTCCAAAATGGTTAGTCCAATTTTAATTCGGTTTGAGGGAAGATTTTTATATATGAAACTGCACCCCGGGCGAAGCCAGTAGCGGATTGCTAGTAACTTAGATAAATTACTTAAAAGATTCTTGTAGATGTTTGCTGTATGTTTGGACTGCATTTCATAGTAAAATTATTTTAAAATGTTAAATTTGACACCTCTACAAAGGTAGTTTTGATATTTTGAAGGTGTAAATGAAATTATGTGATAATGATCAAAATGATGAAATTTTTTAGATATGGAAGATATGAAGAGTTTAACAAGACAGCAGAGAATGATTATAGCAGACCGAGAGAAAATGCTTTTTATGGAAGGGAAGAACCAAAAGGTAATTTATTTCATTATGCTGTGGCAAAAAAAAAAACTTTAGTATCTTAATAGGGATGTTGACTATATTCAAATAAAAATATAATTTTGTCGTGTAGCAATAGTTTCCATAATAGAATACTTAAAATACACTATATTTTTCTTTCTTTTTAAGGAATTTATACACTATATTTTTCTTTATTTTTAACGAATTTAATTTTCATTTTATTCAGAACTAGCTGGCGCCCGCGACTTCGTCCGCGTTGAAAAAGTAGCCTATCCTGTGTCCTGTATGTCTAAATGTTTATCAACCAAGTTTCATAAATATCAGTTAATTCGTTTAAGAATTATGGAGGAACATACATACATACAATACCTACACTTACAGATTTATTATTAGTATTGATATATATTATTAGTATTGATGATGTAATAAATCACTCTCAAGTCACGTGACAAAGAACACCAATCAAAATGCATGACGTCACTTGTTCACAAACATTACATCTGTTAAAGTTTTGATTAGAGAACAAGTGACGTCACAGCGGTCACATTATAAGTGTTGGTTTTTTGGAGCGAAATTTAAAGTAATAATTAGTTGTATTAATAAAATATTATTAATAGGTTGGGATATGTTAAGTTACTTATACATGATTTTAAACACTTTCCCAAAAACAGTCAACATGCGGTCATTATAAACTCATGGTAGAGGTACAGAATTGGATATTGACTATTCTCGCGATGTGACGTTCTCGCTAGCGAGTGGGGTCATTGTAAACTCACTGTTCTATTTTTACCACAGAACATGTTTGTGTTATTTAACACAATCATGTTCTGGTATTAGTGCACTGCATTCACTAGTTATCGCGAAATTTGACCTTCATGATTGTTTGACCATACGAAAAACAACAAATGGTTTGATACGTCAATTGAAAATATAAATATTAACATGATTAAATGTCTCAAACATTCGTGTTTTATTGTGATACCTATTGAAATCGTCTTTTTTTAAATTGGTCATGAATAAGTGCGCAAGCGCACACTTTATTATTTTGTTTTGTACACATACTTCTACATAAATAATAAAAATCTAAATTATTTCAATTACAGGTCGTTATAATCAGTATGAAGACAGGGGCCCAAAGAAGCGCGATTTCGAAGCCGAAAAAGAGTATAGTGGCAGAGAGAGGTAACCGTTTTCTATGAAAATCTCATATATAAACTAAATCACACTAGTAGATAGTCACCTACTAGATCAAAAACTATTTAAAACACTGAGCACTTTTTGTTGAGCACTTTCCCAACGTTAAAAAAAGGGTCAGTCACATTCAAATTGGTTAGGCAGTTTTCTTTTATTTGATTTTATTTAACTTCGATATGTATATAAATTACATGTTGTAATATAAGTACATGTAAAAATGGTTTTTTTTTTTAATATTTAATGCACACAGATCAAATACGCCTCGTCTACCTTTTTTTTAAATTATATTATGTATTTATGACTATTATTTTTTATTATATTTTATTATTATTATTTATTATGTATTTATTTTTGACGACACGTTTGGTCTAGTGGCTAGTAACCCTAGCTGTTAACCGAACGGTCGCGGGTTCGAATCCCGCTAGGGGCAAATGTTTTATGTGAACATTTTACCTTTGTACCTGAGTCATGGATGTTTTGTATTTATAATATGTATGTATTTACAAAAAAAAAAGTAATCTATGTATTAAATCAACTGTCTGGTATCCATAATACAAAGCATTACTTGCTTACTTTGGAACTAGATGGTGCTGTGTGGAATGTGTGAAGAAGATATGAAGATATATGTGTAAACAATTGTTGTATTACAGACGCATTCCACCCAACAACGAGCGTTTCCAAGAGCGAGAATTTCCAGTGAAGAGAGATAGATATCGCGAAGAACGCTTTTCGCCAGACAGGTGCGTGGATTTCTATTAAATTTTATTAACCATTTAAAAGATTATTCATATGTATAATGTATTATATGTATCGGGTTTCGCGCGATGCATGCGTTCTTTGAGAGGTGGTTGATTCCAAATACGTTAAAATAATGTATTTATTTTTACAGTGAACACAACTCTACTGAACATTGTTATGAATTCGATAAGAGACCGTCGCAGTTACAAAGATATTTTAATGTTTGCACCTTAAACGATTATTTATACTCTAGGCGTGTATGAAAACGGTGTTTACTTTGTCGAGGACATTCTATACGAGTACTTTGACATTGTACCCTTAAGAAAAAAAATCGTAAGGGAAATGTAAAAGTAAGTTGAGAACAATTCAGGTGCTTGTTTAATTTCACCATGCTAAAAAAAGCACTTAATAGCAAACTTTTGAGTTATCTTCGCATTCCTACGAAGTTTCAATGCTATTTTACACTTGATGTGATTATGAACTTAGAATAAATTTTGAACTTTAAACACATGTAGCAGAAGGACAACTAACTACATTTGGAAATGGACGAATATGGAAATAATGTTTGGATTGGATTATACAAATATATACAAAACACCAGTGATACAATGGCAAGGATTTTGATGGAATAAAATCTCAAAATCAATGAAAAATAAAAATGTTTTAAATCATTGTGAAAAACAGATACTATCAGAGTCTTTAAAAAAAATCATGTTTTAAATCCAAGGATTATTGTGAAAAACACATGTTCAATTAAATAAAGAGGATGGTTTAGTAAAGTGGGGAAGAAATAATTCACGTCAAAGAAAGAAGTGAGAATTTTGAGAAAAGAATTGTGTTATCGCCCAATGATGAGCTATGATAGCTATGAAAACCAATAACCAATAATGAATGAAACTCAATGTAAAGATAACTTATAGTTACCAAGAGATGAATTGGTAACTATAAAAATGGTAATTTGGTTAAAGGATTATGTTTTAACAAGGAAAGGAATAATATCTTGTCAAGAAAGGAATACATGTTGTGAATTATGAAGAAAATAATGGATTTCCAACATTCTGGAACAAATAAATTTTGAACCATCAATGAAAAATTTTAGAACAGCAGGTTATAAAGGAACACACCAATACAATTTATATGAAGGAGTATTTTTTATGGATAGTTTAATTAAGTCAAGGGGTTGGCGAGTTTTTACATCTTTTTGTTAATTATAAAATGGAATAATGTATTTACATGGATTGTGAAATTATGAACATTTAAAAAGTTGAAGAAGAAAATATAATAAAACCAATTAAAGAAACTTCAACGAACTGCCGAAATACAGAAAGAAATCATCATTAAAAAAATAAATGAGGACTATTTCCCTATAGGAAAAAAGAAAAAAATTCAGAAGAAATAGTTTAAAAGAAATACATTCAGAAATAGTTTTCTTAAGGGAGTCATGTGTGGTGTGAAACACATTAATCTGAAACAAATACATAATAACGGAATTAGACTGCACATTTGAAAATGTATATATTACTGTAAATTGCAATTGTCTATTGTATAGCAGTTTGATAATAAAATTGATCCATCTCAGAGATAAAAATAAACTACTTTTTAAACTCATCACTAGAAAAGAGCTTCTTTTGAACTTGAAACTCTTTTGAAACTTGAGATATCCACGATCGGATGAAACGTCAGGTAAAAAGTCTACAAAGCAATGTTTTAAATGGTAAGTGTACGAATCACAGGCGTGCCTTTGACTACCGTGTTGGATATAAATTGTGGTTATTCAAATAATTTTAATGCTTGTTTTGATTTACATTAAATTATACTCTCGTGGTCTCTTTACACATGATAAATTTTACTAAAGAATATCCTTATATTGCAAACTGTCCATAAAAGCAGGCAGACTGTCACAGTTTACTTTTTGTGCACGTTTAAAGTAATGTTCAGAGGACTTTCTCTAAATTTTGGTATAGATTAAATACTAAGCTGCAAAGTTATCGGTGCCCAAATCTACTTGTTGTTAAAAAAAGGTTTAAAGTTAAATAAAAAAATAATAATCTGATTTTTGAATATTGTAATTTACCAGATATTCGCACCCCTAATCGAAACTGTTCCAACTCAAAACTAATCATATTCTCTTTACATCAGTGACCAGGAGATAAAAATATTATAGCTGTTATTTTGAGCATATTTTGAGAAACAGCAGATTAAAAATGTTTTAATTTTTATTGAAAGTAGGTTGTATGTATTACAGTAAATTGATTTCATTCAGCCGTTTTAAAATATTAGATAAATATCCCTCTTAATAGTATGTGCAAAAGTACATAATTCAAAACCAGGCTGTAGTTTTTTCTATTTACACTGGCGAATTTCTTAATAAGTCTTTCTTTATTACAGTAATTTGCTGTGAATGATTCAGATTTCTAAAATTCCCATTATAAATTATACAGATTTTATAAATAAATATAAAAAATGATGTCTTGTATTTGGGAAATGCTCAGTATTTTAACACTTTCAAACTTAAATATCTATGAAACTCTATTACCAAATTAAGCGATATTTTCTCGGTAAAATCTATAATTTCTTCTTAGTTCTTACCTAATGGTACAAGTTTCAGCCGTTAAAACGAAAATAAACAGATGGCCTGATCTCCTTTTGATATCTTGTGACACAATAGTTATTAGTTTTCTAAAAAAAAGGGAACATTTTGAGTTAAACCAGTTTTGATGTAGCAAAGCGAATTGTTTCTTGTTTTTAAACATATCCCTTTTGTAAATACGTTGACGTGACATCTTCGATGAAGTGATTATGACAGATTGAGACTGATGATGTCGGCTATTGATTACAGGACCCGTGAACAGCAGAGGGAGCGCGGAACGCGCCCCGACAGACCCGATAGGTTTGAGCGACCTGACAGACCTGACAGGTCCGACAGGCCCGACAGACCTGACAGGCCCGACAGGCCCGACCGCCGTGAGAGACCAGACCGTATCGGATCACAACATCGGTTTGTAGTACTTTTTATTGTTTATTAAAACATTTTGTTCTTGGGCAGCGTATGTTGAATTCTTCTCGCTACGCTTAGGATTCTACTTTAGAATCCTTCGCTTCGTTCTGAATTCAAAATAACGCCCCCGAGGAACCAATAAAAAAAAATGTTTATTAACAATTAGAAAAATTGTTTTTACAATAACCATAATTGAAGACTCCTTTTAAGCGCAAGCCTGTGCCAGGAGCCTTCGCTCTTCCATAAAAAATATTGCATTGTCCTTTGCTCTTCCATATTACTTTGTCCCCTTGTTACACAAATAACTATTACATCCCGCATATCAATTTGAATAATGAATTAAATATAGTATATACTTTGAGAGCATGAGTGATCAAAATGAAAATGATTCCAAAAATGTGATGCATATTGAAATGGTAATGAAAATAAATACATTAATTTTTAGAGTGCAGCCAACTGGCGAACGATTCGCGGAGAGGAACAGAAGAGTGGAACAAATAGAAGAGAGACCGGATAGGTACCGTGACAATAGGGGGGAGGGACGGGATGGCAGGGGCGATGGGAGAGGGGAGGGACGGAATGGCAGGGGCAATGCGCAACGGGATGACCGCTCCGGGGATAGAAGAGGCGTTAGGCCGGAGCCAAAACCGAGAGAAAGGAAATCCAGGTACTCACTGTGACTATGAAATGCAATGTGGCCCGTCACTACTTTATATTGCAAGTGCACTGAGAATAAGGGATTAGGAAAGATAAGGAAATGGGCTCTGACATCCCTTTCACACTCACCGAAGCACAGCAGCCCACATGCTGTTATTTCACGGTGGTCTTCTAAAGTGGGGGTGATTACTGCGACACGCATTGTGTCGTGTCTTGCCAATACTATTTCTGCTGTGAGCAATGGTAATTTAACTGTTAATGGTCTCATTAGATTCACGGATGCCGATGACAAGAAGGAGTACGACTGGGGCAAGGAGACGGTGAAGAAGGAAGATGGGAAGCCGGACGTTGAGAAGGAGAAGCCCAACTTTGGTCTTTCGGGGAAATTGACAGCCGATGCGAACACCGTGAACGGAGTGGTCATCAAGTATACCGAACCTGACGATGCTAAGCAACCCAAAAGGAGGTGGAGGTGAGTTCCTGGATGTTTTTTTTAAATTGTTGAATGGAATGGAATATGTTTGATTGTCATCTCGATAACGGAGATGGTGGATGACATCTATTCATCGCAATAGAATGGTATGTTTCTAAAAACGCGGGTTTAAAAAATGAAGCGTAACGTGTTTCCTTCTGAATGCGTTCGTGTGATTATTTGTGGCCGGCCAGTCGCGCTCATATTGCCAGTATTTTGACTTGTGCCCCAAAAAAACAGACTCAAAGCACTCACAAAACAGGCAGCGTCGGGCATGACTAGTAACGTGGCCACACTACGTCTCTGCCTCATTACCTCGCTACTTTTCCACGCCACTCGACGAGTGTGTTGCCGGGCTATATCATCTGTTTGTCCGAACAGGTTCTACCCGTTCAAGGGCGACAAGGCGCTGCCGATCCTATACATCCACCGGCTTTCGGCGTTCCTGATTGGACGCGACAAGAAGGTGGCCGATATCCCGCTAGAGCATCCTTCCGTGAGCAAGCAGCACGCCGCGCTTCAGTACCGGGCGACGCCGTTCACCCGCGCGGACGGCACGCAGGGGCGACGCGTGCGCCCCTACATAATCGACTTGGACTCTGCGAACGGCACTTTCGTGAACAACCGCCGCATCGAGGCGCGGCGCTACGTCGAGTTGCTCGAGCGAGACGTGGTGAAGTTCGGGTTCTCGGCGCGCGAGTACGTGCTGCTTCACGAGAACAGCAAGGACGACGCGCTCGACGACGACCAGCCCAACGCGGACTCGCCCGCGCCCGCCGTCACCACATCCGACAAGATCAAGCAGGTCGGTTCTCCACACACACTTGACTGACGGTCCAATTGATGGTAGGTGGCTACCGACGACTAAAACAGAAGCAACGCCATCGGTGCTGCAAGTGCGCTGTCGACCATGAAAGGATTAAGTATAAGGGATAAGGAAGGGGTAATGGGCTCTGGTACCCCTTACTCACTTAAAGAAATATAACAGCACATATTATGCTGTAATTTCACGGTGGTATTCTGTAAGAGGGTGGTTACTGCGGACAGACGGGCAGCCCGATTAACTGCGAAATGCAGACTAGAGCCAACTGAAAAATTCACTTACAAAGTTGACCCCGCCTGTAATCAAGCCCGAGGCCCCTGAGACATTAGGCAGGCATCCAATGAACTCGTAATATTTTTTTTTTATAAAGTTGGAATATTTTGTCGTCGTTTAGTAGTTGACTAACAAATAACTTTTTAATAACAATTAAATTAATTTTGTTTTTAGGAAAAACGTGCGAAGCAGGAGATAGCTGAGGACGGTGAATGAAGAAAGTGTTAGAAGTATGTAAGTTACTTGTATGCTTTAATATAATATATTATAAATTTTCAAAACTTAATTATCACTAGAAGTACTCTATTAATTTGGGTATTAAACTTTTTGTTTTTACTATAAATTGCAAAATGGACGTGTCGCTAGTGCGTTTTCGAAAAATAAAATGTTCAAATTGGCGTTCAAGTCTTTTATTTCAATAAAATGTGGTGACAAAAATCCCTTACTACAATAAATGCACTTCAATTTATAGTTTGCCATAGCCTATCATGCACACCCTATGATACTAATATGTACACCGTCTTAATATTTACAGTACGCAATAAATAAATAAAGTATCACTTACTTATAAAGAAGCCGAACAATCGGTGGAGTTTATTATAATATAGTTACGTACAGATATAAACAAATAACAGAAATGGGCAGTTTTGAGCAAAAACGTGACTGTGTATGTGTCATTTGAGTTTAGAATGTCAAAAATACAAGAGCCATGAAGAAAATAGATTTAATAAAAAATAGTCATTTTCTACAAATTATTTTTAAAGAACTATGTGACAAAATTGCATGTTCATCCTTACATATTATAAAACAAATTCCTCCGCCGCGTCTGTCTGTTCGCGATAAACTCAAAAACTACTGCACCGATTTTCATGCTGTTTTCACCAATGGATAGAGAGGTTCTCGAGGAAGGTTTTAGTATAAAATTTACAAATTTACGCGGGCGAAGTCCCGGGCAGCAGCTAGTATCTAATATTAGATTTTGTTTCAATGTGTCACAATGGTATTAATTATATTCCCTTTATGTCGAGATCATGTCACAATGATTTCATTATAGATATTCTGACAGTCACACTAATAATATATTCTCCATTTTTTCAATAGGTACTCATAAAATATACTCCATTTTTGTCTTAAACATAATAATAATATATTCTCTATTTTTGCCACCAGTATAATATCATTGTTTTCCACAGTCATAGGTATATACTCCATTTTTGCCACAATCACAATAATATGTATAATATTTTTGCCACGATTATAATTTATACTAAATTTTTTTACTTGTCCTATTTTGTAAACAATCTGGACGTCTATTTTAAAATAACGTTTTATAAATAATATTAAATTCTCTATTAGGTACCACTGAAGATGTTTTTTTTTATTTTGCGTCAGTCTTATTTTATATGACTAGTCAATTTTATTTAGGGAAAAAACATTGTTGAAAAAACAAGACAAGTAATAAAACTCTGTGTAAATTTTAACACATACCTACCTATTAGCTTGTCAAAATAGTTAAGAAATTAAAAAGTTTAGTGTCATCCCTTTCTTATCAACAAGATGGTTAAAACGGAACGACACTACAGTATGGCCACTTTTTAATTTCTTGAACTATTTTGCCAACCTGTACCTAATACAAATTACAAAGGCATCCCAATGAACAAGGAAATGAATCCCTCTGTTAGTGCCTCCTTTAAACCGTGCAGGGTCATGCTCCTACTAAATTATCCTACTGGTAGGTTAGGAGCACGAATACAATAATGCACTGACTCCTCTATGGTAGAAGCATGAATACCATAATGTCCTGATTTTCTTACTGCAGATGAAAAAATTTAAGATATACAAATTTTATTATTTTTCCTCCTGTCACAAAACACTATGTATACTCAAATTTGAGTTAAACTGGTATTCATGCTCCTACCAGTAGGAGAGTCAGTACATTATTGTATTCGTGCTCCTATCCTATCGTACCAGTAGGATAATTTAGTAGGAGCACGACCTTGTACCGCCTTTAAAAGTCTAATTGCCTACATAATATCACAGTTAGAATGGCGCGGGCGCATTGAATGTGCTCGGTTCGCAAAGCGATGCCCTCTTAACTATCCCGTTCCGTAGAGGGATTATAGTCGCGTTGGGCGGTCGAGTGTTCGATCTCAGCGAATGAGTTCGATACAACGCCGGCTTTATCAGTCTATTAGGGGCGACGCCCACTATGCTGTGTCGCGAAGACGGCGAGTAGCCGAAGGGAGATCGCGGTACCTCGTAGCCGTCGCAAACAGTCGGCCCTGAATCGCTGTCGTACATCAGCTCCAAGTATTTGGGCATTCGCTCGGGCAACAGTCGCGAAGGTTGCATCAAGTCAGGAGCGTCCTCGTCTGAGAAATAACGAAAAAAAATATAAATTACATAGAAATCAATACTGTATAAGTGTCTGTCCTGAGTGACGGTGTATCGCAGAAGCGAAATCCGCAAATAGAAATGTGTATTTGGAATGGATAGGTTGAACTAAAATTTAAAATGATTGAGCGAAAATGATGTATGATTCGGATCATAATATAGGGACTAATCAGGTTTCAATTCCAATCAGTCATAAAAAGTGTAGCCATAGTGGTATTTTTTCCATAGTACCTAGGTATAACGTTTCTTATTCATACTTTACTAATTTGTTAAAAACATTATAAATGTGAAATCTCGGTTACATGCGTTTTTAGAATTTCGGTCTGACCGATTTTGATAATATTTTAGTTTGAAAACAAATTTAAATGAAATTTTGGTTGAAATTGAATTCTAGGGAATTACAAACTACTTTTAAACTTAACAGAGCTTGTTCAAACTATTTCAAACCAAAATTACAATTAAATATTATAATGCGGCTAAAAACAAACCTACACAGGCGTTGTCATTCTCGTCGAGCAGATAGGTTCTGTTGTGGACGGCTTCCGGGCATGCTTCACGAGGGACATGCAATTTATTATGAATAATGTTAGCGAATATTAATTAATGATAACATACAAGAATAAACAAGCCTTTAGCAGTTCATGAAGAATAAAGCGTATGAATGAAAATTATTTTAGGTACTAAATATAAATGTCCATACCGTCTCCTAGTAAAGCGAGATAGTGTGGAGGGGTTGGTGTTGCCGTGAGGGTGATATTGGGGGATGTTTTGTCGCGCAGTGAAGTCACAACCTCAAGGCAATGCTTGAAAGACGGACGCTCTTCTGCGTTGTAACTCCAGCACTTTTGCAGAAGATCGTAACTGAAAATTATTATTTATAAATCATTAGTCGGAACTGAAGATTGCGTCCTTCTTATTTAGATATTAAAACTATCACATATTCCACACTTATCTCTTTTAGGTAAATTGAGAAATCGTTTGGTATAAAACTTAGTAAGTTTTCATAGTCGGCAAAGAACATTACAAAATACACCTCTACTCCCATGTATCTTTTCTTTCTTCTTAAGTCTAAGGTTCTAAGGTATTATTCTAAGGTGGTTATTGTAACAAATTTCATGCTAATTGTGAACCTGTTCGTGGACAGAATTGGTGTCGTTCTACCGCTTTTTTTTACTATTTTGTTAGAAGGTTTTCAAACTTAATTTTCTCGTTATCCTTTAAAAGATTATTGGAAATATTTCAGTACATACGCCAGCGATGGTTCATTCATCGTCATCATCTCAGCTGTAAAAAGTCCATCTTACATTAATTTTTCAAAAGAACCGGTCAGAAGTAGCCTAGATCTACCGTTAATTTAGTATGTAAGGATTATTATGTAAGTATAGGTAATTCGAAAAAAATCTCGGTCTTACAATATGGAGGGGCAATTGGGTGGCCGGTCGGGTGTTCCGCCTCGTCGCACATGTGCAATTACTTCGTGGTTTGACAACGCCGGATAAGGTTGTTGGCCCAAGGAAAGAACCTAAACAATGCAAATTAATTAAACATTTACATTTACATCAATATATAAATATTTATTAATTCATATGAATGAAATGACCAAATACCTCCCAACATAGTACACCCCACGCCCACACGTCTGACTGGCACGAGAACACGCCGTCTACAAAACATTCCACAGCCATCCATCTCACCGGCAGTACACCTGAGGATCAACATTTTAACTGAGAAATACCCGCATTTACGACCGCACCGTACAAAACGTGACGGGATCCCTTACCCTCGCCTTCCTTTCTATAGTAATCGTTCCTATAAATATCTCTCGCCAAACCGAAATCACCGATCTTGACCACTCTGCCATTAGATCGCTGCGCGACCAAGCAGTTGCGACAGGCGAGGTCGCGATGTACGAAGTGCATCTCTTCCAGGTACCGACAGCCCTTCGTCACGTCCACGCACATATTGAACAGTTCTAACAGCGTTAATGACTCCGGGGTGTACTGAAAAAAATATTATAGATAGATATATACGTTTGAATGAGATTTTTGAACGATAGCTAAACAGTTCAGAACGATAGTTGAATATTTTCAATGTTCAACTCATAAAAAAAAGTGATAACAGAATCGTCAATTGTCCAAAAAAACAGTAGATACAGCTTGAATGTCTTCGATAATACATCGGAACTATAGATGTACCTATTATCGCCCTCAAAGTATTATTAGGTTTTGTTATTTACGTTAAAAACAATGCCGTTACTGGGGATAAGGAAAATAGGGAAGTGGATAAGGTATGTTGTGTTGTTGGGATCTAAAAGAAGGTGCTCCTATGTCGCTAAATGTGTATACATCCTATACATGCACATTACATAACTGACGTTACATACCAGTGATGAACGTTTAGATCTCAAGTAACTCAGCAGGTCACCCCCTTCCATCAGCTCCATAATAATGTAATTGGGATCATTGTCTAGACAAACGCCTAGTAGACGTAATATGTGTTCATGCTTAAAATTCGACATTAGCGCTGCTTCCTTCAAGAACTCCGATTTCTGACGATCGGTTGCATCTTTTCTTAACGTCTGTAAATTTTCAATTTTTTTTTCAATATTATTCTAATTAGTATTACATGGTATTACATTTAATAGGCCACACTGATTTGTATTCAATCTGGTTTTGTTTACCTTAATTGCGACTTTAGTTTCCCCAGAATTGTTATTGATTTGTCGCGCTACTCCTTCAAACACTTCTCCAAACGCGCCAGATCCAAGGAATTTTGTCAAAGTTATCTGTTCCCGCCTAATGTGCGGAAGCCCAGCGATTTCCGCATCAGTAGGACATTGCAGGCCCTGAAAACCAAACATAAATAACGTGTGGGTGACTATTGGCAATAGGAAACAAAATAAAACATAAACTCAATCTAAAAACCTACTTGATTATACAATATGTTGGTAGAATGCCTTATAGGAAGTTGTCGGAGGGTAGCCAGTTCGACATCCGGACCTCTTCTTACAACATTGATTGGAAGTTGTATATCAGACACTGTTTTCTTCTTGTTTTGATTTTTGTAAGCTGAAGATTACAAAACATTAATTGATAAAATGTTTAGTTAAATTAGTGTAATTAAAAATATTAGTGGTAATTCGTTTAATATCTAATTAGTCCATAAGAAATTGCATATCAAATTTTATATTCTCTTTCGACTACCTTGGTTCAAGAGTTCCAAGGTACGTCAGTTCAGGGTCGTTTATGTCTAAGTTCTGTAGACATAAACGTCTACAGTATTTATCTTATAGAAAATCACCATGACGTCGTTATGGTACGTAAGACCCTGCCCTTAAATTTTTTACTTCTCTTCTATTTATCTACTTATTTCGTCCTTATCTCATTTCGTTCGTCTTGTGTTGCATAGATATGTTAGAAAAATTGATCCTCATGTTAGCGTCTTCGCACGTGACATAAAACTTTAGCATAAATCTTTAGATGATACATACCGCAAAAAAATCCGACGATTACTAGAAGGAGTACAGTCAGCACAGCCACGGCGAGAGCTATGAAGACGGCGGGGTGCGCACGGGCCGCTTGCCAGCCACCGCCCAGTGACGGTGACAAATCGCCGGGAGCCGACAAAGGGCCCCAACCGTAGCTGTTACGCGCTTGCACGCGACACCAGTACGCGCCTGACACCTCGCCCGATCCAATCAACCAGTACGATTCTGCGCACAAGCGTCTAAATTAACTGATCTGATCACTAACCCATTGAATATATCTATATAAATATATCGATATCGATTCAAACCTGTTCCGTTATGTAGTATTTCTAGTCCTTCGCGAATCACAAGCATCTTAATGTCGTCGTCTATATCGTCAGGCAAGTCTTTTGCTAATAGTTCGCTCATGTTTCTGGTGACATTGTTCTCGTAATTGGATCTGTAATTATATGACAGTGCTTTTATAAAATATTTTAGTTAATTGATAATATGATCTTGTTTTGTGGTAACATACAGAAACATCACTTTTTAACTTAGTGCTTAAATGATTTAGACCTAATCGGAGGGCTCTAACAACCCATATTCATTTGGCCTTATATCTTTTACCTACACGTAGAAATCGGAGGTACACTATTCTGTAAAATGCTTAGAGAAGAGTACCTCCGATTTCTGTAATAACTTCTTTCTTTGCTTTCTTTAAGAACTTACTTGTATTGTGGCCGCCCCCAAACACGATATTCTTCTACAGAAGCACCGCGTGGATCAGGCTCAGCCCACGAAGCACGCAGAACTCTTTCACCTACTGTATCAACACGCAATTGTCCAGGAGGACCGGGGACATCACCTAGATCCAATAAAATAATATATTATATTAGATGTCATGCAGAAACGTTACAAGATGTGTCACGTTATCGTTACAATGCTGAACACAATAATAGTCTATCCAGAAATGTTGCTTTTATCGCGCGCAAAGAAGTTTCAAATTCGCAATGATTTACAAAGGGATAAATTTAATTTTAACTTACCCAAAGTTTCGTAAGTAAAACGATCATCAGAAGGCCAGTAATAGAGTGGTGCGTGTGCCACATATTGCAAGCATAAGCGGAAGCGATAGCGGGTGCGCGGGCGAAGGTCACCCGCTTCCCATTTCCCTTTAGCGACTTGCGTGCACGACTGCCATTTACCGGCCGGAATACTGGCTTCTATGTACTCCACTTTATAACTGAAAACGTTTATGAGTTAAGTTAAGGATTAACCCTAGTTGCGTCATTGCAGTGAATAGCCACAATGTCTAACAATATTATTTGGGGTATTCTTGTAAGTCAAAGATTTAAATCACATATGCGCCCTTGCCATACTTCAGGCGACCGAAAATGTGTCATCGTTGGGAAGAGTGAGCTCACTCTTCCCGCCTTAGTCGCTTGTAGAAAGCAGTGAGCGGTTCACGTTTCACACAGACATATTACGTGGACAGTTCTTAGAAGCACAGGGCGCATCTGTGATTTAAATATTTGTTGCATATTAGCAAAAAAATCTTTTCTTTAAAACTTATGTGTTACGAAATATGTATAATATTTAATGCATGAAATAATTGTAGGGAATATTATTCTATCGTTGTTTCATGTTTAATTTGGCTACGGCTTTTTAGAAAGAGTTTCTAGCATATTTATGTAAGCAAGAAAAAAATAATTTATTCTTACTTTACTAGGTTATAACTGGTGGGAATCAGCCACTGCACCCTTAAGGTGTAAGCAGCGACATGCAGCTCGGTCAGAGGTGCCGGTGACGGGTAAGTGCGCAAGCGCAGCGGTGGCGAATCAGCCGATACCGCACTGTGATTGGATCGTGCTCGCACCCATACTGCGTATGTTGTATTTGGAGACAATCGTGTCATATTTGCACTGCGTCCCTCTGACACCTCGAATGTATTATGCTCTGCACACAATCAAAGTACTTACTTTAAAAATAAGTAATAACTCTTTTTAACAAAAAAAACCGACTTCAAACCGTTTTCTCATGGATGCCATTGTCAGAACTGGATCAAACTGAAATGGGACCACACGGGAAGCAACAACTTTCAAATAAAAAAAGAATCATCAAAATTGTTTTACCCAGTCGAAAGTTATGAGGTAACAAACATTAAAAAAAACAGTCGAATTGAGAACCTCCTCCTTTTTCTGAAAGTCCGTTGAAAACGAACTAAATAATGCACAGCCAAGCGTAGCGGCAACCTTCTCATATACAAAATTATTTCTCAAGTTTCTTTTAAAAATCGGCTTATTTACCTTTCAAACGATATGACAGTGTAGAAGTGTCGTCAGTTCGCCAATGTAGTTCATACCATAATCCGGGATCTGGTGTCCATTCGACCCTAGCAAGTACAGGACTCAACACTGTACCAATAACATCTTTGGGAGCTGTAGGTGCTGCAAAATAAATGATAAATGTGTCGTCAATACTTACAAAATCAAGTTCGTCACATTGATAAAGAAAATAATATCACCTTCAGCAGCTGTTTGCAAAACCAAAGGCATGCCACGAACGGCATTTACTTCGTGACGTTTGGCGTAGTAATTCGTGGCCTCTATCATGACAGTATAATTAGTAAATGGTTTGAGTTCATTTAGAACTATTTCGTTGTTTGTGTTTGTTATATAAGGACAGGATTCTTTACTACAAATCGTTGTATCATTTGCCATTTGTAAGCGATAGTAAACTGTGTATTCTATAGCCGGCATTTCGTACTCTAAATCATGGCATCGATAAGGCTTTCCAATTGGCGGTAGTTTAAGCGTTATACTATTTGCAGAGTTCGTTAATACTCTTGGTCGTAAATTCTGTGATTTAGGGAACAAACACTGCCTTGGTGGATATGGCTGGTTAGCAGCGTCTAAAGCCATAACTTTATAACCAAATGACGTTTTCACATGTTCAACTTTATTCTTCCTATTTTTGTTTGTGTAAAAGATGGTCTTCTCGGTGGAGTTATACCAGTAAACGTATTTGCTGTCGACAGATATTGACATCGGAGTGAATCCGTATTTCTTCTTTTCTGTACCATCAACAACGACTCTGCACATACATCCGTTCATATCTGCAGCGATAATTTGGTGCACCCAAGGATCCACCCAATATAATTCGTCTTCTCTCTTAGTCATGTCGATCACGAAAGCCTTTGCTACTTGAGGATTTTCAGGGCAATTACATTCAGTTTCAGCTACTTTATGCTCAATAGAATTGTTAAAAAATGTCTTTATATTTGTGCCATCAGTTTTGGAGCTCATAAGTACACCTAGACCAGGATGTGTACATTCCTCATACCAGAATAATTTCCTATAAACAAACATACCCACTTTATTACTTGATTTATCCTTGATTAGGAATACAGGAGTAGAAACAAGAACCTACACGAATAAGGGAGTCAAATGCCACTAAATAGTGTTTCTAGTAAATACAAAAAAAAAGGAAACAAACAAATATCTTAAATATGCATCCATTTACTTACTGCTTTAAAGGAATAATCTGTAAGCTGTAAATCGGTTGTTTCCTAGCAAGCACTCGAGTGATTCGTGGCTTATTATTTTGAATTCCCAGATCAGCTCTATACATAACATACGATTCTGAAGATGTCATTTCCAACTGCGCCCAATACACTGAACGACTGACCCAATCTACACAAACGCTAGTAGCGGAACCATTTATTGATAAAAGCTGAAAAATAAATTCGAAATTAAAATAAAATTAAAGTGCCTTAATTTGTTTGTTTGTCGTCATATAAGGGATTTTCGTTTTACCTTATAGTGGCCGCTACTATTAATTCTAGAGGAAATAATTTCTTCCAAATTATTAACCCAATATACAACATTTTCTTCAATGGACACAGCAAAATCAATCGGTATTCCTGTACTTTTTGGTATGATTTCACTCTCTCCAGAGTCCAAATCTATTATTTTAATAAATTCTTGTGAAGATACCATAACTTTTGGTAAAGGGTTTATATCGTCTGAAGATAATGACACGGCCTCTGAATAATTTCCGAAACCGGCATCAGTGAATGCTCGTACCTGATAGGGTAAAAATTAGACGGATGTTTAAAAATATTACGATTATTTATTTAACCATAGCTATTTTAACGAAATTTCGCTCACCTGGAAGTAATAAGTAGATTGGGGAACCAAATCTCTTAGGATAAGTTGTGTATGAGTCGGAGAAAGACGAGCGTCAGCACACGCTGAAGGCTTAACTGAATGAGAGGAATTCTTCTCTGTCGGAACAGCCCAACATTGCCCTTCATACCCACGAATGATACCATTGGAGCGAAGTGGGGCTTCCCACCTAAATATAGCGGTTAGGGTACCGCCGCTGAAATTTAAAGAGCTATTTGTTGGAGTCAAATACATTTTTTTAATTTTGATATACTTAAGTGAGTAATGTTTTCTGTTTTTTTTCCTGCACTCTCATTACCAAAAATGAATAAGCTAATAAAATAAAAAAATTGGGGCAGTCTACGGGCAGTCAACAAAGTTGTTTAAATTGAGAATGAGAATACTTCAACCAAGTGATTTTAAATAAGTTTAAACTATAAGAAAACGCAACTAATTATTGAGCCCTTTATTATCAAGTGTATTTACCTGTGTGCAGGTTGAATATACAATCGAGGACGTTGAGGTGGATCAGGTGGTGACTGTGGGGAACGGCGTAAGGCTTTTGCTGCTGCACCACCACCCCACTGCGTATGGGCACGAACTGTAACTTCTACTGCACTAAAAGGCTGCACGACGCCTCCTCTCATTTCTATCCAGGGTACTTCCACGGTTTTCTATGAATAATAATCATATTAGACCATTGATATAACTTTGGTGTAAAATTTATTAAATATAATTTTGACTGCTAATAAAAATCACGGTACCTCCACTTTATGTTGTCCAGGGAAATGTAAATTAACATCGTAATAAACGCGACTGTTATTAACATTGACCTGTGTAGCTGGAGCCCAAGTAATATTAAAACGGTCCCACTCTCCTGCCACTCGTATGGATGTACTATTTATAGTTTCTGGTATCGCTATTAGGTTTTCTAGAAAAAAGAAAAACTATTAAAATAACTGTTTTATTGCACGTATTGTAATTTTTTATCTATACTCTCTTACCGCTGTTTGCATGAAGCGTTGGGTCTCTCACTGCAATAACGTGGACTCTTGGCACTAGCTCGGCCGTATATTTTCCCTCTAAATCGGATACCACAGCTCTTGATGCGTCTTGAACCCACACTAGTCTGCCACTGAAGTAGCATAAAGGTCCTAATGTGGCTGTTCCTGCCAATCTTGTTACTAACGAACCGGAGATCTATAGTTCAAGAAGGTACATAATTAAAATATACAAAAATCATTGAGTATTAGCGGGGCCAATTACGTTTCAATGTACTATTAAGTGACTACCGTCAAATAATAGTACGTGTGTACGTGTGCTGTTTTGTTTCGGTTAATGAGTAAGGAATGCTAGGGCCCATCCCTCTCCCTGGGGTGGATCGGAGTTGTTGCCTCGGCAGAGCCCGGTCCACCCCGCTCAAAGGGCAAGGAGGCACCGGGGAGTTTTAGTGGGTATTCCCAGTGCCGCCACGATCAGGTGCTGGGCGACCCCCACATATCCCTTCCGCCTAGCCAGCGGTAGGGAATCTGTAAGCGGATTACTCCTCGTAAAAAAAAAGGGCCCATCCCTCTAGCTTTACCTATCACTGATTTTATTAAAGTCGCCAATGCACTTGCAACTCTTATAGAGTTAGTAACATGAGGTGACAACTTGACTTCACTTGATGGTATCAACTTGTCTCCTACCATCAAGTAGACCATCAGGCTCCCTGTCAACTTAGACCTAGTTATAAAATTTCAAAAACATTTTATATCTAAATATTTTCCAAAATTTACCTCATTGACACCGTGTGAAATTTGATCGGCCGTTGGTGCACGGTGTAATTCAGAACCGTCGTAACTTCTCACCAACCAATACAACCATTTAGTCTCTAGATCGGCAGTTAGTCCCATCACTGTAATAAATAAATTGTTTAAACATTGTTTTGATTAAAAAATTATTTGCATTTTGTCTTAAATACAACTGCGTAATTGATTACCTTGTTTACCGCTAAATAATTGCGCAGGGTAATAAATCATTTTGTTCTCCCCGTTTAATCTCGCTGCCTCAACTGCGTGACCGGTATTCCAGTAAATATATGCCCCTAAAGAATCGATTGTGAGTTCTTTTGCAACAGTGACTATTGGTACAGGTTCTCGATTGCTGCCATCAAGATTTCCTCGAGTGATCTGTATGAAACAAACATGCAATAACTTTAGACTTTTGTTGCAAGATTAATAATTATCATTATATACTTAACAATCCTTACCAATTGCTGTTTGGGATTTGACCAATAAATCCTTTTGCCAACCCAATCTACGGCTAAACTGCCAACATTGTCCATATTTGGCATTAAGCCTTTTTCATGAGAAGTAGTATTATACCACATAACGGTTGAAGTATTCGTAACCAAATAAAGGTTGTCACGATACCATGATATATCAATTATGTGGAAATTCTTAAGATGAGCTCTAAAACAAGTAATTTTTTAAATGTAGTTTACGGTCTAAAATAAACCCACATGAAATAACACATAATAGTTATAATGGACAGGATTTTCTAGCGTACCTATGTATTAAAGTTTGTAAATTGTCACCAGTTAAATCTGTTTGCAATAATCCATCAGGACCGGACCATAGCAATGTACTATGTAAGGTTGTAGGCGAAAATGCTAAAGTTTTTCCTACAAATTCTGATGACCAAGGTCCTGCAAGAAGAAAACAAAAAATCAATTAAAATCCATATGAGCAATGAAAATTTGGCTTGCATCGGACTTTCATTGTACCTGAGCCAGATTCAGTTACCGCCGCAACTTTAATTATATACTCGGCGTCTTGTTCTAAGTTCTCTATAATATACATAGATCCATTTATATTTCTTCTATCAATTGTGTCTCCAGTGTTGGCGTGGGTCAATTGAAGATGAAACGACCACTGTTGCCAGGCTCCATTTCCCTGATGACCTAATAGATGCGGCGGTGACCATGAAACTTTTGCACGATTCACACCCATAACACTTTGCACACCAATAGGCGGGTTTACAGGCACCGGAACTGGTTGACAACTTCTCAATGCAACCAAAACTTGTCGCATAGCAATTTTTTTAGTATGATATTCTATAGGATATTCGTTATGAAAGTAGCTTTCAGTTTGAGCGTGGTATTCTTCAATTAACATTTCTCTTCCATTAGTCCAATAAAAGAGTCCACTTGCATACGCTATTGAACGTGCAGACAGAAACATTGGAGTTTGCGTATTGCTTCTAAAATCTGTCACTTCACGGCTGAAAGATTTGGGAAATTAATTTCAATCATCCATCCAATGTTTTATATTATAAAAATAATTATTAAATACTGACCCATCCAGAGACACAGCTAGAACAGTATTTCTTTTAAGATGAGCAACTAGAAGTCTAAAATCGGCATGATCTACAGTAAATGCTCCGAGATGTGCGTCTCTAACTATAAGTTCTGGTTGGGCATCATGATGCACTCCATTTGATATGTTTGCCAAATCGAGACGGTAAAGACCCCCTCGATCCACAATCACGAATAAGTATCTGCAATGAAATATATAATGTAACCTTGCAATACTTAATTTTACTGTTGCAAATGTGTTGCTTTATTTTTTCTTACCCGTTATAAGCATCAACTTCGAAATGTATCGGACGAGAAGTAAATCCAGACAAAGCAACTAATTGATTCCTTCCATCAAAATCACATCGCAATATCTCCCAATTCGAACGTAAGATTGTTGAATTTAATCCTTCTTTTGCATAGTATACTTCGCCAAGAACATACAAATGCTGGTTTAGCCAGTCAACAGATAAATCGTGAGGCTTGTATGATATGTTACTTGGTGTCAAAATTGGCTCCGGTATACCTTTTCTTGATAATGAAGTTCGGTAAACACAACCATTCGAAACCGATACAAATAAATAATCATTGGATATGTCAAGACCAACTCCTAAAAAGAAAGCAATATTTTAATTTTATTTTTTCAACTTCTTCGCAAATAGTTATAGGTATCATTTTTTTTTTTGACTACTACTTTTAGTTACCTGTAATTCTATGTTCAGTGTTGTAAAGTTCAATAGGGTATGAAAGGATATCATTCGCAGGCGCTGCCAGCACGTTTTTCTCTCCACCCATAATTAGTATAGGCTGTTGACTAGGAAACGCTAAAATCATGGTAATATTATTGCAACATAATATTCGAGTATTATTAAATTTATGATTGACCAGTAAACTTATAATTTCCTTACAGGTGGATAAAGGTGGTGTAGCGATTTTAACGATAGCTTTGGGTCCTTCTCCGATTGCGTTTCGCATTGCAACAGACACTTCATATTCTCGTGCTGGTGCCAGATTTTGGAACATATAAAAAAGTGTGTTGTTCGAAGCAGGCATATCCTGAAAATATTTATCACGACAATATGATAGGAAAAAATTTATATTTGAAGCTAAAAAGGAGTAAAGAGTCATAGTTTTTTTTAAATAATTATTATATAGATAGATACTCTGAATCTGATATCTGAACTCTGAATATAGGTACCCATTCATGTCATGTTAAGAGAGACCACTAGTTGAGAGCAATGCAGATATCACTGGAAAAAATACTTTTTATCCATTTTGACCTGATCTACCAGTATTACCAAACAAATCGATGACTCTTTTCTCCTATCCGGGCTCGTTTCATAAATCATATTCATACAAACCTCTAACACTGAATACGTATTGGGTTGCGTATCAGCCAATCTCAAAACATATGATATCAGAGGTCCATTAGGAAACCGCCCTGGTTCCCAAGATATGGCTACACGGCTCGAATCTGGTGTGGCTGCTCGCAATGCTGAAGGTGCAGAACTTGGCTTCCCACTCTCTAGTGTTGAGATCACAACAGACGGTGCTGAGTATACTGGCTCGCCTGTACCTCCTCGACCAGATAAAAAGATCGCCACTCGAAACTAAAAAGCATTTTTGTATATGTTTTTTTTTCATTGTATACTGTTTTTGTTGTGTAAAAAAATACATCGATGATGAAATATTAGTAAAAGAGCAGTTAATAAACTTATGTACCCTGATAGCTTATTTTAATAGAGGGGACAGTAGCAGTAGCCACCCTATCAACCGTTAATCACACAGTAGCCGACCAACAAGTGGACCGTTAGCCTGCCTGTCATGTGTTTCGTTAAAAAATATATAATATATAAAAAAAAAATTTAAATAATTTAATATTTTACCCTGTATTTGGTATACGGTCGTAAATTCTCTATATAAATTATAGATCGATCTGAATGACTCGTGTTTGAATAATACTGCCAAGAACCAGGCAATTCTTCGTAGCGCCATTGCACTAGGTAGCTCAGGTTACCGAGATTCGGTGCTTCCCATACCAAAGATAGAGAGGTCGCCGTTAAACTGTCAGCTACTAAAGCTGGCGCAGGTGGAATGCCGATCAAATCTGAAAATATAAGTAAATAATTGAAAAATTCTTGAATTGTAGGCCCACTTCAGTGGCGGAATAAATATGTTGATATTAGGTCAAGGAGTGTCATAAATTATGTGTTTATAAGATTATGCCATAAATATGCAACAAGCTGACTATGAGTAGCCATGAATCGAAGAGGACCGGCCTCTGTCATTTTTTTTATGTTATGAAAAAAAAAACAAATATAGGTAACGTGACACTCCTTTATTTGAATTACTTTACATACCTTTTAACTTTTGAAAGTAAGTGTTAAGAGCTTCGTTGCACCCCATAACGCAGTACAGTTCACGTGAAAACACTGTTTCAGATGTGACATTCTGATAATAAAAAAAAATTAAATATGAAATTTACTAAGTAAGTCATTAAGTCACAGTCATATTGATATTAGGTAGTTGTATAATTACACATGTGGTTTGACACGATAAATCCAATCCATCTCTCCAAAGGCTGCATCCCAATGTACACTAAAAAAAAAATTAAAAAAAATCGTGAGAAAAATATTTTAAAATATATTAATATTTACATACTATTTATAGTTAGCGGACACAGACAGTTAGACAGACGCGGTAAGCTACTGAACCCGACCATGCTTCGCTGTGGCTCAACGGCTAACTTCCACTTTAAATGTGACAGCGGTTCTCGTTGGCGAGTGAGTTTTCTTCGCTTTTGGCAGATGGTGCCGTAAAAAAGCGAATAACAAATATGATCAATCCTTGAAGCGGATTGCAAGTTGGATAACAATTTTTAAGTCAATACGTCGGCTAGTTTTCGAGTTTTTGAGTAATACACAAACCAACACAACATTTTATTTTATATAGATATAGATGTTAATGTACAAAATTTAATTATAAATTTGAAAAAAAAAATATTTGGCCGTTCCGTTCTCCAATTTGCGCCGGCCCATAGAAACGTACAAGTGCTGTTGGTAAACCTAATGTTAATTGTCAATAAAAATTATGAGATAAGATAGATAATATCATATGGTATAGTTTTCAACAGCAAGGCATGATTTACATCAATTAGCATCTAATGGTGCGGGCGCTGATCCAATTATCTTTATTTCTGAGTTTGTTTAGCCTTATTACTCGAGTGTGGCAGTAATTTTGAGAATTAACATATTTTATTTATGTGTGATATTGGTATGTTTGCTTAAATGAATCAATTAATGCAATCTTACTTACGAATTTTAGACTAATGATTCCATGAATAATTTTTTTTGTATATTAACTATAATGTGTACAAAAAAAGGAAAAAAATAATAAGATATATTTACGAGTATCCTATATTTTTCAAAGAGGTATAAAACAAGTTTTGTTTGTAATGTTTGATTTTGCTTGTATTATAGCACATTATTTCTTTCTAAATTTTATTAGTTTAGATCAACGTGATTTTATTACCTTTCTGTTTTACTTTTTACCTTTTATATTTGTTGGTTTTGGCTAATGGAGCAACGAAAAAATTTATATCTTTGTGTTGAGGTTTTGTGTTAATCGACCTCTATGGTATTATATTATGTCACAGTTATAATATAAAAAAACGAAGGAAAACATGTCGTCGTTCTGTGCTACAAATAAATATTAATTAATAGTAACTCGTGCCTATCATTTCACTTCAAACACTAAGACTTTGGAAGTTTTAAAGCAATAAAATAAAATGACTTTAAAAATAAAAACAAAAATCCTGACATATTTTTAATTTTAAAATTTTAAAATGTACTGAATTTTTGATTTTTATTTAGTCGACGTGAAATCGCAGTCACTATTGAAAGTATTGAAAGTCAGCTATTGCATATCCAAAAAACAAAGTGAAATTTTAAAAGACACTCGCAGAGTTACGGAGCAAATGTTTACAATTTACACTTTAAAGTTGTTTTCATGTGTTTTTACTGATTCTGTTCGACTTTTGCGTTTGTTTATAATATTGCACAGATGGTTCGTCTCGTCTTCGAGTAAAAAAGTCTCGAGTGCAAAAGTCCCTTGAGCTTGACTTAGCATTTCTCACGGTGGGACTCCTTATTACAAGTAACTATCGAGTAAGGTGCATCGCGTTCAGGTAAAAGATCGTTACTAACGGATTTTCACGGTTGGGCACCGTCCCTACAAGTAAATAAAGTTTTGTGAATGATTTTTGACCGGACGTCGCAGGTGCGTCTTCTCGGTGGAAAGATTGAACAAGACGGGTAATAGTTAAACACATTTTGCAAAATAATTATGTGCAAAACAAAATTTTGTAGTTACAAGGTGTACTTAGATTCTGCATTCAGTAGTGGCAGAACAGCCGTGGGTTTGGGAGCGCAACATCCTCTGGCGCTGAACAGCCGTGGCGGGTCACCCCGCCCAAAGATTTAAATCACAGATGCGCCCTGTGCTTCTGAAATGCAACGTGAACCGCTCACTGCTTTCTACAAGCAACTAAGGTGGGAAGAGTGAGCTCACTCTTCCCAACGATGACACATTTTCGGCCGCCTAAAGTATGACAAGGGCGCATCTGTGATTTTAATCTTTGACCCCTCCCAACTAGAACTCCCAACTGCGCTAGAAAACCGTTAGGTTTTAGGCGGTAGGAGTCCGGCATAACCCCGCATCGTCCCCTACGCTGCTGGGTTACCTTGAGGATTTTCCAACGTTAAAAAAGACAGGGGCAAACTGCGTTTCGAAGTCATAAATTGGGCTGTCCGTCTGGACGCAGTATCCCATACAGAAAAGATCACAGCAAGTGTGTGTGTGTGCATAATGTGTTTCGGTGAGTGAGTAATATGCTGATTCCTATACTTATTACTTATCCTTTCAGCCAGTTTTCTAGCCACAATTTACATAAAGTATACCTGTTCTTAACGATCTTTAGCAATATTTATAAAAAATTGTATTAATATTTATAAATATCGGAGATAACGTTACAAAAATAATTCGATTCCTCTCCAACATGAGAATAATGAAGTTAAAAACTAATTTGTTTATATGCGTGCGTGTAAAGAAAAACAAATTGTTACAAAACATGACATGTGGCACCAATATCATGGCGTGTTGAAATTTATTAGATAAATTCAATTAACATCTCAGTGGGTGTCCTTCACTCCAATAATTAAGTTATCACTAAATTCGTCTGTTGGACAATTACTTAAATAGTTCATTCCGCACCAATGCTTATCGACTACATAATTATCTATACCTACTAGAATCTATACTAATATATAAAGCTGAAGAGTTTGTTTGTTTGTTTGGTTGTACGCTCTAATCTCAGGAACTACTGGTTAGAATTGAAAAAATCTTTTTGTGTTGTATAGTCCATTTATCGAGGAAGGCTATAGGCTATAGAAAATGCGGACGGAGTCGCGGGCACCAGCTAGTATATCATCATCAATACTAATAATAAATCTGTAAGTGTAGGTATTGTCTGTATGTATGTTCCTCCGTAACTCTCAAACGAATTAACTGATTTTCATGAAACTTAATAGATAAACATTTAGACGTATAGGACACAGGATAGGCTACTTTTTTCTTTTTCAACGCGGACGAAGTCGCGTTATATAATAAAGCTGAATGGTTTTTTCTGTTTTGGTCGACAGACAGAGGCTGACGGTCCACTTGATGACAGTAGCTACCATCGTCTGCCAATGTTCTGCCAACTATAGAAAGATTAAGGATAAGGGATGAAGAAGGAATGGGGTAATGGGCTCTGGCATTCACCGAAACACAACAGCATATATGCTGGGTGGTTACTGACACTGCCGCTAGACGGGCTGCCCGAAATGCAATGCACCTACCCTGCCACTATGTACTTTCCAAATCCAGACGAGAGCCAACTTTTAAAAGTTCATTTCCAAATATGTAAATTTAAAATACATAAGTATTTTTATAAATTAAAATCTTGTAAACACTTTGTTCGTACAAATAAAGATATTCTTTATTTATCTATTTACGTAATCAAACAATGTGTAAGATAAAAGAATGGATTATTTAAAAAATAGCTTTAATGATCACTAGCTGTTTGTTGCACGCAACTTCGCCCGCGTAACTTTATACAATATAGCTTATGTAACTCGCTGATGACGTAGGTTTCTATAGATGAAAGAATTTTTAAAATCGGTCCGGTAGTTTTTGAGTTTATTCATTACAAATATACAAATCTTCTCTTTTTATAATATTAATATTACAAGGTTTCGCCCGCGACTTCGTCCGCGTCCGATTGCTACCAAACTTCCCACGATCACCCGCTGGACTAATCTGAAGATTGTGCGAAAACGGTTTTGGAGTCCATAGGGATAACATACATACATACCATACATACACACATAGCCTTTTATATATATAAAATATTATAATTATGTAGTATAGATTGTTGTACATGTACATGTACATTGTTGAAGATAATCTGGGCTGGATGACGTGATGGTGTCATTGGATTTAGTCCTTGCGCATTGTGGGTTTGATTAGAATGAATAAAGCGATAGTGGTTTGCGGAGTGAGGAGCAATTAGTGGCGCACACGTTGACGAGTGTGCGTGCTCGATCTGTGCGGTTTGTTTCGGCTGTGTAATTGCGGGTCGCGATCCGAATACTGGCCGGCTGACGCATTCTCATCATACTAACCAGCACGATGAAAGGATTGCTGCCTAATTTACCATTAAGAGTGGGTATAAAGCAAACAAAATTTGCAATTTCACCCTCGTGGCCCCTTGAACATGACAGTGACACAAAATACGTAGAACTACGCACAACATGCGACGGAAGATAGCGCATCTTGCTGAATAAAAATGTTATAAGTGCCAAAAGTATTAAATATTAATTATTCGTAAACTACAATGTCAAATGAAAAATTGTTACATACAGCCTTAGATAATATGTGAAGTGAAATTACTGATACACTTTTAGCTTTGTAATGTGTGTCATTTTGAAAATAAAACTAAAATCGATGGAAATGAGAGCTCACTTGGTGATTTTTTTCTACCGAGAAAATTTCATTATATTATGTTTTCTGTTACAGTCGTCACTTTCTTTTATAATTTATTTATCTATTTAAAAAAATTAATTAAATTAGACTTTGTTTACTTAGATAAAATTGAAATCTAGGATTGGCTATTTCTCTTTACACCCGCTGTTAACAATTAGGAATATTAGAAGTTTTAAATATATGCAGGAATCATAATTTTTACATATTATAAAACAAAATCCTCCGCCGCGTCTGTCTGTAAATAATTAGCTTCCGGTTCATTATTACCTAATCCCAAATTGTCTGTTTCCCATATTGACTGAAATGCAAATGCCTTTCCTAAATCGACCAAATATTAAAATGTCTCAGTCCCAGAATGACTGAAATCCGAAATGCCCTAGTGCCAAATTGACTGAAGATTGAAAAATAACTGAAGAAGACTGAAGTCGCTGGTATTGGAGTAAAAAAGTTAGCGGCATACATCCTTTACTTTACTACACATTATAAAACAAAGGCCTCCGCCGCGCCTGTCTGTCTGTTCGCGATAAACCCAAAAACTACTGCACCGATTTTTATGGTGTTTTCACCAATGGATTGAGTGTTTCTCGAGGAAGGTTTTAGTACATAATTTACAGTTACGCGGGCGAAGTCGCGGGCACCAGCTAGTTACTCATTTTGAATTGAAATAAACTGACGGACTCATAAACTGCATCAAAGTTCAGGATTACTTTGAAATGATTTTTTTTAATAAGTATGCAAACTTTTTAGATTAAATTATATAAATATGGAGAGACTGGCTCTTAATCTTAAAAAAAAGCAAAATTTAAAAATAGAACTGCAGTAAAACAAATGAATATAGCCGGGAAAAGAAAATTTACTCGTAGTATCAGATTTGCGTGTTATTTAAAGCAAAGTTTTAAATTGATTCGCATTGATTTTTTATTCTTTTTTCAATTGAATTATTGTTACCAGCAGAATTGTTGGGTTAGTTTTTTAACTCATCGAGAGTTTTTGAACCATAATATGGATACTTCGTCCGAACAAGCGGCTCAAATTGTAGCACTGGTGCGGGAGGGCTTGGATCAACGAACGATTGGTAGAAATTTAAATTTAAACCAGTCTACGGTTTCTAGAATATACAGAAGGTTTGTGGAGACAGGTTCTTACAGAAGGAGACGTGGTACAGGCAGGACTCGAGCAACCACCGGTCGTGATGACCGATTTATTGTTACAACTTCCCTGCGAAATCGTTTCCTCACGTCAGTTAACATCAAAACAGAGCTTAATGAAGTGCGTGGAGTAAATGTGAGTGCACGAACAATAAGAAGAAGGTTAAAGGAAGCGGATATCACCCCTTTTAGACCAGCAAATGGTCCAAAGTTGTCTGTAGCTCACAGACAAGCTCGCTTAAGATTTGCGCGTGATCACCTAAATTGGACAGAAGAGCAATGGGCCTCCGTATTGTTCACGGACGAGTGTAGGACATGTTTATATGGTGCAGATGGTCGCAGAAGAGTCTATCGTCAACGTGGGGAGCGATATGCTCAAAGTTGCATTGAGGAGAGTGTTCCTTTTGGAGGCGGTTCGTGTATGGTCTGGGGTGGCATATCGATGAACGGGCGAACAGAACTTGTGTTCATAGACATGGTCCGTCAAAACGGTAATAGAGGGGGTTTGACTGCACATCGCTACATAACAGAGATCTTAGAAGATCACGTGGTGCCTTACATTGGATTCATAGGCGAAAATTTTACTTTAATGCAGGATAATGCCCGGCCGCACGCTGCTGCACAAGTTCGACAATATTGCGAAGAGGTTGGGATACGTACAATGAATTGGCCAGCACGCAGCCCGGATCTTAATCCCATTGAGCATGTTTGGGACAATTTAAAAAGAGCTGTATATGCGAGAAATCCTGTGCCCACGACAGTGGCAGCACTAAGAACAGCACTTTCAGAATAATGGGACAATATTCCGCAAGATCTTTTATAACCCTAATAAAATCTATGCGGAACCGATTAGAATCCGTAATAAGGGCACGTGGGGGTAATACACCCTATTAAAACATAAATAAACCCTTGCATAAAGTTTGTGTCTATTGTTAAAACCAATTTTTTTATAAAACCAATTTTCCTTAAATTTCTGTTTTTTCTTCAAAAAAGTCTTAAGGTCCTTTCCAGTACACAAACTTAAACTTAAGGATACGCTGTTTTAAAGTTCACGAACCAATCTAGAGGTTTCAATTTAAATCTGTATAGAAAGTTTGCATACTTGGTTAAAATATTTATTTCAAAGTCGTCTATTACTTTGATGCAGTTTATGAGTCCGCCAGTGTAGTTTCAATGGTGTGCGTGTCAAAGTGTATTCCAACTTTAACAGGAGTCTTCCGCCATAGCTGTCAAAACACCACGCCCGAATTACCAATTTATACGTATTAGGTACTCAACGGGCCCATTTCATCGTTGGACTGTGTGTCAATCAATATTAAAATGAATTTATGACATATTTTGGCTTGTTTGCCTTGTCTACTTCTGAACTGATTCAATACTGTTCAAGTATAAATGAAACCCCATGACCAGTAAAATGTTTCCTCGTTAAATCGATAATCTCTTCTTACTTAATGGTAAGTACAAGTTTCAACCGTTAAAACGAAAACAATGAAAAAATGATGATCTTATCTTCATACAAGACTGATTGATCTTCTTTAGACCATAGCATACCATAGCCAGCTTAAATGTTAAAAATTTAAAAAGAACCTACCTAATCCTTGTCAAGAACTATAAGTGATATCCTCATTTGAAGAAAGTATTTAAACCAATAAATACAGTACAAAATTTAGTTAGTTTAAAAAATTCTTTTGTTTTCGAATTTATTCATCAATTGAGGGGATAATGAAATATTGAAAGGAGAAGAAAAATATCCGAACAACGGTAACAATTTAAAAAGCAACTAAAGTGAATTATTGTTGTAATTAGCCAGCATCCTGTCTCGTGCCCTAACATAATAACTAAACAATAGCCGTTCCCTTGTCTCATTAAAGTTGTCGCGTCGCCTCAACTCATTGTTGGAGCGATTTCGGAAACGCGTTCGGAAGTCCAATTGGGAGCGCAGGCGCACACCGGATGCTCTTTGGACTCTGTGAAAGCTCTCATTAATTGCTCTCCATCTATATTTATTACTCTTGCCTAATAAATCCCCAGTTAGTCATAATTTCGATAATATTTTTTACTTTTTTTTACTAGGTACGTAAATGCTTATCTGCGTATGTTAATTTGGAACTAAAGAACTTCAGGTTTTTTATGTTCTTCTCTTTTGGGTTCACGCTAATTCTGGAAAGTTGTAAGTCCATGTTTTTTTGTACCCCCTCCCCATTCCTTGCCACTGTGTTTTAAGGAGAAAAATAGAAGTAAATTATTTTTTTATTGTTTAAAAACATAATACATATCTTTGGAAATAAAACGTGATCTTAGAATATTTAGGTGAATAATATAAAAAAGCAGTGCCCCAACTTGCCCCCCACAAAAAACCCCGGATATAGATATAGAGAGATTAGATTATAGATTAGATTCAATTATAGTTTTCAAATTATTTGTACATATTTGCTCGAATTGAATAACTGATAGCAGAATTGAATAAAAAAGATTCGTATACTTGCGAGAATTTAAAAAATACGTTACTTAATTGTGTGAAAGAAAGGTGGAGAGAGCATCACTCAATTTAGATTTAATTAATTTTGAATGATATATTATTATCTGTCAATAGGCGCCACTATGGTTTGCTTTTGCTATGACTCTGTTTTTCTAACTCGATTCGTTACTGACCTCAGATAAACTCTTCGATAAAGTAGCACATTTATTTCATAAATCGCAATTTAGATTAAATCTGTTTGTAACACGAGTCTATCAGCTGATGGTTACACTACTTAGTTCTTGAATATAGGAGAAGAAGAAATTGTAAATGTATAAAAAATATATAGGGCACAACTTTAACAAGTAATACCAATCACAACTCGGAAAATAATTTACCCCAAGACAATTTTGAAGACAGAAAGTGGTAAATATGAATAATATGATACTTAAAGTAAAAGCAAAACTATTCTAAGATTTGTATTTTTAAATGCTCCGACTGGATTATTTCAATAGTAAAAGAACACGGAGAAGGGAAGATCGTATGCAAAAGTTGTAGAAAATTCTCTAAAAAGTTTGCAAGCAAAACATTCGGACGAAATAAAGATATATACAATTTTTAAAATTTATTTATCTATTAACAAAATAATTAACAGAATATAATAACATCTATATAGATATACATATATTATAAAACATATTAATAACAAAATAAAAAATATATAAAAAGAATACCCCGACTAAAAGGGTGTGCCTGCGGCATGGACCCCATTACGCTTGCAACGTTTATTATTAGATATAATTACCTAATATAGAAAAAGAGTATTAATAATGACTAAATCTTTCTGCTACTAAAAAAATCTTACAAAAATCTGTAAAATCTTCGATATTTTATTAATAGTTGCAAAATTCATCGCCAAGATGAGGTCACACAAACTAGACTAGAGTAAATTGTAATTTATGATAATTTTGCAGTGTAAAGGGATCCGAAACATAGAAGCAGGTCACACTCGGGCCCACGCCAACCACTTGCTTGGCCAATTGAATAATGTTTAGCCAAATTGGGGCCCACCACCGGCGCGCATCCTCTCAACTTCATATGGATTCGAGAGCTCTTCACTCTTCTATCTCAAGTGTAGATCTCCGTTGCTGACCTTTATCAGTGTTAAAGCCGTTTAACGTTAGCCTTTTATTCGAAAATATCTGTTCACCTAGTGTTCAATATTTTAATAGATAGGCAATTTATGTAAGTTAATGTTTTTGTTTGATTCAGGTTATACTTAATTGTTAGATGAACAAATACTCAATACTATATCTACCATACAGCGAGTAGGTTTATAGTATCGACTATACAGTAGTCAGCTGTATAGCGCCTTCAGGTATACTGGGTATCCTGTAGAAAAGCTATATCTGCACCTTTTTTTACAATTTTTAGTTAGTTTATATAAATTTATTTTGGCTGATAATTGATATGTGAATAAAAAAAATTGTAAGACGAATTTCTTACCAAAAAACAATTTTTTTTGTAATTAGGATACAAGTAGCTATATTGGCTAAAAAAAATTTTTTTCTAAATTAATTAGGTACATATTAAACTTTTGTTTAGTTAACTTTAACTACTCGTACCTAAGTTAAAGTTAGAGTTCCGAACCGATAACTCTCCTTATCTATCCCATAGAGATTAAATATCAATCACTCTCTATTTTTAAAGGAATAGGATGTCGGAAATGTCAATTACGCAAAAGAAATGAAGTGGTTATCGAGTTGATTATCCCGAGTGCTGACAAGAGGAAAGAGTTCTATTTTTATTTGCAACTCATACCGGGCCCAATAAATGGACAATAAATCACAACACTCTGCAACAGTTGTTGAATGCGTGCATTAATTTTGCTCAATGGAATGGATATAGAGCGTTTGTGTGGGAGGATGATGGGCCGAAGCCTATACTAAAGGTATACTACACATATCTATAGTAAATATGCCACACATTCTTCTATTAAACTACATATTAGGTTTGAAAGATTCATATGGAACAAACAGTTATTAGTCAGCATAAATAGTATGGAATGTAACTTATTTCAATCTAGCAAACTGCCGGGGGCTTTTTTTTACCGGTGTCAAGCCTTAGGGTGGTTTAGAAGAAGTTAGCAGATATACAGACAAAGGAGGACAGCGAGATTATTTTATAATATATATTGTAATATTTTTTCATTGATCAAAAAGGTAAACAAACAATTCACGATATAGAACCAAACAAACAATACGAACAAATTCTAAAGTCTGTTTTTTAATCTCAGAGACAAAAATGACACATGCAAATGTCAAGTTTGCATATAATGATACCATGTAATGTATGTAATGCATGTCACATGTAATGTCATTTTTGTCTCTGAGATTAAAAAACAAACTTTAATGTACAAATTCCATCTTTAAAACAGTCCAGTGACCATGGCGACGCTATATTTGTTTACGTTTTTGATCAATAGAAAAAGAATAGATCATAGATAAATGTGACAATTGTTACGTTGTAAATATTTTAAAACAAACAAAAAAAAAACGTAAACGGCTATAGGAAAAAAAATAAAAATTGGGCGCCAGCTAACTACAAATAAAAATATCGAGTTAGCAAATAAAAATATATTACATTAAATAAAAAAAAACAAGAAACTTAAATAGGGTGTGGTTCCATGCCCAGTGCGGAATTATAAATATATATATTATTTTAAATTTTGAATCACTCTTTTATGAAAAAAAAAACTTATCTGTATGTAGAAGAATATGGTACGCTATCCATAAAAGAAAATAAACTCTGAAGACGTCCACAAGAATAAAACGGCGAGCGTCTCGTGGATTGGCCCTGCCGTAAGAAATGGACCCAGAAAGCCTTCTCTCCAAACGTCCAAACTTCGTTTAGACGAATAAAATTGGATCCAAGGAAATTATGCAACCAGCATAAAAAAAAACCCCATATAAAATTCGGGGTTTTTTATATATATTAAACTGAATAAAATTTACAATTAATATTGAAAAATCATACTATTTAGATATGAAATTTTTCAGTGTCAAAAGACAAACTCCTTCTCTCACGGTCAAAATCCGAATGCCACCGCTCTCTGCGACGAAGCAAAACAAAAATCAAATATTTTAGAACGGAATTTTTTAAATGAAGGAATACTAATTTTAAAAAGGTTTAATAAATAGTTATAACAGATAAATAAACAAATAAGGTAATATACTAAAATTAGTAACATTACGTTACACAATTAATTAAATTAATTGTGGCTGCTTAGTTGCCTGATAAAAACCACCGTAGAACAAAAATGCATCTTCTTTGCACATTCTAAGGTACGCTATCTCGATTTTTGTATATTTTTTATTTATTTAGATTTTAATAACCTTAACAACTCTTTAAAAATTTTTTTTTTTACACGAGCAGTGATTAGATGTAACAAACCATTTAATAGATGTTGATCTTGATTCTTTTTCTATACCTACCATAAAAGGTTGCAGATATGCTGACGGTCCATTTGATGTTAGTTAAATTCGGATTCATATCGGTCCATTCGCCGCCACCACAGATATTTGGCAAAAACTTGTTTCAGAAGTCCCGCTAATAACCAGTGTGTTAGCGAGGTCACAGGTACTCAATATATAATATTCAGACAGAATATGCGTTACAAGAGGAATGCGCTCAGAGGAGATTACGTTAAATGGACCCAGCAAGCGCAGCTCGCAGGCGGGGAACTGTGGACTTTAATGAGGAAATAGGAATTAGCGGGCGACGCGCGGCTAACCGACTGCACTTATCATAACGAAATGCTCGCCATTGTACTAAAATAACGTCTCATGGAAAAGACACCTATCACACTTGACGTGTTTGATCTGAGATTTGGAAAACTCGTACCATTTTATAATTTTTTTATATGACTAAATTTGAGTTAATACGTCCATCTTTTGTTGTACCATGACCGAGTTTGTATGAATGTCTTTACTATTCCGATCATATTTGATAATTGTTTAAATTTCCCTATCTATGATCAACGATTTATACTTTTATAAGCAGTTTTTTTTTTATCTTCGCTGTGAATACGCTTGTGGAATATGTGTTTTTTTTTATCTTTTTTACTAATAGGTATATATTTTTGTTTTTATTTCTGTTTGTGTCCCAAAAATTAATAAATTAAAATATTATATAAATAAATAAAGATATTTTTAACATAAATGAACTCTTTTTTAGGTACTTAATGGGAAAATTCAAAATTACTAGCACATTCCACACTAAGTATCCATTTAAGACATTTAAGAAAATCCACTAATAATGAATTAATTTTTAGCCGTTAGTATGTTCATTCGCAACCATCGTCAAGGTTAATTATATTTCACTTTATATCAATATAATATTCCACAGTAATCTACTAAGCAAACCAACTCCATTTTAATACCCTCTTAACTACTCTTTATTAAAATCTTTTTTAGCTTTGCAACGTCATCCATTTTTAACAGTCAGGAAATGCCACAGAGGTTTTTATTATTGTCTAGGACTAAGATGTTTGCTGCAAGCTGCGTCCAGGAAATTAAACCGTCTGACACTTCAATTGATGCTATTTTTAGGCTTAATTTAATAAAGTTGACTGCTGAATAAAAATAAACCACTCTAGCTATGACATTCTGGTAATTCAAATTGTGAGAAACCACTACTAAACCGTTTTTTTCGTGGTCCTTTACATCGCGGGAAGAGAACAATTTCCAGTTTTGACTCCAATTGCCAGGTTTATCCAATTGGATCATTGTGTCGATCTTTTGTTTATTTCATTTATTTACATTTAAGTATATCATATTTTTGTGTCGTTGTCTCAATTTAATTGTATTTTTTTGCATTACTTTTTTGGTTTTTGTGCTATGCTATTAATAAGTTTCATTGTTTTTATACATAATTTATAAATTATGTATATTATGTATAACTTTTGTCTCTAAGTAACACAGATTATCAATCAGATCGTTAACTCACTCAATTTTCGTTTTTTAATAAAACTATTTAGTTAGTGGTCTGTGATACAAATACTTTTCTATGCATGAGGTAAAAATGAAATGATAGCTAATTCTAATTGATACCAAGTAAGTACTAATCATTTTTCAATTAACTTCAATGAGAGATAATTACGAAAAAAATAATAATAATAAATACATTACAATTAATTTAAACGTAGGTAATAAATTAAGACGATAACCATTAAATTAAAAACAAACAGACACAGTCATATTTGATTGGTGTACGCAAGGATCGCGCTTATCGCACAATATTTTAATTGCGTGATTAATTGAAGAGAAGAGCACTTGTGAGCTTTATTAGAGAAAGTTCTCGTGTGAAAACTTTAAATTTCCAATTTGTAACATGTAATAAAAACATAGTGAAATTAAATTTAGAAACCATGGCTGATCGTTGACTGCTTACTGTTGACACGGCAGAATCGGTCAGATATTCATCTCCGAGTTTTTGGTTGACAGGAATAACAAAGAAATTGTTCATGTCATGATCCACGGACGAACTCGCCGGCCAACTAGTTGGTCCGTGGAGAACTTAAAAAATACCTGGAATTCAAATTTGGGCGGACGTCCGTGAAGCTAAGCTAAATAAGGAGCCCTTAGCGGAAAATCAGAGCGTTGAGTGTATGGCTTGTAGCACATGCTGTGTTTGGTGAGGCACTGATGTATGCACTGGCAAGTATTTTACTATTGCCAATACAGTATTAATATTGTTATTATTAAACTTGTATTGATTGTATGCATTTTCTGTACGTTCTCAATAAAAATCTTTTCTTTCTTTTTTTTATAACCAAAAAATATTTTGGTTAACAATAACAAAAAACCAAAACCAAAAAAAACCAAAAAAAAAACCCAGTACAAATATTTTTGTATAACCAAAAAATATGTTCTACATGCATATCTATCTTCTATACTATAACATGTAGATGTAGAAGATAAATATACCTACATTATATGTATGTATATAGGTATACCTAAATAGATTGATACAGAAATTGTGAATTAAAAACAAAAAATAATATAATAATCTTAATTATTAAGATTAATTATGCAACCAATAATTTGTAATATTTTACAGTTTGAATACTAAATAGCACACCATACATTTTCTCACATAAATTATGGTAGCCAGTGACTGTTTCTACTTCCGCTGAATTCATTTCCGAGCACAGCTCCAACCGACCTGCACGAGGCAACGAAGCGAGTACAAGGGCTTGCATTCCTGCACTCTGCACTGTCTACACCATACGAGTAAATAAACAGTTTTTCATATCAACCGGAACGAGATTCATTCTATCCAAAAATAATAAAAAAGTAGATATAGGTATATATGTATACTTATATGAATTGTATAAGTAAAGCAACTTAATTATATATATTTTTTTAATTTGAATAATAATTCAATAATGACATTTATTTTATTATTTATTGATAATAATATAAACTTATTTTAGGTTTAATAATACTTTGTCTTTTAAGTCGAAATTATATAATTTTTTTTTTAATTTTAATATTTTATTAAATGAGTTTAGTAATACTAATTCAATGATACTAAAAAAGAAAATTCTACGATTGTTATTTTTAAATGTTTTATTAACATTTATTTATCTGATTTATTTATTTGTCTCATTTATATAAAATTAGCAACCCGCTCCCGACTTTTTTTCTACAAATTATACCTACCTATAATTACCTTCCTTGTTTATCGGTCTTTCCATCAGTGAAAACCACATCAAAATCCGTTGGCTGATTTAGAAGAAGTTAGACGAGAAACAGACAATCGGACAGCGATATAATAAAGTTCACAAACAGAATTTTTAATATAAATTATAATATCAATAAAGTTACTTTAGCAATAAGTATTACCTCTTTTTAGCAACATTCTTTAAGATATCTTCCATAAAACTATTCCTAGTTATACACTTGGTATAATAAAGTGTATACAATTCACAATACTATCAGAATGAAAGCAAATGCACTTTCCTGTCGGCAAACGTTTTATTGTCAGTAAATTAGCAAATGAGAACGTCGAGCACCAACAACCATATATAATAATATTGAAGAGTATGTTCTACAAAACGACCAAATAAAACGAATCAACTCTAAAATAGATTGGAGGGGAGCAGGCTGGCAACTAGGAGCTTCCTTCCTGCGTCCATCCGGCGAACGACATCGACTCTCACGCTACCCCCTATAGCACCATAAACCACTGTCCATGGTGTGTGGATTGGACCAAATCAACGTGGGTACACTGACAACCGATGCGAACTATTTTAGCCAAAAGCGACAGCCAAAATGACAGCTCGATGAGCGACCTTTAGCTTTCTTAAGCTTTGGGCTGTGTCCCCAGTGGGCAAACTGTTAGCAGCCGACGAGTGAGCCGCAAATTTGTGGCGAACTGAAATTTGAGTTAGCTGCAAACTCAGATCAATTTTCTTGCGTCGCAAGCAAACTGTTATGAGTTAGCCGCTTATTTAGGTCGATTAATAATTGAATTTTCACTGAATTTTCACTTTACTATTGTTGTACGAAGGGAACGGACTCACTACGCCCGGCGAACAACCATATCGCCGCCGCCGACTGGAACCGGTTTTGCTGTGAGTCGGCACAGTCGGCGCACGTAACGCTGCAAACTGCGTAAAGTGAGCGCAAAACTAGCAAACTGTGGACACTCCATTTCAAATATATGGAAGGGCGTACTAAACCGATACACCGCAAACTCAGTCGGCCGCTAACAGTTTGCCTACTGGGGACACAGCCTAAGTCTCTCGATCGAAACGCACAACGCTGCGGTAAGCGTTATGCAGTGTCGGACACCTAATTAATTGTATGGAAACCGTCTAGAATGGTCTGTTGTTCCGTCGGAGCGTGCGTTAGCGGTGAGGAGCAAACGCAGTGAAGTACTCCGCATAGACGTTTTCCCGCGTTTTCCATACAATTAGATGTCCGACACCGCATAACGCTTACCGCAGCGTTGTGCGTTTCGATCGAGAGACCAAAGCTTTACAAGGCCCATAGTTAAAGAACCCGTTTCAGCGCCATTTGTCATCAATAGCAATAGTTTTTTTTTTATTGAAAGGTTTTGAAACTGTTTAATCTTTACTAATATTACAAAGAGAGATTTGTATGTTAGTAATTGGTTAGTAATGAATAAACTCAAAAACTACGGGGCTGAAAAACTACCTATAGAAAGCTACGTTATAAGTAAGTATATTAACAGGGGCTAAATTTTATAGAGTTACGCGTTCGAAGTCACGGGCAACAGTTATTAGTTAATAAGTTTAATATTGTTTAATATTTAATAGTTTTTGTTTAACAGTTTTGAGCGGTTTTGAAACTGTTTAATAGTAGTTAAAGCTTGATTAGCGATACAGCTTGGAAATTTGTTATAGTTTCGTAAATTTTATATACCAATTACGTTGTTCTTAACCGATTTTTTATATGTAAGTATAACACTTTAATTAATACTGACTTGTGCACTGTAGATATAAAAGGCCAAGTCGTAAAAATATCGGGATATTACTTCCCGAGATGTGTTTTCAGTTGCGGTATTATCGAGGCAGTCAACTTCTAAAACCTCTGTCTGAGGATTCTTTGTAAATATATATTCTACTAGTGGATGCCCGCGACTTCGTCCGCGACCAATTTTTTTTTACATACAAACCATTCCTGATTATCCCTCTATCCATAAGTGAAGACAGAATTAAAATCGGTCCAGCTGTTTAGGAGTTCAGTGACATTACACACGCACAGAAGAAATATATATAAAGATGAGAAACTAGCTGGTACCTGCGACATAGTACCTACGCGCTAAAAAATAAGCATATTATATGACTTATAATCTTACCGATAATCATCTTATCCTTTATCCAGCATTTATATCCGCATAAATACACCAAAATATGTAAATTTTGATATTCATTTATTGCAATTACTTACTGATTTGTTTTTGTTTTCTGGACAATAATTGAAGCAGTGCATTGTGATATGACATCTAAACATACTTTAGCATATATTAGGATTCAATTCGCATAAGTATTATTAAGATTCAAAACGTTCCTATAATGTTTCAGTAACTTGTTAACTAACATAGAACGAATAATAATCTGGTAATTATTTATCGTTTCAATGATTCAACAAAAAAAGTTTCTTAACACAAATTTGTTTCGTTTTAATTTGTGGCTACGGAGTGAGTGGCCGCCCACATTCGCTACAATAATGCCCATTCACAATGAGTGGCATAAATCTGTACTTACAAAATAATGAGTACGTCACTTTAAAAACTATAGAATTGACTTATGCACTCAACTATAACATCTACTTAGATGAATCGTTCATCCGACTAAACTCAGCTAGGTTGAATTTTATATATGCGAATTTTAGGGGTGAAATTTAGGGGTAAGTAGTACGAGATGATCCCGTACTGGCTGGCTATAAAATATATATTCTTCAAGGTAAACCAAAAATATAGGCGATTACTACTAGTATATTTATCTATCCAACTTTCATAATACTCAAAACCAGAAATTAATTGAGTTTTCATTAAAATATTTCTTTTTTTCTAAAACCTTACAAAGTAATCATCTTGTACACATCTGTGGGTACGTCACGACTTCAGTCAACGCGGACTTTGATGAATTTTCTAACTACATACCACCAAAGATCTAAAGCCATTTTAATCATATCTCCGAATGAGCACCTAACCATTTAGTTTAGGCGATTTCCAAGAATTCCAATTAGAAATGATTACAAACGAAAGTGACTTGTTTAGTGGATGGGATGTAACAGGAAATAAGTGTGAACATTAACAGTTTACGCTGTTAGTTAATTAGGATGGTTCTAAAGCGCAACAGAGCTTGCTGCGATCAGACAGTTGTAACAGCACACCTATCAGACCCGATGACTGACGTAACCAGTGCATATGCATCACTCTGTGTATATATTCGGAACACTAAGCAAGCCAAAAGAACCTGTTCAGAAACATTTAAAAGCGAAGTTATAGAAAGTAGGTAGGAACTAGTATACTTATCTACTTTCTATAGCTTTGCTTATATATATTTTTCTTGCTATATAAAAATATAGTAGGTATATTTTTCTTGCTGGCGAATAGTCACTCTGTACGGTAATAGGTGTAAAATTAAGTAAAATCTATACATATCTATATCTAATTTGTATTTATTAAAAAAAGTCGCCTTCTGTTAGGTATTGCGCGAACTTCTTCAAAACCACGCAACAGATTTTGGACAGACAGACAACAGACTAATGGAAAGAGCAATAAACGAGAAAAGTTTGTGTATGTATATAATTTGTAGAGATAATAAAATGTACTAGCGACCTGCTCTCCACTTCTATCTGTTTCTCCGGTAACTTCTTCTAAACTATCCAATGGATTTTGATAGGGTTTTCAATAATGGAAAGAGCGATAAACGAGAAAAGTTTGTGGCAAGCACAAGTTGGAAAAGTAGTCGGCAAAGCACCTACTGTGGCGGTGCTTGTGTTATCAGCCTGTCTGCTGACTTTGACGTAAAAAAAAAACTTTCAAAGTTCTATTCCAAATTTCATTCTGCAAATAATGCGATGTTTTTAATCGTCTTTGCAGTAAGTTTACATACATTATTTTTAATTTTACTTACCACTTAATACTCTTTCTTTTGTATTATTTTACGATGGTAAATTATAGAGATGTTACCATAAAACTGTACTGTATTGTGAATGTATAAAAACATATCAATTGAGCTCATTTACGCAATGTGCTTTTATTTTAGTTGGGGTGGCGCGCGTCCGCCCTACTCGACCCGTTTCATATTTTTTGCCTCCAAGTCGGGGCCGTAAATTGAGCTCAACTGATAATTTTGACATAAAGCAGTAGTAACTATCAAAGTTTGGCGGGAACATGCCGTTTTATGTCAGTTTTTGTTAACCCAAGTGATGGATAATGTGCAGATTATGTACCTACGAGTATTACACTAGCCGCGTGCCTGCAACTTCGTAGCGCGGGTTTTCGTACGCTTGGTATTTCGGTATAACTTTTTTGTT
Organism: Synanthedon formicaeformis; assembly: GCA_945859745.1. Classification (NCBI taxonomy): domain Eukaryota; kingdom Metazoa; phylum Arthropoda; class Insecta; order Lepidoptera; family Sesiidae; genus Synanthedon; species Synanthedon formicaeformis. The sequence goes on from OX243963.1 coordinate 5,667,912, forward strand.
TGTAAACCGATTTGAATGAAACAACACTAATGGACGAAATACACGATCAGTCCATCGCGTCAAATTGACTGACGTGAAGCCAAAATTTGATCGTGAATGGTAAAAACTGATGGCTTGATGTCAAACACTGTATTTCAAATCGCGCCGTTGCGTCACGTCAGTTTGTCGTCACGCCAAATGATTGATCGTGTATTTCGTCCATATGTTGCGGGAAGCTTGCTGCAACACATCAGTGAATACCGCATTCAAATCGGCTAAGTATCTAAACTGTTTCTGAGATTTGCATGCACAGACAGAAATTCTAAAAACTATTTCTTGGAACTCGGTAACATAAGTATAACGTGTATTGTTTTTTTATGAGTTTATAAATATTAAAAAATTCTAGAGCAAAAGGGTATCATCGTTCAGACATTAAAATAATAAACGATAATTTGATGTAAGCAAGTATGTATTTATTATTTTATTTTTACGTAATTAATGTGTGTTATTATTAAATTATATCACTGTAGTAATTGTAAATAAAGATTGATAAACTGTTAAATTCCAATAAGGTGTTTAGGTGCGCAAAAAAACACTATTTAAAAAAAAAGTTACATATTACGAGACGTTGTAGGTACTTTTCTTCGAAGTAAAGAAGTGTCAAGTCAAATTTACACGATAGACACTGCGAGTTAAATATTACCTTCCCACCCTTTTGTCTTTTCATATTTATGAGCGGATTAGAAACGATATTTTTACTTGCTATAACGGTAATACTTAGTTCAAGAAAAATACAATTTTTTTAGTCCTCAGATGAACCGAGTTTCCACTTGTTATTAATTGGCTAAGCGTCGCCTACCTATTAACACAAGCAACTCCACAGGTGCTGTGTGCTTCCGACCTTAGTTAGGATTTAATGGTTTTTAGCAGTAGTAGTAGTAGCCAATTATAAATTTAAATATATTTTTAGTAGTCGTCTCGCACACTGGGTTTTATAGAAAAAAAAAATGAAAGTACAGCCGTGTACGACAGTGATATTATAGGTAAATCGAAAGAATATATCAGGAATGTTTTACTCACCACCGAAACACGTCACTGCACGTCAAAAGTGACGTTTGCGCAGCGCCTTAGATATAGTTTTGAATTTAGAACCGTAACTAGTAGGATTTAGTATCTAATTATCTTCCTTGGATTGTACAAAGAACAAGAGCCACAATCTTTTTCACTTAAAATAGAAGTATGGAGTGAGCCGGGTAAGTAACAAGATATATTGGTAATCTATTATGGACCGATTTATCTTTTGTTTTGGTGGCACTATTCATTAAACGGTATATATCGCTAAAAGGTTACAGTTTAAAACGATTCTTTTTATCTGCAATAAGTAATTTATAAAAGTAAGTAATTATTTTTGTAAGGCGATCGCATTTTTCTCACCCGTCGTGTACCTCTGCGTTTATCGCTTAGGCGTACCAATAATATCGAGAGAATTGTTCTTTTTTTTTTTCTATATAATTATCATTTGCAATGTTCATAATGTTACATTGTAAGAGAATATGCAAATAAGTAATGCCTACGATTACTCTTCTGTACTAATAAGTCTATACTAATAAAATAAAGTTGAAAAGTTTGTTTATTAGTACACTATTATTGTTTCTTATATACTGTTTACTAGCTGTGCCCTGAACTTCGTACGTTGGGTATTTCGAAATTAGGTATTAATATCGAAATGTTTCGATTTCTTTTTGTCCTTTATAGTCTTTTTAATTCCATTAAAAAATGAGCTGTTATAAGAAGCTTGCTTATTTGCTTATACCTAGGTAATATGTGAGCGAAAACCATTGATGTGGTGCGTGTGGTGGCGCCACCGACGTTGTCACAGCGATAACGATACCTTACCATACCTACTCTTTTTTAACGCGGACGAAGTCGCAGGCACCAGCGAGTATTGTAGACTATACAGTAAGTATAGGTAGTTTTGATAGAGTGATGTCTGTAGAATAATAATTACGTAAGAGGATTTCGAATAACATAAAGTCAAAGCTTATCGATTGGTTGTAGTTTTACGACGTGCATGCGTAAAATATTCAAAACTGACGTAAACGAACATTTAAATCTTTAGTACCTAATATCTTCGCCGTTAAGACCAATAATGTCTTAAGAACTTATAGGCATTCGGGATTTGGGCATTTCCGTTTTTTAACATGAAATATATGAAATTAACACAGAATATAAACACAAATGCATAGCACTTACAGTGCATAATATAAAAAAAAAAGTTGGATGTCGTTTACAGAAAAATCTGTAAAATATTCATTCATTATAGTTACGACTTATAAAAATTGTGATGAATTCTTAAACAATATTTGTTGAATAATAAATTAAACGATACCTCCTTATTTTTTATCCTAATTTTTTACCTATATCATATTTCTATTTCATTTCTTCAATGTAACCCTTTAATATTACTCTTACACTGAGTCATCGCATTAGGAATCACATTTAAAAGTTGAGTACAGAGGGGCAAATTATTATCATGCCCTTATTAAAAAAATTATTATCATGCCACTTGGATTACGATACCTGTTGTAGGCTGCAATCAGATCCACAGCTAACGTCGAAATGTCCTTCGCCAGTTCGGTTCTGTAACAGGAAATATTAACTACGTAAAAATTGGTTAAGTTTTAATATATTTTACTCATTGTAAACCTACTTTTTATATTGAAAAATGTAAATAAAATTATGTGTAGTTGGTCCGAAATGAATATAATTGACCGGAGTCACACTTGTGAGGACTTCCGGATCGCCGTCAGTGGCAGCGGCGCGTGCGCATTGGAGCATGCAAATTTTTGTGACATCGCCGCTTTATCTGGAGCCTGGCTCACAATATTGTGGGATGGATCAAGTATAAAATTAAATCCTCTCAACAAAAGGTTTTTTGAGGAGAAACTTCTTTTCGTGTGATGAGAGTAAAATATCAAAGTCGAATATTCTGTGACACTTCAATGTAACGGTCATGTGACGCTTCTTGTAACATTTTTGTGTGACATTTAGTGTTTACTATATATTTGATTGCCAAAGAAGTTGCATTTCTGACATGCGAACGTTCTTTTTTCTTCTTTACTAGCTACATATACACCAACCTCTAGATATAGGTACCTACTCGTACAAGCAATACAAGGAATGATGCAAGTGCACTTAAAAGGATAAATAAAAGGTAGATGAAAGGGGATATGAGAAAGAGCTCTGATATAAGTTATTCACTCATCGAATTACAATCAGGCCCTGATTTACCCACAGGCTATTCAGGCTTGAGCCTAGCGCGCAAGTTCTGAGGGGGCGCTCTAGGGGTGGCTTCGCGAGCTTCACTTAGATATTTACAGAATAAAAAATACGCGCTTAAATACTTCATAATGAGTACATACTTTTATCTACTTAGTGTTTCGTCTTCATTTTTTTAGAAACAAGTAGATTTTTGCGTTTATTTATTGGGGTCTGTTAATTTAATCTCCTTTTTACGTATGATATGTATTTGGTTAGTTATTGCTGACTTCTTCCTTAACAGAGGCATCACACAGATTATTATTTACAGATATACTCATTCCTTGTTAATAACAGTTATTCTGTTATTATAAATACGAAAGTTACGTTTTCACGCTTTAACTACACAACTGATCATCGTGAATTTTTTATACACATTGTCAGGGATGCAGAAAAAGGACATACCACACACACATAGGGGTAAAAAAATTCACACACACATAGGGGTAAAAAAATTAAGGCCTGATAAAAATCTATGAACAATAATGATTGAAAAAAATGTTTTAACACCTAAGAATAAGCTACTTGTAAAAGTTGTAAACACAGGGAGTAGAGCCAATGTGCTTTAGATATAACTTTTAATGCGATATTATTAAAATAAGCGATATCATGTCGGGGTTAAACCATTAATTGACAAAAAGGAGCTTTGTTTTTTGCGAACGAACTACCGGAACCCGTTTTGACTGCACTTATACTGCTTCGATCACAGCGTAACATGACACGATGCGGTTCCTTTCGGATTTTTGTTTTTCACACGATAAGTTATAACGATCGGTTTTTTTTACATTAAGCTCGGCAGACAGGCAGACGGTCTACTTGATGGTGTGTCCCTATCTATAGCGTCGTCTATTAAAAAAAACGACGCCATGACCGTTGCAAATACATTGCCGACCTTGATAGGATAAAAGATAAGAGATATTATGGATAAGGTGAATGGTCTATGGCATTACTAACACAAAAAGAAACACTGCAGCATATGTGCTGTTATTTCACGGTGATCTATCTGTAAGGGAGTGCTGCCAGACGAACTGCAACTCTGTCACTATACAGATCGATCTCACAATGACTTATGATGCAAATAGTAATGAAAGTATTGGTTTAAGAATCTCTTATTAATTATCCTTACATATTATAAAACAAAGTCCTGTCTGTGTGTTCGCGATAAACTCAAAAACTAACTGCACCAATTTTCATGCTGTTTTCACCAATAGATAGAGTTGGTCTCGAGGAAGGTTTTGGTATATAGTTAAATTGCATCCGTGCGACGCCGGGAACAGGGCGCTCGTACAATATAATTGGAATATTAAATTTTTAAGCCAATTTGATAAATTGTAAAACATTATTAGTAGATATTCGCTTCCATAAATAGGTACCTATCAATTTTCGAATGTAACAATATTACTTAAATTTTGATTAAATTAAATGTTAAATTAATAATAATTAAATGCAAAATTAAATCAATTACTAAATATTATTTTAATGTAAACTAAGTAATGGCCGGGCACACTGCGTTTCTTTGCGTGCATTGCGTGCAAATTATAAAAAATATTTTTTGTGTCGTTTATAGAAATTGTAAAATTGTAAATTAAAAAAAATCAGTCTAATATATTTCAATATAAAATAAAGTGAAAGACACAAAACAGGATCAAGGCTAATAAAGTGTTAGTATAGAATAGAACGCTCTATATTTAGCCTTCGTAGCGTTGATTACGAGATGCCGCTAATTGTCAACAATTTAGATGTGCGATGAACCTGCTCGAGATGATCGTTCAATAACCCATTGATATACCGTTATCAATGAATCTATCACGATCTAATTTGTATAAGAAACAATTGTTAAATATTTTACTCAATTTACGAACGATCAAGAAGAACATTTTGTTGATAACAGATTTTAAAATTGCTACCGACATCACTAAAGTCAATATTGCAAGTCACAATGTCAAGATGCTCAAGATGAGAGTCAAAATGAAATCCATGCATTACTAGGTATTTAGCTATCTAAAGGAACATCTAGGAGATTTATGAAGCCGACCTGAAATGGACATTTTTCATTGCACTGAGCCACGGCTTCCGCTCCAAATTTCTCGGTGATCGTGGCGTAATCGCAACCAATTGGCCAAGCGGACAAAGCCAATCCGTACAGCGACAACACCAGCCATTTGTGCCAATTCAGTGCCGCACTCATTGTGCTCACCGAACGAACAGTGCGCACTGTCACATCAACAACAATCCTTACAACATTCAGCCTTATAAACACAAAAACATTTTCTACAGTCTCAGTCTTATAGGATATCCAATGAGATCACGCGGGCGTTCGGTTTTAAATGTGAAAAGAAATAGAAAATAATTTTCGCGCGTAAAACATCGTAATCGAAGTACACGGAATAAATACGCGGGATGCGCAAGCGCCTATACGCAGCAAATTCTATATTGCGACTGAGGGAGGCGCGCGCGCCGACACGACAGCCCAGCCGCTACGGGGGATTACGTTTACGTGACGCTACGGTTGGGCGCTACGGCAATTAACTGTCTACCTGTCGTCCCCTCGTCGTCCCTTATTAATGGTGCTTGACGTCACTTTGAGATTTTTAACTGAGACCTGAGGACAAGGCTGGATTAATTAACACTATAGGGACACTAGAGACTAACGCCCTAGGCGGCAAAATTCGGAGCATGAAAAAGAATTTTCTTTGCGCTATCAAAAACGCTTCAAAAAGTGTGCTTTTACAAATAAAAAACTTATACCGATACTTGAATTTTGCTTCCTTCGCTTCCTAAAAACGTCGATTGATTTTCGAAAATCGGCCTGAAATCTGTCACACAGATATACCTACCTATCAAACTTATAACTTATCTTCGGGCAGAGAATAAGTAGTAAGTAGTGCTACAAGCTTCGGGTATCGGTGGCCGACATTGAATTTAAATATCATTGGGCCACGCGGACTGACGGTCCACTTGATGGTAGGTGGCAACCGTCGCCTATAAAACAAGCAACGCCATAGGTGCTGCAATTGCTCTGCCGACCATAGAAATATTTCCAATATTAGTAGGTATACCTGGTATATATGGATATACAAGTTGATATACAATTTTTTAACATACTCGTATATTATAAACTATTAGCTGGTGCCCGCAACTTCGCTCGCGTAACTTTGTAAATTATATACTAAAACCTTCCTCGAGAACCACTCTATATATCCAGTGGTGAAAACAGCATAAAAATCGGTGCAGTAGTTTTTGAGTTTATCTCGAACAGACAGACGCGGCGGAGGACTTAATATGTAGTGATGATAGCATAACAAAAACTAGTTAATCAATAATAAAGGGTATAGATTATATGTCAGGTGCTATAGGTCACCTATAGGTACTCTCTCACAATCATAACCAGTAATTGACCCCTTTGAACCTGTTTTAAAAAGTTTATGGCGTCATATATCAAAGACCATCAAGACTGTCCACTGATAAAAGCGAGATCTCATTCACGGTACAACTACCGTTCAATTAAACTAACTACTTATAAAGTTTACTTCCCACGCTTTTTTAACATTACTTACACTATGTGATTTTGTCTGAATCTGAAGGTCAAACTGCTATAACGCTTTAGGTAACTATATGAATTTTTTGGCACGCGACTTCGTCCGCATAATTTTATAAAATAGCCTGTGTTACTCGCTGTTAATAAGTATAGCTTTCTATAGGTGTAAGAATTTTTAAAATCGGCAAAGTAGTTTTTGAGTTTATTCAATACAAACATTCAAATCGCCTCTCTTTATAATATTAGTATAGATATTCTCGTCTCCATTTCTGTGAAAGTTTAGTGAATCACAGTATAATCAATACTAATAATAATTCTGTAAGGGTCGGTCATGGAGTAAGTTACTTTGTTTTCAGAGATATCGTGTTTATAGGCTCTATGCATGATACTGAAACTATATTGACCATTTTTTTTTTAAAATCTGTATTGTATGTATGTATGTATGTATGTATGTATGTATGTATGTATGTATGTATGTATGTATGTATGTATGTTCCTCCATAACTCTTAAACGAATTAACTGATTTTCATGAAACTTAGTAGATAAACATTTAGACGTACGGGACACAGGATAGGCTACTTTTTTCTTTTTCAACGCGGACGAAGTCGCGGGCGCCAGCTAGTTTAATTAATATAAACTAAGTTGGTAACCCTCGACTTTCTATTGACCTCAAACACGCTTTATCAGCTTTAAGTTGCTAAGGAGTTTGGTGCACCGCAGACTACTTTATGGTGCAGCATCAGGTCCAGGTTACTATGTCATGGAAATCTTACCACCGAAAGATCATAGCTAAAAAGAATCCCGATTACGTCATTATTCAAACAAAAAACTGGATCAAAGCGATCCATCCGTTTGTGAAATACGATTCCACGGACAGATACACACGCCAAAGTTATAACACCCTGTTTTCGCGTCGGATGTTAAAAAAATATTCAAAAACCACGGGACGGCAAATAATTTAGCCGCCATCTACCGGATACACTTGAAAACGTTACCGCCGTCATTATTTCTAAACAAGTTCTAAGAAGCAATAGAAGTAGTATTAGATTACAATAGATGTCGCTAGACAGATACTGTAGTTTAGCTGTAATAGTTTTTGAAATTCGCCTATAGATGTCGTTACTATTCACTATTATATAGTCGATATCTTCAATCTTCATACAAAGCTGTAGATTTCCACATAGATATAGTAGGTACTGTGCTGCTTCGATTTACATTATATCGCCTTATAATAGACCTATTAATCGATCTATCTTGACGGCTCGTAGCTATTTTGGGTCTAGTGGAGATACGAAGATATATACAGCTACGAAGCTGTCTCTGTCAAGAGTTCCCAGAGTGTGCTCTGCAAACATTAAGAATGGGTATAAAGCAAACAAAATTTGTAATTTCACCCACGTGGCCCCTTGGACATGACAGTGACACAAAATACGTACAACTACGCACAACATGGGACGGAAGATAGCGCATCTCGCTCAATAAAAATGTTATAAGTGCCAAAAGTATTAAATATTAATTATTCGTAAACTACGATGTCAAATGAAAAATTGTTACATACAGCCTTAGATAATATGTGAAGTGAAATTACTGATACACTTTTAGCTTTGTAATGTGTGTCATTTTGAAAATAAAACTAAAATCGATGGGAATGAGAGCTCACTTGGTGATTTTTTCCTATCGAGAAAATTTCATTATATTATGTTTTCTGTTACAGACGTCACTTTCATTTATAATGTATTTATCTATTTAAAAAAATTAATTAAATTAGACTTTGTTTACTTAGATAGAATTCAAATCTAGGATTGGCTATTTCTCTTTATGCCCGCTCTTAAGAAAATTATCCACGAGTTTTTAATTATTTAAGTATTAAACGAAAATTCATACAGTACCTGCCTGAAACTTTACCTTACCTTACTTTAAATTTGATATATTACACCTATGTGTGTAATGTTACATGAACAATACCTACTAGATTAGATTTTCTGGACTGTAAATACTCGTAATATGGCCATTAAACAGAAAACTGATCATTGTAACGAATAATTTAATAAGAAAGTACCTAATACAATAGTAATATAATAAAGCTGATTTGTTTGTTTGTTCGAATGTGTTATAAGTCAACGGAATTTTAAAAGTATATATAGGTATTTGCATTTGACAGATCAAATCTTGAGGAAGGTTATAGATAGGCTATTTATCATCATGCCAAGATTCCGTTACGCGAAAAAAAACCGAAATTTGCGTTTCTTTGCTATGTCAATTTAAATTGAATGACAGATAAAACTGCGGGGCACAGCTAGTTTTCATTTAGGTATTGAAAACAAAACATAATGCAAAACTGCTATATAAATTACTTGTTATTCCTAATCAATAGGGTAATAAAATAATTTAGTTCATTATAGGTATAGTTGGTACCTACTTGATAGGTAGCATTGCAAACATGTTCAATTTGTACCAACACGTGCATTGTTATCTCGATGCACGTGAATGATTAACCTTAGTATTTTTTTAATGCAGCGAAATGTAAATCGCGAAAAAACTATAAATGATATAAATACTAATCCATTGATACTCCCAAATATACTTATAAAGTCTTTGTACTAATCCTAAAAAACCTTACATAGTATAAATTGAAGTCACTAGCCGCGTTTGTCTGTCTGTATTATTCTTTAACGGAACGGAACGTTCACAAAACCTACAAACCTAAGGGCCTCTTTCACCATCTGACAAGTAGGCTAATCGTCATTTAAAGTCACCTTTAACCGGGGATAATGCAGCTGATATACTTAGGTACCTTTGTTATAAAAAAATTCGCCTATCGAAGAATGCAGTAAACCGAGTGCATAATTTAATAGAACATAAAATTATTTCTAAAAGTAACTAGCCAACACTTTACTTGTAGTTGGTGAAAGAGGCCCTAAGTATAATAAAACCCGGGATTGTCCTTCCTTACATATTATAAAACAAAGTCCTCCACCGCGTCTCTTTTTCTGTATGTCTGTCTCTCTGTTCGCGATACCTAAACTCAAAAACTACTGCACCGATTTTCACGCTGTTTTCATCAATGGATAGAGTGGTTCCCGAGGAAGGTTTTAGTATATAATTTACAAAGTTACGCGGGCGGAAGTCGCGGGCAGCAAGCAGCTAGTATGTATTATAACTGCGAAAGTTTGTAGGTATGTTTGTTACTCAATCACGTAAAAACAGCTGAACGGATTTAGATAAAATTGAGCAAACAGATAGTTTATTACAGGATAGGTACACTTTATCCTGTGGGGGTGTTAGGCTCCTGGGGGGATTTTAAAAAAAGAACTACAGAGCGTACGAACTTGCGGGCAAAAACGAATATGGGGCGAAACCTTAGCACAACTTATTTGGAAAGTTGGCCTACTACTTATATCGGGAATCGAGTCCGGAACACCTGAATCAGAGCACTGAGGCAGACAAAAATGACACATGAGTGAATATCAAAAAAATTGTACGTAACACAAAAGAAACACAATGGAATATTAACATTTCTGTAACACAAAGGAATATAAAGGTGCTATCGGAAGATGTCTGTTACCGTGAAGTCTTTATGGGGTTAAGTTGATTAAAGTTAAAGTTGTGTAATGTACAAAGATTAAGTTAAATTAATGATTCAAGTAATGACGACAATAAGCATTGTCAACTAAGCAATAGTGTAACTCAACAGACTTCTAGTCATTTTCCGAATGTAGGTATGTAGAGATTACATACCCGATTAAGTTCCTCGCGTGCCTGTGTTCACCTGCCCTCAGCACATACCGACTCTGAGTTTGTGTATCTGCTTCGCTTTAGTGTACATTGTGTGTTGGTCACTTTCTCTTCCTTTGTTGTCACGCCTATAAAAATAGTTTACAGCCATGACACCTTGCCGGTGCCATGGCGGTCTGGGAAGTGGGTACAACTCTTCCCTCTTAAGTACATAGTTAACACACATGAAGGTTACTGAATTAATCTATATTTCTTTATACCCGCATATGGTGTTGTGTTGAATGTAAATTGTAGTATGACTGTGTTGTGTATCAGTGTATGGTGGGCTAGTGTTTAGTGAGGAAAGAGAAAGGATAAGATAAAGGTGTAGTGCTGCCTCTGGAACCCCGTCGTCAACCGGTGTCCTCGCTGATGAATAGAACCTGTGCAGATGAACCCGATGCCGTAGATGCAGAGCTTAAAGTAAGTTGGTCTATTGTCGCCAATGCCTTTGCATACATTGGCGACTTGCTATTAGTTGAACGTCTCTATGAACCCGATGCCGTTGCTGAAGCCTGATGCCGCCGTTGAAGAGAACCACAGTTGATTAGTGATGTTGATTGAGACAAGTCTATCCCGTAATTTACCATAATATAGATTAGTCCTTCCCCGATACGATGTGCATTCAGCAGAATCACATTAACTCCAACACGGTACGACGTGCATTAAACAATCTTTATAGTGGGTCACGACAACGTGACTGATTCCAATAATTAACAAGGTTTTACAGTGGGTCACGACACGACGCTTATTCCCGACACATACCTTGGTGCAACAAGGGGCACACCGGCACCGGCCATACCATGCTTTGACATGTATCCCGGTACCTCCCAGCTCGTGCTTAGTAATTAATAAGGATATGGCAAGTGTCACCCTGAAGGTCGACTTAAGCAAGTGTCACCCTGAAGGTCGACTTAAGCAAGTGTCACCCTGAAGGTCGACTTAAGCAAGTGTCACCCTGAAGGTCGATTTAAGCAAGTGTCACCCTGAAGGTCGACTTAAGCAAGTGTCACCCTGAAGATCGACTTAAGCAAGTGTCACCCTGAAGGTCGACTTAAGCAAGTGTCACCCTGAAGGTCGACTTAAGCAAGTGTCACCCTGAAGGTCGACTTAATTATAAGTACGCTGCGCATGGTGTACTCGCAGAAACACTGGAGACTCATTCACACATGCGTCTCCTTTTGTTCCTTCGATCCCGCTCCAGCTACCTAGCTGAGGGTGATATAAATTGTGACTAATGCACAAGGATTAGGTGTGGGCGGTGTGTAAGTCATGTAGTCGTTTGTACAACGCTGATTTAGTAGTAATGAGTGTAATGAGATCATCCTCTACACCATGTGACCAAGTGTCAGGTTATTAATGAAATCATGCCTTATCCCAAATAATCCTGTATATAAACAATTAAACTAGTTGCTAGTTTAGTAAGTAGCCTTGTGTGAATAATGAGTCGTGTGTTCTGATACATAATTGGTACAGTTCAATGGAAGTATGTAAGCATCAAAGCGTCTCAATTAGACCGTGTGGTCGACAAGTGTGAATTCAAGAAATCAGAGTTAATTACATGTTATGTATTAAGAATTATATGTAAAGTGATTAACTAAGTACTTAACTTTCGTCCTGGAGTCTTTCCTTATTTATTCTTGTATTAGTTTTATTGTTACACACTTTCCACCTTTGTCCCGTGGCTGTTGAATTTGAAAAGGAAGCCTTCCATAGACAATATTGGCTTGTTAGTTTTTTAGTGGTTATCATTATAATGTTGTCATCATAAAGAGAGAAATGCCACAGAGCATGTTTGTGATTTTACTAGTCTCGATAATAAATATACCGACATAAAAGATTGGAGGCTTTCGCGGCTCGGCCTGCCGCGACAGGTGCATTATACCAACAGTGTATTTGCTTACGGACATTATTTTATCTTTTACATTTTGTATTTTAATTGACTTGAATAAATGTATTTTATACTAATCAACATTCGACATGACGCAAAACTATAAAGTTTAACACATTATGTAGAATAGTTAAGGTAGTTAGGTATTTAAAAAATAAACAAAAATAAAATAGTTTAAAAATCTTATTTATATTATCAGTAATTAAAAATCTTAAAGAAAACAATCTAAAATGCAACATTTTGCAAGTAAAAACAATAGCAGTTTCTCCGGATTTTCTTGACTCAACTTTTGTCGATATCGTCATTGTCTCTCTGCTCCAGAAAGCACAAATTGTAACTGGTTCTATCACGTAAATACACCAATAGAGATAATTATATAATTTTTCACATTAAAAACGGAAAAGAAAATGCCAAAATAGATTTTTTTAAACATAAATGAAAAAGTATATATTTAGTTAGGTAATGTAAACTGGTCTAAGTCTATTGATGTTTTTATATTTTTCGTTTTAGTTCGGTAAGTTTTTGAAGTTCATATTTCTTATATAAAAAAAATCCTTTTTCTTTTTTATATTTAAGGTTTTTTAGTGCAGAGTCTATACATGGGCAATTTCGTACTGTGCTCCTCACGGTGTTTTTCTTTACAGTAAGTAAGAGCGATAAGTTAACGAAAAAATATGCAATCGAATGGCGAAAACAGCTTTCAAATCGGATCAGTAATTCTTTATAAAATCGCGAAGATACATATAAACGAGAACCAACTTTTTTTAGTCGGTTTAAAATAAAAAAAAAACATTACAAAATTATCATGAATTAATGGATCACAATGAATTTTTATTCATATAAATTTAATATTTTGAATGTAGAAATATACAACGTAAATATATTCAGACTACAACGAACATTTTAAAACGAAAAAATGTGTCACACGAAAGAAACATAATGGAATATAAAAATTGCCAATATGTATGCACCCTTTTTTTGTGTGGCGTCACCCAATGGAAGCAAAATATAACCTATCAAAACAAGAAACCACGCGCTACAAACAAAGTAAAAAGATTTTCACATTTCTTGTCTATCACACGATTTACTTATTACAAATAGTATCATAAGATAATATATCTGTAGTAAAATCATTAAACTTACCTGAGATATTGCGTAACACAAGTAAATATTTTACAATGCAACAAAACGGTTATCTAACAAATCAAAGCAATACAGCAAAAGTAAGGTGGCTGACGTTTTGTTTTATGAGGTTGAGTGGTAAATCGAGTGTTTCCGGATGTAAAAAAATACGGATGCGTTCCGAAAGTGTATAACAGGACACATAATATCGTCACACAACGGTCGTCACACAAGGTAATGAAATATGGAGACATCAGTTTTACTTCAGTTTTCTTATTTATTACAACGTTTCTAAAGAAATAAAAAGGTTTCTTATGCACAGTGATCGTTTTCCAAGTACACTTTATAAAAAAAAACTGTATTCGATGGATTATGAAAAAGTTATAATTTTTTTTCTTTTAAAAGTACCACGGGAGACACTACTTTTTTGTATGACAAAAAAAAACTTCACTTCATTAGATTTGGTTTTTATTGTATTCCTTTGGACTAATTCAGTTGATCTGGTATTTATATACCAAAGAATGAATATTGAAGCGCCTTTTTAAAAAATACGGCTTATTTATTCACCATAGGATTTTTTTACACCCGTATTAATATGGGGACATTGAGCTTTTTCAAAATGTACAATTTTTTTGATATCGCCTCACATGCAAATGTCAAGTTTGCATATAATGATACCATGTAATGTATGTAATGCATGTCACATGTAATGTCATTTTTGTCTCTGAGATTAAAAAACAAACTTATAGGCCAATTGGCGACATTAGCCACTTACCATCAAGTGGACCATCAGCCTGTTTGTTGATTTTGACATAAATTACGTCACTGGCCCACCGTTCTAATTTTCAGTAAATATTTCTTCAATACCTATGAATAAATTTTTGGTTTTTACATGTTTCATTCTAGGTACATTTTTCAGTGTTTTTTTTAATTTATTTTTTGTCCTCGCTACCGGTACTTCATTTGTTTAATCTTATTCTGGCTAATAGTAAATATTTAATGTAAAATTTTGTGAATAACAAACATTAATTGTTTGATTTTTAATTTCTTGGTACTTAAGTATTTTTATATTACTTTCTGATAAACATATACTCGTATATCTACCTATTTTAGTCATCAACGTACCTGCCTTGTTACTTTATGTTTTATTGTCTATGTTCTTGTTTATGCACTTAATATCTACTTTTAATCTAGTACTTCCTTAATAGGTATTAATAACGCAGTCAATCTAAGAAAGGGATTGAAAATGGTTGCGTTCAAAAAATATTGCTGTTTTTTGATATTCAAAAAATATCAAAAAAATTCAAAAATCCAGCCATCTATATTAGCACATGTCGGTATAGATGGTTAGTAAAGAAAAACATTTTGTAAATTTATTTTCACTTGTAACATTTTTTTACTATAGGTAATGTCAATATTTTGATTTTTAAAATATTTTTGATTGTCTTTCTACTAATGTAGTAATTTCGACTTTTCTTTTATAGATCATAGTCAGTATGACAAAATATATTTTAAGAATAGACAATAGTTACAAATACATTTAAAGCGTTAAAATATAGGTACATATAGGTACATATATGTACATTTAATAATTTAATATTAAAAAATATACAAATAAAAACTAAGTTACATATTTACCAGCACCGTAAAGCGCCCCCATTTTCAATTCTTTAATCTTCTTCTTTAATTGACCTACTTATATTGTTAGTGACCATGATACTGACTACCATCTCATTTTACGTTATCAATTTACTTGTAATTACCGCTTTTAATTAAAATCTAACTTTTCAATTATCCGCCTAACTAAACGCCTAATTAATTCAAGGTAAAAAACTGATGTCCTGATCTTCAAACAAAACTGATTGATCTCCTTTACGCCTACCTACCTTACAAAGTGTCTAGCACTTTGAAGCCGATTCTGGTAGGGTAGCTATAGAAGTACCCACTTAGGTATATGTAGCTATAGTGTTGTGTTGTTTTGACTTCCATCCAACTTTTCACGATACAGTGCCAAAGTACAGTACCTACGCCTCGTTACCTAACATAATAAGACCATTTTCATTTGCTATTTACCGCTTTTGACTGTCGTGTATCTTTATTATCATAACATAAAATAAATTGTTTTATTGTTTAAACGATTATGTCATATGCGGATAATATACAACAATAGTTACTTGAATTAGCTACTCTAAGCTCTCTTGCGGCGTTTGTTTTATTATAAGTGATATCTCGCAAGATAAAAGTTTTATTGTGAGGGAGGTCTGTAGAAAAACCTTGTCTTTATCTTCATCGAGCTCATTTATTTACGACCAGTTGTGTTAGAAGTGTTCTTTGCAAAAAGAGGAAAAGCAACCATTAAAATTATGGAGACTAAAGTGAGTAAAAATAATATTTTTTCGTGCATGATTTTTTTATTTTATTTTATATTCTCTCTCTGGCTTAGAAAGAACTTTTGTTAATTAAGTATACATTCAAAAACTTCTTCTTCATGCTCTTCATTTTACTGAAGCTTGGCAAACGATTTCTTAAATTTCTACCCTTTTCTTCGCGAGTGAAATAATTGCTCCAAGATATTATAATTTTTTTTTAAAAAATTTAATTTTTTTAATATGTAATCGTAAAATCAGAATAGACTGGTCTACTCTGATTTTACGCAGCAAGAAAATCTTCTTCTTTCAATTTTACTCTTTCCTCTTACTTTCCTCATAATAATTGTATGCAGCAGCCAATATCAGTCATGCATGTCACAATACATACGCATAGAATACAATAATAAGTATAAGAATAAGTATAAGAACTCTCGACCTATACTTAACTGTATTTCGTCGGATGTCGTCGGACAGACGGACGGTCCACTTTGATGGCAGGTGGCAGTGCTCTGCCGAATAGGATTAGGGGCAAATCTTTGATTAGGGGTAAGGGATAGGAAAATGGGCTCCTCATTTGTGATAACCACCTTCTTCCCGAAGAGCACCCTTTTATAATAGCACTTTTGCTGTTGTGTTTCTGTGCGTTATCAGTGTCGTCTAATATCCTTAAAGTCTGCATCGCACATGCATCAAAGGCGATGGTTGTGTTCTATCTAAGCAATAAAATAGAATTTTATCTCTTAAAAATATTGGATACTTTTACTCGATAGCATATTGCGACGTTTTTTTACACGTCTTTGTTACTCATAATTTGTAAGCTGATAATTTGCGGCTTACATATGACTTGGTGATTCCCCTAACTGCGGCGCGTGACACATTCAAATATTTGAACAAAGTCTGAAGGAACTTGCTCACCACACATTTGAACAAATGTTTGCTGCACCTGCCAACCGTGACTTGCAGACAATTTAAGCAGTATTCAAATTACAGGATTTGACAACAAACAGGATGAACGACGTTTTGGTGGACACGGTTTGCTTTTATTATTTACTACCTGTTGCACGCGACTTCGCCCGCGTAACTTTATAAAATATAGCCTATGTTATTAGCTGATAATATAGCTTCGCAACAGTGAAATATTTTTCAAATCAGTACAGTAGTTTCGAAGCCTATTCAATGCAAATAAATAAACAAACAAACAAACAAACAAATCTTTCCTCTTTATAATATTAGTATAGATATAGACTAGCTGGTGCCCGCGACTTCGTCCTCATTTTATTTTTTACGCTTTTTACATTAGTTTAGAGCCGCATTAAAATTAGTTGCGTAGATTAAAAGATTTTTAATCATACGGAGAAACAGCGTGGTGGGAAGCGACTTAATTTTATTTTATGTAAAGAAGGGTATGTAATTATTATTATATGTGCAAAAAATAAACTAAAAAGTCCGAGAAGTAGGCGCGAGTGGATTTGAGCCATGAACAAACGACCGCTTTTGAACACAACCTTGAACACAACTGAACCATAAAGTAACTTATAATATATTATACGGAAAAATTGAACTTTGCGCACAAGTGTGGCAGGCTACGCACACATTTGAATTTTGAACGTTAGCTTTGATGTGCGTTTAAAAAAACTAAAGTGCAAATGTTTGATTAAACATTTTCACAATAGTAAATACCTACCCGTGGCAGACATGTTTTCAAACAAGTGTTCAAATGTTGTTGCTTTGTCTGACGCCGGCTTAACAAAACAGTCGCGTGTGTTATACTCACTCATTTCCACCACTATTTAATAATGTCTCCGGATCACTTGCTAACTTGTCCGTTTCCAAAGTTTTCTACTTCCTAATTTGACAACTTCCAAAGTCACCATTTCCCAACTTTCCCAAGTTGTGTACTTCCAATCTTTTTCATTTCCTAAATCGTCATCTTACTCAGTTAGTTCATTTTTGTTTCTGTTATCAATGCACTATGGAGTTTGTTTCTCTAGTGGCAGTGTACGTTTCGCAGTCATTTGGGCAGCCCGTCTGGCGGTCGGTAGTAAAAGTACCGCCACGAAACACACCGTGAAATAACAGCATAGGCAAAGCATAGGTATGTGTTGTTGTGTTTCGGTGAGTCGGTATGCCAGAGCCCATTACCCCATCCCATCTTTATCCCTATCCTTAATCTTCCTACGGTCGGCAGCGCACTTGCAGCACTTATGGCGTTGCTGCGTTATTTTTTTTTTCAACGCGTACGTAGTCGCGACACCAGGTAGTCTTAAATATATGTATGTATACAAAAATGATAACGTTAGGTACCATACGACCGGAAGTATTTATTTATTAATTGCCCTGCCATTACTCATCGGCACGTGGATATACCTACCTCGTAACCGAGGCTTATAGAAGTGAAATGTATACGGTTACAGTCATATGTTTGAGGTCAAGTCACGTGCGCGCAGTCACGGAGCGCACCATGACTACGTGAAGCATTGAGGCAAGTCATCTTGACACGCCCACAGGCTAAACAAGTAAAGGGGACTTTTCACAGATCGTCTGATGTAATTTTCGTGCAAGTTTTACCTTATTAGTGACCAGAGCACACTGCATTTCGCAATAATATGTAACGTTTCATTGAGGGTTTCTTTTTTAAATTCATACTTTAATTTATTTACAGATTCATTAAATTATAAAATTAACAACTTATCTATTATTTTATTGTTTTTAGGGTTTTTGTTGAAAATAAAATCCATACTGTAGTGTATGTGCATAGATAAACTAAATCATAGTTATATACACTATCTCGCGTTCATTGTATATGATGGCCACACCGACGGTGACAACACCGATGGGGGCAACACCGAATGTTGGACACACTGAATGGTGGTCACACTGGAGCGTTGCGTGGGCCGGAGCCGGGAGAGACTGGAAGTATAATAATGTACCTTGGAGAGTGGACGCGTGTCTTGCCGGATATACAGTGAAACTACAGAGCCAGTGCCACCCAGACACCACAAATGGCGACGAGGATAAACTCCAAACTTCAAAAAAAAGGAAAGAGGAGGGAGCTAAGTAAAACACTTTATATTGAATGTCCTAAAAAAGTTCATTTTAAAAGTCAACTGATTTGAAATCAATGTGTTCTTGTTTAAATCAGTTGTTATATTATAAATCGTTTCATTAGATAATTTGTCGTAAGTAATATGAAAAGGGTTTCATAAGATTTCTTTCACTACCTGCCGAAAAAAAAATGGGCTTTAGTCGTGTAATAGAATAATTATCGAGGCAAATGACAAATTATAAATTTTTTAATGCAGTAGTATCCTTGCTATCCTTACATATTCCAAGTTTGACCAAGGTATGGCGTGGTTAAAATAATAGCTTTTGTTTTACACAAATAAGTACAATAGATTCTCGAAACAAAGAATACCTACCGCACAGTTTATAATAATTGTAATTGCGTTAAAGTAAATAGAGTGTTACTTATTATGATGATAAGAGCGTGGGGCCAGCTGTACCTTATTTATTAAAATGATAGAGCTAACCTTTGTTTGATTTGGTGATATTATTGGCAAAGAAAAAATTAGAACCTACCTTCCAGTTATACAGATTTGAGCAAGTATCAGGACTAATAGGTACTTAGCATTAAATATGTAATGAAATTAATTGATTCATTAGTAGATTGGGTTAAAAATAAAAATAATAATTTTGAAATATACGTAGTTACCAGTACAAGAGGTGGGTTGTAGTCATGGACGTATGTATGTAAAAGATTTTAAGGGTACGATATCATTGGGCAGTAGATAAGTTGGTCCCGGGTTCGATTCCTGGTCTAAGCAGATATTTAGGTGACGACTTTAGATGTTTATTTCTTTGCCTGGGTGTCGTAGGTGTGTACATGGCATCCTCAAACAAGACTAGGAATCCTAGTGGGTAATTGAGGAATTGTAAGCCGTGCGTCAAGTTGTTTAAATGCATTGTTTTAAAGCGTAGCGCAATAGAGAGAATATCTACCTACCAAAATATACTTTTTATAGTGTTTGTTATAAGCACCAAATTTAGATATATTTTGTTATAATCCTACACCTCAGGGGTACCGTGGAGACTAGAATAAGTTTACAGGACAATTATATTTGAAGATAGAAAAAAAAAATTGAAAAGTTAGGACAGAATTTAGAAGTCCGATTATTTGATCATTTGATCGATAAATAAAGTAATCTCGTATTAAATTCACTTTTCCAAATGTTATGTCAATTGATAATAACGTTCATGTAAATGGGACCGTCTACAAGATTAAATAGCACTGTTTTAACCTAGACAATGTATAACTATTTAAACATAGTTTAGTAACATTGTTACCACAAACCTTCTTTATGTTTGTTTTGTGGACAGTGTTGAAATGCGTGAAATGGCATTCATTCATTCATGTCGTTTTTCATTTTACGCAGATCTGATAGGCGTATAAAGATGAATTTTCGGTTCCACAAGCTATTATACAGACTACAGTAATGACATAAACAAATTAAAAAATTGGAATAAAGCCTAAATTACAACAAATACGTTAGATTATTTATAAATGTTTGTTATACCAAAAAACATTGCGCATAATCGAATCGTATTTGTAAATTATCAAAAATATTGCGCAGACGATTTCAAGTTGACAGAGCACGTCCAGAAAAGAGAGGCCGCTAACTGGTTAGATTCTCGTAGTTACCATCTGGCGTCTGGCGGGGTATAAATTCAAATAATGCTCAGACATTGTCTAACCCAAAAATATGCCTAGACACTTTTTGTAGTAAAGTTTATTTAAACGTGTTCAAGGTCTGTTTAAAGTGTGTTTGATGTTTTTGTAGAAAGACAGAAAGATTTGGAGCTGGTTCAAATGAAATGTCGATTACATGTCTTAAGGCAAAACTAATCGGCGATTTGAGCTCATCGGTGCGTGTAGCTAGAAGTGCAATGTGCGGGAGGAGCGGTCGTGTGAGATGCACAATGTTTCATATCAAAAAAATGAGCACAGAAAAAAATCATAAACAGACGTATGGACGTATACTCTTTTTGACGGAACTACCGCATTATATCTATTTCTTGTAAAGTTGTTTGAACTTGAAAATCAATGTTTGAATTCAGTGTTTTGAAGTTTTGTACACTGGAGCCTATTCACCCTCAAAATTACATTGAGGCTTGTGTTAAAGTATGAAATTTTTCAAAGATCATATATTTTAAATGCTAGGAAAAAAAAAAAGTGTATGAAAACGAACCTAATTAGCGACAGGATGAATCGGTATCGTGATTACTTTTGTAGATTAAACATGAAACAGCGGAGTAATAATCTTTCTACGTCTGTATGGAGGAAAGGCTGACTTGTATCACCTTAAGTATAAATGTCGATTACAAAATACAGTGGGATCACACATTAATAAACTAATATAAGCCTTTAAATTATAGTAGGCTGTTTACGCTGTTAAACAATTCGCGAGCTTGTGACGTACTTAAATGCCGTGAAGATCACAGCTGGGTGTTGGCTAAAGAGCGGACACATCTCTTCAAAAGAGAGAGGAATTATGGTGTATTGTAGCTACTTCCATAATAGTGACTTACAGTATTTTGCTTTTGTGTAATGCCACAGAGGGCCATTGTGCTATTTACAAGTTCAGTCTCAGGCTAATAGAAAAGTTTTCAATTCAAATTTTAAATTCGGATTCGAAATAATTTATTTGCTGAATATGGTTGTACATGGGTAGTGTGGTATGTCCACATACTCAACCGACAAACGACGGCGGTATGCGGATAGGACTAGCGATCAGTAATTCTTCTAATAATTTATATACGCGGCGGGTCATTCATGATTTAATGAATGTCATACAATTATCGAATACAAGTTATATTTAAAATTATTGTTTCTGAACTATTATACAAGGGTCCAGGTTCGATCCCCGTTTGGTTTAAAATTGGATATATGTATATATTATTCTAATTACAATAAATATATACACAAAAAGCGTACATATTGTTGAGCTTCATGAGTGATTTTCGTTATGTTAGATCATTTTATTGTATCAAGTAATGTTGCTCTATCAAGTAATGATGTTAGCAAACGAGAACACGAGACGTCTGTGTAAATATTGTTGAGCTTCATGAGTGATTTTCGTTATGTTGGATCATTTTATTGTATCAAGTAATGTTGCTCTGTCAAGTAATGATGTTAACAAACGAGAACACGAGACGTCTGTGTTGTTGCGATTTTACCAGAAGATGTCTGGTAGTCCCGGAACAGGGGACGGTAAAAACTTCATAATGTAATTCGGTACAGGTGAATCCTGTAAGTACACGATACGATGCCACATAGGTATGTCAGACATGAAAAGTATACGTGTGACTGGTAACGCCCATTTAATGAAGTTGAAGACAATCCATACAACGTATTTGGTTACGAGGTGTGTATATGCAATATAGAAATGTTAAACATCCTTCGAGTTAAATTCAATATTATAATAAATCGTTAGATTTGTTACAAATTAAGTAATTAATGTATCATCTACTTGTTAGTTATCGTCGGCTACTTATTGTTATTGTATACTTGTTTGATCGCTATGAACTATTGCGTTTGTTACTGCATGGAATTGCAGAATACTGTGGTTTTATGCATTAAATTGCGAGAGAGAAGCCACTGCATTAAATTGCGGAATATCGTCTGTTTGCACTCAATGCGTGACGTAGAGTTAGCGCATTTAATTGCGTGAAATTAAATCATCCAATTGCGGAATACCGAGTTTTGCATTAAATTGCAAATAAAAGTTTATACCAATGCACCTTTAAAAGAGTGAATGATTAGTGTTGACCTAAATTGAAACGAAAACAAATATCGTATAGTAAAACGAAGTTGATGGTACGGATTAGCCAATGCCTTGGTTGATGGTACGGAATGGCCAATGCCTAAAATTGATGGATGCTACCATTAAATTGGTGGACGCCGCCATTAAATTGGTGGAGGCTGCCATTAAATTGGTGGATGCTGCCATTAAATTGGTGGGTGCTGCCATTAAATTGGTGGATGCTGCCATTAAATTGGTGGGTGCTGCCATTAAATTGGTGGATGCTGCCATTAAATTGGTGGGTGCTGCCATTAAATTGGTGGATGCTGCCATTAAATTGGTGGATGCTGCCATTAAATTGGTGGGTGCTGCCATTAAATTGGTGGATGCTGCCATTAAATTGGTGGGTGCTGCCATTAAATTGGTGGATGCTGCCATTAAATTGGTGGGTGCTGCCATTAAATTGGTGGATGCTGCCATTAAATTGGTGGGTGCTGCCATTAAATTGGTGGATGCTGCCATTAAATTGGTGGGTGCTGCCATTAAATTGGTGGATGCTGCCATTAAATTGGTGGATGCTGCCATTAAATTGGTGGGTGCTGCCATTAAATTGGTGGATGCTGCCATTAAATTGGTGGATGCTGCCATTAAATTGGTGGAGGCTGCCATTAAATTGGTGGAGGCTGCCATTAGATTGGTGGAGGCTACCATTAAATTGGAGGCATTGGTTATCATTAAATTGGAGGCATTGGCTACCATAAAATTGGCACAGATATAATTGAATTTGGAGGTACATTGGAAATACCTGGGTAAATCCATGTAACATGAGTGACCATTATTTGATTCTCTAAAAAAATGCGTGTTTCTAAAACCATTAATTTTGCTAATGATCTCATATGTAAGACATTTAATAAAAAACGGATTTGATTTTTAATATTCTTAATTAATTTAAACGGAACTGAATTTTTAATGGATACATATTAGCCTAAAAGCTAAGGTCGCCAAGGGTAACGTAAGTTACCAAAAAACTTTATTGAAACTAAAAAAAAAAAAAAAAAAAAAAATTAAACCTAGAAAATTCTAAATAAAACGAGACCCACATTTTATGCTTTATAACAATGAAATTTCCATTTAGGGGGTAGTGGATATAATTATAAATATGGTATGTTAGCTTTGTTAGTTTCAATAGGGAAGTAAAAATGTAACATGAGTTACCATGGAATTACCCACTTGGTACAACGGTGCGTTGGTTGAAAAGGTAACCTCCATTTAAATGGAAATACCTGGTACAAAGGTACTGTTGGTTAGGAAAAAAGAAGAAGAAAAAGAAGCAGAATAAGAAAGAAGAAGAAGGAGAAGGAGAAGGAGGAAGGAAGGTTTTGATCAATCTCTAAATTGACGAATCAAGGGATTTGACGGGAGTGTAATGTGACAAATCAAAAATTTGACAAGGTCTGCGTAATCCAGGAAAAATACTGACAAGAAATGAAATCATCGAGTTTTAACGATTGTTGACAAGGAGATGCAAAATTATATTAAATGATTAATAAAACTTTTGATAAGGAAGGGATGTAGTGTATGTGCATAGATAAACTAAATCATAGTTATATACACTATCTCGCGTTCATTGTATATGATGGCCACACCGACGGTGACAACACCGATGGGGGCAACACCGAATGTTGGACACACTGAATGGTGGTCACACTGGAGCGTTGCGTGGGCCGGAGCCGGGAGAGACTGGAAGTATAATAATGTACCTTGGAGAGTGGACGCGTGTCTTGCCGGATATACAGTGAAACTACAGAGCCAGTGCCACCCAGACACCACACATACTAAGTATTAACTTCCCATTGCCATAACCATACAAACGTCACCGGTTATGGTTTTCATAAAAACTAACTTCAAGGAGTCCATTTCCCTCAAGTACTTAGACCTGCCATATTTGACCTGCCCCATATCCCTCAGCGTATAAATATAACAGAAAATCCGTCTATTTATTACTATTTTATTTATTACTGATACTACTGTCTATTTATTACCAGTCTCCTATCGAATTAAGGGGTAAGTACATATTTAATCCGTCATGCGTAAACTTGACATAGCATTAGGCACATAGGTAGCCTATTCGAATAAAAAAGTTGAAAACTATTCGTATAAATAAAACAGAAAACCCGTCTATTTATAGCGGCATTTATATAGCGAAAAGTAGGTGTGGTATCGGTCAAACGGTCAAAAACAAGTCAAACCTGTTATAATTCTAAAGGTGAGATTGGTTTAGGCCGAAATTGGAATTTACGAGTGCGAAATAAGATAGTTTTAAATAAATAAGATAGGGAAGTCATCATTTTTATCTATATACACTGGGACCGCAAAGAAAAAGGGTCGGTTAGAAAATCTTCAATATCTTCAAAAATACCTAACGTAACTTTATGAAATAAAGACTAAATTAAAGAAAAAAATAAAATTTATTTAGTTTAGCTTTAATTTAGTCTTTATTTCATAAAAGCTAGGCCAGGTATTTTGAAGATATTGAAGATTTTCTAACCGACCCTTTTTCTTTGCGGTCCAGTGTAGGCACCTCTATACTCAGAGGCATAAACCGCTCACATTATCCGATGTAACTTAAAAAAAATATTTTTGGATTTTTTTTGTTGGCCATACTTATATGTATAATGGATTAGTTAATTTCAGATGAAAAAAAAATAAAAAAAAATTGCTATTGCTTTATTCATTTAATAATAATATTATTATCGCTAAAGCATTATACTATACATAATAATAAAAGTTTGAAATTAGACGTTTTATGTAGGTATGTACAGAAATATGTACCGTTGGTTTGATATGTTATTATTAATATAGAATCAGGTAATGATGAAATATTATGGTGCTTACCGGACTACAAATCAATGTGCCCGCAGCGCCGCGTCCGTGCCGTTATTATGCATACCTACGTACTTTATATCTACCTAGATGTTTTGTCGCGTTTTTTAATCCTTTGATAAATTCTGGGAATCTCTGTCTACCATCTATTAATCAATAGATAGGTACTAATTATACAATAATATACTTAAGTAAATTACATAAAATAGATAAAAAATGCAAGTAGGTACCTACCTAAGTTAAGTAAGTCAATAATTAGATACTTTTAGATACTTGCTTTTATGCATACTTTTAGGCATCTATCTAGGTATTAACGATCAGGCAGCGCTTTGCTAAGGTAAAAGTAGGTAATTTTCATTCAGACAACATTTAGCAGAACACAATTAATTAATTTAAATCACCTATTGTATCAGACACAGATATACAAAGGTCTTTGAACACTAGCTTTTTTTAACGCCCGACGCAAAAACGGTGTGTTATAATTTTCATGTGTGTGTGTCTGTGTATGACTGGAACGTAGACCAATTTGGATCCTTTTTTTTTTTTTGAAAGCTGACGTGATCGGGATTGTTTTTAGCTATTACTTACGAGTATTTATTAAGATATGTTCAGGCGTTTGAAGACCATCACCCCATTTCCTAGTTAACGAAGGAATTTCACTGACTTCCACATGTTATAATAGATTGATGAGAAATATGGTATACTTACTTACTGTTACTTTGGTGGTATTTATATATAGTCATGACATATATAGTTAACCTTTACCGGACCTGATGCTGCAACACCAAATAGTCTGCGGGACAACCAACTCCTCAGCAACTTTACAACAGGTATAGCGGTGTTTAGGCTCCTTAGAAAGCCTGGGGGTTAGTTTATAATATTAATAACAGCTTTTAAGTAAACTTATACCTACTTACCTAACCTATCTTACCTACAATGTTTGGCCTATAATTTTCACAACCAAATGCACATCTAGTCGATAAAAGAAATAAAAAATGCGATATGAAATTCGTAGAATGGTTGCGCGTGTTTAGAATTTAATATCAAAATTTGTATTATTTCACTATTTAAATCTTTGATTTCACGCAATATTTGGTAGGTATTGCGTGAATCGTGCGTGTAACCTTAAATAACGAACCTCAGTATAACAATTTCCTCGATTAACAAATCTATAGATTATACCTGCATTAAAATTTTACATAGCATTAGGTATTGTAAAATATTGTAAAATTTAGTAATTTTACAATATTTTACGTTATTGCGTGAAGGGCATCACGTGAGCGGAGGACCGGGCGTGACGTCACGGCGGCGAGGCGCGCGGGGCGTGCGGCGAGGCCGAGGGTGTGGTGCACATGCGCTGGTCGCGTCGCGTTTCAAGGTGACCCTCGACTCAACGGAACGGCGCGCCGCCACAAGTGTTCCGCGGTTACGAACTTGCGTCGGCTCCTACACTCGTTTCCTTTCACTTCTGCAAAACTGCGTAACCGGTATTCGCTCGAACGCGGATATCGAACATATCTAAATAAACAGTGCAATTTACGGCACCACCCTGTGGACTCCGACGTTGATTGTTCATCACCTCTTATCGCAGTCTTCGTGGCTGACAAGACGAATCGATATGCGTCAAGCACGAGACTTTGTGAGTACACTTGACTTTGCTTTTAGAGATGGTTTATTGAAAAATATTTACTCAACGCCGGGGAATTTCCGGTGAAAACGCTTGTTAGATTAACTATCGCGTTTTTCTTAATAGTACGGTCATATAAATTTTATTAAACTAATCCTATCCTATCGCCGGCTCGTTAATTCGCCGGTCGATATTATAGGTTACTTTCTTCCTTCCACAAAAATCGCCAACTTTGAATATTTACCTATTATTCAAAATTGGCCATTTCTTGTGAAAATATTTAATTTTTGTTAGTGGATGACATTAAAGTTGTCGACTAACTCGATCGCCTCATATAAGGACAAAATGTATCCTAAAAGGTCATACAGCAAGGTCGACTGTCGACATCATGTTATAGTATAATATATAGGTTCTATCTATCTTTACTTATATATAGTTAGTACCTATAGTCCTGACGTATGGTATGAGCTATGGGTTAATAAACTTTATTTTTAACAAACATAACTTCCGTAGAACATAACGGTAAATATATAATTAGGCAGGTATGTTACCTATCTACTTTTTAGACTTAGGTAAGTACCTACTAGTTTTACACCTAAGCTTATTTTAATTATTGCAACATCAAACAACCATGTTACTTAACCTAATTAATTTCAATATTTCCCAAAAGTTCTCCTGTTTAGCGTGGTTTTACTTTAAGCAAGTAGTTTCAGTATAACCTTTTCATTTATGTGGGAAGAATGTACCTATATATACCTACTTAACATACACAATATACATAAGTTGGTAATTGTTACTTAGCCATGTCATTTGATGAAACTATTGATTAAATATACCTACCTAGGTATGCTTATTTTTCAAATGTTAAAATGGCTGGCTGTGAATATTTGGTTATAGATATCTAAGTAAGTATCACTTTTTATAGGTCCTATAGATATTTAAACTGTAAGCTAAGTACTATTTAATCTGCTATGCTATCACTGACAAAAAAGCGTTAAAATTCGTTAGCACTCATATTATCTTCGTCCGCATTTAAACTAAGTAAAATATTGTTATTTAAATATATTACATACATATCTTTTGCTTACAATAGAACATTGTCGTCAGCATGTTACCGGATAAATTAGCATTATGTATTAACGTCGTGTAAGTAATATGTTTATCACATCTGATACCTACTCGAATAGGTTGTAACTAGATACCTATGTAATAGATTGTATACTTATTTAATATTCACATTACATTAACATTAATCACGGAATAAACCAAAACCCATCACGTTTTCTTAAAACTTTTGTTTGAATCTCTTCATTTTTTCTTATTACTATCATAGTTATGAAGATTAGGTATAATGCAATTCTCGTACCTAATACATACATCGGTTTTTTTTAATTAGGTACCTAACAATAACGAACTTAACAATTAACAAACAACCAACAACAATCTATTTAAACAATAATGTTAAATTATTATTTTAAGCGCCTCTTTCACCAACTAAAAGTAAAATGTTAATTAGTTACTTTTAGAAATCATTTTCTGTTTTATTGAATTATGCATTTTTGTGAAGGAAATACTTAGGTAGAGTGGCGAGTGGGCAGTTCCTGATTGCCCCAAATCCAATCAGCCCCAAAATGATATATATAGGTACCTACTTGACTTCCAACTACATAGCTCCAAAAGATTATTCATACAAAATATTAAATAATTTATTTCATACCTATCTAGACTAGATAGCATTATACTTAATATAAGTATAGCTATACTTATTTTTAAGTATATGACGAAGAAATCTTCACAAAAGTATATATTCTCACCTCTACAACTACTGCAAGGTCTTCGGAAGTTCGTTGCCCGCATACAAAATATTCATGCGTATCAGAGAAAGGGATTGAAAATGGTGCTCACAAAATATTGCTGTTAATATTCATTTAGTATTAGGCATAGAGGTATAATTCCTACAAGTACTTAGGTATAGTATTAGGTGTATTCGCACATGTCGATGTGTATGGATAATAAATAGGAGTCAGTTGCTTCGAAAAACTTTTTTAGCAGGTGTGTGCTAATTATGGCGAAAATATTTTACATCTGTCTTTTTTTGTGGCGGTTAATGAACTATTTCTGCTGATTTATTTGACTTAGAGCTATATGATAGTAATAAAAATTATTGTTAAATTTTGCTACTGTTTTCTGATGATTTTTTTAAATGCTGATTTTTTTAATTAATATTTTTTAACGCGATTCTTGAGAGTTTTACCTACTTCCAAGCTGTAATTTATTTATTGTATGTTTTTATTGTCGTAGGTAACACCTTTCTTATTGTCAAAATTCATGATTCTATATAAACGGAACGCCTTGTAATCTTCAACGGAGTGGGTTAATATTAGGAAAATACCTAAATTACTTTGTTTACGGTCAGTTATTTTTTACTTTATCTCTAATCCGTTGCAATTTAATTACAATTAAAGGATTAAAGAAAAAAGTTTTTATGACGCATCATGATGATAATCATAATGATTTATTTTATCTATGAGATAGTGTTTCATGCATAAAACCTTATCTAAAAGGGATATCTCTACGGTTCTTTTAGCTTATCAGTGCTGTCCTGAAGTAGCGTGAAATGGCAGTCTGCCTGCAAATTATTTGATCGTTGATTAGATTTCAATGTCTCAATATCCAAGTAACAGACGAATTATTCCCTTTTGTATGATATCAAACACGTATACGTCAAGGCTCTTCGAAATTCAAATTGTTAATTAGGTAGGTACCTACCTATAGACACACGTAGGATACCTATGCAATGCATAAACCATTAAAAGTGTTCAAACCAAACATAGATTTTATCCATCTGAAACTACTACTTGTAGTAGGTATTTTATGTTGCAACTGTGTACCTATCCCAAGATGCATTAAACCAAAAGGTAGGTATTTAAAACCGCCATCTTCATAATGATTTTCCTTTGATGAAAAAGCGATTTTCACAGTGACAACCCATGAACCCACTGACTGGTTTGTGTAGGTAGGTAGTTGAAATTTGTATTGTGTAGTGTAGTACCTACATCTTTACTTACCTATAGACTAGGTATTTACGGATTGACATCGATATAGCATAGAATTTATACCCAACTAGGTATATTATGCTCTTTGGTGAAGATATGACTTTTTCACATAGATTTATTAAGTAATTAGATATGTGTGTAGGTAGGTACTAGGTACATAGGTAACCTATACCTGGGTAATAGCGAGTAATATTTTTCTTATCATTTTTAAACCCCTTTATCAAGCCGAACCCTGATTGAATGATATCGCCGAGGCACTACTTACCTACCTAGGTATCACAAATTAATTACTTATGTAAATTTTAATATATATTTTTCTGTATCTGTAGGTATCACAAGTTATTGAACTAGATTTTAATGTGGATGCTTGGCTATAGGCACAATAAAGACGTGACTGTGCTATCTATAACTGAACTCTGAAGTATCGTGATGAAGTAGGCATAAGTATAAGTACCTATAGTGAGTTGTCACGAGACACGGCCACAGAAAATAAACAATTCGGGTATAGTGTGCCAAGAAAATGCCTCGCGGCGTGCGTTAGTGTTGTCCTGACGTATGAGGCAAACAAAAGTTGCTATAGTCGTTCGTGGTATAAGTAGTTATAAATAAACACAACACCCCCTCATCTTCCCAACATCTTTATTTCCAACTAACTGATGCCCGTGACTTCGTCTGCCTTGTAAAATGAAAAACCTGAGAATATTATCTGACACCTTTATCGCTGTGACGATAGTGGCGCCGCCACGGCGACAGTGGCGCCCAATTTTTTAAATATTTTTAGATGATCCCCGGGAACCCAACATTCTTTCAGGATAAAAAGTATCCTATTAGTAATTTGATCCAGGTAATAAATTTTATCCACATTTAAGCAGTTTTTGTGTGAAATAGTAACAGACATAATTTAATTATCCATCCATCCTCACAAATTTTCGCATTTAAAATATTAGTTGGTTTTATTGTGTGAACGAACCACCTTGAAAATAATACCCTCACAAAATACCTACAACCTAACATAAGATTATTGTGATAAACATCTGAGCGATGACGTTTTGCATTTCCACTGATCGGACTTCTGCTAATGCGAACTGGTTGAAACCAGTTTTCCGCAGTTTTTTTTTGTCGTGCCTCGCAATTTACAAGCATTATTGCAGGGGACGCCTAAAAAAGTCGACCCAAATTACAAACTAGCTTTTCTATTTTATTTCACATTAGGTATTGTTCACGTGATATATGAAACTAATAATCAACAGGTGGCAGGTGGGCAAGATTTTTAAACGCATTGATTTTTATTACTCAACATTTCATATCCTTTCATCTTACGGTAAAAAAATTAGCACTATTATTCGGTTAAACATCCACCAACCAATTATTATTACCAAACGCAACGCAAGCCAAACGCACATGTAAAAGTCACAACTACTAATGCAATTTATAAATAGAGGTCGAAGAATGTTTGTGACGTCAGAATCGAGCCCACGCTTTGACCAATCAGATTCTTACAACGAGAGGCTCGCCCTGGGAGAAACACGGTTGAAGAGTTTAAAAAAGAGAAATAACAGCTATTAAATATATGTATATGCATTAGAAAATGCAATAAAAAATATCATGTCTACTCAAAATAATTATCCAATCGAATATTACTTCATTCAATTTTGTTTAGTCAGTAGCATTTTTATTCCACACGCACGAAAAATACTGCGTTCTTTTCTAACGTACGACTTTTTAACGTGTCGGAAAGAGACAACAATAGTTTGTAATGAATGAAAATGATCGCCTCATATGAATAGAGCGTATTCGACGGCCACCAGCCGTATTCCTCATTTCATTGCGAGTTTGGCAAGTCGTGCGCAAGATTATAAACCATAGTGTTGGACGCATAAAAAATAACAGTTTTTCTCTATACAGTTTGTGTAAAAAAATTAAATAGTAAAATGGGCATGGCTATCAATAATCTACCTCGGGTGAGTTACTAAAGCCCCAAAAGTGTGCATAATTAATATAATAGCGATAATAATGATTTTTTATGAATTTTGAAAGCCGGCTTCGAAGTTTGGATTGGAAAGCAATAGTTGTGTTGTAATGACCGCTTTGACCTTGTGGAACTTGTACGCGATAATGAACGGCTGTGTATATACCTATTTTACAGTACAGTAGTGTCTGCAAGCAAGTGCATATGTATTTTAATTTATTGTTTTTGTTACTTTTTAATTTGTCTATAACTTTATTTATAAATTTATCAATGGGAGAGTGATTTTTAAATTTTTTAACAGATATTTTATCTGTCCTATATAAAATAAAATAATTTTTAGATTACTGAATCGCCTAGGTACTTGTGTTCGAAATTCTAAAATTAGCTGTTACCTCTACTACGTCACTGTTTAGTCTAGCACGTCAAGAATATTTATATATACCTACAATGAGATTTGGTACCTATAAATTTTATGTATAAATTAGTTGTGCTACCATAAGTATGTTTTAAAATATATACTACTTACCTATGGGTGGTTATTAGTTGCATAGGTACCTAATAGTACCTATATAAACTACAATACCTACTTGTCCAGATGGATTTGGAAAGATCACTATATAATATTTTTTTGCAGATTCGCGAAGAATGCGATATTCTTGAGCTTTCTGACAACCAGCTCAGGGAGATCATGCGCAGACTCCACAATGATCTTGTCAAAGGTCTCGGCAGGGATACTCATGAGAGTTCAATAGTAAAATGTTGGATCACATATATACAAGATTTACCAAATGGAAAAGGTAAGTGCATAATTTGTTGTACTATTTTTTTTTATAAACAAAGGGGCATATAAACTGTAATATAAACATACTGTTGACACAAATGGGCTGCTTGCTTACCTACCTATCTACCTTTAAAACCGCTGATTTTTTTTTATTCAGTAATATTGTTTTATCAATTGTATTTCACACGCAGATGGCAAAGTGCCATAAAATATTTGCAATTTTACCAAAACCTACGCTATTTTTGAGTGGACTGTAAGAATATAAATTATTAAAACTATAAATAAGTACCTACAGAACATGAAAATTTCATTTGGTTTTTTATTTAATAAAAGTAATTAGGTACACCCGCAAATATTGAATGTACTTACTTTTTTTATTTTTTTTTATTGCATTATGTTTTGGTTTAAATATAATTAAGTATCAGTAAATTTTGGAAACAAAACTAATGACGCTATAATAATTGCGTCATAAGTTTACTCCATTTCACAACACACCCATTCATTCGTTTTTTCATTGAATAAAAAAGTGAGTACAATCAATAGTGACAACTGGCAACACAGCTTTTTTTCTACTCCATTGACTTGAACCACACAACAAAAAAGTTTGAATATGGAATCTTCTCTTCATTCAATCTTCAATTCCATTCATTTTTATTTTGACACATTACTTATCGTTGCGCGCGCAGATTTCTTCAGTCTTCTGCTTCTCTTGCAAATGCAAATTGGAAATGTCAAAACAAATAGAATTAACTTCAAAATTTAGAATGGAAAAATATTTCATTTTATCTAGTTACATTTAGCAATAACGATATCAATACTATTGTATATTGTAGCAATAATTATATCAACATAATGTAATCGCGTTTTTGTAATAAGTTAAGTAAGTATAGAGTTAATTTGTGAATTTATTATAAACTAGCTGTGTGCCAGGTGCCAGCAGCTTCGTACGCGCAGAAGTGCGTTTTTTGAATATCCCACAGGAACCTAACATTTTTTCAGGATACAAAGTATCCTATATCTCAATTCAGTTCATAATATATCTGTATGTCAAATTACATTCGAATTCGTTTAGCCGTTTTTGCGTGATTGACTAACAAACATACTAACTTTCGCATTGACAATATACTAGCTTGTGCCCGCGACTTCGTACGCGTTCTGGATGAAAGGATGATACACTATGTCCTTTCTGGTGTCCCAGACAACGTATATTATATGCAAAATTTCATGGAGATCAGTGCAGTAGTTTTTGCGTGAAAGCGTAACAAACAAACAAACTCACATTCACATTTATAATAGGTACCTGTTAAAGATAGGATTTAGATAGTAAAATACTACCGACATATCTGGAGTTCAATCTGTTTAAAATTACGTAGGCTTAATACGTTTTCACCAGGTTTTTTTCTATGTGTTAAGAAATTCTCCCTTTTCTTTGATCAATACCTTGTATTTGTGAAGTTATGAAGATATTTTTTTTTTTAGAACGCGGCAAATTCTTGGCGCTAGATTTGGGGGGAACAAATTTTCGTGTGTTGATTATAAACCTTGGAGAGAATCACTTCGACATGCAATCCAAAATTTACGCCATCCCCAATCACATAATGACTGGCACAGGACTCGCTTTATTTGATCACATCGCTGAATGTCTGGCTAACTTTATGAAGGTATGTGCATTGAATTGACTACAATATGTGATAGCCCGGGTTGATTAATTACAAATGAACAATTATAGATAGTTAGGAGGAATTTGTCCTAGTTTAGAAAGTGTCCAGGGGTCATCTGGAAGCGGACATATTTTTATGTCAGGGGTATCTCGATTCATTGGTTTTCTACCTACTACATAATTGTATGTATGTAAGTAACATTTTTAAAAAATTACAAAATCTAACATTATTGATAATTTATAATGTTGGTTTTTTTTTTATTATTGAAAATAATAATTTAAATATTCATTAGAATATATATCTTTATTTAGGAACATGGTGTCTACGAAGAACGTTTGGCGCTTGGTTTCACATTCAGCTTCCCGCTGAAGCAACTGGGACTCACTAGAGGCATTCTGCAGCGTTGGACGAAAGGTTTCTCCTGCTCAGGAGTTGTTGGTGAAGATGTGGTGCAAGGGCTGAAGGATGCTATAGCTAGACGAGGGGTAAGTGACATAATCACAAACACTAACCTAGGCTGTACTAGGTCACCTTACAGCTTTAGTTTTTACATATTACTAACTTGTCCATTAGTTACTACAGTGAAATCGTGACTAGATGTTGTTAAATAGTACTGAAATAATTCTACAAAAATACTTCCAAAGTTTCTAAATTCTATTTATAATAACCTTTTCTTTTAGGGTTTTATTAAGGTAAACTATTTCCCCATACTCATACACGCAAAAACTACTGGTAATAAAAGTAAATTCCGCAATATATGTATTTAATATAATATTTATAATCTACATGACATATTCAATAGTCTATGTAATTCTAAACATTTTTGACATAATAAAGGAAATAGGAAAATGAAAATAAATTTTGCTAAAGTAGTCATTCTTTAATTTACAATTGAGGATGTTTTATTTTTAATTCAATCGCCAAGTCTTAGATAAGATCAAGGAAAAACAAAGCATTGTTTAGATTGTTTATGATACCTACACTATGAGGAATTTGAACCATTAGAATAAAGTACTTTCCAAGCGATAAAAATTGCGATACAAGTGATAAACTATAAAAGTTTTATTGATTGTAAAGACCCCCCTTAGAAGTGTTGATCAAGGAGAGTTGACAGATTCTTGCCAGATTGTCGTCAAGAATTATCTATTGTGCCTTTGTGTCCTGTCTTTAGAAGTAATTAATTCAGGAAAATGTTTCAGTTGCACCTAGAACCCAATGAAGGTTGCCAAGTGTAACATTTTTAAAAGAAACGTACCTAATTTTTGTAGCACAAAAAAGAAAAAAATAGTAGACAGTGGTTCCCAATTACATTTTTTTTGTGCGTACCACTTCAAGAATGACCTCAAACTCGCGTACCCCTTATGGTAGGAATGATAAATAAATAAAATAATTATTTTTTGACTTTATTACTATCAAAAGTTTCAATGACGGCAAGAATGGATGCAACTTCGTGTACCCCTGGGGATACGCATATTGCTTACCAAATGGGAAACACAATACAATCTAAGAGAAGATAAATAAGATCTATACATATTTTAAAATGTTAGCGTTAGCACAGGTTATTAATTGTTAAAACTATTATATAGGTTAAGCGATTGTAGGCAGGAAATTTTATTGTGGAAGATCAGGTAGAGAAAAACTATGTGCCTTCCCAAATTTAGTATTAAATTAGTCATTTTCCAGGACCTTGCATTGTCTGTTATGGGCATCCTAAACGATGCGACCGGCACACTCATGTCGTGCGCGCATAAGGATCGAAATTGCCGTGTAGGGATTATTATTGGTGAGTTGATGATGATCAGCTCTCTCTCTCTCTCTCTCTCTCTTAGCTCTGTAAGGCATGTAACATGGATTCTAAATGAGAGCCAGTAGAGGTTTTCACTTGTATTGTGGCAACTTGGTGTTTCATTATTGTGTTATTTCCTTTATTTTTACTATGTTGTAGTCGTAAAAGTGTCCACAAAAGATGAGAATGTGATATTACTTTAAAAAAACATTTCAGCATTACCTACGAACAATAGATAATACATTTTTTAGTGGTAATTTTATTTAATATTTTTTCGTACCCATTGTCAAGTAATTGCGGCCATTGTGCACTATGCTTCATTAGATTCGATAGAGTGCATTTATTTTGTTAGTTTGCTTTTTATTTTTTATTTTCAAAATTGATCCGAGTCCTGGAATCGAAATAAACCAATTGGAATTATGCAGTTGCTTTCTTTGCGAGTTATTTTTGTAATTACTGAAACAATATTTATGGTTTTCTTTTTGTACAAGTAATTTTTTTTATATAGTAAATGAAGGGTCAAAACTGAGTTGCTTCGATGCCGAAAGCCTCTATACAATCATCCTCAACATTTTTATGATAATTATGGCGTCGACGACGCTTTTTGCGATCGTCGATACCATATCAAACGCATGTCGCGTTCAACGACAAACGAACTCTATAAGAATGTCATCTTTTTTACTTATACGCATGTATTTCCACTCTTGTAGGACGTTCAGATAGACATTTGCGCTATACTGAACGACACCACGGGCACATTGATGTCCTGCGCGTGGAAAAACCACAACTGCAAAATAGGACTCATCGTTGGTAGGTTTACCTTATTGATTGCTCGGTGGTGTTTTTTACTTGTTTGTTACGCATTTCATACTTTTTTTTCTTTTCATATGCTTGCTATGCTTTTTTTTTCAATGTCGCTCCAATTACTAACCGCGTTATCTCGCACAAGTTGATAAAATTTGTGGGTGTGTAAGCGACGCGAACTACTTAATGCGTCGATTGCGCGCAGTCTACGCAAACTAAACTCGTATTACCTTATTAAGGCGATACTAAGAGCCAAAACGGGATATTCAGAGGCTAACTCTTCTTTCATAAATCAACATAAATTTCCGAAAAAAATATATGCTTTTTATTGATATTTTATCTATATAAGGTACAAATAATACTGGTCAAACTGTTTAACTACTATGTGAAAAAAAAATCTAAATGGAAGTCGTTTTTGGCTGAAAACTTGTATCTTCT
Organism: Synanthedon formicaeformis; assembly: GCA_945859745.1. Lineage (NCBI taxonomy): Eukaryota > Metazoa > Arthropoda > Insecta > Lepidoptera > Sesiidae > Synanthedon > Synanthedon formicaeformis. Next base: position 5,705,709 of record OX243963.1, read on the forward strand.
TTTAAACGACAAGGAATATTTACATAATTTCTTTTTTTTAATTTTGGTATGGGTTAGACCTATATACTGTACAATTAATGACCTAATATAATGGTTTTTCAAGTCATTATCCATATTTATCTTATTTTACCTAAACAAAGATTTAGCGGGTCCGTGCGCAGGCGACGGGCGGCAGTGTAGCGCTGAACGTCGTACGGGGAGGTTGTGCGTCTCGTCGCAGCGCCGGCTTCGAATAGTTTTTATCATTGAGCAGGTGATAAACAGATACGACACTGTTTTGAAGTGAAGTTAATAGTTTGTTGTGCAGACATTTTTAATAATTTGGACAGCTATATTATAATATTGTACATATTTTTATATTGTAAATCAATATTTACGTTTTAAATAAAATCTTTATAAAATTATTTGTAAATGGATTTCCTCACCATAAAAACTATATTTTTACAAAACTTACACATTCCTAACGAATTTAGTCTTCAAATACCCTAAAAGCTTTCCAAATGATTCTAAAGATTTCCCCACTACACACATAGTTTTTCAGGTCTAAGTCACAATAGATCGTGGAATAGGCCTACCGGGGAAACCACGTAAAAAAAACGCGCTAAATACACACTACCTCACTGGTGGCGTGGAAACATGTGCATATTATGAATATGGATGAACAAAAACTTTGTAAGCAAAGATCACAATAAATGAAATTCAATTTCTAATTTGTGTTTTCATATTTAGTATTAAAATAAGCTTTTTTGATAAATTTATTACATACCTATATATTTTTTATATTTTACGCTATATCCCCGCTGATTAAGAACCGATTTTAATCATTTATTTTGTTAAAATGTTAATCTCGACAACTCCCTTAAAAAGAACTCCCTGAGAATTATTCAATTTTACTTCTAATTTTAATTATCCAATATAAAATTAACATGGAATCCATAATTATGTTTTTTGATAAAACCGGTCATTACTATCTGCTAAATATGTCATAGTTGGTTTCAGTAAATATTAGCTGTCTATTTGCACGCCATATGATATAAAACTAGATTGTAAATAAAATATACTATTAAAATATATAAATAAATAAAAGTTAACCATTTTTTTTGCTGACGCATCTCAAAATTGCTTTGTGAAGTTAGGCATAATATGTTCAATATCAAATGTTACCACTCTACTTTATTTAGTCTTTGACTCGTTTCACGCGATCTCTAAGTACGGGTGGTGCGGGGGCTACATCTTAGCTCCGCCTACTCGCGCAAAATCCATCGGCTCTTAGAATCACCTTAATGACAATTTTTATCAACTCGGTGCGGGTTACGTATGTTTTTTATGCGAAAAAAAAAATTATAGTTAATCATGCATGGCTTTTTCCTTTTCAACCGCAATGTTTGACACTGAATTCTTTTTATTTGACATTTGTTGCTGACTGTGTAGATATTAATAGGTACAGTCAAAGAATGAGTATAAATGCATTGTTGTGATTAGTTTCTATGACTGTACCTACAGCATCGGAATGTAAATGTTTTATTTGGTGGCGGGGAGATACTTGAATGAAATGAATTATGATGTATGTACGTTATTTTATTGAAGTCCTAAATATATCACGGTATAACAACATTTGCATTCTATGGCTAACAAAAATGTGGTTTTTTTTTTTTTTAATGAATCTGGCTTACGTTTTTAGAGCTTTATCCTAATTTCAACAATTCAGCAACAGGCGTAATATGGTCGCTCAAAAAATATACAATATATATACATATATATGGCTAATTCTGTTCTTTTACTTTTTTGATTTTTTTTTTTAATTGTATTTAAAAAAACTCATATTGTATAGGTACTCTATTTTACTGTAAAAATTAAAGTGAGATTATTTCACTACTTACAACTTTAAAATGTCTAGAAGGCGCATCTAATTTCAAATTTTCCATGCAACGGCATTGACTCACTCATCCATGGTGCTGACATGAAACAAATTTGGTAGACATTCTTCAAAAAAAAATTTTTTTTATAGTAAAATAGAGTAGGTATAATAAAATGATATGTATTAAAAAAAATGTTTAATAAAAAAAAAACAAAAAAGTAACAGATAATTTCATTGTAATGGGCAACCCTACTACGCCTAGATAAATAAAAATATGTAGAATAAATTTTTTGGTGTTGGATTGTATTTTTTGCACACTAAAAAAAAATATCCTACGAAAAGTTTGAACCACAAATGTATAATCTAGGCACTGGCAGTAACGCGTGTTACGTGGAAAAAACGGAAAACTGCGGGATGTTTGACGGCGAGGCCGGAAAACCGGAGTTGCTTATAAACACGGAATGGGGGGCCTTCGGTGACGACGGAGCCTTGGACTTCGTCAGAACAGAATTCGACAAAGAGGTCGACTCCAACTCAATCAACCGAGGCAAACAGATGTAAGTGTTACTCTACGATGGCATAGGACATGGTGTATGGTACCTATGTGCAAAAAAAGTAAATTTTACAGTACATTTAGTAAAAAGCAGCTATTTTCGCCCGTTCCACCTATCCCCACTGGTAGATAAGTGGAATTCATATCCTACCAGTAGTGATACTTCCTACCATTGTTCGCAAAATTAAAAAAAAAATATTATTTCTACCCTGTGTAGAAGTTGCATTCTAATATTCATACTTGAGCTAGAAATTCATATTTTCTGAATCAATGTGAACTACAATAATAAGTTCTTTAAATAGAAGTTGCAAAAGAATAATAGAATATTAAAAAAGTCAATTTAGTAGCCACGTAATTATTTTTTACTTTGTATTCTTGCCTTGAAGCAAGATAACCAGCTTTTATCTAGTGCATGATTTGTCCAGATATTTACTCGGCGTTTGTGTTAAAGAATAAACAATGATAATAAAATAAATCTACTTTTTCTCATTTTCTTTGCAACTGTGCAAAGAAAACTGACGGTTTGAAGTCAATATGTGATTCATTATGACATGTTACATTTTTCCTTGTTGCGTCTAAGATTTGAACTATAATATTTCCTTCCTCTTTTATACGGTTTTCCGCGTATTATTTAATTGCGTACCATAAAATACCTGTTTGCTCTTCTATATGTAATCGTACATATAGAATATACCTATGATGTATGTGATATGAAGCCTATAATATAAATACTGTTTTTGTACGACACTGTTTATTTAACTTGTTTTATCTAGAGCTAACCAAGGCAAATTAAGCCAAATATCGGCAATCAGGGGAAATAAATCGTGTAGTTTTGAAAATTGGTAGAATTATACTTTACGGTATCCAGATCAACATACTAAAAGTCCTCAAGGGTGGGGGTTGTGCTAAGGGTGTAAGAGGGGGTTGAAGGTACCTTTTTTGAGGTTTTTGCTCATATCGCGAATATCTGTAGGAATAGCATTATGATTACTTCTGACAAAAGTTTCTACATGAAATTGTCTACAAATTTAGATATATTCATTTTTACTCTACGATCAATACTTTAGGGACTGTAGGCTGTGTAAGTTTACAGATATATAAAAATAGACGATTTCAGCAAACGGTGTCGTTTTTTTTTTTTCGGCGTTATTTATCGCCATTTTTAGTTTAGAATAAGCAAGCTTAGTCATCGGCCTACCCAACATAAAAAAAACCCATGAAGATCCATGGAGAATTCTAAACAAAAAAGATGATAATGTAAACAAGGTCCGAGGGTTCAAGATACCGTGTGCCCTTAAGCAACGAAGGGCGTCAGCGGGTCGTGGATGGTGAGGTTGAGGTCCATGCATACCACTGAGGCTGAATCGACGTCTTTTCTACTGCATATACAAACAGGCCAAGATTTATAGCTCAAAAATGGGTTCGATCCGCAAAAAATCCTGCTATTTGATTTTTCGATTGGATTATGTCAGAGACTGTCTCCCAAGTATAAATCCAAGTTTGTGTCGCTTGAAACCGCGAGCGTTAGCCGCCATCTTGAGAAACGCCTTTTTGCAAATATCTCGGCAACGGTGAGTTTTACGTTAAAAATTGTAAGAATCTTTTTTGTAGAGAATAAAGCTTCCCGTCGTTTTTATTTGAAACGTTTTTCTCTACTGTTAATATTTGCCGATATATGGTCGATTAAAAAAACCAAATTTTTGTTTTTGAAAAATATTTCGATAAATTTTAGAAATACGAAAAAAATGTGATAATCAAAGTTGTAGAGCATAAATTTTTCTATAATTTTTGTAGGAAACTTTTTTTTGTAAAATCAATAGTTGCTGAGCTCTACCGCAATTAAAGTTTCCGTCAGGTAAAAAAAAAACAGCTACGGCAACTTTTATGAAAAGCAACACAAGACGGAAATATAAAATATAAGTTTCCCATTTGAAATTGCGGCATAAAAATTTTTTTGGTAATTTTTTTTCGGTAATTTAAAAAAAAAAGATTTTCTTTTATTTTGCTTTACTATTAATTGCGGTAGAGCTCAGCAACTATTGATTTTACAAGAAAAAGTTTCCTACAAAAATTATAGAAAAATTTATGCTCTATAACTTTCATTATCATATTTTTTTCGTATTTCTAAAATTTATCGAAATATTTTTCAAAAACAAAAATTTGGTTTTTTTAATCGACCATATATCGGCAAATATTAACAGTAGAGAAAAACGTTTCAAATAAAAACGATGGGAAACTTTATTCTCTACAAAAAAGATTCTTACAATTTTTAACGTAAAACTCACCGTTGCCGAGATATTTGCAAAAAGGCGTTTCTCAAGATGGCGGCTAACGCTCGCGGTTTCAAGCGACACAAACTTGAATTTATACTTGGGAGACAGTCTCTGACATAATCCAATCGAAAAATCAAATAGCAGGATTTTTTGCGGATCGAACCCATTTTTGAGCTATAAATCTTGGCCTGTTTGTATATGCAGTAGAAAAGACGTCGATTCAGCCTCAGTGGTATGCATGGACCACAACCTCACCATCCACGACCCGCTGACGCCCTTCGTTGCTTAAGGGCACACGGTATCTTGAACCCTCGGACCTTGTTTACATTATCATCTTTTTTGTTTAGAATTCTCCATGGATCTTCATGGGTTTTTTTATGTTGGGTAGGCCGATGACTAAGCTTGCTTATTCTAAACTAAAAATGGCGATAAATAACGCCGAAAAAAAAAACGACACCGTTTGCTGAAATCGTCTATTTTTATATATCTGTAAACTTACACAGCCTACAGTCCCTAAAGTATTGATCGTAGAGTAAAAATGAATATATCTAAATTTGTAGACAATTTCATGTAGAAACTTTTGTCAGAAGTAATCATAATGCTATTCCTACAGATATTCGCGATATGAGCAAAAACCTCAAAAAAGGTACCTTCAACCCCCTCTTACACCCTTAGCACAACCCCCACCCTTGAGGACTTTTAGTATGTTGATCTGGATACCGTAAAGTATAATTCTACCAATTTTCAAAACTACACGATTTATTTCCCCTGATTTTTCTTATTTTCTCAGGCTAAGCATCGACATAAAGATTTATGCCCCTTTCGCCAACAGTCACCTAGATTTAGGGAACACCTAAAGCCGGTCATTCACAGCAGTCCGACTCTCCATGCAGCAATGCAATATGTGACTGCCGTGAATGGCCGGCGTTATAATTTAAGTTCTGCAACTCCAGGTGACTGTTGGTGAAAAAGGGCACTAGAAAAAAAAATATGCCTGCAGTAGTATTAGATATGATATGAATTAGTAGCCTATTAGAGGATTTATTTTTTTAAGATCTAGACGTTCTAATAAAGGCCCTCAGAGTCTCACGGTCCACTTGACGGTAGGTGACCACTCAAGCAATGCCACAGAGGCTGCAAGTGTGCTGCTGACCATAATAGGGTTAACGATAAGCGTATTAGGAACGGAAATAATAATGGGAAAAATTAATTGCCAATATTGGCCCAACAATGTCTGAAATTCGAAAAATATAAGTAAATATGTTTAGATTTCGGTGCGTGGTTTTGCAGACAAGAGAAGATGATATCGGGCATGTACTTGGGCGAATTGGTGCGTCTGGTCCTAGTGAAGTTGACCAAAATGGGCCTCCTGTTCGGCGGTCGTGGATCAGATTTGTTGTTCGAACACGGAAAGTTCTATACCAAATATGTGTCGGAAATAGAATCGGACAAGCAAGGTGACTACACCAGCTGTATGGAAGTCCTTGAGGAGCTTGGTGAGTTTTTATATAAACATGAAAATTCCTTATAACTATATTATTATATAAATAAACTTATAGTATATTATATAAATAAATATTTTATTTATTGCATAAGACTAAATTTTAATAATTTTCAATATTTAATTTTTTTCAATCTACTACCAGTTTGAAATGCATATTTAATAGAGGAATAAACCTCTCTGGTGCTGTCTTAACATCAATTTTCTAAACACGTATACCATAAACAAATATCAGCCTTCTGTACTAACCGGGGAATAACCGGTAGCCTTTCGTATGTATATAATTTATGTAGGTACTTTATCGTGTATAGGAACTTTGTAACTCAGCAAGAGAGTGTTAAATTATCTTAAATTAATAATTTATGATACAATTGCTTAATCGTTGCTTTAAAACTTTAATGGTCAAAAGACACCACTGAAACCTTCTGAGATACCTACTACTACTATTGTAGTAGGTATTTAAAATTTTAAAGAATTCACTTTTTTCAGTGTGTTTATTATTTTTTATTATCACATATTTACAATAAAGTCGTAAACGAGTCGTGTCTGTACATAAAATATGTTATCAAATCTCTTTTGGTATACAAAAATTGAAGTCTTTTTGAAGTGTAATATTTATTGTAAACTACAGTTCAACACAACTTTATGTGCGTTTACAATTAAACGTAGTTACGTAAAATTATTGCTTACAATACATACTCGTACATACGTGTGCCTGTGATTTTTTACGTAAGAGTATTGCGTCCTCTGTGCTGTAAACTCTGTTCGTAGTTGATAGTTGCCAACAGCCACGCTGTAGCCCACGCCACGGTCAGACATTTTTGTTGGTACAAAATTTTCCTAACGTTATCTCTCTCACAATTTAATTGATAGAGTGACGAGCACGTCACCGCCTATTCTCAGCAAATATAATAAGTGGCAATTTAGACAAGCGCTCATAGACTCAGCTGTAACGATTACAGGCATAATCTCTATTGTGATGAGGATAAGACGCATTTATAAATCGTCATCGTGTTCACAATTAAATATTGTATCACTGTTATTTTGATTTAATAATTTGATGAATTTTTATCTAAACACATAATAAACCAGTCGTGTCTGTACCTACAAGAAATATTAAAAAAATATATACTTTATGGTTTTTAGATTTTGTCTATACTATATATATACCAAAAAAAAATCTAGCTATCGAGTGGTGTAATTAAAATTTGGATGTAAATCATAGGATATGTATTTACAGTACCCACTAACTGTTTTCCCCGATTTTGTTATAATCAGTTTTCTGAATTGCCTCCAACTAATGGAAGTAAATTTAAAGTTAGTTTTTTCTTTTCTAATTTCATGCATCGTTCCATACGAAGTAGGTATCTTCTCCTTTTATATATAGGTAGTTAGGTACTTAATAAAATCGGCAGAAATAATCCGTGCGAAGCCCCCGGCTTAGTAAAATTATATGAAAAAAAAAACTGTCCTGCATTAAAAAATGCTCTTACATTTACGAATATTTCCATGGAAAAAACCCTCTGCTTGACGCAATAAAATAAAAGACCTTATACTGTCTAAAAGAATAAGATAACTTTTTTGCATATCAATTAATTCGATCGATGTTTATGTCAATGGCTAACATTAATGTACAATAATTATATTGAGATAAGAATAAACACAATAAATAAACAATACGTTCATTTTTAAAGTATAAGTTAACGATTTTTATGTGTTTATTTTTTCACATAATTTCGGTTTTATTATTTGCATAATAAAACTTATTACAATATTAAATGAAATTATGCATTAGAATTTCTAAATAAAATTAAATATCAGTAAATTAAGTTAAATATCAAACTCGTATCTTGGACACTTTGAAATGAAGTTTGTAGTACCTGCTACCTTCTGATCATCTGATATTTTTTTAAATAAAATATTGTGACGAACAGGCAAACCGCTAACAGATGTGACATTATGCGTAGACCCTTGCAACAATCAAAACAACAGGCGCCAGGGTAATTGTTTACCAGTATATATGACGAATTTTATAGGTATCACAAATCTTATAAGGAAATTAAAACCATTAGGTAAGCTAAGTAGGTATACATTGCGCTCATTGCAAACTCAATAGGATTATTGCGTCATATTAATTCAATGAATTGCGTACTGACCCCTTGCCGGATTCTCTTATCGCCCTTTACTTTGAAACGACACGATATTATCACGTTAACACAATGACATAATAATTACATATTACGTGTCATTTTTTTTTTTTAATAAAACATCCCCGTCCATGTTCAAGCATTAACATTGTAAATACCTCGGCTGCTATTACAAAAATTCGTAGATGGCTACGTAGCCATTAGGTACAACATTTTGATTTTGACAATTGTAATTTTCGACAAAGGCTTTAATTTAAATTGATGTTTTTTGTTCTCAGCCAACAATGTATATAGAAAACGTTTCTAAAAAAAACTTATGTAATAAATAATATAACTGCAACATAACCGCTCGCAATGCATAGAAGTGTGTACAAGCAGTGATGTTATGTCACACAGGGTTGTCACACGCGACGGAGGCGGACATGTGCGGCGTGCGACACGTGTGCTCGCGCGTGTCGCGACGCGCCGCGCACCTGGTGTCGGCCGGCATCGCCACGCTCTTGAACAAAATGGCAGAGCCGCGAGTCACGGTCGGCATCGACGGCTCCGTGTACCGCTTCCACCCTCACTTCCACGCGCTCATGTGCGAGAAGATCGCGCAGCTCGTCAACCCTGGCATACAGGTAATACTGGATGTATTCATTCATACTGCTCATACACGACTGTAATGTATACCGTACCAGCTCATTTTATTTTATTTTATTTATTTATTAGGAAGCCAACACATACACTTATTCACATTTAATTAAACAATCTTTTATAATATACTTATAGGCTAACTCAGCATGCATTAAAAACGAAGACAAAAGACGACAAAATTCAAAAACTTTTGAAACTAGCTGTTGCACGCGACTTCGTCCGCCGTAACTTTATGAAATATAACCTATTGTTAGCGTCTGCAGTTGATTGAAAAGTGCTCTGTGACGTTTAAAAAGAGGTGTTCATTCGTTCAGATTCATTCGGTGGTATGATATTAAAAGGGTATCAGTCAATTGAACGAAAGCATTCGCGAAGAGAGATCGTCGTCGTATGTCCGCACATCTTAATAGTTGGAATTCTACAATAGTTCTGATATATCGGTCGGACGATAAAAGTATTTGGAACTAGCTGGCGCCCGCGACTTCGTCCGCGTTGAAAAAGAAAAAAAGTAGCCTATCCTGTGTCCTGTACGTTTAAATATTTATCTACCAAGTTTCATGAAAATCAGATAATTCGTTTAGCAGTTATTGAGGAACATACATACATACAATACCTACACTTACAGATTTATTATTAGTATTGATATCCGAATCTTTGTTTGTTGTTTTTTTTTTCACAAGTGTTTTTAACATTAACTTACTGTTTTCTTCACTTGTTTGATCCTGTTGAACTGGAGCCACGTTTATAATTATAATCTATTGACAAACTACATACTTAATATTGAATATTTATTGCTGTTTAATTTTAATAAGGGACATTTAATTCAATGTGTTTAATCAACCTTGATATTTGCATTGCATTAAAAACTGCACGGAAGCTCTAGTTTGGTGTGTTGTTGAACTTCAGAAATCTGAATAAAAAATATATTAAAACGCCGGCCACTCGCAAGGTGCTAAAGGATTTACATAATATAGTATAGGTAATTAAACACATTAAAAAAAAAAATATAGTTGAATTTTCAAAACAACTTATCTTCTTAATTGATCTTTCTTAAGTAGTTATAATTCGATCTGTCTGTCTACAAATCCGTCCTGTGTACCATAATACCTAAATATCTCTAGTGAAGCCGGGAGCGAGTCGCTAGTTAATAATGAATTGCACATTTTCTCAATTTCTATATAATGTCATATAAAGTATTGTTGTCTATATAATTAGTGTCTTGCAATAACTTGAACAAATAGCTTTCATTCGACCAACTATAAATAACAATCAACATTGTTTACAATCATCATAAATTAAAATGTAAAGATTCTAGAAGCATATTTATTGACGAGTGATAAATTGGTACTTGGTACTCAATCAATTGCTTTCATAGACGCCATTACTAAATCGAATGTACCATCGTATATGATACAATATCTCAAGTACTTACTTACTGTTTATAATAGGACTTGGAAAATTGTAAACTTGGCTTTTGATACAAAAACTTGGCTTTTGAACTTGGCTTTTGGGCTTTCGACGAGCCCGTTGGACGAATGGCAAGGGTGCTTGCCTTACGTCTCAGGGGCCCCGGGTTCGATTCCCGGCGGGGTCAACTTTGGAAATTTTAATATAATTTTCAAAATTGACTCTGGTCTGGATTTAAAAGTAGTGGTAGGGCACACTGCGTTTCGCAGTCATTTGGGCAGCCCGTCTGGCGGCAGTAACCACCACCTTACAGAATACCACCGTGAAATAACAGCATTTACGTGCTGTTGTGTTTCGGTGTGTGAGTAAGGGATGCCAGAGCCCATTACCCCTTCCCTTCCTTATCCCTTATCCTTAATCCTTCTATGGTCGGCAGCGCACTTGTAGCACTTATGGCGTTACTTGAGCTATAGGCGACGGTAGCCACCTACCATCAAGTGGACCCTCAGCCTGTCTGTCGACCTTAACATAAAAATAAAAAAAAATATTAGTAAAGAAAAAGTAAAATTCAATCCATTTACTTTCAATTAACTCACAACCCACTATGGATTTAAGTATTAATATAAAATACTAGCTGTTGCACGAGACTTCGTCCGCGTTGAAAAAAAAAAGTAGCCTATCCCGTGTCCTGTACGTCTAAATGTTTGTCTACCAAGTTTCATGAAAATCACAGTTAATTCGTTTAAGGGCCTCTTTCACCAACTACAAGTAAAGTGTTGATTAGTTACTTTTGGAAATAATTTTCTGTTTTATTGAATTATACACTCGGTTTACTGCATCATTCGTTGGCGAATTTTTTATTATTATTTTCTTTTCAATGTTTGGGACTTTTACCGTACAAACAAAGGTTTATCAGCTCCATTATCCCCGGTTACCGGTGACTTTAAATGACAGTTAGCCTACTTGACAGATGGTGAAAGAGGCTCTAAGAGTTATGGAGGAACATACATCTTTAAATGACAGTTAGCCTACTTGACAGATGGTGAAAGAGGCGCTAAGAGTTATGGAGGAACATACATCTTTAAATGACAGTTAGCCTACTTGACAGATGGTGAAAGAGGCGCTAAGAGTTATGGAGGAACATACATACATGATATACAACAAAAAAAAATCTAAAAATGGTCAATTTAGTTTCAGTATCATGTATAGAGCCTATAAACACGATATCTCTGAAAACAAAGTAACTTACTCCATGACCGACCCTAACAGATTTATTATTAGTATTGATAGCCTACGCTGCTCGCTGATAATGTAGCTTTCTATAGGTGAAAGAATTTTTAAAATCGTTCCAATAGTTTCGAGTTTATTCAAGAAATACAAATCTTTTCTCTTTATAATATTTATAGATAGATACAAATAATAGCTTTGTGTACAATAAAATTATTAAGTCTTAACAAAAATTATTATCTGTTCCCTGTTCATAGAACAAACATTAATCTGACTATCGTTTGCAACCTTTGAACCGGTGTTATATCTCACAGATAATTCCATATCGAGACGAGCCCCCTTTTTTTTTTCGTAACATTGACTTGGAGATAAACTTGTTTTGTATATTTAATCTGTCTGCGAACTTTGGACATTGACGCACTTCACTTGACTCGAGTGGCGCTGGCTTCTTACGATTTTTGTTTCACATAAAACAATAAACAATTTTGACCACACTCATCGAATATAATTATTTTAATGTGGTAAACACTATTTGTTTTCGATGTTATCGTAAAGTTTTGATTAAATCGTAAAGTAAAGTTAGCCTTGATCTGTGAATGCGGATCTCATTCGCCTCCCAGTCAGTTTTTTGATTTATGAGATATTTTTGTTAAGTTCGATCGAACTACTTTACAAAACATTTAAATGCAATTCCATGTTTTTTTTTTTATATTATTAAAGATGGGTTTGCTCTTGGCTAGCATCTAGCGTGTAGCGAAGATGAGGCCTATGATGGAGCGAACACACCCACAAAACTAAAAATATTTGCGTTCTTAGAATAACAACGCCTAGAAACCGAGTACACGGACGAAAAGTGAGGCAACTTTTACCAAGCCGTATAAGCTTGGTAAGCGAACAGCTCGCGTCACTCACTAGCGTCATAGTGCTCATAGTATTCAACATTTTTTGTATACTTGTGTGCGTGTCGCCGAGCGTACTCATTACGTGTGGCTTACGCATACATCTATTAAATTTGTGCCTCAAACTCGCCAGTCTTTTGATATGAAACTATCGTTCTAGGCGTTGTTATTCTAAGTTTGCGTTAATATATGAGCTCGGAAACATTTATTATTTACTAGCTGGCGCCTGCGACTTCGTCCGCGTTGAAAAAGAAAAAAAGTAGCCTATCGTGAGTCCTGTACGTTCAAATGTTTATCTACAAAGTTTCATGAAAATCGGTTAATTCGTTTAAGAGTTATGGAGGAACATACATACATACACACATACACTTACAGACTTATGATTAGTATTGATATTGATTTGGTTATTTGGATTCTGGTATTGGAAACTTTTATTTTATTATAGTTTAATTTTATTTCGATTGAGTATACCAAAGTAATGAAATATTAAATGAATCCAAATTATTGAGGATATCCAAAAAAAAATATTTTTTTAATGTAAATGGTCGTTAAACTGATAGACAGTGTCTTGGTTTTTTTTTAAATCAATTAATGTTCGCTGTTTTGTTTCGTAAAGAGAGAATTCCCATTTCCCTATCACTGCTTATCTGTTATCCTTACCCCATGGTAAGGATAACAGGTGCTGGCGACCATTCGCCAGCACCTGTTGTGTAAATAGACAACGGTAGCCACTTACAATCAAGAGGATCGTCAGCCTCTCTGACGAAAAAAAATGGTTAGAAATAATCGCACCAATCCTCATTTAATAAAATAATCGTTTTGTTTCTGGAAATCGCAACAAACAAAAACTTATATAGCGCATAAATAATAATGTTTACAAAAAACATCATTACAAAAGCGCTAGTCATGGTTACCTCAATTTCTGCATGACTTTGTTGTTATGAGCTTGAATCACTTAATTGGGTACAAAGTACAAAACATTCAACTTAAAATGTGTCTTTTTGCGATAGTTAGGAGAATATTGTTCTCGAAGATTTTCTTACACATTATTTCAGAAGCTAAGTATTAATTAAAACAATTTCAAACTGAACAAAAAAATAAGTAATGACTCCAATCGGCTCAATGTCATCCCGAGAAGTGTGTCAAGATCAATGTAGAAATCAATTCCATCTCTCAATCAATTCGTTGATAGTTTATATCTACTGACTGCCTGTCATCAAATATTATAACGAGTGTGGTCCTCGAGGCAAATTTTAAAATTAATCTCGCACTATACAATATTTTTTTCTATTTATTACTACATTTGCAATGCAAAGAAATTGTCTTTTTGTTATTTGGCGACGAGTTATCTCGTTTACTCGTATTTATGAAACATTAATAAATTGACAATATTTTCTAATATAATTTTTATTAAGATAAAGATTTTCTCAGGTGTTGTCATTTTTCATTATTCAACGCCGGCGAAGTTGCGGACATCAGCTAGCTAGTATTTGTCAGATTAGTGAAGCTGTCTATTAGTGAAATAGTGAATAAATAGTGTAATTTTGTTACTATTTTGTTCCAGTTCGATCTGATGCTATCAGAAGACGGCAGCGGGCGTGGAGCAGCCCTCGTAGCGGCCGTAGCGTGTCGCGAGAGCCAACAGAACGCCATCGCGTAAACCAAATCCAACCTTTAATATTATGTAGATCATTAAACAATGTAATACTGAAGCACGTCTACGAAATCGGGTAGCTTATTTTATCAGTACAAAACGTAGTACAATATTCTCCATAAAAAAGTTTTTGACAACCCTAACGATTATTCAATAAGATTTTGACATTGGTTACACATAATTTTGGTAGGCCCTAAAAGTTTAGACTCCTATTTTGCTTTTGAACGTACGGCCTTATGAAAAATGTTTTAGGGTTGTCACATCGCAGTTTACACAAATAAATTCTTGTTCAAAACAAAACTGTTGCAAGTTTACTCATATTTTGAGTTTGAATATACGGGCCATATTATGAAAATGTTTTAGGGTTGTCACATAACAATTTACACAAATATGCTTGTTCAAGACAAAACTGTTGCAAGTTTAGAGGGCTATAATATTATGAAAATGTTTTAGGGTTGTCTCATCGCAGTTTACACAAATAAATGCTTGTACTAGAAAAAATATTTTGCAGATATCATAAGCTGCCTCAAACTTTGTTATCGTGTGAAGGCACTGCTTTGTGAACAGTTTGCTTTATGGCGAATACAATGAGTGATGCACCCACATTCAATATTTCTGTCGACACGACTTATTATTAAATTCTCGCGTACTTATTTATTAAATTTTAGTCTAGTCACATAATCAGGTTTTCGAAAGTCGCCTACTTAATGTTTTTAATGCTAATAATATTTCACCTCCGTTTTTACTTACATTTTTTTTTCTATGTCACTATAGTATTGCGAAAAGACTGATTTTTAAAGACACAAAATGGTGTTAAGTTTCAATTCTGTATCAGTGTCGACGATCTAATGTTGAGCGATAAGTTCTACGCACTACATACTTGAAAAAATATTAATGTAAAATTTAAAGATGACGCGTTATAATAAAACGTCTACTATAGATATATATTTCAGTGCTTCGTAATAAGATATTTTCTTTTAAAAAAGTGATTAATCTCTACTACAGACGTTCAGGTGGGAAGTTTTTCTCAATTGCCATTAGGTGGCAAATGGGAATATAATAGTCCTGTGGCCCGCGTTGTGCTTTATGCACAAAACACGGCTTTCAAAGCATACACTTACATTTAGTTACGTTAGCAATAAGTACCTACTCTTTTAGCCAATATAATTATGTAAATTGTACATTTACATACATACAACGGAATATTACATTGTAATTTTATAAATACATATTAATGTACTGTTAAAACAAATTATAAATAGATTTACAGTCCGAAGTGAGATTCAAAATATATTATAGCCGTTTGTATACATAAATGTATAAAAATACAATATTTTTGTAAATACCCTACGCAATTGTGGTTACGTGAATTTTTCTCCTACCTTCACTCACAAAGCTCAGCGTGCGCGAATCTCAATCGTATTCACATACAAATAGAGTACATTATTGTAGTGTGTCATATATTGTTTTTATTTTATCATTCCATTACCGATCGCAAAGAATACAGATTCGCTAATGAAAAACAGTTTGATTAAACCGATAAATGATACAAACGGAAAATAATTGCAAGCTGTGTCGTTGCAGAAAATTTGAAAAAAAAAATAGCCGATTGTAGATAAGAACTTATATTTAATACAGAGGTTTTTTATGTGTGTTGATATTTTACTGTGATAGAACTAGGACTATTGTATAGTGAAAAAAATATGTATATCGTTGATGTTAAGTTGGTTTAGTTGCCAAACATTAACTTCTGTGAATGTCCTTTTGCAAGACCTGCGGGTACAGTGATTGCGCTAGTACGTATGTTCAAATCATTAAACATAGACAAGGAGACCATAGACATAGGGGAGGGTAGGGGGACTGAGCGTTCCCTACCCACCTGTTAAGTAAATACGGACAGAAAAGTGTGAGAGAGACGAAGCGATCGTGCGGCCAGTGGTTGTCTTTTTCCTTTGATGAGTTGCTTTTAATAATAAAAAAAAATCTAAATTTCCTCAAAGTTACTTACAGGAAAGAGGAAGGAAAGAGATAGATGCTATATCTCTTTCTAGAGTGTGGTTAAATTTATTTGGGTTCTGGGCACTCCATTCTGTCTATGTCTATGCGTAAAACATTCTCAGAGTACTCCCAAGTGATGCAAAGGTTGAGTGTACTCTAATCTAAAAATTATGTTTAAAGCTGTTTTAAATTCTAAATTAAATCTTTTTTGGGATAAAAGTGTGTCCTTAAAAGTTGGTTACTCAATTCCAATTACC
Source organism: Synanthedon formicaeformis (assembly GCA_945859745.1). NCBI lineage: Eukaryota > Metazoa > Arthropoda > Insecta > Lepidoptera > Sesiidae > Synanthedon > Synanthedon formicaeformis. The sequence continues at coordinate 5,722,122 of OX243963.1, forward strand.
AACTTGGAGATTTCCGATGTTACTTTTTTTAATTTTTTAAAAATAGGATATTTTTTTTCAAGCAGATTTTGGTTTGACAATGACGTTAATATGTCAAAATATTTCACGTATAAGAGAAACATTGCAAATCTCGTACCTATACGGGTTGTATCGTGATATTTGTTATATATAAGTATAACATATATACAACAAATATCACTATTGACCTCCATAGCCTACGCCAACCCGGAGTACTTAGCGGATTGTTTCACAGTAGTCTCAAAGTACCGCATAAACATCGCCCCGTTATAGTTCCTAGATTTATAAAATAGGTGCATTTTAAGTTAGTTTTCGTCGATACGATTTCATTGCGGCGAACTTAATTATATACTTAGTTTATATGTAATTATTATAATTTAATTAATTAACATTAAGATTTTGTTTACATTATATTTATTTGTAATTAATTTTATTATTGTATGTTGTGATTCTGTTATATTTTACGGTTTCTATTTTGATTCTTTCTACTTAGTTGAAAAATTTACCGAATTGATTTGATTGCGATAATAAATAAATAATGTGACAACGTAAAGAGTACAAACGAATGTAATTTCCAAAGTTACCCCCAAGTGTCTCTTTTGATCTTTGGAAATGTTTATAATATTTAAAATTTCATTTCTCAAACGCTCAAAATACTTTTTTTTTAAACTCAAAATTTTTTTTTTAATTTTACTTTTGAAAATTTAGTTGGCAAGTTGTTACATTCCATAGGTCTCTGATTAACAAAACTCTTAAAAACATTAATGTACTTACATATCACATATAATGCGTACGTTACTTTGTGTATTTTATGTGTAAATATTTTGGTGTCAAATAATGCAGTTCGATCGTTAATTTTTATTTCTTACATACAATAATTTTATTATCGTAGTTTTTTTTTTCGATTCCACACTACCCGAGATATTCGCTGTAATGTGATGTTTTATAAAATGAAACTTAAATATGTTGCAGTTCTCAATTCTCAAATTCTCAAATTTAAAAAGAGGTAATTCTCAAATTGAACAGTTGTTTAACCATAGCGAAAAAATATTATATTGAGACAGCTTAGGGAAGAATTACTAAGAAATTATAGTTAGCTCCAATAATTATCTACATGTAAGAGCTGTAAGCAATGTTACTTATTTGAAAAATAAATTTATATAAGAAAGTGTTTTTCTTTTATTCCTCACTATATACGTATTATTATCATGCCTGAATAAAAACTAATAAAGTTGGACCTTATCCAGTTACGGTTTGTATTTACAGTCAAGTTTCTTTTTATTTTGTATTAGTTACTCATTGGACGAGTTTTAACTTCATCATAAGCAGCAAGAGAAATAAAAGAAGTTTTTTTTTTATAACCGATTATTTATATTATCATAATTAAAAAATCGACATTGAACCTAAAAATACAATTTAGACATGAATGTTTACAAACACACATTAGTGCGTAGATAGAAGCAAAAAAAGGAACGATAGTGATTCGCTATTCGCGCATAGACCATTACATACGAGTCCAATGAATTTTTTAGAAAAAAAATACATTTGTCGACTATCTATTATTTATTAGTCGTATTCGGTATTTAAAATTGTTGTAGGGATGTGAATTTAAATATACAGTTTTTGTAGATTACCTACGTAATGTAAGAGCGTACCGTATCCGTATCTTACTTTTTGCTTCCATCTACGCATTAGTGTAAAATTTAGTCTCTCTTTGCTCTTTGGCAATTCCTACTCAATCTGCTATTAGCCAATACACTGAAGCTTCACATATCTTGCTTACCGCCCACTTGGTACATACAGGATGCAAATGCGTCGCAGGTTATGGGCAGATTTCTTGAAAAACCCCTTTTAATAGCAGAAGGAAACAACTTTGTAATGAGCTTGTTCTAATCTAGATTTGTAAATATTTTTGGAATATTTCTAAATATTCTAAACTTTTACTTTCAAAATGAAATTTTAAACCATATGGAGCAGTTTCTTTCCTATCCCAAGTAATGAAGATAATCTGCAACAATGGTAAGTAGTGGGAACTGGGAACTATCAAACATTCAACTAAAGTGTAGGTATGTCAAATCACCGAAATGGACTGTACATACAGCGAAATTTTTATAGCTGTCTGTTATGCATCCAAGTACCTATCTAAAAAACCTTAAGAAATCTAAAATTTTCTCAAGGGATACGCGTGTACTTTACGGGAAGATAATTAATACAAACATTGTATTAAATTATGTAACTTTATATTGTCATGATGTAAGGGGAAGTATCTAGCTAGAGTGAACTTCTTTTTTCTTCTCTCTTATGAGACAAAAACAAGAACTCTACATTTTATAATGACACATATTCTACTAATACATTAAAGGATAGGTCCTTTATTAACGTGTAACTTATATTAATGGTATATATTTTATCCAAACATACCACAGGTCATCAATGCATCTCACAACCCACAACCCAAGTTTATGATCATTCCTAAGTCACCTAATAAGTGCTATGTAGGGTAGCGTTGACACATTACAGTAAAAAAATAGTGCTTTTTTTTTGGACTTATACTAAACTATTTATCTATGTTTAGTATAGATTTAACACTTAAAAATTACAATTAAGTTTATACAACCATTAACTTTTTTAATTGACAAACTTAAACACAAATCAATTTGTTTGTAATTAATGTGTAACAAAATAATAAAAATTGTTAAGAATTCAGTGTTTACTTAATAAATAAGTGATTTCTTATTAAAACTACGAGAACCATAATTCACAGTTAAAGATCAAAAATAGCCAATTAGAATGAATGAGATATTTAAACGCGACAGGCACATTCAGATGGGGTACGAGTTGGCCTTTTTGGGACCGTTATCCTTTTGGATGTAGCTCCCGTCCCATATTGAATGCCGGAGCCAATCCTCTCAGGATCCAGTTCTCCTGTCTCTATTTTTGCAAGAATAGTTTTGGAGCACTTCAGAAATGCTTCTTCAACATTTTCACCCGTTTTAGCACTGGTCTCCAAGAACATTAGCTCTAAAGAAAAAAGTAAATAATTAGTATCAGAGAAAAAGTTTTCCTAAAAATTTTATAGTCAGTCATATATATATTATATGACTCAGTCAACATAGTGATATCTATACCAATGTATAAAGCCGAAGAGTTTGTTTGGTTGTACGTGCTAATCTCAGGAACTACTGGTTCAAATTGATAGTCCATTTATCGAGGAAGGCTGTAGGCTATAGAGAACGCGGACGAAGTCGCGGGCACCAGCTAGTTCATTATATTTGAGAAACTGAAATGTGGAATTCCAAATTTGTCAGAAAAATAACTAATTTTTTCCTCATGGAAACATAAACCGACATTATAATGTGACCTAAATAACTTTTTATTTCATTACAACTTACCATTCTCTTGGGCAAATTGACTCGCTTCTGTAAAAGTCACTTCCCTGGACTCTTCTAGGTCTTTCTTGTTACCAACTAACAGAATGACTATGTTTGGACTAGCCAGAGTACGGGCATCCCTCAGCCAGTTGGAGAGAGCATTAAACGAGTCTCGTGATGTAATGTCATATACGAGAAGGGCTCCGGCAGCACCTCTATAGTACGAGCGAGTTACGGAACGAAACCGTTCTTGTCCTGCAGTGTCCCATATCTGTAGCTTCGTAGATTTTCCACCAATATTTATTATTTTGGAGCCAAACTCAACTCCGATAGTGTGACATCTATCTTCTTTGACTACAATTATAGAATATCAATATTTTATTATATCCATATGTATAAAACAAAAAGGCAAACATATGTTTTAAGTAAATAGAGATACTAACACTTGTTACCAATAAAATTATTTAATAGACTTGATTTTCCAGTTCCAGCACTACCGATCACCAGGAATTTGAACAAATATTCTGAAAATTAAATTAATGGAAAATGATACGCAGTGTTATTGTTATGGAAAATACGATATATTGACATGCAATGCATAAAGCAGTTTTTACATTGAATAGAATGAATGAATATTATTATTATTATTCTTACCATATGTTTCGGACATCTTTCTTAAATTTCATTTAAGCAATTTTTAATTTTTATTTAAATAAATTTTACAATATACAAACAACATCAAATGAAAATGAAAACCAAAACTTTGATTGACATTGACTTGACAATCTTAACATATTACTTTATAATCTGTGGATTGACTTAACAGCTGCTTATTTTATTTTTATATATGTCAAGCAAACAGAACAACATTATGTCAAGATTGTCAAGTGTCAAATTATATGAATAAGTTTCGTTTTCGTATATATAAGTTACTCTATGAATATTGAATACATCTATACCGATATATAAGGTTAAAGAGTTTGTTTGTTTGTTTGTACGCCCTACTAAAAAAAAGTCCTTTTCTGCATGTCTGACAGTGTATATCTTGATCGGTTGAGTAGGTTAGGTATAGTTAAGTTAAGGCGTAAAAGCGTATCAAACTCACTTTCGCATTTATAATCGTCGATCGACTATAATATTATATAGATAGACAATCTCATACAAAACAAAACCCAATAAGTGGCACAACGTTTACCTAGCTATATATGTATCACATCTATTACAAACTATATAAAAGTAAGCCTTAAATTGTATATAACAGTTTTTACATAATTAAACTTATTCACTAAGTTTTCTTATTCACAGATTCCAGAACAACCGCAAATTTGTGACAGTAGAATAAACTTCACTACTCTCTGTACTGTAGCCATAAAATATAATATGGTCTGTGCTTTTTTAAGTGATTTTGATTTTGACAATTCGAAATTCGAATGTAAAATTGCAACGTAAGTCGTAAATAAAATTGTAAGGCGGTATGTAATACCTATAAATAAATAAAGGATTTATTTTAAATTGCGATATTTCAAATAAAATAACTACAAATTACCAGAAGTGTATATCTGACGATAATATTCTCTAGGTTTTAAATTAATTACGAATAAACCAAAATATGTTGTCATTGCGTCGCAGTAAAAATGTAAGTTTTATTTTTTTATAAGAATATTGCATATTATATGTGATTATTTTGTTTATCTTTCCCATTTATTTTTTTAGCTTTCCCAAACACTATTTAAAACAGGTCAAGTGAGATCGTTCTGGGAATATGTGAACATGATGTTCAATAAGCCAGATCCTGATCGAATAAAATTAGTGGGACCCGACAGAGCTTGCGCAGAATGGGTGCTTCGAAATGGTGGCGCCGTGTCTTGGGAGGATGGCAAAAGGCTAAAAGATTACAATTTATTGCCTTCCGACAGTTCCCCTGTGCCTAAACTTCTAGAAATTGATGGTTCCAACTCTTCAATATCACATTATGGATTTCCACACTTAAGTAACTAATATCAAAGATTTAAATCAGATATGCGCCCTTGCCATACTTCAGGCGGCCGAAAATGTGTCATCGTTAAGAAGAGTGAGCTCACTTTCCCACGTTAGTCAGTCCTAGAAAGCAGTGAGCGGTTCATGCTACTTGGACAGTTTTCAGAAGCACAGGCGCATCTGTGATTTAAATCTTTGACTAATATAGTCGCTTTCCTAACTTGTCTGTGCAGCATCGGCCAGACACGATATATGCTCGGTCTACCGAAATACTGAAAACAAGAGTGCTTATACTGAGCGGGTACTGGACATGCAGTGTAACTTCTACTGCAGAAAAGGACTGTATGCCCGCATATAAAAAATAGAAAAAAAGCCTATTCTCAGACCTACCAAGCAAGTGTACATATAAAATTTCATCAAAATCGGTTAAACAGTTTCGGAGGAGTAAGGCAACTAACACTGTGACATGAGAATTTTATATATTAGATTTTTGCAAAATATTATTATGTTGTCCTAGACAATAAAGTAAAAATATGAAAAAAAAAATATCCCATAAGTTTATATTTAATGTCTACTATTAGAAATTGGTATTATATAAATAACAATTGAACAAAGCCTTGTTATTTATCATTTTGACAAAAATTTAAATTTTCAGGTGGCTGCACCAAGTTACAGAGGATTTTACTTCACAACTGTAGTTACATTGACAACAGAGCCATGACGGGACTTTCATATGGAAAAAATACTGTCACACATGTTCAAATATCAAAATGCTTAGATATAACAGATGAAGGAATTAAAGAATTGAAATCGTTGAGTAACCTTCAAAATCTGGTACTATTTGATTTGGGAAGTGTAAAAAATCTTGAAGAATGCAAACAGTTTTTGCAATCTCATCTTGTTAAATGCAAAATTGAAGGTAAATAAATAACATGTTTTCAATTTTGTTATATTTATTATAACAAAATGAAATGAGGGGAAAATTCCGTTTAGAGTTGCCAACATTTATTTATAGATCAAAGATAACATGTAAATAAGAACACCAGTGTGAGATGTTAGCTCATCTCAAATGAATATATGTATTACATATTCAAATTGTATAACTAAAGTTATTGACTACATAGTTGAATAGTGATGAAATTTGTAGACATTCAGTCAGTTAAGGTCCTAAATTTATAAAGAAAAATTTAGGGGACAGCCCATAATGCGACCACTCTATTTTTGATTTAAGACAAGATTAAAACAAAAGTTTCACATCACAAAAAATTTAGTTAATGTTCACACAATTTATAAAAAATTTCATAAATCAACAGGTGACACCGAAAAAATGAGTAACCAGAGTTCCTAAACGAAATGGCACACAAAAAGAGGAAATTAAAAATACAAGTTTTTTTATGAAATTTATTTACATTTATTGTTGTTAGTATGTTATTAAATTATTTGTCCAAAATACTTTGTATCATTTGACACCTTTTCCCACAGCATCATTCACACAAGTTTATCCATACTTGTTATGCCAACTGACTGGTGGACCTTGATAAACGATAGCTCTGTATATTTGCACCACAATGGCGCCAGCCAAAAAATTTTCGTATGCTTCTTGACCATATACTCCACCAACACTAATAATTGGTAACAGATAGAGTCCGTATAGTTCGCACGGTGGATCTGCCAACTCCTGTTTGATCATGGTGACAACGGGTGGCCCATGATTAACAACTAGAAAATATTCTGCTATGTTTTAGAATTTTTTCAAGCCAAGTATATAATCTTGAACAGTGGACAAATCTGTTTTTCCCCAAATTTATACCAATTAATTTACCATCCAATAAACTTTATTGTGTTCTTCACTATTGTAACAATCAAACAGGAAACTCTTGGAAAATTCTTAAAATTCTTGAATAGTTTTCTCTGATTAAGGCTTAGGAGTAATGGCACCAACTTCCGCTACGGTGACCACTAGTTTTAAAACCAGCCGCTATACCAATTAGATTGTTTAGGTGGTTGTCGACAAATGTTATGTTCTGAAAATGAGTAAAACATAAAAATGTTAGACTTTTTATCTATGCTTAACATTATAAAGAGAGAAGGTATGTATTTTTGTATGTTTGCTGGTCTTACACGACCATTTTCTAAAATTCTTTTTTTTTTTCACTTTTATATAAAGCTACATTGTCAGCGAGTAACATAGTCTACATATATTTTATAAAGCTACGCGGGCGAAGTCGCGTGCAAAAGCCAGTTTCATATGAATTCATTAGTAAGTCAGCTCTCCGGAACGCAATATCTCCGAAGATAGTAAAAAGGCTAGAGATGAAGATATACTATACATATTTTACATTTTCCTACTATTTTCGAAAATATCAGTATAACTTAAAAGGCATGTTGTTTTAAATTACTGTTATATCTCACATTCTCCTAGCAAGTTCGTAGTTGGAAACAATTTTTCAATGTGATATGAAATTTGTATTTGTTTTATTAAAGTGTGTTAATAAACTGTCAAAAACAATAATTTTATACCTTTTCCGACCGCATCGTTCACACAAGTGTATCCGTCCCTTTGTAAAAGTTCTGCCAACTCCTGTTTGATCTTGGTGACGACTGGTGGTCCATGGTAAACGATGGCCGTGTAAATCTGCACCACACTGGCGCCTGCCAAAATTTTTTCGTATGCATCTCTACCAGTAAACACTCCACCAACACCAATTATTGGTATACTACCTGAAAATTACAGTCATAACTTTAAAAAATATATAAAATAAATATTATTACATTATTCTCATTTCCTCACTCTTATCAAATTTAGTATACTCTGACTTTAGACGTTTATTCCATGTTATTATTAATTTGTTGAAAAAATTTATAACACATTTTATATACCCAATAGAAAAGAAATTCATAGAGAAGTAATCTCTGATCGCTACATTGAGAATTTTACTTTAGAATCCTTTGCTTCGCTCTGAATTCAAAACAATAGTTATTTGTGTTACAAGGGAACAAAGTAATATGTCGTTACTCGAAGGCGTTATTTTGAATTCAGAGCGAAGCAAAGGATTCTAAAGTAATAAATAGATCCTAAACGTAGCGAGGAATTCAACATACACCACCCGAGAACAAAATGTTTTTGCCCCAAGTGACACACACTATTTTTCAACAGTACTTATGAGAAAAAAAAAGAGCTATGTCTCGAAATCGTGTATATATAAACATTAGATGGAAAATGTAAATAAAACAAATCCATATGAAAATATTCAACATTTATATTTACCACTCGGACCAACCCATGGGGACAAAATTGAATTTCGTTCCCGCTATCCTCTAATTACCCTTTTTCGAATAGATGTGATGAAAAAAAATATAAACCACATAGGCATAAGTAATTTCAAATCTTCTTGCTGTAATTGGACCGGAAATAGTTTTAATCCCATATGATTTGACCTCAGTAACCAGTTAGTACATAAGACTTAAGACAACACTTACCTTTGGTCAGTTTGTACATTTCTCTAATCATCTCTGTGGATTTATTTCTCAAAGGTTTCCCACTTAGGCCACCAACTTCGTCAACAAACTCCTTATTTTGGAGATCAGATCTATCCAATGTGGTATTTGATATGACAAGGCCATCCACCTGACTTTCTTTTTTTGTAATTACTGAAACTATATCCTTCTTTTCCTCATAACTTAAATCTGGAGCAAGTTTCAGTAGTAGCGGAGGCTTTTTATGATTTTGAAGGCCATTTCTAATCTTGTTAATATTAGTTAGAAACTTTTGCAGATCTTCCTTTTTCTGTAAACTCCTCAAACCTGGAGTGTTGGGGCTGTAATAAAATATTTCAAGGACTGTTGGTAATAAACGAAATAAATTTTCTCCCATCAAAGCATCAATGTCTTTATCAAACCATCAATCAAATTAACCCTTGGTTTTGTAGTTGTCGTGTACCTAACACCTGACTCATATTTTTTTTATTATTTTTTTTTTAAGAGAAAGCAACTCAATGATTTAACAAAATTTCTTTGCCTAGTAAAAATAATTATACCTGCTAATATTTATAACAAAATAATCTGCTATGTTTGAGAACTTTTCCAAGCCGAGTACATAATCTTGAACGGCATCAGTGGACAATTTGTTTTTGCCTAAATTTATACCAATTAATCCACCGTTCATTAAACTTCTATCAATGTTTTGCATTTTTTCATAAACTGTATTGTGTCCTTCACTATTAAAACCATATCTATTGATCACAGCTTTATCTTCCGGCAGACGGAAGACTCTCGGAATAGGATTTCCTGGTTGAGGCAGAGGAGTAATGGAACCCACTTCTACTATGGAGAACCCAAGTTTTCTCAACCCAATCACAGCATCACCATGCTTGTCAAAACCAGCTGCAATACCAATTGGATTGCTAAGACGGTTGTTGAGAAAAGTTGTTTTCTGAAAATCAATAAAATATAAAGGACATAGTTTATATTTACTATTCTTGGAAATACTGGTACAATTTAAGAGCATTTATTTTGAACCTGTTGTTATTTTTTGTGTAGGTAACAATAGAATTGTGAAATATTGAATTAATTATGTATTATGGCAAATTAATAAAACAACATTTAAAAATAATTTAAATGTTTAACTATGACTTTATCCACATCTCTACCAACAAGCTTTGATTAATAGGTGGACAAGAGCCAAGTGATTTTCTTTGCTAAGCATAGAGTAAATATTACTTCTATAAGGGCCTCTTTCACCAACTACAAGTAAAGTGTTGATTAGGTACTTTGAGAAATAATTTTATGTTTTATTAAATTATGCACTCGGTTTAGTGGAACCTTTGATAGGCAATTTGTTTAAATTTTCTTTTTAATGTTTGGAACTTTTACCGTACAAACAAAGGTATATCTATCGGCTAAATTATTCCCAGTAACAGGTGACTTTAAATGATGGTTAGCCTACTTGACAGATGGTGAAAGAGGCCCTAAGTATATATTTTCTTATGTTAACAATAACTTAATAAATAAGTAGATTTGACCTGACTGCTTTGGACTTGACAGACCTGTTTTGGAAAACTAAGAAAAATTATAGACTTGACTTGACTGACTAAGCTCAGGATCTGCTACTTTTGATTCTAATTTCAATCTATTACAAATTGCTATTTTTACTAATGACACTGGCAAAATCATCGAAGGTCTGATGGAGCCAAGACATTAACAGAGAAGAAGAAGAAGAATAAATAAGTACTTACTAAAATTTTAGGATCTTCATAAGATTCAGAAGGAAATATTCCAAATTTAATTGCTGCAACTCCTAGTTTATGCGCCCATTCAGGCCTTAAATAGTGACTTGTTGGCTGCAATACTGTCTCATAATAACCCTTAAAATCCTTTTTAAAGTAAATCACTTGATATGCTAGGCATCCTCCTAAAGTTACTGTGCATAGTGATTTAATTTTTTTCTGAAAATTTATATTAGAATTTTGTAACAGGACATTAAGATTTGAGGTGAATTTGAAACTCAAATCAAATTAGAACGAACACGCAGATGTGCATTTGTGCAGGAGTGTGCTTTAACTGCTGTTTTCTATGGACAAAAGCTTTATTGAACCCAACAAATATATCCTTATTCCTTACATATTATAAAACAAAGTCCTCCGCCGCATCTGTCTATGTGTCTGTTCGCGATAAACTCAAAAACTCCTGCACTGATTTTCATGCTGTTTTCACCAATGGATAGAGTGGTTCTCGAGGAAGGTTTTAGTATATAATTTACAAAGTTACGCGGGCGAAGTCGCGGGCAGCAGCTAGTTATACTATAAATATGAAACGTTAATTTCTGAAAGACTTGTGTCTCAGTTTACTGACAAGTCAGAAATACTTAAAAAGCAAAGATTATATTGTATCGATGATTTCGATGAAATAAAATTAATATTAAATGCTCACCACCGCATTTCGTCTTGCGGACATGTTACTATTGTTAAATTTATTTCCAATAACTTGTAGTTTTTTCTATAATTAAGAACTTAGGATGTTATTGTGCGATTTTCCTAACTTATGTTAGCTTTTATTTTTATTATTTTTTATTTTCAAACTATGATGATATTATGAGTGTGATTCAATCAATTCAAAATCATTTGAAAATGAAGACCACAGAGATTGTCCTCCTTATCTCAATGCTCCTTGAAACCGTAGGTGAGAGTATAGAGTAAATAGTACTCACTGATCTTTAATTATTATTACAGATAGTACTCTGGTGGAAGTAAGGTCCAAGGAACATATTACATATACACTCTCTAGCAAGAGGTCAGGGTCAGTTAGGTCAGAAGCAATTCAAAAGCAGCAAGAAGGGATTGTTGGACGTAACAACTGTGATAAATCGCTTATCTATACGAAATGCGTTACCTAGTGAAAGCGTTTAAAAACCAGTCTTCAAAAAAGTAAAAGGGATGGAATCACATTGTATAAGTAAACTTGGAAACCATTATTTTTACTAAGAACAAACAAGAATTGAGTTTGGAACAAAAAATCGCAATCAATCTCAGTACAGCAACCGGCCTACGCACATATATTTAGAAAACCGGCATGATATTGGCTGCAAAATTCTGTATATAGATAGATCGTTTATGTTAGTTAATATATATCGATATATAAAATATCGATAATTTTGAACAAATATATTTATCGTGCAGCACTAGTCATGTCACTTTGACGTGCACGCTGTCTGACTCTGACAGCAGTGATAGAACGCAGTGATTATATTCTCTTTGAGCAGTGATAGCTGTGACAGGCAGGCAGGTAGCTTAGGGCTTAGCTATAATAGCTATAGCAAATAAGCAGGAACAGGAAACCAGCTAGAACAGACAGACAGAAGTAGAAATCAATCACCAAATCAAGGTTCCACCAAATAGTGAAATGAATACCTAGTAATTATCAACCAAAAAGGAAAGATCAACGCAAAAGCATCAGTCAGCACTCAGCAAGCAGCTTAGAGAGTAGGTACTCTATTCTTTGGTAAACAGTAATCATTAAATCTATGTCCAAGCTCATACTTTATTTTATTTATAAACTAGCTGGCGCCCGCGACTTCGTCCGCGTTGAAAAAGAAAAAAGTAGCCTATCCTGTGTCCCGTACGTCTAAATGTTTATCTACCAAGTTTCATTAAAATCAGTTAATTCGTTTAAGTTATAGAGGCACATACATACTTACATACATACATACAGAAAAAAATCCAAAAATGGTCAATTTAGTTTCAGTATCATGTATAGAGCCTATAAACACTATATTCCTGAAAACAAAGTAACTTACTCCATGACCAACCCTTACAGATATTAGAACCCTTATATTTAGTTTGTGTTTATAAATAAACAGCTAAACTAACTTGCTTGAATTGTATTTACATACAATACTTTTTCTGTGCTAAAATAAATATTTTCTGTTCTTGTGTGAATTCTTATTTAATTAAATTGTACATAAGTTATCAAACATACAATAATTAATTACTATTTAATAATTTTATTTCAGATCCCGAATTCTTTAAAACCTTACCAGCCAAGTTATAAATCATGAAAGCTATATTAATTTTCGACAATATAAATGATTTGTTGTTTTCAAAGTGGGACGACGACTTTTTAGAATGCATAAAGAATTTTAATGACGTAAGTACAATTAGAATACAATCTCCATAGAATTTTGTTTGTTATTATGCACATATTTTCTTAAATAAAAAGAAATGCGATAATTGTCACCCTTTTGGTATAGGTGTGAAGTAAACCTTTGTACACTACATGTAAGTTTTTTAAAGGTCCGACAGACAGGCTGATGGTCTACTTGATTATATGTGGCTACCATAGCCACATACATAAGCACGTTTTTTTTTATCTTTACATATTATAAAACAGTCCTCCGCTGCATCTGTCTGTTCGCGATAAACTCAAAAACTATTGCACCAATTTTAAGTTTTCACCAATGGATACAGTGGTTCTCGAGGAAGGTTTTAGTATATAATTTCAAAGTTACGCGGGCGAAGTCGCGGGCAGCAGCTAGTATATATATATATATATATTTTGCAATCGGTCTAATCGACCATGAGCAAATGTGTTAAAAGATTGTGGCAAGTAGAGATGTGCCCCATCAGACACACCACATTATGTATTAAGACGTCCATTACAGTCCATCTAGTTGTAGGATTTTATGCCTTTTGAGTCTTGACTTGACATAAGCACAAGTAACACACACAAGTGATAACCAGACTAACATAAACAACGCCATAGCTGCTGCAAGTGCACTGTCCTGTCCACCATAATGTGATTGAGGATAAAGAATTGGGGGATAGGGAAATGGGTGCTGGCATTTACTCACTAAAACACAACAACACACATATAGTTATTTCACACACATATCAAAAAATATAACATTGAGAAAATATATCCCTCGGGAACAGTACTTTTTTCTGAATTAAAGTTACCCTATATCCTTTCTCTTGAATCTCTGATTCATGATCGAAACATGTATGTAAAATTTTATGATGTTTGTTTGAGTAAGGCATTAAAAGGTAACAGACAGATGAATAGACTTATTTTCACATTTATAAAATTAGTATGGATTATCATTTCAGGGTACAGATGATAGTTTAACTGACAGTCACAATGTATCGCAACTTTTATCTCCAATAATTACATCTCAACGTGTAATGGCTGCGCAGTTTGGCAACACTTATTCTTCGATGCAGTGTAAAGACAAAACTACTATAGTCTTTGACGAGGTAATATTTTATATGATACTAGCTGATGCTCGCGACTTTGTCCACGTTGAAAAATATAAAAAATATAATAAAAAAATAAAAATCATAATGTCAGGCAAAAACAGGGATTTATTAAATATTGTAGGATGGAAGTAACTAAAGTCATAGAAAGAAATAAGGATTAGTAAAGCCAAAATTAATGTAACAAAATAATAAACACTTATAACGAATCAATGTAACAACAAGTCATCCGTGTTCCGTGCCACAACTGGCCATATCCAGACCAAAGCCAACTGACAAGTTTATTTCAAATATTGGCCCTGCTGAGAAACGAACCCGGGACTCTTGAATCAGAACTAAGCCCCTTAACCACTCTACCGATAACCTCGTTAATGGGTATTGGCTTTTTTTAATATTAAGGTCGGCAGCCAGATTGAAGCTCCACTTGATGGTGGGTGGCTACCGTCACCTATACTACAGTAGGATAAAGGATTAGGAAATGTACTCTGAAAAAGTTTTGCTATGAAAAAATTTGAATACATACTTGTATACTTTTTTAACTTTACTCAAATTTTACAGTGGCTGGACCATGTTTTCCTGATAATTAGCAAAGAATGTGTGGATGAAGCTCACAGAGAATTGCTCGATTGTAAAACATTCGTTCAACATATATGCGGACAGAATATAAACCTGTAAGTTTGTGTTGTGATTTATATTAATGCAATTGGATGGTGACTTCAAACTAACTACAAGACCATGTCTCCTCAGTTTTAAATTATCTATGTCTGCTCATCAATGTTGAACTGCGCAATTTAAGCCTTTATTTATATAATGAATACTTTATTTTGAATAGTATATGGCCGTGGATTTAAATCATATCCCGATGGATATGATTACAACACAAGGATGTCGGCTCTCTCATTCCCCCGCATTCCTACATAAGGTCTCCCCCAGGAAAATCGAACTCCCCTTCTATCTAATGTAATCTGTCTCACATTTCCATAATTTCATGCACCAAATGGGAAGTAGATGATTATCTGCACCTATTAATACAAGCAATGTCTTAAGTATTGCAAGTCCGACCTGAGTAAGATGATGGGATGGATAATAGGTTAGGAGTGGATACTTACTATCTCACCGTGAAGCGTGAAATAACTGGAAACTATAGTTAGACTCAGACAGGGTGCAGTTTATTATTTTATCAAATAAAAGATGGAGTTGCTGTATATATATGGAATGAGTGTGTACTAAAATCACTGACCTATAATATATATCACTGGACAGGCTGCTGTCAAATAATTTTTATGTCTATTTGAAAAACGCCATTTTGGCGCTGTAGGCTATGGAACGTAAGTACATGGAACTAAAATTAGTCATGCAATAATTAAAATTGCCCATGGACCATTTACAGAATATGTACACATTTCCTCATGTTTAAAACTCAAGCGGACATTACTATTACAATATTATACTTTGTCTATGGAATAAAAATACGCAAACGTCAAAATTAGTTCTCCGTAATTTCGTACTGTACACGAAATTATCTGTAATTAGTATGGGATGGCCAGTCCAATGCTCATATTACAGGTCAGTGACTAAAATATATATACTTTGTTGTAGCCTTCAGTCATCTGTATACAAAAATTGGCTGTCGGTATTATTGGAGAGTCGTGGCAAGGGAGACTCGGTGCCCGGTGCAAGCGGTGTGATAGGGGAATGTGGGGCCACAGCGGCAGCACTCAGCGCCCTCAAAGCGGTCTCTAAAGACATCAAAAGCACATATTCACATTTGCATCTCATGTTGTATGTTGGGGACAAGCTGTTGGCGTTGTATTCCAGGTGATTATTTTATATTTAGCTGCTCCCTGCGACTTCGCCCTCGTAACTTTGTAAATTATATATACCAAAAACCTTCCTCGAGAACCACTCTATCCATTGGTGAAAACAGCATGAAAATTGGTGCAGAAGTTTTTGAGTTTATCGCGAACAGACAGACAGACGCGGCGGAGGACTTTGTTTTATAATATAAGAACTAGATGTGTCTGCAACTTCGTACTATACGTGGTGTATTTCATTTTTTGAAAAATCTCACAGGAACCTAACATTTTTCCAGGACAAAAAGTAGGTATACTAAGTTGCCAAAAAATAAATTTACATGGCTTACGTTGCCCAAACCTTAGTATGCCCTGACGGGTTTGTAGAGTTTCAGTTCAAATTCTTTTCTAATCTTATTGAATTAAACTTTTCAGTCGAGGCTGTGAAGATTTTACAACTTCAGATTTGATACTGATGAGTATTGAGTGTATTGCTGCGCAGGAGTACTGGAACTGTAACGAAGATAACGACGAAGAGAATAATATTCAATTGCCGTGTGAGTTAACTTTGTAAATGTTATTTTCGCATATCCGGCTCGAAGGACATTTATAAGCATTTGATTTCTCCCGTTTTTATTATCTTGTCGAATAAAAAAGGCTCGACGTTGTCCCGTACAGCAAAGCTTAATAAGGCTGAGATGATGATGTGATTGATAGTTATAAAATTGTTTGTCCCAACTGACTAACAAAACACAGCTAAAATTACTAAGTCTAGAAAGCTGTAATTTGGAACATAGTTCCATTCCATAATGTATCTCTTTACCTCTAGTCTCTATGGTTGCGTCAAAAGTTCATGGCACAAGATGATGTGGATGATTCTGATGTAGGGTTGTCGGCGGGCAACGGTGGCGTGGTTTACACGTGCGCAGGCGCAGCGGGTGTGCCGAGCGCACCGCATGCGATGTACTTGGCGCCTCTCGCTCAGAGGGTCGTATTTGTGATACTAGTCGACATGGACTTGAGGTAATACAATAATGTAATGTAGTTTTATTTCTTCCATTTGCTCGGAAATGGCTCATTATTTTAAGAAAGAATACACTACATAATCGATTCTTTTCTCTTCGCACTTGGGCAGTGTCCAAGAGGACAGTAATAAAGATTGGTGGACAGTTTTAAACCACGACCAACTAGATTACCCAGGTGCGACCTACTTGATTAACCAGGCGCGATCAACTTGATTACCCAGACGCGACCAACTTAATTACCCAGGCACGACCAACTTGATTACCCAGGCACGACCTACTTGATTACCCAGGCACGACCAACTTGATTACCCAGGCACGACCAACTTGATTACCCAGGCACGACCTACTTGATTACCCAGGCGCGACCAACTAGATCAGAAGACGACCGCCATTTTCTTTTATTCATAATATTGTCAATTCTATTTTGAATTAACAAATATTTTAAACATTTTTAAATTTAGAATTTGTTACATAAATAAATGGTATTTAAGGTGACGCAGCGATAAACAATTAATCTAAAATTTGCGTTTACCACCCGCAACCCGCATACACCTCGATATTTTTACGCGCCTCGGTTTGATAAAGAAATAAATCGCGATACGCGATCGTGTCACGCCATGATGCGCTAGGACAGAAACGTTTGAGAGTCGCCTATTCATCTTTTTTTTAATAACTTAAAAAAGTCGATTTTTTTTAATAATTTTTAACAATAATTTGTAATGTATGTATAAGGCTTATATAACATATTATTTTACATTTATATATTCTATTAAAGAACTGTTAGATGTATTTTATAACAAAAATATTTTGATTACAATTGTCATTGCGATTTGTTGTCGTACGTTATTTTATTTTTTACGTAATATACATACATACATACATACATACATACATACATACATACATACATACATACATACATACATACATACATACATACATACATACATGCATGCATGCATGCATGCATGCACGCACGCACGCACACACACACACACACACACACACACATACATACATACATACATACATACATACATGCTTGTAATAATAAAAACTAGCTGGTATCTGTGACTTCTATATAGAATTATGATATTACTAGCTGGCGCCCGCGACTTCGTCCGCGTTAAAAAAGAACAAAGTAGCCTATCCGGTGTGTGTGTGTGTGTGTGTATAGGCTACTACACCCCCCCCCCCCCCACACACACACACACACACACTAGTATATATTATTAATTATTAATTAAAAGATCTGATTATAGATCAGATCAGATGAAGTTAGATCTTTAAAATTAAAAAAACTTCCTTCTATCATTTGACATTGTCTTATTTTCACCAAAATCGTACCCACTAAACAAAAAAAATAATGGCACATTGCTATTCCGTAAATATCTTTGTTCTACAGCCAATTTGAAAGATTTTTAAAATTTAAAGATAAAATAACCATAATTCACCTTTTTTTAATCATGTTCCTACATTAATCTGTTAAGCAAGCTTTTCTTATTCTCTTTGACAACCGTACATATGGTTTTCCCATTAAAAAAAAAAATATATCGAACGTAAATGCAGAAGGACGACTGACACAGACCTGTCGTCGACAATAGTCAGTTGGGTACTGAGGGGCTGTGATTCCATACAGAAACGAGAGCGCGCTTGCTTATTTTGTAAGGTCGTATGCGACAATACGATTTTTGTCGTTTAAATTAAAAACTATAATGTATTTTAATAAATCCAGCCGCATAATGAAAGTGTATGTTTATACTAATGTACATAGAAAATTTGGAGGTATAAATTTGTCCCGTTTGGTTGTAAAATGTCAATCTGTGTTTTAAAAGAGGTTTCTTTGAATTTTTTTTCTATCGTATAAAAGTTTACCAATCGTGTTTTACCATCCGTATAAATTAAGTCAATAACATGAAGAAACATATTACCAAACATCACATTCATATGTTT
The DNA here is from genome assembly GCA_945859745.1 of Synanthedon formicaeformis. Classification (NCBI taxonomy): domain Eukaryota; kingdom Metazoa; phylum Arthropoda; class Insecta; order Lepidoptera; family Sesiidae; genus Synanthedon; species Synanthedon formicaeformis. The sequence continues at coordinate 5,741,006 of OX243963.1, forward strand.
TGTCATTGCTTAGAAAAATCTAAGTACCTGCCACCAAAATTTCCAATGCCTCGTCTTAATGGGAAGAAATGGATTTTCTTGCATGTTCTTGCAACTTGGTGTAGGCCGCGTCCGACAATGATCCATCTCACTCTGTTAGTATCGGAAATATGCGAGAGATATACTCGATTGATAAAAAAATAAACTATAGTACACTGATACCCAATCTCATAAAAATAAATGTTACTCTTCTCACTTAGGCTACTTTCTTTTAAAAAATCGCGTGCGACCAATGATTAAGTTAATGCTGAACTCTAATGTAATTTAAGATTATTTTTCGTATAGTTATCTAATTAGGATTTTTTTAAATTTCTCCTATTTTCACAAAGTACAAAAAAAATTGAATTGTTTTTCATTTGAAAGTTTTGCCTATATTTGGCTTCTAAATGAAGCAATTTTTAATATATAAAAATATTAGTGACTACAAATTCCCCTTGTATAACTATAGTAAGTAATTTAAAATTTTCAGAGATGTTGGAATTCCAATGCAAATGTCCAGCCAAATATTGTCGAACTTGAGTCGATTATTGTTACAAAGGAACATGGACATGTTATCAAACACCCTTGATGCATTGGAAGTGGCTTTGAAAAAGGTCAGTTCTGTTTTGTTAAATAGTAATTAATACTGTACATAAAGGGCCTTTGAATGATAAAACACAGTTTAAGATAAAATGAATAAACCTTCCACGACTAAACCAAATGAGCAATTAAAGACCTGGATAATATATTTATATTACTTGAAGCTGATTTAGCCTACAAACACTTCAACTTTATGATTCGCCGGCTTATGTTAGTTCATCTAGAGATCTCATTTCCGATTCGATCTCGCAGTGTAACCCCGAGCATAGCTCTCTCCATAGCTCGTTGAGCGACATTGAACTTTCTCACAGTCGATAAAACAATGTACGTTTCAGACATCGGATTCGCTGCGCAAGAGTAAATACATACCGGGCGGTGGCGGTGCAGGGGCCAGACTCGCCCACTCTATGGCCGAGTTGCGTCGCGCTTACGGCGTGTCGCCGCTGGCGAGCGACACAGCGGCTGCAGCGCTTCACACCGCTCTGCAAGCAGCGCTGCAGTTGCTGCCCACACAGCCGCCTCATATCGACACGGCGAACGCGCTTCGAGCGCTTAAAACCTCACTCGCCCCCTACATAGACTTCCTGCGAGTGAAAGCTATGAGATTTTTCTCGCTCGGATCATATCCTTTTCAATGATAATATATTTTCAATGATAATATATCTATTCATACGGGCCAACATTATTTTGAGAAAATACATTTGTATTTTCTCGATTACATAATACATAATAATCAGCAGTCAAATGCCAATCTATTGCGTGCAATATTTGTAAAAATTTAAATAGTATTCAGTTGCATTGTTTATTTTTCATAATAAACGAGTACTGAGTATGTCTCGCCCGCATATTTCCGATACAGACAAAAGGGTAAATAACATGTTTAAATAATTATCTTTTTAGTTTTATATATTATTCAATTTAAAACTAAATGTTAATGATAACTTATTTTATGTTAACTGGATCAATTATTGGCGATGCAGTGAAAATTTTCGGTACTCGTTTGTTAAAAAAAAATATATGATGTGTCCTTACAGCAGTCGCATAATATGTGATGTGTAACATCTGACATCTCACCTTGGTCGTAATTCGTTTTTATAGCCTTTCTATTGCTATTAAAACAAGAATTATTATTGTTTCATTTCAAATAAAATTCTCCCCTTAAAATTTTTTTTTGTTCGCAATTATATACCTATTTTTAATATCTAACTTTTGCAACACTGCGGTGACGTCCGCACGCGTTGCCGTTGCATTTGCACGATTTTACTCCCACTAAACCGAGCGGTTAAGATGTTACACATCAGTAAGCTGTGATGTGTGGAAAGTGGATTTATTTCGCTTAACGGTCGAGTGTGAATGTACGGGCGAGGGAGAGAGTGGTTCCCTAACGCTGCACAAGTATGTGGAGGAGTTCCCTGGGCTGGTGCACTTCGTGTACGTGGACCGCTCCTCCGGACGATTCTTGGCTCCGGACGTCGCCGACTGCGCAGATATGGTCACCCCCGAGGAGGTAACTATAATGTAAACAGATTTGTATTTTTGTTTGTAATGAATAAACTCAAAAACTACTGGACGGATTTTGGAAATTCTTTCGCCTATAGAAAGCTACATTATCAGCGAGTAACATAGGCTATATTTTAAAATATAGCGTTAAAATCGCGGACAAAGTCGCGTGCAACAGCTAGTTTTGAAATATATGAATTTCTACAAGTGGAGAAAAGTCGACACTGTAAATCTGTCATTAAACAAAATCCATATTGAGAAAAGCCGCTAACATCTCTCTCTCTCTCTCTCTCGCTATATTTCGCTAACAGCGAGTGCGGGCATTAATAAACTCACACTAGAGCAACCTTTAGTAGTGTACCGGTGGGTAGGTCCGAGCTGTGGTGTCCCGAGCGCTGTCGACGTTGCGCGAAGGCTACTGCGCGGCGAGTTGGCGTCGCGGGGCGTTGCACGCATGCGCCGTGCAGTGGTGGGAGAGGCGATCGCAGCCGGTGTCGCCTGCGCGTCCGCCGCACGTCGCCGCCGTACGCGCTCTACCGCCCCCGGGCGACATTCTCAACGCCTTCCACAGGTATACATTTAGTTCCGCTATACTCAACCTGCGGCCCGCCCTGCCTTTGTCATTGGCCCATTTGAAGTTACAAAATAGTAAAAAAAAATTTCGTACCCATCATAGAACCATCAAAAAACCCCTTCTTTTTTCATTAATAAAGTAAATACATCGTTAACTTGGAATTACGTTTTAATTACGACCTAAATAATTTTTATTTGCGGCCCTCGACACCACGATTGAAACGTGTTTGTGGCCCCTACAAAAAAAAGGTTGAGCATGACTGATTTAGATAGTCCTTGCATTTCACTTGGTTATCCTTTAACCCCTCGTGTGCCGAACGCCAGCGAGCCGAATTACCGTTGTATGCCGGAGCGTAGTCATAATCTTAAGTGTCACTTGTGATACATACAGTAGGCGCTACGCGGATCCGCGTTCCGGCACACGAGTGGTGCAAAATTATTAACGCGGATCCGTTTTCCGGCATATGAAGGGTAAACCCTCCCATGCCTGTGTTGCCTATAAAATTAGCAGCGCCACAGCTACAGTAGGGTTAAGGACACGGGATCAGGAAGAGACAGGGAAACGGGCACTGTCATCCCTTACTCACTCACCGAAACACAAAAGCACACATGCTGATTTTACGATGGTCTTCTGTAAAGGTGCGACCGCGACCCTCTGCTTCATATGAATTAGCGGTGTTTTATTCTCAGGCAGTAGGACGAGCTATTGATAGAATTACATAGTTGATGATTTTCTTCGGTTCTCCTCGCGATGTGAAAATTGAGCCAATCTATTGCCTCTTTTCCGGAGGCGTTAATATGATATAATCTTCTTCCTCACTTTGCCATAACTGTCGAATAACTCCCTTTAATCCCTCGTGTGCCAAACGCCAGCGAGCCGAATTACCGTTGTATGCCGGAACGTAGTCATAATCTCAAGTGTCACTTGTGATACATACAGTAGGCGCAACGCGCATCCGCGTTCCGGCACACGAGTGGTGCAAAATTATTAACGCGGATCCACGTTTCCGGCATATGAAGGGTTAATGTTGTGATTGCAGACAACTGGTGGAGATGGCCTTCCCCAAGGACAGCGAGGGTGTGTGCGTGAAGGAGCTGGTGTGCATCCACTTGGGGCTGGTGCCGGCCGCCACTGCCGTGCAACAAGCGCGCCGGTTGGCCCACGCCGTGCACGAGATTGCTGCCGCTCGCGCCCCAGCCGCGGACTTGCTTTAACACTACTACACCACTCTAATGTGACTTGTATTTGTCCCACCAATTACTAATACTTAGTGAGACCAAATTATATCCTATAGCTGTTGCACGCGACTTAGTCCGCGTTCTCTATAAATGAACTATCCAACACAAAAAGAATTTTTCAATTCGAACCAGTATTAGTTCCTGAGATTAGCACGTACAAACAAACAAACTCTTCAGCTTTATATCCTACTATTAATATAAAGAGGTAAAATAGTGTGTTTGTATGTTAGAAGTTGTAAAATACTAGCTGTTGCACACGACTTCGTCCGTGCGACGTATGTATAACCATATTGAGGAAATAAATTATTTTGAATTTGAAAAAAAAAAAACTAGTGCCTAGGCAGCAATATATTGTCCCCCTACTAGACTAATAAATAAAATGTATTTTTTTTTTTTGAAAGGAATGAATAGTTTCTTCTCCTCGACTATTAATTTTCGAGTAATTTTTTTATCCTGCTAAAATAATGGAATTAGTTTAAGGTTTAGTTTAACTAATAATCATTCCTATTTGTGTGCAATTATTTATAGATATTGTTACTAATTAAACCCATTTTAACATTGTATCATGTAAACAAAACTAGTACCCAATACATTCTTATATTAAGGGTTGCCAAAAATGTATCACTTTAGTGAAAGCTAGTGAATAAATTCGTCTATGCATGTAATAATTGAAATGAAATTAGTTTTAATCCCTTTACAATTAAAACTTCAATCGTTTTGTTTCAGATTTTATTGTTCATGATTTACTATTATTTTTAATGTTATTAATTTATTTTAAGGACAATTTACTTTTAAATATTTTTTATTGTTATATATACCAAATGAATATTGATTTTTTATTGTATGTGAATTTTGTTATTTTTTTAAAAGTAATAAATGTTTTGAAATATTTTTTTCTTGTTACTGTCCTCATTATTTCCAGTTAACATGTCATAAATTGCTCGGTGAAGAATAGGCAATATGACAGTCTACCTGATGCTAAGTGGCTATTAACATAGCCAATGGCGCCATTATTTAACATAGCGGGATGGGAAACTAGTAAGTTTTAATAAGGATATGCAGTGGCTACTTCTTTCTTTAAGAAGCTCTTAAATTTTAAGCAGTTTTTGATCGAGAATTTGAAAGCTGTGGTATTAATTTTTCTACAATCGCCAATAGCATTATGTTTGATAATCCTAGGTAGACTTGTTATTTTAATGAAATCAACCCAATCTAAACTAATAGCCCAAACGCGTTATATCTGTTGTAAGTTGCTTATGAGTTGAGTATCCCGCTGACTACTTGATGCTGCAGCCCCAAATCAAGGTTACCATATCATGGAAATACCACCCAAGTAACGCAAAATTAATTAATGTAATTGAACTATTGAGACTAAAAAGTCCCAATAGTTCAATTTATCGAACCAGTGGGAATAGATCAATTTCAAATCAATTGAACTCGTGGAAGTTAGTGAGATCCCTTCGTTGACTAGGAAATGCCTGAACAGATCTTCATAAATTATAGCTAAGAAAACAATCTCGATGACGTCAGCTTTAAAAAAAAACCGAATCCCATCCCTTTGGTAGCTATAACTTCCAAACACAAACACAAGTTAAACTTATAACACCCCCCTTTTGCGTCGGGCGTGAAAAAGTATTGACTAAAGTTCGCAGACTAACCAATCCCGTAAACAATACCACACCCCTCGAGTAAGTACCACAATTGAATATTAAAAAAAAAAAATCATAAAAAGGAAATATTTCTATTAAATAAATACTTCTTATTAATTTAATTATTAAAATGTAAACTTTCTTTTTAGTCATATTATATAATTGGCTTCGATTCTATGCTACCACATTAGCAATTTAAGAATAACAAAATTCAGAACAAGTAGGAAAAAAGCAGAATTTATGAATTTGACCCGAGTCAGAATGTGGCCAATTAGTGGATGTTTTGTTTTGGAAAGAATTGCTATTGTGACCGCTTACAATGTTAACCATAAATGTTACTAAGTTTTTAAAGTTCTTAGAATTAGGGTAACTAATTTATTAAAATGTAGGTACACTTATATAACAATGATTACATTAAGGCACTTTTCAATAGTCAGGAGATTTGTCACCCGAACAATGTATGTCATCCTTCGTGATAGGTTTCTTTTCATTTACAGTCTTTTGGGGATTATTTTCTTCATCGTCGAATGTAATTAAATCATCTATGGTGAGATTGCCCACTTTCTGTAACAAAATGAAGTAGTTTTTGAGGGTTTTAATTGAATGTAATAATAATTTATGTGTTTATCCCTTTAGCTAGCTGACTCTTGCTATAACTATATTTCGTTCATGGAAACGGGCTTATAGGGAGATAAAGCGTTCGGCTGTGATTGGTGGAGATAACAGACAATGTGAGTATACTTTAGACGCTTTCTGTGTTATTATACTGCGTTTTTTTTAAATTTTAATTCGTATTTTTGTTATTTTAAGGTTTGAGTTTCGTTTAACTAATGTTTAACATATATTAACTAACATATATTTTTCATTTTATGATTATATTAGGAACCAAAATGTCTATTATCTTAATTAATAAATAATTCACAACTTAACAGCTACAATAGTTTATACAAAATAAAAAGTACTGTCGAGACCATTTCAAAAAATCTAAGATCATAAAAATCAGTCCAGTCGCACTGTATTTATGAATGGTGTAATAAAAACATCGATGTATATGGATGGGCCCTTTCAAACAAAAAAATCACTATCTAATTCCAATTCTAAACTAATCTAATTCACAAAATCATATTAGTTTTGTAGGTATGGCCCGATTGGTGGGACGAATTGCTCGGGATTAACGAAATTAGTAGAGTCGGTCCACGATCCTTTAATATAGCTTTGTGTAAGTGGACACCACTGGTTTCGAATAAAATGAAACCATGTACTCAAGTACACGTGTAATTTTGCGTGAAAAGTCATCGTGAAAAGACAGACAGACAGACGCAGCAGAGGACTTTGTTTTATAATATGTAAGGACTAGTGACTCGCTTTCAACTTTGCTCAGATGCATTTGTTTTTCTGCAAATTAATATAAAAACTTTCCTCATTTAACACTCTTTCCATTAGTGAAAACCACATTAAAATCTCTTGGGTACTTTAAAACAGAGGGGCAGACGGTTGGAAGCAATTTTGTTTTATACTATGCAGATAATTTTTTTTTTATATAAATATGTTACATATTTTTACTTACACTTGTCGATGGTGATTCCAAATTATTTTTTAGTGCAGAGGCATAATTTAAACCGACCGGTTTAACTGATGTCATTTTCTTAACGGGACTGCTGTTATTTAAAATTCTATAATCAATTTTATCATTCGGTTCATCAGTGTGATTGTTTACAGTTGGCAAATTAGGCGTTTTGGACTGCTCCTTCAATGCCTCTACACAAGCAGCAGCCATTTCAATTTTTCTCTGATCAAACTTATCCTTAATAATTGTATTCTGCTTTTCTTGTAATTCTAGCGCTTGTTTCTCCGACAACATATTGCTCATTAACTTGATTTCCGCTTCTAAATCCCTAATCTTGCATTCATTTCTGGCAGCAAGCTTAGCTTCCTCCACTAGTCTTACATCGACAGCTTGTTGTATATGCAAAATAGCTTCACCAGTGTTGTTACCTTGAACATTGCTCTTTTGCACGATTTTGTTAAATATGCAATTTGGTGATTGTATACAAGGCTTTTTGTATGCAGTAAGTTTCTCACCTAGATTAGCGGTAACATCTTCAATATACTCGTACATATCGAAACAGTTTATTTTACCAAATCTATATGTGAAAGTGTGAGTCGATGAAACAAATGAAGTCCTATTTGTAACTATACATGTCACAAAAGTTTTCTTGGCGTGTTGTTTTTCAAAGTATTTTTGCAACCCTTTAGATATTAGTTTATCCCTAAATGTAGGTTTCATGGTATTGTTTTTTCTAAATTTATACCAGCCGACCACTTCGCATGCAGATGTTGATAGGATGTCAGAGAGGACGTCTTCCCTTATTTTCCCTGTTGGTAAGTAAAACAAAGATATCGACGGCAATGGTAGTACGGTTCTTATAACGATTTGAGTATCTAAACGAGCATTGTCACTTTGTGAGTCAGATATGTGATTTGTGATCTCTGAAGTGACATCCCCAATCAAAAAGCCTTCCTGAAATTAACAAAGTAAATAATTAGAAACACAAGAAGTTGATTTTAAGTAAATAAAAATACATCGGAAACATACCTGGTTATTTACAGAATTTACACATTCATACAATAAAAAGGACAGAGCGGTCCCGCTTATAGAAACTTTTTCAGTATAAGCCATTTTAGTATAAATATAATATAACTTGTATTATGAGATACCGTTATTTTATAATTTTTTCAGCAATTAATAAATTTAGACTTTCACCACTATTAAATTATAGTTGTAATAAATATTCATTTTGTGGTTTTTTTTAATCATAATCAACAAAGATGAAAATTTTAAATTGCCACAGTGCAACATTAGAACATTTTTAGCTTTCCCTAGATTATGTTTCTTGTTCATTAGTAGTCTGTATTTACCTTACTTTTAAATAAGGAGGGTAGAGACAAGGAGCGCCAACTTACATGGGTGTTAAATTAAAAAAGTAGCAACTAAATGCGATAAATACAGATGGCGCCAGTGTGAACAGAGAGAGTTTGAGAGTATGGAGAGTATGGAATGAATGTAGCAGTAGTTGACTGAGTGAAGTGCGCCGAGTTGAATTTTGGTTGAATTGTTTACTGTAACTAGCCTCACCAGCGCCACTAATTAATCGTCGACAGCAGTAGTTGACTGAGTGAAGTGCGCCGAGTTGAATTTTGGTTGAATTGTTTACTGTCACTAGCCTCACCAGCGCCACTAATTAATCGTCTGTCGACGAATACTTTTAATACTCAGAGATTGTCCTCCTTGTCTCTACCCTCCTGAGATAGGGGCAGGTTGAAGCATGGATCTATTATTACCATGGAAGTATTAAGTACTACGTACAACAGGAATGAGCTGTTGTCGCAAAATTGAAGCCGAAAGATAACTCAGTAACTGTACCTCTTATCCCTCTCTGGCGATGGTGACCATATTGAAATATGATTTAAGGACAATAATTATAAAAAATCATTTGTGATCTGACGTCAGCAGATCATTGCTTCAGATGGATTTTAATCGATGCTAATGATAAACTTGCCCTTTGCGGCCCTATACATTGCCTGTTTTTGCTTGCTTTTCACACTCGCGTCATATAGGTAGGTATTTACCTACTGGTCCTTGTGGGACACGACATGCAGCAGGACTGAAATAAAATTACGATAAGCTACCTATTGTGGTATATTTAATTAATTAGGTAAGAAAAAAACAGTTAAGTTTACATTTAAGTTTAATTCTAAATCAGACATTGCTAAATAAAACAGTCTTGTGAAGTTTCTCCCGCAAGTTCATAACATTCTGAAGATCCTAACATTAGGATCTTTAAGAAATCTGAAATTGAAACAAAGTTATTTTAATAGAGAAAGGAATAAAAAATGCATAGGTATTTAAGTTATTTGTTCTTGAACTAGGATTGGATAGTCATGCATGGTCACCCTAATTCTTCACTAACAAATTATGTTTAAAACTATTACCTGTGAAAAGATAAACTACAATCAGGATAATACTCGTTTCCGCAAGCCTCCACGACACAAATTCTCCCCATTTTAACTAAAATTCTTCTAAATAACACGAAATCAAAAAACACTCCGCCACATGGAAGTAATAAGTACTATGATCTATTCTTTTTTCTATTGATCAAAAACGTAAACAAATATAGCATCGCCATAGTCACTGTTTTAAAGATGGAATTTGTACATTAGGCATTATCAAAGGGAGTGGACTCAGGACTCAGTGGACTCATTTAGAATTTGTTCGTATTTAGAAGCGTTTGTTCGCGTAATTCTATAATATCGTGAATTGTTTGTTTACCTTTTTGATCAATGAAAAAAGAATACAATACGTATCAACTTACTCTGTCACGACTGTCACTGTTAGAACGGGACACAGCGTTCAGTGGTTGCCCTCTCACTCGGCTTCATTTTTATTTTGCGCGCAACAAGTCTCTTACGACCTTAGCATAAGGTTTTATTTTCTTTATTTTAGCTGCAAGATGCATGCAAGATTATTACTCGCAGACCTCGCAGTTAAAAAGTGAGCCGATGAGGTTATGTAGCAGAGAGGCTGTGTGTCCCTTTCTAATAGGGTGACAATAACATTTTTGTTATGTGAGATAAAAATTGTTTAATATACCTACATAGAGTAGTAGTTTCTTATAAATATTTTTTTTAATTTAAATATGAATTAGCCAACACTTTTTTTTATTATAATTTTCGCATTGTTCATTTTATTGCTTGTTGTATAACATTGTTGTACATAATTGTACATCAGTCCTATTTATATTATCTACGTCCATGGGTTGATTGAAGTTTGTTTGCAGCGCAGAATATATAAACCACATAATCATCATATAATAAATATCTGTGGAAATAAATAAAATTGTTTATTTCCAGATTTCATCCTCCTCTTTTCCGCTCTTTTCTTTCTGCTCATCTGCTGTCAGCTGTTTTCTTTTGTGAGTGGTTGTTGTGGCTTGTGGCTATTTTGGTGATTTAATTAATGATTTTGAAGATAGGTGTTGAAGCTCACTGAATGTATTTATTTTAATATATTATTAATCAAATATTTTATTAGCAAATATAAAACAACAATTTTGTTAACTTCTTAAACAGATGTTTTGAGGGGTAAGTTTTTTTTTAATATTATTTATGACGTGTAAATAATTTATAACGTTTTGTGATTTCATTTTGCAAATAATTTTGAATGCAAATTCATATGCCTATTAAATTTCTTTCAATATGTTGGAAAGATATTATACTTAGATTTTATGATGTAATATTTTTTTTAAATTTATTTTTAGATGCAGTAACATAAAAAGATAACTTGTATGAATATTCCTACAAGAATTGTGTTCAATTATCGTTTTATAAGAAAGGCATTCTTCTCAATTAGTACTGTTTCAAATAAAGAAAAGATAATGCAAAGTCTTAAGGACATGGAGGAAATAAAGAGTACGGATTATTTCACAGCTATTAATCCCAATAAAGATGACACAGTGTTATTTAAGAAATACTACCGCCGTGCGGAACATAGGTAAGTGTTTTTAATAATAGCTTTTGTTTGTTTTGGTTATTATAATGAAAAAAGTGTTATGTACAGTTAATTTTAAAAAGCAAACATTGCAGAAAAGTTTACTTTTGTTAATGGAAGAGGGAGCTATGTTCACTTTTTTTTGCTATCATACCATTAATATTTTAGGTTGTTTACACAACTTTGCATTTAGTACAAAAATCCGTTCCGTGGAGACTTATCTCAAAATTCAAAAGTAAAACTTTAAGGCCGGTTTCAGTGCTCTCCTGATGGTCAGTGTGGATGTCGGCTGGGCTTGTCATTTGTATTTCACAATTCACAAATCGTTACAGAGCTCGCTTGACCGTACGCACGTGTATTGCTACCGCGGTCGATCGTACGTATCGTCAGGCCTGACGGTTAGGAGAGCATTGAAACCTCCCAACCTCGATTTATTCAAAATTGAAATTATACGACATTTCACCTTCATCCACTCACGTCTTCAATTATCATAGACATCTTTACTAAAAATAATTATAAAAGGATGCTACAAAAATTCTAAGCTGAAGCTGGTTATATAAGTTGTTATAATAATAATAATAATTATTCACCAACAACTTGCTCTTCAATATCACCTTGTTGAATTTGAAGTACCGTATTACAAATATGTGCCTGCGCCCGTCCTTGAAAATGGTCATGCCACGCTCTATTGGGATCGCTCCATAATCACGGACAGGACTATTGTCGCCAATAAGCCTGACATCGTGGTTATTGACCGATCCCAACGTCGGATGATGCTTGTTGACATTACTGTCCCACATGACGAAAACCTCGTGAAAGCCGAGAAAGACAAACTTACCAAGTACATAGACTTGGCTCACGAGGTGACCGCCATGTGGGATGTCGATTCGACAATCATCGTCCCGATAGACGTATCGGCGAACGGTCTTATAGCGAAGAGTCTCGACCAACATCTTAAGAGTCTCTCGCTAGATGGTTGGATCAAGGGTCAGATACAGAAGGCGGTACTTCTGAACACGGCACGAATTGTCAGGAGGTTCCTCACTCTGCAGCTCTAACCACCGGTAGCTTGGGCCTAGCCCCGCTACTAGCGGATATCTAGTTTTAAGTTTTTTATGATATATATATATTTTTTTTTTTTTTTTTTTTTTTTGTTTATAATTTATATTGTAAAAAATTTAAAATTAAGAAAATAAAATAAATAAGTGAATAATAATAATAATAATAATATTCCATGGTATCATCATCTCAACTGGATGCAACAAATAGTAGGTACTTTAGTGAATACTAATATGGATTTTAAATTAATATTCATTGCATACGAATAATAAACAGTTTTGTTTAAAAAAAATATCTTTATATACTATATTAATTTAATAATTAAAACCAAAGACAGGCAAGTTTCTCTTAAGAAAAGCAAACATTTGCATGTTTTTTGGCGTCAATCGGTTCCTTGGTTCAATGGTGGACAATTTGATGGATGCAATAAATGAAGGAAATTGAAAGAAAGGAATTTGGATGAAGAAAGTTGAATGAATGAAAGAAATATGATGATGTGTTAATGCATTGCATTCACTCAACAAATTCATGAAATGAAAATACTTACTACATCTATATGAATAGTAGTAATTGTATTTGGAAAATATGAATATTTATACAATAAAAATACAGTATTTGGCAAATATGAATGATAGTATTTGTATTTGTTGCATTCCTAACCTCAGCTGTAAGATGTCCACTACTGGGCATAATTTTCCAAAAGGACTGACCAGCAGAAGCATCCTGATATCCACCATTGATGTACAGTTAGCCATTAAATAATCAGCCACACAATACAACAATTATTGGGCTGAAACTAAATACAAAGAATATTAATGCATCTGTAATGCAAGCAACAGTTGCTATTTGTAACAGTAGGCAATTTGTGTCATCAAAAAAGACTACAGTATTATCCTAAGAAGCAAATCATATAAAATCCACTCTACCCAAACATTGAGACCCCCAGTAGCGAAAAGTGTTTATTCCTGATAATAATGTCAAATGCGATCACTGTAGCATATGTTTACGTCAGCCGATAACGTGACCAGTCAAGAGTTATCACCATGTAGTGAGTGAGTGGTTGGTTCTCTTGTGTTGTAACTTGTTTTGTGATCGCCAGTATCGGTCTACAGTTGATATTGTTCGGTTGTATTAACGATAATTTCATGCAAACATGCCTGACGCCTTTGAAAGTGCATATCCGCTGTCGCCGTCTGTTGATCCGCGAGTGATTCGTAAGCGCGCCAATTCATCTTCGAAACAAAGGTCTTCAGTGACCTTTGTGGCCGGCGATGAGGCTATAGAAATACCCGACAAGTCTATTGTCGGCGTTGACAAACCGCTAAAGCGCAGCGACAAGAGCGAGGCGGATATGGACAGTTTTGCGGAATCACTGGGCGCTGTGCACAGCACATGGTCCGATCAGAGAGAATTGGATCACAGGTGTGTACTTAAAAATACATTTGCATAGCAAAATTCCTTGTCTCTGTACCGGTGTTTGTTGTACATCCGCTGGAGACGATCCAAAAATAATAATTCTCCAAGTTTTTCTCGGTCCAGGTGATTTGTAATGATTAACGTGTAACAGATATGCTTTGGACCGCGTATTTAATGAATAAATTACTGTGGTCTATATTTTGAGTCTTCAAATAGATTTTTTTAAAGCTTTCGTTATTGGTCGTAGCAATCTAGCAATACATAAAAAAAAGTATATGACATTTCTGGGATATAATATGAAGGTTTGGATGGAAACAAAAAACTGAAATTAATTTGATATCAAGTATACCAAATTAATTTTTAAAATGTACAGAATTTGTGACATTTTCGCGGGTTGATTTCTTGTAATTACTTACTGACTAAAAGACAAAAAAGGCTTTCCATGAAAACACCTCAGCTATAATGTAATAGCTAGTAGCTACCATCTATAAAGGTTTTTCTTATGTTTTATTATTTTCACGAGGTCAAAAAGTGACGTGAATCTGTTGCGTCGCATTCTGTCTTCGGTTATTCGCATTATAGTAAGTTGAGATAATAAGATCTCCCAACGTACGTGTTTTAAAATGTAATAAGTACTTATTGTCTTTAAATAAAAAAAAGTAAAACAGTTTGTGCCGAAACAGTAGGTAGCCTATACTAATTATTCTAAAATTTTTGTAAGTCAAAAAAATAAAACAAATTATGACACTGTCTTCCGTAAATAATGTTTATTTTATGAATGCGTAATAAATAACATTTTTTTCTATATTTTTTTCTTATACTTATCTCTGACGTAAACAAGTTGTAACTGTTGTTTTTGGTTCATTGTATAATTTTATCGTCGGCTACATTAAAAAAGTGTCGCTCCAGACAGTTCACCAGATAACTTTAACAATATTTTATTATTATCTAATATATAACCCATTATGATATTGAGGCATCGAAATAATATATCTATGCAATTGATGTTTAAATTTGCTTCCATAGTTGGAGGCAATTCAGAAAAGTGATGATAACAAAATCGAGGGATACAGTTTGATAATGTACCTAACATATCTACACCTTCAATATTGAAATTTAATTCACCACTCGATAGCTAAAGGATCAAAGAATTTTTTGGTATATACTAATAAGTATATATACCAAAAAATTCTTCAAAAATTCAAAAAACGATAATAAAACGATTTTATATAGGTATATAATAAAACGTTCAAAGAAAATATTACTCATAACGTAACTACCACTTTTCACGTAAAACATTCGGCTGTGTCCACGACACGACCACGCCCCATTTTTTCTTGTTTTATGCTGCATTAAATTCATACTCAGAATTAATTAATTAAATCAAATGAACTAAGAATGTCATGTCGAATCTTTTACTAATCATTATAGACCATATTATAATCAAAACCTGTAAAACGAATGATTCTTTCTCAGCACAATAGGATATCAGCTAACACGCATAAACTCCATATAAGGCCGATTCTGGCATCGGTAATACGGTGGATCGGTACTATCTACTATTCAATTTTGTATGACTAAACCTAAACTTCGCAATAATCAGAAGCCTATATACAAGGAAAAAGTAATACTTCGCAGAAGTAACAAGCCGTCAGTTAAGAATGTTGTAGATTTTATTCTAAGTTAGAAAACAGTAAAACCAAGAGGGTTAGAATTTCTAACCCTCTTGGTTTTACTGTTTTCTTGTATGAATTAAAATTTGGCTCTGGTTTAAAAATATTTGCGTATTATTCTCATTGATAGTTAAAGCACTTAAATAATCTAGATTTTTCTTCCATCAAATTATTCCATTCGATATTATTCCACTGAATGTGGAATAATATTGACATCGGAAGGAATTTGCTACGCCTCATACCCAAGTGTTCAATTCCACAATATTTTAATAGGTTTTTAAATGATTTTTAATGACCTAAATTCAGCTCTATGCAAATAGCCATCTAATCATTAAGTGTGTTTTATTAACTTGATATATTGTATTATACCAACTTTTTCAAATATTATATTTAGGTTCCTATAACAAATTTCGTTTCTGTAGGACTTAAAAATATAGACTTAAAATTTGACATTTATTATACTAATAATTAGGAAATTATTATTTGGAATATGGCAAGTCAGTTTCTAAAGACAAACATATATTTCTTAACAATTACATCATCCTAACTTAGGCAATGACATTATCATTTATTTCTTATATTTTGCACGTGACTCGATATGGCATAGACTTCGACATCTTAAATGAGGTGCTATTATCAATTAAAGAAATTTGCGGCGCTTCTGTTTGACTCGCTCAACTATAAAAAAAATATTGTTAACTATATTCTCACATGTCTGTATGGTTAGTAAAAAGATATATTTATTATATCTTATAATGCAGGTATTATTAAGTTAATGTGTGTATAATACATGATTTCTTAAAATTAATATTTAATATTCAATGTTGTGACCATCTTTTAATACTCAGTATTACTCAGGATAATTAGTACTTTTTTTTACTCAGGATCGTACTGTAGTCACTTTTTATGTGAATCAATGGCATTTTTCAAATTTCTCTCTCTAATTGAGCGAGTACCTAGTCCTGATTTAAATTATATTTTGCATCAAAAAAGGTTATCAACCTGTATTAAAAAAAAAAGGAAATGAAACGCACGTGTCGCACTCATCGTAGCTCATCGTCGTGAATCAGCTGTTTATTCATATTTGAGTGGGGAAGGTTTGAATGTCCTCGTCGCGTTGGGTACTGCACTGCAAGTCAACCAGTCGCTGTCGTGTTGTAGAAGCAATCGGGCCTATATGCGTCCGTGCAGCTAATTGAGTGTTGCTAACAATCTCGTAAAACAACTACACCATTGTGATAAATTGATAATAAAATTACAATTAAGTCTGGGTGTGTACGAAATGCAAACGACCTCACGGCTCATTGTTTACCCGCTTTGTTTAATTTATACTTCTTTGTTGGGTATAACAAATATCACAACGTCTTTTGTTTCATTACCTGCGTGTTTTTATTGTTAATTGCGAAGTTTAGAGTCGTAACATTGACAGTAGCAAGGCGGAGGTATGTTTTGTATGTATTTTTTTATATAGGAAAAACATTGAAATATGCTAAGTGCAGTTCTATTTCAAGTTAATTTACATAGTACAGTGACTTTCACTTCTCAAACACAACAAAACGAGTTGTGGTCTAGTTTTGAGAACGTTGTGTTATTTATTAGTGGCCAGTGTATCTCGAAGGAAACTCGTACCTTATTTAGATAATTTTAACACATTTAGTCAATGAGTGGGTCGCCCACATGCAAAATCTTGTGCAAGCGATATTATTGCTGCCTTGATTGGTTACGCCTGTTAAATTTCCTACCCACTGTCTAATCACGATAAAGATTCCAATGTTTACACGGTGTCTAATGAGCCTTGAAATTGTGTTATGGCATCTTTGATTTTGTAAGACGATAAAAACATTATTTTTCGTTGCAACCGTGAGCAATGTTCTAAGCCCACTCATGAAAAAAGCCATTTTTGTTTAAATTTTGCACTCGAACGCAGTAATTATTTATATCGATTGTTGAATCTGGCAGACGCTCCCCCATGCGCCCTGCATTTGCCCGATTTCGGGGAGTTAGCCTTCCACGGGGGGAAACTAGAGTAGGGGGAATTTCGTTTCATTCATAAATATTCTCCCCCCCGATACTTACCTACGGCCTGAGCTAAGCGTCCCTTTCATATCATACGTTGCGTATGTGTATGCTTCAAAATTTTATATGATGAAATAAATGTGAAATATGATTAAATTTGCTGTAAATTTGTGAAAATTTTCGGCACTAAAAACCTAAAAAAATTTATAGCACAAGCCAGGCACCAAATGATTTTTTTTAGTTCTTATTTATAATATTTAGCTAAATATTTGTTTCTTTTCAAGATATTCCTAATAATTTTTCATTTCTTGTATCTGAACAGATTTTTATGAACAGATTTTTAAATTCTTATTTTTTGTGATTTCATTTGTCTTTTGAAAATTTCTTTTTTTCTTAACAATCCTAATTGAAATTTATGAGCCTTTGAATTATGAATCCATTACTCCAAAGGAAACATTCCACAGATCCGATCCAGTGAGAGTGTATAAAGGTCAGTGAATCGGTAACTGGCATATTTAGGTCTAGCCTCTAACCTTGTTACTGTCAAGGATATCCACTCAAATGCTTCCTGCGTTTTATTAATAATAACGGGTCTCGGTGGAAGCGTGAGGAGCGTTGCGTTCGCACGATTTCTATTTGTATTTTAATAGTTTGTTTTTGTCAGTATTCATATGCAATCGCATATGAATGAACCAAACAGAAACGAGCCAATTAAATTTTTTTTAGCGTGGTCTTTGCATCCGTTGCATCCGAAATAGAAATATTTACTTAATTGACCTCTTTAGAGATTGAAGTTTGAATTTTAAAGGCAAAAGGCCGTGTGTTATTAGTGTATTGTTATGTGTAGTATGCCATGAGGCTTCAGGATATGGCGAATGGAAGTTTAAACCAGTTCAGCGACCATGTCGTTAGCAACGGTCCAACTTATGGCCAAGGAGACCGGACTGTAGCTCCGAATGAGTGAGTTCCCAGTTTTACATGTTGATCTTACTTTAATATTATGGTAATGTTTTTTTTGTAATATTTTTTAATCTCTCATGTAAGCGTAAAAAGTATGTAAGCCAAAGTTCCACATTTCATCGAAACTTGTTTAATGGTTCAGTCGTGAAAATGTAGCTGACATTTTCACTAATATTATATTTAAATATCAAAAAACTATCTGAGAATTTAATGCAGTGACTTAAAAGGGTATGGTATAATATTCCTTTTTAATATAAATATAATCTACGAGGAATGTGAAGCAATTTGTTAATTAGTCATTGTTTCGTGCAATGAAATTGTTTCAATAGTCTAATGATTTTTTAAAATGTAAATGTCGCTTGACATGTTGGGGTTTACTTGATGCTAGGTCGTAGGTCGTCGATCGAATATATATACTGGATACACAATCAGCTACAAAAAAACGTACTCAGCAAATGCTAGGTGGCTATAATTTCGCCTTAACACAAGCAACGCTACACGTGCTGCAAGTTTGCTGCCGACCAATAGCATTAAGTGGTTCCCAGCCACTACTTAATCTTGCCATCAAAGATTTAAAATAGCTTTTTTTTAGCCTTTGATTCAACTTTAGTTTGTAACCTAAAGACAAAAAAAAGTGAAAACGAACGTAATACTTAGGTGTTATCAACGTAGGTATTTTTTATTAAGAGCGTCAGCTGTGCATATTTCGAGATCGCTGGAATAGCAACAAGAGATACGTCACACCAAAACCAATATTACGCACAAGACGTCCGGATGGCCAGTACGTGTTTTCTGTCAACTCATAATCAGTATTAGTTTGGGCGTAAATCTTATGGCACATAATTCTGTTTTGCACCTGACCTGAATCAATGTTCTGTACGTCTCAATGCCGTTTATTTACAATCGATTCGAACGAAGAATGCTCATAGGGACTTCGCCAAAATATTATCATCGCCTAATATTGGAATATATCATTATTAGAGTTATGTACACTTGATAGGGAATGTTGTTTTTGTGATAGGCATAACAATTGTAATAGTTAACCAAACCTAATCTAATGAACAAAGCGCCGATGACAATAATGCACAAGCGATCTTTCCGATATTAGATTTAGGGTGTAGAACAATGTAAACGCTTGTATAACAAAAAAACATATCGAGCCATAAAATAAACCATAAAATGTAAAACAGTGGTGATAAGAGAAATGGGTATACACCTAATAGGCTATTTACTCATATAACAATTATTTGACCGATAAACTTTTTGACTTGATTTTTCTAATTCCACAGTCAAAAATTAACAGCTTAAAAAAGCACATAGTTCACTATACATAATATCATTATACGCTATAGTGGACATTCTGATTTAGTTTACAGTGTATCAATCACAACTACACCTTTATTTAAAGAAAAAGAAGTTCAGCAGATAATACAATAATTACCTATCTTATGTACTTTCTTTTAAACAAATATTAATTTTTATTAATATGACCAAACAGTCAACCAACAGGAACTAGAATCAGAGCTCATACAGTCATATAACCGAATAGTTTCCAAATTCTACTACTATAATAACCTACTATTATAATAATAATCGCGAATAGAATGGTTTTGGCGATGGATGGATGTATGGAAATTGTTACTCTTTCACGCAAAAAATACTTAATGAATTTTGATGAAACTTCACAGTGACATAGTTTTTACATCAAAATAACGCATATCTATACCAATATATATAAAGCTGAAGAGTTTGTTTGTTTGTTTGGTTGTACTCGCTAATCTCAGGAACTAGGAATTGAAAAATTCTTTTTGTATTGGATAGTCCATTTATCGAGGAACGCTTATAGGCTATAGAGAACGCGGACGAAGTCGCGGGCACCAACTAGTAATTTATAAAGTTAGGCGTACGAAAACATATCTATTAAACGTGTCCTCGCTTAGTTTGGTAACTTAGTTTCGTAATGAAAATTTAAATAGTTTCGTCAAAATTCCACTAATAGAGTGTTAGTAATTAGTTAATGACAAGAAAATTTCGTCATCATACAAACTAATCATCATTAATTTATAAGAGTGATGATATTATTATGATATAATTATGAGCTGTCGATACAGTTTACTGTGAAAAAGATGAAATAACATAAAATACGATAGTACCCTATTTTAACTATTTCAAGGGTATTGTGTCAGCCGTTCGTGCATTGTCCTCATGCTATCGCAGATAACGTTGTCGCCATGTGACGTAATTGTTCCTCGTCCGTTATCTATAGTTTACCGTTCACTGCGTCTGCGTGTTTGTAACTTCTTTAACCGCAAGGGAGGCCGCACATTGGCTACTGTCGCCTAAGCGATAGCTCAGAGATAGTAGCGACCATCCGCACACACACTGTCCTGAATGAAACATACTGTAAACTATCTGAAACATACTGTAAACGATCTGATCCATAAGCGACTATTATATCGCTTCCCGATATTTCCCTTATAAGATCCGTTATAGACGAAAATCGTTGCTCGCTCGATAGTGGCCAATGTGCGGCCTTCAGAACAAATTTCGCAAAGCAACTCAGTTGCTTGAGCGTTAGTAAGTAGCCAATGTGCGGCCGCCCTAAGCTGAAAGTGCTGAAGCTAATGTAATTAATCCACCCACACAATCCAACTTTTGACGTGGTAATCTCTTTTGGATTAGCTTTAAATGTTTCAAACTTTTGTCTGCATGTACTTAGCTTAACCTATTTGCCGATTCTCCAATGTTGTAAGCTCTTTTTTAATTCTTGAGAATTAGATAAATTTAAAGTGAAAACTAACTGTTTTTTTTGTCTGTGTTTTTTTTCCCTCCATCTCACAATATCTGCTGTGACTGTCAATAACGACCGACATCGTTAGATTAACCATCATATTATCATACTATTATAGTCGGAAGAATAAACAAACATTAAAGTTAAAATTTAAAATAATTTGTTAATAAAAGTTTCAATGGTTATTTTATTATATTGAGACGCGTTGTTAATAAAATTATAATTGTGTCTTGAATTTGTTTTAAATTTTTCCAGTGTAAAATACTGTAAAGCGGTCCCATAACACTAAGTAATTTCGCAATGGTAACGTCATTCTTGTTTACGTACTCGTATTTTTGGTATAGGTCTTAGTTAAAACTTTTGCATACAGTGTTAGACCTATGGCGTTCATTAAAAACGCACGATTCCTTTACGAATTTGTAATTTTTAAGCAACGTCTTTCGCATGTAATTCATAAAAGCTTTGATTGGATTCCAATTCAGACATTAGCTTAACAAATGTCGAACGCTTGTCTTTGGCGTTGAAAGGTGATAGTGACTGTGAGGAATTGAATTCTTGGGTATGATGTAAGTATGAGGAAAAAGTTCTTCTGTTCCATACTGGTGTGACATAGTGGTATGACAATGAGTCTGCACCCGTTGAATGGATGTCAGTCATTCTCGTATCCTCATATTTTCCCTTTTTCTTTATCCTGGTAGGATAGCGCAAATTTCTATATCTAAACATTGGCGTTGAGAGTAATCCAGACGAATGTCTGATGCTGTTGTATTATAAAATGACATCAAAATAAACGCTATGACGAAGCGTTTATATACGCGGAAAACTGCTGAAAATTTTAATTAATTTGTTACACAGGCACCAATTATTTAATAACAGGATAGAATGGCCGATCAAATCAACGCATACAGAATAGAGATATTATGCCTTCTACGGGATAACTTTTCCTTCCGCTTCATCAGTCACAATTGTGACTGGCATTTTTTTTTTCATGTCAGTCAATTCAATTTTAATTAAATTGCGCTGAAACATCCCCTATTGGTAATTAAGAGTCATTAGGTGTTAAATACCGCATTCATATTCCTTGAGTTAGTGACTTCCGATACCTATTACGGATTGGCTCATTTACAAGTAAAAATAACTGACATATTTTGTCATAAGTACTTCTCATAAATCATTTTGTTATATATTATAAATAACAAAGGTATAAGAATCGTAAATAGGGCGTTTATATTCGTCTAATCTAAGCATACCAATAATAAATTGGTTTTTGTATTTTCCGTTGCTAAAAATAAGCGATACAAGAGGAGTGTGTGGGTAGAGCTAATTTTGAATCACGTCAAAGACTACATTTTTTTATGACTAATATAATAAATACAGCGTTTTTCTTTGCACGCGCGACGTTTATAATCGACTTGCATGTTTATTATTATAGTTATGAACTTTAACTCGGTCATCACATGCCATGATATAATTATATTCGTGTATGTATGTGGTTACAATTTTTGGGATAAAGTAAACAGAAAAGTATTATTTGTTTATTTAATATTTTTTCTTGATTTTGTATATTATAATTTATTGCAAGCTCCACAAAAGATATAGATTTCTTCTTTGGGAGTTTGTAATAATTGCAACGGATTATTACAAATTTGTGAATTACAAACAACGGACCGGCAACCTTGTCGGTAATCTGACAGGGGCTGCGAGTCGACGGTGAATCTAGGCGGCTTCTGACCAGTCCTATTGGAACATTATAGAGTAGGCTTATGTCCAGCAGTGGACGTTCTACTGCTGAGATGAGGATGATGAACTACCCTGATAGGAAATAGGGAAATAGGCTTATACTTATGTGTTGTAACACAAGAATGATACAAGTGCTGTTATTTCATCGTATATAGTCCATGGTTGGCTGTCCAGGTCATATCTGCTAAATGCAGTCACTGCTACGTTGAAATTTAAAATCTACAGATCACGTGTTTTGTTTCAGAATCTTCGTAAACAGATCACTGCATTTAGAAAATGTCAAATTTTACGGATTCGATATGGATTATACATTGGCTGGTTCGTATTTAAGCCTAAACTTTATATATTTGTAGGCTGTTTATTTTTATAATTCCTATATTTTATTTATATTATCTAAGTAATAATTTTTATTTAATTTTTTTTTCGTTTTAGAATATAAATCGCCACAATATGAAACCTTAGGATTCAACTTAACCAAAGAGAGATTAGTGCAAATGGGATATCCTCAGGAGATTTTAGAATTTGAATATGATCCATCGTTTCCAGTTAGGTATGATCTTTGAATGGTTTTATTTAATTTTTAATGAAAAAGGACTGAGCACCTTCTAGCTGATTATTTTCATTTACAAATCTATTTCGAATATTGTTACAGAGGACTGTGGTTCGACACATTGTATGGAAACCTTTTAAAAGTAGATGCCTACGGTAATATATTAGTATGCGTGCATGGATTTGAGTTTCTGAAACAGTAAGTATTTGCGTTAAAAAATCTTAATGTAATGCCTTAATAAAGTATTTTTTATTGTTAATATAATGAATAATGTTGTGATTTCATATTGCGTTGTTTGTTTCAGTTCACAAGTATACGAACTTTATCCAAACAAATTTTTAACACTGGACGAGTCACGTGTTTACGTATTAAATACATTGTTCAATTTGCCCGAAACATATTTAATAGCGTGCTTAATAGATTTTTTCACTAATTCGCCACAATACACAAGGTGAGAGATAACTTTTTAATAATTTTAAATTTGTTACTTTGATGTGTTAGTTTAGTACACGCTGACTGAAATAAATAACTCCATAGTATGAATTAAAGTTACCTTTATGGTACATTTTTTTTAAATGTTCAAGTTTTGGTCAAAAACTTCACTATAGACGAAAAATGGCAAAACTAGAACATTTGGTAAGATCACTATGTAACACGAATGATTAAATGCAGGGAGAAAACCGGTGTAAGATGTGCCGACCTAGCCATGTCCTTCAAGTCCATCTTCCAAGACGTGAGAAGCGCCGTCGACTACGTCCACGTACACGGCGACCTCAAGAAGAAGACGACAGAGAACTTGGAGATGTACCTGAAGAAGGACGAACGGCTGCCGATGTTCCTCTCGAGGATAACGGAGAGTGGTGGAAAACTGTTCCTTCTCACGAACAGCGATTATAACTTTTCAGATAAGATTATGACATATCTGTTCGACCTCCCGCACGGAGCTAAGGTATGTGTTTGAAATTCCCTAATGCAAATTGTTCTCTTTAGAAAACCTCGTTCCTTATTCTCAACAAGTATCCCAGCAGAGAATTAGAGAAATTCGCGAAAAATATATTGAAATAAGGCACGAAATTCAGCATTAAAACTAGACTTAAAATTTAAAAAAAATGATATTCATAAAGTTCTTGATGACTTCAAAAGATTCGATTCAACTAAGTCCTACCTAACCCTTTTTCATATAGAAAAATCTCCAATTTGCTTACAATAAGTGAGTACTCGACGACTTCATTCATTTTTCTTCCGTTTGATTGAGACTAGAGATTTATTAGTGATTTAAAATTCAAGTGGATTAAAAAAATAAAATTTAAACCACGTATGAATAGAGTCGTCTTTTTCACTGCTGAAGGTTGTGTCCGCTCTTAAACGCCTTTGTAACATCGACCACCAGCTGTTTCCACTCCATCCTGTCCTCAGCTTTTTTCATATCCGTCTGCGAGGCCCGTAAGAGCAACAAG
Organism: Synanthedon formicaeformis; assembly: GCA_945859745.1. NCBI lineage: Eukaryota > Metazoa > Arthropoda > Insecta > Lepidoptera > Sesiidae > Synanthedon > Synanthedon formicaeformis. Next base: position 5,765,795 of record OX243963.1, read on the forward strand.
AGAAAGCGTAAAGCCCCATTTACGCCGGAGCAACACCGTGCGACATTTGTAGCATGCAACACGCTGTTGCCTCGGTGTAAAATAAGCTGCCGCATGCTACTTAAGCCAAAAGTGTAGCCAATACCACAAGATGTAGCATGCCACAATGTCGCTTGGGGCTTAAGTTTTCTGGTTCTCTAAGGACTATGTGCCTAAACTCTTTAATAGCAGGTGGCAGATAGTCTTGTTCGAATCGTAAGCTATTTGAGGATAGAGAAATTTGTCCTGTTTCATAGTATGCGCAACATCCGTCTCCAGCACTAATCATAAATATTTTGTCTTTAATTTTAAATGTAATTTTGATTATAAGACTTTTTATTTTGTTTTTCAAACGTATTTGTGAAGTAGAAAACTATTTAATTCTTTACTTACCGGTTATAAAATTTAGTTACGATCAATTTATCAGTTCCGTCAGATTCGGCGACTTCTTGAAAAACCATGATTGAAGTTGATTGATTAACTGTTCTTATCTTATCTATGTTTTTGAAAAGGATAAAATGTTTGAAATAATGTTAAGCTCAGACAAAGACTAAGCTTGGACCGAACAAAATTTTTACGCACAAACTAACAAAATGAGCGCGTAACTTATGCATTTACGTGCAATATTGCACAATTTTTACAGCTTCTCGGACATAACTGAAGACTTTTATGATTGGAAGGTTTTTCTTATTATGTTGTGTAAAATATAAAAAAAGTAGCCGATTAAAACTTTAGTACAGAATTTAAAAGCTTAAAAAAGTGTAGTTGTTGAAAGTTTTTATTACTGTGACGTGAAAGGTATCTTTGGCCAGTAATTTACTAATTTTTTTTCTCGAATAATTCCAATTTTTTGTAAATAATAAATCTGTCCGTTTCACATTTTGTTTATATAGTCTGTTCAGCACTGTATTTTTACTCTAAGAAGTCCTCGCCTTAAAATGGATCAGTATTCTAATTGGACGAATAAACTGTTTGGAAATGGAATAAGAGGTGGTACTGGTAGTCATAAAATGAATAGAGTTTATACAAATGAAATATTGTGTTGGTCCAGCCGAATGATCCTCACCGCAACTGGAGGACGTATTTCGATTGGATCGTTGTGGACGCGAAGAAGCCGCTGTTCTTCGGCGAAGGCACGACGCTTAGACAAGTGGACACACGCACTGGCGCGCTTAAGATGGGACATCACGTGGGTCCCTTGCACGAGGGACTCGTCTACTCGGGAGGTGAGTCACTTTCGATCATAGATTAATTAATTGCCATCTTCTTATAAAATCATAGTATAAAATAAAGTCACTTCTCGCCCTCTATTGTATGTACGCTTAGATTGGATTACTACTCAATGGATTTCAATGCGGTTTTAACTAAAAAAAAGTTTTTTTAATAGCATTTTATAATAGCAGTTTTAACATTAGCAGCGATTTCAAAATTTTCTAATAAAAGTACAGCCATCCCATCTATTTGTTTCTTCTCAAATCATATTATTAGTCATTTGAGTTAGATGTTTATTATGCAACAATTGCAACGCAAGCAAATTCCAAGTAACACGTTGTTTATAAATGATTCATTCTCCTCCTGAGACCAGTTGAAAGGATGCTTTATTTGAGCACTTTAAGCAATATCTATGAATAACATTCTATTAATTCTAGAATTAATTCTATGATAAAGGCTTGAATAAATATTATGTATTTATTAGATTAGTTGGAATCGTGGGAACATTGTTAAATATTATTCTTCACGTCTCCTAAATTTAGAGTGGATCTAATTTTCTCCCAAATAATATGCCTTTGGCACCCATATATTGATTCTTAATAACTTAACAGTCTTTAAGAATCAATAAGTTAGTCCTATTTTTACTTACCTTTCTCATGGGCCCTAATTCACTAGCCCTAAATTTCAACCCAATTTGCAGATACGCATACATTCAAAGTAGGTACAAAAAAGGAACACTTCTCTCCCAAATTTTGTCCTTTAAAAAATAAGACGTCTCGAGGCCCTGGGATCTTACTCTATAAAGCGTTCTTACTCTAGTCTATATTTTATTTAAAAATGTTTTGCTGTTAGACGCATTGCGATATACTTAAATGTAAGTAAATAAAATAATTCCGTAATGAATGATGGTCTCTTTGTTTATAGGAGTAACGTCCATATAATGAACTATTTATTAACTCACAATTGAAGTGATAGAAATAAAGAGAAGATTAGAAAATTTCAATTGTAAAAAAATACAAACATTACTCATCCCAAAAATGTACGAGTAATTTTGTGACACTTTCACAATTTGCGTTATCACTCTCGTTTATTTATTAACTATATTAGTAGTAGCATCAGGCGGGAAACTTCCATCTCGGTTAATTTTAGTATTGACCGATAACTACTTTACGTAACTGATGTTATTTTTACATCTGTAGTTTTTACAACAGCCACGGCGTGTTTAAACTGATTTATCAAATTACTAATATGAAGTATTATATTATAATATTATAAAATTGGTTACAAAGTAACTATCATCGAATTAAAAATTTTGCAAATCGAGAATTTATGTTATACTGATTACTGATAGATAGATCATAATGATTTTGAAAGTCGTCATGGTCGGTTTAATTTAGGCTCTTTCGATATTGTATCCTTATTGGGAAGTTTACTTATAATGGACGTTAACCTACGTATAATTTTAAAATCTATGACCTCAGCGTATATGTAAAATAATTATTCTAACAGGGAAATTTATAAACTCGTTTGGGAATTTATGATTACTAAAATATGGGTTAATGGAAAAAGCACATCGTAAGGCGGTCGTTTTTCTCATATATCTGCGGCCTCTCATAAACACACGCTGGTCGCAGACTATTCTTGCTTCAATCGCACATTTCCAGCCACTGGTTCATATAACTTTATTCAGTTCTCAGTATCTGTGGTCTATAGTGATGAAATAAAAATTGACTGCAGGTTCGTGTGACGTGTTCACGGAGTTGATCAGTGCCAAAGGCAAGGACGTTTTGTACATCGGCGACCACATATTCGGTGATATCCTCAAGTCGAAGAAGATTGGCGGTTGGCGAACTTTCCTCATTGTTCCCGAATTGGTTCAAGAGCTGCACGTGTGGACGGACAAGTGTCAATTATTCGCGCAATTGCAAAATTTAGATATACAACTCGGTGATATGTACAAGTAAGTGATTTTATCAAGTTTTATTATTTGTTTCTTGCCTTAAATGTTTGACGTAAAGATAAGAGCTAAGCCTCTATGTGTATCATCGACCACAAATGTTGCCACCGATATTTATTTTTGTCCTATAATAATAATTGTTGTTCTTTTTAAGAATTAACCAAAGCTTTTAAAAAATTTTAATCGAGAATTAACCAAAGCTTTTAAAAAATTTTAATCGAGAATTAACCAAAGTTTTTAAATTTTTTATAATCAAATGGATATCCATAGAAGTGAAAATCAGAATGAAGGAGCTTTTCAAAGAGAAAAGCAAAAGTAATGTCTTATGGTGCCGAAACGTGGCTTCTCACAGCGGAACTGGTCTAGTTTATATTACAAACTCTATAGAGCATAGCCCAGCGAGCTATGCTCGGAGTTTTTTTGGTGGATATCAGAAATACAGAAATTCGCTGAATAACCAAAGTTTTAGACATAGCATAGAGAAGTAGCAAGCTGTATTGGGAATGGGCCAGTCACATCTATCGCAGAGCGGATAACCAATGGGATAGGCGAGTTCTCGAATGGACAGATGACTTAAAAGGCATTGCTGAAAGCGGCTAGATGCGAAGGGCAGGGGATCCAGTGGAGAGATACAGGCTAATGTTGATGATGATGAATATGTAGTATTAATTTCTTAAGTATAGTCTTAGCTCACGTAGGAATTAATAAGTAAATAACTCTTAAGACAGTTAATCTATTAGCAAAAGCCATATCGAAATGACTAAAATGTGACATATATACTAAGGTTAGTATCGCAGTATTTGATGCGTTTCTCTTAATTTTCAGAAACTTGGATTCGAGTACAAAAGAGAAACCGGATATATCGAAACTGCGCATGGCGATCCGTGACGTCACTCACAAGATGGACCTCGCCTACGGAATGCTCGGATCGCTGTTCCGGTCTGGATCTCGGCAGACATTTTTCTCATCTCAGGTTCGTACTTTCTTTACTTATAGCCAACTTTCTTGAATTGATTTCCAAGTTTCAACCAAATTTGAACGTTATGACATCGTATGAGTATTTAAAATCTTCATTAGTGATCTGACCTCAAACCGTGGAACCATTGAGTGACTTTAAGCATATAACTCATCTCGAGGATGGATTCTTCTGTGGCATTTGAATTCAAATACGTTGTTAATGGTGAGGATGTCTTCTTTATTCGTTTCATGTAAATAAAATTCGCAGATCGTTTTCTCTCGTATAATTATAAATTTACATTGATTATTCGTATAGAAGACATTTGCAACGTATCTTAATCGTATTGTATGAAAAGTAATAATAATGATATGACGGTGGAAGATAGAAATTTTGAATTCCGTTCCTTTTGGCGGGTAATCTCGGCGACGTTTGGTTAATGCTTTAACATACGTCTAACCCTTATCGGTTGATAAAATTGAGACTAGATTTATATCTTGAGTGAGTTTTTATCCGCAGCGCAGCGTTCCGAAGACAAGTTTATGCGATTTGCTGTTTGGTTTTGTTTTGAGAATATTCTATTTTTATATCTTTTTTTTAAATATTATAAACCAGTGTCTTTACTCTATTCTATTGAAATAAATTTAGTAAATTTTCATTATTGCTAGAGGCAGAAATCTTGTATGAAAAGTGTTTAGTAACGATAGCGCGTTGTAAGCTCATAAGCTGTCGGTACAACATCTGTACAAAAATAGAAATTTTGTATGATAAATGTAAGGGATTCTGAGGAACTAAACGCGTCTTCTATATAACCTTCTATAAACCGTCTATATAACCTGTCTGCGCGGCGACATCTGTTGCCGGAAATTGTAAAGCTAAGTTTTTACTTCTGACATGTCAGTCCTGCGACTGAAATGTTTTTTTTTTTATCTGAGAATGGCAAGAATTTATTTCGATAAAATAGTGTCTTCAGTTCGAAGTATCCATGATTGAAGCTGTTAAAATATACGGTGTGCTTCCGCTTCAGGTGGTGAGGTACGCGGACCTGTACGCGGCGACTTTCCTGAACCTGATGTACTACCCGTTCTGCTACATGTTCCGCGCCCCGGCTATGCTCATGCCCCACGAGTCCACCGTCGCCCACGAGCAGCGCTTCACCATCGACTCCACGCACCTCGACAGGTATCGACCGCGTTCCACTTTGTGCTTGTCTCATCATCATCTCAGGCGCAGGACGTCCACTGCTCCCGAGATGGCCGGCGTACCTCCACTTTCGGGTACGCCTAGGTTCTGACAAGTGACAGTCCCCGCGACCCCGCCCATCAACGGCCGCGCTAGAATGTCGTTGGGTTTTAGCCGGTACGAATGCGGCATAACTCTACACTGCTGGGTATCCAAGAGGATTTCCCAACGTTAAAAAAATAGGACGTTCACTGCTGGACATAAGCCTCCTCCATAATTTACCAACTGGACCGACCACTTTCGTTTATCTACGGATCTCCTCGTTTCTGATTCGATCTCGCAGTGTGACCCCGAGCATAGCATAGCCTCTAGTTGAGCGACGACGTTGAGCTTTCTTACCATTAGGCCCAAAGTTAGAGCCTTGTCCTAATCTATATTTATAATAATGTAGTAAAAATATATGCAATAAAATCTTGGGACTACAAAATCACCTGGCTAACAGAGCTCTCGTATGAGTCCTAATCAACAATCCTAGTAAAAATTCCTAATCAACAATGCATTAATTTTGTAAGCACTAATTACGCACTACATTATGCAGACCAAACCAAGTTGCTATCATTTACTCTTTGCTACTCGCTTACTTTTCTTAACTGAACTAATATAATTTCCTTTGGACGTACATGTATAGAAAATAATAAATTATTTAAATTTAACTTCTGATTTGAACTCGTACCGGTGCCATCATTAATATTTAATTCGTTTATTTAAGGTCGCGACAGACAGCGAGCGCATCGCGTCCTCGTGGACATCTGCCTTTATCCGACGACACGTCTGAAGAAATCCCTGACAATATCTGCTCCAAGTCTGATCCCACTCACCAGCTCAAGGTACAAAGCTCAATTAAAACATTCATTTATTTCATCTATTGGAAAAAGGAAATGTTTTATTGAAATTGAATGCTTAGGTTTGTACGATGATTTGTTATTCTCCCTTCTTCTGTAAGGGAGTGAACTAGTGAGACACTACATTAAATTGATTTCTAAATCGAAGATATAGAATTGAAAATAGATAATCAATACTAATAATAAATCTGTAAGTGTAGGTATTGTATGTATGTATGTTCCTCCATAACTCTTAAACGAATTAACTGATTTTCATGAAACTTGGTAGATAAACATTTAGACGTATAGGACACAGGATAGGCTACTTTTTTTTCAACGCGGGCGAAGTCGCGGGCGCCAGCTAGTAGAATCTAAAGTGGATCCAATCTGTTCTAACTGCGATTACACCTTCCGATTTCCTAAATTGGTATCCTACAAATTGAATAGTGTAATAACCGCTTAAACGGGCTGCCCAGTTTATACAGCTAAACGCTTGTCCGTACTGAATGTTTATCGTACATGGTGACAGTGTTGTTTTGTACCCCACAGGCGCAGAAAACGGTGCCTCACACGAGACCGGAGACTCCGCGACAGCTCACGCACACTCACGACGACGATCACGACGAAGACGTCTCCGACGAGGACAAGACCAAAACCAAATAAGAGCATCACCGTTACCCCGCGTTACCCACGTTCCCCGTGTTACCCCGCGCTGCTCCAACCATCACGTCCCTTGTTACTATGTAGTTTACAAGGGGCCGTCGCTGACCGACGTTGACACGTCACGGTATAGGATTTTTTCTTAATATTATTCTCAACCTTATTGCAATTATCTTAGCACTCACACTCCTTTATTTCAATACCAATAGTAGTCGTAGCGTTCGCATCATGCCACGTGATGCTTCGGCACGTCGCGGCTTGCAAAGAAGTGTGAGTGCTAAAATCATTGCAATAAGGTTAAAAATAATATGTTTAGAAAAAAATCCTTTGCTGTGCCTAATTGCCTATACAGGGTGTGGCCTATAGAGTATACGAAGTTACCTTAACCTAATCATAATGCTCCAAAGTGCTTATACTCAGAGATATAGCAATCCAGTTACAATATATAATCAATGAATTTCATGATACGCTAAATTGTCGGTTATCAGTCGTTAGATGTCTTGGTGCAGGGTACTGAGGCGAGAACGACTGAACACATTATGTCTGTTAGTAGTACATTGCTGGCTCGATTAATTTTGTTAGAAAATAACAGCAAAGTTTAATTCGTTAAAGGGTCTATATTTTTATTTATTGCTCTTATTACAGGCCACATCCTGTATATGGAACTATGGTTAGGGTTGCCAGAATTTTTGGTATCCATACGCAAATGTATGTGCTCGGAATATGGGTTGAATGGTAGTGGCTTATATAAATTAACTAGGTTTTGCCCGCGACTTCATCCGCGCCCCTTTTTCTTTTTTTAAGTTTTTTTCGTGGCGATAGATCTATTAATTATTAGATGATACAAGTTGATACAGAATATAAAATTTGCTGACAAGAAATATAGTTCCCATTAAATAATTATCCCGTATATATATATATATATATATATATATATATATATATATATATATATATATATATATATATATATATATATATGTACAGGATGTGTGAAAACCTTAAAAGTGGCCTACACGTCCCTGCAATCAGTGGCAATATTGGGAGGGTGATAGTGGGGGTAAAATCGGCATCTACTCCACACACAGTTCCCTGTTACACCAGCCTTTCACTTAGTGCGTGCGTATCCGACCATACAAACAAAGCACTTGTCTATTAAAATGCCGCCGACACTCATGTCTCCGCACGAAATCAAATTAAATAAACAAAAATACGTCTTGACCGCGCTGCACTCGCAGGCACACTGGACACTCACTGTGGTGAAATCGGCCCGACATCGCCACACGCGTTGTGTAAATTGCCGTTGAGTTGTGAGCTCGCCCGACACGATTTTGAAGGCGGAATAATAATAATGATAATAATAATACATAATTATGTTTACGATTTGTTCACACACAATGCAATCTACGTAGTGATCTAGGAGGCTCCCCACCACTGCCCCAATATTGCCACTGATTGCAGGGACGTGTATTGCCACTTTTACTATAGTCCAAGAAAGGTGATACATTTTACCCAAAACATGTCCTGTAATCAGAAATATAACTTTTTGTGTTACGAGTGCTTAGTGTTAACTCTTAACACTTAAGTGTTAGGGTGGCAATTATTATTGTGATTTAGGAGAAGCATCCACATAAGTATTTGAGGGTGCTACTATTTAATAAAATTAATAAGTACCTAGAATTGTTTTAACATGTTTTGTAATTTATATTATATAAATTTAATGTCTTGAAGCATAATTTTATAATAAATTTTTTGTGTTTTCTTGCGCTAGACTTTATTCTTAGACGTATCATAACGAGGAACATAAGCAATTAATTTTAAAAAAAAACCACTTTTGTAATGTGATAGCTGTGCCCCCGAGGTTTATTTTCTCTCGGTAAGTTCTCGCCTTTACTTCGTTTTGCTTGGCGTGCTTTTTGACCTTTTTTTTCTTTTTGCTCGTCTCTTGACGTAATAAATTATTTCAGGGGTATACAATCAAAGTTGGTAAAGTCCACAAAATTTTAAAAGTGAGATTTAAATTACAACACATTTATTTCCGTATCTATATTTACCCCGTAGAATAATTTTTTATAAATTCTAGAAATCTCGACTGTTATTTCAAATTGAAAATTGACTTTACAAACAAACCTAGCAAAGTCCAAGTGAGTTGAGTTTCAATTCAATATTAAAATAATCGTTTTTATCGTTTACTGAACATTTTGGCAATGTGGACTTTACCAACTTTGATTGTATACCCCTCATTTAATAATAGCACATAACCTTCCTAAAAAGTTGGACAATAAAGTGAAAAAATAAAATTTTCAAATAAGACTCCTAGATCCAGAGATTAGCGTGTTGATACAAACACTCAGCTTTATTGTATTAGAATATACCTAGATTAGTTTCTCGCAAAGTAAATAATCTCATTTCTCAGAATTTTTTTTTAAATGTTACATACATTGCGCATTGATCAGATAATCAAAACTAGAAATTTCATATAATGCAATTTTCTCTTATATAGTCTATCAGATTTTATTATTACCTGTCGTGAAATCTTTCGTGATTTATTACTGAAGAAAAAATTATAAAACTGGTTTATTAACTTCCCAATTTAAATCTCGAATACTTACAAGGCCCTTCTTCGTATTAAATAAGAGCTTCCCACTTTAACTTGAAATTATTATACTAATGTGATATTTGTAATGAGAGGCCGTTCAACTCGAATTTATAGTTTACAATTACAATGCATTTTGTTTCGAAATATTTTCAGAGATTGAAACCTATTATAGCAATAAAATAATGAAATTTCAATCGTCATTAGCGATATATTTATTTAGTGTGTGTGGCAGGACTAGTCCTCGAATAATTTTTTTATAATAATATATATGAATAGTATAGGAAGCGTCTACAAACTACGCAATTTTTAAAAGTAAAATAACCTCTACTATCTACTGATTAATATAGTTTCTGAGCTCGCAGTACCTAAAACGTAATACTGCTTATTTTTTATTTATAACGTCTAATAACTACAACGCTTACATTATGTCTTGTGACTAAACACTCGATGACTTAAAAGGGTTATTTGATATTAAATTCGTGTTTGCCGTTATCGAAAACAGGTGAAATTCTATAAAAACCGGAGTAATTTGATTTTTATTTACATATTTTCTTATAGCTAAGAAAAAGATTCCTCTTATAATGTAGGTAACCGTTTTAAATCGTGATGCCTATAGAAAAACAAGCTCTTACAAGAGTTTACATCTAACTAAGCATTGGAGTAAAAGTAAAGGGTGCCGTTTGGGATTTCTATTTTTAGACGAAATAAAATCTAGGCAATTACAAAGTTTAAGCATTGAAGATTAGGAAACTTGCTTCTTAATCAAATTAGAGTTATAGGGATAATGTAACAGCGGTATATTTCATTTTAGGTACTGAGCTCATAAGTCGTTAATATTTTGAATGTTGTCATAATAATACTTATTGCATTAACAGTTTTGGTTGAGATATGTCCTCAATTTACGGGACAGAAGTTAATAATAGCATATTGTAAATTAGGCCTGAGTGGGTCTCGTTTGTTGTAGGTATTTGCACATTATAAGTCTTCAAATATAATTATTAAATAGGTAGGTTTAAGTTGTGGGTCAAAGTTGAATAAGATAATGATACTAATTGATTGGTTCTTCAATAATTGTAGCAGGGTTATGACGCAAACGTTAAGTCCACAACATAAAACCATATTAATGAGAGATAAAAAAATATACGCGCATTTCCAAAGTGTGATTACATATTAAAATATAGGGTAGACGACGAAATTGTTTTCATATGAAAATTATTATTATTTTTTTTTTAAATATATTATTTGTTGTACAAGTGTGGGATTTTATTTGAGTTGCGCTTTATTATGTTAAAAAAAAAGATATTTCGTTAATTTTATATTATTATGTGCTGATTATAATATAATGTGGTTCATATTAAATGTGATTTTTTAAAATAAGTTTTGTATCGGTAGCGATTCCACTTTTTATAGTACACGAGGTTTTGTAATAGAATACGTTAAATAAATGAAATTAATAAAAGTATATAGAAAAGTTTGTGTTTTATTTTTAAAGTAATAACTCTTCAAGGTATTCTTGGAACTCTTCTTCGCGAGATTTTTCTTCTGCTTCTTGCGTTCCTGAAAGTAAGATGACAAGGAAAGTTCCTTAATAAATGTTTGCTTAGATTTTAAACACATTTTTAACGCCCGACGCAAAAACGCGGTGTTTATAAGTTTGACGTGTGTGGAATCTTAACCTCACAACCCACAAGGATGGTCCGATTTTGATTATTTTTTTTTTGTTTAAAAGCTGACTTGATTAAGATGAAGGTTTATGAAGATAAAAAGTTAAATATTGACCATTACCCTTTTTCCACAAAGACTGGTCTGTGTTTTCTACAGCAGCTTCTGAAGTCGAAGCCTCTGGAGGCATTTCGGTAGGCTCGATGATAATTTCATCGCTGTCTTTTTCCTTCGTTTCTACTCTATGCTTTTTCTTTTGACCCTTCTTCAGTCTCTTGACTTCTCTTTTTTTGGATTTGTAGTTTAGCTTGACAGAACATTCCGCACATAAACCTGTTAAGGAATCTTATATAGTGCATCTTATATTTATATCTTAAATTTGCATCTTATATAGTGTGTGTGAAGACCCCACTTAAGTAATAAGTAAAGGCTGTTTTGTTACTACTTAGAAACAAGTAAGTACCGGATTTTTAGTCCGGACCACCTAAAAAGCACATACCTACTTATAAAAAAAAAATCCTACTTACCTAATAGGTTTGTATTAATTAATTATCTGTCAAAATGGTAATAACTCGTAAAATTTTCTAATTTTATGTAAAATATTATAGGAAAAGTCGACAAGCGTGCTGATGGTCCATTTACTGATAGAGAATTTAGGATGCAAATTTAAAACACAAAAATTTCCTCGAGATGTTTTCTTCATCGTTGAGCACAAGTAATGTACATAATCGTTCACCAAGTTTATAGAATAAAGAATAACCATTTAGCACGTTCGTCAATAAACCTTTGATTGCTATAGTACATCGATGCTATAGATAGAGAGATACTAACGAAGTTTGACAAGTGCATTTCTCTTTTCGTTGTCTTCGACGTACGCGAAGTTAACTTCCCAAGTCCTCAAGCCTTGGTCACTGTCGCAGCGCTTGTTACCGCATTGAAACTGTCCCTTGCCAAGAACAACTTCTTTTTCCACTCGCCACCGAAGCGCTACCTGCCATTTCAATCATTAATATCTTCTAGTATTAAGTGTTACAATGTAAAATCTGAAAGTTTGTGAAGAAATGTAAATCCTGAAGGCCACTGAGATTGGTATGTACCTACGATGCCCCAATTATACGATATTTTTCTCGGGTTCTAGTCAGAAGTTACTCCAACTGACTAGCTCTTGATCAGCATATAATTTGTGTATTGTGAGTTTTTATGAAGATAGTTCAAGTTTCAATATGGACTTAAATAAGTTAATAATAAAACATTATTATTATCATCGAACTCTAATCGTTATTGAAAATGAATCTATATTGGGTAGGAAGGTACGTATTACCTAGTTTAGATGTCTGCTATTTAGATTAAATGATTTAATTTTATGATCATCATAAGAAATGATTTAGATTTACATAAAACGCGACTTCACAAGATAAGTAATTATTTTATAGGAATTGGATGAAACTAGGCACACAGATAGACTATATCCTGGATAAACGTCGGATATTTTGGCAAAGCCGCTAGTAACAAAAACAGGTAGGTATTATAAAAAAAACATGCCATCCTTACATCTTATAAAAGAAAGTCCCCCGCCGCGTAAGTCTGTCTGTCTGTTCGCGATAAACTCAAAAACTACTGCACCGATTTTCATGCTGTTTTCACCAATGGATATAGAGTGATTCAAGAGTAAGGTTTTAGTATATAATTTTCACGCGGGCGAAGTCGCGGGCAGCAGCTATCTACTAAAAATAAAGATACAACCCCTGAAAATTTTATAACAGCAAAGATGTCAGGCGTTATATTGCTTTACACATTTAGTCAGGCGCTACACATCCCTTACTTTTAACGCGGGCATCAGCTAGTCTGTATATAAAGATCTAGTCAAATCAGTTTTTCGGAAAAAAATATTATTTAATTAAATACCAGCCAGTCTGTAAATAAAGATCTAGTCATTCAGTTTTTCGGGAAAAAATATTATTTAATTAAATACTAGCTGATGCCCGCGACTTCGCCCGCGTTGAAAATTATATACTAAAAACCTTCCTCTTGAACCATTATAGCTATTAAAAAAAACGCATCAAAATCCGTTGCGTTGCGTTGTGCGATCTAAGCATACATAGGGACAGACAGACAGCGGGAAGCGACTTTGTTTTATGCTATGTATGTAGTGATAATCAGTATTTACATACGAACCAAATTTTCCATGGGTTGTAAGTTGTAGACAAGATGAGCGCGAACTTTGGAAAAAACCTATGAGGTGATTCCTTTTATAATCATTTAGTACGTTATGAGCTTCTTCAAAAGCGATTTTAACTCCTATGGCGTTGCTATTTGTATTTGGTGTTGGTGACTCTAGTCGTGGACCCCGACTTTGAAGTGGTGATGCAGTGTTAGAGAAATTTGTTATCTTCTTCAAAATTAGATCATTTAGCGTCATTATGTTTACAAAAATCCTTTAGGTATTTAATAAAAACTAGCCTTATTCGATAAGTAAACATTCGATTTTAATAAAAACTAGCCGGTGCTCTTGACTTCGTTTGTGTGGACTTCATTTTAAAATATGTAAAATATGAAAAATAAAGAAAAATTGAAAATATGTACAATAAAGCCAATGTTACTCGCTGATAATGTAGCTTTCTACTGATGAAATAATTTTTAAAATCGGCTGAGTAGTTTTTGAGTTTATCCATTACAAAACAACTCTCCTCTCTTTATAATATTAGTATAGTACGTACTTAGGTATAGTTAGATGTACGTACAATCGTACGTATCTGTTCGTCAAAATTTTTTTTTTCTAACATTGTACCTTCCAATCATTTTCAAGATAAGGGAGGCGCGAAAGAAAGGATTTTTATCTAACACAAAAGTAGCGGGAAACTGTATATTTTAAAGTTACGTTCCGCCAGCGATCAAAAAACGACATTTAAACGAATACGGTGCCTACGATATAAATAATTATTGCTCGCTTCTGGCAAGTATAATAGGAAAGGGAGTGGTCCTCATACGATTCCACAGCTGGCTATTTCGGTAAAACCTCTACGCGCGTCTAATATTACATTTGGGTGGCTTCGATTTAACCTTAGGACCGGCGAGCAGATGTGTGCGCCACAGTTTAAATGTGTTGTTCTATATTTAGCCTGCATAAGGCACTACATCTTTTGTTCGCTGCGCGCTCCCCAGAGCAACGCACAAAGGAAGGTCTCTCGGGGGAAAAAAAGGCCATACAATTACTTGAGGGGCCGAGGACCCCAACTGTACTTTACCATCCGAGCCTCGATTGAAAGTTAGGGGAGATCGAACCAGACAATTGTTACAACCAAATATAGTTATCTGGTCTCTAAATAATGGCGTATAAAACGTTAAGAGGACTTACTTTATTCTCTTTATACCGCGTTAAATCACAGATACAATATTCTTTGAATAGTTTATCATAATATTTCTTAGCCAACTGCCTTTCCCACGAGTCGGCGACATCGTCTTCTTCCCAAAGGAATTTATGATTTTCTTTTATAACATCAAAGTCGGTTCGGTCTTTTGACGTGTCCCTTTTCAACACCGCCGTTGAACCCTTCGCATTTAGAGAATATATATTAACGAGGTGTTTATGCAATTCATAGGGATTAAGATTACGCAATCTCCCAGACATCTCTTGGCTAGCCTAGAACAAACGGAAAACGGCCCAAATAAAACATAATTTTCAACAAACAACTCTTTAATAAACCTGATAATTAGATAGGTATTACATTCACATAAAACAATTATTATCATATCAAACTGGACTTAAACTAATTGTCATGGTGAAACTGCTACCTTGCTATTATGCAATCTATAAAAATGAAAAAAATTATAATAATATATATATATTGCTGTTTTCATTTTTTTTGAAAAGAATACATTTAAATGAAAAACCAAAAAAAAAATTAATTGCAGTGTATCTCCAAAATTTTATAAATATTTTGTGCACATAGTATTTAGTATCTACTTTGAATATTATTGTCAGTCTTGTAGATTTTTGTGTAAATTTATCATTTGGCTCAGTCCTTAACACTAAAAACAAAGTCATGCAATTTCAAATTATCCATTACATACAATAAATATATTATATTACTATGACTATAATTAAAATAAGTAATTAAAACTCTTAAAATTCACTGAATACAACCAGTTAATAAAATCAAAAAGTGGCACATTAGAAATGAGTAGCTTTGGTTTTATAGCCGATCATTAAAAAAGTACTAATATCTTTGGATACATAAATCTGTGCCTAAATGAGGGAAATTATTACTGACAGAAAAACGGTTCTAAATAAGTTAAATATCATAATATAACAATATATATTATTTTCACTTTGACATGATTGTGTATAAAAATTGTGATGTATTTCTTTTTTTGCACTACTTGAAAACTTATATACTAATTGTTCGGTATTGCTAAGATAGTTTTTCATTTTGAGACCAAAACTCTGTTTTGCAAAAATTTATAAAAATATTAATATTTCTTTACTCTCATTTTTATTTAAACAATTTTTTACAATTATGTGTATTTTTTTATTATATAAATCTAAAATATTTGGTATTCAATACATGTATGTAATCAACAGGCACATTAAAAATTATTGCTTTGGTTTCACTGTAACAAGAATCACTAGAAAATCTTACCTAAAAATTTGGCAAAAGTATACTTTACATCTGGCATTACAATAGTATTGAACCTTGTGTAAAATGTATACAAAAATATATGATTATTAAAGCTCTTAGGAAGCAGGAACAATCAAACAATTTTTGTGTGAGAAACATGCAGAGGCCATTTAGTATTTATCTAATGTAAACTTTGCAGTTGGAATCTTTGGCCGTTTGACCTATATACTATACATGTCCTATCACTTATCTATAAAGGCAACATTTATTAGAGATATGCGTAACTTCACTGTAGAGCACCTGCAAAGGCATTTTCCTAGTAAACTAGCTACATATTATATCCCAAACGAGCATCTAAAAGATGTATAAATACAAAAAAAACCTTATATATAAATAAATGAAAAGCAAAATACAGCAGCACACTGCGTGTCTGGAAACACTCACTAACACACCATATGACTAAATTATCAACTAGAAATTTATATTATTTATCAATTTGGTATAAAGCAATGAATTTTTTTATATATTAACAATTAATATATTATTATGACTATATTTTTTGGCAATTAGAGAATCGAAGATCATTTCGTCTGAGGAAAATCACAGTGACAATAGGCTAATGTCACTTTTAATTTTTGTGACAATTTCTACTTTCTTTTTGCATATGAAAACGTTGTCTACGGAAATATGGAAATAGAAATATGTGTCCAATTGATGAATTGTTGCAAAAAAAAATTATGTCTTAATTTGTTATTGATCCACATTTTAACTTAGGCAAATAAGAGAACATTTTCATACATGGTGACAAGAGACTATCCATGAGTTTTCTCATGTTTTTTCATATTGTCAGACCGAGTAAAGGCTTTGTCGCATACACCACAATAATAGGACTTCTGTTTAGTATGCACTGTCATGTGACGAGACAACTCACTCTTAGTCACAAACTTCTTTTCGCAGACAGTGCAAGCATGTTTGCGAACATTCAAATGAAATTTCATGTGTATCGAGAGGGAACTGGACTGTGAAAAGGCTTTGTGGCAAAGTTCACAGACAAAAGGCCGCTCCCCTGTATGTTTACGGAGGTGATTCATGAAACCTGTCTTTGTGTAATCTTTCTGACACAGATGACAAAAGCTCGATTTCGAGTCTAACATGCCGGGGAAGTGATTGTTTATGTGTTTCCTCAGTTCCCAATAACTGGGAAACTTCTCTGAACAAACGTGACAAGGTAATTTCTTCTCTTCGGTGGGTTTGGCACTACAGTAGTGTGAGGAGAGCAACTGTTCACTGGCAAATAATTGTTTGCACTGGCTACAAATATGACTAGCCTCGGAATCCGTTGATAAGGTGACTTCCAAATAGTTTTCAATAGAGACAACATTCCCATTTGAACTGTCGGCGTCATCTTGGCCCTGCAACGACTGATCCTCATTTAGACTATCTTTGGTATCAATTCTGTCTAAATAGTCTCTGTAGTCGAGTAAACTTTTGCCTGAATTGTTGTTATCAGGCTCTATAACATGTAAAACTGGCGATTCACTTGTGGCCCTCTCGGGAGAGGTTTTCTCGTTGTCGGAGTGTTCAGGTTTGGAAGACACATTATTGTCGGATTCCCAATCATTTTCAACGATTTCCACATCGGAATCGGAATCGTCGACGCTCGAATATGAGTTTTTAACTAAATGAAATTCTATGTCATCAAATCGTAGCACATTTGTTGGAAGTTTAACTCCTACGATAGTCTGTATGGCCTGCCATGAAAGCTCCTGGGGGTTGTTCTGCATATTAGGCGAATACTATAACCTACAAACGAGTTTACATTGATTACTGAAACCATTTAAATAGCCTTAAACTAGCAGGGTAAATTAGAAATTAAAAATTACACTATCTTACCTTTTACGTGCACAATTTATGCGATTTAGGAATATTATTAAGCAGATGACACTTAATTTCTACATCTAAAAATATTATGCACTGCAAACAGACACACACAGCAAGCACAGTCCACAGAGTCAGTTGTGTTGTGTTACTTCTTTCTTTATTTGTTTTCTTTCTTTCTAACTTGGCATGCTCTATTACTTGCGTGATTCAATACATTTAATATACTCTATGTCCCCTATGGTCCCCTACTAAATTGGCTATGCCACCGCGAAACGTCTGCAGAGATGTATTTAAGTCAGGCCCAGTCTGGCCCAAGGAACATATACACTCTAGCGAGGTCTGACCCATAGGTTTGACCCCATATTTAGATTTTCCGAATTCATTTTCCTAATGCCGAATCCCAATTCAGAATTCCGTGAGCCTAACGCACACGTTCTTTTTTTTCATTCGGAATCACAAAGTACAAGGAAATTCACTTCAGTATCGATGGCCCATAGAAAGTAGTTGATCTTTTGGGGTATAGTAATTTAGTAGTGACGAGAAAAGTAGCCTTGCTATAGTTCGTAAAATGTAGCTTGATCCCTGTGACAGCTGTCTTTGAAACCACGCCTTTGAAGTTTCGTGTTTCATGATAATACAATGTATGCATAATAAGTCAATAATGTCGTACTTTATTATTGGGAATGCCCACTTAGTGACGTCCATAGAAATGATCGATCATGTGAATAAAACAAATTGAAACTAATATAACATTTCAGTTATTTATTGTCTTGACGGTTTTAAGTCATTGCTTGAACTGAAATAACAATTTAAATCTGTTCTATACCAACTTACGATTATCAACTTTATTTGATCTGTAACTAAATGTATTTTTACGGCCGCCATCGGCTTATGCGTCACGATTGGGGTCCAAACTATACGTTGGAAAAATTAGTAACAAAAAATAGTACTTTACTTATTATTATTATTATTATACTATTTATTGTTCAAAATAAAGTATACAAATGGAACGTAAAAACAAAGTATACAAACCCACGTGTAATGCAGTCTTAATCCTTGTGTTTTATTTTATTAAAATAATGAACAGTTATTTATAAATGCACTACTATTTAATTTATTATCAATGACGAAACTATATTGTACTAAAAATATCGATATTTATGAACAAATAAAAACATGTTGCCCAGCACTAGGTATGTCAGTCTGACATCTGTCACAGGGATCAAGCTATTTGATATTTTACGAACTATACTGTCAAGAAATCATTCGCATTACCACAGTATATAAATTTCCTTAGGAATTTAGGAAATTAATATACCCAATAATATACTGTGGCATTACGGTCGAGTACAGAAATTTGATTTAGAGCAAGTAGCCAAGTACCACAGAGTAAATACGGTCATTGTCAAATTGATTATTGTCAAATGTCAATTGAAATTTCAAAATTTTGAAAACCTAAGCTGAAAGTGATTAGTGAATAAAAAAAAACAAAAACAAACTCCAGCCAGCTCCAGCTCCAGTAGTTTAATTAAGTTTAATAATTTCGCGTTAAGAAAAAAATTCACAGTACTTCAGCCGAATCGTTCTTATATTATTATTATATATAAAATTATATCCCTAATTTGAAATAATGGAACCTTTACAGTCTTTGCAAGAGTACATTACTTCGAAGAGTAACATTAAAAATTTTGTAAATTCTTCAGAAGTGCCTATGATTTGCATGTCAGAGCCTTGCATGTTGGGTGTTGATGAGGCTGGTCGTGGACCGGTTTTAGGTAAGTGAATGTTATATTATGGGGAGTTTTACTAAGTTTAAGCTCTTAACCTCAAAACATTTCCCGCCAAATTTTTAAATTTTATTACAATTACAAATTTTAAAATAGCTAACCTGATTTGAAGATTTTTTTGATTTGATTTTTTTTGTTTTGTTAATTAGGTCCTATGGTGTATGGAGTAGCCTACTGTCCGATTGATCAAAAGCAAATTTTACAAGATCTCGGCTGTGCTGACTCGAAAGCTTTGACAGAAGAAAAAAGGGATAGCATATTTGTAACAATGCTTACAGCCAAAGATTCATTAGACAATGTTGGATGGGCAGCTGAGGTTATCTCTCCTAATTACATTTCAAATTCAATGTATAGAAGGGCCAAACATTCTTTGAATGAGGTGATTTTTTTATATTTTTAATTTATGTTATAGGTCAGCAGACAGGCTGACAGTAAACTGATGGTAGGTGGCTATCATCGCCTATAACACAAGCAACGCCACAGGTGCTGCAAGTGTGCTGCCGACTACAGTAGGATAAGGATTAGGAATTGGGAAGGGGTAGGGAGATAGGCTCTTATCATCCCTTACTAACCACCCACAGAAACTCTACAGCACACATGCATGCTGTTGTGCTGTTATTTTGATGACACGTTTAGTCTAGTGGCTATTAATAGTAACCCTTTTTTTTTTATTTTTTTTATTTTTTTTTTAACGTTGGGAAATCCTCTTGGATACCCGGCAGTGAAGGGGACACTGCGGGGTTATGCCGGATTCCTACCGGCTAAAACCCAACGACTTTCATTCTATCGCGACCGTTGATGGGCTAACCCTAGCTGTTAACCAAACGGTTGCGGGTTCGAATCCCGCTAGGGGCTAATGTTTATGTCTTAACATTTACCTTTGTACCTGAGTCATGGATGTTTGTTTTTATAATATGTATGTATTTACAAAAAAAGTAATCTATTTAGTATATCAACAGTCTGGTATCCATAATACAAACAATACCTACTTGCTTAATGTGGAACTAGAAGGTGCTTTGTGGAATGTGTGATATTTTATTATTTACTAGCTGCTGCCCGCGACTTCGCCCGCGTATTAAATAGCCTATGTGTTATTCTGATCTATAAGCTATATTATTATAAAGTTTCATTGAAATCCATTAGGTAGTTTTTGCGTGAAAGAGTAACAAACATCCATACATCCATACAAACTTTCGCATTTATAATATTAGCACGGATTTATTTACTATTTGTGTTCTAGATCTAGATGTTTTTATATCTTTTGTGTTCTAGATTATAACATAAAATGCTTATCAAATTTACAGGTTTCAATGAATTCTGCAATAGATTTGATTAAACAAGTAGCCAGCAGTGGCGTTAACTTAACAGAAGTGTACGTTGACACAGTGGGACCACCGGAGAAATATCAAGCAAGATTACAAGACATATTTCCCAACTACAAAATTACTGTAAGTGTTATGAAAAGCATTAATAGAACGACATCAGAAGAATTAAATAAATATACTTGACTCTTTTTAACAAAAAAAAAACTGACCAAACCGTTTTCTCATGGATGCCATTGTCAGAACTGGTGAAGCACCACCTTTCAAATAAAAAAAGAATCATCAAAATCGTTTCACCCAGTCGAAAGTTATGAGGTAACAAACATAAAAAAAATACAGTTGCATTGAGAACCTCTTCCTTTTTTGGAAGTCTGTTGAAAATTAAGAAGAGATAAGGCAATAAGCTCTTGCATGCACACAACAGCACACATGCTTTTATTACATCATATCAATTGGACAGGCTGACACAGCTACAAATATGTCTATACTCATATATTTTCTTTTTGAACGCGGACAAAGCCGCAGGCACCAGCCACTCAGTCTATGGAATAGAGTCTGTTTTCTATAGAATTGCTCAGAGATAATTTGATTGTAAAATTGTAGGTAGCGAAAAAAGCCGACTCAATATATCCGATAGTGTCGGCTGCGAGTATAGTCGCTAAAGTGACGAGGGACCATGCCCTCAAAGTGTGGAAGTTTAACGAAGGGTTGAATATGGACCAAAAGGAATTTGGTAGCGGCTACCCTGGAGGTATGTTTATTTAATAACTCTTCTAATAGGTGCTTTAAGCAATGTGATTGATCCCTTAAAGGAGATCACATTGCGGAGGGTTCCGTGGTCAGCAGTGGGACATAATTTATCTATACACTAGCCGGTGACCGCGATTTTTTCTTTTTCAACGCGGACGAAGTCGCGGACACCAGCTTAGTAAATGAAGACATGAGTGGGTGAAAGTGATATGTCGCATAATTCCAATTTTGAATAAATCGAGGTTAAAGTTTTACTTTTAATTTTTGAGATAAGTATCCAATGAACTGATTTTTGTACTAAATTATGATGCAAAGTTGTGTAAACAACCTAAAATATTAAAGGTGTGATAGCAATTAAACACTTCTATTATTTAATTAAAAAAAAGTGAACATAGCTCCCTCTTCCATTAACAAAAGTAAACTTTTCTGCATTCTTTGCTTTCTAAAATTAACTGTACATAAAACCTTTTTAAACTTTTTATTTTCCAAAAATGTCTTAAATCTTTGGTCTTAAGGTCTTAAGGTCTTAAAATCTTAAGGTCTGTAATCATTCATATGGACATATTACTTTCATCAGAGCAAAAAAACGTAAAAACCCAAAAATGCGACATAACACCTTCAACATCCACTCACATCTTCAAATAATACTTTTATTTTTGCAGATCCTCTAACGAAAAAGTTTATCCGAGAACAAATAGATCAAGTTTTTGGTTACCCATTGCTAGTTAGATTCAGCTGGTCCACTGCAGAGCAAATGCTGCAAAAGAAAGCTGCTACGTGCACTTTTGAACAGCTTGAAGAAGATAATCCTAAGAAAAAAGAGGCTGGAACTAAATCTATCAGTTCGTTCTTCAAACCCGATGCCACTAAGGATATTAGAAAACCGCACAGATTTTTCGAAGAAAGATGTTTGACTATGGGAAATGCTTTTGAATAATGCTTTTAGTTTCTTTATAATAATAATTTTAAATTTTAATTGGAAGTGAATTTGTATTAGGACTTAGCTATTGATATAAGGACTTGACTGATGTGCGTTAGACGAAAATTTAAATACCTATACAAAAATTATATAATATGAATTTTTCTATATTTAATGTGAATAAATTGTGTACTATTTTGTAAAAGTTAACTGCGTCTTATTTTTTTTATTAAAAAACATGAATATCCGAAATAATGGAAATATATAAAATAAAAAAAATTACATACTTGAAATTTTTAAATTATTTTAATTTTCAAAACTGATTTCAGATTATCTGAACAACATAAAATTACTTAGGCGACTAAGCGCCTATTTCACGAACGTCAAGTAGGCTAAACCGTCACTTAAAGTCACCTGTCACCGGGAATTATTTAGCTGATATACCTTTGTACGGTAAACGTTCCAAACATTAAATAATAAAAAAAAATCGCCTATCGAATGATGCAATAAACCGAGTGCATAGTTCAATAAAACAGAAAATGATTTCTAAAAGTAACTAATCAACACTTTACTTTTAGTTCGTGAAAGAGGCCCTAAGAATTTTTTTATACTTACATGGTTTTCGAACTAGATTCAGATTTGGTAGCCACAGTATGAAAGAAAGTATAAATCGTAATATAAATAAATGCGAAAGTGAGTTTGTTACGCTTTCACGCCTTAACTTGATGTAAGGTGCAGATGCGGCCGAAGGTGGACCACGCTTACCTAGTAAGTACCACCTTACTAGTAGTAGTTTTTTTTTCTAAAAATTATACATTATACACAAAAGTTCCTCGTTTAGCAATCTTCCATTAGTGAAAACCGTATCAAAATCCTACGAGTACGGGCTCTTTTAGTACGTACAATGCTTGTAATTATTGAAGTCTAATTTGAGATGTAAACGTAGTCCCTAGGTTTTAACTCAAGTGAAATTTATTTGTCGCCGCATCATGATCAGTAGAAATCGATTAAAATTTAAATAAAATTACTTTGTTTTTGTACCTACACAATAAACAACGTGTATAATGATCCTTCACTTGGCTCTGTTCCAAAGTTTTCGGAGGCAGAAAATTTATTTTCTCTCAAGAGCAGTTCTTTAAAACTGCTCTTGGAGAAGTATGTGACCAATTTAGGTACCAGATATGTTTAAGTTTTATGCTGGGTATTTAAAATATACCTTTTTTGAAAATGTCTATTAAAGGAACGGAGTTTCCCACACGCGTCTGTTCTAAGTGATGTAAAATAGTTCAATTAATTGTATTTTAGATGTAGCACCTGATAACTACTGATATTGTAGTGTCTTGATGGGTGGGAATCCCCTTAATTATAACTTTTAAAAAAATGTTTGTTAATAATCTAAAATATTGTGATAACGCATATTACTAGACTAGAAAATATATTACTAGACCGATTTCAAAAATTCTTTCACCTATAGAAAGCTACATTATCAGGCTCTACGAAGTCGCGTGCAAAAGCTAGTTAAGTTTCATTTGTTAAAGGATTTGTTTATTACGCTTTCACGCCTTAACTATTCAACCGCCATCAAATTTTGCGGACACCTTGTCAATGGTGCATAAGAATTTGAAGATCACATTTGGTTACCCTAATTTTGCTCTCTGAAAGAAATGTCCAAAGCCTATGATGGATGGGAATTTAGGTAACCACAATAATCAGCATTTTATCGTAAAATGAAAAGCCGTTTGCACAACCGTTTCGAAATATTTAAAATATCTCCGTGCATATTTGAATATACCACCTACGCTTGTGAAATTTCAGAAGAATTAGACCTTTATTTAATATTCCGAGTTTAACGCTTCACCGGCCATTTCTTTCTGCTTTTCTCCATGAAATGACAATAAAAAATCATCACATTCACAAAACTGTTCGAAATATGACATTAAATGTTATAATAAAAAAACTTTCTCCGAAGGAATTGTGGTGGGTTAGTTTTATTTGTGCTGTAAAAGGTCCCCGATGTTTGGGGCGGATGATGTGCGACAGTGATTAGCATGCGAGCCGCACGTCCAAGAACCTACTTACCATCCGCAATGCGGAACGTGCACAGACCACATGGAGAATTTAATTGTGTTCCATTATCATATTTAGGTTCTTTTACGGTAAGTCAAAAGTGAAAACCGAATGAGAGTTAAAGTCGCCAGTCATTCGTCAACTGCCGTCGATGGAGACAGCTTCCTTCTGCACGGAACACTCGACAAAATGGATTTGACGCACTTCATAACGATCCTGTGTTTCTGTGTTTGTGTTTCCGCAATTGTGGGACCAGCGGGCAACTCTACTAAGTCGAGCCAACTCAAAACTGACACGTATCTAGAAGCTTACTCGAAATCGCGCATAGATGCTGAAAAATCTAAACAAGGCGTTGTGATAATAACTGCGAAAGACGGAGAAAAGAAGATTTCAAATCGAGACGACTCTTACAATTCCGGCTATGATTACACACCTTCATACACGGGTGACAATGGTTTTTCGGGTCCATCTTCAAGTTACGGGTCTCCTGTGAAATTTGAGCCAGAAATCACTTACAATGCCCCGCCAAACACTTACGGACCGCCATCACACAGTTATGGGCCTCCAGCTCAAACTTATGGCCCTCCTTCCAATACTTACGGCCCTCCAGCAAATACCTATGGCCCTCCAGCAAACACATACGGCCCGCCTTCAAATTCTTACGGCCCACCGATTCACAAACCTCTAGCGCCTATCTACGGCCCACCAATCAAACCTTCTTACGGCGTCCCATACACAGCTCCGGGTCTAGGATTTTTAGACAAAATTGCATTGAAACTGGACATATTGACGGTTGCAAAGCTAATGCTCAAATTCTTCATCTTCAAAAAGATCGTGACAATGATTGCAGTTATATGCATGCTTCTAGTGATTCCAAAGCTTATAAGTTTTAAGAAAGATGGTGGCGTCATCGGTAACGATGAAGAAGACCGCACGTTTGGACACAGTAGAGGTAAGTTTATTTTTTTAAATGTCGCCTCTAACACAAGTCACGGTACAGGTGCTGCGATTGTCGCCAATAGTAGGATTAAGGATAAAGGGATTAGTAGAAAATGGGCTACGGCATACCCACCGAAACACAACAGGATTAGAGGACACTTGCTGTTTCAGGACAATAACTGCCACTATACTATGACTTTTCTAATAAATTAACAACCTTAAATAAAAAGTCGTAATCATTGAAACAATTTATTCGCTTTATTCGACCTTTTTTTGGACGTTAAGTTTTTCTGGTCAATCTTATTTACCACTCGTCGTTTGAAATTGTAAAAGCATATACCTATAGATAGCCTATATATACTTTTGTCAAAATGTACGGACTTATTAAAGGTGTTAATTATTGAGGTTAAAAAGGTGATACTAATTAGAGAATTAATGAATTTGCCTCGCCAGTGATGGAGCTGACGTCAGTGCAGCAGCTGGTAGAGCGAGCTATCTTTGTTTACGGTCAGCAGCAGCCGTCGTGCGGAATTACATGTCGCGTGCGACGAGTCATCGACGACTTATACCAATTTCAACCCTATTTCAGGTGAGTTACGTAACAATATTCTGAAACATGTTCTTCATGATCGAACTATAAAAATATTTTGTTCGTGTGTAACCTTTATCACAGACAGACAACAACCTTTTATCTACGGACCGATATGCTGATACAAAACAATTTCAATTCGCATTGCGAAACATGCGTTGGTGTTATAAGTTTAACGTGTGTCTCTGTGGAATCGTAGCATCTAAATGGATGGATTGATTTTGATCCTTTTTTTGTCTTAAAGTTGGGATTTTCCCATCGGGATTTTTAGCTATAATTTATGAAGATCTGTTCAGGCGTTTGAAGACCATCAGCCCATTTCCTAGTTTACGAAGATATTTCACTAAACTTCTACAGGTTCAATTGATGTGAAATTTGGTATACTGTTAACTTCGGTGGTATTTCCATGATACGGTAACCTTAATCTGATGCTGTAGTATCTCGTAGTCTGCGGGATTACCAACTCCTCAACAACTTACAGCAGATATAGCGTGTTTGGGTTCTCTAGAGCGGGGGTTAGTTTACAATTTTAATTAGGTATAGTTTGTTCAATATTTTAATGATGTTTGTTATTTTTCAGGGTTCAAGAATCACGAAAAGAAGCAGTTTAATGTGCCTTACTTGTAAGCGTATTTAGGTGCCATGTAGACTAAAATGTAGTTTATTTTATTTATTTATTTATTCTAATTAGGTCCATAAATTATATAATTATAAACAATAAAAATTAACATATTTTTTATTTATCCTGACAATTTTTAATATTACTAGGTTTTTAAAGACAACAAGCTAACACTGTGTTTCAAAAACAATATGGAACAAAACTAATATGAATAATTCAATTAATGTAGATAGTTACATTTTTTTTTCTAGAAATTCTACTTTCTCCTTTATCATGCTGGGATCAAAGACCCATAGTTCAAAACACTAATAATGCTACACACAGTACCGTATGTAACCGCAGTTGCATACTAATGTGGATGTCAATACTTGCTACGTACGGTACGCCAGGCCAGCTTCGGGACAATAAATTAGAAAATGGACGCTAATTTATAGTTAGTTCCTTCTGGCATACAAAGAGCAGGATATGCTTAATATATGTGTAAAAGTGCATAATAAGATAGTAAATAAGATGAGGTAACTTTAAAAATCAAAATACCACTGTATATTGACGATGGTGGCGCCGATTTTTTTTAATATTTTTGGACGATCCCTTTGGAAACATAACTTTTTTCAGAATAATAAGTACCCTATATGTTAATCCAGGTAAAAAACTATCTTTGTGCTAAATTTCATCCAAATCCGTTCAGCCATTTTTGCCTGATTGAATAACAAACATACAAACATTAGCATTTATAAGACCCAATATTACTAAGAATAAGATTAAGATAATAAATGTATGGTCGACTTGTTTTTTGATTTCACCCTTGACTTCGTTCGCGCTCCTCTTTCTTAGGCGTTACACAATTTTATTCAATCTTAATTGCTTATATATTTTTTAATTTCAGATAATCCCTCGGGAATAGTACTTTTATCTGGGTAAAAGATATCTTGTCTCTTTTTCTGTATCCCTGACAATGTGTATACAAAATTTCATGACGATCAGTTAAGTATGGGATGGCGTGAAAACGCAACAAACTCACTTAGGATTCTCTTAACAACTTAGTTGCCCCAATTTCTGGCGCTAATAAATGGAAAGAAGCTAAAAGTTGGTCTAGAACTAAGTGGCGTCCGGGACCCGGGCGGTGGTCTTGGGGGAAACTGCCGTCCGTCCCCTGAGAAGGCCAGCGTACCTCCACTTTCGGGTACGCCGAGGTTCTGACAGGGAGCATAGTTCTCCCTGCGCTAGGACTACATAACCTCATGCTTTCTAAGCTTATGTAGTCCCAAATACTTAGATTCGTTTGGGACAATACAATTGATCTAAGAGGAAGGCTATGGGGAGGCCAATTTTTCGTGGACTTCTTAGTAACTAATCTAGACTTAATTGTTGTCTTTTATCCTTATTCCAATTGACCGCTGTCAAGCAACATATGTTTATATTCAGCTTGGAAGTAATTTAAACCAATTTAACCAATTGTGAGACTCTCGAACGGGCATACCCGCTGGAAACAAGGATTCGGGTGTGATTTAAAGGAAATCTCGAACAGTCTGTGCAGAAAATTAACTACTTACTGTCCATTTAAGTTCTAAATTAGATTTTTTTTATTCCACTTAAACCGCTTAGTCACCAAGCTAGTGCTTCTGGAAGAAGATTAGTTAGGTTATACTAATTAAACTAGGGATACTACCTTTAGTAATTGCTTCACTTACTTCCTTACTATTCTTTTACTAATTAACCTACTCGATAATGTCACTTTATTATAGCTTGTAGTTACTGAAGTGTTGACACGATTAAGTCGGTCATTGGTGGTTCTTGACCCATATTAAGATATTAATAAAGGTCAATATTATAGCTAAATATAATACCAAATCAACGGCGTAATAAGGAAACTTACAAACAATCGAAGCTAACTAGTGTAGTAAAGATATTTGCGATATGAGCAAAAACTGAAAAAAGACTTGAAGACTTTTAGTACCTATGTTCATCTGGATACCGCAAGGTGTACCAATTTTCAATACTACACGAATTATTTCCCCTGATTTTATTAATACTAAGTACTTGGCTATACTCGTAGACTATTCTATATTTGAACCGAATTTTTATCAAAAACTTTTCGGTGTTTCTTGTTTGACATTTTAGAGTTCGCTTTTCAATATCTTCTTAACACGTACTAGCGATCGCCTCCGGCTTCGCACGGATGCATTTTTTTTTATAAAAAATTAAAGACACAAAAGGTAAAAATTAATTAATATAAAACTGTATCCAAATAAAAAAAATAATTATTAAGAATTAAGAATTTATATTTAAAAGAAGTTAGCGGAGAAACAGACAGAGGCGATAAGACGTATAGATATTTAATTCCCGTTTTAAATATAGTTTATAAATTGACGTGCCGCCCTAATATCTGAAAAGATTAAATAGATAGAAAGTAAAATTTTAGGGCGGGGTCATACGGGGGCTAGTTAGGTATATGTAGGTACTGGAGTACTCACATCGACACAGGGGAATGACAATGAACTTGGCGGAAACTGTTGTCACGCCCGCAACCGCAAACAATGCCCCCCGCAACATGAAACACAGATAAAACAATTAGCCATTCGAAAACTTAGAATTTAGAACAGCCTAAAGTTAGGACACTTATAAACTCCGTGAAGTTGTACCGTATTATTTTATCATTGTTCTTGCTAGTTATTGTCTAGTTCACTTCCCGGATTTAAAATAGGCACTTTTTTATTTTATTTTTATATTTCTATTTAAGAAAAAAATATTTTAAAGAAATTTAAATATTTAAAAAAATATTTTTAACAAGAGATGAGGAAAATATTTCTTAGAATATTTTTAGTACAAGTAAGTCGATAATTTCAGATATTTTTTAAATACCAAAGAAGAACCAATGGTTATGGGTAGGTAATATTATATCCGAATAAATAGGTGCCTTCCAAATCTTAGAAAAATCATTATTGATTATATATTATGTATTAATTCTTACTTATAATTACTTGGGACTGCCCCGAAACTTCTTACTAGTAGTTAGTTACTTACATAATCTATTTTTGAATTAATTTACAAA
Source organism: Synanthedon formicaeformis (assembly GCA_945859745.1). Classification (NCBI taxonomy): domain Eukaryota; kingdom Metazoa; phylum Arthropoda; class Insecta; order Lepidoptera; family Sesiidae; genus Synanthedon; species Synanthedon formicaeformis. The sequence goes on from OX243963.1 coordinate 5,795,465, forward strand.
CCACCTTTTAGATCGAAAGCTTTAGGGCCATTAGTTGTACACTTAAAACTAGGTACTTTTTCATTTTATCAGTTAGATTAGCTATATAGTATCTAATTTAAATTCCGTAGAACAAATTTATGTAAATAATTAAAGCAACTAACTGCTGGATTGGCAAGTCTCCGATGTTTTTTTTTTATTTTATACCTAAATACTTTAACTTTAGGTAGCTACTCTAAATTTTTAAAAATAAAATTTATCAACTGAAAATTCACTGTTGAGTTCAGTTCAGTTATGAAAACTAAGTTACGAAAAAAAACTATTCTTATTACTGTTTTCACAACAAGTTGTAAATAGAGAAGAAATAATGACGTTTACACAATCAGTTACACGAAAGAGAAGGAAAATTCATTTTTCGTAGCTAGTTATGAAAAATGGTTACGAAAATGGACCAAAAGGATTTTACGCATATTATAGGTTATTTTCGACTTTCCTGAAAAATAAGGATAGTACCTATCTTCCTTGCTTTATGGTATATTCCTATTAATAAACATCGTAGTGAACGAGACGTTGGGTATTTCATTAATTCAAATTTAATTGGATCTAATTCCGTGAAATCCCTTGAAACGCAACTTGCATTATATGCAACATGCAACGAAAAATATTTTTCTATGGAGCAATGAAATAGTTTTAACACAAGTCCATGCTCTATTTAACCCATTGTGTTCGGTGGGATGGGTTGTGTTGTGTTGTGTGCCTATGAGTCAAGTGCAGGAGCGTTCGTATGGAACGGTTGATACTCCGTGGTAGTCGACTCACTGGCGTACCCGCACGTGTCGGCGGTTCACGTGCATATACAGGCACAAGTAATACATGTTATCTAGACTTGCATAATATCACTGGCAACTCATAGCGATCCATACAGAATAAGATTTTCTTTGTAATTAATATATCAAGTAATAAGTGTTTCTTTGGGGACTGACACAAAATTGTAATGTTTACCGGAGAGAGGTGTTTTCGTGTTGTTGTTCGTAAGTATTTCTTGGATTTTTTTTTTTGCTTGTGAAACTAGGTATTAAATAAAATTGTTATTATCAATAAAAACTTCTAGCATGATCATGTTACATTATTAGATTTCATTTAAAGTTTATCGTAGTGCCTAATTTTTTGTTAGGTGTACCTACTATAGATGTGCCCAGCCGATTCGTCTGTGATAAAATTTTAAAATGAGAATATTTTCCAGAAATAAAACAGATTCAATTTAAGTCGTCTATTTGCCAATGAAAGTCCCACGAAAATCGATTCAGCAATTACGCAATCGTCAGAGAACGGCAAACACTTTAATAACAAAGAGACAGCTTTTATATCGAAATAAAAAAAAAATGTGTTTACTTTTTTATGCACATAAATAGTCAGATAGGCTGACGGTCAAGTACGTGCCGCTACTTAACCACTACTTAATAGGCTAGTTAAAGTTAATTAAGTTAAGTTACCTTTCTATTTAGAGTTCATATAGAGTTAGTTACTTTCTCCCTTGTCTTTGATCTATCAGAATCGGCGGACCTGCAATTATGATTTATAGTTGATAGCAGCTTAAAGTGTATTGTTAGCCTGTCTTTCACCCTCCCTCGAAACAAAGAACTGAAAATTAAAGAAATTTCAATCCTCTTTGAATATAATATAACTCATACGCTTGTAGCAAGTGAACCAACTGTGATTAAACCTTTTGTTTTGTTATAATAACTCGATATATAGGTAGGTAATAGAAAAGTGTAAAGAAAACATTTACTTATACTCGTTTAGAATGAATAAATTATGTAACTGAACATGCATGATGTGTAACTGAACTGCACACTGAAAGCTAAAAATCTTTCAGTTTTACAGAAGTTTTTCGGTGAATCAGTAAGGAGCCGAACTCCTTAATCTTGCTAAAATAATCTATATTTCTGTAGTATAAATAATTCAAAACAACCCAGACATCGTAATCACTTTTATTATCAAAAATCCATGTTCGTAACTGAAATTACTTAACCAGTTGCAAGAGAATTTTATTCGCTGTTTGTGCCTCATGGTTTTATTATTTTGATTATTTTGTCGTAATGAATTAGAAACAATTAGGTATTACTTGTTCTTACAGTGAATGTAAACGTAAGAAAGCTGCTTGCCTCAGAAGACTCTTCGAAGATAAGTATGTGAAGTCGAAAATTAACCTATAACATAACATCAACACATGGCTTTTGATATTTTAATCACTTTTGAGTTTAAAACTATTGTCCATTTCGCCTGTTACACTTATCCCTACTAATAAGCATCGATGTTAACTATAAGGGATCCCACAGTGGTAGGGATAAACCATTGTAATTTTTAAATTTCGAACGAGTTTTTATTTCAAACATTACAATCACATCAAAATTAATATACGAGTTATATTAGTTGGAGAGTTTTTGTGCCGAATGTGACTCATTCTTTGAATATGTAAACAATAAACATTCATCTCATGAGAGTGTTTATCCAACCCTTACTGTTCTAATCTAACAACGCGGCGACACCTATAGTTGATATATACAAAGTAACTGTGCCGGCTATCTCCCATCTGTTATCATTTAACTAGATAAGCGATTGTGAGATATTCAACTCACAAATATACGCATGTCAGTCCTGCATACCTTTGCCCAACTGTTGCAATATCTCCCTACTCTCCGTATCTTGTTTATTATATTTTGTAATATATGTATTTGTTAAAATAGTATTATTGGTTATTGTACGGTTTCACAATGAAGATAATTTTGGGTATGTACTTTCATGAATTGGTTTAATATTTTGTCGTCGTAAAAACGAGTTTAATCTAGCGTAGATTATAGCTAATTCCAATTAGAAAAAACAATCTCCAGAAATAAACTTTCGATTTAATGATTGTCTTTTGTTTTATTTTTTATACTTAAACAAAAACAAATCTTTTTACAGATATACTTAATTTAAATTTTCATTCACATTTGATCATGTTTTAACCATTTTTAAAATTATTATAAAATTGCACACTCATTTTCAAATATAATTATTTGAAATTGATATTTTCATGGGAGTTTATCCATGAAAATAATATCTGCAAATAGGATACCTAAACCACCATCATTCCTATTCGCAATATGTTGCATTCCAAAAGTAAAATACCGGAAATTCAATAATTTTTTTAATAAGAAATTCGTAATTAAATTTTCGATACTTCCCCCCTACATGATCGCGTAATGAGTGGATTCCGGTAAGCGCACAATATGCGGTGGTTAGGTCGGAAGGACGTTGTTTAGCGGCGAGTGGTCGATGCTAGAAATCGCGGCTGCCATATCCTCCGCAGCCATTACCGCTGTTTCTTGTCCAAATAGTAAAACCGAATGTTATTGTTTATAAATATTTTCGTCTCCTTTACTCTTCAGTTAAGTATCTTCCTAATTAATAAGAATAAATTGTTTTCTTTTTTATTCCTGCTCTTTCTTTTAAACGCAATCAGCCGGTTGCAATCATTTGCAATCAACCTATTGCACTCTGGGTGTTGCCCAGATAATTTTCTTTATTATTCTAATTTTTCTTTATTGTTTCTGTTTCAGTCATTGAAGAGGAATACATGGAATATGGCGTATGAACATAATTTATAAAAGATGCGCAGATAATTTTTATTCAAGTCAGTAATCGAAGTAATAAATTTTTTATAGACAGTGAATTTTACTAAATATGCCGGAATTAGGGCCTTTGATGCGTTCAATTGAATTACACAAGATGATCGAGGATAAGGTGTCAGAATGGCGAGATAGGTCGGCCAGGGTGTGGCATGCGAGAGGTAGCGACACAGTAGCCGACTCTTATCAACAACCATTGAACTTTAAGCGTCATATGCAAAAACGCAAGAACAGCGCTCAGATTAACAGAATTAAAGCGAAATATTCACAACCAACAAAGAGATCAAACGAGCCACATGTTGTTCAGCAGACGAATCCAGATCCATCACCTCCTATGAGGCCAGCTAGAAATAAAAAAGAACGTTTGAAACTCCACCAATCACAATCTGAGGATAATCTCACAAACATAGGTTTAATGGATGTTCAAACTAATCCGGCAGCATGCAAATCTAAAAATAACGCTCAAAGCTACGAAGATATTACAGCGATCGTCGATATACATCAAAGTAGGAGTAGCAATAATTCAAAAGGTTTAATGAATGTTAAAACTAATTACAACTGCAAATCTAATTATAACGCCAAAAGCTACGAAGATATAACAGCGTTCGTCGATGTAGACCATTGTAGGAGTAGCAATAATTTCAAAGAGACAAATATTTTGAACTCAGTAGAGGTAGTGTCAAATAACTTTCATACTCAAAGTGTTTATGAAGACACAGTGAATAAACGTAATTGCAGTGACAGTGGTTTCGAAGTGAGTGCCAATAACAGTAAATCTAACTTTGCTACGTCGACTCCTTTAACTAAAAGAAATGCCCACAATAGGGCACATTCGGCTAGCGATACTGTGTCTGTGGTAGGTTTCGAAAAGTGTACAAATTACGATAGTGAAATGAGTAATCTAAGAAAAGGTCGCTCGGAACCAGACCTTCTCAAGGAAACCAGCAGAAGCTCGATAGACTGGTCAAAAGTGAAGACGTTAGATTTGAAGAAGAAGTTGAGTCGACTGAAACCGCCTTTTCGAAAGCTGGATTTTTTACTTAGATGGCGGAATAAAAAGTCCCGACCTGAAACATCTAGCAGGTAAGTGTAAACGGCTTTGTTTTATCTTTTTTTTGAATACCCTTGTAGTTGTAAGATTTTTTTTTGGAATCAGCTTTTTTTGGAATAGGTTTCTAAAGAATTTTTTTCATACAAAAATTCCACCTAAATCTAAAATAACTAAACTTCCTGAAAAAAAAAAAGTTTGGTAGGACCACTCCTAATAAACTTTCCTGAAAAAAAAAATGTCTATACGCGAACTTTCCCTCAAAACTATAACCAGGTCCAGGATTATTTGCTAGAATACAAACATAACGATAAATTGCAGCCAATGTCAATAAAGAATAAATAATTAAAGTCTGGTTCTAATTCATATTGTCTTTATATTATTAGCTATTTATTACCTATAGCTATATTATTTATATCAATCCTATAAACTCCGCAGTTTTGCCCACCTTAAAAATTTAACATGAAAATACATAACCATGATAAAATCGGCTTAACCGATTTGAATGCGTTTTTCACTGATGTGTTGTAGCAAACTTCCCGTAACATTAAAGTTTTTGTTTACAACTATCAAACGGTTTACACACAACGTAATTGTTTGCTATTTCAAATAACACCAAATCACAAATAAAAAAGCAAAGTCGCGGCCACAGCTAGTGAAAAAATGATAATAATGCATAGGTAATTTATTTACATACGTGCCGACTTTCTTGGTGATCGGTGAAATGGAAAATAAAAATTTGGATAAAATTTGAATCCAAGTATTAGTCAAAGGCGCCCTCTAGTGCTTAGAGGACTAACAAAAGATTTCGGTTAGTTGCTTGAAAATGGTTGCTGGTGTAGAAGTATTAAAGGTTTTTGAATAGATGGCGACACTTGCACAAAATTATTATTTTAACACAAAGGAACTACAATTAATTTGAATTAAATTAATCATTAAATTACTTAATAGAAAGATGATAATGAAGTTATTGTTGTTAATGGATTGGTGCATCTTTTCAAGTTTGTTGTTTTATACATCTGTGCAACTTTTTGGAATGGAAGTTATCATGTTCTACTTATTTCATAACATGGTTCGTTACTTCAATTTCTTTGTCGACAGTAATATTAATAGTTTATTTCAAGTTATTTTTGAATTAACCAAAACACAACCTAATTGTCGGCTGTCTTTTGTAAAATATGAGGTGTTGTGTAAAATATATTCTGTGACCATGAATTTGGTCATACACGTAGATATCTCCCACCATTGTAGTACGCCAATAAAAATATTATCTCTGAAATATATCGCTCTATAAAAAACCTGCGTTGGACAAAAAACAACATAATGTTGAGATAGACAGGTGTATGAAGGTCCAATTTGTCTATTGGATGCTTTGTTAATTCAAAGCCATATTAAGTTTTGCATTTCTTAACCCACACAATGCTTAGCCATTTTAATAATATTGTAAAGAGAAAACATTTTTTATTTTTCACTCAAAAACTACTGATTTTAAAAACTCTTTCACCTATAGAAAGCTACATTATCAGCGAGTAACATAGGCATTAATTTTGTAAAGATACGCAGATTAAGTCGCGATATTCATTCTAACGTAGAGTACCTACTTGTTGGAATTATACCTTTATGCATTCTAACGTATTCTATAACTACTAGCGATCCACTCACGACTTCACCCAGGTGTATAATATAACCTAATTAAAATAATTTAATTAGGTTTATTAATGGGCTTGGTTATTTTGCTCCCGGCTTCGCCCGGGTTCAAAATAAAAACTATCCTTAAGTTGGGCCAAATTTCACTAGTTACGAAATTTTATCAAATTCGGTTCAGTAGTTTCGGAGTTCCTCGAGAACAAACATTTTACACGTAATTTTTATATTATATAATAGAGATTATTGTAAAATTTAGTGCGTTGCGTGGTTTAGTAGTTAGTGCCCATACAGACAGACGTAGACGGCGAAAGCGACTTTACTATGTAAATAAGTTTATATGTTTCAATACACTTGTAATATTATCCCACTTGATGATATAATATATCCCCACTTGTTCAATGTTACCCTACGTAGGTACCATTTTCAATATAAAAAATAAATGATATTCATTGTGACATCAAGAACATTATAAATAAATAAAAGAAAAACATAATTAACAAATACTGCGAAATTGCAAATTACTTATAATAAAAACATACCTACGGACGGGAATAAAAATAGTTTTGAGGTTTTATAAAGTTGATTGCATAAGAATTTTAAACAAAAAACAGAAGGAAAACTTTAATTTTGGTATGTCCATTGTTTTCCTGTTACTAGCATTATGTATAAACGAGCCACAAAGACAGTTTTTTGATACATAAGAGTAGATAATTATTTATTCAAAATGTTATTTCTAAATTTTAAATCTTTCCAGCATAAGAACTATGCAGCCTGCTTGGCGAAAACAGGAAACACAAAAAAAGACCCTCACATTGAAGACATTTATTTATTTATTCAGTAGAAAAAAACAATATTAAAAAAAGCAATCTTACAACGCCCGTTACATAATAGGTTATCCTAATCTTAATTCTAATAACATTATAAATGCGAAAATTTGTATGTTTGGATGTTTTTCACTCAATAATGCAATAACGGCTGACCGGATTTGGATGAAATTTGGCACAAAGATAGCTTATTAAATGGATTAACTTATAGGATACTGTAGGATTTTCAAAAAACGAACTACAGCGGGTAAAAAGTCACGGGCGCGCAGCTACTATACAAATTACCTATGAGAAGAAAAGCCGAGAGTCAATAGTTGTCAAAAGAACTTGTAATGTTGCATTACAATTTTTTGTTAAATGTAAGCGTGAATGATAATTGGGATGTGTCATATTCATATTATGAAGTAATGCACGAGCTGATGAGTGATCATGTTATCATTGTCTAAACAAGGCAGTGTTTGTGATCGCGAACGTTGCGGAGGTAGAGGCGAGGCGGATGAAAATAATAAACTTATGTCCACAGTGTATTAATAAAACCCTAAACCACAGAACTGAAGACTTAGCGCCTGTTTTACAAACGTCAAGTAGGCCAAACTGTCATTTAAAGTCAGCGGTAACCGGGGATAATAGGGCTGATATACCTTTGTACGGTAAACGTCCCAAACATTAAATAGAAAATAATAATAAAAATTCGGAATGAAATATATTTAGATAGTGAAACATTTATTTCACTATCTAAAAATATTTCTACTTTTTTTTCCTTGTATTTTATTGTTTATTTACTAGTACCTACTCGCAACAGCGTTTCGCAGAAATAAATTGGTTAGCAGACCCTCTGACGGCAGTGTCCTGTCCACTTCCTTACAGAAAATCACCTCGAAATAAGGGACTTTTCAAATGAGACAAATAGCTAAATGGTTGTGGTCAACCCTTTAGCTATGTTGTATCTAACTACTGATATGGTCCAATTTTTCAATAATGGCATCAACTTTATCTTATCCGTAACAGGTCGACCATAAGCCAGCTTCATCTATAACTATAACATCAAAAAGACATTTTGTGCTACCTTTATCGACTCTGCGTTAAGTCCATAAACGGACAATTTTTTTTCCGGCTTGTGTCGCCTTTTTTTAACACGGACGAAGTCGCGGGCACCAGCTAGTTAAAAACGAACTGAATTTATAAAAGTAATATGGATTTATAAATTCATCTAATGGATATTACTCGTAGATGTCTGGTTTCTAAACACTTATTTCGGTTAATTTAAGAAACTTATTACACCTATGAGCAATAGTTGATTCAAATCCTCTGTTGCGAATTGCATACGGTATCTCCTCAATGTGTTAATTAGTTCTGCTACTGACCACCTAACAACTACTTATGTAGAACTACTTAAGTTACTTGTGTAGGAGAATACCTACTATAGATTAATAATATTGAAACCAATTTGAATTTCGTCAAAATGTAATTACTCGCTAATAAATAGGCACTTACCTAATCTAACTTTACCACTTTATGGCACAAAATTTAAAAAAAAATGGTAGAGATCCCGCATCGCATGTAAACAGGGAAAAATAATTATTATGAAATTAACTGGCCTGGCCAGTTGAACGTTTAATATGATTCAATTAAAAATGGTGTTTCCAACCATTTTAACATACTCTAAATTAAGTGATCATCAATTAAACGCATTCGGGTTCTGTAGTTATTTCAGGAGTTTTCTGTTTCGTACTCGGTCGTTACTTAGATACAATTAACAAGCTATGCTAATTAAAATTATAAAGTAACTTTCGACTTTCTTCTTAACATGCTATATCTGTCGTACGTTGCTGAGGAGTCGTGTGGTAGACTACTTGATGCTGTGGCATCAGGTCAAGGTTATCATGTCATGGCAATACAACCCATGTAGTATGCCAAATTTCACATCAATCGAACCTGTGAAAATCCCTTCGTCAACTAGGAAATGGGCTGAAATAGGAATCGGTCCATCAGTTTGGATTTACGATCCTACAGACAGATACACAGATATACAGAAACACTCGTCACAGTTATAACACCCCGTTTATGAAGTATATGGCAAGTAGTGGCAGAGCACACTGCGTTTCGCATTCATTTGGGCAGTCTGTCTGGCCACAGTAACCTCCTCCTTTCAGAAGACCCTTTATCTTATCTTATCTTAGTGGCAATTTGGGGTCTGCTAGAGTACCAGTATCACTTCGTCCATTACTAAAATATTGTGATCGCCACGTAAACTAAAGCTCTCTACCTATACCTACCACCAATGCCTATCACATTTAGAAACTGTATTACTTTTTTGATAGAGGCATTCCTCACATCTTCACAGGCCATTGTGTGGCTTCCTAGGATGTGACTGCGCTTGTGCATTAAGAGGCCACACTCGCACAGGATATGCATTGGCGTTTCTTCTGCCTCATGGCAGAATGCTCGCCTGCCAGAACACCTAAAGCAAATGTGTGATGTTGTGTTTCGGTGAGTGAGTAAGGAATGCCCAGAACTCATTTCCATACATATAGCTTCCTAATCTCTTCCTTAATCGTACTATGGTTGGCAGCGCACATAGCACCTGTGGAGTTGCATGTGTTTTAGACGACAGTAATAACTACCATCAAGTGGACCCTAAAAAGAAAAAGAAAAAATTCTTAGACAAAACGATTTTGGATACCAAAAAAATTGCGTATGTAATCTATATTTCGTCCACATAATCTTCCTATTAGGTTTTTTCAAAGAGTCATTGACTGCGGAAGTTGACAAGTATTTTAAAAGTAATTCAAACATAATAGTGGCGACGGAAAAGGTTTTTGTGTAAAAGCCTTGGAACTCTAAAAACGCGATAGGTAATCCCCATTCAAACAAAGCTGAGAACCGCACGCAAGACTCAGTTAGCGGCATTTCGCGCAAAGTGATGCCTGAAAATATCTACAAGTACAGTGATTTTTATTAACAATTTTAGAAATAATTTTTATTTAATTTTTTTTTCTAATAAGTTTACCAAACAAGTGACAATGGAAAGGAAAGCTCAAGACGATCCTTGGAAATTCGTATTGAGGAAATTGCAGGAAAAAGAAATTATAACCCGACGAAAGTAAGTTTCTCGTTAAGCAATTTTACAGTCAAGAATAATAATAATGTTTACAACGCTTATTTAAATTAATATATTGTACATAATGCAATCAATAACAGTGCGATTTACCTTATGACCCGGTAATTATTTACAAAATAGCTAAACCGGCAAACTTCGTACCGCCTTAAAATCAATAGCTATACGTTTTTTAAATTTTCGTAGCCCAGACGAACAAAGAAAAAAAATCATCGAAATTAGTTCTCCAGATATCATCAAAAAACTCGTACCACACAGAATCTATGAAAAATGAATATTGTTCACATTTTTGTTTTGTGAAATTTTCAGATGTTTTATTAATAGTTATTCTACTAAATAATCACGGAGACAAATCAAGCCGTTCTCGAGTTATAAATGGTATAATAAAGTTATAATTAACACGACTTTCTTTTGCGACCGACTTTATAACAGAGAAAATTTTCTATTTTACTTTTTAGATACTGATATCTTGAGATTTATTTTATTTTGTGAGTTGTCTAAAGTGTACTATTGAATGGAATACTCGTACAATCATTGAAAATACTAAATTTGTTAGAGACATCGATATTTAGTCAACGATCGCTTCAAATGGCTTGTGCTTCTGTCTGTGTGAGTATCCGATTGTTACCAACTTACAAGATAATTGCTAATAATTAACTACAATTGTCCTGTAAAATGTTTAAACGCAGCTTGTCTCAGCCAACTCGTCTTAAGTTGAGTTTCATTTGAAAATAGGTAGATATTTGAAATAATGAGAATTTTTCTAAAATATATTTTCCATCATTTTAGGTTATAATCATAAGTAAAGTTGGAACTGCTAGTTAAAGTTTAGAACTGTTATAATTAATAAAGAAAATATAATTACAACTTTTGAAATTCTGCAACACTTCTCTAAGTCTCAGTTGAGTCATAAATCAGTATTATCTCTAACAAACTTTTTTAAATTTAATTATAAGAAATATGCGTTGCCTTTTAATTACTTATTATTAAACTTTATAACTCAGACATAATATTTCAGTTAAGTAGACTATGCGCCTCTTTCTCAAACGTCAAGTAGGCCAAACTGTCATTTAAAGTCACCGGTAACCGGGGTAAATGGAGCTGATATACCCTTGTTTGTACGCTAAATGTCCCAAACATTAAATAGAAAATAATTAAAAAAAATCGGCTATCGAATGATGCAGTAAACCGAGTGCATAATTCAATATAATAGAAAATTATTTTTAAAAGTAACTAATCAACACATTAGTTGTAGTATGAGAAAGAGGCCCTATATATAATCTTAATAAAAAAAAAAACTTTTAAATATAACTGACACTAGATGGCGTTAAACGAAATTGTCTTAATTTTAAATGAAAATAAAAAATGTTTACGATAAGTAGCAATAGGCTAAAACATATGTTTGCAAAGCCCGTTGGCTCGCAGAGATATTATATTATTTCGATGCCCGTTGAATGAGTTTCCCGTTACTGGGTTCTATTTCCGGAAGCGTTAATTTTTCAAAGTTTGCTCTGGTCTGGATCACAGTCATTCGGGAAACCCGACTGGTGACAGTAAACGCCCCCTTATACGACAGTAACAGCACGTGTGCTGTTGTGTTTCGGTGAGTGAGTTAAGAATCAAAGTCCATTTTCAATATTCCCTCCCAATCTCTTATCAAAAAACCTACTATGGCCACGGCAGTGCACTTACAGCAAATATGTGGCGTTGCTTTTGTTATAGGCGACGGTAGCCACCTTACCTGAAATCGAGTGGAACGTCAGCCTGTCTGTAGACCTTAACATACAAAAAGAATTTTTGTTTACGAAAACTTGTTTACTAATTAAAAGATAATGTTTCGTTTGGAAGCCTCTGAGGAAATAAGACATCATTGATGTCTATTTATTATGTTTAATGCCTAAGCGAAAAACATTAACAATTTTTGTATTATATTTAGACAAAGACTTGCTAGAATGAATATATACAAAGACTGCATCAGATGTTTAGATGATCTAATTGTTTGCATTTTGATAAACAGTTGACATATTCTTAGTCACGATTTAGTTCTACTCAGACGTTTACGTTATAGGATACTTACAATTTTTAAGCTAAGCTAACATTGTCTTTCCTCTATTGCTCGGTCCTAGTCGAAGATACAAATGCTGTGCAAATATACTATGCACTGATGTACTAAATACTAGCTGGAGCCCGCGACTTTATCTGCGTTGAAGAATAAAAGATACAAACATACAAACGTTACCTTTTTATAATATAAGTATAGATTTAATAATCTATACTTATAGATAGATACTATAGTATAGATTTACTATGCATACACATATATACTAGTATCTATACTATGCGTATACTATGCTATGCCTGTCCACAATTTTGTATTTCCGGCATACCCTTATCTGGTAGGTATACGAGTATGTTAAGATTATTTCATCATTATCAAAATGAGCTCATAAGCGGCCATTGTTGGACATAACCCTTTAGCTCTATTGGGCTTAAATAAGCGCCACATTCGGTCCGTTCTTCACTCACTGCTAGCTACTCTCTTGAGGTCATCAGTCCAATGAGCAGGTGGTCAGCTCACGGGACGTGAACTATTGAGATAAAATTTCCAATACAGGGTTTCACGTGAAAATACGTTGCTAGAATTAAAGCTAGAAATAAAATAAAATAAAATATAGTACGAATAAAAATAAAAACATGAAGGATGACTCACACTAACTTTTAAAATAAGAGCTTCAATGGTTTTCACAGAACTACCAAGTTAAGCTTAGCATGAATATTTTAAAGTGACTAGACCGAAAGAAAGACCGAAAGACCTACTCAAATGTATGAGAATTTAAAATCTTTGGAGAAATGTGTAGAAAGTTAGATAAAAAGTTATCTAAGTGTTTAATTTTTTTTATTATTCCATAAAAAACGTGTTATAATTAAGGATTGTATTAAAATCACGCGGATGATACTTTCAATTCGTTTTTTTCTGCAGTTCATGGTCTTCACAAGGTCGTTTACAAACTAACGTTTTGCCAACAAGTTTGGCCATGGTTTGGCCTTGATATGTTTTATTACGCATACAAAGTGTTAAAAGTTATACATTTTCGAAAAGTTAAAACATAAGTAGTGCATTACAAAAATAAATTTGTGCATTTTTATGAACGTGACTGTTATATGGCATGTTATCAAAATCATATATCCACCCACTAGATGTCTAGACTGTTACAAACTGTTACAAACAAACGGTACATATAATGTCATTGACTTGTTCTATAAGAAAAAAAAGCAAATAGGTACTGTGGGTTAACAAGTTAGTAATTATAATACATGCTTTTAAAATCGTTTATGCTGATTGAAGTCAGGAGGTAAACGCTTCTTACTTGTAGGTACCTACATTACTGAGTTACATTACCAGCAATGTACAAGGAGAAAAAAAAATCTTCCCACAAAACCGGGTAAATATGTACTAAGTATTCGTTCTTTGTACATAAAATACCTCATGACATGACTGTAATGAGGTATTTTTCTTTAATTTGCGCGAGTTATTGTATATTTGATGCATAGGTATGCGAATTATTGTGAATTTACCTTGAGAAAAATATAATTTTTCACAATATTGTCTAAGTAACTTCGACATAGTACACTAAACACTAAACTTTAAAAAAAACCATAAGGCTAATCCTTTAAAAATAAACACTAAACTTATTTTAAGGGTTGATACTATTAATGTTTTTTATTCGATGAAATCCTTAGAGAACTATCTCCCCTTTTAACAATATTGAACCAAGCCAAGTGTCTTGTTGCAATAAAAGCGTTTGGTTACTTTTACTTCGGTATCCATGACATGATAACCTTGAGATGATGCTGCAGCATCAAGTAGTCTGCGGGATACCCAACTCTTCAGGTCTTCAGCAATTTACAACAGATATAGTGTGTTTGGGTTCAATAAAGTCGGGGGTAAGTTTTTAATTGTAAACATTAGTAGGTGTGTAGATACTAGATACTGTGTATAACATCAAGGTTAAACCTAAAAAAAACCATTAGTATGATGGAACAAACAATGACCTTTATCGTAATATGCATGTGTGATGTTTTAATGTAAGTAATAAAGGTGTATAAAATAAATACATCAAACGAGTAATTATGCCACACGACTGAGACTGACGAGTTTCAATTCATTGTTAAAACGTTACCACACCGATCTCACGTAAATGTAGGGTATTGTCAACAATAGGTTAAGAGTTTATCTCTGGTTACTTAATGATATTCTCGATTTTCCGTCTGACGTCTAACAAACCTACTTTTGAAGCGATTAACATAAAAACAAAATAATGGAGTCAGCGAACCGCGTGTTTTACAATGGTAATTAGGGTAGATGATAATTCATTATGAATTCAAAAGTGGCCAGTGTCAGCATTGTGGCCAGTATTGTATACAAAATACAAATCACGTCGGCACGCATATCATATTATACCCGCTGCGATTTGTCTGGGCCTTCATCGGAGTAGGAATTCAGCCGTCTATCGTCCGCTCCGCACCGACCGCATAGTCGATTTGAACTACGTCAAGATACCGCCCGACATTGCAGTATCAAAATAAACAATTTCGTACGCTTATATTACGGAAATTATGCTACTAAATAAGGTTGTAATTACAGAAGACTTATTTAAAGTGTAATTGGTTTGGTTATCAAAAGAGAATCTGTGTTTCGTGTTCCTAACCTGATCTTGTGAGTTTACACGGCGCGGTGACGTCAATTTCTTTGTGAACGTTTATGACTCGTTCGGTTTTTCGTGATTCATAAGTTGGTCTGCATATTAATTGAACTCTTCAACCTACATACTTCTTGAGACAGACGGTTAGTTTTACCTCAGTGGGTTTCCGCGTGTGCGATCGCGAGTGCATATATATTTTTTTCATACTAAGCACTATAAATAAACTTTGAAAATGGACGAAGAGTCTATGTGGAAAGGATTTTATGACAAATTGCAGCAGCAGAAATCTATTGAAGAACAAGTCCACGATAACAAGTAAGCAATTTTTGGCATATGTATAATGGGTAATTAATGGTTTTCAATTGAAAATCCATGTAAGCACGAACATTATAAAGTTCACAGAATAAAAAGAATTTTCTGTGTTAAAAACGTAAAAGATATAATATAAATAGCCATATTATGTGCTAACAAGGTATTTGGAACTCACACCTACTCCATAATAAAATAAGCAATACATTTTATTTTCTCTGTTAAATATTGGAGACACAGAAATAGGGTACTTATCTTAAAAAAGTGAATTGTAATTCCATATTGTTATTTTTTGAGCAATCTATTGGGCACTGTGTTCCATGGATTTATAAATAAATAAATAAATAATGAATAAACTAAATTAAAAAAACAATAAATAAACATTTATCCTTACTTTACAAACACTAGACAATCACCTCAAAGTTGTGATTAAGATTTGGCTCGTTGTTAAGAATAACATTGTTACCTATTAAGAATTGTTATAAAAAATTATGCATAATTTTTAAAATTCATATTTCGCACCTAAAATGTTTCATTCCTAAGACGATAGAGGGCGCTGTATGTCGCTATTATGAGTCGTTATCTCGAATGTGGCCTTGTCAAGCACTGAGAATTGTATTTACACTGTCCCTCGTGACTTGTTATAAAAATAAATTAGAAATGTTTTCATTATAAAGAATTTTATTAAAGAATAAAATTTGTAGAACTTTGTGAATAGCGCTTATAAAATACTTTCTCGTGTAAATAATTCAAAAAAATCAATTTTGTGAAGTGTAGCACAGAAAACACTTTATACTGTATTAATCTGTCAAAGTCAAATGTCAAGTCAATCTTGAATGAATTCTTGTCTTGTTCTTCCTATACTTAAATAAATAAATATAATAAATAATAATATAATATAAATAAAAATAAATTGATTGCTAGCTATATAGAATAGAATATTGATAAATTAATTCAATTCATATTCTATTCTCTTCATTACATATCAGTCGTGTTGCGTGTTATTGAGTTGTTTTTTAGATGGTGACATTTAAACGTGCGTTATAATATATAACTTTAAATCAAGGCTTGTGCTGTTGAATATTAGTTTGACCTTGCCTTTTACCGCAATTTAGCCGTAAAAGAGATTTATCTTATCTTTGTATCCAACCCGAAGTGAAAATGGGATTATTTAGAAGTGGAATATTGAACATTTACACGCAAACTTCCAGGCGTATGCATTTGTTGAAAAATAAAGCATATATTAATGGAGAATGGGTACAGGCGAACGGTAATGTTTTGTTTCCTGTGTTGAATCCAGCTGACGATAGCGTAATTGCTGAAGTGCCGGATATGGAAGTAGCGGACGCTAAAAACGCTCTACAAGCTGCCTCAGATGCCTTTCAATCATGGAGAAGAACCACTGCAAAAGAACGGGCAACTATACTTCGAAAATGGTTTGACATTTGTCAGAACAATACTGATCACTTGGCACAAATAATAACTTCAGAATCGGGTAAACCTCTTGCAGAGTCAAAGGGTGAAGTTGCTTATGGCAATTCTTTCTTAGAATGGTTTGCGGACACAGCGAGACACATTAATGGAGAAATTATCCCCAGCCCATGGCCAAATAAACAAATATTGGTAACAAGACACCCTCTCGGCGTTGTTTCTGTGATAACACCTTGGAATTTCCCATATGCAATGATAACTCGAAAAGTGGGTGCCTTAATGGCAGCAGGATGCACTTGTGTAATAAAGCCTTCCGAGGATACTCCGTTGTCGGCGTTGGCAGCGGCTGAGTTAGCAGAGCAGGCCGGAGTTCCAAAGGGAGTGATTAATGTCATTACAACTAGCAGGAAAAACGCTGCATCTGTTGGTCAAGTGATGTGTCAAGATCACAGCGTAGGTTGTATATCTTTCACAGGTTCTACACATGTTGGTAAAATTCTGTATGGTCTAGCAGCAACAGGTATAAAGAGGGTTGCTTTAGAATTGGGTGGAAATGCACCGTATATTGTGTTTCCGAGTGCAGATATTGAACATGCTTTAGATCAAGTCATGTTGGCTAAATTTAGAAACAACGGCCAGGCTTGCGTGGGGGCTAACCGGATTTTGATTCATGAAGACATTTATGACAAGTTTGTAAAAGGCTTGAAAAGCAGAATTGGTCAGAAATGTGTACTAGGGCCGGGCACACAAGAGGGTGTTACATGTGGCCCTCTAGTGAATTTAATGCAAGCAAAAAAAGTTTCAGGATTAGTAGAGGATGCTGTGTCGAAGGGAGCGAAAGCTCTTATTGGCGGTAAAATTAATACGAAACTTGGGGATAAGTATTACGAGGCTACTTTGCTGGTTAATGTTAAACCGGACATGAACATTTATAGAGAAGAAGTGTTTGGTCCAGTAGCGGTTTGTCTTAAATTTAATACTGAAGAGGAAGTCCTTAAGATTGCAAATAGCACTAGAGCTGGTCTCGCTTCATATGTTTTTACTAAAGATCTGGGTCAGGCATTTAGAATGTCACAACAATTAGAATTTGGCATGGTAGCAATAAATGATGGCATTTTGTCTGCTGCAGAACCACCTTTCGGTGGCATCAAAGAGTCTGGTATAGGAAGGGAAGGAAGCAAGCATGGAGTTGAGGAATATACTGATATTAAGTATACCCTAATGTCAAATTTGGATAAGTGAAATAGCCGATGCAAGGCAAAAACTTTAAAACCTTGGACTTTAGAGTAATGAGGTTTTTTTTGGACACTGAAGGACGGGGCAGGACAGTGGGAATTCTATTACTAATGTATTTTTAAATAAGTTAAACAATCTGGATTCCCCTGAAATATAAACCTCCAGGCGACTCCTGGACGGTTGACTTTATCCCTACTTTATTAAAATAATTTCAGTGTTGTTTTAATAACACTATAAGACTTGTTTCTTTTCAAATGTATCATTATCTCCACTGTAGTTGCATAAGTGTTATATAAGAAACTAGCTGGCGGCCGCGACTTTGACCGCGTAACTTTGTAAATTATTGGTGAAAACAGCATGAAAATTGGTGTAGTAGTTTTTGAGTTTATCGAACAGACAGAGACGCGGCGGAGGACTTTGTTTTACAATATGTAGTGATATATAAACAGAAAGAGAGGAAAAAACACATAGCATTGATAGAGTTCAAGGTTTCCTGATAAATTATACTATTATGTAAGATATTTTACATAATTAGTTAAGATACCGATTAAAGTTTCATATTATTGCTAATATGAATCATTCCAGTCTTCCAGTTGTGTGATTTAAATTAAATTTAGAAAATCGGTTATAGAAATAAAAAATAGTGGAAAATGTACCAGTGTAAATATAAATGGTTATCTCTTTAACAAATATGAACGTGTAATCAAATGTAATACTTTAAAAGCCATATTATGTTGTGATAAGTTTGTTCAGTCTGTAGCCTTGATATTTGTCTATTGTTAAGCAATATATTTTTTTGTTTTAATTTTTATGTATGCATTTATTTAATTGTTACCAAAGACGTTTTAAAAATATTTCTACAAAATTATGAATTGAAGCATTTATTGTTATGAATATACTTATTGCCAAAAATAATGTATTTTTATTATATTATCCTTACACAAATGTCACGTTTAAACTAATAGGTGGGTGTTTGATGATTTAAATAGTTCCTTTTTGTTTTTTATATGAATGTAGAAAATTTTGTTTTCTTTTTTTTGTAGAATTCAAGAAGTGGATGATAGTTTCTTCGAAAAGTTTGGATCAATTCTCAGGCAGGCATCGCAGAAGGCTGCCTTGGAGGAAACTACTCCTTTAGCTCCATTGAAAGAAATAGAAGAGCAGGACAGTGAGAAGAAAAATGAAGCGAATGTACAAGCCGAGGCCAGAAACAGTAAAGATTTGGACAGCGGTACAGAATCTCTCTTAGACACTGACTCTGAACATGAGGATACTGAAAAGATTGATCTCTACGAAGAAGCAGTTGGGTGGAATGTGAGTAGCAATGTTAAATTTACTATATTTAATAATAAGAGATGTGTTAGTTTGTTTAAAATATGGATAATATCTGAAACTGCTGAACCTTGAAAAATATTTCTTGACACATAGATTATACACAAGAAAGTTTTGATAAAAAGTATGTTTTTAATTGGAAATCTCAGTGGAGAATAAAACCGCATTCTTATTTAATTACTAGCTGTTGCCTGCGACTTCGTCCGCATTGAAAAAGAAAATATTATAGGAGTAAAGAATTTTATGTATTAGATAGATAACGCCTGAGATCTTTATCGCTGTGACGACGGTGGCGCCGCCACAGCGACAGTGACGCCCAATTTTTTATATTTTTCGACGATCCCTCCGGAACCAGATATTAACCTATACTTAATATTATAAAGAGGAAAGATTTGATTGTTTGATTGTACTACTGGACCGATTTGAAAAATTATTTCACTGTTTTTAGCTATATTATCAGCGAGTAACATAGGCTACACTTTATAAAGTTACGTGGGTGAAGCCGCGTGCAACAGCTAGTACTAATAATAAATCTGTAAGTGTAGGTATGTATGTTCCTCAACAACTCCTAAACGAATTAACTGATTTTCATGAAATTTTGTAGATAGACATTTAGACGTACAGGACACAGGATAGGCTACTTTTTTCTTTTTCAATGCGGACGAAGTCGCGGGCTCCAGCTAGTATAGCAATAGAATCTAATGAATCTATATACAGTCATGTCGTTGAAATTTCTAAATTAATATTACGAATTAATCGTATTAATTCGCCAAGCAGAAGCGATTAGCGAAAGTAATGCAAAGACTTTATAAGTATATTTGGGAGTATAGACACGGCGTAGCCCGTAAATAATGGTAGTAGTACAATTCGTCCACTCGAGATTGTCCACACGAGAGAGAAAGAGAGAGAAGTGGACGAATTCGCACTGTCGCTCGCTAGTGCGAGTAGGATTTTAATACTACCAAAGATTTCGGGGCTTTCTGCTTGCTACGCCGCATCTAATGAAGTAATGCCGATAAATCGTCGCCGTCCTGTCTCTGCATTTTGTAAACGACCCAGTTTTGTTTCCAAGAATAAGTACAACTCAATGTCTAGTTCAGCAATAAACGAAACGTGAAAACAAACTGACCGCGATATCCGCTTTTATACGAAGCTAAAAATATAACATTGCAACACGACTCGACCCTTCGCCAATGAGTCTCACTTTCAACAGAAGACGAAATATTTATGGGCGATTCTCTCAATTTTCTCGCTTTTAGTTCTCTAAAAAGTACGAGTAAGTAGGTATATTACGTAAGCTTATGCGTACTGAATAGGTACGCAAACTTTTTTTTGTGTTTGATAACACGTGAGCTGGACGATAGCTACTTAACAAGTAAAAAAGAAAACCGGTTTACAAATAAGAAAAAAATATCGCTTCACATATTAATTACTTATTATATGTGTTATTGTATAGTGACAGTCCAGTCTCCGGGAATTACATAGTCCCAGTAATTTAAACAATATATATAAAAAAATTAATTTTAGATTTTCTAATCTAATTTGTGTAGAAAAATAATGCCAATCCTATTAATATATGGACGGATCCAAAAGCGGCTGAACGGATTGGGATAAAATTTGGGACACACATAGTTTATTACCTGGATTAACATATAGGATACTTTTTGTTCTCGAGAAAATGTTAAGATCCCTAGGGATCGTCTAAAAATATTTCTATCATCATCATGACGATAAATTTATCATGACGATAAAGTCAGGCATTATAACTCATACAATATTTTCTCAAGTTTTTATCATATTTTTTATTTTACAACGCGGACGAAGTCGCGGGCACCAGCTGGTAAATGGTAAACTCGTGAATGCCACTAATTTTATTTCTAAGACTAGCTGGCGCCCGCGACTTCGTCCGCATTGAAAAAGAAAAAAGTAGCCTATCCTGTGTCCTGTACGTCTAAATGTTTATCTACCAAGTTTCATGAAAATCAGTTAATTCGTTTAAGAGTTATGGAGGAACATACATACAGAAAAAAATTCTAAAAATCGTAAATTTAGTTTCAGCATCATGTATAGAGCCTATAAACACGATATCTCTGAAAACAAAGAAACTTACTCCACGACCAACCTTTACAGATTTATTATTAGTATTGATTAGTACAAACGAAGTTAACTATGTCAATTCTGCGCATAATGTTACTATAATACAATGTATTCATGGCTATAGTTTGCATTGTTGGTGTATTTTTTGGGCCATAACGTTTATCATTCATGTATCATACCTACTCGACATAATAATTATGTCAACACGAAAATCCAATGCACAGTGCGCAGTCCTCGCTACTCGTGACAAAGAATTGAATGAGTTCATGACTCGTTGGGCACGATGCCAGTATTTCTTTCACATTTCTTCGGTTATTTTGTCAACTTCCCAGTCAGGGTTGACCACCGGCATTGAGGAATGCGCTCTCAACTTCTAAACAATCAATGTCGTTTCCTTGGCTTTAAAATCGGGTTCCAAGAATCGGACTTGGAACATAAAATTTAATAGCAATTTATTTGGAAATGGACTTGCAATTTGTGGATAAATTTATATGGAAACCTCTTTCATCTATCACAAATATATGTAGTTGTCGATAAGAAACTACAGTATTTAATTCTAAATACTTCGTAAAATTAAATATGTAACTAGCGACACACCTCCGGTTTCGCACGGAGTTGAAACTATAGGCTGCCAACAGATCTTCATTCTTAGCTAAAATAATAAAATATACCTGTGTTCCAAATTTGAGCTTTCTAGACTAGTTTTGGCTGTAAGTTGATAGTCAAGACAAACGATTTTATAAGTATAGATAACTTGCTGACGCCAAAGACTTTATAAGTATATTTGGGAGTATAGACACGGCGTAGCCATTGATCTGAACTATAGATGCGGCGTAGGAAGCAGAAAGCCCCGAAATCTTTGGTAGTATTAAAATCATACTCGCACTAGTGAGCGACAGTGCGAATTCGTCCACTTCTCTCTCTTTCTCTCTCGTGTGGACAATCTCGAGTGGACGAATTGTACTACTACCATTATTTACGGGCTACGCCGTGTCTATACTCCCAAATATACTTATAAAGTCTTTGCATAGAAGCTTATTATTTATTGAACTTAACGTGATGTACCTACTGCTCTTATTACGTGATGTTTTGGTTAACATAGGAAAGTGTATGTTGTGATTGTTGTATAAGCAACATAGTAACGTAGTCTTGAGTAACCCTGCACGTGAAGTTAACATATTTTTATTCTAAAACATAAATGTTATATTATTCTAAACCGAAACAATAAGTGTTGACGTGATCGAGATCGTTCTTCATAGCTATAACTTATGAAGATCTCTCGAGGCATTTGAAGGCCATCAGCCTATTGCCCAGTTGACTAACTCCACAGCAACTTACATCAGATATAGCGTGTTTGGGCTCAATAGGAAGTCGGGTTAGGTTAGTTTTAATAATTTTAATTATAGCTTGTAATAAGAGTTTATTAATATACAATAACCCGAAGTATATATAACGTTTTAAAGTATGCAATATCCATTTTTTGTATATTAACTTCTTTGATAGAAAGCAAAGGAATTTTCAAAATAGATTTGTATTTATGTTATTCCCTCTCAGATTTTTAAGATACTTATTGATTGATTTTCATTGTTATAAAGTTAGGTGTGATTAAAATTCTCCATATTATGCCCCTTTGATGTGCTCTCAATCGTCCAATTATAATATATGTATGTGTATATATATGTGTAGTTATATGTATTTTAAATATACAGCAAAAGCAATAGAACGTGGCTAACGTGGCGATAAGATAGAATCTTTGTATACACCATGCAATGTTCGACTTGTAAACTAAGGGGGTGCTTGGTGAATGTCTGTTTCTTATGCACATCAGGTTCGAAAATAAAAATATTTAAGGCCGTGAAGGCTTAAGTAGCAGTTCGGTGTTCCCTAACTCTAGTATAGTAAGGTGATTGTGAAAACGGGCATTACTATTTTATTTACAAAATATTACCATAATTAGTTAATTTGTCGCGTATGTCAGTCTTATGTCGTTGTTTGTAATGCTGCGATTCTTTTTATGAACTCAAGTAATCCCATAACTAAGGAAAAATCTTAGATATATACCCATGTTTTTATAAGAAACAATTCTCTTCAATTCTATTCAATGGCAGAAATTCACATAATGTAAATTTTTATATTTGAATTTAAATTGGGATACATCCAATTTATTTTACAATATTTTTATTAGTTAGTGTTACGTAGTGCCCAAAGCTCAATGTAATCTCCCCTTTGCTCCATCTCGTTCATCGAACCGCAAAGTCTAGATTACAGGAATGGTCTGGATAATTTCAAGATGCATTACATTTACATTAGAGTGCACGTAATCCAATTATTTCGAGAAAGGATGCTGTCAGTAGTATTATATATTTCATTGTGTTAAAGTCGACAGACAGGCACACAGAAGTGTATGTATATTTGGTTATGATTTTCGTCGTTTAAAACTCACGTGAACAAACTTTTTAAGTTAATGTTTTTTTTAAATAATCGAAGCTTAAGTTTATTTAAGAATTTACACAGCTGTTTATATTGTTAAATAAATAATTCAAATAAATTGTAGCGGTACTTGTTACGGCAGACAGTGGAAACGCGCAGACATTTTTTATTTTTATTGACTTGTTAAAATTGTGGGAATTTGTTGAGATAATATTTACCTACTCTGCGTCAGTTGATATTGTTAGTGACCGGGACTGGCCAGGGAATAACCCGACTGCAAGCTGCAAGCTCGCTATCAAAGCTCCATTGTGTTGTTAAAGTAAATTAATATTGAAACTTATTTATTTTATATTTGGACGTACTATCGCGGTCAAGGAAGCAGTCCCACCGTAAGGAACAATTTCGTGTGCACATTTTGTATTTATCTTTGTTCCTACTTCAAATACCTACTATACTAAATACGTATTATAACATTTACGTTACTATGACAACCTCAATTCAACGTTAGACAAATTTGTATGAAAAGTGGGTCTGCTCCATTGACCGCGATAGTACATTGAAGAATCCATAGATTTTGAGCTATTTTCAGTCAATCGAAAGTTTTTTTGGTTTTAGTAAAATTTTGGTATTATAGTAAACAAACACCTACTTCGATTATAGAAAAAATATACAAATTTGCGTTTGGTTTGGTTTGGTTTGCGTTTTAGAGGTTAAGGTTGACTTCATTGTGAGTGAACTTTACAATATTAATTAATTCAAATGTTCATTACAATATTTTGACAAATCCTAATAAATTTTAATACCTATTATAAATGTGAAAGTTTATATCTTTGTTACTTAATCACGCAAAAATGGTTGAACGTATTTTGATGAAATTCGGCACACATGTAGTTTATTACCTGGTTTAACATAAAGGATGCCTTTTATTCTGAATCAATGTTAGATTCTGGAGGAATCGTCTAAAAAAATTAAAAAGTCGGCACTACTGTCCTCAAAGTTGCAAGCACAGCTAGTAAATAAATAAATATATAGCAAATTTTCTTATTTATAGGTAGCCTTTTTGCTGTCAGCGTTTTTCGCAGACAATCATAAAATAATTTGAAATCATTTGAATATTCCTAGTCATTCTTCAACTACGAGTATGTATGTATTAGACGTATCTTGAGTTTAAGGATATATCTTCCTAAGTAGTGATTGATATGGTTACATTTTTTATAGTGATATAACAAACGTCTACTCCTTAATATTAGGCCCAATTATATTCGTTAAGAGAATAGAACATTGGTGGCGCTAAACTCATAACTCATTGCTGAAATCCCAGTCGAATTTTAATGGATAGTAAAATAAAGTATGTATATATAAAGGTGTTTTAACACGTGCCCATCGTATACCAATAAACCTTGGCTTCAAGCAGCGCAAGGAAACAACGCTCAGAACTTATTGCCACTAATGTAAACATGCTCTAATTTAGTATTATAAACCTATAAACCGTTTTACGATTGTTACTTAGTAATAGGCGAAGTGGGATGAACTCGTATTAAATTATTGATTCCCGCTTTCTGTTATTTTACGTGTAATTGTTTTGTTATTTAGTTTTTTTTATAAAAAAAAAGCGAAAATACTCGTACTCTAGACTTATCACTGTATAGCTGCATCTATAGGATCAGAAGGTATTTTTAATTTTTCAATATAAATATATTTTAAAATAAATGTAAATTGAGACTTTTAACAAATACTTTAAAGACGTTTAGATTATGTAATTGATGGAATAAAACCAAAATAACTTTCGTTTGAGATTCTATCGTTTGCGTTTCCTACAAATATGTTAGGTCAATATATACTTAGGTCTTTGAAGACCAAAGGTATAAATATCAAATGGCTCACTTTTTTGTTCCTTAAATACCATAATATCAAGGATAAAAATTGAAATAAAAACGGAAATACAGTATTGAGGTGATGTAAATGTACAAGTAACTTCAAGATAGGCAAACAATCATTCAATATGCATATAAAACTTTCAATAATAAACTGTTTTATTAGTTCTCGGACTGTTTCAAGTATCATAAATTTAAATTTTCCATTAGCAAAGACATTAGAGGTAAAATTAGTTCTTATAATATCCTTTTTATTGCACATAAAATTAATAAAATGTGTGCATGCCTGATTTATAATATTCAATCGACTTTTCATCCAAAGCTTCCGCATTTTATGGATGATCATTATATTTTCCTTGAAGATATAATATCTTCTATAACTGTTATCCAATTTTTGCGTCTATACCTAAATGTGTATAGAATTGTATTTCAAAATTCAGTAGTTATCTCTTCAATCGATCGGCGAGACAGATATGGCGCGTTTAGGTCCAATTATAAAAATTAAATTTTTACTAACTATTTTAAGACTTTTTAATACATAATCCCATAATTCCGACTTAATTCCAAAAATGTAAACTTTAGCATACATATTCAAGAATATAGATATTCAAGAAATACATTTCTTGCACAAAAAAAAAATTAATTAAAAGTTGATATTACAATCCTTTATTTGTAGGTGATGATGAAAAATTAATAATAAAAAAATATTTATGTTACGAATAGATAAAATTTGTGAAACAATTTGTAGACTCAATTTAGTAAATACGAATACATAAAAAAGATTTAATAGCACAATTTTTTCGTGCCAGCGGTTCTGAGAGATTATCCAAAGGATAACTAAATTAATAAAATTAAGGGCCTTTTTCACCAACTACAAGTAAAGTGTTGATTAGTTACTTTTAGAAATAATTTTATGTTTTCGGTACCTAGGCGAAACCCCGGTGACCGGTGACTTTAAATGGCGGTTAGCCTAATTGACAGATGGTGAAAGAGGCCCTAAAAGTTTCTGTTTGTACTGGGTTTGATTTACACAAAAAGAATTTAGTCATCAAAAAGACCCGTTTTTATCAAAGATTTTAAATCGGTTTTTTATATAATTAGCAATGTAAAGTTATATATATATATATATATATATATATATATATATATATATATATATATATATATATATGCCTAAACTATATTTTGAAATTATAATTCTTAAATTCATCTTTTTTTTTTATAAGATTGAAAGAGTTAGTAAGTAATTTCTCAATTTTACAGAAACTTACAAATTTTAGAGAAATTAATCCGCACGAAAGCTAACTTTTAATGATTCATTTTTTATTGGGAAGGAAGTAAATTCCTGAATAAAAATGTATTAACATTCATAAGTAATTTTTTTTATTTGTCGAGTTCGCATTCGTTTGTTGGCGGCGCTTTGCAAAAATAGATTCTGGCCGCAGTGTGGGTTAAATCCCGGCCGGAGTCCGGAGTAGGCGTCAGTCGTCAGTGCACCGGCGACTACCACCTGACTACATCATTATGTTTAATTTTCCGTTTCACGCGAAGTGATTTCAAATTTGAATTATTAACGGACTGTAGGACAAAGTAATGGAGGTTTAGTGCTACTAGTGCTGAAATATGCCAGGAATCATGAATGGCAATGGAACATTACGGACTACTTTCAGGGGTATTAAGAAGGAACTCCTGGAGAGACAGACCAGTCTGATAATCCAGTCCATGACCGTATGTAACGTTTTATCAGTAAAGTGTAGTATAGGTGTAGGGGTCATTCAAAATGACATAACCACCAGTGACTTGATAAATTCTGATTTTAGGTACCCTTAAAAAGTTTTTTAATTTTATTTAATACTCTTAGCGCCTCTTTCACCAACTACAAGTAAAGTGTTGATTAGTTACTTTTAGAAATCATTTTCTGTTTTTTTGAATTATGCATTCGTTTTACTGCATCATTCGATAGGCGATTTGTTTTAATTATTTTCTATTTAGTGTTTGGGACTTTTACCGTACAAGCAAAGGTATATCAGCTAAATTATTCCCGGTGACAGGTGATTTTAAGTGACGGTTTAGCCTACTTGACGTTGGTGAAAGAGGCGCTTAATGAATAAGTTTAAGCATGAATAATGTAAAATTTATTCAATTATGGATTTATATATTAATGTGTTTTTTTAATAATATTTTAAAGATAAAAAAATATGCAAGGCTTCATACAAATATTAAGTATTTTTATTGTCATTGTCAGCGCATGCGGAAATAGTTTAAAAATAAAAGTTTTAGTCAGCTTCTTAAAAAAACTTCAAACAGAATGACGCTTCAGGTGTAGGTACGAATAAACTTTTCACTAGAAATTTAAAAACTTGTACAAATACTTAGTTGTCCACTTAACTAATTCACACTTAATAATGTCGTTTTTGTTAAATGTGCATGACGATTAAAACAAAAGCGCTCTCGGAGTCAGGGCCTCTTTCACAAACTACATGTAAAGTGTTGATTAGTTACTTTTAGAAATCATTTTCTGTTATATTGAATTATGCACTCGGTTTACTGCATCATTCGATAGCCGATTTTTTTTTAAATTATTTTCTACTAGCTGGCGCCCGCGACTTTGTCCGCGTTGAAAAAGAAAAAGTAGCCTATCCTGTGTCCCATACATCTAAGTGTTTATCTACCAAGTTTCATGAAAATCAGTTAATTCGTTTAAGAGTTATAGAGGAACATACATACATACATACAGAAAAAAATTCTAAAAATGGTCAATTTAGTTTCAGTATCATGTTTAGAGCCTATAAACACGATATCTCTGAAAATAAAGTAACTTACTCCATGACCAACCCTTACAGATTTATTATTAGTATTGATTTAGGGACGTTTACCGTACAAACAAAGGTATATCAGCTCCATTACCCCCGGTTACCGGTGACTTTAAATGACAGTTTGGCCTACTTCACGTTTGTGTAACAGGCGCTCAGTGTAATATTTCTATGGTTTTTAAAATTTCCCCCCTTAAATATAGATTGTTGTTGCTAACGTAAATTTTTATAAAAACCGTTTTTTATTTTTTACACACATTAATATATAAAATGGATATTTTAAAAGATAAAAAAAAAGTAAGCGTTAGCTCACACCGTTTTAAGGTAGCAATACAATATATAACTTATTTCCTACACAAAAAGTACAAAGTTCAGTGAAAGTGTCGGCGGTTTTACGCTGTGTCCCGAACGCGATGCATCCTTCTGCGTCGCGATACGCAACGAACGAAGCATATACTTGTGGTAGGGGAGCTCAACAGGGGATTTTTGGATTTACTCGAGCGCGTCAGATATTGCCAATGTATATACCCCACGTGTCTCCGATAACGGATATTGTATTAAGCTGACGGTTTGGTTGGTGGGGTTGGCGGGGGTGGGGGTAAATTTTTAAATACAACTCGAGCGCGTCAGATTTTCAGAGGGGATGTTAAGTGATCCTAAACTAAGCTCCCATTTAAAATTCAGACGATTCGGATGTAACGCAAGCTCGTGGCAGCTTTTTGAAAATGCAAAAATTTTTTTTACGATTCTCATTTTGTAATACTCGAGCGCGCAAGATTTTCATACAGACGCTTCAGCCTAAATTCCTGATCGTGCTGATTCTTAATCTGACGATTATATGGAGGATTTTTTAAAATACAGCGCCTACAAAATTTTGAACGCCTGTAGACGCTCGCCCCACCGCTGAAATGAAAAACTTCATATAACCTTTTTTTCTTCTTACCATCCAATCTTCAAAGTCCAATAGGTCCCCACGACGCTCGAGTGACTACACATTTAGCATCGTAAGCTCCCTAACCATTGTAAATATCTTAGCGTAGCGTAACGTCGCGTCTCATTTCGGTGTGAACTGACGCTAAGATAGTGTGTTTTATTATATATTTATTTCCAGAACACTTAATCAAGTTGTTAATTTGTCACAATACCCTTAATTTGCAATAAATGATCGAATTGAATTCTTGCGAAATATCTATTACATTAAAGATATTAGTAAACAAATGTAGATTTGCGCTCTGAAAAGATTAAGATAGACATCTTATGTGTCCAATTGCATAAAATACTTTTCAGCTGCACACAGCCTGAATTGTTCATGAGTAGTGAAACGGTTAATAGGAAACACTGAAGTTCATATCAGATCAATATTCTCCCACGTTAGCGATGGCGCAGTAACCCGACCGGTTTATACGACATGGGTATACCCATCTTGTCATAGCTATTGGGGCCAATCGCGTGTTTGGCTCGGTTTATTTTGTTGGTGGCCGTGGTAACGCCACCCCCCATCATACCAGAGCCGGTGCTTCGTTCAGTAGTAGCTTCACGCTGTTACGGCGCAGAAGAAAATTGTTGTGGAACTCTAGTGTTTCGTGTCCTCTGATTGTTGGTCGATGAAATTGCAGTATTACTATGATTCTTCGGTAATTATTTTCGCGTAATATTACAATTATATAGTGTCTTAAAATGTTGCAAAAATTTTCTATGGCAAGACTTTGAAGAGAAATTTGAAAATGATGACATTAACTTTACAAATATAGTTTACTACCTAGTGCCCGTGACTTCGCCCGCATGAAATGTTTAGCCTATGTCCATCTTGAAATACTATTCTAACTATTGGTGAAATATATTTTTTTAAATCGGATGAGTAGTTTCGAAGATTACCTCCTACATACATACAAATTTTTATTTACCTCTTTATAATATTAGTATAGATTTAAATATTTTAAATCAAGTAATTATTTTAATTCTGTAAAAACTTAGAATTTTAATTATTTATTAACATTGAATTTAACTGTCCCTACAAACAAATTGACTGGAAATTAACGAGTTCGTAATACACCCTTTAAACCTACTTTAATGGGTCAAAAGGATGTTGATTAATGATCCTCTCTTTTGTTGACTACATGTAATTATAAATAAAGGGGAATTGTTTTCAATATTAATAAATAGAGGTATGACTAAATCGCTAATTATAGACAGTACTTGGAGTACATTTTATTTAGATGACTTAATGACAATTTGGCGCAGTCACGCGTTTTTAAATGCAAATATAGGTCTCATCTTTAGTTGAATCACAATTCTGGATAGCAAAGAGACCTTTTTCTTTTGAATAAGGATAATAATTCAGTTTGTTCTTAGATATTTACTGTAAATATCTAAGAAAGGACTCGACGCACGATAATACTTTTATTAGACAAAATTGCAAGATCGTTAATTGATTTAAGGCAATAGCCGCATTATCACAGCAAACTGTTAAGGCTACCTTGAAATGCATTGTTTTTACTTGCTTATTGTTTCAATCCGTTAAATACATATTACTGTTCCCAGACTTTTAGGTACTACCATGGTCATAATATCCATAGTCATTTTATAAACTTAAAATTACAAAAAAAAAGAATTTTACCAAATATCGATTTTCAGTAAAACAATCGATATTTTGGTGTTTAGATACATATGAGCATAGACTGATTTATATATCTGTGCATATTGCTACACAATTAAATTTTTTACTAGCTGCACCCCGCGTATTCGTACGCTTTAAAAATATTAATTCACGACGTGACGTTTTTATTAAATAGCAACTAAGCTAGACGCCAGAAGAATTTTTTTTTCTATTTTCAGAGATTTTCCATTATCTTTACATTAGTAACAAAGTCGCTTCCCACCGACTGTCCCTCTGTATGTACGCTTATAATAGATATTTTAAAGTATGCAACGGATTTTAATGTCGTTTTAACTAATGGAAAGAGCGTTAAAGGAGGAAGATTTTTATATATAATTTGCAAAAAAAAACCGTGCAAACATTTTCACCTCAACAGCAAAGTTAAAATATTAGTAGGTATAGAACGTCGATGGATAAGTATAGAATTACATTTATACAGACAGCAAAACACAAAATTTTGGCTTAAATTCGACTCGGCTCTATATGGCTTAGTTAGGTACACATATAACGAATTTAAGGATAAATAATAAACCTTGATGCGATGCGGTTGCGAAGCCATTTATGTAACTATGTTTGTAAACATTGACTGTTATAATTTACCTACTTTGAGCATTACGAAATAATGTTTCAGATCGATGAGCTTTATCTGGAAATACTTTACGAGATCCTTCACAATGTCGGTGGATGCGACAGTGGGTCTGAAATCGGACAGGCTGGAATGCTGTCATACGTCCAGGAAGCATTTAAAATTTCTAACGACAGACATACAGAACTACTCACGAAAGCCGAGTCAAAGGAACCACCTGAGCTGATGTTGAATGTGGAGGTTGTGGAGGCGAAAGATTTAGTTCCAAAAGACCCGAACGGTCTCAGTGATCCTTTCGTCACGATATACCTTATGTCAAACTCATCGCAGAGATACAATACTTCAGTCAAAGCGGGAACTTTGAATCCGGTTTGGGAGGAGCATTTTTCTTTGTAAGTATACATGAAACAAATCTAAAATTTATAAAAGAATTACTAAACAAACATCACTTTATCTAGCAACCGAAAGAACTTTCTTGCCAACCCAATATATATGTACGAGTATATGAGTCAAAAAATACCCACACAAGTTGTTCTCACTGTTCCGTTAAATTGTCTAACTGGTTTTGTTTTAATTGTGAGGTTTTGTTGACCTCCACTAATATAGGTAGGTATTCCCCGATGCCTCGATTGCAGTAAGAGTAGTGATGTAATGTGCCAGGTTTGGTTTTTTGCAAAATGTTTTTCCCAGCAGCCACTAAAGATTCGAACAACTTTATTTTTATTATAATCATCTAAATAAAATACAACATATTTTAGTATTCGAAATCTTCTTAATTTAATCCGTTTGGAAATTTAAAGAAACTGTGACTCCAATTTTTTACATTTTACGTTACAGGTAGAATAAGAAATAAAAAAGAAAGAAATATTTTTTTATTTAGCAAATCATATTTTATTTTATTTTTTATCATATTTTATAGTATTTTTTATTTATCAATTAGTTTCAGTAGACGGAGTAGACCCATTTGTTTTTGAAAAACCGTTTCACATTATGAGACTCACATTGCCTCATTTGCCTGTTATTTTTCTCATTTTAATTGTACTTTTCAAAACAGATTTTTATTTATTTATTATTACTACCGTGCCCCGCGGTATCATCTGCCATTTAATTTTAAAATAATCCTGTTTTTTTTTCTTACTGGGTGATGTTCGGTTTTCTTCGCAGGCGGCGGAATTCGGTCGCCGCAACGCAACGCAAATAATTTAATTTAGCTTATTAAATATTTTGACTTGTTTTCTTTTTTTTTTCAAGAATTGGAATTTTATCATTAAATGTTTTAATTATTATTTCCCTGTTAAGTTTTATTGTAGTATTTCCCTTATCAGTTGGGGCCAACTTCAGTCAGTGCTATCTAAAAGATTTCGCCTCCCAACTACACTGTATATTACTTAGTACGTAGTACTAGTAGTAGTAGTAGTTCATTAGACATTTTATACATTAGAAATTATCTATTTCTAAGAGAGTCTTTTAGAGCTTAAGTGTGACCACTTATATCGTAATCATTTGAATGTCTTGACGCATGTTAAGACTTTTTATTTGCATAATTTTTTTAAAGCAAGTTGAGAGAACTGGCAATAAAACGCTTTACGATTCCATTACACAAAATGCGCAAAGCAATATTTACTGCCAATGTTTAGACAGAAATGAATTAGATTTCGAAGTTACTAACACTATATTGATACATGTGTTCGATTGTTCAACGCTATTTATTACCATTTCCAGACCGATGCCAGAAAATCTGTGTGAAGAATCGCTCTGCTTGGCAGTTTGGTAAATATACTGTTTATTTCATCTTATTTGTTGTAAGCAGAAAATCAGTTTTCATGGGGTATTTGTGTAGTGAATTTGATAGAACTTCAATAGAGATTCAGTAATTATAGGGATATTTTTCATTCGATCTTTATAGAATAGCTGGTGGCTGCGAGCAATTCTTACTATTTCCTTTTGGTTTTTAGGGATTTCGATCCAGCAGAGACGGTAAAGGAGAAAATGACAAAACTATTTGACGTCAAAGGAGTAAAAGGTTTCAGAAAATTGATGAAAGAAATAGCGATAACTGCATCAACTGGCAAACACGACAATGAATTGATAGGGACAGCCAATATACCACTTAAAGTAAGTATAAAAACAACTCAGATTAAATATTACCAAATTATATTATTGTATGTCAATTACCAAAGACTGTCAGCCTGCATGCGGTACGTTCTAATAAAAAATGAAAAATACGTTTACGACCTTTTGCGATACTTTAGTAGAGAATAAAATATAGGTATATTGCCTAATTTCTGTACAAATGTTCTTTACGAAATGTGTTTACAGTCGATACCAGCTGGCGGTATGGCGATGTGGTTTAATTTAAGCAAGAAAAGTAAACTCAGAAGACAAGGAGTAGTCAAAGTGCGGATGAATTTCTCCTCCGAAAAGAATTCTCAAGTCGCGGCACAAGAGCACAGACACTTGCTCAGGATATTGTTGCTTCATGAACTGGAAAACTCAAAGGTGATCTATTATTTTCTAGACTGTTGAGACTTAAATTTTAGCAATTTTGTACATCGTAAATATCAATATTAAATTTATTATTTACTAGCTGGTGCCCGCGACTTCGTCCGCGTTGAAAAAGAAAAAAGTAGCCTATCCTGTGTCCCGTATGTCTAAATATTTATCTACCAAGTTTCATGAAAATCAGTTAATTCGTTTAAGTTATGGAGGAATATACCTTCATACATACATACGAGTACATACAGAAAAAAATTTTAAAAATCATCAATATATAAACCTATAAACACGATATCTCTGAAAACAAAGTAACTTACTCCATGACCAACCCTTACAGATTTATTATTAGTATTGATTATGTCCATAAAAAAGATTTATATAATAAATAATATGTTTTATGAAGGTGGCCCCTTTCTGGTGGAGCGGAAACTTCAGTGCGGCGGCTGAAGGGATTCTGACTCAACACGCGGCACAAAGCGGTCTTCAACCAGCCGACAATGTTTTGGCGCAGTGGTCAGTTTACTGTGCCGTGACGCACGACCACCCGTTAAGCTTTGCTCTATTCAACCAACTGCTTGACAAAATATCCAAACCCTTGCAATCAGGTCAGTCCATTTTCTGTCTAACTTGGTACCTAATTTTGCATTTATACATGCCCAAATAAGTCCATTGAGTTGTCTCGACGATGATGGACCAAAAATATTTCAGACAAGTTAATTATTTTATTTGTATAATACAAAATAATTATGTAGGACGCCTGTGTACTGAACCAAATTCTAATGCAACGCTACTAAAACCGAATCCAACATTTTTTTGTCTATATGTCCATCAAATTTTGCATAAAATTGTATTGTTTGTATAATAATGTTATTAGATGGTTTAATTCTTATTTACTTTATGCAAATGCGAGCACAATATTTTCAATTATAATAGTTGGATGTTGAAGAACTTCATCCCGCAGGTTAACTAAAATCATTTTCCAAAAATTAATTTAAAACCTTATTTTTCTCTTCCAGGTCTCGTAAAAGAGGAGAATGTCAAATTGTTTTGGGAAGGTGCAAAGAAATTGCTACCTACATGCTTCAATCACATTCGAAAACTGAGAAAAAAGACGGCCGGAGATAAAACTGTTATGAAAAGCCTCAGGGAAGTGCTCAGAATACTGTATGGACTATCTGCACTGGACGTACCGGAGTCTACGGATTTGTTTCCAGTGAACTTGTATGGTTGGCTACAAACTGGTTCTAAAAAGTTGAGCATACAAGAAGTTTTAGATCAAGCTGTTGTTCAAGGGGCGTCTGATTGGTTCGTTCATATTTTGGATAACAATACCTCTAAAGATGACTCGGACGATTCAAGACTTCAACATTTGATTAGAGTTATCCAATTAGTCCGTTCGGATCTTCAGCGAGCTATTGAATATTTTGATAGAGTGTTTGTTGAGTAAGTGGATTATTTCATCTCAGTTTTTTATTATGACTAATTTGTACTCCAAATGCTATACTTTTAGGAATAAAATGATTATTTTTAAAAGTCGTACACTCTTGTCAGAGTGGTCGTGGTCGTGCGGATTATTTTGCGCAGGCGCACGGTTCAGGGTGGTGGTCCAAGTTGGACCACAAATCAATTATTTTTATTCAGATGAATTACCCTTTTTTTAATATCAACAATGATGTTGCTATCCATAAATTGAGACTATTAATTTTCATTGCACACACGTTAAGCGGTACCGCAACACTTCCTTTCATTAAACACGACATATATTTTAATCGCTCTAATGAAAATTTTCAGACTGATGAGTTTCCCGTATTCAAAAGTCCTGTACACTGTATACGAAGCTAAGATTGCCGTGTTAGTAGAGCCCGAAGTACTGGACGTATGCAAGAGCTTAAAGCGGTTGCAATACAAAGACAGTTCGTCGAATAGCGTGCACTTGGCTGGCGGAATCAATGGCGACACTGGACTCGGTACTAAGGAAGTCGATTCGGAACCGATGGCCATGGGCACCACACTCTTTGAACTGTACTTGGCTCTTCAGAGGTTTTTAACGTGAGTTTTAAATATTAGATTATTCTACCTATTGACACTTGGAGAAAACGCGGTCCTACTAACATTCAGTACACCATTAATTTTGCAAGCTCAATGAAAGCGTTTGCTGGTGGTTTTTTTCATCTTTTTAGAATAAAAAGTAGATGCACAAGAAAAAATTGTCAATATTCTCATATCACAGAAATATCAAGTATTTTCAAGTTAAAAACAGAAGTAAATACTCAATTTAGAGTATGTTTGTAGTCAGTATAGCCTCACAGTAATTATTTTCCTCAGATAAAACTAGAAATTCAATCATGATTGCATTTTTATTTTTATGGCAAGATGGCTACCGTACTGGATATTAGGTGGCTACCGTAGCCCATAACACAAGGATAAGGATAAAGGATTGGGAAGGGCTTGGACAACACAACGGAACACATGTTATTTCTAGGTGGTTTTAAGGTTGTGTAATGTTACTGTCGCCAGACGGGCTGCCCAAATGACTGTGAAACTCAGTGTGCCTTGAAAATGTTACAATTTTACAAATGGATATAATACAATGTTACAGATTGGGACAAGGTTTAAACGAGACTGAGTGGAGTTCATACGAGATATCCAAATTCCACACTTGGTTCTTCGGCGGCGTAGTTCAATGGCTGAACATAGCCGCATACAAAGCTCTCACTCGCATCGAGAAGGCAGTGGATTTGGACACCTTGGTGCCGGTGGATGCCAATGTAAAATACAGCAGTTCTCCAGTGGACACGCTTGCCATATTCTATCAGATTAAAGTGTTCTGGCAGCAGCTGGCCTGGCCTGACGTGGAGGGATGCTACACTTTTGTAGCCAAAATTATCGATGTAAGTATCTGTTGAATTCTGTTGGTCGGGTTTGTTATTGTTGTTAGGGAAATTATTTGTGCATATAACTGGAGGGATAAACTACAAAACATATAAATACAAACAACATATAAACGGATCTGGATCCTTTCTGGATGTTTTAGCGTTAAAAAACGCTAAAAAGAGCTAAAATAACGTTCATTTTGTAGAGAAATGTGATTCGCATCTAACTAGCAAGTATTATCATACTAATAAAAGACGGTTAGTTTACTAACTAACAAGCCCAAACTCCAGAGAGTTGCGAGCAATGTAACCCGGCTTTCAAATTTTCTGCTGGTACAATAATCTGCTGGTAACTAGTACTCTGGGCGAGTTTACTAGCATGTAGTGAAATCGCCGGCGAGTAGCTTGTCTTACCTAGTACCTAGTCTATCTTGGCCACGTGCTTAGGCGCGATAGATGTCTGCTTCAATTAATTTTGATGGGTAAGGTGGAAGGGAAGAGACCCGCTGAGAAAGTCATGGCTCAGAAATATCCGAGAGTGGACTGGAATTGGCTCGGTCGAGCCAGCTGTTCCAGCTGGCTGTTGACAGAGACCGGTTCAGGAAGTTGACGGCTAACCTTCAGGACTGAAGAGGCACACGAAGAAGAAGAAGTCTGTCCATGGCACGGATTTAATATACTAAGCAGGATTTATTACTTGTAGTTAAAAAGCGAACGATATTTAGTAGAGAAGCTGTGTGTCCCGTTCTAAAAGGGTGACAATAAGATGTTTTTCATGTGAAATTTTGTATTATACCTACATACAGTAGTAGTTTCTTATAAATATTTTTTAAAATTGAAATATTAATTAACCAACACTTTTACCAATGCAATGAAAAATATACTTTAACAATTGGTTACAGTTAATTTTCGTAAATGCAATTTTTTCAAGTAAGCGGTCCTGTTATAATATTATATTTATACTTCCATGGTCCTAGGTCATAAGTTATTTCGTAATTGTACAGGACATCTGCCACTGCTGCGTGTTCTACTCGGATAAGATGGGCGGGCGTGTGAGCGCAGCTGGCTCTGTGGCTACAGTGTTCGAGGCACGGTTCGAGGTGACGCACGAGTGGTGTGTGGCCATCAACAATATAGACTACGTGCGTCAAAGCCTCAGGCCCTTCGTAGAACAGCTCGGCATGGAGCGCATCGTCACCGACATGTGCGAGGCGCGATCACCGCTTGAGGCACAGAGGTATACTTCTGTCACCTATTACTAGCAACCAATAAAGCAGCACATGCTTTGTTCTGCTGTCTAGATCACTTCGATGTGTCCTGTTCTGTGTGAATTATTAAATAAAATAAAAACCAATAATTATTTCTAGAACCCCTTATCTATCTAAACGTTCCATTGAGCCATCGGGCCACCAATGGGAAGTTTATATAGAGAGTGTCAATTGTGAAAACCGTAATGGAAGAAAGAAAAAAATATATTTGCGGCTATCATAGTTAACAAAATGTTCAAAATGCACAACCATTCCATTTCTCTTTAAATAAATGTATTATTTTTTCTTTCAGATGCAAGGAAACCCTACAGAACGTTATGGAGAACGCAATCGATACAGTAAAAAATAAGATTGTGGAATTATTAGAAATAATGGTTAAGAAGGTAAGCTTTTTTTAAAAATTTCTCAACTTATTTTTAAATATTTTAACTTCTATATATTTAATTTATGTGGACTTCAAGAAGATCTCAGGTTAAATTGATATGGAATTTGGTATACTGTTACTTTGGTGGTATTTCCATGACATGGTAACCTTGAACTGATGCTGCAGCATCAAGTTGTCTGCGAGATACTCAACTCCTTAGTAACTTACAGCAAATATAGCGTGTTTGGGCTCATAGAAGTTCGTTTATTACTTATACTGCAGCTTTTTGACCCTTTTGAAACATAATTCCATTAAATTTCAGATGATGCCATCTATCAAAAGGTTCCTAATAGAAGGTGCCGAACTCTTGCACCAGGACTGTTCAAGTATGGACCGTGTGATGAGATATTTGGAGGAAAATTTAAATACATTATTCCATAATTTAAACAACGAAAACTTTAGTAGAACACTCGATATTGTGTGGGAGCAACTTGGAGAGGAGTTATACGATCTCATTCAACAGAACTTAGAGGTGAGTGGCGTTTCAGTGTTTCGGCTCGTTAATAATGGAATGATAACTTGTAGGGTTTTACTAATATAATGCTAATAATGGCGTCAACACTTCATACTAATAATAATAATAATAAAATTATGCAGTTTGGGTTTTCATATGATACTTAATTGTCCGCTTCAATAACATAAGGAAACGTCCAATTTGTAATTCTTATTTCGAAAGTTTAAATTATATCGTACTAGCTGATGCCCGCGACTTCGTCCGAGTTTAAAAAGAATGTATGAGTAATATAACGTCTGACATCTTTATTGCTCTGAGGACAGTAGCGCCATCACGGCGACAGTGGCGCCATAGTTTATATTTTTAGACGATTCCTCAAGAACCCAAAAATTTTCCACGATAAAAAGTATTCTATATATTAATCCAGGTAATAAACTATCTGTGTGCCAAATTTTATCCAAATCCGCTCAGCCGTTTTTGCGTGAAAGAGTAACAAACATACATCCTCACAAACATTGGCATTTATTATATTAATAGGATTGTTTGTGTATTTTCAGGCTCTAAATACATTTTTCAGCCCAAATATTGATAATAAAATACTCTTGAAAACCCAAACTATAGCTAACCGTATGAAGTTTTCATAACTTTCATTTTTGTGTCACATCTGTTTCTAATACATTTTGTAATCTGATTTAACACTGATGAGTTCAAGGAATATTTATATTTTTAAAGCAAGGCTTTCGTATATCACTCATTTGATTCCATAATTTTTTTTTGTATTATAATTTCATTGAGCTCATTTATGTAAGATAGTTTAAAAAAATATTAATGTGTTTTCCTACTAGTCACTAACTGTTACTAATTTTGATTTTGTAGAAAGAGAATCTATCGACGCGTATCCGCTTCATTAGACATAGATATTTCGGCAAAAACAAAGTTTCCCCCAACTTTGCCTTCCTTCGGGTAATTAACTGCATTTGTAATGCACGCTTTATTTAGATAAGCACTTTGTAGATTTTTTACTATTTTTTTTTCAAGGTTATATAAACATGCCATTAGAAAAATTACGATAGGGTATAATATATTATCATGTCTCTAAAAATATTTAAATAAAATATAATTTAAATTTCGTTACGCCAAAACTCTAGCTGTCATTGTGAGTTTGTTTTTAGGCAATCCCTCTGGATCCCAACATTTTTCTAGGATAAAAATATCCTAGATGTTAATCCAAGTAATAAATTATCTGTGTGCTAAATTTCATCCAAATTCGTTCAGCAGTTTTTGCTGAAAGACTAACAAACATCTGACCATTACATCCATTCATCAATCCTCACCATGATAGGGCAACGACAAGGTCCCTTATATGAAATCGATATGGCGGCTAGCGCTTTGTTTGTTTTCTGTGTTCATAGAATAAATACCTTCTTGTAGTTTTTTTTTAATAAAAAAAAATTAAAAAGACATCATCAAAAAAAATTAAAAGTATGACAAAAAAATTCTGTGCATTCTAGTTTTTATATGGTAAATTATTGGCAATGGCAGTTTTTGACCGTATAATGAAGGTTTAATTATTGTTTGCTAGCACCGAAGGGCAAAGATAACACGCTATGTCGACCCGAGACGCGGCAAACCAACCGCCGCTGTAGCGCGCCTCGTCGCGGTAACCGAACACTTTTTACATGCACTGTTCTATGTTATGTCATGTCATCAGTGTATCCTATGCCACATAGTCAACTAGTTGCATGCACTGCCCAGTGGCTCTAGTATGAGTTTATAATGTTCGCACTCGCTAGCGAGATCGTAAAACGCTTATAGGGACAATTGTCAATTTGATATAGACAATTACAATTTTCCATATAAATGTTTTACGCTCTCGCTAGCGAGTGCGGAGATTTTAAACTCATATTAGAGCCATAGATAAAATAAGAACTAAAGATAGACCTTCGTAGATGGCATAGTGAAGCCGGTAAAACTACGCCTCGCCGTGTATATGTTACTATACTCGCCGTGTATGTGTACTAGTTGAGCAATATGAACGCGTGGAGATTGACATAATAATAAATTTCAATATTTACTAGTAAAAAATTCCGAAATGCGTAACTAAAAGGTGTAAAAAACTGATCTTCAAAAAATAAAAAGCAGGATGGAATCACATTTTACACTGGAAACCAATATTTTTAATATATAAATCGAGGTTAGAGTCAACACAAAATTCAACAATGCCTTTGTTAGGAGTAAGTTATAATTACCCTATTTTTTGACTTATATGATTAAGAAAATAATAAGCGAAAACGACGAATATTGCGGTACTAAGAATTATTATGGCAACACCGGCCTACGCACACATGTTCACCGGCTTCACTATGTTGTCCGTAAAATTTTGTCTTTAGTTCGTAATTTGATCTGAGCTGAGATGCACTGGTGGAACGTTCTCTTTGTTTAGCCCTTTTCATGTGTATTTCTTTTTTTCTTCTTCGGGACGAGCCAATGTAAATAGTCCTTGTTACCCA
This sequence comes from Synanthedon formicaeformis, assembly GCA_945859745.1. Classification (NCBI taxonomy): domain Eukaryota; kingdom Metazoa; phylum Arthropoda; class Insecta; order Lepidoptera; family Sesiidae; genus Synanthedon; species Synanthedon formicaeformis. The sequence continues at coordinate 5,837,244 of OX243963.1, forward strand.
AATACATGCAAATAAAATGGTCGTTGTCAAATTTATAGACCAGTAGTTCTTTAGATCCATATTAAGAAAAAGTAATATTTTCCATTATTGACCAACACTCAAATAGTACAATCCCTCGCGTAAAATATATTTTACTTTTGAACGGATTCTCCTCTAAAATATTAAGCGCCTCTTTCACCAACTACAAGTAGGCTAAACCGTCACTTAAAGTCACCAGTCACAGGGAATAATTTAGCTGATATACCTTTGTTTGTACGGTAAACGTCCCAAACATTAAATAGAAAATAATAATAAAAAATCGCCTATCGAATGATGCAGTAAACCGAGTGCATAATTCAATAAAACAGAAAATGATTTCTAAAAGTAACTAATCAACACTTTACTTGTAGTTGGTGAAAGAGGCGCTTACACTTATAACTAATGATGACTTATAAGTTAAGTAAATAAATATTGCATGGTTAAACAAATTGGGTATAAATATTGGGACATTATTGTCCTAATACTCGTATTCTTGCAAGAAGTAAATTTTTATTAAGCTCTGAGCGGACTACTGAGCGGTTTTTTTTTATGAAACACCTTCTTTTTAGTGCTATTAATTCTTCCAATTATATCTTAGCATTAATGACTATGTAAATATTGTACGTTTTCCTCTAGTCTTTACCTAAATTATTCTGTTAATTTTGTCTGCAATTCTTCCTAAAATTTCTAAAGAAATGTTTAATGAGAATGCTTTAAAAATTTATTTTTAGTTTTGTATATTTTAAGAAGATCGTAATCGGTTTGGGTCCTTGATTGAATATTGGATTATTAGTATAAAATTTAAAAAAACATCCAGTTTAAGGGTGAAAGACATTCTACAGTTTGATTTTTTGAAACCTTGCTATGTACACTTGTACAAGTTGTTATAATTGCAGATTTCATTCGTGAGAATATGTAATGAATATTACTTTAGCATGAATATATGAGGGTCTATATTTATTATTACAAAAGAATTGTCAATTTGCATACCACTTTGATGATGCCGAGTATACTTTGATACTTTTGTCCTTTTATATCTTTATGCGAGTTCTAGTACCACAATCCTTCTAGATCTAGAGCCTTAGAAATAAGGCAGAATATATTGATCAGTAGTATTGGCGTTTTTATTGATTTTTCAATTCTTATCAATTACAAATCAGTGCATGTATTTTGCATGATAAATAATTAAATTATTATCTATTTACCAAATTTTACGTAGGAAAGTCATTGGATGCTCTTTAGGACCTGTTGGAACCTCAGGCTGTGGGGCGACCAACGAATTATTCAAGGTTTTAATATTTCAAAGAAATAAATACTTCATGGGCATGTATGAACATTTTTGCGGTGATTGGTACTCGTAATTATTGTATTTCGTTTTGGTGATGGTACCCTTAATTCTTATATGCCACTACGTTCAATAGCAAAGACACGTGATGTCCAATAAAATAAATGTTCCATTATTTCAATGATTATGTAACAAATTTCAGAAACGTAGACCACCATCTTTCTTTTCGAACCTCCATGAATGTTTAAAAATTATGATTCGATCATTTCGACAAGACAACAAGGAGATTTATTCGTCGGAAACACTCAAGCGAGTGGAGTATTTGCTGAAGATTCACGGAATGGAAACTAGGGAACTGATTCACCAGTATCATCTGGAGAGGTTGCAGGAACAACAGGCGATCAGTGAACCCAAGATGGGGGTGTTGACAGTTAGAGCGCAATTCATTGATGATAATTTGAAAATAGAAATTATGAATGCCAGGAATTTGACAGCTACTGATTCTAACGGTGAGAATTATTAGATTTTTTTTATTGTTGTTAGCATTTAAGTAAATTTTGAGTTCATCTAATAAGCGATGAACTAACGTTGACGCTGGATCCAAGCTGCCTTGTGGAAAATTGGGGAGGCCTATGTCCAGGAGTAGACGTCTTACAGCGAAGATTTTATGTAATGCCTTTCGAAAAATCAAAAATCCTTTCCTTTATTTAACCTTTTTTAGATATATATTGATTACAAGAAGATTTTCAATTATAATTGTCTGTTATTTTATAGATATTTGACATTGAAAATGTGTAGCTTACCTACCCGGCAGCTATAACTACACTAGGGTGGGGTCTTTTAGGACAGAACATTATTTAACCTTGAGATAAATATTTACAAGTTATGCTGTAGAATTTTGATGTTTGAGTGAGGTAGTGCTAGAGTCCTTTCCCCTATTTAGCTGTGTTTCTTATTTTTTATCTTATCATATCTTATAGCTTTTATGATCTAACTATAGCATGCAAGTACTTAGTTTATTTTGTGAAGCTACTAGAGATTAATTTTGAATCAATACATTACAAAAGTGATCTAATTTTAATTGGGAGCGTCTAAACTATATTTTCTGATTGCAGGTTTGTGCGACTCGTATGTGCGAGTGGCTTTACTCCCCGAAGACACGTTCGCGAACGTACAGAAACCTAAAACTCAGACGCATAACAAGAACCTCTTCCCGCTTTACGACGAAATGTTTATTATGTAAGTTTAAAAACGTTTAAAAATAGTATTAAAAAAATTCAATCATAGGTTTTTCATAATCTGACGTGAATTTGATTACTCTTAGTTAAGACGTTATTATTTCCTCGCAGAATTCCATTGTTTCAACTTGAAAGATTTCTGTTGAATAGTACTGTTTTTAACAAATTTATAAAATAAGATATTATAATACAAATTAGATGTGGCGTTTCCGCAATTTTTAATGTTGTTTCTCTCTACTTGCTCGAATGTTCATGCACACGCATTTGTTTGAACACTCAAAGTTCTAACTTCCATCACTGTATGGTGCCTCGTATTTAAAATCCATTGTGTTTTAGTTCACTGTCAGCAGAGCAGCGTCGCACACCAGACGGTCTGGTTCACTTGGTGATAAAAGACAAGGACATGTTCAGCGTGAGCAACACGTTCGTGGGTGAGGCGTACCTGCACTTCGACCAAGTGCCCGAAACGCCAGCGCCCATCTCCAGTCTACCGCAGCAGCACTTGCCACTCTCCAGACCTTCCAATTTCGGTAAACATTTTCTTTTTAAGATAGGAGTTTCTTGATGCGTGTAACAGTTTTTTGTACAATGATGGTATTTTAATCTTTGAATATGTATTTTAAATCACGAATACACATTTTACTCGGTTCTATAAGTTATTCACTAAAAATTATTACTTAGACTAAATTATTACTAAAGACTTTATACAAAAGACATTTGCCTGTTTTACACCAACAGTCACCTACTATTCAATTTGAAGGAATCCAATTTAGGAAATCGGAAGGTGTAATCGCAGTTACAACAGATTGGATCCAATTTAGATTTTAGATTCTATTATTTATTTTCATCTCTATATCTTCGATTTAGAAATTAATTTAGTGTAGTGTGTCCACTAGTTCACTACTTAGGTTACTAAATTGGTTTCCTTCAAATTGAATAGTGTGATAAGCGCTTAAGTCCGCTATTACGGCAATCACATTCAAAATCCTGCATGAAGCGCCAGACTGCCGTGAATGGCTATTATCTATTATTATTATCTAAATACGTCTGCTGAGCCACAGGCGAAAAATGCGAAAAATTTGTGCAATATCACACTAAATCGTATCACGTAGCTCATAACACTAGTGTGATTTGCGTAAAAATTAACGATTTAGTGTGATATTGCACAAATTTTTCGCATTTTTCGCCTGTCGCTCAGCAGACGTATTTAGATAATAAGCCTTAAGTAGCAGTTAGGTGTTCCCTAACTCTAGGTGACTGTTGGTGAAGACTTTCAATACAGCGTTTTCGTCGAGTATAACTAATATTCGTTTTCTATTTTTTAACAGATGGTGATGCTATAAAAGCACTCGAGTCCCGACAAGGCGACAAACAAGCGCGCGACTTTATTAAAAAACAACGCCAGAAGTTGCCTGGAAAGCAATCTGTCTTCTCGTTAAGTTAACTTGTAATGTAATGTGACAATGCGTTGAACTGTTTTTACCTATGCATGTGCTGTGTAATTTTCAATTTTTATCCAATTTATATAATAAAATTTTAATATGTAGGTACAATACAATTAATTATGTATATGAAATGGCTGCATTACCACGTTGTATTGAAACTAATTAACTAACCCTTAAGTCTCCAGTTACATATATGTCGAACATGAGTTTTGAAAAAATATAAATATATACATAACCAATTGTATTGTACGTATTAAAATTAAAATTAATTTGTATAATTAAAGAAAAGCACATACTTGAATATTAGTAACCAATGCGTTCTCTACAGGTCATCATTAGTACGAGTATTAACTTAAAGGTTCTTATATATGGTATATATACAATATACCGTATATATACAAGGTTCCATAGCAAAATTTATTCCTTACGACCCACACTGTCAACTACGGTAATAAAAATAATGGCAATTTTTTTACACAAATTTCAGCGGGTTCGATTCCTTACGTTACGTTACGTTACGTTAAGTTAAGTTACGTAATGTAATGTAACGTTACGTAGGGTTCGGTTACGTGTAAGTGAAATTTAAAAAGTTTAAATCCAGTTTTTGTTAATTCAAAAATTGAAGCTTTAGTTTCTAAGAGCGAATTTTCGTATATTAATATGGTTTCAGATTTGCCCTCACTGATCTATTGGGATTGATCACCCTGTATGTAGATGTCACAAATGTTTTAAATGTGTATTTGTCACAAAGATTTTTCTTTTGAGAGAATTATGAGCTAGCAATACTGTTACATAGACTGATATTAATACCACTTTGTGTGGGAAATTTAGTAATATTTTACGCGCTTAAAACTATCCCTTAAAACATATCTTGTGACAATACGAATCGTAACACATTTACGTAGGTTGATATGTTTTTAAATTGATATGATCTTGTATTTACAAAAAAGAAATCAAATTAAAATGGCCTAGCCATTTTTGAGTTTTGTGATACTAACGCACAAAAAATAATTTTAATATTATATATAAAGATGTTACAGTGAAATTATAAGTACATACTTAATAATTGAAACTATAAGCAATAAGGTTTACGAAATAGCATTTAGTGTCTGATTATAAGTAGGCATATTTGAAATTTAATGTTTTTGTAGAAAACTGCTATGTTCTGTGATAAATATGTGTGCCTTAATGTATATATTTATTTAAATCGAGTGTCTGTTAGAATAAAAAAAACATATATTTTTCTTTTATTTAATGTTTCAAAACTTCTTATAATTTTCAATATGTTTCGTATATCTTTGTTTTAGTTTTGTGTAGTTTATTTAGGATTTATATACAGAATAAAACTTTTTTTATATAAATATGGCAACATTTGTTTTATTTTTTGAGCGTATACATTTTTTGTACGTTTGATAGAGACCGACGAAGATAGAAAAAGAGATGTGTTTGGAAATAGATAATAATTTTATATTTTCATACTTTACAGTAATAACTTATACTTTAGGTACTTACTTTTTATAATTCAACTAGTTATTTCACATTCATATACTCCTAAATGTGGAGGAGTGGATCCCTATTCATTTTAAACCTGCTTTTGCTCGCGATTTCGTCCGCGTTGAAAAATAAAAGATATAACTGACAAAATATGTAAACGCCTGACATTATACCTTTGCCAAGCGTTGGATCTTTATTTTTAAAAATAACTGGTGCCCACGGCTTTGCCCGCCTGGAATATTTAGCCTATGTCCATCCTGAAATTGTATTCTAACTATAGGTTATGTTTTTTTTAAATCGGATGAGTATAGTTTTGAAGATTACTTCCTACATACAAACAAACAAGCAATCAAACTTTACCTCTTTATAATATATCACTGCTTAAAAACTAAAGCGCCACAAATCAAAATTCCTCTTTTTAGAGGCAAGCTAATCGAAAAATATTTAATTTTTTTTTGTCTATTTTTTTGCTTATTAGATATCTCAAATGTATGCATACTATACATCGTTAGAAGCGTATTTTTAAGTAGCATTAAATGTTTTAAGTTCTTTTATAATAAACTGAATACTAGAGGAGATATAAGCATAATATAAGTTACTTTTGAATATAATATAATTTAAAGACTATCACAAAAATGGTCTGACTACTACGTAGCTAAATCCTCTATATACTTTAAAAAATAATATCTTGATTTTTCAGAATTAATTAGCAGCTCTTTGAAAATATACCTGATTAAATTATAGACAGATTTTGAATTTTGAAATAAATCATCACATGTATGAAATACTAAAATTTTTAGAAGTCATTACTAGAAAACGAGTTTTTTACAGCAGATATAGCGTGTTTGGACTCAATAGAAAGTTGGGCGTTAGTTAAAATTAATATTTAAATATAGTTGTCTAATGCTTTATATTTATTATATATACACGATAATCGTACTATTTAATTATTGAATAAAAATTACAAAAAATAATAATTTTCTAGATAATTCCCAGATTAATTATATTACAAGTGTTATTTAATTATAAAATAAACAAAATATACACACTGTTAGTTCTTTACATTTTATTTGTATTTTCAATTTATTTATAGTATATCTACTTACTTATAGTACTCAAGCGTTTGATCGAAATGAAAACAGAAGGAGTAGCTTTAAACAAAGCCATAAAGCGCCTCGTTCGGCGTGTAACAGCCCTATTTTAAACGAATGATCTCGTCGGATGGCGGCGGCGCGTTTCATGTGTGCTGGCCTTTGATCGTGCCGCGCCGACAATCCATCTGACTACTTATCGGTTCAGATTTATTGTGATTTGGAGGCTACGGGCAGCGGCGCGAGGGGCCGCGGAGTACGCTACACACTCATTCGTACTTTGCCCGCAACGACAGGGCTTATTCATGCGTGTACACCTAACGCCACAAGTTTCACACATTTCGCTTTAATTTGCGAATTTTCTAATTGAAACTATGTTTAAAAGGAGCCAAGGAAAATAGTCCTTCTTTACATAGTATAATTTGAAGTCGCTTTCTGCGACTGTCTGTCTGTATATCAGCCAACCCCTAAATCACGCAACGGATTTTGATGCGGCTTTCGTCATCAGTTAGATAATTTTTCACGGAAGGTTTATTTAGACTAAATTCGTTAGAGATGGCCAATCGAAATATTTCGCAATACATAAAAATAATGTCCCCAACAAAAAAAAATAAAAATAACAAAATGATGCAACATAGAGGGTTAACAATCAGTTTAAAAAAAAACAAGAAAAATGACGAAAAGCATGACTAGAAAAAGCAAGGGAAAGGGGAAAAGATGTACTGGCCTTCGGTATCGTATAACTAAGGCCAAATCTTCCTTATATTATGCCGGGAAAGATGGCCAATTTTCCTTTTTTTTAATATATTGTTGACATTGAAGATTTCAGTTGTTGTTGATTTTCTAAAGATTAATTGTTGGTTATCATAATAATATGTAGTATTTAATACACTTCAAAAAAGGTATGGCCATCTCTAGCGTATAAATTTTGTCTATGTGTTTATCAAAATTTAATTTATATTCTAGGCCGTTGTGATGTCGAGTGTACACCGTAGTCACTAGAATGACTAGGTAGGAATACTACACTTTTTGTTCGCATCAACGCGCTCCTCGGTAGCTGGTAGCTGATAGCTACTCGAAAGTTATTGTAAAAACATCGTCATTATTAATTTCTTGCTTCGTGCTAGAGGTGACTAGCTATTCAGTAAATAATGCCATTGTGATTCTAATAATGTAATGTGCCTAGGCATTGTATTATAATATACTGTCATACTTTTTTAAACTTTTTGTTAACCACATTGTTTCGTTTTGAGTAGTGAATATTGTAGGCTGCATTATTCGCTGCTCGTTCCAATTTTGACCGAATTGTGTACCGCGAGATGTTTTTTTAATGATACAGCAAAACGAAGCCTAAAAGGTTCCATTTAATGACTACAATAATTTAATAAGAGACGATTTACAACCGCTTTGAAAGAAAAATTTCATTTTATTATATCCATTGTTATGTAAAGTGACCGGTCTTAATGGTCTTATTATTAATATTAAATCTCTTTAAAAAAGCCGTAGATCATAGTATATCTTAATGAGATTGAATGAGCTATAAAATTTTTTGAATGGTTTATTCTTTCCGTTCCGTTTGTGGAGGCAGCGCTTCAATTCTTTTAGATCCTTTGATTTACTATCGAGATAGTTAAACGCTGTATCGGGATCGATAAAATATGTTTAATGAAGCCTCGCCTCGTGTAAGTCGGCATCATAAAGGCCGGTACGAACTGTCAAAGGGCTTATTGTGCTGAGTTCGCTTTATGATGGCATTTTTACAAGCAGGTACATGCTTTGAACGCCTGCTGTGCCGCCCGCCAATTATAATATACTTAACTGCGTGTCCGAGTGCACAGACCGATGTAATTATTAGTCAGTAGTGGAGTGGAGGTAATGCTGGACACTGCGAGTCGTTGCCCAGCCATGTAGCGAGCACGCGACAGGTGTCTTATTAATTACACTACAACACTGTTTACAAACTGTATCCTCGTTTCCGTAAAAGCTTAATTGGTTGAAAGCCTCAAACCTTCAAACCAATTAAATTAAATTAACTTCAAAATTATTTTACATCTCATAATTTCAGCCACAGGACGTCCACTGCTGGACATAACCCTCTCCCATAATTTTCCAGTAAGGCCGGTCAGAAGCAGCCTGGACCACCGTCGACAAGCGGCCCTTATTTATTTTATTTATTATGTTATTTAATTTTTATTTTACATGTGTGTACTAATATTATAAAGAGGTAAAAATTTTATGTTTTTTTGTTTGTGTAGGAATAATTATATATCGAAAATAGTAATTTGTTTTATTCGTATTTGATTAGATCTAATTAATTCTTTGCAGTGCCGTAAATAGCCTTTTTTGCGCCCTGTGCGAGCTTCTATAACTGCGCCCTTGTTTTTTTTTTTTAGATATTATAGGTACCCTAGATAGAGAAATGCTATGTATAGGCTTACTTTATTTCATTCAGGTTGATAAAATAAAGCACAAAGGAACTTGGTGTTGGTGGACCAATTATCTAATATTTTGGAAGAAAAATCTATTTTTTTAAAGAACTGATGTAGGTGTGGGCAAACAAGCAGACGAGCCATCTGATGTTAAGTGGACACTTCGCCTATTATACCACCTACTGTGTCTGCCAAAAAAATTAGCTCGATGTTTTGTCTAATTTAATAGACGTTTTTGATGATACTGGCATGTAGGTACGTATGTGTTGGAATCGAGCACTATAGGGGCGCAGTGGGAACTTATCAGGAGCAAACCGAAAAAATAATAGTCCTGCCTGGTCTTTCCATTCTTGCGCCCCCCCAGGGTCTACGCCCTGTGCCTGGGCACCGGTGGCACTGCCCTATTTACGGCACTGATTCTTTGTGCTTAATTTGTTACGTAATAATGATTATAATTATAATAAAAATAAAAATGTTAAAATTGATGTTATTTTTTATATAGATTTTAGATTCAATGACTCTTATAGTTGGTTGTATATAGGTACTTTAATTACGTCTATAAACCCTATTGTGGTCTTTCTGTTCCCTTTTATAGCTGGATTTGTTAAAAAAATAAACAAAGGTTATTTTTATGAAATTAGTTATGTTGTTCAGAGGTTTCAAAATATTTCTATTTGTTCAAAATCATTCATAGATTCATAGGTGTAGTAGGTAATAGTGCGTTGAATGACTACGCAGTGATAATTATCATTACGTAAATTAATGACGCCATGTTTTTATCATTAAGTAAGTAAATACGATAAATAATTTTGTCAATATATATTATAATGGTTATATATATTGACTGTATTATGGTTATCTAATATTTATCTACATAAATACCTACTCATATTGTTATGAATGTTATCTAGATAAAATATAATAATAAAAATTCGTATTATTCGTAATGAGTAAAATCTTAATTTTTACTTTGTGTTCTATCTTCATTCTTCCCTAATATTTTTTCTATTTTAATAAAAAAATAAACAAAAACCTTAAATACAAAAGTCGATGTTTGTTCCCTATAATTCCAAAACCGGTCAACCAATTTTGATGAAATTTTCAGGCAATCTTTAGATTAACCCCGTGAAGTTCAGTAGCCACAGTTTTTTTTGGTATATTTGTGTCATGTTTTCCCTACAAATTTTATACAAAATTAGTTTTCTTTTTCTATTTAAAAATACAAATAAAATAATATTCGTTGCCAGACAAAAATATATGAGCAATGTTTTAACAGCTAAGAAGCTTCGCGGGAAAAAGCTTATTAATAAAAAATAAATGAAGTTACTTAAATAAAGTATAATTTTATTTTGTAAGAAATATTCCTGCTTAAATTAATCATTACCAAATTACCATAACATATAAACAAAATATAAAGTTTTATGTAAAAGGTTAAGTAAAAGTAACGGAAATATAGAAATCCCAATACCTATTAGTTGCGATCGTGCACCTTTATTAGGGTTCAAACAAAAATTGGTAAAGTAAACAATTTATTTAGTTAGGTCCGGCAGCTGAAAATGCTTTTAGCGGTGTTCGCCAAACAAAGTTATAAAATGAGGTGCAAAACGTTTTCAATACTAACATTGTATTGTAGGTGTGTTTATAATCTGATACTGTGGCTCCTTCCACTCGGCGGCTCTCTACACAGGATAGCAGTCTGACAGGTGAGGTGAATTTTCAGTGTAATGCAGGAAGTTAGTTTTAATTTCTTTTTCACTTACTGAAAAATTATTTTATTATAATTTTACTGATAAGTGCTGTGTCTTCAAAAATTAAAATTTTATAAAAATTTTAGCAGACACTGTTAACATTTCCTTTTTAGAAAAGCTTCGAAGTTAGCTGGACCGATTTAAATCTTTGAGCTGCACCAGTTAGGGGTAACTTATGCTCGTGTGCTCTATGTAAGTACATTCGTCTGTATCGTGGTGTGAGTGAGCGGGCAGCGGGCGGGTGAGAGACGGCGCCCGCGCAACTCGCGTGGCCCTCTCGCCTGAGTCACGCGCGCCTCGTAATGCTTGCATAATAATAATGACGGATGCCGATCTCGCGGCGGCTCCTTTGATCCGGTGCGCATTTGATCTCGCCGCCGGAGCCGGTCCCGCCCCTGCCGCATAAACGAGCCGTACATTTATTCGGTCTGACGCGAGACGGCCCTTCGCCCTCGCTCTAAATTGAGGCTTTATTTTGTAAACAGCGGTAGCGCTACCGTATAGTGCGCGTCGGGCAGCGGGCCTGCGCAGGCGGCCGTACCTACATCTCGCCACAGTGTCGTGCTTGCGATCCTCAGTATGGGGTGTGTTCGCTCCCCTGTGACGCGAAGTGCTCTAGACGTATAGTGATGTGTTCTCGCCGCTGCGGCGGGCCAAGCCGCTATTGCAACTACATATGCTATTGGAACACTTGGACGATATGTGTACGCATTGTTTTTGTTTTCTCTCTCGCTAATCTATTTATCTATCTATATAATACTACTAGCTGTGGCCGCAACTTCGTACGCGCGGTTTTCGTACGCTTGGTTTTATTTTTATTTTTTATTATACTATCGTGATAGCTTCGAGTCCAATCTGTCATACTGTGCAGTAGAACTAGTTGCAATTTTTTTGTCCAAACAGTTCTATCGTAGACTAATAGATCCCTGGTAGAACTTTTTGGAACAACCCTAAATTATTTATTTATACATAATGATCAGTATTTTATCGTCAAACTAATTATATTTATTACTTACTAGCTGTTGCCCGCGACTTCGTCCGCGTTCAAAATGTTATCATTATAGCCTAAAGCCTTTCTCGATAAATGGACTATCCAACATAAAAATAATAAAAAAAAAAGAATTCGAACCAGTATTTCCTGAAATTAAAGCGTTCAACCAAATAAACAAACAAACTCTTAAACTTTATAATACTTTAGTATAGATATAGATATATAATGTATTATTTGTCATTGTCTTAATCTTAATGTGATATTTGAAGCCGTATGATTCTGATTTAAAGTTATTTTCATAAATCTAATTTCTTCTTATTCCCGTATTCGGCACAACTTTTTTGTTTTTAAGCCGATTGGAATGAGAGTTTGCTACAATACATAAGTGAAACGCACATTCGTCTGTTAGTTTATGGACAAAAGTTCCAGGATCCGTTGAGTTTCATTTAACAAGTAACTAGCCAGTGAGTAGGCGCAAAAGTTTATCAAAGTCACTAATGTTATCACACTGCAAAATATTTCTAGAAAGGCGTACAAGTATTAATGTAACATTAATTGTCCTAAGATAAAAGTAACAACAATTCAATATTACTCAAAAGTTAATATTAATGAAAGTGTATAGGCCAGTAGGTAGACGCAAGGTCGAATCCTAGTTGAGCCTGTACATATGAGACTACTAGCTGGTGCCCGCGACTTCGTCCGCGTTGAAAAAGAAAAAAGTAGCTTATCCTGTGTCCTGTACGTCTAAGGGCCTCTTTCACCGACTACAAGTAAAGTGTTGATTAGTTACTTTTAGAAATCATTTTCTGTTTTATTGAATTATGCACTCGGTTTACTGCATCATTCTATAGGCGATTTTTTATTATTATTTTCTATTTAATGTTTGGGACGTTTACCGTACAAACAAAGGTTATATCAGCTAAATTATTCCCAGTGACAGATGACTTTAAGTGACGGTTTAGCCTACTTGACGTTGGTGAAAGAGGCGCTTAATGTTTATCTACCAAGTTTCATGAAAAACAGGTTTATTCGTTTAAGAGTTACGGAGAAACATACATACGGAAAAAAATTTCTAAAAATCGTAATTTAGTTTTAGTATCATGTATAGAGCCTATAAACACGATATCTCTGAAAACAAAGTAACTTACTCCATGATCAACCCTTACAGATTTATTATTAGTATTGATTTTTATATTAGATATGCCTCGGGAAACTAACATTAAAAAGTATCCTACATTTTAATCCAGGTAATTAACTATTTGTGTGCCAAATTTCATCCAAATCTGTTCAGTAACAAACATCCATCCATCCATAAACTTTTGCATTTATAATAATAGTAGGGATAATTTTTGTGTGAAATTAGAAATGCATGTTATTAGCAATCTTCATAGACATATGCTTATAATAGCACGTATGCTTATATTCGCACGGATCCTAAGTATTTGATAAACACAAACATTCTTCGTTAATCGGTTTCTTCATTAATGTGAACCCTATAAAAATCTGTTGCGTGATTTAGAAGAATTAAACGGAAAAACAGAGACTAGTTATTAGTTTGTTTAAGATGTATTCTTTTTTCATTGATCAAAAAGGTAAACAAACAATTCACGATATAGAACTAAATAAACAATACGTACAAATTCTAAATGAGTTAATCACTGAGTCAACTCTCTTTGATAATGCCTAATTTACAAATCCCATCTTTAAAACAGTCCAGTGACCATGGCGACGCTATATTTGTTTACGTTTTTGATCAATAGAAAAAGAATAGATAGATATGTATTTAGATATTAGTTATCTGTGTACTAATATTATAAAGAATGATTTGTATTTTTCAGTCACATTTTTGTCAGATTTTTGTATGCTAGCAAAGAATAAACTCAAAAACTACTGTACCGCTTTTAAAATTCTTTCACCTATAGAAAGCTACATTATCGAACATTATTATCGATAGAGTCGCGTGCAACAGCAAGTTATTTGATAATTTAGTATTATAAATAGGCGTAGCGCTATTATAGGGGCATAGATTAGTTATCAACTAAAATGAAGATATCAAACTAAATAATTTTAAGACAAACTATAAATAACTAAATAATTGACCTTTTAAATTAATTATATTTCAAATTTTAATGGATATATTGATAGGTTACCTACCGAACTAAATTCAGTACCCTTAAGTAGAGTTTCCAATTAATATTTATTTTTAAGCATTTTCATCACTATCTCATCCTCTGAGAAATTTAGGCTCAAGCACCTAAAGTATTAAAATACCTTTTTTTTAATTTTAATACTTTAAATACTTGTTCGGTAGCAATAAATAATAAAGATTTATTTTTGTATCAATAAAGAATGTAGATCATACAGCATACATATCAAGACAAGTGATATAATTATATTCCTTATTTGGGCGAATCAACTTTTTTATTAAGCACTCTGAAAGCGACTGTATTTCCATGATAGGTACTTAACAGGGTTAATTAAGTTGTAATTATTTCTTAGTAAGGTATTAATGATTCGCTTTTTTTTTTCAAAATAGTCGATGCCGCAAATATCTTCCTGGTTCTACAGGCGAGTTTAAATGATTACGTCGGCCTAACTCGTTAACCTGCTAAGTCACATTTTGCATAGTTTTCAGGAGGAAGAAAAATTAAAACGATAAAACGAACGTTGTTGTGCGTCGCATCAGGCATGTGAAATGAGCGTTGATCGACGGAAATGTGCGACATTTCAGTGCAAAATTTAGGAATTAGCAGGTTTTCTTTGTAAAGATTTGCTATTAGTCATAAAGCAGTTTTTAATTTATGAAATTTCTCACCTTTTTAGTTTGATAATCGTCTAAACTTGTCGAAAAGTATAAAAAGTGAAATTGCCCAAAAATGGACTTAGCAGGTTAACGAATTAGGCCGACGTTTACCTAAAGAGGTAATGCAAAGGCATTATGTGGATCTGCCTGTCTACCAGACTAATTGTTATAATATATAAAACGATGTTAAATTATTGTGTATTTTATTGTATAGTGGTATGCAAGAGCTAACTTACATACTTGAGCAGCTTACCAATTTCATACTACGTAATTTCATGATTACTCATTAGTTATTGATCGTAGCAATACATAAAAAAAAACCCAACATTTCTGAGACATGAAGATTTTGATGGAAATAATAAACTGAAATAAATTTTATCGATTTCTAAAATGTGCAGAATTTTGACAATTCGCGAGTCGGAAGCAGATATACTTAAATTTTTTAAACCTAAATGAATTTAAACTTTTTTTCAGATTTTATTAGTTGCTGCAAGCAAAGGAACGCCGCGGCCAGATAGTCTGAAGCTTGTACGTTTGACTAACACATCGATTACTTGCAACGACGGAACTCCTGCTGGGTAATTGCCTCACTAAAAGTACTCTTTTTTTAAATTAGACTAATTAGTTTCGGGGTTACACTGCGAAAAGGGCCGGAAGGTTCTCGAGTGGGGAGGCCACGGACCAGCAAGCGCAGCGTAGGACGTCCACCCACAAAGTGGACAGATGACCTAATGCTGCGTACCCACTATGTTCGCGCATCAATCGTGCATCACGCACCTGCAACAAATCAAGTGTAAAGGTTACGCGCATCACAACTTGTGTTCGCTAAAAAACCGCCACCGCTTGGAGCACAGCTTTAGTGCGTGCAACGTTGCACGCTCCAGATGCGCGATTGGTGCGCGAACATAGTGGGTACGCACCTTAATAAAGGCCGCGGGTCAACGGTGGATCCAGGCTGCTTTTAACTGGTCCTATTGTAAACTTATGGGGGAGGCCTATGTCAAGCCATGGAAGTCCTACGGCTGAGATGATGATTATAATGGTGAATTAGTTTATATATTTTATTTATATACCTCTTGCTTAATTTTCTTAATTCGATAGCGTTCGTCAGTAAATATTGTTTACTATAAGTAATTGAAATAAGTAAATCTAACATTTGTTAAAAACTAGACCGAAAACTATAATAAACAAAGTAAAGTAGAATAATTAAAATTAAATTTCTACACATTCTGCCATTAGTGAGGGCGTATTTTTTTTATTTATTTGCTTAAAATACATTTTATATTTTAATATTACATAATGTAAAAGATTTATTTACACAATTAAGGTTAATACATGTTTTGCTTAAGATAATACGAAAACGAGAAAAACAAAAACGGAGGAGGTTCTCAATTCGACGCGTATATATATATATATGTATGTATATATTATTTTTGCCAAACAAGCAAAAATTCCGTAAAGAGATGCGCGGCGGCGACTCAAAATGACTTAGGTAATTAGTTTAAGAACTTTAGTTATTAAGGTTAAATAAAATTATTTTTGCTTTTCAGTTTTTTAGTATTTTAGTATTCGGCGGTTTAATTTTTTGTTCAAAAGTTTTTATTATCATATATTTTTTCTTTTACAGTTACTACATACGTACCGGCATCAATAGCGCCCATTGGGTGGTTTACTTAGAAGGCGGTGGTTACTGCTGGGATGGGCCTTCATGCAACGCTCGCTGGAGGCGACGTCCATCTCTTATGTCGTCATCCAAATGGCCGAGATACAGGCGCGCACCGGCATTACTCTCATCAAACGCCGCTATCAACCCTCTGTGGCATGCGTCTAACCACGTCCTACTGCCCTACTGCTCCAGCGATATGTGGACTGGTACTAGAACACAACGCCAAGCCGGATTCACGTTTACCGGAAGACTCATAGTACATGCGGTGCTCTCTGAATTAATTCATAAGGGACTGAACGGTAGATTGCTATTGATTGGATCGAGTGCAGGCGGTGCAGGGGTCATGCTTCATGCAGACGCTGCAAGGCGTATACTAAGAGAATACAAAGTTCGGGTTGCAGCAGTGTCGGATTCAGGGTGGTTTTTGGACCGTCCCGGTCACACGACAAGGGCATTGTCCGCAGATAATGTAGCCAGACTTGGACATTCGCTGTGGAAAGGTAGTCCGCCTTCATCGTGCGTTCGTGACCACAGGACAGAACCGTGGCGATGTTACTTTGGTTATAAACTGTATCCGTACATTCGCACGCCGCTCTTCGTTTTTCAGTACCTGTTCGATTCGGCACAACTCGCAGCTGAGGTACCTATTTTTTACCCTTTTACATAATACTATTATATTATAATATTTTCAATTAGATACGTCTGAAAGCACCTACGACATATTTATAGTAATAAATAAAAAGTGTGTTTGATATCAAAATAAAATTGTTTTTTAGTAAATGTATATCAAAGTATATACGGTACCTACTTATAACAAAAACATTTTTTTTAAATTTTTTGTCCATCTTTTTTGGCATATCTTACTCTCACAGAAACACAACATAATAAATAAAAAGTGTGTTTGATATCAAAATAAAACTGCTTTTTAGTAAATGTATATCAAAGTATATACGGTACCTACTTATAACAAAAACAATTTTTTTAATGTTTTTTGTCCATCTTTTTTGGCATATCTTACTATCTCACAGAAACACAACAACCTGTTGCTATTTTACTGTAAGTGGGTGTTTAATTGCACCAGGGCTGCCCAGTTTACTACTACGAAACGCAGTGTGCCCTGCGAATTTTAAATAATTTTTGATCTTTGACAAGATTAATCTTATTTTGTACTAGTGATCCGGTCCCGGCTTCGCCCAGGATGAAGTTTTTATATATTTCCTCCCCGTCTAAATCGTTAAAATCGGTCTAGTCATTCTTGAGTTTTTGCGAGACTAACGCGTTTCTTTTATATTTGGAGATTTGTTAGAGGTCTAAAATGTAATTTTCTGATTATACATATATTACATTTATCTATAAAATATTTACGTATGTTTCAGGGAGTCCGTTCACCGAGGACTCGAGAAGAATGGAACGCAGTGCATTCGACAGGTTCCGCGTTGCGAGCAACATTGGCCAGAGTGAGAAACACTTTCGCGCCGGCTTGTCTCGCTCATGGGGTATTGTCGCGCCCTGATTGGCTGGCCGTCAATGTGTCCGGAGTTACATTGCCTAGAGCTCTTGCGTGTTGGGAGAGGAGACTGGGCTCGCGAAGAAATCAAAGTCGAAGCGTCGGAAGATGCGCCCCACGCCGTCTGGTAGAGCGTTGTACTTGGCCTCAGTGCAACGGTTCTTGTCCGCGGCTACGCGATCCTCGAACCGGCGAGGAAGTGGCTCTTGCGGCCTTGTTACAGAGTTTTGGACTTGATGTAAGTGCAGCGGCGGCCGCCATGGGTTTGGATGCTCGCGCTTTATCAAGAATGAGTCGTGCGGAACTACTTCCGCTTCTAGCGCCTCATGTCTGACGTAATTTAAGTAGAGAGTGAGCGACTTCACGTCACTTACTCTTGTTCTACGTGCTCTTCAGACTTAATAAACAATAGGAGACGCAATGCAAACAGTATTTGCATGACTACATACAAAATAACAGGCTGTATTTAAAATAAAAACTAACCCCGACTTTTTAATGAGCCCAAACACGCTTATAACTACTGTAAGTTGCTGAGAGTTGGGTGTCCCGCAAATGCTTGATGCTGCAGAATTGGGTCAAGCTTACCATGTCATGGAAATCACCGAAGTAACAGTAGGTATACCAAATTTCACATCAATCGAACATGTGGTAGTTAGTGAAATGCGTTTATTAATTTTAGGAAATGTGTTGATGGTCTTGAAACGCCTGAATATAATCGTCTGCTATTGTATGTTAAGTCTGTATTTTCAGCACGGTTAATCTACCTCGTTTTTTGTTAAGTATAATTTAATGTTTAGATATTTATTGTTCACCACCTGTTCTTATTTTTAAAGTAAATAATAAACAAAAAACTAAGACTTTTTATACACATTACTTTTAATAAATACTTTTTAAACCTTATAAATATTTACAGATTTCCTTTCAGAAATGGTGACTAGTTTTATACTTTAATATCTACATAAAATTATAATATCTCACTTTATCTGAACATGTTATAGATGAATTTCACACGACAGGCGCCTATCGTCTATAATTATGAAATTATACAAAATTCGATCATGTCAAGCTGATTTATGGTTCTTGGCACAAAATGACTCTAGTATTCTATTTTTTCATGTATTATATCGAATTTGGAGAACTAAACAGTTTGACACTAATACAACTTAAGCCTAAGTAACAGAGTAAAAACAATTATAGACTCTCGCTTAAAAATAAAATATGTGTATAAACTAACTGTGTAATTAGATATTTTATTCGTACAAAATATGTTAGTGTTTGGTCGTGTGAAATTCAACATAGCTGGCAGTGTCGTGTCACTGTATTAGGAAACAGATGGAGGTAATTGGTACAAATGAACACTGCTTCAGAGGTATCATAATGTCGCTGCTCTCTCGAGACTGACAGCTATTGACTCATCAATTATATCGTTGCCGAGGAAGAAGTCAGTCGATATAATGTTAACATTCGGCCTCCATAGAGTGTGCAGTCTGTTTGTAACGTGACGATTGACTACGTCTGCGTTCTCTCTGATGGAACCTCTGAGGAAGAGTATATCGAGGACTGTTGGAGTGGTCTGTGCCATCGCTGAATGCAGCGGCGAAAGAGCATTCGGCTGAGGGCTGTTGCTGATTGCTTCATCTAAGTACGAGAACATCGTAGCCGCGTTGTTGGTGTTTGCCCATAAGTGTGGAAGTATCGGCCAAAGCCAATTGTTTTCTGAAACAAGGAAACCGTTTCTTACTGGCTGGTTTTCTTTTATGTAAAGGTCGGTTGACACGCTGTGACGGTCTACTTGATGGTAGGTGGCCTATTGTGGCCTATAAAACAAGCAACGCCACAGGTGTTGCAAGTACGCTGCCGACTACAAAGATAAAGGAATAGAGAAATGGGCTCTCACATCCCTTACTCACTCATCGGAACACAACAGCACACATGAATAAATAGTTAAATAAGTAATAATATAAATGTAATATAATTAAATAAATAGTTTAAATAGTTAATAAAGTTTCAAGGCTTCTCATCAGCAGCAGTAGCAGCAGAATGTGACTTTCCAGTGCTGGATGTAGGCCTCTCTCAAGACTAGGCCACGCATGGTCCCTCGCATCCACAATCGTCTGTCTACCTGGCCGCAGGCGCTTTTCAATTGGTTTTCTCTAACTAACTCATCGGTTATCCGTTCTGCGACAGAAGTGACCGGCTCATTGCCACTTCAACTTGCTAACTCTCTAGGCTATTTCGACAACTTTGGTTCTTCGGAGAGTTTCAGAATAATTGATCCTATTCACATAGCACAGCTCGCTCCATATCTTCTACACTCAACTTATTTTTTATTTCAATACAGAAACATTGATGGATTGGAAGGTATTCAGATACGTGTTAAAAAATCCACTTGAAGTCTATATAATGGGCGGATTTTATATCAATTTACTCAACCGTATCGATGAAGAAAAAAGGTAAAAAAAAATGGGAAAAAAAGTAAAAAGATGTTTAACCCTCACAGAATTGATATACGACGTCGTATTTTACCTCATTAAAATGGGACTAAGAATGTATATTTTCCGGATATATTAATATTAAATAAAAATAGCAAACAAATCTGTCGAAAATTGTGATTTTAAGTCTAAATCTATTGAGTTACCTATATTTGATGAATTCTGGTGTGATTATAGATAGAGATCTAAGAAAAGACATAAATTTGATGTTCCGAAAGTTGCAGTTAAATAGACCTAACAGGTACTTAGCACATGAACAGCACTTATGCTTTTGTGTTTCGGATGCTTTTTTTTAATGTTAAGGTCGACAGACAGGCTGACGGTGCACTTGATGGTACGTGGCTACCGTCGCCTATAACACAAGTAACAAGTGCTACAAGTGCGCTGCCGACCATAGAAGGATTAAGGATAAGGGATAAGGAAAGGAAGGGGGGTAATGGGCTCTGGCATCCCTTACTCACACACCGAAACACAACAGCACATAATGCTGTTATTTCACGGTGGTATTCTGTAAGGTGGTGGTTACTGCCGCCAGAAGGGCTGCCCAAATGACTGCGAAACGCAGTGTGCCCTACCACTACTTTTAAATCCAGACCAGAGCCAATTTTGAAAATGATATTAAAATTTCCAAAGTTGACCCCGCCGGGAATCGAACCCGGGGCCCCTGAGACGTAAGACAAGCACCCTTGCCATTCGTCCAACGGGCTCGTCAAATAACGGGCTTGAGAAAAGGGGTGCCAAAGTCAATCATATATCTTCATCTATCTATCCTATTTCCTGTAATCCATTTCCTGTGTAAACAGAGGTCTTATTGCATGACTCGACATCACCTGCAACCCTCTCGAATTAGTTTAAAGGTCGCACACTACCACTTAAGATGACACAAGTCGGCGGCTCGAACTCATCGGTGCGTGTAGTTAAAATTCATTCTGTCTCACACAGCACAATGCGCGGAAAGAGCAGTCGAGTGAGATGCAGAATGATTGATACCAAAAAAAAAAAACATAACACACCCTTGGGCATATACTCTTTTTGACAAAACTACTGCATATATCTATTTCGTGTTGTTATTTGAACTCTTGAATAATTAATCAATGTTTGTAGGCAAAATATTTTGGAGTTTTGTACACTAGAGTGACCTATTCACCCTCAAAGTTGCATTAAAACTTATGTTAAAATATGGATTTTTCAATTATCATATCTTTTAAATTAATACTTTTTTAAAGTTTGTATGACAAGGAACCTAGTTAACTTCCTAGTTACTTTTGTAAATTAAATATAAAACAGCGGAGTAATAATCATTCTACGTTTGTATTTGGGAAAGCTGACTTGTATAACCTTAAGCGATCTCACTTTAGGCCGCTGAAGGGATCCTCCGTATGCACCAAAGATTTAAATCTTTGGTATGCACACTGTGCTGTCGTACACGATACGAGTAGTACTGTTGCATAAACGACATTCTGTCGCTACAGCGATCAGTTTCTCTCATAAAATCAGTTACAGAAGCGACAAGAACGATCGCACTTGCGCCTGCGCAGTTGCGAAGTTGTCGCAATACTATACTAATGTGCGACCTGAATACAAATCCGGAAAAGTAACTCAGTACTCGCGCGATAGTAGCCAATGTGCGGCCTCCCTTATATAGAATATTTGACCTGTCAGATACACCATAATTAACCATATAAACCTAATTAATCGTTAAAAAATTTCAAGATAAGAAACGTAGTCATGAAACTATTAATCTAATTACGGAAGTAATTGGATTTGTATGTGTTTTAGAAATTAAGATAAATTATGATAATGGGGGGTTAATTATGACATTTGTTTGTATATCTATTCAGATAATCAATTCTGATTGACGTTATTATCTATCAACCGATCGGTTTATTTACTGAAAAATATTCGTATGCGTAAATAATAGTTATTCCGCTATATCGTACGTTAAAATCTAATTAACTTTGTTTTTATATCTAATCGAAAGATCGATTTATTAAAAAAAATATCTAACAATTTTTTTTTATATCGCAATAAATCACGTTTTTGTGACGGAATAAATATTTAGATATGAATCATTCAAAGTTTTCCAACTAACAAGTTTCTGCTTCTACACAACAAAGGCTTCGTCCGTCGTGGTCTTCGTCGGGTTTGAATTGTTTTTCAAATATTTCGAGAAAATTTCGTGACAATCAAGAAACAAACAAAGAAGCATTTATAATATTAGTAAAGTTAGATTGTATGTAGAAAGCCGAGATATGAATATGATACTTGTAAATATGAAATAGGCGAAAGTAACATAGAAGATAAATTCTTCGTAAATTTGATTTTACTTTCTTATATTATCTACATATCTGTCAAAGATAGCCTGGAGTTTTGTGCCTAAAACATAAGAGAAAAATCTATACACTCACCAGAAACAATCGCATTGTCAACATAACTGAAAACCAGCCTTTTCTCAGCATCAAGAAGGGCTTGTAGTGTAGTACCCTTAGTTCCAGGCTGTGTGCTGAAATCGCGAGCTGGTGCCAAATGAGGTCCCAACTCCCGTTGTATTATCTCTAGTAGACCACCGTGTACTGTGCGAATAGGCGCACCATCTGTACTGTAAAATCCTATTGGGAAATGGTGGGCATCCAGAAAGACCACCTGAAATAAAAAAATGCATATCATTTAATTTTTCTTGTGTTTATACTATGACAAAAAAAATCCATAATATGCCGTGTAAGATTATATGGAATTATATAGGTACCTACGTGCAAACAATTATAATATATCCTCTTTGTCAAACCAAAATCTGCTATGTGCACTTTTTGGAGATTTTAACATTTTGAATTTACTGAACAGTATATCTATTGTATATTGTATATTAGTAAACTGCTAGATAAGTGCTTATGAATGAGTACTTTGAAGTTTGACAACCTCTTAATAAAATTGATATGCGTTAATAAAATATTAAATAAACTATTAAATTTTCATGTTCCAAAGACAAATTAATTTACATATAAACAACCCTAAGCTTTAAATAAAGCTTCATGTGAAAATTTTTCAGGAAAACTTTTTGTCAATATATCAAAAGTATACTTTTTACACATACGAGTATCATATTTTAGTTTGACAACGACGATATATTAGGTATATTTATTACTAGAACTTGTATTTCACCTCTTTAGTAACGTCCAAAAATGTCCTAATTTCTTTAAGTAACGGCACCAAAGGACGGACTCTAATTAAGTTGTGATTCAGCCAGTACCTGAAACATTGTTAAAACTATTTTATTTATTGTAACCCTGGCATTACTTACTATTAATAATGAAGTATAGCTATTGCCCGTGACTTCGCCGGCGAATCTTTACATATTATTATTTGTATTTTAATTCTGTAAAATTTCATCAAAATTCTATATGCAACTAATTATCTGTTTAAAAAAATAAATAAATCATAAACACTCGATCAAATTGACAATAATTGCCAATTTTCAATACATTCCTTGAATTTTTTATTCCTTTTTCATTTCATTTTTCAATTCCTTGAATTCAGACCGGGATATCTGCGGGTATCTAGATACTCGTAGTCTAAAGTTTCATTGCTTTTGGAAACATTAAGGTAGGTAGGTAAATATAGTTTAATATATGCAGTTTAAGGTTTCATTGCTTTTTGGAAATATTGAAGGTATAACAAAAACAATTTTGAATTGAACACCAATCGATTTGTGGAATGGAACCGAAGTCATCACATCATAAAAGTCGACAAATTAATTGCTGCACAGATTATTATCTGCACTCAAGTTTCTTGCCGTGTTATGTTACTCACAAGGAACTAAGTTATGCAAGCAGAGGAAGTCATGCAAGACTATAATTCAAATGCATTTCATGTAATTAAATCTAAGTGTTACTCATTTGATTACTAGTTACCCCATATCCCCATACTTAAAGTAGAAAATTTAAAACTATATCTTGGGCCTTTTTGTTTTATTTCAGTAAATTTTTTTACAAAATTCAGTTCAGTAATTTAGCTGTGAAAATGTCACTGTGAACTTTATTTAAAATAGAAGTGTTAGTAATAAGAATAAAAGTTTATGAAGATCTGGAATATTATAGGCATTACAGATCTTCTTAACTAAGCTCGATCATGTCAGCTTTCAAATAAATAAAAAACCGGATCAAAATCGGTCCATCCATTTGGTAGGTACTATTCCACAGAAAGACACAAATATACACATAGACACACATGCACAATCACACAACACAAATTTTCGCACTTATAATACATATTTCATATGTAGTAAGATTATTTGGAGCGTATGCTACCTACGATATTTTTTTGTGGGTGTGAAAATCAATCAGATAAGTGCGTATCTGATTGATTGGAAAATCAATGAAATTAAATGTATTATCGAATTATTTTACAATGTGATTACGTGTTAAGTATAAAGAATATTGCGTATTTCTCATGTGCCGTCAATATACGAGTACAGTATACTTTAAATTTTTACACATTTCACAAGAATTATTGATGAAAAATCTATAAAATGATGAAAAATTCAAGAAAATACCTGTCATCTTCATTGCTATAGAACTCGTAGTAACCAATTCTGAAGTCAAAGTATCTAATGCCGTGCACAAGTTGAGCCCAGATGGATCGGTCTTGGCACAAAACGAAGCTATCTCTGGAGACAGTGCTTATTTCTGTGTTGAATCGCCAAGCGCCTGCGTTATGCGTTCCAGCAATTGCCAGTTCGCCAATACGTAGCCTATTTATTTTATTCCTGTAAGCAAACATCATAAATATTTAGTCATCACAATAAAAACTATCTATAATGTAATCATTTTTATGTCACCTGATAGTTACTTTTTTGTGAAGCCATTACATAACATAACAGTTAGATAACTTCGTTGAGTTTCTAGGTGTTTATTTATAGTGTATAGTAGTTTGGCCTAGAACTACTTTGCTAAATTGTCCAGCAACAACATGACGTGAGAATAATTTTCTATGAAAACTAGCTGGTGCCCGCGACTTCGCCAGCGTTGAAAAATGAAAAATATAACATCCGACATTGTTATCGCTGTGAGAACGGTGGCGCTGAATTTAGACGATCCCTCGGGAAGCTAACATTTGTCCAGGATAAAAAGTATCCTATGTGTAAATCCACGTAATAAACTATCCGTGTACCAAATTTAATCTGAATCCGTTCAGCCGATTTTGTGTTATTCAGGAGCAAATATCCATCCATCCAAACATATACAATCTTTCGCATTTATAATATTATTAGGAATAACTTACGCATTATCTTCCATCCAGCTTGGTTGTACCTTTAAGCAGTTGTAAGCTTGGATTTGATCATCGCCAGCACCAACCCAGGGCCAAAGGCAATGTGGACCTTTAGCACCGACACCATTTTCCCAACCAGCTGGCAAAGTAGCTTCGCCAAGGGACACATTAGTCACCAAGAAACCCTCATCTGAACTCAGTGTATAAGTGGCTAAGGCATTATTCCACGAGGCAGGTCTATCGTCAAAGAGACCAATCTGAAAATAAACATAGCAATGATTGCATTATATTAAAATGTTTCAGTCTTCGATTTGATAGAATCCTTAACGATTAAACCTTCTTCAGATAAGAGACTTATTGTCCACATAGTACATTAATAAAATGAAGTGGACTGAACATTTAAGTAATCTTACACGGCGGCTGTTAAATGTATTTATTATAAAACACCTTTTAAACCTGAATATTACCTACTTCCTTAGAAGCAGTAATATGTACTTAAAACTCTCGAAAATGTGGAGTCATTAGGTATAATAGTTATTACTTGCAAATCTAAGGTATGATTAATGCCATGCAAAACAGAACTCCTCATTTGAAGCGTTATACAACAAGCACGCTCAACGCTCATAAGGCGAGATATTTTTTTATATACCTAACCAATTCACACGCACAGTAATGACCATCACCGACGGGACGTGTACGATTGAAGACTCACTATTATTAGATTTCATAACAATGTTTGAATGGAGTGTTATCATAATGTCAGACCTATACTTGGGGCAGAGTGAGTGGTGAATAAAAAGTACTTGGTTCTGGGGTCACGTCTTTCTTGCCTTGCATACACGGACGGGGCAAGTGGTAGTTATGTAAGGGCGACTAGGAAACACTGCGAAACGTTTATATAGAAGTAATAATGTGAACTGCTAACATTCGAGTGGAAAGTTGACAACGCACTTTATAGTAATTTGATTATTCAATACACAAAAATGTCTACTTCCTATGTGATCTGTGAAGATATTTCTATATGTACACCACGACATGCCGAGGTATACCTTGGAATGCTGCGGCCACTTGATATTGAAATAAAGGATTGCGAATGCTAAAATCATTGGAATAAGGTTAAAAATATAACCTGCCTATGTTCAGGCATGGTATCTTATGTTGCCTATGTTATGTTTTTTCCTATGTTCAGGAAAAAAACGACGTGCCATGTCATACTATTAATCAGCGTCGGCCCTATTTAAAACATAGCAGACCAGGACTTTCTGAATGAATGAATGAATAATGGTAAGTCTATTAATACTCACTTGTTTAGGTCTATCCTCTAGTGGACAATCACTGAAGTTCCAATTCAACTCAATCGCGTCAAGGAGACTTCCCCCTCCCGTGAATCGGATCTCAGGCGAATGGATAGTTATCCATACTCTTCCACATGAAACCTTTTCCAAAACTTGTGTTTCGGCTGTGAAGTAAAATAAACTTGTGTTTGAAATTGAGTTAAAATTCTTTTGTTGTTTGGTAGTGAAAAATTTGTGCAAAAAATAAATACAAATTAGTGAAATTTTTGAATTATTTCATGCAATTATTGTTATATTATAGCATTACTATAGCGACCAACACCTACATAGGAAATTGACTTAGAACCTTGACTTTGAAATGTTGCTTTCGCAAGTAATCTATCGCAATAGCAGTTTAGCGTTTTTTACTAACATTTTTGACAACTTGGTTAAAAGACATCTAAGTTAGTTTTTTTAGTTCTAGCACAGTAGCAAATTTGTTTTAATAAAGAAGTAGGTTTTTATGTTCAAAACCATTATATATTAATTACTTATTACAATTAAATTAAAGAAATAGCAACAATAATGAAATTATATTAAATGTTGAGAAGTGGACTGTGAAATGAAATGAAAATAAAATGAGTAATTTAAAAACATATTTAAACTATAACTGTTCTTATCTGACATACTACCGACTACTGACATAACAATGTAGGTATTTCACATATTTTAAATTAATCTTTTTATTGTTACTTGTGGCCACCAACCAACCAAAATAAAAATGTATAATATATAACGTTGATTTATTATTACACACATAGGTATTCGGAAAATGCCTCTTCGTACTTTGTAAGCAAACGCGTAGGTATTATTTTTATATTCTAAATAAAACAAAATATATTGTAAAAAAAAATTAAGCAAATGAAAGTGGATGTAAGTAAGTTATTATGACAGAAGAGAAAAGAAAGAAAAAGTGTTCATGTAAAGATTATATAATATTGTTTAATTAGTCACTGAAATTATTTTTTTATGAAATATACGGCTTCATTTCAACCGTAGGACGTCCACTGCTTGATATAGGCCTCTCTCATAAGCTCGAGAGCTTATCGATATTAAAATATAGGCGAATTATAAACTATATTTTATGTACATAGGAGAGGTTTTTAAATACTGCTTTTTGTCCCATAACCAAATATTAGTATCCATAACCATTACCGTAACGTTTAACTAAAACTAATAACTAAAACGCAGAAAGAAACGTTATTAAAATATATTAATATAAATATTTTGAACATTATTCCAGATTAAGTATTTGGAAATACTTAAGGAGATCCTTCAGTAGATGCGACAGTGGCTCTGAAGTCGGATAGGCTGGAATGCTGTCATATTATGTCCAGGAAGCATATTTGTCCTGACCTAAGTATATCAATTTTATGACACTAAGGGCCTCTTTCACCAACTACAAGTAAAGTGTTGATTAGTTACTTTTAGAAATCATTTTCTGTTTTATTGAATTATGCACTCGGTTTACTGCATCATTCGATAGGCGAAATTTTTTATTATTATTTTCTTTTCAATGTTTGGGACTTTTACTGTACAAGCAAAGGTATATTAACTCCATTATCCCCGGTGACTTTAAATGACAGTTAGCCTACTTGACAGTTGGTGAAAGAGGCGCTAAGTCTTGTCCTTTACTTTGCCCGCTATAAAATAATTAGTCTATATTTCTATCCCAAAGTTGGATTCCTTTCTATCAAAGAATTCCACAAGCCAAAGATGTAGTTGTAATCTGTGTTCGTACATCTAAACTTTACATTACAAAGTATAAGTAGATTCATACTAGGCATTTGAGCATTTTACAAAACTAGAAAATAGACCAAAACCCAAACATTTTATCAAAATGAACTCTGGAATTCATAATTTTTATAATTAAAAGTGACAAAGTTGATGAACGCATGCACGTATATACTCGTTTCGTCTTAATTTTAAGGTGAAAAGTTTATGAAAATATATTTCGCATAAATTTTAATTACTTAAACGACACGTAAAATATGTACATTTACAAATTGTATGAATAACTTACAAAATATTCTATCTGTTGCCGCTGAAAAGCCTTTAAAACGAAAATACTGATCTAAATTTCGCCAGTGCATTGACGGTTCAGTCTGCGTTTTAGTTACGGTTCAGGTGAATATTAAAGCAGTAACATATTATGGTTTGCCTTTACACCGTACAGTTACCTACATACACGTTTAAGAGTCCGCAAAACTCTATTCGACTTTATGACGGAATCCGATGGCGGAGCTCGATATGGTACGAACGATACTGAAATGAAATGAGAATGATTAATGGAAAAAGAGATGTCTGATTTGTGACGACTCATGGTAGTTATGAAACTGGCATAGGTATCAATGGCAGTCATTAGATAGGAAGCTTAATACACTTAGCAGCACAAAATGTGGCCTAAAGTTAAAATTTAGTAACTGTTTTCAATACTAATAATAAATCTGTAAGGCTCGTTCATGGAGTAAGTTACTTTGTTTTCAGAGATATCGTGTTTATAGGCTCTATACATGATACTAAAACTAAATTGACGTACGGGACACAGGATAGGCTACTTTTCCTTTTTAAACGCGGACGAAGTCACAGGCACCAGCTAGTATTATAATAAATATTTTAAAACACAGTCTTAAATTGTAGTTAATAGTTTATTAATTTTAAGTGAAGATCTAGGTACGTAGATAATATTAAAAGATTATCTTCAAAATACATTTTAATATTGTAATCACTAATTATTACCTACATACGTCACTAATTATGACAATCTCATTACAAAAATTTATTGACAAAGTGGCAAGATTTAAGATATAAATATTTTATTCGATGAATTGGCCACCTGTTTTCTTTGATAAAAAGGGCTTGTCGCCATTAACACCAAACCTAATAATCATCAATCAATACTAATAATAAATCTGTAAGTGTAAGTATTGTATGTATGTACGAATATGTTCCCCCAAAACTTTTAAACGAATTAACTGATTTTCATGAAACATTTAGACGTACAGGACACAGTATAGGCTACTTTTTTCTTTTTCAACGCGGATGAAGTCGCGGGCGCCAGCTAGTATAACAATAAAGTAATGTCAACATTAGGATTTTTTTTAAATTCAACAACTCTAAAGCAAAAATTAATACGTATTCTATAACTGTAGGTTTAATAAAATTATAGCTTTAATTGTAATATTAAAAATGTATTTAGGTTTCATTTAAAAATGTACAAGTGACAGCCACACCAGGATTATTAACTTATTATATATTTTTTTTTTATTATTTAACTCGTGTATTTAGTCAAATTATTATTTAAATGAAACATACGATCGCCACTTAAATGGTTCAGAACTTTTAAAAATTAAGAATTGCACAAACTAATAGGCATTTGTTGCTATAAACAGATCTGTTTTTTTTTTAAATATATATTTCAATTGGTCTTATAATTTCTATTGTTATGAATGTCTACAGTGCAAATTATAATGCGAATATTTCTATAGCTTTTCGTTACTTTTTCAAGCAAAAGCGATCTCGAAACTTTTGATTTTGATTCTGACTGACGGATTTTGGAGATGCATTTGCAGAAAATATTGCATCCGTGCAAAGCCGAGGGCTTCATACACCAAATTACAGATAAGAAAGAACTAAGTAATTACGACGAAAAACAAAATAATGAAACAATAATTTGTATGTGTGAATTTTGCAAAAAACGCAAACAATGAATTCGCAGGATAGTTGAACAACCTCTTTAATCGCGTTGGACTCATTTCTTTAGACGTAATTTATTAAAAAGTCTCTTTATCACACAGACATTTTTGTTTGCACATTTACATTTTTGTGTTATCAATTTCTTAGAAGATGGTCAAGTAGATTATAAACAGTTTATAATTTGTGTTTTATATTATTTTGAGGTGTGTTTTTCTATATGTTAAACTCGACAGACAGGCTGACAGTCCAATTTATGGTAGGTGTAGTGCGCTGCCGAACATTATAGGAATAGGGATAAGAAAATGGTTTTCTTTTTCTTAAAATAAGTTATCACGCCAATATTGAGGAAAAAATGCAAATGCTCGATAAATTTTAGCAGGATTTAAGTATATTATTTAATTAATTAAACGAATTTTCCTATCTACTTCCCTATGGGTTCAGATTTGCCCTCACTGTTCTATTTGAATTTATCACCCTGTATATTTAATTTATATTACTCGTAAATTAATCTTGACATATAAGAATAAAAATAATTTAACCTTAAAATCTTGTGATAGAATAAATCGGAATAGTAGTTACATAATCATTAGGTAAAAAATATACTCTGCTACCTTTACATAATAAAACAATAAAAGTATCTAGTAGATGTCACTGTGGCGGTCAGCGAATAGCCGATTGTTCTACGAGTATTTTACTTATTTATTTGTTTAGGTAAAATTAACAAATAAGAACGTTCTTTTTTTTTCTATTACTTACTTGAGGATATAATTTAAAAAAAGTCATGTAAAAGTTACTTGTAACTCTTGCGTGTGCATTGATATTATGCAACATGAAGTTCGTATAGCTGTTTTCTAAATAGAAAGATACATTTTGTTTTAAAAGTAATAAAGGTATTGCTCATTAATTAATGAAACTTTAGCAACTTTAAGTGACGTTACGACAGTAACTATTCCTTAATCTGAGACGCTACGTCGAGTCACTTATTTTAGACTTTGAATGTTGTACTAAAGTTTTAATAAAATCACAAATTTAAATTTGAAACTGAATTTTAATTGACTCGTTTTTTTTTAAAGTCAAAAGATAGAAAAAGTTAATTTAATGAAAAGTTTAAATAATATGCAGTAATTTAGAAAACGTGTAATTAAGTTTTAAATTTAAATTTTAGGCGAAGATAATATTCTAATACTTTTTTTGCACTAAAAAATAATATCATTATGATCTTTTTTAAAAAGATGTGATACCTATCTTTGGAATACCAAAAGACTAATTTACATACCAAAAAAATTTGGTTGATATTTTTAATTTTTTTTTGTTGTATTTTTTGAAGAATACTACGATTTATTTTCTTATTTTTTTTTGTCCTCAGTGAATAAATGGAAGTAATTAAGAAAAAAATAACTCACGTGCAATAGAAGCACCGAGTGCGGTAGCGGCGAGTAACAATACCGCGTACAATGACACGGCCATCCTGTTCCGTGGCTCCCGTACCACTAGAGCTGATTGGTGTTCTTTAGTTTAGCCACCCACCGCAATTGAGTGCGCGGACGCACCGCGACGTAATCGAACAATCATTTCGCTAAGCACGCACCGCATTACGTCACACGCTCTACTTATCTTTAACATGAAGAAATTGCAATGTTTTGTGAATTGTGCTAATCGTTTTCGTCTTCGTAGAGTGTCTCTCAACGTTGGGAACTTTAGACACTTTTCTTAAGAAACTTCTTCTTACAAAGTATAATTATAATAATTAGATTCAAGTATATAAATATATTTAAAAGAGGTATTTTTTTCAATTTTATAATTACATAACTGACCCAAATTTCCTATGTAGTGATAATACATAGGAAATTTGGGTATTGTATAATAATAATAATAATATAATACAATAAAAATACAAAGACTTACAAAAAAACGTAAATATGGAATGCAAAACTGTGCTGCCGACCACAGAAAAATAAAGGATAAACGTTTGGGAAGGGATAGGGAAATGGGGTCTGAAAAAGTTCATTTCCAAAAATGACCCAGCCGGGAATCGAACCCGGCAACACCAGAACAGAGCGTTATAAAGATAAGCACCTCAACCACTCATGCAACGGGTTCATCAAAAATTCAAGTTGGTTTCGTCATTTTTGAGCAAGAACCATTTAGAATTCCACTCATTCAGAACGCCACAAAGTGTATACTTAGGCCTCCGAACACTTGACGGAAATTCCGTCGCGGATTTTCCGCATCGGAACGCCAATACCTACATGTTATTGCATTAAAATGACTGACTGACGGAGTGACCGATTTTCCGAGTAGTATGCCCGTTATTAGTCATTTATACTATTATAAATTATAATTTAGTTTACTTATCAGTATTACGTTGACAACTGTCATTACTACGTGACTAGGGATGAGACGTTATGCAATTGATTCTTATCGCTATCGATACTCTTACCATAAACCTCTTTATCGTTATGAAAATTAAATTAAAAAGAAAATTTGTTTGATGTGATATAAACCTCCATGGCATGGCACTGCTCTGACCATAACGATATACTCGTATATGTTAATTGTAGTGTTATAACATGTCAAATTGTCAATCTATTTCTGTTTATCTGTCTTATTATTATGTTCTTATGTACAATTTTTATGTTTTATGTTGACGAGGATAAATGTTTTGTAAAAACTTACATCTAATAAATGATTTATTATTATTATTATATACGTTTTTTATTATAAAAATATCTAAATGTAACCCATACTAATTTGAGAAATCGCTCATTGCTGTATTTAGCTCTAAGACAAATTATAGGAAAAACACATTCATGTCTCGTTCATGTGGACTATTTAATTAAATTTTATTAGAAGATATATAGATGTTGACCTGTTCCACAGTTCCATAGTTAAAACAAAAAATTATATAGGCAATAAAATATTTCCTATGGCCCACTTTGACATATTATCGTTAGCGTTTAACACTATTATTATCCTTGTTACTAGACTATATAGTTTGCTATCTATAAGTGGAATTTTTTTATTAGGCTTAAGATATTTACTCACCACTGTTATTATGTAATTATACGTCTTTTAGATACATCTTTGGCGTTACGTTATACGCTTAATTTTTCTTTCAATTTGATTATATTTGTAGACTAGAACATTCTGATTGGTTTTAATTTAGTTTACTACTACAGTTATAAAATATTTATTGTATTACGAATGTGGTGCAGCTGAAATACAAAGTAAATCGCGGCAACTTTAAAGAGTGAAACCTCCTTGGTTGGTTGGAAATGGTTGGAATATTGAAACGAAATGGTCGTAACTGTCACA
This sequence comes from Synanthedon formicaeformis, assembly GCA_945859745.1. Classification (NCBI taxonomy): domain Eukaryota; kingdom Metazoa; phylum Arthropoda; class Insecta; order Lepidoptera; family Sesiidae; genus Synanthedon; species Synanthedon formicaeformis. Next base: position 5,871,061 of record OX243963.1, read on the forward strand.
CGCACCATGCTACAGCGAAAATAGTATAAATATCGGGCACACTACGCGGAAGATCGGTCTCAGTCATTTTAATGCAAACATGTAATGGCGTTCCGATACAGAAAATCCGCGACGGAATTTCCGTCAAGTGTGTCGTAGGCCTAAGAGTGTTTTCCTCCGTGCACACGACGCGTAACATTACGTGCACGCCCCCGGATGTAGTGTGACGTTTTATCGTACGAACAAATCCGTTTAACTTATCATTAACATTAACATATGCACGATTTTCCATGATCGGTAAACTAAGTTACGCGAACTATTGCCGTAACATTGACCCGCAAATCAACTGAATAGATAAAACTATTGTTTTGACGAGAAACGATAATAGTGACGGGTTATTTTGATCCATGACCGTTTAGTTTATTTATTAATGAATGCATGCAAATTTGTCGGAAATTTAAACTTACTAAATGTTTGCTGTGCTGACGTCGTATTGATAGTTTGTTTATAATATAGTTTAATGAAAATCGCAATCAGATAGCTCATATACTTATAAAGAGAAAAAATTGTATTTTTGTATATCTGTTTGTAATGTATAAACTCAAAAATTAAGGTAATACAAGTCAGCTTTCCTCCATACAAACGTAGAAAGCTAATTACTCCGCTGTTTTATGTTTAATTTACAAAAGTAAGCATGATACCGATTTATGTTTTCGTTAACTAGGTTTCTAGGCATACAATCTTGAAAAAAAAAAAAGTATTAATTTAAAAGATATGATCCTTGAAAAATCCATATTTTTCAATTCAAAACACAAGTTTAAATGCAACTTTGAGGCTGAATAGGTCACCCTAGTGTACAAAAATTCCAAAATACTTTGCCTATAAACATTGATTGGTTATTCAAGAGTTCAAATAACTTTACACGAAATAGATATATGCAGTAGTTTTTTCAAAAAAAGTTTTTGCCCAAGGGTCTGTTTATGATTTTATTTTTTTTATGAATCAATGTGCATCTCAGTCGACTGCTCTTCCCGCGCATTGTGCTGTGTGAGACAGGACGCATTATAGCTATGAGACCCATGAGTTCGGGCCGCCGGCTTGTTTCACCTTTTAAGAAGCACCGATTTTAAGAATTCTTTCATCTATAGAAAGCTACATTTCAGCAAGTAACATAGGCTATATTTTATATAGTTATAAAAAATAGGATTATTAAAAAGCTACTACGTATTTAAAAAATACTATTTTTATTTAAATGTTAATAACAATTAAGCTTAAATATATAAATTATAATAAGCAAATATATTACAGTTACATCAAAATATATTGAGTGATGAAAATTGACATATAATATTTCATATTAATATTAATAAAAAGAAGCAAATTAGATACCATATTTTAATAAACTTTTTTAAATAGTAGACAGAGTTCACTGTACATCTTTCTCAAAATCGAGAAAGTTTTCAACGAATGCTGCGCGCTGCTGTTGCCGCTCTTCGCTTTGGTCGGAGGCAGCCAAAGAAGGTGCTCTACTTGGATTCCTTTGTACCGGCTTTTGCAGTTGAAAGAAATTCAGGGACGCCTTCAACTCTTTAATGAAGGCTTCCTTATGACTTACCTTAAAAAGAAATATAGGATATTTTTTAGAGATGTTTTCTGATACACAGCTACTAAATTTGTCTATACACTAAACCCAAAAAAAGGTAATCAAAATCGGTCCATCAGTTTGGGAGCTACGATGTCATAGACACACACACAGATACTTGAAATCCCTCTTTTTCGGGTCTTTATAATGCGCACTGCCACGGTTTGTAACTCCGGTCTGTGTTTTGCGAGCTCATCCTTATATATTATAAAACAAAGTCCCTCCGCCGCGTCTGTCTGTCTGTCTGTCTGTTCGCGATAAACTCAAAAACTACTGCACCGATTTTCATGCCGTTTTCACCAATGGATAGAGTGGTTCTCGAGGAAGGTTTTAGTATATAATTTTCAAAGCGGACGAAGTCGCGGGCACCAGCTATCTACTAAAAATAAAGATACAATCCTTGAATGATATAATAATGTATAACATGAAAATTTTATAACAGCAAAGTTGTCAGGCGTTCGATATTGCTTACACATTTAGTCAGGCGCTACATTCCTTATTTTTAACGCGAAGTCGCGGGCACCAGCTAGTATAACCTAAATCTTTTCAAAGTTCGAGTGAATCTTCTGAGTGAGCTCGCTCCATCATAGGCTTCAGCTTCGCTACACGGCTAGATGTTGGCCAAGAGCAAACCCATCTTTAATAATAAAAAAAGATACATAGGTAGGTACTATCGCGGTCAATGGAGCAGACCCACTTTTCATACAAATTTGTCTAACGTTGAATTGAGGTTGTCATAGTAACGTAAATGTTATAATACGAAATACGAGTAGGTATTTGAAGTAGGAACAAAGATAAATACAAAATGTGCACACGAAATTGTTCCTTACGGTGGGACTGCTCCCTTGACCGCGATAGTACATAGGGTAAACTTTTACCCTTTTTTTGGGTCGGGGGTTAACTTGCGACGAAACTTGCCAGTATCATCCAATACATGTGAATTCCCACCAAGTGTGTCGTTGTGGTGGACTCTAAATCAGAGTACAGGTGTCTAAGGATGCGATTAGAAAATTCTGACTGACCTGTTCCCTAACGACAATGTTGCGTACTTCATTCATAAACTCCGCCGCAGTTATGACAATGCAGATAGCTAGTCCGTCGATAAGCACTAAAAAGGCTCCTATTAAGTTTTCCATTTCCAGATCCCCCTCTACATCGTTGTCATCAGTTTCTTGCTGTAAAAACAAACAAATTTAATATTTATTTTTAACTAGCATTTCCCGCGAATTCTGTTTTCTTAATCTGTATTGCTCATATATTTCTGTCAGGCATTGGATTTATTATATTTTTAGATGATCCCTCGAAAACAATACTTTTTTACCATTTTTTTGAAATGTAACCTATGTCTTTTTCTGTTCACTTTTATGATATTAGTTAGAATTATAGCGATATAGTCTACACAAGTCTTAAGTATGATGACACAAGTTATCACATGACAGGACAATGACAGGAGATTGCCATGAGAACACAAGAAATTTAAAGAAAACCGAAACTAAACAAGAGTTAGTTAGGTACTCAAATTAGTAGATATTTTCAATACATTTGCAGTCAATAATAAATGCATAAATTTTAATAAAACCCCAAAATCATATTTAAGACTTATCGTTCGTTGCTCGTATTAAAAATAAAAAAATCGGTGAAACAAAAAGTGTGTACAATGTAATTATTATCTGACTGATACACAGTTTGGAATGTTCACTGTGATAGTTACTAATGAATGATCAATTTATCATAAAAATTATTTTAGTAAATATGAAAACTGAACTGAATTGAAATAATAATAACTGATTGAAAATTGTAGGTAGGTACAGTAATCATAATATTGTGAATATTGTATTGTATTAAACTGTGGAATTTGATGAAGAGAAACTTAATTTTCTACGCAGTAATATATTTTGACAAATGATTTTTTATTATAAATTAAGTCTTATTTGCTAAATTCTATAAATAATAAAAAAGTCTTATTCTAGAGCGAAAATGAAAAACAAAAATACACTTCAATGAAAAATTAAAAAAAAAGTAAAAAAAAAGTAATGATAAAATGTATTAAAACACAATTTTAAAGTGTTTTATTGGAACAATATCTTCTTATTTATTGGAAATGTGTATTCAAATATACAATTTTTTTTTAATTTAACTGAACTGTCTCAATTCATTGTCCTTTATTTGCTGAATATAGGTAATATTGCTGAACTTATAATAAATTGTATTATTTTTGTTAATAAATTCGAGAATTTATTCAAATTAAAGAAATTAAGAAATACATAATTAACAATTGATAAATATAAAAATTTGTAAAATAGGCATAATGTAAAACATCTTAAAGTTTGAAATACTTTGCATTTTTATGTTTATAAAAAAGGTATGCTTACTTCACACTCGATTGCTCCATATTTGTCTTCCCACCACTTCTTTTTTATGTTGTCCAAACGAGTTAATTCTTTGAGTCTTAAAATGGCTCTGTTAATTTGAGATCTAAATGGCGAGTCTGAGGAGAAAAATAGAATAGAGTTGTGAAAAAAATAAGGTAAATATGTAAGCGTACTTACTTTGTATGGAAACTTACTTGCAGGCATAGCGATACCATAAGCCTTGGAGTCCAATTGACCACCGATTTTCTTCAGTTCACAATTTCTCTTCAATTTGTACTCTATAGTGCAAGATTCCATGAAGAATGCGTATCTATTTTTACCGTTTAAAACTCGCTTTTCCCCTTCATCATTACTGCCCACAAGGACAACAGACTTAGCCATCATGTTATCATAAAGTTTACGGTATGTTTTGTCTTTGGAATTCTGTAATATAAAACATTATATTGAACAGCACATTGAACACACTTTATAAAAAGGTAAAGAAGGTCGACAGACAGTCCACTCGATGGTAAGTGGCTACCGTCGCTAATAACACATGTAACGCCACTTTATGCTAAGGACCATAGTGGGATTGAGGATAAGCATTATGGATTTTTTTTCAGCTGCCAAATTTAGTTGCTCTGTTCCTATTTAAAGATTACCTTAAAGAATTCGAGCGTTGAACCACCATCAATGGCACCATAAAGTATTTTGTTCTGCTTCACAAGATCGTCGGCGCTGTTGATAGGCTCGTTCTCCAGTGCAGAAGTCATAGCGGCTGACAGTTGAGCAATGTATGTTTGACACACAATCATGGCGAAGAACCACCACATGCCGCATACCCATCGAGACCCAACGGCCCTTTGAACAATTTGAATCTATACTTTATGGACGAAACACGATCAATCATTTTTGGCGTGACGACAAACTGACGTGACGCAACGGCGCGATTTGAAATACAGTGTTTGACATCAAGCCATCAGTTTTTACCAAAGATTTAAATCGAAATATGCGGCATTACTAGTGAAAGTGTGTTACAAAATACAACATACATTTTACTAAAGACCAAAGTATAAAATACATATACTTTTGTCTAAACACACTTTTAAACACAGACAACACATTCCTTACTTCAAACGTGACTGTGACGATAGCGACACTCTCAACAAGCGACCGTCACTCACTGTAGCTGGCGTGCAACTGTATTTGGATTGAGCGCCTGCACCCAACCCATTGTTAACAATTTTCGGTGTGTTATTAGTATAGCGCGAGGAGATTACGCCGCATCTTTCAATTTAAATCTTTGGTTTTTACCATTCACGATCAAATTTTGGCTTCACGTCAGTTAATTTGGCGCGATGGACTGATCGTGTATTTCGTCTATAACATTATAAAGAGAGAGATTATGCAGATAAGAGGGTTATGCAAGTTGGTTTATACAATATGTGGAGGGAAATATCTGGAAACATTAAATCTACTTAAAAAATCTTAAACTATTTGAAAGGTACATTATTTCAGATGTAGGTACATGGGCTATATACGAGAATTATGTATACCGACTCCCCAAATTGCAGCGGTCTAGTAAAAGTATATAATTATGTATATATTAGTTAAGTATAATTTGACACGAATTTGTTTTCCCTAAAAAATACTAAAATAAAAAAAGGTAAACATTTGAGCTTTTCACCAAATTTCCTTAAAAATATTTAACAAATTAAAAAGTAATACTTGGGAAGAATATCACATCCTTGCGTCATAATAGATCCCATTGTAAGCCATGTGCAGTTCTTAAAGTTCCAAATGTTTTCTAGTTCCTCAGGCTCCTTATCGCAAGGTTGAGGATTCTCCCAATCAGCTGGCGATATTCTAAAATATAATAAAATAAAAAACTTTCATATATAAAAAAATATAACATTTATTTGTGTAAACCTTTTTATTTCATTTAATAGAAATACCAAAAACAACAAACATTTTATAATAAACAACCTCAAATCATCAGACCCTTATCTATAAATAAATTTAAAAGTGTCATTAAAACTAAACTCTTCTCGAAAGGCTATTATAAAATAACTGATTATTTAAGCGACAAAGAAGCCTGGATTTAAGCGATTCGGAGCTCATACTATGTTTAGTATTAAAAAACTATAATTGTATATATATTATACTTTAATTTTGTTAAAATTAATTGTAATTGTTGCTATTTTATATTTTAAAGATGACAAAAAGAATAGTATCCTGATTTTCTTTCGGGGTTTCTTCTCAGGGTTCGTCTTTGCTTTATTCCGAAACCCTGGTAAATTTAAATTTATAATGACCAAATTTATAATGTAATTGATAAATAAATATTTTGATTTTGATAGCAAAATTTCAATAAGACATCGAACAAAAATAAACAAACACATTTACATTTGCATGCCAATTACTTGTATCTACAACTATTAACATTTTGTATGTTAATTACAAATATAAAAAACCTTACTTAATTTATAACCTAAGTAAGTAATCATATAAATAAATTAACAATTACAAATATTTTTTTTTAATCATGATAGACTTTCGTTTATAATACAAAAGATTATTTAAAATTTTCTATTTAATAAGCGCACTTACCTTGAACAAATGAACAATATGATAGACACAACGCAATAAGCGGTGGCTGTATACATCCATACTTCAACCGAATACGGATTTAAGAACGAATATGTACCTGGACTTACTTTATGTTCTTTTGTGTATAATATGCTAATGCCCAAGTCCATAAATGGTACTGAAAAATCTACAACTTTCTTCCTTTCTTCTGTTATTGTAAGATCGCAGACTGCCAAGTCTGCTTTCTGAAATTTAAATTAAACTAGTTGATAGATAGCATGCGAAAAATATATAACTTCATCAAAAGATTGTGCTCACGTAACATTTGAAGACGTGAGTGGATGAAGGTGATATGTTGCACAATTCCAATTTTGAATAAATCGAGGTTAAATTTTATTTTTAATTTTTGAGATAAGTCGCAACGGATCTGATTTTTGTAATAAATCATGATGCAAAGTTGTGTAAACAACCTAAAATATTAATGGTATGATAGCAAGTAAACACTTCTATTATTTAATTTAAAAAAAAAGTGAACATAGCTCCATCTTCCATTAACAAAAGTAAACTTTTCTTCTTTTTTTGCTTTTTAAAATTAACTGTACATAACACCTTTTTCAACTTTTTATTTACCAAAAATGTCTTAAATCAACGATCTTAAGGTCTGTAATCATTTTATATTGTGGACATATTACCTTCATCAACGCAAAAAAACGAAAAAAGCCTAAAGTGCGACATATCGCCTTCATCCACTCACGTCTTCAATTTTGAAAAAATTTTGAAGGATTCCTATAAATTTTTTACGATATACCTTGAACTTTTAAATCTCTACAATATATCCATCCAACAACAATATTTGGGCTTTAGAAGTTATTGCTTTATTAACTTTTTCACTATCTCATAATTGTATTCCCCCTAAACACATATGATAATATGTTATGTAGACATAATATGTGATTTTTTTTCTTTCTGGATGGTAATGAATATAAAATAGAGCTGCGGTAAATACAAAACAATATTACTCACTTTATCTAACAAATCACCAATCAATCCGTTCCATTTTTTCGTTTTCTCGTCATATTTTCCATAAGTTTTATCTTCGATGCGCAGAAATTCAAAAGTGTAGTTATAATTCATTTCTGTTTTCATTATGTCAAATATAGCTTTAACCAGGTCTACTGAAAATCCTTCGTATGGTATATCTGGATCATCTTCCGCTTTACATTTTTCATCGTCTTCTGCACAAGGTTGTTTATCAGAAAAATATGGCTTGGCCTTTCGAGATATTACCTAAGAGACAAAGAAAATATTATTGTAACTTACTCAACGTTATTAAACATATTATTTAAAATTACGTGAATTTTAGTAAGCGTCCTTATTTGGATGAGCGGTATTTAAATATAAATTAATATTACTCACATAAAACTTTTTGTTGCTTTGTGCCAAATTGGTACTGGATGTTGATATGTCTATTTTAATATCATCTCCATCTGCTGACTCCCATCTGCCGATAGTTCGCTTTTCTGATACGTATATTTCATTTACATATAACGTGTAGTTTACTCTTCGCCCTCTTTCGTCAAACTTTATATTTCCAGTAACGCCCATTGTTTGGGTCTATGAAATAAAATTAAAATTTAATATTCTATAAATATTTACTCACTACTATGGTTAAGAAAATGCAAATGAAATGTTGACACTTTCTTTTTATTACACGTTAAAGGTTGTGTTAGTGTTATTGAAAAAAAAATATAAATCACCATTAAAAGAGTTTCTTGGAAACCTATTTGAAAAATAAATAACTGTTGCACTTTTATGCAAAATAAGGTAGGTTATTTTGCACTTGCCCCACCCCATCTTTAAGAAGCTACAGTCTGGTTTCTTGATTTTTTTCTTCCTGTGGACTTAGAGGGCCTAAAGTATTAAAAATTCAAAGCTCTCTGAATACATGCTTCACGTGACTTGAGAATTTTAATAATGTTTGTAGTTGTTTTTTTTGTAAAAATATATATAAATAATATATCAATACGAAAATACATTTAATTTTGTCAATTGTGTGATTCCAAAATAAACAGGAACTCAGATAGCTGTAACAGAGATAGGTGCAATCTCTGTGAGTGCCTGTTTATTTTGGACACTAAATACTGAAAAATATATACAAAAAACATAATAGTTTTAACTAACTTTTAACAGTTGGCTTTGTAATGATGCTCCAAAAGGCCAAGGCTCGGTATCATCGGTTTCACATGGAGAGTTTTGAGGCCTCTGTATTTCTTCTGATTCCATATCTTGAAGACTTCTCAGAAGATGATTTGCAATATCATCCACTATCAGTGCCTCAGTCTTAAAGAAATTCGCAATCAATTAAAGAATACCATGACAAGAACTAAAAGTTTATCATTATCAGTTATACATACCTCGAATTCCGTAACTGCTGGCGATGATTTTAAAATGGTTTTGTCGCTCGCCCATTTACCTACTCTCGGAGCCAAAAAGTGTTGTGCGTCTTTCAGACTACTATAGTCTGTTATACTCAACCATGTGATGTTTGAAGGTAATTGCAATAATTTGTCTGACACCATGGAAGTATCCATTGATACTAGTATATAATGCTATCGATAAAAAGACATAAAAATATTAGAAAGTATTTACGTAAATATAAGAAAAGTCTTCTTATTAAAAGTTGTTTTAGCAGATTTCGATACGTTACTAAATTAAAAAGAAATAAAATGAGTCGGACGGAAGTAAAGACAGGTTCCTTTTGCATTGTAGTTTACCTGATAGTGATTGACCATCTCTAGAGTAACAGCTTCATTCATGTATTTCAGGATCCTGTCTACGTGACAGTCAATTAAAATACGGCTTTCAGAATACTTAACTAATTCTTTAAACACCTGAAAATTAAATTGATTTTCTAAAATACGATTTTGACTCTAATTTTATCTAGGTATGCCAGCCAAATGATCAATAAAAAATTAGGTATCATGAAATAAATAAGTGACCTTATAATTATCTCCTTCTGGGTCTAAACGTCGCACAGTAACAGGATATTTTTCTGTATGTTCAGCAAGAATTTTTTGTATACGCATCAAACCTGCAAACCAGGTATTTTTCTATAACATAAAAAGTTGTTTTGAAAACTCTCTGTGTAGGAAATGATAAGCTTATCTCACCGAAATCATCCTCATATAATACAGAAAAACCCTTCCAGTTATAATATTTCAATAATTTTGCATATGCAATTGCTATTTCATTTGAATCCGGATAAAAATTTATTGTGATATTTTTAAAGGCGACTGGTTCTTCCACACCTTCTTCTTTTTCTTCTTCTCCTACTTCACTTTGTTCTTCTTCAATCATAACTTCAATTTCTGGATCAAGTGGTTGCCATGTAGCCTGAATATGTGGTAGATTAGCCAAACCACATTGTTCACGAACAGCGCCATCACTTATTGGAGTTTGAGGACCAAATATAGCAATAGGCCTAATCATATTGTTGGAGCACACTGAAATATCACTAATTTGATTATTATAAATACTACTTACAAACTGCAAGGGAAGAATTGAACATTAGTATTACATTTACAGAAAATAATAAAATAATTTTTTTTTATGTTTTTTTAAATTATTTTAAACTATAATAGTTAAGTGATTTTGAAATGTGGTGCTGGAGACGGATGTTGCGCATTCCTCTCCAGCGAGGACAAACAGCTCGATCCTCAAACAACTTGCGATTCGCACAAGACTATCCGCCACCTGCTACCAGAGTTCTCAATTACTTTGGACACATAGCCCGTAGAGAACCAGAAAACTTGGAGAAGCTGGTGGTGGTTGGAAAAGTGGATGGCAAGAGGTCTCGTGGACGGTCTCCTAGCCGATAGACCGACCAAGTTGTGAATCTCACAGGCCTTACTGTTTCGAGGGCTTTGAAAAAGGCTGAGGACAGGGTAGAATGGAAGCAGCTGGTGGTCAATGCCACCAAGGCAATTCAGAGCGGGCACGACCTTCAGCAATGAAGAAGCCGACTTGAATGATGATGAATGAGTTAAGTGATTTTATATGTATTTGTTCACAACATAGTCTTACGTGTTCTCCATATTGATAAGCTGTCAGTCCTCGACGGTTGTAAGATTAATGGTTCCAGGTGCCAAGCTCCCAAATGGGTGTGTCGCATACTCTCATTGAACGCACGACGTTGAGTGTCCGCATTTTTGTCAAATATTCCCACTAAAACAATTTACCACCATATATAAAACTAGCTGTTGTACGTGACTTCGTCCGCGCAACTTTATAAAACATCAATGCAAACGACTTACCAATTTGATAAGAAATATCCTCTACTTCTTCGTACAACACTTGTGCCGTACACTTATTAGTTAAAAGATACGTGATGATTAATAACCACCACATTTTTAAGTACTTACAGCATACAGATTATTCAGAGAAAACGTCAAAAGAAACGACAAAATATTACCCGTAAAAATTTCAATGTTTAGACGACATGTCGTGTTTTTGTTTTGAACAAGTTGTTTAGTTAGTAATAAACAAACAGGAATCTGGAACAAATTAAAATTGGATTAGTATTAGATATTTAAAAGCCAACGTGTTTAAGAAACAAGCTATGATTAAAAAATTATAAACTAAGCCCCCGACTTTCTATTGAGCCCAAAGACTGCTGTAAGTTGCTGAGGAGTTGGATGTCTTGCAGACTACTTAGCTGCAGCATCAGATCAAGATTACATGTCATAGAAATACCACCGAACGAACAATATACCACTTTTCATATCAATCGAACCTGTGTCAGTTAGTGAAATCCGTTCGTCAACTAGGAAATAGGCGGACGATCTTAAAACGCCTGAACAGATCTTCATAAACTATAGCTAAGAACTATCTCGATCGTGTAAGTTTTCAAACAAAAAGAACCGAATTAAAATCTGTTCATCCGTTTGGGAGTTACGATGACACAAACACCCACATACTCGTATATACAAAGACACACATACACATTAACATAAACACACACGTCAAACTTATAATACAGTGATTTTGCGTTGGGCGTCCGGGGTTAATAAAACTCAAAAGTATACAAAATTGATTTGATATATAAAAGCAATCACTATGTTCTTCCTATCTGCATTGTCATTATGATTGCACTATTTAACCGTTATAAAGTTGGATTTGTATTCACTATTCGCTTGTTTCACTTTTGATCCGATTTGTAATAAGGGAAATATTTCCGTTGCGTGCGTTAACCAAACAGAATCACCGGCCACAGTGAGAGTCGTCTCTCTCGTCACGACATAACGTACTCCTGCGACGACGCGACCTAAAATTGTTTTCCAAAAATACTTCAGACGGTGTGGAGGCGGATATCGAGCCGCAAGACCGTCTAAACAACAACACTATTGGTCAATACCCACACGAAGAATTAAGAGTTGTGATGGAAGTGAAGTTTTTGGTGTTGTACTTACTAAATCTCACATGGATTGTTAGTGGATTGCGCAGTACCCTTTTCCCTATAGGTACCATTTTGCTAGAAACTCTCAAATTATACGCGCTTGAAAGTAAACTAAAAACGTGGTTAACGTTTCAGGCGGACTGTTCAATGGGAAAACTCAGACGAATTCAAGAGTTGCTTTTGAAAAAATCGTGGAGCACAAGAGTGCTTATCACGGTCGCCTTTTGCTGTCAAATGTAATAGACAGTTATTCGACTGCCTTAGAAGGTGAGTGTTTAATTGAAAATAAATTATATATGCTATATTTTTTAGATTCAATTTATAATTTTACATTTTTTACATAAATTTAGTTTGCCCATTCACTTCGGACAATCAAGGCGTCGTTGCGTTAATCGACGCGAGACCGACCAATGGTATTTGCGATACTATTTGTCTGCTGTGTAATAGATTGAATGTAAGTGTACGATTTTTTTTAAATTTAACTTTTTTAAAATCTTATTTTTTTTTGAATCTTTAATGCATGATAACAATCGCAATAAGAAGATACATAGACGTCTTTGCGGTGAACCCGAGGGCCTGACGCACATTCCTGGTTTTTCCCACGATTTCAACCGCGTTCCTTTTTATAATGCGATGAAACATTCCTTCAATCTTTATTGCTCTTATATTTTTGTCAGGCGTTGAAATTTTATTTTTAATTTTGATGATCCCTTGGGAACAATACTATGTCATGTAAAACTTTATGTACATTTCAGATTTCTCATCTTTCGACATCGTGGCAAATTCCAGACACATCAGTTGATGACTTATTCACTTTTTACTACTACCCACCGTCTGAGTTGATATCTAAAGCATTTTCTGCACTCATAAGAACGTTGCATTGGGACAAATTCACTATTTTATACGAAGACGATGGAAGTAACTGTTTTCTATTTATTTTTGATTTGCTTTTTTACATATTTGGAACAGGTAAAATTGAAGTAATTTTTTTTAGGTTTTGTTCGCCTTAAAGAAATAGCAAATCTTTGGCCTTACGATCAGGAACCTATCCTGTATAGAAAGCTAGATCCAGATAGCGACAACAGAGAGATATTCAAATATGTTTTTAAAGTTGCTCGCATGAGTTACCATATATTGGACTGTGAAGTAAGAAATGTTCCTAAGTATATAGGAGAAATTCTTTCAGTTGAAAATTCAACCCAATACCAGGTAGATTTTTTATTTTGCTTGCCAAATTATTCAGCGTATTGCTCAAGTTGACAAGCAAAAAAAAACTTAAAATAAAATTTTGTTATTTCAGAGTTTCATTTTTACAAATTTAGATGCTTATACTCTCAGTCTTGAAAATTTTCCTGATTTTATGGCAAATGTATCCACCCTGCATTTAACAACAGCAAATGACATCAGATGGAAAGATATTGACATGGACACAAGTACTTCTTTTATAAGAGTAAGTTGTTTTACGCGAAACTCGTCTGCATTTAACGAAATGCGAGTAACTAATAGTTACTTTGAAAGGCACAAAAAAATTCTCACCGGATTTTGAGTTAGTATGTAATATACTAGTATTACATGCTACTTTTAAATGGCAAAGAGGACAGCCGTTGGTCATGTGAAGAAAAAAGGCGAACGGGCCAGGATACTTCGTTGGAGCACAAACGAAATATCTATAATGATACTCTTAAACTATTTCTGTTCTCCTCTAAAATTTTTGAATAAAAATGATAAATCGTCATGATTTGTCATGATTGTGAATGAGCCTTTTATATTATATTATTATAAATATTTATACATATAACTACTATACCGTACTATGTATAATATTTATACATATACAGAAAATTAACTCTAATAAATATTTAATAATTAATAAAAATGTACTCAACAATTACATCGTCACGTTATGGTTGAAACAAAAGCTCTGTTTACAATTTCATAGTTCATGGAAAAAACATCAAGGTGGTATTAATTATAAATAAATTATCATCACTTTTCTATGTCAAAAGTAATAATATCAATCAAGAAAAGTTATTTTATCTTTCAGTTGGAAACGGCTCTTATAGCAGATGCTTTGAATCATTTAGAAAAATCAATAAGAAGTATGCAAGGTACACTTGATGAAGAATCTGGGGGATATATACAATTGAAATCAAAATATGATGATCCACCTGCAATATGTTTTAGTGAGAATAAAGCTACGTACGAAAGTTTGGCTTGGTCATCTGGAGATGATTTACGCAGGGCGCTACGTTTGGTATGGAAACGAACTTCAAATTTAATATTGATAATTATAATAACTTCTGTGTTTCGTATCCAGTCTGATAGTGTGGTTTCCATAGCCTTGGTTCATTTTAGGACCATTTTACTGTCACTTTTATAACAATCAGAATATACGCATTAAAATAATATAAAATAACTGCAGCTATTAAATCTTAATATTACAATAGTTAACCCATAACATTGTTTATAAGTTTAAACGCATTTAAACACATGGTGGATTTTGTAAAACAAATTTTTAGAAAATCCCTATCGAGAAGTCTGTCGATGACTTACGAAGCCAACTAAATCAATCGTTTTTATTTTAGACCAAAACGAAAGGCTTTACAGGAGACATAGAATTTGATGACGAAGGCAAAAGAACTAATTTTCCATTACATTACTCAAAACTTAACAATGAAAGTCACTTCGTTTACGCTGGACGATGGCATTCAAAATCTGATATTATAGAAACAGAGAAATTGGTGGATGAACGATCTACAGGATCACGTTCGAAAGTAATAAAGGTAATTGTCTCAATTTCCAAATTAGGTTGTGTGTGTATGAATATTGTTAAATTAAAATTATTTTGTTTACAGATTGTGTCAAGAAAAGGTCTACCTTATTTTGACATAGTTGAAATAAATGGCACTACTACATTTCGAGGATATGCTGTTGATCTTGTTGAAGCAATCGCTCAACATGTAAGGAAAGAATTACACAAGGAATTTAATTATGAATTTTATAGAGTAAGTGAAGATAAATATGGCGAACGCATTGAAGGTAGTAAAAAATGGGATGGTATAATAGGTGAATTGATGGACCATGTAAGTATGACATGTCATGTTTTCTTTCGGGCTAAGAACACTTAAACCAGATTCAACGCTGATCTTATACATATCTTATTTATTGTAATTTCAGTATACTTGCCATTATTAAGTATTAGGTGCAACATTTTTGTTTTTATACTTGAAGGAAGTGATTTCATGGATTGATTTTATTTTTTCATCACGATTTGTTGTCCAATTCGACTATTCTGTTTATAGGCAGTGTGCACTGTCCAGTATACAAATATTCAAAAAAGCGCCTTCTGCTTTATTCTGTATTTTAAAATTTTCTTACCTTAGTTTCTTCATCCTAGAGGAAGTTTTTATGATTGACTACAGTCGTGACTTTATCGATTATGCAAAAAAGAAAGACGAGTGTTAATTTAGAGATTTTTTATAATAAATGGTGATAGGTAGGCTGATGATTCACTTGATGGTGAAACCCTACCTTCTTCTAAAATAGTGTATAAGCATTTTAAGCTAATTGGATTTCTATACAGATAGGATTTCTTACCTAAGCCTAGAATTGTTGAATATTTTTGTTGAAGAACTTAGAATCTTCTTGTTTCAGACTGCAGACCTAGCTGTATGCGATATTACGATAACATCTGAGCGTAATTCTGCTGTCGACTTTTCGGTGCCATTTATGTCTTTAGGTATCAGTATATTGATGAAAGAATCCGACCCCGTGGAACCTGACAAGTTTTCTTTCATGAAACCTCTCGCATTGGATGTGTGGCTCTATTTATGCACTGCATACATTATAGCATCATTCTTTTTACTTATATGTGCCCGGTAAGCTCAATTTACATATTTATGAAAGTCTAGCTATTTAAAAAATAATATTTAAATATATTTTTATAGAATGAGTCAAGGGGACTGGGTAAACCCTCATGCGTGCAATCAAAACCCTGAAAATCTGCAGAACATTTGGAGTCTCTATAATTGTATGTGGTTAACTATGGGTGCTATAATGACACAAGGCTGCGACATACTTCCAAGGTAAACATATAGAGTTTTCATTCTCTCTCTCTCTTCAGTCGTACACTCCTGAAGGAGTGGTCGTGGTTATGAAAAGTATACCTATAGAGTTTTACTTAAAACTTTTTAAACAGATAAGGCCATTATTCTTGAATAATGCCAAGAAGAATGACTTATTTTTTTTAATAAACAAAGTTGGCCTCTATTGCATATAGAGGCCATATGTTATTATTTCATGCGCTAACAGACGCGAAACTGTAACAATGCAGAGAAGACTAAGTTCCACTTTCATGAGAGGTCTGCGTTTTGTTTCAGTGCGAATTCTCATATGCTCACATTGATATTTATAGTTAATCGTGTCAGGTACGTCAGCGGTACCTGCATATGTAACTTTATTTTGTTTATTTAGAGCGGCAGGTTCCCGTTGGATCAGCGGGATGTGGTGGTTTTTCGCCCTCATCTTAACTTCGTCATACACTGCCAACATGTCTACTTTCCTAAGTAACAGTCGTCGCAGTAATGACATAGCTGACGTAAAAGCCTTATCAGAGCAAAACAAAGTTTCTTATGGATCGGTCTATAACTCTTCTACTTATAAATTTTTTGAGGTAAATCTTTGTTTAGTTATTAATTTATTTTATTATAATAATTTATTGATTTTATTCAACATATAATTACGGAAACACATAATTACACACATCATTACGGGAGTATCTGATGCGATGTAGTAGTTCCTTGATTTAAAAATAAATATTTAAAAAAATATCTTCTTTGACAACTTTGAAGATTGCATAACATTAAATCAAAATATATACATGTTAGCTTATTTCAATACTAATGTTAGATTTCGGGGCCACATTTGATAGCCTGAACTGGATTTATATATTGCATGAAGAAAATTATTATTCAATGTTTTAATGGTTTTTCAACTTTATGATTAATGGCAAAGCCACAAAATTTACCCCCATAAAAAATATACACAAAAAAAAGACACAATCAGGACAAATATTTTATCAACAATCCTCTAAATGTGCTTTATATATTTTTTTCATAGAATTCTAACGAATCAATGTATCAAAAAATGTGGACAGTGATGAATTCTGCAAGACCAACAGTATTCACACATAGTAATGAAGAGGGCAAAGAACGTGTGGTACACAGTAAGGGCAACTATGCCTTCTTTTTGGAGTCCACCGCCCTTGAATACTACTTGAAAAGGAATTGTGAGCTCAAGATGGTTGGTAGTGAGCTGGACTCTAAGGAATACGGTATTGCTATGCCAAAAAGTAAGTACCACAGATCTATACTAAGGAATAATAGGGTTATTTTTTATGTTAAGGTAAACAGACAGACTGATGGTACACTTGATGGTAGTTTGGTAGTTGGCTACCGACGCCTATAACACAAGCAATGCTATCAGTGCTGCAAGTGTATTGCCGACCATAGAAGAATTAAGGATATGGGATAAGGAAGGACTCTGGCATCCCTTACTCACTCACTGTAAGAGGGCTGTTACTGTCCCCAGACGAACTGGCCAAAATGACTGCGAAACGCAGTATGCCGCCACTACTTACTTAAATAAGATGTTAATTATTTTTTTGTTACAGATTCTCCTCACAAAGGTTACGTAGATAATGCAATTTTAGCGTTAAGCGAGTCTGGTGATTTGGGTGTCTTAAAGAAGAAATGGTGGGAAGAAGAGGATAATGCTCTTAAATGTGATGTAAACATTTTTCATTTTAATTTTCTTATTGATCATATTTATATGAATGAAGCAGACAAGGAAGGGTTCTCTTATTACTTTTTATTTTGAGGCAATAAATGAAATTTATTTAATTACAGAAAAATGAAAATGAAGAAGACAATAGTGGGTCTTTGCAAATGAAGAATACAAGTGGTATATTTTTGGTACTCGCATTTGGAGCCTTTATGGGAATAGTTGTGGCGATCATTGATTTCATGGTTCACTCGCAAAAGATAGCGGTCAAAGAAAAGGTAAGGTAAAATTTTAAAGTTTGTTCTATGGAAACCATATAATGAACTATCTGCCGAATCCTAGTAAATACCTGCACACCTGCACAAACGCCAGCCACAATATATTATAATTATGTGGGATGGATATATCTGGAATGTTATGGAATCTTCCAATACTCTTCTAGTCAGGGTCTGCATTTATGGATCAAAACAAAATTACTAACAATACGTTGCAGAAGTTTTGGAAGCAATATTTGTCATTTTTATTGTAGGTGACGTTCTATGAAGCGATGGCAAGTGAATGGCGTGCCTCTTTGAATCCACGTGCTCTTCATAAACCCGTTGCCCCACCTCGCTCTGCAGCGCCATCTAGTGGTTCGCCCTCTCCAAGACGCGAGCGCTCCCAGTCACGCGCTGTTTCTGTCCTCAAAGCGGCTACTTCATTCATTAATTTTGACGAAATTTATTAGAACATCTTTTAATTGATTAGTACATATCGATTTCAAAGATGCATTATTTGAATTTAAAGATTGCGTGATATGAAATGAGTTGAGGTATTTTTAAAATAAGCATGTAGGTAAAAGTACATTAAATATTACTGTACAATGTACAAAAATAATATTATTCAATTTTTTTAAATACCAACTGCATTTATTTGAAGCATTGAGCACTATTATTGAAGTAGAATATCTGTCACCTGACACTGTAGTTGTCCTGAGATGGTTACCATTGTTTCAGAAACAACACAAACATTGTTTCAGAAAAGAGTATTTATGATATATTGTGTTATTTATTATTGAACATGTCAATTTTAAACAAATCAGCGGCTGAACGAAGTACCGATGATGTTCTGGAAGCGGGATTGGAACTAGACGCTGATGACGAAGGCCGTGAATGTTGTACTGGTTTTTCAGTTTCCCAGAAACTAAGCGCGAAACTCAATTCTGCCCAGAATGCCTCTGATTGGGTCATCTACAACATTCATGTAAACAACAAAAACAGTATTATTTATTGCGTTTTATTCCATCACTTGAACGGCTTTTGTAATCATTATATTGGTATGCTTATACATATTATGTAGATAAAATAATCCAGTTATCAAAATTTACAAATAATAGATACTGACGAAATATTTATAAACGTGACTTCGTCCGCGTAACTTTATATATTATAGCATGTTACTCGCTGATAATATAGCTATTTATAGGTGAAAGAATTTTTAAAATCGGCTCAGTAGTTTTTGAGTTTATTCATTACAAACAAATAACAAACAAAAATACAAAAATCCAAATCTTTATAATATTAAAAAAAAGGAAAAGAGTCAAAAGAAAAGAGTGTAAAGGAAGACATGAGAAATAATTGTTCCATAAAATTTACCTTTTGTTCAATAGCAACTTCACGAACATGCCATAGAAATTCAAAGCCACCCATCAAAGCTGCGATACCACATCCGATTCCCAATACAACAAACACTCCACCAACGTTATCTACTCCTAGTTCGCCACTATCATCTTCATCACCTTCTTCAGCCTGGAATTGGATACAATTTAGTTGTAGCAGCTTGTCTGACAGTAAGAGGAAGGCCTATGATAACTGGTCACCCCTATAATAACAGCGTATATGTAGCCGTGAGTAAGCCATATTGTGTTTCGTGTGAGTAAGAGACATCAGAGCCCATTCACCTGTCCTCTATCAAATTACCCATTATTTTTATGATGTCAGATGTCAGAGCTGGTAGCGTACCTACGTGATTTATAGATATTCTTTGTAGCCAATCTCCTATCAAGTGGACCTTTTCTCTTTGCGTGCTATCTTTTCTGTTAAACGATATGAAATTTAATATTATTCTATTCGAAGCTTTTAAACCAAACATAAATCATAAAACAAAAACAAAACCGGATAAATGCTAGTAGGGAAAGGGTACAAGTGGTATCGTATCTGGTGTTATTTACTCATGCACCGAAACAGATAAGCACATGTGTCTTCTGTAATGTACTTGTTACTACTGCCAGGAGGATTGTATAGTATGAATATCGCGTTGTGGCTTACCACTATAAAATTATCACCGTTTTCTTTTTTATTCTAAATGTTACTCGTTTCAAATGTCATAAAATTTATTCACATAGTATTAAAATACTTACAGCACAGCTTTCGTCCTCAGTTTTCCACCAGCGATTTTTGAGCTCAACTAATTTTCCACTTTCAGCTAACTTTAATACGGCATTATCCACTGCTGTACGATATGAGGAAACTGTAGTGTAAAAAAAATAATATTTATTGTGTGTTGATATAGACAAAAATATTACACTATTCTAAATATGTACTCGCATGCTTACAGAAAGGCATAGCAATCCCATATCCCTTTGAATCAAGTTGCCCTCCCACTTGCATCAGATCGCAATGCCTTTCCAGTTGAAATTCGATCGCTGTAGATTCCATCAGGAAGGCATATCCTCTTTTACTTTTTAAAACTCTCTCAACGCCTTCATCGTTATTTTTCATAAACACCGATGGTCTCGCTGACTCCATAGCTGTCCACATTCGTTGATAAGTGGAGACATTTGATCGCTAAAATGTTAATTATAATGCTAATTAATTAAGCTGAATTTTAATGGTGTTAATTAGTACTCTCTCTGATGTTGCTAAGAGCCCAAACAAGACATCTTCTTTTGATATAAACTACATTTTCATTTCTGGATCATCTGTATATTTTGTTACGATGTTCAAGATCATCTTTCAAGATGATCGAGTGGATAGTCGAATTATTATTAATTTCAGTGAGTGCCTTTTTAATAACATTTTAGAGCTACTATACTATATATAGAATACTACGAGTATTTTAGAGCAAAACAGTTCGACTTAAACTTGATGCGATAATTTCATAAATTAGTAAGTCTCTTTGAGCTTGTTTAAATTTTTTTTCAAAAAATACTAAATATAAAAATATCTGACAAAATCGAAAACATTACATAAGAGTGAATACATCTAGAAAAAAAACAACAACAAGGCTTTAGGTAACTTATTTTAGGTATTATTCCTTTGCAGAAACTTACTTAATAAATGATGTTTTAATAAAATCTAATTAAGAGGAAGTTTCTATACCTTAAAGAAGGAGAAAGTAGATCCACCTTGTACTGTGCCGTATTTGATTTTAGTTTGCATAGCAAGATCTTCAGCGCTTTTAATGGAGTCATCCATGGCTGCATTGGTAAGGAACGCGGCTAGGTTAGCGGTGTAAGACGAACACATAATCAGCGCGAAGAACCACCACATACCGCACACCCATCTTGTTGAGTAGCCTCTGATCACAAAATTAAAATAACAAATATTATTATAATTCATGAGTTTCACGTTAGCTTTACAATAAAAACTGTAATGACACTAAAAAATGCTATACTAGTTTCGCGATTTCTACTCAGGATCGTCATAAAAGAGTTTCTGGGAAAACTATATGATGAATAAATAACTGCTTCACTGTTTTGAAATTGTGGAAACTGCAACCACATACATTTTCATTCCTAACAATTTCGTCTCGAACAACTTAGAAATTTAATGTATCATTCTATTCTAAGTTGGATCGCAAATTTCATATTGAATTTTCGAGTATTTAGTAAGTATGGCGAAGTATACTTACTAAATACTCGAAAATTCAATATGAAATTTGCGGTGACTCTTATTCTTATGAATTTTATTAACTTCAGCATTTATTATTAATATTATTTTATTTGGGGCATAACGACTGCTGTGCCCGTAATATAGCAAAAATATGATTAAGTATATAGCAAAAAGTATATATTTAATATTTTGTGTTAATAATAAAAATAATTACTGTTTCACTTACTTTGGTAATATATCTGATCCCTGTGTCATAATTGAGCCCATAGTGAGCCAACAAGAATTTTTGATGTGCCATATATTTTCTAACTCCTCGGGAGATTTGTCGCATGGGTGAGGATTCTCCCAATCGTTAGGAGCCAACCTGTGAAACACTTTTTATCAGTAACTGTAAAAAAACACACATGATGTTAAACATGTGTGATGTTGTGTTACATCGTAATCGTGTTACATCCTACTACATCATCTCACTCGTCGTACATCGCGTTACATCCTACTTATCCTACTCTCCTTTATTCTACTGATGTAGGCAGCGCAATTGAAGCACCTACAGCGGCGTTGCTTTTGTTATTAATCGACGACAGCTACCTACCATCAGGTGGACTCTTATACTGACTGCCGTGTTTTACATTAGTAATCACGTCAGAAGTGAAAACTATAGAAAATTACCGCTATGACTTTCGAACACTTTATCGCCATCTGTTATTATCTCAAAAAACTATTGACTAAGTTAAACTTTTTATGAACCAAGAAGTATGTATTAATTCGAGTAGATGGCGCTTATATCAAATAATTAAAAGTAACTGGGGGTGTCGGTCACAGAGCGTGTCGGCCGAGTTCAGTATTTTTTCTCAATGCTAACAGTGCCAAAGCGCGTAAGGAACAGTTTTCACTTCAAAATAGATTACTACATAATTTAGAAACTTAGAAAGACCATCAAATAGTGCATTACCTAGCCAAAATGTGGAGCAGTAAAGAGACCATCAAGTAAGCGCCCGCCATATAAATCCAAACATCAACAGAGAACGGCTTCAGAAAGGAGAATAGTTCTGGCTCTGGAGATGACGGCTTTGAATATAAAATGCTAATGCCCAAAGTCATAAAGGGTGTCGTAAAATCCACGAAGGCTCTCCTTTCATACGTTATTGTTAAATCGCATATCGCCAAATCCGCTTTCTGAAAGTTGTACCCTTTATTGTAATAATTTTTGTAGCAGACTTTTACATAACGTTTTTTCACATAATCTGTTACAGTAGAAAGAAAGAAGTAGGTATTGGAATTTAAAAATAATAATAATAATAAAAAGACATATAGGTAAGAACACAAAACTCATAAAACTTTATTATAAATAGACAACTCAGGCTGCAACATTGTTACAGCACTAATGAGAAGAGCGATAAATTGGGTTTGACTATATAATTTTCAAAAGAAAAATTGCATGCGAAACCAAGGGCGGGTCGCTAGTTTTTCTATAACTCGAAAAGTTTATAAACTACATTAAGGTACACTATTTATGTCATCTTTAAAATCAATAGAAGAAGCATATTCCTAATGAAATGATATGATATGATTAATGTAAATATAAATACGAGTTTCAATTTATACGAACCCTTTCCAAAAGATGTCCAACAAGACCATCCCATTTTTTCGTATCCTTGTTGTAGGAGCCATACAAGTTTTCCGGTACGATTTCGATCTCATAATTTAAATGCAAAGTTTCTTTTAATATTTCATGAATCAGGTCCTTCGAATATCCCTCGAATCGGTCGTTCCCAGTCAATACTTGGCCTTCCTCGGGCGTTTTCTCAACTAGATACGGAGCACCAATGCGCGAAACGACTCTGAAAGTTTTGTTTTGCCATTTCTCCGCTAACAAATCTGAAACTTCTGCCGCCGATCGTACATACTCAAATCCGGCCTCGGCGTTCCACTTTGCGATACGATTGAATCCGCTGTTAGACAACTCCATTATTTCAACGTTAAAATTGGTTCGCTCACCTGTTGTGTTGTCAACCATTACTTGGTCGGTTATGCCGACTATTGGATTCTGAAATTTAAATTCGAACTGAATGGTAGAATGAAATTTAACAACGTTTATTTTAAAGCAACAAAAAGTATACAATTTTAAACAGGCTCGCGCTTGAATTAGTAAATTAGGTGATCACCGTTTTTCATTGAAATACACAATTACGAAATGTTTTCGGAATACAGTAAAGCCTAATCTGGGCAGAGCGTTTTAAAAATTATAAAGACTAATTTTATAATTACAAACATTAAACATGACGCGAAGAATTGTCTCAAAACGATTAATGCCTGCCAAAGGGACCGATGCTTTATATAAACTAGCTGGTGCCCGCGACTTCGTCCGCGTTCTCTATAGCCTATAGCCTTCCTCGATGAATGGACTATCCAATACAAAAAGATTTTTTAAATTCGAACCAGTAGTTTATTACAACCAGAAATTCGAACAAATTCGAACCTGAGCTTAGCGTACAGCCAAACAAACAAACTCTTCAGCTTTATACAATGGTATTTATATATTTTATATAGATAATGTATATAAATATATATAACTTAGAATTAGATTTTATTTTAAATAAGCTTATTTTTGGTTTGTAATTACGCATTAAATATTATTATTATGTAAAAAACGATTGATTAAATTCTTATATTTATTATATAAAAAAAAAACTCCTGTTTAAAGAAGCTTTGAAAAGGTTCCTTATTTTAAAATCGAATGACAAAGGTACGCAAAGGAACGGTACTAATATATATGACGTCAACACGGGTTACGCCAACCGTTTTCAATAATACAGTCTAACCGAAACATGATCTCTCAGGAGTTCTCTTTCATATTTATTTAAAAATAACATTATTACTCATTATCAATAATAATGACATCTTTTCACACTGCCAAATTAATTAAAATAGTAAGTAGTGTAAGGGTACTTCATGGGGTTATCCCATCTAGCAGCAAAAGCCATACCTACAGAACAGAAAAGTTCTTACTGAAGAACAGTGAACATATTGTGCACTTTTGTATTTGGTGAGTGAGGAGATGTCAGGACCCGTTCAACCGTCCGTCTTTATTTATCACACTTTGTCCTATTAACGTTGGAAACAAAAACATTTTTGGCCTTTCTTATGACCAAAACTATGAAGTTCTGCCCGCCTACTCGAGCATATAGGTAATGTATTACATAATAAAGTTACCGTTAATAAGTGATTCATAAACTCTTCTCCTATATCCCACTGATTATCTGAATCGCACTTGAGCTCTTGGGCTTCTATTTTAAATTCTTCTGGTGCACTTTCTACTGCATCTGTTATTAGTCTTGCAGCATCACTTGCTAATGCTACTTCAACCTGAAATAGTAAAAAATGTTAATTTATAATTATTTATGCATGTAAGACAGATGAGTCAATTTTTCATTTATTTTTTTAAAATTCGATCTTACAGTAATTTTTTGTGTCTCTGTTGGAATATTAACATCTTCTGATGCTCTGACTTTCCAATCGGCCAAATATGATTTAGTTCTCGAATCGTCATGGTCGAAAATTCTCAGACATGTTACGTTTGACAATCCATCCCGTAATTCCTCTAAATCTAACGTTTGGGCGTCTAAAGACATTAGGACATAACTCTGAAAATTATAAAAAATATATACAATTGGATGCTTGATCAAACCATAATACTGACGAACCACACCCAAAAGCCTATTACCATGTAATCTTCGAAGAATTTAACATCATTTGCTTGGCGAAAATACTCGAGTACTCGATCCGCTGGACAATCAAGTATTACTCGAGTTTCTCCAATAGCTTTCAATGATTTTAGTAAAGGTCGATTATCATCCCCAGGGTACAGTCGCCGTACCAGCCATTTATGTTCCGGATCGGCATGTTTTAATATCTCTTGAAGCCTTATTAGACCTGAATCACAGTTACAAACATCAAGTTACAACAATTGACTTTAGATTTCATAAAAATTAGCACACATAGGATAATTAAGAAAAACTGATTTTTAAGATTACAGTGTACTATCGCGGTCAATGGAGCAGACCCACTTTTCATACAAATTTGTCTAACGTTGAATTGAGGTTGTCATAGTAACGTCATAGAAACATAACAAAGATAAATACAAAATGTGCACACGAAATTGTTCCTTACGGTGGGACTGCTCCCTTGACCGCGATAGTACAAGTTAGGTACTGCAAGGTTACGTTACATTACACTATTAGTGGGTTTATTCGACAGGTTACAGCAAGTTTCAAAGTCATAAATAGTAACTTCTTATTACATGTATTAACTAAAAATACGTGTGCTGAATCTTTTAGCGTTCTAAGTCTATAGGTCTTCGTTTGTCCGACAGAAATAGGCTTGAAAATTTCTCTACTTCTCTATAAATTTACCATGATCATCATCGTATAAAAGAGTGTATGAATTCCAATCACTGTCTTTGATGAATAGAGCCATTGCCTTCGATAAAGCAACTGCTTCTGGATGTAAGTTGATGCCCGGTGGACTCGGACGCTCTAAACCTCGGACCGGTGGTGGGCGCCACACAGCCTAAACATTATTAAAAATATTAGTTAATAAATCTATAATGATTTGGTATGAATATATGATGAACAATATTTTTTTCTGTCCAGAAGTTAGGGATGCCAGTTCATTCGTTTACCGTAATGGTTGATGTTGACCACCTATTATAAAATGAATTGTCAGCCTGCCTGCCAATATTTACATAAAAATATTGTGTTTACTGTTGTGAGAAATAAGAATATCATTTTTTTTATGAACGTGATAAAGCTAATATATTTATCACATTAATCAACAAAATGGATATTTTTGTAAGTTAATTGCTTAATAATGTAAATATGGATCTTAATAATATCTTAATATGAGATCTATAAAGTAAGGTATGGAGCAGTTAAAATGATGTCCGTCATTACCCATTGCTAATGGTTAATTATGTTTGCGTTATGTCTAATATTACGTTACTTCTTCTTCCTTAATTATTAATATTAACTTCCCAGATCACATACTGCTAGTCATGCAAAGTTATGTAACATCTTGTTTACTAGTGTACAAATGTTACTTTTAGTTATTTAACACTAATATTTTCTTCCGGATTTTGCTCCGCTATGTGGCTAAATATGTACCTATAAACTTTATGAATGTAAACACATATAATTGACATAACCGGGATAACGCCTTTGTGTTTATTGTCTATCTTGATAGCGAGTTTCACCAAATTATTTATACAAATGTTTGTCTAGCACCATTCGTTGTTACTAATAACAATTTTCTATTTTCTATTTACTTTTGGAGAAAGAAAGGGGGTAGTTTTTTTTAAATTATATATTTACTAGCTAAGCCCACGACTTGTAGAAGATCTCACTATTTTTTTTTATGACATCTAGGGTCAGCGCCGACCGACTGAGTGGCGGCGAAGAGATTAAAGCGCTATCAATTGAAAATCGACTTTAGTTTTTTTAGCTGAAGATTCACCGAGCGCCGCTCTACCGCGCTTGCCGACGCGAGAGTATTTTTTTTATTATACTATTTTCAATCACATGCTGAAGTAACTAAAGTCGATTTTCAAATGATAGCTCATTAGTCTCCACTCGGTCGGTCGGCGCTGACCCTTAGTAGGTAAGTTTACAAAAACTCCGTATGTTTCGAGAAGTCTCAATAAACATGTCGAATACAAATTAAATGAAATTTTAAATGATAGCACTTGTGTTCCAGCCAATTCGGTGCTTGTGTGCCAAATGTATGAAATACGGTGCCAGCCTTTTCTGAACTTACCCCGGATTGTCGTGTTTATTGGAAGCGCGGTGTTGGTGACAAACATTTGTGCAGAGTCATGTGAAATAATGCAACACTTACTTGTATGTGAGGAACCTTGGCAGCTCGACATCGTGCCTGTACTGCTGAAGCTGATATTGGGTCAGTCGGGCCAAATATTGCAATCACGCCACTAGATAGAAGTTCACACGCTGAAATAAATTTTACTATACACTAGTTGTACTGCTTTAAAACATATTTTCTTTTGACCTGCGAGGCAATTTAGAAAGCTGATGGTAACAAAATCGGGGATACAGTTTGTAGCTGTGGCTACCCGTATCTATCATTTACATTAACATTTATTACACCACTTGATTTGTAGAACTATTTGTCGAATCGACCTTTAAATTTATATTAATTTATTATCAAAATAATAAATAACATATTATATTATATTTTTATGTTTAAAAGACAAATAAGTAAGACAAAGAAGTAACATTTTTTAGAAAACTTTTTGTCAATATCTCGAAAATATTTACAAAAGTATGCTATACAACAATACTATCAAAAATAAAAATCAGATATTATATAAAAATTGAAAAATTTAAAAAGTATCCAAAATAAAGTATGCTAATCTCAAAAGTATGCTACAAGTGAGCATTTACTGATGTGTTTCGGAATGTGTTTTTTTGTTCTCCTATCTTATTCCATATTTACATGGTAGCGATTTACATTTCTTTATATGCAACAGTAGCCATTTATCATTAAGTGGGCTCATAAGCCTGCTTTGTCACAAAAAATTGTTGCCTATAGCTCAATACGTGTATTTACCAGCTTTCGATGCCGTAAAACTGTCTCCGTAGGGCGCGTATGCTACTTGCATGACAAAATTGTAATGTTCACTCTCCATCGACGCTCTCGCAAGGGATGAGGCAAATGCAACTTCTGTTACAGTGTTCGGTGGAAATATTGCTCCTGGAACAGTGTTTTTATTGAATTAATAATAATAACTTCAAAATTAAATGTTTCAACGAATTTTTTATAGTAAATTTTTTTACCCACCTACTTTAATCGTAGTCTTGAGCAACTCGAAATTTCTAAATGCAGCATCACCGTTTCCAAAAAACAAAATAATTAAAATAACAGTCACTTGTTTGACTCCTGTAAATTTAACAGAATCTGTTATATTATTTGCTTCAAAATTGATTTTAAACATTTTGATACAAACAAGGCAAATATTAGGCAGACAATATCAATTGTATAGCAAAAATCTGTTCGAAAGATGTAAAGAGTAACACTAGCCTGGTTTCTGGACCATATTTGGGTTGAGGTTTCCTAAATAAAAGTAGTGAAATGGAACAATGAGAGTGTGAGCACAGCTGTCGCATTACAAGTTGGTCCGGGGTTTGGCGTTTATGGCACACATTGTTGACATTACAACACAACTGACAACATCGCGAATAAATCCACATTCGAGGAGTACGCTCTTGTTGCGAACTAACACAACTAGTGCATTGATGCATTCATTATCAGCACAACTGTATTGCCAACTGTGCCAGTTGATTATAAATAGATAAAGAGAATTGGAACGATGCAAGTATTAATTTCAATAATAGAAATCCCACCTTCATCAGTTCCCTTAAAACTAATACAATGGCTTAGTAAAGTCTAGGTTAATAATGGCTTAGGTAATAATAATTTTCTGTAGGTATTACCCGTCTATTTCTTAAAGTAAAGAATGACAGGAAAGATGATAGTTAACTTAATAGTAGGTATTTTTCATCGCCTTCAATTACATTAAAATCCAAAAAATGATGTTGCGTTGCCTACCTTAATAGGTTTTGGGATTGAGGATGCTAGAACCCACTCCCCTATCCTAATTTTGTGTGGTTTTCATTATTTTCATAGAAATTCAATATTCAATTAGTATCATGCTCACGAGGTTAAGATAACTTCATCGACGAAGTCCAATTTGGCGAAAATCCAGGTCACTGGTAGGTACTACATAGTTTAGTGTTATATACTATTAATGTTCGTACTGTATGTATAATAGGAATTTTTAAACACTGTTCAAATCGTAGTAAGATATCATAAGTGTATTAAGATTTTTGTATAATTTTGTCAGATAATTGCAATCCAAAATCTTTATTTAAACCAAAAAAAATATATACCTGTAATCCGATCACAGCGCCGCCTACCGGATCTAATTGTGAATCTAAACCTTACTGGAATAAATGCGAAGCCGGGTGTGGATTGTTTAATATTTCTTAACAAAAGTTGTTGTTACCATTCTGAAGAGAGCTTTCTTTTTGAATTGCCCCTTACAGTAAACCGATAAATTTAACAAAAGTTCAGAACACCATTCCCCATAGGGCTTTCGTAACAAAAGTTATGTAACAAGACATTTTTAATGCAAATAAGGAAATATTTCTTGGGATTAAAATTTGTTATTAATTGTATTTCCAAACAGTTTATGAGTTTTCTGAGTTATTTGGTAGTTACTTCTCATTATGAAAAGCTTTAATAAAGAAACATTGGTTATTTGCTGTTCTGTAGGAAGGTTATTATGACGATAACATAATATTGATGAATGACATAATATTGAGGAAACATTCATCACTTTGGAGATTATTAGAAAATATTATATTATATTTCTCATTCCTCATAATTTGAATGGTAATTCCAATCCAAATGGATTGATTGATTGAATTAATTTTGTTGGTGTAACTTTGAAATAAGTAAATAATACGTAGAAATATTCGGGTCTATTAAAAAGATTTAAGACTTTATTCAGTATGCAATTCAGTTAAGTAAATTAGTTAGGTTATCGCGAATATTTTTTTATTTCAGTCTTTGTCAACGGAGTTAAACATACAATTATGTCGCTAATTGTACTTAATAAACTGTACTTAACGTACAAAAAAAAATTTGTATTGAGGACTATTCACCCACTCCCGAACTTTTATTTCAGGTTTTTTTTAAGAAAAAAATTTTTTTTTCGAAGAAGTTTGTGAGAATACTACTAATAATATATTTAAATTTAAAGTTGGCTTTTCGCACATTTCTTATGAAATAAAATTGTGCGAAATGACTATTAAACCGAATTCGTCCAGGGTTAAATTAAAAAAAAATAATGCACAGAAACAGCTCGTTTACGTTTTTATTATACGAGTATACTAGCTGGCGCCCGCGACTTCGTCCGCGTTGAAAAAGAAAAAAAGTAGCCAATCCTGTGTCCTGTACGTCTAAATGTTTCACCAAGTTCTACCAAGTTTCATGAAAATCAGTTAATTCATGAATTCATGAAGTTAAAAGTTATGGAGGGACACACACACACACATTCATAATATTTCATAATATTCATTGCCTGGACGCCCCAGGTATTCTATACATTGCCTAGGTATTGTATAGAATACCTGAATTATACAGATTGCCGGTAACATATAGATATTATAAAAATATTATTTAGTTTAAAGTGAAAGAAATGTACTATCGCGGTCAATGGAGCAGACCCACTTTTCATACAAATTTGTCTAACGTTGAATTGAGGTTGTCATAGAACGTAACAAAGATAAATACAAAATGTGCACACGAAATTGTTCCTTACGGTGGGACTGCTCCCTTGACCGCGATAGTACATTGACCATTATAATATTATCTTGTAAGTTGAAACAGCGAGCTCAACTTGTTAAAGTTTATTTTAATGAGGGACGCATTTAACATCCCCGTTGGCTACCTTAATTTCCGGTAGACGGTGTAAATTTAATATTCTCTTTTAAAATGCAAAAATACTTCTATTTTGCTTAATAATTAGGTTACGTAACAATAAAAAATACTAACTAATATTATAAATGCGAAAGTGCGTTTGTTTGTT
Organism: Synanthedon formicaeformis; assembly: GCA_945859745.1. Taxonomy (NCBI): domain Eukaryota; kingdom Metazoa; phylum Arthropoda; class Insecta; order Lepidoptera; family Sesiidae; genus Synanthedon; species Synanthedon formicaeformis. The sequence goes on from OX243963.1 coordinate 5,902,394, forward strand.
ATGCTTCCCAAGCATTAACTACTCAACTGATCGACATAAAATTTTGTATCGTTGTCAGGGGTACAGAAAAGGACATAGGGTATCTTTTATCCAGAAATAAAGTTGAGTTCTCCAGGGATAATAATTAATCAATCAATACTAACAATAAATCTGTAAGTGTAGGTATTGTATGTATGTATGTATGTATGTTCGTCCATAACTCTTAAACGAATTAACTAATTTTCATAAAATTTGGCAGATAAACATTTAGACGTACAGGACACAGGATAGGCTACTTTTTTTCTTTTTCAACGCGGACGAAGTCGCGGGCGACACCTAGTATTTCATAAAGCTACGCGAGCGAATTCGCGTGCAACAGCTAGTTAACAAAATATATTTATAAATGCGAAAGTTTGTGAGTATGGATGGATGTATGTATGTATGTTGTTACTGCAACACATTAGATTTATAAATATATTCAAGCAATACTGCAGTACCGTCGTGGCTTGCTAGTAATCAAGCTTCCTTGAAAATGTCAGTTTATCCTATCCTCTAGTGGTCTGTCGTAAAGTGCGGCTAAACGAAATGTTGGTAGCGCATGCTGGGTTTGTAAATTAAATTTTAGTTTATCTAGCTAATGCAAAGTTTAATCATACTTAGGGCCTCTTTCACGAACTACAAGTAAAGTGTTGATTAGTTACTTTTAGAAATCATTTTCTGTTTTATTGAATTAATGCACTCGGTTTACTGCATCATTCGATAGGCGATTTTTTAAAATTATTTTCTATTTAATGTTTTGGGACGTTTACCGTACAAACAAAGGCATATCAGCTAAATTTTTCCCGGTGACAGGTGACTTTAAGTGACGGTTTAGCCTACTTAACGTTGGTGAAAGAGGCGTCATTTTAAAGGCATTGATTGCCTGCCACTAGCCATTGGGCTAAAACACACGAATCTATGCTTTCAATATAAATTTAGTGCTTATAATAAAAGTTATTAGAAAATTAATTTCTTATAAACCTGTCTATTTCATTTTAACCGGTAGGGTTTAAAATTGTTAGAAATCCGGAACGTACGCAAACATGGATTAAAAAGTTTCCCTAATTTTCCTGTCCAAAACAGAAGTTCTTGTAAATGTTACGATTATTTGTTTAAAATTTCAATTAATTGTTTAAAAGTAGGCCGATATAATAAGTGTGATTTTTTAAAATGTGGCGCTTATAACAAGTGTCTACAACCTTAGAGTATCATATCATCTAATAGGTTATGCCGGAATCGTGCCGGCTAAAAATCCAACGACTTTCTATCGTGGCCGTTGATGGGCGGGGTCGCGGGGACGTTATGACACGACTTCGGTTCCCCGCTACGGCTAACCAGCGCGGGTAGGGCTACGTCTCCCTGTCAGAACCTCGGCGTACCCGACCGTGGAGGTACGCCGGCCTCGGGTACGCCGGCCATCTCGGGTGACCTTGCGAGGGGATCTTACAGCAGTCTCTCCCAAGATCACCGCCCGGGTCCCGATCTGTACTTACTGCTTGCCAACGGACGGCCAAATGTAATGGCTTCTCATTACAAGATACCCTGCCGCTATTTGTTGTAAATTGTATAATGGTCTGCATATAAATTGTAATAAGTAAGTATACTTTGTTTGATCTTCAACCGAATACACAAGTAAATTTAAAAAAACCAGAGCTGTGTTCTAGTTTTGAAGCAACATCGTCACCTAAACTTTTAGAACTAAACAAAGCGTTCACTAGTAAAGTTGGTTGGCTATAACTTTAGTTCAGTTTAGTAGAATAAGCCAACAGCTGCTGCCTGCAACGTAGATCTTGACTTAACGGCTTCATAAAATGCAGAAAAACTTTCCTGTTTCTGAACAAAAGACGTGTTGTTCAAGTGAATTAAGTGCGTCTAGTCTAAATAAATATAATTTTTTTTTTCATAAATGTAATATTTGATTTCATATAATAAATTTTAATGTTTTATTTTACAATTTAGTTTTAATTTTGCAATTTTATTGTTATGTTTGATATAATATACATATAAAACAGCAAAGTCTATGTCCACAAGTGAGTCCGCTTAGTTTGACTAAATTACACATTAATCTATAGTTGTAGTACGATGAAATTAAACGATAGATTTTAATGCGCTTTTCACCAAATTTATAGCGCATACATAATAATAATAATTGCTAATGATTTTATTCGGCAGTCACAAGCTGGGTAGCCCTTTTGGCAGCAGTAACCACACTTTTTAAAGTAGACAACCATTATAACAGCTCGCGTTTTGTGTTTCGACGAAGGACGCTAGAGCTATACCTATTTTACTTAAAAAATTTCCTATTTGAAATATTTTTTGATGTGTAACTTGTCTAAAAATATTTTTTAATGCCTAATTAGACCGATACATTTTCCAGGTGGAATCATAAAAAATAGATTGATATTAGATGAAGATAAAGATTCAAGATAAAGATTCTTCTAAAAAAATAAAAAAAAAAAATCGTCGAGTTACCTCAAAGGAGATTCAGCTTCATGTTGTCTTTGGATCGAAATGTGCTTATAAGAATACACGCACAACCTTAATGGAGGCTCAAGCGATCACGATTATGAAATAAAATGTTTTCAAACAGTATCATTGTATTGCCTATGATATTTGGAAGGAACATTACAACCCTTGTTAATATTCGTTTACAATTCACATGATACCAATACCAATTGTAACTGCTAAACAACAATCGAAGATACCTATAGGATTTGCATTAACAATGTAGACTTGTGTGTTTACATAGAGCTATGTGTATGCACTCAGCGCTTCATATCTGTACCTAGTAGGTATTGTTATTAGACAATTATGCAACTAAAGGAAGTTTTAGAGGAATTTATTCTAGACATTGGGGCATTACGGCACGTCCAAAATATAGAGGTAAAATGTGAGGTAACTTGTCTAAAATAATTTTAGTTGGACATTAAGTATAATTTGAATATGGACATTTATTATTCAACAGGTAAAGGATTATTGGTTGGTAACTGTTACACGAGGGATGGATTCGATTGCTCTCGTGGACTCTGGAAGCTGGCTTCAGTCCAACTCGGCTGGTAATGTAGGTAAATTATGTTTAAAAGTCCTTTCCTAGTTCTAAGCAGAATTGTACTTAATAAAAATAGAATTAATTTATGAAACTAATTTTATGAACTAATTTTTTAAATTCAATTTCTTTAATTAATTTAAAAAAAATGAGAAAAATAAGCAAAATAAAGAAAAGAAAATGGAATTCATATATAATTTAAATAAAACAAAATAGAATTAATGACGTCATTTTTTAATTTCTTCGTCCCGTTCAATTTTCCGTTTTTTTAATGCTGCTCTTCACTAGTGACATTTAAAAATTTGTACAATTAACTCTCATAAATTTAAAATATCTTGAAATTATGCCCTAAATATTAAAAATATCGCTTAGCCTATGGATGTTTTCAGTGATAAGTAATGTTCAGCCTGTTTCTTCATTACCACGAAAACTACTTTCGCATGAAACTGACGTACTACTTACGTAATTTAATTTCCCTAGTTTTCCTGAGTGCCGAGAGAAACCTGCTTTGGGGCGAGTTTTATTTCCGGACTTAGTTCCAATTTGATGAAATGCATATAAGCGGACGTTTCCTAATTCTTCCAACAGTCTTCCAACAGATTACATTACTGTTTAGATGACATAAAAGGTGTTTTAATTCGCGATTCGTGTTAGCGAAGTAATGTTGTGGAATGAGATAAACCTGATTATGGTTGTTTAGGGTCCTTTTCAGGAGGCAAGCGGTTGCCATTTCACTCATTAAGGCGTCACTTTTGAATTGCAAAGCCTTTTTAAGGGCAACGCCTTATTATTCCGATTTCTGTGGCCAAGCACCTCTTTAAATTTAGAGGCAGTGTGGAATGAGATCACTCCTATAGCGTTTAAAAGTGTCTCGTCGCCTCCAAATAAAATTGAAATGGACATTTTTGCTTGCATCTTCCAAGTATTGGTATTGGTACGTTACTGGTATTCGGTAACGTTTTCTCTTTTTTCTGAACAGATTGTTAGCGAATTCCGCTGACAATCTGTTTCATCGAGATTTTTTTATATAATATGTTTGTCTTTATTGTAAACGGCTGGACCGATTTTAATTCTGTTTTCACTTGTGGATAGAGGGATAATCAGGAATGGTTTGTATGTAAAAAAAAAAAATTGGTCGCGGACGAAGTCGCGGGCACCCACTAGTATAATATAAAAATGTTAAGTTGGTTTATGTACGCTTCAAAAACTCGAGAATATGTAGACCGATTTTTAATTAGAAGAGGGATAAACAGGGAAGATTTTATTTATATAAAAAATGCATCCCGGGCGAAGCCGGGAGCGGGTCGCTAGTATAATATATATAACATTAAAAACAAAAAAAATAATATAAATTAAATTTTAATACTCATAGTAATACTTTATCCAAGATACGATAAACCTAACATTCGTTTACTAGAAGGTAGAAGGTATATTCTTTGATTACAATATAACAATAATAATTGAAGACGTGAGTGGATGAAGGTAGTATGTCGCATAATTCTAATTTTGAATAAATTGAGGTTAAAGTTTAACTTTTAATTTTTTAAATAAGTCACCACGGAACAGTTTTTTGTAAACAAGTTTTTTGTAACAAAGTTGTGTAAACAACCTAAAATATTAATGATTGTAACGGATCATAATTAATATTTAGTAATCTATGGTTTAATAACATTTCTGGATGTAAATCATTAATCTATTTTATGTCAAACTCTATGAGACATTGACATTGTTTCGATATGTCATGTCGGCCATTTTTCCTGCCTTTGCAGTCAGTTAAGAACGAGTTGTTGCGAAGTGTGCATTAAGGTTAGTAACAGTGAAATATATTTCTTTGTATTGTGATTTTATCAAGGAATAAATATTTGTTCTCACGTTGATCTATGAATTTCATTTATACAATTATTATTCCGCTTATATGATATGACAGCAATTAAGCACTTCCATTATTTAATTAAAAAAAAAGTGAACATAGCTCCCTCATCGATTAACCAAAGTAAACTTTTCTGCACTCTGCTTTTTAAAAATAAAACTTTTTATTTTCCAAAAATTTCTTTAATCGACCATCTTAAGGTCTGTAAACATTCATATGGACATATTATTTTAATCAACGCAAAAAAAAAAAAACGAAAAAACCCAAAAATGCGACATAACGCCTTCATCCACTCATTTTCATTTTGAACGTGCAGAATGGTTTCAAAGGGCTCAGCATTTCGAGTACGCCTCTGGGTTTAGACAATAAAGTGTTCTATCAGCTAAATTTAATTTATTCATATTTTATGATTTTATTGTGTTCTGATGATTGAAAAGAATAAAACAACATCTGATGCCGTCAGGCGTAAAAAAAGACATACAATACCCTCCAAGCCTCATTTTAAGTGCAAAATAAACATATTATGCGCGAACATATTATATGTTTATAGGATTTTAATTTATGTGTAAAAGTTACAGCTACATCGGTAGCAACACCTTCATGAGTGTTGCTACAGTTACTTCTCACAATAAGTAGGTATATTCGATTTGGACGTCCAGAAAAAAATACTGTTCCCGAGGGATCATGTAAAAAAATCAATGCCGGACAAAAATATATTATATGGGAAATAAAGATTGGATAAATATTTTATTTAATACCCAAGAAAAAGGGGCGCGGAAGATGTTAACGGTTGGTTTGAAGTAGGTACTTACCAGCGAATAGAACGGAAATAAATTATTGATTTATTTCCGTCACAAACGTAGGTAAATCGTCTTTGTTTGTGTTTATACGTGCAGAAAATATTATGTAACAAAAATTCTTCTTTCATAGTCACTACAAGTGTAAAAGCAAACCTTAGACGGATTTCATTTCACACAGATTTTGACAACGAGCTCTGCTCGCGACGAGCCAATTCCATGCAACAATACTTTGTGCATTAGAGCAGCCACGCCTTTAGTTTTAGATAGTCATAACAATATTCAATTTAGGTCACCCCAAGAATTAGGCATTGTTTTGCTTTTTTCATTATTTTAATACCAATGCATTTATACAAAAGAAATTTAAGTTTGAATAATTATGCAAATAATGAAGGCCTTACCTACTTTGAAATGTTAGATAATATTAGAATCCTGCAAAACATAAAAGTATTGCTGTAATAGAACCTGAGTCCTAAGTAAAAGTTAGCGTGATCCTTAACTCATAACAATCATGTTTGAATTAACATATTTTAATATTATATACTGGCTACTCCCATATATTATTTTAGCGTGCCTATGTATGTAAGTATACGAATACAGTTTTTTTGAGCTGTACACAGCCGGGTCGAGTCGCTAGTATACACAGATATGAGAATAAATGCACTCACACATTTAATGCCAAACTTGGCAGATCTTACAACATACAATCATTTTTAACTGTGCCCCTGCCCTGCTTAAAATTGGAATGTTATTTAGACAATGATTACACCTAATGGACTGTCTGCTTGTCTGTTTCACAACCACATAAAAAAAGGTAATACTGTCTTAAAGAACACACACTGACAGTACAATATCAAGCGGAGAGCGGAGAGCTATTGCGAATAAATTAGATTTGGCGGTTGTGAACGGCTGTTCGATCTCCGAGTTATTCACGTTCGTGCAATTTTTGCGAAATACACACTCGAAAGCTTTCTTTGTTCTGTTCGAAACAAATAATCGGGCAACATTTTCAGACGAGTAAGCAGAAATCTATAAGGCTGGTCTCTCTGAATTCATAATCTGAATTCATATTATTAATTCAGAACGCCCGGAATTCCATACAATTTAATTATGTCCCACACACATTCTGATTTTTTTCAGATTATGAATTTCTCAGATCGATCTGTAAGAATGATACTGTCGAGCGTTCTGAATTCCGGATCGGAATACTTTCATAACGCGCGTAATTCCATACATTTGAAGAGAGCGACACACACATACCGGAATCAGATTATGAATTATTTTAGTTGACACTGCAAGCGGTTGACTGACATGAAAAATTTAATTTTGTGTGTTGATAGCCGCCCTTGTATATGGGACACTTCCTTGAGGATTATCACGACAGGGAAAAAAGATATAGCGTGGTTGGAAATTTATAAAATTTTTATTCCAAATTGGGAAACATTAAGTGAAAACGAATGAAAATTAAAAAGTAATCTAGTGTTTGCGTTTGCATTTTATTTTTTTATTATATAGAGCCAAAAGCAGTGCGATAAGTATTAATTCCTCTTTTATAAAGACGTTTGCATGTGCCGCGAAACACGAGACTACTGATCAATCTGAATTTTTAAGAGATGTGTGAGGCAAAAATTGCGGAATTTAGATTATGAATTCAGAGAGACATTCCGGCTGTGTGAGGCCAGCCTTATAGTGGTCTCCAAAAGATAAATGTACCACTCAAGGACGCTCGTCGACTTCGACGTGTGACGTTTACTAAACATTCACATGTAAGTAAAGCACTATTTTAATGTTTACTTACTTATTTTAATGTGTTAAGCCAACAGCAGTTTGATTTAGGTTTTTGTGTATAAATCAACAAGCGACGCATATCAAGAGGACATGAGTCAGCCTATCAGCTAGCTATTATCATAAAAATATTTAAAAATTCTACCAATAATTCATATTTCTGTTTAACCTTTCTAGTTAAAAGAATATATCTCTAGCGAGCATAAACATCTTTCGAAAAACACATCAATCAACTCGTTATGGGTTCCACGGGTCACTGGTCAAAAGGATATTCGGTCAATAAATGAAAATGTATATGCGTTGTCCTAATTACGAACAAACGAGGATAACACTGCGGGGAAACCCTTAATTGATGAAGGGAGAAAATATAAATAAGCAAAAAGTTAGGCAGCTTAATTACCAAAATGTATACAAATCATTAAATTGTCAGCAATACTTAACTAAAAAAACCAACGTATAAAAACGCATAAAAGCATAAATAAATTTAGATTATTTTTATAATATTAGTATAGATAAGGAGAAAGTTTGGACAAATTTTTATTTATTGAGCTGAATGAATTCATTTAATCAAACTTAAATGTTAATGTAAAAACAATAAAAAATGAACGAACGCAGTATGCAATGGGTCGCACGAGGAGAATCCCATCTAGAAGTATAATAATAAAAAAAGAAATACTGCAGTAGACAGGAAATATGAATTTTATTTACGAGTATTTCTCAAAAACGTAAAATCCAAAGAGCGGAATTTATGCAGCGTTGACTTTGTTATACGTCCGTGTTGCAAGTTGCAATCAATGGAAACATATTCGAGAGGTATCGACAGTCGTTCTGGTTCAAATTCAAACAAACTGGATGGCGCTTTCGGCTATCAATGCAAATATTTAACTACTGCACATATCAATATGATAAAACGTTAGAGTATCTAATATAACGATGGTACGAGATTAAAACCAGAATTTCTGTTTGGGCTGTTAAACAAATTCATACTCTAGTGGATAAATTCATATTAGATTAGATTAACTCATTTAGGTATTTCTTAGGATATACAGATGCATTTGAGAATAGCCGATAAATAATATAAAATAGGCGTATAGCCGATAATATATAATATAGGAGCACAGCCGGAACCGATACTATACTTTTAATTATAGTTCTAACAGAGAGCGTAGCTCTCCCCGCCCTGGATAGCCGTGACGTGACGGGGCATCGAAGTCGTGTCATAAAGTCCCCGCGACACCGCCCATCAATGGCCGCGCTAGAAAGTCGTTGGGTTTTAGCCGGTACAAATCCGGCATAACACCCCAGTATGCCCACACTGCTGGGTATTCAAGATATAATACCATTTTAGCTTAGATTAATGATTGGTCTCGATACGCTCAACTACTCGTAGATACCGCGCTACCTAAAAACAATAGCTCCGTGAATGAGGCAACTCATTATTGTAGTGTGTGTAAGACATCGTCACTTTTTATCAGTTTTTACAGTTTTATTATATTTTTACACAGTTTCACTACGCAAACTTGTATTTTATCATGCCCAAAATTTAATAGAATATTCCGCACGTACACGTCACAGACAGTTTGCAGTATAACTAGCTCGGGTACGCCGACTTCTGCGTAGTATTTGTTGCCGTACGCCGTTACGCCGGCGGTGTCTAGTCGAGCGCAGCGAGACCAATTATTAATGTAAGCCATTTTAGTTTGGATGATCCCTAAAATACCATAAGGTAAACAAATAAACAGAAGTTAAATTTGAAAAATTAATCTAAAACTCAATATCAATAATGTAATATCAAAAATTGAGTTTCCAATGTACGAGTTTGGTGAATAACAAAGTGTTTTGGTGTGAATTTTGTTGGGATCTCTGTCAGCGTGTGTCAAGAGGCCGGCATTAAATCTTTTCAACACGATTAGTTCCACGCACATACTCGTAAGCGGCGGGTGGCGCGGGTTTGTCCCACGACGGCATAATAGAGTATCTTTCACCGTCTAACCGATGTTTTATGGACCGAGCTCATCCAGTAGACTTCATGTAAGTAAGTACTATTTTAATAAAGCTTTAAACATTTTTATTTCAAACAAGCTGGTGCCCGCGAGTTCGTCTTAAGTCGAGTAAACAATTAAGCAACCTCGACTCGGTTGACCTCTTGTTGCTATAACACTTTGGCCAGGCGTTAGTTTTTATTTTAGACTAGCTATTGCACGCAACTTCGCCCGCGTATTTTTTTATAAAATATAGTATATGTTACTCGCTAATAATGTAGCTTTCTATAGATGAAAGATTTTTTAAAATCTTATAACACACACACACACACACAAACATAAACACACTGGTATTGGCTATTATTATATATCATTTATAATCCCTAATATTCTTATAAGAATTTATAAAAATGAGCTTGTGTAACTCGACACGACTACCTAAGGGCCAATTTGAGTGTTGGGATCTTTACCCGAATGGGCTTAAGTGCTATTATGTGTCAAATATCTGACCTCAACCCGCCTTAACATTTTCAGTTTAATTTTCTCAATATTAAATCAAATTGTAACAGCAAGGCTACACTGCGATCAACAATCACAGCTGATGATTTATGATTTTTTTGTTGACAGTAATCACATTTCTGAGAGAGTGAGTATGTGAGTAAAATTTATTATTGCCGATAGGATGTCTAATATTAATCACTAAAAACAAAAGCCTTTTGACTCTTTTGGATAGTGTTTGTTCTATACTATAAAGTGAGGTTCAGCAACAGGCTGACGGTTTACTTGATTCTAGGTGGTTAGGTTACCTTCGACTAAGGGACACAAGCAACACCGGGGGCTGGTGTGCTGCCTACCATGAAGAAATTTATTTACACCTCGCATTGTAGCTAGGTGGAAACATAGCAAAAGATAAATAAGGCAAAATAAACAATCTTTTCGAAATATACGTCTTTATTTCTTTTTTTTTTTAATATAATCTACAAAACTTATAAATTTAACCGAGAAATGTATGGCGAGGTAGATCGGATATCCTAATTGACTGTCTACTTATCCGAAACATATTAATATAAAAAAATAGAAAGAAAACTTATTAGACTTACTAAAATATACGTAGGCACTAGTATTAATAAATTTACAACAGAAGATACATTAGTATAATGATGAAATACAAAATAACTGTTTCATTAACCCAATGTGTAATATAATTCCCAAAGTATAATTCAATTTGGCGGCCCTGCAATTTGCATACGAACTAGTGGGCGTTAACTGAATTCTACCACAGTAAAATATTTGCTAACCGAAGTAATCACATCTCTATAATGATACCTACCTATTTAATGATAACTAATTAGATTACAGAAATTAATACCATCAAATATCAAATCACTTACCTAAATTAGTAAAATGAACATAACAAAATCAAAGATATATTATGGTGAGGTTTATACGTTTGTTTGTATATAGGAGGTAATCTTCTTCGAAACTACTCATCCGATGTAAAATATTCTTTCGCCAATAGTTATAATAGATTTCATGGACATAGGCTAAATATTCCACGCGAGCGAAGCCGCGAGTACCTTAGTTCTAGTAGTAATTTAGTTCTTATTAGTAGCCTCATAGCTTTCTTAGGGTACAAGCTTTTTTATATATAATATGTAGAAAATCAATACTTGCGAATGTACGACAGCATTTTTTAAATATAAAAGCTAAGGAACATGAAAAATGATTTTCTATATAAATTACTTTTCGATACATGATTACAAATGAGGTTTATTATACAACAATATTTAAAATGTAATGAATACCATATGAGTTCTTTGTGAACAAAAAAATCATAGCCTCAGAAGCTCTTACATAATGTAAAGCGAATGTAAATAATGAACGCGTCTTTACAAGAGGCATACGAGGAGGCTTTTAAGGTAAACAGTGATAAAAATATCCGCACAAAAAATGTGAACGCCTTCCGCAAATGTATGTAGATTACTTCCCACCTTGCATTACGGTTTAATGTTGTCTATCAAGGCTTTCGTACTTACAAATGTTCATTTTATATACAACTAGCTGCTGCCCGCGACTAAGCCCGCGTAACTTTGTAAATTATATACTAAAACCTTCCTCGAGAACCACTCTATCCATTGGTGAAAACAACATGAAAATCGGTGCAGCAGTTTTTGAGTTTATCGCGAACAGACAGACAGACAGACAGACAGATGTGGCGGAGAACTTTGTTTTATAATATGTAGTGACTTGTTTTTGACCGTGACTTGATCCGCGCCTCTTTCTCTTAGGCGTTATCTTCGAGTAAATATTTCCGAAGAATTTTATTTTTATTTTTCCTTTTATAGAATTTTGGGATTCGAATTTTTTTATAGAGCGTCGACTTTTACCTATTTATTTGATCTTAGTCTGTGCGTTTAATATATCGTTTTATTATACTTATTGTTCAAATTGTGTTCAAGTGATATTTAGGCAGCTATAATTCTTGGAGTTTTGTAATTATTAAAGGGAGTTAAGCGCTAAAAGGCTAAATGTTGTCATTAAACGCCTACCAGTACGTTAATGAAAATCGTGTCCCCGCATACCTAACCGATTTATATGTATGTACATTTCCTCGGAGACTTGCACAAGCGACCCAAATTTTAACACAATTTATATAAATTGGTCCCGAAATTTCACCAGTCAAAATTTTTCCTGCAATTGAATTTACAACATACCTATACACCCACAGTTAAATAATATGAATTTCGTAATATTGTAGATTACCAACTAGCTTGTGCCCGCGACTTCGTCTGTTGAACAAAGAAAAACACCCCTTCACAAAAGATCACCTAGACAAAAACGGAAAAGTTGAAAAGAAAAAGAAAATATGCAACAGCATTTATTTACGTGGATCAAATCATCTTTCTCTTTATCAATTCTTTTTGAATTAATTGAATCAAAATCAATCAAGTTTTTTACTATTTGTATTCGAGGCAAGTATTTAATTAATTTAAATTCTTCCCATACTTCGACGAAATGTTATAAAGATCTTGATTAATTTACAAATGGGTGCACAATTCTTGTTACTTCCTGGCAGAATTCCAAACAGTCACCGACACCAGTGTTCAACACCGACCATTCTTTAAGGTTTTTAACAGACGTTATCCAACTTGATTTATGCCATTTTATACCCCTTAAACTCTTGCACTAAAAATACATTGTAATATCTATAAATTCAATGAAGTGTCTACATTTAAATCCATTCTGATATTTTGTAGAACTTTATTCTTTCTATAAAAACTTCTCTGTTCGGCTTGACCCTATTTGGAAACATAAAAATTTACTCAATAATACTTATATACAGATAGATCTGATAAAACATAAGTTGGATCAATTCTCAATATAAACTACAGACATTTTCTGTTGACTAGAGATGTAGAAAATTTCTAGTGTTGCCTTTCCCTCTTCAGTCCATGTAGTTCCCTAAAACTTACAAATATCCTTAAAACTTGAACTGTAAAGTAAAATCATATACAAATCTACTGAAAAGCTATTCGGGCTCCGACCACTCAAGATATAAATCGCAGTCGGGGTTTTGGCTTCACGCTGTGCCATCATCAAATCTATTCTCTACCTCTCGATAGGGCTTCGAATTGGTACACAGGTAACTATTCAATATTTAAAATACCGCTTAGTAGATTTCACTGCTACCCTAGAGGCCCATCACATACGTAGCTATAATTTATATTAATATTGTTACGACTAGGGTATGAACGTTCTCGAAATCTTGAGAGTAGTCCTGGGCACATGGAAAAATTCCACACGCGTGCGCCACGCCCACAGTGAGTAGCTGTCCCCTTTTGCAAGTGTCAAAGAATACTGTTCCTCATAATTGCGACACATTCATAAGGTTCACATTCCATTAACAACAATAGCCTTCCAGAAAGTTTAACAAACTTGCATGAATTATAGTAACAATATGAATTATAGCTCTACCTGCGTGACGAGCTTTATATAATGAGAAGATAATGTAGTCAGCATGCTATGGACTCAAGCTCTATATTATTTGTAAATAACTTGTATTGGTATCATGTAATCCCGGATGTATAATACAAAATATTATAAATACCTAAATATAAAATCTTGTTTTTTCTCAAATTTATTTGACAGAGAAAACCTCTTTGGCATTCAACAAGACTGCACTCGCCGTATCTCAAATTCCTTGCTTATTTGAAAGAACCAACATGAATTCTTTCTTAGTCGTATGTTGTACGTTCGAGTAGAGCTTTCGATTTGCGGAAACGAAATATAAAAGATCGGAGGTCTTGTTATGCTTATCTGTTATTTTCTATGCGGTCTTCTACTTTACGTATTTGGGTACTTTTATGAGTAGAATATAATATATTATATTAATAAAACATATAAACAAATAAAATATGAGTGAACAAAATACTGTACTTTTTTAGTATTCGTATACATATTAAAAAAGTACTTAGGCACTATAGAGAAAATGAACTTTCAAATTCGAGTAATAACAAAATGTTGAACTTCCAAATTATTTCATCAAAAGAGTCTCTAGCGAAACTTTGTTTTTATAAAGAACTCATTAATGAGATAAATTGTTCGTCCATGTAGCTAAATGGCGTAAACCAAACTTTTCTTATAACAGATATTTAATTTTAGAAGTTGTTCGTGTGAGAACATACACATCTTTAATCACTACAAAAAATAATAATGGCTGCATTTTAGAGTATCACAACATAGGTAATCAACGTAGATTAAATTTGTTACTAATATGTAGAGAATCTAAATTTTTGTAGAAATTATTTTCGTATAAGATATTATGACTAACCATCGAAATACTACAATGGAATTTGCGTCACAAGTGCCAAAGGGGAACATAAAAAGAACGCCTTTGACAGAATCATGGCGGACTCTTGCCTTCACGCGTCAATGGTAAAAGGTAGTAACGATCAACTTCTACTATTTCATTTTAAACTCTAATGGGTTGACGTAGTCACATTGTCTTTAAATTACGTACTTAATATTATGTTTGTTTTGTTATAAATGACAGTTCATGCTCTACGCATATGTCACTTTTAAATGTTCCATAAAATTTGTTGTGTTTTGTATGGCACGCGTGTTCCATGTTGTAGTAGTTTAATGTGACTAACTTATAACACACAGCGCTAAACTATCTGTAATCTCAAATGATACTATAAATTTTAATATGACAGTTAAATAATAAGGCGAGGACTACCGAAAAGCGTTATTGCCGTTGCCTAATTTGATTTGTTTAGTTAGAGTAAAATTAAAACTTATTGTTAGATAAAAATACAGTGCCTAATAGAAGGTTGAATCCGGCGAGATTTATACAAAAAAGAAATATTTTCTGAGACAAGAATAGTAAATTATTGCTTAAAAACCTTTCGTCATGTGTTTTCCTTTTATTCTTTTACCCTTTGTTCTGTTTGTTTAATGCATTGCCCATTACTTGTTTTAGAATTGAATCTAGATGTCGCTTTACCTCTTTTGTTAGTGATATCAGTTTTATATTTTTGTTACACATATGATTTTTACAATTTTAGTAAAGAGAATTTTTTCAAGCAGTAAATAACAGAGTTTTATTTCTATATCACCCGGTACATAAAAAAAGTGGTCCTTCGAGCCGGATTTTGGCAAAAGATTACGGACAGTATAGTGGTGAAATGTGTTTAAAATAAAAAATAAATAAAATCAGTGAAGTGATAAACATTTTAAATAAGAATTAATAAACTTTGAAAATTTTCACAAAATAATTTGGACTTGTAATTAATATTGGTAATAATAGTGTTAAAAAAAAAAAAAAAAAATTAGAACAGGACATTTAAAAATTAGTGAACGTAATTACTTAACATAGACTTTGAACAATTTGCAGTGATAGCAATTTAACTTCTATACCTGCTTCTATTTTTTATTCTACCCACTTGGATAATTAATATTTAATTATCGTGATAAAAACTTATAAAATTTAGAGAAGTTTATTTGAAAGACAAAAGTGCAATACAGTGTTTCTTATTAACAAAATTTTAGCAATTTCCTATATATATACTTATATATAAATAAATAAAATAAAATGGAACTATTATCTGGTTTAGTTGAACAACAATACGACACATCAAAATTAATAGAAAAGGCACTATCAAACTACAAGAAAACGCCTAAAGACAGATTTACTCGTGGATATGTTTCAATTAGAATGGAAATGTTAGCAGAATATTGGAATACTTTTAGAAAGACTCATTTAGAAATCATGAAAACATGCACAAAAGAACAAAAATCAACACTGCAATACTTTAAAAATGAAGAATACGAAAAATGCGAAGAAATCTACTTAAATTTTAAATCAGATATGACTGATGTCTTACAGACAAAGTTTTCAAACACAACTACTTCATGTTCAACAACAACACAAAGTGAACATGTTGGCAATCCGTCTACTTCTCAAGAAATAAAATTACCAAAAATAAATATTCCACAATTCTCTGGAAATTATCAAGAGTGGACCTCCTTTTATGATATGTTTGATTCTTTAATTCACAAAAATAATAATTTAAATGATGTACAAAAAATGCATTATTTGAAAGGTTCCTTAACAAGTGAAGCTGAACAACTACTGAAACACCTGGCTATAACAGAGGCCAATTACACGTTAGCTTGGAATGCCCTGCAAAATAGATACAACAACAAAAGAATCATAGTAAACGCCATTCTGAGTCGTCTAGTAAATCAAAAGAAGATTTCAAATCTACAATCAGCAAAATCAATTAGAGAATTATTAGACACAACGGCAGAATGCCTAAACCAGCTTGACACACAAGGTGTAGACACCAAAACATGGGGAATACTCGTAATATTTCTTGTTATAAATAAACTAGACCCAGAGACACATAAACAATGGGAAGAAGAAGTGAGTACGTTGAACGTCACAGAATTGCCTAAACTGGATAATCTAATGGATTTCTTAGAGAAGCGTTTCAGAGTACTAGAAATGTTGAACACATCATCATCAAATGCTACTAAAATTAATTCATTTCAAATACAACGGCCAGTTAAGAGTTTTCATATTTCATCAGGATATAAATGCACATACTGTCAAGATAATCATGCTATTTATCACTGTAAAGAATTTTCTAAGTTAGAAGCAAATAAAAAATTAGAATATATACAGAACCAACGGCTTTGCTACAATTGTCTAATACCGGGACATTCAGTCAAATTATGTAAAAGCACATCCCAGTGTCGACGCTGTGGGAAGAAACATCATACATTACTGCATGGAAGTTCAATGAGTTACAATAGTTCACATACACCCAACATAAAAAATCAGCCTCAAGAAAACACGATCATTTCACATCTTACCTTGAGTGCAACAACGGCATTATTGTCAACAGCTATGGTCGAAGTAACCAATACATTAGGACAAACCCTATCATTGCGAGCACTTCTAGATCCTTGTTCAGAAGAGTCCTTTATAACTGAATCAGCAGCACAACTCATGAAATTAAAGAAAAACCATGTTCATGGTCAAGTGGTTGGTGTCAACCAGATGAAAACTCCTATAAAGGCTGCTGCAATAATAGAAGTTTCGCCAAGAACAGACTTAAGGAAAACTGAAACAAAGAAAATAAAGATCACAGCCTACATAGTTAAAAGAATCACGAACATTTTGCCTATGAAGAAGATACCGATTCAACATTGGGAACACTTGAGAAATTTAACACTTGCCGATCCGACATACAATCAACCAGGCAACATTGACCTCTTACTAGGTGTTGATGTTTACAATGAGATTTTACAACCTGGGTTGATAAGGGGCATTCCAGGATCACCATTGGCTATACAAACACACCTGGGATGGATCCTATCAGGAAAAGTTACAGTCGGTGAAGAAGATACAAAAAGATTAAACATTGTTAGCATGCATTTGAACCTCGACTTAAACAACATGCTCAAACGATTTTGGGAGTTAGAAACTATAGAAGACAAACGAAATACACTAACTTCTGAAGAAATTCAAGCGGAAGAAATATATGAGAACACTACAACAAGAGATGAGCATGGACGTTTTGTTGTGCACTTACCTTTGAGAAATGATTCACCGGTCCTGCCGACACACAGTAGAGAAATAGCTATAGAACGTTACAAATCAACAGAAAGAAGACTTAATAAAAACACAAATCTAAAAGAAGATTACAATAAAGTTTTAGAAGAATATCTTACATTAAACCACATAGAAAAAATAGAACCAGAGAAAACAAAAAAAAAAGATAGCGTATACTTACCTCATCAAGCTGTTGTTAAAAGAGAAAGAGAAACAACAAAAGTACGCATAGTGTTTAATGCATCATGTCCAGGTTCCAATGGAGTTACATTAAATGATTCTCTTCTTGTGGGTCCAAGATTGCAATCAGAGCTAAAAGATATCTTGCTTCGTTGGAGAAAACACAAAATTGCGTTTGTAGCTGACATTGAAAAGATGTACAGACAAATCAGAATTTGTAACCAACACGCTGATTTGCAAAGAATAGTTTGGAAAGCGGATTCAAACAGTTCAATTGAGGATTATAGACTGTTAACAGTAACTTTTGGAATGTCATGCGCACCTTATTTAGCGGTCAAAACCTTACAACGAACAGCAATTGAAGAGGGATCAAACTGTCCAAATGCAAAAGAGACTATCTTGAATGACTTTTACATGGACGATTTACTTTCTGGAAGACACGACGAAGAAGAAGCTTTGAAGGCACAGAAAGAAATCAAACAAATTTTAGAGGCTGGGGGTTTCAAACTGCAAAAATGGTGTTCGAACAGTTACAGATTTATGGAAGAGTTAAATGCAAGAAAATCTGATGAAGCTAGTGTAGAAGTACAAAACACAGATTCGATTAAAATACTGGGATTGACATGGGACGTAAAAGAAGATATGCTTTCTATCAATAACATTATGAAGGAATCCAATGAAGATAATCCGACTAAGAGAACTGTTTTATCTGAAATAGCCACACTGTTTGACCCGATGGGCTGGATTGCACCAATCACGGTTCTGGCAAAAATATTTTTGCAAAAGTTGTGGAAGTGTAAATTAAGCTGGGACGAAAAACTAACAGAAGAATTGAAGAAAGAATGGCTACAGTTTAAACGAGAACTAATGAGCATTAGGAAAATAAGCTTACAAAGATGGATTCACATAAAAAAGAATACAGTATTAGAATTGCATGGATTCGCTGATGCATCAGCTGCTGCTTACGCTGCGGTCGTTTATGCCAGAGTAATCGACGAAAACGATGTAGTCAAAGTTTCGCTTCTCACTTCCAAAACAAGAGTGTCGCCTATTAAACCACAGACTACCTTACCTCGATTGGAGTTGTGTGCAGCCGCTCTTCTGGCCCTTTTGTTAAAGCAAGTCTCTTCTGCTCTAGGAGTAAAACCAGACGATGTATATGCTTGGTCCGATTCACAAGTAACTTTAGCCTGGATACACGGTGAACCTACGAAATGGACTCCATTCATAAGAAACCGAGTTACTCAAATCACAGACAACATAAATTCAAAACAATGGTTTTATGTTAACACCAAACAAAATCCTGCCGATCCAGCTTCTAGAGGGGTTACCCCAGCTAAGCTTGAATCAGTTGAGATCTGGTGGAATGGACCGCAATTTCTGAAATCAAAGTATATAGATTATACTAAAGGAAACAGTCTGGATACATGTTTGGAAAAAAGGAAGGAAAAGGAAGTACAGTGCACAGTAACAACATGGGAACTTAAAAAGGAGCAACTTAATGAAGAAAAACTTACCTTGATGCGCCGCTACTCTTCTCTTTCCAAGCTTACCCGAATAGTGGCTTATTGCAGACGGTGGCTTCTAATTCTGAAAAAGAAAAGAAATAATGAATACTTACCTACTTACCTTACTTGTGAAGAACAATTATTTGCGTTGACAACCTGCATTAAAATGTCGCAAGAGGTTGAGTTTTATGACGAAATAACATGTTTGAAGAAACAGGTCCCTTTAAAGAAGAAAAGCCGTTTACTTCTTCTGTGTCCTTTCCTTGATGAGCTGGGAGTGATGAGAGTTGGTGGTCGGCTGAAACATGCAGATATACATTATACACAGAAACACCCCATAATAATCTCAAAAGACAATGAATTGTTACCACTTATACTTTCAGAAGCCCATGCAAGTACATTGCACGGTGGGCCACAGATGATGCTTACTTACCTACGATCCAAGTACTGGTTAATAGATGCCATGAACACTGTGAAGAGATTTGTACGAACCTGCGTCGTTTGCATCAGAAACTCAGCAAAACAAGGAACACAGATGATGGGACAGCTGCCAAAAGCTAGAGTGACACCAACTCGACCATTTTTGAAGAGCGGAGTCGACTATGCGGGTCCTATAAACATTCTCATGTCAAGAACAAGAGGTGCCCGAACTATCAAAGCCTATATTGCACTCTTTGTATGCATGAGTACAAAATCATTTCACTTGGAATTGGTGAGCGATTTAACAGCAGAAGCTTTCATATCTGCATTCAAGAGATTTGTTTCTCGAAGAGGTAGATGCCAAGAAATTTGGAGTGATCAAGGTACTAATTTTAAAAGTGCAAACAAAGAATTAGCAAGGATGTTAAGGGAAGCTGGTAGAACATTTCCCAATGATGTTGTTGAATCCTTAGCAAATGATGGAACTCAGTGGCATTTTATACCCCCTTATTCACCCAACTTTGGCGGACTTTGGGAAGCCGGAGTGAAGTCAGTCAAGCATCACCTTAGACGAACATTCAAAACTAACATGACCTTTGAAGAGCTTTCAACAGTACTTACCCAAATTGAAGCTTGCCTTAACTCTCGACCTCTCGAAGCACTACATAACTCTGATCCAGATGTATTGGAACCATTGACACCTGGCCATTTTCTGATCGGAGAATCGCTTATTACTATACCAGATCGAAGCTACTCTGAAGACAATTTGAAACGTTTAACAAGATGGCAGTTAACTCAACGAATGGTACAACAATTTTGGAAACGGTGGCACAACGAATATTTAACACGCATGCAGTCTAGATCAAAATGGCGGTTACATGCAAAAGAGTTCGACATAGGAGATGTGGTGTTGGTCAAAGATGATAACTTACCTCCTAGCAAATGGTCCTTAGCTGGAATACTTGAGAAACATCCAGGACAAGACGGAGTTACCAGAGTTTACACAATTAAATGTAAAGGGAAAAGCACGAAGAGATCAGTTTCAAAATTGTGTCCATTTATCAGTGATTAATTTAATTTAAAATCTTAGTCTTTTAGAGTACACCAGTCTTTTGGCGGGAGAATGTTCTGTTTGTTTAATGCATTGCCCATTACTTGTTTTAGAATTGAATCTAGATGTCGCTTTACCTCTTTTGTTAGTGATATCAGTTTTATATTTTTGTTACACATATGATTTTTACAATTTTAGTAAAGAGAATTTTTTCAAGCAGTAAATAACAGAGTTTTATTTCTATATCACCCGGTACACCCTTTAACCTTTTATTTCTTTTTTCATATTTTGGACCATATTTAAGAAAAACCTTCAAATTTTAAATCTGTTATGTTACCTCCGAGAAGTCTCAAGTACCTATTTGTTGTGAAATATTTAAAAAATGTGTTTAGTCTGAGGTTAGTCCTTGTCTTATCTAATTTAATAATATTTAAAGAAACTTTAGCACTCGAATACGCCAATAGATGGAGCAAGCGGACTGGAAGGTAACCATATACCAACATTTTAATTAAATAAAACAAAACACCACTTAAAGATCCCTTAACACTTCTGGAAACAATCAGAAAGAAAAACCTTTCAAGACCGCAATAAATTTATTCCATCGACGTTGTAACTAATGTAGCGAAAAAATGTCAACAAAGCCTGTTTTAGTGAAATATTTCACATTTATTTCCTTAACCTTTATTTCTTTCCTTTAATCTTACTTTTTTGGCCCTTGCTTATATCTCGAAACACTGCACGTAATTTTAATTGAAGTAGGTAAGTACTTAAGTATATTTTTTGTTCATAACAATTTAGATATTACTACAAAAATATTTACATTGATGTTGAAAACAAAATAAAATACTAAATTCAAATAATAAATTTATATAAATAATACTAATATAATAAAAAAATAAATAAATACTAAAATGGAAAATTGTATTTGGATATCATCAATCAATACTCAATACTAATAATAAATCTGTAAGTGTAGGTATTGTATGTATCTATGTTCCTCCATAACTCTTAAACGTGTGGCGATACTCCACAGTTATACAACCTCTTCGACTAACGCTGGCATAGAAGATTTGAAAATTCAAGAATAGATTCGAAATTATGAAAACGAATAAACTGTCATGTCAAATTTGTGTATAAAAGGGGTGGTCAACATTTTGTAATTATTATTGTGCTATAGTTTTTCAACCGGACTTTTGCTATGTACATAGGCTTATTTTAGAATGTAATTATTGTCAATTCTATCAGTTAATATCACGACACCATTCGGATTGTTCGAATTCCCGTATATGACTTTTGGACTTCGGAATGCTGCACAAACTTTCCAGAGGTTCATCGACGAAGTCTTGGGTGGTCTCGAATTCTGTTACGGGTACATTGACGATATAATCGTATTTTCACCTTCTCCAGAGAAGCACAAGGAACACCTGCGTGAATTATTCGAGAGACTTAAAAAATACGGCATTCTGATCAACACAGCCAAGTGCAAATTTGGTCTATCAGAAGTGACTTTCCTCGGATATTCTGTATCGGCAGCTGGTATAAAGCCTCTGAATACCAAGGTTCAAGCTATACAGGAGTACGCCATTCCTAAAACTGTAAAGGAACTTCGACGTTTTTTAGGAATGCTTAACTTTTATCGCCGATTTGTGCCCAACGCTGCACAAGTTCAAGCTCCACTTAATGCCTTGCTCGCCGGACCCAAAGTCAAAGGATCACAGCATATTGAAATGACTCCGGAACTGATACGTGCATTCGAAGACTGTAAAGTTTCGTTGTCAGAAGCTACCCTTCTCAACCATCCGGATCCGTCTGCAGAATTAGCGTTGATCACGGACGCTTCAGACGCATCTGTAGGTGCTGTACTCCAACAACGTTGCAAATCTGATAAAGACTGGAAACCCTTAGCCTTTTTCTCACGCAAACTTTCTACTTCACAGAAGAAATATAGTCCTTACGACCGTGAATTATTAGCCATTTATGAAGCAGTCAAGTACTTCCGATACATGGTGGAGGCAAGAACGTTCGTCGTGTTCACTGATCACAAGCCGTTGACATTTGCTTTTTCCGCGAACAAAAGCACATGTACTCCACGTCAATTTAGATACCTAGACTTCATTTCACAATTTACAACCGACATTAGATACTTGCCTGGGAAAGAAAACATTGTCGCTGACGCACTGTCACGAGTGGAAGAGATTGCAACTGCAATTGATTACGAGAAACTTGCACGATATCAGGAATCAGACCCTGAACTGCAAGACCTCCTGCTAAACGGTTCAGCACTGAAACTACAGAAGAAGAATTGTATAGAAAGTAACTTACCTGTCTACTGTGATACTTCTGTTCAAACTCCTCGACCGTATATCACTCCTCAGCTACGTAGACAAGTTTTCGACATGATACATAGTCTGCATCATCCCGGAGCATCTGCAACTGTGCGACTGGTCACGCAGAGATTCGTATGGCCAGGAATAAAAAAGGACTGCAGAGAATGGACAAGAGAATGCCTACAGTGTCAGAAAAGCAAGATTTTCCGTCACACTAAATCACCTCTTTCCAGCTTCCAAACTCCTTCCTCGAGGTTCTCTCACATACACCTCGACATCATAGGACCCTTACCTTTGTCTTATGATTTCAGATATTGCCTTACAGTCATCGACAGATTTACTCGTTGGCCTGAGGCGTTTCCTCTGAAGGAGATAACAGCAGAGTCCTGTGCAACTGCCCTCGTCTCTGGCTGGATAGCCAGATGCGGTTGTCCTGCTCGAGTGACTACGGACCGTGGTCGACAGTTCGAGAGCAGTCTTTTCAAGGCCCTCACTGCCTTGATTGGTGCGCGCCACTTTCGCACCACTGCTTACCATCCTGCAGCGAACGGAATCGTCGAGAGGATGCATCGTCAACTCAAGTCTGCCGTTATGTGCCACAACACATCCAGCTGGGTTGAATCTTTGCCTTTAGTACTTCTGGGAATGCGTAGTTCCTGGAAAGAAGATCTACAGTCGTCTCCAGCTGAACTTGTTTACGGTGAACCCCTGCGTCTACCGGGTCAGTTCTTCTCACCCAGTAACGACTGCAACTTTAGAGATGTCACCGAGTACGCAAACCGACTTCGCTCCTACATGGCGAAACTGACTCCACGACCTACCA
Organism: Synanthedon formicaeformis; assembly: GCA_945859745.1. Taxonomy (NCBI): domain Eukaryota; kingdom Metazoa; phylum Arthropoda; class Insecta; order Lepidoptera; family Sesiidae; genus Synanthedon; species Synanthedon formicaeformis. The sequence continues at coordinate 5,926,323 of OX243963.1, forward strand.
CATGGCACAGCAATTCACCCTTCTACATACCCCGAGACCTGCATACATCTACACACGTCTTCATTCGTCAAGACCATGTTAGAAGTTCTCTAGAACCGCCGTACGCTGGACCCTATAAGATAGTGAAGAAGCAGCCTAAATTCTTTACCGTCGATGTCCGCGGCAAGGTTCAGAACATCTCTGTCGACAGGCTGAAACCGGCATTTCTGATGAGAGAAGCGACGCACCTCAACGAAGACAGATGTGAGCTGACCGATGAGCCATCTTCAAGTCGTGTCGTCGTACCTAACGCCGTGCCTGAGGAGAAGAGGTCGCGCAGTGGTCGTCGAATCAGATTTCCGGACTACTATCGACCATAGTCATGGTCTGGCCAGGGGGAATATGTGGCGATACTCCACAGTTATACAACCTCTTCGACTAACGCTGGCATAGAAGATTTGAAAATTCAAGAATAGAAATTATGAAAACGAATAAACTGTCATGTCAAATTTGTGTATAAAAGGGGTGGTCAACATTTTGTAATTATTATTGTGCTATAGTTTTTCAACCGGACTTTTGCTATGTACATAGGCTTATTTTAGAATGTAATTATTGTCAATTCTATCAGTTAATATAATATTCAAGCTATTGACTATTTCATTTGGCTACATCCGAATGCATGCAAAAGCATAAATGTGGTACTGCTGATGTCCCACAAACGAATTAACCGATTTTCATGAAACTTGGTAGATATACATTTAGTCGTACGGGACACAGGATAGGCTACTATTTTCTTTTTCAATGCGGACGAAGTCGCGGGCGCCAGCTAGTATTAAATAAGGTACGATAAACATTATATAAACCTAAGACTATTATATGTATACATATAATATATGAAGCTAGTATCGGATTAATCAACACACAGTATGTACACTTGTCTATCCCGTTAGTCTCATTAATAAAGAACATTTAATATATCATATACACCGAGACATGTGGTTGTTTCACTAATGAGGGATGCGACACATTTCTGAACGATCCGTTTGATGGTGACTAGGTATAATAGAGATAAATCAACAGGGTCTAAGGGGCACATGGGAAATACGGCACCCGCGACCCTCCTTTTGATAAATTATACACGCGTCACGCCCCGAGCCTTCCCATCATCGATGCTATGACGACTAAATTACAATCGATTTGCTCTACGACCTTTCGCTAAGAAAGTCCTTTAGCGCTTCAACTTATCTTAAATGGGTGTGAATTGGTATAACTTTATTTTGTGCTATTTCTTTTGTAAGGTATCTTTTAACATGTAGATTTTATCTAATTCATTGTTTACTTTGTTAATATAACAAATTGTAATATATTGTAATATATTGTGGGTTAAATTATATAAGTCAATTCCATTATTCGTCTAGCCATTGCTTTGTCAAGTATGGATTTCCAGCATTCGAATTCGAACATATTGCCTTTCGCAGAGTAGGAGTCCTTTCCCTATCCCCTCCTGATATTTCATAATAATCCTTATATCCTACTAGGATCGTATATCCTAACTAAAGGCAGCGATGGTAGATACTTGCAGTACCTGTGTACTTGATCACCGATACGTGACATCACAAATGTTGAAATAGCAGCATATGTGCTGTTGTGCTGTCGGTGGTCTTCTGTAAGGCGATATTTATTACCGCTAGACGGGCTGCCCAAATTAATGCGAATATACCCTGCCTGACCCTGCCGAGAGTTGAACCCGGGGCCCTGGAACAGAGCATTTAGGCAAGCACACGAACCGTCACCCTAACTAATAAACGTGTTGTATGACAAGTTCGGTATTTACACAGTTATCTAAGTAGTTCGATAAAGTAATCGATAGGGTATGGTGGCAAGTGACAAAAATCAGATGAAATCATAACAAGCAATGCAAGTTACTATTAAGTTATTTCAGCCATAACTACCTAAGCAAATAACCAATCGGATATAATTCATTCTCCCGGCATGTGGTAGAAAGCTATTTCAGTGCGGACGCCGGACGTCCTCCATAAAGTGTCTATAATAGACTTTCACAAAATGTTACAACGTTACGTCTATGTGATAACGTTTTCCTTGCGGTGAAACCATACATTTTATTTTCGCCAAAAAGAGGGAAAAGGGTCAATGAGATGAAATAGTTTTCAATAAAATGCACGCCCCCATTTGACCTTTTACGATTTGAGGTGAACATGTAAAGTTCTCGCCATTAGTGGTTACAAGGCCCTGTTCCATAACTTAATGATATCTTTTATAGGATGAATTTTGTCTGGTCTGAAATGTGAAAACTTGAAATAATCATGTTTTCACATGCAAGATCAGATAATAAAATTCAAATATTTTGTATTGCAATACTGTTATACTACTGGCTATGCTACTAGCGATCCATCCCCGACTTCGCACGTTGTAAACAATGTTTTTGGCAAAAATATATCTATAGATAATAATTTAAAAACCTTCTTTGTGTATCCCTGTTTACATTACAGATAGAAGGGGATATCCATTTAGATAATGATATAGATAATATCTATATCTATATTTTTATATTATACTAGCTGGTGCCCGCGACTTCGTCCGCGTTCTCTATAGCCTATAGCCTTCCTCGATAAATGGACTTTCCAACATAAAAAGAATATTTCAATTCGAACCAGTAGTTCCTGATATTAGCGCGTACAAACAAACTCTTCAGCTTTATATAAAAGTAAGTATAGATTTTTTGTGATTAAATCACCAACACTGCAAGTCTTTGTACCTATATACATCACACATGTTAAATATATTATAAAGCTTGTCAAGTAGGTAACTCCCTAAGAAATTCTAAGACACATCTCGTGAGAGGATTTCATACATTTCAACTCATGAATCTTTTGTATACATGTGCAGAGTCGAGGGAATTACACGTTTACATGGAACTGCTCTAGTCTTCTGCAAGTATAAATAAAAAAATATACAAAATTTATTTAGGAATGAAATAATATCGTCTATATTTATAGCATGAAATCCATGATTTCAGTAATTTGCAAATAGATACTTTTTTGTCTGGGCTGTAGATGTTCAATTAATAATGTCAAAAACAAATTAAATCCCAAGGTTTAAATTATTTATCTTAAAATTACATATGAATATAATTGATATTACGTAATATTTTCCAAGAAAATAAATACTCCATTAGGAATTTTATAAACTACGCTGAAATCCAACTGTCCCATTTACAAGAACTCCGTACACAAAGCACCGACAATAATGTAAAGCTATTTGTAAATGTAATGAGGCCATATGATTCACTGCGTCATTATGCGAAGTACATACTGGATGTAATAACTTGGAAATATATCAGAGCTACGTTATTTGATAAAGTAATGTAGTTTTACTGTTAACAAGAATGATATAGTGTATGTTTGTAGGCAATAATTGGCTGTTATTAAAATAAAAGTTTAATTTGAAGAATAAACAAAAGGTAAGGTAAGGTGTTTGGTAAGGTATCACTGTTTTTCCAACATATGTCGCTATTTCGTATAAGTATGGAACAAAATGATTTGACATAATATAATTATGTCATTTTATCTAAATGTCATAAATCTTCAAAAACATCAGTTTCATTCGGCTGAGCAGCACTGTAATTTTCGAAGAAGTCGAAAATGGCGCAAGGAATATAGCATTTATAATTAATTGCCAAAAATATGGACAAAGTGTGTAGAATAAATGGCAAATTTCTTAAAAAGTATGTGTTTTTTCAGCAAAAAAAAAAATTGGCAAATACTGTCCGGTACACTTTAGTTATGAAAATATATTAATATTTTTTATTTTCATAATAGGTCACGAAAGCCAGTTACAAAAGTCGATAAAATATTCTTAATCATTAATACTAATAATAAATCTGTAAGGGTCATGGAGTAAGTTACTTTATTTGCAGAGATATCTTGTTTATAGGCTCTATACATGATATTGAAACTAAATTGACGATTTTTAGAATTTTTTTCTGTATTTATGTTCCTTCATAACTCTTAAACGAATTAACTGATTTTCATGAAACTTGGCAGATAAACATTTAGACGTACAGGACACAGGATATGCTACTTTTTCTATATCAACGCGGACGAAGTCGTGGGCGCCAGCTAGTTATTAATAATAACCGTTTAAAAAAATCTTCTTTCGGAGTTGGTTATAAAAAAAACCTTATCAATATTTCAACATTCTCCTATATTCATGAGTCATTTTTATAACGGCAACGTGACAAAATTTCTCACTAGATCTACACACACGCGGCGTAAATCATCCGGTGAATATAAATTGTGTAAAAAGCAAACTGCAGTGCGGTGCACGTTTCGAATTTTGTCCCGATTTGCATTTAAAGTACCTTTCAGCGATATCAGTTTGCGGTGAGCGCGGATGTCGCGGGACACGCCGGTTTTCCGAGGGGTAACAAACGCACATGACCGTATAAATTACACTGGAACATAGTAAACACTCGCACTCGCTAATTTACTGTCTCGTTGCGGTTGACGAGAATTGGTACGGTGTAAATTTACACTCGCATATTTTCCTCCCAAGCTAACGTAGCGACCCAATTTGTTCCCTCACGTTGCGTTTGTCTGTTTAAGCAAAATAAGGAATACCTTATACAATACATTTTTTAGAATTTGTCGACAACGTAAACATACACTTTAGTCTTTATTTCTCCATGCACTATCACACTAGACAATCAAACTCGATTTACATAATAAAGTATTAACTTTCTTAACATTCTTAACTCCATTAAAATACATTATATTTATTAATACTAAATAATTTAACTATAAACTGAAATTTTATTTGCGGTTGAAATCTATCTTGACTGAAAGTCAGTGATTTCAAGAAATTTAACTAAACTTAATATTTTCCAAATGAAATATTTTTACGCATTTCGTACGCGATGTAGTTCGTTTTTTTGAAAATTTCACAATAACCTAACATTTTTCATGTATATATTATACATTTGAAGAAAAAAAAACGTAACATGGCCTTTAGAAATCTAAAGGCCATGTTACGTTTTTTTTTTTTTCATTTAAGTGTGTATTTTAATTTTATCGTTTTCATTTTCATAATTATTAAAGGATTTATGAATCGGACACAGCAGTGTTTCTGAACGGACAAGCTAAATTAATAATTAACGTTCTAAACCGAATCCTACTTCTTAATGGAAGGTTTAATTATAATTTAAATTACAAAACATAGTCTCTAAACACCTTCTATAGACATTCGGCCAATGGTAATTCTTTCTCAATAAGTTTTCGTTGAAAATGATATCGAAAAAGAAACTCCCTCGACCGAAGTTTCCATTCGTACTTTATTTTAAGTAGTAGGATTTAACATGAAAAAAAAAAATGATACGCTTCGCTTGATATAATGGAGATAAAAATAAGTTGAATCGTGAATGCCTTCGTTTTTTGCCTTTTGCCTTTTGTTATTCGGAATTTAACGATGTTCTTTCATGTCAGCTTTCCCTTAGCGCTATAATTTCTGTTTACTGCTGTCGAAATTTATTTATTTTGTGTATAAAATAGACCATTAAACAATATATTAAATTATAATTATTGTAGCATTCAGCTACAAAATCGTGAATTTAACAGCAAGATAATTTTATCACACAGACTAATTTACAGATAATTATTAAAAAGTTGAATAAAAGTTTTGTATGAAAGCCTTAAATGCATAAGTGGCTGATAGATATATTTTATTAACTACAGACGGCACTTCACACATGAATGGAGTTGAGCGTAGACAATGGAATAGCTGCCAGTAACTGGGGGCTAGATCGGTGTCCGTTATATTATAGTCTCTGTGAAGCAATAAAAGTGATCGATAGAGGCCATTCTTTTGCCGATACACCACCAATTCGAAGCCTCTGTGAGTTATTTTTGACTTTAATAAAGTGAACATTTGACACCTAGATAATAAAGAGTCTATTGCATTATTTTATGAATTTTTAATCGTGATACTCGTACCTACATATTTAGAAATTATAGCTGGTGCTCGTGACGTCGTTTTTTGAAAACTTACAGGAACTTTTTCACTTAATATTAATTTTTTTAATACTTTTTCAAGATAATTTTTTTTCTATATATTATCTATCCAGGTAATAAATTATATGTGTGCCAAATCAAAATAAACAAAATGTTGATCCAAATATTATTATTTTTTCAGAAATAACAGTAAACAAGTTATGAAACAGATTGTGTGAAGTGGTAAAACAATTTAGGCGCGTAGCAAGCACACGTCCCACACATCAAGTAAGTAAACGCGTTCCTTCTTAACGTTCCAAAACTTCCCGCCCAAATATATGGTTCTGAGTGTGGTCGCAGTGAAAGCGATGTGATAAAGCTTCAAATTTATTTAACGATTAGATTCTTGCTGAATAATCATCGAAACCTGTATTATAAGTACTTTTAAAGTAATTAAATGTACTTTGTTGACAATTAGTCGAAAAAAATTGTTGTGCTGAATTTATTGATGAATATTATGTAAAGCAGGGGAAATATTGTTAATTTATCATACCAAGTCAAAATTGATTTCGTCTTTGTTTAGATTTGAACTTCCCATGAAAAGGTGCCCTTTCCCATAGACCAGCCAGGAGTGCAGTGCAGTTTGTTTTTATTTATGATCCGCCATAAAAGCCCAACATCAAGAGCTTTAAGCTCTCAATACTCAATCTCAAAGTTCATAGAGATGGAGCAAAAGTTTGATATTTTCAAATAAATGTCCTTATAGGAACATGTCAAGAACAAAGGAATAGCAAAGCGCAGTGATAAAAGCGTATGAATCGATATCTTATGAAGTGGAACTGAAGCGATAGGATGTTATCCCTATCGCTTACTATGCAACCACACCTAACTTTAGATTTCAGCATCCTCACGACCACGTTCCCACTTCCGTACGTGATTATTAGAGCAATTTGTTTTCAATCTACCATGACAGCTCTAAAATCGGTATTGTTCATAATAAATGCGAGTAAGAAAATAAATCATAATTTCAACAATTACGATTACTAATTTAATTTTATTTATTTATTTTTAATTTTAGAATTGTTTAGGGCAGCATTCGAGAAGCTCTAAAACATCTCCAAAATCCTTAGTGCCTTAAAACAAAAGTTTTCGACGGACGTGTTTTGCCTCGTGCATGTGCTTTGCCGACCTTAGAAGGATTTAGGATAAGGGATTATGAACGAATGGGGAAATTGGCTTTGCCATCACTCACTGATTAACTAAATCACACGTGCTGTTATTTCACGGTTGTATTTTATTCTCGCCAAATGGATAGCGAATCTATCCCCTTACAATCCCTTAACAGTAAACCTACTGTAATCGGTTGCAGCACCTGTGGCATTGCTTGTGTTTTGTTATAGGCGATGGGATCCACCTACTATCCATTAGATCGTCAGCCTGTCTGACGACCGCTACATTAAAAAACCGGCTGCCCGATTTATGACTGCGAAACACAGTGTGCTTTGCCATTATGATTTGTCAAGATTTAGAAATAAGTTAATAAACCTTATTTTTTTAATATGTACAGTGTTAATAAAAAAATCAAATACTTTCAATTGTGTATTTTTAAACTAATTAATGTGTTGCACATTAAAAAAAAAGCGTCTTATAAATCGAAAATAAAATCCAACATTTTCAAAGTTGGTTGGCTGAATAATCATAATCGAGTGTTACGACTTCGCAATAAAATAAATAATTGCGGCGTAACAGCGGGCGTAGCGCTCGTAGGCTCGTAGCAGGTGCTACGAAGCGTAAACCGAGCCTTTTCCTATTATCAGTGTGCGGGCCTTTTTGAATACGTTTTTCCTTCCACATTTAACAGGAAACAGGAAAACCCGAAGTGAACACACAACGGGTTACGCTCGCCTATTTAGATATCCAATGGCCGCGTTATATGCTCACTTGGACTTTTTTATATGTGTTATCTCCTCTATAATAAAATATATCTTCAAATATATCTTTGCTAATATTATAACTGGAAATACCTCTGCATGTTATAAAACGTTAAATGAATTTTGTATATTTCCACCTTGTGGGTACACGTCCTACGCTGCGCTTGCCAGGCCGTAGCCTTCTCTCGAGAAACTTTCAGCGCCAGCGGCGGACGGCTTCCCGTACTATGTGTACTATCCACTTCAACTTAACTAATCCGCTGGCTTATGTAGGTAACTTTCGTATGTCTACGGATCTCCTCATTTCTGATTCGATCTCGCAGTGTAACCCCGAGCATAGCCCTCTCCATAGCTCGTTGAGCGACGTTGAATTTTCTTACGAGGCTCTTAGAGAAAACAGCAGCCTGTAAGGCCTGATAAATTCCCATTTCTGTGGTTTCACTCTCCACTTGTCACGCTGACAAGGATAATCGTCAAGTAAACAAAGAATATCATCAATTGCTCTCAGATATCTTGGTTAAAAATAAAATCGTACATTTGATTCCAAATTGAAACTTGGCAGTAAATCAGAACTTTATACGACTTGAAGTCGTATCAAAATTTTACAACTCTTCCCACTAGTACTAAAAGTTTGAAAGTTTCATAACTCCTACTTATTCGGATTTATAACTGACTTTTCAAACTATAGGTACTTAGTATTTATCATTACATATCCTACGACTTAGATTGCTAGGTACTTATGTAGTGAGCCTTGGCAACACCGATCGCTTTAGGCGCCATCTGGCATTTTCTTTGAAAATTTTGACTATTTTTGACATAAACTCAATTATATTAATAGTATTTATTATTTGATAGTGATTTGTTGACGTTTCTCAGCGAGAAAATGGAACTATCTGGAGATAAATTCCATGCGATGTTTTTTTATGACGTCGTGGATTATCGAGACAAGTTACTTCGACTTTTGGCGATGAAGCTCCATTCTATGCGACTGTAAAAAGCTGGTGTAGCTAATTTTTATCGTATATTAGCTATAAAAAGCTAGTTTTTATCGTGGTCGGCCTTCCCTCCAGGCTGCCCAAAGAAATTTCCTTAAATTTTTATAAGCCCTATTTACGATATGCCCTAACTTGTAAGAACAAAATCATAAAAGTTACTGATTGAGCAATTAAACAAGTATTAGTTAACTGCATCAGAAGTCAAGAAATTTTAAAAATTGTAAGATATTTCATGATAAAAATAATTCTTCGACCTGGCGACGACAGACTCTCAGATGGACAGAATTCACGTGCAGCACAGACTAACGGTTTGTAGTTACAGTTCGTAACGTACAAGTTTATATCGGCGACAAAGCAATATTTGATAGATGGTAGCTTTTACGATGCGGGACCATATAAATTACAGTTGTACCAGAACACGGCACACCTAAGTTGTATAAAAGTTGTAAAACAGTCGTGAATATGGCTTAACTCATTTTACCTCTTGGTTTATCCTCATTTTTATTACTAGTTTTATGTGATTACTTGCGTTAATGCTTGAATAGTTAACTATCGTAAAACGCGTTTCGTATTTTTAATATAGCAATTCAACGTTAAATTAGTTAATAAAAATTTCTGAAGTAATGAAGTTTTTAATATTTCAAAAAATGATTTGATTAATTTGATAGTATCGCTATTAACTATTAGTATATAGTATGACGGCGAATCTTAAGCCCAATTTACGCCGGAACAACACTGCGACATTGTAGCATGCAACACGCTGTTGCCTCGGCGTAAAATAAGCTGCCGCAAAACGTGTAGCATACCACAAGATGACAAATGTAGCATGCAACAATGTCGCACGGTGTTGTTCCGTTCCGCTGTTGCCTCAGTGTAAAATAAGCTGCCGCAAAACGTGTAGCATACCACAACATGACATATGTAGCATGCAACAATGTCGCACGGTGTTGTTCCGTTCCGCTGTTGCCTCAGTGTAAAATAAGCTGCCGCAAAACGTGTAGCATACCACAAGATGACATACGTATGTAGCATGCAACAATGTCGCACGGTGTTGTTCCGGCGTAAATGGGGCTTTAGCGGTTTCTGACCGGTTCTATTGGAAAGTTATGAGGGAGGAATATTTCCAGCAGTGGACATCCTGGGGCTGAGATGATCATTATTGAAAATTAGTAATTTCACTTTTTGAAAATTGTTATTGAAATTATTTTTTATTATTGATAATTTTTTCTTTTTTTCAAAAGCAACGTAGGTAGTATTAAAACACTTACTTTAATAAAACGATTTATTAATTTCAAATTCAGCTTCATTTGTAAACTTACAAAACTATAGTACAGAGAATTGATCAATAATGTATTATATATTAGCATATATATTGAGCCGTTCATAAATTTTACTTGTATCATTTTTTTCATATTGTGGTCATTTTAGTAATCAATACAATAAATTTCAATTATTAAAGATTGCACAAAATACATGTTAAGTATTGCATAATTTAATAAGTTCTAATTTAGTATTAACAAATGGTATAACAGATAACCGGCCCTATTAGAAAATTTTATGAACAATGGAACATCAGAAGACGTCCTACAATACGTCTGAGATGATGAAAAATATTTAATAATATAAGAAAACTTATTCTCATAGTGGAATCGCTATAGTGTTATAAAAAAAAAATTAATAGAGATAAAAGAGATTTTTAAACAAAGGGAGTTTGAGTATTTTAAAAATTATATAATTAACACTACATCAAATATTACATATTAAATTAGTAAAATATAGGTTCTTAGTTAAATTTATTCACGTCTTGAATAAAATATGTCACACAGTGGATTTTTAAAGGTGCTATAAAACTTAGATAGTGCTTGCATTTTACTAATGGGAACAGCATATCCGCGCTAGAGAAAAAATGCCACCGGTCACAATTTTTTTTTCATAATTTCTCCTGGGGCTACACCAACCTCCTGGGCTGTTACCTAACTTTGGTACCTAACTCATTTTTCCCTTTGTTATTTACATTATTGTTATTAAAATATACACAGATTATTTTAATAAATTGATCTCAAGGAATGCCTAAGGTGGACAGGGAGGAGGGACTTAATTAGAGTCTACTAAACATTTTATTCAAATGCCATCAATTTCAAATATACTTATACCCTAAAAATATGTCTGTAAATAAAAACAAACATTTTAAGAGCAATCCTTTGGTAAAATGCAAGAACTATGTATTACAGTTAACTTCGTCCAATAGGTATGATTAGTAACGCTTAATGTCAGCCTGATTTCATTTAGCTACATCTAAAAAAAACTGTTACATTAAAAAATACTTTACAATTTGCAGTACAGAAATTCTCTATGTTTTGGAAGCTTTGTTTCGTCATGTAGCGGTCGGTGTTTTAGATACAATAAGTAATAAATCTTAATAAGCCATTTAACCGCACATCATAACATGTTTTGGCAGTTTTATAATATTATATATTTACAGTAATATTACCAATACAATAGTACATCTAAATTGCTATAATTACCTGTAACAATTCATAAAATTATTTATACGGTAAGAAAAAGCTTGCAATTATTTCTTAAATTGATGTAACTTCAACGTCTTCAACCGAAATATGAAACGAGTATTTCTTCAAAGTAAATAAGGGTGTAAAATAATCATCTCATTACGAATGTACGTAATGAGTTCTTGTTAATTATTTTTATCCTAATTTTGGCACACAATCTGGCAAATTAAAATGAAATATTTATCCTCATTAACTTAGCCCTCATTAAAACCAAGTAAGTGGTTTTTCCTCAACACAGCGAACTTACTAGAAAAAGATATGGAATTTATTTACATTCGTACTTAATTTTAATGCACGTAAATTACATACAACATTAAAATTAACTATATTATCATCTATGTTTTTATAGTCTTTAGAAGGGGGTCTAGTAAGTAAATAATTTTGGTAAAATTATTCACCTAGGGCTGAAATTCTTTTTCATTTTAAGAAAATCGTATTATGTGATGATCATTGCAATACTCGTATATAGGTAGATTGCGAACGATAATAAGTCTTGGCACCATTTAGTATTCATGTAGGCCCATAGAACCGTAAATTCAATAATAGATTTTTAATTTAACATTTGAACAAAGCAAGGTTTACAATTAGGCCGTCGAACTAATTTATTTAAAATTTGACGCACCTGCAATTCAGTAGATAATGCTATAATTCGAGCCCTGGAAAAGGCCAAAATCTAGCAGTGGAAAGACAGGCTCATGATGATAATTCAATAAGTAGGCAATAACTAAATTATTTAGATACACTATGTAATATTATTTGTCGTCGAAATAATAAACGTTACTTATTATAAATATAATTGATTAAATCAATTTACTAGAATTACAACGTATTATATTTTATTTATACTGCGCCAACTTTGGGTGATTGGGGTGCAAAAGTCGAGGCCTTTTGTTGTTTTTTTTTTGAAGTGAAATCCTCTATCGTGCTGGGCACTTTATGGACGAAATAGACGATGAAGCGTTTGGCGTGACGACAAAATGACGTGAGGCAACGGCGCCGATTTTACATACAGTTTTTGACATCAAGCCATAAGTTTTTACCATTCACGATCAAATTTTGGCTTCACGCCAGTTAATTTGACGCGATGGACTGACCGTGTATTTGGTCCATTACTTTTATAGGAGATAAAACACTGAACTCACGAAATGACGTCAGCGTCACTTAAGTGATACAATTCCTTGACGTTAGATGGTACTGATAATAATGTTCTAGGACTAAGTCCTTAGATGGCCCTGAAAAGCATAATTAAATTATTCAAAATATTTCTATTGTTGAAATGCAGTTCGACATTATATTAGGGCGCCGTGGTTAATTGATAAAAAGTAATTTCTAATAATAAATAATTCTTAAACCATTAACCATTATTTCTTAAAAACTCAGAAATGATGTTTACGAGTTTTCACTTCTGACGTGCAGTCCTACGACTGACATTTTTTTTTTTCATAATCTATACATTCACTGTTCCATAATGTCTTTTTTTTATTCAAATACAGGTGAAACTGGGAATGTCTGCTTTGAGTGTTTACAGCCTACACATCGCTCGGAGGCGAGGAGGCGTTGCGTGTACGCTAGTGAAGTTGACTTTTGGTCGTGAATCCGTAGTGTAAGTATGGGGAGGCTGCCCCATCGCGTGCGCTACCCGCACCGGTACCTCCCGTGCTGCTAGGACATTTCAGTGCTGAACGAAGTTCCGATGCCATCTCCGAACACAGGGATGCCTATACATGAACAAACTATAATTATAAACTAGCTAAGGGCCTCATTCACCAACTACAAGTACAACAAAGGTAACAAACAGCACCATCATCCCCGGTGACCGGTGACTTTAAATGGCGGTTAGCCTACTTGACAGATGGTGAAAGATGCTATAAGGGCCTCTTTCACCAACTACAAGTACAAGTGTTGATTAGTTACTTTTAGAAATAATTTTCTGTTATATTAAATTATGCACTCGGTTTACTGCATCATTCGATAGGCGATTTTTTTTAATTTTCTTTCTAATATTTGGGACTTTTACCGTACAAACAAAGGTAACAAACAGCACCATCATCCCCGGTGACCGGTGACTTTAAATGGCGGTTAGCCTACTTGACATATGGTGAAAGATGCTATAAGGGCCTCTTTCACAAACTACAAGTAAAGCGTTAATTAGTTACTTTTAGAAATAATTTTCTGTTATATTGAATTATGCACTCGGTTTACTGCATCATTCGATAGCCGAATTTTTATTATTATTTTCGATTTAATGTTTGGGACTTTTACCGTACAAACAAAGGTACCTATATCAGCACCATTATCCTCGGTGACCCACGGTTAGCCTATTTGACAGATGGTGAAAGAGGCTCTAAGAGTTATAAACTAACCCCCGACTTTCTATTGAGCTCAAACACGCTATATCTGCTGTAAGTTGTTAAGGAGTTGAGTATCCAGCAGACTGCTTGATACTGCAGCGTCATTTTAAGGTTACCATGTCACGGAATTACCACAGAGGTTTAACTAAATAATAACTAATATATCAAATTTGATATCAATAGAACAAGTGGAATATAGTGAAATTTTTTCGTCAACTAGGAAATGGGCCGATGGTCTTTCAATGTAGACCAGTAGCAACCCAGAGTGCTGTAAAGGTGTTAGGTACTAAATTTTTTCATTCTTATTAAATCAATAAAAACTAAATAAATTTTATTGAAAGTTATAAAAGTTTTTATAAATACCTCTTCCTTCTTTTTTCCGTGATAAGCGTGAAAAAATTAATTAGTTTTGTTAAAGTATAATTTTACTAGAGGTCCGCCTCCAGCTTCGCACGGATGCAATTTTTTTTCTGTAAATTAGATAGGTACACAAATTATCGCCCTTTCCATGAATGAAAACTGTATAAAAATCCATTGAGTGGTTTATAAGAAATTAGCGAAAAAACAGACAAACGCGGAATAGTCTAGCGATTAAAGGTTAAATGAAAGAAATGGTTACTGTAGAGTCTATAAAGTGACATGGGCTAAACGTAAGCCATGTAAATTTATTTTTTGGATGGTTGCAAAATATGTTTTTTTTTCTATTCACATAAAAATTAGGTGAAAAAATTATCTAACTGATGGTGAAAATCGTATCGAAATCCGTTGCGTGGTTTAGGAGGAATTAGCGGATATACAAACAGACAGAGACAGACGCGCTTTAATGTAGGTATAGATATTAGCGTATTATTACTATTATACAAGCCTGTCTAAGTCTACATATTGAAATTTTGCGAGACTTGATCTTTTTCATATAATATAGAAACATAAAAATAAATACATGTAAGAAAAACAAACATATTTTATAAGACAGTTCTTGTAAATAAATTGTAGTAATAGGTATAAATCGCTTATAAAGAAACTATTAGCTTCTACTTAAATATAATAAATTAAAAGGAAAACACAAAAAAACAAAACTTTACCTGTTTTAAAAGTAAATCTAGAACAAAACATTCGTCAATAATTAGTTTAGGAAAATAAAACATTAAAAATAAATTAATAACACTGAATATTCTAGTACAATGGAAATAAGAAAACAAACCCTATTTCCAATTATATCAGTGTCATGTCCAAAAAAAGCTTAAAAATTCTAGGTTAGGTTCCTTGTCTTAGTAATTTAAATAATTTCTTTTCGTGTTCTTATTACATAGGTACTCGCTTTGTAGGGGACCATTCATTTGAGGGTACTTTATTTGCAACCTTAGGTGATACTTGTATCCCTGTAGCTTTATTACTGAACTAACTTCTTATATTAAGCATTTGTGAGGTCATCTTCGTATTAACTTATGCACCAACATTTATTTATTTATTTATTTATTTATTTATTTTATTTATTATAGCCTTTATTTAACAACCTTTAACTTTTACATTTAAAAAAAAAAAAAAATTAAACATTATACAGTCCTGACACCGTTTCTTAAAGATTGTCTTGCTTTACAGCATAGGCCTCCCTTAGAGCTTTCCACAAATTACGATCACGAGCCTTTACCATCCAGTTTTTGCCTGCTACCTTATTAAAATCGTCTTCCCACCGTCGACGTTGTCCTCCTTTCTTCCTTTTGTATTGTCTCGGACACCATTCCGTTACGTCTCTAGCCCATTTGTCTTTCTTACTTCTTATCATATGTCCTGCCCAACTCCATTTGAGTTTTTTAATACAGTACGTTATATCAATAATTTTAGTTTCCTTTCTTATCTTCTTTAATTTAACTTTGTCTTTTCTTTCAAAAGAAAATGCACCAACATAGATAGACTTGAATTATTTGACGTCAAAAATCAATTATGTATACAGTTTTATAGGCTTGAAATCAAAATTTACAATTTCATGTTTCATCATGACTGCAATTTTGACTAATTTTCTCACAATGTGATAAATATTTTTCGTTAGTCGTTAGTCAAATATTCATTGAAAATAATATTTGACTAACGACGCTAACATATTATTAGTAGCGTTGTGACTTGTCTTATTTATAGGCTAATGATAGTAATATTATATGCAAAAATATTGTAGGTGTGGTACCTACGGGTAATATAATTCCCTATTTAATTACTTACAAAACAATTTATTAGTGAAACTAATAATAAAACATACCCGTTCATCGACGGCGACCTTTCTCGATTTCCATACAAATTCGCAGACAGCTATGACGCACGCTACCCCCATGCCGCCCATTAACACCACAAATACTCCGCCGACATTGGCCAGGCCCAACTCGTTGGCGGTTGACGAAGACTTTGATGTGTCATCCTAAGCAAAGGTTTACAGTTGGTGATTCATTGCTAATCAAGGCTAATTTATTCACATAATTAATATAATTCACACACACACGCACACGCACACACATTCCACACAGCACCATCTAGTTCCACAGTATTATGGATACAACATTTCCCTCCCTAATGGGATTCCAACCCGCGACCGTTTGGTTAACAGCTAGGGTTACTAGCCACTAGACCAAACGTGTCGTCATAATTATACTTAAACATGTGAAAAACAAATTTTATTGTTTTTTTTTGTATATTGTTCTAATGGTAAAAACAAAAAAGAACGTAATTGTCAGGCTTGCGAGCGTAAGCGAGCTTCAAACATTTTACCTATCATAAGCGTTAAATGTTAAAACATAGAAACCTATTTTATTACTATTATCTACAGTAATAAAACCTATTTTATTACTATTATCTACAGTAATAAAATATTTTGTTCAAACAAAATAAGTTACCCTACAGGAAAAACCTGTAATAATATATCAGGGTTTAATATTACATATGGCTAAGCCTGAAAAAATAAAACAGAAAAGTTAGACTAGTTGGATGTAACTTTTTTTACAATTTGTCTCATTAAAGTCCATCATATTTGCAAGTTTTATTCTGCATGACGTTTGTAAACTCTAACCAACGCTTTTATCGGAAACTCCAGTACGGGCTATATAAAGTTGTTTCAAAGGAAAATAACTTTGAAATGTCTTCGGAGGAATTTTAAGGGTCTTAAGATTATTTGGACTTGTTTTCTAGTTTTCTCAACTTTAGATGACTTTGTATTTCTAAAAGAATTTACAATAATATCACGTAACAAAATTTATTTGTTCAGACCATTTGTCAATTACTTTAGCAACAAAAATAAATTTTTATTTGTAAATTTTTTTTGGGACAACGAAATGCAACCAATAACAACTTTGGTATGAAAATAACATAAATTCCGTGGTTCAGCGTAAACAGTTATGAAAATACATGAATTAAATTTGTAACACTGCGTTCTATTATATTATAAAGAGGTCAGTCCATCTAAAGATAATATAAAAACCTATGTAAAGAGTTTGAAGCAACAACGGGTTTGTCGTTGTTCAGCTTTTAACGAGGTGAAGATGGGAGAAAATAATACCATTCTAACCTTGTCTCACGCCCTTCATCAACCTGTCAGGGCTTTATTTTTGTGTTCTTAAGTGACTGTAGTTGTCATCCAGTCCACACTTTATAATAAAAAGAAAAAGATAACACTTACTCTACAAGATCCTCCTCCACGTTTCTCTTTCCACCATTTAGTCTTAAGAATGTGAAGCTTCCCTTCTTCTTGTAGTTTCAATACTGCACCACTTATCGCCGTACGGTATGGAGAGTCTGAGATTAACATGAAACATATTTTTATCCCATAAAACTTGGTATAATAATTAGATACTAAGACTTAGTTAGCGCTCACTTTTTAATTTATTTTCCTTGGTAAATAGATAATATACCCAATGTGTGTAGTCCCGACTATGATTTGCACTTGTGCTTTACTTGTAGGCAGTTGAGTTTTTGTTAAAATCGTCATCACCCACCGTAACAAATATTTTTTTTATGTTATATGGTTCTTTTTATTTTATAGCAATTTGAATCTGCTGCTTAAGGGAGGCCGCACAATGGCTACTATCGCGCAGGCAACCCGTTCGGTTTAATCGAGGTTAGGGTTAATTGTTGCTTGCGACAACTTCGCAACTGCACAGACGCTTGAGCGATCGTACTTGTCGTTCAGCAAATTTTATGAGGAAAATTAATCGCTCTAGCGACAGGATAAATGCTTATGCAACAGTTCTGTAGTGTACGACTGGACAGTATTGGTGTGGTCGCTTCAGCAACTATCACCGAGCTACTATCGCCTAAGCGATAGTAAGTCATTGTGCGGCCTCCCTGAATTTCTCGAATTGCAGAGATATTAATTTCGAAATTTCAGACAGTGTTTGTGTTTTGTGAAAGTCACCTTATAAATTTCAATCATTTAGCAGCAACAGCTGGTTTCAACTCGAAATTATTTCAGGCGAACCGACAACGCCAACGCGACCGTAATAACCGCACGCGATAAAGCACGTTGTGCAATTTGACAATCAGTCAGGTATACTCTTGACGAAATTGTTTTTGTATTTACGGATTTAATTCTCAAATATTAAAAGTAATTTTACATGGGGTTATTTTTAATCGGAATTTATTTGTAAGCGGCTGAAATTCTAACAAAATTCCAGTTTTCAGAGCTATACCCCGTTGCACAGCAAATACAAAATTATGAAAATAAAAATGTATATTATAATACTTACATTAATAATGAATTTAATGTCTATACCTTAACATTGAAATACTTGCTCTTGTAGAACATGTGGGATATCTATAAGATACTCATGTAGCGTGTATAATAATTATTCTCCAGAGACGATCTCTTCCTCCATCACACATTTCTTCCATGCATTTAAAATAAATCAGTTGATACATTATTAAATGAAAAGAACTTACTCGGCGGCATAGCTATTCCGTACCCCTTCGAGTCAAGCATCCCCCCCACTTGAGTGAGGTCGCAGTTCCTCTCGACCACATACTCGATAGTGGTGGACTCCATCAAGTAGGCGTAAGAGCCTTTCCCCCGCATCACTCTCTCCTCCCCTTCCTTGTTGCTACTAGTAAACACTGTCGGCCGCGCCGACTCCATGAACGACCACATGCGTTGGTATGTTGAGAAGTTTGAATCCTGAATAAAATTACATATAAATAGTATACAATGTCAACGACAAAATTGGCGAGTAAAAAAAAAAATAATTTTTCCTATCTGATTATTTTCATGGTTTGTCAATGGACTACCCAGAGGGTCAGTAAGTCAATTCTTCTAAAGTATTTATGTTCGTTATAAATATAACAAACTAGTTTTGCAATAACTCTTTACAATATAAATGTTATTTATTGAAATTTAAATAATAAATTCAATAAAGTGTCATTGCGTTTTATTAATTAAAAAAACCTATACCTAATAATCGATCCTTATTTTGTGACTATTCTTTTCTTATTAATATAATTATGTACTAACAAATTACCTATTTTATAAACACTATAGAATTTATTTCTACGTAAAATTTAAAGAAAAACTGCACACTATTATTTTTCAAGTCATTATTAGAATGGGTCAAGTGATTGTTGACTAGAATGGCCACTTAACTTTGTAGGAAGTGTGTTCTTGCGGTTGTTAATACGACGTTTTATTTATAATAAAAAAATATATCTAATCGTTAAATGAGATCAAGGGTATTTTAATTTACTAAAAAAGAATTTCGTCTGAATTTTGATCTGCTTGGCTTAAAAGTTTGATGTTATAATTTGTTGCCTGGCCCGAATTATTCTGTTCTTTAAGTCATATAAGCTATATATTTACCCTGAAGAAAGCAGCGGTAGAACCTCCTTTTAAAGCGCCATATTTAATTTTTGTTTGCTTCGCAAGATCTTCTGCACTCTCTATGGGCGAATCCATTCTTTCAACGGTGAGAAAAGCAGCAAGATTCGCAGTGTACGATGATATCATGATCAAAGTGAAGAACCACCACATTCCAGCCACCATTCGCGTTGAGACAGCTCTGAGTTAAATTATACAATAATATGAAATGATCAAATAGTTTCCCACACACTTTTACAATATTATTTTTTCAAATTTATTAATATGATATCTTAGTTTAGCATTTCTACATAATGGATGTTTCTTTTTATATGTAAGTAAGGATTGATTTCACATTATACCCATGGAACAAAACAATAAGTCACAATTTTCATTAGAAATTCAAGTATATTGTGAAATCCTTCCTAAAACCTAAAAATATATTTTTTATACTTTGATGCAGCAAGCCATGGATACTACACAAGCATAATAATTGTTACTTGTATCAAGTGCACAAAGTATTTAGAGTATAATCCTAGCTATTCATTCAATTAGCAACTAAATTACAAAGTCTCGCTAACTATTGTGAGAACCAAAGCTAGTTAAAATTGCCGACACGTCGCTATACAAATTGGACGGTCTAGGTGGCTACCGATGCTTGAAATTCACAAAGGGCCGTGGTCGCTTTGAAACTAATTAGTTCTTCATCCGTGCTCAGTAACTGAAGGCTACGTTTCCATTCTAAAATTACAGTAAATGTATATATTTACACTTCGGAACAGATTTGTCATCATTGCGATAAACTTTGGAGTAACTTTGGGGTTGAAAATTGAAAAATGTGCTACCGATGAGCAGTGCAATTATTATCATAATAAATGAATCTTAGACCAAGGGAAATGTAGCTTGCAGTCAATGCTGTTGAAATCGACAATGAGAAAGCCTTAGCGGAACAAAATATTAGAGCCGGGAAGATGAAACTACTCGAATCGTCTCACGATGTAGGCTATTTTGTGAGCTCCGTGCACCGGGCATTAAGAGATCATCGAGGTAACTTACTTCGGTGCGATATCCGAACCTTGCTGCATCAAGGATCCGATAGTGAACCACAGCGAGTTCAACAGAGTGAACTGATTCTCCAACACCGGCGGCTCGTCAAGACAGTTCCTTGGGCTGTCCCACTCGTACGGGCTGAACCTGATCACATACGGTTCATCATTTACTTTTATCCCGTTTTCATGAGTTTTTAACGCGTTGCAAGCGAATTTTAGTCCCATATCAACGAAAAATTCATCGTAAACTACTTAACTTCCAACTGCACGTGTTCTGCATTGTTTCTGATTACGCAATCGCGGCATACCTACTGCTAATAGATTTAGTAGGTGAATGGCCACGAATCCATTTATACTGTTTGTAGTTACTTCATTGTGGATTTTTTCAGGTTTCCCTCCCATTTCACTAAAATTCGCTTTTAACACGAGTTAAATTAGCAGCCTTTTATCAAAACCGCCCTGTATACTCTTGTTCTTGTGGACATCGCTGAGGTCACTATACGCCCTCAATATTAAAAACACACTTGAACCACAACAAATGGATCAATTGTGTTTCTAATAAAGATTTTTATATAATTTCTCTTTTCTAATATTCTCTTACTTGGGCAAAAAGTCACAGCTTTGCTGCATGAGAGATCCGATTGCGAACCACAAACAGTTAGCGAGAGAGAAAATGTTTTCCATTTTTTCGCCGTCCGGTGTTCGCGTTTGATGCCATTCGTATGGAGTGAACCTATTGAATTAATTAATTAAACACAACACATCTAAACATGTTTCCACTTTATTACCACACTGTCAGATTTGAAAATAATTTTTGGTTTTTATTGGATACGTTTGTGCAATGGAATAATACGACTCACCTGGCCAGTATGAAAAGTAGTACAGAGACACCCAAATACGCAGTAGCCATGTAAATCCAAACGTCCAGCGAAAGAGGTGAGAGAAATGAAAACAAGTTCGGTGGCTGTTTAATTGGTTTGCGGTAGAGAACTGAAATGCCGAGGTTCATGAACGGCATTGTGAAGTCGACCACTTGTTCCCTAAAAACACAATTCAAAATGGAGTGTGCAATTCCAATTTAATTTTAAATTAAATGAACTGTTGGGTTTTAAGTTTCATTTAAGTATATTACTTTATGTATATTATAGTATCAGTAAAATAAAATAAATAAAATATAAAAAAACACTTTAAATATTATGACAAATTAGTGATATAATGGATGTAGATAGATCAATGAAATTAGACCTACGTTTGAGAAGGAACAGGAAAAAAATTGACAACTTCGAAGCCAATGAAAGATAAGAAGTGCAGATACAAAAACTGAAAAGGCTCGTTTGAATTATTTACCTCAAGTAAAAATCCACTTACTAGAAAGAAAGACCTACGTTTACCTACGACCATTTCTAACTATATTCCTTAAGCATATCTCTTTATATACTAGCTGACCCGCTAAACGTTGTTTCGCAATAGGGGTATAAAAAATAGTTTACGAACTATTCTCAGACCTACCGAATATACACAAAAAATTTCATAAAAATCGGTCAAGCCGTTTCAAAAGAGTTTCGTTACAAACACTGTGACACGAGAATTTTATATATTAGATTTAACAAAGATTTAACGGTTTAATGATAACTGCCAACGTTACTACACACATGTGTGACAAAATTACATACATGTGTGTGACTTAATTATAAATTCACAGACAAAACCAACGATTAATTTAAATAAATAGGAAAATTAAGTAATAACAAAATGTGGTTGTATGCACCAAAGAAGCAGCGGAATTATAGAGTTTATAATTATTATATCATTACTATAGCTAAAAATATAGTACGATTTGGTTACGCCAATTAAGCAATAGTGTTTCATATAAATAATTTGAGTGAAATTGCTACAATGAAATTTATTCATAACAAGTTTTGTTTGAAATTATTTAACAGCCGATAATTCACTTTAAAAGTGAGTTAACAGAATGTTTCACTTTAAAAGAAAATATATAAATGATAATGAATATGTTTAATAATCTGAGATTAATTATTCTATTTTGAATAATTAATCTTAAAATCTTAAAAAACTAAAATTTACTCTGCTTCTGCAAATTAGTTATTATAATGAATAACCCTTAGTGCTTTTGATAACATATAATATTATATTAACTAAATGAAACTTGGGTTTAGGCATGAAAATCTTCTAAAAATAAAAGAATCTGCGTCTATATTTGAATGATTCACAATAACAACAAAAATAAAAGGAAAAAATCCTGTCGCTTCAATATTAAAAATATATTTTTGTCATATTACATACCTGTCGTAAGTAATTGTAAGATCTGCGATGGCAACATCGGCGCGCTGTTCCAGCAACTCTCTTATCATTCCATCCCACTCTTTAGTCTCCCGATTGTGTGAGCCGTATCGACCGTCAGGCGCCAGTTTAAATGTGTAATTGAAACCCAGAATCTTAGATATTTCGTGAATGAGATCTATTGCGTATCCCTCGAACTGAGCGTTACCAGTCAGTTTCTCACTTGCCTCCTTTCTCATGCAATAAGGTGCGCTCTAGGGAAACGAAGATGTTTATATATTTACAGGAAATAAATTGTGGATAGTTACGAACCTAAGAAAATACGAACACAATAAGAGAACTGTCATCTTCAGTGGGTAATTTCTTAAGCCTACTTCTCGTTTGTGCATAGATCAAAGAGCTTGAAAGAATCACATTTTGAATTATCACATTTTGAACAACATTTGGAACCTTTTTTGTAAAGGTTCCATGCAGAACTTCAATGGTCTTCTGGGCGGGGTATAGTCCGCTATACCCGTGCCGTATAACGGAATAAGTATATCTCGAAGTTTTGAATAAAGAAGTTTATTGATCTACATTATGTTATGTTCTGTTTAAAGTACAACAGATTCTTAATTTTTTAACGCGTATATATTTCTAATTGACATACCCGCTTAGGAGCAGTAGGGAATTTAAGCCAAAAATACACGGTTTGGTTAAAAAAAATTAAATATGGTTTTGGTGATATATGTACCAAATGTTAAATTTTGGTAATTCAATATTTTTTAAGCTTTTCGGTGCAGCCATAAACAAGGAGTAGGTTGAAGAAAGTATCCATTTGACCGCACTAAGCGCCTTAAGCATCGTCTTTACTGTCCCGTTTATCTTTTTAGAACTAAACCTGCTTAGCATTGAGCCATGAATACAGATATAAATCTCCATATAGATGTTCGTGTGAATTATATTTCAGCCGGTTAGGTATCCCTTGTTCGTGTCTCACTTAGAAATTCATATACAAGCGTTGGGTACGTTAATTTTACTTTTGTGGGGCGCCAGAGAGCACTAAAGTGTTTCCGTAAAATAAATGCGCTTGTTTGTGACTTTCTAGTTGGTTGTTACTTACTAAAATTGTTGTCACGATAAGCGTTTTGTTCTGCAATATCTCCACTATCTGTTTCTGGTTCTCTCCATAAGATCTTGTGTAGTTAACTCCTTCAGATGAATTCCAAGTTCCTGCTTTCTGGAGACCCTCTCTTGTCAATTCAATTATATCTAAAGTAAAATCGCTCCTGAAGCCTTGATGGTCGAACTTTATAACTCCAGTTAAGCCCTTCATTTCTACCTGTTCATTGAAATAAATGAACCAATTTAATAATTGAAATTTTCAAGTTAGAAAATTAAGAGTTATCGATGTTGGAATTCACTGATAATGGGCAATTTGGACACATTGCAAAGTAAACTCTAAGTTAAGTACTAACTGAGATCTCTTGGTCTCCATAGCTATTTAACTTAATCTTAGGGAAAGTCTTTTTTTTATTATTAAACCATAGTCATAAAGCACTTAATTCAACAATAATATACAAATAATAAATTTGGATACTTTAAATCTCAAATTTAAATGTATCTAATATTTCATCTGATAGTCTGTTAGCATCTTTATCATTGAACGATCAATTTAACTGATCATTTTATAAAAAGTGAACTTATTTAATATAATATCATTTTATATTTAAGAGTTTCATATATTTGTTATCACTACTTTCAATCAATCAATCAATAGTTTCAATCATATTATACAATGAATTTGTATAATTGGTTAATATTAACACGCTAGCGACCAGTTCCCGGCTTCATCCAGGAAAAAAACTGAATCAGGTTTTATTAAACCCATGAAAAATTATCAAACTGATGGTGAAAATCACATCAAATATGACGACACGTTTGGTCTAGTGGCTAGTAACCCTAGCTGTTAACCGAACGGTCGCGGGTTCGAATCCCGCTAGGGGCAAATGTTTTATGTGAACATTTTACCTTTGTACCTGAGTCATGGATGTTTTCTATTTATAATATGTATGTATTTACAAAAAAAAAGTAATCTATGTATTATATCAACTGTCTGGTATCCATAATACAAGCATTACTTGCTTACTTTGGCACTAGATGGTGCTGTGTGGAATGTGTGAAGATATTTATTATTATTTATTATTATTATTATTTATTATCAAAATCCGCTGCGTGGTTTTAGCGGTTAACTGACAAACAGACGCGGAAAGCGACTTAAAATATTATAAATATACAATTTCACTTTTACACATATTAAAACATTAGATCTTTTAATCATGGGTTCCTGTTTTTAAAAACGTCTAATTATCTAAGTAAATAAAACGAAACAAATCCCAACAAAGCCTTTAAAAACATCAATTGTTATTTTATTTTGGGTTACACGCTTTTAAATGGGAAAACATTACAAGCTCAAGTAAAAGCACAGTGCTTTTTTTGCGGTCCTACAAAGATAACTGTCCAAATCTAGCTTTGCAACTTGAATTAATACTTATTTATATTCTGTACTAGACTTAAGTCCGTTTTGAAAAATGAAAATGACTAGGATGTATGTATGAATCTCTGGTAGAGACAAGTGAACTTATTTTCCACTTATCCCTACCAGTAGGGATGCTTTTTCACATATTTTCCATTAGACGATCCCTTGGAAACCTAACATTTTGTGAGGATAAAAGGGTATTATATAATGTTAAATGTTTATCCAGGCGATAAGCTGTGTGCCAAATTTTGAAAACTGCAGCTGGTCAATTACATACAAATCTGTTCAGCCCTTTTTGCGTTATTGAGGAAAAAACATCCATATAACCTCACAAACTTTCGCATTTATAATATTAGTAAAACTGGATGACTTGCGGCTAAGACAGAGATTAATTAATAGTTACGTACAGCGTTGACAACTAATTAAGTAAATTGAACTTTAATCTTGTTTATTATTGTACAAATTTGCTCTGTATATATGTTACCGAGGCAGCCGTAGTTACCAAGAAACTAAATTTTTGATTGGATACCTAGATATAGTTACTATTGAAAGGTGTAATCGAATATTTCCCTGTAGTTAAAGTAGCGAAACGCGCCCCCTTACAGAAGACCATGACCATGTGAAATAACAGCACTTATGCTGTTGTATTTTGGTGAGTGAGTAAGGGATGCTAAAAGCCATTTGCCTTATTAATCCTACTGTAGTCGGCAGCGGCGTTGCTTGTGTTATAGGCGACGGTAGCCACCTACCATCAAGTGAAACGTCTGAATGTCTGTCGAGTTTAACATTTAAAAAAAAAACAAGGCAGCTATAAAGGTTGCACATGTAAAAAAATACATAAGTTAGTAGCTTTTGATATATTATACTCACAATTTTCATATAGTTGATAAGACTGTACCCGTGGGGCCATGTGTCTTCAGCTTCACACGAAAGAGGTCTCACATCAATTTGCTGTGATGTGTCGAGATCGTGCAAAGCTTTTGCGAATAAATGTACGGCATCATACATTAACGCTGTTTCGGTCTGTTTACAAACAAACATACAATTACGTTTTGCTAATAGGACGAAAACGTGACAGGTCGTATAAACAATCAAGACAAGCGACAACAGTTTAATGTTATGCGAGCTTCGATAAGGTTACGTATGTCGTGTTTAAAATAAACGCAATTTAAATGATTGAATAAAATTGACAGGAATTAATTTGTTAATTGAAATATAGATAGATAGTCGATAAAATATAGATAGTTTGCTTATAATAATAAAAATAACTAGTTTTAAATATTTCCTTTAATTTTTATAAATATTTACCCTGTGACTAATATTAATTATTGTTATACTAGTGTTAATATAACTCAAAAGGGTTACGTTTTCCCGTTCATTATCTAATGTGAGATAATGAAAGTTTTCAAGGATTTGAAATATTTCCTGTTTCATTATTATAATGTTTCATACATGAGTCAATGATTTATTTGACTTTTTAAAAAAAATATGTTGGTTTTTTGTTGTTTTAAGTATATAAAATAAAAGGTTTAATTACCTTGATAAATGTCATGTTCTCCTGTAACAAAAACACTAGCGTTTTATTAAACGTTTAAAATTAAAATATTTTATGTTATTACATTAAATATTTTACAAAAGAGGCTCGTACGTAAACTGTTCTAAAATAATGTTAGCTTATAGCTTACTTTAGGCGAGGAGTGTGCTAGATGTAGTTTTCGCCCCGTTCTGGCTTCGTCATACACCCAATCTCTTACAACTCTTTGCACGTCAGCACGTTCCGGATCGAGCAGCCTTAAAGCTGTTATATTAGTTCCACCGTATTTAAATTCTTCCAAATCTACGCTGTGTAGATCCTAGTAAACATATTCCAAAGATTACAAATGATATAAAAAAACCCATTGTTTTATCGTTTATTAACATTATTAAAAAATAACATTTATAAAATTGAACAACAATAACATATTTTTTTTCTGGTAAGTGGAGTAAAAATATTACTAATAAAGCCCAGCACAATCCGCCAAGGCTGTAATATTCACATTAAAAAATTTAGCTATGTGTGTGGTCACTCAAAAAATTATATTTTAATATTATATAGATAGATAGCTACGTCTGTGCTAGGCTCCTTCAATTTGAGGTAATATAATTATAATATGTCGGCGGCCGATCGTATAATCCGACAATTCGTGATATGCCTAGGCTGATCGTGATATGGCGCCGTTTCATGGAGGTCCTAACTAACATCAGTCAGACCGTTGAAGTATACATTTGAACGATTTGGCTGCCCATGGTAGGCATATCGCTCATGTATTGTGAGATTACTTTTGTAAGATTTTGATTAGTTTTTGATTGTGTAATTTGATAAGCACTTTTTTGATCACTTTGTAACTTCATGAAACACCGCCATATCACGATTGCCTAGGCACATCACGAACTGCCGGATAATACAATTGGCCGCCGACATATACAATACTTATATTACTGGTAATAATGCAACTTACCAACGATGTTATAAGGTAACTATGATAATCAGACATCATTCCAATCTGTTGAGCTTGTTGCAAAACATCTCTTATTCTCTCTGTCGCACAATCAAGTACTATGTGAGATTCTGCCGAATTCTTTATTTGTTTCAGTAGAGGCCTGACAACAAGCATGTATGTATATTGTACAAGCAGTAACCATTTAATTGAATAAATCGTTCTACTCCTTGTACCAAAGAGTATTATTATATTTCTAAGATAACCTGAATTTAATGTATTCAAATACTGAGATTAGTTTCTTTAACAAAATAATATAGTCTTTTCAATGTAATGCAACGTACTATTTAGGATTCAAGGCAATTTTGTCAATTTATTCTAATCCCAATAATATTATAAATTAATATATAAATGGAGAAACTAATTTCATAGAATAATAATGTACTTATGGTAGCATTAACTCCTAAATTCATACAAAGGCCAAATTTAATTCACTTGCTTATTAGATTACAAACGAATAATGAAGGCATTTTCTTAATTTCAAAATATAGAATTCATTGAATGAATCTAGTTGTCTAAACTTTTTTGAATTCTAAGAAGAAAATCTCTTTTCATGTACTGAGATGTCAGTGATCTGAAAGAAAAATAATTTACCTATAATCATGTGAGTCCGGGAGTTGTCTGACTGCTACAGGTAACTCTGATGGCCCATGAGCTTTGAGCAATTCTTGAAGACGCACCAAACCGTCACTGTTCTCGTAGACTATTGTGAAGGATCTCCACCCCCAAGCTCTAACTAAATCCACATACGCCTAGTGTAAAAAAAGAAATACTATTGTTATTAAAGTTCCTCGAGGCTAATTTTGTACTCTCAAAAAATACCCTATGATTTTTTCATTCGAACCATTCGAACATGGTTTTCTTAATATACTTCGTAAATATGGCTATTTACAATTTTGAAGGATTCTTTTTTAATTTATTCATTGTTACTGGGTATCTATTTGCACACGATACTCGAAAGACTTATCAATAGCGTCCATCCGTACAAATAGCTTTATCAACATCGGAACATGTTGCGAATTATTAGGTAGGCGAATTATTGATAAAAATTTAGGTAATGTTAAATTTTTATCAATAATTCGCCTAAAAATATGTTTGTGTACACAAAACTCTAAAACTAGGCTGTATTGACTTGAATAAACAACATTTTATTTTAACAGAAGAGTTTTTTTACACTTTATTCCGAATTTCCAATGGAAGCCGAAAAATAAAGGCCACACCGAAGCTTGGCCGGATTCAGCTAATATATACGTATAAAATTTTAGCTTCCGTATGTTCACAAAAATCGAAAACTAGCCCATAGATTGACTTAAAATTTTTATTCAACATTGCATTTAAACGGCAGTGTTTTTGTATACCCTTTATTACGAATTTCCAACCGTTTTCCAACGGAAAAACGAGCAACAGCGAAGCGTGACCGGGTTCAGCTAGTTTCAAATAAATTTTCGAACATGTCAAATTGAAGTCAATAGAAATGGCAGCATACTTACGCGGCTTAGCGCAGCTGGATGTGGATAAAGGTTGACAAGGCAGGATTCCCGACGGGTCCGATAGTCCCATCTGGTCTCTAAATGTGGCAGCTCCATTGTGTCACATATAGATTGTACGTGGGCTGCGGCGGGCGCCGACTGAGGGCCGAATATCGCCGCCACGCCACTTCGAAGGAGGTGGCATACTGTATTAGAAAGATGGCGTGATTTATCAACAATACAATTTTTAACAATTATACGACAAAATTAGATTTATTATAAGTTTGACCTGTGTCCGTGTGTCTGTAGCATCGTAGATCCCTAACAGACACAGCGATTTAGACCCTGTTTATTTTGTTTGAAAGCTCACATGATCGAGATAACGTTCTTAGCTATAATTTATACGTTTTATATGTTTTTTGATGGAATATATATTATTATAACTCGGGAAAAGCTAGTTAATTAGAAATTTATGCCTTACTTATAATTTTCTTGCTATACACAAGTTGAAAGTTTTCTTACTAATAGTTACTCGTACATCCCTGCTATTCTTGCTATAGAAGGTTGCTATAGAAGTTGTAACTAAATTTATATAATTATTATAAGTAAATATTAATATTTAACTATACATATTTATTTTCAAAGCAATAAGTAATTTGTTACTCACTACTTAAGTTTTAAACGAAAATCTAAATAAATTAAAGATAAATTTAAGAGTCTAGATAAATTTAAGATGATAAATTCTGAAAATGAGCGCCATTCAAAAGAACAAACATTATTACTGTAAGTTTGTCTTTCGTTATTGAAGAGATCCAATTTTTCAAAAACGACATTTCTATTTTTAACCCCAACGCCCGACGCAAAAACGGGGTGTTTTAAATTTGACGTGTGTGTGTCTAAGGCATCGTAGCTTCCAAACGGATGGATCGATTTTGATTTGGTTTTTTGCTAAGCAGACGTCATCGAGATGGTTCACCTATAGCTATAGTTCATGGAGATCAGTTCAGGCGTTTGAAGATCATCAGCCCATTTCCTAGTTGATGAAGGGATTTCACTAATTTCCACAGGTTCTATTGTTGTACTTCGATAGTATTTCCAAAAAATGGTAACCATGACCTGATGCTACAATATCAAGTAGTCTGCGGGATAACCAACTCCTCAGCTACTTACAGCAGATGTAGCGTGTTCGATGGGTTCAATAGAAAGTCGGGGGTTAGTTAATAGCTTGTATACTGGAGTTAGTTAAGAATGTAGGTACATGTTTCTATGGTCTGTGATTTTACTAATAAAGGGAGTCAAGATAAGGTAATAAATAAGGTAAAGTACTTATACATACCTCTTTTGGACGCATGGAAACTGTCCTGGGGCGATATAGTTTCCACTTGGGCCAGAAGTTTAGCTCTTGGCAATACAGCTCGGTCTGTGTTCACGCGTTCAACCGCGTAACGAAATGCTACTTCTTGCTTGTCATCCTCGGGATGGAATAGACCGCCTACATCAAAATAAATGTTACTAAATACACTCGCAATATGTTCAGTCAAGAAAACTATTTCAGTTGAGTTTTTTGACGTCTTTAATTTTGCTCCCATAGTGGTAGGTAATTTTAGGATTGTAATCTAGTCGTGAGACTAATAAATAATTTGAATTTTGCCTAAATCCAGAGATATATTAAACAAAAAATATAATAATATTTTTTTCAATATCTTGTTTAATATATCACTACATAAATCATTAAAATATCAATTATTTCTGTTTATTAACGTAAAGACGCTTTTTGTTATTGCGTTCTAAATGGATATTACTATTTTCTTTTATGTAGATTAAAAACACTTGAAAAAAAAAAAGTAGGTCGAAAATATCAGTAATAATTTGAAACGGTTTCCACATTAAGTTCGTTCTCCTTACAGAAAAGACCACCGTGAAATAATAGCATGTGTGCTGTTGTGTTTCGGTGAGTGAGTAAGGGATGCCAGAGCCCATTTCCCTATCCCTTCCATTAGGAAGAGAATAATGATAGTATGATAAGGGATAGGGTAATCCCTATACTATCATTATTTTGTGCTACTATTGTCGCCAGCGCACTTGCAGCGCCAATGGCGTTACTTGTGTTGTTGGCGATGGTAGCCACCTATCATCAAGTGGACCGTCAGCCTGTCTGTCAAGTTAAATAAAAAAAATTAAAAAATTTGAATAAATATTTAACATACCCCATTACATCATAGAAAAGCCAATTTAGTAGACAAAGCTGCAGCAGCAAGTATCAAAATGATAACGGGGACAGAAACGTCCATACTAGTAGTATTATAAATGTGAAAGTATCTCTGTACTTAGTTTTGTAAATATAATTCAAGTCAAATAAAGTAGATACCAATTATTGAAATCGCTAAATGATTGAGTTACAAAGTCAAACTAAATGATTGAGGGCTTATCTAATAAAATTATAATAAAAGCCAGAGAGATATTTAATATGAATTAATGATAGCATTGGCATCAAAGAATTATTGAAGTCGACTAATAATATTCATAGAGTAAAAAAAAGAAGTTTAGGTAAATTGGAAGTAAAATTATTAGACTATTTTAAATTGCCTATATCGCACACTTATTGCAAAACAAACACATCTGCTAATTGGCATTATTGCGGAAAAAGTTAAATTAAGACTGAAGTTCTCTTAAGAATCAAAATTTTATAATTTACTAGCTGTTGCCCGCGACTTCGTCCGCGTAATTATAAAATATAGCCTATTGTTACTCGCTGATAATATAGCTTTCCAACAGTGAAATAATTTTTCAAATCGGTCCAGTAGTTTCTGAGCCTAATCAATGCAAACAAACAAACAAACAAACAAATCTTTCCTCTTTGTAGTATTAGTAAGTATAGATTATCTAGCTAGTAAGTTATAAAAGCTGGTAGCAATGTATAAGTAAATTATACATAACTACTAGAATCAAAAGATGACTTCATAAAATTTGTAGATATGGTGGTTTTGCATTACGTGTGCGATATATGTAAAGATTAAACAACATTTGGAAAAAAAAATATTCAGACAATTTAGATAAAAATATAGATATCTCTTTTTAACAAAAATAAACCGACTTAAAACCGTTTTCTCATAGACGCCATTGTCAGAACTGGACCAAATTGAAATGGTACCACACGGGAAGCACCAGCATTCAAATAAAAAAGAATCATCAAAATCATTTCACCAAGTTGTAAGTTCTGAGGTAATAAACATAAAAAAAAGTCGGTTGAAAATGAGATTAACTAAAAGCATAAAATTAATATGAGAATATTGCAAATTAAAAAAATAACCTTACCGATTCGAATGGTGTCTGGAAGAGCCGACAAGTGACCGAAAAATAAAATGAGAAAAATCGCTTTCGCGCCTCTCATCCTGTAACAATGAAAATAAAACTTTTATAATAACGCCAAATAAGAGTAGGTAAGGAAGCGACGCTGACTGTACCGCCTCGAGCCCTCGACACACTTTTAATACTCCTACTTTGAGTTCTATAGAAAATATTCAATATAAGATATTTTTTTTAAGAATGTGTATTAACTCGTACTGTGCTCTCGGTAACATAGAAAATATTCTTATAACGCTTGTGAGAATTTTATTAAAGGGATTGCTATTCCGATATTTGCAATGCTATGCTATTTCTGATATCGGAATATCCAGAAGTGCGCCTGGAAGCACCTTACCAAATAATCCCTTACAAAACATAATATGTGCTGTTTTACAATACATACAAAATGTGTGGTTGTATGAAATAAATAAATATAAAAAAATAAACACATATTTCTAACTACGAGTATCACCACAGCAGTTCGGTTTTTGTTCCCCAGGAATCGGATAACGTCTATTAAACTAAGGAAAATAAAAACTAATTTTATATAGAGTAGTTTTACTTGCTACCGACAATTCACTCTGTAACAGAGCTCACGTGACGTTACTTTATTTGAATTATGTCCTCCTGTGTGGTTCCGACGTATAAAAATGCCCATAAACTTCCGGAGAAATGTGTTGTGATTACATCCTTTGGTATTGTGAATTAGAGGGTATTCTGGCAGAACCGAATAAGTGCAAAATTTAACGAAAATTAGTTGGAAACATAGGCAGTTAGATACTTATTTTTTCTGCTCTTTTTATCAAGCATCTATCAGAAACGGATAAGTAGGTATTTATATAGTACTTATCCGTTTCTGCCAGTTATATACCCTCGAATTATAACGTATACTATTTCATTTGTATTTTTTATTGTTATGTTATGGTCGACACTTGATGGTAGGTTGCTACCGTCACCTATAACACAACACAAGTCAAGCAACGCTAAAGGTTGTGCAAGCACGTTGCCAACCATAGTAGAATAAGGATAGGGATTAGGAAGGCATAGGTAAATAGGCTTTGGCACGCCTAAACACAACAGCACGCATTATGTTATTTCGCGGGGCTAATCTGTAAGGGGGGTTTACTGCCTCTAGACGGGCTGCAAAAATAACTAAAATCTTGCCGTTGCCAAAGTTGACCCTGAATCGAATCAGGGAATCTCGCAACAAGAAATGGGAGAGCATTAACCACTCATCCAAGGTACAAAGAATGGTTCGTTCCCTTGTCTATTTGTTAAAAAAAGTTTTTTCTAAGCACCAATTTATTATCATCATAAGCAACACCACCATCTTAGATACAATTGGATACAATGCACTGCATTCAATTTTATTATCCAACTAGCGACCCGCTCCGGTTACGTATGGGTGTAATGTTTTTCTTTCAATTAGTGAAAACCGAATGAAAAACCGTATATTTATATAAAATAAATTAAATGTATTATAATTAAATTTATATGTAACAGTGGGTGGACATAAAGTCAATGGTTTTACATTCAAGTTCTAAAGAAAAAATAATTTCAGCTTTATTATAAATCAATAGGTGACACCCCCCCCTAAACCCATGAAAATCCGTGAAAAATTATCTTTTTGATGGTGAAAACCACATCAAAATCAGTTACGTGATTTAGAGGAGTTAGCGGACTCTGAAAGCGACTTCAAATTATACTTAAATGATAGTATTTAATATATACTTTAAATTAATATTTAAATGAACCTGTGCTAAATTGTAAAATAAAATCGCAACTATTAAAATGTACGTCTATGTGAGGTGTAGCTTATATTGTAACTTGATAAAAATAGGTACGTGTAAGTATATGATTATTATACAAAACTTCCTTTTGTATAAAATATTAAATGTAATATAAATGGTGTGTTACCTGTGTGTTTAGTCAGCATTTGCACAATCAAAACCTTTTAAAGAAACATTTCAAATCACCTCGTATCACTTTCATATAATATCAGTTAACATATTCAGTAAATAGTTCAAATATACATACAACACATACATAATTAAACAACACCAATCACTGAAGCCTTTTATTAAATTGGTTCGCAGCAGTTAAATATTGCTCTTTGTTAGGGTAAATTGATTCTCTTTTAAATTTTGAGCACAGTATTTTTTTTGGCACGCAGTAGCGACTCGATTTGTTTATTTTATTATTATTATTTTAATATTGATTTGTATTCAAACGTCGAGTGAGAGTGTAATGTAGGCCGACAAAGTGTAGGGCGGCCGCCCGCGCGGGTAGCGTCGTCAATTTGACAGTCGCGGGGTAAGAGGCGCAGAAGTCTTGAACACGCCTGCGCGCCGACACCCCGTCACTAACAAAGCATCCATTTGGATATTTAAGTAGCTCAAACATTTTTCAATTATTTTATTTAACCTCCCACGTAAATTTCGTCTTTGTTACGAAATATGCGTACAGTTGCGATACTACTACAAAGATATAGACGGGAATACGGGGAACCACCGGGAACATTAGCTTACGGAGAATCCAGGAGATATTTTATAAATACACCACTAGAGCGACTTGTGTCGAAGATTAAATTTTAACTACAGAATACCTATTATGTTTCATTCATTTGAGGAGCCGTCTTATAATTTAGCGGTCGCATGTAAAACAATTCGTCGTAGTCGTAGCTAATAAAAGTTAATAAAGAGACAAATGTCCCACCGGACGCACAAATAGGGACTACTTGTCCGACGACCACAGATCTTAGTACAAAAAGTGGCATCAGACATGGCCTGGAGAGAAGTTCCCATTTTTCTAATTTACTGCTGTGCTGTTCGCGTCACACCTTATTCACCCAATTTAAACTAACGTCCTGTGCCGCCTCCCGGTACACAATTCGAATACGATACTATATATTATTATTTTTAAAAGTTTCCTTTATTGATTATTGCTGGTATTTTTTAATGTAAACTTATGTAATAAATTCTCATTTAATGTTAATACAAATTATTATGAACACTTTAATATTTCTTTTAAAAAAGATATTTCCTACAGTGTGACGAATATATTCAAACTAGCTGTTATCTACATTGATATCCAATAGCTTAAAAAGTAGTTTGTACTTGTCTCATGAGTTCAAGGTAAGTTTTCATATAAGTGTGTTATAATTTTTTACAGGTACATACAAGAACTTTTAATATTTATTCAAAATATCTATTCTATAATCTTGCCTAAACGGTTTTTGGCATTGATCAACGTCAAATGTATGATTATTTCTTGCATTAGGTTTAATATTTTCATAAGCGTTATTATATTATTTTCATTAGATTACTTGAAAATTAGTAAAAGTTAAAGAAATTATCATGAAATAATACTAGGTTTTATTAATTTTAAAACATCGTGTTCATTGTTTTTTATAAATCATTTAAAAAAAAAACTGGCGTCGAAATTATGCAGAGTAACGCGAGTACTTGTTCTAGGGGTTAATAGAGGCGAAGCGACGACGACAGCGAATGCGACATCTAATATAATAATCGACGGATGTTTGCTCAGCTATCCGCACTGGAAATAGATTGCGTAATATTATATACACTAAAGAAGCATTGGTAATCGGAAAAACGTGAGAAAAGCTACAGGAAGCATATATTGCGGCGTTATGAGGAAGTTTAATTTTTAGGATGATGATAACGAAATGGTAAAGCCAAATTTACATTCGCAATTAATATGTTTTTAGTTATTATAAAATCACGAAACAAATTTAAAATTTGTGCGTAAAAGATAGAAGTAAAGTAAACGTTTGTAATGGATGGACGGTTTACACGATGGCTCGTACTACCCGGCCGTCCGTTGAACTCACGCTGAGGATTCGCATCGTCAACGCAAATTGTCTTTTCATTATTCACGCCGCGATTCTTTCACTCTTTCGCATTCCACAATGAAAGTTTGTGTGCAAAAAGGGGGGCGCGAGGTTAATCAAAGACCTACTGTATAATATGTAAGGTGAGCGCCAGGAGATGGACAAAGTAGCTGAAGAATTTTCTGGAGAAGAATCAATAAAAAGTTAGTATCAAAATCAAGGGCAAAGTGCGCCGTTGATTTTGATAGGATATAAGGAAAAAGGTACATAAGTTTTATGGCTTTTCTTCTTTTGTATGGTTATGATGTGGTTATGTGTTGCGGCCAGACAGAATTCCCAGTACTTAACTGCCAAAAGCTGGTCGGAAGGTTCTCGAATGAAGACTACGGACCAACTATGACCAACTAGTACAGCAGTGGACGTCGACCCACAAGGTGGATTGATAAGGGATGCGGTAAGACTGTGGATCTAGGCTGCTTCTTATTGGAAATTACCAGTCCTATCGCCAGTAGCGAACGTCCTACGGCTGTGAGATTATTAATAGTAGGGAAGCCCAAGGGGGGATTTTGGGATTTAGTGCTGATAGTGCTGATTCTTAATCTGAAGATTATTTGAGTATTGAGTTTTTAATACACCGTCTACAAACTTTTGCACGCCTGTAGACGCTCACCGCACCGCAAATGAAAAACATCATATAACCTTTTTTTCTTATTACCATCTAATCTTACAAATGCAATAGATCCCCACGACGCTCGAGTGACTCCACATTTAGCATCGTAGGCTCCCCAACCATAACAATCTAAAGCAGTGTAAGGCTTAGTGTAAAGTGTAAGGGGCCATAACTAAAAAGAATTCTTCATTATTTATTGCTCGTCCTTTAAATTATGTATTATTTTGATGCGATTGTTGTTTAAACGTTTAATTAAAAACATTATATTATTAATAAGGCTATTTTAATTCTATGCCATTATCTGTAAAAATAAGTATACAGGAAAGGCACAGGGTACCTTTCATCCAAAAAAAATAAATGGGCAAAACTGGCGAGCACATCCTAAGGCAAATTTAGCGCCAGCGATATTTTAATCCGTACATAAAGTTTTTGCTTACAATACAATTCTTTATCGGTTTCAATAAAGTGTATAACTTTAAATAACTTAAAGTCAGAAATAATAAGACTAGCATAATCGTCTATGTGGGACAAATCCCTCTAGTAGACTTGTGACTAAAATAAATTAGCCAACAATGTTTTTATTTACCTGTAGGTACCATGTTGCAATTTTGAGAAAATGTTTGGAATGCTTAACTTTAAGAAATTATTTTTTAACGAAATCTATTCAAGTAATAGAGCAATTGTCTATTTACTATAATTAAAAAAAAACTCGGAAAGGTAGGCGACAGGATAACTATTTGTACTCATACCAGCAAAATTCCATGAAATTTTAAGCCTTGTTTATCTTTCGGCTTTGAAGTTGTTTTATGAAAAGCAGGCTTCTTCATAACTTTCTTAAGTTTCCTTTCTTAACTTCGCTAACGAGCGTCAACTGATGACACTGTTCCAAAGCACAAAAGATACACCCACAGGCTAACATAGTTGCTTATTCAATCCATTTAAAAAAAATTAATTTTATAACAAAATTATAATTACATAATTACTTATTGTCAGACTCCACAAAATATTTAAGTTAATTTCGGAATGGTCATATAAATAATGCATTAAGCCTTTATACAAACTTAAAATGTTACTTATAAATTAAAATTAGATTGTGTGTCAAACTTTACCCCGATCTAACCGCCAATGGCAGAACGTTAAAAGCAAGTTAGCGACTTAGCGTCGCAAGGTTACATTCGCCTCGGTTTAGATCGCTCGTAAAGTTATAAACCCTTTAGAACTCGTCTTCGAAATATGATATCTTTTCGACAAAATTAACTTAAGGCAACTGCTTTGAATAAACATAAGCATAACGCAGCCCGACTGAACGTAGTTTTGTGTTTCGATGAGTGAGTAGGGGACGTTAGAGCAACGTTAGAACCTATTTTTATTTTGGCTACAAACCAACTTTAGCTTTTTAACAAATAAGTGGCAGACAGGCTAATGTTGTACTTGATGTAAGGAGTAATCCAATTATACAAGTCAGCGATCGATTTTTCACTATTTATCCACTTTTTCAGTTTAGAATATTATCCACTTTTCACCGGAAATTATTTAAAATATTGAAATAGCAAAGTGTGTACGTGTTAATTGACAGAGCAACTACGATTTGCAGCCATAAATTGGTCAGCCCTTGTGGTGGCAGTGAACATGAAGGCGACCATGGAATAAAACCATTTTTTATAATATACTTTTAACACTAATTACTATATTTATTGTTAAAAGCAAAGGAACTTATAGAATCTGTTAGAAAATACTTTTGCTTTTTAATTTTTCTATTTCCCTGTACTTTACTATCAATAAATACGATTTCCAAGTTTACCTAAAGCAAACACTGTAGTGAATTTACCAATAGCTATTTCCCTCTCCAATGCTTTTAGCTGTCCCCAATTCAATTAATAATTCTCGCAACCATTAGCCGACACCTCTATGTTTAATAAATTAACACTCTGTGTACATACGACTGTCTCTTAATGCTATTTGATTTTTTATTAAAGGTTAATGGTGAGCCTGTGATTGAAGCAGTTTTTTCACAGGACAGGATGACATTCGCCTACAACACAAGCCTACGTACATAGTAGGATTAAGGATAGAGATTAGGAGGATCGGATCCCCCACTCACTTACCGAAACAGAGCAGCACACATGCTTTTATTTTACTATTACCGCTAGACGCGCTACCCAAATGACTGTAAAATGCAGCGTGCCTTGCCACTACTTTCCAAATCCAGACCAGAGCCAACATTGACAAGTTCGTTTCTAAAGTTGACTCTGTTCTAAGGTGTAGGAATCTTAAAGTCCTGGTTAAAGGAATCTTAAAAAGTGATCTTAAAATCCTGGTTAAAGTGATCTTGGTTAAAGGAATCTTAGAAAGTGATCTTTAAATCATGGTTAAAGTGATCCTGGTTAAAGGAATCTTAAAAAGTGATCTTTAATTCCAGGTTAAAGTGATCCTGGTTAAAGGAATGTTAAAAAGTGATCTTTAATTCCTGGTTAAAGTGATCCTGGTTAAAGGAATCTTAAAAAGTGATCTTAAAATCCTGGTTAAAGTGATCCTGGTTAAAGGAATCTTAAAAAGTGATCTTTAAATCCTGGTTATAGAGTATGCACTGACTACATTCTGAACAGTTTCGATGTTGGCAACCTTTAATGACTATGTTGTAATTAATTAATATTGTAACATTGTAGATTGTGCTGACGTTAAGCAACGTGGATTAAGAAGGCTCCAAAAAGAAACAGAAGACTGGGCTTTTTATAAAAAATATTTTTATTCACTAGTCTTTTCCTTCAGCTTCAAAAGTGATTACGCTTTATCAAATTTAGAAGATTTTGAAGACAGAAAGCAAGAACAGGACTCAATCGTACATTTAGCTAATAATGTTACAAACACGAAAGTAACTCTTATCTTTCTTTTCATATTATCTGTCTTTTAATTTTTTTATTATCTGGCTTTGATTAAACTTGAAACATGTAACAGCCCACATTTATATGGATTTACTAATACTTAGAATTATTGCAAAATAATTACGACAAAATTATACAATGTTTCAGTAAATCACCCTTTAATATAGGTCGAACCGATATATATAGTTGTAATGTTGACCTTAACAAAGTTCCCGTGGGTTCAGTGGTTTCCAAGATGTGGGTAGTTAGCCCTTCGCCTTTCCGTTTAATTAATGCGCCTGACCCACGTCCAACTTTCTGCTTCGAATTCAAGGGGACTTCTGTTAAGTTAAAATAGTTTCACAGCTCTTTATTTTATTTGATAATTAATCAAGAAACTTTCTGTTTATCTTTTAATTCAGTTTTCAGTTTTATGTTCCATTAGTCTTTAAGGATAAATTATATATAGTTTTGCAAACGATGGTATCGCTATCTATCATTTATTTTATTATTCATTTGACTTCATAGCATGAGGATCGACATCGAATTTATATCGGGTTTGAAGCTTTATGACTACACTACATCTAATTAAGAATAGATAGCAGGTATGACTAGTTCTCTTTATGACTAAATCTCAGACGCTATATAGCCATATAGCGTCATGACTAAATACCTAGCTGTTCGACCATGAGAAACGCACACCTAATGTTGGCGCTTTAGCCTCTAAATAATGTGTTAAATAAAAAACAAGTAATTAATTTGTTGACTGCTGTGTATGCTTTTGAGTAAGGATGCCACAGCCTATTTCCCCAATCCTTTATCTTCAATCCTACTTTACTGTAGTAGGCAGCGCACTTGCAGCACCTGTGGCGTTTCTTATGTTGTAGATGGTAGTAATCACCTACCGTCATTGAGACCGTCAGCCTGTCTGCCGACTTTACATGAAGAAATATAATGTTTAATTTAATATCTTAATTCCAGTGATGTCAACCAGGATGTTAAGGAGTTTCACAACAAACAAAACTCATGTTAGTAAAATGTGATATATCAGTTGTGCTTCAGGACAATTTTCCTCGCCACATAAATTCTTGGAGTCTCGTAAAGTAGACAAGTTAATATGAGATTTCACATCAGAGAGACGGCACAACGTTGCTCCGAGCGCAGTGCTAATGAATAAATAAATTACAAAGTCGCCGTTTTATCTTACTTTGCATAAAAAATATATTAATGTTATGCTTTTGCAATAAACTGGGATGATTTTACTGGAACATTTGAGTATGAATGTTTAATACAAGATTTATGTTGCATATACACAAGTTTAGGGTCGCTCAGCGAGCTATGCTCGGAGGTACTTATAGGATCAAAAATTCTAAAATTTAGCGAAGAACTAAAGTTGTCGACATCTCTCTCTCTCTTTAGTCCTAAAGATTAGCCGTCAACTTCAGCGTTCCTGAACCGGTCTTTGTCAAGACCTAACTGGAATAGCTGCTCGATCCAACTCCAATCCACTCTTTCTCCTTCGCCCAGCGCGTCTCTTCCCTTCTACAATACCCATCATAATTAATGTCGACATAGCCGAGAGTATTATCAAGTTGAAGTGGCAATGGGCTGGTCACATCTCTCACAGAGCGGTTAACCGATCGAGGTCACGAATTGGAAAGTGCAGAGTGGGACGCCCGATAGACAACCTGAAAGCGTTCACAGGAAGCGGCCGGATTCGAAGAACAGAAGACCGTGCGTGGTGGCGAGCCTTGGGAGAGGCTTACATCCAGCACTAAAGAGACACAGGCTGATGATGGTGTTGCCTATCAGGCGAAATAAGTAATTTAATTTTAGAACTTACTTAGTTGCAGTTTAAAAATACTTTTATATGTATATTCTAAATTGTTCTATATGCATTTTATAAGTTACTACTTAACCGCTAAGATTATTATGATAAGATATCCGTAATCTATACTAATAGTATAAAGAGGAAAGATTTGTATTTTTGTTTGAATTGAATAGGCTCCGAAACTACTGGACTGATTTGAAAAATTCTTTCACGGTTGGAAAGCTATATTAGCAAGTATTTTTTTTATTTTTTTATTACAGATTTTGACCAACAACCAGCTGAGTAGCAAAGATGAGGCCTAAGATGGAGCGAGCTCACCCAGAAGATGCCTATTCACTCGAACTTTGAAAAGATTAGGGTTATCAAAAGATTAGAGTGACATCCGTAAGTATTAATATTATAAATGCGAAAGTTTGTATGGACGTTTGTTACTCTTTCACACAAAAACTTCTGAACCGATCGCCATGAAATTTTGCATACACGTTGTCTGGGACACCAGAAAGGACATAGGGTACCTTTCAACGTTCAACGCTACAAAGTCGCGGGCACCAGCTAGGAGACTATATTTTATAAAGTTACGTGGACGAAGTCAGTAACGTGCAACAGTAAGTCTTAGATAAGATAATTGTGACTTAAAAAATTGAATACCTTATTCATTACAATTTAGCAAATTTATAATACTTTACCCTACAGAGAAAAAACCCTTGTGTTCGGGTTTGTTTCAAGTCCGGCCCGATTTAATTATGATGACATCTGTGTTGTCAGCGCTCGACCGATGCCCGGCGGAGTAGGAGGGTACGCGTGACACCGCATGACGGGTATTGGCGTGTCAGATAATATGTCTCCAGCGACCTTTTTTGCGTATACAACTTACGCAATATAGGCGTACAAAAAAAATTTTTTTGAAATTTTTTTTAGTGAGTTATGTTCCACAGGGACTATTCGTTACCATAAATAAACCACTTCCGCCGCCGACGAAACCAATGCTACGTAACCGGTTATTTTTCTTGCTACGAAACTAGTTCCTTACAAAGAGGTTTTTTCTTCCTACGAAACTAGTTACGTACGACCGCCTACGAAACCAATGCTACGAAACCAGTTTCTGACACATCTTTGCATTTGTAGGAAAGGGACAAAACACATTTTTGTATTTCGTTAACACAGGCATTGCTGGCTATTTCGTAGGAAGAAAAAAAATATCTTTGTACGTAACTGGTTACGAGCGTTGGTTTCGTAGGCGGCCGAAGGGAAATAAACGAAAGTATGAAGATTAATAGTATGATATGTATAATTCAATATCAGCGAAAGTAATTTACAAATTGCTAACCTAATAATCATTATTTTGACGATGCTCACCCAAGGTCCAAGTAAACCAGTTTCGGGAATAAACGATAACACTCGCATTAGAATTGCTAATATACGAATACTCACACACCCTAAGTCTAGACAATAACCCTAGACTTAAATGGATTGCATGTAAAGGAATACTAACCTTGATTATATCTACTTAGTAACTTCTTAACAGGTGTTTCGAATGCGAATTCAAATTGTG
Organism: Synanthedon formicaeformis; assembly: GCA_945859745.1. Taxonomy (NCBI): domain Eukaryota; kingdom Metazoa; phylum Arthropoda; class Insecta; order Lepidoptera; family Sesiidae; genus Synanthedon; species Synanthedon formicaeformis. The sequence goes on from OX243963.1 coordinate 5,969,955, forward strand.
GAGGGGATAAAAACTTAACATTTTTTTACATAACATAATTTTTATTTTTTATATATTAATTCTCATGATTTTATTTTCTTAAAACATGTACTTAAAACATATATATTATTACCTATATAACAAAAAAAAATTGGACAGGTTTCATAATAGATTATTAATATTATAAAGAGAGATTTGTATTTTTGTTTGTAATGAATAAACTCAAAAACTACTGGACCGATTTTAAAAATCTTTCACCTTTCAAAAGCTATATAATTATCAGCGAGTAATATAAATAAGAAAGTTACACGGACGAAGTTGCGAGCAACGGCTTGTAAATAATAGTATTGAGGGACCAAAAAAGAAAGAAGGTAATATTCAAATAGTAAATATCCCTACTTAGTTTTTAAATAGTTGAACATAAAACATTTCTTGTTAACCCGATTTAAAGTTAAAAGCCGAAGTTCTTTTATGTTCTCACTCTAATTATAACTGAGGGTAAATTAAAGTCTAAGTGGTATTCGTATCTGACTGAAAAACTGGCTTAATTTGTATTAAAGGATCTTTTCCGCTTTACAATTCATTATCTCGGATGAAGTGGGAGCGAAACGGTTCGCTCGGCACAATACTCAGTCGATTTAATGGTTATTCAATGTTACCTACTTTTGATCATTGAAAGAGGGTGTTTTTAGAATATATCTTCTTCTTGTGAGAAAATTGTGCTTCGTTTCGGGTATAGTTCCATCTTGAAACCCCATCTTATAATAGAAATTCCATCTGTGTTAAGTTATACTAATACTAGCTGGTGCCCGCGAGTTCGTCCGCGCTTAAAAAGAAAAAAGTAGCCTATCCTATGTCCTGTACCTCCAAATGTTTATCTACCAAGTTTCATGAAAATTAGTTAATTCATTTAAGAGTTATGGAGGAACATACATACAGAAAAAAATTCTAAAAATCGTCATTTTAGTTTCAGTATCATGTATAGAGCCTATAAACACGATATCTCTGAAAACAAAGTAACTTACTCATTGACCAACCTTTACAGATTTATTATTAGTATTGATCATGTTTAAAGAAAGATACAGAGCGAGAGAGAAAAAGAGAGAGCGCATTCTGTAAGTTTGTTTATATGTAGAGGCTTATTATTAGCCGGCTCGTTTTTTTAATGTTAATAAGTCGATAGACAGCCTGACGGTCCACTTCTTGATATACTCGTACAATGGAAGTTTCTTGTTCTACTTATCACATAATCGTAGCATTTCTGCCCGGGTCTAGGTACTTTCGACATAGTTAAAACATTTTTTTATAAGTACATATTACCTTATCCACATTAATTGTGAATTTCCAAATTTAGAATATAAAACCTACAGAATTAAAAAAAAATCATAATCAGATTGCAACTAAATTATTTTTAGTGCTGCTGAAAATAATAATTATTAGCTTCTTCGTCAGCTTTCAAACAAAAAAACCAGATCAAAATTGGTCCATCCGTTTGGGGTCCATTCGTTCCACATCCGGAGCTACGATTCCACACACAGATACACAGTCACACACGTCAAACTTATAACACCCCGTTTTAGCGTTGAGTCGAATTTTTAAAATTAATATTTACCATTCGTATTTTATTTTTGCTTTTATTTTGCTTTATATTCATCAACTATAAAGGAATAAAAAACGGAGCTTTAGCAATTCAATACGTACGTTCAAAACGCGACCCACTTTTAAATTTTCCTGTTGGTTTGTTGGTTAGTGCATAGTTACTCGTATGTACGAGTAGGAATATATCGTTTTTTTTTTTTTAAATAGAAATAAATAAAAAGTACGAGTATCATTTAATGTTGAGTGAACAATATATTGATTTTTATGTAATGGTTGTTAGACAGGCTGACGATCTACTTAATGGTAGACTTAGGCATGGCTTCGTCTATTAACACAAGCATCTCCGGGTTATTTATTATTTATTTGTATTTTTTTTTGTTCAATGAAATAAAAAAATAATAAAATAGAAAACGATGTTATAACAATAGACAACATTGTCATTATAGGCCAATAACAAGCTCAGTTGGACTACAAAGATACAAGATACAAGATAGTAATTGTTTGATAACAATAGATTCGGGTTTTATCTCTACTGTGGCGTATAATCTTGTTCCGTGTCGAACTACATTCATTGTTATCAAAATTCTCAATCAACATTGTAGGCGAATGTTATTTGAGAAATAGGCAAAGGTAATTTGTAAAATTACCACTTTGGTTATTGACAGTTTACCGTAACCACCATACAGACATTGTTTTATACCCTCAATAAAATGGTTAGTCCAAACAGTTATACTAACTTTTATAATAGAATCAATACTAATAATAAATCTGTTGGGGTCGGTCATGGAGTAATTTACTTTGTTTTCAGAGATATCGTGTTTATAGGCTCTATACATGATACTGAAACTAAATTGACCATTTTTAGATTTTTTTTCTGTATGTATGTATGTATGTATGTATGTATGTATGTATGTATGTATGTATGTATGTATGTATGTATGTATGTATGTATGTATGTATGTATGTATGTATGTATGTATGTATGTATGTATGTATGTATGTATGTATGTATGTATGTATGTATGTATGTATGTATGTATGTATGTATGTATGTATGTATGTATGTATGTATGTATATTCCTCCATAACTCTTAAACGAATTAACTGATTTTCATGAAATTTGGTAGATAAACATTTAGATGTACGGGACACAGGATAGGCTACTTTTTTCTTTTTCAACGCGGACGAAGTCGCGGGCGCCAGCTAGTAAAATAATAAAAGAACATGCAATGAGTTCTACTGGTGAGTATGCGATATTGCGATTCATCTATTAATGGTACAACTGTTTGGACTTGTAGGGTTTATATGTATGTGTATAATATTTACATGTGTAGGAGTTGCATGTGACGTGAGTCAGTGACATCGCGGGAGTGCGCTCGGACACTCGCCGCGCATGTACTCGGATCTTAGTAAATAAATAATGCTGTGGACTTAATAAGACTTTTATTAGCAATGTCACCAAAGGAACACGCATTTAGTATTTAGCATAAATATTTAGTATACCTAAAATGTAAGCTACGACCAAAGCAAGGTAATACTAAAGACTAACCCCAATAAATCAGTACATTTGTATCAAAAACACTTAACTAAAGTAGTAAATAAGTACTTATATTTTGCAGAAGCAAGGCACACTGCGTTTAGCAGTCATATTTGGGCAATCCTTATGGCGGCAGGAAACTTCGCCAGTTATAAGAATACCAAATATCAAAATCTGTTGGGTGGTTTACACAATATGTATAAAATAAAGATATTTGTTTAAGATATATTGGCGAAAATGAGTGTGTGTTTGTTACGCTCTTACACTTTAACTACTCAACAAAGTTAAGTTTACAATAGAATCTCTCTTTTTACTTTTTTGCACTATCTCCCAAACACCCTACGTACTTAGAAAGGTATATAGAATACCGCTTTCATATAACTATGTTACGGGTTACATAAAAGCAGAAACCGTACTAATATTATAAATGCGAAGTTTGCATGGATGTATGGATGTTTGTTACTCTTTCACGAAAAACTACTGAACTGGTCACCATGAAATTTTGCATAGGTACACGTTGTCTGCGACACCAGAAAGGACATAGGATACCTTTCATCGTTCAACGCGGACGAAGTCGCGGGCACCAGCTAGTATGTTATATTCATAGAGATATAACTACGTAAAGCCAACTGATTGCGCAAACTGAGCTGTCAACTATTATGTAAAAAAATAATTAATTATTATATACAAGAATTGCTGTTTTACTGCGACATGCATTTACGGATGGTTAAAAATTGTCATAAATATTTTTGATCGCAAAGTTGTAAGTATTTTAAAGTTCTTCCATATTTCAATTGAAATAGCAAGTAGTTTTGTTCCCGCATCCTTGCTGCGGCACAATACCTCTACGAGTACCAGTCAGGAGTTCTTGTTCACAAACAAAGAATTATTATGAGAGAGAACACATTCAAGTGGAATATATGCGAAACAGTTAAGTAACTAGAATTGCATGTAGAAGTATGCAAAGTAAGATAATAAATTTCACAGTACTTTAGTAAAATCAGCGATATTTTTATGTACTTTTTTATTTCTTTTTTTTACGGATTGCCTTAGTACTTCAATAATAGGAAGTCATATATTTATTTGAAACCATCGTCGTAACTTTATAAAAAAACCGACTTCAACCCGTTTTCTCATGGATGCCATTGTCAGAACTGGACCAAATTGAAATGGGACCACACGGGAAGCACCACCTCCTTTTTTGGAAGTCGGTTGAAGTTTTTTAATGTTTGTTACCTCATAACTTTCGACTGGGTGAACCGACTTTGATGATTCTTTTTTTATTTGATAGCTGGTGCTTCTCGTGTGGTCCCATTTCAACATGCCATTCATTTTTAATGGTCCAGTTTTGACAATGGCATCCATAAGAAAAGACCATGAGACGGTTTGAAGTCGTTTTATTTTTTGTTAAAAAGAGTTATTTGGAAGTCGGTTGAAAATATAGGCTATGTTACCCGCTGATCTATAGATGAAATAATTTTTTAAATCGGTCCAGTAGTTTTTAAGTTTATTAATTACAAGCAAAAATACAAATCTTTGCTCTTTACAATATTAGTAATATTAGTATAGATATAGATATAGATTGATCCTTGATTTGTTTTACCATTGAAAAATAAAGGTACGTTTTAAGCTTGGTCATTTATCTAAAAGAGAAAATGGTTACCAAGGCAGGTTTTTCACATCTGGTGTTTGTTGTTTTTATTTCCATAACAATTTATGCTAAACACGATCCGGGACTCAAACGACAGGCCTAAAGACATTTCTATGAAACCAGGGCAACATGTGTTTCATACCCTTGTGACCTTTTCCTTTTGATTTATTTTCAACAAAACTATATCTGTTTGTCGATTATGATTAAAATTAGTTTAAATATGAACTATGATGTTTGAGTAATATTACAAAAAAACGGCAGGAGGCGTGGCTTTTGACTTATTCTATACTAATAATATTAAATTGGAGAGTCTGTTCGTAATGACAAAATAATTGCTTGTTACTAAGTGCCTCTTTCACAAACTACAAGTAAAGTGTTGATTAGTTACTTTTAGAAATCATTTTCTGTTATATTGAATTATGCATTCGGTTTACTGCATCATTTGATAGCCGATTTTTTTTTATTATTTTCTATTTAAAGTTTGGGACGTTTACCGTACAAACTAAGGTATATCGGTTACCGGTGACTTTAAATGACAGTTTAGCCTACTTGACGTATGTGAAACAGGCGCTAAATGTATTGCATATATCGCTGCTTAAAAACTTAAGGGCCATAAAACAAAAAATCCAAAAATGTTTTTATTGCAAAAATACAATCACATACTTCATACTATATGTTGTAAAAAGACTTATGCTTGTTTTATTCCATATTTAGTATATTTTGATAATTTTTTTTATATATTCAAATCCCTTCTAGTATTCAGTTTTTTAGAAAAGTACTGAAAACATTTGCTTCTTAAAAATACGCTTCTAACGATATATAATATGCATATATTTGATAAAATATCTAATAAGAAAATTAATATATATTTTTTCGATTAGCTCTCCTGTAAAAAGTGTAATTTTGATATAAGTATATACAGTACTTTACTTGTAACAAAAAAATTGTCTTTCTTATCTGTCTGTTCCGGCTAATCTCTGAAATGTTTGGAAGATTTTTGAAGGATGTTTCACTGGCAAATAACTGATGTTATAAGGAATAACTTTGGGTACTTTAATTTTAGAAACATAAAAAAATAATATATAATATATTATTATTATAATAAGCAGAGTGCAGTACGCTCCACGCGGACGCCGTGTTCATAGTTAGCTAATTTGTCAGAGTGCAAACAACTGAGTAAGCAAATTTGATCTAATTATATTAATGATATAATTAGCTCTAATATCATCCTCGTCCGTGGTTCCGACACCTGACATTTTAATTTTGTTTGTTCGTTTTAGTTTTATTTGATTATTTATTTATTGGGACATATTATTGTTTTTTTTTATTCTCATTTAGTATAAGATTTAAGTTTAGTATAATATTTGTACATTGGATGTTGCTTGGAGCTTTTACTGGTGCATGTTGTGCTTCCTATAGTTGCGGTGACATCCGCCAAGTGCTAATTATTTTGAGCTTCGCCATATTGTTTGATGCCTTCCTCGTTGGAGGCCTTGTATAATAAAATGAAATAAAATATCTAGGGTCAAATAAATCATAAGGACATTTTCATTTATAACTGCGACTTCGTCTATCCTTTCCTTACTAATATTATAAATGCGAAAGTTTGTATGGATTGATGTATGGATGTTTGTTACTCTTTCACGCAAAAACTACTGAATGGATTTCAATGAAATTTTACAATCATATAGCTTATACATCAGAATAAGACATAGGCTGTATAAGACATAAAAAAGATAAAAAGATTTAAAAAAAAAGGATATTTCGTCGTCACAGCGATAACGATGTCCGGCGTTACCACACACATATTTTTTCTTTCAACGCGGAAGAAGTCGCAGGCACCGGCTAATAATTAATAATTGAGAAACCATAACAAAATGTATTATATTTTGTTCAAATGAAACAAATACTTATAAATAGACCGAGGCTGGTGGCAACTGCTGCATTTTATACAATTTTATGATTCTTAATGAAAACATTCGCAATAAAAACATATTGAAATATATTGGAATATAAAGCACGTACTTATTCACAGGTTTCGACAGATTTTTCGACCAAAATTTTGAAGCAGTCGAGTTAACTATTTCCCCACCTTTTATTAAGAGTTGAACGAACTCTTCTGAAATGCTTGCTTGTAATTAATTACCTTCAGAGAGGGCGCACTTAATGAATGAAATTCCTTCTTGTTTTTGTCAGTATTTAAGTAGGTACACATTTTTTTTTGTTTTAAATAGAAACAAATCTACTGGAGATGCATTGTAGGTACTTTTCAATTTATTTTAGGTCTAGCTGTGTCCACAATTCATACGCGCAGAATTTCATATTTTATATAACTTTTTTGGTCGTACTTATTGCTTGGATTGAAACAAAATACCAGTGGAAAACGCTTTCAAATCGGTTAAGCTGTTTCTGAGATAAGTGTGCAGACAAACAGATAAAATTCATAAAACTATTTTTTTAACTTTTTTTTATTTTTTTAACAAAATAGGTAATCAACGACAATTTTGGGACTAAATTATTATAAAATTCAAAATGTACACTTGATAACTTGTATAATATATTGTTATTTCAATAACTCAACTTTGTTTATTATAATATCTTTTGAATTTTGTTGATATATTTATTTTTGGACGCGAAAATCTTATGTCCTTTCATGTCCTATCATTTTCTCTATGTGCCTTTGTCCATGTCCTTTGCATGTTGCTAATTACTTTAATATGTTAAATGAACGAGAAAATCTTTTTTAAATGTAAATTAATTCATTTTATTGCTTTAAAGAACGTGGCAAACGGTAGTTAAATATTTATTAATTTGTCATCATTTCCCAAAACAAGTTACGACTATTTAAGAATTCAGTTCAGTGAGATACTCGTAGAGAATGTTAATATATTCTATGTTCACATACAGTAAAGACGCGATGTTCTCAAAGCGCAGCGGTTACCAGCAAAACAAGTCCAATTTTCAAGTTTACGACTTGATCGAGAAAAGCGGTTTTGCTAACAAATTGTTTCCTGCTTCACGAGCGTCAATTGGCTGGGTGTATTTCGAAAAAAAAAACCTTTCATGTTCGATTGAGAAATTCTGCGTATATAAATTACATTATTTTTAAATTCTTTTAATTAGGTAATAGTTTAATAAATGGGCAGAAATTAGTTTTAATTTAAAAATAAAATAATCTCCATTAGCTTATTAGTATATACCGGTGGTACAATAGCTTAAAATTAAATTAAATTAATAATAATAAAATAATGAACAACAAAAGGATGAGGGTATAAGGGCTTTTGTTAAAAATTTTAAGATACTATTTCAAGATTTATATTTTAGTACTTTTTACTAGTTTTATAAACTAATATTTTTATTTTAACTGTGATTAATCGTAAAACTAAACTACGTCATAATTTCATTAAGAGGATTTTTATTATGTGTGTTAAATTAATATGTGAGTAATGTGTGCGTTCGTCTTTCGTGTCAGACTTCTTATATCGTTAATTGATAACATAGATAACATTTGCCACTGGACGATGGCTACTTATATTAAGAAATCTTGGAGGGTTCAGGCTTTTGGGATTACAATTGGGTCGCTACAATTTTTATCATTGACAGATTTCATCCTAGTTCCAAGATTTTCTGTGCTATACACATAGAATTTCAGGACTGAGTTCTATGTACAACTATACAACCAGCCAAAAAGTTTCCATTACAATCCTAGCCAAAAACAGGCGGCAAAAAAGCTATCTACCGCGATTGCTAGCTTACCGCCTACTCGCTCAAGTCAAATAGGTTCTGTGTTTACTTTGCTCTGAGCTCATTAATCACTGTTTTTTCCTACATCATCCCCAGCGGTATCATTCCATTCGTAAATCAACTTCTTGCTTTGTTCGTTCCAATGTCATTGTACAAAATGTTTTATTCTGTTATTTTACTAATGGGGGATTTACACGGGTCGATTTTCGCCGTGCCAAGCCGCATCGCTAGCCCATTTACACAGGTGACTAAAATCGCATGTGGCTCGGTCATTTACTTCAAAATTGTTGAGCAGAGGTCGCGGTAGTGGAACAACGTGCGCGAAAGACTCCTTCATGCGGCGGGCGATCGTGCACAATTGATCGTTTACACGGTCGATTTTAGTCACCAGTCGCATGCGGCCGGTAGCCGCGCGGCCAAAGTCGGATGCTACCCAACTTTGGGGCTTGCGACTTTAGTCACTTGCGACCTAGCCGAATTGCCATTTAGACGGTCGATTTACGCCGCGCGGCAATAATCGTGCGGCTTTAGTCACCCGTATAAACCCCACATAAAGTACCTATTATTTATTGAAACATATTATTTAAGTTCTAACTGAGATCGTTCAACAATTACGTTACTAAAACATTTCCACCTTTTTTTATTACCGACGATCACAAATTCAAGTTAGGAGATTTTAAGTATAGCCAAAGATTACATACACTGTTTGCAGTTAACGTTAGAAAACGTTGTTGAAATTAATTTAAAATCAATCAAACACGAAGGTCTAAGCCGTAGCTCGATTCAAGCATACGTGCCACTAGGCTTTGTTATCATTCTTTAAAATTCAGATATTTGTGTATCCCCGCGCCACCTACCGTGTGGAAATAGAAAAAAACTTACAAATTTTTAGTCATTCGGTAAAATCTACATCTTAACAATTTAAAAAAAGTTTTCACCATTATTTAGAAACAGAAGACATGTTGTAGATTATCTATTCACCAAAAAACTCTGGATTCACTCACTCATTTCTCACCCACTGTTTCAATGATGTTTCAATCCAACTATCCACATTATATTAAATATAAAACAAAGTTCTCCGCCACGTCTATCTATCTGTCTGTCTGTTCACGATAAACTCAAAGACTACTACACCGACTTTCATGCTGTTTTCACCAATCGATAGTGTGGTTCTCGAGGAAGGTTTTAGTATAATAATTTCCAAAGTTACGCGGGTGAAGTTGCGGGCAGCAGCTAGTTTTAATATATTTTAAATTATAACTACATATTACACAAAAATAAATTATATAAACAGTAAAATTTAAAACAGCAAATTATATTTGGCTTTGAGAGTGGTATAAAGCGACATCTATACGTATCACACGACATACACTCATAACTTTCCTGAAGGCATGAAGAAAATGTAGTTGTGTGAGTAGAAGTTTCAGTCAAAAGGTGACTACGTTTTCCAATAGATGTCGCTACCATGCACTCAATTTAAACTTAATTTATGTATTTATTGTTGCAAAAATCGGTATTTTCATCCGATTTTTCATCTTTTTAAGTATTTATGAACTTTATATAACAAGTTTAGTCAAATAAATTCTACATAAATTGTTTTAACAGAGCTTTACACTTTCTGGTGAAAAGTAAGCCAAAGTCGTCGTAAAATTGTATCTTGAAAAATAATCATAAATATATTTTATTAAATGATTGCGCTAAATGCATGTATTGAAATTGGGGGCACTAGCTATTTCTAGCTAACACAGTGGGCGAGACTGGTGACACAATTACGTTTGAACCATCAGACTAAAAGCGTTCAGTTAGCACTTACCAGAATCTAATTATTAGAACAAATCAAATGAAAATGATATGAAATATTAAAATCGTCTAAATTGTCTGTCCTAATAGAAAAACTAAAAGAAAAAACTGTGTTAAACTAAGCCACTAACGATGCATCAAGTTAAAATAGAAGCAAAGCTGATTGTGATATTATTATGTTTGTTTCAAACAGGGGCTGAGAAAAAAATTGGTACGTAATAATCCCTTTTAATTTATTTAAAATATTTTAGAATTATTGGATATATAATTATTTGGCTCTTTATCTCAAAAAATAAGTTCTGGTGATATAGAGGTCATTATACAAATTTCCTTGAGTATTTCTATTGTTACGATTCAAGACTTTTTAACCCTCTTTCTCATAAATATAAATTTATGACATTTAAAAGAGTTTATGGAAATAATTTACGCATATTGAAAACATTCATTTCATTTCAATAGGAGCCATTTTTGATGATGGCACATTACTCCTGGAAGCTGCCTTCAATGTAGCAATAACAGATGCTTCAGAAGGTGAAGAGAATCCATTTCAAGCAAATGTCATCAAAACTTCTCCCGGAGACTTGTTAGAAGCACACAGTGCCATATGTTCATTGTTCGAAGTAAGAAACATTACAGAGCTACTTTAACTAAATTACAAGGAAATCTTAATAATCATTAATTTTTTTCAGGAGAATATATTCGGTGTTTTCGGTCCCACTAAAAGAGAAAGTCTACATTATATTCAGTCGGTTGCGGATTTCCTCGAAATTCCTCAAATTATTACGGAGCCAATTGAGTTACAAAATCGTAATTGGTCTGCTATAAACTTATATCCGCACCATATTGCTTTTTCACAGGTAAAGAAAAAAAAAAAGAAAAAGAGGTATGAGAAATTAATGTATTTGAACAAATTATTCTAGTTTTCAACCACAAATACTAATTTTACTTTAAGACAAGTTAGACACTCATACATATTGTTGAAAATTATTTGCAATCAAATATTCCTCCTTATAAGTTGTAGTTAAAATACAACTTCATTAATAATTTTTCTTAGGTTTTTGCTGACATTATTTTAATGAAAGATTGGACTGAATTCACTATAATTTATGATGGCGCTGAGCTGTTACCATTTTTAGATAACATACTCAATATACAAGATTTAGATGGGGGTGACAAAATATTAATTAACGTCGTGCAATTGCCAGATGGTGAAGATTATAGGCAGGTATTGGAATTTATGAATAAAAGATGATAGTTGATTAACTACGAAATTATTTAAGAAAACTATTTTTAAGGTCGCAGTTGCAAACGGTCAAAGCATCAGGGTCAGTGAATTATTTGGTCGAATGTAGAAGAGAGATGTTACCACAGTTCTTAATACAAGCACAACAAGTTGGAATAATGTCCGATGACCACAGTTACATTATTATGGATCCTGATTTCCAAACGTTGGATATAGGACCATTTAAACATGGCGGTTCTAATATTACAGGTATCAACCAACAGAAACACTATAAGATAGCTCAAATAATTTAAATCAAGTAAGGACCCTTTTAACAAAATATTTATATATTTTTTAAGGAATTCGTTTATTCGATCCTAATTTAGAAGAAATAAAAAATTTCATTACTGCACTGAACGAAAAAGCAACAGAACTATCTGAAGGTGAAATTGAAACTGCTATAGACGAAAATGGACTCACTTTAAACTTGGTTTTAATATACGATGCTGTGATTTTATATACGTCGGCATTAAAAGCTATGGCACTTGAAGAAGGAGCTTCAGTTACATGTGATGAAGACCAAAGTTGGAGTTTAGGATCCAGTATTATAAACTATGTTAGAAGTGTATGTATTTTTTGATGATGTTTAGTTTTTAATTTATGCTTTATGCTTATATACCCAATTAAAATAGTATACAGTTGTGTTCTCTTGTGCATGAAAATTATAGCTTGCACTGATCTTTAGTATCAATATGAATTTGATATAATATTATCGGTTGAGAGTAAAAAGACCCGCTTTTTTATATTTCCCCATATAAGATCACTAGTTTATTTAATGTTAATGTATTTTTAGATGGAAATCGATGGATTGACAGGCATAATAAACTTTGACGAGGATGGATTACGTTCTGACTTCGAAGTAGACGTATTTGAGGTTATGGGACATGGTTTTGAAAAGGTGAAAATTTGGAATTCATTAAAAATTCTTCGTTTTTTTTAAGCACTGTCCGGTTCTATACAATAATTTAAAAAAATGATAGATCATAGATAAAATCACATATCGAGCGCTGAATTATCTACTTATCATAATTGTCTAGGTTGGCATCTGGACAGCAGAAGATCGCTACGTTTTGCAAAGAAATGAAGTTCCACCTTCTGAGTCAGAGGGATCTGAATCAATGAAAGGAAAACATTTCTTAGTATTGACAGCTTTGGTAAGGATATTAGCTGAACTTACACTAGTATCTAACAGCTGTATTTTTTTATTCTTCTTCATTGAATTTGTAACAATATTATTTTTTTATGTAACTTAGAGTGCTCCCTATGGTATGCTCAAAGAGTCTCCATTGAAGTTAGATGGTAATGACCGATACGAAGGGTTTGGAATTGAACTTATAGAGGAATTATCCAAAATGAACGAATTCAATTACACTTTTGAGATACAGTTTGATGGTGTCTATGGTTCTTATGATGCTAAGACTGGAAAATGGAACGGTATGATGGAAAAAATTATGACCGGTGTAAGTATTGTTATAATAGATGGGTTTAATAGTATTTAGAAGGTATAAAGGAAAGTTATTTGTTATTTTTTGCAGACAGCAGATTTCGCAATAACTGATCTAACTATTACATCCGCTCGACAGAGAGCAGTTGACTTTACAAGCCCTTTTATGAATCTAGGTATAACTATTTTATACAAAAAGCCCACTAAACAACCACCCGACCTGTTCTCTTTCATATCACCATTTTCTTTAGAGGTTAGTACATTAAAACTATATGATAGATAAAAAAAACTCTAGGTCAAAGTTTTAACACTGCAAGACTTCTTTGATATAAGATGACTTTAGGTTTACAGTTTAATTATTATACATAAAAAATAAATATTAGGCAGTAGATAGACTATGGATTAGTATTAATTCTTGCCCTTTTATGACGTAACCTAATTTAAATCTAGGACTATTTATTTTGTTTAGTTCTTTCATTTGAAATGGATATAGTTCATCACTATATTCACATTGTTTTGATAGTTATAATATTTTTTTAAACAATTTATAATATATTTCTAAGCTTTTGCAACTTGTCGCAGGTCTTCATATTATCCACGTTTATTTCTTTTATAAATTCTTGCTTTTTACTAAACCATATATATCAGAAACCATTATACTTAGGATTATTAACCTAAGGCTATTTGTAGGTATGGGGTTGGTTAGCAGGTGCGTTTGTTGGAGTATCAGTTCTATTGTTTATGTTGGGAAGGATCGCCCCGGAGGAATGGCAAAATCCGTACCCATGTATTGAAGAACCGGAGACTTTAGACAACCAATTCACACTACCCAACTCGTTCTGGTTCACCTTAGGGAGTGTTTTAACACAAGGATCAGAAATTGCTCCGATGTAAGTAACACATTTCTAGAACTTCGTTTGAATCTATACTTAGGATTGCAATAAAATGTAGGTCTGAACTAAACAATGAAAAAAGTCATTAGTTCAATCTACAACTTAACAAAACAATAAAATTTTGAATAGAATTTGTTTGGATTTTTCACTTAATCTTGAATGTTGTTGACTAACTTTTGTATTTATATTAGTATTTCCTGTTTTTTAGTGCTGTATCAACAAGGATGGCCGGAAGTATGTGGTGGTTTTTCACCCTTATTATGGTATCTTCGTATACAGCTAACTTGGCTGCTTTTCTCACTGTCGAATCAAAGTTCTATGCTATTAAAAGTGTGACGGATTTAGCAAATAACCCTTATGGCATTGCTTATGGGGCAAAGAAAGGAGGAGCTACTTTCAGTTTTTTTAAGGTATAATTCATTTATATTACTATGAGAGTGTTACATATTTTAATGTTTAATTTTATTTTCTGTTTTAGGAATCCGATAATTTGCTATATCAAAAAATGTACCAGTACATGGAAGATCATCCTGAACATCAACCAGCTAGTAATGATATTGGATTAGCCAGGTACATTACAAATATGTAAAAATAGTTGTCCGCTCTTAATATAAAGAATAAGATAAAAAGTATCCTATATTTTTTATCTTGGAAAAATGTTAGGTTCCTGTGGGATTTTCAAACATAGAAGTACAGCGCGTACGAAGTTGCGGGCACTGCTAGTTTAAAATAAAGTCAATAGTTTTAAAATATAACTACTTTTGTATCATATGATTTTTTTGTAAATTTAAGAGTGAAGTCCGATGAAGAGAACTACGCATTTTTAATGGAGTCAACTTCAATCGAATATATGGTTGAAAGAAATTGTGATGTCGCTCAAGTTGGAGGACTTTTGGATAGCAAGGGATACGGAATTGCCATGAAAAAAAGTATGTATCGATTTTGTTTTTATGAAAGTGTAAATTTTACTATATATTTTCTGTAATCGAAGTCTCATTAGCCTGATTGCTTAGGTCTTCTTAATTTTAAAAAACATTTTTTACATAATATTAAATTTAAATTCAATTGATTGAAGGTCAAGAAGAGTCCTTACCTAAACGTCTTATAGGTACTAGTCTGTTAAAAGTTAAAAACATTGACGGATATTTGCAAGCATTCATTTTCTTAATGCGTAGATTGAAATTTAATTTTGATCAAGCACCCCAACTAAGGGAGTCGCTAGTAATAAAAGAAACATTACCCTTATTAAATTATAGATTCTCCATACCGTCAGCCAATGAGTGAATCTATACTACAGCTTCAAGAGCAAGGGAAATTAACAAGGATGAAGGACAAATGGTGGAAGGAAAAACGGGGTGGTGGAGCATGTGCGGTACGTTTATAAATAAATTACTTATATATTTCTGATATCTTAAAGGTAACCATTCTCTTTTTTCAAATCTATATCAATACTAATAATAAATCTGTAAGGGTTGGTCATGGAGTAAGTTAGTTTGTTTTCAGAGATCGTGTTTATAGGCTCTATACATGATACTGAAACTAAATTGACCATTTTTAGAATTTTTTTCCTCCATACCTCTTAAACGAATTAACTAATTTTCATGAAATTTGGTAGATAAACATTTAGACGTACAGGACACAGGATAGGCTACTTTTTCTTTTTCAACGCGGACGAAGTCGCGGGCGACAGCTAGTTATATATAAAAGGCGACGTGTGTGTGTGTATGTATCCCTCCAAAACCGCGGAACCGATTTTGATCGGTGATCGGATATTGATGAAACTTTCAGACAACCTTCAGATTAGTCCAGCGGTCCTGTGAAGTTTGGTAGCGATCGGACGCGGACAAAGTCGCGGACAAAACCTAGTATAATTATAAATATACTCTTCTTGACTACCTATTTATCCGTATTGTTCAAGGATGACGATGAAGGGGGCGGCGAAGCTCAGCCATTGGTACTGGCGAATGTAGGTGGCGTATTTATTGTTCTCGTAGCCGGTTCCGCTTTGGCTGTGATATGCGCCTTCATTGAAATGATCATCGACGTTTGGTCCATATCTCGGAAGGCAAAGGTAGCGTATGTAATTCATTCGTTTCACTTACAGAATGTTTTTATTCTAAATTATAACGTAATCAATAGATACCTACATAAAAAAAGTTTTTGTTTTGTGAAATCTTTAGGTTCACTAGATTATCCCTATCAGAATCTGGGCTTATCAGCAATGATCAAATGTACGCTTAATTCTATTCAGTTTTCATAAATAACATAATTTAGTTTGTGCGAAAATGTAATGTTTTGTGACGAATAAGCGTCATTTTAGAGAAATTTTGTTTTAGTTTATTAATTTGAAGAAATTGCAGCAACAGTGCAACCATTGCTTGTACAAGCCTATAATGTGGTCATTGTTGAAAATAATAATAAAAAAATTACCCATCGATCTTACTGAACGCTGTCCAGACAAAAATATACCTAATTACGTTTTCAAAAATGTAAATATTGTACCACCAGTCCTTAACCATGCCAGTGTTAGTTTAGTATTAAACGAAAATTAAATTATTTATTCTTTCACTAGATTTGCATGAACAAATGTGACCCCATTCGACTTCCACGTTTTCATATAGTTTTCCAAACTGGCTCATTATTTGGTAAGTACCCCATAAGTTACCATACACTTAATATACCTATTGTGATTTGTTGTTAATATCAAATGTTTATGGCAGCCCGTTTGGCAGCAGCAACCGCCTCCTAACAGAGGACCATGCACGGTGAAATAACAGCATTTTTTATGTGTTTTGGTGAAAGAGTAAGGGATGCCAGAGCCCAATTTAAATATTCCTTCTATAGTCCATAATCCTACTATAGTTGGCCTGTAGATTTGCTTGTGATATAGGCTCAAATTAAGGAATAGTTACAGTAGCCACCTACCGTAAAGTACACCGTTAGCCTGTCTGTCGATCTTAACGTAAAATAATATGTTTCATACTCTTTTACAGTGTTGTTAGGAAATATTCAAAAGTATTTTAATTTAGAACAAAGATTTTGAAGTAGGCTTTTAAAAGTTAATTCAATACTACTTTAGGCGTTAGTTTTATATGAAAATTTGATCTTACAAACACAAAATTCATATTACAGGTACCTTTCAGGGAAGAATTATTAGCTGAGTTAAAGTTTATATTCAGCTTCAGTGGAGATGTCAAACCCGTACGCCACCGCGAGCCGAGCGGTAGTGGATCTGGAGGTTCTAAGAAGGAAGATGAGGACGAAGGTCAAGAGAAAGTGGACATAGAATCTCCTGAAAACGAAGACGGCGGAGATCCATCACCTACACCACGATCAGAACGGTCCACTCATTCTCATCATACTTTGCATAGCAGGAGACAAAGTAATGTTGTACAAATGGCTAGAATGAGAAAATTCAGCGCACGAAGTAATCGATAGTAATTTTGTTGAACTACGAAAGTAGGTTTAGAAATAAAATAAAATAGGTTTTATTTTTTTTTCAAAAGGGAATCTATTATCCTTTAGGATGAATATATTCTATATTCTATCTGTATCCCAAATTTTATTTGACAAATAATAATGTTGGAGAAAAATCTAAATAGAAAATATGCTATAATTTGTACTGTTCAAATTAATTTAGGGAATACCTAAATTAATAAGGGATAACAAATATAATAAGGGAATACCCTTATTATATTTGGACGATTCCCGGAATATCAATAAAAGCCAAAATTCTTCTTGAAATGCGAAGTTTTTTATTTTATATAATTTCAATACGATTTCTGAAATCTAATATTAAAAAAGTCCAATAACACGAGATATTTACTTTATACTTGCCTAAGCCTAAGGTGTAATTTTATGCCTAAATTTGGGGTTTTGGGTGGTGTAATGTTAAGGTTTATAAAAATAGATTCTTTTAATTAAAAAATGTGGGTTTACTGTTCAATAAATTTATAAGCCTGTTTGAGTTTTTGATAGGTTTATTAACTTATTAATTGAAATAAGAATCTAATAGCTTAATCCATTTTTCTAATTCTAGCACAACATATTGTTCCACAGTTAATTGAAACAAGTCCTGTAAAACTGTCTTCAGACACAAACTTTTTAGATTTCATTGTGAATATCTGACGAATGCAATAAACTTCAAGAGTATAGCATCTGTCGATTTTAGTATCTGACCAAAAACGGATCTTTCAAAAAAAGAATATGACATGTCGTGAGATCCATTAAAAAGATGTTCATAATCCACAATTTAAAAATATAATTTCGTTTACTCATAAAAATGGTAATTCATTC
This sequence comes from Synanthedon formicaeformis, assembly GCA_945859745.1. NCBI lineage: Eukaryota > Metazoa > Arthropoda > Insecta > Lepidoptera > Sesiidae > Synanthedon > Synanthedon formicaeformis. Next base: position 5,988,180 of record OX243963.1, read on the forward strand.
TTTGTGAAAGCCTTTTTTCCATCTGTAAGAGGTTATAATGCGACTTCATACGTGTGTCAAGCGGTTAATTAAGAGACGGCTTGAGAAATGCGCGCCTGTCTGTCCTTGTGCGGCATCTCCAACATGAAGAGGGTCCCGTAATGAAGGCCGTTTGATTGAGAGGACACTCTGCTAAGGTCATTCCTTGTAAGGCGAACACTATTCTTTGTGAGGCGAAATTTTGGCTTTCAAATATATACGTGAAATTGGGATAGTTTGATAGCACAAGTTAATTATTTTTAGATATAAGAGTAGTAAGTGAAGCATTTTGAAGAATTTGGTAATAAACGTTATTTCTTAATTTCAGTAGTTTCCTGTGAATATTTCAGATTTCGAATGTTTTTAAATAAAACTTCGAAGTTACATTTAAAATTCATTTATTTATAAAGTGCTAAAGCGCCTATTTAGCAGTATTAGGGCCTCTTTCACCAACTAAAAGTAGTTTTCATTAGTTACTTTTAGAAATAATTTTATGTTTTATTAAATTATGCACTCAGTTTAGTGCATCCTTGAATAGGTTTTTTTATTATTATTTTCTTTTTAATGATTGGGACTTTTACCGTACAAACAAAGATATATCAGCTCCATTATTCCCGGTGACTGTTGACTTTAAATGACGGCTAGCCTACTTGACAGATGGTGAAAGAGGCCCTTAGTATTTTATTTAGAGTTAAGAGTACATACGTATTAGGCGGCTTGTGTCTCAATGCCTGGCTTGAGCTTGCTAAATAATTTTATTTAGCAAGTTCTTCAATTATATATGAAAATGCCATGAGTGCGTTTCACGAGCTGCTTGAAGGAATTGAAAACAAAAATATCATCGGCAAACAGTGTACACGGTAACCAACGGTCGACTTTACTATCTATGTCCTATGCTCAGTTATATTAACCGATTAAGCTGACATCGATACCTACATAAATACTTTTTGTTTTAGCTCCACCAAGTAACTGGTGACATTTCATCAGTTACTTGGTGGAGTACTCCTTGACAATCTCATGTAATTAAATAACTCATCTTCGTTCTTTCACATAATAAAGAATGCACCCAAAATTTATTTTTATATAATTTCCTTATGCGTATGTATGCTAAAAGACTCATCATCACTATCACTACATAGTATAAAACAAAGTTGCTTCCCGTCTATCTGTCCCTTTGTATTCTTAGATCTTTAAAACTACACAACGGATTTTTATGCGGTTTTTTTAATAGATAGAGTAATTCAAGAGGAAGGTTTTAGTATATAATTTCAACGCGGGCGAAGTCGCGGGATCCAGCTATCTACTAAAAATAAAGATACAACACCTGAAAATTTATAACAGCAAAGATGTCAGGCGTTATATTATTGCTTTACACATTTAGTCAGGCGCTACACATCCCTTACTTTTAACGCGGGCGAAGTCGCGGGCACCAGCCAGTTAGTTTATAACTCTGCTTAATTGAACTTCTCATCTCAGTACTTATGTTAACGAAGAAAATTATATAATGAAAATAAAACAGACACGTATTTTTACGGAACAATTTGTTTAAGTAATGGAGACACAGTGAAAGATTGTGGTCACAAAGGTTGGTGTCCATTTCACGCCGGACATTGAAATAATGGCTCAATGAATCAAAACTAAGACCGCATCTTGTGTACTTTCTTATTAGTTATATAATTACATTAATGTGTTCTATTTTCGTTTTATATGTAGATATTATTATATTAGACAATACAATTAGTCTGTTAGCCCTACAGATGTCACCTTAACTTAGCGCCTCTTTCACAAAGGTCAAGTAGGCCAAACTGTCATTTAAAGTCACCGGTAACCGGGGGTAATATACCTTTGTTTGTACGGTAAACGACCCAAACATTAAATAGAAAATAATAAAAAAAAATCGGCTATAGAATGATGCAGTAAACCGAGTGCATAATTCAATATAACAGAAAATGATTTCTAAAAGTAACTAATCAACACTTTACATGTAGTTTGTGAAAGTGGCCCTTAATCTATTAGAATTCTGCTTGAGGGCTTACCTTATGTTTTCGGGGTCGAGAAATCCGAAAATCGTGATCCGAAATCCGCATCAAAGTGACCCACAATTATTGGGAAAAATTGCACCCAACATTTTTTTTTAGCTCCAATATTAAATCTCGTGTTTTTACAAATAAAGTAACTCGTCGACAACGAAATGCGAAATCGATACAGGACTACGGTTATGACACGATTATTACTTACAGATATGTCTAAATGACCTTTTCGCATGTGAACATTCGCATTGTGACTGACAATAGGCAATTCAGGTTACTATCGTCGAACCCGGTTCAAGAGTCAGAATGTCAATTACGATAATGGTTAGTATGATAGAAACACATATTCATTGTCCACATTTACCCAAACAAGCTCTCTTCATATATGGCCATAGAATCAATATACCTAAGCATTTGTCGGAAACAAATAAAGAATACCAACCCTTGTAGCGATTAGCAACGATGAAAATCATTCAATAAAATAAGCAAGTTAATTACTTAGTTTTTATTACATAGTTTCGTAGTTTCAAGTATGACATTATTATGTGAATCTCTTATCAAAGACATGTACCTATTTTCTATTAATTAAATATCGTATTTCCATCATAATTTTTGTGCACATCAAAAGTTGAAGTATTGAATGGATCCTTTTTATATTGATATAAATACTACTACATAAACGGGCATAGCATAAAATGCTATGAATTACGTAAACACCAAAAACATATTATTTTTTAAGGTTTTTTTTTAAAAGAATATTCATGTTAAAACTTAATTAAATAAAATAGTACTTATAATGACACTTTAAAAACCAATAATTCAAAAACCAGGCCTGTTAGTCTGTTAATATTTTTTTAGTGTACAGCCCGCAAACGGATTCATTATTAAATAAAATCGTTTTTATTAAAGACGCTAAATATTGTTATTAACTAAAATGATATATTGAAAGCTGTATACCCCTTTAGAAGCTAGCGAACCGAACTAGACAAAATTTGACCCATTTATATCGTTGGCTACTTGTTTTAACCAAGTGATTCAGAGTAGCATTAAAACAGCCTCTTAAAATTAATTTCTTAAGAGGGTCCAACAGTTACTTTCAGTTTTCTCACTGAACTGTAAAACTTAATTTTGCTTCTTAATTTTGTGATTATGACAACTCATTTTATTGAAATTTGTTTGTTTGGTACCTAATCAGCTATACCAAATTATATATTAAATATTTATTTGCATGCTGAGTTAGCCTCTAAGTGGAGTATACAATTTTTAAATATTATAAAGATAACAAAAAGAATTTTACAGTATTTACAAACTAATATCTAAAGTGTATAAAAAAGAAGGTAAAAGTTTATCTATATACAGTATAAATAGGGTAAAAAAAAATTTTGTAGTACTTACCTCAGTTATACCAAATAATTAGAATAAATTTAAAATAATGAAAGTAAATGCTGTGAATGCACTACAATACAATCTTAGCGTAATCGTGGCAATTATTATAAAATAAGTAAAAACCTAAAATTAAAATTACATATAAGTTCAACATGGATTTTAGTAATTGATGTATTGCCTTAAAAAATCATATTGACCTCTCTGTTTGATATCATTAATTGATGATATAAAAAAAAATCGATTTTACATCCAGTTGTTAACATTTTTTAAGATTTTTAAACAGGTTAAGAGATTTATAAAATATCAATTTTTTCTAATTTCCTTGATATATCTACAAGTCAAGTGGTTTCTTTCAGTCTAGCGAAATTAGTAGAGAGATCGTGCGGAGAATGCCTAGAACTGTGAGAATGGTGAGTCCTTCGCGTGTCTGTTGAACGTCCTGACATAACTGATCGGATGGAAAGCACTTCTTCTTTCGGACTCTCTTTTTTAGCATCATCTGCTAGAGCTTCTGAGCTACTACTTTTACTATCAGCCTTTGGACGTTTCACTGGTTTTATGTCGCCACTGAACGAGAGAGCGAACTTAAGTTCTTCTATTAACTCAGATTTGTAGCTCGTCTGTAAAATATGAGAAAAATATGATAAGCAATCAAAAATATTTTTAATAAGACTGAGGGCCTCTTTCACCAACCTTCTTCACCACCAACACAAACTTTCAATGACGGTTAGCCTACTTGACAGATGGTGAAAGAGGCCCTTATAATAATATTTTTAATATTACTTACGCCATATTTTACTGTTCGCTTAAACACTCCCCACAACATGTCTAGTGTGGATATTAACAAACCAATCAAACATCCAAAACCAAGTACCACATAAGCTCCCAGCATATTTTTCATGCCAAGCTGTTTAGGTTCTTCGTTGCGAGTTTCCTGTTAAATAAGTATTTCAATAAAATTTTACTTGGCATAATAAATTAATGCTACAATTGAAATTATAATATTCTATTATATTAAAATTAAAGTTTTAATAAAATGTTTACCCCACACTTTCCGCCGCCTCTTTTCTCCTTCCACCAAATATCTTTTAATTTTTGAATCTCACCGCGTTCTTTTAATTTTAACAAGGCATCGTCTATGTACTTCTTATATTTCGATCCTTAAAAATAAAAATGAAATACATATTTATACTCCTATTCGATTTATTTACAAAATAAGTAAAAATATAAGTACGAATTTTTTACCTTGTTTCATGCCAATTCCATAACTTTTAGCGTCAAGTAATTTACCAACTTGAATTAAATCGCAGTGCCTCTCCTTATAATATTCTATGGAGGTAGATTCCATAAATACTGCATAAGACGTATTCTCAGCACTAAAACAGTAACAGGCAGTAGTTATTACTTAATTTAAGAATTAAGTAATAACTAAATCAGAAACTAATAGTTATCTAATATTAATGATTAAGTAATTTACATTTCTACTGCAATATCGTTATTTGGAACCAGCCAATTCTTTTGAACCATCCTTTGAAAAATCTTCTGATGAATAGGTTTATCCGAATCCTGAAAGTTGGAAAATCGAACATAAGATTTTTTGAATATTTTAGAAATTGCATTTACTTTTATGTACGAGTATATTCGTTATATTAAAATGTGGAATCTAGTTTTACCTTTAACAATGGAAAAATTACACAATAACATTGAAGTTCTACTATTTTGACTGTAACAAACCTTATGAAGGAGGTTCATAAATATTACATACCTTGAAAAACTGAATAGTAGACCCCACTTTCTTGGCACCGTAAGAGATGGACTTATGTTCGAAAAGTTCCTCAAGAGTCTCAAAGGGTAACACGTTTTTCTCGACGGTTAAGAAGGCGACCAGCGTACCGGTATACGAAGCCACCATTACCATAGTGAAGAACCACCACACACTTGTAATCATGCGCGGTGCTATTGCGCTAAAGGAGAGTGAAATATTACATTCTTTATAAATTAATAGAGCTAAATATTAATAGACCAAGATTTGGACCTTTCTACGGATCCCGTATATAAATTGTTTCGCAGTCATAACTTGATTGGGCAGCAGTAACAATGCTTTTGCTGAAGATCACAGAGAAATTTCAGAATGTGTGCTGTTTGGTTTCGGTATATGAATAAAGGATACCAAAGCCAATTTCCATATCCACTCTTAATTCTTTATCCTTTATCCCCTATCAAGGTGAGTAGCGCACTTGAAGCACCTATGGCGTTGATTGTGTTAATAGGCAACGGTAGTCATCTAACATCAAATGGACCTTCAGCTTACATGCCGACTTTAAATAAAAATTAATGTATGAAACTTTCCCAATTTTTGAAATTTACTGTAATTTTGCATTATACTGCAGTGTCTACTCAATTAATACGTACATAGGAGCTATTTCACTTCCCTGCTGCATGACAGAACCAATGATAAGCCACACGGAATTGGCGAAGCTGAACTGGTTACTCAAGGTCTCAGGCTGCTCAATACATGGCACTGGATTCTGCCACTCTTTGTGTGAAATACGACCAACGAATATCATTACTATACCTAGTCCTAGTTGCGCCAACATCATGTTGTACCACACCTGAAATTTTAGAGACATCATTTTAACCAATCATCGTCTTTTGATATTTCTGATATTCTGATGTTTATTTTCGTGGAAAATTCATCGATAAATTTTAATTAAATAAATTTTAAAGCCTTTATTGTTGGAAAGTAAGTTTAAACCCTACAAAAAGGTTGGGAAAAATTCAGCGATCCGTGTGGTTGAGCAAGAACAAATAATGGCCTTTATCGATTAAATAATTCAAATTTAAAAAAGAAATTATATACCTGTACATTAACAAATAAATTACCTCATTTGAGAACACGGCCATGAACGAAAACATTTCTGGAGGTTGTTTGCTTGGTTCCTTGTAAAGTATGGAGATTCCGAGGGTCATGAACGGAGTTGAAAAATCTATTCCGCTTTGTCTTTCAGCTGTTATTGATAAATCACAAAGTGCAAAATCAGCTTTCTGTAAGTATTATCATCTTTTTAAAAGAATAAATTACTATAATAAACGTAACAGTTAATATAACAATTTAGTGAATGATCTGTTTTATTAATTACAATATACATGTACAAACATATTGACCGATCAGTAAATGCTCGGACTAAGCTTTTTTACATATTTGTAAGCCTTATGTAAGATTTTAGCAGTTTTATAATAAAAATAAAATGTTATGTTTTGTATCAATAAAAAATGTTTTTTATTTAATATGCATACTAATTTGAAGAAAGATCTGTCTTTTTATGCCAAGATCTAAAAATGACCTAAAAATGATGACAAGGTGATGAGATTGGAGAAACAGAAGGTGCGGTTGCAGGATGACTAGGATGAAGGAAGCTAAGGTCAAGTGAGTCCTTAAATACAAGCAATATGAAAAAGTATATTTAAAAGTAAACGAAAACAATTTGAACCTCTTCTCTAAGTTTTAGTATCATTCCATTCCATTTGCCAGTTTCTGGATCCAGGTTACCATAAGTTTGTTCCACTTCAAATTCAAAGTTAAAACCTAACATTTCACTAAGTCTTTCAATCAGGTCTACAGTGAAACCTTCATAGCGATCGTTTCCTTCTAATTCAACTTCCGATTTTTTTACATATCCGTACGGGGGTACCTGAAATGGCAAATGTTAGTATGTAGGTGTATAACTTTTTCCATAAGCCCCTAATCTACACAATATAACAGGCATGTTTTAATAAAATAAAATAAATAGATATAATTATTATACATTATTACCATAGCGATTAGTACTTTAAATGTTTTATTTCTCATTATTGATTCTTCACCGATTTCTGCTGTTGGTACAAATGGTCTAGATATAGATAGTGTTTTCTGCTTCCATAATCCAATCTGGAAAAGCATTAAAATTATGTAAGTATGTACAGTATGTCCCAAATTAAAAGTTTTAGCATTTGGCGGCCCAATAATTTTGATACAAATTGCATTTGTGAATTCTAGCATACTTAGAACAATACACACTATAAAACGTGCTGATATCCGTACATTAAAAATAAGTTCTCAATTATGAAAACGCAATGTCCACAATGAAAATTTAAAATGAGAGTCACGCCTTCTCACATGACCATCAGGCGTTGTCATAAAAATTTTAGTCCGATGTAAATATTGAGGCTATACGGGCCCTAGCTAAGACCTCACCACGCTCAATCGGACATCAGTTGCAGTTTTCTGCAACACATAATTAGAGTTCACTCATCGATTGTTCATCTATAAGTCGCGTTCTATATTTATTTATTTTTTAAGGTACGAGTACACCAACAGCACAAACAAAAAACTTACAATTACATAAGGCAAAATTTTAAGGCCAATTTTAAGGTATAGGTAACAAATAAACTAGAAACTACAAAAAAGAAATATATATGTATAAGTCGCATTGCTTGAATTATGCGTGATTCTAAAACCGGTGTGATTGACCACCCAGATACCTTGGCACAACCTGACTTTTTGAAGTATAAAATCTTGTCAGAAATGCCATGGACTGTTAGTAAGCATGTCTGCTGTAGTATTTTTATGAATAAATAAGGGAAACTAGAGCCCATTTGCCTATCTTTTCCAAAACGCTTATCCTTAATCTTGCTAAAGTCAGCGGTGCACTTGCTTAATGAGTACTCATTCATATTATTGAAGATTTTCAATACTATATATACAAATTATACTTACAGTTTGATTTCCAGCAGGTGTTAGTTCTAATATATCAAATGTCACATCATTTCTTTGTCCCAAACCGTCGAATATTAACGATCTCGATATGCCTTCTGCCTTGTTCTAAAAGAAAAGCTTAATAATTTTTTCATTTGTTATTTTATTTGACAATTACCACCACAAAACTTAATAAAAAAATACTCAAATACTTAAAGGAATACCAGACATATTTAAAGAGAGTAAAATATATTGTGATTATTAATCAATGAAGTTCTATCAATGCAAAGATTTAAATCTTTGTATCAATGTAAGCTGGATAGGGTAAATTGTTTAGCATTGATGTAATAGACAAGTTAGTGGTAGTTTTTAGGCATTTACTTATTATTATTTCTCTTATATCTTTCATCTTTATCGTGTGTCCTATTACTGGTATATACAAAAAAGCTTTAATACATTTTACTATACGTTTTGACACGGAACCGTCTAGATTTATAATAATGCAACATAATTATGGGTTCAGTTGCCTGAAAATACTCGTAAACGATTTTTTTTAAATATATATTCTTTTAATATTCATTCCGTTTACGGTTTATTCTAATCGTCACACCATCTGTGGTCGTCGCGCTATAAAGCCGTAAAAATTGTCTCCCAATAAAATACAGCTGTTGTCTTCACATAGCCATTTGAGCGGTTGTTACGCAATGATTGAGTTTAAATAATTACTCACGGTCCGCATGAAGTTCAGTAACGACGAGCCATATATCCAGGGCTCGTACTTAACGCAGTTCAATTCCACCGCTGTAACGTTCACTTTGCGAATCGCTACAGAAAACACCAACACGGCATCGTGGATCAAAACTAATCTAGTTTTAATCTGCTCAGGGAGAAGGGTCTCGCCTAGTTCTGCATTGTATTGCTCGGTGAATTCGAAAAGTTGATTGTTCTGCTTCAGATCAAGAAGTCGGAAACCTTGAAAACAATGATGAAACTTTTTGTTATGTTAAGGTCAGCAGACAGGTTGATGGTTCTCTTTATGGTACGTGGCTACCGTCGCCTATAACACAAGCAACAATACAGGTGCTGCGAGGGTTCTGCTGACTATATTATGTAAGGATAAGTGTATAGAAATGGGTTCTGGTATCTCTTACTCACTCTGTGCTGTTGTTTTTTTTGTTCTTTTCATAATGGTCTTCTACGAGTATAAAGGAGAGGCTGCCAAAAACGCAATGTCACTACTTTCCAGATCCAGGCCAGAGCCAACTTTGGCAAGTCATTTCCAAAGTTGACACAGCCAGGAATTGAACCCGGGCACCCTAGATTAGAGCGTTAAGGCAAACGCCCCCTAACCACTGATCCAACGGGCTGCTTTTTCCAATAGTCATTTTTGTAGATAGTTTTGGTAGAAGTTTTCATTAAAATGATCCTCATAATATATTCTGAGTTTATTTTCTTTCGCCTAGCCCGCAGGATAATAACCTTTGACCTATTACAAAGCGGATTGTCAGTTTGCCAAGTCCAATTCTTATTTTATTTGAGTTAATTGTGCGGAAAAAAATAGAGGCACGAATTATACAACACATGAACTTTATTCATTAAAAGCGATCAATAAGCATGTTTCACGTCATAGATATTATCCTTAGCTATTTTAAGTAGTCAGTAATTTAATGATAGAATATTTTAAGTTGTAATGTTTACGTGTGCGTATCTATATCTACATATGTATTCGATAAATATTATACAATAAAGTCGCTGTCAGCCTCTGTTTGAATTTGATACGTTTATCACTACGGAATAGTTTGCAGAAAAACATGCATCGGTGCAAAGACCGTATTAGCAGGTTGTTACTTAGAATTCGTTCATTACATTTTTTTTAAATATAAAATTGAATTTTTTAATATTGAAACTATCTTTTTTTTACAAACATAATACTTAGGTATTTTTGTTTATTAACACAAGATATAACGCTACATTTTTTTAGAACTTTTTAGATCCATATTTTTAGAACAACATTGTTCTAAAAATATGGATCCTAACATTATTCATGCCCCGCGACCGAATTCGTGCTACCTAAATCTGAGTTATTATCTGAAGATAATTTTACCTGATCTGATGATCTGAAGATGAAGATGAAGTTAATTTGTTCAGGGATACTGAAGTATCCCTGAACAAATTTAATAATAACATTAAATACTTAAATAATCATATTTTTGGCATATTCTTTTAGACGAAAATGTTCATCTTATCTGCCACCATGTATTTTCACTTACCAGTCATGTTGACTCCTCCATATCTGTATCTAGTTAAGTCTAGAGTAAATAAATCTGGCGAGACAAATAAGTATGAATGTTCTTCAGCCATCAAGCCCACTTGCTGGGCGTGACGTAATAGTTGTTCCAGATATTTTGATGGACAATCTACTACGAAGTTAGTATAACCGTTTTCTTTTGCATTTATTAATACATCCCTAAAACAAATTGATAAACATCAGTTGTGTTCTTTCTACGGTCTATGATAAGGTAAAGATTATAAGGGACAAGAGAAATTGAGTTGTGGGGTGTCCGTATTCAAGCATCAATACCAAAAAGCAAAAGTATTTCACAATTATTTGTTCTATAAATATGGGACAGTTTGCGCACAGATAGATAGTTTATAAACTGGATTAACATATAGGATACTTTTTATAATGGAAAAGTGTTAGTAGGTTCTTGAGGAGTCATCTAAAAGAATAAAAACACGGTCGTCCCAGCTATAAAGACGTCAGATATTTTCTCATTTTTCAAAGCGGACGAAGTCGCGAGAATCAGCTAGTGTTAACCTATACACTAAGTGTTAAGGTATACACTAGTTGTTAAATAGGTGTAAGCCCTTAAATCTTGTATATTTTATGTAATTTAGGTACACTGTTCACAAAAATAATTTATAGTCGAAAGCCAAAAGGCAAATCACGATGTTGCACCAACCAGTTTATTCAGCGAAGCTGAAAAGCCATTACAGATAATTGAAGCAACCGGCTTAACTGTATATCAAAGGCAATTTAACTGACGGACCGCAGGCTCCTATTGTTGGTCTGTCAAATGAATTATTGTTATCCTAAATGAAACTTTAAATTACTTGCTTGCTTACCTATAATCATCTCCGCTAAGCTCTCTCAAAGCGATTGTGTATCTGTCGGTGTAGTTGCCCAATTTAAACAGACTGTCAACTCTAGTAATGCTGTATCCTTTTGAATAAAGGATTGTGAAGTTGTTCCAATCTTTTAATGGTATTAAATTCTCCAGTACCTGGAAAAGATTAATATTTACGTTGTATTATTATGTGTATTTTTACAGAAAATATGGGTCGAAAAAAAATATTATACCGATATTATAAAGAGACCGTGTGTATAAAGAACGATATAGGTACTCACCATGTTAAATGCTTCAGGACTTGGATACAAGTTAATCATAGACCAATTCTTTGAATATAAGTCGTTGTGTTGTATTAAGATGTGAGGTAGTTCCAATACATCGCAAAGAGCTTGTATGTGTTCGCTCGCTCTTCCGCCAGTGCCATCTATAATTCCTATTACTCCTTCCTGAAACATCAGATCACATGATATATTACAACCGATCATTTTAAATAAAAAAGTGATATCTGTGGATTTACAAAACTAAGTTACGAACGCCTTAGCCGCGGACAATGTGGAAGCGAAAGGAAAAAATATAAAAGCGCGACATAGCTGCTTAAGTTATTCCGTTCTTATGGTTTAGTTGAAAACTAACATTTCTTTGCTGGGTAAGATCAGAAGTTCTGAAAGTCACCGAAGAACCAAAGTTTTCTATATAGGCGAGAATATTAGCAAGCTGAAGTGGCAATGGCCGATCGCATCTATCGCAGAGCGGACAACCAATGGAGTAGATAGCCAAGAGAGTTTTCGAATAGAGGCCACTAATTTGAATACGAAGCATGGGTCGCGCTACGGCCAGGTAGACAGATGACTTGAAGGGCATCGAAGGAAGCGATTGGATGCAAAGGGCAGAGGACAAGATGGCAGGCGTGGTAGCGAATCTTGGGAGAACCTACATCCAAAAGTGAAGAGACATAGGCTGATGATGATGAACTTAAAATAATTTATAATATATACATAACGTAATTCTTACCTCTGCGAGTTCGCACACCAGGGAACGGATCTCCAGAATTTCACCACGTTTCGACACTTCCTTTATTGAAGTACTAAAGTTGTACATGCGACCGCTCACTGTAAACGCTGCTTTCATCTCTTCCGCGTCGCCGTAGAATATACCTCCTGAAAAGGTCCTCTTAAAAGGTAGAATAATCCTATATCCCTTCATAATTCATCCATCTATGGTTGACAGCGCACTTGCAGCACCTGTGGCGTTGTTGTGTTACTACAACGCCACAGGAGCACTATCTATAATAGTTGACCGTCAGCCTGTGTGTCGACCTTAATATAAAAAATATATAAGAAAACAATACCTACAAAAGAATGTTATATCGCTGCTTAAAAACTAAAAGGCCATAAAACAAAAAAATTCAAAAATGTTTTTATTGCAAAAATACAATCACAATCCTTCATATTGTATGTTGCAAAAAGACATGGTTGTTTTATTCAATATTTAGTATATTTTGATATATATTTTTTAATAATTAAAAGTAACTTATATGCTTACTCCTCTAGTATTCAGTTTATTATAAAAGTACTTAAAACATTTAATGCTACTTAAAAATACGCTTCTAACGATGTATAATATGCATATATTTGATATATAATAAGAAAAAAATAGACAAAAAATAATTTATTTATTTTCGATTAGCTCTCCTGTAAAAAGTGTACATTTGATTTGTGGCCCTTTAGTTTTTAAGCAGCGATATGTAATATTCGTTAATCGAGCACATTCTATCTGGTTTATTCTATATATCACATAAACCAATAGCCTTATACATTCAGTAATAATATAGGAAAATAGTTGACATAAACCTTAATAAACGACCAATAACTCCAATGTCGTCTGTGGAAAAATTGTAGTTTACAATTAAATATAAAACTAATTACTAACCAATTGTAAACTGGTCGTCCGATAAAATGCATTGCGATGATATAAACAACAGAAACAACACAACACCGTACATTTCACAGAATAACTATGTTCAAACAGTTTTTATTACATTTCCATGGACACGAGAAGTTAAGACCGATTAATGTTAACGATGTACCACTCAACCGCCGACATAGTAATTAGGGAGTTTAGATAATCAACGTTTTAAAGCTTCGGAGCAGTGGTAATAAACGTACAGAGTTTGGCTCGTTCTTGTTTAGATTGGTGCCTGGATAGCGCGACATGCCGCGTCAGAAATAATCCCGCCCGGCCTAAATTTAGGATGGATTTGCCTCAAAACGACACACTTTTAACGCCACTTCCAACAGAGTTAAGAACGTTTTAGTGAAAAATACACTTTCAGATACATTCCATTAGCTAACACATTTTCTGTAAGGTGCCATGACTGTCGAAATTAATTATCTGTTTACTTTCTAGATTTATAAGTACGTAGTGGCAGGGTATACTGCGTTTCGCAGTATATTTTGGGCAGCCCGTATGGCGGTAGAAAACCACCTGCAGGCAGAGGTCCTGCTAACGCAAATATTATGTTTATTTATTTATTATACAAGGCCTCCAACAGAAAAGCATCAAACCAAATCGTCATTGTTAAAGTTAGGCAACACTTGGCGGATGTCGCCGCAATTACTAGAGGCACAGCTTGCACCAGTGAAAGTTCTAATGTAAGTAACATCTAAAACTGTTTTTATAAAAAGGAACAGTCATCGCGAAGCTTTCTGTAAAGAATAACTACTATAAACGTAAAATACGCGTCCCGAAGTCATTAACAGGATTCCTTCGGGTGTACTGTAATTTTGAAACTTAATGCCTCTGAGATGGAAGTAGAATCTACATTTAGTCAATTGTAAATGACAAAGTTTGTTTAAAACATTTTCATCTGTTTCCTGACATTTATAATAATATTATAGAAGGGATAATGTATTTATTGGCTTGTCCTTTGATTAAGTGACAAGGATTGGCAAGATTGAAAAGTTTGGACTTCACAGAGCGAGGGTGATCACTTCTTTTTCTGTCTTCTACACTTGAATCTTCATTAAGTATATCGTCTAATTTTTCAGCAGTCCTCTTTAAGTGTAAACTACCGTTTAATCTAATTTTATACATATTAATATGTAAAACTAATTATAATTACAATAATTGTGTATCTACTTAAAGTGTCATAATCATTAAGCAGCTTTTTTCGTCAATTTGTCATAAAGTATTATTTAAAAGAAATATTAGGAAATAATAATAATAAAATAGAGAAAATATTTACAAACAAAAGATACACGTAGGTGCCTACTCAAGTAGTTATGTATTGAGTTAAAAATCCTGGCTATTTTATCATTCATTCTTGTCAGAGCTTGTCTATCGGGATTAATTTATGGCTCGACAAATAAATTGTTTGGTGTAATCAAGAAATGAATAATTAAACAGGAAGCTATAAATATAAATGATAATATTTATCTACAACGTATCTATTTTCGGAATGACTTCACACTTCATTTCATTTCTTATTATTGGAGTTCCTTAACTAAAAAAAGAAAAATACGAAAACCTTATTTATGATTGCCTTATTGGTTACGCTTCTTTCCATCTGTACGTCAGCCAAGATTCATTTCTCAAGAATATGTAGAATGTTCATACAATTTCCGTCGGAGGCGTCTAGACATAGCAATTGTACGTACGGGATGTGTAAAGAAAAGTGTACCAGCATCTCACTTGAGAAACACTGTGCATGTGAAATAATGTTTATTTATTGTAATATTTTTTTACATTTTTTCGTGCTCGTAAGTAGATTCACGTTTTCAAAAAAATTATTGCCATACATATTGCCCGTTTCCATGTTCAGCTACAACAATTGTTTGATATAAGAAACGTTATAAATTTAATTTATTTATTATCTTTGAACTTTATAAAGTATTTAGATCAAAAGATGAGAACATTCCGGCTACTGAAGTGTCGGGTCCACGCTGGATCAGGCTACTTGTAATATTATATTATATTCTGTGTACAGGCTGTTCTGACAGGTCCTATTGAAAAAGTATGGGAGAATTTGAGGTATTGAGAGTGGGCAAACTGCTCAGCAATGCGAGGTGCATTGGCTCTTTTATATCTTTTATGTTTTATACTCTTCTCTTTCTTTAATCTGCGAATACGATCCATACTGACTGCTTTTCTTGTTTTAAAAGTGACGAAATAAATAGCAAGGAAATTATGAGAATGAGTCATAAATAAGAAGAATAGAAATCTTAATAATATTTTCTACTTTCTGTTATATGTACCTACTGTTATTCACTAACAACCAAATCTATTACGCTATCCCGGGCACACAAAAAAGAAAGAAAAACGAAGAACATTTAAGAATTAAATGCATTTAAGTAGTTTTCCCATTAGACTAGTCCAGTATCCGAAACAATAAGGACTCGGTCTTAACTGTGCCCATTAGCGCATATTAAGGTCAGTGCACGTATCCACTCTTGCAGTGAGCATCTCGCGTGAAACCTTTCAATTCAATTTCTCGAAAGCCCTCTTCGACTTATATCAACCTACTTTAGAAAACGTTTAGTTAAGGACACGCTGTACAAGTGATGGAACTCAGTATGAGTAGTAATAGGTATTAGGGAGAATTATGTATAATGCGAATAACCTAAAAATGCGACGCGACACATTCGCGCCACTTATTGAACTCACGAAAAATGATAAAATATCATCGAACATATCTTCATACTTTAACATATCTTAAAAATATACGCCAAGAGTTCCAATATTTTAGAAAAACCTTTATAGATGATAGCTACTGAAATCCCAATTCAGGCTAAATGTGCTCGAGTTGGAAAGTGTGCTCTTAAAGACGTTACAATGGAAATTGGTTATGTTATTTTCTATTTGAGTGATTGAGAAGATTTAAAGTTAAATATTTTCTGGAGCATTTGTAAGATAATACTATTCTGAATCTACAATACGCTCTGTTAACCTTAATGGAATGAATGGTTGGCAGCCGATACGTTTGAAGTCAAGTGTATAAACGATTCACGATGTCATGTATAGATTAGAGGTCACTTCAAAGGAGAATATCATGAGGAAACCTGCGCAAAAGAGTTACAATATTTGAAGATATGTGAAGTCCTGCTATTAATCATCTAATAGTTATAATTAGTTAATTAGAAATTATAGTTAGTTAATAATTAGTTAGTTAGCCTCATACTTTTTCACATAGAGAGAGTACAAGAGAGGAGGTAGTCAACGGTAATAGAAAATACAATTAATGTCTCCATAGGGTATCGCGTGCATAGTGATGCACAAAGCCAAGAACAATACAAGACCAAGCAAATAGGCATTGGTGTTAATGAGGCCTGTCGGTCTTAGTCTTGTTCTTGTGCAAGTGTCTCGCAGTTAAAATAATGTAGGTAATAAAGGAAAACGCATAAAAGAAAGAAAGAAAAATTTGTGAGAAAAAATTTCATATACATAATGTGAAACAAGCTTCACCCATTTTTCATTAAGATATTTTTAAACTTTATTTGGGTTGTTCCGGAATAGTACTTAATACATATTCAAGTACTTCCAAGAAGCAACTCAATGATTTTGCGATGAATTCTCCAAAACTTAGCTCGCTCTATGTGAGCACTATGCAAATATTCCAAGTAGCAGTTAGAAATAATTTAAATTAATTAAATCTATCGGTTCATAACAACCTTAATTTTATAAAATAGGTATAATAAAGTTTGATGTTTTAATATAAAAGTTATTACTTGAATTGACACACCCTTTTTAAATCTCAAACTCTAATTTATTAAAGGCATTCAAAGGTCTCTTAAAGGTAATTTAGGGTTTACATGGGTAACAAGCTCGATTATTGAGACTTAGTTCATTCGTTCTCTATTCACTGTTGCAGCTCCAAAAGAAAAATTAAAAAAAAAAAAGTCATCATGACAGTAAATGAAGAAAAATATTACTTGCTAGTGATCCGCTCCCGGCTTAGCCCAGGATGCATATTTTATAGACACAAACCCCTTTCTATAAGTTTATCCTTCTTTCTATAAGTAAAAAAACTTTACAGAAAGAGGGATAAACTTATAGTTTTAGGGAGATTACACTTTAGGAATAAAACTTGTTGGGATAAACTTAACAAACCATTTTCTATAAGCTTATTCCTCTTTCTATAAGTGAAAAACCTTATAGAAAGAGGGATAAATTTATAGGGATCAACTTAACATACCCCTTTCTACAAGTGCAATCCTCTTTCTATAAGTGAAAACTGAATTAAAATCGGTGGAGCGATTTTGGAGTCCATAGAGGACAAACATACTTACATTGATTTCTATTTATATAGAAGATTATTTATTTATTTCAATACCAACTAAGTTATTTTATAAGGTAAAAAGTTGTTTACTTGGATTATCGCGCTGCGAGTTGTTAATGATATCGGATATGAACTGAAATACAGTTTGGAAACTATTTTTATTTTTCTGTTTCAGAACTTGTCAACGGGTTGAGCAGTTGTATTTTCGCAGTCGCCTGTGGTTTTAGATGCAAGCATAAATTTTATGGGCGGATTAAAGTATCAATAGTGCATCACAAAGGATTATCCGCTTTATACGATCATGCAAATACGAATTTACGACTAATAGAAATAAATTGTTTGCATACAGCGCCAGTGGCGGCAGTTTCGATTTTATAATATCATATAAGTTTAGGTTTTTACATAGATAACCGACGTCGATTCCTTTTCTTGAACCCTTTACTAATGCCATCTGAAGTCATAGCACACCAGCCAATTCGGATAGGTATTGGTCAATAATTGGCTTAATCACCAAATGTATCTTATGTTAAAGAAAAGTAGACTGCTTTACGGTCCACCTGACAGTAATTGGTATTGATTTTGGCAGCGTCGTTAATATGGACAGACCGTCAAAATAACAGAACGAGTGTTTTGTATTTCGGTGCGTAAGTAAAGGATTCTAGAATCTTTTTCCATATCACCGGCGTGTCATTTATCCAAAGCATGTTGGGTTAGGTGTTTGCACGGAAGCCACAGAATACCATGCGTGGTGGCGAGCCTTGGGAAAAGCCTACATCTTATGTGTAGAGACACATTGTGACACAGGCGACGGTTGCCACCTACCATCAAGTGGACCTAGTCTGTCTGTCGACCTTAACATAGAAAAAAAATTAAAAACAAACCAGTAATTCTATACCACAGCCCTACAAGTGAGTTTGCAGTTTATGCAATCAAATGGAAATTTATTCCCTGGAAACAGGTCGAGGTTAAATCAGGTAATTGAATATTTTTGTTGAACGGAGTTCACCGGATGCAGTGCGGTGCATTTAGCAGATTAACGTTTAAGTGTGAGTATTTCAGTGCATCTCATATGCTAATATTATGTTACATGCTAAGCTTGCTTACCTTAAGTGTTATTTACTTACGCATTCAAGTTATACGTATACCATTGTATATACACTTAGGTATACGGAAATAAGTTTTTAATTTAATCTAAATTCACTCTGGATCCACATTAAGCAGTATTAATGTAATCATCAGCATATCATCCCACGATACTTCAGTGAAGGTGTGAGGATCATAGTCAAAAGAGATGAGGGCATATTCATAGTCTTTTACAGTATCAAAATCAAAATATTTATTTTTCAATTAGGTTTCTCACAGTAACTCTTATATGATCGTCATTATTTTTTTACCAGGATATCGGAAAGAAAACCAAAATAATGACGACCCTGAGAAGAAACCCCAAAAGAAACTCAGTTATTATTTTATTATTTTAAAGTGACTCTTTTTGTCACTTTAAAATAATAATAATTGCAATTGATTCAATTAATTATACAAAAAATCAAAGTATACTAAACGTGATATAGTAACACTTAAATAAACTCTTAATTTATTTATGAAATTAAATATTATGAAATTCTTAACGAAATTTATTTAGGAGTCTTATTTCGTTTATTTCATCCGAAATCTCAAACAATCCTCGAAAAATAAAGTCGTGCAATAACAACACTTGTCATAAGATTCACGTGTCATTCATTTTAGAGTCTAGACGTCACTAGTGACTCTTCAAAACATGTTATACTGTGCTCGGTTTGCTCCTACAGAAATAGTTTTACAGCCACCAGTACGTCGCTGTAGAACGTCATCCGTCTACTAAGATAACGGTGAGATTTGTTCCTTTTATGTTGTATTGACGTTCGCCAAACTTTACGAAACTTGAAGCATTGCCATCGATCTTGAGCAAATATTGTTTCAGACTCGAGGCGAGTTTGCTTCTCAGTTCCATTTTTTTTGCTACAAATTGCATGGTGGTAAATACAATCTTATTTTAAAACATTAAAATTAAACTTTAAGCAGTCACTAATATTTTTCAGAAACTTAAGTCTGTCGTTTACTTTATGATTTTAGTTTAGGTCGCTTCAAACTCGTATAAAGCTGTTAAGTTTACGAGTGTCGTCAAAATGCTGGTGCGCTGGCGTATAATGTCTTTGTCAGACCAAACAAAAGTGATACTTGCAGAAAATATCGATACGGTAAATTGTTACCAAGAACAAAATAATTCTTAATTTACTTTACTTCAAATGATTGCTGTTTGGAGTGCATTCCTCTAATAAAGTGGTGTATATTTTTTATGTAAATTAATATATATTGAGAAATACATTTTTTTTATGTAAGGTCGACAGACAGGCTGACGGTCCACTTGATGGTAGGTGGCTACCGTCGCCTATAACACAAGCAACGCCATAAGTGCTACAAGTGCGCTGCCGACCATGGAAGGATTAAGGATAAGGGATAAGGAAGGGATGGGGTAAGGCTCTGGCACCCCTTACTTACTCACCGAAACACAACAGCACATGTGATGTTATTTCACGGTGGTATTCTGTAAGGTGGTGGTTACTGCCGCCAGACAGGCTGCCCAAATGACTGCGAAACGCAGTGTGCCCTACCACTACTAATATTATAAAGACGTAAAGTTTGTATGTAGATCTTCCAAATTGCCCATACGATTTACCAATCTTTCACCAATAGTAAGAATATAATTTCAGATATAGACTAAATAATGCTGCCAGATGGGTTGCCTGAATGCGAAATTCAGCGTGCCCTGCCACTACTTTCAAGTCCAGAATCAACTTTGAAAAGCTCAAAAGTTAACCCTTCCGGGAATCGAACCCGGGACCCCTGAGACAGACCTGCAAGCACCCTAATGACTCATCCAACGGGTTCATCAACTCTAGTTCCTTTGACTCTGGCTTAGAATCCATGGAGAAGCGCTAATGGGTCTCGCTAACGGTGAAATCTACTTGAAATGAATTCGAATCAAAGAAAAAATAAAGCAGCCTAAGGTCAGTGAACTAACCCTTTATACGGTCCACTTTCCCACACAGGCCCCGAACCAGATATTATTTCTGATCGGCGCCTACAATCTGCTTTTGACTGTTTGTCGATATGTTTAACTTGAGATCTCAAGTTAAATGGAATTGCTCTACGGTTTAAAATTTATTTAATTTACCACGAGTAAATTAAAATCATTAACAGCCTCTTTCACAAACGTCAAGTAGGCTCAACTGTCATTTAAAGTCACCGGTAACCGGGGATAATGGAGCTGATATACCTTTGTTTGTGCGGTAAACGTCCCAAACATTAAATAGAAAATAATTAAAAAAATCGGCTACCAAATGATGCAGTAAACCGAGTGCATAATTCAATATAACAGAAAATGATTTCTAAAAGTAACTAATCAACACTTTACATGTAGTTTGTGAAAGAGTATGACTTAATAATGACAGAATGAAGAGAGAATTTATATGGTACTAGCATATACTTAATACATAAATTTATTAAGTATAAGCTAGTATTTAATTAAATTAATTTTTAAATAACTACGTTTTAATGCAATAGATATAAAAACCTACACTCGCGCTGCCTCGTGGTTCTGCTTATCTTTAAAGGAAGCTAAAATGTATTCTTTAAAAGCCATAATATCAAGCCAACCTTTGATTTGTGATCGGTCAAACCAAACGTGGAATTTGTAACATTTCTTACTCACAAACATCCAACTATGTTTTTTTTAGTACTAGATTTTTTTAGAAATATTGGTTTTCTTAGAAACAATTGAAATAATGTATAATTTTTTTACAATTTAGGACATACACAAACACAATGATTTTTTTTAATAAGGCCTTTTAAATAATAATATCCAGTTTCAGTTTCTGGAGTTTAATAAAAAAAAAGTTATAAATTTATACTTGCTAGGTATTTAAAAGACTTCGATTTGAAAATGATATTAAACAGGCAGTATTGATTTCAAGAACTTCAGCACAGACTTATTGGCAGCTCAGTTACACTGGAACTATCTTACAACGCAAATAAAACATTGTTTTCTTCTTTGTAACTTTTAACAAGATTGTTGATTGTAAATTGTCAGAAAATTTTCAACATTTCTGATATTCTATAGAAAATATCAGAAATGTTGAAAAGTGCGCACCGATCTTACACAAATATTAACATTTTGTAATAAACTGTACCTAATATTAAATTTGTGAAGAAGGATGGATAGAATGTATTGATGTGTGTTTTGTAATTGTTACTCTTTCACGCAAAAACGGCTCAACTGATTTTGATGAAATTTGGCACACTGATAGATAGTTTTATTACCTGGATTAACATATTATATCGTCTAAATTAGGCGGAACCGTCATCACAGCGATAAAGATGTCAGGCGTTATAGTTACTATATGCTATAACTTTTCAATTTTCAACGGAGACGAAGTCTCGGGCATCAGCTATAGTTATTCATAATTTTTAGCCCAAGTTCATAGTAGTTTAATTTACGAAACATAAGTCTCCGAATACAAATTCTATGTGACAGTGAAAATCCATCCAATAGAAGTTGAGTTATAAACGATAGACATATCAAATTTATTCATAAAGTTGTCTACAAACTTCACGAAATCCATTTAAGTCTACATAGGTAATCTAAATCTTCCCGAAAGGAATAAATCAATGCAAATAAACTCAAGAGCGAAGGCGATTCTCATGAATTTCATAATAAATAACTCCACTGGACACCGTGTAGTAATAAATAAAAATTTATAATATGCATTCATTGTTGGAATTTTCCATTTTACAAATTTTTATAAATAATTCAAATCGTAAAGGATAGTGATTTCATTGTAATTTTATAATTTTATTCATAAATAAAGTATTAAGTAATATTATTAATAACTAGCTGCTGCCCGCGCCTTCGCCCGCGGCGATATATATACTAAATTAAATTATATACTAAAACCTTCCTCGAGAACCACTCTATCCATCGGTGAAAACACCGATGGAGATGGAGTCAGTAGTTTTTGAGCTTATCGCGAACAGACAAACAAACGCGGCGGAGGACTTTGTTTTATAATATGTAAGGATAGTATAAGTGACTGTCATTTGCACGCGACTTTCGCCTTATCCGGGAACAGCTTAGGTACTCTTTCTGTATAAAAGCACAGCTTTACAATCCATCCAGTTGGGCAACAAATGTACTTGCACAGAGCAACTGTGGGGGCTAGCGCGGGGAAGCGGGCGGCGCGGGCCGCCACGGCGAACTCACACAGTTTGCATTACAACTTTCAAGGCTGGCGCGTACAATATGTTTTTGAGTTGAGTGAGCGGTGGCGGATTTTCCATTTTGTGACAACCCTAGCGCGTGACAGCGAAGTACTTACACGAGTGGCGGCGTCGCCCGACATCAAAGGCGTTGCCCAACTGTATGGATTGTAAAGCTGTCTTGAAAGGTCCTATGAGCCGTTCCCTGACAACATGCAAAGTTCATGATGATAGAGGTTGAGTTAATTTAGGCGTAGCAAACTACTTATTCATTTATAATATTAGTTATCATAATTTAGTAGAAAGAAATAATAATTATTTAAAATACTAATATTAATTATTGATTTTTTGTTCGATTCGATTCTTTACAGTTCATGCGTTTCTTTTGATTAAATTATGATGCAAATTTTAATGCCAACATAAGACATGCATTCAGTCATTAATATTTTTTTTTATAGGAGTTTTCGAAGTTCTATAAAAATATAGTCATGAAGACAGTATTCAAACCTTTGAACGGTTATAATCGGCTTATAGAATTTAATATTTTAGGATTTTCATTTAAATATCATAAAAGAAACGCTTCTTAGATAAACATAAAGATTTTGTTTGAAAGTGTGAATGGAAACACACACAAAACTCTTCATTTAATTGACTCTGAAACGAAATAAATGACCGTAACAACTTAATGCTTTTAGTTCTCTTCTATTCTTACCAAAATAGTGGCTATTTCGTTCTATTATTTATAGAAGTTGATTAACATCCTTCTTAACGTCGTCTGTGGTTAATGAAAAACTCGTTAGTCTATTTATGACTCAGACCAAATAAGAAATTAGACAGAATTTTGCGGAAAACATAGTGAAGCCGGTTTTATAAACATGTTTGCGTAAGCCGTTTACTTTATTGAGATTTTATGCTCCAAGACAGCTCCAAGCTATTATCTCAATTTTTGTATTTTTTTTTATTGAAAATTTCGTTTTACTCAAAATCTGGCTTCAAAATTTTGATTTTAGAAAATTTGCGAAGACGTTTTAATGATGAGAAAGATATAAATTATATATACCAGTGGCTAGTTTGGTTTAGTGGCTAGTAACACTAGCTGTTAACCAAACGGTCGCGGGTTCGAATCCCGCCTGGGGTAAATATTTATGTGTTAAAATTTTACCTTTGTACCTGAGTCATGGATGAATATGTATGTATTTACAAAAAAAAGTAATCTATGTAGTATATCAACTGTCTGGTATCCATAATACAAGCATTAGTTGCGTAGTGTGAATCTAGATGATGTGTGGAATGTGTGAAGATATTATTATTTATTATTAATATTATTATTATGTTATTGCAATTGTTTAGTAGATACATATATTTTTTACTGTATATGTTCATTCACATATGTATCGAAATGAAAATAGTCATATCTAAATACCTAGATCTAAACAATAATGCTTTCAGCGTCCACTTAGTTCTCTCATTAGGTACCCATCTTACCCACATTTATTATCATTATATGTGGGTACAAATTTTCTAGCCTTCATACGGGTTTTAGAAGAATTAAAAGGCACCAACTGTAGGTACTGTGTTAATTCACAAATAAATAATATTTTATTTACCTAACAACATAACCACCCCATTTAGGAAGTTTCATGATTTTTAGATATTTGTTACTTAATCACGCAAAAAATGGCTCAACGAATTTGTATGAAATTTGGCACAGTTATGTATTATCTGGATTAACAAGTAGAATATTTTTATCCTGGAATAGTCTTAGTCTTGAGGTATCGTTTAAAAATATAAATTATTCGGCACCACCGTCATCGTCACAGCCGATAAAGATGTCTTGTGGTTAGGGAGCCCAAGAGGGGATTTCGGTAGTCACTCGAACGCGTCAGATTAAGCTATGGTAGATTAATTACATTCTCGAGCGCGTCAGATTAAGATATGGTGGGTTAATTACATGCTGAAAAGTGTACATTTTAATAATCTGACGATTTGCGCAAGCCGAAGTGACAAAAATCGTCAATAAAGTTTAGCTCATACACCTGCAAGGTCCCAACGACGCTCGAGTGACTACACATTTAGCATCGTGGGCTCCCCAACCATTGCTATTCTCCATTTTTCAACGCGAACGAAGTCGCGAGCAATAGTTAGCAAATATAATCACAACATTCAATAAAGCCTTTCAGGATTATCTGATACGTAGTGTCATGTTGGTTTCCTAACGAGACAAGTCATTTTCACAATAAAATCGAAAAGCCGTCGTCGACCGTTGAATTATTCAAGAAAAATTGAAAGTGAAAGTGACGGGATAGTGAAACAAGTAACGGCTATATGTCGAGACAGTGCACGGATTATAATAAAATATTGAATATTTTGTGTGTTCGGGGTGGGAGGTCGATAAAATCACTCGACAATCGTCGCGTAATAATATTCGAATTGAATATATTTTGCTACAAACGAAATAAAGTTGGTATTTTAAAATGTGTTTATTGCCAACTGTCGACTCGCCCTCGGTTTCGCGCGTATGCAATTTTTTCAGCAAACTATATACACAAACCTTCGTAGTTTATCGCTCTTTCCAAATATGAAAACCGTATTAAAAAACGTTGTGTGATTTAAGGAGGCGTATACGAAATCCATCAAAAACCAACGTCTTGCGGTTCATTTATTAGGTAATCTGTCACTTATGAAAACAAGTTTTTAACTTATATGGGTAAATAAATTCCTTAACTACAGTTTGTCCCACGCGAAAATGAAAATTATCTTTTTTACCCCTTCTAGTGATCTATTTCCCAAAAGCATTTTCGAGAAAACGCCTAAAACAGTGTCTGTTTCGGTACACAGATCTGAATAATTGGAGCATTTAAAAAAACAATAAATTTACTTACAGACGGCCTATAAAGTCTATTTTAATTCCTCCCACAAAAAAATTACAAAAAAGGCCTAGAAACTCAGTAAAAAAAATGAAATCATTTTTATAAAAACTCATTTGAAATTTGCCTTATTGCAAAGAAACAAGGCTCAAAACGGCTTCGCTTTTGTATGTTTGCGTTTTCGAACACGTCTTGCTCAACACTCAGTCTACGCCAAGGCGTCGTCGAGGTAGGACCTGTGTCGCTCTGTTCAAGATCGAACTTATTGTATACAGATACGAAATAATCGACTAAACGCCTTTGATACTAGCCAAAACTATTTAATATTTTTTTTACCAACATGCAATTCAAATTATTATGTACTAGCTGGCACCCGCGACTTCGCGTTGAAAAAGAAACAAGTAGCCTATCCTGTGTACGTCTAAATGTTTATCTACCAAGTTTCATGAAAATCTTCGTATACATACAATACCTACACTTACAGATTTATTATTAGTATTGATTGATGATATCTACTAAGTAGGTAGATAATATCGGAAATGGAGACGCCCCACGGAACTTTGAAACAGAAAAAGATAAGTATCCCGAGTTTGAGTTTTTTTTGTTTGTATTCATGAGTACTTACATGCTGGATGACTTGGCTGACCTGATGATGGACTCCGGAGAGACCCCATGGAACTCCGAAACTATCAGAGTTAGGTATCCCGAGTTTGGGCTCTTTTTGTTTGTATTCATGAGTACTTACATGCTGGATGACTTGGCTGACTTGATGATGGACTCCGGAGAGACCCCATGGAACTCCGAAACTATCAGAGTTAGGTATTCCGAGTTTGGGCTCTTTTTGTTTGTATTCGTGAGTACTTACATGCTGGATGACTTTGCTGACCTGATGATGGACTCCGGAGAGACCCCATGGAACTCCGAAACTATCAGAGTTAGGTATCCCGAGTTTGGGCTCTTTTTGTTTGTATTCATGAGTACTTACATGCTGGATGACTTGGCTGACCTGATGATGGACTCCGGAGAGACCCCATGGAACTCCGAAACTATCAGAGTTAGGTATCCCGAGTTTGCGCTCTTTTTGTTTGTATTAATGAGAACTTACATGCTGGATGACTTGGCTGACCTGATGATGGACTCCGGAGAGACCCCATGGAACTCCGAAACTATCAGAGTTAGGTATCCCGAGTTTGCGCTCTTTTTGTTTGTATTCATGAGTACTTACATGCTGGATGACTTGGCTGACCTGATGATGGACTCCGGAGAGACCCCATGGAACTCCGAAACTATCAGAGTTAGGTATCCCGAGTTTGCGCTCTTTTTGTTTGTATTAATGAGAACTTACATGCTGGATGACTTGGCTGACCTGATGATGGACTCCGGAGAGACCCCATGGAACTCCGAAACTATCAGAGTTAGGTATCCCGAGTTTGCGCTCTTTTTGTTTGTATTAATGAGAACTTACATGCTGGATGACTTGGCTGACCTGATGATGGACTCCGGAGAGACCCCATGGAACTCCGAAACTATCAGAGTTAGGTATCCCGAGTTTGGGCTCTTTTTGTTTGTATTCATGAGTACTTACATGCTGGATGACTTGGCTGACCTGACGATGGACTCTGGAGACACCCCATGGAACTCCGAAACTATTAGAGGTGGGTATCCCGAGTTTGGGCTCTTTTTGTTTGTATTCATGAGTACTTACATGCTGGATGACTTGGCTGACCTGATGATGGACTCCGGAGAGACCCCATGGAACTCCAAAACTATCAGAGTTAGGTATCCCGAGTTTGGGCTCTTTTTGTTTGTATTCATGAGTACTTACATGCTGGATGACTTGGCTGACCTGATGATGGACTCCGGAGACATCCCACGGAACTTTGAAACAGAAAGAGATAAGTATCCCGAGTTTGAGCTCTTTTTGTTTGTATTAATGAGAACTTACATGCTGGATGACTTGACTGACTTGATGATGGACTCCGGAGACATCCCACGGAACTTTGAAACAGAAAGAGATAAGTATCCCGAGTTTGGGCTCTTTTTGTTTGTATTCATGAGTACTTACATGCTGGATGACTTGGCTGACCTGATGATGGACTCCGGAGACATCCCACGGAACTTTGAAACAGAAAGAGATAAGTATCCCGAGTTTGAGCTCTTTTTGTTTGTATTAATGAGAACTTACATGCTGGATGACTTGACTGACTTGATGATGGACTCCGGAGACATCCCACGGAACTTTGAAACAGAAAGAGATAAGTATCCCGAGTTTGGGCTCTTTTTGTTTGTATTCATGAGTACTTACATGCTGGATGACTTGGCTGACCTGATGATGGACTCCGGAGAGACCCCATGGAACTCCGAAACTATCAGAGTTAGGTATCCCGAGTTTGCGCTCTTTTTGTTTGTATTCATGAGAACTTACATGCTGGATGACTTGGCTGACCTGATGATGGACTCCGGAGAGACCCCATGGAACTCCGAAACTATCAGAGTTAGGTATCCCGAGTTTGCGCTCTTTTTGTTTGTATTCATGAGAACTTACATGCTGGATGACTTGGCTGACCTGATGATGGACTCCGGAGAGACCCCATGGAACTCCGAAACTATCAGAGTTAGGTATCCCGAGTTTGGGCTGTTTTTGTTTGTATTCATGAGTACTTACATGCTGGATGACTTGGCTGACCTGATGATGGACTCCGGAGACACCCCATGGAACTCCGAAACTATCAGATAGGTATCCCGAGTTTGGGCTCTTTTTGTTTGTATTCGTGAGTACTTACATGCTGGATGACTTGGCTGATCTGATGATGGACTCCGGAGACATCCCATGGAACTCCGAAACTATCAGAGTTAAGTATCCCGAGTTTGGGCTCTTTTTGTTTGTATTCGTGAGTACTTACATGCTGGATGACTTGGCTGACCTGATGATGGACTCCGGAGACACCACATGGAACTCCGAAACTATCCGAGGTAGGTGTCTAAAATTTGGGCTCTTTTTGTTTGTATTCATGAGTACTTGCATGCTGGATGACTTGGCTGAACTGTAAGTACTGTGACTTGACGACTCGTTTGGTCTAGTGGCTAGTACCTTATCCTAGCTCTTAACCAAACGGTCGCGGGTTCGAATCCCGCTAGGGGCAAATGTTTGTGTTAGCATTTTACCTTTGCACCTGTCATGGATGTTTTGTATTTATAATATGTATGTATTTACAAAAAAATATATCAACTGTCTGGTATCCATAATACAAGCATTAGTTGTTTACTTTGGAACTGGATTATATGTGGAAAGTATGAAATATTTTTTTTTTTTTTTATACAGCATGTCAGTACTCATGAATACAAACAAAAAGAGCCCAAACTCTGGATACCTACCTCGGTTATTTTCGGAGTTCCATGGGGTCTCTCCGGAGTCCATCATCAGGTCAACCAAGTCATCCAGCATGTAAGTACTCATGAATACAAACAAAAAGAGCCCAAACTCGGGATACCCACCTCTAATAGTTTCGGAGTTCCATGGGGTGTCTCCGGAGTCCATCATCAGGTCAGCCAAGTCATCCAGCAGGTAAGTACTAATGAATACAAACAAAAAGAGCCCAAACTCGGGATACCTAACTCTGATAGTTTCGGAGTTCCATGGGATGTCTCCGGAGTCCATCATCAGGTCAGCCAAGTCATCCAGCATGTAAGTACTCATGAATACAAACAAAAAGAGCCCAAGCTCGGGATACCCACCTCTAATAGTTTCGGAGTTCCATGGGGTGTCTCCGGAG
The DNA here is from genome assembly GCA_945859745.1 of Synanthedon formicaeformis. NCBI lineage: Eukaryota > Metazoa > Arthropoda > Insecta > Lepidoptera > Sesiidae > Synanthedon > Synanthedon formicaeformis. Next base: position 6,017,686 of record OX243963.1, read on the forward strand.
TCCACCATCAGGTCAGCCAAGTCATCCAGCAGGTAAGTACTAATGAATACAAACAAAAAGAGCCCAAACTCGGGATACCTAACTCTGATAGTTTCGGAGTTCCATGGGATGTCTCCGGAGTCCATCATCAGGTCAGCCAAGTCATCCAGCATGTAAGTACTCATGAATACAAACAAAAAGAGCCCAAACTCGGGATACCCACCTCTAATAGTTTCGGAGTTCCATGGGATGTCTCCGGAGTCCATCATCAGGTCAGCAAAGTCATCCAGCATGTAAGTACTCATGAATACAAACAAAAAGAGCCCAAACTCGGGATACCTAACTCTGATAGTTTCGGAGTTCCATGGGATGTCTCCGGAGTCCATCATCAGGTCAGCCAAGTCATCCAGCATGTAAGTACTCATGAATACAAACAAAAAGAGCCTAAACTCGGGATACCCACCTCTGATAGTTTCGGAGTTCCATGGGATGTCTCCGGAGTCCATCATCAGGTCAGCAAAGTCATCCAGCATGTAAGTACTCATGAATACAAACAAAAAGAGCCCAAACTCGGGATACCCACCTCTAATAGTTTCGGAGTTCTATGGGGTGTCTCCGGAGTCCATCATCAGGTCAGCCAAGTCATCCAGCATGTAAGTACTCATGAATACAAACAAAAAGAGCCAAAACTCGGAATACCTAACTCTGATAGTTTCGGAGTTCCATGGGATGTCTCCGGAGTCCATCATCAGATCAGCCAAGTCATCCAGCATGTAAGTACTCATGAATACAAACAAAAAGAGCCCAAACTCGGGATACCCACCTCTAATAGTTTCGGAGTTCTATGGGGTGTCTCCGGAGTCCATCATCAGGTCAGCCAAGTCATCCAGCATGTAAGTACTCATGAATACAAACAAAAAGAGCCCAAACTCGGGATACCTAACTCTGATAGTTTCGGAGTTCCATGGGGTCTCTCCGGAGTCCATCATCAGGTCAGCCAAGTCATCCAGCATGTAAGTACTCATGAATACAAACAAAAAGAGCCCAAACTCGGGATACCCACCTCTAATAGTTTCGGAGTTCCATGGGGTCTCTCCGAAGACCATCATCAGGTCAACCAAGTCATCCAGCATGTAAGTACTCATGAATACAAACAAAAAGAACCCAAACTCGGGATACCCACCTCTAATAGTTTCGGAGTTCCATGGGGTGTCTCCGGAGTCCATCATCAGGTCAGCCAAGTCATCCAGCATGTAAGTACTCATGAATACAAACAAAAAGAGCCCAAACTCGGGATACCTAACTCTGATAGTTTCGGAGTTCCATGGGGTCTCTCCGGAGTCCATCATCAGGTCAGCCAAGTCATCCAGCATGTAAGTACTCATGAATACAAACAAAAAGAGCCCAAACTCGGGATACCCACCTCTAATAGTTTCGGAGTTCCATGGGGTCTCTCCGAAGACCATCATCAGGTCAACCAAGTCATCCAGCATGTAAGTACTCATGAATACAAACAAAAAGAGCCCAAACTCGGGATACCCACCTCTAATAGTTTCGGAGTTCCATGGGGTCTCTCCGAAGACCATCATCAGGTCAACCAAGTCATCCAGCATGTAAGTACTCATGAATACAAACAAAAAGAACCCAAACTCGGGATACCCACCTCTAATAGTTTCGGAGTTCCATGGGGTGTCTCCGGAGTCCATCGTCAGGTTAGCCAAGTCATCCAGCATGTAAGTACTTATGAATACAAACAAAAAGAGCCCAAACTCGGAATACCTACCTCTGATAGTTTCGCGATGGTTAGGAAGAATAATGATAAATGGACGGAGAAGGGACAAAGAAATAAATATACAATATAGTTATGGTTGTGAGGTACGTAAGATAAAATTATGTGAGCTAGTAACATAAATACTAGGCTGGCGTCCGCGACTTTGTGCGCGTTGAAAAAGAAAAAAGTTAGCCTAAGTACCCTGTGTCCTCTACGGCTAAATGTTTATCTACAAAGTTTCATGAAAATCTTCGTAGTTATGGAGGAACATACATGCATACATACATTCATACATATTACATACTCGTACATACACACTTACAGATTTATTATTAGTATTGATTGATAATGATGATATACAGAGCGTCCCACGACTATGCCACATGGAGGGAAAGTACCTTGAATATTGTAGATGGAACATTTTACTGAAAGAAGACATTATTTTAATTTAAAAAACAATAAACTGCATTCATAGATTTTTAAATAATTACACATGGTTGAATCGGGAATCGAACCCGCTATACGAGAAAAAAAATTACCCTGTAGCTTTATCATACCGATCGAAAGGCTTCACCATAAGGATTATTTTTTGCTAAATAACATAGTGTTAGAAATAAAAGGAAGACTATGAATTTTAACATTTTTAATACAAAATTTATCAATTTATCAAATGCTCAAAATGAGTCCCATACTGTTGAATACAAAGTCGCACTCTTTTGATTATTTCACTCCCTGTCGATTTTTTGATCTTGTGGTGGATATTTAGAATAATACGTCTAAGCTCTGTTTGTAGCTCGTGGACACTTTCATACTGGTTCTTGTAAACTAAATTTTTTACATAACCCCATAAAAAAAATCTAACGAGGTTAGATCTGGGGATCTCGGCGGCCATCCGTTTTGTCCCGATCCAGGGACAAAAGTGTTCATTGAGATAGTCCCTTGTTCTGTGACTATTACTAAATGGTAATAGGTATTTATGATAATGTCAGTTGTATGTCCTTACGGCAATGTCAGCTTTTCATTTTTCTGAACAAAATTTCACATCAAATGTTAAAATTCATAGTCTTCCTTTTATTTCTGACACTGTTATTTAGCAAGAAGTAATCCTTATGATGAAGCCTTTCGATCGGCATGATAAAGCTACAGGGTAATTTTTTTTCTCGTGTAGCGGGTTCGATTCCCGGTTCAACCATGTAATTATTTAAAAGTCTATGAATGCAGTTTAAATTGTTTTTTAAATTAAAATAATGTTTTCTTTCAGTAAAATGTTCCATCTACAATATTCAAGGTACTTTCCCTCCGTATATAAAAAGTATATAAAAATTGAGTAATGAATGCCATCATTAGACTAAAGTGATTAGACATAAGCAAATTATTTAGAGGCTGTTTTATAAGTATTATTTTAAGATTAAGAATTTTATAGTATGGTTTTTCCGTTTTGAAGTTGCATAGGGTGTCTTCAAAGTCCATTGTCAGCCCTCAATGTTTATTTTTAGTCATAAACAAAAGTGTATTTTTTATATATGTACCTACATTCACTTTGCTCATTTCAAGGATCATTTTTTTATTTTTATAAATCGATACTAAACTGACACGAATAGGTAAATATATAACAAAATTACAACAAATATCAAGACTACAAGTGTCGTCTGTTTTCTGCCTTGCCGACAGCGTCACTGTGTGCGCGACCCGTGCGCGTGTGTTAATCCTTCTTTTTGACGGAAATCGTAACGTCAAAAACGTATAGGCGTCCTTAAAAGAAATAAGCGGAGAAACAGACAGAACCGGACATTTACTTTTTCTTTAAAAATAAATAAAATTGAAGTGTATGTTTGAATATCAAAATAACTGCTTTTTACAAAATTTATATCTTTTTGTTACGGCAAATCTTAGAAACGAATGAACGGATTTTGATAGGACGTTTACTGAAAAATAGCTGAACTGAAGTTTGAAACATAAAATCTCATTTACGTTACGTACACATTTTTATAAAAGTGATGTTGTCCGCAAAATTCAGTTGAGTCTAACCTTTTATTTGGTCTAAGTTTACACAGAACTAAATGTCGAAAGGCATAGAAAAAAAAACCATTTAATTTTTATTTTATTTTACAATAAACTCTTAAGTAATTACTCTTCTATCACATAATCAATCCATTTTATTGCACACTCTTAACCTCGTGCGATAATAGGAACAACTAATATAGATTGTAAGCATTAAAATTTAACGAGGGTGTAATAAAAGCATAGTGGAATTGTTACAATTACCTCAACACCATTACATAAGGAAACACTTAACACTGCTCTAGTGCTCAATACTTTGAGGTTTTTACTATCAATGTAGCAATAACAATGTACACAAATACACATATTCACGTTGGCAATAGGTTTCATTTCTATTTATCTTTTACAATTGTTTGTTAAAGAATATAATAATGCATACATTTTTGATATATTACTGTCAAAATTTAATACATCATCCTGTATCTCTCCACTGCTGTATGAAGGCCTCTCCCAAGACTCGCCACCACGCACGTTCTTCTTCGCATATCCAGCCAACCCACTGATCTGTATAATAATAATAATAATAATTTATTCACAAATCATCGTTATAAACATACAGTTCAATTATGTTGAGTACCAGCGTCTAAACTAGGCCGAGCCTATCTTAGACGCTGGATTCTTCCATAAGTGAGTACACACTAATTAGTGTAAGTAAGAAAAATAATAATAGTAATAATATTAAAAATTTATAAGAATAAAATAAAGCACTGCTGACAAATTATTTTTAATGTCTATTTGAAAATCGCCATTCTTGCGCTGTAGCCTATGAAGCCTATGTAGTGTAAGTACATGGAACTAAAACTAGTGCAATGATATTGAAAGTATGTCATTGCTTAAACGGTCCTTAAGACATCCACAAAAAGAATAAAACGTGAATAAAACAGACACTATTATCTTTTCTATCGAAGGCCAAAATTAGTTCCCGTACTTTCAGTAATTTGTATGGGATAATATGTCCAGGTTTATTGGAGTGCTTCCTGCGTAGCCTTTTAGGTCGTCTATCCACCTGGCTGTCCCATTCGTTAAGCTATTAAGAAAAAATAGCTATATACGGCCGACGCGGACTAAAATTAATTAATTAACTACGTTATGGGGCTTAGCAACGTACCTACACTACCTAAAATATTGTTGTTTTTATTACTTATTATGTTATTTTTTTAATACTAAAAAACATAAAACATAAATAACTAAACTGATGAGGCTTGGTAATATTAATCAAAGGTAAATTTGATTGAAAAAATAAATTAATTAAAAAAAGACAGTGTAGATACCAATAATTTTAGCAATGAAAAGTAAGCAACAGAAATTGTAAATAAGTCTAGTAATATTATATAGTAGTATACCGAATCTAAGGTGTTTATATTATAAACATTTCATTCTCTCCAATTTATTTTCCAAGTCCTAAAAAATATCGCAGAAAAGTGGTCCAAACCGAATTTGTAATTATCTCCTTGATGATATTCTAACAGATAATTAATGTTAGAAAAGTTGAAGTTCCAACTTCAAACTCTTAACGACTAATCTAAAGAAAGTTATGCTCACAATTAAACAAGAAAAAAAGCTAAATCGCCTTTGTTTTTACGTCAATTCCACTTAATAGATGACTATCCTTTAAAATAAATGAAAAACTCATTAACCCCATTTTATAAATTTTCTTGGAATAATGTTATTTAGTTAAGTTCATTTTGTTTTAAATTAAATACCACTAAAACACTTTTCATCAGACTTTTATGACAAAAGGCGACAGGAAGACCGATGGTTTATTTAATTATTATTGAAGATTGATGGCATCGCCTAGAATACAAGGAAAACCGGAAGGTGTGCTTCCGATCAATTAACCAGGAAGTTATCGAATAAAGTTTAATTTTAATAAAAACAACTATGCTACTGTCTATTGTTTAAATAATTCACGAATAATTTTAAAATACGATAGGTGTAATAATAAATAGTGATCATGTTGAAAATGTTATTTATATCCATTTTCTTATCCTCTACTTTTAACTTAAATTTAACGTGAGTCTTATTCCGGAGCATGAATATTTATTTTCGCCAATATAACTTAAACAGATATGCCACCAATAAAAAACTTGGAAATTTTCCTTCAGAACAAACTATTCCTCCTTTAATGTTATAACATAAGCTTCCATTATTCTTCGTATCTCTCTCGAAGATGATTACTGTTTACATGCAGCATTACGCAGTATGATGCCATCCTTATCACACTTTAAATATAAATGTCAAAATTAAAAAGTCCATTTTATGTCTCGCTCCGGCGCGCCCCCTACCAGTCTCCTGCATTCGGCGCCATTACGTTTTTTTGTGCTATCCGAGTCACACGCACAACGGTTTACTAAAATCGTTTAGCCTTTTTCTGTGTCTAATTGTGCAACATGGGGAAAAGAAAGCGATCCAAAGACGATAAATATGGAAATATAATGAAGAAAATATGAAAATTGGAAGAATAGGTTAAAAAACCACGAAGAATTTCATCTTCGTCGTCCTCATCGGAGGTAGTAGTGGATTTGCCAGGTGAGTCTGATCGAACTCCGACTCCATCAAATCATGAGATTGGCAATGAAGTAACAGGTGAGCATTAGGTATATTTTATATAGATACCTACTAGTGACACAGTTGTCTGTAAATACAATAACATAATAATATACATTTTTGTTTTGCTTATTGTGTTTGTTGCAACATATAGTAAGTATACACATCGGTGTATCGGTGGAGCCACGGGCTCAGGGCGGAGCAGCAGTCTAAAATAATATCTACCTACCTACCGCTTTTTGTTTTGATTGCATTTTTTTTGTGTCGACTGACGACTGTCGAGTGTGAACTTTCTTACAGATATTAAGTATCGTAGTTAGTATACCTAGATAATTAAGTTTTTTAGGTTTGATGAGGTACCTTACAGGTAGCCAGGATGGGGCACCTGCCCCACCGTGGCTACGCCTATGAGTATACATACATTGTATTTTCATACATCGAAATTTTGTAACATGAGAAAATTTTATGCTACCGCCAAACGTTCGCACCACGTAAATCGGTTAGTGCTCGCCGAATGCTCGCACCACGTAAATCGTGTAGTGCTCGCCGAATGCTCGCACCACGTAAATCGTGTAGTGCTCGCCGATTGCTCGCACCACATAAATCGTGTAGTACTCGCCGAATGCTCGCACCACGTAAATCGTGTAGTGCTCGCCGAATGCTCGCACCACGTAAATCGTGTCGTGCTCGCCGATTGCTCGCACCACGTAAATCGTGTAGTACTCGCCGAATGCTCGCACCACGTAAATCGTGTAGTGCTCGCCGAATGCTCGCACCACGTAAATCGTGTAGTGCTCGCCGAATGCTCGCACCATGTAAATCGTGTAGTGCTCGCCGAATGCTCGCACCACGTAAATCGTGTAGTGCTCGCCGATTGCTCGCACCACGTAAATCGTGTAGTGCTCGCCGAATGTTCGCATCACGTAAATCGTGTAATGCATCGTCGAACGGTTGCACTACGTAAATCGTTTTGTGCTCGCCAAACCACGTAAATTCTGTGGAGCTCGCTGGACGCTCGCATCATGTAAATCATGTTGTGCTCGCTGAACGTTCGCACCACCACCACGCGTTTTTATAGTACCTGCATTATGTACCCAATAATAATAAGCAAATAGCGTATGAAACATATACACATTCAATATAGTGTATTAATTCACGCAACAAACAGTATTTTTGAAGTTCTTATTGTGTTTATTTTCAAGAGCTAATACTTGACTCACAAAATGTTACTGAGGCAAACGTGGAGGACACGACAAAAAAATTGTTTGGCAAAAGTTTACACAAAGATATCGCTACTCCATGAAAACACATCTTACTTAATGGGCTAGCTAAAGAAATGAAATCTCATTTATTTAAATCTTATTTACCTGCAGAAAATTGTCCTAATTTGCAAGGACCGAAATTAAATCTGGAGATAAAGGCCCCTCTTACTGAAATGGCCTATAAGAAGGATATGGTGAGTCAGAATAAACAAAAACAATTATCAAGTTGTCTGGCCGCAGTGGGTAAAGCTTTGAATGTGGTGTTGATGCACAATGAACCCGCTGTGCGCGAGATTATAAAACCACTTAGTGACGCAGGGAGACTATTCTGCGATTCAATCCTGGAGATATTTCATTATAAATACACTAAATAAAGAAACCAGAGACACAGTCAAGAATACAAAGATTCTCGGTTCTCTTTTCGGTTCAGTTAGCAGAGCACCTGAGATCTTCGAAAGCAATTTCGAAATCCGGTTCGGCATCAACTTCTAGATGAGGTGCTTTAAACGCGAGGGGGACGCCGCGGAATCCCGCCGCCGCAGAACCCAGAGCACACCAAGCGGCGCCCCGCTCGCAGCCGCCGCCGCCGCTGCTACCACCGCCACCGCACCCGGGCCGCCGCATGCGCGATTTGACCACCCACAGGAGCAAAAATTATCAACGCAACCAGAGGACCCGGAGATAATCACATCAGACCCTCAAGTATACACATCCGTTACTGCAGGCAGGTTACGATACTTTCGTGACCAATGGAGAAATTTGACCAGTGATCCAGTTATACTATCATGGATAAAAGGGTACAAAATACCGAAGCCTAATGGAGAACACAGATTCGTATTGAATCTTAAACAATTTATTAAATTCATTAATTTAAGTCTCTTTAAAATGGAAGACTACCGTACTGCATTAAAACTTTTTAAACCTAATGATTTCATGACAAATTTAGACTTAAAAGATGCATACTTTTTAATTTCAATAGACGAGAAAGACGTTCAATAGACGTTTTAAATGGGAGTCTCAGATGTACCCCTCACAGCTATTTGAATTTAATGTATTACCGTTCGGTCTCTGTACAGCGCCCTATGTATTTACCAAATTACTAAAGCCAGTTACAGAAGTTACGGTTAGTCGGATTCATGTCTGTATGTTATCTTGATGATTTTCTATGCATTGGTGACACACGAGAGCTTTGTTTAGAAAACGTCTTAGCAACCAAAAAGTTACTGTTATTAGGTTTCCTAATTAATCGACAAAAAGTAATCTCATACCTACACCACAAATACAATTTCTTGGCTTTATATTTAACACCAATAGTATGACCCTGTAGTTACCGGAAATAAAAAAATTACGTATAAAAGATAAAAACTTCTACGTCTTCACAAGTGTACATTAAGACATTTCGCAATTCCAAGGGCTACTGACATAAGCATGCCCAGCTGTCCGGTATGGATGGGTTCATACAAAACTATGCGAAAGAAAAAAAATTCTAGCTTTAAATCATTCAAATAATTATAATAAAAATATTATTTTACCCGACCATATAAAATCAGATCTAGAATGGTGGAGAGATAACATACAAAAATCGTATTCACCTTTTCGATCTAATGACTATTATTTAAAAATCTTTAGCGATGCATCTCGTACAGGCTGGGGTATATCATGTGCCAATGAAGTTGCTAATGGTCATTTTAGTTATCAGATCTAGCTTATCACATAAACTATCTCGAACTGAAAGCAGCTTTCCATGGACTTAGAATATTCGGACACAATCAATGAAGATTGACAATACCACGGCTATCGCATAATTATATAAACAGGATGGGTGGCGTTCAATTTATTCATTTAAACGACATAACGCGACAGATATGGCAGTGATATTTTTTGTCTTTGCGTCATATATAAAATCGTCGGATAATGTCGTTGCCGATCGTGAGTCACGTGATCTAAACATTGACACTGAATGGGAACTTGCAGACTATGCATTTCAGAAAATGGTTGTCACACTTGGTGATCCAGAATTTGATCTCTTCGCAAGTACACAGAATCACAAATGTGAGAGGTATGCTTCGTGGAAGCTCGATCCAAATTCAGAAGTAGGATTTAAAATTTTATGCATTTTGTTTAATCACAAAAGTTCTTAAAAAAAAAAAAAAAAAATTGTTTGACAAAGCAGAGGGCATCTTAGGAGTACTGTATTGGCCATCACAACTGTGATGTGTTCACCCTCTTCACAAAGACCTTACCCTGGTGGCGGCGAAATTATCCGACAAGCATTGACCTCTTTAGCAGAAAATACACTTACTCAATATAATTCACCCCTAAAATCCTGGTGGTTATTTTGCCAACATAATAAGTGTTGGCAATTATTATGATCCGTTTAAAACAAATCTTAAAAAAAAAAAAAAAAAAAAAAATTATTTCCTTCTTGACCAAAAGATATGAAAAAGGCTAAGTTACAGTACCTTGAATAGTACAAGGTCTGCGCTCTCCTTAATAATCGGTTCAGAACTTACATCTGACGATTGCGTTATTCGTTTCATAAAGGGTGGCTTTGACCTCCTAAATCCAAATATGAAATCACTTGGGACCCTAACTTAGTCATACAATATTTAAGTAAATATTTTCCCTATGACAATGCATGTTTACGTGACTTATCTCTTAAAACGATAAGTTTACTTTCTCTGGCGTCTGTTCAAAGAATGCAGACGTTAAGTTTGATTAAAATAAAAAACATAATTTTTAATGAGAATGATATACTAATTAAAATTGATGAGCTTCTTAAGACTCCTAGACCAGGAGCCAAACAATAATAGGATTACTTTATATTAAGGAAAATCCAAACATATGTCCTGCATTATCCCTTAAAACATATATAGAAAAAACACAAATCTATCGATCCTCCCATAACGATGATTATCTATTTCAGTCATAGGAAACCACATAAAATAATAATAATAATAATAAAAAAAAAAAAAACAGTGTGCTCACAAACTTTAGCACACTGGGTTAAAGAGAGTTTAGAAAAGAGCGGTATTGACATAAATATGATTTCGTCACTGCGTTGTTTAATATGGAAAATTAGTTTTTGTTATAATTATCTGATTACATCTTTGTTACTCTAAGATTGAGTAAATAATACTTATTATAAATTAGTACATTATGTATGTTACACTGTATTAAACTACTTGTTGGTTTCGCAAAAGTGACTATAATTATTTATCAAAAATAATGTTAGTCGAATATGTAAATTAAATGAATTTAAATAACATACTTACCGTGTCCTGAATTTCTTGAAGCTTTAAACATCTGCATGTAAACAGTAATCATCTTCGAGAGAGATACGAAGAATAATTGAGAATCAAACGAACTTACCTTGTATGTGAAGTTTGATTTCTAATTATCCGAGTATCTCGAACGAAGATGATTACCTCCCACCCTACCCTAAAAGTATATATACTTACCCATACCTTTCAAAAAATTCAGGATCTCTAAAAATAATGGCGCCGAATGCAGGAGACTGGTAGGGGGCGCGCCGGAGCGAGACATAAAATGGACTTTTTAATTTTGACATTTATATTTAAAGTGTGATAAGGATGGCATCATACTGCGTAATGCTGCATGTAAACAGTAATCATCTTCGTTCGAGATACTCGGATAATTAGAAATCAAACTTCACATACAAGGTAAGTTCGTTTGATTCTCAAATATACCACTAGTACCACCATTAAATAGTTCTTAATGCCGTAATAAATGAAATTCGACGTCTCTCGACTCCTTTTACTTTGTATTCACAAACCTATTACAACCCAGGCGGTTGTTCGTTCCGAAGAAAGTACTGTCTCATAAACTGTGTCGACGACATTATGAACAGAAAACGCTGATAACATATATATTATTTTGTATTTATTTATTTATTTATTTTATTGTAGGGAAATTTACAGATATAATTACATAGTAACAGAGGTGAGTAAATAGCTTACACCTAATAAAAAATTTCCACTTATAGATAGCAAACTATAGTCTAATAACAACGATAAAATAAAACGTAAAAATAATATAAAAGTCAAGGTAGGCCACTGAAAAATTTATCGGCTATAATATGAGTTTGGCTATAGTATTGGCTATAGTATGAGTTTTGAAAACTTTATATAAAATTCATAACCACCTTCCTAATTTGTTTTTTGAAGTGAAAACTTCTTTAGGCGCTTGGGCATTTTTGAGATGGGGATATGTACTTTCCTGACGATTCAAAACATACACACGTAAGTAATTGTTCAAGTTTTCCCTTCTGTCGGCACTCCCGGAGTGCCACTGTTTTTTATTAATTAATAATTAACTAAGCACTTACGCCACAGACTATACGCGTGGTTAATCATCCTAATCATCATCATGTCTGAAAAAGTAGCTGAATTTTAAAAACTTCAAAAACCAAAATTATAAAAAATTTCGAAATGGTCTCTATAAAATTCATTCGTTAATATTTTTAATTTTTAATGTTGTAGTTTTTAAAGTTTAAGTTCGAATTGAAATCTCTGCTATTATGAAGTTCAATTTTTATATTTTAAGACGATCCCTCGGGAACCTAACATATTCCAGGTGTTTATCCAGGTAGGTATGTGTGTGCCAAATTTTATCCAAATCCGTTGAGCCGTTTTTGCATATAAGAGTAACAAACGTCCATACTTCCATCCTCACAAACTTTTGCATTTATAATATTTGTAATACTACTTAATATATCAATAACTGAAATATAATACATAAATATTACCAAATTACTTTCCAATATTTCAAAGGAAGTACGCTAAAGTTTTAATCTCATTAAGTTGATTAATTTCTACAGCGATTTTATCTCGCTTTTCGATACAGACAACTTTGTATAATCAATATTTTAAGAATCTTAGAAGCATAACACCTAACATCATTTTATGAGATTATTAAAAAAACAAGAATTAGGGTAAAGTAGTACGAGATGATCCCCTTAAGCGGGAATCGCTGTAAAATATACTTCAACGTAAACCAAAAATAAAGGCGATTACTACTAGTATATTTATTTATCTATCCAACTTTCATAATACCTACTCAAAACCAGAAATTAATTGAGGTTTCATTAAAATATTTCCTTTTTTTTAAACCTTACAAAGTAATCCCAATTTTACCCCCCAATTAAACATAATAGAAAGCCTCAAACACAACAGTAATTACACACTCATAAGCTCAAAATCATGCCTACCTTAGATCAGCCGTACACAATTTTTATTTTTAAACATCCTGAGGTGGAGGGATGAAATAAACTAGATTGTGTTCAGTACAATTGCAAAGGATCATCTTACCCCAAGGGATCAACTCGTACTACTTTTCCATAATCATTTTCTCAACTAAGAAATGGTAAGCAGCTGCTTATAACGTATTTATAAGCAGCGCTGAGTGGTTGGAAGAAATGGTTTGGAACTTACATAATATTTGAAACTGAACTAAAAGTGTTTTTATCTATCTTAATCTAAGAAATCAATCTCTAGACATTCATTCTCGCGCTGTGTGGAATTATAGGGATAGAAGCGACAGAATTAATTTGGAGCAAGCTGCTTCGGCGCGTAGTATTTGAATGACAAGGAAAAAGCGATGAATCGAATTTCGCCTTTCGTTTCTTTTTTTATACTCAGTAAAAAGGAAGGGCTCAATAAGGAGCTTATATCAGAGAAATGTTGAGATTTGAAAGGCAGAATTAGGACTGTTCTCATAATAAGTAATTAAATCTATCCTTAAAAGTATGTCAAACACAATAATCAAGCAATCGTAACTCATCATATAAATTAGGTATATCGAGAATATATCCTTAAAATATGTTCAAGAAATAATCTGATAATTTCTGACTCATAATGTTGTATGTAAATTTCCTATATATTTTTTAATAAAAAAGAGCAGCAGGCAGGTTACGAAAGAGTTTCAGAAGAGAAGAGCAGAGAAGAGGTTATGGGGTGCTTCATGAGTGAAGCCCCTCGCTGACTGCCTGCTACGAGAGGTGGAGAATAGGCGGCCTGTGCTGCTTCGCTCAGGGGCGGCGGACATGGGGTCGTCCGCCGTCATCACAACACCAGGCAACGAGGGGAGACGTGCTGTGTGTTTCCGGTGCGTCTCTTTACGGCGCGGAGGTTACACTCCGCGCCTTATCGAGGTGGAGCCCGCAAGTGTGCGGGCCTCGTCTGGCGGGGGGACACCGTAGCGTGTCTAAACGTCCCCTGACCCCCGCCCATAGGCGGCGCGAAGAAACACCGCGGGGTTTTAGTGGGTAGAAGTCCCACATACCCCACCGATCTCCCCATGGTCGGTGGGGATCTGATTCGCAGATTTCCTCGCGTTATATAAAAAAAAGGCAGGTTACGAAAAACAATATCAGACGTGCTGTGATCGTTGTTCTTTAATAAATAAATACCATTACTTTTAAATAAGTACCTTTTTGGAGTTTACTCCAATAAATCCAATGGAGAATAGATATAAGCCCGGGGTATGAAAATTTATGGGAGTGAAAATCAAATATCACATGTCAAACGTTACGCGTTACAGGCTACAATATGCTTCAATACATATTAATATTTATATTAATATGTATTGAAGCATATTGTAGCCTTATTATTATTGTATTATTTTAATAATACATATAATTTATTATATTAATATGTTTTAATTATATTTATTAAATTATTTATTTATCGTTCGTAAAGAGTAAACTCCAGTCGTGCGTCGGGGCTGACACACACACTTTTTTTTATATTATTTCTTATTTTGAGAGATATACTCGTATATATTTACTGATTTCTAATTCTGTTCTCGATAATAATTCTGTTTACTCTGTATTTGATGATTCCATCGATTCTTACCTATTTAGAAGCTATATATAGAAATTTCAGCGCACGTGTGCTTTCATAACGAAACGGGCGGAAGAAATTGACAGACATTATTAAAACGCGTATGACCTGATTCCAATAGCGCATAATTATGTTTGCTGCGGTTTTACATAGATATTATCAGTTCTGTGGCGATGGTGCGGAATATAAACTATGCAATTATGTCACACTAACGTCCTTATACCGACGCTTTGAACGCGTTACCATATCACGATAGATGGACGGCGTGCGTTACTGCAATTATAATTTTGATTTAGCTTCAAATAGAGCTGGAAAATTAACTGTCAATAAAATTAATTAATCATCGATAATAATATTATAAAGAGGTAGAATTTGTATATTTGTTTGTTTGTATGTAGGTCAACCGGCATATCTTAATTATTATGTAGGTGGCAGGCATCGAAATAAAATATATCTTTGCAAGGTGGCAGGATACATAGTAACTTTCAAATTAGGACAACAAATTTAAAAAAAAGAATAGCAAAATACTCTCGGCACACCTAAACAAAGAAGTTTCATTTTTAAAAGCAATTTCATCAAAAATTGCTAATAAATATAATAAGAAATGAATAAGTATTAGATATTTCACGAACTACTTAAATATAATTTAACACGAATTATGTAGTTCTGAGAAATAAATAAAAAAAAATATTGGAGTCGAAACAATAATGTCCAACAGCGTAATAAAGTGTAGGTGTCAGTTGTTATTTTAGAGAAAAAATAATGAAACTAAGTCAGACATTACGAGGTGTTAACAAAATGTCTAATACTAGTATTTGATAGAATAACAACTGCGCATTAAAGAGTTCAACAGCTAACATCCATTATGTTTATCTTACTTTTCACGTTAATACGTCTTTAAATTTGCTTCCATAGTGGGAGGCAATTCAGAAAAGTGATGATAACAAAATGGGGTAGCTATGTCGTAGGCCGATCGTTTAATCGGCCCAGTTCAATGATCGGCCTACGACAGCTCCATATTTATCATCTACATCCAAAATTTAATTACACTACTCTATAGCTAAAGGATAAAAGATTTTTTTGGTATAAGAATATATGGTATAATATTCGAATTCGTTGGATATATTTAGAAATAGCAAAAAGGTTAGTCGACATCACAGGAGACCGAAGAGCTGGCAGCTACCTCGGACAAAGAATTAGTCTAGCCATTCAAAGGGGGAACGCTGCCAGTATCTTCGGAACCTTGCCCAAAGGGACTCCTTTTAATAATATATTTTAGGTATTATATTATATTTTTTTAAGGTTTCTAGTTTTAGGTTTAATAGTAAGTTTTGTTTTTTATTTAGTGTAGTTATTATATTTAATTTCTTGTAATGATGTCATGTAAATGTCGATGTTGTAAAAATAAACTATATACCTAATTATTTAAATTTATGTACGTATAATACGCTCAAAGAAAATATTACTCGTAACGTACACGTATTCACAGTAAAACACACGGATTTGTCCACGACATAGCAACAATACATTTTTTTTCGTATATAATCGTTGGCTAGCACAAATTAAAATTAAAGCGATCGAAATTTTGTGTCACCTCGCCTCGGATACTTTAAAACGAAAGGTGCCTTTCGTGTTCGCGATGTGTACGCGATCTGAATAAAAATCTACTATTCATCTGGTGAATGAAATATATAAAGATTAAATCAAGTTCCCGATATCGCAATTCGATTTGATGGTTCGTACTATAAATGATCCGTACTTGATCCGATTTTATCGCATCATTTGACTTATGAAACGATTAGCTTTAGACATTATAAACTTGGTTTATTATTTCTTTAAAACCTGCTGTGGAAATATTTGGGCATAATCTAAAGCTTTTAAAAAGATAGCTACACATTTGACTACTCTAAAAATCGAACTCAGGCCTTTCAATAATTGATATGGCTAACAAACTTTTAAATAAGTTTGTATATTTTCATAATTTTTTTTTTATGACAGCCCATTTAGGATAAGGGATAAGAAAGTGATAGGTAATGTGCTGGCATCCCTTACTCACTCACCAAACACAACGGCACATATGCTGTCCATTCATGATAGTCTTCTGTAAGGGACTTCTGTCTTTCTATAAGGGTTACTGCCGATAGACGGGCTTATGATACTTATTACTTATTTTATACAATAAGTAATAAATACTTATCAATATCCAACAGACAGCTTTTAATTCCTTTTACGAATCAGATATTCATTTCCCTTTATGAGATTAAAATAAAATCCCCTTATGATTGAAAATAAACGATAATTCATGTCGTATCAGTTCATAATAAAGCAACAGGATTTACTGTGTAATAAAAGCTATCATTAATAAAATTGTAAACGAGCCGTGTTTGTTAACTAAACATTAAAAAAAGCATTTTGTACACATTGTTACTTATGTTGTTTAAAAAAAAAGTTTTTAGAATTTTTGCCTGTTTGTCTGTGCGTTTGTGCACGCTAATCTCAGAATCAGCTCAACCGATTTGGATGCAGTTTTTACTGATGTATTGTTGCAAGCTTTCTTTAAAATTTAGTATTTGTTTCATTGCAATCGGTTTTCACACAAAAAGTTATACCGAATACCGAAATACCGAGCGTACGAAAACCCCGCGTACGAAGTTGTGGGCACAGCCTTTTGGGAATAAAGGGAATAAAGTCATTTAAGCTATGTAAAATGATACGGTTCTCGCTAATGGAAAGAGAGATAAGCGAGGAAGGTTTGCATATGTATAGGTATAATTTGCAGAAAAAAATGCATATAAATTGCCTATTGCATGAAGCAATACGCTGCCAGTAACAAGATCCTGCCATCCGCCGATTCCCGTTAAAGTAACAGTTTTTCTCTTGCAATATTTTCTCATTGCAAATAAATGCTATCCTAAGGTAGAATGTTAGTTTTCCTTATCTGGTCTGGTTCAATTTGATGAGACTTTACTCAGAAGTTTTTATCTCATTTTCCAGTAACTTATAAGACAAGAAACAAACTTAATAAAAATCAAATACAGGGTTCAGTGAAAAAAAATATTCAACTGGTGATGAAAACTGTTGCATTGTTTAGTTAGGAGGAGTTAGTGGATACACAGACAGACAATTTATTTTCTTATATAAATTTAATAAATTATAAATAATAATATTATTTTTTTTCTTATATATATTTTTTTCATAGCATTAATACACAATATTAGGTGTTTGAAATAACAATGCATGTGTATTTGTGGTGAATATAAATAAATCATTAATATTTTCATATGAAATACAAAATATAAATAGGATTCAGTTTTCCCAACGGAGTGAAATCCTCTATCGCTGGAATGTATAGACAAAATCCCAATACACAGCCAGAGCAAATTTTAGACTTCTATAATATTGTGTGTATATAAAAATATATCAATAAAAATCAACTTCATTTGATTTCATATTGTATGTGTTATTTATTTACAAAACAAACTACAGAACAATCTATTTCAGCGTAAACGAAATACCACTCATATACCTATATATTCAAAATATGTTTTTTATTTATGTATCAATAAAAAAATGTACTGCCTTAATAATAATATTTAATAATGATTTTTGTACATATATTTAGTACCTATTTATGCTTAATAATTAAATAAAGACTCTATTAGCAATTTAAAAAAAACAATTGCAACAAATAAAAATTTACCAAAGACCTTCTGGGATATGCTATAGGAAAGTTCTCTTTGACTTTATAGACAGACTATAGAAAAAAAAATCAAGATTTTCTTCATAAACAGACTGGCTAGGTAAATCAAGATTGTCATTAAATGCTAGACGTACCCCCCACTCTAAATTTAGAGAGAGTTACTCATTCCCTAAGCCCTGAATTTATTATCGTCAGGCTATCAGGGATTTTATCAAAGTATATCCGTTCCTTGCTTGCAGTATTGTTTCACCTTCGGGATGGGACGGACGCGTTCGCTGTGCGAAACACGCCGCTCGGAACCTCACTCGTAAAAAAGCTCGTAACCGCGCGACAACTTTACCTCAAAGTTTGAACTTTTAGACACTTCTATTGAATGATTTTTTGGGCTTAGATAAGTGAACTGACGCATGTTACTGTGAGTGTTTTAAAAAGTATAATTAGTATAAGCAGAAAAGTATTTTAAATGTTTTCACCAGTGACTACATTAGTTCTTACTAATAAATCTTAAATTAAAGGAGATCAGGCCTTCACTTTTTTTATTATTTTAATTTAACAGTTGAGACTTGTATGTACCATTGCGTACGAAGAAATTATATATTTTACTGAGAAAATATCGTGTATTTTTAATGGAGTTTCATAGTTTAAATTTGAAAAGATTAAAAAAGTTTAAAAGTATAAAAAAAACCTTAAAAAGGTTTTTTTTATACTTTTAAACTTTTTCGAATGTTTTCGAATGTTATCCAAATTTAAAAAACCAGAAATATTCACAGGAAATTACTGAAATTAAGAAACACTAAATTTTATTTTGTCCTTTGCGTATAACGAGTATAATATTGCAAAAATTGATAAGATTTATTTTAATTTTAACTAAAAATTTATTTCACCCCAAAGAAGTGTTCTGATAAAATAAATGCGTACAAAGTAATTACTACTAAATTTATGTGAAAATAAGAGGCCGTTTAAATGCAAATTTTAAGTTAAACTTTAGTGCGAATGCGTTTTTTATCACACAGCTGGGCAAGTATTGCTTGTTTTATCGAAACCCAATTCAATTTCACTTTAATACGTAAATAAATATATTTCGACTTTTTGTTTTTGTTTATTCGATTTTTTGGTATAGGTAAACAATTTTTTATTATATAATATATTAAACAAAAAGGATTGTATAGGCAACACAATCGCGATTTATTTTCTCATAGTTAAATTGCTTATGTTGTTTAGAAAGCCTATTAATAAAATCAAGTACACAATAGCAACGATCGAAAAATTACTTAAATGCCTTACTAACACATGACTGTGATGATCAACATTTCCAAAGCACACACGACATAGGAGAGCTTAGAATGGCAGGCAGACCCTACCAGGAATCGAATCTGCATCTACCGTATTGGCAGCCGGCGTATGTTAAATTTACTTTACTCAACTTGAATATTACCTTTTTTTTCTAAGTTATTAATGCTATTAGCAGCAAAAAAATAACTTAGAGTAAGGTTAATTTGATATCTTTCTTATACATGCACCAAAAATACAAAGCATAAGTGCTTTCGTATGAACGGTATTAAGATATTAAGTATGGATGTACATTTTTTTCACATATATTCTGCATGTGCTAATGCTTTGCAAAATAACATTTGTGAACATTTTCCCTTATCGAAAGCATCATGAACAACATTCACGTTTTTATTCGTGATCACTGTGTCGCCATATTATCAGACTTCGCATTTTAAGAAGTCACTTTAACATTGCGATTTGGGGGTCGAGTCCTTAGAATTGATTTCTTTTGTTGATGGAGAAATCATCAGTCATTTTCCTAGTATATTATTTACAGACACAAAACTTAGGTACTATTATACAAATAGAGTGTTTGAGGTCAATGAACTCCTAAACTACTGAACCGATTTAGATAAAACTTCTTAACTATGTGTAATTTGGTCTAACTTAAAAGATAGGATAGTTTTGAACCCGGGCAAAGCCGGGAGCGTGTAGCTAGTTTTTATATAAGTTTTGATTAAGTATTCAATTTACTTCAGTATGGATAATTTCTAATTAGACATTCTGATGGAGAGTTCATTTAGATACATGAAATGTAATTTTTAATGTAATTATGTTTTAATTTAATTTTCAAAATTGACTATGGTCTGGATTTGAAAATCATTTGGGCAGCCCGTCTGGCGGCAGTAACCACCCCCTTACAGAATACCACCGTGAAATAACAGCATTATGTGCTGTTGTGTTTCGGTGAGTGAGTAAGGGATGCCAGAGCCCATTACCCCATCCCTTCCTTATCCCTTAATCCTATGGTCTAGAGCGCACTTGTAGCACTTATGGCGTTGCTTGTGTTATAGGCGACGGTAGCCACCTACCATCAAGTGGACCGTCAGCCTGTCTGTCGACCTTGACATAAAAAAAAGAAGATATATTTTAGTAGGGAAAATATTTATTGATTTTTTTTGTTATCCTTCTAATATAATAAATTTGTAAGGATGGATATATATTGTTACTCTTTGTTACTCTTTTACGTAAAAACTACTGTACGAATTTGGATAAAATTTGCCATACAGATTACCTAGATTACCTGGATTAACTTTTTATAGAAAACTGTAAACTGCTTAGTAAAATAGGATTTCAAAATAATTATACAATAACAAGTACACAGTATACATAAATAATAAGACAGCTGACATTTCTCGAGAAAATTATCGGGAAAGGAAATTCTTTCGCAAGAAAAGTCGACACGATTGCCATCCGTATTTACGTTTGATATGAAATTTTTACTTTACCTACTCTAACTTTTATTTTGTATTTTAACAGCAAAAAATATTTTTTTACCTTGATGCAATTCATCTGGTAACATTTATTTGCAACTAGCTTTTTCCGTGACTTCGCCCGAATTAAAAGTTACAAAGTATTGATAATTGAAAAGAACAGTTTTACTTTACAATTTTTTCTTCGAAAACTAAAAAAATACTTATACTTTTATCCTCTCTCTTAGGGAGATGAAATTTTAAAAAAGCTCTCCAGAAGTCCAGACTAATATTTTTTTAAAAACTAACAAACAGCAAAACCATAATTACACGTTTAAGTATTAGCATGGATATATCTAATTCAAACATCTTGAACTTCCGGTAGAGAATTCCGTTCATTTCCTATAATTTAATTCTCGCATGACCGTTAATTTAAGTAGATTTTTTAAAAACACCGAGTTGGTTTTACGAAATGTCAAGTAAAAGAAAAAATAGGGTCCGAATACCGCTCGCATTCCTACAAGTAGTTCATTATACGACACAACGCTGCAAAACGTGACTAAAATTATTTCATTATCCGTGGAATATATATTGTAAAAGTTTTACATGTGAATGTGTAAGTAGCGGCAGGACATACTGCGTTTTCGCAGCAGTGCCAAATCTAGCAGCAGTAACCACCCCTTTACAGAAGACTACAGGACTTACCGGACTACCGACTACTGAACTTAATCCTACTATGGTCGGCAGCGCACTTGCAGCATCTGTTACGTTGCTTCTGTTACAGCGACGGTTCGTTGCATAAGGGAATCCCTCTAGGAAACCAAGTCAGCTAAAGTGCCCAGGGAGCTTGAAAATAGATGTCTAAGGGTGTTACCACACCAATCAATCGATCGTCGATCGATGCCATCGATCGATGGTAGAATCGATTAGTCGACGTCGATCGATAGTTTCTGCCAGACAAATCGATCGACAGTCGATCGACGATCGATCGACGGTAGAATTGATTAGTCGACGTCAATCGCTGCCCGCCCGCTGCCCGCTGCAGTTCGCTTCAAAAGAAACTGATGGAATATAGCCGGGGTTAATAGATCAACATCGACCGGTGCTATCGACCGGCAATCGATCGATTTTTTAAACGACTGGTATCCGTCGTTCAATTAAAGCTACCACACCAATCGATCAACGACGACCGATGTCGATCGATGGTATCGATCGACGATCGAGCGATTGGTGTGGTAACACCCTAACATCCTACTCATATTATAAATGCGAACATTTGTGAGGATGTATCAATGTTTGTTACTCTTTCACGAAAAATTTGAATGCACACAGTAGTTAGTTACCTATTACCTGAAAAATAATTTTATTTATAACATTTTATAACTATGAACAGGCTTAAAATTAACTTAACACAACACACACCACTGAAGACATAAATGCGCTGCCGACTCCACGGTCTCTTGACGTATGTAGATACCAAAAAACAGCAGTAAAAATGCAGTTAATTCACGGTGGTCTTTTATAGAAAATGAGAGGAACCATTTTCTATGACTGACCGACTTACGAATTTTAACATCTTCACAGTAGATACTTTAGTATTTTGATATTAATTACTTCTGCTTCTGAGAAAAAGTGGGATGGATATCATATCAGCCTAGGCATACTGGTATACTAAATTTATTTTCTAATTGTAATAAGGCAATTCTAATAAACGATGAAAGAATAATTCGCAATCTGATTTAATTAAGTCGCCAAGTATAATCAAGATAGATCATATTATTTTTTCTACTTTCGTGCGGAAATTGATTTTATTTATACACCAGCGTTGCCAACAAATACATGGTCATATAAAACAATCGGGGCATTGACCAAAGTCTCTTTTACATAAATATTTACCGATTCTAAACATTCTTTTGATTATTTAATTTTGTTTTTTATGTTTTCGTTCGTTGCGAACTTTTTTAATTCCATTACAATCAAAACAAATAGAAAACGCTCAGAGGAATGTTACTGTTTTAACTGTTCTATTTAAGTTGACCTGTTACGTCAACGAAAGATGATCGTTATCAGTCGTTGATGAAGATTGAAATGTGACTGAAACAATGAAAACAATATCCATACTAACTTCATCCATTGTATGTCTGTCTACTATAACTTTTCATGCCTTAACTGCTCAACCGGACATAATAAAATTTTACATACACGTTATATAGTAACAAGGGCTCAAGCGTTATATTGCTTAGATATTTTATTTTATTTTAAGCGCGGACGAAGTTGCAGACATCAGATAGCAAAAATATAATTAAGAGCAATATTGACAAAACTGGGCAGACATTCTGGTATAACTATCTCCTTCCTTACAGAAGACCACCATGAAATAACAAAGTACTTATATTACATTACATAACATGACATTACATGTGTGCATTTTGATGAGCGCAATTCACCGTCATGTTTGTTTAACAACTTTGCTAACAACTTGTTTAACAACTTTTAATACTAATTTTTATAAATCGATTGCAATCACCCCTATATTATATGAAATCAGACATTACTTATATGAAATCTGCAATAATCTAACATAAAAAATATAAAAATGTTTTTAATTTTCGTTAGTTTCAACTATGCTTCAATTTTTCTTAGTGGTATAATAATTTCTATAAAGAAATTACGTTTGTCTCAACTCCTCCGTTCATTGGTTACTCTGAAATGGCAAAAATACTTCAAAGATCAACTTTTTTAATTACTCGAAGCGACTTGGGCATTTTTTTGTGCAATAATTAAGTTACATGTCCGTTGCTTTTTTCATTTATTTATAAAAATGTTATTTTCGTTGAGAAAATATATAAAACATGTACGGTCTGTTTTTTAATCTCAGACAAAAATGACACATTCAAATGTCAAGTATGCATATAATGATACCAAGAAATGACATGAAATGTATGTAATGCATGTCAAATGTAATGTCATTTTTGTCTGAGATTAAAAAACAAACTATAATAGTCTGAAGTTGAAAACGCTTATTTGAAACAATAGAAAACTGTTATTATTACAAATGCAACAGTACCTGTTCAGCTTTTGCTCGCAACTCAAACTCTCGTATGTAGCCTATCTATCCTCAAGAATCACTCGGATTGTTAAGGTGCTTAGCCTACTCTTCATTTATAGCTAGACCAAAAAAGTTAAAAAAAATACGAATCATCATAGTTTGGACAACATTTGCTACTTATTTTTTTTGTATCACCAAAACTTCTATAGTAAAAAATGTTAACCAAACAGTGTTTTTTTAATTATTTGTATTAAGACCAATACAGCAATATAGCATATGTAAATCAATCAACATTTTCATTTAGCGGCCCAGACAACCAACGTCATTGAATAGTCCAAGCACCTTAAAGCCAAATTATTAGTATTTAACAAAAAATCATTTACAAGTAAAGGTACAAATTATATTTTATTATTAACTTAGACGACGATCTATTACATTACTTTCGATAAATTAGAACACGGACGAAGTATTGATAACCAGCTAGTGTTGATATATTTTTGTTTCTGGATAGCACTTTGCAACCGACTTAATTTCTCTTTAGAAAACACACTTTGCAAAACCGCTAAGTATTAATATCATAACAACTTCTTCGGTTGGACTAACTTACCCAACCATAATATTCACTGAATATTGCTGTAATGGGAAATCCAGCAAAGTTGCTAACCCGGCAAAGTATCCAAACTTACCATCTAAAATGAATGATTGATCTTTAACAAGGTATAATTAAAAATTATAAACTAACTCCTAATGACTTTCTATTGAGCCCAAACACGTTATCCAAAACGTCAACTATAAAATGGGCTGATCTTCAAACGCCTGAACAAAATCTTCATAAATTATAGCGTGTTTTCTATATAGAATAGAAGTCGGGGATTTTAATTTTATTCGTTCATTTTAATAGTAGGGTCATCAAAATAATCACTATCACCACTACATATTATAAAAACAAAGTCCTCCGCCGCGTTTGTTTGTCTATTCGCGATAAACTCAAAAACTACTGCACCGACTTTCATGCTGGTTTCACCAATGGATAGAGTGGTTCTCGAGGAAGGTTTTTGGTATATAATTTGCATCCGTGCAATACAGGCCAATAGTATAATATATATTTGCTTGATTAGATTTAACACAATGATATTTTAATCAACATGCAAGTAGACGTCAGAATTAAGACAATGTAGTATGTGCTTATGAGTATAACGTGCATCTGAAATAGCGAGCATTTCTTCATTAGAGCAACCGCTCAGCTTATTCCGACCCCGCTTCAAATTGTCCTCGTTCTAGCTTTAGAAAATATTTAAAGATGAACACACTCGACACGAGCTGTCGTTGCTCTGGTATGCTGAATTACAACGGGGAGAGTAATGGGCAAAGACGAGCTTTGTATGTAAAGTTTATAGCGTACAAAGATGTGTTTTTGTATTGAAATTGTTATAATTTCATGACATATTCTTACTGTAGTATAATACGTCGCCCTTACGCCGTAAGCTCGTGTAGATAACTCATTTTATGTGCTCGTGTTTTACGATCTTTGATCAAAAGGAACGTATGTAACAATATTATATTGATAATAAGAATATAAATTAATCAAGTATGGTTAAAAGCAAGAATTTGCTATTATTTAAAAATTATTTAAGAAAGTGAAATAATTTGTCACTGAACCAAAAATTTTTCAATTAATGAACTGAAACTTAATCTTGATTTTATAAAAAAAAACTGCATTTGATCTATTTTATTTATATTCCTATTATAGTTCATACACATCCCTTACGTTATCTAGTGATCTGACTATAAATGCAACTGACAAATGGATTCCACGAAGATGAAAGCTTAAAGCCGTATTATTAACTTAGATGTTCTAACAATCTATCTGTGTGCCAAGTTGCATTCAAATTCGTTCAACAGTTTACACGTGAGAGTCATGAACATCTTTATTATCTTACTTATTAAATGGGGAAATTTGCAACAACAACCTTATTTTTTTTATGTTAAGGTCGATAGACAGGTTGACGGTCCACTTGATGGTAGGTGGCTACCGTCGTCTATAACACAAGCAACGCCATAAGTGCTACAAGTGCGCTGCCGACCATAGAAGGATTAAGGATAAGGCATAAGGTAATTGGCTCTGGCATCCCTTACTCACTCATCGAAACACAACCGCACATGTGCTGTTATTTCACGGTGGTATTATGTAAGGGCTGCCCAAATGACTGCGTAACGCAGTACTTTTCTCACTACTTTTCAAATCCAGACCAGTCAATTTTGAAAATTACATTAAAATGTCCAAAGTTGACCCCACCGGGAATCGAACCCGGAGCCCGTGAGCCATTAGGCAAGCACCCTTGCCACTCGTCCAACGGGTTCGTCTATCTAATATTGTCAAACAGGATGTTATTAATATGTATGTATAGTTATTATAATATGTGTATGAATTCCTTATTTAATAATCTCCTGTAAAATTTTCTTTCCAGAACTAATATGCTAATTTTATCTATTTAGATAACCATATTTTTAGATACCATAAGATTTAACTATCTAACTAAGATTTTCATGTTCAGAAATTTATTTTTTAAATCTTTTAAGAACTGAAAACTGAAAGACAGTCTGTATTTTTTTTGCTATAGAACCATTTATAAGTTTTTGTAATATTCATTTCATTCTAAAAGTGCTCCTACACAATCGACACCAACTAGGAATATTTTATTCAGTCGATATCTCTTCGCAGTCAAAGCTATTTTTATACGATTTATTAATATTCAAAACTCAGTATCGTTTCTTAGAGCAATGAGCCGTTGCGAAAAGTTTCAGTTGCAACACTTCCACTATGCTTTGTGTTGACGGATCTACAAATATTTGGAACACTGTATAAATGTTTACAGTCATTTTACAGAGGCGTCTCAGGTATTGATAAGTAGAGAAGTTCTGTGGAAATAATTATCATCCGCCATTTTTTTTTGCGTGACAAAATCTGCGGACCATGATCCCCACGGACCATGGGGACATCGGTTAGGGTATTTATTTTATTTATTTTTTAATATCTTTTATTTTTTTATTAAAACTAAGTCACACGAGAAATTGATTCAACAATGTTAAGAGACGGTCTCTCTCTCTCTCTCTTGTGTGTGTGTGTGTGTGTTGTGTTGTTGTGTCATCCCGTATCCTACCATCAAGAGGAGCGTCAACCTGTCCGACGACCTTACATTAACTTAGATCTACTTTTGATTTATTAAATTATAGAAATAATTTACTAGATAGAATATTGTTTTTTCTGCGAAAAAGTGTTCTGAGTTTGAAATAATTACAAAATTTCATTGTGAAATGTTAAGGCGAAGTTGGCGTTTTGCAATAAAAGGACCCGACTACCGAGTTGTATCCGTTCTGAGCTGTTACCGCACGTTGGGGCGGACACAGCATGTAATAAATGCAGCCTGCTACCGAGTACCAGCCACAATAGCGGTACACAGTATTGGTACCGCAATCGTGTTGCGACGGTCATAACAACGACGCTACACTCACTTCGAGATGTCAACACGTCTGCGAAATAGGTACTTCGTAATTTTAAAGATACAGCTCCATCGGTTATTTTGTCCACATTTATTTTGACATGTATACTAATAAATAAAATTGTGGTGTTTGTTTGTGATATCAAAGTAACTGTTCTGTTTAATCTCCGAAACAACTGGATCGATTTCCACTGGTAGATAGCTGATGTTATAAGCAGTAACTGAAGCTACTTTTATTTAAAAAATAATAATGTAAGCAGCGTCCAGTGCACGCCTCAGAATAGAGATAAAAATAGTGGTCGGAATATGAATTCTCGTTTCCTATTAAACTAGACCAGTAACTTGTATGAGTTACGAGAACTAACTAGAGTTTTAATTCAAATTAACATCCCGCATTTAGTTTAACATGACATAGTTTCAGAGCATAAATAATTAAAAATAACCACATTTATTCACTAAAATAATTGTTCCCAATTAATTTAAATATACAATAATCCTATGTAAAAGTTCGTTGAATAATCCTAAAAAATACCTGATTATCATATAAATTAAAAATATATTTAAATTTTAATTATAGTAGATATTTTTTTTAATAATAGATAATGGCATATTGTAAAAAACAATAAAAAGAAAATCTGAAAATAGCCATTAAAATGGTTGCTCTAATTGGTCTGAGCGGTCGAACCGTCTAGTATACAACAGGTCATAGTCTAGATAAAGCATTGTAGACTCACAAATATCGCACCCATCTGTCACTTTAATCGTCTTAAAAAGGCTTTAAAACTGATGATACGACAGATACAGAGAAGGCTAATAAAACATTTAGTGACCTCATTGCAACAATTGGCTGTCTGCCTGCTACAACCACTTTGTTGGGACGTTTTTAGGTCCTGAACGAGTTGGCACACAGAGTACTACTCATAACCCACTGTATATTGCTTGAAAAGGTATCATATACAACTTGCTATATCAGGAAACTTTAGCTTAAATATTTTTATTACAATACTAGGTCAATCCTTCTTATAGGTCGCTTGCAAAGTTGTCAATTCCTTGGGTTAAAACTTCCAACTAATTTCAGCAAAATCTGACAGTGGTTATGTTATGAAAACTTTACATCTAACGAAGTTACTAGACATTTAAAATACATATATGTTAATATGTATTAGATATTGATTTAAGGCGCTATGAAAAAAAATGTATTGCGGTGTATTGGAAAAGCGCTTCTTATCGACCTGTGCCTAATGAATAGGTTACAAAGTACGAGCAGATACTGTGCCAGTGTACTCGCATGACAATAGCTCGACTCGCCTCGGTCGGTCACACCAATGCACGAGTTGACGACCGAGCGGCGTGCGAGCCGATGCTTTGTGGCGTGGTGGGGGAAGGCGAGCGGAAGACGAGCAACCACTCACACATGACAGTAACTCGTATGATGCGGTCACACTGTGTGTATTAGCTGCAACTCATAACCGACTAGGTCAACTCGCATGCCAGCTCGCACTGTGTAACCTAGGCTTTACCTAGTTTCCTAATCTATATACTATCAGGGTCGACAACGCATTTCAATCTCTTCTGACCTTTGTTTCTCTTCTGGAAGACAGTAGCCGTATATATGTATATGATCTATTCTTTTTCTATTGATCTTAAACTTATATTGAACTTAAACAAATATAGCGTCGCCATGGTCACTGGACTGATTTAAAGATGGAATTTGTACATTAGGTATTATCGAAGAGAGTTGACTGAGTAATTAACTCATTTAGAATTGGTTCGTGTTGTTTGTTTAGTTCTATATAGTGAATTGTTTGTTTACCTTTTTGATCAATGAAAAAAGAATACAGTATATGTAGGCTATGAATATATATTCAAACAGACTAAATATGTGCGAAAATCAGAAGATTTTTATTGATTATGTTTCAAGACCGCATGTGCAAATTTTCCAAATAAAGTAAAAAGTTTATACGGAAACAAACCCGATATCCATCGGCTGATTGAGCAGAAAAAAGCGAAAATTTGCATATCTGGCCGTGTAACAATCCACATTTTTCTATTACGTATCAGTGTTATTTGTATCTGTCAGGCAATTCAATGTACGAGTATTTTAGATATATTTATATCAGTTATATATCAGATTTGTATAATACATACATATTCGTAGTGCCAGTTGTGACTGGCAAACTTGTTTGTTATTTGTGAAAGTCTCTGTGTTAGCAGTCTCGAAATGTCCTGATTTAGAGTGTTTTATTCTTTTATATTTTTTATGATTTATTAATCAAAATACTTTAAAAAGTGGTCTTATTGATAAATCATATGATAATGAGTGAGAATACGATAATGTCTGATCCGGTCAGAATTCTAATCTTCATTAGCCGTTTCTGCAGACGAGCTATTTCACTTTGAGCAACAAACATATTTAGGTTTAAGTAATTCAAATTAAAATAATAGTAAATAGACTAAATAGTAAAACACAAATAAATAGAAAGAAATTACAATTAAAAATTAAGATCTATGAAACACATTAAAATGAAATAGCTTTTTCTCTTCATGAAGCTATATTCCTATTGATTGAAAATCTGTATTATGTTATGTTTTTGCATCTGATATAGAAGTTTCTGTACTTTTCCAAATATAGAAAGTTTATACTCATAGAATGGTCAATGGATTTTTGTCCAGTATGCTACATACACCATACATTCTAGCCTCTAATTGTGGGACAATATAATAATAAAAAAGGTTAAGATAAAAAATTATTTTTATCTCAAAATTTCTTGTCTGATTTCGGTTCACTGACGTTTCTGAAAGCAATTCTTAGTAAGGTGGGGATTACTAGCGACTGATTAAGGCACCGCTCATCAAGAAATGATTCTCTCGCTCTATTTCATTCCGAATTCAAGAGACCATCGAAGATTTTAATCCTATTACTTAACTACGATTAACTATCGTCTTAAATTAGATATCGTTTCCTATTGTGGTGGGATATAAAATTTTTATTGCATTCACATTGTATTTACGACCTACTTTTAATTGTAGATTTTATGTGAAGCCGATATTTACTGCCATTACACAATTGTTACAAACGCAAGGTCTTAATAAATGTTGATCGGAGATATCATATTTAGTCCAATAACGTATTGATATAATTATATAATAGTAGTTCATTTTTAAAACGTAACGTGTGTGTTTGTGTGTTATATAGTTTCGTAGCTACCAAATGAATGAAAAACATAATTAGTTGTTTTACTGTACGGACTCCTTTAGTCACCCATGTATGTATATATGTATGAATAAACATATAAAGATTGATATAAATATGGAAACAGTAGGTATGTAAATAATTAAAATTTCATATTTCGACTGAATCCCTACTCACGCACTCCGTACTCACAACATCACAAGTGTTATTTCAGGGTTTTTTTTCTATAGTGCCACCTTTCAGAACAATAGAATAGAATGGTTCTTTGTGAGGTACCACTCTAGTTTGATTAAGACACGTTAGAATTTTCACAATAGTTGAGCCTGTATTGAACGAATTAAATCTGTTGTTCAGAATATCTCAAGGGATCGACGTGAAACAATTACTGTACAGCCTGGCTCGATAGAGATCCGGGCCAAAATAGACAGTACGAGTACATGACATGCAGTATGCTAGGCAGTAGCTACACTAACCTTTCCTCAAATAAATCAAAAAGCGTTCGATTTACACTGTTCCTAATTTTAAAAGTTGAACGCACAGTAATTTTTCCTTCTGGACATTGGTTGTGGCTAGGTATGAACAGGAAAATAGACTGTGGCATACTTTTTCACTCTGCTATTCCGTGAAATAACAGCGCATATTTTGTTTGTTATTTCAAGGTGGTCTTCTTTAAGAGAAAGCTTACTACCGTCAGACGGCTGTCCAATTCATGATTAAAAAATATTAGTTGATCATTAAATATCTGGAAATAGAGAGTAAAAACTTCTGCCAAACAGAAATCAAACAGAATCAACACGAGAAAATATAGTCTGGTAAATACGGTGACTGGAGCGTCAACATTTATGTTAAAAAATCGCGAACACTAGGCGTGAACGGCCCGATTAAAACCTGCAATAAATATCATATAAAAAAATTACATACCTACTGTTTGTCTGTTGTACGGTGAAAATAATACAATTCGCAGCTCTACCCACCCACTTGAGACCTGACTCTTGCGTAGTGATAAATCAGACATAACGAATCGGAGGCGACATGGGATCTCTAGTAAAATGTAGACATATTTTCGTCATCGTTTCTCTGAAACGGTCGAGTGAATTCTTGAAAATCCTTTCAAGTTTCTCGTTTCAATAATGTTTTTTTTTTATGTTAAGTTCGACAGACAGGCTGACGGTCCACTTGGTGGTAGGTGGTTACCGTAGCCTATAAAAAAGCAAGAAGGATTAAGGAAAAGGAAAGGAAGGGATGAGGTAATGTACATATTAACTGATTTTGTACTACCACGTAATTTGTCGAACTGATTTTTCTGCACGCTAAATATTTATAGGTATTATGAATAGCCAACGTAATATTGACCAGTTATAATTATAAAAACCCATTTTAATACAGAAAATGTATTACTGTATAGTACAAATGGGTGAATACAACCATACGAATTGGCTAAGCCGCTTCTGAGATTATTAAATAATTATTTTGTATTATTTTTTGGTTATTTTATAAAATGTCAACATTGAATTTTAAGAAAATTCAAACAAGCTGGTCTAAGCAAAAGTGTTGGTATTTTATTGACATTTCAAAAGTTGAATATATTAAAATTGTCAGTCACAGTCAGCGATAAAACTTTACCTATTAAAACAGTTTCACTTTTTATCTCTTTTTTATTTACAATCAAAACTGTGTACACTGTGCACCTCAAAATATCAACGTTGCAAAAAGACCTTAAATCTTGATTCACGTGAAGTTATATCATAATGTTACAGCAGCGGTTGTTATAAAATATTAACGCCTTTTTATCATAATTATATTGAAGTTATAATAAAGCCTAACTGGGTTAAAAAAATCGTGAAGTTGAAGCTAAAGCTGAAAAATTTCACAAGATTTTCGTGAATTATATTTGAAAATATTTAACTGCAACTGATTAAATATAAATAAATCTTAACTAGGTATATACAAAAGTAAATTTGTTTTGTTACGCTTTTACGCCTTAACTACTGTCCTGGAGTTTCGCCCCCTGTTCGTTGTATGGCACAATCCTTATAGCGTGTACCTACTTTGGGGGCCATACAATTTGTTTGTTTGTCTTTAAAAAAAATCTAAATCCTTTATTAAAGCTTAATAATATTCCCCCGTCGATCAACTCAAAAAAACCTAAATAATTAGTAAACACTTTTTTGCGGCATCAAAGACGTTTTCTCAATTTCAGCCAAAATTGGCATACTTAAATAATTTACGAGTATAGACATAATAGAAGGCGGTTGTTGAAGATAAATTACGCTTTCTTCGCCCTTGAACGTTCGTTTGCGGCTCATAATAAGGATTATGTTGACATTATTTTTATACCCAAGTAGATACTTACTTACGTAACAAGTTCTTCCGTATATTTTTTGTACTCAGGCCTATTGTTTGTACTTTAAATGAATTGTTATCGGTGAAATAAGTTAGGACGGTTAACGTCTAGTCTAGACGGTTAGTTAACCGGCTTCGTTAATCTAAATTATTGGTTAATCTAAAATACTAAAGGATAATTACCCTATATAAAATGAATGAATATCATGGAATCACGTAGTATCAAATAGGTAGCGGTTCCCGTTGGAAAGTAAGCTCTTAATTGGAATTGCCACCTACCACATTATATTTGCCCTTTATATTGGTACAGTAACGTAATCGCATTACTGGCCACCAGTAATTTGAGGAATCGTTGTCGGGCAAAATATGGGTGTGAATGATTACCATCTCGAGATGTATGACATTTACGCGTCAATTATCATATCAGAAAGGCATCTCAGTGGATTACACGCAAAAATTTCATTATTGTTCCTCAAGCATTTTTGTTGTTCAATACGAATACGAACACTAAACGACATTTTCACTTTTTTTAATATTATTTATATTCAAAATCTAACTAAAATCCTGGAACACATGGGAAAGGCGTATACTTATGACAAATTTCTCAAGGCAAAATTAATTAAGTCCCACAAAATAAACAAACACATTTGCATTTGCATGCTAATTACAGCTTCAAGTAATATCTATGTAACATCTACATTACACAAAAAGCCGCGATCGTCCTAACGCGTCGTCAAGTCACGTGACGACCGTGTTACTTTTTGACACTACATTATTTAGCCTAGACGTCCACTGCTAAACATTGGCCTTCTTACGTACTTTTTTAGTACGTCAGTCATCAAACTACTACAACATGGAACCTGCGTGCCATACAAAACACAACGAATTTTATGGAACATTTAAAAGTGACATATGCGTAGAGCATGAACTGTCATTTATAACAAAACAAACATAATAATAAGTACGTAATTTAAAGAAAATGTGACTTTACGTCAACCCATTAGAGTTTAAAATGAAATAGTAAAAGTTGATCGTTACTACCTTTTACCATTGACGCGTGAAGGCAAGAGTCCGCCATGATTCTGTCAAAGGCGTTCTTTTTATGTTCCCCTTTGGCACTTGTGACGCAAATTCCATTGTAGTATTTCGATGACGTCAGTCCATCTCGTAGATGGGTTGACGCCCTACGCTGCGCTTGACGTATATGATAATTATTAAATACAAAATGTAAGTAATATATTTTGATAGGCAAACATCGCTTCAACAGTTTTAAAAGTTTAGTTCTAAGTTCTGTTTATATATATAATAACAAACAAAGATTAAATGAAATGATCAGCCCTTGTCTCTCCACTGCTGGATGTAGGTAGGCTTCTTCCAAGGCTCGCCACCACGCATGGTCTTTTGCGCTTCGCATCCAGTCGCTTACCGCAAAGCCTTTCCCACCTGATCGCAGGTCGTCCCACGATGCATCTTCCAATTCGTATCCTCCACTCGTCTATCCCATCGCTAATCCGCCCTGCAACAGGTGTGACCGGCCCATTGCCATTTCAGCTTGGTGTTCGGCGTTCTTCGGCGTATATCAGAATTTCTGATCTTGTCCACCAAAGAAACTCCAAGCATAGCCGACCATAAATGAAATACGTCTTATCAGTAAAATAATGGAAAAATATGTTGTTATATAAAACACAAAACAATGGAAAAGAAAATACCTTCTTGGCTGTGAACTGAAGAAATTTTATTCACAAAGATCAAATCAACTATTTAACCAAAATGTAACCATCTACTTAAAATGTGTCTCTTTTAAGAAAGAAACAAACGGTAGCAAAAGAGCGAACCGTCCAGTTTAAAAATACAATGGATGAACGAAGATTTTGTTAAAAGAAAAGATATAATGAAGTCGTATCTCGGTTGGCCTCAATGCAATTTGAATATGAAAATTAATCACAGTCGAAATGTCACTGCGGAAAACAGCTCGTTTTGCCCGAATAATAAATAGACGTCTTCCAAAACACCCCTGCGATGAATTAGCGGCGATTTCTTTAAACAAAACTATTTCTTTCCGTTCTCTTGAACAATTTTATTGATGGCCTAAGAAAAAAACAGAGGCTAAAAAAACATTTTTGATGATTTCGTAGCAATAATCTTTAGTGTTGTACCCAATACAGTCATTTGATTCATTGATAACAGTAATAGGAATACATTTTATCAGTATAATATTATAATAATCAGTATAAGGGGCGCATCATCGAAATAATATATCTCAGTTCGCTGGGGCGCATACGTTTGTTATTTTTGCAGTAAGCTTATTGGGTTTAGACATGCGAATATATTGTCCGTTGTAGTTAGTTTAGTTTATATTTTATATTATGAACTATGGTTGTGTGAAAAATAGAGCCTAAGTTCCATTTAGGCTAAAAAAGAATAGTTACAAATTAATATATAGACAGACCGTCCGCCCCTTATGTGCATTCTTCCTGTCTATAAGAAGTCATAAAATTAACATATAACGGGTGAAAATTTTTAATGCTATCTGGAAGGAAAGTTCTATAAATACTGAAGATAGAAAAATTACCCAAAGTAAACAATCCTTTATTTTAAAAAATAAGCAAAGGCGCTTTCAAATATTTTTGTAAATACGCTTGCTACACTCGTGAATCGAACTACCTAAAATCCAAAAAGTACACCTGTACTTTTATGGCTATAATCAGTAGGGCTATATTAGTACTAAATAATATATTTTATGTCCCCGCTCCCGCTCCGAGGTGTAGTTTTTTTTCTGCAAATTATATATAAAAACTTTGCTCGCTTAACAATCTTTCTATTAGTAAAAACCGCATGAAAATTCGTTCAGTATTTTTTGAGATCATCGCGAACATACATAAGTACAGACAAAACAGAAGCGACTTTGTTTTATACTCGTAAATATGTAAGGATTATTTTAAAATTTTGTAGCAAAAATATTGTATAAATTCTTTGATTATTTTTAACTGGATATAAATAAACGTATTTTATTTTTAACTAGTCAATTAAATTTTAGAACTGGCACTCATCATTGTTGCTCTAGGCATCTGTCTCATTATCTACAAAGTTTTAAAAGACAAGTTTGTTTACTCAGTAAAGAGAGAGCGTTGGTGATTTAGCATAATTGCCTGAATAAGACAAGAGTATTATGTTCATTCCAAAGATTATAATACTCAAGCTCAATATAGATTTCATTCCGTAATGTCTGTGTATAATCACAACGTGAAACGGAAACACAGATACCATCCCAACATAGAAGACCACCGCGTGAATAATCATAATAATTAAGAATAATATTTATGAAATAAATTAGCGGGGTAGCTAGTAATTTTTTTTTTATGTTAAGGTCGACAGACAGGCTGACGGTCCACTTGATGGTAGGTGGCTACCGTCGCCTATAACACAAGCAACGCCATAAGTGCTACAAGTGCGCTCTAGACCATAGGATTAAGGGATAAGGAAGGGATGGGGTAATGGGCTCTGGCATCCCTTACTCACTCACCGAAACACAACAGCACATAATGCTGTTATTTCACGGTGGTATTCTGTAAGGGGGTGGTTACTGCCGCCAGACGGGCTGCCCAAATCCAAATCTACTTTTCAAATCCAGACCAGTCAATTTTGAAAATTACATTAAAATTTCCAAAGTTGACCCCGCCGGGAATCGAACCCGGGGCCCCTGAGACGTTAGGCAAGCACCCTTGCCACTCGTCCAACGGGCTCGTCAAAAAATATATAAAATATATATATATATAAAATATATAAAAAAATAGCAGAGTCACAGTTGTCATAAGGGACCCCAGAAAAAGACGCAAAGAAACTTAGCATTCAATTGTCTGCTAAAGAGATGGGCCAACAAAGGATTCGCGCATGTAATTACCGAGTATGAATGACCGGCAGAATGGGATAAGTCTGAAAAGTTCGGCGTTCGTCCCATTTCAGTGTTAATAATGTAGTTGGCATTCAATTTTTTCCCTTTTCTCCCTCGTTGAAGATCCTCAGATACCAGACGGATATATCTAAGCGCCATTGTAATCACGATAAAGATTCAATTTGTGTTTTGTTATGAATAACATATTGATAGGTAAAACTAATCAAATTAACTTCTTAAAAAGGGAAGTTTCAATCTATATTACCTTGATTTATACTTTTTATGACAATGGTCAAAAGTTAGCATCACGGTCGACTTGATGGTGGGTTGCTACCGTCGTCAATAAATACAAGCAACATAAAGTGGATGCTTGTGTGCCGCCAACCCTTACAGGATATTTGGAAACAATATTTATAAATTACTAGTTGGCGCCCGCGACTTCGTCCGCGTTGAAAAAAAAAAACTAGCCTATCCTGTGTCCCGTACGTCTAAATGTTTATCTACCAAGTTTCATGAAAATCAGTTGATTCGTTTAAGAGTTATAGAGGAACATACATACTTACATACATACAGAAAAAAATTCTAATAATCGTCAATTTAGTTTCAGTATGATGTATAGAGCCTATATACACGATATTTCTGAAAACAAAGTAAATTACTCCATGACCGACCCTTACAGATTTATTATTAGTATTGATAATCAGTTACATTTCACGATATAAACGAGGAAGTTCGGGTCGTAATAATAAATGTCAGACAACATTCACTCAACTATTAAACTGATTTTGATAAGACATGATACTCGGATAGTTTATGTCCTGGATCAGTACATATCCCGGTGATGTATGTTAGTGTGATTATTCAATATGTTCGTCCTGAAATGTAGTAAAGAAGACGCGAACTAAGCCACGAGCAACACATTGTATAATAATAAAATTACCGACAATAAGTTATGTTTGGTTGTGATATGATATTATTTCTCAACTTCTGCGAAGTTTTTCTATAATCGGGGTGAACATTTGCTGCGGCTGGCGCGTCCAGGCGTGTTTAATGTTACTCTTGTTAAAGTCACACTTTTTTGACTTATAGATAACTCTTGTGAAGTTTCTAACTCTTCACACTTGTAAGATTTCCATAGCTTTTTATTAATTTTCAAACTAGAAGAAAACTATACATACAACCCCTAATTTATTTTCAGCACAAAAGCAAAGTTATCTTATTATAAATTTATCGAAAGTCAATGTTACTTCGAAATAACACAAGTTCATTAAACTAAGTTGTAGTTTATAAATAAGTCTTTAGCGATAGATCTAGACTAAAATCAGCAATTAAAGTTAGCGCAAAGATTTCAAGGGGATCTATTTTCAGACACGAATCAGCGTCTCTTCATAAGATTACTATCAACCATAAAGTTGGAATCAGCTTTACTTACAAGACGAATTTCCACAAATATTGAATGCACAACTTGTGAATTCCCAATCAGATTGTTCATGTATTGCGTGGAAGCTATTTTAATAAGTACCTAAGGATAAGCTCCAATTAAAAATTATGAACTAAACCCCGACCCTCGTCTTTAATTGAGCGCAAACACGTTATGCTGTAAATTGCTGAGGAGTTGAGTATCCGGTAGACTACTTGAACCTGCAGCTTCAAGTCAAGATTATCATGTTTTGGAAACACCACCGAAGTAACATTATACCAAATTCCACTTCAATGGAAGTTAGTGAGATCCCTTCGTTGTCTAGGAAATAGGCTGATGTTTTTCAAACGTCTGACCTTCGTGAAATATAGCCATGAACCATTTCGATTTCATCAGCTTTCAAATAAAAAAAACGGATTAAAACCAGTCCATTTGTTTGGTACACACACATATATCGATATATACAACAGATACAGACAGATACATAGACGCATACACAGTTATTAATCTTGGTAATAAACGATCCGTGTGCCAAATTGAATCCAAAATTTGCGTCAGCTGATTTTGTGTGATTGAGTTACAAACGTCAAAACATACAAACTTGCGCATCAATACTAATAATAAATCTGTAAGGGTTGGTCATGGAGTAAGTTACTTTGTTTTCAGAGATATCGTGTTTATAGGCTCTATACATGATACTGAAACTAAATTGACCATTTTTAGAATTTTTTTCTGTATGTACGAGATGTATGTAAGTATGTATGTTCCTCCATAACTCTTAAACGAATTGACTGATTTTCATGAAACTTGGTAGATAAACATTTAGACATACAGGACACAGGATAGACTATTTTTTTTTTCAACGCGGACGAAGTCGCGGGCGCCAGCTAGTTTATAATATTATTAGGATGTCCAAGCTCTGTAAACACTACTCTAGTTATTCATGTTAAATGGTTGAATAAAGCATTTGATCTCTCCTGATCTTAAAGCTTAAAGCTTCATCGTACATTTGCGCAAATCTCACAATTTGCATAACATTCCGCAATTTGATATCTGTATGAATTTGTTATAATCTGTGCGGTATACAAGATCGGAACATTTCAGATTCTGAAGCTTACTAACTACATAGCAATCTGTTCAAGCTTTGTATTAATGCAACATATGTTTGTCTGGAAAGTTATCCTCCTTCGTTTCAAAGTTAATTGATATTAAAAAATACTTGAAATATTTTTATACACTGTAAATATTTATCATTTAATACTAAATTTCAACTTGATTTGCATACATAGCAATAAGTACTAATTCTTTGAGGAAAAAACAGGAAAATGTTCTCATTACATGGCTTTCGTGAGTTATTTAACACATATATGTTTTACACTGGTTATACAACATCTACCCAATTAAATTTTTAAATATTCTTATTATTAAGTAAATATGTTTTGAATATTAATTATGTAGGAGTATTAATATAGTTTTCACTCTACTTTTAATGAAATAAAATATATAAAACTCCACTTTTTATAAAACTGTAAAATTTTAATATAACTTGGGATTTTTTTTATAAAAGCATGATTTTTTTTTTAATAGGATATAAACACAAGCAACACCAAGTAGATACAAGTACGCTAATACCAACTCTGATAGGATAAATGATAAATGACAATGTGTGCTCTGGCCTTGTCCTTTACCCTCTAGGGATTACACAGAATTTAGCATCTAATTTCAAAGTATATTAGTAATTCAATGAGCACTGTTAAGAGTACAACCTAATTCATTATTACATGCATTAGATTTATGAAAATGCCATTATGTGGAGTGCACGCAGCGTTTACTTCATATTGTTACTTTAGTGTAATTAATTACTCAGTCGACCATTGGGCTCGCTATGAATTATTGCAATACATTATTAATACACATCTGTTGTTCCAGATACGTGGGAGGAGAGCGAAATATGTGTGAACCCTAGATGTGCGTCGCCTTTAAAAATGAGACCACCCAATCTGAATGACAATGACGCTCCGTCGGTGTGACAGTTTGCCCACGCGACTCCGGGAAGCGTCGCTACCTGTCGAGCCAAACCCTGAAAGACCGTCGTCTAAACACATACCCGACTCCAAAACCGTCCCGAATTTTCAAGACACGCCAGCCAAAGAACAAGTTATCGCCACTTGGAAATCGTTGCACACAGACGTCAAGAACATAAAGAATGGCTTCCCAGCAAAAAATGAATCGCCGGGCCGTAGGGCGGCTAAAAGGGAATCCATTACGCACAATTTCGTTTCTACGTTGGGACACAACAATAGGAGCGTTCGGAGGAAAATTACTTATGATAATCGTCCAGGGGTTAGTTCGCGAGAGGCGGATCGGAGCTCGTCATTTCCATTGGCGGCTCGCCAAACAGGATCGCTTGAAAGAGGAAAGGCCACTGCTCGGAAACGTACATTGTTACAGCGGCTTCTCTCTTGGAGAACTCCAGAATGCGAGTGCCGCGAGCAATACATTCCAAAGTTACGACCTGAGGACTTGTTGTGTACATGTGGTGCCGTCCGTGTCGAAAATTCGAACAGACGTGTTACAAGTGCATACTCTGAGCGGGGCCGCTCAAAAAGTGTTGGCTACGAAGCCGCCCGTGAAGTTACCCAGTTCCGTCGGTTAGTGATGTGTAACTGCATACCTACTGCTTTTAAGATAGACATATTTATTAAGTAGATGATCCCTTTTAATACTCTCAAAAGTACGAATAGATAAGTCTACATTAAAAGCAGTATTTCTAATGTGTGGGTGTATGTTAGGTGCGCCAGCGCA
This sequence comes from Synanthedon formicaeformis, assembly GCA_945859745.1. NCBI lineage: Eukaryota > Metazoa > Arthropoda > Insecta > Lepidoptera > Sesiidae > Synanthedon > Synanthedon formicaeformis. Next base: position 6,058,815 of record OX243963.1, read on the forward strand.
GGTGCAACGGTTGGTGCAGAAACAGCGGCAGCTCTACGTGCTCGCGCCGCTCTCACTTTAGCTCGGCGTTACTATCCCGAAGGAGGATGGGGATGGACCATCACTATCGTGGGGACAATCGTTCATGTGCTTTCGCATGGTCTACAACTTGGAGGAGGAACTGGTGCTATTGCTTGTACAGCCGCTGTGAAATTTAAAGTGTCACCGCTCTATACGCATGGTGAGTGAGATTCTTTTTATATTGTTTTGTATAATATTGTTCCTTCATTGGAAAAACTATCAGTCAGGAATGCACGTAGGAAGTGCGAATTACGCCATCTCTTAACATTTTAACAAACTATTGACGTACTTAAGCTTATTATGAACTAAGAAGTACGTACTAGTTCGCGTAGATGGCGCTTATTTCATAAAAATAAACGTCACTGAGTGTCGCTCACAGAGCGTGATGGCGCGAGTTCTCTGTTTTTTCCCACACACTAAAAGTGCCCAAAGTGACTAAAGAAATTTTTAAACGCTATAAAAAGTGAGTTAGAGATTGTATAGTTTTATGTGAAAATACATATGAAACAACGCGTGTTAACGGAAGCCACCCCCTTGTTGTTGAAGTTATTTCCTCCAACAATGGCCGTTGTGGGCATGGCAACTAATTTATATTTATCATTACATGCGCCAAAAAAGTAAAGTGGCACACATTTTGGTGTTATCGGTTTCGCGGTCTGACAGGCCATCCCACTCGGATGAACCCCATATCAATCTGCTACCATCACACTACTGGAGCCTTATTTCAATCCTTACCCTAATATTTTTAATCTTTTAAGATCTATATATTTATAGTTTCTTTACAAAGTTTAAAAGATTAAACTATGTTAAACATAAAAATAAATTTAATTCAAAATACCTTTTTATTATTTTTTATGCATAGCGCTTATCAAACTTGGTTCATCTCGACGTAAAATTAGGCATCAGATCCTCTTATAAATTAAATATTTAAATGTTCAAATAATTATGTTAAAATACTTATATTCCGATTACAATATCGTTGTTCCAAAGTTATACAGATGTATATGTAGATCATCAGAATCTCTGCAATAGAGCCGAGATAGAATGCGAGGAAGCCGCTAATGGGCTGCTACGCCGTCGTCGGTGATGTTATACAATTATTGCGATCTCTGTGGCTTTTGTTCGAATCAAGGGCGGTTCATATTCTCTTCATGACAAGCCTTATAATAGATGGTTAATACGGCGTTATATTTTTTATTACTTTGCTCAGCGTTATGTATATTTTATATAAGTATCTGCAACTTACTTTGGTGATTTTTCATTGATAGAATAAAATGGCTACTTCTTTAGGATGGCCATTCTACTATTTGTCTATTATATTCTACTAGCTGGTGCCCGCGACTTCGTCCGCGTTCTCTATAGCCTATAGTCTATATAGCCTTCCTCGATAAGTGGAAAAAAATACACACACAAAAAGTATTTTTCAATTCGAACCAGTAGTTCCTGAGATTAGCACGTACAACGTTGGTATAGATTATTATTCCAATGTACAAATAGTAGAATTATTAACCAATAATAATCAAAAATAGCTAACATATTAAACTGATTTCAATTAATTTTACATTTATATTTAATTTATTCCTACCTATTATCCTTATTTCTTAATGAATTTCTGTATTATTTTTAACTATACTTAATTCATTTATGGGGAGTAGATCAATAATTGAAATTCCAAAAAGGGATAGAATTGATTGGCTCTCCAAGGCGTGTATAGGAAAGAGGAAGGAAAGGAAAGAAGTGATATGTCCTTTGATATATTTTAAATATTTACAATTATACCGTTAATTTTGAGGATTTGATTGATATTTGTTAATGATCTACGAGATTTCTCTAAAAAAGTTACAACATCTTATTATCCCTTACGAAGAATGTGTATAAAAGATACATATAATATGGTGCAAATTTCGTAAATAATTACATTAAAATCTTAGAGAAAACACAATGAACTAACATCCTAGATCTAAGTTTTTCTGCAACAAATGTACTGTGAATTTTCTAACTTTGATAAGAAACCAAAGTTCTGAATTTTTACGACTAAAACTTTTTATATATGCTAATGTTTTGCGTCGTATCTCAGCCGGTCTGAAAACAGGAATCAGAAACCAATATTCAGATTCGCCTAATGCGTTACTTAGTTGCGTTGTTTGTTACAAGTTACTTAGTGGGAATAATTTATCATCGGATACATTATATCTACATAAAACTGTCGCTTTAAATTGATGACTTGACATAATGTGATGACTTGTTCTGGGACATAACATTTTATGGGAACTTGCTGAACTAACTGTATTATATTGTAATTTTTGATGACCTTTAAGGTTTATTTATACAATTACTAAAGGTCTTCATACTTAATTATATTTTTCTACCGTTTCATTCTATCTAAAACATTTTACTTTATTAAAACACTGCTCTACTGTATCCACGCCGAATTCGTATCACAAATAAATCAAAGTGTTAATACCGACGCATCCCCAGTACGTGACATGACTTTTCCACCTTGCAATAACAAATGCGAGTCAAATGTTCCCTTTATTAAATTCTTTTATTTTGTTTTATTTTCTTAGACATGAAAACTAACGAGGTCATAAATATGAAATTTGTGTTTCTTCGAAAATTTCAGAGGTTACATATTTTTCCCCATTCTCTCTTCTGTCAAAGAATTATTAGGATTAGCGCCTATTTCACAAACGTTAATTAGGCCAAACTGTCATTTAAATTCACCGGTAACCGGGAATAATTTAGCTGATATACCTTTGTTTGTACGGTAAACGTCCCAAACATTAAATAGAAAATAATAATAAAAATTCGGCTATCGAATGAAGCAGTAAACTGAGTGCATAATTCAACATAACAGAAAATGATTTCTAAAAGTAAGTAATCAACACTTTACATGTAGTTTGTGAAAGAGGCCCTTAACATAATTGTTCTCTTTCTCTTTAGTACATCGATACTCTAATACTCTAGATTTTTACGTCTTGAATCCAACTAAAAAAACGTCCTATGTGGCACTCTTTGTAGATTTTGTACGATTTAATGCACAGCTGTGATGAATGTCCGCATACCATTGTATTCTTGAATAGGACACTTTAGTACATTAGCACCACTACGCTTTCTTTAGCCGTATACACTTATTCCTTCTAAGAGTTATAGGTAACAGTTTTGCAGTTATTCTACGTTATTTCGCAAGTAAAAAATTCCATAAAATGTCATGAAATCAATACTAATAATAAATCTGTAAGGGTTGGTCATGGAGTAAGTTACTTTGTTTTCAGAGATATCGTGTTTATAGGCTCTATACATGATACTGAAACTAAATTGACCATTTTTACAATTTTTTTCTGTATGTATGTAAGTATGTATGTTCCTCCATAACTCTTAAACGAATTAGGTAACTGATTTTCATGAAACTTGGTAGACAAACATTTAGACGTACGGGACACAGGATAGGCTACTTTTTTCTTTTTCAACGCGGACGAAGTCGCGGGCACCAGCTAGTATGTTATATTTATTAATATTTTTTTACTAGCCTTTTCTCGCAAACTTCGTGTCTCTTTTTCTTATTGAGAACTAATTAAGGCGGTGAATGCGTCAATAAACAAACTCATTTCGCATTTACATTTGTATAATATTAAGTTAGGATTATTTGTTAAGACATATGTTTTAAAAGATTCGTATTTTGAAATAGTCTAATGGTCATGGGTCTAATAAAGAATTATGTCTGTGTCTTTCAAACTTGTGTCTGATTGGTCTTCAGCTTCATATAGTGCAAAAAAGTAGCGACCTATTTATTAAGTATACACAAATTGCTATCGATTTATTATGAAAACTATACTTATGACGACCAGACAACCTAATATACTTACCACTGGGAATGTTAATTAATTACTTTGATAACCTGGTTTTGTTAAGTTTCACAAAAATATAATTGGCCATTTTCATCGGTTGTAGCTAACCGTTGAATAATGTTAACAGGTTGTCAAGTAAAGTTAAATGTAACATAGGGGAGAGTAAGTAATTCGAGAACTTCTCCGTCAAGTGTCATTGACAGTGTTCATATATTCGGGAAAGGAACTTTGATGAATAGATGAATCAGTGTCATGTGTAGGATTAATTTCAACATTTAACAAGTTATAACAAGTTAAATATTCAGCACTAGCTGGTGCCCGCGACTTAGTCCGCTTTGTAAAATGAAAAATATGACACCTGAGAGAATATATGAGAATATATACACAAACATCAAAAACGTACAAAAATTCAAACGTACAAACATTCGCATTTATAATATTTAATTAGGATTAGGATTAGGATATTAGGATGTGTATTTCGTCTCCTATAAACGAAAGCATATTAATGATGTGCTTCCTGAGATTATTAATATTCTTAAAAACTGGTATGGAGACTAGATCAATTGTATATGGTGGACTGGATCTCTTTTGTATAGGTTCGTAAGGTAAAGTTGGGTCGCCACATTAAAAGTGAGGCGAAGCTATCGCCCAGAGCTGGGTTCGAAGAGAACGTAGCGGTGTGTGGGGATCCGAGAATAGGGCTGTAATCTCAGACCCACACATCACCGCTGATGGTGGAATCCTGGGGGGGTTTTCCGGTGATAAGTCACTTCACCGGGCGAGTCCCACACTCCTCGTCTGTCCCCGTCGACGAAGGATAGTGCGTAATCGTCATTTCCCCTCCTCAAAAAAACGCCTCGCCTACGCTTTTCAACTTGTACGTAAGCTTCTGATCGAGAAGCTTTAGCAGTCAGCGTGTGGGTTGCCATGTTGATGGTGCTTGCGTCAAGAATATAAGTTATGCAGACGTTACAGACTGAGCGCGTCGTCTGTCAACTCATACGATTAATTGGTTTTAGCGTAGAATATGGGAGATTGCGCATTTGTCATATAATGAAAAAAAGTGAGTTCATGGTCTTTGGGGTCGGCAGGCAGTATCCTGAAACTGTATGTCCGGTTAGGCCTTAACGGGGTCCCCATTAACAAGAGATTAGAGATCTAAATACTTGGGACATACATTGACTGCCACCTACATAGAAATGGAGCGCAGGGCGCTTTCGGTTTGAGCTAACATACTTAGTTCGTAGGTTTGCGTGTTATGTAAAAAGTAAAACAAACGTTATCTTCTTCTATACTAACTTATAATAATGGCTTGTCCTGAGTGAATCTAAAACATATACATAGTCAAATGTAGTAGTCGAAAAATTAATCTCTCTTAAAAACCGCGTAAGTGACTTTTGCTTAAGCTAAGGGGCAAGTTTAGGGCAACGTTGCTTAATGTTCATGGAAGATAAAATGTTTCAAAGTTTGTCAACTCTAAAAATAAACATTCCATAATGTTCATTAGCACAAAACGAAAGTTTCCATTGATTATAAGGATATAATGACTCGACACTATAGTTTCAAACAATGATTCGCAGTATTATTAATGATTGATGAGACGCTAATGAAAAGTTTCACGATCTCGTTGTTTCAATATCTTCCCGTGATCGATCCTTTATTAATAATTTGATTTTGTTGACTTGACGAAGGTTGAGACTTGACTTGGGCAATCTGTTACCAAAGGGAGCTTGAAGGTCATATTAAACTATAAATTATAAAAGTAATATTAGTGACGTGAAAATCCTTTAGAAAAGAAACATTAATAACTTAATAAAAACTTATTTTTATAGTATTTAAAATTGACAGTACCAAACAAATGACAAACTTTTACAGAAAGCTTTTTTTGTGTTCAACATATAATGCTAGTTTCGGGTTTAATCACAAAAGAAAACTAGGATGATGATAGTAGGTAGAGGTACTCATCATTAGGTGTAGATTAATTTTTATATTGTCATTAATTATTTTTTGCATATAGTTACAAGATTATGCATCATTACATTTGCCACAAATATTTTAGTAGAAAAATTGGTACTAGATATTTTAATCACACACTCATTCGATGTTGTTATAAACAGTTTTTCCTCAATTAGCAGAAAACAAGATTGAAGGTAAATTGCTAATATAATTACGTACCATTTTAAGTAGTATGTAAAAAAGATGTTAACCTGTATGGACATGAAAGACGTCGTAATATGCAGACTGAGCCAACTCGTTTTGAATATAAAACGCGATAGGTAATGGCATCTAAACTGCTGCCAACTTTGACTCGAAACACCTGCACAAAAACTTAGTACCTACTTAGTTGCTATAGGCACACTTTTAAAAGTGGATACATTAATTTATATTTTTTAATTTAAGGTTTAAGGGTTAATTTAAGGGTACTAAAAATATGTATTGTTTATTGAAATTACAAGAAATATACAATTCTATTGCTTAAAAAAAATATTATACTTAAACAAGTGAAAGACAAAATGTATAGTGAAAAACAAAAGTAATAAAAACTCCACAAAAAAATTAGAACACAAGAAGAAATTGACTTTTATTAAAAAATATTTCAATAAAAGCCTATATTTAATATTTCATAATATTTAATCTATACCAATATACATATAAAGCTGAAGAGTTTGTATTTCTTTGTTTGGTTGTACGCGCTAATCTCAGGAACTACTGGTTCGGATTGGTTTTTTTTGTTTTGGATAGTTCATTTATAGAGGAAGGCTATATAGGCTATAGAGAACGTGGACGAAGTCGCGGGCACCAGCTAGTATTCATTCGTACGAGCACAACCATTCGTAACGATTATATTATATGTATTTACCTCAATGAAAATTTATACAGTAATTATCAATTTTAATTTTAAAAATTACATAAATTTTTTTTGTGTAAATTACATAATAGTTTAAATTTTCAATTTTAATTTAAAAATTACAGCAAAACTAAATTGTCTTCCAGAATTTTTTTATCAAGCTATAAAATTATAAAAGTGTCATCTAGATAACATAAACTTAATAACATAATTAACATAATTTTAGATAGATTCCTATAAGTATAAGGCTTTTCAATAAGTTAGTTCATAGGAGTGTTATTTTAATATCTAAACAGAATTTAATAAGCCTAGGAATACGGAAAATTTCATAATTTTCTATTCATCAAAGACTTATGTAATTAATTATCAGACTATCTACTTGTAATTCTTGATTATTACTATTGAATTAATTCCTCCTTGCCGTTTACTTTAGTCGAGGCAATGGTCTCTTAATCGATGTGAAGACGTGAAAGGTATTCCGTCCATTCGCTGCTAGACGTTCCATATTTCAACAATTAAAATAAATAAAACATTTTCAAAGTTGTTCTTAACTGGGGAGTCATGTCGGCAAATATTTCAACTGAGCAAAACGGAGCATTTGAAACATATTTGAATACGTTCATAACTCGTTCAATGCAACGAGAAAATTACATGTCTAACATTCCATGAATGAAACCTTTTCACGACTTCCTTTCTTCTATTTTATATTTTTTCAACAAAACATTTGGTTTTCTCGACTATGAGAATACTTATATGGTTTCAAGCTATCTTTTAACGACAAAAAAACGGCTGCTAGCGAACGGAGCGGTGTAAGATACAAAAAAAGATACGCGGTGAACGTGCGGCCACCCTATCTTCAAAACATTTAAGATATTAAGAATTTAGGCCAAAAGTATACAATGTGATTAGATTGACACAACATGTACTTAGTGTATCTACATTATTTATTGATGCAACAGCAGAAGAACGAAATCATTTAATAGACTAGCTTCGTACGCGCTGTAGATCTTTTTTTGAAAAATACGAACCTAACCGTTAAGTGTATCGATTTAATCACTGTAGTGACATATTATATTTTATAATATGTATATTATAAAACAAAGTCCTCCGCCGCCTCTGTCTGTCTCTGTTCGCGATAAACTCAAAAACTACTGCACTAATTTTCATGATGTTTTCACCAATGGATAGAGTGATTCTCGAGGAAGGTTTTAGTATATAATTTACAGTTATGCGGGCGAAGTCGCGGGCAGCAGCTAGTCTTAATATATAAAAGGCGATGTGTGTACGTATGTATGTATGTATGTATGTATGTTTGTTCCCTATGAACTCCGAAACCGCTGAACCGATTTTGATGAAACTTTCAGACGATCTTCAGATTAGTCCAGCGGGTAATCCTGTGAACTTTGGTAGCGATCGGAAGCGGGTCGCTAGTTGTTAAAAAATACTCGTATCAATAAATGGATGCACAATTTCACAATTGGACGGATTTATCAACGTAATAATAGTAACTACACCTGAAGTTTTCCTGGCTGTACCTGGCTTTTTTCCGAAACCCTGGTAAATTTAAATTTATAATGACGACCATAAGAGTTTCTTGTAGAAACCTAATTGATAAATAAATATTTTGATTTTGATTTTTTGCTTTTGAAGCGATCATCTTTACATAGTACCCAGGGTACTATGTAAGAAGAGATGATGTAAGATGATAAGATGAGATGTAAGATATGTAAGATATTAAGATGAACCTATAGTATGTCTGCCAGTATGGCCGCCACCTCCTCCTAAACCACGCAACGGATTTTGATGTGGTTTTCACCAGCAATTAGATATTTTTTCACGAAAATCTTATATAATAAAAATAATAAAGTTTTTTCTTGAGCGAAGCCGGGGGTCGCTGGTTAGGTACAAATAAATTAGTCTCCTTAGGAAATTAGTTGTAATCTTTTCCGTTCGCGGTCTGTCGTATTTGTAAGCAGGTACTCGTATTGCGGACCCGCGATGACTGGCCTACGTTGATAAATGATCGGTGAACGATTAACTCGCTCCTCTAATATTGGTAATGGCAATGATGGAGCAGATATGAATGCGTATTTACTTATCAATGTAATCTATCATTACCTAATGATAGGTATTTCTAGTATCTTGTGGAAAAGGAGGCATATTGCTAGCTGAATTTCGCGCAGATAGAGCCACAAAAGTGGTCGCTTATATCTATTACTAGCTGACCCGGCGAACTTCGTACCGCCTAACAGTCAATAAATGTTGTGTTACATTTTAGATAAACTTTGCTTTTTGCTTAGCTCTTTGCTCTCTAATGACAGTGAAAAAGTTATCAAAAACGGTTGCTAGGTGACACGTACATTTTGTTTTGATTGACGTCAAATTTTTGATAGATGGGGACAGAGTGGTTTGTATGGGAAAATTGTTGTTTTTAATTTTTCCTCGTATTTTTTTACCTTTTTTCTCTCCATAAGAACCTTCCTCAGACTTCATCAAACACAACAAAAACTAAATCGGCCCAGCCGTTCTCGAGTTTTGTACTTAGAAACACATTTAGTGATTATAGATAGATAGATAGAAGATAGATTTGCATTATATAAAACTAGCTGGAGGCCGCGACTTCGTCCACATTGAATAGAAATAAAAAACACCTGAAAAAACATATGTATAACATAACTCCTGACATCTTTATTGGTAGATTACTCTTCGTAGAACCTTTTACCGAGGCACAAGTCCTCGAATCTTGCGCCATTAACATTTCTATCGCCCATAGATTGAAATAAAAATAGGTACGTTTGTAATACATTTATGTTTATGACAGCATATTTACTAAGGATATCCAATTACATCTTACCCCACCTCGGAAAGGCTCCCAATCCACTTATTAAATGTCCATGAAGGAAGGTTGGCTTATTTGGAAAATGGAAGTATAATTTTCCTATAAGCGAGCTAACATAATGTAAGTTGGTTGCTTGCAATGTCCAAGATACAAGGAATATCCCTTAAGACCTCAATAAATTACGTCTCAAAAGCGGCGTTTTGGGGTGAAACAAAACCGACGCGTAGGTACTTTGAAACCACTATAATAGACGCATTTATACGTATTATAGGAGACACAAAATATTCTATTTGCCTGAATTGCAGTCGCTCCCCTCTCCATAAACAACATTGAAAAAAGGAATTGGAGAAAGTCAACATACAGGACAACTTTAGTATACAGAATGGAATAGGTACTTACTATTTAAAGAGCCATTTTATTATTTGCAAAGATATTTAGTGATCTAAAAGATAAATTTTTAGTATCTATTTACTATCTTTCAAATTTATAATATAACTTAGTAGGAATACATATCTTTAAATTTTGATGATTATTATAAATTACGACTGAGCTTTTTTTTTCACAATTTCCTGTTAATTTTCTCGCTATAGAAGTTTGCTAACTTTTTTATGAGAAAAAAGAAAACAACTCTCGCTAACGATAGAGTTGATAAGGCACACTTCGCGACGCTGTTATTTTCTATTAAATCTCTTTTTTAGATTAAAAGAAAGCAATCCATAATATAGTTTCAACAAAAAGCTTCGCAGTAATCACGTGTCTAAGTTTGAACATTACACAACAGTTGAGTTTCACATAAAGGAAACATACATAGGACATACATACATATGTAATATACAAACATATGTAAACATACATACATATGTAATTGTATATCTTATTTGAATATTACTTTTTTCAATAGATATAGGCATTATAGAAAGTTGGGACAAATTTTATCAAATATATTATATACTTATGAGTATTACATATTATAAACATCCCGCAAGAAGACGTGGGTTATTGCTTACATATCCCATTTCTAAAGTCAACATAACGCTATCAGTCGGTAACCCAAGTTCACAATAACACTCAGCCGGGCAACCTTGACCTCAGGGGCCGAGATCGGCGTGACCCGTGAGGACGGTAGGAATTTACGACTCATAAATACTGTTTACAGACCCCGTCGTGCCATACAAGCCTCAGAAACGGTCAGTGACCTTCAGACGTCTTAACACCTGATGGAAAATCCTTGAGACTTTCTTGACAAGTCCATTATAGGTCCCGTTAGATTTTCTTTAGTAAACATCCTTCAATATTTCAAACTATAGAGCAAAATAAAAAATCAAGTATAAAAAGAACCATATTTTGCAACCAAGTCGCCGAAACCGCTAACTACTTCTAAACAAACCAAATCACAGATTTTACGGACCACGGATTCTAAATCACTGTTAAGGTTCTAAACAAGATTTTCACTAATGGAAAGAGGGATAAACGAGAAAGGTTTGTGTATATTGAAACTTGCATCCCGAGCAAAGCCGGGACCGGGTCGCTAGTATCATATAACTCTATATATATACATACATATTCAAAATAAAGTCGCTTTCCGCTTATGTCTACTTCTCCGCTAACTTCTTCTAAACTTCACTAATGGAAAGAGCGATAAACGAGGAAGGTTTGTGTAAATATCGCTCCTTAAAAACTAAAGGGCAATAAAACAAAAAATCCAAAAATGTTTTTATTGCAAAAATACAATCACAATCCTTCATATTGTATGTTGCAAAAAGACTTATGGTTGTTTTATTACATATTTAGTGTGTTTTTTATATATTAAAAAGTAACATATGCTTATATCTCTTCTAGTATTCAGTTTATTATAAAAGTACTTAAAACATTTATATGATACTTAAAAATACGCTTCTAACTATGTATAATATGCCTATATTTGATATATATCTAATAAGAAAAAAATACATAAAATATAATTTTTTTTTTTTGTTTAGCTCTCTTTTAAAAAGTGTAATTTTGATTTGTGGCCCTTTAGTTTTTAAGCAGCAATATATGTATATAATTTTCAAGAAAAATGAAATTATTTATGGACTTCATAACGAAATGGCGTGAAAACCATTTTGGATGAGCTATTTTAAAGCAAGTAATGGGAGATACAACCCCCCGATTTACAATAGCCCGTAGTATTTACTACAATAATTATTATAGCAAATAATTTAAAACTTATAACCGGCCTGCCGTCTATAGTAGGTATATGTCAAAAATGGCTTCTGAACTTAAAGTCTCGTGGGATGTTTGCCTAGGCACTTAGCTACAAGTTCGCTTTCCGAATCGTCAATAACATGTTAAAGGGAATACGTGAAGTGAAAGTAGAAAATACTAAAGAAATATTAAATCCTATCGGAGTGGAATCCGAAACCCTAACAAAATTAAATTATTTCTTTTAATTTAGTAGTTTTTGTATAACATAAAAACAATATTAATTTTTGTCACTATTAAAAAGCAAGCTTTTCTAGAAGTTGACATGCCTTGCTCTAGCTAGAGAAATAATTATTAATTTTAAGTAATATTTTACTTTAGGTACTCTCCAAGTTCAATCAAGAATTAGGTATACTTAATATACTTACATAGGACACTAAAATAACCATTAAGTAATATTCAAAATTGATGAAATAGATTTTTTAAAATATTTTCTAACTATTATGTTGAATACCCTTTTTTATCTTCTACGAAAAGGACTATTCATCTATAATAGTTTTGGATTGGATAACTAACAGTATTTTTATGTATATTTGTGTTGTAAAAGCCTCTCTCTGGCAAAAACTCATATAATATAGGTATAATAACGTATAGTTCACCTAAGAAGCATTGTGATATTTCAACTGTAAAACGATAAGTTTAACTTTCATGTGAAAGGGTTGGTAATATTCTAGGCGCCTTATCCAAAATTGAAACGTCGCGTCGTCGTGTGTGAGGAATGAAGTAAGCCATAAAATCGATCTCATAAATTTAAGATCTAAATCTTGTAACTAAGCAGGTAAAAATGTTAGAACATATATTCCGATTCCATTATCGAATGAAGTAAGTGCATGATGCGGATTTTCGTGTAGTTCATCTCTTTTTAAGGCACTTTAGTCGTCTTTAACACTACCACTTTTCGATTTTTAATAAAAAAAACTTCATTGGATTATATTTCATTTCAAGTAGATTAATAATGTGTTAATATATTAAGATCATCATCAGCCTGTGTCTCTCCACTGATGGAAGAAGGCCTCTCCCTAGGCTTGCCACCACTTCCTGCGAAGTCTTTCAGGTTATCTGTCCACCTGGCCAAAGGCGTCCCACGCTACGTTTTCAGATTCGTGGCTTCCATTGGAGACCTCTACTGCCCCGTAGATTATCCATTGCCACTTCAACTTGCTATTTATCTTGGCTATGTTGACAACTTTGTATCTTCGGCGAATTTGAGAATTTCTGAGCTTACCTACCAGAGAAACTCCGAGCATAGCTCCCTCGAAAACGAAGTGGTTTGGTCACGCCTAGCGTTCTTTCTCATTTTTGTCTTTTTGTTTCTCGAGATATCTCGAGATGTAACCAAGCTTAAATTATATCCCGTGGTGTAAAGTGGCTACAACTCACACTAGAGACATAGTTTATTTTAATGCCACGCTAGTGGCACTAGCTTCTACAAAACTATTCAATTTCAGGGAGAACTTAATGTTTAGCACATTTGCATAGCTAAATGAAAAGCTTGTTTGTGTTGCGTGATCAAACAAACCCGACTAGCAGAGGCAGAAAATTTCAATATTAATAACCTCGTTCAAGTGTCTCCCTACCTATTTACTTCTCTTCGCATCGTTGTGCTCATTGCTGCGGTTGTGGTTCGTGTTAATACGTGGAGCACATTCTTACAGTCTATTGTCTTACATTCTATTGAGTCATATGTTGTATGTCCCTGACTGTGGATCGGTCTCTATACAAATTATTATATAAACTTAAAGTTTTCCTTTCTAAAGATATGACCGAAATACTCACGAACTCTTATGAGGTAAATGATGGATGGCCTGGAACTTAAAAGTTTCTTAAGTTATCTTAGAATTTGAAGCACTATTCCGAAAGTAGATAATCATTTGAAAGTCAGACAGACAATAACTAGCAAGATACAAGTAATACAACCATAGTTTCCCAGTGAATTTAAAATCAACGAGACCGTTAATTGCTACTTCGGCCGAGATTTGTACCTAGACAGTACTTTTCTCGTCTGTTCTGATGTAGTTGGTCGCACTAACTGTCCAGGGCTGTGTTTCTGCACTCCGGCCAATGCCAATTTTGCTATAAACATCTTTCTAATACTCCATTCGAGCATAATTTGATCCGGACAAGATTTGATCATACATGGATCATACCCGTTCCGGACGACCTCTCAGAGCTAATTATGCCTGGCCATAATAGAGTGGCTATTAATTTTCTATCTTTTGAATCGGCCAAATCTTGGCCAGCTGTCAATTTAGGTCAAGTGATGGGTCTTTACCGCAAACTCAAATTCTAACAGTAGATTGTCCAGCACCATCGAACAAATCTAGCTTGTGCAATATTTTTTCGAAGGACGGCTGGTACTCGTACACAGTCCAGAAATCTATATTATTTTCCTCTTGGACATTGCCGGCGTGCGTACAGCGCTGTGTCATAGGTGCTACAAGTACGACCATAGTAGGGTTAATAATAAGGGATTGGGAAGAGAGCTCTATGGCTGTTAAATGACTGTGAATCTTCTTCTATCTTCAGCTACTGCTCTCTCTCTCTCTCTCTCTCTCACTCTGACTCTCTCTCTCTCTCTCTCTCTCTAATGGCTACCAGCATAGAAAATGGATAAAGAAATGAAGATTAAAATGAATCTATAAAGGTAAATTTTTTTTTTTTATGGTTTTCCCCCAGGGGTTACGCCACCCCCGCAGGCCGTTTATTTAAAGTAAAAATTACAATTTTAATTTAGTTTTAAATAACAAAGTTACAGTTACAAAAAAAAAATATCTTTTTTCTTTCTCTTATATGTATTTACATTTACAAAAAAAAAATCAGTTACGGGGGCTTGGGGGATCAAAGCCTCAACCTTTCATAATCAACCTCCGACATAATCGGAGACTTTGATGTTTCTAGTAAAAAATTACCTAATACTGCCTTATAAAGGTAATTACATAATCCTACGTTCTAAAGTTCTTAAAGAAAATCAATGCAGCTCACTCCCTGTTAACTATTCCATTGCAATGCCAAGTCTTGGGAATTTTAAAATATGTTCCCGCTAAGTATTTCCGTTTAAATGTTAAATTTAAAGTGTACACATTTGTATCGGTTTATATTCGGGAGTGCTCCCTTGAAGATGATGAGGCAATTCATTCGAGTGTCACCACTCAGCGAAACTTGATCTGAAGCTCTTTGAAATAGTATTTAATGACTCAATCAAGCCGTCCAATGCGCTTAGTAAATTTACTGAAAACTATGAGCTATATGTCGTTGGCTCGGCTTGTATATCTTTTTTAATTAATAAAGAAATTTGTTCAATGAATTTTTTTGTCTTTTTGGAGAAACATTTGAAAGTTTTTCGAATTGATTTTTTTTTCTCCCACTTGAATAGCAAATCTTATACAATAGGTACATAACAAAAAAAACAAAAATAATTAATAACTCAACTGAGGGACTAAAGCTTATTATAAAAGCTATTTGTAAATAGTTAAGATTACCCTATACTTATTTAGTTATGTTCAGTGTATTTTGTAAAGGGCTATAAATAACAGCCTGTGCAATTAAGCAGCTGAAGTTATTTAGTTCCATAAAACGATTAATATAAAATATTGAACCACATTTCGAGTGCCATGCTATACTAGA
The DNA here is from genome assembly GCA_945859745.1 of Synanthedon formicaeformis. Lineage (NCBI taxonomy): Eukaryota > Metazoa > Arthropoda > Insecta > Lepidoptera > Sesiidae > Synanthedon > Synanthedon formicaeformis. Next base: position 6,074,278 of record OX243963.1, read on the forward strand.
GTGCCACTCGAGTCTCGACTTCGCAATTCATGCACATGCGCTCCTAATTAATTAAAAGTAATTTGTGGATCAAACAACTTTAACCAATTCTATACATTTATGAAGTCGTTTGTCCTGACTGACTATCATATCAACGCACAATCAAAACTACTTAGTTCTAAAAGTAAAATTTGGAACATAGGTTTATTTTATAACGCAACCATACGCTAAGAAAAGATTTTTGAAAATTTTAATTACGTGCGAAGTTGTGAGCGGGTGGCTAGTTTACTATAAACATTGGCATTATGTATTTTATTGGTGAAATGTTGCTTAATGAGATTAAAAAATTAATATTTTTTGTTAATAAAGTTCGACTAAGGGTCTTACAATTTGGGTGCGACCATTTTTTCTCTACACCTATACAATTCAATAGATAAGTAAGTATACACAATAATTTAAAAACACAACGTTCAGAACCAGATTCATGGAGATATTAAATTACAAAAACTGAAAAGTTTTGTTAACTGAAAAGAGTTAATTACAAAATCTAATTTTAGTACAATTGAATCTTGATATCCAAGGACGTTATTTAAATCAGTTTAAAAGATGGTGTTGCTTTATTTTACTTTACACAGGCAGACGTCACAGTCCAATTAAAGGTAGGTGGCACACGTCATCTATAACACAAGCAACGCTATAGGTGCTGCAAGTGAGCTGCCGACCATAGAAGGATTAAGGTTAAGGGGTAAGGTAGGGAGAGGGGTTAATGGGCTCTGGCATCCCTTATTCACTCATCGAAACACAACAGCACTTATCGCTTCTAAAGGGCCATAAAACAAAAAAATCCAAAAATATTTTTATTGCAAAAATACAATCGCAATCCTTCATATTGTACGTTGCAAAAAGACTTATGGTTGTTTTATTCCATATTTAGTATATTTTGATCATTTTTTATATATTCAAAAGTAATCTATATGCTTATATCTCTTCTAGTATTCAGTTTATTATAAAAGTACTTAAAACATTTCATGCTACTTAAAAATACGCTTCTAATGATGTATAATATGCATATATTTGATATATATCTAATAAGAAAAGAATTGACAAAAAATATTTTAATTTTTTTCGATTAGCTCTCTAATCTATAATTTTCTATAATTTTACATTATTTAATTTTTCAGCTGAAGTCAGAAGTAAACGTTAAATTAATTTCTTTGCTTTTGCTAGTCATACTACCTAACAATGGTATATTGTACTGACTTGGTACTATAACAACAAATTTTTACATTTTTTATAACATACTCAACGCCATCTATGATGAACTAGCGAAACTACATAGTACCTTCAACCGCTCACAAACCAAATGGTTCACAGAATATTTTTCAAACATAGCGCGGACTTATTACTATCCTAAAATCATAGATGGCGCCTTTCTATGATTTGTATGGCCGCTGCGAGGACCATGCTTGCAAAAGTTTTCCACACTCAAGATTCTCTCCAAGACTCGTCTACCCCAACGATATAACATGTCCCGTCGGTTCTCTTTTTACCTGTGTCTTTGGACTACTGTCGACCACTTTGGTTTTCGGAATTCAGATCTTGTAGATCCGGGGCTGTCTCGCAGCACCGTCTCGTAGTATAACCCCCAGCATAGCCCTCTCCATAGCTCCATACTATTGTCAAAAATATAACGACGTGTTTAGTTCGTATAGTACTTACATTACAAGTCGACCCTCGTCTACTCTTATATTGTTTTTTTGATGACATAAAATCTAACGAAATACTCGTAATTACTTTTATTTCAAGCAACGAGTAGGCTTAGGTATATCATAAATTTATATGAGATTTATATTTAACCAGAGAAAATTTGTGCTATAAATTAATGTCATGGACCTTTTCGTGTAATAACACTTAACAGTGCTTATTTAATAGGTAATAAACAATAATTTATAGTAAAGGAGTGTTGTAAGCACAAGTCAAAAGTTTGTTTCATCGTTAATAATACTGCAAATGCCTCCGGCTTGTATTGGGAATGAGGATAAGAGCTATTCGTACCTTTGTCTCGATATAGGCTCACAGAGGTTTTTTTTACTTTAGGAGGAAATATTGTGGTCATAACAATTCGAGAATAAAAAAAATTAAGGTTCCAGCAGTTGATTTCATCCATAACACTATAAAATAGGTGTTATGTAAGTACTAGTACCTACATATTTTAATCTAAAAACAGTAATCGGGTGGCATTTCGCATTGAAGATCGTTCGCCCCGCCCGCCTAAGGCAAACAAACAAGGAAACAAAAGTCATAAAGAAGCGACAAAAAGTACCGTTTAAGCTTCCTGTCGCCTCACGGGGACACACCCCTCCACACGCTTGGTCACTCGAGCACAGATACATTTAATTCAAGATCAAAATACATGGATTTTCTGGTAACGATTTATTATTTTGGCCGGTTATTTATCAAATAAGTGCGGTGCGGTGGGGCGACGACCGGCGTCGCTCCCTCGCTGCGTTTTTTTTAATACATTTTCTCTGTGTTTTTGTATCGTCAGCGAGATAACGAGCCGTTTGGATATATGCGCTTCTTTTAGCATAATTTGTTGTCGCGCTGCCACTTTCGTACGCTGGCGAACGGGGGGCATTTGCTTTTTGTCATGTCTGCGTCATATTGCGAAGGCGGAGATTGTGCGTGCTCAGCTGTTTTACATTTTACTACAAGTGACGTGTTTTCTTTACATTCTAAATGATTTCTAAATGTTTTAAGCCATATTCAATATCTTATCAAGCAATATAATCTTCTTTAGGCAGCGACTTCGTCTGCGCTTCGTCTTTTCTGGCTTTTTCTTAGGTGTTAAAACATTTTTCAGTCTTTATTGCTCGTACGCTTTTGTTAGGTATTCAAAGTTTAATATTTAATTTCAAATAGAATAAAAATGTATTTATTTTTAGTGAAGTTAATAATACTTCACAAGATCACCCGCCAGGCTAATTTGAACATTGCCTGCAAATTTCATCAAATTCATTGAGCGGTTTTTGTGAATCATCACGAGAATAGAGAATTACCTCATAACTTGCTTATTAAGATTGCAATAGCAATAAAATACGAGTATGTGTATACTACTCATGAACAGACAAGGAAACCCATTGGGTTTCTGAAAATATACTCTTTGTAGGCTATGAAAGTTGTCCCTTTAAGGGAACCCCATACACCATAAAAGAGACACCACCCTAGTTAAGTATCGCATAAGAAACAATTTCAAGGGCTAACCAGACGCAGTTAGTTGACTACGATAATGACTGCTAGAGAGATAACTTCTCGATTTATAACATCGATTGCATTGTTACCAGTTGATAACATGTTAAGATACGTGGGTGAGCCCCGAATACTTTGTTAGATAATGTCGACGTATCTAAAACAATGGGCCTGGACACGCCATTCTATTGTCGTTCATTTGTTTATAATGGTGAATAAAATTTATGTTAGGTATGTTCTATGTTTTTGTATCTACCCACTAGATTAATGAAAATATAAATTAATTGCAATATTTGGAATATGTAATACATGCTACATATTAACAATTTTTGAAAATCCGACAGGAATCTAACCATTCCATCTAATTTTCCAGGATACACGTTACTCCAAGTAATCATCAATATAGCAGTGAAAATCGCATTCAAATCGGTTGAGTCTTTTCTGAGATTACCGTGCGGACAAACACAGACAAAAATTATAAAAACAATATTTTGACGTCGGTAATATAAAGAACAACGTGTACAAATTGTTTACGATTTTATTATATGTAAAGATAGATAGATATAGAGCAAATGATGAATCGGTGGTACGTTTTAGACCAATTGAACAAAATTACGAATATAGGTAAACCTGTGTTACAACTATTGTATCAAAAAATTTAAAATGAATAGGGCATACTTAATATCAATCAATCATCAATCAATCAATACTAATAATAAATCTGTAAGTGTAGGTATTGTATGTATGTATATTCCTCCATAACTCTTAAACGTACAGGGCACAGAATAGGCTAGTTTTTTCTTTTTTAACGCGGACGAAGTCACGGGCGCCAGCTAGTGTGGGAATAAATTTCCTTCATTTGTTCTTGCGTGATAAATATTATATTTTGAACCGATTTAAAAAAAATAAAAGAGTCCATAGAGAAAAAATAATAATTGCGTTTTTCCTTTAGTATTGGTACGAGTAAGTTTAAGTGCAGTGTTATTTCAAATGGTTCATTATTTTTTTGTATGGCATGAGAGCTAAAATAAAATAATTGCATTCCTTCGCGTGAAATTAACTGTTTTTCATCAAACTCAAAGATAAACTGTTCTGAGTAGTAATAATAATTAGCTTTTAAGGGCATATTCTCATTAAAACAAGAAATAAATTAAGACTTGTTACGAGGTTTTTCGGTGTACCAAGACGGCATTATCTGAGCGGCAAAAACTCTTCAATTTAAAATTGTCACGCGACACATACTTTATAAAGTGTGGTGCACAAACAGAACTGTAACGCTTTTAAATGTACACGTTATTTATTTTACTATTACTAAAAAAAATACTAATGTAAAAAAAATATTAAAAAAAATTTTGACAACTTATTTTGATGAGTAATATTTTCAGAATCTATTTTTTATAATATACAATGAGCTATATCTATCTGTACATTAATTAAATTATGCTAACCCTTTCTTGCGTGGAAAATCCCCATCGACCATGGGCAGATCGGTGGGAAATGTGAGACTTCTACCCACTAAAAACCCACGGTGTCTATGGACGGGGGTCAGGGATCGATGAGACACGCAACCTTCTCTCTCCGCCAGACGAGGCCTCTTTTCAACCGACTTCCAAAAAAGGAGGAGGTTCTCAATTCGACTGTATTTTTTTTAATGTTTGTTACCTCAGAACTTTCGACTGGGTGAAACTATTTTGGCCTCTTTCACAAACTACAAGTAAAGTGTTGATTAGTTACTTTTAGAAATAATTTTATTTTTTATTGAATTATGCACTCGGTTTACTGCATCATTCGATAGGCGTTTTTTTTATTATTTTCTTTTTAATGTTTGGGACTTCTACCGTGCAAACAAAGGTATATCAGCTCCATTATCCCCGGTAACCGGTGACTTTAAATGACAGTTAGCCTACTTGACAGATGGTGATAGATTCTTTTTTTATTTGAAAGCTGGTGCTTCCCGTGTGGTCCCATTTCAATTTGGTCCAGTTCTGACAATGGCATCCATGAGAAAACAGTTTGAAGTCGGTTTTTTTTTGTTAAAAAGAGTTATATTCGGATCATCACGAGTGGACACAGATTCCGAGCAAAAGATGTCATATTTTTCAATTTAGTTTAAATTTTAGTTCAATTTACATTTTATTTAATATTTTTAAAAAGGAGGTATCTACGCAATGGGCACAGATTCGTACAGTGTATTCATGCGTTTACAACAGTAGCATGTGCAACGGGAAAGGAATAAAAGTTTAAATGGAACCAGTTTATTAGTGGTTACATTCGGACAAAATTGGGCAAAAAGGTTACTTGTGTGAACCTTTTAATTAATGTCAATTTGTGATTTATTCGATTTACGTCTTAATGTCGGACAGATATAGAATTTCCATGTGACATGAAGCGATTATACAATCGTTATTGGCAATACAATCATTCCCAAAAAAAATATCGCTGTACTGGCTTTATGCTTAAAATTAAAAAAGTATTGCGCGATAAACAGATCTACTTTATTAAAAACTTATACCAATTAGCTGTGAGTATTCTAAAAATATTAAGTAATGATTGACCCATTAACTTAAATTACTAAAAATTAAATTAAGATATCTTTTTTAAGAGTATTGCTTGCATTCACAGTTGTTTATATGGAGACGATGTGCAGAAAGCTAAAATTTAAGTTTACGTAAGGTATGTTGCAAAAAATATTTAAGTAGGTAATAAAACCTTTTAAATAATACTGTCGTCTTAATATTTGTTAGCTAAGACGGCACATTATTTGGGTTTTGCTAGCACACGCAATGATCTACACTTTAGTTAGAAGACCATCACTCATAATGAAAGCAATATCGACATAGTAAATGTACATCATGTATGATCTACGATTATGATAAATAATAAATATAAATTTCCCAAAGCTATCTACACTAATCATACCCTTAGATCAAAGAACCTCAATGTCAAGGGTTAAATGAAAAAAAAAACTAACAAAACATTTTCGTAGGATACAACTCATTTTCTGGAGTACAACCTTTGAACAAAGGTTACTCATAAATTTAACTAGCGACCCACCCCGATTCAAAATGATAAATTTCTTATCATAAATGTTAAATTAACATGCACAGACAAACTGACAAATATTTTAAAAAAATATTTTTTTGGTCCCGGTCACATAAGTACAGTGTGCAAATCGTTCTTTTTTATATTAATGCACAGACAACACGGATCGTTTACGAAATTATTATAATGTACATACTATAGATATATATTAGATACTTCATATTAGTTTTTAAACTTATGAACTGAATTTTCTTTGGAAACTTGTGTGTTTTTGAAACTCTTTTTTATTAAGAAGATTTAGGATAATCAGCCGTAGGTTCTAAATAAAACCGTCAGTACGTGCAGTTGCAACTAACGGTCGGCAAGTAGCACTTTACAGGCGTAATTAAAATGATCGTGGCGGTCGTGTTTCATGCAAATAAGCTGATAAAATTGATAAGACCTTATGCATACTTTCATGTGACCATCAAACGCAATTAGGTTTGGTAAGTTTATTATTGCCATTTATTTCAGTATAAAATAATGATTATATAAAATTTTTATAATTTTTTCTTTTATTATTATCATTTTTTTCATAATACAATTTTAAATTTATTTACTTTCGTATTTTTGCTGTGTCTTACTTACTTAATTATTAAAATAAATTTGGCAGATGACGTTTTGAGCTATGGAGATACAAATAAATGATTTTGAGATAAAGTATCCAATTTAATAAAAAATAAAAAAATATATAAATACGAACCTACATCTAAATAAATACGGAAGTTGGACACACTTGAATCAATATTCACAAGTGAATGTTTACACATTGTTAAGAATGTATTTTATTCGGAATATCAATGTTATCAGAATATTACAAAAACAATAGACATTACAATATTTGCGACTATAAAATAGGCGTTGGTGGTGTAATGGTCAGCATAGTTGCCTTCCAAGCAGTTGATCCGGGTTCGATTCCCGGCCAACGCAATATGTTTTCCTTTTAATGATTTTTTTAATTCAGTAAACTAAAGAAATCCATACTAATATTATAAATGTGAAAGTAACTTATCTGGTCGTTAACTTTTAACAATGTTTTGAGTTAAGAGTTTATTTTATTGGAAATATCAATGTTATCAGAATATTACAAATACAATAGACATTACAAAAATTGCAACTAACAAAATAAGCGTTGGTGGTGTAATGGTCAGCATAGTTGCCTTCCAAGCAGTTGATCCGGGTTCGATTCCCGGCCAACGCAAGTACTTTTTCACCTTTTTTTTTAAATCAGTAAATTAAAAAAATCACTTAAACTCCATTTTATATGAGCTACTTTTAACTTTTCACGAAACCGCAGCCAAAACGCTAACTAGTATAAAAAATGCACCATCATATTATTGATTCCTGCATGATCGACGGAGCTACTACTACCACTCTTTGACCTTGTATATAGTTCATTTTTTTTTACCTCAATAAAAAATGTAAAAAAAATTTACACAGAACTACTATGTCATTAAAGGGGCCAATCGCGGAACCAATAAATTTTTTGTGGGCGTATTACACACAGAACAACTTGAAGCAAAATACTCATTGCTTATTTATTTACTATATCGGCAATACGGTTTGTCAGGATCTACGAATAATGGGTTCAGCGAACCCAGTGCCGGTGCCGACGTTATTGGGTAACCCTTTTTACATACATTACTGTACGACTAAGATACTTATGATCGAGCAACATTTGTTTAATGTATGTAGGATACCTATTTCGTACAATATACCGCAATTATTACTTTTGTAGTCACTTGGATAAATATTATACTCGATGTCCCTCAAGAGATTTTTTTCTTATTACTCTCTTGAGTGACTTCTCATAGACAGCACTATGTGTTATATGTTGTTTATACCGTCAACCAGAATACCACACTTTTTAATTTAAAAAACATGACCCAGTTGCAAAACTATATTAATACTTTGTTCAAATGTATAATTTATGTTCTTAAAAGGGATTTATTTAAGGACATTCTGGGCCCGCTAATTTTTTAATTTTTTGAAAATCCCACATGAACCTAACATTTTTTTTTTTCAGAATAAAAAGAATTCTATATATTAAACTACGAAATCATCAATACCTACATTAGTGAAAACTGCATTTAAATCGGTAAAGCCTGAGATTAGCGTGCCCAAACGTACAGAAAAACATAAAAATGATCAAAAATTCTAAAAACTATTTTTTGAACTCAATAACTTAAGTAATTGTGTACAAATTGTTATTATTATTATTTTTGAAAAAATATTTAATATCCAGACATAGTCTAAGATCCCACTGCTTGATTCTGCAGGTATCTGTTTTTTTGATGAAATTAATTTTAAGTAAATCTTGAGAATGTATGCAATGGATTAAGGATAGGTTGCCTTGTAAAAATTAGCCGCAATTACCTGTAATTAATTTTAATGTCATTAATTCCCATCAATTACTGACCAACCGTAGTCTTCTGGATTGAAGGTGATACAATTTGGCTCAGTTGCATTTTGCCACATGCAATTTATGAAAATAGTTCTCAACATTTTTTGCTTTAATGATTTCCAACAAGGTGGAATTAATTTCGAATCAAATCCGACTGAGAGCTGGCAACCATTTTTATTTCAATTCGTTACATCATTTTCTTTCAAATGACATGAAATTGACTAAAAAAACATATAGCTGCAAGTTATATTAGTGAATTAATGACAATAAAATTAATTACAGGTAATTGCGGCTAGTTATTACAAGGCAACCTTTCCTTAATCCATTACATACATTCTCAAGAATTATTTAAAATTAATTTCATCAAAAAAAGAGATACCTGCAGGATCAAGCAGTGGGATCCTGTACTAACACAGCCTCGTTTACTATTTTATGCATATACTTTATATATAACGTGATACCTTCATTCCGTGCGTACTTGATGATGTGGAAGGTTCGTCGCGTGTTTAAATCCTCTCCATATTAAAATTATTGTCATAATTTTATTGACATTAAAGCGATCAATTACCTACGTCAATTTTTAAAATTGCTCAGAGCGTGTGTGGCCCGAAACCTACCGTGAGATCTTTATCTTCATACAATAACAGTAACGTGTCGGTTTTTTTAAACGCGCCTCTTAAATTCCGTCCGATCGCTCCCATTTATATAACAAACAACTTGTTATCTGATGACTGACGTTGCTTCTCGCATGCAACGTCCGTCATTTACTTCATTCATGTTGAGAAACGTTTTTGATAAAAAATAATTGATAAGTGGAACGAGAAAATAAAAGTATTACGTTTCTTCATCATTGAAGCGAGCAATGTGTTGGCTGAACCCGCAAACTGGTCCGGGGGCCAAATTCCTACTAATATTATTAATGCGAAAGTTTGTTACTATTTCACCCAAAAACGGCTGAACGGATTTGGATGAAATTTGGCACACAGATAGTTAATTACCTGGTTATACATATAGAATTCTTTTTATTCTGGAAAAAATGTTAGGTCGTCAAAAAAATATAAAAAACTCAGCGCCACCGTCGTCACAGCGATAAAGATGTCAGGTGTTACATTTTTAATTATTCAATGCGGATGAAGTCGCGGGGACCAGCTAGTTTTTATTACAAAATATTCTTAGTTTCTGGCCTAGTTAGTACCTTTAATGTGTGTTAATAAAGTACAAAAATATGGATGTTCAAATAGCGAACAAAATAATTCGAATAGGTATAGTAAAAATGTCTTTTTTTATGTAAAAGTCACCAGACAGTTTGATGATCCACTTAATGGTAGGTGACTACTCCCAGTGCGCTGCCATTTTTAAAAGAGCCATAATTTTTTTAAATTATATTTTATTACTTTTTCTTATTACTTCAATTCATCAGAATTAGTATCAACATTCTACTAATTCTGAAAGTGCAGTTTTAAGTACAATGTATTTATGTAATCTCACTTTCCAACTATACATACCACTTACCATAAATCAGCGGATATATTTTTTATTTATAATTATTATTTTTAATACGGTTAGCAAGCAAACAGCCGACCTGTCGCCGATTAAGATCGATTCACACATCAACGTCAAGCCTCGTATGCGTTTCGCATACCAGCATTTTTTGCGATTGCTCTGATAACGCGAAAATCTACATTTATATGTATTACTAGCTTATGCCAGCAACTTCGTATGCGCTGTAGTTTTTTTTTTGTTTTTTTTTTTAAACCCACTATAACCTTTTTTCAAGTATAGAAAGTATACTATAGTTTAATACAAGTAATCCTCAATACATCAATGAAAACTAATAAAATAGGAATTAAAAGTTATATTCGTGTCATTAATAAAGAATACAATCAGTAGATCTGATTCAACAATCAGCTAGGTACTTAGTTGCTTTACAAGCATTTAATCCAGGTTCGATTCTCTTCTAAATTCATTTTCCTTACATATTATAAAACAAAGTCCTCCGCCGTGTCTGTCTGTCTATCTGTTCGCAATAAACTCAAAAACTACTGCACCGATTTTTATGTCGTTTTCACCAATGGATAGAGTGGTTCTTGAAGAAGGTTTTAGTATAATAATTTACAAAATTACGCAGGCGAAGTCGCGAGCAGCAGCTAGTTTTTCTTTTTTTTTATTATTATTATTTTTTTCAATATACTTACTCAATACACAATCTTTCGGACCGTTCAATATTTTTTTTATTAAAGATAGATTTGCTCTTGGCCAGAAGATGCCTATTGAGCTTGGAAACACAGACGCCAGCAGGAATTTCTCTAACATTTTATATCTATGTATAATGGACGCAAATTTTGAGCCTCACCTTAGTATAGTCACATAAAAATCATAATCTGTTACTTGTTTAATAATAATTTTATGAGTACTAGATAAAAAGCTATTAAACATTTATTTCCCCAGGCGCATTTATAACTAGTTCCAGTTATAGTTGTTTGCGACAAAAGTCCAGTATAAAGTAGCAATGCAAAGAGGGCTTTCAGGGGTGAAATAGCTAAATTGCGTCAACTGCACTCGATTACTAACAAACTTGTAATAGGAAAAGTTAGCGAGATAAGAATGTAATGATATTATTGCACTTCTCTGCACCTCACTATTTGTATCGACTTTCGTAATAGCATTTAAAGTGTAAAATTTTCTAGAACCTTAATAAGATTTTCTGATCTTGGCTTGAGAAACTTTCAAGTTTTATTCACGCTTTTCCTATGTTAAGGTCGGCAGACTGGCTGACGGTCTACTTGATTGTATTTGGCTACCGTCGCCTTTAACACAAGCAACGCCACTGGTACTGCAAGTGAGCTGCCCATCAGTGGGATTGGAATAAGAAAATGGGCTCTGACTGCGAAACACAGTGCGCCCTGCCAACTTTTTAGATCCTCCCATAACCACCTCCTATCAAAAAAGCTTTACATGAAAAGCGAAAACCATTTTTTACTGTCATTAAATATTATTCAAAATACAGGTAGGCACATTAAAATAAAAGGAACAGTTAACAAAAATATAAAAGCAACTGTCGTGTTTGTTCCATTCAAACGTTACAATAAAAACAGGACAGCTTATATACCGTAACGTTTAAGAGCCTCGAGGTGTTCGAAGTGTAGCAGATAAGATATAATGTCTTAATGGGCCTTCGCTACTGGACGCTTAAAGGCTACCGTTCACCAAACTTTTATCTCTTTCTTTAAGAACTCACTTGCCAATGGCAGTTAACATATTCCTATACGTAATTCCATAAACTCATTAGTTGCTGGCCGTAGCAATACATAAAAAACCATTGATTACTACCAAATATACTTATATAGTCTTCGTAAAAAACATGACTTTTTTGAGATATAATATGAAAGTTTGGATGGAAACAAAAAACTAAAATTTATTTCATATAGTCTACTTAGTATAATTAATTTGTTTGAATTCTTGTAATAACTGACTAAAAGGCAATAATGTTTTTCCATCAAAATAGGGTTGTCGATAACTACCATCTATAAAGGTTTTACCAAAATATTGTGATTCCTAGCGCTTACTTATGTATTATTTTCGGGAGTTCAAGTGCCACGAATGTCCAACTAATGGCTAGTTCGACATAATTAAGATATTCTGGCAATAGGTAACTTTAAAGTCTGCTCGACTATTAATTATGTATTTATAATTATAATACATAAAATGTCAAATTTACACATAATTAACTTATGTATTTGACTTGTTAAAATAAAAAAAGGTAAAAACAATGCATAATTAATTATTCAAAAATAATCTTACAATAACTAAATATCACTACAAATTAAAATAGTAGAATGACAAATTATAAACAATTTATAAATGAATCGGCTTATTTTTACCACTATACAGATAAATTGTATTAGTAGGCGGTAACCTTTATTTTTACACTTGACAAGTTGTTTCTTTAAAATAATTGCATAGAATTATTTTATTCTATCGAATTAGAAGATCAAAGCCCACATTCCACGTGTGAAATTAAAGATTGAACTTTGTTTAATCTGTTCTTCGTTAATATTTTCTTTGTCTTCTTTAGCTTAGTAAGATAATAATTTTAGGAGAATAGGTAAATACTTATTGATGTTACTTCAAAAAAATTGTTAAGTCTGAAAAAAATCTGCTAAATTGCAAGCGTTTTGCGTGAAATTGAACTGTCTCTCACAGACTGACCGTCAAACCGTCTCGGGTCGGCGTTGTGAAATCTTTATGGCCTAATTTAGTTTTGTTTTCGATGAAAATAAAGGTACCTTATAATAATAATATTAATATTAGCAATGCGAAAGTTTGTAAGGATGGATATATCTGTATTTGTTACTCTTTCACGGATTAGAATAAAATGTGGCACACAGATTTTAATCCTAGATTGTCTAAAAACTATAATAAAATTAGGCGCCACTGTCATCACAGCGACAAAGTTGTCAGGCGTTATTATTACTCCTATATTTTTCATTTTCCAACGCGAATAAAGTCGTGTGTCTTAGCTAGTTTGACATACAAAAAAGCATGACACGTTAAGGATTACCTAATTAATTGAAATATTCAAAAGAAATCGTATTATAGCGAACTTACATAATTTTGCTGTAACTTTACCTATAAGTATCCATATCCATCATAGATATCTACCCATCTATGAGATTTAACTTGTCTGAGTACGAGATTTTAACAAAATCATCCCAATAAGTTTGGCGGTGAAAACGTGAGAATGACTTTAGTATTTAAAATATACTTTTGCATCGATTTTATAAACGCTCAGTTAACTTTAAACAAAAAGTCATCAATCATTTTCTACACTGTTATCTTATACAAATATGGCGCTGAGTTGAAATAATCGAAAATCAACAATAAATATAAGGGTATAACGTTTATAAATCATAATCAAAGTTTGACACGAGTATGAAGATGGATAGTAATTGCATCAGAAAAATATTTTTATTTGTACTAAAATGGATTTACGCTGCAAAGTAAGTACGCTTATTTATGACATTTCTCAATTACATTACAAATATGGATGTATGTATTCCCACTATTGGAAATGCTCTTTAGAAATCTGCATCAACTATTATATATACAAGTAGAAGGGATATAATTTTGACGTAACATAAAATATAATAATCATCATCTCAGCTATAGAACGTCCATTCCGGGCCTACTAGTCAAAGTAACAATTTAAAACCTTAACGAAGTTCGAAAACAATAAAATGTATGGGATTGACATAATTATGCCATCGCTAAATCACTTCATACATCCCATACATTTTATTCTTTGGAACTTCATTATTGTTTTTAAAATGTTACTTTGACTAAGGCCTCTGGGCATAAATCTCTCCATTTTCCAGTTAGACCGGTGTAATAAGGATTTAACTCCACAAGCAAAGTGCAAAAGACTCCTGTGTTTACCAAGTATTTTACACAGAGTAACACAGGTAAATAAATCATTGTGTAAATTAAATTAAAATGATTAATTCATATTCTCGTTTACCTTAATGTTATTTATGTACATTAAACAAATAATAAGATCTTAAACTTGTGCGTCGGTCGGTAAGAGTAATTGGAAATTAACACAAACGGCTTTGTTGTTCGGCAAACAACAAAGATGTAAAATAAATTTTCCGAAGACCGGTGAATACCTTTATGTAAAACTAGCGACCAGCTTCCGGCCTTGCAAGTGTGAAATTCTTTTCTGCAAATTTTACATACAAACATTCCTTGTTTATCGCTCTTTTCATTTCACTGTACCAAAATCCGTTGAGTGGTTACGCAGTCCATTGGTAACATATATACACACACCAATTTTCATTTATAACTAGCTTTTTCCCGCTCCTTCCGCTAAGCCGCTAAGCCTTTGGCTCGTTTAGAAGAAGTTAGCAGACAGAGGCGGACTTACATTACTTTAACAAAATAGTGCAATTTTCAATCTGTGATAAAAACCAGTTGGGAGACAGATTAGAAACAGGCTTAGGCTATTACAAACGTATAGGTATTTGCTAAAAAGTTATTCAAGAGTTTTTAATTTCCTAAATAGAAGAAATATGTTCAAGAAACTCAATCTCCGTGTGTGATCTTCAAGATTCCGAGTATTTTGCAATAAGATTATTTACTTATAAGTTGCTTATAAGTCGACGAAGCTCAGTGTAAGTTATGATAAGGTTGCGTAAGCGTTTTATTATTTTTTACGATTCTTGACGTCCCCCTAAAATACAATGCAATCCACACAATATATGATACTTCTTTATGACTGAGAGCTTATTAATAATATTCTTTTATTCTTTCGCAATAAAGGAAAACGTGATCTACGAAGTTACGAGTGGAATGAACAAAATTGATTCTTAGCTTGGAAGACATTTTTATTAGTGAGAGGTTGTTTTCTTTGAAAGGTTCTCGGCTAAATGAAAAACAAGGCAAAAAACAAACAGATTGAGGTCGAGGTGTGTAAATATTGAAATTCTATTTTGCTCCTTCAAGCCATGAAACTTCTCGTCGACTTACAAATCAAGAAAGTTTTATGTTTGACAATTTGCAAATAGAGCTCGACATTTTTCTCATTGTCACGAACTAGAAATATCAAATTCAAAATTGATTTCATACATAATACATAATATACAAAAATTTCACAAAAATATACCCAATGAAGAAAATTTCTGCGTTTATTTCTCATTTTTGTTTGTGTTATTGTTTTTATGTTAATCTATATCTATCGTTCAATGGCTTATAATTAAATAACACCACCCGATAGCTAAAGGATGAAAGATTTTTTTGGTATACAAGATATATTCGAATTCATTTAGATAATACATTATATTATTATTATACTACGCTCAAAGAAAATATTACTCTTAACGTACACGTACTTATATTCACATAAAACACACGGCCGTGTCTAAAACAACCACAACCCATTTTTTAAGAACAATTTTTTTTTGTGCTGTCAAATTTTAAAGTTTTCGTATTTTCATGTTATAACTACAGTCATAAAATATATAAACGAAAAGTTTATTATTAAAAGTTTATTGAAATAGAAGAAATAGACCAAAACAACTTATAAACTTAAAAGCTACTGGAACTTTCACCTATAGAAAGTTACATTATCAACGAGTAACATAGGCTACATTTTATAAAAAGTCACGCAGGCGAAGTCGCATGCGACAGCCAGTCTTTTAATAATGATTGATTGTAGAGAAAATTTGATTTTTATTTTTCTTTTATTCTGTGTGTGGGCCAAGACCTCAGACTGCGATGCAACTGTACCACCATTCCACGAAGCAAATTCTTGTAAGTATATCGTAAAGAAGCAGCAGATTAAAATGAATAATGTAAGTAAAAAATTAAGTAAAACCCGCAGCCATTCTTTACAGAAATGCGAGGACTCTTTCGCGGTTGTTAATCGCACGCTTCTGAGCAATTCACTTGGAATTTTAAAATGGTTTCATTAATAAGAGTCACTCTAAAGTAGCTTCTTGGCGACAATCTCACAAAAGCGGGAATTAAATTACACATTTTCTGTAACAAAGTGCAATGAGAATCACAACATGTTTTCACGAAACCTGTTCAATCATTGTCAAAAGTGGCTTTAGATTTTCAAAATATCAAGTTAAACCAAATACTTGGCATTAATTCATTTAATGGTTTTTATGTATATTAAACATTATTATTGTTATTATTATTTATAATTTCCCACTGGGGTATGTCTCCACAATATGGCCGTATGTTTAAATTTTTACAATTTTAGAATTCAAATCTAGGTTTATAATGTTCTTATTATTAAGGTCGGGAGGTTCACAAATTCCCCTGGTGAGACTCAGGGATTTTTACTATAAATTTATATATGCGAGTATATGTGTCTATAATTTTTTTGATATAGGTATACATTAATTAAATAAAACCTAATCAAATGTAGGGTTTTATTAGTTTTGTACAGTATTTTATGATTTTTTTTTGTCTTCTAGTGTTGTCTGTTAATTACGTTTATTGGCATTTTTATTTATTGTAAAGTCTAAAATTCGAGATCCACCTGGGGCACTGGTGTTCCACTGGCTCATGGACCCCAGGCTCGCAATTATACTCGTATATTATTAGAAAGAGTCACTTGAAAAAAAAAAAAAAAAAAAAAACTTTTTCTAGTGATTAACGAGATTTTTAATGAAAGCGTTGGTCTTTGTTATCTACGGTCACCGCCGCCACGCATTGGCCTTTAAAATGACATACAACGTGAAATAAAACCCACATAAATTCACCTATCGAAAACGTTTGGAAGCTCCAATATTAATGTAGGTACATAATAGTATCCACTGCTTAGTCGCGACATCTATCGTTCAAGTTTAGAATTAAAGTGTATGTTATTAAAATTACTAGCTGTGCCCGCGACTTCGTGAGCGTTGAAAAATGAAAATATATGAGTTATAACGCCTGACATCTTTATCGCTGTGACGACGGTGGTGCCGCCACTGTTGAAGACAGTGAAACTCAAAAAAACATCTCGTTTTGTACTAGCGTATCGTAAAAATCATTTTGAACATAATAAGATCATTATTGATAAGTAATAAAATGAATGAAAAGGAATAAAAACTCATATATGAAAGTTGATAAAAAATAAAATTTCATTCAATTTGTATGTATCATTATAGAACATTGTTTGTGTATTTCATGGCAATAGATGTACCAGAAAAACATAATAAAAGGCAATCGAATCGATCATTTACTGAAATGGTTGTTTGATATTTTTTAGTTAAATAAAATACCTAATCCATTATTTTTTTTAAAATATTGAAAATATGGTGAAACTGAAAATATGGTTATTTAACAGAATCACTCGATTGTAAACCAAGCCATCAATCATACATGATTTTGCTACATTACGGTATTTGCGCCCGGAATTTAATTAATCTTTTTGTGACATATTTTTTTTCATGAGGCCTTAAAATGGTATCTGTAGACATTATCCAGCTTTTAGCTAAGATAAAATAAGAACTAAAGATAGAGAGCCCTGTGGACGGCTGAGTGAAGCCGGTAAAACTATGCCTTCGTCGTTGTGTGTGCAATCAAACTACGCCTCGACTTATTAAAATGTTTACTAGTGAAAATGTCGAATAGCGTAGTAAAAGTATGCACCTAAAGAGCAGGTTTCAAAAATTAAAAAGCAAGGTAACACATTTCACTCGTAAGTAAACTCGAAAACTATAACATATATATTATTATGTTTATCGAAAAAAACATACATAATAATAAAATCGTAAACGGGCTGTGCCTGTAAATCAATTTTTTTTAAATAACAATTTGTACACTTACGATACCGAGGTCAAAAAAATACTTTTTACAATTTTGCAATAATAATATTAAATTTTATACATTAAAGTAATATTGCATATATTACTTGTACTAGCTGGCGCCCGCGACTTCGCCCGCGTGAAAAAAGTAGCCTATCCTGTGTCCCGGACGTCTAAATGTTTATCTACCAAGTTTCATGAAAATCGGTTAATTCGTTTAAGAGTTATGGAGGAACATAGATACATACAATACCTACACTTACAGATTTATATTAGTATTGATTGATGATATTGATTTAAGATTCACACATTTTAAATTAAAATACTTTAAGTACTCAAATATCGATTAGATACTTATTAATATAAAAAAAATTGTATAGGAGTATAAAAATATTTTTTTAGTTTTTTATAACAAACGGAATTCGTGCAATATTTACACGATTTGAGCGTCGAATTTAATAAAAGCGACGACGCTACGAGCCAAATCGTGTTTGAAATTCCATACGCGCGCAAGACAAATATGGCTTTATTATTACGACACGAGACGAGATTTCGTGGATCACCCTACAACACTTACTCTAAAGTTAATGTTATTGCCTTACTTAAACCTTATTGAAATGTTCATTCATGCCAATGTCGGTAACAGTCGGCATTCAACTAATAACCGCCGACTTATGACCCCTGTCTTTATAAAGAAGACTTTCGCACTTGTAAGGCACTCTTAAAGAAGACCTTCAAATTTTTGATGGTCCATTAGAGGGTAGGTGGCTACCGTCGCGTGTAACACAAGCACAGGTATTGCAAGTACGCTGCCGACAGGGGTTAGGAAGGGATAGGGAAATTTGCTCTAGCATCCCTTACACGCCTACCGAAACAGCAGCACACATGACATGCTGTTATTTCACTGTGGTCTTCTTTAATGTTGTTTGTGGTTACTGCAGTCAAATGCATAATATCAGGAACACTAGTCATCATTTAAAAAAATGTAAAAGATCATTAAATTGTACGATTTTTGGCGAAATCTGGCTTAAAAATGAAGCTGTATTTTAAATGAGCATATAAGGAATTAAGATATCGTAAATTCGAGTCGACGCTCTTAAAGACGTCACTCGGTAGACAGTTAAAGGCCGCTCCTTTAACGCTCTGACAAAATGATTTGTAAAATGGCGATAAATTTGGCATCTGGTGCCAATTTGACCAATTTGTGTCTCGTAAATAAAGGAGAACTTCGCAATTTGAGCATTATTGAAGCTTTAATGTACACCTTTTGGTATTGGCAACACTTATCCTGTCAATGTAGCTGTTAAAATTAAATTTAATAGGTTCTCTTGCATTTAATCAAAAAAGTTCCGATCGCTTAGAATCCTTCAATGCAATTGTAAAATGTTCGAAACATAATTAATTATTATCAGATTAATTGATTAAATTATCTGGGATAATGTACACAATCTCACTATTTACTTATGTAATTCTAAACTCAAAGTACTATAGTACGTTACTATTGGTTGAATATTGGTTTATTATTTATTTATTTATGACCTCTCAAATTCACCTAAGCAGTTTGATCGTGAATAGCTCCCTTTAATAACAATGTTTTATATAATAAATTCTGACTTTCTGAAAACAAAATACTTACAGTATAAGCGGCGCAATGCGACATTACGCCGTTGCCTGCAGTACGCATACAAACTTTTCCATTCCTGTTCAATGAATATTCGTGAATATTCAAAAATAATCAAACTTTCTCAAAAGTCTTACTTTATTTACTACTAGCTACAAGCCCCAGGCTTCTCGTGGATGCAATTTATTTCTGCAAATTATAATTGCAATTGCAATTATAATGCAATAATAAATTATATAATTCAATAAGTTATATGCACGGAAACATATAACTAATTGAAATAGTTTATTTTTAAGTGCACTCGCATTTACTTGGTAATCCATGTGTAGATTATTCTTTTATAATAATTTTATTATTTTTTTTAAATAAATATGTCTAATATTGACACGATGACTATAAATGTTAATAGGTAAATGATCAGATAACAATTTATAAAGGTTATTAAATAGGAGCTCTAGACACTAACTAAAATAACTTATTTGGTTTTACATCAAATCTCACAACTTTTGTTATGGGAAAAACCGCGTTGAAAAACTTGTCATTTTTTACATTTTTTTGATTTTGTTGAGATGCACCTTTTCACGAAAGAGAAGGCGCCAACAAAACATTGTATATATATCACATTTTCGCATGAAAAGTAACAGAAAGTGGAAATGTTGCTTCCAAATGTTATTTATGATATAGGAACGTGAAAGAGTAAAGACAAACAAAAAGATTATATGAGACGCAATTTGCCGCCAAATGTGCGGATGTGGCCATATTGAATTACATGACAGAAAATAAAAAGCAGCTTCCTGTGTCTATCTATTTTGAGTTTTACGATGACATATTATTTGCTTATGAGATACATTACTTACCTTCTATTAAAAAGTGGGTAGCAGTGATGGGCAAGTGGGTTGAAGAAATGGCTATCGGTCGACACAACAGACAGACACAGGTTCGAATTTCAGAGAGACCAGCACATCCGAATGTTTCTTTTTTCATTATTTTTTTAACCTTCGACACCCAACGCAAAAAATCTGTGTGTGTCTATGGAATCGTAGCTTCTAAAGAGTTAGCGTACCACTGGTCAGTTTCCTTACTCGTCAATTTCACTTATTCACCAGTTTACTCATTAGACAGGCCATGGACCGACAGAGATCCGAATTTATTTTGTTCGAAAGCCAACGTGATCTTGGTTATAAGCTTATGAAAATTGTACAATATGCAGTCGAAGATCGTCAACCCATTTCCCAGTTGACAAATTTCACTAACTTCCACAGGTTTAATTTATGTATAACTTAGTATGCTGTTAATTCGGTGGTATTTCCATGACATAACCTTAATCTGATGTAGCAGCAACTCCTCAGCAACTTACACTTACAGCAACATACGAAATGTTTCGAAGATTGAAAAAGACTTTGGCAGAAGTGTATTATTATAATACCTACACTGTCACTACTAGAAATTACCTATTTATTAAATTCTTATATAAGTAAGAAATTATTTAATTATGATTTTAGAATTTTTTCCATTAGACTATTAGAAAGAGACGTTGAGAATTAAGGAAATATCATGGAAATATACATTTATTTTTTTCCAGACTTTCCGGATATTTTTGAAGAACCAATTTAATCAGTGCCTAACGTAAAGAAAACTCATTCGATGACGGTAATAAAATAAATACAACCTACTAACAGAAAGCGGTTAATGAAAAAAAATCTGTCATGTACCAAATAAATAAAGTCTCTAAAATAGTATATTTTTAATACCTAAAACTACGATTCTTTCGAGACAGATTCACGACACGAGTTAGTTAGTATTTATAGCTTGTTTGACAAAACGTCTCACACTTTAACATGTACTACGTATTGGTAATAAAATTTATCAAAAACATTTTCGGTTACACAATTATTAAGAAGCTTTAAAGATACGACTTAGGTCTACCTCAGACAAAAGAAACACATTTTTCTCTCATTTTTTTTAAGGAAACGAGAAATCGTTAACAGTTTAAAAAAAATAAGTAAAGAAAAAATTTTTAAATAAATTAAAATGATTTTTATATTTTGAATTACATATAAAAGTTTCTTTAGAAAATTTTAAAATTACAATTTTAATATTATCTGTGTTTTCAATGTAAAACATTTAAATTGTAAAATATTTAAATTATTACGTATAACCCGTATATTTTCCAAAAACTTATATTGATATTTGAATTTGTATTTCTTATCTAAAAGTTTTAAGTACAATGAATTTCATAAGCAACATTATAGTTACCAAACGACATATTTTTGTCGTTTCCCATTTAAAAGGAATAATTTAAAATTATATAAAAAGAATATAGAAGATAGAATGCTCAGTCGCTTAATTTTTTTTAACCGTATTTTGAGGCTTTTCCCTTCAGAGTCGCTTCATTTTAAACCACAAAAGTCCCTTCATTTGTTCTACTAATTGTCGGTGGTCTGGGAACGGCTTTACTTTGTACGCTTGACGGAAACGAATTTTTAGCGCAGAGTAACTAATTATAACCAGAGACCAGATTAATGGCGACACGTTCAATATTTTTTAATTTATATTTTTGACACACATGAATCATACGAAGAAAATTTCAAACAAATTGAAATTAATTATAGATAATTATAATTTATCAAATAAAGTCTTTAAACTAACCGAGACACTTCTTTCGTGCGACAAATTAATATTTGTCAAATGTATTATATATTATCTACTCTTTTAAAAGTCGTAATTATATCATTATAAAAAATGTAAGAAATATATGCTAAGATATTTTAAAGCACTAACACTTAATAATTGTAACACTTAATAAGTTAATTACTTAATAATAATTTGTGAGGGTGTTTAATTAAAATAGCCTAAGTTACTCTTTATAACATCAGCTATCTGCCAGTAAAGGCCCTGTCAAAATCGGTCCAGTCGTTTCAGAGACTAGCCGGAACAGACAGACAAACAAAAAAATTAATATTTGTTTTTTTGTTATAAGTTCCGTATACATGACATACCTTAAGTAAAAAGCTGTATTTTGATATTACAAATAAACTTTTCAATTTTATTTATTGTTATAGAAAGTATAGAATAAAAAAAATTCAAAAAATATCTGAGAAGAAAATGCTTGAATTATATCACTCACGCCAGCCGAATACACAAATTTGATTCTGTAGGTATATTGCGACTGAAAGTTTTAAAATAAAAGTTGGGAAATAGCATGTGATAAATCAATCAAAGGACAAATGTTAAGCTGTCTCCAACCTAATAGACGACAACGTATTAACCTCGTCTACTGACTATTTATTAGGGCTTAGAAATGCATTGTATATTTTGTATACAGTTGTTAGGATCAATCTATGGGAATTATTTAAATCCAGTGAAGTCGAAACCAATTTAACTTTGGTAGAAATTGTTTGTTGCTTTTTTTAAGTTTAGATATATCTGTAATTTTGAACGAGAAGCTCGGAGTTTCCCGATCGCTGTCCATCCGAGCTGGATACGTCGATTGACCTCCTTCTCGATGTAGGATACGACTACCTAGGTGTAGGATTTATGTAGGATACATAAATTTACTAGATAATTTTATTATACTAGCCAATACATAACGAGAAAATTTTGTAATTTTCTGCAATGTTCGCAGTAACATTTGCGGTCTATTTATTGAGTATCCAAAAACTTTATCGCTACATTTATTGTCGCAATACAAAGTTATCTATACCGCGTGCACCAAATTGCATCCTCAAAATGTGAACGAAGATGTTCCCCGCGACGTTTCCGGTCGCCATTCCGGCGCGTGCGCACGGCACAATAAACTTGCCAATTAAGAATGATTCACAACGTATATTTATTAATTTACTAGCTATACTGGCGGCTTTGCCCGCGTCGACTTGAGTTTGTGTTTAAAATTCCACATCGATTTTTACGATGCTTTTATGAAGTAGTAAAATGGAGTAGATTATCAGTTATCCTCAATAAATTAATCTGTCCTTAATCTCTTTTAAATTTTCTGTTAATCAATATGTACTCACTTCTGTCTATACTAATTGATAGACACCTATAGTAGACTAATTGGTGTGCGCGACTTCGTCCGCTTTGAAAAATATAAAACCTGAATAACGCCTGACATACGCCACGCTGTGACGCGACGGTGGGGCTAACAGTGGCGCCAATTTTTCATTTTCTAAGCGATTCCTCAGGAACCTAACTTTTTAAAAAGTATCCTATTTATGTTAATCCAGTGATTAAACTATCTGTGTGCCGTTTTTGCGTTATTGAGGTACAAACATACAAACTTTCGCATTTATAATAATAATAGGATATAAAAAAAAATCATTACAAATATCTTTTGGTATAAACTCCACTATGGTTTAATTTAAAAAAATCTTTGTTATTTTTACTGAAAGTGTCAGTATAAATTTTCATATTTATAATTATTTTAAAAAACTACGACACCCTATGCTCATATACACACTGTATGCCTATACAGTTATATATCATAGTTAAAATACAGCTAATATTAATACAGTTGTAAAACCGATCTATAGCGATATTATCAAGAAAAACATATTATATTATACACATTATTACTTATAAGATTATTATACTTTACAATAAAAACATTTTTTATTAAAACAACAAAAAACAAATAGGTGACAGACTTTTTGCTTATCAAAAAGAGAAAAATATATTACTTGGAACGAATTTAATATAAAAATTGTTATTTGGAGTGTTGCATTAAATGAAACTTATTACAAAATCGTTCTGTATCTTCATACTTTTTACTCACATACGAGTATGTACACGTACTGGGTATCTTTAAATACATATTGCTCTTGTATATTTATAGTTTCATATATTATAAGTATCTAGTTAAATATATAATTTATAGTTACATAAAAATTTTATACACACTAATTCTTAGTGGACCAATGTATTTGGTTTACATAAAAACAGTAATAAAAGTCTTGTTATTAAGCCACTGGATATAATACGAGATCATTTGCAAAGCAAAACGAGCCGATTTCCTCTCTTAATGCAGCAACTTTAACTAAACAACTAATAAAGAGCGAATATTGGCGAAGTACACACGCATTGCGAAACGGTTTATAGACGTAATTGTGGCTCACACGTTGCCCGGCAGGTAAGTGAGGTAATCCAACTAACTGCGCGAGATAAGTGATTGTATAATGAGAATAGTGATTGTATGTGAGTGTTGATTGGGCGGGTAATATTAGCTGTACACCGGTCGTGGCTCGTCGAATATAGAGCACGCGACTTCGCTCTCAGTCAGCGGCGATGCCTTCAACAAAAAATCAGTGTAAGCTCTCTACGTCCAAGCTACGGTCGCGCGCTTGTTCCCGGACGCAAGCACATCGCGCCCGCGTGCTTTCGCGAACTTTTTAAACTTTGAAACTTTTCTAGTTCCACTTGTAGGCGACTCTCTAAACTTTATACCAACGTTGTGGTTACTGTGAAGTGTCATATTTAGTGAGTAAGTTAAGAACATATGGCCATGGCCCGGGGTCCAGTACGGTCGTTTATTTAGCCACCACTGTCGTGCCGATTCTCCAATAGAATCACGACATACAAGCACATGTGCACCTATTACGTCCGCAGGTTCACCGTTCACTCGTCATCTTGCCTTTTTTTAATCTGAAACTTCAACGGCATTAGTCATCGTCTAAGTAAAGGGATATATAAAGTCGAACGTTCAAAAGTATATGTCAACTGGTCCTATGTCACGATATCTGTCTAGCTCATTGCAATCTCATTATACTTAGAACATAAACATTTAAGTAATTTAACAAGTAACCATTTTTCAATAAGTAAAAGCAATAAGTACTAGATCACAACTAAATTGGAATTTTTTTTTATTAAATAGGTACATATTTAGATAGTAAGTAAAAGGGAAAATTTGTGTGACAATGTTGATTAACTTGATTTATTTAAAGAAACACAGTCACCTTCAAAACTTCCATACAAAATAATTATGTTATTTAACTTACAATAATAAAATATCTTTTGTTTCTTAAATGTGAGTTGAATATAAAAAACCACTAGCTGGTACCCGCGACTTCATCCGTATTTCAAAAAATATATAATATTTTTTTGATTAGGTATTTCAAAATACTCTGACAAAATATGTAAAGCAATAGATAATTATAACGCTTGCCGTACTAACTAATATACTTTTTCCAAGCGTTGGATCCCTATTTTTAGGTAGCTGGTACCCGCGGTTTCGCCCGAGTGTAATATTTAGACTATATTCACCTCGAAATTCTACTCAAACTATTGGTGAAAGAATTTTTTAAATCGGACAAGTAGTTTCGAACATATAAACAAAAAAAAATATAAACATACACGTTTTACAATATTAGTAGGTATAGATAAATTAATTTCGAGTTTACAAAAATGCACTCTCACGAAACAACGATAAAAAAGTTGTTAAAACAACATCAACACGCAGATATGACGATTAAATCAAATTCTAGGCCAATTAACATCCTTTCCCATGAAGAATAACATCACGGACTTAATGGGCGTCAATAATTTAAATGTATCCTTTCCTCGTCGATATAAATTTTATTGAACTTCACTTATTAAGAGAATTACACCCAATTTCGTTTAATGAACTTTAGCCAGCTAAATCGTTTTAAGTTTGTAATTATTTTATTGTACACTAGCTGTTTCACGCGACTTCGTACGCGTAACTTTATAAAAAAAATATCCTCTGAATATGTAAAAAGAATTTTTAAAATCGGTCAATTAGTTTTTGAGTTTATTCATTACACACAATAATACTCGTACAAAATATACAAATATTTTCTCTTTATAATATTACTAGCTTGCCCGTGACTTCGCAAGCGTAATTTTGTAAATTATATAGTTACTAAAATCTTTCTCGAGAACCACTCTATCTATTGGTGAAAACAGCGTGAAAATCGGTGCAGTAGTTTTTGAGTTTATCGCGAATAGACAGACAGAAAGACTTTGTTTTATAATAATTATCTAAGTATAAGGTAATCCTTATACTAATAGTATAGACTAACATTCGCTCCCGACTTCAACCGGGATGTAATTTTTATTTACTACTCGTTTCCAAACCGTCCTCGTTTATCCCTCTTTCCATATGTGAAACCGAATTAAAATCCGTTGAGAGGTTTAGAATGTAGTTAGCGGAGCAAGAGCTGCAAAACAT
Organism: Synanthedon formicaeformis; assembly: GCA_945859745.1. NCBI lineage: Eukaryota > Metazoa > Arthropoda > Insecta > Lepidoptera > Sesiidae > Synanthedon > Synanthedon formicaeformis. Next base: position 6,101,094 of record OX243963.1, read on the forward strand.
TGTTTTCTTCTACTTAGATAAAAACTTTAAAAAACTTAAAATTCGGAGGAAAATTATCTGACTGGTGAAAACTGCATCAAAATCTGTTGCGTGGTTTATGAGGAGTTAGCGGATATAGCTACAGACAGACGTAGAAAGCAACTTCGATTTAAAAATAAGAAGTAAAAATAAGTCTCAAGTTATACTAGAAAAATATATAGGAAAATTATATTTTTTTAATGCATAATTCAAAACCATATATTTTTGTTTAAATTAATTTATTAAAAATTTATAAACAAATTCAAAATTTATTGTAACTATTCAACAAATTTTAACTATTTATTGATAAAATCAAATAAATAAATTATTTAAATGTTGTAAAATGTTGATAATTTATTAAAAAAAAACACCCGATATAATATATAAAACACAAATCTATACCAATATATAAAGCTGAAGAGTTTGTTTGTTTGGTTGTACGCGCTAATCTCGGGAACTACTGATTCGAATTGAAAAATTATTTTTGTGTTGGATAGTCCATTTATCGAGGAAGGCCATATAGGCCATAGAGAACGCGGACGAAGTCGCGGGCACCAGCTAGTTTATTGATAAAATAAATTAAATAAATCACTTAAATGTTGTGAAATGTTGATAATGTACTAAAAAAACACCCGATATACATTTAGTTAAATATATATAAAACACAAATTTATCATAAAAGGATTCTATGGTATAATGATAATATCAGGTTAAAAATTTAAATTTGTCACTACAAAAGATCAATAAGAAAAATGTAATTAGTGATCATCTGAACTCGCCTTTGCATTCCATCCACAACAAACGCATTCTAAAATTTGTATAGAAATTTATAGCTTCTGCTTTGAATTTCTTTTGTTTATTATAAACTGGCAGTCACTTTTGTTTAGAGTTGCGTCGTTTATGTAAATAAATTTATTTATACACAACTACATAGGTAAGATAAATGATACTAACTGTGCCCGCGACTTCGTACGCGCTGTAATTAGAAAAATTATCCTATATGCTAATCCAGGTATTAAAAACCTTTTTATTTTTTACAGCTCTAATTTAAGTGAATTAAATTTAGTATCTACAAGGATACCTAAATCCAATTCTATACCTCTCACAAAGGAAAAATTTGGGATATAACGCAAGCCTAAGTTTATATTTATTTCACACATCTACTTCTAAATATGTGTGGTAAAATATTGGGCTCAAGAGGAAAGTAACGCGAAATTGACCAGCATTCTGGGACACTTTTGTTAGTTTATGTAGTCAGTTCAAATATTCACTAAAAGAAGGCCACCCGTTCAAAAAGTACTCAAAACTTTGTGGACTTGTGCGATTTCGTATAAAACTTTCCTATGTGTAGGGAAATCATGAATAGGCAATTCTAAATATTTCTGATCACGTACGGTCCTTTGGGTTTGAAAATCAGTAGTGTGTAACATTTCTCGAGACTCTAAGGCGACGTTTATACTGGTAATTTTGTTCAACTAGCTATGCACGCACGATCCTAAGTGAATTTAAAAAGCTTAGGCTTTAGAAGAAGTCATAAGCAAACTAAACCTTAAGACAAAAATAGTAATTTTTGTTTTTTGGAGCTTTGTCTCGTATATACTCGTAGCCCGTGGTATAAAAATTTATGGGAGTAAAATCAAAATTGTTACACGAATGCTTTATGTTATGCGTTATAGTTACGTTCTATTTTTTTTTAAATATTTTAGAATATCTGAAGTTTCAGAGATATTGCGCCTCTACACAATATTATTTAAAGAAAGAACAATGTTGTTCGAATTGTGAAAATTTAAATTTTATAATCGTTCGTAAGGAGTAAACTCCAGTCGTGTGTTCTGATACACACAATTTTTTATTTAATAAATACGAAAACTCTTTTTAACCAAGTGAAAGAAAAGAGTATTTTAATGTATCAATCTGTGTTCCGCTTTTCATCCAAATCCGTATTACCATTTAAGGGTGCATACACTCAACCCTCCTAACATAAAACTAACAAACGTTTTACTGTCATGATTTCAGTAAATATACTAGCTCTGCTCCGCGGTTTCATCTAAGACTTTGGATACATTTAGCACAGCCTTTAGCACCGGATCGTATTGCGCCTGTTTACCTTTCATTTTTGGTTTAACTTAATTGCCTGTTTGCACACAAATTTTCACATCCCCGTTCACTCATTTAGGATATATTAATGTAAAGGCAGACCTTTGCAGGCTGACGGATATAGTAAGATTAAGGATAGGGCATAGGAAGAGAGATTTTATTTCACAGTCGTATGATATTCACACTTTTGTAAAGCATAAATATATAGAAAATAAATGTTAATAAAAATTGGGCTAATACTTAAACATATCTTCTTAAAAATAACAAAAAATACTTTGGAATACTTACAAATAAAAAGTATCCTGAATAGAATGCTTAAAAGATATTTTTACAAATTAAAAAAAAAAACCTAGTGCAGTCCAATCCAATAGAGAAAATTGCACACATGATATATTTCTCATTGAGTTAACTGAGGGCCAATTCGCTGACCAGTAAAGTAATGCTTCGAGCATGTAAGATAAACGATTTATTTTTTTATTTCGGAGTGTGCAATATTATTTTCTTTATTATGCTTCGTGCGTTCTAGCAAAGTTAAATATTCGGTTAGATTGAATGGGGAACATAAAATTTAATGTCATTTATTACAGTCATAATCAAACGTCGAACCCTTTGGGAAACGTTTGGAAGAATTCGAAACTCGCCAAGTCAGAAGGCACGACATTCGAAAACCCTCCATTTGCAGTCGTAATTTCAAACTCTGGTAATTCCTTTCCTTACGCTTTATATAAGAAAATAACTTGAGTAATAATTTAGAATGAGGAGTGGAGATATTGTAATGGGAGTTACCGTGCATTACCATATCTCCATTTTATCCTTTCTGTTTTTCCAGCGATGAGTCGTAAATTTGTAAATTTTTAGGTTTGTTTTCCACGAGTTTCGGTTTAACTGTTTGCACTTTATTTACTGTTGTTCCACCGTTGTTAAGATCGAACCGTAAAGAAGTTGCCTCAAGTTGTTTGCCAAAAGTTTTCAAGTTGTACTATACTGGATTGATTTTATCGCTAATCATTTCTCAATGTTTAGAGACGTTCGCGTTAGATTAAAATAAAAATAGCGTTAGATGAATTCTCAATAAAAATATCTCGTTATAAAATTATTATTACAGTGTTTGTCGAACAGATAAAACTTGGTACATATGACTTATTGAAAGAATTAGTTATAAAAATTTATAATAGGTGGAAAATTGTCAATAGCAGTGTCCTATCTTTTAAGCTTACCAAGCACCAAATTTAGCTTATGGGAATTTTGAGTCATTTTAGTTAAAGATTATTAAAGGAATGCTTCGGGCTCATTATAAACTAATCCCAAATTGTCTGTTTTCCATTTTCACTCAAATGCAAATGACTTTTCCTAAATCGACCAAATATTTAAATGAATGAGTGCTTAATTTATCACTTTTATTCAAGAAACAGCTTAGGTATAATAATGACATTATAATCAATACTAATGTGGTTTTTTTTTTCAACGCAAACGAAGTCGCGGGCACCAGGCTGTACATTTTAATATACAAAATTTTAAACTACCTAAAAAGAGTAAGTCAAAGTCTAAAATATATACCTAATAGAAAAATCTTTCTTAATAGTCTTAAAATCTTAAATGACTCAAATATAACATAGAAAAAATTAATAAGACAATAAATGTTATATGAACGATTATATTATGATGATAATCTCGAATTCTTTCTCTGAACGTCCTTCCTTTAACGACTGCCACTCGCCAAATAAATTGTCCGAATGTGCAGTTTTATCGGACAGATTGTAAAGATGATATAAATTTAAGAGACGCAGTAAAAACAATGCGTCTCCCAGTTTGGTGGGTTGTTCACTTGTACAATATCACGGCACTAATGGTATGTAAGGCAGAGAATAATGTACAAGCGTCAAAGTTTAGACATTTAAGAGGTTCGAGATTAATGAATCTGTACATAGGGTGTTTATAAACGTGACCGGCTACTGACCTCACATAATTTACTATTAAATCTGTACATATATATTGAAAAACTAGCTAGTGTCCGCGAGTTCGTCCGCATTGAAAGTAATGATAAGACGATGAAAAGTCAAATTTTATTATAATATTAAAAATCAAAAATCAAGACTTTTTAACATTCTCACACAAAAACTTTAAGTTTAACAGCAGAAAACATTGAAAAATATCTTTTTATCAAAACTGGATTTGCTACATCGCAATACACGAGTCGACACACTATTTTCTTGCAAAAGTATTTCTGTAATAATTAATGACTATTAAACCGCCTTTTGCGAGTAATATATCAACCATTTTGCCCGTACATTGTGAAATAACTAAACATCTTCATTCCAAATTAATTTTATTTAGAAGCTTTTTAACTAAACGAGATTTTAATCATTTCGATTATATAATATTTGTAAGTTTTTTAGTTTAAAAAAAATTTTGCAATAAAAAAAATACTAAAAAATATTTTCTCTTCTATCAAAGTTAGTCGAGTGGAAGCAATTTTTTAAATGAACATTCATTGACTTACTTAGTGTGTGGTCGTGGAAAATGCACTGCGACCCAGATGCATGCGTTATTGGATCAACATGAATGACGTTTCAAACGCATGTCATTAGCAGTGCATATAACCGTCTGTTACAAATACATTTTTGGTGGTTTCCTTTGAAGTGTTTACTTTGAAAATATATGTATATTTTATGTAGCAACCATATAAGACATCCCACTGCTAAACATGACGAGGTATCAGTATATAGTACACCACGATAACTCACTGTGCAGTGACAAGACTTCACATAATATCTTTGCATATTGAAAATATATAAAAATTCAAATGCGATTTATTATATAGGTTCCGTGTTCCGGGGATCGTCTAAAAATATCAAAAATTGGGCGCCTCTGTCGCTGTGGCGGCGCCACCGTCGTCACAGCCATAAATATGTCAGATATTTTTTCAGATGTTATGTTTTTCATTTTTCGGGGGCACCAGTTATTAAGACATAAAATTTTCCCTACTATTGATTTATTTAATTAAAATTTATCTAATTGCACATACTCGTACGAATATAAACCCTCTAAAAATATTATGGAAGTTCATCGAGCAATTTAGGAAACTGACAAACTGAAAGAGTCATCCGCGTCGGTTCGCATCGGATAAAAAATAATAATCGGCTGAAAAGTGGACTCGTTAGTCTCTACTTTTAGGAAGATTAGATGGGAAAGATTAGTTTTTCTCTTTCATCCACATTAAAATAATAGAAAAATCAGGTTTAGTTTGTTGTGAAAAGTATCTAGGTACTTCAAATGCAGGGGGAAAACGCAGGAGGCTGACGAACAATTTTCAAGCGTATTTTCACTCATTTACACAAATATTTGATTTACACAATACTCAATATGCCTTATTTAAAGTAATTCAGTAGCTGAATTATTAAGTTTTAAAATACTAACACTTAGGTTCTATTTTCGTATTTGTATACTCGTAGTTGAATTGCAATCCTATTTTAGCTTGAAGAACTTGTACAACAGATCTAAATTACACATAAATTCCTTGACTCGTATACGAAAGCATTTATTACGACATAAACTTTATCATAGTTGTGTTAATCTATCATATCGGCAGTAAAGGAGCTGGGGAATAATTAAATGGGATCGTCGAATCAGTTATCTGCCAGTAAAATAGAATTTAACTTACGCGTCTCGATGTTTAGACAAATCTTCGAGTAGTACCATTAGGCCAAATTGTTTTGCAAGGACGACCAAATCTTGGCTTATTTATTTCGCATTTAAGTTATACACAATAGTCGCATTTATACACAATGCTATACATATGTACGAGTATACAGAACAAACTATTCTTCAAAATGTCAATGCAATAATTGGAAAAAAGATTTTTCTTTAAAATAATTATTATTACGTGATTAAAACAATGTATAAAACAATAAACAAATGTGTGAAACGGATGATCGATAAATTGACTAAATAAATATTAGAATTTTTTTAGAATCGTAGAAAAAGGTTTGTTTCAAAGAAAAGTATTTTATTTGTAACTATGGGTTGTTCGTAAACTTATTTGTCTTTTAAGAGGAAAGTATAGCTTTGCGATCTTAACGAAATAGGTATTTATAATACACAGTCATGCTATTGCTCGTGCGCTCTTGCCCTGGGTCAATCGTGCGATAGAGAGCGTTGCAGATCGCGACTGACAATAGGTACGATGAAATTTCCACTTCGGGAGAAAACAGTTTCCACTAACTAAATCTTAACAAACCACTTTGATTTTCATGTCTATCGTTTCAGCATTATATATTCTAGGTTTATAGGTTTCGCTTTTTAAAAAAAATTAGATTGTTTTTATAAAACAAACGGTTTAATTCGACAAAGTTTTAATCACAAAAATTAAGTTATTTGAGGTGCCTATAAGTTTGAATTTATTGCAAATTTTGAAAAAAGGAAAACCTATTAAATTTAGTCTTTCATTGTGTCAATAACATACAAAAAAAATCATGGAGATTGAAAAATATTTAGAAGTGGAAAAACATTTTCTCTTTTTGTATGGAGGAGTACGTACTATTCTTCTCTCTTAAACATGAAAATTTAATAGTTTATTTTTTATTTTGATAACACAGTAAATTTTGCATTTACTAGATATATTAATAGATTTACTAGCTGCTGCACATATCATATTTTATTAAGAGCTAATAAGTACATGTAGTTCGACAAATAGTGCTCATGAGCACTTAGCAGTTTTTTAGCAGTGAACTATTCACTAATGTCAAAATTTTTACAAATGTTGAAAATTTTGATTTGTAACGACTAGGTATATTTGAAATTATTATAAACTCTAGTATTATACGTACATATAATATACAATCAAATGAATCTTTGTTGAGTGCCGATGGCTACAAATATGGATTTGACACAACTCGAACCTGAACAAACACAGTTTTGTTGAACCAGAAATCAAACTCCATTATGAATAGAAGTTCCATGTAACCCGATCTACTCTTAAAGGGCTTTTCCCTTCTGAAATGTGAACTCTATTAAATAAATAAGTTAGAATTTATAAAAAGAGCTTCTATTTGGTTAGTAAATATGACTTATGAACGCTGCGAAAACTATTGGTGAAACATAAAATAGTGTACCTACTACATTTTTATAATATGTAGGTACTCAAAAAAGACTTCCAGGGCTATAATATAATCTAATAACTTAACTATTGTAGGTAAGTCACAATAACGGTTTTTTGTTAAAATTAGTCAATCAAAACACGACAGCCAAAAAATTATGATATTCGTATTATGATATTATCCAGCTAAATAGTTTCGTTATCAAGGTTGATTATGTACATTTCAATTTCTCCTTAAACTATACGAATCAAAGCTTGCGTTTAGAAATTACGACGGGTATATAAAATGCTAAAAGTAAAAAAATGCTCGATGTGAACGAATAATTCAATGCTTATAGTCATATTTACCTCTTACATATTTTTCTTGTTTAGTTTATAACTTTATTTTCGTTTATAAAATTATATAATATGTAATATATTCAGTCAGAGCTTCAGATGAAAGGCAATATGCTATAAAAAGACCACACACTTTTCCGACTACCAAAATTTATGTAAGTGTTAATTAAATTGAAGAAATGGCTCTTCTTTTTTTACCTCGGTTAATATTTTAAGACATGAAATGTGATTCGAAAACTTATGTGAGATGTAAATGTGACGTTAATGGTTCTCGAATGGCAGTGTTAATTAACTATGTGTTATATTTATAAGGCTAGACTAGAATGAGGTACAAATTCAGGACAAACGCATTGAGACATTAACGACCTATTACGTGTATCATGGGAACATTTCAATGATTTACTCCCAGCGTGGTAGTACGTAGACATAAATATGTTTCAGGATTTAGTGGGAATAAAGAAGAATTTACGATGATTTTGTTTGAAAACGCTTTAAACGTTCATAGATTTTTATATAAAAATCTAAGTACTTATATTATAAAATGCAAAATTACGTAATATATAAGTGAAATCAATTTGGCTCGCAAAACCACAAAATAACAGAATATAATTTTGTATAACGAAACCAAATTGAAATTCAATTAAAATAATTATATTATTTGTTGTCCACCATACAATTTGGAAAAGTTTGTGTATATAATTTGCAGAAAAAATTGCATTTGTTCCATGCCGAGGCCGGGTCGCTATACATATAAATCAATGTTATTTTAATTAAATTGTACAATTCTCTCTGCGTAGGGTTTTACAGAGAAGCTTTTGTGGTCTTGAACTTGTTCAAGCAATACTTGTATACTATGGTAAAATAATTGTTCATCAAAGCTTGAATCAAGTTTTATTTTGTAGGAATGTTTATAACTGTCATCTACATTTGTTTAAAAATTACAAAGGTAATCAAAAATAAACATATCTAAGAATAAAAACAGATTTGCTTTAAAAAATCTGTTTTTTTTTTTAAAGATGGGGTAAGTAAATACTTCTACACCTTCTACATAATTTTATTACTTATCTTAGCAAGCAAGGTTTTGCTTGCTTGTTACGTAATTGGGAGAATGATATGTGTGTAATAAAAGTGACATTAATGGACTTCACAAACGCCCAGTCAATTAAGATGTACAGGGAAAAATATACCACAAAAATCTTAGTCAACATTACAATTGATTTCTGTAAAGACGTCAGAAAAGTAATATAAATGTTATTTTTCAGTTAAATTAAAGATTAGAGGTTGAGTTAGCAAATTTTCAAACAATAAAGGTTTTCTTGAAATTCAGCTCCGTTGCAAGATTCGCCACTGAAAACGTTAGCAAGTAGACAGTTCAGTTCATCAATACTGTATACATCAATACAAATAGATAACTTCCGTAATACATTTTTATGCAATAGATTTTTCAAAAAAATTCAATCTATTCATTCATTTCGTAAGATTATTAAATATATTAATTTGTAATATGTAAAACTAGCGACCCACCCCCGGCTTCGAATGAATGCAATTTTTCTGCTTAGTATACTTAGATGGATTTAGATATATACATTTCTTTTCACGATATTCTCGTAAATATTTTTTAATTTATGTTCATTTTTTATGAGTATTAATTTGAATTTTCAAATTGTACTTAATAATTTCTTGTTATTTATATTTTTTATAAATTCCCATTTTTATAAAAATCCAATCTAAAACTAATACGAGTGTACAATGTAATGTTCACTTTTTACAAAGAGACTTTTTACTTCACTATTTACTCAAAATGAAATCTTAGAACAATTAGGACTTAATCACAGCGCACTTGCAAAAACTTCATGTTGCTTTGTTGCTTGGGTTTTAAGACCATCCCTAACCTAGTATGTAATCCATCGGTCATCCTGTAGTCATCCTGTAGTCATCCTGTACAAAGAAATAAGTCTTAACCAATCAATGTCAATTGGTCGCATACAATTTCTGTGAGACTCAAGTCTCATAGCCTCAGGTGTTCTCTCGCTGGAATACATACAATATACCTTAACAGTACAACACAGCATATGGGTTCATTACCGTGACAGTAATTACCTGACAAACGGTCACACGAACATTTAATTCACTATTAATTTAAATTTAATATCAGTTCTTGTTTACTTACACACCTAGATTTCAGCTTGAGGCTTGTTTTTAATTACGCATGCCAAGTTTCGCAATATTTATACTCCTTGCATTCAAACAGTTTCTATTTGGAAATAAATGTACGTGTAATTATACAATTCTTGTATATTCATAAAATGTTGCGAGTATCACTAGACCCTGGCTTTGCACGGATGCAAATTTAGTCTTCAAATTATATAAAAAACCTTTCTCATTTATTGCTCTTTCCATAAGTGCATTAAAATCAGCTGCTTGGTTTATGAGTTAGGGGATGTACAGACAGACAAACGCGGAAAGTGTCTTCAACTTACACTAGGTATATAAGAGTATAATGTAACCTCTTTGTTCACATAGGTACTTGTGGTAACAACAACAGCCTCTTACAACAAATACACTTACGAGACAAGTTTCTTTCGGTTCCGATAATGTTTGGCAATAAATCCACATACAACAAACAAGCTCGCTATCTGTCCCGCAGTCGGTTGGTGGATCGCGGTCACAAGTTGCGCCTATCAACCATCTTTTCACGGTTTCTACGCCATTTAACAAGCCATAACTATAATGTACAACGTTATTACACTGAACATTAAGTGCAAACTTAAATGCTACGATCGCAGCTATATTTTATTCTATTTATATTGCTGTGCTCAAAGGAGTTGGTTTCGAGAGGACATAATTAAAAATGTTTATGTACTCTTGGTCTAAAATTAAACGTCTTACAGAATCCTTTAAAGTGCTCTAGGGAATACTTATTAATATAATATTGATTTCTAGTTTGTTTGTGATAGAACCGTCTAAAAACCTATATAAATATAATATAAAGAGATTTGTATTTTTGTTTGTATTGAAAATTTTTTAAAAACTGCTGGACGGGTTATTTTTTTTTTTACCCTAGAAAGCGAGTACTAGTGTAAAATAATTGAGCGCTACTGTCGCTGTGACGCGCCACCGACGTCACAGCGATAAAGATGTCAAACATTTTCTCAGATTTTTCAGGGACGAAGGCGCGAGCACCAGCTAGTTTTACAATAACAATTATTATTTAAACACATGTAATTAAGGATAATAATATGCATATTTTATAATGGGACTCATTAAACTGTATGTTTATTTAAAGTAAGAAAAGCCTCTTAAGCAATATTCGCTCGAGTCAGACGATTCTGGTCACACGACAAAAGTGACAGTTTAATGACGATCCTTTACCAAAATTATATTTACTGAAGACCTTCGATGTAATGTATCGCTTAACTGCAAATTTATAAATCATTAACGTCATGTACTTCTTTCGATATCGACTTTTTCTTGACGTGTATGGTGTAGGTAGAGAATGAGATTATTTTAAAAAATACATTATAAAAATAATATGTTTATGTAATACAAGCGACTTGCTCCCGGCTTCGCACGGAGTTAGAAATTTTAAAAAGAGAAAAAATGTACTACATGTCTAAACTTTGATAATTCATTTTTTTAAGCTTTTTGGTAGCCATACACAAGGAGTAGTCTTAAGAAAGCACAAATTTGACGACAATAAGCAGCCTGCCTACCCATTATTATAATAACACATGATTTCCGCATAATAAAACTTAATTACACTGAGAATTTAATTTACATTAAAATTACAATTTAAAATAAATTATCTCAAGACATAAAACAAACATGGCTTGGGGCATCAAAATTTACATTTTTATAAAGGTAACTTACTCGGTTACACATTGAAAATAATTACTTCAAAATTTCATTTCATTTTAAACCTAAATAATATACATACATATGTAATATTTTCGTACGTTGTTGGCGTAAGATTTATTAGTGCGTACAAATAGGACACTGACATTAGAGTCCAGGGAAATTTATGAAGGCAGAGACTAGACTGGAGGCTTTTAAATGTTTCAATCGGAGATACGATAACAGAAACGGGCCAAGAGACGATTTGTTATCCTGTTACGTGGGCAAGCAAACCTTTTTGGCAATATTGAGAATGCCACCTTAGGACTATTTAGTTTGCGAGACATGCTGACTTGTCGATTTGAAATTATATGAACACGCACATTTTTTTAAAATAAATTTATCAATCCTAAAATAATCACGAGAAGAAAATCTTTTAAAAATGCAATGCGGAAAAAATTTTATTCAATGAATAAAATAAGTATTATCCAAAATAGGAATGCCAAATTATTATTACCTTCCATAGTTTCCATGCTTCCTTTGTGATGCATATTTTTCATATATGTGATAATATTTTTCAAATAACAGAATTAGGGTAATTATTTGATATACGAGTACTATCTACTAGCACGGAGATGAAATTTACGAACAAATATTTTTCAAATTTCAGCTTTCTATACAAATTATATCTAAAGATAAAAATGGTTATATTTGAATACTTTGTTAGAAAAGTTTGATTGGTTAGGAAAGGCAAGATCTTCGCGGAAAACGAGTGACTGAACCTCTGCAATAAACAGAAGCTTGTCTTCTATTCTTTGCAATATTATTCCAAGTTTCTACACAACTCGCTGGGTGCGTGGCTAGTCTTTTAAGGTGTTGTTGGAAAGTGAAAAAATGAGTGTGCTAAGGACATGAAAAAGTGAGTCGTGAGGAGGTGTTAGAGCGGCGGTGATGAAGGCGTCGCATGATGTGCCCACGCATTGATGGAAGAGTCATGGTCGTCGGGCGGCGCGCCGCTACTGCGAACTCGGAGCCTCCCGTTGGTATTGGAAGGGGCAAGTGGCGGTGCGCCCGCGCGTCAGGCAAAGCTCGATCCGCGACAACTGTTGACGCTCACAAGGCATTACTATCCCGAAGGCGGATGGGGATGGGGCGTCGCGGCTGCAGCTACTCTCGCCCAGATACTGGCCCACGGTTTGCACCAAGCCGCCGCCGTGCTATCCGTAGAGGCAGTCAAAAAATTCGGACCAGAAGTGCGCATGCAAGCAGGTAACTTAATCACCTTAAGATTTAGATTAGATGACATTATTGTGTCTATCCATACTAATATTAAAAATGTGAAAGTAACTGCCTGTCTGTTACCTTTTCGTGCCTTAACTACTCAACTGATCAATATTTGTAGGTATTCATAGTGATCGGTATCTATTTATATAGTATCTATTTAATTTGTAAGGGCCTCTTTCACCGACTACAAGTAAAGTGTTATTAGTTACTTTAAGAAATAATTTTATGTTTTATTAAATTATGCACTCGGTTTACTGCATCCTTCGATAGGCGATTTTTTTATTATTATTTTGTTTTTAATGTTTGGGACTTTTACCGTACAAACAAAGGTATATACCCGGTTACTGGTGACTTTAAATGACAGTTAGCCTACTTGACAGATAGTGAAAGAGGCCCTAAGTGTATGTGCATCCAAAAAGGCTGCCCTTAATAACTCAATAAATACAAAATAGTTAATATATTATATATAAATTTTCCAAGATATTTATATTTACCAACCCATTCTGAAGTACATAAACAAAAAAGACAAAAAACTCACATTCTAATTAGTGAGTGGAAGATAATGAAGTGCGAGTCAAAAGTCTTCAGTTTACAAATTGATATTTAAACTTGTTTTCTCTTTTATAAATAAACAAGGCGCCACAAAAATGTAACGAACAAAAAGCTCGTCAATATAACAAGATGTGTTGGCGTGCATCCAATTTCAGGTGGACACGACTAAAAACGTTTGCAACAGTTCACTACCGAGAGTACCGGTGGGTATTTTTAAAAAATTAGTTCCATTAACGCTAAACCTCACTCAGAACTACTCCACCTTTCCATTGCTATCTTTGTTAGAGCCACCAAAACAAGCAATTATCAATGAAGTAATTCATTTAGGGCTAACCATCTATTGGCTACTTTCATTAAATAGCTTTAGATATCTACTTCTAGTTGTAAATTACAGAATTTAGTGGCAGGACAAAAGCTGGCTCTAATTGGCCTGAGTGTAGTCACTCTGTGGCAAGGAACACTGCTTTTTATAGAAGTCATTTGTGCAACCCGTCTGGTAGCAGTAACAACTCCCTTACATAAGGCTACAGTGAAATAACACCATGTGTGCTGTTGTGTTTCTGTGAGTGTGTAAAAGATGCCAGAGCGTATTTCCTTTCTCATATCAACCATTTTTTTTACAAAAGGAATCATTATGGATACCAACCGGCCTGGGGACAGACCGGTGGGTTATGTCGGACGCCTGCCCGGATATGGTCTTGGGGAAGACCTACTAAACCCGACTAAACCCCTTGGCGTCCTCCTCCTCTTCCGCTATCCGACAAGTATAACGTCAAGTAGACTGCTTGCGAAACTTTACATAAATAAATTCAAGGGATTGTTATTAATACAATATAATAATGTTTCATTTAATCCTAAGTTATATATATTTACATATATGCATAATATAAAGCTTCGGTCCCCTGGACGGGGTCCCAAGTATGCTGGCTATATTACCTCGTTGTATGGCAATGCTAATCTGTTGACCGAGGTAATAGCCAGCTCTAGAATTGTCGGTTATGAAGACCAAACATAATTATGATATTTATATATATTTTTTATATTACATGATTTTTAACAAACGGTGTAAACTAATCCAAGCATATTTCTTAACAATAATTCGCACGAAGATTGTAAGATAAAAGTGGTGGCCCCTTAAGATTTGAAAGAGTAACCTTCTGCGACTATTACGTTCCCGTTTGAGCGATTAAATGCCGAATGGAGCAAGTTATTAGTTTGTTTTCTCCGATTCCACTCTTAGAGTCCCGTTCTCAGTTCAACGTTCCACCGCTCCGATCGACTCATTTATGATTTTCCACGATCATATATTTTTCTATACGCATGTAGGTAACTACAATGAACTACACTCGAATGAAGCGAGTGAATCACGGGCCCTTTCAAAGTTTGACAACACGGGGGATCATTTCACGTGGAGAAAAATGGAGGCATTTTTCACGAGCACTGCCTTTGTTATTGTGTAAATAGTAAATGTTACGACAAATTGAAAATAACTACACAAACTGAATACACAAAATGCTGACATATCTGTATTTTTGTACTCGTAGTTGGAAAAGTATTTATTTTAACTTCAACTTATTCATGGACTCGAGAATACTAGAGAAAAGATTTCTCCATTTCAGTCCAAAAGTCTTATGAGACGTCCTTAAAATACTTTCAAAACTTGTAGATATTTTTTTTGTTATTTTGTTGCTTGCGGCTTTCACTTTCTTTTTATAACAAGCATTTTTCTATTTTCCATCGCAGATACAGATTAAAATGGACTCTATAATATATGGCCAAGGTCAACGCCTCTGAATGTCATGCCCAAAAACTTTGTATGTGATTTATTTGATCCTTTCGCGACGCTTTCCTGAATTCTGGCCTTTTTCTTTTCTTTTAATAAAATCTCTTTATTTTTATTATATCTAACGTTTTACCTAATATGGAGGTAATATTTCGAAAATTGACATGAGACAGAGTCTTCGTTTCATTATGCTATTTAAAATTAAGTTTGAAGTTTAATTTTTAAAATTGAATGTTTGATTTGACTGCTTTTTATCTAAGACCGTGATATCTAATTATTATTTACATATTTTATCAGGCTTTTTCTTATAATATTACTAGAAATAACAGCTTAATGAATAAATAGGTTTAAATTCAAACCAGAATAAATATTAACCATAAAAATTTAATAAATAATTAAGAAAATTCATATTTCATGCTGAATTTTTGAATTGGAATGCTGAACCTAGTGTTATTTTGAAATATGGTTTGCAAATGACCATACTTTTTTTTCTTCTAATTATTTATATAAAAATAAAAATATTACGGGTATGCAAAACTTTTTGTGCGAGTAAAGGGAATCAAACACTAATATTTGAATTTCCTTTTGTTTAACTTGATCTTATTTATTTTCTGTATTATTATAACTAGTTAAATAACTAACTGCCGCTTGCCACTTCGTCCTCATTACGTTTGGCCCTTCCCACAGACGCTTTATCAATTTAAAAGATATCTAAATACTTGTCGTGAGATAATTTTACTTCTAATACTTATGAGGCACATAATACTAAAAAAAAATTTATTCTCCGAAATAACTACCGAATAACGATATATTGCAAAAAATGAGATAGACTGAAGTCAGTGTTGGTATCAGATCCGCCTTTAGGGGCTATCTTAAAGTCGGGACAGCAGCTGCCAATCATTGCCAATCGTTTATTAGGATCGTGGCGACGGCGGTTTGGTACGCGGTTTCCTCGACCCCACACATTTATCATCTCAAAGGACGTTTAATATGTTTCGGCGCGGTGACAGGACACCGTGATAATACTGACAGCCTTTGCGCGATGACACGCGATTATAATTTTCACGTTCCCTCGAACATTTTCGCTTATGTGCTTTTTCAAATGGGTACATAGATTTATTACGGTAACAGATATACGAGAATGATTTTAGTCATTATAAATGTTCATATTTATCGAAGTAATATTTCACTTCGCTAACATAAACAAATAAATTTGTTCTTATACACGGTTTATTTGTAATTCTCTCAAGATATAAATATGCTTTTATTTAACACAATATATTATTGAATCAGTCCACTAAATGGATAGGCATACTAAGAGCACACGAAAAGAATAAAGTTTAAGTCTAAAAAGTGTTATTGTTTCACTGTGATATTTTATTTAAGCCTTTATTGCTGATACAACTAAAAATTTAATATATACATGTTCACACATAATATATGCACATCGGGTCGGAATTAGTTCATCAGCGTGTCTTGTGACACATAGGCCTCTTCCAGCTTCTTCCATTTGAGTCTATCTTGAGCTTTCCTTGGCCAGGTTACCCCACCAATCTTCTTGATATCATCAGTCCACCTTTTTGTCTGTCTACCTCTTTTCCTCTTACCGTCTCGTGGTTGCCATTCTGTTATGATTTTAGTCCACTTTGTCCTGCTGTCTCTTGTCATGTGTCCCGTCCATCGCCACTTCAGTTGCTTTATTTTCTCTAATATGTCTTCCACTTTTGTTGTGACTCTGATTTCTCCAGCTCTTTTACGGTCTTTTAACGTAACTCCTACCATACTCCTTTCGATTCCCCTCTGGCACGCTCTTAGTTTTAAAAGATGTTTCTGATTTAATGCCCATGTTTGACATCCATACATAAGGCATGGCAGTACGCACGAATTAAATACTTTTTTCTTTGCTGTCATCGGGAATAATTTACTTTTGAATATCTCCTTCAGTGACCAATACCTTTTCCACGCACAAGCTACCCTTTTCTCTATTTCTATATTTGTTTGATCACTAAAAGAGATTAATTGCCCTAAATATGTATAATTTTTAACGTATTCAATCAATTCACCATTTACTTCTATGGCTTTTTCTTCTCTGTTTGTCATTACTTTTGTTTTTGATTTGTTCATGGCAAGACCAACTACTCTGCTTGCATCTGCTAGCTGGTTTAACATATGCTGAAGAGTATTAGGGTTGTCAGCTATCAGTACTAAGTCGTCTGCGAACCTTAAATGGTTTAGTTGTCTGCCGTTGATATTTATGCCAACATTTTCCCAATCAAGGTCCCTGAATACGCTTTCCAATATAGCAGAGAAGAGTTTCGGGGATAATGGGTCACCCTGTTTTACACCTCTACCTATTGGAAACTCTTCGCCGGTCGATTCTAGTTTTACTTGTGCTGTACTATTCGAGTATATATTTTTAATAATACGTATGTATTTTCTTGGCAAACCCTGTTGGATTAGAGCCATCCAAAGCGAATTATGTTTTATTGAATCAAATGCTTTACTGTAATCCACAAAAGCAATGTACAAAGCTTTTCCATATTCTTGGCATTTTTCTACAAGCTGTTTTATCACATGCATATGATCAATAGTTGAGAAACCCGCTCTAAAACCAGCTTGTTCTATAGGTTGTTGCTCGTCCATTATACTCGTTATTCTGTTCAATATTAATTTAGAAAATATTTTATAAATATTAGAAATGAGACTTATAGGCCTATAGTTTTCCACGATGTCACGATCTCCCTTTTTATGTAACAATATAATTATACTTTTCGTCCATTGGGATGGTATAGATTCCGTATTTAAAATGGTATTGTATATTTCTGTGAGTCTTCTTAGGTTTTCTGGTACCGTTATTGAGGCTTTAATCATCTCATTTGTTATCTGATCTGGTCCGGGTGCCTTATTGTTCTTTTGACTGCTGATAGCTTTCTCTATTTCAGAAGTTAGAAAATCCGGTATATTTTCTACATCCTCGTCTTCTAGATTTATGTTTATTTCCGAAATATTATCCTCTGCTGCATAAAGTTTTTTATAGAACTCGGTTGCTGTCTGGTTTATAGCTTTCCTTGTCGTTTTTTGTTGTCCTTCTTTATTTTTGACCTTTGTTATCCATGATTTAGTTTCTACCAATTCTTTAAGAGCTTTTTTAACTCCTCCTGTCTTTTCTATATGGTTGTTCAGTACTTGTGTTCTTCTTTTAATTCTGTCCTTTTTGATGCTATTACTTATTTTTTTACTTATTTTAGATATTGCTCTAAGGTTTTGTTTGTTTTTTCCAAATTTTAAAAGCTGTCTTCTTTCTTCAATTAATGTTTTAGTTTCATTTTCTGTGTAATTAGTCTTAGGTTTTGAGAGATTATTGAAAAAAGGTCCATATATTTCATTTATTTCTTTGTCGTAATTTTCGTCCATTTTGTTTTTTGCTCTGTTTGCTATGTTTTGATTTTTTATTTGATTAGTTGCTGCACTAAATCTGATTCTACTTTTTTTCGGTTCTATAGTATTTATTGCTGCTCTCACCATTCGATGGTTGGTGTTAAAATTGAAATGATTTAGAATGCTTATATCTTGAAAAACGCCTTTGTTGTTAGTTGCTATGTAGTCTATTTCGTTTCTATACAATCCATCCGGGGATAACCAGGTCCACTTTTTCTTTGGATCTTTTTTGAAAAAGCTGTTCATGAATGCAAGGTTGTTTTCAAGTGCCATATTAACCATCTTTTCACCATTTTTGCTTCTTCTACCAAAACCGAATTTGCCTATTACTTTTTCTTCTCCAGGTCTTTGAGAGCCTATTCTACCATTAAAATCTCCTATAACCATAACGTTTTTATTTGTGTCTTGTAAGACAGATGATAATTGTTCATAGAAAAGTTCTTTAGCTTGTTCATCTTGTTGTTCAGTGGGAGCATACACTTGAATTATAGACCATTTGTTTTTATATCCTGGCAGAAACACTTTGAGTACAGCTATTCTCTCCGATATGCCCTTGAATTCCTCTATGTTTTTTTCTAAATGTTTTTTAACTAAAAAGCCAACCCCATGGCTACCTTTTGTTTCGCCTTTATGACATAGAATGTAATCTTTTCGATCTTCAATGCTTTCTCCTAATCTTCTTACTTCGCTTAAACCTATTATATCCCATTTTATGTTTGTAAGCGCTAGCTCAAGTTCGGTGAGTCTCTCTTGTGTTCTTAGTGTTAAGCAATTTAAGGTAGCAATATAGAGTTTATTATTTTTTCTTGTTTTTAGTGTCTTGTCATTATCGTTATATTTTCTTAATGAAGCTGGAAGGGATTGGTCAATAACCCCCACGGGGACCAGCCGGCTTGGGGGAGTTATATTTATTTTGTTTGTTTCGTTAATTGTTTTCCTTTTGTTTGTTTTGATCTTCCGGTTTCCGATGTGTGTTGGTTGCTATTCTTTATTTAAATCAGGTGTTGAGTTCGATCTGTTTCTATACATTTGTTCGAAGGCATTTATTTTATTAATTTTCGTCCGGGTGTTTCCAGTATCGGTGGATGTCTTTGGTGAGCCTGGTTGTTTTCTTTTTCTTTTATCACGTGTCTCGTCTGCTTCGCCTATTACTATTAGTTTATCGTATTTTATGAATGCTATACGTCCTTTACTTCGTTCTTTCTTAAGCTGAGGCATCAGTTCTCTCCTCTTCTCTAATACTTCTTTGCTAAAGTCTTCATTAACGAAAATGTTTTTTGGTAGCAGTTTTTTGTTTCGCAGAATAAAATTCTTCTTCCATGCATTTAACATATTAACTAGCACTGGACGTGGTTTTCCTTTTTCTTTGCCAATTCTAAATGCATTATTAATATCTTGTTTATAAACTTCGATGCCACAATCGCTTAAAGTTTTTGATATTGTTTCTATTATATTAATGTTTTCTATGGACTCCTCGATGCCGTAGAATATCAAATTATTTTCCTTTTTTCCCCTTTCCAGACGTTTAATTTTCTCATTCAATTTTTCCACTTCTTTTTTTAAATTAGTATTTTCTTCAACAATTGGTTTTAATTTATCGTCCATTACTTTTAATACCGATTTTGTAATAGAATCTGTTATGATTGCCGTTTGTTTCTCCATTTCCAATTTAAATTTTGAAAATAACAGTTGCATTTGATTGTCCATGTTGTGTACTTTACCGATTTTTTTTTTATTTTACAACACTTATTTCACTATTATTTATATAATAGTGGCAACACTGTTATAGCTTAGTAGAAATTAAACTCCAGATATGGCAACTCTCGAACAAAGTTTTGCGTATAACGGAACGTAGTATTTCGTTCCCTAAAGTTGGTAGTACTGCTATTTGTAAAAACAGTTTATGAATATAATTTATACATATATAGTTAAAAAATGTTATTTTATTTGCACTTTATTAGTTTTAGATGCTAAATGGTCACAATTTATAGCACTGTAATTACATTTTGTCCCTCTCAATACGAATCACTTAGTTATTAGTTTATTATTAATATATATATTTTTTACAGTTCGATGTTTAATGTAGGTAGGTTGCTCAACGCAATACGTCACGTCTATACAAACAGGAAACTTTTATTAATGTTTTTACTTTATTTATGCACTTTTATAACTTCTTTTTTTTCAATCCACTAGTGTCTCAGGTAGCTCACTTCACTGGCTTTATGTTTGTGATAATTACTGAACTGATTTTACGATATGTCGCGTTAAATTTGATTAAAAATAAGGGAGCACCGTGCAATACGTCCTTACGCTTTAGACACCGGAAACGGAACTGTGATATTACACATCATCAAAAAGATATATAGAAAATAATACTTCAGTTAGACCACGTGGTCAAAAGTCGGCGGTACTACTCAACAAAGTACTTAGCTGACTTCATAAGACCTCCGTTTAGAATTCATACATGTCAACCATCTTTTAGCACTTTTTGGAAATCTTACAAATCAGTTAAGCCATTTTCTCGTGAAAGAGTAACAAACATCCTACCATTCTCACAAACCTTCGCATTTATAATATTAGTAGGATTAGAGTATTCTGTAAACAGATAAGCATACCCAAAGGTCCACCTGATAGTTTCATATTTATTTATGATCAGGTGTAAATCCATAGACAGTAGTTACAGAAAATTATGTCTCCTAGAGCTGTCTTTTGTGTCTTTTTGTGAAAGTTACAGCTTGCTTTCATATAGCATCAATACTAATAATAAATCTGTAAGGGTTGGTCATGGAGTAAGTTACTTTGTTTTCAGAGATATCGTGTTTATAGGCTCTATACATTATACTGAAACTAAATTGACCATTATTAGAATTTTTTTCTGTATGTATGTATGTAAGTATGCATGTTCCTCCATAACTCTTAAACGAATCAACTGATTTTCATGAAACTTCGTAAATAAACATTTAGACGTACGGGACACAGGATAGGCTACTTTTTCTTTTTCAACGTGGACGAAGTCGCGGGCGCCAGCTAGTAATATATAAGTACGAGTAGCTAGTGAATTACTAAAACGCATTGCGACACATACCTACTCGTACATGTTATTCGTTGCGAGCACTTAGTTCACAATAAAAGAAATCACAAAGTCATTGGAAGTTCATAAAAATGATCGTAATAAATCTACGAAGACAACCTTTTAAGGAGCTACTGAAGGAAATAAACACCGAAAAGTTATATCAAGCCTTAACACGTTTGGACAACATACATATCAATCATTTACTGGAAGATTATTTAGGCGTAGTTACAAACTTGTTTTGGATATATTCCAAGATTTATGAGCACTATAATAATGTGGTACATACAAAACTTCTAACATTTTCTACTATATTAAATGATTAATTATTTTTGCCTCTTTCGGTTTATTCTCTTTATTCCTATTCGGTGAGTATTTGTAGAACATTTATTACGGTTTTAAGCATATGTGGTTTATGTTTCTAAATGAAAATAAGAAATCAAATGTATATTGAAATTTTCTATTTCACAACCATGAATCATGAATTTCATTGTTCTAATTACTCGTACCAAACTCGCTTGCTTATAATATACTAGAGCGACGTACAGATTATTATTTTTGGAAATTATAAAAATGATACCTATTTCCTCGTTTACCTCGCTTCGTCCGCATTAAAAATTAAATAAATTAATAAGCAATATAACGCCTGACATCTTTGCTGTTACACTTTTGCCAACAGTTAGCTTTCTTAATTTTTAGAGGATCCCTCGTGAACAGTACTTTTTCTGAATGAAAGTACCCTATGTTCTTATCTGTATGGCTGACAATGTGTAGGTATGTATTTTTTTTTTCATTTAATTTAATTTATTTCATTAAATAATTAATTTAATGAAATAAAAATTTCATGATCGGTTGAGTAGTTGAGGCGAGAAAAGTTACCTTTTGACAGAAACTTTGACATTTATAATATTAATATTGAGTATGGAAATATTACTAAAAAATAATTTATATTTTTAGAGAACAAATTTACAGCAAAGTAATCAGAACAAAAGTATTTACAATCTTAAGCCAGTTTACTCATTAAAATATTAATTAGATGAAGAAAGAAGTAACGCAATCTTGCCACGTACCTCATTTAATCTTATTGAATGTGCCCGTCGCATGTTAGCGAACATCGAGCGGCATAAAGACAGACATTTGTCGGTTATTTACAAGGCGATGAGGCAGCACAATTTCTTTAGCCCGATCCGATTGAGACGACCGATCGACTTCCATTTACTTAAATGTTTCACTGCATTCATTTTATATCCAAACAATACACTTGACAATTAGAAAAAATAGAAAGAATAGAAAACATTTATTTGCATACACATGACACACACGGATACATATAAAGATAACAAATAAAATACATACATTTTTTTACATTTAAAGGAGAATACATACTTAAATAAAATCCCTATGAGTGTGCGCCATGGCATCAAAAAGGTATCTGGCTCAGCATAAGCTGATGCAAAGCACACAGCGCTGATTTTACGCCAGTCCTACTTGAAGCTTCACGCCGGCGGAATACGCGTCGTTATAGCAGTATTGTTGCAGGAATTTACTACATTCTATAAGTAACAGTATCAGACTTAACCCCTGATTAAGTCTTCCCCAGTTATTGCTCATACATACCACAAAATCAAATCAAATCAAATACATGGCTCAAGACTTCATTCACTTTTTTGTTTCTCAATCAGTAAAGCAGTGTATTTATTTTTGAAAGCAAATTTAGACTTGAGATCACGAAGGGGGGGAGGAATATTATTATTACAGAGCATAATTATTTACAGAGCAATAATTTTCTAATTTAGTTTTTTTCTGGTTTAAATCGGATACCTCTAAACAGATATCTAGATCTCTGCCTACGCTTTCTTATCATTTTAATAAAATAAAAGTAATTATAATAAATACTGTGCTAGTGTTCACGATTTCGTCGAAAAATGTAAATATTACAGCTAATATAATATAACGTCTGTCATCTTTATTGCTGTGTTGATATATAGCGTCTTTATGTTTTCATTAAATTAAACCGCTTTTGCAATAAGCTAACTGTTATTAACTTATTACTAAGGTAGGTACACCTTAGTATGTTAGTTTAAAAATGTGAGATAGGTTCTGGGGGATCGTCTAAAAATATTAAAAAACGTCACAGAGATAAAGGTTTCAGCTGTTATTTAACTCACACATTTTAATTTTTCAATGCCTACAAAGTCGCGAGCACAGCTAGTTAATATTTAACTAGATAGGAAACAATACTGGAAAGAATTAATATTATTTTTATATTTTTTATAGGTAAGTAATATGTAGAAATTTAAAATTCATTTTTAAAGTGAATACTGAAATGAAACTTTTTTTTATATTTACAAAATTTCTTTAAAAAAAAAACATTAATTAACTAAGAATATCTATGAAACAAAACACTAGATTTCCTCCAACTTAACTTATACCTAAATAAAGACATTTTATTGAGCAAGCGAGTAATTCAATAAAATACACTGCGCAATTCTCCAACAATGACAAAATTTTAGATCCCCAAAAGGTCGAGATTCGAGAATAAATAGGTACAGAAAATAAAGTTGATGAAAAAGCGGTGAAACGAGATGTTTAGACAACGGGCGTCACTCATCAATCTGCACTCGTCTGCGAGACTAACAACCGCAAGATTTATTCACCAGATGTGTTGGCAATAGCAAGTCGCATCCAGTTAAAATGTCGACGAACCTCCCAAATGGACTGGACTCTAACTTTTTCAATACCAATGTTTGTAAGACTATTCAACAGTGAACGATTGTGTATGCTGTTTTACGAGAAATCTCGAATGAACTACTCTTCGATAGCCTCATATGATTAATACGACAAAAGTTCCTAGACAATCCGTCTCTTGTGGTGAATTTTGAAATATCTGTAGAAAAAAACAGAAAGCTACAAAGCTCTGTGGAGTTAAGACACTAATTTGTTTATTTATCATAAAAGGTTTGTGTGGTAGACGAACCGTTAGGATCGAAAGAATATTTTAAGTCATTAATTTTTTTTTAAATATTACTTATTTAGAACGAATAATACAAAATTTGTTGGTTTTAGGTGCGTAAGGAATGCATACTCTATCCGTAACTCTAAACTCTTATTTGTTACTAGTATATGCCCGCGACTTCGTCTGCGTCCGATTGCTACCAAAATTCACTGGATTACCCGCTGGACTAATCTGAAGGTTGTCTGAACATACATACACACATCGCCTTTTATATATTAAGATTCTATCAGAATCAACAACACGTTTGCATTCCTCGAGTGTTGCAAGTTACTATCAGTAAAGTAGCCTGTCAACCTCCTAGCCTCATTTTAAATAATAATAATTTAAATAATTGAACTTTATTTTCAAAAAATAATTTTACTATAAGTTGTTGAAAAAACGCCAAAGTTTATTACTTCAGCTCTAATAAAGTTAATATTCCAATAATGATTACTCAAATTAAATCATTTTACATAAACAAAATTAACAATATTACATTTATATATAAAACTGTTTTAAGAAAATACAATTGCGAAAGTATTTTTGACTGTGCTTTCTTAACGGTTAAACAGCTTAATCGACCTGAGGCTACTTCTTAACTTTTCACGTACATGAACTTGCGGGTAAAAGATAATAACAAATATTTTCTTCGGGAGCATTCAGCGCTCGTTGATCGTTGGCGATTTCGGTGAGGTGTCTGACTTACACTCGTAAACCAGAAACTCAATTGTGTTTACGTATTCATTGAATACCTTTCGGACACTTTGAAGTTGGACAGAGTACACTATAGACGGGTCAATGAACGGAATAATCAATAAATTTCTTTTTCCAACATCTTTAAAAACTCGGTTGAATTTCATTTATATATTAAGCTCCTGAAAAATATAAATATTCCGTTTCGTTATCACCGTAGTTTGAAGACTTTTGTTACTGACTGTACAACACAGCGATAAAAAGTCGCCTATAAAGTTTCAAATCAATCTTAATACTAAAAAAAAGATAAACTGAAATTTTCTCTGCATGGAGGCGCCGGCCTCGTAATGAGCTATCATTTTTGTCATACAACACAACACGAAATCAAAATGAGGATCACGTAATATGCAAGGAACAACACTCGATACAGTCAATGAAATATAGTAATTGCGTATAAATAAAGAAAGGAATGTTTACTGTAAAGAGTAAGTATGCACCGCCCGCCACGCACTGCTCGTGAACATTGCGATGTTTTTGGCTCCTTACGTGGCAAGTTGAGTGCAATCAGTACATCTTTACGAGACGCCCAATTGCAATAAAACATCACTTTTTGTTGACCACATATCTGTAAACAAAAATCCACCGAGCCATAACTCGTGATGTTGGATTTTCTGTAAATGACTACTTGATTTTACACTTCTTTTAATTAAGGGACATAAGAGTTAATGTAGTTTTCGTCAAAGTAATAACAATGCATACAAATTTTAAGATCCCGTTGGATGAGTGGTTAGGGTGCTTGCCATAACGCTTATCAGGGTTCCCGGGTTCGATTCCCAGCAGGGTCAACGTTGGAAATGAACTTTTCAAAGTTGGCTCTGGCTCTGGATTTGGAAAGTAGTGGCCGGCAGTGTGCTGTAGTATTTCGCTTAATAATCAATATTCCCTCCCGATCCCTTATCCATAATCCTACTATGCATTTGCAGCACCTATAGCGTTGCTTATGTTATAGACGACGATAGCCACTTACCATCAAGTAGACCGTCAGCCAGTCTGTTGACTTTAACATAGAAATAAATACTAACTAAGTTGAAGGAGTTTTGTCGTTTGTTTAAACGCAGGGTGAATTTTCCGCAATAAGGTTTTATACTGATTTTTTAACTACTAATAGCAGTCTCTGACTATGAAATTGTGAAAATAATTAGCATTACTCTATGATAATCTGTAGTCGTGTAAAGTAAATATAGATTATAGAATAATTTGTGTAAATTTTGTTTCAGGATGTCTAGGAGCGCTGTCGACAGGAGTCGCTCTGGCTCTGTCACCGGTCACTGTGGCTCTTTGCGTTCGCAAGTCGACTCGCGTCACTGCTGTGGTTGGAGGGTTAGTGGCTGCACTCGGATGCTTGTTCACATCCTTCGCCACACAATTCCACCAATTGTTCTTCAGCTACGGTTAGTTTTTTATTTGATTCCAATATTATTTTATAATAAAAGAAATTTATGTGAGGAATAGGCGATCGAAAGTTGCAAAGCAATGTTAAGGCCTTTTTAATAAATAATCCGCTCTCTTACATATGATTTACAGATATTTAAATCTAAAATCGTGACGCTAATAATTTAAACAGTTTATATAGCCCTTTAAGAGGCTTTGATGTCCACGTTTCTGCGCCATATACTCGTAGCATCACTTTGTTTTGAGGCACTGCGGAATTTTGGACAAGATTCTCGGAATTTCCCGAACGTTGCCCATTCGAGCTGGGTTCAATGATTGACCTCTTTCTCTTATTAGGATCTACCTAATTGGACTGTTTGTCCCAAGTAGACGTCCTAATACAAAACTTGGAGAGTTGAGTTTTCAACTAACACTGTTACTGTCTACCATGATATGCCACAGATACCAACTATTTTCAAAATATCAGAGATTACTGATTTCTGCCCGAAATTCGGCGAACTGTTTCAGCTAAAAAAACTAACACAACGAATAAAATTAAACAGAGTTGATTACCACAGGGCTAACTTTGGCTACAGGTTTAAATGTTTTGTAAAGCCTAGGGCCGAACACATATGAAAATACGAAGGATTCCAATTTTTATCCAGCAGTCCATCCGTTGTCTGCATTCACTTAACTTTTCATTCAGATCAAGCCGCAGGCTGCAGCTGTCCTTTTTGAGTTTGTACACATCAGAATTATTCATTTGCAGACTTTTCGTTTTCTATTCAACTGTGTAACATGTTTTCACATTTACACAATAAACACATATTTTTAAAAATATTCGATAATTTCGTTGCAAGTCATATTGCACATCAAGCTTATAGGTATTAATGTCAAGGTCGATAAAATATATAACAACGTTACGTGGGTACGTTAGCATAAAATAAATGATTTTAAATTAAAATGGTCAGCTTAATGCACCTGTAAAACGCATTGCACACACCAACGTGCACAATTTAAATGCAGATTCTGACAACTCAATTTATTTCATCAGATTCATATCCGAAACTCGTTTTAACGAACTTCAAAGGTATCTGTTAATTGGCTCTCTGTGTAAATAAGCGGATATTTGTAAGTGTGTCGTCTGATCTCTTCCTGCACTAATTAAATATATCTTGTGATGAACATTCTTTTTTATATCATCTCCTTCGTATCCTTTACTCGATCTTCAGATACGAATGCATCCTGCTAATGTTATTTACAAATGCAATGTTTATGAGGATGAATGGATGTATGGATGTACGTTTGTTGCTGTATACGCCGCTCTCTTCACACTTCCTATCCCTTTCCTCGTCATACGTGCACAACCGTCCAGCGAGAGTGAAGGAGATGGGGAGATGGCTTCGATGCGCTTGCGCAGGACGCTTCGTGTCGGAGACAGACAGAGATTGTGTTGCAAAATTGATGTGACAACAACCGCTCCGCTTTTAAAACCGCTAAATCCGCATATACTACTTTATAATACGAACTCGTTTAAATAACAATAGATTGTGTACACAAGGTGAAGTGTTTTGTGTGTTCGGATCCAAATATCCAGCCATCAGCGAGATACGAGAGCAGTCGCCACCAGATCCTGACCAAGCCGCCAAATCACGAGGTACGTGTTGTGCATTTAATCCCTACGCCCCGCTACCGCTTTCCTATTTCTTACCGCAAACCTATGGAGATACATACATCCGCACATGAAGATTTTTCATCTTATCTTCAACCCGCATCAGCACCCTTAGATGGTCCCTTGATGAACCATTAGTTTTCGGTCATGTCGACCCATTAAGATGGTCCTGTCGAACCGAATTTTGAATCAGCATCCAGGGTGCTGTGGTCCTTCACCCGCATCACCATAAGTTGGTCCTGTCGAACCGGATCATAAATCAGCATTTAACCGCTTTTCTTTATAGCAAACAATATCAGTTTGTTATTCATACCCATAGTTCATGCGTATTGTTATTTTGACGAGATTTCGTATTACCGCGCCCTATGTGGGTAATAGTAAAACCGCATCGCACCGACTTTCGGTCAATTTAATTACTGCATACATAATTACATATTATTATTATCTAGCCGCACCGCATCGCATAATTCCTATTACTTAGGATAATTCCGCATAATTCCTATTCGTTTGGATAAGTTTTTTACAACTTTATAAACAATTTAATTTGTTTATTTAATTTAATAATTAATTTGTTTTCCATTCATATTTATTCATCACTTTAAAGTAGGTAATTTAAATTTACA
This sequence comes from Synanthedon formicaeformis, assembly GCA_945859745.1. Taxonomy (NCBI): domain Eukaryota; kingdom Metazoa; phylum Arthropoda; class Insecta; order Lepidoptera; family Sesiidae; genus Synanthedon; species Synanthedon formicaeformis. The sequence continues at coordinate 6,130,015 of OX243963.1, forward strand.
TTTTGTTTGAATACCTGACGTCCGCTTTCGATTTATGTTTTAAAATTGTAAACATATTTTTTTTATATAAATAGTCTCTAATTTGCCATCTTTTGCAATGGAGTCGAAATTAAAAATATTACAGGAGAAAAATAAGGTCAGATTTGAACGTATTACGAAATTATACAATGCTGGTAAACAGCTGTCTCCGTCATCTACGGAATTAAATACGATTGAAAATTTTATGTCTGAGAGTGAGACCATAGACACATTACGTAATGATTTCATGCAAACATTGGATGAAATTAACGAAATACAAATACAATTAGATCCCAAATTTAAACCAAATTATCAATCACTTTCATCATTTGAGGATCTTTTTTCTCATATCATAAGATACCGCGTAAATTTAAAGGGAAATAAGTCCATAGCTTCGAATACAAATACACAAACCGCAGCTAAGGCTCCCTACACACTGGCACCGCTCGCTATTCCCAACTTTGATGGAAAAATTGAAAACTGGCCAGTGTTCTATGAATCATTTAAGGCTAACATACATTGTAATCCAGACTTAACCGATTCACATCGAGTTCAGTATTTAGTAGGAAGACTTACTGGAAATGCACTAAAAATTATTGCAGGTGTAATTCCTTCCGGTGAGAACTATCCTTATATTTGGGAAAGTTTAACAAAGAAATATCAAGATAAAAGAGCCCTAGGTTCATATTATATGTCTATGTTACTTAACATTAAAGGCGCTTCAAATGACTCAGTTTCATTAAATAATTTCATCGAAACATTTGATGCTGCTGCCGCTGCACTTAAGCAATTAAAAATTGAAAATATGTACGATTTCATTTTATTCAACTTAGCATACCGCAAGATAGATTCAAGTACCGCTCAGGCCTTTGAAATGACCGCTAGGGATAAAATTATTCCGAGTTATTCAGATTTCGTCGAATTTATTAAAAGTCAAGTAAAGATATTAGATAGAACTACTACTACTAATAATTCATTTAACCGCACTACACGTAATAATAACGCCAATAATAATAATAATTATAACCGCCCCCGCAATACAGTACATTCGTTTGTAACTCGTCATAATAAAGACAACAAGCCTTTATGTTCTATGTGTAATACCTCTGAACATTATCTACTATATACTTGCCCCGCATTTAAATCAATGTTACCGAAAAATCGCTTCGAATTTATTAAATCGAAACGAGGGTGTGTAAACTGCCTTAGTTTAACCCACACGGTGTTACATTGTAATTCGAAACATAGATGTAAACAATGTGAAAAGAGACATCATACCTTGTTACATTTAGATATTATTAAAAATAAAAACGTATCGTCCGCGGTAGACCGGACATCTAGTAACGATGTACCGGATATACCTACGAATCTTACGCACACAGAGAAATGCATCGCTTCGGCATCGACGCCCGGTACCAAGGTGTTATCGCTTTGTGCACGCTCACCTTGCGTGACTGCAACTAAGTTACACTCCCGTACCACGTTATCGTGTAATAAACGTACTGAAGTTATTCTTTCTACTGCAAGTATATATGCATATAATAATGATAAAAATATAAAAGAAACTGTTCGCTGTCTTATTGATAATGCTTCACAGAATCATTTAATAACTGTCAACTGTTGCAAAAAACTTAATTTAAATATTATACCGCTTTCGAATTCAGTTTTAAAGGGTGTTGGTTTAACATCTCGACCTGTCATAGGTTATGTCAATTTTATAATTTCCGCAAAAAATAATAAACAAAGTTTTAACTTAACCGCATTAGTTATCGATTGCATTACCGATCGACTTCCTGTCGATTATATCGATACATCTATCATTAGTCATTTAGTAGACATACCGCTTGCCGATCCATACTGGCATATACCGAGTGAGATAGAACTCGTATTAGGAGCAAAATTATTTCCATTTATACTTCTTAGTGGAAAGATTATTGCGCCGCCCGCTCCACCCGCTATTGAAACCGTGTTCGGATATGTGTTCATGGGTGACACCGCTACTACTACCGCTTCGCCAGTTCAAGGCGATCTAACCGCACTTCAACGCTCACCTACCGCTTCGTTTCTCACTTGTATTGAGAATAATATAGACTCTTCTCTTTCTAAATTTTGGGAGTTAGAGGAAGTTCCCGCAAAGAAATTTCTTAGTCAGTCTGAAGAAGAATGCGAACAAATATACACTTCTACAGTGTCTCGCGACTCTTCAGGTCGTTATTGTACCGCATTGCCGTTCTCTAAGGATCCAAGTAGCTTAGGGAATTCTTACGCTGTCGCTCATCGTCGTTTGTTAGCACTAGAGCGCAAGTTATGCCACAACGATTTACGTTTGAGCTATAACGCCGCAATTATGGATTACATAGATAATAATTATTTATCTCCAGTGTCATCATCGGATGAACTCGAAGGAGGTTATATAATTCCTCATCACCCGGTGATCAGACAAGACAAACAAACCAGTAAAATCAGAGTAGTTTTAGACGCAAGTGCTCAATGCCATAATGGCGTATCTCTCAATGATATTTTACATACCGGTCCTAATTTACAAGCAGATTTATTTTTACTTTTATTGAACTTCCGCCTTTTCCCAATTGCTGTAACCGCAGATATAAAGCAGATGTATCTTCAAATACGTGTAACTGAAGAACATCAAAAATACCAACAAATACTTTTCCGCTTCGACACCGCTGAACCGATTCGTACTTTCAAGTTCAACAGAGTGACGTTTGGTCTTAAGTCAAGCCCATACGTTGCAATGCGCACCGTGCGCCAACTCTGTAATGATGAACGTACCAATTTTCCAGTAGCAGCTGCAATAGCTGAGAAGGAACTTTATATGGATGATTTGGCTAGTTCAATTATAAATGAATCTGATGCTGTCGAGGCATCCGCCCAGTTAATTAATATGTTTAAATCTGCAGGCTTTGATCTAGTAAAATGGTCAAGCAATTCAAAAAAGGTGCTTGAGAGCATCCCGCAACCGCTAAGACTTACGCAGAAAGTAGAATTTGATAAAACCGCATCTCTTAAAATATTAGGGCTAGAATGGCAGCCGAAAAACGATACTTTCGTTTTTAAAACCAATAATGATGACCGCTCTTGTACAAAACGTTCAATACTTTCTGTAATCGCCCGCTTATGGGACGTGCTAGGTTTCGCTGCACCTGTAATCCTTTATGCCAAACTTCTAATTAAGGAACTCTGGATTCAAAAGGTCGGATGGGACGACGAACCCCCGGCAAATATAACCGCTAAATTCATTAAATTCAGAGAGCAATTGCCGCTTCTTACTACTTTAAAAATACCGCGTCATATTGCCGTAACACAGGGTTGTACGACAAATATAGTTGCTTTTGCCGATGCTAGTATGAAAGCATACGGCTGTGTAGTTTTCTTACATGTGACTGACTCCACAGGCAATGTACATGTTAGGTTAGTCTGTGCGAAGTCTAAGGTCGCACCAGTTAAAGTAGTTTCACTTGCCCGCTTAGAACTTTGTGCCGCAGTCTTAATGTCAAAATTAACTAAATTGGTTTACGATACTTATTCAGCACGCACATTTATAGAGAATGTCTACGCATTTTCGGATTCAAAAATCGCCCTCTCCTGGATTCATTCGTCTCCACATCGGTGGAATATTTTTGTTAGCAACCGCGTAGCCAAATGTCAGGAGAATCTTGAACCTAAAACCTTCTACCATATCGCCGGAGTGCATAATCCTGCCGACTGTTTGTCCAGAGGCTTATTACCTGAACAATTGCTAACTCACGAGTTATGGTGGAACGGTCCCGTTTGGCTAAACGCGCCAGTACTTGAGTGGCCAATAGAATCTTTTAAACCTGAAAAATTGGAAAATTTGCCTGAATTTAACAATAAGACGTTTATGTCAACCGCTGCTCATACCGTAGAATTGTCACCGCTCTGTTCACTTGCAAGTAAAGTCTCATCGTGGAATAAATTATTAAGAATAATTGTCTATATTTTACAATTTGTAAGAATACTAACCCGCTCTAAAAATATAGAAACCGCTCATATACATACCGCTGAAAATTATCTGCTCCTCGCAGTTCAAGCTGCACATTTCCCGCATGTAATAAAGGATCTAAAAAGGGGTAATATACCCTCCGCACCGCTAAATAAATTAGATTTATACCGTATTATTGGCAATCAACTTCTTACTTATGAAGAGCTTTTAACAGTCTTAACACAAATCGAAACTATTATGAATTCGCGCCCGCTCTGCGTTTTGCAGGAAAAACCGCATCCCGAGCCTTTAACGCCAGCACATTTTATTATGGCCTCTCCTTTACAGTACTTGCCACTTACACCGCTTTCTACAACGCCGCTTCTTGCGCGTAAATCTCTTCTCGATCAAATGATTCGCTCGTATTGGAAGAGATGGCATTTAGAGTACTTGAATAATTTGCAAGCCCGGCAAAAATGGTTAAAAGACGTTTCAAATGTTGGGATTGGTACTGTCGTGTTACTACATGAAGATAATGTGCCACCCTTACGATGGCCAATGGGAATGATCGAAAAGACTTATCCAGGCGCGGATGGTGTCGTTCGAGTAGCATTAGTTAAAACGCAAAATGGTCTACTGAAAAGACCAATAGTTAAATTGAGTCCATTGCCGTCTCAATAACAAAACCGCATCTTCTCAAATTTTATTTAATTCTTCTAGTGTTAAGTACTTAGTTTAATTTCTTTCTTTATCCGCTTTATTTACCCCGCTCTATAATTAATTCCTCTGTTAGTATCCTTTTTGGTTTTGAGAAAGCTCTCTTTCTCAAGGCGCCGGAGGATGTATACGCCGCTCTCTTCACACTTCCTATCCCTTTCCTCGTCATACGTGCACAACCGTCCAGCGAGAGTGAAGGAGATGGGGAGATGGCTTCGATGCGCTTGCGCAGGACGCTTCGTGTCGGAGACAGACAGAGATTGTGTTGCAAAATTGATGTGACAACAACCGCTCCGCTTTTAAAACCGCTAAATCCGCATATACTACTTTATAATACGAACTCGTTTAAATAACAATAGATTGTGTACACAAGGTGAAGTGTTTTGTGTGTTCGGATCCAAATATCCAGCCATCAGCGAGATACGAGAGCAGTCGCCACCAGATCCTGACCAAGCCGCCAAATCACGAGGTACGTGTTGTGCATTTAATCCCTACGCCCCGCTACCGCTTTCCTATTTCTTACCGCAAACCTATGGAGATACATACATCCGCACATGAAGATTTTTCATCTTATCTTCAACCCGCATCAGCACCCTTAGATGGTCCCTTGATGAACCATTAGTTTTCGGTCATGTCGACCCATTAAGATGGTCCTGTCGAACCGAATTTTGAATCAGCATCCAGGGTGCTGTGGTCCTTCACCCGCATCACCAGTTGCCCTTTCACGTAAAACTCCTGAATGGATTTAAATGAAATTTTACACACATATAATTTATCACCTGGTCTAACATATAAGATACTTTTTATCCTGGAAAATGTGAGGTTCGAGCGATAGTTTAAAAATATTCAAAAAATGGGCGCACGCGCACCGTCGTCACAACGTTAAAGGTATCAGGCGTTATATTCTTAAATATTATATTTTTCTACGCAGAAGAACTCACAAGCACCCAGATATTACGTTATAATGTAAGCTTTCAAGGAATAGAGATTCTTAAAAATAAGCTTTTTTATTTATACATACCTTGATGTATGGTAAACTAACATTTTATCGATAAAATAATTCCTAGTTTCTTTCTTATGAAATTAGCATCACAAAACGATTTGTAACCATAAGTTATAAGTAGTAAAATTAGGCTATGAGTACTATGCGAAGACTGTTTACTTTATATTCATTTTGAAGTTACCGTGACCACAATTCTAAGAATAGTACACAAATGAAAGAACTCTAGTGAAAAATTGTGTGGAATCAGCATTCGCCATTTCATTCTCATTGAATTTTATTAGACAAATCATGTTTCAAATTCCCAACAGTAACGGACGTGGATATAGCATAATAGAAGATTTCATTCGCATTCAAACGTTGGCTACAAAGAGGAGTTCCACTAAAATAAAACTAAGCAACACTGTCTAGTGTATAAATGCGCTAAGCTGACTATATTTTCAAGGATAACGCGTTGGCGCCCAGCAGAAGACTTCATTACCATATAAATTAGAACGATGTTCACCGCATTGTGCAATACACTGTGACCAATTACTGGAAATTATTGGTCTACATACACCACCTAATGTCAGTAAAAATCGTTCTAATAACACTGCCTCTTAAACTGACCGCCGAATCGAAAGAAGTACTGAAGTTATTTATAGACTTTCTTTACGAGTCAAAAATGGCGAGAAATTATTTATTAGAATTATTTAGTTTTTTTTTTTTTTTTTTTTAATTATATATTTATATCTTAAGATGAAATCCACGTGAAACCACCTACTTGTGATCAGGCCGTGTGACCTTTGGAGGTTATGTATGACAAACAATATAATATTAAATAAATCATAATTATAAAGCCAAAAATGTCAAAATGGTTGTTACAAAACAAAATGCATTATAAGTACCATTTATAAATAAATGATTTCATAAATCATGCAAATTGTGATTTTATAGTTGTCAATTACGAAAATTACGAAGAAATAAATAAAATTGAATTGTTTCTTATTAAGTAATAAGAAACAATTCAATTTTATTTATTTCAAGTTTTCAATTTCAATTTTTTTCAAGTGAAAGTGTCTTCATAAAGTTTAATGTGATAATCAATAAATGTTTATCTGTGGTCTAATTTTTGTCGCGTCACGTAATAACCAGAATGTTTAGTTTTGGTTTAATAAAATTACTCTATTCAGTATGGTCTTATTCTTTCCTTATTTTAATCTCATAGGTAGTATTATTTATAATAATTTTTATTTCATACTTGGTTCAATATTCAATAATATGCTTTGAAGACAGGCGAATGTACAGTATGTGTAGGTACAGACCATATCTACCAGTATTTAGTTTGTGGTACAGACTTATATGACATTAATTACTGAATCGAGATAGATTCACCCGCAGTGCTTAGTTTTCTGATAATAGGTAACAAAATTATGATCATTGTAACTTCTCACGTAGAAGAGAATCCCGTTTCCCAAGAGTTGGTTCCAACAATAACACCAATAAATAAATTCAAATAATACCTACATTCATTAAATTATTTTGCAATTTAGAGTCACAATTTAAAATGTAAATGGAATAAGTAACCTGAATTATAATGAAATCAAAGGGAATTCGTAATTTTGAAACTCGTAGAACATTCGTCTTAGTCATTTAACATTTAGATTATTTCCTAATGTCGGCTCCTTACAGCACTCAAATTATATTTACAAAGTGTATTTGATGAGTTGGTGTTTTAAGAGAGGTCGATATCAAAAATGGACCAATACAATGTAAGGTGGTTCATAGCTAATACTCGTAGTACCACTTTACACTAACCACGACAGTAATGTGTTTATATAAAGCGAATCGAGGAAGCAACTTCATTGGAAAAGCAGTTATGGAAATTTCACACATCCAGAGAATAAATGCGAAGAAACATTTTCTATTACATTTCTACTTTGAAAGTATATAATATTTTCAAAAATAAAAATTTCAAAAACATTACTATTTAATTTTATAGTAGTGGTAATAGACACTAATGTTGAACTTTGAGGGATCAGAAAAGTTAAAAATGGCGCATATTCAAATAAGGACCAATAAGATCCTAAAATCCTAAAATTCTATACAAGTTCTATACCATTAAGTAAACGTATACACACGACAAGAAACAGTTTTAAGCTAATAATTATGCATTATTTGAATGTCCCATCATCGGCTTTCCTCCACTTGGCTTCCATGGGATTCTAGGATATTTCTTTTGCTTCGCCTCAAGATTAAAAGCGCATTTTGATTCCCTCTTGATGGTACTTATCTACGAGTATATTGGCGTCGATTAGCACCTACCATCAATTGGATCATAAGCGGATCATAAGCCTGCTTGCCAGCTGTACATAAAAAAATAAGCACAAATTGTGTCAAAGTTTTGTCCTTATAAAAAAGTTAGGCTTATAAAAAATATATTATAAAATATATTTTTCAAATAGAATAAAATATATAGGTATTATATTATACACTCATGTGTATTATTTATTTTATTTACGCGATACATTTTAAAGTGTTCAAAACAGGTTAATTTTTAACTCTTACAGCGAGACATTGCTGTCGTTTTGAAAAACGTCTAAAAAACAAAGGAAAGACTTTAGGGTTTGCTAAACAAAAATTTATCTTAGAATTACTTTACAAGCGAAATTTCATCTTACAAGTAGTATCTTCATTTTTATTATATAAAATCATATTAGAAAGCGAGGTTGCATCTCGGTGCATGTGCATCGCTTTTTGAAACGCCAATATACTAACTAATGCTCGCGCCATCCCGCTCCAATTGCGGCTGTCCGTGCCGAGAATGTCACTATTAACATCGTTTTCAGTATCAATATAATCATATTATATCAATATAACTAACTGTGACCCGTGGTTTTACCCGCCTTTTAATTTAAATTGACAAAGGCATGCACATTATGACTTCTCGTTACTGCTCGTTTCTCGTCGGGCAGCTGCCCTCAGCCCTTGCTTTGGAAAAATTGAAAATATATTATTTCGATGATATTAACAAGGCATCAACAAATTGTGTGATAATTAGATACAATTCAAATTTAACTTTATCTAAAGTGATTAAATATGTATATAACAAGCACTGAAGGCAATCAGAATAGAACAAAACTGTTTACTTTATTGTTTGATCTCGTTCAGTTTCAGTTATTTACTATTCCAATATCACGAGCGTTTGGCAGCAAAACTATATCGATATATAAAGTTTCTACTTTAGTTTTACCAATAAAATGTTTAAACACCACCGATCTTCCTGGTGCAATAGCACTGTCGACCCAAAAACTGCGGTATGTTATATAATATTATGCATTTTGTTGCACTTTTTTATGAACATGAATCTATGAGGAATAAAAAAATATTATGATTTATTCAAGAGCAATTTAATATCGGTGTGATATTTTTTAATACTTTGCATAACTTACAATATACTATACTTTAAATAATAATCATAAACATATACACTACTAGCTGGTGTTCGCGACATCGTCCGCGTTTCGCATCGACATCGCTCTGTTACGTGTTTTTTTTTGTAATATTTTTAGACGATCCCTCGGGAACCCATCATTATTATGAAATTAAAAAGTGTCCTGTCTGTAAGTCCAGGTAATAAACTGTGTGAGCTTGATCCAAATACGTTGAGCCGAATATCCATCCTTACAAATTTTCATATTATATATTACTTATTAGTAAGATTTGCACCACTAAATGACAATACCATACTCTGATGTTATGGCGAAAATTATCATAATTCCAATAGAACCGTATAGGTAACAATTACTTACGACTCATCACAGTGCCGTGTGAAAGTTTACCGACTCGTACCTACCATTCAGTCAATAAATCATACCAAGTAGGTATGCTGCCAACTGATTTCGAATCGTGTCGGTGATTTGTTGCACGTCAATCGAGCTCCCCCACTAAATGTTTGTGTAAGCGATTATTTCCTCAACACTGAATGGGAACAACGCATTTTTACATTATCAAATACTATAAAACAAGCTACAATTAAAATTATAAAACCGACTTTATATTGAACCCAAAAACACGCTACCACTGCTGTAAGTTGCTGAGTAGTTAGGTGACCCGCAAACTACTTTATGCTGCTACATCAGATCATGATTACCATATCAGGAAAGTGTGGAAGTTAGTGAAATTCCTTCGTCAACTAGAAAATGGGCTGATGATCTTCGAACGCCTGAACATATCTTCATAAACTAATAGCTATTCAGCTAAAACCATCTCGATAAAACTTCAGCGTTCAAATAAAAAGAAACTGAACTAAAATCGGTACATCCGTTTGGGAGTTAAGATTTCATAGACAGATACACAAATACACCCATACACAGAGACACACACATCAAATTTATAACACCCCTATTTGGGTCTGAAATGCTTTAAACTATACTTTGTGGATACAAATGAAAAGGGCGAAACACTTATCCGTCAATAAGTGACAATAAAAGTGTTGTACTTTTTACTTAAAGCTAAAGTTATATTATTTGTTTTACAGGGACGGTGGTAGGTATAGGCGTTGGATTAACTCGGGATTGCTCAACATTGATGGTGGCTCAGTATTTCAAGCGAAGGAGAGAGCTCGTCGAAATTTTCATTGTAAGCGGCAGTGGACTCGGCATTGCAGTGATGTCCACTTTTATCAAAGGCGCTATAAGGTAATTTCAATGTAAATATTTGGCATTGGCTTTAACCAAAAATTTAAAACGTGTACAACCCACTCCCCGTCACCTGCATTTTTGTAGTACATTATTTTTGCTGGTTTAGTTTATTTTCAATGGTGGCGTATGATTTCCTATAGAAACGTTCACACGGACGACCTGCATATAGTATCAGAACTTTTTGGTCACTATTTTCTTTTGCCTTTGTTGATGACTATGGACTAAAACTGATCATTACCCAACACACACACCCCTGTATACACGCCCTGTATAAACTGTACATATGTAGTTTAAGTATTAAGACATCAACGTTGTAACACAAAGTAAATCCATTTTATTTCAGAGCAATCGGGTGGCGATTAGGATTGCAGGCTGTGACAGGAGTTGTCTTCGTAACTTTCATTCTCGGCACATTCTACCGATCGGCGTCCCTCTACCATCCGCAACGCCGCGCTATTTTACATCTCAAGAACCAGAATAAAATCAAGCGTAAAATGAAAGATAGGAACAAGTCTGAAGATCGCCAACCCTTCTTTGACTTCTCAACATTAAGATCGAAAACTGTAAGGATCCTGTTGATGTCAACGGGGATATCTGCATTTGGGATTAATACACCTATATTTTACTTAGCCTACCACGCGGAAGAGGAAGGTATGTAAATAACCAAGTATGTACCTACTTATGTAATTTATTTTCTCTAGAAGGGGGAAGCGGTAAAAGTTTTACGACTTCTCTTATTAGAGGAAGTTACGACCCTTGTGTGTCTTCCTAGTGTATTTCTAATTGGGTCTGCAAAACATTATTATAGGCCACATTTAAAAGTTCCGATAACGAAAACATTGATCTAATTCTATACTAAACCGGAGTGAGCAAAAGCGTAATCGAGAAAATTTTAATTGTACTATAGATTTTATCTTGCATTTTAACGAGTCATGAACATAAGAATTTTACTACAACTTGGAGAAAGTGCCATTGCGACAATGTCGCAACTGTGAACTGAACCTTACCTATAAAAGTGCATATATTTAATATGAAACAATAAAATGTTTACAAGGTAACAAATCAATTATATGAAGCTAGCTCATTTTATTTTGAAACTTTGTCTTTTCTTGAACAAAATTAATATAGGTAGTAGTTAGTACCTATATACTTTAAATGTAAAATTTTAGTAAAAAATCTGTCTTTCTGAAAAGTGATTTCAGAGATTAAAAAATTTTCCAGGTTTGGGAGACACGGCGGAACTTCTTCAGGCATACCTTGGCCTGGCGTGGGCAGTGGGTTGCGCTGCGTTCGGTCTGCTGGTGCGTCAAAATTCGGCAGAGTGTCGGATAGCTAGACAGTACCTGACCCAAGCTGCGGTGTTTGTATGCGGTCTTGCAACTATGGCGCTAACAGCAGTAGAGGGTTCATACAGGGGATACGTCATGTTCGCATGGGTTTATGGTAAGCTTTTATTTAACGTAGTCAGATTTTGTAAACAAACAGAGAAATGTGACCAACTAGGTGTGAGATATCGACTTTAGACAACGCAAAACCGGAAGAGTTCCATCTTCCGAAATATATCTATTACCTACTTACCTATATAATCGTTTTTCCTAAGTGATTCATCAACGCAGAGCCTAAACCTTAAAAACTTTTGCAGTTTAATAATATAAAATTTAAGAGGTGTCGTTGGGTATATGGTCGCATTCAATCAAAACAGCATATACTCGTACATAAGTATAGTATTTCGGGGTATTTTTATGTAAGAGCGTGGTTAATACAGTTAGAATTCAGTTATCATAGGAACTTAGGCAAATTTATATTACTTACAGGGGAGTAAGACTAATGATCAGAGAAGTATAAACTGCGTTTAATTCCCTACAGAACCTTAATGCACCAGACAGTTAATTCGCGGATCACGGAATAAATCCATTCCAACTACTAATTCTATTTCCCCTAAGACAAATTTAAAAAACAAAGTAGATACGACTGGGAATAAAGTCAACGACGTTCTTTTCTACATATTCACGAGGAAAGAGGAAAATTCTTCGTTCTAAAGAATCTTAGAATGGGGCTGAATTTTGTTGTTATTATATTACTATTGGATATTTCTATCTATATAATAAAGCGATAATCATTCAAATAATTTAAAAAATATTGCTACTTTTTATAATAATAATAAGTAGGTACTACAAAAACTTACTACTACAGGCATTAATTACGAGATTAATATAATTTTTTCAATTATTTTAATGACTGATTTTAATTTATTATTATTATTTTTCAAGTATTTTTTTCCTTCCTCAATCTTGATTTACCTAAAGCAAAATTTTGGTTTTAGATAGGTAATGACAATACATATTTTGGATTCTAAGATTATCCATTAATTACCCCTTTATATTGTTTAGTAACTATTCAAACTTGAAAAAGGAAACTCATCTAAAATTGAAAACACGCTATATTTAAACACCATGTAAATGTGAATAAATATATTTTTTTATATAAACGTGACTTGGTGGTGTTTTTCAGGCATATTCTGTGGAGGGTACCACTACTCGCTGAAGATGTACACTTACGAACGAGTACGGTCCAGGAACTTCGCGCGCACTTGGGGCTTCGTGCAGTGCTCCCAAGCGGTACCAATTGCCATTGGAGTGCCGCTTTCAGGTAATGGTTTTCATTTGCATCGTTAACATTTAAATGTAAACTTTTATGCTTTCCTATGAAAATATATTATGGCTGGTGCTATAATGAATATGTTCCTATATGATGTTGTTCCTCACTTTATCGTTTATCATTAGTTTAGACAGCACCCTTAAGTTTCATAAGTGACGAAATTCTTCTAGTATACCTATCAAGTAACGCCTACTAAGTAAGTAAGCCTACTAGCAGCACTTAATTCTTAATTAGTGTAGGGCCTTATACATTTTTTTTACATTATATATTTCAGGGTACATAAACGTGGGATGTGGCGGCAAGGCTGGTTACTATTTTAGTTCTACGTGTTCGCTAATCGGTTCACTGACGCTGTTCTGCATCGACTTGCATCGACGTAGCGTCGCAAATAAACACACCAAGTATGTCCTTTATTTCCTATGTTTTATAAAATTTTGAGACAAGATAGGTGTATGATGTGTTTTATTGGCACTCAGGCGAGTGCAGCTTGACATGTAAATTTTATGTTTTTAAGCAGCTAAAAGCTACATATATCGCTGCTTAAAAACTAAAGGGTCATAAAACAAAAATCTAAAAATGTTTTTATTGCAAATATACAATCACAATCCTTCATATTGTATGTTGCAAAAAGACTTATGGTTATTTTATTCAGTATTTAATATATTTTGATATGCTTATATCTCCTCTAGTATTCAGTTTATTATAAAAGTACTTAAAACATTAAATGCTACTTAAAAATACGCTTCTAACGATGTATAATGTGCATATATTTGATATATATCTAATAAGAAAAAAGTAGACCAAAAATGATTTAATTTTTTTCGATTAGCTCTCCTGTAAAAAGTGTAGGTAATTTTGATTTGTGGCCCTTTAGTTTTTAAGCAACGATATGTATCGAATGACATAAACGTACTTGAGATGAATATCGCGCGGCAGATACCCACAGACATTTACAGAAATGATTTTCCACTTTAATTGAATTAAGCGTAATAAAATACTTTTTTCAGAGAAAATGGGGGCACAGTGACTTGCGAGTCTTCGTGCGGGCGCCCGGCTCATAGCAGCCGCAGTCGCGACCGTGAACCGCGTACCGCCGCAGGTGCTGCCACAGCTTTAGGTATCAATATGGGCCTTATCGCACTTGCGGATGGCGGAGCGGAAATCCGCTCCGCTAGTTCAGCGGGTGACAGGCGACTACATTTCACCCGCCGCGGGATTCGCCCCGCCGTGCCGCCCGCAAGTGCGACAGGAAACGTTGTTTTCATACAATACAATGGTCACGGCGGAATTTCTGGCGGGATTCCGCTCCGCCACCCGCAAGTGCGATAAGGGGCTATATCTTCAGTTAAATCGAATTCTAGGTTAATTCCTAATTATGACGACGGTGGATCCAGGCTGATCCTGACCGGTCCTTTTGGAAAATTATGGGAGAGGCCTGTGTTCAATAGTGATGATGAATACCTACGACTGAAATGATGATGAATTCTATATTCACTCTTCACGACAATAGAATAGGCTTCGATAATTGTTTAGAATATTTACACAATTTTGCCATTAGCACCAGGCTGTCCAGTTCTAAGACATCGACAACTGCTTATCTCTCTATGATCAGTGCCACCTAATACTTAACCTAACCTTGTGCCACGAGGCTTGTGAATTACTAAGAAATAAATAGTTCTAGGAGCAGAATTAGTGGCGCCCGGTAGGACTGGGCGCGACCTGTTACTTGACAGTATTGGACCTGGCTCCCTCGGGTCTCCTCCGCCGAACCTACCGCCAGAGCTGACCTGTATCAGCGAAGAGGGAGGCCTCGACATAGACCTCGATTTGGATATTCCTGAGCATTTACTGGAAGACTTGGATTGTGGTGGAGACTGTATCACTAGCTGTAATAAAGTGAGTGACTGTTTGCGTATTTTTTTAAGTAACACTTCTTTAGGCGCGTTTGCCACTTTTTGTGTGACGCGTTTCGAGACGCCCAGAATACCAAAGACCGAATACTAAGTGTATTGTACAGTCTTATCTTTATGTTTTTACATAATTCAACCACTGAGCGGACTTTGATGATTTTTGTGAATGGGTCCCTAGTTGGTTTACATTAGGTCCGATAGGTGGTTCTGCATTAGAAATAGGTTTTTTTTTTGATTCGGGCATGACAACTAGATCCGTTAATTATTTATACATTAGTAATATATGTATTATTTATTCTTCTAGATTTAAATTCATTGTTTATCCGCCATTAGAACGCAAATCAAAAAGTATCCACTTGCCGGCTTGGCAACTGGTTGATCCATAAGAAATAACAATTTTACTATCCTTTCAATGTCATACACGACGCTGAGTACATCATTACTCCAACCGACCCCGGCTTTTTATACCTACCACCCTAAATATTCTCGATTCATAGAAAGACTAATATGTGATAACTGATGTGTTCACAGGTTGAAAACTATTTGATGCTGAGTGAATATGAAAACAACCTGATAGCCGAACTGCCAAATCTGAACGAGCGTCGCGGCCGCCGCTGGTCCATTGTGGTTGCGAATTCAAATTCTCCCCAAAACTCCATTCCGGAAAACGAAGCCTCTCCAGAAAATCACCGCAGAAACTCCATCAAGTGGAAGAAAAAGTGCCATAACACAAATAATAGACTGATTACAGTGATAAACGAGGCGTCACTATAAACTACTAGTGAATTAATATTCAGACAATAAATAGATAGTAATTAGTGTATGACCTATTTAACCTCATTAATTTATTTGATGTGTGTGAATAGTAGCATTTGTGTATTGTTCCAAATAATTTATTAAATTATTATTAATAAAGCCTAGTATTTTATTAATATCTATACATTGCATTGTATATATATATTGCGATAATAATCAACAAGACTTTTTAAATGCGAACGATTAGGTACTCTCCTGGTCAATGTACTGGACAACTTCCTAAAGCAACCGACATTACATAACTTCCATCTGGCTTTTCCTAGGGAACCCTCAAATGCGACAGATACCTTTATGTAAAGATTTTCACTGTATTTTAAAAGATTTCTAGCTATTTTTAAAAGATTATTCTTATGAGACAGCATTCTCTTCCAGACAACTAAATTCATACAAAAAAATAACATAAATTGATATAGTATAATATTATTATATTTTGGATGTGATTTTTATTTATTAAATTCTTTGATTCAATCTGGAATTTCATATATTTTTATATAAAAGAAGACTTCCTTCCATTTAACATGTTGACTTCATGTAGGCAGCTCCACCCTTATTAGTGGCACAATAAGGGCCTTCGATTTGCTTTTATCAGTAAATAAAAATCGAAATTACTATAATTGTTATGAAATATATTATTGATATTTTATTTTATAATAACTGGGTATACTTAATAAACAATTTAACAAAAAATATAATGGAACACGCGATGAATGTTAGCGTTGCGGAACAACTATGTCCTCCAAGAACTGTGCGAAACAACGCATCGCTTGAAGTAACGCCGCCAACAATATGGAAAGAGACAAACTGACCAATTTCTTTTGTTCGTTTGTCACAATTTCGTTGTTACTAACAGGAACTAAACTTTGGCTCGTTTCACTCACGGAATTAACACTTAAATCACAATCTTCACTTAAATTTGTACCGACTACTATCTCGCTAGTACTTGCTTCGCGTATTTCGTTCACATCACATGTCACGTCTATCACAATGAATTCTGGAACTTCGTTATCCGTCGCTTCGTCACTACTCTCATCCAGATCCAATCCGGAAGTTTCATTCACACTTACATTAGCAATATTGTATGAACAACATGGAATTTCATTCCGATTTTTAACACTATCTGCTTCGTCTGTTAGGCACTTTATTTCTTCCTGTTTATCACTAACTTTACATATTATATTCTCCCTATTATTATTATTATTCATACATTTCAGAGATTCGTCTGTCTCCTCTGAGGACATACCGCTATCATTGTCTATACGAAAATTTCTTTGTGTATCAAGTTCACTGTCTTCTAGCGATACTTTGTAATTTGTGTTTCCAAAGCTACCGTAGCCAGCATTAATTGGTAGTATCGTGTCCGGAATAGACCCGGACACGGCCTCGGGTCAAGACACATTTCCGCATGTAATATTACCCTTTATTACAATTGTACTAGAGTTGAATTCTTGGGTCCCAAACAGACTATCCAAATCTGATAATGTGTCATTGTTCATAGAACAAGCATCATCGATCATTAACTCTGAACGTAAATCCTGGAAGAAGAAATTATCGTGTTTTAAATTATTTATTAAAATAAATATTGGCAACATACAAACAAATTTCTTTATTCATATTTATATGAAAATCAATCGCAATGTGCCTAAGTCTTGTAAAAACTCGAGAATGGCTACACCGATTTTAATTCGGTTTTCACTTATGGAAAGAGGGATAAACGAGGAACGTTTCGCAGTTATTTGGGAAGCCCATCTGTTAGCAGTAACCACCCGCTTACAGAAGACCACCGCGAAATAACAGCATATGTGCTGTTGTGTTTCGGTGGGTGAGTAAGGGTCGTTACAGCCCATTTCCCTATCCCTTCCTAATCCCTTATCCTTAATCCCATATTGGTCGGCATATGTGCTGTTGCAGCCCAGCACTCAGCACCTGTGCTGTTGCTTATAACAGAGGCGACGGTAGCCACCCACCACCAAGTGGACAGTCAGCCTGTCTAGCGGTCTTTACATTAAAAAAGATGGTGTGGAAATGTTAAAGTAGAAGCTAAATATTTGCTCAACTTACCCCTGAAAAATATTTATATTCTTTCTCAAAAGACAATATAAATATACAGAAAATCGCTGCCGAAATGTAGCTACACAATGTTGTCATGAGTAGGCAAAATAATACGCCATGGGATCCACCTACAAAAGACCAATAGGTTGAAACAATTCATTTGTTACATAAATGTCCATAATACAAGCATTGAACATTTTACAAATATATATTTTTATAAATCCTAAACCTTAATAATACAACATTGACATTTACCTCTAGGCAAAAATGAGCTAACAGTTCCAAATATGGCCATTATTATTAGTACAAGAAAGCTCAAATTGGCAAGGCATTGTCGCAGCACAATTAGGTTCTTATCATAAAATAGAGTGGACGTGTAAGTTGTTATAATGCACTGAAAAGACACAAAACACATCAAACAAAAGATATTCACAGGACAATGTTAAAAAGGTATTTGTCATAAATAAAAATCCACTTATAGAAGGGACACTAATTCGTCAATAAATATACTTTTCAATAATAAAACTGACAAAAAATTACAACTATATTATATAGTCTATCTATACTAATACTAATATACTGATAATATTATAAAGAGATAAATTTTTTATGTTTATTTGCTTGTATGTAGATGGAAATCTTCGAAACTACTCGTCCGATTTAAAAAAATTTTTTTTAGAATATTGTAGAATTTCAGGATGTACAGGATGGCTAAATATGGACGCCTTAAAAATAAATTATAAACACTTGCCAAAAGTATAATGTCAGGTGGTTATAATTGCTTTACAAATTTTGTCAGACATTACCTATATCTTTAATTTTTCAACGCGGACGAAGTCACGGGCACGAGGTAGTATATTATGTAGTAATAGCTTCATATATGAAAATTTAGTTTCCGTATGTTTGTGTTCACAAAACTCGAAAACTAGCTGATGGAAAAACTTGAAATTTTTACAAAACAGTATTTTAACAGAAGCTTTTTTAAATCTCGTCACTGTTTCGAGCGACGAAAATTCCCTTTTACATACAAATTACAATAGAAGTACGAGTGTTTGAATCTATGGATAAAATCCATCTAGTCTCGCTTGTCCATTGCCACAGCTGTATACTTAATGGGAAATATTCAAAGATTTTGTAGACCTAGGGTCAAATTTGTCGAAATACATATAAAACACAAACGTAGCAATTGAAGCAGGCGCAAGCATAAAACACTGATTTATTAAATTAAAAAACTGTAATGAGAACGCACCTGCATCCACATATATAAGGTGCTAAATCCACATATAAAAATACTCAACGCTGTCAGACAATAGTTATCCACCTGAAAGCGATAAATTGTATAATATAATATAAGAATATAATATAAATTGCATATAAAGTCGTCTAAAGTCTAAAGTCAATTCAGAAAACTGATGATTACTAAATCAAGGATAAGAATTTTTCATCAAAATTTCATGTTTGGATAAGGCTATTTAATGTTCTAAGTTTTATAACGATAAATATAAGTAAAGGAGGTATTAGAAAACTATTCCATTTGGTACTATATACAGTCGGCCGTTTTCTCTTGGACAATTTGTAATCACAACGAGCTCATTCTTCTCATTTTTTGTTACTCGTTTTACGTTCACTTTTCGTGATCACGTGACGTAATACTTCACGTCGTAGCTTAAGCCATATTACAGACCGCCTAAAAAGTAGGTTAATTGTTACAAAGCCCACCTCTGACAGACAGCACATTCACTCGAACTCAACACATAAACACTATTTTAAAATAACAAATAAACACTCGCAAACTTCATTGGACCTAGGTAACGAGAAATATGCTTTGCATACACTGCTCGTATGCCCGACGCAAAAACGGGGTGTTAAGTAACTATGACGTGTTTGTCTGTGAAACCGTACCGTAGAGATTCCAAACGGCATTTTTTATATTTTTAGACAATCCCTCGGAAACCTTAACATTTTTTGAGGACAAAAGTATGCTGTATGTTAATCAATGTAATAAACTATGTGTGTGCCAAATTTCATCTAAATCCGTTAAGCCGTTTTTTGGGTGAAAGAGTAACAAACATACATACATCCATCCTCACAAACTTTCGCACGTATACCTAATATTAGTAGGATAATGAAGTTGGCGGATGATGTAATTGGGATGTCTACTTTAAATTGAATCAGTTAGTCAATGCATTAGACATATTATGTGGATTGTCCCCTTTTAGTGCGTTAGTAATACGGCGGGGAGACGAATTAACCTGTTATACCTACATATAATATAATAGGTACCAAAGTATATAGGTAACTAAAGTGTATTACACTAAGCGCCTCTTTCACCAACGTCAAGTAGGCTAAACCGTCACTTAAGAGCGGGCATAAAGAGAAATAGCCAATCCTAGATTTGAATTTTATCTAAGTAAACAAAGTCTAATTTAATTAATTTTTTTAAATAGATAAATACATTATAAATGAAAGCGACGTCTGTAACAGAAAACATAATACAATGAAATTTTCTCGATAGAAAAAAATCACCAAGTGAGCTCTCATTTCCATCGATTTTAGTTTTATTTTCAAAATGACACACATTACAAAGCTAAAAGTGTATCAGTAATTTCATTTGACATATTATCTAAGGCTGTATGTAACAATTTTTCATTTGACATTGTAGTTTACGAATAATTAATATTTAATACTTTTGGCACTTATAACATTTTTATTGAGCGAGTTGCGCTTTCTTCCGTCGCATGTTGTGCGTAGTTCTACGTATTTTGTGTCACTGTCATGTCCAAGGGGCCACGCGGGTGAAATTACAAATTTTGTTTGCTTTATACCCATTCTTAAAGTCACCTGTCACCGGGAATAATTTAGCTGATATATCTTTGTTTGTACGGTAAACGTCCCAAACATTAAATGAAAAATTATAATAAAAAATCGCCTATCGAATGATGCAGTAAACCGAGTGCATAATTCAATAAAATAGTAAATGATTTTTAAAGGTAACTAATATACACTTTACTTGTAGTTGGTGAAAGAGGCGCTAAATGGTATTAGATTTTTTTAAATATTGTGTAAAGCGTATTAATTTTTTTAAACTGTTGCATGCGACTTCGCCCGCGAAACTTTATATGTAGCTTTCTATAGGTGAAAGAATTTTCAAAATCGGTCCAGTAGTTTCCAGTTTATTAATTACAATCTTCTCTCTTTTTATTATTAGTAATTATTAAAGATCACACATATTTAATTCATAATCAGTATTTCAGCCGCAGGATTTCCAATGCAGACAAAGTCGCGGGCACCAGCTAGTTTTTTTATTTTTATAAAATGAGTATACTTAATATAAACTAATTACAACCTTAAGGTCACTTGAATAATTAAAGCGCAAGAAGTAATATTACTGACTTATGCCTTAATTCCTTGTGCATCTACCTGTGAGTATATTTCATCGAAAAAAAAAAACAATATATTATAGAAATACATAAAATAAGGGTAATATGGAAGGGGAAGTGTACGTAATTTAATGTCCCCTCTTGAGTTTAACGTGAATATAAAATTTCACATGTGCATTTTCTCTTTATGGCTTCATTAACAAGAATAAGAATAGGTACAGTCGTTGCTAAAAGTAACTAGGTACAATCACATAAAACTAATAAGTATACTGTAGTTATGAAATGAATTTTGATGCAATTAAAATTATCATTTTTGGGGATATATTCTTTTTTATGTTACGGTCGACAGACAAGCTGACGGGCCACTTGATGTTAGGTGGCTACCGTCGCCTACAACACAAGCAACGCCAGTAGGATTAAAAATTATATACTTCCAAGAGATTTTTTATAATATTAAATGCTTATGACTATGAGCCTACATATATTACAAATATTCTACATCTGTACTGTTGGGTTGGCTAACAGTCAACCATGCTAGCACACTGATCATTGGCAAGCATAATATTTTCAAATATTAGAACATATTTTTAGGAGACATTTTACATCAAGGTGTTTTTGTAGAAAGTAATCATTATTTCTAATAAACAGAAGAAATTGTACTAAGGTTCAAGGTGTAACAGGTTTCTAATAAGTTCGGGATATACTAATATCAAAGCATTATTACTATTCCTACTATTATTACTTTAGCATCAATGTAATTTTTTGCTCCAAATGTTCTAATAGTACTGTACAATTAGGATATTTTACACCTAATTTTATATGATTTTATCTAAAGTTTATTATATAAAAACAGTAAGCGCTGGCACTGACTGACAGTTAAACACATCCTGCAGCATGTCTAATCACAGTATGAAGGTATGAAGCCTATTCTGGTTAGCATTGTATCACCCCAAAGTCGGTTATGGATATAACTACATAATTTTGTTAAAATGAATGATTGGGATTTGATGATAACAGCACTTGTTGCTGAAGGGATGCTTCAGCATGCGTCAACATGACACAGAACGCTGTGGCCTCTTGGTATTGAAATAAAGGAGTATAAGTGCTATAATCATCGGAATAAGGTTAAAAATAATATATCCAGGAAAAATCCTTTGCCATACCACAAGTCAGCACCAGCCTTAATACTCAGTAAGAATAAGAACTTAGTAATGTATGTCATAAGTCCTTACCTTGAACAAGAACAAAAAGAAATAAACGAGGAAGCCCAGTGACAAAAAGGAAGCTGAGTAGGAAGTTATCCTGTTTGCAAATGAGGTCACGTTAGGGTTTGGTGTTAGTGAACCTAGTATGTGTATCTGTTGATATCTGTCATACAAAATTTTTCCAGCTGAAATAAAATATTAGTACAGTAACTATTTGTATGTTAATATGTTTATGAATGATTTTTTTTAATAACAAGATTAAATGGACAATTAAAGTTAATCCAATAATTCCAGTGATTCGTCCATTCATTTGGGCAATATGAACACTGTTCTTATAGAACTATATGGTTTTCCCTTTTGAGAAATTTGTACATGAAAAATATTTACAATATCCAAAATAACTATTTTGAATCAATGTTGGGTTACCTAATATTAAACGACATATTACCCAAATAAATTATATTAGTTGATAATTGAATGAAAATAATTACCGAAATATGAATAAATTATCAATCATAAAACAAGCTAACAATTAATGAATTTGAATTAAGGAACAAATAAACAAGGGTGACAAAAACCCATCAAATGCCTTAATTTCCATACAAATATTTTTTTAAATAAAAATTGCATGTATAACTAGGTAATACAAATATGACTAAAAACTTTTACTATACTGAAAACTTTAAGGCTGAATTAAAAACAAAACTTCAACCTTATAGAAACACATATTAGTTTGAAAATTTAAGCATGGGGAGATCTTCACTTTCAAAAAAACATTTATATCTCAGTAAACACATTCATTGCCAGACCAAAAATTTCAAGTCTCTATGAATGGCCAGTGGTATAATTTTTCTTGAACTCGTGTGATGAGTCGTTGGCCGTACGAATGAGGAGAATAGACTCGTGACACGAGTCCACGGCTTTTGAATTGCATATTTCCACATTTCAAGGTGGTTTTTGAATGAATAGGTTGTGTTTTACAATAATTTCTAGTATTTTTGAAGAAAAGCCGATAAATAATTTGGACTCACGTAGCGAGTTCTAAGCCCCCAGTGTGCGATTTTAGTGAACTCGCCAGGCGAGTCCTTGGCAATGAACAGGTAAAACAAACACCTCTCACCTACTACTCCACTTGCAATGTACAAAACAGCAAGTCCGGTGTCCAAAATATTTGTTTCTTTCAAAACTTCAGAACAAATGCTAAAAAAAGAATTCATAATTAAACCAAGGAAACTAAAACGAAAATAATTTGGCACTCTTACTTAATTATCTTAGTAGTCAATAGTTTCTTTACAAATTTTAAACAAGTCACGATTAAAAAGTACATAATAAATGTAATTTGTTTATTGATAATTGGATTGGATGTTTAAAAAACAGCTGTTTCGGTAATTGGTTCTTTTAGATAAGTTACATTATATTTTATTTGTAACATTAGTTTAAAAAAGTATGTTTATTTACACTTACGATACACCATAGGTTGATAATAATATAATTAATGCACATTTGAAAAACATATTAGAAATAAATTAAGAACTTGTGAAATAAATAATAACAAACTGTTTGTTTCATTTTTCGTATGGTAAATGGTAAGTAAGAATAAGAAAACTTATAATAACAGCAGAAACAGAAATCACAGAATACACAGACCACAAAGAATGTCAAGAATCAAAATGACAGACTAACAAAACAAATCGTTAAATTCCAGGACACACAGAATCTAACATATTTAACTTGATTGACAATGACATTCACCTAACATTAAATTGGAGACGCTGTAGTAGCATTGGGGTGTAATGATCATTATTATTTATTTACATACGGTAGTGTCATGAACAGTACCAACCAATCATATTATTACTTCCGCTTCTGACGGGTACTTTTGGAAAATAAATATATGGGGCAGACTTAATTTCAGCAGTGAACTTCCAATGAAGAATCTAGTGGAAAAATCTCAAAAAGAGCCAGCCTTCAACGTTTAACGGCATTTAATGAAACTTTTTGAGACCGGGTCTTTTTAGACTAATTCGACCCCGCTAAACACGATTCTGCCCGGTGTCATCCCCTCCCCCGCTCCCTATTTTTTATGGATCTTATTTTATAGGTAAATGTATAAAGAATAATTCACTTCTGAGCTATTTTATCACAGCTTTGGTTGTTTTTCGATAAATTTACTGCAAACATAAAAATGTTGAAAAAAAATTAAAATTTATACTTATATTTTTGACAGACATTATTTCTTAAGCTATTATGCCTGTTAAATGATTTATACTATACACCAATATAGTAGAGAATTAATTGCAAATTATTTTTGTCATAAACAGTTTTCTTTTATCACTAATAGCTTTCGAAAGAAATTGAAAAAACTGCAGATCGGGACACGTTTGGGGAGGAAAGGGGGAAAGTGAGAAGGGGAGGGGATGACACTGGGCAGAATCGTAATCAGAAGGGTCAAATTAATCTAAAAAGACCCTGTCGCAAAAAATTTCAATAAACAGACTTTTTTTTTTAAATATTCACCGGACTAAAACGACTGACATGATGATTTTGGCCACAGCATAAGTAAATAATATAATATTAAGTAATTAACCTAACCATATAGTCAAGAACCTTATTAAAACACTGAGTAACTAATTACCTACTAACTAGGTATGTGTATGTGTGAGTGTGTGTGTGTGTGTGTGTGTGTGTGTGTGTGCGTGCGTGTGTGCGAGCATGGGAAAGTTAAAATATCGCAATAGAGAGAGTATTAAAATCTGTTTCTATATATAATATAAACGCTATATATTGTGGCCTGTAGTTGGCCTGTAGCCACTGACCTATGGAGGGTAGAGGTAAAGGAGGACCAACTTTCATGGGGTGTTAAACTGAAAAAGTGGCAAGTTAAAACCCAAATTAAATAGTGGTTCATAAATTGACCAGAATGGCGCTAGTGTAGCATTGGTGGATTGATATAATATATTTCTCCTTGACTGTGTAGCTCTAATGTTAGCGCGCTTTTCTGTTTGTCATTTGTCAATGTCATGACATGAAGGAGGAGTAGAGTTGATTTCAAATTCAAAACCTCAATTCGGAGAGAAATATTGAAAATATTGGTTTCCTTTCCTAATAAGTGGTGATATAGAAATCTCATAAATAAGAAACAATAAAATTTTATTTATTATGTCTAATCCTAATGCCCTAAATCTCGGTAAGAAACTGTTTACTTCTCATTTATAACATGTAAATGTTATTTATTAGTTAAGTTCTGAATTGTACAATTTTTTAATTGATTCAATATTCTGTTGTACTTTTTAAATATATTTTGCTTTTACATGTATTCTACTTTCATTCATTTCAGATTCCTTACAACAACAGGCTTTTTTGAAGTACTACAATACTTTACCTGAGGTAAGTTGCAATAAAATATTAATCCCTTTATTAATTGTATTTATTTAGCAAAAGATTTATACAGTATGTACTTTTTATTGATTACAATTTAAATTTATCACATTATGACTAAATAACCAATTGAATATGCATTTCCAAAAGTCAAAAAGTTTTTTTTTTAATAAATTAACGTAATACTACTAGATACTTACGAATTAGTTATCTACTTTGACTGAACCATGATGAGACTTTATCTTTTGCACTTGTAAATTTATTACCTACAGATTTCCAAAAACCAGGTTTCTCTGTAGGTACTACCGCTGGTGATAATATTTCTGCTTCTACTTTCTTTTGCTCTAAGGATTCCTTTTGAATGTTCTCGGTGTTATCTTTTTTTTCTAACGGATACTTTTGCTGATAAAAGTTTTGACTTTGGTCGAAAGAATTGATGTCCTCATCTTGTTCTTGTTGGTTTAAGTTCTCATGGAGATTTTGAGTTTGTATATTGCTTTCTCGATTTTTTTCCCATTGAATGTCACTTTGTTGATCGAAATTTTGACTTGCCTGACCGAAATCTAATGGTTCCAGTGGTGTTGGTATTTCTACTTCAACTTTCTTTTTCAATGCAGTTTCTTTTTGATTATTTTCCAAATTATCCATTGTTTGAGATGGATATTTACCTTGATAAAAGTCCTGTTTTTGATTGAAATTTTCATTAGAAGAGTTTATGTTCTCAAATTGCTGTGTTTCTTGCTGAAAGTTCTCATTTGTATTCCAACTTCTTTGGACTTCTTGTCCAAGATTGTCTTGATTTTGTCCCCATTGAATATCACTCTGTTGATCTAGATTTTCATTTTGCTGACCAAAATCAAACTGTTCAAAATATTGGTCCATATTCTGTTGCTCTGTATCGACTGGTTGTTCTGATAGACCCCCAATATTTTGAGTAATGTTCTTGTTATCTGAAGAGACATTTGGTATAAAATATTTGTTTGAATTTCCACTTATTACTATTGAACTGTATGTAATGTTTGGTTTGATGGTTGTACTACTTGAGTGACTTGGTTTATAAAATTGTCTTGAGGCATGTTGCCTCTCTGCTTCAAGCAATTTTTGTTGACTTATACTTAAAACAGTCAAGTCACTTTCAGCTTCTTGAGAATTTTCCTTATTAGTATTATTTTCATTGTTTATTGGTTTTGTTTGAGTTGTATTTTTTGTTAAACTAAGGGTCTCAATTTCTCCAGTAGTTTTATATGAATTTGGTAGATCACTTGACGTAGAATGATATCTATATGAAGACTCAGTAACATTAATTTTATTTTCTGTAGTGCTTGGTGTCTTGATAAGAGAATCTTCAGCTCCAATGTCTCCACGACCTACATCTTGAGGTCTTAAATCCTCACTTGATTCTGGCTCATATATATCTCCACGGTTTGTGTCTGGTTTTATATTGACACCTTCAATAGGTCTAGTGGTATTGTTAACTATTGACGTTTGTATGACATTATATGCTTTCACATCAGTGGTATTTAATGACCCATTATTAGAATGATGTGGGTAATATTTGTCAAAACTGGGTTGATTATGTGGCTGGTAAGGGTTTAGAGCTGAGTTTGAATTACTTAAATCTGAATAGTATGTCTGATGGTAGAAGTTATGTGTAGGAATCGGGTTTTGGTAATTTGTGTAGACATGTTCATTCATTGTCACATTAAAGTTATTATCACTGAGATTGAATTTTGAATATTGCTTCTCCATATTGTGTATCTTTTCAAACAGGTTATTCAAATTAGTGTTTTGACTATTTGAATCTAAATCATGGTTGGAGTTTAAGAAATCATTTGAATGTCCATGATTTCCATAACTACTGTAAATATTATTTCCATTTTTATTCCAGTTGGTATAATTTTCTTCATCTTTGGAATTTTCTTTATATTGTTGTTCAAGTTGATTTATGAAGTCCCATATGTTTTTTTCATTATAGTACATTTGGTGATATGTTGTGTAGACATCCCCAACACTTGATTGTGATTCTTGAAATTGATTATATTTGCTTTGTTGTTCAAGTTGATGAATATGATCCCAAATATTTTTATCGATGCCTTCACTTTCTGAAAACCTGTAAACGTTTGTTTTCAACACACCATTTTCAGCAGCTTTCGAGTCTTGGTTTAAATTTTCTTTGCTTTGTTGTTCCAGTTCATGAATGAGGGACCAGAATTCTTGTTCATTAAAGTTTTTGTAGTTAGTTTGCGCTCCTTGGTTATCATTACCTTTACTTTGCTTTTCTTTGTTTTGTTCTGTTACTTTATTGTTATCGTTAGTCGTCTTGTTTTGGCTGATTGTATCATATTTATCCCATGTAATATATATATTATGTTGATCATTTTCTTTATCGTATGTATTTTCGTTTTGGGTATTCGTTTGTTTTTGTTTATTATTACCACCATTATTAACTTTTTCTGGGTTCAAATAGAATGCACTATCTAGTTTATCCCATGTATTTGGATTTGGGATATGTTGTTTACTACTATCTAATGAAAACTGATCATAATTTTTAGATTCTTTATCAACTTGGGAATCATGATACACATCTAAACTATCAATTTTGTCCCAAGTATTTTTTATACTAAGTGTAGGTACGGTATCAATATTTTTTTCCAATAGGGTTTTGTTTTCCTCTGTCTGATGCATGTCAAAACTTCCTAACTTATTCCATGTACTCTGAATTTGTTGAGAATTTTGGTTTCGTTCATTAACATCACTTATTACTTCTTTGGGTGGTTTTACTCCATTCACTAGATTAATATTTTGTTGATCATTTTGATTGAAAGTATTTAGATTATCTTGCGTCTGCCGATCACGCTCTAATGTACTTGGATGAAAGCTCTGCGGTATCTTCTCAAAATCTTAAAATTGGAAATTAAAAATAAACTAAATTATTGTAGCTAACACATCGGATGATAAAGCTATCAACAAATATAGCCAATAACAATAATATAGCATATCAATAGCCCATAAATCCAGATAATATAGCATATCAGCAAATATAGCCCATGACAAAGTTTTGAAAGTTATATTAGATGTAATTCTTATAAGCCAACGAGGATCTTGTGAACATAATGTTACTGTTAGATTATATTAACACATTGTTCATTTTATAAGTGGACAAGAAAAGAAAAACTTAAAAGGTTAGTAATTACTTTATTTAATAAGTTTTAGTAAATGTTATTACTGTCAAAATACATGAATAAACAACACATCATAATCTAAAAATACTTTAAAAAGTCTTTCAGGGAGTTGGTTAGTTCTTGTAGTTATTTCAGTAGGATATTTAGTTTGCAGTTCAGGTCTCACTTACTTTGAGTTTGTTGTCCGAGATCTTCAATCTTATCCCACTGATTTTGGGTTTGCTGTCCAAGATCCTCTATTTTATCCCATTTGTTTTGTGTCTGTTGACCGAGATCTTCGATTTTATCCCATTGGTTTTGACTTTGTTGACCGAGGTCTTCTAATTTATCCCAATGATTTTGAGTCTGTTGGACACCATCATCCCAAGAACTTTGCGATTGCTGACCTAAGTCCTCCAAATTATCCCAACCAGTTTGTGTTTGCTGCCCTAAATCTTCTTGAATATCATATTGCTCTTGATTTTGTTGATCAAAGTATGCTGGTTTTTGATCAACTGATCGTGCTACACGAATTTGTCCGTCTTCATCACAATCACAATCCAAAACGCCTCCGTTAGTGTAACTTTGGTGCTGCGATTGTCTATGTGAACCAAATTGATGCGATTGTGAGTAGGCTCCTTGATTATTAAGAGAGCCTGAAGTTAATCTTTGTGAAGTTTGGCCATCATAAACACCTACTGGTTTAATCACATATGGATCGCCTTGTCTTTCCCAAGATTTGTGATAAGAATAAGAAGAGGAATAACTTTTAGGTTCAGGGTGTACTGCTTGTAAGTTAGTCAGATCGGCACTTGCTCCAAAATTAGAATCACTGCCAGTGAAGCCATGTGCTCTTGATCCGGCTGTGGATCGGTATCCGGCGTTATAGTCAGATTGTGATCTGCTGGATGATGATGATTTAACGTTAGCATTGTAACCACTGTATGAATTGCTCGAATGGGCGCCTTGTGAATGAATTGCACTCGCACGGTGTTGGTTTTCTGAAATTTCGCCTAAAGCATTTTCATTGAATTCGCCATTCTTTCCAAACGGATTTTCTGTAGGAATTGCTAAAGGAACAGGAACAGCCACAGGGCTACCACTGTGTTTTTCCCATTCCTTGCGGTATTTGTAAGAAGATTCATAATGTTTAGCATTACTAGTTGGCTGATAATCAGTCTGATGATCACTGTTGACTAAGATTTCAGCTTCACGATTGACGGCGTTTTGATCAAATGATGACGCACTTTGAGATGCGTCATAAGTTTGTGCCGCCACTGGAATATTTACTTGAGTGCCTGGACGTATTATAACTCTTACTGGCGTCCTGCTTACTAAGCGGCTCTGGATATTAGAACCAGAACTAGATCTTTGTTCGTTTAAGCTTTGTTCATATTCGCTCTGTTGATGATAACCGTTTTGTGAAAAAGCTCTGGAATTGAGATCTTCTTGTGCAGCCGCATCATATTCATGGCCAGCGTTCAGACTAGTATGGGACAAACGTCCACTTGTTCGGTATCTAGAATCCTCAAGCTGGCTTCCACTGTACGCTGCATTGTGTTGCGATGTAGAGCGTGATCCAGATAATCTGTAGTTTTGAGCGGATTCAGAGTCAGTGTGAGTCAAACCCTCTTGGAAGTTGCGACCCTGCAGATTACTAGTGTCGTAATGTCCGTTGCCGTAAATACCTCTAGAGTTTGCAGACGTGAAAACAGTACCAGTTTTTGTGCTAGAGGCGTCTCCAAGTTCTCCTTGTACTTGACTAATGAGTCCGCTCATCTGATGTTGCGCTAAATTGTCCATGTTGTGTGCCTTTTCGTAATTGCCGCCCATATTGCCTCTCTGTGCGCCGTAATAGCCAGCTTTGGTTCCGTCATCGGATGAGCTTCTCGAAAACTGAAAGTCTTCTTTTTCTCTATACATTTCCGGTTTAGCTATGACTAGAACCGCGAAAGCGGCGATGAGGATCACGCGCCTCATTATTATTGTTATTTTTAATACACTGAAATAAAAAATAAAAAAATAATTAAAGCACCGAAAAACTGAAAACAATTATTTTGCTTTTAAAATTTTTATTTCGTCTAAAAGAAATAGTAATAAAATAACAAAGTAGTAAATCATGCAATATAAATTTCTATGTTTATTATTTACTAGCTGGTGCCTGTGACTTCGTCCGCGTTGAACGATGAAAGGTACCCTATGTCCTTTCTGGTGTCCCAGACAACGTGTATGCAAAATTTCATGGTGATCGGTTCAGTAGTTTTTGCGTGAAAGCGTAAAAAACAGACAAACTCACATTCACATTTATAATATTAGTAAGGATTAAAATTACGAGTAATTTATTATTATGAAATTACGAGTGTTTTATTTCAAGGGCAACAATGTAAAACTACCTTTCATTATGAAAAATTTATTCTATCAAAATATTTTAAATAATTTTAATTGAAGATATCACTGTTCGTTTACGAATCGACCATCTATTATCACTTAGGTATTTATATTATAATAATAAAAACATTTCCTTCAACTTGGAGTGGAGGTCAAAAATTATACAGCTACATTAGTCTTCATAAAGAATGTTTATTAGATGCTAGCTGGTGCCCGCGACTTCGTCCGCGTTCCTCGATAAATGGACTATCCAACACAAAAATAATTTTTCAAGAGCGTACAACCAAACAAACAAACTTTTCAGCTTTATATATTAGTTAGTAGGTATATAGATAAAAAATTTAGCAATTTTAAAGTAATGAATGCTGGATCAAAAATATGCAGAATTTATTAGAATAGTTTGAAAAGATATCGTTGTGTCAATCCAGTACTAATATAAAATTTTAAGCACATAAAACGTATTTTTATGATATACATTAATTACTTTTTCATTGCATAAATACTGTTATTAAACTAATATACGCTATGTGAAACTCACCTATGATATTTTGAATATAAACTGCACAAAATTGAAAAAATATATCTAGTTTATATTAAATGTAACACTATTTGCAATCGTCTGCAGACTGACATTGTCAGGGATGGATCGGCCAATTTATGTGTTTTAATTTTCTATCTTGTGCGAAGATAACCCTTGGCCGGTCATGAGTGATCGACTGTTCCGAGAAATAAAGTACTTGCAAAATACGACCGCAGGCGACACAAAGCTAGAAATCCTTGACGTACCAACTGACAACATGCCTAATAATATTTTGTGATCGTAACCTGAATCATTCATAATTTGTTACCATAATGTATTTTGTTTACATGGAAATGATTCACTTGCTATGTGACCTCAGACTTCGGAGGTGTTAATATTCATAAATTTTTTTTCTAAAGTTTTACGTCTATGTATTTATATTATTTTATGTGAACTCTGACTGTCCACCTGATGGTAGGGTGGCCTTAGGTTCTGCAAGTGTGTTGACAACCTTAGTAGAATAGCAGGTAATTAATTATAGGAGGCTAAGTGGGTTCTGGCATTCCTTACTCACACACCGAAACACCACAGCACACAAGCTGTTATATCACTAGTTAATGTAAAAAAATGTTTCTTTTTATTAATAACTAGCTGGCGCCCGCGACTTCGTCCGCGTTGAAAAAAAAACGTAGGTAGTCTATCCTGTGTCCTGGACGTCTAAATGTTTATAAGAGTTATGGAGGAATATACTTACATATAATTCCTACACTTACAGATTTATTATTAGTATTGACAATTTGGTGCCAGCGACTTCGACTGAGTTCAAAATAAAAAAAAATAAGCAATATAACACTTGACCACTTGTTGCTATAACACTTTGGCCAGGAGTTTGTTGTTTATTTTATTTTTAGATGAACTCTCGGGAACAGCCCTTTTTTTTTCTGGATGAAAGGTACCCTATCTCCTTTCCTGTATCCGTGACAAAGTAGATGCGAAATTTCATGATGATCGGTTCATGAGTAGTTAAGGCGTGAAATGGTAACAAACGGAAACAGTTTTTTTTTTAGTTACTTTTATAATATTACTAGCGGCTTGTTCCCGGCTTCGCACGGGTGCAAATTATATACCAAAACCTTCCTCGAGAACCACTCTATCCATTTGGTGAAAACAGCATGAAAATCGGTGCAGTAGTTTTTGAGTTTATCGCGAACAGGCAGACAGACGCGGCGGAGAACTTTGTTTTATAATATGTAGCGATATAGTATGGATAAAATGCTAAGTTTAATATTGTATTAAAATTTAGTACAACTTTCGTTAAACATACGATAACATTTGGCTCTCTCAGACAGTCGACAATCTCGTAATTATATAATAAATAATATACAATATCCTGCCTCGTTTATCGCATTTTCCAATAGTGAAAACCGTAATAAAATCTGTAGGATGGTATAAAAAGAGTTAGCGGAGAAGACAGAAGAAGACATCGACTACATTTTGTAATATGTATGTTTAGATGCATAGATTCAATAAATATTATAATTTTCTTCGAAACTTTATAATCGATAACTTTAATTCTTAATACGGTTGTTAATTGTCACAATTTATTATATTTCCTATCACATTCAAGACATTGCTCTCATTAATAAAATGTAGGACACGTATACATTCCATATATCCATATATTATATGACTGTATAAAGATTGAGGAAAACAATATTTTTTTTGCAACAATATTTTTTATGAAATTACATATAAATTAAGAATTTCTGATAACGAATTGTTTTTAAATTATACATTATGAATAAAAGTTATTTTAACTTGTTTCCATTGGAATTTAGAATACTCATGTTCCTATGTTTTTCTTTGTGATAAGTGATACCTACCTTAAATAAACGTCTTATTTAGTACCTGAGAGTAAAACGTTTATATAGGCTAAAATTCAACGAGCTGTTCATTTTTAATTTTGAAATAATTTCTTAACTGTCTCTAATTTTCAGAAACCACCGACAACTGTTAGAATATTCGACCGAAATGAATATTATACTGTGCACGGGACAGACGCAACGACTGCGGCGAAAGAAATTTTCTCAACTATTTCCAATATAAAGAAAATGGGCGTCGAGCCTAATCGGCTGGACTATCTAGTTCTCTCTAAAGGAAATTTTCTTAAGTTTATAAAGAAAATTCTACTGGTATGTATGTACATTATTGTTATTATTATTGAAGCGAAACATTATTGCCCGCGATGAGAATATTGTGTGACGCTTCAGTGTAACGATCGCGTTCACATGACGCTTCTTGTAACGTTTTTGATGATTCCTAAAAGTTCTGATCAAAAACTTTAAGGAATCATTAAGTTCCTAAAGAATATTAATTTTTCGCTTTAATAATTATAATAATTTGTTAATATTAAATTAATTAATATTAATCTTTATTGAGATTGTATTAATTTTATTATTGTCTGTATTGTTTGTTGTCGCTTTCTATAGACTTATTCTAAGTCTCTATAGACAACTTATATGTTACAGATTAGTCCTTATGAAGTAAAATTGTACTAAATTTAACCCTTATTTCGGAAATGCTTTCTAGTTGTAAAAAAGCCAAATATTGAATTCGCACTTAATGTCCATTTCGTTTTTACTGCTCAAATGAGTTTCGAGTATGGGTATAACTTAGACTCCGTAGAAATACGAGTACATAGATTGACATTTTCTTAACTTTTTACACGAACGAACTTATAAAGGCTAGTGGTTTTGGAAAAAATACAAATTGGCAGCCAAAAAGTGTTAGTAATCGAAAAAAGAAACGAATCTGTTTCATTAATAGTTAATTAATATTCATAATTATTAGTATTGATTATTGTACATAACTCCTCGCTAAGGCAATTGATAACGTTTAGTTAATATAACTAATTGTTATCGTGTTGTTCAAAGTCATGAGCGTTTGAGGTCAATGAATTCGTCTTATACTCAGAACTTCTTAATTAATTTGTATATGTTTGGACCCATAAAACTAATTTTTCTATGATTAAAAAAAAAATTTTTTTATACAATAAATGGTGTTTAAAATTTTCCTTGTACATTTCGACGTAGTAATATGAGTAAAACCAAACCGAATATTTAGCTGATGACAAAATGTTTCGGTAGTATTTCTTTGAATGAATAATTCAATTCATTGAATAAATTATGTAGATTCTTAGCATAAAGAAATTACATAGTTTTCTTAACTATAATATTGGAAAAAATGAAAGTTTTTTGTTTGTAAACTTTAGGATAAAGATAAAGAATCAATGCTTAGCACAAGTATAATGGTAGCAATATATGCTTTATATATTTTGTCAGCCGTTATATCTTATTTTGTCAACGAAGCGGTCACCGGCTAGTCTATACTAATATTATAAAGAGAGAAGATCTGTATTTATTGTAATGAATAAACTCAAAAACTACTGGACCGATTTTGAAAATTCTTTCACCTATTCAAAAATTTTATAAAGATACGCGGGCGAAACCGCATGTTGTCAGCTAGTATTTAATAAATAATTAAACTTCCATCATATTTTTAAAAGCTCGTGTATTCAATAATACTGGTCTGAATCTCCATTTGCGTATTTCATTTCCCCTTAATCTTGATAACCTACATCCACTGAACTGACCTTAAATATAATCAGACCAGGAATTTAATAACATTTTATGTTGTATTTATTAGATTTCCCTTGTACTCTTATCAATAACAAACAATAACACACAGGGCTAAGCTTCAAGGTAATTTAAAGTAATTTTAACATGAATGGGATTTTGTTTACTAGCAATTAATAGGAAGGTTTAGGTACTTGTTTTTGCGCATATTGCAACCCAACATTACGTAAGGACCTCTGTAAGGGAGTGCCCTTACCAATCTTATCCAATATCCCCATCTTGAATTTAATAGCACGTGTGCTGTTGTGTTTGGGTGAGTAAATACTCCTACTAAGATCGGCAGCACACTTGCAACACCTGTGGCGTTGCTTGTGTTATAGGCGACAGCAGCCACCGACCATCAAGTGGCCTGTCTGTTGAGTTTTACATTAAAAAAAAAACAATAATTTGAGACTAACTAGACCTACAAGACCTATATCACTATTAATAAAATATAACAATAGTTCAGTTTTCTCATGCCACACTTTTCAGGTACGACGGTACAGAGTCGAAATATACACAGCAGAAGGATCGGTGAAGGCTAACGATTGGACACTTAAGTACAAGGCTTCTCCGGGAAATTTATATCAGCTCGAAGAGATACTCGGAGAAGATCTGGACGCTTCTGATGACAACGAGCCTTGTATAATGGCCGTCACTATAAAGACTGACAATGTTACGAAGGTGATTGAGAATTGCATTGTTTACTTTTACTTTTGTATTTGTCCCTGTAACTATAGTTCAACTAAATTGTTAAGGGCACCCTATAGGGGAGAGAGTGAAGTCAGAAATTGATATTTAGGAAAATTTGTTGTCTCAACTTACTATAATGCTAATAAAGAATGCAACGCAATACATTCGCGGAACTTATTGAACCCGCGAAAATAATAAAATATACCTACGTCAGCAATTCCAATATTTTATAAAAAAAAAAACTTAGCTATTCCCTGGATTTATACAGGTTGTACATACGCCTTTACTTCAAATCTCCACTAATATTCTAAACGAGGGTGATATTTGTTTGTTTTATCTTTTGATTTTATTAAGGCAAAACTAGTCGGTGGCTCGAACTCATCGGTGCGTGTAGCTAAAATTCATTCTGTCTCACACAGCACAATGCGCGGGAAGAGCAGTTGAGTGAGATGCACAATGATTAGTACCCAAAAAATCATAAACAGACCCTTGGGCATATACTCTTTTTTGACAAAACTACTGCATATATCTATTTCGTGTAAAGTTATTTGAACTCTTGAATAACTAATCAATGTTTGTATTCAAAGTATTTTGTAGTTTTTGTACACTAGAGTGACCTATTCACCCTCAAAGTTGTATTAAACTTGTGCAACTTGTGTTAAAATATGGATTTTTCAAGGATCATATCTTTTAAATTAATATATTTTTTTAAAGTTTTTATAAAAACGAACCTAGTTAACGACAAGATAAATCGGTATCATGCTTACTTTTGTAAATTAAACATAAAACGGCAAAGTAATAATATTTAAACGTTTGTATGGAGGAAAGCTGACTTGTGTCGCCTTAAGGGGGCTTAACACTGAAACTACTAGATTGATTCTAAATTCTTTCTTCTTCAATAGCTGCACTATCTATTTATTTCAGTTTTAATTTTCAATATTACTTGTAATACTACTTATATTTTTAACAGTATTTTATAATGTGATTTATAGACTAATATTGTAAAGAGAAAATATTTATATTTGTATAGCGAGTAACGTAGGCTTTTTTTATAAATTTGCGCGGACGAAGTCGCATGCATTAGATAGTATTTACTCGTAAATATTTCCAGGGTCGCCTGCTAGGTGTCGCCTGTGTGACCGCAGCTGATTACCAAATGTCGGTGATCGAGTTTACTGATGACGAGTTGCTCACGCAACTGGAAACTATTACGGTACAGATGGCGCCTTCAGAGTGTCTCGTGCTACCAACAGGAACTCAAGACGTGAGTTATTAAGGTCCTTTTATGGCATTTTTATTCAGAGTTACGATTTCGTGCTTGAAATATTAAAAAAAAAAATTTTTTTTCATGTGCTTCGGTTACAAAACGTTAAAAATTTATTGCTTCAACTTTGCTTCAATTATGTTAGCTTCTCCACAATTATCCTAATTGACAAAGTACTACGTCATTAAATACATATCTTAAATAAATATTTATGTTTCATTATAGTGGTATCTTAAAGTGAAACGCATTAAGTTTTATCTAATTTTTAAAGTTTAAATGAATTTTAAAAAAATTTCAGTACAAAGCCCTAACTAAAGTGTTGGAGAGATCAAACATAACAATGACAAAGATGAAGAAAAGTGATTTTTCCACGGAAAGCGTTATCCAAGATTTGAACGAACTTCTTAAGTTTGGTGAGAACCAGCGGGAAGACGCCAAAACGTTTGCTGAGACTAGTAAGGAGACTGCCATGTGCAGTTTAGCAGCAATCATCAAATATACTTCGCTATTATCAGAGTCAACTAATTCTAAAAGGTAAAATTATTTTAAATCTAATTTCATTTTTGAACGATGCTAGTACTTTCAGAGTACAGCCATGTACACCAAGTACAAAGGAGTTGCTTTTGAGCAACTCGGAGTTTATCGGTTGAGTAGTTGAGGCTTGAAAACATCAAACTACTACAACATGGAACCCGCATGCCATACAAAACACTACGAATTTTATGGAACATTAAAATTAAAATGAAATAGTAGAAGTTGATCGTTACTACCTTTTACCATTGACGCGTGAAGGCAAGAGTCCGCCATGATTCTGTCAAAGGCGTTCTTTTTATGTGCCGCTTTGGCATGCGCTGTGATGCAAATTCCATTGTAGTATTTCGATGCTTGAAAAGGTAACAGACAGACAGAGTTACTTTTACATTTGTAATGTTAGTATATATTTAATTCTTTTTCAAACATTTTTTCGTGTATTATGTAGTCTAAGGGTGGGTGTTGTTACAGGTTTCGTATATCCACTATCCAATCTGAATGTTATCTGCATCTAGACGCGTCTGCTCTGAGAGCACTAAACGTATTCCCGAAGTCCGGTGATACGTCTCGTTCGCGTTCGCGTAGTCTTTTCGGACTATTGGATCACACGCGCACTGCGCATGGGAAACGGTAAGTCACAAATATTCATTACTACCCACACAATCATATTTCCCTACTCTACTAAATTTTTTAAATACATTGCCGTGCCACCCTCCAACACTTTGCGCCGGTCCTAATGATGTATTTGTGTCGCCACAGACTGCTGGCCCAATGGCTCCGGCAGCCGTTACACGATGTGAATCTGATAAACGAGCGACTGGACATAGTGCAACTGTTGATGGGCAACACCGCTCTGAGAATTCAGCTGCACCAGGACCAGTTGCGGCGCTTGCCGGATCTGCACGGGCTCGCGCGCAGAATCACCCGCCTCAAAGCCAACCTGCACGACTGCTACAAAGTCTACCAGGCGAGTACTTACTCGCCTTTCAATCCTTTTACAAAGCCGATATTGATGTATTTACTGTTGTTTCAATCGTTTATTTAACTTTTGACATCTTCTGAGTACTAATCAAATAGTGATACCCTGATGCGTTGCCGATTCGATTTCTTTTAACAAACGATTTTATTCATGAAGAAGTTTTAATCGATTTAACAAATTCATATTTTATTTTTGCTCAACATTTTGCATTGTTTTATAAACTCTCGCAGGTGTTGTAATATATTAAAATATTTGTATATTGCAGGCTATTAGAAGACTGCCAAGCCTTTACCACTGTTTGGCTGAGGTGAACAATCCAACGATGAACTCTTTATTTGTGGAGCCTTTCCACACTTTGATCGAAGACTTGAGCAATTTCCAAAACATGGTGGAAGCTACTGTGGACATGGACGCAGTCGATAGAGGTAATTTTTTTTTTATTTAATTTTGAGGTCGACAGGCTGAGACGGCCCACTTGATAGTAAGTGACTACCGTCTCCTATAACACAATCAACGGCATAAGTGCTTGCAAGTACCATAGTAGGATTAAGGATAAGGGTTAGGAAAGGATAGGGTAAATGGGTTCTGGCATCTCATACTCACTCACCGAAACACAAAAGCACACATGCTGTTATTTCGCTGTGGTATTCTGTAAGGGGGTGGTTACTGCAGCTAGACGGGTTGCTCAAATAAATGCGAAACGCAGTGTGTCCTGCCACTACTTAACATGACAAAATAATGTTTTCTAGAAAAATAATATATGTAAGTATGTATTTTTTATCATATTAATTATAAAATCTTAATCTATGCTCATATTTCTCACACTGTCAAATATTCTATTTACTATGCCCATAAGAGTTCAAACAAACATATACATATTTCAGGTGAATTCCTTGTGAATCCTAAATTCGACGAGCAACTACAAGTGTATTCGGAACAACTGAATTCCCTTCATAAAAGAGCTGAGAAGGAACTGACATCAGTCGCTCGTGAACTCGGCTTGGAAGCTGGCAAATCAATCAAACTGGAAACTAATCCACAAAACGGATACTATTTCAAGTATGATATGCAAAAACACCATTTCAATCCTTTAATAAGTTTGTTCCATAGCTTTTGTGTGAACGTCGAAATGAGGTACAATAAATACAAATAAAACCGTTCTTCACATTTAGGCGATCTAAAATGTCTTTAGCATTAAATAAATACAGGCTGAATGTCCACTTGATGGTGAAAGACCTTCCGTCACCTATAAATATGAGCAAAACAAGGTCCTTCGCACATTACGAACGACACTCATCAAGATACGGCGCGGCGTGTCGAGGCATGCCGAAGCGTGCCATACCTTCATTCAGCACCGGCCCTAAAACTTTGTAATAATAGGCTTTCTGTGTACTCCATTTCAGGGTAACGTTGAAGGAGGAACAAAATCTTCGCGGCAATAAAAAGTTTACGATATTACAAGCGGTGAAAAGTGGAGTACGCTTTCAAACTACGCGGCTCGAAGATGTGGCTTCTGAATATCTCAACACGCGAGCGACCTTTGAGAAAGAACAGGATAAAATAGTTGAACAAATTGTCAGCACTGCCGGTAAAGTTTTATTTATTTCAATTTTTCTAGCAACGCTACCAGGCGTCGTCGTCCTAATAGAACGCGAATGTGCCATCACCTTAAGTTCGCGCGAATTTTATTCGTAAATACGAACGCGCGATCAAATATACTGATCTCGAAACAGTGTCCTAATTGGCATTCACGCTACTTAAAATATTTAAAATCTATTCGCGCGAACATAGTTCGTACGAACGCGTGATAAAACATACCTAATTATGTCGAAGAGGTAACCCAATTGACACTCACGCCATAATTGCGTTGTATCGTTGCGGACCTAGGCGGGCCGAGCATGAGAGTTCACGTCGTTAATTTGCGCGATGTTCGCGTATTCGCGTTCTATTAGGATACCCGGCTTTTGTTATCGCGCGTCCACGCGATGGTCGCATTGCTCTCTCGCGCGATGATCGCATTGTATTAGGACGACGCTAGAGGTGCTGCAAGTGTGCTGTCATCCGCTCATTCCGAATGTCGGTGTGATTTCAGCCGGTTACTCGGAGTGCCTGTTTAGCCTGAGCCACGTGGTGTCGCGGCTCGATGTCCTCGTGTCGTTTGCGATGGCGGCCGCCAGCGCGCCCGAGCCCTACTGCCGTCCTCAGTTCACACAGGACAACGACCAGCTTATATTCGAGCAACTGAGGCACCCCTGCCTCGAGGTGCAGGAGGGAGTTTCCTACATACCCAACGATGTCGTCTTCAAACGAGGTGATCAATTCATTTCTAATAAGTTTAAAAAATATTTTGAAATAAAAACAATATACGAATATTGTATTGGTTTAAATCAAAAAAATGTTATTATAACAGCACAGCATAATTAGCTCTGACAGGTCGCCCGGAACGGGTATGATCAAATCTCGACCAACTCCAGCGCAGGTTTTTACAACCTGCATTATGCTGAGTTGGAGCCGGTTTGTGGCAGGGGACGTTTGTGTGTGTGTGTCCTTTTTATATGTTATCTATGTATTTTTTACCTTTGTTGCATATAAAATTTATTCTATTCTATACTAAACGTTGGCCGGATCAAATTATGCTCGAATGGAATGCTGAAACGGCAGTTGGAGCAAAATTAGTCTTGGCCGAAAGAGTCTTGGACTGCTTGTATACACGCGTGTATGTGTAAATAGAAGTTTGATTTGTAATAGGGACGTGCACTATGCACGTGGTGACCGGCGCCAACATGGGTGGGAAGTCGACTTGGATGCGGTCGTGCGGTGTGGCCGCTCTGCTGGCCCACGCAGGCTGCCTCGTGCCCGCGGCCAGAGCGTGCTTGCCACCGCTCGGCGCGTTGCTGGTCCGCGCGGGCGCACACGACCGCGAGCAACACGCGCAGAGCACCTTCATTGTGGAGATGATCGACGTCGCCGCTATACTTAAGGCGAGTATTCACCAGAGATAGTAGGGATGTAGCCTTTGGAAAAATACCTGATATAGCCTAAAATCATTTCATCTTAGCCACAGGACGTCCACTGTTGGACATAGGCCTTTTTGTTTTGAGACACTAAGTAATTGCAGACGAGAAGATGTCTCGGAGCTTCCCGAACGCTGCCTGTTCGAGCTATATTCGACCTACACCTTTGTCTAGATTGTTGAAATTTGTAAAGTAGCACAATGGAAATTTGAAATTTTTAGGATATTTTTTGAAATTGTAAAAACATTGAATACAATAAATACAAACATAAATACAAGAAGCCGAATAGTATATGTAAATCTCTAAAGATGTTTGAATAATTATGCAAGTATTTAAATTATTTTCAGATGGCAAAGTCTGATTCTCTTGTGATCATCGATGAGCTGGGCAGAGGAACTTCAACATATGACGGTTGTGGCATTGCATGGGCTGTTGCCGAGTGAGTTGTCTTTTTTACCAAGCTTGGACCAAAGCACCAGGTAATAAACTACTATGTGCCAAATTTCATCCAAATCCGTTCAGCTGTTTTTGCTTTAAGGAACAAACATCCATAAATCCTCATAAACGTACGCATTTATAATTTTAGTAGGATAGTTAGGCTATAGTGATTACGTGCAAGCGTCACCGGGCCGAGCGTGACGGTTCAGTTGCATGTACAGGGAGCTGGCGGCGCGCGAGTGCTTCTGCCTGTTCGCGACGCACTACCATGAGCTGACGCGACTCGCGGACTTGCACGCGGGCCAGATTGTCAACTCGCACGCGCAGGCCTCCGTCGTGGACGGACAACTGGTTCTGCTGCACAAGGTGGGGCCGGGGCCGGCCACGCACTCGCTGGGCCTGCACATCGCCCGTCTCGCCAACCTGCCCGAATCCGTCATACAGGTGCGACATTCGTCATCCCGATGCATTCATTAATTATATGAGTCTTTTGAGTCGAGGGAGAGGGGTAGTACGTGACTTTATCTCGGCGAGGGAGGGGGGTTAAAAAGCCTTCCTAAGTAATATTTTTAACCAGATGGTAAAAAAAAGCCCGCAAATGCGTACGCGCCGTAATCCCACAGAAACCTAACATTTTTCTAGGATAAAAATTTTCCTATATGTAAATCTAGGTATGAGTTTCAGTGCTATATATACTTTTCTTAACGGGGAGAGGGAGTTCGAGAAATCTTATGTTCTCTCTTACATGGGGGTAGGGGAGGGTAAAAAATGTCCAAAATCGTCCTCGCGTATTTAATGAATGGCCCTTATGTTAGAATATATGCATGTTTACGCTGTGTACATCGATTACACATCTTTGCAAAAAAGAATATCATACCGAGTTTTTCATTCAAACGTCTACTTAACTTACATGCAGAATTTCATCAAACTCGATTCATTGAGTTGGTTGTGAAAGTGCGTTTTTTCTTAACAGTATGCAGAAGAAGTGCAGCGGCAACTCGAAGCTATGTAATGTAACGTAGCACGCGCTGTGTCTCGGAAGGCTGCGTACCCCGGTGCAACGCGTCGTCGCGTTACGCATCGCGACGTAACGTGAAGCCGCCACCACTTTCGCGTACCTACTTACTGAAGTGCGTACTTTTTATGTAGGAATTAAGTTCGATATTGTTACCTTAAATGTATGATTTCTCAAATTTGTCATGTTTAGAATTATGTAATATGGAATTGGTAAGCAGCTCCCGTTGGAAAGAGAACTCTTAAGGTTGCAATACTTATAGAGAACTAAAAGGTACGCAGTTTAGTGAGTACACGAAAGTGATGGCGGCATCCCTCCTGGCGGCCGCGTGACATACACGCGACGTCGACGTCAAGAACCTTTAAGTATGTACATTTTACGTCAACTATCTTCACGTCACGTTCCCGTGTGAACTGACGCTTATGTTACATTCTGAAGCCTGTTACAAAGAATGACTAAATATATTTTCTACTGTATATTTGTTTTTCTTCTTACTTAAAATCTTAAATTTGAAACTTTTTCTTATAAATGACCAAACCCTTTATTGAACACCAGCTGGTGCCCGCGACTTCGTCCGCGTTGAACTTAGATCATTGGCGTTGAACGATGAAAGGTACCCTATGTCCTTTCTGGTGACACAGACAACGTGTATGCAAAATTTCATAATGACCGGTTAACCCTCCTTAGGTTAAACATTCGCTTTTTAAAGTGACATCTATAGCAAAGTAGACAAACCTTTAGAAGAA
This sequence comes from Synanthedon formicaeformis, assembly GCA_945859745.1. NCBI lineage: Eukaryota > Metazoa > Arthropoda > Insecta > Lepidoptera > Sesiidae > Synanthedon > Synanthedon formicaeformis. The sequence goes on from OX243963.1 coordinate 6,174,212, forward strand.
TCGAAGTAATTACCCTGCTGCTATTATTAGAGACATCTATTGCCAGAAGAATGAACTATTTGAAGTAGATATCGTCGTCTATAATTGACAGATGTCGCTATGAGGCTCCTCTAATGAATTAGTCATAGGGAAAAAAATATTACGATTGACATTTCATATTTAAAATTTTAAATATAGATGGTAAGTTTTACCTTCATCTTGTGACTACTTGAAAAGTCTTAAAACTAATATCTTCCCTAGTACGGCGGGTCAGAAGCGCTCTCCACGACGTATAGCGCTTATATTATGTTCTCCAAAATCTCCATTTTTATTATTTTATCTATGAATCGAAAATAATTGGGATCATATGATCCATCGATTTTGGTAAAACGATTTTCAAAATATATGTATTAAGAAGATTTATTTATTGAAGATTAAAATTTATTCATTTGTGCCAATTGCGAATGCAACATCTAAATCTTTAAACTCTTTCAAAAATAAAACACAGATTATATAAAGATTTTCCGTTTTTAATAACATTTAACAGTAGAAATAATTAGGAAAACAAATTAGACTTACATATTTCTTTTTATAATTAATTCGATCTCATACTATTTAATTTTATTACTAAAACTAAAGTGAATCAAAAGAGATGATATGAAGTTTAGTGTTTTCATAATATTAAAAAAGCATGATCACAATAATTAAATATATCAAAGTCACCCGCAATAGTTAAGCGTTGAATACTTTTAAAAGGCCGTCTTATAACAACAGCTGTTTGCTATAACATTCATTATTAGGGAATTTAGTTGAGAGTAGAGATCTAATTTTAGTGACTGTTAAACTTAGTTCTTGTCTAATACTTAACATAAATCACATTGAGAAATTTCTAACAATGCAAACTTAGTAGCAGACCAGTTAAAGAAATTTGAAATTACTTAGCATTCGCTTATCATAATGTCTACCCAATGAAGGGGTTGCAACCGCAGTGTTACTCATTACTTTCAAATAGTACATGTAATACAGATATTCTCATGCTAAAAATATGTCTCAAACTTTTAACTTTAACTCAAATAACTTTTAAGTCAAACACGATAAAGAAAACGTTTTAAAAAATCACATAATTGGTTTATTTTCATATCACTTTAAATATGAAAATAAGATAAATCTTGATGTCATCTTTTCCTCAGAGTTTCAGTCTTTAAATATTATTTTAACCTCACGTGTACAAATTCAGTAAAAAAATATATAAATGAATTACTTTGGATTTAGAAGCCACTGTTAAAAAATTTAAAAAAAAAAATCTGTTATGGATCAAAATTGTTGCCATTGCGTTCTTAAGAATGTCAATAAGCTCTTGATTAAAATTGAATGTATGAAATCAAAATTGTTTCAATAAAATCCCAACTCCAAACGTTTCAGGCAAAATTTGTCCAGTGCGGTTTTGAGGTGTGTTGCGACAATTAATGCATTCCAAAGTGCTCACATGAGTGTTAAAACCATTGAGGAGAATCTGCAAAAATTTAAAGAATTTGAATGTTGTAACTAATTCCGAAAATCGTATTTCGCCATTTTTAGTGACTTTTTGAATTTTTTTAACAAACATGTGGCAAATACATTGATTGCAGACAAAACAATGCGCTTCGCAAACCCTCATAGAACTAATTGACTTCTAAATTCTAAGAAATGAGGTTAACAAAGGTGAGAACGTATTTCCATATTTCGATTAAAGAATATCCGAAATGAATTTATTTCTACTTTAATATAGTAATTGTAGTACTACGGTTAAACCACCCTAAATCACGGCTTTACATTTAAACATCTGCTTTTGTCATTACACATAATAACTGTCAATTTTCATTAATTTGTAAACCTCTGCATTGCAATCGTAAAGTAAGTTATACTTTCAACCAGACTGCGAGATCAATATAGTCGATATAATTATTATAATACTCAAAATATTGCATTTAGTTTTAAAAAGATCAATGTAGGTATTTTATTCATTCAGTGTCTCTATTTTCCTCGTCGGTGGGACAAAATGATAAGCTAAATCATTATTTACAATCTATTTACAAAATGTCATTTCAATTTACAAACAAAAAATAAAAATAAAAAATAATTTATTACTTAAATGGAAATTTACACATTCTGATCATCTACCGTGTCTTAGCCGCGGCCGGCTGTCTCTGGGTGTCATCTTACGTTCCACATTTCGAACGTGTATTTAAACAATCTCTTATACAAAAATCACAAAATAAGCGTAGTTCTCAGAGCGTGTGGAGCGTGGTTTCAGCACGCGGACACGGCCGCCATCAGCTGACTAGCATCGGAGCCCGGGCGCGGGCCCTCACGAGAAGTACATGCGCACTGCGTTGGTGAACGGCCTCCGACACATCGGGCACTTGTTGGTTGACAGAGCGCATTTGGCGCACGACACTACGTGGCCGCACGGCACGAAGCACACGTTGCGCTCCTCCGCGTAGCAGATCTTGCACACTTTCTCGTCACTCACCGACATCTCAGTCTCCACGTGCTCCTTCGAAGGGCTCGCGACCGGCTCCGGCCTCGACTCCTCCACCGGCTTCGACGTAGACGCCGCCGACTCGCCCCCGCTCGCCGGAGCGACACACGCCTCCGTTATAACCTTCTGCACGTATTCGCGCCCCTTCACCAGTTGCACGTACGCGCAGCGGTCGAACCAACGCGCGTGCTGTTCCCACGGCACGTCTTCCAACTCCCAATCCTTGAGACCGCCGTCGCAGTAGAAACACTTCGTTTTGTCGCCTTGTCCGGTGTAAAAGAAACCGGCTTCGGCTAGGTCTTTCGGCTTTTGGCGCATAGAGCGTGGCCAGTCTGCGAACGTCTTGAGGCGCGCCGCCTCCGACGCGTATAACGGGTACACGGGAGCGGCCATACGCGGTGGACTCGCAACGGAGGGCACCGGTGGAGCTTGAGTGCCGCACTCGTCGCGACCTGCCGTCGAGGGCGCGTCTAAAGGCACGTTTCCGGAACCGGCCTGCTTCCTAAGGAACGGACACTGAGGCGCCCACCGTTGATGGTCCCACGCGGGATCGTCGCCTTCCACCCACCGCATGATCTCCACCTGGCAGAAAGCGCATCGCACTTCGTCGCCGCGACCGAGATAGTAGAATCCGTTTCGCGCCAGTTTCTCGGGCGACAGGAACGTCACCGGCCACTTTTCGAATGTCTTGAGTCTGTCCTCCTCGCGGTGCATGTCTCTCGTCTCCTCCGGGTACATGGTGTGCGAGTCGCGGTTGTCAGTTTTGTCAATAGACGTCGTGTTTGCAGTGCCAGGCAATGGGAGCGACATAGGAAATTTCATTTTATCGTGCGACCCGATACCGAACAGGTGAGGCGCGGTCGTAGTGCTCGATGCCACTGTAAAGAAAAGAAAATGCAAACATTTAATACTCCATGTAAGTTCTGTTATACCCTTAAAAGTTAATTAGGTATATTTAACACTTCCAATGCCATGGACACAATGTTAAATTAATATTTATCTACTAAGTTATAAATTATTAATTAATTTGTTAATAAGTTATTAATTATTAGGTGGGTGCACCTGTAGTGATTTCATCCATTTTATGGTAGCAGTGAAATGAGTTGACAATCTGACTTTTTGACAATTTTTGGTAAATGAAAAAAACGAAATGTTTCATTTTGAGAATTTCAGAATAAATGTTTTATTCTTAACATGTTTTATGTTTAACATTTAAAAAAAAGGGGGGGCGCAGACAAAGTCTAAGACAAAAGCTATTATAGCTATAAATAAACAGTTTCTATTAAACTTTTTCGATCTTGCCATACTAATAACTCATTTTGGTCAAAAACACGGAATGCCATAACTACTCATAATTATGTCAAGTATATAAAGTTCTCTTATTGCCTGACGGCGGCAAGTTGGGTGACGTCTACCTCTACTGCCTAATCTGAAACATTACATACTTGTATGTATGTAAGTATATTAATAATATACCATTGTATGAGGTAGGTTGAGTGCGTTCAGAAACAGTTTCACATAACAAGTTCGCGGCCGGCCGGCTGGCTGCATCATCGACATTCCATTCCCGCAGCCTTCCCGTCCCGCTCCTCCCCGCGCACAGACCGCTCAGTGCGCATGTACTCAACAAATAATCAATTTTTTCTCAACGCAATATAAATTTCAATTATTTTTTTATATCTTATCATATTAGGCACTCTATTGTCATGTAATAACCTTCTAAAAAATAATTTAATAATAAATAATTAAACCAAATGAGAAAATCTAAACACGAATCTAATAAGATTTCGCGCAAACTTTGATACATTAATTTCTTATTACATGTAACTTCCCAATACATTTAAATTACTAGACATACATACAACAATGTACTAGCAACTAGAAACAATTTGGCTCAAACGTAGTGGCCGCTCAACATGGATCAATATTTACCATTAAAATTTATGCGACTGCTATTCACTAGTAAGGGCATTTTCGGTGATAGCGCACTGTAAAACCGCGGTCAGATAATCGAAACACACATTGCTACACAGTTTTTCACAACCTGGGCATATTTAACCCACAAAATTAATGTATTCTCCCGAAATATTCGGGTGGCGTTGCGACTGTTTGCAAGTTCACAACGACTTGTGTACTACTACTGCGTATCAGTGTATTATGTCGCTGGGGTGAGACGAAGTGGTACTGGCAGTACCTACTGCAATTTAGCTACCCCAGTACGCATGCGTGCGTAGTTTTAGAGGGGTCCTAAATCGCTTGAACGTAGGGTAACAGCTGTGAGTTTACGCTTTCAATAATGCGACTTTGGCAGTAATGCATACAAAAAACACAATTATTAAAAGTATTCTAAAATAGTAACTACTACGAAAGGGAATTCTGATCAGACTAGATCTCATTTAAAAATCTGGGTATCCATCGCCCATGGACTGCAAAACCGCTGAACCGATCACCGTGAAATTTTGCATAGTGCATACAGTATGTCAGGGTTTCAGAAAAGGATATGGGCTATTTTATTGCATTCAGAAACGTGGGCGAAACTAGTACTTTTATACTTTAAGCCCTAATTAGTCATTTGTAAAATAGTTTGTATTCAGTTGCACGTTCCAGACGTAAACTAAGTATAAATCTGTGATATATATAAAAAAAGGAGTACGGAGGGACGTCGCGCCAGAGTAGTAAGTTCTGAATCGGGCGAGCGTCTGGCGCGACGTTGCCACACCGCTCATCGCCGACCGGATTTCATTCATATTTGAAACGCGACGTTGCCGTCCTCGGCGGAAACCGCGACCACACAGAGTAAAAAAGGGCTCGTGGAATGTGGGAGTACTGCTGGGCGGGTCTAATGCCGAAAAAAGTAAACACAAAAAAACGACTGGAATGTTTTAATATATATAGTTACAGTTAGGTAGATGTATGTAGCGTATCGTAGTACGATACGAGATAAGAGTTTTATTGTCCTGGAAAATTTTTTGCTCCACCCACTTATATAGGTACCTACCGAGTATTAAAGACGCTTTAATAGTTAATCTTATCTAATCTATACAATTTATACTTATTTGTGTCATAACTTGTAGGTACTAGAAATAAGTGACCATTTAATTGTAAAATGATAACTATAACAATATTTAAGAAATGGGAGGCGGCTGTGACGTGGACACGGCCGTGTGCACGCAACCGAATACTTTTACATATATAATAAATTACTAGTAATATTTTATTTGAGCCATCGATGATTTGAGCGTATTACATGTATATCATATACCTAATATACCTATCTATATAAAAAAATTCTTTGATCGTTTTGAGTGGTGTCATCAAACTGTACCCCTGGATTTTGTTATCATCCCTCTTCTGAATTGTCTTTCACTTTGGATGCAAATTTAAAGACATATTTACGTCAAAAAACATACAGCAAAGATAATGGCGTTGAGTGTTGAGTGCACAAAAAGCAAATGAAATTGAGCATTGTGCTAAAGAGAGCGGCGAGAGGCGGAGTGCAAGCAAAGCGTGGGGAAGGGGACGCGACCGTGTTCTCATGCCTATTGGGTGGTCGACGCTCAGCTTTCAAATTCCATTGCATTGCCTGTGCCTGTATAGCGCGCCTACGCGCCTAGCGCTATATATGCTGCACGTATATTAAATTTTTTATCGTACCTATTCATAAAATATAGCGAAACCCATGAATAAGTACGATAGAAAAGGTAGTTTTTAATGTTTTATTCTTTTTGAAAATGTTGCCACACCTTATCACCAATACTTATTATAATATTAATTTTATTACTTATTTTTTAATTTCAGTCATAATTCAATTGCCCCGACGACTACGACGGAAATATTATTAATGAACATTCATGAATGAACCTTTCATACGTCTCCCGCTTTAACTTAAACAAACGTTTGCCACTCAGGGCTCGTAAAAAGTTTGATAAACAAACCGATTGTATGTGTAGATACCGGAAACGGGATGTGCACTGTTCAGGATAAAAGAGCATCCGCCAGATGGCAAACAGGAAGCATAGACAACATGTGAAACAAATACGGGAATTTTTTTTACTAGCTGGTGCCCACAACTTCGTCCGCGTTAAAAATAAAAACAATATAACGCGCGACATCTTTATCTGTTCGTCACACGGCGACAGCGGCGTCCAATTTATTATATTTTTAAAACGATCCCTCAGGACCTAACATTTTTACAGGATAAAAAGTATCCTATATCCTAATCCAGGTAATAAACTATCTGTGTGCTAAATTTCATTCAAATCCGTTCAGCCATTTTTGCGTTAAAGAGTAACAAACATCCATCCATCCTAACAAATATTAACTAGTAACTAGGACTAATAAAATTAATATTAAAATTCTTATATTAAACTGATAGGTATTATAATGATTAGAATGGGTATAAAAAATAGGAGGATATCTTAGTAGAGGCACAAAAGTAACAAGACAATGTTCCAGAGAAATAAATAGCCTCTCGGAATGGAATGCGCATAAACTATACTTCGTCGGCCGCATCAGAAATGCCGGCCGCCTCCGCAATGGCTATGGCCCTCCAGTTTCGGTGTAATTGACCCCTGCATTCCATCGAGTAATGCAGTGTCTACTAGGTACCAGACCAGCAATAGTGCACAAAATTGTCTATCGCTGCCGCATTCGCGTTTTTTTTTTGTTTCTGTTGACGTGATTTGCCCCCACTATGGAATAGTGGGAGGCTATTCAGAAAAGAGATGATAACAAAAACGGGGGGATATACAATTTGATGCTGTAGCTAATATCTATTGCATGACAGAGCTACATCCCATTTTTCATTTTTCTATTCCCGGGCAAAAACTATATAGCCACATAGCCATTACAATCTTTGTTTGAACTAGACTCAATAGGTATTAGGTACGTTGCGTTTTGCTCAGTCTTTTGTATTGCCAAGTGAGACCAATCTATTTTTAGCCAATTGCTACTTCAGGAAAATTTCCATAAATTAAAAAAATATATATTATAATTTAAGTGAAAACCGATGTTAAAAACCAATTTTTAAACCTTACAATTTGCAAAAATATTTGTTAATTCAGTAACAAGTGCTGTGGCTAAATTTTCATTAAACTTCAGAAATCCCATGGAAGAAAGAACTTTATTATCCTAATGAAATGTGTAAACCAAATAGAGGAGTTAAAAGAAAAATTACATCTGAGATTGAAGCTCGCGGTATTTTTTAGTTTTACATTTATTGGATAGATGGCGCTAATAGTTGCACAAGTCATAGATGTATTTTCTTTATGTGATTTCATTGTTTGAAAATTATACAGAATGAAATTTATATATCATCTTTCAAAATATCTTTCACTAAGAATTAGGTAAAAAGAAATAAATGTTTTTTAAAACTTTTATTCCTCATAATAGCCAGTAAATTTAATTAAATATACCCCATCTTTTGTTTCCAGCTACAAAAATATAATCTAAGTAGGTACATAATAATGTTAATATAATGGGTAAAATATATATTTAATGGAAACATTATTCATTATTATAAAGTACTTAGTTTCAAATATGAATCATCATATTTTTTAGAATAGCTATGTAATGTAAGTATACTTTAACTCACTTTTTCCCCCTAAATATTAACAGGAAAAATACATACATTCCCAACAGCACTTTACAGAGCAATAAAATTGTTATTTATTAGAAATTTTGAAATAGTACAATATAAAAATGAAGTAAGCATGTTGACTGGTTATAGCTACAGTTGCCAAATGTGAAGTGAGGTCATGCTTCCACCCACAGTACATAATATTAAGAGGCCTCCAAGGGTACAGACAAATACAAGGTCAACAAATAATTGATTATGTTCTTAAACGAAAAATTACTTTTAGGTACATACTCCACCGTCAGTTAAGCCAATTAAATATGAAATTTACAAGTAAAATATTAAATACGAAAATATAATTTTTAGTTTATTACCTCATAATGTTCAATTCTACTACCAAAAACATTAGTATAAATACCAAGTCTTTGATGTACGTCATAAATTGCTTTATATGATCAACTAAAAATTAGTTTTCAGGTCACAATTTATAGTCATAGGTTATATCTAGTTGATAAAAAGCAAAAAAAATCTGTTTTTTTCAAACTACACTGCTCACAATCACATAACGATTAAAACTAATCATGACATGCCTACAGGTAAATTATATTTAAAAATAAACACACAGCGGGTAATTTAATAACATATGCATTTGATTTATCCGCAAATTGCAATGTTGGAACATATGTTTGAACGCAGCAATGAGGTTATGTAAGTAAAAATTATTGTAAATTACCTTTTACTGAATCCATTTCAAAGTTTCTGTGTATCCTTTTTTATTGGAATTTTAACACATAAACAGAGTTTTATTTTAGTCCGCACTGTTTTCGAATAAAATCAAACGTCAATCGATAAACTTCAACAACACAACACTTTTTTGCTTGAGCGCTAACAAAACGTCAAATCTAGTTCGCAACGATGAGAGAGGCGCACGCACGCAACAAGGCAAAGCAAAGACTGGCGTTTCGTTTGGTTCGGTTCGTTCGTTCGGTCGGTTCGTTGGTTATTGGTGTTGGCTGTTGGCTCATTGTTGGCCCAATGCTGGCGCTACGTTTTGGCGACTTGGCTTCGACATTTGTCGAGAATATTCACGTCTCGTTCACTCTCGTTTCTTTTGCGTATAAATTATCTATCTCACTTAGATTTTTTTTTAATTAATAAAATATATCCCTCATCAGACTATATATTGTTCCACATACATTACATTTTTAAACATTTGTTTGTTATTTTATTTAACATACACAACCGAATTAATTTATAGGACGAAGTACGTTTGTAAGCTATCTTTTATTTTGTACTAGTTGGCGCTCGCGACTTCGCACGCGTTGTAAAATAAAAAATATAACAGAAAACTATAATAAGTAAATATGACACTTTGACGACGGTGGCGCCACGGCAAAAAGTTTTATATTTTTGGATGATCCTTTGGAAATAGTACCTAAAAAAATACCTATAAATATACCTACTTTCTTCTGAATGACCTAAGTACATATTATGTCCTTTCCTGTATCCCTGACAACGTGTATGCAAAATTTTATAATGATTCATTTAGTTAAGACGGGCAAAGGTAACAGACAGACACTTTAACTCTATTTATAATATTAATATGTATTGTATTTTTGTATTATAGTAGGTATATGGAGTAAATATGGGTAGTGACTGGACACTGGTAATACTCATTTAGTTCCTAATAAATTTAATCTGAAATTTTATAATAATATTTAGGTTTAAGAATATTTCCTAACTGGAAATTTCCGCCTGGTTAAAAATAAAATTTTATTTATCTGGTAAATTTATTTTTGTTTTCCGTTAAGCATCTTAATTTAATTTATGACTAACGATGCCCTCGCCTTCACACGACTTTTCAAAAATCATTCTTCACGGACAGGCTCAGTTCAGTTGATGATAAGTGGCTACCGTCGACTTAAACACAAGCAAACATACTGTTATTTCACGGTGTTGTGTAAGGGGATGGTTACCAGACGGGCTGTCTAAATGCCTTGCCACTACTTAATTTGCTAGGTTAGAAAAACCAAATAATACACAATTTACAACAAAAATTTGTTAATTATTTTATAGGAATATTTACCATTTTCTTTGTTTATCAATGTTAAAGCCAAAGCCACTTCGGTGTTTGATTTCGTATCGTTCGTAATATTTGCATTTATTTCCATAATTCACTTTTTGATATGTTCACTTAATTACTGCATTAAAATGATAATTGCTATCAAATTATGTATAATCAATAGAAATTTTAAAAAAATACAATTTTTCAAATAAAAAATTTCACGGACGGGAGCTTGTCAAGGCCGCACTATATATTAATATACTCTTTGGGCCGCACAATATTTTTTTAACTTATTTTATATTTTATGGCAAGACGCTATAAAATATAAAAGAAGTTGTTATACCTATGTGTGACAAGCGAACAAATAATCTGTGACTATAAGAACGCTGCATAAATACATAGCTATTTTCCTACGTCGTCGGCGATAAAAAACCTTACGTAATTCCTTAGATTGTATATCTACGTAGATATGTACTTAGATTACAAAATGCAGACATTGTTTTTCTCATATCAACAATGGCAAGTGCTGAAGAAAATATCTACTCAACTAGTAGGTTACCAATTCGTTCCACAGACTATTTATTTGTGTGATCCCTATGCAGGAAAATAATTACCTATATCAAATGAGACCAAAATTAAATATCAGAAATTTTTTTCTTTTAATAGACGATAAAGAAATATTTAGGTAATGAATGGCACTTTTAAAATTATAAAAATTTGTGATGTCTTATCATTGACAAGCTATAATAGACCGATCAAGTATGTATAATTTGAAAATTATGAAGTTTGTTATGCACCATAACAAACTTCATTTAGTTCATTTCATTCTTCTGAAATTTCATACGGATAGGTACAATTTTTTTCTTCAAGTTATATATTACCTATACCCACAAACCTTCCTCGTTTATCAATCACTCTTTCCATTTTATTTAGTGAAAACCATAGAAGTAGTAACAGTATCTAATTCTACGGTGAAAACCTTTTCAAAATCCGTTTGGTGGTTTAGAAGTTAGCGGAAAAACATGGGAAAAACACACAGGCGGAAAGCTACTTTATTTTATAATATGTTATACCTACATATAGATATAGAATATCGTTACTCATATTATGCTTAATCCATAATATGTATTAGGTATGACGTATCTTTGTGCACTTATATTAGACCTGAATTAGATTAGGTGTAGGTATAAAATCAAGTTATTATGTTGTCAAAAAATTTTGAGCAGATGGAAAAGGTATACATACTCGTTTGATGCTTTATTTATAGAATTGAAATAATTTGGTATAATAAAAAAAAATGTAGTTTTGGCGGTGCGTACGCGCAGGTGCGTTTGCAGCTTGTTCGGGCCGTGTGCGGGCGTCAGCTGCTATCCCACGTGCTTGGCAGCTGTCGACCTCATCCCTTAGACCTCACCCCGAACTTACCCTTCCACTATCAAAAACTTAATGTCCATTGTGTTATCTCTGTTGTAAGTTACATTTCTCTAATTTAATTATAATTTTTTTATTAAGTACTGGCTGAATAGGCCGGAGCCACGATTCGCTGTGGCTCGTTTTTTCGTTTCAAATGGAATTTCGGATTAAAAAGTCTATATAAAAACACTGCATGTTCTATTAAAACACTAGGTATGTTGTTGAGTAAAAATTTCAAGTCAATTCATTGGCAAATTTTCGAGTTTTGTGTAGAAGCAAAATTTTTTACAAAAAGACCTGAAAAAAAATTCACCTAATAAAATTATATGAATAATAATAATTTATTCAATCTTTATTGCTGTTTGTTTTGCCAGACGTTGTATTTTTATTTTATTTTTATATTATCCCTCGAGAACAGTGGGTACTTTTTTTCGGTTTATAGTCGTCTCGCACAATTTTGTTTCGTATTACGAATTTTGCGAAGAGCCAACTTTAAATTTAATTATATTTTTAGTAGTAGTCTCGCACACTTTGGTTTTTATAAAAGAAAAAAATGTAAATAGGTAGGTACTGTCGTGTACGACAATGAAATAGGTGAAGTAGGTAAATCGAAAGATAAATAAATTACTATTTTAAACATGTAATTCTTGATAAAAAGTGGGAGCTCTGTGTAAAAATGAGATAGTTATCATTTGGGAGTACCTCTACCTACCTATACCTACCGATACGCGCCAAAGGGGACGCGACTTTTCTGTATTTCTGATAACATGTACAAGTACATTGTATGCAAAATTTGGATTTGGAAAATTCTTTTTGAATTCTGATAACAAGAAGGTTATAAGGCTATTTAACATCTAGCCTTAGGGGGAAAAAGAAAATAAAAATCAGAAAAAACGCTAAGCGAAAATGAAAAAATGGCGCGGGCGGCCGTTGCTATGCGGTGGGTCAGTGACCGAATTTGGCCGCCCGATAAAAACCGAGCATTACCGAGAGAAAGAAGGTAGAGTTCTCAGATTAGTTACTAATCTGAGGGAGATTAGATTAATTTAAAACTAGCGAATTTAATTAAATTTCAAGTCAATAAATTAATTTAAATTTAATTAACTTTAATTTATAAAAGAAGGTGCAATGATATTAAAAATATAATATACGAGTATCCTACCTACTACATGTTCAGCATGTAGATTATGTAATTGAAACTGCGATAGTGGGATTAAATTATTTTAGAAAAAACAAAGAAATAACATAATTTTAAATTGATTTATTCTTATGTATTTTAAATTAAATGCACACAGACTATTACTTGTTTCGCTGACTATCAGACACACTTTGTTCTCTGTAATCGAACTATATAAATATATCTTCATATAAATATATTGTTCGTATAACGAGAAGTGCATAGTTCAGGTATGTGAAGTATAATACAATATTTTAATGAATGAACCCGGCTCCAGTGAGAAGCGAAGCCTGTCTCGCGTTCACTTTGCTTCGTGACTTAACATTACTATAGAATCAATACACGGAACAGAAGAGACACATCAGTATAGACACTTGTATGCATTATTTTAATGCACAATTTTTCTATACATACTACCTTTTGAATGTAAATGTTATCTGATTATTGTCAGTAATGTACACTTATAAAATTATTTGTCCTGACTATCTAGGTCTAGAAATACTAAGTTTAGAAATTTGGAATATAGGTTAATTAAGAAGGGATTTTTGAAAATTTCATCTCAGTGCGAAGCCAGGGGCGGGTACGTTAAATTTCTTATATGAAATTATTTCGGTATTCACAATAAAAAAATAACAACGTGGGTTACATTTTAATGGGACATTCAAATGATTCTCTAAATTCAAAGGCTCAGACTATATTTAATTTGTCATCTTGTGTGAATTAGAAATGAAATAGATTATTATGAAAAACCATTTTTTTTAAAAACTCATATGAATGTTGAGGTGTGCCCTTATACTTAAAAATACTTAAAAAAAATACTATGTAAATTATGTATACTTAAAAAAAATGACGCGTCTGCGACATGTGATCTGTGATCGCAGCAGGCGCTGAGCCATGAGCGGCCCCAATGGCAACGAGCGGCGTGGTATGCGGCCTGCTTTTCCCAGAACTCCTTGCGCCGACCGCGCCGCCGCCGCCAGCCGGGATTCGAGATCTTGTGTACTTTTCGTACCAGCTCCGGCGGTCTTGTACAAAAAAATATTTCATTTTTTTTCTCTATATACTCAGCTTTTCATGCGAGCGTTTTATTTACATACAGGAACTTACCTCGTTGAGGAAAAAATGTAGATACATACATATAGGTATTTTATTTATATAAGTAGGTAAACTAATAAGTTTACTCGCTTTCATTGGCGTATATTTGTTCGATTCGTATTTTAATTGGTTTTTAGTTCTATAACAACCAGATGAATAAAAAACGATGTCGAATGCCTTTTAGTTAGATAATAAAATATATTCTCTTATAATTTTACTAGTATTTTTTTTTCTCTAGCATTTTACTAATAACTACTAATAACATTCAAGATTAATTTTAAGAAGTTTAATAGCTGCCTTATTGAATTTGTAATTTCGAAACGGCGTCGCATTCTCATCGTATCGATTTAATTTTTTGTCGTTTTTCGTGATCGTTACTACGAAAACTAGACACAATAGATGTCAGAGTACAATGTGTATTTTTTTTTCTTATCAAATCCGTTACATTCCATTCCGTGGTACGCGAGTTGGGCACGAAGCTATCTCGGCGAGATTTCGAAATTCCAAGAAAGGTAGAGCCTTATAAATTATCTCAAAAGCGCCGACGCGGCCAAAGCGGCCCTGCATCCAGAATGTTTTTTTTACACCTCAGGTAGGCTGGCGCTAAGAAGGCGATGGAATTTACACTGCGACCAAAACTGTTTGACATTTGAAATAAACACTTTTTATTACTTCATTTAATAATTTCATAAAAATATATACTAAAATAATAGCCAAATAATATGTTATAGTATAATATGTTATAATAATAATTTATGTGTATAATAAAATAAAGTCCTAGTCTGCTCTGTCTGTTTCTTCTCTGACTTTTCTAAACCACCTACCGGATTATGATAGGTTACCACTATAGTGGAAAGAGAGAAAAACGAGGAAAGGTTTGTGAAAAAATTGCATTCTTGCGAAGTCGAAGGCGGTTTGCTAGTTCTTAATATTATTTTAAACCCAAAAAAATATGTTTGTGGTGGTTGATTATATCTATCTACATATATGCGATATCAATACTATATTTATTAATACTTAAATTTAATATATTTCAATAACATTAATCAATAAAAAAGTTCGGACAGCACCTACGTCATTCAATGAAGTTATTATATAAGTAAGGCATTTATTTAAATTCAAATAATTTTTGTTACAGACAAAGTAGTCCATAGTAATTAGGTTGGGATATAACCGTAGTACCAGCATACCATTGAACGTTCGTTCTCTGAAAACTATGGCATAGAGCATAGTCTATACTGCCTTTTTTCCTTTCTACATTTACATATTTTTATGCCACTGCCTTTGCAAGTCTTTAATTGTTGAGTACATCTAAGTTACCTAAGTACATAGTAAAGCTCAGTTCTTTTTTGGAGATGAGAAAAATATCCGCAGTGTGGAAAATTTTCGTTACTAAACTACGGTTTGGTCCTCATTTCTGAAACAAAATATATAATAATAAAGTTTTTAAAACGGCCTCGTTACCTCACTTATTACTATAACTTTCATTTAATTCTTCGAGAGATTTCCTTTACGTGTGCCTAGATTAACGTTAAATACTTATGTATGGCAAAAAATACGAGTGGAGCACGCGTGTGTTCATTATTCTTGGAAAATAGTTCCCTCGGAGCAGTTAAAGGCATTCCAGCCTTGAAGGTCAAATTCTAATAATAGAATCAACATTTATATATTGTTCCCAGGACCCTGTTCTCTGGCCTCCGAAGTGGGCACTTGAGAAAAGTATCTTTTTGTCGTGTTCCGTGAAAAACGTTCGCCTGGTAACAGTCTTTTTTGCATCTCGTAATCTCCAATTACTAATAAATATGTACTTTTGTAGTTAATTAGTATTAGGGCAGTCGGAACAGAATAAAAATAATCTTGATCCCCTTTCAAAAAAGATTGCGACCATGAAAATATTATTGAAAAAAATGCAATTTTCTTTATTTTAATATTTACATAAGTAATATCTAAATATTTTTGATAAAACCACCCAAATTGTATGACTACAATTGTGTACTCAGACCTACGGCAATTTTGAATAGTACCTACTGAAAACAAATTTTCTCTATAATAGGTCTTTAAAAGGTAAAACCTGAGGGTAAAACATTCAATTTTTTAAACACGTAATTGTGGTTCACCAAGCAGTATACCTACATTATACTTTTTTATAATTCGTTGGATATTTTCTATGACTATATAGAAATTTTACTACCTAGTACCTATGAGTTGATTAATGAATGAATGAATGTACCTATGAATAAATTTCAATCAATTCTTACTTAATCAAATTATTAAAAAAACAAAATGTATTAAGCATTAATTAAGCAAAATTAATAATTGGGGCTTAATCCCCAATTTTAATGTAACATAAAAAATAATAAGTTATTTATGGAACAAGTTTAAAGTCTATTTTATTAAAAGAGATTTTTATCTGATGTAGTAACTACTCGCCTGAAAAAAAAAACAACCAATTCGTATATATACTCGTACGTAAAAAACTCATGGGAAGGATTTGTATGAATTTCTAGGAAACGGCGGATAAAAGGCTGACTCAACGGCCTCGGGTTCCATTCCTGGGAAGGTCCTGGGAAGACTTCTGACTTAAGTAATCTGAATGTATTGGGTTTCATTCAAAATACATCGATGTCAAAATATAAGTCTGTGATTTGGTTTCTAGTATTACCTCAATCTAGCTCCACTGATTTTTTACCTTTCACTATTGTATTCGTAGCCCTACTTACGAGTACCTTATTATTTACTTAATAATTAATTTTTATTCGTAACTATATTATAATCTACTAGCGACTCGCTCCCGGCTTAGTGATATACAAATTTTTGCTATATAAAGCTTCCTCGTTTATCCCTCATTCCACAAGTGAAAATAGAAATAGTAGTTTTCAGAGAAACAGAGACGCGGACAGTTTCAGCGGCTTGGTTACAGAAAATAGTTTTTTTTTTTTCACTTACGAGTACATACATAAATAAAACTTAGCGCCTCTTTCACCAACGTCAAGCAGGCCAAACTGTCATTTAAAGTCACCCGTAACCGGGGATAATGGAGCTGATACTTTGTTTGTACGGTAAACGTCCCAAACATTAAATAGAAAAAAAAATCGCCTATCGAATGATGCAGTAAACCGAGTGCATAGTTCAATAAAACAGAAAATGATTTCTAAAAGTAACTAATCAACACTTTACTTGCAGTTGGTGAAAGAGGCGCTTAATCAATTAAGTAAACCTTGCGTGAAAAATTGTCTTAATAGTGGTGCAAATAGCATCAAATTTTTTGCGTGGTTTAGGAGGAGTAAGTGCATATACATATACAGACAGACAGACAAACGCGGACAGCGACCAATTTATATTAGGAGGAATTTATACTATAAGTATATTTGGTAGTAGAGGAATGTATCTACGTAAAAGTGTAATACGTTTCTAGAGCCAGCATCAGTATCTAAATAGGTGTACAATACGCAAACCAATATAAACTCCAAACACCATGGCATAAAGCATCTGCTAGACATTAAATTGTATACAATGGTAGTACCATGAAACAACTGCTCTTTAGAATGCAACGACAGTCAAAATTGATCTGTAAAAGTTACAGAAGTGGGTTCTTATTCAAACGCAGCATTACAGCGGATGCTGTGCTGTGGAATTTGGGGCATAGCGCTGACTCAACGCCGATGTTATCCCTTCCATGCGACTGGGTAATTCTCGATAGAACAGTCTATCGTTCTACTTGTACGAACTATTACTAAACGATTAACTTCTGAAATTACTGATTTTTATTGAAGATGAGGTTAATAACAATAAATAATATTATAAATTAGGACGTATATATCTTCTTTGCATAGTATAAAACAAAGCCCTTCCCGCCGTCAATCCCCCTGTTACGCATAGATCTTCTAAACTACGCAAAAGACTTTTTTCAAAGACTATATAAGTATATTGGTAGTAATTTTAATGTGGTTTTCACTAATGGAAAGAGCGATCAACGAGGAATCAGAAGTAGGAAGGAAAGTTATAGTATGACCTATGACCTATACGACCTATACTATTCTTATCAAATTTACTATGGGTACTGTGGACCAAACAAGAATTAGTTCACGAGTATAATACAAATTATCTGTTAAGTACACTTTATAACGCCATTACAAATCAATACATTGCTTGGTACTATTGGTATTCTGTTGGTACAAGTGAAAAGTTTGTAGGTACACCTATACCTACTTAGATATCTTGATATTTCCCTCGTTACGTAGACTTATCTCTCGTAGCCTGCTACATTTGTCATAGGTCGTAGCTAACTTCAGATAAACTTATTTTTGTTGCCGTCTGTCGTTAATTAAATAGTCTATGGACGATATGCATTATCTTCTATAATTAAAAATAAAATTTGTATTCAAATAGTTGATGGCAATTTCATAATGGATGTCCTCCCACTATGTAAGCGAATTTAAAGACGTATAGTTACTATGTTTCAGTGACTTTGTTTTTAATACACTACAGTAAAGTTTGTTTTTTAATCTCAGACAAAAATAACATTACATGTGACATGCATTACAACATTCTTTTTTCATTGATCAAAAAGGTAAACAAACAATTCACGATATAGAACTAAACAAACAATACGAACAAATTCTAAATGAGTTAATCACTGAGTCAACTCTAGAATAGAAAAAGAATAGATCATACATGGTATCATTATATGCAAACTTGACATTTGCATGTGTCATTTTTGTCTCTGAGATTAAAAAACAGACTTTAGTATGTATTCTTTTTTCATTGATCAAAAAGGTAAACAAACAAGTCACGATATAGAACTAAACAAACAATACGAACAAATTCTAAATGAGTTAATCACTGAGTCAACTCTCTTTGATAATGCCTAATGTACAAATCCCATCTTTAAAACAGTCCAGTGACCACGACGACGCTATATTTGTTTACGTTTTTGATCAATAGAAAAAGAACAGATCATAGGTACCTCCGCTACCATGAGTTTCTAACGACCGCACTCGCTAGCGAGAGCGTAAAATATTTATATGGAAAATGGTCAATTTGACATTGACAATTAACAATTTTCCATATAGTTATGTTTACGCTCGCGCTCTGTAAAGGTACTGGCTGGAATTTCCCTTATCACTCTTATCAATTAACAACTAAAAACTGGGTGACCTCAGGGCCCATATGTTTATTAGCTCACTCATCGACGCATTATGAACCCTGTGGGAAGGACCTAAAGTTGTTTTTTGTATAAGTATGTACCGTACAAGTACCGTACCTAATTTGTAAACATTTTTTTACTTTTTATTTAAACTAAAGTGTTTACGTATAGTTCGGTTCAAAGCGATCATCTACTACGCAGTTGAAATGACGACGTAAAATGAAGCCAGCTCTACAGACAGAGGTCGATCGCCCGCCGTTGCCAAATTTGAATAAATGACGTCATATCTAAGAAGTTCAACAATTATCAGATATCGCTTTACATCGCTTCTATTCAGTAAGTATTAAAATTTTAACACCAATAAAAAGCGCAATGTACAGAGTTCAAAGAAAAATAATCAAATTTGTTTAGCTTTGTGTAAATGGAATTAGAGAGTCATGTTTTTCGTTGTTTACACTTTCTGACTTAACAAAAGGCAATATTTTGAACTTTATTCTAGATATTATGTAGGCACAGTCATAGACATAATACCTATTTGTTCTCTATAAACTTGTACCTAAGGATCAGTTTATGTTGTTGCGTAGTATAGGGGCCCTGGAAAGGATTTTTAGAAATGTATTTTGTGTATTTTTTTTTACAAGGTATATCTTGGAAATTGACAGCAAAGCCGCCCAAAATATTATATTATACTTAGCTCTCTAAAATAAAAGCAATATTGATATTAATTTATGTCCTGTTATAGTTGCAGTCAAAGTCAAATTGAGGGCAAAACAATTATTACAATCAGTTATTATAATTACCTTTTAGCTGTCTTTTAATTAGTCTTCTTAAACATTCACACTTAATGTCTGTAAACAAGCACTGAGCACGCAACACAAGGTTTCGCTTCACGACGTTTCTGCGCAGAAATTGTACAACTGACAATACAATGGATTTGTTTGGTTAGCCTTCACAGAATCAAAGAATGGACTCTTCATGTAAACTGTGTTAGAAATAGTATCGTTATCTGGAAAATATTATTAAACATACTGGTCTGTACGTATTTTATCTATGTTCGAGTGTTAATTAAATAAGTATAGGTACTTAGAGCCTTGACAACGTTATGTGCTTTGTTGGCTATATAATGTAAAGGTGCCCCCTAACTACGGTGTCCCTGGTTCGATTCCCAGCAGGATCAACTTTGAAAATTAATTTTTATTAGGTATTTGTAGATTTTTTGGGGGGGCGACTGACGCCGATGCTCTGCTCTGTTGCCTGTTGCCTAACACAACCCAACAACCATGCTCTGTAAGCATAGGTAAGAAGAACATTATGAATCCTTACCAGCTTCAATGTTGCCTTACCTTTTAATATTGGTAATTACGAAAATTTTAAAAGAAGAAACTTGCAGGTGCGAGCATGTCGTCCGATAGAAATATATCCTTTTTACCTTGTACCAAGTAAAAGTAAGTCAGTGAGTTTTCTTTACAAACCCCGTCACTATAAAAAGACACGAAAATTGGAGGTAAAAGCGCTGATATAGACAGTAAAATAAAAAATAACATGTACAATATATCCTTGCATCGTTCATAAAACTTGATCTTTGTAAGAAAAGACATTTCCTTGAGTGAGTAATATTTATTATTTAAAATTCCAGTGAGCTATGAAAACACGAAAAAAGCTATAATTAAAATTTTAAACTAACCCTCAACTTTCTATTGAATAAGGTGCTATATCTGTTGTAAGCTACTAAGGAGTTGGGTATGCGCAGACTAACTCGATGGTGCAGCATCAGATCAAGGTTACCATTATCATGGAAATACCACCGAAGCAAGCAGGTAACAGTATGACTACTAAATTTCACATCTATCGAACATGTGGAAGTTAGTGTTTGCGCGCGCGTGTGTGTGTGTGTGTGTGTGTGTGTGTGTGTGTGTGTGTGTGTGTACGTTAATATTAGAATTTTCCAAAGATTTAAATCGAAAGATGCGGCGTAATCTCCTCGCGCCATACTAAAAACACACCGAAAATTCTTAACAATGGGTTGGGCGCAGGCGCTCAACCCAACTACAGTTGCACGCCAGCTACAGTGAGTGACGGTCGCTTGTTGAGAGCGTCACTATCGTCACAGTCACGTTTGAAATAAGGAATGTGTTGTCTGTGTTTAAAAGTGTGTTTAGACAAAGGTATATGTATTTTATACTTTTGTCTTTAGTATAATGTATGTTGTATTTTGTAACACATTTTCGCTAGTAATGCCGCATCTCTCGATTTAAATCTTTGGAATTTTCATACACCATAGATAAGAACCATCTCGATCATGTCAGTTATCACACAACAAAATATATCGGATCAAAATCGGTCCATTATTACAATTTCATACAAATGCATATAGTAACACCCCGTTTTTGCTTCGGGGGTCGGGGGTTTGAAAGCTAAGTTTCAGCTAATTGACTAATCCTTACAAAAACAACGATAGTACGAGAAGTGAGAATGAATTACAAAGTGACTCAACCTTTGTTCTAAAAAGTGGATGGGTTTGTTATTTTTAAAATGCGATAAGAAAGCTTCTACAGGTGGGGTGGGTTGGCTTTGAGTATTTAAGTGTAAGTTATCTTTTACTCAGCTCCGGTTTAACTAAGTAAGTACCTGCTGCACCACCATAAATAATATCAAGTGTTTCGCAAACAAATAGATTTATGGTAATAGAGAGGGTTTCAGTTGTGTTTTAGTAGTAAAACAATAAAATATGGAATATTTTAACGCTATCTAACCTCACTCAACTACGATACAGAACAAATACAGAACTATATAAAAAATTTAAGTTGGTTTGTGTATGCTTCAAAAACTCGAGAATGGGTAGAGCGATTTTAATGCAGTTTTCACTAATGGAAAGATCGTTATATGAAGAAGGTTTTACAAAAAAGAAATTACAAAAAATCTTTTAATCATCCGCACGAAATTAGGAGTGGATCGTAGTACTTTATAAAGAAGAAAATGAAATCAACTCTGTGTTGGTAAAGTAAAAATGATTAATTTTGAGTAATATACCTATCACATTTTTCATACATTTTCTCTCTAGATCATTTGAATATGTAATTTAATTACATAATAAAAAAATGTTACGAATATTATCGAACATTTATTAATTATGACCACGTACAGGTGGTCATATATTAATTATATTATATTTAATATAATATTAATAACATAGGAAGTAATAATATTAATAACTACATTTACAAAACTAAACTAAACTAAAATCTAAAAATAAAAACTAAAAAAAAGTAATAATATTAATATTATTAGTTCCTTTGTTATCAATAAATAATTTTTATTAAGTAAAAAATATAATATTTATATCTATATCGGTTCTTACTAATGAGCAATAAGCCAGGAAGGTTTTTTTGTAAATATATAATTTGCAAAAAAAATTGCATCCGTGCGAAGCCGGGGTCTGGTCGCTTGTGCATTATATGACCATGTAACAATCAGACACAAGAGGCAGGCTAAATTAAAAAGGTTAATCAGCTTAAAGAAACCTCAAGGCCTTACGAATGAAATAAGTACTATGTTACTATACGTGTCATATCTTCGTGCGCACTTTCAAAGATAATTTAACCCAAATGAAATATATACACTTTTAAATATACACTTATATAATATACACTTTTATGTGTATAAAAGTAAAATAATTAAAAAATACTATCTGTGCCCGTGACTTCTTACGAACTGTATTTTGTTTTTTAATAATCTCACCGGAACCTAAAATTTTTTTAGGGTAAAAAGTCCATTATATAATGTCAATTCGGGTAATGAACTAATTTTTGTGCCAAATGTCATAAAAAAATCGTTTAGCCGTTTTTGAGTGATTGAGTAACAAACATCCAATCTTTTGCATTTATAATAATACTGTGGATTAGGTTAAAAATTTATTATTTTTAAAATAATAAGCAAT
Source organism: Synanthedon formicaeformis (assembly GCA_945859745.1). Lineage (NCBI taxonomy): Eukaryota > Metazoa > Arthropoda > Insecta > Lepidoptera > Sesiidae > Synanthedon > Synanthedon formicaeformis. The sequence continues at coordinate 6,197,120 of OX243963.1, forward strand.
TATCATAAATACTAATAATAAATCTGTAAGTGTATGTATTGCATGTGTACGACAGTGTACGATTTTCATGAAACTTGGTAGATAAACGTTTAGACGTACGGGACACAGGATAGGCTACTTATTTCTTTTTCAACGCGGACGAAGTCGCAGCCACCAGCTAGTAAGTATATAAATATAATATGATACAAATTGCATAAGCTCAACGGATGGCATGTTGCGTTCTTGTTCTTTAGTGCAACTCATTCACGTCTCGTTGCAAACTTTCGCAAGCGTACAAGTCGCAGACTACCGCAAGCGTTGGTTTCCACCACTTGGAGTAGAAAGCTGCGACCTCACTTTCACTCCACCGCTATTAAGCAACGTCATACCTATTCAAGTTTCTATTCGTCATATCACCTACAAAATGATAGGTAGGTACCAATCTTTAATTGTTTTTTAAAAGCATCTAAGTACAGTCGGGGTAAGAAAAGGTTCGTCACTTTAAAGTCGAAATTTGCTTGTACCAGGACAATCAGTCATGCCAAAATTTTATTTCAAACATATGTCAGTTGTCTGCTTAGTGCTTTAGTTTCAAAAGGTACTAAGAGTACGATTTTGACAAAGGAATGAATTTGAAAACTAACGAAGTTTTTCATACCCCGACTTTACATATGTTATGTACTTAAGAGCGGGTATAAAGAGAAATAGCCAATCCTAGATTTTAATTTTATCTAAGTTAACAAAGTCTAATTTAATTATTTTTTTTAAATGAAAGTGACGACTGTAACAGAAAACATAATATAATGAAATTTTCTCGATAGAAAAAAATCACCAAGTGAGCTCTCATTTCCATCGATTTTAGTTTTATTTTCAAAATGACACACATTACAAAGCTAAAAGTGTATCAGTAATTTCACTTCACATATTATCTAAGGCTGTATGTAACAATTTTTCATTTGACATTGTAGTTTACGAATAATTAATATTTAATACTTTTATTCAGCGAGATGCGCTATCTTCCATCGTATGTTGTGCGTGGTTCTACGTATTTTGTGTCACTGTCATGTCCAAGGGGCCACGCGGGTGAAATTGCAAATTTTGTTTGCTTTATACCCACTCTTAAGAGAAAATGCTGCAGCGATACTCGTAGGCCTAGCAGTGTACTATGATCGACGTACTATCAATTGTTAATTATAACGCACTGCTGGAACTGTGTGTTGTGCTGAAAAGTATAAAACACATCTATACGTATCTAGCCGTGTTTGTACATTAAATATAAAATAAAATAAAACTTGTATGTATACGTTGGACTTATGTTACCAAGGTCAAAATTGGGTTAGTCCAACTAGTTCTACTGCAGAGTTCGACAGATTGGACTCGATTTCAATTTAAAAATATATTACTTATATTGTGCCTATTTCAACGAGTGATCGTGTGGTAAATTTCATGGGTACGGGATCGATTCCTGCCATGTAAACGAGCTTTTGAAATTATAAGTATTAATTACTTAGTTTAATTATTAATTACTTATTTGGTTTCGCCTTCGGTCAGTTGTGTAAAACTTAAAATTATATTGTACGTACCTACATAGCCTACACATTCCATATTATAATTATAATAAGTATATGGAATAAGTGTAAACAGACACTTGCTTAAAGCTTGTATTGCGTGTTTGTTTAACGATAATAACAATGATGTTTAATTATCTTGTCTCTATCGTCTTAATGAACCATGGACAATAAACAATATCAACATCAATAGTATCGCAACAGTCTTGAAAGGTGAAGAATCACTTTATCTCTCTGAAATCAATGAAATGTAAATACTTACTTTTATTTATATTATGACAATCTTTTTTCTTAGAATACTTACATAAAACATAGCAGAAGCATAGCAGCGTCGAGGCAGCTTTAACAGCACCCTGAAAGCATAGTATTTATACAAAATACACTGGATTGCAAAGAAAAAGGATCGTCGGTTAGAAAATCTTCAATATCTTCAAAAGTACCTGACCTAGTTATAAATGAAATAAAGACTAAATTAAAGAATATTATTGTGCTTAAATAAAAATAAAAATAATTTAGTTTAGCTTTAATTTAGTCTTATTTCATAAAAGCTAGGTCGAGTACTTTTGATGATATTGAATATTTTCTAACCGACCCTTTTTCTTTGCGGTACAGTGTATTATCTAACACATATCGCAGCTAGTTGTGCTAAGTCAAGTAACGAGATTGTAATGATAGATATTGATTTGAAAAACAATTACGTCGTATTGTAACGTCACTCACCACTCATTGAGTCAATAAAGGCGGTGTCAATTATTGATTTCCAATAACAGTTTACATTTAGGTACAATTGAATGCGAACGAGCAATGCGGGACCCACTTGATTGTTTAATCAACAATCGACTGGTTACTGTCTGTCGGACGATAAGTTGAGGATTTAAAATTAATATCACCACGAGAAAAATGTGGCTCCTCAACGGGAGGTCCAGGCCTGACAAAGAAACAGGAAAAATTTACGAACAAACAAAACTTTTAAAAGGTTTACCATACCGAGAAAGATTTACACTTCACGGCGTGTGACTCAAAATAAATAAAATAACATTAAAGTAATTGCAATCACCATTGCGAATCAGATTTAGAAACACGCACATGGCAGATTGAGAGGCGAGAAATTATAAGAGTGAGATTAATTGTTTATTGAGTTTAATATAAAAATATGCCAAACTTTCTTAAAATATTGCTCTCCTAATTTATTATGAGTACTGTAAGGGCCTCTTTCACCATCTCTGAGTAAAGTCTCAAGTAGGCTACCCGCCATTTAAAGTCACCGGTAAGTAAGCGTACCAGTTTCACCATCTTCGAGTAGCATTACTCATGAGTAATTTAAATGAAAGTGACACATTTACTCGCCAATTAGCGTTACTTAAAAGTAACTACTCAGCATTTTACTTGTAGTTGGTGAAAGAGGCTCTAAGACTTTTAAAGGCTGCATATAAATACATATAATATTTATTTATGCTCAGAACAATATTTATTTGTGACCAAATTACCTATGGTCACAAAATAATAATTATTATTTCTTGTATATATTCTTGTACTATATAAATTTTATTATTTTAGAATATCGTAAAATTATGCCTATTGCAAGTTTATAAGCGCCATCTTTTGCCAATTATTATCAGTAAAACTAATATTGAATTGATTGAAAAAATAGATGGATTAACTAACGAACAGCAAAATTAGTTACTCAAATTAGTAGAAACATTTTTTCTAATATTATAATAAGTTATTATAGGGCTAGCGTATCGTCATCATAAACCGAGTCCTCAATGACACTAACTGATGAACTTATACTTACAGAACTCGGTGACTTACAGTTTCTTTGGTACGAAAAATTACAATTATACTTATGTCCGTACTTACTATCCTTACATGTAACTTGAAGGCGCTTTTCGAGTCTGTATATCAGCTAACTCCTCCTAAACCACGCAACGGATTTTCACCGTTCTTACCGTCAGACAGATTTCACGGAAGGTTTTATGGATTTAATTCGGTTTTCACCATGTTTTCCCTTGTGGAAACGGGGAAGGTTTGCGTGTAATATGTAAAAAATTGAATCCCGGGCGAGGCCGGGAGCGGGTCGCTAGTTATTACATATCCTAACATTTAGGGTATAGTACTCTAAGGTATACTGATAAAGTAAAATACTTATATATTATTTTAAAAAGTACACAGTATACGTGGCAGGATGCACGCTACACGCAACAGTGGAGCGAGACGGTTGCGCGCCGCAGCACGGAACGATCGCATACATTGCGGTTCAACTACAAAGAACTATAAACCTTATCCCAATAGCGTAGCGTACTAAAATTGCTTATCAAAAATTCTTGACTTACAACAACCGCGATTACGGCTGATATACAGTTTCATGCAAACGGAGCCTCAGTAAGTTCATGCATTTGTGATCTGGAAAAAGCTTTTTATTGTATAAGGAATAAAGATAAATCTTGAATGGTTCGGGGACGGTTTGAATGTCGTTTCTGATGATGAAAGGATGGTTCCATGAACCGCTTCCGCCGCTCCTTCCGTCTCGGGTTGCTAGCTGTGGACGGACATTCCTGAGCCAGACACCAGAGCCGGCCCAAGAATGTCGATTGTCGACCAGGCCAGTGCGCTGATGGCGTGATAGCTTAATGCGTCCTACCTTGCACTCTCCCAATGGCATTCCATCCGAGATAACCAAGGTTGTCATTGTTACAAATTTGCATACCTACGTAGATACCCATATGAATTTAATAAGAAGATAATGTGGAATTTTAATCCTGACGTTGCAGAAATATTAGATCATATTGTTCACAATTAGCAACATTATAGGAAAATCTTTTGGGAAATACAACATATCAAACTAACTTTTGCCCGCGTCTTCGTTCACGCTATTAGGTGTTAAAACATTTATTCTATCTACTAGCTGGTGTCTGCGATTTCGTCCGCGTTGAAAAAGTAAATAGCTTATCCTGTGTCCTGTACGTCTAAATGTTTATTTACCAAATTTCATGAAAATCAGTTAACTCGTAAGAGTTATGGAGGAACATACAATACATATACCATACACTTGCAGATTTATTATTAGTATTGATGATTAATATGTTAGTCAGGAGTTGAACTTATTTTAGTTGCCTTTATAGAATGATCCCTCGGGCACAGTAGGTACTTTTTCTGGATGAAAGTTAAGTATCTTTTTCTGTACACCTGACAACGTATAATATACAAATTTCGTGATGATCAGTTGGAGTTTGGAGTAGTCAAAGCGTGACAAAGAAACAAAAACATTAAAATAATCATAATATTAGTACAATATGTATACATATAATTAATTAATTTATGAATCAAATATTGTACTAATTAGGTTAAACAACACGAGGTCAGAAATATAAATTAGTATGTTAAGGTCTGTTAGGATTATAAATTGTTATGTTTATGGCTTTCAGGAATATACATAGTAATTGGGCACTAACACTATGAGTTAAATCGTATGTTTTTACAGTGATCAACAACAAAATAACAAGTCTAATACACTGCATTGGAACGTAACTGCAACTACGTATTATCTTAATCTTAATGTATCATTTTTTATTTACAAATAAATTATAATTGTATCTTTGTTAAGGTCGACTAGGTACAAACCAGAAAGACAACTATTTTTTTTATGCATTTACATACTTATATTCAACTTAGGTATCTAAGTTTATTAGCTTCAACATTGCTTTACAAACATCATTAAAATTAAACTCAAACAAATTTGTAGTTTAACATTAATTATTTTTTAATATTTTCTTTAACCAGGGATTCAACATAGATTTACCTACAATAAAAAATATTTTAGTTATATAATGGAACAGTCAGACTAATTAATTTGTAGAATAATTAACTCACAAGTCTCAAATTTGGACTTTGTTTTGTTCAACAAAACTTATCAGTTTGAACTTTGGCAAGCCACATTATTATACGAACGAAGCTACCCCAGTTATCTTTGTCGGCGGAGTGGCAGTCGTGTGGGTACAAGCATTTTATCTGTTTGTGTGAATCGTGGGAATACTTGTAAGACTCGATCCCATGTCAGTTTAGCGGCCATTCAAGGAGTTGCTCCCTGCTCGATCCCGCACATGTGTCTTCAATATGTGCTCTTTTCCATCGACACCTTACATAAATTTCAATATCCACTCATTGAAGTAACATTACTATGTGGCGAAATTACTCGTTAAATTATTGTCTTCAACAGAAATAAATATTTTATCAAAATATTATAATATCTTGTTAATATGCTTGTAAAAATTGGACAAAATGTAAAAATTGACAAAACAAAAAAATTGGACAACTATACTACCTGTAGCCCGCGACCCCGCCTGCTTAACTTTGTAAATTATATACTAAAACCTTCCTCAAGAACCACTCTATCCATTGGTGAAAACAGCATGAAAATCGGCGCAGTAGTTTTTGAGTTTATCGCGAACATACAGATAGACACGGCGGAGGGCTTTGTTTTATAATATGTAGTGATTTTCACAAGTAAAGAGGTGAAAGTTCCAAATTTATTTAGACAATTTAATATATTTATATAAACTTACACACACACACACTCTGTCGTGTTTTTAAAGATACACAGACCTACACAGACAAACTCAAAAAGTAGTAAATTAAAAAAAACCGTCGACCTACATAACAGCCAAAACAGCATTGAATTTATTTTAGGGTCAGATCACACCGATACGCGACGCGATGCAGCTTGTATGTTATATATAATAAGATATCAATAGACCATAGAACTTATTTACTACACAGAGGTACAAGTTCACGAGCGAGTATGCGAATTGCGAACGTACAGTCGGCCGCATAAGTCGATTAACACATTCAAAAGTGCAAAACAACGTAACACTCAACGCGCCATAAGTCGTTGTCACGACTAGAGAACAAAATAAACTTCACGTACAAACCATCGTAAAAAGCTTCAGTAAGTAAGTAATTAAGTAAGTATGTTGAGTGTTCAGTTGTTTTGCACTTTTGAATGTGTTAATCGACTTACGCGGCCGACTGTACTCAGAAATATTCAGCGAGTCGGCGAGTCGGCAACTTCTTATAGCGTTCTCGAGACGTCGCGATGCATACGATACATTTTGAAAGTTTGACCTTTTGAAAGTAAACACGCTTTTCGGTGTGATCTGGTCCTTAAACTCTTTATCATTATTTTTCATGGCTATCTTTTCGATAAAGTTAATAATTAGGGTCTAAAAAAAGAACACTGATACTCAGAATGAGTACACAAACATGATAAAAGAAATATTTTATTAAAAACTGTTGTAGATACATATTTACATACGAGTAATTTAATCTCCAACTTTGTAATTTGTAATGGATTTTTTTTTGGTGTCCTAACGGATTTTTTGTCGCTTCGATCGTGTGAAGGATCTGAACTGAATGGTTGTAACATGTGCACAATCAGTTATGAATGAGCTTTGTTGTAGGTTGTAGTGTTATCCCATAGAAAAACCCATAGAGGTTCATTTTACTTCACTTGTTAGGTTATTCATTGATGTGCACAGCCATTGTTACTTATTTCACACGCCCCACAGTTACCAGAAGTTGTGCAATTGGAAAGTATTTACTTCACATAATAACAAAAGTGACTAACTTATATCTAATTACTAACTTATATAGTATAAATTATATTGAAGTCTCCTTCCATGTCCGCCTCTTAAACCACTCAACAAATTTTGATGCAGTTTTCACCCTCAGTTAGATGATTTTTAATAAAACCTAAGTAAGGTTTACTGAAATCCTTAATTAGGTTTTACAGCTAATAAAACCTTAATTACAGTAGAAAAAAAAAAACAATATTTTGCAACCAAGACGCCGAAACGGCCCGCGTCTATCTGTTTCTCAGTGAACTACTTAAACCACCCAATGGATTTTGATACGGTTTTCACTAATGGAAAGAAGGATAAATAGGGAACATTTTTTTAAGTAAGTAAGTTTAAAAGTTGTGTTCAGAATTATTAATTTTACCTACTTAATAAGTAAGTAAATCAGTAACTGGTTGTGATTATTTTAAATTTGGAATTCAGTTACTTTTAATTTATCACAAAAGTAATAAATTTTAAAAGAAAATGTGAGTTAAGTTATAACACAATGTCATAAAATAAGACATAACTAGACAATATTTCGTAAAAATTTAAATGGATTAGCATGTCCTACGAACAAGCTAGTCTGCCATTTATCTAGTCTAGTGTATAAAGAATTCTTCATTACTTTAAAGAAAGTAAATAAAATAGTTTATGTATAGTAAACCAGTTCCCTGGTTGGGAAGACAAAAAATGCATGCAATGAACCATAGCCAACCATAGCCCTCTTACTTTACTTTGGAATGTTGATGCGTCCGTCCTTCAAGCGATTAAAGGACATCGACTCGGCCTAAATTACTACTTTAATAAGTTTGTTCAAACTCGTTAAAAATAAATTACAAAATCGTTTGAATAACCCAAAAGGTGTCAAATTGGAATTCCTATGGATCATTAGGTTTGTAAGTTAACGGAGGCAATTAATTGTGTATACCTACCTACCTAATGAAATGGATTTATTTTAGATACGCAAATAGATTTTATTTTTAGAAAACACAAAAAATGCCGATCCTTTTGTTTTTACACTTCTTATATATATAAAAATACCGTAATTATGAATTATAGTAACTGGAAATTAATTGAATCTATCGAACACGTTCTGCTTACCTCTTACGCTTAAACATGAAAAAGAAATTTAATGAAAAAGATTAAAGATAAAATAAATTAAACATAAATTGATTAAGTAAAGGTTAAAGAAAGTGACAAAAATCATAAAGAGAAAACATAAAATTGATCAAAGTTGATTATAATCAGAATCTTTTTACCAGAATGTTGTTTGTCGGTCTGAGAATGGTCTGAGACTACAAGAATTAATTCCTTTTCTATCGTGTACCGAAGTGTTAAAAATGTTTGCGTATAGTAGGTGGTGGTAGTGTTGACCTTTTCTTTAACATGGCATGTGGCGCAGCTCTCTGCACTGCAGACTGGTATCGGTCGCGTTCTCACGGGAACGATCGGTGATTGCACCGCATTACGCCCTGCACTGGGTCGCAACCGCTCTGTGGTACACACAACCAAACGCATTTTGGACATGACAAACTCGGGACAAAAAAAAATAATGGCGTACAGATTTCCGAGAATTCGATTTTCGAAGAAAACGCCAGTAACGTTCGGGCAAAAAACTGGGAATTTTATGATGAGCATTTAAATTTTGAAATCACCGTAGCAGACGCCATCTATTATAAATGGCGACAATTCTAAAAATCCGACGACAATGATGTTTACGACGGCATACATGTTTTACAAATTACAACAGACATTTTGGTATTTCAAAGAATGGCGTCAAAAATTTTGTAAGTCACACAATAAGTTAACAAAATGGAACCAATGCTTATCATAAATAATTTTGCTTTCCTCTTGGTTTGCAGTAAATGACAACGAAGATACTCGTGGATCGGTAGTTCAAAAAGGTGAAATACTTTTAAAAAAAGATGAATATTGCTTTTGGATTGATTGAATAAAAATAGTAGGTAATAATAAAGCATCTACTTATTTAAAAAGCTTTTTAAATCTGACCAGTTTCGTATAAGAATATTGTACGTTTTTTTTATATATTTAACACATTCTGGTTCCAAAGCAAGCAGTTTTATATTCTCCTCTTCAGTTGGTAAAGCTCTGACAGGATTTAAGTGTTAAAATATTTTTAAATTTTGATATGTATGTTTATTTTATTGCAAAAATGCCAGATCCATTGAGTATTCCGTTTTAATAGTTGCAAGTCGTGCGACTTTTCCCATTGGAGCGCGCGACCGCGACTTGTTTCCAATCAACAATGGAATGCGTTGACTTTTTGGTCTGCGCCGCTTGCTAGTACGCTTGGAGAGATCAAGTTTTTATCCTGTCTGATCCCTGGAGCGCATTTGTTACTTCTCTAATTGGAAATGAGGACCCTGAATCACCTTACAAGTACAGGAATGCGTGAACCTGCACACATACAAATGCTTTTTTAATACACTTAGGTAACGAAAAAAATACTAATCCCAAAATAATTTGAATGCTTTTAAAAGCGAAAAGCACTAGCGAGTTTATTACGTTATCCGAGATTGTATTTGTTTAAATTAATTTATAAATAAATAGGTATTTAAGAGGTAGAAATAAGTTTTGGACTTTACCAGTGTTTTAATAAAGTCTAAATTCAAAGCGTTAACTCGTAACGTTTATTTTACAATAAGTCCGCAAAGGGCTTTGCGTTCTCACAGATTTTAAGTGTCAATGAATGGATACTCGACAGGAAATCATACTAGTGGCCGATAAGACCTTTTCGAATGTTTTCTTAAAGTTGTGCATTACGCCTTAAGCTGGGTTTTCACTGTGAAATATAATTATTATATTATATCTTAAAATACAAATTACCTACTTATCTTCCGCGATCGGACTTCACATTGTAAGATAATTATATCTTTTTAAGTCAGTTTGCAGTATGACCTGACAGACACGAACACACACCGTTGCGAACGGTGTGCGAGGACAAGAGGAGAAATATTTTGGAAATATACGTCGGACATTATTCTTTCATTTAAAAGTACGATGAGCAAAAGCAACTTATATCTCGAGATATTATGTTAAATTATATCCCACAGTGAAAAGTGTCATTTACTGCAAGTATATAAGGTAAGTTACAATGTAATCCTGCAATGTGTAGTAGAATAACCTGAGTCACAGGCTGATCTTCGCCCACACTGTTCCACGCACTGCCTACAACAAATGCGCTTTAATTCCTTCAATCTGATAGCCTTAATACCATCATATATTATCTGATAGCCTTTATCAACGCTTTTTGTTCAAACTAATGTACAAGTCGTGTTATTATTACACTTACCTAATATTCTGTTTACTGTCCTTTTTTCTGTATCATAATATGGAAAAGAATGCAGCCTTTTGTGTCCGATTACGATGTTAATACCTAATATGTTAGATTTGATAAATGCTTTTAAAATTTTCAGTAAAATTATTAGCTTTTTTTTATATTAAGTTCGGCAGACAGGCTGACGGTCCATTCCACTTGACGGTATTGGCACAACCATTTACTAAGACATACCTAATCTATATATAATATATATACATCCCATCAAATTGTTTATTCTGACTGACTATGAAAGCACAGCCAAAAAATGTCTAAGAAGCATCTTAGACAAAGCATCTAGAAGCAAAATATTTTTACTATAATAAGAATCGTTATTTAGTTCTTCTATCAATCTAATAACTAGTTATTTATAATAAGAAATCACATAAACATAATTTTTAATAAAAGCTACATTTAGGTAAGTACTTTGTTATTTCAATTTACTTGTTAGGTAGAATTCTGTTTGGCAACAGCAGTAACAGGAAATGTTCGTGGTTCAGTGTGTTATATAATATTGTTATGTGTATATGTAGATATTGATAAGACTGTCGCAGCCTAAAGCCTAACTAGGTCATCGACACTGTTAGTGTAGGTACCCAACCGATACCAGCCTGTGGCGTGCGTTACCACCAGCACGTTGGCTAACTATTTGATAACATTAATTTACGAATGTTAGGTACCTATTTGGTAACTGTGTCATTGTATTTAGCCAAAATGCTTAATAAATTGTGACTGCGCGGCTTCGCCAGGGTTGCAATTTTTTATTACGCAAACCTTCCTTGTTTAAGCCTCTATCCTTTCCATAAGTGAAAATCGAATTAAAATTAAATCGGTGGCTTATTAGTGTAACGATTAAAGTTTTGGCTACATAAACCTTGGTCTGTCATTGGTGCGGCTAGGTGCGGCCATGTTAAAAAAAAACTAAAAACTAAAATAACTTTAGTTAAACTAACTAACTAAACTAAAAAACAGTTCCGACTGTGACTCAGTTTAAAATTTAAATAAATTTCCTATAATTGCAACTGCGTAAGGCTCGGATGGAAAACAGCACAGCGGCGGACTTAATATGGTGTGGCCTTCTCTGCCACACACCAGTAGATAAGCTAGTTATTTAAATCATATTATAAGTAGGTATTAATTGTTGGGTATATGTATACGAAGGCCCTAACGGCGGACTTAATTTGGAGTGTCGTTAGTTTATCAGCCAAGCAGCCGACAATTTATTTGCTAAATATAGGTATTATCTTGCGCTGTTTTGCCTGTGAGACGTTTGATAGCTTTTGAACCTTTCTCCAACCGTAAACAATGTGATAAGTATTGGTACCTTTTTTGGGAATTTCATATTTTTAAATATCTAGAAAAAGGGAACAATGTTTTGAAAGCACGCATTTAGCAGGTGCTAATTTGTAGAATTCTTTAGATACGTAGATTGATGTAGCCATAACGGATCGACCGAGATGTCGGCCTAGTTAATTTTGAAGTTGCGCCAAAATAACACTCGATAGCGGTCGTCAACCTACAAACTCAAGTTCCCATGATCGTTCATTCTATTATTATGTGGTCATCTAAACCTTTCTACGTGATTCATTTGGTAGTATTAACATTTTCATCGTTACCTATCACAACGGGTTGTTCCGTACTCAACCTACGACAACTCATACCACTTAGATATTATATATTATTATGATCTTAATATAATAAATAAAGATTTTTTTAAACAAACTAGAAATGTTGTATTCAAATTTCAATCAAATGTAATGTACTTCATGGAGTTTTTTTGGATTTATTATGAAATTTAACGTGGAGTTTTCCTATAAAAAGTCTGAACGAAACCGCGGAGTGATTTTTTGCTTGCTTATGTGCAAGCCTCAGATTATTAAAACAAATAATCTGAGGTGCAAGCATATTTAAGCAGCAAACTTCGTCAACTAACGTGTGGTCAGAATCATTTAAAATGTCCGACTTTTCCACCCACACAGGATCGATTGAACCAATTTGGAAATGCATCAGTGGTCACAGCAATCGACGCAGGTTTATTTTGGTTACATGACTCGGAAGGTTGGGTTCAGAGAAGGGGCTTCTCGTGAGATCACCAGGCTCTCGTTATGATCAAACATGATTAGTCATTGTGCCTAAATATAGCGACTGTTTACCTGTTCGTGTCATTCTGCAAAGTACTGATGACCAAACCACGTCTCGAACAAAGTAATAAACTTAACAAATAACGTAAGTAAATACGAATATAATTTGGTTTAGCTTTTTTATTAGGTATAAAGTTCTGCAGACGGGGTGTTGGTTAACTTGATGATAGGTGGCTACCTTGGCTATAAATTAGCTAAAGCAATGTCAGCAGTCTTTTATTAACAAAAGTAACGTCAAGGGTAGCAAGTGCGGGATAGGAAGATCGGCTCTGAAGTTGCTAAAAACTTTTTGGCATTTGAAGATAATATACTCAGATTTCACGTGATTTTTTGTGGGTGTGTTCTATAACTGTCAAACAATAGACGTCAAGTTGTCTCTGCCACCAAATTTATTTTTAAAAATAGAATCTTCTTCCATCATTTTAAAAGTGACTAAGAATAACTCTGACCGCACGCAATGAAGTGTCTAAAACGAGAATTAATTGGGACGAGTGTACTTACCTAAATATTACTTGAAGCTATTCGGTTGTCTCCTGCGGATTGTAAAAAGTGTACCACATGTTGTTCGAGTTGAAACATTAAAAAATATATATCTGTCGCAAGCCCTATAGTTGCGGTCATGTGGTTACTATTTCAGAAAAATGGCCTGATTCAAGGTCACTTCGTGGAAATAAAATTAATATGGATGCGGGATGCGGGTCTTTCCTCGTTATTCCTTTTAAGTACCAATATATTTTTTTTATTTTTTATGAGATAATGAAATTGAGTAACCCCATTTAAACTTCACAAGTATTCACTGCTCTGCAATTTTTAATTGTTAAAATTATTTTAAATATACATATTTAGAATTTTTATACATTTACTAGCTGGCGCCCGCGACTTCGTCCGCGTTGAAAAAGAAAAAGTAGCCTATCCTGTGTCCCGTACGTCTAAATGTTTATCTACCAAGTTTCATGAAAATCAGTTGATTCGTTTAAGAGTTATAGAGGAACATACATACTTACATACATACATACATACAGAAAAAAAATCTAAAAATCGTCAATTTAGTTTCAGTATCATGTATAGAGCCTATATACAGTGCCGTAAATAGCCTTTTCTGCGCCCTGTGCGAGCTAACTGCGCCCTTGTTTTTTTTAGATATTATAGGTAGGGTACCGAGCAAAATGCTATGTATAGGCCTACTTTATTTCATTCAGGGTGATAAAATAAATCACAAAGGAACTTGGTGTTGGTGGACCAATTAATTAGGTATCTAATATTTTGGAAGAAAAATCTATTTAAAGAACTGCTGTGTGGGCGTGGGCAAACAAGCAGACGAGCTATCTGATGTTAAGTAGACCCTTCGCCTATTATACCACCCACTGTGTCTCACTCACTAAAACTCAAACGTAAGTTCACTAGTGCAAATGCGTTGCCCACCCTGATGCTTAAGATTTGGAATCGAGCACTAGGGGCGCAGCGGGAACTTATCAGGAGCAAACCGAAAAACTAATAGGCCTGCCAGGTCTGGCCATTCTTGCGCCCCCCAGAGTCTACGCCCTGTGCCTGGGCACCGGTGGCACCGCCCTATTTACGGCACTGCCTATATACACGATATTTCTGAAAACAAAGTAAATTACTCCATCACCGACCCCTACAGATTTATTATTAGTATTGGTTGATTATACATTAGATACATTACATTAAAGAATACATTTTTTGACATAAAATTCTTTGTTCTACAGAATATACCTTAGAGTGTATAGAAACGCATACTGACTGCTTAAATCAAAAAGAACCAAATGGAATGCGTTATTGCAATGCGCAAAACATCTTATGATGTGATGAAGATTATATGCATATAGTTGCTGGTTCCTTGGGAAAGGCTTACTTTTATAGAAAATTTTGAATTTGAATCCCCAAATTAAGATTATCCTTCAATCTGATTAACGAAATCAAGAAGCAGTGGCCTAAGTTTCATTCTGATGATGGATTAAATGTCTTCATGTGTAAGTTTATTCCGAACTCTGTGAGACGCGAGACTTTCCTAATTTGTGCAATTTTTATAGACGTTTTACTTAAATTAAATTTTAATCTTAGATTCTTTTAGGATGTTAAAAACGTTTTGGTAAAATATATTCAACAGTAATTTTAATCATAGAGCCAAATCAAATCATAGAAAAAAATAGAGCGACTTATAAACCTGAATTAGACATCAACAAGTAAGATACAAAAAATAAATCATGGCTGAACAATATAGTTTTTTTTTGCATTAAGCTATATAAAAAACCGGATAGAGCCGTATTAAATAGATTCATGTTTGAACATGTTTTAAAATCTCGCCATGTACAATTAGAGGGGGCCAAACATTGATATTATTTGGAAGATTCATCAACTATTATGGCTCTCCCTAACATTTGGTCCGTAAAGGATTGCGTATTAATAATATTCAATCCAGTTTCCATTCATATGCAATATTTTTGTAAGAAGCTCTTTTGGAGAAAAAAACTGGGTCGCAGATGCGTAACGTAATCAATTGAGAAATTTGAATCATAATGTTGGTGCGAATATTATATTTCTTTAGATGAAATGAAACTAAGTAGGTACCTATGTGTAAGTTTTTATGGTAGTACCTATTACCTATTTGAAAATGTACATATTTAAAAAGACAAAGGTTTTTTTTAAATAATAAGTAGATATAACAAATAGAATGAAAGTTTCATAGGCAAATATCACTATTTTATTAGAGTTTGGTCGAGAAAGTAGGAAGTATTAGTCAGCCTTTAGAGTAGCTTCCTAACGGTGATGTTTCTTCGAAAAGTTAAAAAGTCGTACTTTTTGAAGGGTCTATTGGTCAAGTGGTTAAGGTGTTTGCCTTAGCGTTATGACTCAGAGGTCTCTGGTTCAATTCCTGGCAGAGCCAATAGGTATACGTAAATCAACTTTTCAAATATGATTGTCAGTAGATTATTATTATTTACACAAACTAGCAAATCTTACAGTATAAAAACGAAGTATGGGAAAAATCTAATTAAGAAAAATCTAAAAAAGACCTGTGTCACATTCTACTCAGTAATATGGTCAGGGAGGAAATTCGTCGACGTTCCCTAAGACTCCAAGACATATTAAATACTATTTACCGAGATTCTTAACATAAGAAAGCATTTTTTAAATTTTATCTGATATGCCTCATGATACGGTGGAAGTAGATGTACTTACATTTACAAGAAAAATGTCATGAAATTTTCCCTCCCATTTTCCGTGACTTTTCTATTTGATTTTATACTTATATATATTATTATATGTAATTGAATTATTAATAGTCCAGTAAAGTAGCCTGCTCGTGCGCACGAATCAACTACATATTGCCACGGATCATCATTAGCTTCCATTGTGTTCGTCGCGTGACATAAAAGTACCTCAATAAAATATTAATTAGACATGAGACGCTCATATTATGCGTCCCTTTAGACTTCACATAATAAACATATTTAACACTAATATACCTAGATACTATTTATACACATAGTCATATCTTTATAATTCCTTTTATCCAACTGAACGGATTTGTGTTGAATTTAGCACACAGATAGTTTATTACCTAGATTACTATATGGGATACTTTTCATCGTAAAGTATTAGGTTCCCGAGGGATTATCTAAAAATATAATCAATTTGACTTCACCATTTTTTATTTTTAACGCGGTCGAAGTGGCACCAATGACGGGTGTTCTGTGCGTAGAAAGATACGAAAATGCCTACTTACCAGTGATATGTCCAACCAACCAATGAGAACACTTTACAATAACAGAATACGCCAATAAGAAATAAAAATACGTTATAAAGATGGCAATGAAAACAAATTATTTTTAGTAACTAGATGTGCAAATTGGAGGACCATTTTTTTGTCACTAGTATGGTAAGGGCGCATCCTGTCTTGTTTAACATATCACTGGTTTCCAATTACTTTGCCATTCAAGTAATTTATTACCAAGTAAATATTTGGTAGACTACATTCTCATTTTTCAATTTGAAGCTTATTTCTTTTTTGATCTAAAATTTTAAGTAGACCGCGAAGTTTTCGTTTCCGTGGGATATCAGTCAACAGGGCGAGTGTTGTTTGTGTAGAATAATTTTTCGTTTATTCTGGAGTAGATACATCACTGCAACCTTTTTTATTATTGGCGTTGGAGGTACTAGGTTCATTCGGAAGTAATTTTGTGGGTATAGCATCCGTTGTCAACTGTGGTATGCATTTTATCTTGGATTTATCAAAATGTAGTGAGCAAACAAAGTGGCTTTTATACTTTTTAGTAATTAAATCCGGTCTACCTATGACGTCAAGCCATTTCTTCCGTCTGGAAAAAAGAACAATAATATAATTTAGCACCCATAAATCACCCATATAGTCAAAAGTGTCACTTAGTAAATTTTCATGATATTAAACTTGTTATTTTAGGATCAAATTTGATATATTTCTGTTTTTTATTCGACCGAGTATGTGAAGTCATTTATGTTCTAAAATATTGTTTTATAATTTTTTAATAACATATTTTTATCTGCGTAGGCTGACGGCCGCCAGTTTAAAAAAGGGGCTGTACATATTTTAAAATATTTTTCAGTCTTGTAGTAGATTATAAAAGTACTAGAACTACTGAAATCATAAGTTTTGACTCCAGCGTGATTCTAATGGATGAATGCTCTTAATATTTATTAGGTACGTAAGAATCTAAAGAAAAAAATGTATACCTACACTACACGGTAGGTATCGATTAGCGGTTTCTTCGCGTTCTTCAGAGCCTCCAGTCATCTAAGGTCAATGACTATTTTCGACGATAAAGCGATGACTATGCTATAGCTATAAGATAAACACGAACGCTTTGATGAGTTGTTTTTTTTTTAAATGTTTTAATAGCGACTCCAATAATTTGTGGGTATGTGTGTTTGATACACTAGGTATAAATTCTAACCTTTAAAAATAATTTAATTTTTTTTTTTTTTTACAAGAGCATTTATATTTTAAAACTATTAATAGCGTGGCACTTAACACCAAATCGATTATTGATCGTAATGGTTCGCGTTTATTAGTAATTTTTATGTATATTTTTTACTCTATTTACTTAACCTTGTATTGATGCTCTTACAATCAACCTTTCCAGTGACTTAAGGCGAGGTCTTTTGACTCAACCAAAGCTAAGCAAAAATATTTGAATCAGATTATTTTTTAAAACAGGCTACTGTGTTTTTAACTTCTTAATCATATGTTTTAAAAACACTTAACCATTGTTGGACATGAGCGAATGACGAAGTTTAAACTGACTGGTCTGTTAAACCAGTTGTAATGTAAGCTACCGATATCCCAAGTTTATGTATAGAATTCCTAGAAAAGTATTATAGCTTAGATAGATATTAAAGTCTGTATGAAAAATATCTAAAGGAACTATTGCTAATTAGTATGACATCATACAATTTACACTATTCTTTAGACCTGTCTGCTGATTTGACTTAACTAAAAAAACTTCCTATTATAAATCTATATATATATAAGGCAATATATGTATGTATGTATGTATGTTCCTATGGACTCCAAAACCGCTGATCCGATTTTGATGAAATTTTCAGACAATCTTCAGATTAGTCCAGCGGGTGATCCTGTGAAGTTTGGTAGCGATCGGACGCAAACGAAGTTGCGGGCAAAACCTATATAGTTATAAATGAATGAATATTTGTAACTCTTTCACGCCAAAATTTTGATGAAACTTTACAGTTTCATTCAGTTAATGCATGAAACTGCAGTTAATGCAGTTTATATGTACACCAGAAAAACACAGACATGGGTTGTAATTTAAAAAATATAGGTGGACTAAGTTGCGAGCAAAGGATAGTTTTACACATTTAATTTCGTCCTACTTTTGGTCATAATTTGAGAAAGTTAACGGATGTAGGTTAGCCAACTCTTACTCTAGCTTACATACGCCAAGATCTTCACATGATTCTGAAAATTGCAGGACTTGTAGGAAACCCGTATATAGGACCTTTATTACTTATTGCTATGATGAACATAGAACCAATTTTTGAACTTTAGGCGTGTTGGGCATTTTTGAGATGGGATAAAACCATTGACCTCGCGATACTGTCATGTAATGTACTGTACATAATTTTGTGAAGCTTATATATAGTTTTCACTTCTGACGTGCAGTCCAAAGAGTGACATGTTATTTTTTTAAATATTTTTAATCATCCCTCGGGAACTTAAAATTTTTCCGGCTTAAAAAAGTATTCTATAATGTTAATCCAGGAATTATAATCTACTGTGCCAAATTTTATCTAAATTCGTTGATTTTTTGCGTGAAAGAGTAACAGAAACGTCCATACATCCATCTTCACAAACTTTCGCATTGTAATATTAGTTAGTATTATTATGTTAAGGTACTATTATGTTTGGCAAATAACAGTCTGAATTCAGTTTAACAGCGGCACTATACCGATAAAGCGGATGGTCCCATTCCTTTCCACTATGACGGGAGTAACGGTATTTACCGCCCGCTCGCAAATACGGCACTGACTCTCCACAAACAGCATACCGTGCATTATAATATCTACAGTAGGTATACGTGAAATATCTTAACTTAATATTGTTGTGATTCATTTTTGACCGTAAAATTATTACCGTTTATTTTTTACCGGTAAAATTAATTGGCAGGTAAAACATTACCTATGTTTTGAAACTCCCTGTTTATAGCGTTATGTTTTTGTATCGTTTATGTTAATACTAGATGGTGCCCGCGACTTCGTAGGTAGGTACGCGTTAAAAAAAAGATACCTAACTTCTTCACCGCTGTGACGACGGTGGCGCCGCCTGCACTGCCTTTAGAAACGGGAAAGGCTATAAACGGAAAAGGTTTGTGTAATTATGTATAATTTTGATAAAAAAATTACTTGAAGCCGTGACCGGGTCATTAGTAGGTATAATAAAAAACTTGTAATAAAAAACGATTTTTTAAATTAAATAAAACATACTTTCTTTTGCATTCAAATATCGCTGATAATATGGGTAATCCGCTGTCAAAAGCTCACATTACCTGGCGCGATGTGCGATTCGCGTAACCACAACATTCCCAGTGAGCTGATGGCACTTGTGGCGACAGACGTCCTTTTACGGCGAGGACGGTCGCGCAGGAATGTGGCCCGACTCCACCGATCGATGCGTTACGAGACGAGCGGACATCTATTGGATTGGACGGCCGTTCACCTGTACCGTGCTGAAGCTGATACGATTCCAATTGGATTCTATTTAAACTGATAATTCGTTCCCATGCGGTAATAGTTCTACAAATTATTAATAGATGGTGTAATTGTAGTGGGCAGTCCATGGGCAGTCAGTAGTTTAAGAAATATAGTTTAACACCCAATAAGATTTAAGATATCGTTTCTCAATCTTTTTAGAGTTGCGACCCAGTAAAAATGTTGCGACCAGCCTATAGTCACTAGAATTATATGTGACTAATTAATTAATCTTTGTTAAAGCTTCTCGTTTTAGATGGTAATAATCGCCTATTACTTTATTATATTTTTATGTTATTACCTGGTAATATTTAATTTTTTAACACTTGTGAATTAAAAATATTTTAATAAGAGGATATTTCGTATAATTTATTGTACACATTGCGACTGATTGCGACCCCCCATTTGCTGGTTGACATTTTGTCACCAAATAGAGATAGAAAATTTGTAATTGTCTGAAAATTTCATAAGATATTTGTAATGTTATCTATAGCCTTCTTTGTCATTAACGTTGTCAATACGCTTATCGCTTGTACCAACATACAAGACGACTGCAATGACGACGCATTCTTGCCAGTCGCACTTTTATGCCATGCTCACACTCTAAAAATACTTATCAAATATCATCCTAATTCTAACTAATTTTATAAATGGGAAAGTAAGTTTGTTTCTTTGTTCTCTTATTACGCTTTCACGCTTTAAAGACTCAAACTATCATCATGAAATTTTGCGTACACAACCTTTTCAAGGGCACAGAAAAGGGTAACTTAAATCCAGCAAAATAGTATTGTTTCAGAGGAACACGGCCGAAGTTTTGGGCAAAATAAATAAATAAATCGCCAAGACTAAACACACTAAGACCAATTGCATGGCTCCCAAAGTACCTACAAGCATTTTGTAATGGGATAACCGTACAAAGGACAGGGGGCTAAACCCTGCACACCTAGATAAAAAGTCACTCTTGAAAAGTTTATTTGTAAAGTTGCTCAGGGCCGGGAATCGAACCCGGGACTTCTGAATGAGAGTGCTAAGACTTGACTTTGACTATTCTGTGGTCCATCGTCAAAGGACAAAAGTGACGCCGGGAGCGGGTCGCTATAGTATACACCTAAATAAATGCTGAACAGAGTAAAACCCAATGTTTTCTTCTTATCTTCATATGTATATTTATTCATACAGGTACAATATTTGTAAAATAATTTTAAACACAATAAAAGAGCAAGAACTACTTCGTGAGCAAGCCTGTCGTCATTTCACACAGACAAACTAATGTAGTCAATTCAATTGTTCAGAATTGTACAAGCACTTGGAACAAGTGTCCCCACTTGTACATTTGCGCTGACAATACATCCCTATTTGCGAAACTAACTGCATAAATTATCTGCTGCATGAGTTTCGTGTGAGTGTAGGAAGTGCGCTGGTGCTCCTTACCATTTACGGGTCAATGCACAAAGATACCGACAGCCCATCTAGAGTGAAGCAAGACAGGTACCGACATCTCGCCAACTAACGGTCACGCACAAAATATTTCAGTAACAGACACGCCTTCTCAAATCTTGGTCGAGGTACAAACGGGGTTAAGATAAAATCAATAATACATAAAACGAACCGCATCAAAATACGAGTACTGATACCGAATTTGATACCACGCGAACGTATAAGTATGAATTCGCGTGCCGAGTATCCAAGAGGATTTCCCAACGTTAAAAAAAAAGTACGAATTCGCGGGTACAGCTAGTTTTATGGGCTGCCACATACAGTCGGAATTTCGATTCGGAGAAAATTTCGAACGGAAAACTACTGTACCGTATATGGTGGATCCATAAATTTGTATTTATTATATTATACTAGCTGCTGCCTGCTACTTCGCCCGCGTAACTTTGTAAATTATATACTAAAACCTTCCTCGAGAACCACTCTATCCATTGGTGTAAACAGCATGAAAATCGGTGCTGTAGTTTTTGAGTTTATCGCGAACAGACAGATAGACGCGGCGGAGGACTTTGTTTTATAATATGTAGTGATTATAATTACATATAAATTAAAATATAATTTATAAGTAATTATACCTATGTCAAATTTATGTTATGTCAAATTGAAATCGCGTGAGTATTTGGATAATTATGTTCATTATTGTTCGGTGAATCCGTCAACCCCTGAACACCGCTCAAAGCATATCGTATTATGTGTTGCTGGGTTTTAGTAAGTCAGTAAGGGATGCCAGAGCCCATTTATCTATCCCCCTATCCCCTTATACACTTATCTTAACACTTATTTTAATATAGTACTTAATAATTTTTTTGTAATAATTTCACATTTAAGAAATATCGAAGTTTAGTTAAGCTTTTTCCGATTGCTAGCAAGTACGTCATCTTAACAAACAGTTACGACAGTGTTACTCAAATAAGAAAACGTTTGATGTAATATCGCAACGTTTATTCGAAGTGGAGTTCGGAGTCTGCGGTTTGCAACTGTCATGCAACTATCAAATAAATGCATGAGAAAGCTTGTACATTTTACAGTTATGGGCATGTTTATTCATCCACTTAATACGTAGATGGTTTTAGATTGAGCGGTACGTGCTGAAATGTGGCCAATCGTTACCACACATTTAGCACTAGAAAACATTATGGTTAGAATTTCCAATACATTTGTACACATGAGCCACGTAACTCCATACAAGGCACAGTTGGAACCGCAAACATAAATGATTGCTATTTTGTCGGCGTTGAATCATCAATCCATTTCAAAGAAGCCTTCTACATACCCTCAAGAGACTGTTCGCTTGGAACAAAACAATCCGAGAACATTATTATATTACACATTCTTATTACTAGTTAATAAGTAAAAAGCTTCGCGGTGGTCAACTAATCACGTGACTCGGAGTTATTAAATGATTCAGATCTCTAAATATATACTTACCAGCGACCCGCTATGGCTATGCCTAGGAAAAAACTTAATTTAGTTTTATTATATAATTATATAAAAAATCGGTGAAAAATTATATAATTCAAAATCCGATAAAGATAAGGTAAAGATAAGGGGGAGCGGTCATACTTACAGGCAGACGCGAAAAACGACTTTAAATTATTATAATTTTTTTTAATTTATATTTGGGAAACCATTGAGATAATATGTTCTCAATGTGGGAAACATACAATATCTCGCTACACATTATACAATACATAAATACGTATACATAAAAGAAAAACTGAAATCAGCAAGTTTTCCACTAATTACTAAAACAATATTATCATCATCATCAATATCATCATATCAATCAATACTAATAATAAATCTGTAAGGGTTGGTCATGGAGTAAGTTACTTTGTTTTCAGAGATATCGTGTTTATAGGCTCTATACATGATACTGAAAATAAAATGACGATTTTTAGAATGTTTTTCTGTATATATGTATGTACTCCACAACTCTTAAACGAATTAACTGATTTTCATGAAACTTGGTAGATAAACATTTAGACGTACAGGACACAGGATAGGCTACTTTGTTTTTTCAATGCGGACGAAGTCGCGGCCACCAGCTAGTAAATTAATAAGTTACTACAGAAAATGCATCAGGGGGAAAACATGCAAATACTTACGTTACCTACTATATACCTACTTATTTACACACAGGTTTTATTTCCAACAAATTTCATGTTTTTAAAGTGTAGGTTGACATTATACGAACCGAAGAACGACCGCATCCGACTAATCTTTTTATTGAATAAGATTCCACTTGTGATCTGCAAATGAATGCAATTTGTCTCAACCGTCAGCACTCTAGAGGTCTGTGACACGAATTCCTTATACAAATAAATATTTGTCATGATTTTTTTTGTTGTTATGTTTAAAGTATTGGTAAACATGAAATTTTTGATGATCTCATTAACATAATATACCAACATTGCAATATGACATTTTAATGAAAGAATTTGCAATCATCCGCGAACAATGAGGTGACTTGTTGCAAATTTATATCCTATACTAATATATAAAGCTGAAGAGTTTGTTTGTTTGGTTTTACGCGATAATTTCAGGAACTACTGGTTCGAATTGAAAAAATCTTTTTGTGTTGGATAGTCCATTTATCAAGGAAGGCTATAGGCTATAGAGAACGCGGACGATGTCGCGGTCACCAGCTAGTATACATATAAAAAAATCGAAAACGAGCTGTGTCTGTACATAAAATACTTAATTTTTTTAGTAATGTTACTGTTATTCTTTGTCTATTTGTCCGTGCGTTTCAGCGAGCTTATCTCCGGCTTTACCGATTTAAATGTAGTTTTCACTGTTGTATTGTAGCAAACTTCGCGTAATATTTAGTGTATGTTTAATTCCAATCGGTTTACAAACAAAAAAGTTATATCCAGTACCATATTGAGTACGAAATTCATGCGTACGAAGTTGCGTGTTAATACGAGTATTCTGTGGATCCTTGCCAAACACTTGAGTTAAAATGCAGTGGTATCAAATTATCTTTTCCTTGTGTAGGTATAATAGAACAATGCAGACTGTTCTCTGTTTACATGTTCTCATAAATTGTAACTGCTTATCATATAGGTACAAGGTGTAAGTTGTTCAACCGAGATAATGTAATTATTTTCGCATTGATATCTCAAGCGTGGACTATATTTTGTTCGCTGCTCATCTGAAGTGAGTTATTCCACAAAAAAATTCACATTGCTTAATCTATATCTGTATCAAAATCCGTGTAACGGTAAAATAACGGTAGAGGCTGTTTCGCAAAAGTAATATCTATTACTCGTACTTCGTTCGCATAAAAGTTTAAAATTTTGCTTCATTCTGAAATATCGGTTGAATATTTTCGGAAATCACCTCTTACAAACAAAGAAAGTTCTTTAACGAGTTTTAACCCTACTTTAAACTCCATATGAAGGTTTAATTTCAAAAAATTGAGACATTTATTTTTGTTATTTCTATTTGAAATTTTTCTTTCTTCGCCAATTATTTAATTTTTTTTTCTATAGTATTTAAGAAGTAAAAAAAATACGTACCCTTCTCTAGGGATTAAGTTATTTCCATACCAGGGCTCACCAAAATTTAAGTGACTTAGGCTCGAATTTGTAAGAAACAGTTATACAGAGTGACTAGCATTTATAATATTAGCATAATATGGATAGTATGGGTGTATTGACAATAAATGCAATGTCGTTTGGTACATTGACCGCTGAGTAAGTGCAACGATAACCCTGCTTTGTTCCAGTAATGCTTTATTTATGCTCTCCCTGGTGGTAAACATATGTGCGTCATCCCCGAGTGGTCTCATCTCCACAAATACCGATGCGTGGCTTCTGTCCTTTATATATTTACGAGATTCTTGGTACCATGCAGTTATTGTAAATAATTACTTTTTAATTTACAAGTATCTTAAGCTCGCTTTCAATCATTTCAATGGCTTATTAAGGTAAAAATATCATTTTTACCTTAATAAGCCATTGAAATCTCAAAATCAATCTAAAATTGAGATACAGTAAGTATCTCAATTTTAGATAGGTACGTTCGTTTGTTGTATTTAATACTAAATAGAATTTAAAAATAAGTACTTACTTTAACGTTTTGTGCGATTAATAGCATTTTCGATTCCCTGAAATAGGAGTACAATAAAATATCAATCCCTCGTGAACGTAACATTTTCTAGGATAAAAAGTATCCCATATTTTAATCCACGTAATATCTGCTAAATGCCGCTAAGCCGTTTTTGCGTAAAAGAGTGATATTCACCTTTACAAACTTTCGCATTTATAATATCCTATACTTATTGCTTTCAAAATTATGATAATTTTGGAATTTAAATAAGTACACGCAAGGCCTCCCTTTGACTGGCACTAATGTTATCTGCGACAATATTTTCTCATTGAAAATTTGCAATAACGAGTTCGGTAATAAGTTTTGAACGACTACACTAATTGAAGACCGGCAAACATTTTCCTCTTGCTTTTACACCTGCTTAGTATTCTAGGTAAGTTCATGTTTGAACGCGACACCAACGAAACGTTGAATTATGCCGCTTTCTGCAAATATACGTCAATGACGGATTCATTACAAAGTATAATTTGTCCGAACACCGATGGAATACAGCATGTTAGAATTCCACATCTGTTGCATTAATAAAATACAGTTAAAAAAATTGGTAAAAGTTAAAAAAGCCATACTTAGTAACCCTGGTTCAATCTAAAAAAAATGTTTGTTTAAAACTTAAGAAGTTCACAAGGGAACATTCTAAGCAGCTAAAACCGATCTAAAGCTAATACTAAGGCTGCTTTAAGTCCTGTTACATTGGTAAGAAACCTTATTTAAGTTATTGTAAATTTTGAAACGTTTTCATCGGTCTTCTGTTTAATACTCAAACAATTTGACACTGAGCTATTTAGTAATATTAATATACTGTGCAGCCCATCTGGCAGCAGTATCGTGAAATCACCCTTCGAAGAATATCGTAAAATAACAAACAGCACATAATATTTTTTTTAGAAAGATACGTGTGACCCTCAAGCCTCAGATTTTTCAGTTAGTTAATGGAGTTTCCTGTTCAATATTATAATTGATATGATTTGTTACATAATGAGGCGTTATTTATTTAGAACTAGCGACCCGTTCACGGCTTCTCCCGCGTCCGATCGCTACCAAACTTCACAGGATTACCCGTTGCACTAATCTGAAGGTTGTCTGAAAGTTTCATCAAAATCGGTTCAGCGGTTTTAGAATACGTGTACCTACATAGAGGTTTCTTGGACTCCATGAGTTCATGGAGTTCGTGCAGCTTTCTCATCAGTAAAATTTGTATGTTTCTGTCTCACAACAGAAACATACGGATCAGCTCATGGTATTAGGGCAGCATAAACAGAGAGCACACTGGTTGTCGAGTCATTTGCAAAACAAAGAGCGCAGAACGCGGTCGAAATAAAAATATTTACGTAGCCACCGCTGACTCAATGTTTGGACGGAGGAATAACCCTTTTTATAAGAAAATAAATTACTGTCAAATCTCCTAAAATTAACCATACTTAGCATAAGGGATAAAGAAAAATATATTAGGCATTTACAATGTTTTATTTTTTTTTAAAGATAATTAACATGTTTTGTGGACAAATTAATGTAAAATGAGCCACATTACAGCAGAATAAAGTGAAATAACAGCATGTTGTGTTTCGACGAGTAAGGGATGCCAGAGTACCTATCTATCTAAAAATATATTTCGGTGAGACAAAAAATAAAATAAAGAAAACAATGTAGTAATTTCACGGTGGCTACCCAAAGACTATGAAGTAATATTGATGGTGGCTACCTACTGCCGCAAAACTTGGAAAGTACTGTGCCCTGCCACCATAACTATTATGAAATGTATTGGAAGTATTATAAATAGTAATAAATATAACTAGAACCAACTTGTAATAGTGATATGCAACTTTCACACATCATGGCAAAACTTATTGCCCGTGATAACATGCTACAGATATGGAGCGAGACATCAATGTCTATTCAAATAGAGTCATCAAACTATTTCAAGTAACATAAGTAGAATTGCAGTTCATGGGGCGTATCCGTGATATTTGAGATGATTGCTGATACAATTTTAGTCATAGTCGCATTAATTGTGAGATGTTTTGATTTGTATATTGTGACACTAGCTAGCTACACCCAGGCCACGCTTCGCTGTTGTGTGGTAATGGACACACCTTATTATTATTTTTTCTAAAATAAAAGTACCCTAAGTTACTCCTAATAACATCAGCTATCTACCAGTGAAAGTCCCGTAAAAATCGGTTCAGCCGTTGCAGAGTAGCCGGAACAAATAAAGAAACAATCAGATATTTTTTAATTTTTTTTTTAATGTATATGTACTGTGTATACTTTGATATACATTTAAAAGGTTTTTTGACATTACAAACAGACACCAACGTACTGGTAGTATTGCTTTAAATTGTTCAGCGCCATCTGTTGCCAGCTAAACTGTTGTAGCGTCTATGTTCAAAGGTCTTGCACTTATGCACGCAAATATTGTACATGCAATGAGATCAGTTCTAACATTTACCTCCGCTAATGATTTTTCATTACAAGATTACAAATCCTTTTACAGTAAATTGAAGTTTGGAATTGGGTCCGAAGATTCATGTTTTGTTTTGTTATTTTGATTAACTTTATGGTAAATGGTTACCGTCGCCGTTACCGAATTTGTACAATCGCTGTTATTTTCTGTCTGCTCAACAAACAGACGTATCAAAGATCACACTCAATGTTGTAAAACCATCGATGTTAACTGTTTAAAAAGAACACCATAATGTCCACAATAATGGCTATGTTAGTGCACTAATTGCTGCCATTAAAAGACTTGAATAAGCTCTTTACCTAGCTGGGTTATACAGTGTGCTAAGGCATGCGAAGGCGACACGGGTCGCGCCGGACGTGCGACATTAGATTTAATGAAATAACAACAATTTGCATTGAATACCTCCATATGTAATCGTATAGACAATATTCTCTCAATGACTGGAGACCTTTGTGACTCATGCTCAATGAATACTGTAATTGATCCTAGTCTCAATGTACGTGCTTGATAAACAAAATTATTGCTACGTTTTATTAAGTGTAGGAAGTGACACGAGTCAAATGGAGGCGGACCTTATCATCTTCATCGACTGATTGATATTGCATGTTTTAAAAACGAATTCATTTTGAAATAATTATGTGTTCAGTTATTGGACAGTGACATGCAATACATGCAATAGAGTGCATGTTATAATATATTGACGATATTATGGACCTCTTTCATCAACTAAAAGTAAAGTGTTGATTAATTACTTTTAGAAATAATTTATTAAGTTATGCAATCGGTTTAGTGCATCCTTCGATAGGAGATTTTTTATTATTCTTTGGTTTTTAATGTTTGGGACTTTTACCGTACAAACAAAGGTATATCAGCACCAACCATTTAACCCGTGACTTTAAATGACGGTTAGCCTACTTGACAGATGGTGAAATAGGCCCTAAATGTTATACCTGCCTACTTGTTGATACCTAATACATATAGTAAGTAATAATAAAATATAACTATACCTGTTCCAGTCGTTTATTTAACTTTTGACAGCTCGTGTACTAATCAAATAGTGATACCCTGATGCGTTAACTGATTCGATTTCTTTTAACAATCGATTTTATTCATGAAGAAGTTCTAATCGATTTAACACATTAATATTTTATTTTTGCTCAACATTTTGCATTGTTTTATAAAAATTCACAGGTTACTTAAGTTACTTCATCTTATATACAAAAACAAATTACTTATGTTAAGTTAATATTTTTATCATCTATCCAAGAATTGGTAATTAATGTTACTGAGAACTCGAGTGATGATGGTTCCAGTTCATACGGAGAAGAAACAGACGATTCTTTATAACTAAAAATAGTATTACAGTACCTATTTTAGTTGTTTTATTTTAATCGATTTATTTCAAAACGGTTTTTTAGTCTGTGGTCATTCATTACGAATCGCACATCACTAAGTGGACGGTGCCCGTCCATGAAGTACGGTATTCTCTATAGTACATTGTACCGAAAATTATTGTAAAACTTCACGTGCGTGATCTGTCAAAAGTTAAATAAACGACTGAAAGAAGTACGAGTATAATTACGAAAATATGTATTATCACCAAAGACTTCTATTTGGGAGATGACTCCTTGATTTTCAGAATGTCCTCAGGGATATATGATGCAGTTCACTAGGAACTTATCAAGTAAAGATGTGAGAGTAAATTAATCATTCCTTGTAATAATTTATTGATAAAATTACAGCTAAAATATGTTGTACATATAGGTAGTATTTGTTTCATAATAAATCAATTTACCTTTTGTGGTTTGTGTGAATTTTTCTTATGTTTCTTAACGTGATATCTAAAACCTAATTTTAGGTAATCTTTATCCTTAATCCTAATCGCAATGCTCCGAACTTTTTTGAGTAGTTTAATTTATAAATTAATGCCAGTTTTCATCAACAATCACCTAGAGTTAGGGAACAATTAATGACGCCGGTCATTCACGGAAGTCACATTCTCTCAGTTGGTAAAGACGGGCATTTTATCTAGATTTTGTGTGAAAAATTAACATTCACAGTATCTAGTTTCGACAAACATTTCTGAGAATATAATAGCTGCCTGTTTCAGAATCACCAAGGGGATGATCTTGATCTGTTGATAAATAAAATTGATAACATCTCTGAAATGACAGGCGTTATCAACTTTATTTGAATAAACAGTGACTCGTATGTCTCAACATTGATGGTAACTGATAATAAAATATATATCTTCATGAATCTCAAACTCTTTGTAAATGTTATTATTTCACCAGCAAATACTGGTAATCGTCATGTAAAAAAAAATTGTGATCAGCTACATTTGGAGTAAGAGCTTCAATTAGGTCAATTTAAATTTTCATTCGTTCACTTCACGCTTCCGTTACAACATATCGGTTTAATTTGCTTAACACAAATTTATAATTATTTTCATTGTTAAGTGGATAATATTAACTTCCGTTGCCTCTGTTAATTACCATGGCGTAAAACGTCATTACAATTGCTTCGATAGTGGGGGGGACAATTCCGAAAAGTGGATGATAACAAAATTGGGGGATACTGTTTGATGCTGTAGCTACATATTTATCATCTAAATACAAAGTTTAATTACTCCTCTCGATAGCTAAAGGATTAAAGATTTTTTTTTTGGTATATTCGGATTCGTTAGATGTATACATTCAGTAAGTAAAGAAGATATTACTCGTAACGTAATACACTTATTTCCGCGTATAACACCTCATCGTGTCTACGACACAGTCACACATGGGTTTTTACTTTTAAATCTTAAATCAATTTTTAGACTTTTCAGGACTAACCAATTTATGGCAAAGCCCTGAATTAACTTTTTTACTAAATGATTTTCTTCAGGATTTAACTCCATTATGTAAGTCAGTAGAAAAGAAAGGTTCTGTTAACATATTCATTTTATTAGAGGTTATGTCCTATTTACTTACCTAATGTACAAATGCTTTGTTATTCGTGCAATAATAATAATACGGAAGGTAATCTTAAAATTATTATTGTGAATAAATCTAATCTAGATAAAGTTAATTATTATTTGATCCTTATTTTATCATTAAATGACTGCTGCTTATTTAGATAAGTGACACCGGCTCTATACCAGGAAATCCAAAGATAAAGTCCAAAAACAGCATTTGAGCTATGACGCGTTGTCTTTGTTTAAAAATATCCCATATTTTTTAAATAATGGTTCACAAATTGACCAGAATGGCGCTTGTGTAGCATTGGTATCACGCTCAGATAATATCTTCTATTTATTTATTTATTTATTTATTTTTCCAAAAGGTACACCAACAGCAGTAAACAAAAAACCGTTCCGGGACATGGCTGTTCACATAACAAAACGTCCAAATGATTCGAATATGTAGTTATTAAAATCTACAAAGTTTAAATAACACCTATAGCAACTAAACAAAAATAACTGAAAGCAAATAATAACAAAAACTAAAATCAAAGACATTTGTCTTTGATTAAAATTAAACTAAAATAAAAAGAAAGTCATGTTAGTTACACCATTTATAGTTTTAATACTGGCACCTAATATTGCATTGCTAATAGATAATGTATGTAATGAAAACTACTCTCAAAACAAACTATTTTTACAACAGTTTATATCTAACTCGAGAATGGTTGGACCGAATTTTATGATCTTTAATTTGTTGAAACTTGTTTTCGTCTTCACTCTGAATAGCAGAATAACAGCTAATAAAACATCTGAAGTATTTAATGAAATAAAATTCATTTTCTCATACATTTTATATCAAACGGGTTTTTACCGGCACGAAGTTCGCCCGTTCAGCTAGTAAGAACTAAAGATAGAGCCTTAAATAATAATGAATAATAAAACCTCAAATAATAAAATAAATAAGATTTTATTCTTTTTTGCTTTGTTTTCTGCATATATTTACATATGTTTTTTTAGTGGCAAATTTACTTTGTGGCAAATAAACAATAAGCCTTTTTCGTCTCTGAGTGCTAAAGGAGTGATGTCAGCAGCATGACCTCCATTCTTCATTTTGCTTTTTTTTCCAAATTCTTTAGCGTTCCAGCATCACTTTGTGTTCCAAGAAGGCGCACCTTAAATTCTGCCAGCTGGCAGGAGTTTCGAAGTGAAATTACGGTTATCATTGCTTCATAATCTTATCACATTGAAAATATGTATTTTTAGGTGACATCACAATGCTTATCACGATAAGGATACCACGGCGACAGTATATAACGTTATCGACAGACACTGGCGCCGAATAAAATACCCTCGCACAGCACATACGCACGAGGTATTTTGCACAATTGAGTCTTTGTTCAGTACAAGATTTGCTACAATATTGTTTTTTTTATTGCTTAATAAACCGGAAATAAAGCTCGTCGGCTTATTTGTCGGGAATTTCGAGACTTGTATAATTCCCAATTTTATAAATTTTCTATAACCTGCGAAGAAATTAGTAGTGTCAAGCCACCCCCTTACAGAAGACCACCGTGAAATGCTTTTGTGTTTCGATAAGTGAGTAAGGGCAGCGCACTTGCAGTAACTATGGCGTTACTATACTACACCACACCACACCACACCACACCATACCACACCACACACCACACCACACACCACACACCACACACCATCATATTATCTTAAAACAAGTATATACTCGTATGCTGATGATTAACCATTGAAAACTATTCCAGTGAAGTAAGAAGGAAAATTAAACGTGTTCTAAGAAAATGATATGTCGTTATAATCTTCAGTGGAAACTGCTGTAATATTGCATCACCAAATTTATTATGCAATCTGTTTGTACCTAATGAAAATATGAATCATTTCATATTCATAGTAAATAAATGACGCGTTTTTTTTATTATTTCATTCTCGGAAAAATTCTATATCCTAAATACTGGCCGGTGTCCGCGACTTAGTCCGAGCTTTGAAAATAAAAGATCTTTTATTTTGTTAACAAAATTATATTAATTATTATAATTATTATTAAATATTATATTAATCATATAATCATTCTTAAAATAAAGGGTTCTTTATATCGTTCTTTGTAGCTATGTACTGTGTCTATTCAGCAAGGTCTAAAAGTTGTACCTAAGTTGCGCAATCATCGTCTATAAATTCAAACAACGCTAGCGGGGTTGCAAATGCGCTGTCAATCTTAAAAGGATAAGCGGACATGGCTATAGATGACGGATTTTGGATTGTTATAGGATTTTCACGAGCCCGTTGGATTGCCTTAACTCAGGGGTCCCCAGTCCGATTCCCAACAGGGCCAACTTTGAAAACAAACTTTAGAAAGTAGTGGCAGGGCACACTGCGTTTAGCAGTCTTTCGGGCAGCAGCTGTGGTTTACAGAAGACCACACCGTTAAATAACAGCATATGTATTTTTGTGTTTCTACGAGTGAGTAAGGGATTCCAGAGCCAATCCGTTAGCCTTTATCCTTATCCTGCCTATGGTTAGCAGCGCACTTGCAGCGCCTATGGCGTTGCTTGTGTTTATAGGCGATGGTATCCATCTACCATCAAGCAGACCGTCAACCTGTCTGTCGACCTTATCATAAAAAAAGATGCGGGTTAAAGGGCATATTTTTTCTTTGATCTTAAAATAGTGAGTATTGCACCCTGTGATCAATATTTTCATCCTAAAAAAATCTTCTTATATACCAAATTAATATGAAAATATTGTTAAGCGCCAGCCGCCATGGATAATGGTAGGTATTTATCTGTGGCATTCAATAAACGATTGTCCCTGAAAGTGTCAATCATTGCTTTATCGGGGACTTGCTATCAGTACATTTATTTATCTATTTGCAGTTAGTAGAAAAAAGAATTCCTATGATTTTCTATGATAAAATGGTTAGGTATTCATGGAATAAGCCAATAACTGATAGGTGAACTATTCTTTATTTATAATTCTATAAAGAATTATCAATACATCATGTACCTACTCCATGTTATAAAATGAAGTCGCTGTCCATTTTTTGCTCCAGCAAATTCTTCTAAACTACCCAACGGATTTTAATACGGTTTTCACTATAAATGGAAGATCGATAATTAATGGATAATCGAGAAAGGTTTGAAAAAAAAAATGGCATCCGTGCGAAGCCAGAGGCGGGTCGCTAGTTTTTATAGGTATAAAATATATCAAATTCTGCAATTAACTAAATTATGTACCTAAATCGCATTACACCCATTTGAAGTTTCATGTTGTTACTTACTCTGAAACACGCAATGATATGATTTCTCATATCATTGAGAAATAGATCATTAATTAAAGAGATAAATTAAAATTAACGAGAGAATTTCTCGGTTTTCCGGTTAGACGCGGATTACATGGCTATTATGTACTTAGACATTATTAATAGAAATTGTAAGGAATAAATCAAAACTAGTTTCACTATTACACACGACAATTTGTGGTGGGCTTATTCTCTATACATGCCACCGCAAAGCTTCATGAGTGATAAAACTTTATTAAGTTGTCCACTTGTTCACTTACTATCAGGCCCATGATTAGTATGATTAGTATGATGTAAACTACTTAATATTTAAGTGACTAAATAGGTATCGTTACAATACCTAAGTGATTTTCCAAACTGTTTTCTTCCGAAGTATACGCAAGTCCGGTCGCAGTAAAATCAACCGGTTAGTAAAATTATAATTACAATTCGTCATTGTCATTGCATTCCAACAAACGGCATTCAGTAATTAATTCGTCAATTTATACCTAAACGCAAATTGTTAAGTAAATTGTTGACATACTTCGCTTGTGAAATCAGCACTGTTAAAACTATGTCGTTAGAGAAATCGACAAGGTCCGGCTAGATTTAAACACAAGGTTGACAGTGTGCATGGTTGTTTCATCTAAAAGGATCTTTTCACACTTGCATTAACGGTTAGCTACTATATAGAACCTTTTTTTTACTTTGGGAAATCGTCGGCAGCGTAGAGGACGCTACAGGGTTATGACAGACTTCTACCGGCTACAGCCCAAGACTTTCTAGATCGGCCATAGATGGGCCGTTTTGCTGTAAGTTTTGAGGAACAAACATTCAATTATACAAACATACAAACTTTCTCATCAATCAATATCTGTAATAAATCTGTAAGGGTAGGTCATGGAGTAAGTTACTTTGTTTTCAGAGATATCGTGTTTATAGGCTCTATACATGACACTGAAACTAAATTGACCATTTTTAGTTTTTTTTTTCTGTATGTATGTATGTTCCTCCACAACTCTTAAACGAATTAACTGATTTTCATGAAACTTGGTAGATAAAAATTTAGACGTACAGGACACAGGATAGGCTACTTTTTTCATTTTCAACACGGACGAAGTAGCATGAAAATCCTTTCAGT
Organism: Synanthedon formicaeformis; assembly: GCA_945859745.1. Lineage (NCBI taxonomy): Eukaryota > Metazoa > Arthropoda > Insecta > Lepidoptera > Sesiidae > Synanthedon > Synanthedon formicaeformis. The sequence goes on from OX243963.1 coordinate 6,232,486, forward strand.
AGTTTTTGCAAACATATATACAAGCAGAAAAACGCGGCGGGGGACTTTGTTTTATATATAATATGTATATAATCACTACATATTATAAAACTTGCCGCCCTCCGCCGCGCCTGTCTGTCTGTCTGTCTTTTCGCGACAAACTCAAAAACGACTGCACCGATTTTCAAGCTGTTTTCACCAATGGTTCTCGAGGAAGGTTTTAGTATATAATTTACAAATTTACGCGGGCGAAGTTGCGGGCAGCAGCTAGTGTTATATAATAGGATTCATATTAGGTTTAGGATTAGGATCAGGACTAGGATTATGATTAAGATTAGGATGTGTTTAAAAACCTTCACAACAACTTCACAATGGAAGCCTTTAATACCAATTATTTTAATTATATCGTATCTATAATATCTATCCACATTACTTATAGACATTTAATGAATGCTCCACAAATGCAATTATAGAATGAGTTTGCTATCCATGACACAGAAAATTAACAAGTTTAGTTATCGGTGGCTTGCCATATTTAGTTTCATGTTAGTTGTTCTAGGACACATGTAGAATTTTCTGGGCCGTTATAGGTGTGCCCTAAGTATTAATATGGTGTATGATTATGTCATTGCTTATACTTAGAAATCTAAGTACAAATTATGTCTTACTAGTGACCCTCCCATGACTTATTTTTTTCCAAACTATATAAACAAACCTATCATTTATTGTTTAGCTGTATAGAGACGGGCTGATGATGATGATGATGATGATGATGATAAAAAAATATATAAATATAGTAGGCATATTTTACTCGGATATCTTAGTATGAAAACATATGTAACTCAGGACAATTTTTATACAAACACGATATTTTATAACAACGTGATGCGTTTAACAGCACACCTGTATTTGCATAACATAAATGCCGCAATAAATTTAACTTCAAATAGGTAGTTAAAGAAATTAGTATCTGTCCCTCTCGTATAATAAATCTAACATTTATAAAACCCTCGTGCTATTAGGAGTCAAGACAAAGAAACCTTGCGTCTGTCACAAAGAAAATTCAATATTAATTGCTGATTGCGATTTTATTGAATGTTTATCGCTTATCCTTATCCTTACATAGTATAAATTGAGGTCACCTTCCGCGTGTGTCTGCCTGTATATCCGCTTACTCCTCCTAAACCTTCTGTGAAAAATTATAATTTTTCACAGAAGTTTTATATCCTTACATATTATAATATAAATTGAAGTCGCTTTCCGCGCATTGAGGTATAATACGAGTATACAAACAAGTTCATCCTTATTTTAATTGAATAATGCTTGGACTTTATCTAGTGGATAGAATTTTTTGGAACAATTTTCTAATATTATTAGAATATGACAAATTTATAGTAAGTTTAAACATTAATTTAAATTTGACAAAAACGTGAACGTTGAACACGCCTTATCAAAATGAATTGTTTATATAAAAAGTGTATTTTTTTATATGTAGAAATTCAACACTCAATCATGTAGAGTTAGCATATCTATAGCAGTTATCTATCTTGTCAAAATTTACAAGAAAAATGGCCTGGATTTACAGGCAAATGACACAGTTCGCAGAACGAATAAAGTGTAACGAATAAATAAGGTTATAATACTCGTACCCGCTGATTGTCCGCATGAGACGTGGCCCGACTACCAGTGACAGTCGTGATGGTTTCAAATGATAATAATTGAGTTACAACATTGCATTTTGTTGGGACCGTATTGGGACATGAGCGTCCTTAAAATGGGTGTTTGTCCGATATACAATAATCCAAAATTAATTTATAGAAATTTACCTTATAAAAATAGAACTGTGGCAAATTTACACATGTTTTTCTTAGAGGCGAATTAACTCTGTGGCAAACTTACAATAAGTAAGCCTGATAAATCCTCTACATTGCCACAGCGACATTTGTTGATGATATCAAAAAATTAACGATATTGCAACTCCAGATGCCTATTTTAGATGGCATAATTGGTTATTTAAGATGTAGACCTCATTCTATTATTTATTTGTGAGCCCATTGGTTCAGTGGTTCTGGGTTCGATTCTCGGCACTCGGCTCTTTCTTTCGAAAAACTATATGAAATTTACCAAAAAATGGAACAAAAGGATTTGCTGGCATATTTTTTCTTTTTCTTTAATACTGCTATTGTAGAATTTATTGCTTATTTTGTTTTCAACATTTTGTTAATCTCTTAGTTTTGTAACTGTAGACGCATGCCTTTGGAATATCTGATGACCTTATTATTTTCATTTCATCCTGTATGTGTCCCAGAAATTAATAACATAATAATAAATAATATATTTTATGTAACTTTCTATGCCGACGGTACGACGTATTTAGACGAATGACAGACGCCGTAGCTACGTATTATCATCACGTGCTTGAAGCTGCAATTACTTATTCACAACAATCGCAACGTTGTGAAACCATGAAGTGTATGCATTGTACAATTTGTGTTACAAGCTAGTTAGGTACTAAGTACCTAACAGGTACCTACATGTCTATGATTAGAATAGCTGTGTTCTTTTTTTTGTACTTGCGAAACCTGTCGTGTGCTCATTGACGATTCATAATACATGTGAAAGTAGATTACTTTTCTCTGTTTTTATGACTATATATTTTTGAAATTAATTTTTTTATGACCACAGGAAGCATATTATAGATATAGAACATATACTCCTAGTCTTATAAGACTTATAATGTCTTTATAGGACAGGCATATTAACAAAGCTTGGTAGAGAGAGAAAAAAAAGTTTTTTTGGTACAATCAAGCGGTTCAGAGGTATCGCCTAAAACTTATGGACAAGAAATAAGTTTTAAAAATTTTATTTATTTTATACCGATATGATTTAAAATTATATCAAAAAATAAGTTGCAATTTAATTAATATAAAAAATGAAAATTTTGCACTTGTAACTGTCATCCCAAATAACTATCATTATATCATCAATCAATCAATACTAATAATAAATCTGTAAGTGTAAGTATTGATGTATGTATGTATGTTCCTCCGTAACTCTTAAACGAATTATCTGATTTTCATGAAACTTGGTAGATAAACATTTAGACGTACGGGACACAGGATAGGCTACTTTTTTCTTTTTCAACGCGGACGAAGTCGCGGGCGCCAGCTAGTCCCAAATAAATATCAAAAGAATATCAAATATCAAAGTTCTCGTTAACCAATCTTGGCAACTGAAACAGCACAAGAGCAAGCTAATTCTTGCTCCCCATATAAGGCAGACCATCTAATGCCATATAAGGGTCCCTCCTATTACTTCAGAGAAATGTCCGTTTCAAAACGACCTATCGTAATAGATCGAAATTAATATGACTAGCTCGCTATGTGATCTGAATAGTATATTATTATAGGTAATCGTTGAACAACAGAAGAAGGAAGTTTTGTTTTATTTTTTATTTATGATTTTATTTTGAGGTATAAAGATACGATTTGACGTCGTCGGTCAAATTCTTGATAAAGATAACCCTTATAACCTCTGATTATCGTTATTACATTTACATTGATTTACATACAAATGCATAACAACAATTTCGTTGTTATCTAATAGATAAACCGTATATTATTTTAAATACATAATGTGATACCTATTTTAGAATATATTGCAATTTTACGACTCGGTTTACGGACGAATATAACTTCGCATCCATGTCCCACTTTAAAACGAACGGGTATTTTCCCTATAGTTGTAATACACCAACATCCAGGAAAAGTAAAGTAAGTATTTGTTATTTTCCTTAATGTGCCCATAATATAGTGTTTAATTTAAATCCATAAAGTTATGTAACCAATATTATTAACCCGTAGACGTCCCATTGCTGGACATTCTATCACAGACTGAAGTAGTGTGCATAGTATGAGTGCGCCCGCGAGTTATTCTGCTTGTATTTTACCTCTTATTTCGTTTATCGTTATATTGCTAATGTTATTTTATTATTTTAAAACGCGTAAGAAGTCGCGGGCACCAGCTAGTTTAAATATAAAATAATAAAAATGAAAATTTCACGTAAAATAGGCTTGCTTAAGAAAATTAAAAAAATCTCTTCGCTTAAATGCCTAGCGTTTTATCTCGCAAGTGTAGGACTCGAAGGTTTCTTTTAATAATCATTTTACTAATACAAAGCTGATACAACAAAGCGGACAGGCTCATTTGTCACAGAGCGGCGTCTTTACTTTCCATTCTTCATTGTGGCCGGCCCTAGCTTTCATCTCGTCACTGACTGATGACCTGACGGACGTGGGAACGATTATCAGCCAAACAAGAGTTTAAGCCCTTTGTAATACGAGGTCATATGTACAACAATGGAGCGGCGAACTCAAAGAAACATTCGATGATATTTTCTGTAAACTTAATTAATGATTTGGTGGATCTACGCTGAATTCCGCTATGGCGAGTTCCTCGACCCTGAATCTTTGACCTATTTTTAGGGCTGTGACATGCAATCGTGGCTGTAAAGTCAAATAAACAATTAAAGGCTAATGTTATTTGATTAACTAAAAAATAAAATAGTATATAATCTGTCAATGTGACTTTCTATTAATATGGGCAAAAAGGTGTCTATGCCCATAATATTAGAAAACCTTGTTCGAAACTTTAAGAATGGATGCACAATAATGCTCTTTGTTAAAGGAAACACAAGAAACTATTTAATGACACATTAAATAGAAGACAGTGTAAAAACTGTATTTACATTTCCTTAATATTGTATAAAAAAAATCCATTATTATTATTATATGTAATCAAAAAAATTCGTATCTTAATGTGAGCTGGCAAGGATATAATTATAGCAATTCGCAAAGGAATTAAGTCTGTCATGGTTCAAGGGGATAGCTTCGTAGGAAGCGGCTATTTCCAGCAGTGGAGAGACACAGGCTGATGAATAAAATTATAAGTGCATATTAGAAGCTCTTCATTCTAAACCAGTTAAATTAGAAAACAGTCTTTCATAAAAAAAAATCTTTGAGAAACTTGCTCAGCAAGTGGTTTCCATATTCGCTGGAAATTGAATAGAACTAGCCACCAGCTCGGGCTTTGCACAGATATACTTTTAAATACCCAAACCCTTTATGTTTATCGTTGATTCCATTAGTGAAAACCCTATCAAAATCCATGGCGTGGTTGAAGAAGAAGAACATTTTACTTTGATCAGAGATTTCAGATATCAAAGTAAAATTCCTAGTAATATTTTATTTTAACATCTATAATTATTTTTATTTCTTGACATTTAATTTTATTTTTATAGATTTAAGTAACTTCAGCAGTTAAACATGCATAATTAACAATACAGCCCATGTCCTAATCCACATTTTTTTGCTGTCACTAGCTCAAAATATCACGAACACAATAATTCTGAAATGTGCAATTGTTTGACATCTTGTAATTGTTTATTTTGTTAAGGGCCTCTCACCAACTACAAGTAAAGTGTTGATTAGTTACTTATAGAAAGTACTCTAGTATTTCTGAGTTCAGCAAGATTGACATCTGTTTCTTTTGTATACTGTGTACGGATGAGGAAGCCCTCTGCTCTGGACTCTTTGACCCTTTGTTTGTTATCGGCGAAGCGAGGCGACGCGTCGCAACCGCGGTCGCGACTCGCATCTAACCGGATATACTAATGAGCAAGTACGGCGGAAGTGCGTCATCACACTTCTTCCTAACGTTCTATCGCTTCGTATGTGTTTAACAACGTGTAGCAAGACAGGTCTCTGTCTATGTGTCGTCTCGTGTAGTGAGACGTGTAGCGACTTCTGTTGTGGAAGTCACATAGAAAATGGTACGAAAGCTCAGTAGTTATTACAGATTTTAAAAGCTCATCTATCTCTGACCTTTGACTCGTCTTATCAAAAATCAGTACATCAGACTCGTTAAGACTTACAAGAATTAGCCGTTTTCTTTACTGCTGAAGGTCGTGCCTGTTCTGAAATGCCTTGGTGACATCGACCACCAAAATATGTTAGATAGATTAAGTCGCTGCCTGCCTCTGCTGTCTGTTTCTATAATAACTTCTTCTTTAGTAGGTAATATTTTCATATTGGTTCTATATTTAGTATCTTTATCGGAACATTATAATCCAATTGTTATGACTACATAATCCAGTTAATATGTACTGACGCAACTCCATAAATAACGTTTATCTATAATACTTTATACTGCAAAAAGAACCTATTTCTTCAATTTACTGAATAAAATGTGTTCTAAGAGTTTACTAATTTATTATTGCTAAGAAAATATAATAATAGCAATTTATTTGAAAATATTTTATGGTTTTATGTCTTTATGCCGTTTTAGTATCAGTCACGTTCATATAATAATTAATGCTAGGTACCATTTTTAGTTGCAAGAATCTTAATATTTTGGTGACCAACACATTGTTTGCAAGTGACCTCGCCTCGAGTCGAATCTGACGATCTTCACATTAAAAAAATTACCAAACCACTGAATTCCAATTTTCTTCTCGACAAATTGACACCGAACGTTGATTTTTCCGTGAATGAATATATTTGTTTTGACGCGACCTAAATACAACGGCCTCTGTCGATAATGTATGCAAACAATGCATCGATAAACGACACCCAATGACTGACATTGAAAATAATGAAAGGCAAATAAACATTGAAAATATGACAACGGTTAAGAGTTCAATACTTATAAGTTATATAAACTTATAGGAGATGGTTTGCACATCATTGTTTGTTTTCGCCAGTACAAAAATATGAAAGAGTTCTTGTATTGGACTGCAATATGGAACTGCAATATTAAAAATTTGAATTAGTTATGGTGTAGCAAGACGGAGCATTAGACACGCAAGAAATTAAAAGTTGTAAAAAGAAAATGAAATAGATGCTGAGGGAATAGACGAGGATAGGGAATGGACTCTGATGTTCTTTAATCATAATATTGAACCATAAAGCACACGTGCTATGTCACGTGATAGGAAGATGTCTATTGCTCCTCACTCTACGACTGCAGTGCTCAGTAAAAAACCCTTGGTATAATTGCTAATGTACTATTTAATTTCACTTTAAAATACCCGTCAAACAATATCTACAGGCGCATATTCTTAAACATTTTTTGAAATCCTCCAGCAGTTCGATTCAGTTTCAAAAGTTTATCAGCAAATTAGCTCGGAAATATCTTGGCACTTTACAAAAATAGATCGCAGTACAGATAAAATGTTTATATATGAAGCTGATTATGAAGTTTATATAAGAAGATGAATATGAAATGAAGTTCATACATGAAGATTGAGATATAGTGACCAATGAAGTTTTGAATATAAGCACTCAATATATTAACAATTTTACACAATTACGCTAAAGGATCTGTAGGCAAATATCACTAATTAGTTTCTAAATAATGTGTAGGCTCTCTAACAAAAAACCAGTCGTGTGTACACACCATAACATCCCATACATTGTTTACTCTACATCCAACTACACCTGCCTTGGATTAACTACCACCCACATACAGGTAAAGTACACACAAGCACACTTAACACAAGATTACTTTAGTAATAATATTTACAGTTCCACGTTCTTCGCTCAGGAACGTATGTGGACCTTTGATAATTTTGTACCTACCGCATCTTTGTAAACATCTTACATTAAATTTAGTGTGCAATTAAAGCCAGTTAAGTAGTCTGCAACTAGTCGCAGAGAGAGAGGTTATAGGGTTCACTCTTATTCTGTGATTTTACAATGTAATGGTTGTCAGACAAGTTGACTGTCCACTTCAGGTAGCACCTTTCCCTATAACACAAGCAATGTCACAAGTGCTGCAAGTGCGCTACCATCAATCATCATGGGCCGTCAGCCTTTATGCCGAAGCTAGGATTCTCCTATCACATCTGTATCAGTAATAGGTAATAGGTAGAAATTGAGAATAATAAAATATATTTTTTAATTTTTTTTTTGACTACACAAAGTGACTATTTAAATGTCATTTATGGGACTCACGCATCATTAGTAAATATAACGAGTTAACGACTAAGTTATTGCAATTTTATTTAAAAAAAAAACAACGTTAAGCATTATGCAAAACAGGCAATACCTACAAGATAATCCGTACGCGACTCATTTATTAGAATACTTGGGAAACAAGAACATCAGTTTATTACTACTCCATAAATAAAGGAAAAGTGACATTATATTATACTTTTGCCAAGCGTTGGATTTTTATTTTTCGATCGGATTTTTATTATCTGGTGACCGCGGTTTCGCCTGCGTGAAAGATGGGCTTTGTCCATCCTGAAATGCTATTCTATCAGTGAAAGAATTTTTCAAGAAGATTATCTATCTTCTACATACAAACTTTACCTCTATATAATATTAGTATATATGTAGACGTCTCTACAATATTGAAATTAACAAAATGTCGTGCGGAGTCTCTGTTATCACGTGATCCGGAGTTTAGCGGTCTCCAGCGATAATTACTCGGGCACGAAGCTTCAATTAGCCTTCATCCCGCCAGACGCCATTGACTAAAGCCGAGTCATTCATGTATCCTGAAGGTCCCGCGGGAAGGGGTTGAACCATTCAAGTCATTTAACAATGAACGCACAGTAGCGTGTTAATACTGTTAATCATAACATTTTTTTCGTATACATATTCTACTACAGAAAACCATCTAACGGGTTTATTACGGTTTTCACAAACGAGAAATTTTCATATAAGTATAATATGCAGAAAAAATAGTATATTTTGCTTCTGCAAAATTTCTATTATTTTAAATTATTTTTTTAAATAGGGGGCGGGTCACAAGTTTCTAATATAAAATTAAATCATTAAATTTAATAGTGAACACTAATTGTGGTTGATAATAAAGTTCTCATACAAAGTATCAATGGTGCTTCTCAAGAAATGTTAATTTCTTTTATATTATTTTTTATTTAATGAACCATCAACAATCACTAATTAATCTAATGCTATATACATTATTATTGTTGATACAATATCAGAAAGTTAATATTTATAAATGTAACACTAAATTGTGTAGTGCTAGTATCTGACTTTTTATTTACTCAATAACAAAAAAAAACACAACTATTGGCTCTCTCTTTTTTATTGTTTCCTGGCTTCAACTTGATTCAGTATAAAGAACTCTTGTATTTCCGTGCGTCAAGGCACTCTTGTTTCGTGGAGAAGGGTTGAGAAGGCCATTACGTTCCAACTACAATAAAATTTCATAATATGCACTGCATCTATAGTTAATTTATTATTTTGCTTTGTCTTCTGTGTTGTAATGTTTTATTGCCAATAATGTTGTGGATATAATTAAATTGTAAACAATTTTCACTTCAACAACCAACGTTGAATATATTTTACTACACTACTTAGGTACCTACATAGTAGTTCAATAAAATAGTAAAAAAAATCTTCAGTGTCTAAAAAAAATGTTATCGACGTAAAATTATTGAACTTACGTAAAATATTAGTTTTGAAAAAAATATTGTTGTTATTTTTAGATACTAACGTAAGTATGTCTAAAAAAATGAGGATATTTTAAACTGTAAATATCTTATCTTGTATCTTTTATTGTTTAACGTAGATCGAGTCGCGAGCATCAGCTAGTATATTATACTAAAACTGCATGTTGAGTCTTGAGTTTGTGTTAAGTGTGTGCTTTATGTTGAGTCGCAAGATCATTGTCTAGCTGAAATAAAATATATTTTCCAATAATTGTTTTGTGTTCACGTGCTATGTGTGCTGTCTTTTAGCTTTTTTAAGTAGGGTGTACTACTTTGAGATACTTTGTAAGATAATACCTACCGAATATAACTCTTTCTAAAATGTTCCACGTAGGCGTTATAATATCTTCCCGGAACTATATAGGCGCTCCATTGCAATGTTTCCTTATTCAGAGTTCTCCTACGCATGCACATTGCTTCATGTCTAGTAACATACAATACAAAGGGGAATATTTAAACAGGACACATGCTATGTTACTGCCAAATCCAAATCAGAGTCAATTTTGAAAAGTTCATTTCCAAAATTGACCCTGCCGTGACACCCGGACATGAAGCGTAAAGTATTAGGTATAATTTGCAGAAAATATTGCATCCGTGCAAAGCCGGGCGCGGGTCTGTTTGGTTGTGAAAGCCGTGCATTGTACATTATCGGTGCATTATTTAAGAAAATCTGAAGTGGTTAGCGGAATCTGAAGGTGTAAACTAATTTGTATTCTTTTAATTAGTTTTGTAAAAAAATATATAGGCACAGTACCTATATAAGAGTATTTTCCTATACAATAAAATATTGTAAAGTCTAATCAGGCTGTTTGGTTGTGAAAGCCGTGCATTGTACTGGCGGTTGTCGACTCGATTTCTTGCAACATGGATTACGTTGCGGAAGCGATAGCTTGGCCAACTCATGACGCTTAGCAAACATGACGACTTCATTTAAAGGTTTATCGACGAATCACAGTTGATTAACTTCCGTAACGTTGTACAATACTAGTTATATCATATAAAATTATTCTTTGTTTATTAATTTGCAATGAAAAAATATATGAATGTATGTAATAAAATGGACCAATAGAGACGACAATTAACGGGTATTTTCGTACAAAAATATTTTTGTTTATTATCAAGAAACATCCGTTGAAAATAAATTGAAATACCACGTCTTAGTTTAACCGTGTCACAATTTTTGACTAGCACAGTGGCATCGATTTGGAAAAGTGTAATAGAAATAGGTACTTACTTACTTATGTTAATGAGTAACGAGTCGTGCTCGTGACAAGTAAGGTATGTGGAGTCCAGCAGGAGTTAGAATATCTGTGCGTAACAAAGACTGTCTTTGTTAATTGACACAATTTTTGACTAGAACAGTGGCATCGATTTGGAAAAGTGTAATGGAAATAGGTACTTACTTAATATGTTAATGAGTAACAAGTCGTGCTCGTGACAAGTAAGGCATGTAGAGTCCAACAGGAGTTGGAATATCCCTGTGCGTGAATCAGCGCGTGACTGCGTCCGCGCATTGTTTCGCCGACAATGGTCTGATGTCATGCGTACATATGTGATATTATTTGAGGACACAATGAATGTATTCAGTACAACATGCATGTATAAACAATATTTCAACACTGATTACTTAAACGGACATGTATTTATGTTAAGACTTCAGAATAATAGCAACTAAATGGAAATGCGTTTTGAAGAAAATTGTAACATCTAATTCCTTTACAGATCTGCTTTTGCTAAAACTGAAATTTTGTAGCAATAATAGACTACAAATTACAATTACATGGGACAGTTGCCAAATGCCAGTCATGACTAAATGACCGCGTAATTATTCAAAAGGTGCCAAATAAAGAATGACATCGCTTGTGGTGTGAAATGTACTTACCTAAATATCGAAATATATGTTATATTAACTTACATTATTCAGAAAGAAAGAAAGAAAGAAAATATACGTTTATGTTGTATATGTTTGTACCACACATTCCTTTATTTTTTATCTAACATCCAGGCAAAAGTAAGTATTTTAACTCGTTAAAAGCTTTAAGCCTAGGCACATAAAAGAGATGGATATAATGAAGCCTTGGTACTGGATGGAATACAAAACAAGTATGTAATGCGAAGCAGCATTTAAAAAGCAGAAGGCGTTGACTGAGCTCTAGTTACATATGTAAGAAATACTCACTGACGGTCATGATGCGGGCAATGTGTGAACTTTGATCCACGCGACATGCATTAGTCTTATTTATGGCATCCATTTATGCGTCACTAACTTAAACAGTTCACTCTTGTCTTTCTACAGAACGGACTCTGTCCTTATTCAATTCACGTTGTTAATATAAACAGACCTCAGTACAAGTCAAATAGAATAAAATATTAAGTAATTTAAATATCTCTTTGGCATTACGCATTACCACTTGTTTGGATTCCTAAAACTAAGTAATCTCAGGGAGTGAAAAACCTGCATCAGTTTTCAAAGATCAAGATCAAGTCGTAGACTCAGTACCTTTTGAAACTAAAGCACTAATTAAACAACTGAGAAAAGTTTAAAAATGCCCTGGTGCAAGCAAATGTCGACTAAGGTGACGAACCTTTTCTTACCCCGACTGTACCGACTTTACAATTAGAATTTCATTAATAATTTTAATTTTATAAATGGCTACGAGACCGTTACTAATTGTGTTCCAATAACGATAGCAGGACGATAGCATATGAAAGAGTAGCAGATCCTAGGCTTCAGAGTGGTGCTGGAGGGATTTAAACAAAAAAAACGATAGCTACACAACTCAATCTCAATTCACTCAACTATCTTATTTTTCAATAAGAGAACCTACTGCCTATAAATTGTATTTATGATACTATTTTTTATACTCTCATTATTATTCATTCCCTTTCATTCTTTATTCAGCTTCTTTCCGTAATTTTAAACAAGGATAGTTATATAAAAATCGTGGTGATATATTACAAAATCATGATTTTGTCTACAAAAATTTGCAACAGATAATTCACGTTAGGCAATAGATTCTTAAAAATCGATAATTTTTTACTGTTCCTTGCAATAATGCGTCAGTGGAAAAAATGCGTAACGGTCATTCCGTTGTTAGTTATAATGCGGAATGCGTTATTCGATACAGTTTATCGGTTGACATAATGTGTCATGCTATAATAGTAAAGGCACTAATGTTACCTAATGTTTCCACAGTCATTATAGGTAATATTTACAATATATAATTAAAAATTATAATAAACTAACCCCCGACATTCTGCCCAAACACGCTAGATCTGCTGTAAGTTGCTTTAGTAGTTGGGTATATCGCAGACTACTTGGTTCTGCAACATCCGAAGTAACAGTACCTACACCAAATTTCGTATCAATCGAACCTGTGGAAATTAGTGAGATCCGGCCTTCGTCAACTAGGAAATGTGCTGAAGATCTTCAAACGCCTGAACAGATCTTTATAAATTAGAGCCAAGAACAATTCCGATCACGTTATCTTTCAAACAAAAAAATGATTAATATCGGTCCACCCGTTTGGGAACTACGATTTCACAGACAGACAGACACATACACAGACTTATAACACACAATTTTTCCGTCGGGCGTTGAAAATATCGCTTACAGTTGGCTTACAGAGACCACACCGACTTCCCCTACCCGCTACTGGTGGAGATGCTAGCGTTTTTTGTACTCTAAATAAAAACAACCATAAAGTTTCTAATTATCCGGTTCCTCAAGTTAATGGTGGTCTCATAAAGCATGCATAATTCAATTTTCATACTAACCAACACTTTAACCAGTGCGTATGTATACAAAAGGATTCCTATAAAGCGAGTGGGTCGCCGGCTTGCTGGTCTTGCCACCAATACAAACGACAAGCTAAGGAGTGCCTGTGACTCATACCCACATAACGAGCCAACCGCCCACGCCTACACCATAATCTTAAGTACGATAAAGCAGATGGCGCCACTGACGTTTTATTACTTATTTTCTGGCAACACTGTCACGCGAGCAAGATGAAGATTCTAATGTTCACATAGATAGATATGGGTATATATTTATAGAGTTAGCTATACTTTTAATTTACCAACGGATATTTCAATATAGGTATTTAAAAAGCTTCAAACTTATATTAAGATTTGATGATTGAGATGAACAATAGGAAAAATGAACAATTTTGAAAAATTGTATTGTAGGTACAATATGGATTTACATTGTACAATATTGGTCTTGCTTTGGTTTCTGTTCACAGTGTGTGTGTGATTTGACCAATACTCGTATTAAATTATAAATTCAATTAAAAAAAATTAGAAAAAAACTTAAATACCTACACTTATGTAATACTTTATACAACACACATAAATACGCTCCTAGCTAGGTGTTTCTTAATGGAATGTTATGAAAGGTTAATACGGTTCGAACATTTTCATACAAAAAGCAATTTGTATTGAGGCTCTGATGTAATCAATTTCCTGGGGAATGTGGCGGTATATGATAATGACGTTGATTCTCAATAGAGGCAAGCTGCAACTCGAAGCTGTGGGAGGCTGAGCGGGTGGAGCGGAGAGGGGAAGGCGCCAGCAGTCCACATTAACGCCAACACAGCCTTGCAAGGCCGTTGCGTAGTGTCTATGCAGCCAGCGATAGGTAATTAATTCTACATTCGCGCTGACTCATAGCAAGGTAACTTGTATAAACCTTTAAATATACTATAAGTCTCAATAGCGTGCCATCTACATATATTATTTAATTTTTACTGGCTTAACATTTTTTTTTAAAGTTAAAAAGAATTAATTCAAATACAGTGTTGCTGTATTATTAACTGAGAAGCTCGTCTGGTATTAAAATCCTTATAGAAATTACATAATTCAGGTTGTAAGATACAACCATTTCGGTTAGATATGAAAATAGATAGTCTTGGTCTTGGTAGAAGAATTATAACTCTTTTTTTATAATTTAAAAATGTAATCATAAGTAATACTTAATATTACTTAAGTAATACTTAATATTAAATTAAATTAAGTATGCGAACCAATTACTCTGTCATGAACCGACCAGTCATGAACTCAACCGATCATCATAAAATTTTGCATATCACGAGATTTCTGTCATGCATATTCTGTCAGGGATACAGAAGAGGACATAGAGTACCTTTCAACAGGAAACAAGTACTTTACTAAAAATAAAATTTAAAAAATTCGACGCCTGACAAAAATATATGAACAATATTGATTGAATAGACGTTTTAACATCTAAGTAAAAGGGGGCGTGGATGAAGTCGCGAACAAAAAATAGTTTAAAAAATATGTTAATGCTTTTATAACAAGATACAACAAGCTTATCATTATATATTTTTCATATATAACTTGGTGTTAACAATTTTTTTGTGAATAAGGTTATTACTCATTATTTAACTGATAAAACTACTTGGAAATAATGACTGAGCATTTATGTAGTAGAACACTTGTGCTATTATAACAAAATGATAATTGAAAAGATTATTTATTATGACGTTAATTGCCAGATTTTTCCTTATAAAATCTGCATTCTGAACGAGTTGTGTTTGTAAAAAAAATGAAGATTGTGAATTTGTGACTGAATTTTGGTCATGTGAACTTAAAAGTATTTTATTTTTATTTTTAAATTATCTCTATTATTAAAACAAACAGATCAAAATAAACACATACTTAATTTGTTTAATTAAAAAAGTTTGGGTCTGATCGATTATTTTTTTTATAATCCTAGTATACCTACATAAATGTATACCTATCAACATCTCGATGGAGGTACTTCAAAACGTAATTTCACGATAAGTTTACAAACCCGACTTCAGAATCTGTTAAAATACTTGTATTGTGTCTTAGAGCATCTTAGAGTTACTTATTCTTATTTTATAGTAACAGACCTATACGAACGGAATATCATCCTGCACAAAAAATAGGTAGATTAGCAAACCCTCAATACTTGGAAAAACCCCCATGAATGGAATAATTTTATAATTAAAAATAATAGCTGATGTCATAGTATTGTGAAAATAGCGATTTGTATGAGTCGCGACGGGACGCCACCTCAGAGATTATTTGCGAAAAAACCAGTTCTTCCTATGGGGTCCTTTGCTGATATAATAATTGTACATTTGAAACCGAAAGATTCATGCGACCGAAGATTTTGACGAGGCCGTTAGATGAGTGGTTGGGTGCCTGGGTTCGTTTCCCAGTATGGTCAACCATGGAAATGCACTTTTAAAAGTTGGTTCTGGTCTGGATTTTAAAAGTAGTGGCAGAGCTTTTTAGTAGTTTTTGAGATCATCGCGAATATATGTAGATACAGACACAGATAGAGACGTGGCGGGGGACTTTGTTTTATAATATATATGTATGTTAGGATTTAAGATAGCTATAGAAAAGTATAATACTAATTATTGTGTCAGGTTGTATAATTACCAACTGTTTTTAATATTTTGATGTCACCGCAACAATGAGAAATAATGTTCTATGAAATAAATTACTCGTCGTATATCGTAATTTTACAAATAAAATGTACTTATCTCATATCCTTCACGAGTAAACAAACAACTTCTAAGTATTTTATTAGGTAGATATACATTTAATAATCAGGAACTTAATTATGTTTTAATCAGTACCTATAAACGTCTTTCTAAGAATAGGTAGGTACTGAAAATCAGACAACATTAACTCACGTTCTCGATAAACCTGCGCTATCAGTGAAATTATCTGATAACAATTTGTTTTGTATACTTTAGTAATCAGTACTTATAATAAAAAAAACCCCTATTGTTCAAGTAATACCTACCTAAACGTTAGTCGCGTTTCTGTAGGCAGCGAGTTCAGACGCACGCGTCTCTCTATGCTGTCCACAAAATGGCTGTACAGAAAAAAAAAACTTTCTTTATACATTCTTAAGAAGTCTGCAGGTTAATTAAATTTATATGTCTGAGAGTTAATCTTTCCTTGAACCTAGTTTTTTTTTCAGTTGCACACAAAAGTGCAACTCTTTCTTTTATGTCAAGGTCGACAGACAGGAGACAGGACACTTGATGGTAGGTAGCTAACTATAACACAAAAAACGCCATAATGGTGTTGCAAGTGGATTATCGATCAACGCTCATCGAAAATATTATATCCTCAAAAACTTAGATAATACTGTCACTAATGCTCCAACAATATTGAGATAAATCATTAGATGGCGTATAAGAATTGAGTCCGTTGTCTAAAGATCCGTTGTTTGACTCCGTTGACTATAGATAAACCCTAACCATAGATAAAATACTACTTAACCTATGCCCTAATGCCACCGATCATCATAAAATGTTGCATAGGTATACAGAAAAGGATACCTTTAATCGAGAAAAATTACATTTCGAGGGATGATCTAAAAATAAAAACAAAAAAATTCAGCGCCTAACAAAAATATATGAACAACAAAGATTAAATTTAATCGATCTTTACTGATGTTAAATATGTAGCGAATAATCTTTTTGAGTAAGATGTTATTTGATTACCTAATTGAATAAATGTTCAATTAAAAGATTACTATTAAAATTAGCTGTTCTCAAAAATTTGCAATACCTGAGTGAGTTACTAAGTTAAACTGTATACTTATCTATCTAATTGAATCTATAGTATTGTACTTAGAGGCAAAATTAAAGATTTTGAATTTGAAAAATGTAATTTAAAAAAAAAAAAACTATTGTATCGCTATCGTAACTTTATCGTTTATTTTATCTAATATTTATTATCGCGTATCTTAGTTTATTAAGACTTAAGTAAGATTAGATTATGTTTAAGAAAGCCTCGTGATCATATCATATTATGTAGGTACCTAATAAAAATATTAGCTATTAAAATAATATCTTTATGAATACCTACTAAGAAGAAATCTGGTCGTCATTATTTGAGAACTGACTAACGAAGTTACAATATCTTTCCTCTTGTTCTTCTATAGCGTATAAAGGTACTGTAATATTTAAAAAGAGATGACTCAGAGATGGGAGAATTCCACTATAAATAACATAATGTTTACAAAAATACTTACGAGCCTGTGGCCTGTGGCGCCCGGCGTTTAGTGCACCGCTGACTGATGCGATAAGTGTGAATAAAAATAAAACTTGTTCAAAATGGCTACTTCAATTTCAATTAAAATGGTAATTCAAAATACTTGCCGGCCTAGTTTGGTTTGGCCTAATTTTAGACCAACGTCTAATATAAACAAAAAATCTTAAACAACAGGAGCTTTACAAACATGCAGATTTGAATAAAAATCATATTAAATCATTAATTTTTGAATATTAGGTAGTAAATCTTGAATAAAAATAAATATAAACAAGGCATAGTTGCTAATATAACATTGTGGACAATAGGGAAAATTACGAAATCCCATTTCAGCAACCCTGAAGTTCTAGTTCAGGGAACTCGATATCAATGGAATCAGAATTGAAATACTTTCATTGAGATAAGAACAATATTTTTCTTTCTTCTTTATCTATTTGGTTTAAGAGGCTAAGACCTATTTTAAAATAAAATTGTTTCACGCTTTGTTTTTAGATAGATAGTCATTTTGGTATAACAAATTTATTTTGAAGCTTAAGAAAACTTTGAAATATTTATTAGTTCATTTGCTAAGTATACCACTATGTCTAGATCTTCGGCTATAAAGAGCCTGTTGGATGAGTGGTAATGGTGTCTTAACCATATGTTCCCGGGTTCGAATCCCGGCAGGTTGGCTCTGATCTGGATCTGGAAAGTAGTAGAAGGGCACACTGCTATTCGCAGGCTCGTTTGGTAGCAGTAACTATCTCTTACAAATGACCACTTTGAAACAGAACGTGTGCAGTTGTGTTTCGGTGATATCACCGGTGTTTTCACCTAAAAACAACCGTAGCTGCGTTTGTACTTATCTAACTAGGATTATCTAAGCGTTTGTACTTACCTATGTACAATTGAAAAAAAAAATGGGGACTTTATAATAAAGGTTACTTTAGAAAGCTTAATTCTGTGCGTTTTGGTAAGACGAAGAATGCTCCGACTGTAGGTAAGGTGCGCCTCGAATATTAAAATTCCATTTCCGAAAACGTGTCGGCGGACGCCGTCTGCGCTATTTTGGTGATCGCTGCGCCACGCGCCTCGCCAAGCTATTCCCGTCCGCCAGCCAGACGTCTCTGGCTGCATAGCGAAACTTCCTTTGCCCAAAAAAAAAAACTTCCTTCCTTTGATCCAAAGGAAAGCTGCCGCCGTCTTTTTAAAAAAGGGCCTGTATGCAACATCATTTTAAAAGACTCGATAATCAAACTAACTGTATCTTAGTGTTAAATATTATACAGATCATAAAAGTACCTAGAAAAGTTTTTATTTTATTCATAGTAACTAGTAACTAAAAGAAGCAAATTTTCAAAAAATCTCTGAATACGGTATATTATGAAGACTAAAAGGCTTCGTTATGTGACACTGTATTGTTGAAATAAAATAAAGCCAATATTTAGCTTTACTTCTAACTTTTCACATTATACAACAGCGAATCTTCTATTTTCAACCAACTTCCAAAAAAGGAGGAGGTTCTCAATTCGACTGTATTTTTTTTTTATGTTTGTTACCTCAGAACTTTCGGCTGAGTGAAACGATTTTGATGATTCTTTTTTTATTTGAAAGCTGGTGCTTCCCGTGTGGTCCCATTTCAATTTAGTCCAACTCTGACAATGGCATCCATGAGAAAAACGGTTTGAAATCGGTTTTTTTTTTTGTTAAAAAGAGTTATGTTTCAATGTCTTCAAATGCCTGGGCTACTGAGCTGCGCTTTATATTTTATAGCGCCATCTTAAAAAAATTTGAGGCAACAGTTTATTTTTATCATCTATCGGCATTAAATACAAGTATCACTTTACTTTACTAGATGGCGGTTTTATAAAAAATCTTTTTTGTGGGCAAAATTGCGTTTTTACAAGATATTACCACGATATAGGTAGACTTAAAATTATCTCCCTACAAAATTTCATCTAAGTCGTTGGAGCCGTATCAGCGATACGCGAAATTAATTTATATATGTACAGGAATTGCTCGTTTAAAGTTTAATTTGATAAACACTTGATAATTACTTGCTGCAACTATAAAAAACACATCGTGAGGAATACTTAATAAGTAATCGAGTATGTTCTCTGGCATATTTCCTATACTGACAGGCCTTCGCCTTAAGACGCTTTCTTATAGAATAAACGGATTTTATGTTGATTACGTAAAGCAAGTTTTTTTTTTAAATAATGCAATCTTCGGAGGCTAGAAAAAAAAGGCGAAATTATTGTTAAATGTTACCTTTATTTGCTAATGATGTTAAACACATAAAATGGAACAGTCAACTAAGTACACGTTCACACGTTACAAAAACTTATAGAAAAATATTTTTTTAAATAGATAAATAATTTCACACGATAACGAGTGCCAGAAACGCATTTTGAGTGGTCACACCACATACACATTTTTATGCGTTATAGATAAAAAAAAAGATTTAAACCAAATATATGCCCAAGAATGGATGACGGGAATACCGGAATAACAAGAACGATTATCGAATTCAATTCACATGATCCAAAATAGTTTGACTATTTTGGAATCTTGTACAAGACTTTTGTGTGAGGGTATAGCTTTGATTTAAATCTTTTCCTTGTAACAAACTGCAAACTTATCTATTTACATTTTTTTTTTATTTAAATTTGCCAGCGTGTATACTTCGTAAGCAAAACTAACACTTAATTTTATTCATCTATCAAAATCACCAGCACAGCATAATATAAAGTTGAACACTTTTCAAGAACAACTACACACTTTCTAATGAAATCCTTACTTATTTTCCACCTAACACTACGATAACACAAAAAGTCTACCCTCCGTCGTCGACTTAGTTAACACTGGGTTATTTTGCAACTTTCAATACAAAGAAAGATGGTCATTTATTTATATCTATAGTATGTGCTTGAAACCTCATCAAGGCTTTAGGGCCGACGTTTATTTAACGGTATGGCTCCGTACGACCACAGTCTTATTATTATTTACTTGCATGGGGCTCTAATTTCACGGGGTGTACGTGTTAAGTTTAACGAAATTCAATATGAGAATCTATTATATAGTAAAATTTAAAACATCAAAAAACAACATTAGTAGAAAACCTCTATCGAATATGCATTTATAATTTTTTTATTATTTCCAAAAAACTTTTATATAAAATATTGAAGTGGTTTTTGTTGCGACAACCCTGAGAACCTACACCGAGTCTCTGTGTATACACAGTGGTGGTATGCATTCAACTTTAACAATAAAGGCGTCCGGCTACTGGTAGGCGAGTAATAATAATACTGTGCTACGGTACAGCAAACGATTTTTGCCTAAACATAATATTTTTAATCTTATTGCCATGACTTTAGCACTCACACTCCTTTGCATGCCGCGACGTGGCGAAGCATAACGCGGAAATCTACGGCATCGTCGTATTGAAATTGTTATGCCAAAAGTCTGTACTGGCCCTAAAGATTTTTTTATCTCTTTCAAAATTGTCAAATATTAATATTAAATCTATTTGATATTGTCGGCTAAGACTTAAGATTTACACATTGAAGGCTTTTTTACATCTTTCAAGCGTAATGAAAATTATAACGAAGCGTCACTACCAATTATTTACGAGATTCTTTTATTACACAAAAGCGGCTAAGACTTATAAGAAGTCACTACAATATTCCTAAAATTTCTTAACAAAAGACTATTAAATACACGCACCTTTAATAATAGGTACCAATTGAGTACTAATTAGAATTTATATTAATACTATTTATACCTTGGTATTGACCTAAGAAATTTTGCACAAAATCTTTTTGTTTTCATATGCTAAGTTTGTTAGATATTATCAGTTAATTGGTACGTAATAATAAATAGTAATTGAAGACGTGAGTGGATGAAGGTGATAATTATGTCGCTTAATTCCAATTTTGAATAAATCGAGGTTAAAGTTTTACTTTTAATTTTTGAGATAAGTCGCCACGGAACTGATTTTCGTACTAAATTATGATGCAAAGTTGTGTAAACAACCTAAAATATTAATGGTATGATAGCAATTGAACACTTGTATTATTTAATTTAAAAAAAAAGTTAAAATAGCTCCCTCAATACGCAATCTAGAAACGCAACAAATAAGGAGTAAACAAAAAAAAATTTTTTTGCACTTTTTGCTTTTTAAAATTAACTGTACATAATACCTTTTTCAACTTTTTATTTTCCAAAAATGTCTCAAATCGACGATCTTATAGTCTGTAGTCATTCATATAGACACAATTATTCCCTTCATTAACGCAAAAAAAAAAAAACGAAAAACGAAGTATTTTGATATCCGCAAAAATGCGACATATCACCTTCATCCACTCACGTCTTCTAATTATATACCTCAATTTCCACATAAACACGAATTCACGAATAAATTGGTCACCAACTAAAGGTATGTTTAACCCAATTTTCTTCGTTGTCAACAATGGCCCCTAAAAGCTAAATAGGCGTGTAATATCTTTAAAATTTAACTTTGAAATTAAATAAACCTTAATCTTTCTTTGTATGGAATAAAAAAGGGATTCTATAAGGGATTAAGCTCTTATAAGCTAATAAAAATATTTGTCGAACTACATAAAACATTATACCCCAGTGACAAAAAAAATGGCCCTGAAGTCAATAAAAACCGTATGTAATGTTTACATGTAATCACTTTTCGACACAATTTATGTTAATAGGTACTACTTTTTGCTACGTATCTTAAAAAAATCTTTATCATCTACTCAAATTCGTGAAGATCTGTTGTCACGACTTGATCATCATTGAATTTATTTATGAAATACTAGCAACCCGCTCCCGGCTTCGCCCGGGGTGCATTTTTTTTACGTAAGAAATAGAATAATTTTTGCGTGTTATCATAGGCGTTTGAGGCGAATTATTATATTTTTCGCAATTTTATTCGTAATCAAATCACTAATCTTCCCTGTACAAAAGTTCACTATCCAAAGGTTACAGCTACCACGATACATTTTTCCCCATTTGATCTAGTTTTTATATTTTATCGCGTGAGAATGGGTTTTAAAGTCGGCATTCATGATTTCCTATATAATACTCCCTATAGACACAGAGAGAGAATGGACTGAACAATACTTGTTATTAAATTGATCACTCTCTAGAAAGAGAGAAAGCGATCGTGCGGCCAATATCTATCTCTTTCCTGTAGGTCTATAATAACTTTGAGGACCAATCAAAATTCTAGAAAAAGACAACTACTGGCCGCACGATCGCTTCGTCTCTCTCACACTTTTCTTTACACAGGTGGATGGGAAACGCTCATTCTATTCTCTCTATGTCTATGCATACCCTCCCCACTGCCTATTTTATTTACCTATTTTACCTTCCCTTATACTAAGGGCATTTACGTTTGTATATAAACTTAAAAGCATTGTCTCAAAAGACAATTAGCGACAATTTCTCAACACGCGTCACTACGACTAGCTTGCTTGTAAGGTAACCCCACACTCTATAATAACATGTATAATAAACATTTAGGTTGTGTACTATATGTACTAAAAAAAAACTGGGCGACGTTATTGGGAAAAATCTTACGAAAACCGAAAAAAATACCAGTAACATTAGATTCAATATAAAGCGATATTATCTTTAAAAAAAGGGATTTGAAATCATATAAGAACTAACTAAAATTGTATCAAAAACCTCAAGGAAAATGAGTTTTTAATAAACATAGAGAAAAAACTAATTACTAAATTCTAACTAAATTTCTATATAAAATCCTTACCTACAATAAAAACTAATTAATATTTTTTTTTTGGACGCACACTAGCCTTTTTAATCAGAATAATAATATCTAGCCTAAGTTTAGTGAAATTAATGATTTTTAACAAGCATAATGATATTTTTTTTTTTTGTAAAAAATATATTAAATTAAAATTCACCGAGCCGCGCTCAATTACTCAAATGATCATTTAACATTAAAAACTACTTACAATATAATAGTGCACCTTTAAATGTATTTAGCAATAATTAATTATAGTAAACACTAATTACGCTTTGTTTGTTTTTTTATATACTTAAAATAAAGGACTAATGCCTGCTTTCACCAACAGTCACTTAGAGTTAAGGAACACCTAATTACTATTTAAGCTGGTTTAAGTGGTAGTTATATGTTCCCTAACTCTAGGTGACTGTTGGTGAAAACGTGCATGAAAATCTTAAATATTTATTAACAAATGCGTGTAAAACTTTAATGAGTTTTCACTGTTTACAGTGTAACAAGAAAGGAAAAAAATCTATCAATGGTCAATATTCCTGAGGCGTTTTAACAATTTTGATTGCATTACATGCTTAATTTAAATAAACTTCAGACCTAATTTTATTGCAATTGAAATTATGAAATATATTTGATTGTTTGAATAAGTAAAATCATTAATGAAATAATAATAAACGTACGATTTGTTCACCAAACGCTGCTCCAAGCACGAATGATCCCTGAAACGAATAGTAATTTATGGTTTATTTACTAAATACATTCACAAAATTTAAATTAAAACTTATAATATTTATTACTAATTAAAAAACTATTAAAAAAAAAAACTCGCGTTATGACTGATATAAAAATGCTTAAGTAAAAAATATATATATCGCGATGTGAGCCCAACGCTTAGCCCAGTGAACCCGATTGAGCGTCACCGACCCGAGCGTGACGGTTCACTTACGCGCCTAAAGAAGTGAGATGTGCACGTGAGACAGACCTTGTAGTGCGTCACGCGAGGTAGGCGCGCACGAGAGCGCGCACGTTGGCTCTGCACAGGGGACACGCAGGCAGCGCCGCGCCGCAGCCCGCGCACGACACCAGGTGACCGCACGGCAGGAACACCACACTCACCTGCAACGCATGTATGTATAGCCGACCAGAAAAGTGCTTTATCAGTTTCGATAACAAATTCCATTCATTTCAAAATTCGCTAAGGCTTACATTTGAAATAGATATTGATTACTGATTGACATAATTTACACTTTTTCCAATTTTCAAAGGAAAACAGATCTTATCATTCTACAACATACAAATAATGTTCAATCTTAGGGTGATAAAGCACTTTATTTGTCGACTTTACTTTCGGTTAACAAATTGACATGTGCCCACGAAAAAACAAATTTGTTCACTAATCAGATAATATTTTAAAATTTCGTGTAACTATAGGTAATACAAAATGTCTATAAAGATTTATTTAGTAAATTTAATTTTTTTGCAAAGAGCTCAATTCAATTACTATATGAAAATAATTAAATTTTTGAATCTCCATAAAAAAAAGAATCAATTACTAAATTATTAAATTACTGTTTCAATGAGAATGGCGCTGAATACAGCATGTAAAAACTTATTTTATTAAAATAAAACTTAAAAGGACTCGCACATCTTATTGAATGTCATCCCAGTGGCATTCAATATGTCAATTCAATATTTGGAAGAGAAGATCAAGCGTAGCATGATATTGTTCGCCATATAAAATGAGTTCATTGGACCGAGTTCTCTATACATGCGACATTATTGGACTATGTAATTGATGACCGTAGATAATCTAAACAAACAATAAATGCCTACCTTATATTATTGGACTACGTAATTGATGACCGTAGATAATCTAAACAAACAATAAATGCTTACCTCGCTGTCCATGCACACTTTGCACAGCCTCGCCTCTTTCAATTGTCTATTCTCCTCTTCCAGCGAGAGTTTCTTCTCTTGTACGGGACTGACGACTCGCGCCGAATCACCGTTCGCCTCACCGTTAGTATGTTCACTGTGATTGTTCATTTCACTGTTTGGTCTCTCCTCGACGTTGACCGTTGGTAGCACAGGTGTCATAGTTCGCCTAGGACTTCTAGACTGAGAGAGGGCCGCCGGTAACACAGGCGTAAGTGAACGTCTCGGACTTCTCGATTGCGATCGAGAACTCTCGCCTCTGTGATCTGACAATGGACTTTCACTGGAAATCGACAAAACAGTAAATGTATTAAAAAAAACCTAGCTGGTGCCCGAAACTTCGTCAACGTTGAATTATTGTCGCTGCGCCGGGTTATAACGCGCTATCGTTTCGTTCCTCAACGCGAAGTAACATTTTCGTATAATATTTCTATTTTCGTATGTTATAAACGCACTATCGTTTCGTTCCTCAACGCCAACTAACCTTTTCGTAAAATATTTATTTATTTTTATCACTGCGCCGCCATGTTATAAAGCGCTATCGTATCGTTCCTCAAAATCCTTTACACTTATCATACAAGATCTGAGCGAGACGCTCACCGAGTATGTCTCATGCATGGGCGTAGCCAGAATTGTATATAAGGGGGGGCAGACAAAGAAAATCCTAGATTACTTATATTGTTTTCATAATTGTTTTTAATAGTATTTAAAAACACGATTTTTTATTTAGGTAAGATTTTTTAAAGCTATATAGGGTAAGATTTTTTTAAATTTAGTTTCATATTTTTGAAAAGAAAAATTCTGTCATTCTATTGTTTAGTCAATTATGATTTTAAAAAATGCGATTTTCGCTATAATTTATAGTTTTTATCATCAAAAATCTAAATGGCTTTTTCGTTTTTGTTTTTTGTTAATAACAATTGCAATTTTTATTGGCAGAAAAAATCCTGAAAGCGCCTATCTCAGAATTGCATTCCGCATAAAATGAGCTATTGATATATTGTTTGAAGACTTCTATTTTTCGCAGAAAACCCACTTCTTGTCTAGACTTGGAGATCACATCCCGTATTGTTGGATTTCACAAGCCAGCCTTCAAGCCTGTTAGTTTCTTTTCTTAGGTCTTATAAGAAGCGTCGCAAGCTATGAAACTTGTAAAAATTACAGTTTAACAGAACAACCGCTCTCCTAGGGGGGGGCAGCTGCCCCCCCTTGCCCGTACCTCGCTACGCCCATGGTCTCATGTCGGCCCGAATTCACTACTAATGCTGCTAATGCTAATGCTAATGAAGTTTGCACTTCAATTCAATAAACTGATCGAAGCAATGCATGATAAGTTTTTTACAGTTGAGTGTTCACGCACCTGTTGGCGACGTGACGTTGGTGTGGTGATGTGGAAGGTACGATTTCCATGAGTGTGTTGGCGAGTATGTCCCTGGCGAGGTGGGAGTGGGGCGACGCGGCGCTCCACGACTCCTCGCCCAGTTGCCCGTCCAGCACTGCGTCGATCAACGCCTCCGACGAACGGAACATCACGCCTGCACAACAGACACATACACACACTACTAAGTGCCATTGTATTTTATACCTTGAGTGCTTTTAATAAAATTTAAATTTCATTGTAGATATTATATTACGTTGGAATACCGCAGCATGCTCTTCTTTTAATATCTTTTTGGCAACAATCAGCATGCTATCATTAAGAAAATAAAAGAGCAACAAGTAACGTGGTTCACAGACGAAATTATGAGAGGCTGTGATTCGAGTAAATAAATCAATATTATTTTGACAACTTTAGAAATCTATAAAAAAAATATAGGGTAATCGTAACGTATTAAATCTAGCTGTTATAAACAATTAACAGTCGTTGAATAGAGGATAGAATATTGACCTGTGGCCCTTAAACGGCGTACAATGGCCCTTCGCACTCGAGCCGCGTCCAGTCCAGCGCCAAGGGCTGCCAGCGCCGCGGATCCCTCCATCTCTTCGTCTACCTATCACAAATATCATACAAGCTGGCTCATTCTCATGGTAGGTATTGTACTGTTTGTATTGTCAAGCTTATGGGGGAGGAGAAAATATACTTAGCATAGACACTCAAACTCAGTCCAAATTTAAGAATACATGTCAAATTTATAAATACGTATACCATCAATATTTATTTATTATGTTAAGGTAGGCAGACAGGCTGACGGTCCATTTGATGGTAGGTGGCTACCGTCGACTATGACACAAACAACGCCACAGGAAGTGAAGTGAAATAACCTGACTATTGTACTTAATATTGCTATGATTGAAAGATTCACGCTACATTTCGCGTATATTTTAATTAAAATATTATGTAGCCAAGGTATCAAGTTAAGTTGAAGCCTTAATTTTATTATACAATATCGAAGAACAGGAATAAATAAACTTAATTTCAATAATACCTGACTATCAGTAATTGGGAAATTGATTGTAGGGTTCTGTCTTCTAGTAGTGAGGCCGGCATCAGCAGAAACCTGAAATTTAAAACAAATACATTTTTATATTACAGCTGGTGCCCGCAATTTCGTACGCTTTGTAGTTCGTTTTTTGAGAATCCCACAGGAACCTAACATTTTTTCCAGGATAAAAGTATCCCATAGTTTAATCCGGATAATCATCAATACATCAGTGAAAACCGCATTCAAACCGGTTAAGCAGTTCCTTAGATTAGCGTGCACAAACGCACAGACAAATAGACAAAAATTCTAAAAACTATTTTTTTTTCACCTCGGTAACGTGTACATTTTTTTTTATAAAATACACAGAGCTCGTTTACTATTTTATTATATGTATACGTTAAGAAATTAAGATTAGCCTGTTATTAAGTCATATGAAATTTTCGATAGAGTAGCCGGGAGATGCCGGCTGTTGAAGTCGCCACACCAACAGCCGGTCTCACCCGCCGAAAAAAGAACATTCACATCAAAAATCAATCAGAGTAGTCAACTGATAATTCTTGGTTGCTAAGTGCGCATGCGCGCTAAGAGTGTTACCGTGCGCTGCAGCCTCGCGCGGCACTCGTCGACCCAGGACTGTCCCTTGACGAGTAGTACGTAGCCGCAGTGCGGGAACCAGTGTGCGTGCTCCGACCACGGCTCGTCGCCAGCCTCCCATCGCCCCAGGCCTCCGTCGCAGTAGAAGCAGCGAACCTAAATCACATAACACTGTCACCACATCCATCAAGCCAATAGTATCATGCCGATTGGACTATAGACTTGATCATAACCCTACCTTTTTTAACTAACAAATACCTTTTAATAACAAAGACGTCATTCTAAGCATCTATCAATTGTCGATGGTTGTTAGTAGGTACTCCATGTTTGTTTACTAAGTACTTAAGACATGTATGTTTAGACACACTATGCACAAATAAACAGGTTAAACTTATAACACCCCTTTTGTGCATCAGGTGTTAAAAATGCACATACCTTAAATAGCAGCTCACCTGATCGTCGGTCCCCGTGTAGAAGAAGCCGGCTGCTGCGAGCGCATTGGGAGCCTGCGGTCGGTCCGCTGGCCAGTCGCTGAAGGTGGCTAGACGGGCCGACAGCGAGGCGCGACCGGGATGACGGGCGCTGCTACCAACTACCCCTAGTGACCGCCATGTACCCGTTCCCAACAGTAGTTGCGCGTTGTGAGCTGCGCCACCCCTATAGTAGCACGCATTAATTACAATCAACATTTATCCTATTCGATTTCTTATGTGGATTACCTTTTTTATGTTAAGGTCGTCAGACAGGCTGACGGTTCACTTTATGGTAAGTGGCTACCGTTGCCTATAACCAACGTCACTGGTGCTGCAAGTGCGCTGCCGACCACAGTAAGATTAAGTATAGGCAGTGGGAAGATATGCAAGACCTCATGAACAGAGCATTAACCACTCATCCAAAATAAGGCTCTTCAAAAAAAGGTTCTTTTATGGTAAGGTTGTCAGGCAGGCACTTGATGGTCACCTACATGCAATACCACAGGTGCTTCAAGTACGCTGCCAAACATAGCAGGATTTTTATTTTATTTTATTCTTACGAATTCTGTCAAATGTTATGAATATTTAACATTATACACTCACGTTAAGGGTTGTTCCTCTGTAGTCACATCACTAACAGGAGATCGTATTGGTGGTGTGAAAGGTGGTGTAGAATTTTGTGATGAGGTTTCTACGTCAGGTTGATTTGCTTCTAGTACCGCTGCGTGCGAGCAGCGCGGGAAATACCTGTAATTTATTAAAATATTCTGTTAAGTATTAAAAGAAATATCATTAGGAAACTTACAAAATCTAGATTTACTTACATTCTATGTACTTCTAGAGGTGGTCCTAATGAGCCTAAACGTCTGAATGGGGCCAATTCCCCTCCACACCAAGCACATCTTAAGCGCCCCTCACCAGCATGATAAAATCCAGCATTCACTAATGCTTCTCTAGATACTGATGTATCCTAAAACAGTTAAATAGAATAGAACAGTCAACTAAAAAGTACATTTATTTCATGAATTTGTTGAACGAACGAAACTCATTAAAATGTCATTGTTTCTTTCACTTCCTTTGCTTTTATTCAACTTCCTCCGTTTATTGCTTTATTTTTAAATTGGATGGGTATGTTGAAAGATTACCTCCTACATACAAACCTATAAAATTTACCCATTAAGTATAAAAAGGGGCAGAAGGAGATCTCACAAACAAAAAAAAAGATGAGAATGTTTTCCAAGCTAAGAATTGAATTAGGTACCTTTACATTTTTTACTTAGGTTTTTTTATTACTTACATTCCAATTTAAAAACGACAATAATCGCAAGGCGTCACTTTTATACATTTCATCTTCTTCAGTAAGACCATAGTCTTCTGGTTCTTCAGAGTTTTGTTCTTCAATATTTCCTTCTGTAATTGAAGTAGGGGGATTCTCAATGGAGGGACACTCCTGTCCAAGAACTAGTGGCACGTTTTGAGACAAACGTGGATTCAAAACGAAGGGGCAATTTGGTTCCAATTGACGATGACGCCACATTACTTGATCGCCATAACTCCACTGAGAAATTTTACCCCCGCAACTGAAACACTGAACTTCAGTACCTTCACCGGTATAAAAGAAACCTGCTTTTGCAATTCGTATAGGATCCACGGGAGCTGATGCAGGCCAATTGGTAAACGTATTGAGCCTGTTAGTCTCGAAATTCATTTTCTAATCAGAAAAGACAAAAAAGGAGACTGGTGCAGCCTTCGAAACAACTACTTGCAAAATTATCTTAGTTCTCGAACTTATACTTAAATTGTAGTATTTTGAACTATTTTGATTTTGGAAGTCTGCACAATTACAATTATTATTTAAATATTATTAATAAACTTATATATAGTTAGTGGTGAGAGAAAATTTAGAGAAACAGAGAAAATAAAATAAACAATATGTTAAGAGATGACATTAAATGACTTTGACAGTCGTCAGTCATTGACAAAGAAAAGGAAGGCCACAAAGGCCAATTAAAAAGGACCATAGTGTTTTTTGGCTCACAAGATTCTGCGTGTCACATGCCAATGCCAACATGAAATGGAATCATAGACACTATTATACTAACGTAAACGTAATACATCCGTAGAGCATCCGTAAAGAGGGAATAGAATACACCCAAATACAACTTCTTTCTTATACCTGGGGCCCTAGACAAGTTGCATTCGCTCCGTAGCGATTCGATTCGCTAAAAACAAAATGTATGGGATTGACATATGCCTTCGCTAAATCATGTGATACTTCCCATACATTTATAACTATCGAACTTCGTTATCGTTATCGTTATGGCACTTTGTCTAGGGCCCCTGCTTATACCTATTCTAAGATTATACAATTATAAATATCTTTATCGGATTAATTCACGGCACGATAGTTAGATCATCTAAATCCTTACTAATTTTAAAAATGTGAATGTGAGTTTGTTTGTTTGTTGGTTACGCTTTCACGTTAAAACTACTGAACGGATCACCATGAAATTTTGCATACACGTTGTCTCAAACACCAGAAAGGACATAGGGTACCTTTCATCCAGAACGCGGACGAACTCGCGGGCACCAGCTAGTACTAAATCCAATTTCCAAAAGCAAAACCAAGAAGGATAGAGGTAAGGAGCGCCATCTTACATGGGTGTTAAACTGAAAAACTAAAAGCAAAATAGTGGTTCATAAATTGATCTGAATAGCGCTAGTGTAGACAGAGTGTATGAAATGAATGTAGCAGTTTTTGACGGAGTAAAGTGCGATGAGTTGAAAAATTTAATATTTTTGTTTGATTTTTGTCATGGAGAATTTTGTTTGTATTTTTTTTTTGTAAATGTTTACTTCTCTATCCTAGGGCCCTAGACAAATGGCATTCGATTCGATTCGATTCGCTAAAAATAAAACGTATGGGATTGACATATGCCGTCGCTAAATCACGTGATACTTCCCATACATTTATTCTATCGAACTTCGTTATCGTTTTTAAAATGGTTTTGTCTAGGGCCCCTATTCTAATATTTTTTGGCATTTTTTTAAAATTTACACTCTGGCTACTCTAGCGCCACCATTTTGACGCTTTTCAATGGACACCTCTTCTTTCTTTCAATCAATCAGTCAAAATCCCGCGACATAAACACAGTGTGAGTATATAGTGTTCTGTGAAAGCCCAAATATATAAATCAATCAAAATCAAAATAATCAAATAACAAATATTTTTTACAAATTTTACAATACTTCTTCAAGCTTTGATATTGCTGTATTAATTTATAGGTAAAATGGTGTTGGTGATTTTGCTATTGTTTTTCTTGATACTATTAGTTTCAATATTATATTTTCTAATTGAACGGAAAATTATCTACAAAGATTTAATTGGGAAGCATGTAGTTATCACCGGTGGTTCAAGCGGAATCGGAAAGGCTGCTGCTATGGAAGCAGCTAAATTGGGTGCCAACGTAACAATAATAGGTCGTGATTTAGAAAAGCTAAAATGTAATCTTCACGATGTTATAGCACAAAAAACCACCTCAACTCAAAAAATACAATATGCTGTATTAGACGTGACTTCTAACTACAATTCTATCAAGCAATGTCTTTTAAAACTGGAAGAAGACATTGGACCTATCTTTATGCTTGTGAATTGCGCTGGCATGTGTATCTGTGGCCAATTTGAAGATATGAAAGAAGAAGATATAAAATATATGGTTGATTTAAATTACTTTGGCACTGCTTATCCTACAAAGTGTGTTATTCCTAGGATGAAAGAGAGAAATGAAGGAATAATTGTTTTTGTGTCATCAGAGGCAGCTTTGATTGGTAAGTGTTTATTGTATTTTGGTCATAAGTTATGACATATTCGTCTATAACTGTTTCCCTCGACTCATTCATAGGTTTTTTCATGTTAAGATCGACAAACAGGTTGATGGTCCATTAAATGGTAGGTGGCTATTGTCGCCATAACACAAGCAACATCAAAGTTTCTGCAAGTGTGCTGCCGACTATAATAGGATAGGAAGGGGTATGCCTTACTGCCATCCCTTACTTACTCACCGATACACAACAGCACACTTAAAAAAAACTATGAAAAAGTGAGTGTGTAAATTATTTAATACTAGCTGGTACCCGCGACTTCGCCAGCATAACTGTAAATTATATACTAAAACTTACCTCGAGAACCACTCTATCCATTGGTGAAAACAGCATGAAAGTCGGTGCAGTAGTTTTTATCGTGCAGCAGACAGACAGACGTGACGGAGAACTTGGTTTTATAATATGTAGTGATAATTTTCTATATATGTACTTTATATTCTAATAACTGTGGTGTGGATAGAGAAAGTGATAGAAAGAATTGTCTAACTATTTGGCTATCAAAACTTATTATCTTAAAACATGTTAATATGGTAAATTGGTATTGCCTACTTAAAAAACCAACTTTTTATTCTTGTAATTAAAGGCTAAATAAAAAATGGTTACAGGTATATATGGCTATAGTGCCTACAGTGCAGGAAAGTGGGCTGTGCGAGGGCTTGCGGAGTCACTTAACATGGAGTTAGTGGGTACAAATGTAAGCTTGACGTTGGCATTCCCTCCTGATACTGACACTCCAGGTTTTGCTAAAGAAGAGCTTACAAAACCAAAGGAAACAAAACTTATATCTGGTTCTGGTGGTCTACAATCCCCTGATGATGTTGGAAAAAAAATCATTCATGATGCTATGGTCAGTAACATATCTTTTAATATTTTTAATACCTTTGGTTATCTAGTTCTTTCCGTGTGATGAGTGGAACATTGAGCTATATTTCGCATTCAGGATTAAGGATTCAAAACTGGCCCATAGCTTTAATTGAGAAATATACTCGTACGTATACAACTAGCTTTTGCCCACAAAAAAAAACCAACACCTGACAAAAATACCTGAACAATAATTTATATGGAAGCAACTAATTATGTTACTTCATTAAATCGCGATATTTATTATTCACACTATTTACATTGGTTACATAAAAATATATAAAGAAAATATATGTTTTTACATTTTAATAATAATTTAATTCAGATATTACATCCATATTAATATCACATCCATGTCTAATTATTATAGTAATGAAGATGTCTAATATTTATGCCATCGCTATTTAATAAATGTTTATATGTAATTGATTAGATAACAAAGCTGTGGAATAGGTTCTTCCATAGTGACTTGGTTTTACAATACCTCCATAAGATCTCACAAGTTATTATAGTGGAAGAACTGCACTATACAAGACTTGGTATTTTTCATATTTTATGTTTTT
Organism: Synanthedon formicaeformis; assembly: GCA_945859745.1. Lineage (NCBI taxonomy): Eukaryota > Metazoa > Arthropoda > Insecta > Lepidoptera > Sesiidae > Synanthedon > Synanthedon formicaeformis. Next base: position 6,266,538 of record OX243963.1, read on the forward strand.
GATGGGATACTTTTTATTCCAAATTTCCAACAGAAACTAGCAGCAACTCCAGTAACTACGAGCAGTTACTCAGTAATTTTCAATTACATAATTAATCTATTAATTAATTTAAAATTATTATTAAATATCTTCAATAAAGTAATATCATATAATATACTAGCTGCTGCACGCGACTTCACCCGCGTAACTTTATAAAATTTAGCTTAAAGCATTCCTCGATAAATGGACTACCCAACATAAAAATATTTTTTCAATTCAAACCAGTAGTTCCTGAGATTAGCGCGTACAACCAAACAAACAAACTCTTCAGCTTTCTATAATAATATTAGATTTTGTCTTTTTTTTGCAGGCTCGCAAAGTGTATTCGGTATTTGGCCTGAGTGGTCAAATGATGTCATTGCTGTTCTGCGGGTCTATTGATAGCATCACTCAGGTACTTTTGCAGATATTTACTATGGGATTCCTCAGAACTGTTTTGGTTGGTGTTATAATTAGTTTTAACAAAATCGTTAAGGACGGATTAGTGGAGAAGCAGAAAGAAGCAAAGAAAAAAGAAAACTAAAACTGCCATGTATAATTTTTATTTTATTATTAATTAATAAAAGTACAGTTATGTGTAATAATTTGAATTCACAAGATGGTTTCAAAAGTGTTTCTTTGAAACCTATTTAATGAAAAAATAACTGTTTCAGTGTTTCATTGAAAAATGTGGTTCAATCACAACTTTTGATAAATATATTATAGATAGATTTACAAAAATATTAATTTTTAGGCCCAAGGCCCAAGTGTTATTATTGGTCACTTTTTATACATTTATATTATTACACCTGGCTGCAAGGTTAATTAATTTTGAATGTATTTGAAAAAGTATTTTTGTAGTAAATAAATGTTGTCTAAAGTTCTCTGGTTGAAACATATCTGAGTCACTCAGGCTTAGTGTTATAGTGATTGCCACATATAATGAATGGCAAAAAAAAAAAAAAATTGCTTGCAATATTCAATGAATATTTAAATTATTTTAAGTGTTTTCAATAACAGCTCTGTGTAAACGAAATTGTTAAATTAGTGTAGGTACATATGGTATGTTTAACAAAAGCTGGCGCAGTGAATTAGTTTTTTTAATAATTTATTTTTATTTATTTCTCAATTTACAAAAACAAATCCAAATCAAACAAATGAATATTGTAATGTTTTCAAAATCTATTAACATTTGTGGGTTGTGGGTCAAGGTACTGTAAACAAAGGATTATTATTACTAAGGGTTATTTTTATATCAAACTAAATGCGAACTGAATATAAAATAAAAAGCGCAATCTTAGTCTTTCTTCTGTATATTCGAGAAAAACACCAAAAAAATAATCATGCTGTATTTATAAACTCAGAACATAATATACTTAAAGCAATGTTATTGTGTACATTGTACATACGTAATCGCAATGTACGACCTTAAGTAATTGAAAGTAATGTCTATGCGTCCTAATCAAGTCCTAATAGCAAAGAAGCTAAAATTGTTAAGAAACAATTATTTTTCTACTTAAAATTTTACATTATTTATACTTATAAAAAATGTCAAGAAATTACCAAAGAAATATAAATTGACTATATTAATTTGATTGACTCATATACCATGTATATATATTCTTTATTTTTTAAAAAAGATGAATAATAACAAATACAAAAATATAAACTTTTATCTTTATAATATTAGTATTGAATTTTTTACACTACGATCAATAAAATTATAGCTATACGAATCTGATGCTAACGTGACTCACATATAATGATATATTCCATAAGCAATATGGATCATAATTATGTGATCCATTGGACAGGGAACGTTAATGTATAGTGACTTCATGGACACAGTAATATTGATAAGTTACTGTATTTATCTATAAATATTCAGAACACTATAAACATTGATAGTACATTTTAATAATTTGTAAACATGCTGTCTATAATAATTGTGATTGATGATACAAAAGAAAATATACTTAGATAATTTTAAAAGTAAAGAGTGTAAACACTCCGTTCTCTTTGCCTTGACTTACGCACAACGGTGCTTCTAATTTTAAAATGAAATGAAATTTGTACTACACACTGATTTTAATTTTAATTTCTTTATTATCATTATCTGCCTCTCCCAAGCAATTCCCTTTAGGGCGTCTCACTTGCATTTATTAATTTCTTAATTTTATTTAATAAAACATATATTTAAAAGTGTACTATGTGTCTTATTTATTGTCGATGTTGAATACATGAGTTTTGTTTATACTGCAGTTTGAAGCCTCGTCCATTGTAGCTTCCGTCTGATCTGAACCACACGACTATAGGACCGGCGCTGTTATCTAAAAATGTTATGTTAATGTCAGTTTAACATGAAAAAATAATGCCTAAATAAAATCAATATTTAGAAATATCAAGCCTTACAAAGAATACAGAAGTAATCCAAAACGGTCATAGTATCAAAAATTATTCTTATTTAAACTAGTTTTACTCTATATAGAAAGTATACTCGGTTTACATGATTCTATTTAATTTAAAACTAACTATGCCCGCGACTTCGTTCACGTTGTTAAACTTAACCTAACACTTTAGTAAGAGTATCCTATATGTTAATCCAGGTCTTAGCAACTGCATCTTAGCATCTTATTATTATAGAACAACTCATACCTGTAACAGGGGCGTCTAAACTAAAGTCTTGTAATATGGATCCGTCATTCAATCTTTCGCCACAAAGACGAACGGCAGCTATGAGAAGCCAGTCGGTTGGACAATTTAGTACCTCTACACCTGCTTGTCCCGGTGGGATAACTGGAAGTCCATCTAAATAGTTAAAAATAAACATAAAATACCTGTGGCACATTTCAATAAAGTGGATTTCACCAGCTCAAACGTCACGAAAAATAACGAGAAAAGGTTTTTTTTTAAAAAAATTGCACAATATTAATATTGCATTGCATCTTAATTTAATAGGTTACTCAATTTGGTAAAAATTGAGTTTAGTCTGAGGTATCACCATTTATTCAATCTTGGCAAATTCTTATACTTATGCATAAACAATGAAGAGAAATTATAATGGTAAGTATCGTAAATATTGTATAATTTCGCCAATAATATAATATGCATTAAAAATAAGTACCTACGTTTTGTTTTGTTTTTATGTAACGAGTCCAGTTACATACATTATTTTTTTGCCACAAATATTATCTAAAAGATATTGAATGTATCCACGTACCAGTATCATAGTTAACTATTTGTAGATATCCGGCATTATTGTATGTCACGCTACAGGCGTCCGTAGCTCGCTGTATGCACAGTGCATAGTTTAAATTGTTCTGAAACATTTAATAAAATATATAATTCATTAAAATTAATTTAATGTTCCTTCTTGACAAACTACAGCTTGATTAAAACTAGCGGCCCTGTCTCCGTCTTGTCGCTGGTGATTGTAGGATATTTTATTATAAAGTAGGTGTCAAGTGTCCTTATCAAGAGTTTTCCAAAAATATTCACCAACCGTGAAAACTATGTTCTAATTTTAAATAGACAGCAAAGTTCGAAAAACATACAAAACATTCTACGTTCTTTTTTATGTGAAGTTCCCCGGACACTGCGGGGATAACCCTAGCTCCTACCGACTAAAACCTAACGAAGAAAGTATATTTCCAAGGGTTGAAATGTGCTTAGATCGCATATCAAAAATAAATTATTACAATTTTAAATAATTTAGTTTTTAAATTTTTATGAATCGTATACTTGGTTTTTTGGGAATCTCGTATAGAGATCCAACTTACCAAATAGCTGGGAGATCTAGCTATTTCTAAATCAGACTGGTCTCTGTAGTTGAAAGATTCTATCTGTCCTTGTGACTCTGTGAAATATTGTAAACATCCAGATGGTGCAGCCAATTTGTCTTCAGACGTCAGTTGAGTAATCTAGAAAAAAATCCATTTAGTACATTTATGTGGACTATTTAATAGACTAACGACTAAGTAGATATTTAATAGCTTCCTAAAATTTTAAGTTAAGATATGTAGGTAAAGTAAACTTTTATTTGAAACTAGCTCCCGGCCCGCTCCCGGCTTCGCCTGGGGTGCATTTTTTTTACGTAAATACCATCCCTGATTATCCCTCTATCCATGAGAAAAGACAGAATAAAAAATCGGTCCAGCCGTTCTCGAGTTTTGCGCTTAGCAACACATTTAGTGATTCATTTTTATTTATAATTACAATTAATTAATATTAAGTTACCTTTATCGCAAAAATTCTATTTTCATCCGAAACACTTTGAACCGAAAGAAATACGGAGCCTTCGACTTCACCAACTTCCAAGTAAACTAAAAATTTTAAAAAATAAATTATATTACATTACATAATAATAATATGAACCAAACCTTATTCAAGCACTGTAAAACAGCAGCACATGTGCTAAAAGGGTGGTTACTCCTTTTAGAAATGCTGCTTTGTACAATAACTGGAACGCTGTGTGTTGTAACATATTTTACATTATTCCCTGATTTGTGATGCCTGATCTTATCTAGATAATGAATAATTTGAGGGATTAAAATGAACATTTTACCGTGTTGTCCAGTATTAATGCCACAGAGAATTGGTACAATATTATTAACATTCTGTCCTAAAACAGTGAACTGGTCCTGCTCGCATGTTCCAGATGTTGGTGGTAGTAACTGGAAACAACGTTTTCAAATTTATTCATAGTCGTTTTGTATCAACTTGTATGTATATCTATATGTATCTACCTCAAAAATCTTAAAGTCTAATCTGATTTGATTAACGTCAGTGGAAGCTTTGTCCAAAGTGATAGTGCATGATAATCTTTCCATACTGGCTTCAGGGAATCCAGGATTAGTAAACCATCCAGTGGATGCAGACGATTGGCTGTTGCATTCAAATTGAGCTGTAAAATAATGTAAAGGTAATTATTTTTTACCTTGTTGTTATATACTCGTATATAACTTTTGGGCCAGGCGTTAGTTTTTTATTAAATTTTAGATGATTCTCTGTGAACAGTGTTTTTTTCTGGTTGAATGGTACCCTATGTCCTTTCATGGTATCTCTGACAATATGTATGCAAAATTGATAATCGGTCAAGTACTTAGTTAAGGCGTGAAAAGGTAACAAACATACAGTTACTTTCTCGTTTATAATATTGGGTATAGAAGATCACGTTTATTTATTTATTTTCAAGGAAAACTTAGTGATATTTATACAAAAAATTACTTAATAACTAAACTACACTAAGCACAAGTTCGATTTATTTGAAATTTGGTGTACAGTTACTTATATAGGTTGTATTTATTAGGTACCTATTAGGTTTTAGGTAGGTAGGTGTTTAGGTATTTCTATGACACTGTAACCTCAACCTGATGCTGCAGCAACAAGTAGTCTGCGAGATACCCAACTCTTCAGCAACTCACTGCAGATATAGCGTGTTTGGGCTTATTAGAATGGTCTCAGAAGAATGTCGGGGGTTAGTTTATAATTTTAATTATAGCTTATATATTTCCAATTTCACCACAAAATCTTTAATATCAATGCAGAGGTGTCTCAAGAGACACGGCCGTATTGTGATGGTCAATTCAGTAGGTAATGAAACAAAATAACAAAAATCTTCCGAACTTCACAGTAATAGGAATGTAAAAGTATTAAAAGTAATACACTTACTAGCACAACATACACCGAAGTCGTCAGCACACTTTCCCATAGGTAATCCTCCACTTTTCTGGCAATCGTATTCGTGTAGACAAACTCCATCCAATCCATTGTCAGATTCACAAGGGGCATGATCGAACTTCACTACTTCGAAAACCTCTAAAAATCTTGCTGAATTTGTTGAATTTATCGGCCTTCTGCGCTTTTGATTGTTGTTACATTTTCTGTTTAATTTCGGTCGTACATTTCTTATAATATTTAAATTGTTTATGGTATGGTTATAAAACAAATTTGATTTAGGCGATTTATAATTAATATCATTGGTAATATTTGTTTTGGAATTTGATAATCTAATAAATTCGTAACGAAAATCATCTGCAGACGTATTGCGTTTATCTTGAGCAACATGTTTTGGTGTTTCACCTCTAGTAATCATATTATTATATTTGATATAATTTGTTTTTTTAGCTTCAGGCAATAAAAGGGTTTGGTTACTGCCTCTGTTGTCTAAGTAACTTGTAAAATTTAGATTTTCTATATATTTTTTCTGTTTTTCGGTACCCAAAAACTCTGTTGCTGAGTACCATGTTTCTCCAAATATCATGTGCATTATTTGAAAAAATATTGTTAATTTTAAAAACATGTCTCTCGTGGTAAATATTATTCGTTCCCCTATCGATTCGCAACGCTTTTTCACTGCACTTTACTGCAACTTGTTGCATTATGGTCTGGCTTTGTACGATTATTGTAACGGATCTAATTAAATGTCTAGAAAACGTTATGGTTTGTTTACTTTGTTCGATTTGCCTGGTTGCTTGACATAAACATACATTTGTCACAGCATATTAAAAGACAGAAAATTGCACCGTATGCGGATTTGACCTCATTCAATAGCAAATATATTTACATATTTATTTACATATGGGCCAAAAGGATCTTTATGCAGCCAGCCATTGATGAAACAATGTCACAACAGCCCAGTCCGTTAAAATGTAGGTAGTTAATCATCAATCATCAAACTAGTTAACCACCAATCATCAATCAATATCAATCATCATCATCAATTAATAATAATAAATCTGTAAGTGTAGGTATTGTATGTTCCTTCATAACTCTTAAACGAATTAACTGATTTTAATGAAACTTGGTAGATAAACATTAAGACGTACAGGACACAGGATAGGCTACTTTTTTCTTTTTCAACGAGGACGAAGTCGCGGGGCGCCAGCTAGTTAAGTTAATAAATACCTATTAGGTTTTACTAAAAAGATAGTCTAACACTATCTACCATCCTTAACACCAAAATTTTAAATGATAAACGATACTAGCGGTGCAAGCAACTGAATATACTTATCATCGAATATGGTAAAATGTATGAGATCTCTTTTTCTTATAAGATTTTAATTAATTTATTGTTTAACTAGCTGGCGCCCGTGACTTCGTCCGCGTTGAACAAAAAAAGTAACCTATCCTGTGTTTTGTACGTCTATGTTTATCTACCAAGTTTCATGAAAATCTAGTTAATTCTTTTAAGAGTTATGGAGGAACCTACATACTGAAAAAAATTCTAAAAATCGTCAATTTAGTTTTAGTATCATGTATAGAACCTATGATCACGATATCTCTGAAAACAAATTACTCCATGACCAACCCTTACAGATTTATTATTAGTATTGATTAAAGTTAACTCAGTTTATTAAAGACACGAATATATTTTATCAGATAAAATTTGCCAACAAGCCTTGGGTCACAGGCTCACAGGCGGCGATGAATAAAGCCTGCCCGTACCTATACTCATAAAGACAAGGCGGACCGCGCCCTGTCTGACAATTTAACACTTGCTCCCATACATTCAACTTATGGTCGTTTAAACAATGTGTAGGTTGCGACACTTAATGCCAAAGTAATGCAATTATCATAGCAAGTAACCGCCATGTCCGATACGGATTTACGAGTTTAGTATGTGAAATACATATGTGTAGGTACCTATTGTATTTAGAAATTTCAAGTTTTATTGAGCACTTGATTACCTAGACATACATAACATAAGGTGTGGATAATGGACTCATACTTAAGGGGGCTTTGAACAAATAATTTTAAAAGAAAATTCTGCCAAGTCGGAGAAAATTATTGAAAGTAGAAGGCAAAGGATGAAAGAACAATCTCCGTGCTACGCTGAACTTATCGTTCTGTCCCATTCTCGAACTTTTCAGCCCCAGCGTAGGTATTTAATATTATAATAATCCTTTCCTCATATTATAAACAACGTCCTCCTCCGCTATCTAGGAATAAGGATCGTTATAGAGTCCAATGTAGCCTACTTACATACATACATATAATTTTGATATACTAAAATAAGATTTTAAGTTTTCTGTAATGAGTGTACTCAGGACCTATAGGCCGTAATAATTAAGTTGTATAGGTACACACAGCCCTTGTAAAATTTTACGATAAGTACCAGGTTACGTACGTGGATAGGTTGATAAATATTATACCTATTATATTATCTACTTACTTACTTGTAAAAACCAGTGCTATAATTTTCTATGTTCAAACGAGGCTAATTTCTTGACCTAGTCACAAAGCAAGATTACGGATACAGTTTGAAATTTGTGTAATATAGATGATTTTATGGTTTGAAATTTATAACTTACTAAGTAGTTGGTGTCCGCGACTTCGTTCGCTTTGAAAAATGAAAAATACAGCGAAAAAGATTTCAGATATTTTCTCATACTGTGTTATATTTTTTAACGAGGACGAGTTCTCAATGGAATAGTATTCAAGCAATCTATCCATTTGGTCAAATATCTTTACACATTCCACACAGCACCATCTAGTTCCACACTAAGCAACTGAGGCTTGTATTATGGATATCAGACAGTTGACATATACTACATAGATTACTTTTTTTTGTAAATACATACATACGTGTATTATAAATAACTTTGATAAATACAAAACATCCATGACAAAGGAATGAACACATAAACATTTGCCCCTAGCGGGATTCGAACCCGCGACCATTTGGTTAACAGCTAAGGTTACTAGCTACTAGACCAAACGTGTCGTCAAATATATCTAAGCTAAGTCAGCTCTTTACGGCTACATTGCACCTGGTTCGCATATTCTCTGTACTCACACGCTGTGCAAACTCTGCAAGTTTCTATGTACGTCTTTGGTTAAGACTAATACATACTTTAAAAAATCCCTTAATAAATCCTTTACTAGTTGCTATCGAAGCCCACTTAAAAAAACCCAAGCTGTAGATGTCCTGATACCTATATTTTGATATTTATTAGGTACTTACTGGGGTATTTACTCACTATCAGATTGTTTGTGAGGATAATAAGGACGGTTATAGTAGGTACTATTATATAATTGATACTTAGGTACATACCTACCACGTGGTTATAGGTACTCGTACATTCTCCTCATAGTAGGCAAAGGCAGGCGATGCTAGTTGACCTTTTAAAAAATTAATACAAGTTCAATTAGTAATAACCACACCAGCATTGATTATTGTGTTCTAGTTCACTACAATTTATTTACGAAACTAGCAATTTAGCTGCATTAACTCCATAAAAGCCGTTCATAAGGAATATATTAGTGTTTTGCTTACGATTGGTTATTATTTAATTAAAAATATTAGATACCATGTCCCTTTTGGATAAGTCTTTCGTGAAATATTTGTTCATTTCAAGATATATTGAAATAATGAGAAATCTATGACAATATATAAAGCTAAAGAGTTTGTTTGTTTGTTTGGTTGTACGCGCTAATCTCAGGAACTAACTGGTTTGAATTGAAATTGTTGGATAGTCCATTTATCGACGAAGGCTTTAGCCTATATAACATTTTGAACGCGGACGAAGTCGCGGGCACCAGCTAGTTAAATATATAACCACGAGTGGGAACCACGGAGACTAAATGGTCATGCAATTCTTTCAGATAGCCTATGTCCTGAAATGGATATCTAATTGCTGAATTAGACCTTTAAGACCTGAGAGTCGATTATGGTTACCTATCAAATAAGTATACTATATCGTTGAACAATCATAAAAATTTTTTTTGATTCAAGTGTGTTTTTCTTGGTGTTTTCATGCGCTGCCTAATTTTAGGGGAGGCGAAGCCACGGTCTACTATTACATAAACTTTCAATTGGACCTGCATATAGCAAGATCTTGCAAATTTTATATCTGTATAGTTATTATAGACCATTGTCCTTGCTCAGTCGGCCGCGCCTGCTTTTTTCCCAAAGCCCGCCTCATAGTGTGGACATACAATCATAACGTCATATATCACAAACACGTTATCACACATATGTGCCTTAGCACTAACATCATGTCGACAGCTCAACACTTAGAATCAGTATAAAAGCTCAGCTCACGGCTGTTCATTTAACATATCGTTCCAAAGCATTTAAGGGTTCAAGCGTCAAAATGCTTTTAAAAGTGAGTATTTTATTGAATTATATGTAATGACGATTCTTGAAAGAAAACTTTGCCTGGCAGTTCAGTCTTAATTAAGACGATTTATATATCTAACTAATAGCTGCTTATTTTCCATGGGTTTTGCAAGTTTCGAAGCTGGGGAAACTTAAATAAATAGTATTGTTCGATAACACCAAACTCTTATACAACACTTTCTGTTGGTGTTGAGTTTATTTTTCTCTTTTACAAACTTCAACCTTTTCAACGTCATTTTAATCAAGTTAAATTGCTTCGGTTGGTTCTCATTCTTTACGAAGTCTGAGTAAAATTTTAACAAAATCACATGGCGATAGTAGTTGTATGGTTTATTCTCATTAGAAACTGTATAGTTCGTTAAATGAAGACTACTGTGTCGTTAGGCACACAGTTGGCAATCAGACAAAAACTAAAGAGTAGGTAGTAGTTATCTAAACGTTGCGAACCCACCGTACCACCGACCATACCACTGGTCGTACAGGTATAAAATGATACCACCAAATAGTGATGGAATAACAAGCAAAAGCATAAAATTGTAAACCGTCAACGCATGACTTAATTTGTAGGCAAAATTTTAAACAATATTGTGTTGATTGGAATTTTGGCCTTTTTGGGTTACAATGGCGTAGATATTACCTACCTATAGATGTTGTTTTATAAATAATTTTAATCACTTTCTGAAGAATAAGTATTTAGCTAAGTAATTTTATTTCAATGTTTTCATATTACAGTTCATAATATTATCAAGTGTGTTGGCGCTATGTCACTGCGTAGGTGTTTTGGCTCCAGCGTATAGCTACGGAGGATTGGGATATGGTGGTTATGGTGGCTATCCTTATAGTTCATACCCACTTCAACCTGCTCTAGCAACTCAACACTCGAACATATTGAGATCACCTTACAATCTAGGACAGGTAATTTATTCATTTTCACTTACGAATTAAAGTTAAAACTAAGTAATTGATGAGCCCGTTGGACGAGTGGCAGGGGTGCTTGCCTAACGTCTCAGGGGCCCCGGGTTCGATTCCCGGCGGGGTCAACCTTAGAAATTTTAATATAATTTTCAAAATTGACTGGACTCTGGATTTGAAAAGTAGTGGTAGGGCACACTGCGTTTCGCAGTCATTTGGGCAGCCCGTCTGGCGGCAGTAACCACCACCTTACAGAATACCACAACGAAATAACGGCATTATGTGCTGTTGTGTTTCGGTGAGTGAGTAAGGGATGCCAGGGCCCATTACCCGATCCCTCCCTTATCCCTTATCCTTAATCCTATGGTCGCTAGCGCACTTGTAGCACTTATGGCGTTGCTTGTGTTATAGGCGACGGTAACCACCTACCATCAAGTGGACCGTCAGCCTGTCTGTCGACCTTAACATAGAAAAAAAAAATTATGGGCCAAATAAAAAAGTAGGTATTTGGGCTCGTATAAAAATTATTTCTCTTTAACACCAAGAGACGGTCAAAGGAAATAAAAAGTGTTCTCTCCAGGTGGCCTGCAGCGATGGCAAACTAAGCTTACCTAAGCTTTAAGTAGTGGCAGGGCACACTGCGTTTCGCAGTCATTTGGGCAGCTTCCACCCCCACAGAAGACCACAGTGAAATAACAGTAATGTGTGCTGTTGTGTTTCTATGAGTGTCTAAGGAATGCCAGAGCCTATTGTCTCTATTCCTTTCCAATCCTTAATCACATATGGTGTTGTTTGTGTTATAGGCGACTGTCGCCACTTACTATCAAGTGGACCGTGAGCCTGTCCGCCGACCTTAACATTAGAAAAAAATCATGGTGGTGCTCTGGTAATAAGAGTATCATGAATTCATTGAGTTTAATGCTATTAACTCTCGAGTTTAATGCTATTAAACATTGAGTTTATTAGTGAATATTTTTAACGGTGATACTTTTTTGTTGTTTAAGGTGTCAACATACTCAAAAGCCATCGACACTCCATTCTCCAGCGTACGGAAGGCCGATATTCGTGTGAGCAACCCAGGTGTAGCAATTTCTCCCGCTTACCATGGGCTTGCATCGCCTCTTGTTTCACACTACGGTGTAGCGGCACCAGTCGCTAAGGTATTCATTATAAAAAAAATATTTTTATTATATCTTAATGGCTCAATACCTACTTTAACTTATAAAACCTCGCTTTTTGTGTAAGGCGTTAATAAAAATGTTTATATTTAAACGAAATTATTTTGTCCAGGTCGCTACAGCCGGCGGGCTTCTCGGTGTTGCATATTCAGCGGCCCCCGCTGTCTCGCATATGACTTATACTAACGGATTAGGCCTTGCATATTCTTGGTAGTCGAGAATACACGTCATGAATATAGCGAAATTATGTTATTCACAGCTGAATGATTCCTCCTAATTTATTGCCTAATTAGCTTTAACATAATTTATTTTTCTCACTTAATTAAATAAATTCGTAAAATACAAATTTTGATGTTTTTATTCATTTAACACCTCTCTAAGTAAGTAGGGCTGGACTTGGGCACTAGGGGCTGGTTGCCCAGGACTGCGAAATTCGTGGCTTGGAAAAAATCTCTATCAAAAATACTTCAAAAAGTAAATGCAATTTTATATAAGAAAATAACGACTGGCTCCCAGCTTCACCTGGGGTACAATTCTTATATGTAAAAATCTTCCCCATTTATACCTCTCCATATTTTATATGAAAACCAAATTAAAATCGGTCTACTACTCACTTGAGTTTTTAAAGGGTACACAGACCAATTTGTAAAGTACTGGTGAAGCTGTGGTTGTGGACGGGTTGTGGATAAAAATTACAATTTTCCATACAAACAAATATTATACACTCTCGCTACCGAGTGCGGGCATAATAATATAAATAAACTCATACTAGAGCCATGGGTTGCTACATAGATACTATTTTACGTATAGTGTCTATGGGTTTGGGGGTGGCTTGACAACTTCACTGACAATGACATTTTGACACACTGACGTAATGCATTGACATTTGACATTGCATGCAGATTGCAGAAAAAAAAAATAGACCAGATTTGAAAGTGTTTTATTTCATTTATCTTTTCCTGTTAATCCTGTTATTTAAATAATGATAGTCTTTCTTGCCAATGCCATGACAAGTTTATTACCATGATATAATCCCGCTACTTCTACACGTATGTGTACTTTTGATTAAAATCTTTACTCTAGTGCCGAGATAAATTGTTCGTGACTAATGAAATGAAAGCCCCTTCACAATAGAGCCCCAAATACTAATTCTATTAATATATGTCATTCATCCTGATAAGAAAACTCAGTGAAGGTTCAAATTTTATTCAGTACTTAGTCAAACAACAGTTTTCTGTGTGAAAATGTCTGATTGTGGTAACGATATCGACTGGGTACTCTACAAGGAGCGGCCTGAATGGAATGATGTGATTCCTATCAAAGAAGACGATGGACCGAGACCTGTTGTAGCTATAACTCATTCAGAGAAATGTAAGTTGAATAATTATCTACTAATATTAAGTTACAGATTAATTATAAATTAATCTGTAACTTAAACAAAAACTGACTTTATATGAAATACAAGCAATTCCAATACACAACTATCTTCCTGATGTGTTATCCAGAACACAATAATTATGTTTGTTGTTGTTACTGAAACTGGTATTTTTCATGATTATATGGAAACAAAACAATCATGATCTGGCGATTCCAAAGCTAGCTTTTACCTTGGTAAGCAATTAGCCTTGCCATACGAGGTAATGCAACCAGCATGCTTGGGTTTGGGACCGAAGCTTAATATTATATATAATAGTTTTAGATATAAAATAGCTGCTGTCCGCGACTTCACCTGCGTAACTTTGTAAATTATATACTAAAACCTTCCTCGAGAGCCACTCTATCTATTGGTGAAAACAGCATGAAAATCGGTGCAGTATTTTTTGAGTTTATCGCGAACAGACAGACAGATGCGGCGGAGGACTTTGTTTTATATGTATAAGGATAGATATTGAACTTTGTATTATACTAAATTATGTACAGTTATTACAACTTCATTAATTATATCATAAATTTAACAATATACTGTTTTTCTGATGTTTACAGTTGAAGATGTGTATGATTTTTTCCGAGCTGTACTGAAGTCTAATGAGAAATCCGAGCGAGCTCTTTGTTTGACTAAAGATGCAGTGGAACTGAATCCTGCCAATTATACAGTGTGGCAATATAGGTATGTTATTGTTTTAATAATAATAAATTAGTTAAATTTTGAGAAAGACAACTGAAATTTTAATTGACCAGTTATCACCTTACTTTAAATAATCAAGATGTTTGGTAGATATGGGATGTATTGATAGGGCAGATTATGGCTTTTCAGAAAAAAACACTATTTGACTTATGAGAAGTTGCAACATTTTGAGATAGTTATTGGCCGTTCTTATAATTTTAAAATTTCCTTAGTTATTTAGTTCCTTAGTTATGTTACTTATTTGCACCACAATTTGCCATACAAATAGTTGTTTATTGTTCTCAAAGAAATTTTCATTTGGTCTTATGATATGTGTAAAAAACTTAGGCTTATTCATAAAAATACCACTTTCATTAAAATGGTCTATTCATTTACTAATAAATAAAATGTTCTAATAAACATAACCCTTTTTTCCAGGCGAGATTTACTCAAAGCCCTTGGAACCGACTTGAGATCTGAATTAGATTATGTTGAGGCTGTAATCAAACATTCCCCAAAAAACTATCAGGTATTTTTGAGATTTCCATTTCCTTCCATCCAAATGATCTTCTATTTTGCAAGTGATAATTATGATTTTGCATTGGGATTGAAACAAAGAGGGGTGAATAGATCATAATAGCTTTTTTCTAATATGCAAGATTTTGTTTGTTTGTACTTTTCTTTTATTACTAAAATTTGACTTTCATAACGTTGTTAATAAGTGAGCAAATTGGACACATATAAATGTTGGACACATTCCTTACTAATATTATAAAATGCAAAAGTTTGTATGGATGGATGTTTGTCACGATTTCACGCAAAAACTACTGAATGGATTTCAATGAAACTTTACACTAATATAGCTTATACATCAGAATAAGACATAGGCTATATAAGACATAAAACGCGGACGAAGTCGCGGGCACCAGCTAGTGGCTTAATGAAACGTAATAGTTACTATAATAATGATTGTATCCACTAATTTCAGGTATGGCATCATCGAAGGGTTCTCGTAGAGTGGCTCCAGGATCCGTCTTTAGAATTGGAACTAACGGAACATTCACTGGCCCAAGACCCAAAGAATTATCACGCCTGGCAACACAGACAATGGGCCATTAAAACGTTTGGGTAAGAATCAGTAATATTTGCTTTTCTAATTTTCACTTCAAGTTATAATAGCACCATCTATCTATACTAATATAATAAAGAGAGATGATTTATAAGTTTGTAATGAATAAACTCAAAACTATTGGACCGATTTAGAAAAATCTTTCACCTATAGAAAGCTAAATTATCAGCGAGTAACAATAGGCTATATTTTATAAAGTATCACGAGCGAAGTCGCGTGCAGAAGCTAGTTTTTTTATTATAAATATGAAGTTTGCTACCATTGGATATTGTGTATCCAGGAATCATGTGAATTTCATTTTTCTTTTATTAGCCCAGTGATTTGTGTTTTATAAAAGGACCTTATATCCGCCATTTAATGAAGATGAATATTTGAAAAATTTTGAATCACTTGATATTATTGATTTGATTTTTGGCATTATAAATGTCATATCTATTATTATATATGACATGTGTGACCGGTTCTATTGGATAATTGCGGTGAATGCCCTATGTCCAGTAGTGGATGTCCTAAACCCATGGCGTATATGATGATTACATGATTGATGATGATGACATATCTAAGGCCATCTGTTTAAAATTCATATTTGCAATAATCCTGTGCTTTGATATGACGCTTGACATCTTTATCGCTGTGACAACAGTGGTGTTCAATTTTTATATATTTTAGACGATCCCTCGGAAACCTAACATTTGTCTAGGATAAAAAGTATCCTATATGTTAATCTACCTAATAAACTATATGTGTGCCAAATTTGATCCAAATCTGATAAGCCGTTTTTTTTTTAATGAAAGAGTAACAAATATCCATACATCCATCTTCATAAACACATGCATTTATAATACTCGTAATATGAGTAGAATATAATCTTAGATCTATAAACGATTACCTACAACGAATAATATGACGTTTTATCACATTATAATTTGTGTGATGATATTGTCGAGATTTATTATGGGGATTACTTTGTGTCTGTCTTGTTTGTTCATGTTGAAGAGTTGGACTCATTTACCTGTTTTATGAGTGAATTCACAAGAATATCTTTAAGCATTTTGTGCTATAAGTAGATATATATAGCATTATATATATTTATACTAGTTACACACTCCCGGCTTTGCCCGGATTCAAAATAAAAATATATCTTATCTTTTAAGTTGGACCGAATTACACATAGTTACGAAGTTTTATCAAAATCGGTTCAGTAGTTTAGGAGTTCATTAGCGTTAACAACGTGACACCTAATTTTTATATATTACTAGCTGCTGCCCGCGACTTCGCCCGCGTATATAAAATAGATAAAAACCTATTCTCAGACCTACCAAGTGTTCATATAAAATTTCATCAAAATCGGTTAAGCCATTTCGGAGGAGTATGGCAACTAACACTGTGACACGAGAATTTTATGTGTTAGATATGAAATTTTTTGTGTATTTTTGGTAGGTCTGAGAATAGGTCGTAAACTATTTTTTATACCCCTAAGTGATAAGGGTGGCCCACCCCAAAAAAAATTTTATATGGCTATATAGTTATAGTATAATATTGGATTAAAACTAATATGTAGGTAATTATAGTAGTAAGTGAGTTAATAAATAAATAAATAAATGTTCATGTACTTACATTTGTTTACAGCCTTTACAATAATGAATTGGAGTTTGTCGATAAACTCATCACCGAAGACGTGCGAAATAACTCTGCATGGAACCAGAGATACTTTGTGGTCAACAACCATCACGGTTGGTCCGATTTTAATGTCCAACGTGAAATATGTTATACATTAGAGAAAATTAAATTTGTTAAGAACAACGAGAGTGCCTGGAATTATCTTCGTGGTGTACTGTTGCATGATAAAAGAGGAATTTGTGGGAACGCAGTTGTGTCTGCGTTTTGTGAAGATTTGTTTAAAAATAAATGTAGATCGCCCTTCCTTTTGGCTTTCTTGATAGACATGTGCGATGAAGCAATTAAAAAAGGGGAGACCAGTAGCCTCCATGGTGCAGAAAGAGCCATAGAATTGTGTCAAGTGTTAGCGAATAAATATGATAAAATCAGATGTAAATATTGGAAATATTTGTGCGATAAATATGTAAAGATAAAGAAGGAACAAGATGAGAAAGCAGCCAACGAAACAGATTTTAATGATGAGTGAAAACATTGGATTTTTATTTTAATCAAGTACATATTTGTTTAAAAAAAAAAAGAAAAACCACGTTTAAAACACTTTTAATGTACATGAATGTGCAATGTAAATTTTTTTAAATTAAATTATCTCAATGTAAATGAGAATTTGTTTATTTTATTTTACATAATTTTGATTACTTAAAAAAAAATAGTATCCTCCGGCAATAGGTATCTATCTGCGTTGTACGTTAATTCTTATTATAACTTTCTTTTATTAATTTTTTATTGTAACTTTATCAAATGCTATCGCCGGTAAAAGTAAAATAAGGTGACCATAAATAATAGGCCGCTGGTCATCAAAGGAATAAGGTAGAAGCAAGTCCTGTCCTTACTTAATTACTTTAGTTGATTAGTATTCTTTTACGAGCAAATATATTTTTATTTTTTTATTAACTTGCAATGAATTTTAAATAACTTTTCTTTAACCGATTGAGCTGAAATTTGGTTTACACGCTTATTTTGGATGACAATGCATGCTTAGCTATGTGACGTCATTCTAATTCCAATATGGCGGATCATCCAAGATGGCGGACTAGTTTTTTTTTTCTGCACTACCACAATATCAATATGGGTATTAAGTGCCCTAAAAAAAGAAAATAATCTTTAAATTAAATATAAAAGCTTGTCGCGAAATTTACCTGTGTACTAACTGGTCTTGCCTAATTCTATAAAAGAAATGTTTCCTATAAAATATGCAAATCTCGCGACAAGCTTTTATATTTAATTTAAAGATTATTTTCTTCTTTTTAGGGCACTTAATTAAAAAGCTTGTTTTTAAAAAGTTTTTTTACCATTATTTAAAAATACTGTCCGCCGTCGCAAAGAGATAATATTGGTGTCGCCACTTCTCACACTACTAGTGGCAATGTCAACTTGATTTAATAGTCATAATAGGTCATAATGTCAAATAATACATGAAATATGTAAAATTTATTTTATTTAAATACTTACCTACATTTAGGTAGTCATGTTAAAATATATACTTATATAATTAGAAATGTAACTGATATGACTTAATTTTTTATGTTTGCTTAAAATTTTGAAACCCATTATGCCACCAACTATGTGGAAGACTACGAATCCAGCGATGGTGATCAGCAAAACACCTTTATGTGACTATATAGAACCTGATGAAGTTCGCTCTCTTAAAAGGCAATTAGCCAATGTCCAATGCAAATGTACTGTATGCTTAGTAAACAGAAATCTATCACAGTGCAATCAAAAGAAGAATTTATTGCAAAAAAATAATACAAAATGCAATACACAGGACCTCTCTTCAGACACGATAGTATCAAAGAGTGATTATGTTGACAGGTCGAATAGTAACATAGTACCTTCTACACTTAACTGTCCTTCCTGTTACCTCACTATGAGCTTATTAAAAGTATTTTCGACGCGAACTAAGACAGTTAAAGATGAAGAATTGGATACAAATGCGTGTTCCTTTAATTGTGATAAGGCGGTTGGACCTGTAGTAAAATGCGCAGAAAAAACCACTTCGATGATAAAACTACCTACATCTCCTCCCCAGAGTGTATCTTTCTCATTGTTTAAGGATATATACAGTAATTCACTAAGTGACAAGCAACTTGCGAAATTAGGAAATATTCCATTTAAGCAAGATAAAAGAGTACACGACAAAGGTACAGCCGCTATGATTTTGTATGAAAACTGCGTCTGTTTAGATAGCTACATAGATTCCATTAGACCACCATTAGATGGTCAAACGACACATATTTTTAAAAGGTATTTCTAAAGTAATACAGTTTGTTTTTGAATTCAATAGGTATATTATTATTCTTAATTATATGGGTAGATATTTTATTTGTGTCGATTATTTTGGTGAAACCTTTTTAAGTGTTTAAGAAAATATTTAAGTTGCTTCAAGCAAGTAGGTAGGGATTGTTAATATACCTAATAATCAACTGCTAGTCAAAAAAATAATTTACTCTTAAAGCAAGTATTATCCAATGTTGGTAGCGAAATGTGAAATACTCGCTCAGCAGTAGCATAATTTTGCGTTTTGTTCATTATGCTACTGAGCGAAATTACTCACTGTTCAAAAACTGTTCTTTTGACTCCATACAATAGCCATCAAATTTTACTAGGAATATACTGTGGCTTCAGGCTAAAAAAACAAATTCCTCAAATTTGTCATCTACATAGAAACTCAATGGAAGCTAATTTTAAGAAACGTGTGGTTTTACACTATTCAATAATTAAATATGTGAACAAAACAATCTTCATAGGTCGTCGATATATCTTCAGCTAGGAGGCGCTGAACAAATTATAGCCTATCTTATATAAAAAAGCGATGTGTGTATGTATGTCCCCATATAATGTCTCCTATGAACTCCAAAACCGCTGAACCGATTTTAATGAAACTTTCAGACAATCTTCAAATTAGTCCAGCGGGTGTTCCTGTAAAGTTTGGTAGCGATCGGACGCGAACGAAGTCGCCGGCAAATACTAGTTAGATATAATTTTCAAGACAAATCTAGGGATAAATCTTCGACAAATGATAATTGGCATTAAATAGATTGCGTTTTTGTAGTAACTGTAAATGAATTGACACAACTTAGAATAGTTAAAAAATATATGGGATCTTATTGAAAAAAAAAGGAAATATTAGTAATAAAGATTTTTATTGAGATATTTTAAATATTTCATAAATATTACACAGTCATGTCGAACATTTTTTTAACTTTATTCGAGATTTGATTTTGGTATCTTATACCAATAACAGCCAAATTTGTTTATATCAGTGTTTTTACTTTGCAGAATAATGTTTGATAAATCTCGCAGAAGGATCTGTTACTTGTACCCATTTTGGCATCCAATAATACGGTGTGAAGTTGTGTTGACCCGCAAATGATTTCTCAAAAACGTATCTGTAATATTTCGACTCTGCAGTAGTAGGCTGTGTGCCTGGATACGTCTTGTTCTCTTCTGGAAGTCTTTCTGCGATAACTTCTCCTATTGTCGTGAATAAGGACTTTTTAACAGATGCAACACCATCGCTGAATGCTTCTTTGTGTCTCCACAATATTGCGTCTGGCAACAATCCACTTTTTGCAAAGCTGTTTCGCAGTAAATATTTTTCGACACCATCTCGCGGTTGACGCAGCGCTTCATCTGCTTCGAGATAATGATGAGTGAACTGGATGTCAAGGAATGGCACTCGAAGCTCTAAACTGAAAGCACTCGTTGTCCGATCAGCTCTTAAGCCATCATAGAGATATATTTGCGAAAGAAGACGTACACTCTCTTTATGGGCTTCCGATGCTGAAGGCGCATCTCTAAAGTAAATATATCCTTGAGCCAATTCATCAGCGCCTTCTCCGCTAAACAGTACTGTGGTGTTTGTATTTTCTTTAATATATTTAGCTAGCAGAAACATTGGCGTGCTAGCGCGTATCGTTGTTATATCGAAAGATTCCAAATGATAAATAACATTATCGAGCTCTTGTCTAACATCATTTTCGTCAAAACGTACTACATGATGTTCAGTGCCGAGATAATCTGCGACCTTTTGTGCTGCAATAATATCTGGAGAATCACCCATTCCTATTGCGAATGTTTGTATTTTGTATGGCAGCTTATGTTCTTTGGCTAATTTCACTACCAGTGCAGCAATCAGTGAGGAATCTAGTCCACCACTTAAAAGGCAACCAATCCTTCTTTCAGCCATTAACCTTTTCTTCACAGAGGCTTCTAAGAGATGTGCGATTTTCTCTTCGAGGTTCAACTTCGCTAAAGCAGTTTCGGATACAAAAGGTTCAAATTTCGGGGCATAACCAGGCTCAAAATATCTCTCCTTGTATTCAAACTTTACTTTGCCACTTTCCAATATACTGAAAACTTCAAAACAGCCTGGAGGGAATTGACCTAGGGTACTCGGTTCGGTTGTTTGTTTTTTCAAATCAATAAGGCCTTTCGCTTCTGAACAAACTCCCAAAACGCCATTGTCCACATCCCCATAACTAAGTTTGAACAGAGGGCGAACACCGTACGGGTCTCTGGCAATAAATATTTTCTTTTTCTCTCCATCGACTAGACAAAATGCAAACACGCCATCAAGTTTACGAACAGTTTCAGCAATGCCAAATTTATGGTAGAGATGTATGATAGCTTCCACATCGCAGTTTGTTTCATAGGGAAAATCAAATTGTTCCTTCAGGCGTTTGCAGTTGTATATTTCACCATTGCAGATAAGCGTCGTCCGGGGAAAAGAGTGTAGACGCATCGGCTGCATTCCATGCAGGCCATCAACAATCGCGAGTCTATGAAATCCATACATAGCCATAGGTTCACGGGAATCTAGCTCCAAACGCCACGCATCGGGGCCTCGATGTTTTATGCACGAGAAGCATTTTATTGATAAGGCATTCAAGTCATTTTCTACACCGAATAATGCCCAGATGCCACACATTTTATTAAGATCTGAAAATTAAAAAAATGTAACATTAAGTATTATAAAATTTGTTATTATTGATTTATTATTTATGATGGACTAGGTTTACCCTCCTGTTATTTCAACAAAATTTGAATTAAACCAAAATTACTGGTGTTGCTCTAGTGATGACTATATAATCTTTATATCTATACTTCTATACTAATATTATAAAAGAGATTTCTATGTTTGTAATGAATGAACTCAAAAACTACTGTACCAATTCTGAAAATTCTTTAACCTATAGAAAGCTCCATAATCAGCGAGTAACATAGGCTTATAAAGTGAACAGAATTAGCAGAAGATATCAAGTCCAACCACCGTGGAATAATAGCATGTGGTCAGCAGCGCTGACTGTAACCTGCAGTACCTGTGGTGTTGCTTGTGTTATACGCAATGGGAGCCACCTACCATTATGTGAAGAATGCAATAAATATGTCATCTTTTCTTTTAAAATAAGTTTAAGTTTTAAGGTACAGAATGTAAGATAATTTGTTTAGTTCAAAAGGGAAGATAATATGAAATTTTAGTTTCAGAAATTCATACGTGTAGCTATAAATCAACAGCCTTAAAATCAATCTTTTTAGGATTCAATATGGTGGTTTTTTTTATTTTATTAGGTACTTATTTAGTTGTTACTTTATAGATATAATATTGAATGTGAAGCCCATTTTTTTACAAAGTGAGGTTATGAGTTAAGTATTCACTTTTTTATATTATAATTAAATACAAATAAAATATATTCTACAGTTAATTTGATACGACTAACCACATATGCACATACTTAGGTCATGAATATTAAGAATTCTTACAGAAATCGTCGCAAAGGTTCACTTAAAACCAATTAACTTTAGTGCAACATGCAACCAAATGCAACACGTTGGCATAATATTAATGCTGCAAGCAAAAACCTAGAAACCCAATTAGTCGACGTGTAAAAATATGAACCAAATCAATTTTTTAATAACCTGAATCGCAATTTAATATGTGGTTAACCAAAGAGACTTACTTAACCAAAAAAATATTTTTAAATGAGAAATTAAATAATCTAAAAATACTCACTCACTTGTAGCAGAAGTTTTCAATAAATACAACTAAAATTATTTGGATTTTGCGGCTAACTTAAATTTATTATTAAATTTATTTTAAGTAGATAGATGTTTATTTTAAACATCTACTTGTGAAATGTCAAACGATCTTTGGTGTTTCCATTTTATACTTTTGCATTACCACCTCACCTAAGAGTTAAATTACCATTACAATACATAATATAATGGTACATATTGATTTATAATATAAAAAATATATTTTATCCTCATACTATAAATATTCAGACTATAAAATCACAAAAATATTGTTTATAAAATAAAATTGCTAAATAAGATAAAACCTCAACCTCAGACCTCAGATAAAATGAGAACTAAAGATAAAGAGCGTAGAGATAACTAAAGAAAGATTTGCTGACGGCAGAGTGAATCCGATAACACTACGCCTTTGCCGTATATAGACATATACGGTATTACATATAATGGTATTGATTTATAATATAAAAAAATATATTTTATCCTCATACTATAAATATTCAGACAGACTATAAAATCATAAAAATATTGTTTATAAAATAAAATTGCTAAATAAGAAAAAACCTCAGCCTCAGATAAAATGGGAAGTAGATAAAGATCAGCGGACGGCAGAATGAAGCTGGTAAAACTACGCCTTCGCCATGTACATAATATACGGTTCTACGCACACAAATGCAACCAAAATGTGCGCCTCGACTTTCTCACAGAGTACTGAACGCCAAGATGAATATATTAAGCAGGTTGCTTGGCAGGTGCAGAATGTGCTAAATTTAAAAATTGTAAATCTTTTGGTAGTCACTAATAGGAATACTTTTGCCGACAAAAATATTTTTTTAAATAAAATGGCAATCTGCATTAAGTGTCACTCAAAGTGTAATTTTAAGTCAAAATTATTATTGCTGTTTGCAGTGGCGCTAGTATCTGTGCATAGTATTATGAATTCCTTCTATTTGAGTGTAGTTATCATGTTTCTCACCCGCAAAATATATTATTTCTATTCCGAGACGCTCCCTATATTTGACATCGCGGCTAATATTGCATCATCTGGTTGAGCATACATACACAAGTATATAAGGTATATCCATAACGTCATCTTGTACCACGAAATCGCCACCTGTCCGATGATAGTAATATTTGAGTAATATTATTATTGCTCAAAAATTTGTATCTACGATTGTTCGTAGGAGTAAAAAATTAAGGAAAGGTACTTTCGTCAAAATTCGTGTTCTCATCTATAATTTGTAATCAATTTATTGAAGATACCTAAATCCTTCAGATATCTTCGTTTCCAATCATTTATTGTTACACAAAATCATTTATTTTCTGCGCCCTCTATTAGCATTAACATGAATTCAAGTGGTTTAAAACAGTTTCAGTTTGCTCTGAATTAAGAAAACCAGAATCTAGAAGTAAATCAAACAGGGACTAGATGTCATCCAGCCCTCTTTCCATTAAAATCCTTTGCGTGATTTCTGATGATTTAGAAGAAGAAGAAACAGACAATAACAGTAACTTTATATCTACACAAGCTACAAACATTCTATCGTACCAATATATCCTCTTCCTCTTCCTAAATGTAAAGCGGTAGTAACAAAATTATTATTCAAAAGCGGCAATAACATACTTTTCGAACATAAGAGGTACCTACATAACTAAGGTAGGTTAGCTAATACCTAAAATAACATTTCAAAGGTAAGACATCTACTGCTAGAAGATATATAAGGCCTGCACCCGTAACTTCATAGTGCCAGTCAGAAGCATCGACTCGCGGCCTTATGAGTTCGTTAGGCCATCGTGAAGCTTGCAGGTCCGTGGCCTTCACTCAAGAACCTCCCGGTCCCAGAGGCCGTCGTCGGCTTTCCGTATTGTGTGTCCTGCCCACTGTCACTTTAATTTACTGACCCGATGGGCTGATATGAGTTGCGTCTCATAAATCTGTAACTTTTTTTCTACTACGCCGGCTAATGTCGGTAGCTTTCGCAGTGTAACCCCCGAGCACAGCCCTCTCCATAGCTCGTTGTTATTACTGGTTAATTTATTAGATATCTACCTAATATTTGTTTATTTTTAAGTTGTTATGCAAATTCATACCAGGTACCCGAATGCTCATATTGGGAATAATTAATGGCATCAATCATCAGAATTCGTCAATGTTCGAGTATCACTTGCTTCGGACATGTCCGTGATAAATTGCTTTGTTTAAAACACCTGTTACAAACATTTCTAAACTTCCATATTATATAATAATATTTATGGATGCAGATATCATGTCAACATACGTGAATGATTTTTAAACGATGGGTGGCACAGCCTGCTTACTGCCTTGATCGTCTTGATGATCGGTAGCTGCCTTAGCCGTCTTAGTCGTATATAAGTACCTACCTACATAAATCAGTAGAGGTTATATAAAGCGCTGTAGATATAGGATAAGTTAATTTGTTAGAATAATGGATAGAAATTAAGAAAGAAGGAAGACATAGGCTAAATATTCCACGCGGGCACTAGCTATCTAAAAATAAAGATCCAATTTTTGACAAATGTATAATGTCAGACGTCAATACCTTTCATGCGTTATAATTATCTTTTATTTTTGAACGTGGGCGAAGTCGCGGTACCAGCTAGTCTTTCATATTCTCTGCCTCTGTTTCCTGAAATTTATACAGTAAGGAACCTATGTTTATTTTAATCTGAGCCTATGTTAGTTCGTATAGGCGTCATGGCATTGTGGCACTCATATTTGATTAGGTATACGTAAATTGTATAAATATGTAGGTTAACAATAACCATTGATTGATATGTATTTCCGGCGTTTAGGATTGAGAACGCTATAATTGATTGTTAGATGTCATTCAAATTACGAGTAATGCTTCAATGCCCCCTTTGTTTTGTATAGGTAGAGTGTGCAGGTTACATATACGAGTATATGTATATGGTTACATAAAGACGTAAATGTCTAATGTGAATGATTTTGATGCAATTTCCTTATTTAACTTAGGGCCTCTTTCACAAACTACAAGTAAAGTGTTGTTTAGTTACTTTTAGAAATCATTTTCTGTTATATTCAATTATGCACTCGGTTTACTGCATCATTCGATAGCCGATTTTTTATTATTATTTTCGATTTAATGTTTGGGACGTTTACCGTACAAACAAAGGTATATCAGCTCCATTATCTCCGGTTACCGGTGACTTTAAATGACAGTTTGGCCTACTTGACGTTTGTGAAACAGGCGCTTAGTCCTTAGTCTTACTTTTAGTATTAGCTCATGACTTATTTTGAGACCAAACAATGATTTTATTTGAATGTGGCCCTGAAGTCATGACCCAGTTCTTCAAGTGTATATTAGTTCTTATATTAGTCAAGTGTATAGGTATTATTAGTTCTTCAGAGTAAGTAAGAGTAAGCTAGGACAGCTTCAACTCTGTGAACGTTAATAAACCTTTAAAAGTGAATTGTTTTGTGTGTAAAAGAATTAACAAAGAATGAGCAAGAATTTCGTGTAGACGGTTATGACTGTAAAAGCCCTAGTGAAAATAATATCGAAAAGTAAAAATCATGTAGTAAGGGAAAAAAATCACAAAATATTTTTCCCTTAATACATGATTTTGCGATATTTTTAAGGAGTTTAGAGAGAGTGGCCAAAATATTTATGTACTACGTTGCAGGATTAACAAAGTTGGTTTTAAGAGATTACATATAGGTACGTCTCCTTCGGCTCACGGTTGCCGATGTATCTAGAAGGGTACGTGAGGTGAATAGCGAGAAAGAAATTATTTATATTTAGGGTATATTATACAGCTATGTTATTCAAGGGTTTACCTAACTGCTTATGGCACAAATACTTACTAATCTTCAATAGTAAGTTCAATAGCAATTTAAAGTATGACGAGCCCATTGGAAGAGTGTTTAGAACGTACAAAACCTTAGAATGGAACTTTAAAAACTACATAAAACAGAGGTCGAGATTAGATTCATATTAACAATACCATGTGATGTGAGAACCATACTTTTGCTGAAGGAGCTTTTAGGATGTAAGACTAATGAATAGAGTATTAGGGTTGCCATGTCTAGACAGCGCTGCGGATGTGTTTGAAAACGTAATTAAGCGGTAAATTATGCGAGGCCAAGCACACCACTTGAGCCCACTGAACCATAAATGTAAACACCATCCATCATGATGTCATTGCAAACCCATTGTTTGGGATCCGCAAGCGAAACTTTTCAATATCTTCTCTCATACGAGTCAATACGGCACAATGATTGATCTGTGAGCATCTTGATGGATTTAACATGTTACATATTTGTCTTCATGTTAGATGAAGAAAAAAATTCAAAGTATTTGTAGAAAAGTTGATTGAAAGAAAGCCAGTGAGATTATCACTATTGATTCTATCAATAAGAAAGTAGAAGTAGATATATCATCGTTATCGTAGCCAATCGTAGGACCTCCACTGTCCACGACTGAGGTATTAATGTTGCTTATCTATTCGCAGAAAAATCTAAAGACTTTTATATATAGTTAACTGAACGTGTTTTACGAAACTTCTGTTAATGTATTCCGTAAAAGCTTAACGTGTATAGACGCAATGGGGCGTATGTATGTATACGGAACCGGATATGAATGACCAATATTATAAGCAAGTCATTAGTCGTTTAGGCTCGTTCATTTTAATTGTAGTCATATTGGTTTCAGATTAACTTACTTATTCCTCTCTTATGTATACATGTAATAAGTTTAAGCCTGGAATTATCGTATAACACAGAAAACACAGATTCGATTCCTAGTAGGGCCAGCATCTCTCAATCTAAGTTCGATTTATTGTTAAAGAATATATATGATGATCATTAATTGCTGACATTGACACTTTTGACGAGCCCATTAGTCAAGTGGTTAAGGTACCTACTTGCCTTACGCTCTGTCTCAGAGGTCTCGAGTTCAGTTCCCGGCAGAGCTAACTTTGGAATGAACTTTTTCAAAGTTTTAGAACTAGCAAGTAGTGGCAGAAAAAACTGCGTTACGCAGTCTTTTTAGCAGCCCACCTCACAAAAGACTACCGTGAAATAACAGCACGTGTGCTTTTGTATTTCAGAGAACAAGCAAAGAAAATCAGAGCCCATTTCCCTATTCAGTCTTAATACTCATATTATTAAGGTCTAAGTGCAATTGCAGGACCCGTGACGTTGTTTAAAGGCGAGGGTAACCATTTACCACTAAGTGGATCGTCAGCTTGCCTGACGACCTAATAGAGAAAAGAAAATATACGGCTGACACCGTACTGTTATTTACTTTTTACTTAGTACTCGTATTACATTTGATACATTAAGCCTTCATAAAGTTTCCAACTTAAATTGCTTACAGTACTACCATTTGGACACATTCCCTAACACGCGGTAATGTAAATTTCCATAAGTTGACATTTATTGCTAAATACGCTGAACACGTAATGTGCACGTCAAATTACTTACGTGCTCACGTTCGGATAAATATCTGTTCCCCAATTTACATACCGTAAAAGCTTTCTGTCTAAAAAATAATTGAAAATGTATCAAAAAATATGTATACAATATTAAAAAGGCAATTGAATAAAAAAACATCAATAGAGTGGTCAGTGGCAGTGGCAAGGCCCCAAACTATGCTTCTTGTTTATAGAAATCGGAAATCTTAAATATAACTTATAAGATTTTAAAAGATAAAACTCATATATTTAGAAGATTTCTTCATAAATATATTAAAAACTAACAAACTCGAAAACTACTTAGCCGACGGATTGATTTGAAATAAATTTTTACACATTTGATTTTAACAGTAAAGTTTTTTCATATACTTTTTATTATACGGAAGTTCCAAAAAAAAACAAATAAAATATGCGTAACAAAACATACGAAAATAAAAACAAGCCAGTGGCAGGTTCACCCAGTACTATTTTTATAATTAAAGAGT
Source organism: Synanthedon formicaeformis (assembly GCA_945859745.1). Classification (NCBI taxonomy): domain Eukaryota; kingdom Metazoa; phylum Arthropoda; class Insecta; order Lepidoptera; family Sesiidae; genus Synanthedon; species Synanthedon formicaeformis. Next base: position 6,295,657 of record OX243963.1, read on the forward strand.
CCTAGCATTCTCCATAATAATATGCTGAAAGGAGTATAAAGCAGTAATAGAATTAGCACAAAAATTATAATAATAATAATTAATAGAATTAGCAATTAGCTTCTCACTTTTGCACATGACAAAGACAACATACTTAGTTTTTTTTTGAAGAAACTTGTTCATAATCAAATAATATTTATTCCAAAAATATTATATTAATATCGAAAGTTATTCGAAATATTGGCTCTATGTAGACAACAAGAAAATTTAATTATTACACAGTATCTCCCAAGAGATGGGACTTAATTGGTTTATTTAAAGTGAGGATTATACGCCTTTCTTGAATACTAAATCTATTAGGACGGGATTTTAGGCCGTTAATCGTTTTGTTCTGGTTTTGATACTGATGCTGACAGATTATGAGGAGACCACGCGACTATTACTGGCCCTTAACACTTCTGTTTATAAATCGTATTTCAGTATATTGGAATAACCAATTGTGAATAATAAGGAAATTATGTTCAAAAGTTATCCACTTCCTTTCTGTAACAAATAGGTTTTTTCGTGTGTAATTTAAGAAAACGTCACCCAGTTGTGCCTTTTTGTCTCAATTGTCCCATTTTTAATGCTTATTAAGGTAGTTGAAAGTTCAAATTGATTTATCAGAACATTGAAAAATCGTTCATACTTGGAGAAATTAAAATGTGCAAAGAGTTAATTAATTTGCGGTTTATATGGTTCGGCGATAAGCGCTAAAGGTGTTATCAATTTTGTAATATACCATACTTATATCTTAGACTTTATCATTAAGTATACATAACATTTTTTAAGTTAAGTCAGACAGACAGGCTGGCAGTCCACTTGATGGTAGGTAGCTATGTCGCCTATAACATCTAAATGTTATAGGCGACATAGACATAGCCTATAAGGATTTAGAAAAGAATAGGGAAATGGGCTTTGGCATCCTTCACTCACTTGCCGAAACACAACCGCACACGTGCTGTTATTTCACGGTGGCCATCTGTAAAGGGGTGGTTATAAATTAAATATATAATTTTAAATAAAGGACATAGTTACATTTTTATTTTCCTTTGGTAATACGTATTCTGACACATGAACGCTAATTGAAATTATTGGTTTCCATTTTTCCTCTACGCTGTTTGGTTTTTTCCAAGAAAGTTTCGGCGCATTTGGGGATCCCATAACGTGCATATAAAAATAAGAAGTAATATGAGCAAGACATCATTTGGTTCCAGAGCTTTAGACCTTCCAGTGCTTAACTGAAGTCAACTGAAGTATTACCTGAATATAAAATATGAAGTTCTTCAATTTATTAATAGTAGCTTTGATTGGTTTGGCTATGTTGCTGAGCAGTGTACAAGCCAAACCCAAAATCCCACTTAAAGCCATTAAGAAAGGAGGAAAAGTTATTGTAAGTAAATAATTTATAGCTTTCTCACTATCTCACTATTTTCTTATTCCTTCCTAATGCCTTTTCCTACTATGGTCGGCAGCGCACTTCCAACACCTGTGGCGTTGCTTGTATTATTGGCGACGGTAGCCACTTACCACCAAGTAGACCGTTAGCTTGTCTGTCGACCTCAACATAAAAGAAGATAGCCGCTAAAAGAATGCTTGTAAATTTTATTGAAAAAAAAAATATTTCAATCTGTTAGCTTTAAGTATCTTATATTCTTTCAATATTTTAAGTACAAAAACTTAATTGATTTTTTTTTCAGAAACATGGTCTTGGTGCAATTGGTGCTATTGGTACAGGTCACGAGATTTACCAGCACGTTCGCAACAGGGGCTAGTTCAAACAAAATTTACTCTCTAATGTACTTAAATATAAGCCACGAATGTTAACTGTCTAATTATTTTAAATAAATTATGTATACATTATAAGGTTCTGTTTAATTTTAACACAATTCAAAACAATTTAATCCTTCGTATAAGTAATAAACATTTTTTTCTTAGTTCATCATAAATTCCAAGCAATTTTTCTGTCCGCATAACCGGGCCTTGCACTACATCGATTGTTGGCAGTCAAAGGCTTCCGGATTTTCTTGGTCAACAAATATTTTTCTTTGTTTAGGATTGTGTGTACGTGCCAGAAGACCGAATTATGTATGGGGGATATATTTGCTTATTAAATTTTATTCCCATAATTTTATATTCTGTTTTATTTATATTACACGCTAGCCAGCAATTTCATCCGCACATTTATTTCTTAAGTGTTAAATTAAAACCTTTATTGTATATAAAATATTTTATATTTTATATAAAATATTTATATTTTACCTTTTTTTATATTTTATATTTTTTTTCAAACATTGAATATTTCACAGAAAACTTCACAGGAAATGTCATCAGAAACAGTTGATATTTAAATATTTAATGTCAGGTGCGAAAGAAGAAGAACACTGTTTTTTATCCCAAATTAATTTTCTCCTAATTTTGTATGGATAAAATAAAAAGTTTGCTTGAAATATCAGCTTAGTGTTACATCAGATTTCGTTACAAATAAACAGTCAGTCATAATTAGGGGATTCCCCTTACGTTCCAAGCGTAAGCGCCCACGTGATTGTTTATTATGTTTTATCTGCGTCTGCGTTGCATCATTACGGGCGTGGCCGTGAGCCGTAGAGCATAATACACAATAGATATCTGAAATTTACGATTTTTTATTAATTGTTGATGATAAAAGTATAATATAATATCTAATTATAACATAATATAGTATAATATAATACACACATTGCTCTCCTAAGTTCGAGGTGGTATTAGGTATGAACCAGGGTTTTTAGAGGATAACAACTGCGAGTGCGGATTTCAAGTTGCACGAATTAAGTGTAATGAGACTCAACGACATGTTATCAAAAAATTCTCCGTTATTTTTGTTACATTGTCCGTCGCGTTAACTCGATAAATGAGTTATTACGCCGTTGGTGTGACCAAGCAACTACTCTCACCGCACGTGGCAAATGCCTCCCAGGAATGAAGGAAGAATTAAGGTGGCTTTACAATGTGAAATATAATATAAATTAAAAAATGCATCCCGGACGAAGCCGGGAGCGGGTCACTAAGTAGTATTTATATATTTTATTTTTCAACGCGGACGAAGTCGCGGACACCAGCTAGTTATAAATAAATTAATGACTATACTCATGTAAAATATTCAGCTACAATTAATGTCCACGAGGTATTTTGTATGTATGATTATGTTATCTTTAATTAATAAATTATTACTTACTAAATTACTGTAAAGATGTTTAATTTTTCTCATTTAAATCCTACTATATAATTTTTGTACACAACTATTATTAATTATTTTAATATAGAATTTAATTTCCACAATACCGGTTTCTATATAAGTCTTTCTAGAATATATCAAAGATTTTCTCTAATCAATCATACTTGTATAACAGAAAGTTAACAATATTCGACGTTGACATAAAGCTGATTGTTTGCGTCACAAAGAGCGAAGAGTGAATAGGGTTGGTATTGGTAGGTATACATAGATAGACATGAAAAAGATATTCATAACTACATAGTTATAGGACATATATAGAGATGGCTGACATTCATTTTCTTGTAGGCAGATAAGTGATTTAAGTGTAAATGTGGGAGTATTTCTATTTGTTCAACGATTTCGTTTTATTATTTTTTTAAACTAATTATTAACTAAACGTAGTTTTCTTAATAAACGTACTAATAATAGAAAATAAGTAATAATGAAAAATGTACAAAAATCACGAATTCTCCGAAACGTTTTTTATCAAAGAAACTATTTAAAAAAAGAAATAATAAAAACACGAATTATATTTTATACTCAGAATCTAAAAAAGATTCGTTGAACTAAATCACGTTATTACAATAGCAAAATTATAATTTTTCTATCAATTTGTATTCGTATGGACAATGTATAATTATTAATTTTCTTCCCAAACTCAAAAATAATTCAGTATTATTTTCAACGCCAACTGGCATGATATGCACGCCGAATAATACAAGAGTTAAAATGAAAGGATAACATATTCTTCAAATAATGCTGGAATGTGCGTAGACTTTAGACCATAGACATAGGGAATGGATTGAGCTAACCCGCATAAAAATGATTACTCTCTTGAAAGAGAGAAAGCAATCGTAGGCAGTGCCGTAAATAGCCTTTTTTGCGCCCTGTGCGAGCTTCTATAACTGCGCCCTTGTTTTTTTTTTTTTTTTAGATATTATAGGTAACCTGGAGCAATGTATAGGCCTACTTTATTTTATTCAGGGTGATAAAATAAAGCACAAAGGAACTTGGTGTTGGTGGACCAATTATCTAATATTTTGGAAGAAAAATCTATTTTTTTAAAGAACTGATGTAGGTGTGGGCAAACAAGCAGACGAGCCATCTGATGTTAAGTGGACACTTCGCCTATTATACCACCTACTGTGTCTGCCAAAAAAATTAGCTCGATGTTTTGTCTAATTTAATAGACGTTTTTGATGATACTGGCATGTAGGTACGTATGTGTTGGAATCGAGCACTATAGGGGCGCAGTGGGAACTTATCAGGAGCAAACCGAAAAAATAATAGTCCTGCCTGGTCTGTCCATTCTTGCGCCCCCCCAGGGTCTACGCCCTGTGCCTGGGCACCGGTGGCACTGCCCTATTTACGGCACTGATCGTAGGGCCCAATACCTACCTCTTTCTTCTCTTTCACTTAATCGAAATTCTAGAAACAGACAACTACTGGCCACGCGAGTGTTTCGTCTCTACACATTTCTGTCTGTATTTTTGCTTTACAGCTGTATAGAGAACGCTCAGTCCTCTCATGTCTACTATGGTTTTACCTGCTTGTATGTTTAACATACTAATTCTAGTTTAATTCTACAACTAATAATTATTACTATCTTTACGTAGAAATGATTAAAAACATGAATTTTAAAATTCATATATTTTTATAAAAAAAAAAAAAATAAGCATAATATTAAAATTAATTACACATCTAATTAATAGGTCCTCGAATGGAGGCCATGAACGTATAGTAGTGTGGGATGCCTTGCAGATAGGTGAACAGACGACCTGAAAGGCGTCGCAGTAAGCGGGAGAGGCCTACGCCCTACACCCAGCAGTGGAAAGATACAGGCTGGTTATGAATTTATAAAATAGGGACTGTTAAGAGTGCGTATAAAGAAAACAAAATTTGTAATTTCACCCGCGTGGCCCCTTGGACATGTGAGTGACACAAAATACGTTGAACTACGCACAACATGCGACGGAAGACAGCGCATCTCAGTGAATAAAAATGTCATAGGTGCCGAAAGTATTAAATATTGATTATTCGTAAACTACAATGTCAAATGAAAAATTGTTACATACAGCCTTAGATAATATGTGAAGTGAAATTACTGATACACTTTTAGCTTTGTAATGTGTGTCATTTTGAAAATAAAACTAAAATCGATGGAAATGAGAGCTCACTTGGTGATTTTTTTGTATCGAGAAAATTTCATTATATTATGTTTTCTGTTACAGTCGTCACTCATTTATAATGTATTTATCTATTTAAAAAAATTAATTAAATTAGACTTTGTTTACTTAGATAAAATTAAAATCTAGGATTGGCTATTTCTCTTTATACCCGCTCTTAAGCCTTTCATTAATGCTATCTTAATAAAAGAGCTGCGTAACAGCACGTTGTTGACTACGCGACGGTGAAGTTCCTATAAAAGACTGTTAAATTATTTCATATTTTGTTTGAGTATTTTCGTTTCATTTTTCTCTAAAGTGTATTAATGCCTCCTTTTGTTTTTTATGTTTGTATAAATCTCATGCGCCGTTCCTGCTGCTCCAATGAATCCGAGTCCTTTTTTCTAAAAAAAAAAAAAACAACAAATTTTACGAATGCACAATGAGATAACCACACATCACACAGACCAGATATTAGTTTAATAAAAAAAAATCAATGTTAACTTACAAGAACTTTTCCTCCTTTCTTAATAGCATTCCAGTTAACTTTTGGTGCAGCTTCACTTGTTCCCAGAAATATGGCAAAGACGGCCATTATCAACACAAAAATTGCAGAGATCTTCATTTTACTAAGTTTGCAGTTAAATTTCACTCCTCGAAATAAGATGACGGTTTTACGTTAAACGTCTTTCTGTTAATGATTTATTTTCAAAAGTGTTCCCTATTTAAATATCCTGAATTAGGATTTTCCCAATATAGTTATTGTCGTCATAGTATTAAACATTTCTATCGGTTTTTTGTTTTACTCGTACTTACCTTAAAATTGAATCGAATTGCTATGAATCATACTCTTGTAAATTAATTATCGTCAATACTACACGTACTATTTGTAAAACTAATTTAAGAATTTAGAATAGAAGAGTTATTTTCCGGGAAAAAAATGTCAATATTTTTGCCAGATTTGTAAATAAAATATTTTTAATAATAATGATGATAATGATTATTATTATTAAGAACAATAATAACAATATTTACAATTGTTGTCAGTGAAATTAACTGAAAGTACATATAAATTGACTCGGTTACTAATTCTTACTTAGATTATTTCAGCTTAGACTTTAGACCTTTTGGAATATTTTAATATTAAAAAAAAAATAGACAATTCATTGCTAATTGCGACCGGATGAAGTTATTATTTATGTATTTTAATTTTTACTTTAAAAAAAGTCAAATGTTAAAAATTAAAGTGAAAGAATAAATTTCTTACTGAATATGTCGAACGCGAAAGCTCTTTTTGTGTACACAACCAAAGCCGCATCAAATTCTGGCGAGATTCCAGTACAAGAACGGACTGTGAATAATTACGAATAACTCACGGAGAATAAATCACAAGAATTGAGATAAGATTTACAGTTGTTACGTTTTTAAGTGAATACTTAGACCAAGTAGGAATGAATTGTGCTTGATCTACTTAGGCGTTGGTGAAAAACTGGGTAGCCTGAATCTGGTTGGATAGTATTCATCCTCTTATCGAGTTACGAAATGGAGTGCCTGTGGCAGTAAACAACCTCTTGCAAAAGACCACTGTGAAAAAATAGCATGTGTGCTGTTATGTTTCGGTGAGTTAGTAAGGGATGCCAGAGTCCATTTTCTCATCAGTACCATTTTCTTGCAGTGCCAGTAGTGCTACTTGTGTTTTAGTGTTTTAGATTACGGTAGCCACTTACCATCAAGTTGACCGTCAGCCTGTTTGTCGAATTTAACAAAAAAAAAAATACACCTCGAAATAAAAGCATTTGTGCTATTGTGTTTCGGTATGTGTGTGAGTACCTACTTGTTAGAATTATACCTTTATCGAGTAAAAGGGATACCAGAGCCAATTACTCTGTTCCTGCCTTGTCAGAGTCTGCATTGCTTCGGTTTTGTATCCCGCCAATGATGTATCTACAAGGCATCTAATGTCAAAAGGGACGTTAGCCTGCTTGTCACGTTTTATCGTAAAAATATATATTTCAATGTTCAAGAGACGTTCTCAAGTAAAATTATTAAAATTCAATTAAGGTGGCGTTATGGGAAATTCGTCCAACTTTAGTCCAATGTACCATTTTATCGTTAAGCTGCTTAGTGATTCAGCATGAATACGAAATAGCTACAATATTAAGTATCTACTCCGCCGAGAAAAGAATTACAATTGATTATTCCTTAGCTTAGATGAAGTGAAGTATTCTTAATACAAAATTGTGAAATAATTGTATATTAAAAATAAATAAGTGGCGCATATCTTATAGAATACCTGTGCTATAATTATGTTTTGGGCACTTGTGTTAGTCTTTGTAAATTCACCAATTGGAACATATCTCCAATTTTTTTTTTGTGTTAATATCACACAAAATTTTGTGAGTTGGATCTATGGATATTTGTTATACTTTCATGCAAATACGGTTGATTTACTTTGATGAAACTTTAGAGGAAAAATACCCCGCGGAACAAGTCACTGACAAAATAGTTTTAAAAAAATTTAACTAACCCGATTCAATCTTTTGATTTATTTATAAGTTATTTGACTCACTCGCCTAACTCTATACATGAGTATAGTCTTAATAATGAGTCTTAATAACAATTTGAGAGATTTTCAATTCCCAATTTATTTTGTGATAAGAAGCGTTCTTCTTATCACTTCGTTCTTCTTCTTAAAATTGACTGATAAGTAGAAAACTCTCTCTGAGAAATCAGATTAAATAAATTCGTACATGAACACACGCATCAAGTGAGAACGTTAACGCTGTTCAACTTTTAATGATCTCGTTATGATTTCACAAAGCAGTCCATTATGCAGGATTACTTTGGGCCTACATTGTTAAGACGTTGTTTTTCAACAGGCGAATGTATTAATGTGATAAACTTTGATGTTCTTTAAACTAATAAGTATTCTGTACTCAGTGCTGTAATTTAATTAGGTTGTGTATAAACGAACAACCTTTAATGAGATATTTGAGCGCCACCACATTTGGTCCTCCGCCCGAAGCGACATCCCATTCTCATTTCATCTGAATGATTCAGGGCTATGTCGATAATTGTGGTTTTTCGACGGAGCCGAAGAGAAATACCGATCGTTTCCAACTTAAATTTATAGAAATTTGTTTTGTGGCATTGGGGGATTGCCTACAGGCATGACTGAGTTTTTTCATGTGATAAAATGTGGCAGGTAGGTCTACTTGATGGTAGAAAGGACACAAGCAACACCAGGGGGGTGAGGTAAGGTACAGTTTCCGGAGTAATATTGTTAAAAAATAAATTTATTACCTATAGAAAGCCGCTGTTGAAATTCAATAAAAAGCTGTTCAAACAAAAGGTGATAATAAAATGCGTCCGGTAAAATACGTCTCTTCGCGTTACTCACGTAAAAATTTCCTTGAGGATTCGGCGCTTGTAAAATTAACACGGTTTTTCCTGTTCATTTGTGACATATAAAGGTAGGTAATGACCCACAACACGTTTCAATTCTTTCAAAGGATCGCTACAATGAGGGTTTCGGTGACTTTTTTGTTAGTTCTCCTAATAGGGCTGAGCTCGCATTTATGTTGGGGTGCGCCTAATACTGTTCCGGGTAAAGCGAATATTATATCCACTACTAGGAAACCCTGGACGCAAAAGTTCAAAGACGGTCTTGTGAGTATATTTATTTGGAGATTTCAATTTTTTTTTCACAAAGATAGTAGCGTCAGGTTCACTGCTTTTCTCAGTTGTAAAGTGGGCAGCCCGTCTTGAATGTCAGAGCCTATTCTCCTATTTCATACCGCTGTCGGCCCGCTTACGGCGGGTTTGCCAAATTTGATTTGTGGGCTGTTCAGTTTAATAATGTACCGCAATCATTAAATCGAGCAACACATTTGGGGGAAGTTGACATCTTTTTACAAAACACCACCCATAAATGATATAACAGCACTCGTGCTGTTGTGTTGCGGTGCGTGAATAAAGGATCCTAGAGCCCTTTCCCCTATTTCACCTTGCCTCTTTATCTGATTAATTTTGTTATAAAGGTAAAGCTACAAAAGGGCTGTCTACCTGTCCATCACTTATTACATAAGATTATCAATTCAAGTAATAATAAAAGAATAATAAATCTGTTACAGGGTACGTTTTTGCAAGGCGCAGCTGTTATAGGAGCGGTGCAAAATTCTTATCACAATTCAAAAGGTTTCCGCAGTAAACCGTTGTCGACTGGTTCAAAAATTAAAAACTAAATAAAATTATTGAAGAAAATACACACGAGCACAAAGTTTTATTGTACTTCCTAAAATATTTGAGAAAATCGAAATTGAAAAAAAAAACCTACATTAAAGAAGCTGGGATTTTATAAAGATACCACAGTCATTACATCCTTTCGGAAAACATCTTATGAAAATGCCAATTGACTGAAGGAAGAACTATCATAGAGCTATCACAATAGAAGCTAATTGTAGTATTTGATTTCATTTTCGATGAACGCACAATATGACTCAAAAATTCCATTTTGTTAATATGGAGTAAATAAATTCTTGGATGGTCTACAGTCCGGTCGCTTTCCTCTAATATTCTAAGGTCATGCTTGTAGAACTTATACATAGATTTAGTATTACTACCATATTATAACCTAGCTGGTGCCCCCTGGTCTGCGTTTAAAAATGAAGAAAATATTTGACATCTTTATGTTGTGACGACGATGGCGCCGCCAATTTTATGGCGTTAGGTTTTTTTTTGTAAAGATTCATACAGAAAATAAGAGCAAAATTTGTTTTAAATTCCGTGTAGAGGTTACTTTAGTAATTTAGTATTTAATTATACCGAGTGAAGTATTATAAATCGTGTATCGAAAGCTGTCTTTTTACATGATCTTGAATTACGATTTTTGGAGTGAACCGCCTTAGTCAATACTAATAATAAATTTGTAAGTGTAGGTATTGTATGTATGTATGTTTGTTCCTCCATAAACGAATTAACTGATTTTCATGAAACTTGGTAGATAAATACTTAATTTAGACGCACAGGACACAGGATAGGCTACTTTTTTTCTTTTTCAACGCTAGTATAAAATAAATGTCCACCGGGGTGTTTCTCAAGTGTAAAATAACAAGGAAAAGTTACATATACAAAGAAAAGAAATGATGAAATATTCTTTATGATATAAAGTTTAAAAGGTTGGCCACATCCCAGTTGTTAGTGTCCAGTCCCCGGTGTCATATTTCAGCTAGTCGCCGGAGTATGTCGCCTTTCATCGTCCCTGATATAAATGTCACACCGACACACACGAGCCACATACAATAATAACATTGTTCGCTATGGAAAAATCTTATTCAATACAATGTGTTGTTGTAAAATGATATTGCTATTTTTGTAAAACAGGCGCTCCAATATAATTCTTCAACTCTTTTTGTTTTAACATTATCTACATTTATAAATATGTTTCTCTTGTTTTCTAATTTGTTATTACATGGTGAAATTGTTTGGTTTTGTAATAAATAAATAAACATCATATTAATTTGAGGCTCATTCACACACATGTGCAAAACCAAAATAAATCGGTCTATCATACGGTACAGTGAATCAACTTAACATTTTTATATATCGCTGCTTAAAAAGTAAAGGACACAAATCAAAATTACACTTTTTACAGGAGAGCTAAACTAAAAAAATTAAATTATTTTTGTCTATTTTTTTTCTCATTAGATATATATCAAATATGTACTTATTATACATCGTTAGAAGCGTATTTTTAAGTAGCATTAAATGTTTTGAGTACTTTTATAATAAACTGAATACTAGAAGAGATATAAGCATATAAGTTACTTTTGAATATATATAAAATGATCAAAATATACTAAATATGGAGTAAAACAACGATAAGTCTTTTTGCAACATATAATATGAAGGACTGTGATTATATTTATGCAATAAAAACATTTTTGGATTTTTTGTTTTATGGCCCAGCGATATAGAGATCAGGCGCCACTGTCGTCACAGCGATAAAAATGTCGGATATTTTCTGATATTAAAATTCATTTTTTAACGCGGACGAATTCCCGGGTACAGCTAGTAGAACATTACCATTGTAGCAATTATCATGATACTCCTTTAAAATTCAGCCTGGGACTTAGTTTTTACGAGTCTGACACATTTTGTCAATACCTATTGGCAGATATCGAGGTTCTCTTGAAAGTAGCATTTCAAACGAAAATTTTTAGGTGTCTTCAAAATTTATAACCGAAACTTCGTTAAGTTCATTAGAGTCAATAAAGTGACAAACCTTTACAGACATTTATCTGACTTAAATGTTGCTTGGCCGATCTCGTTGATTTTAAGACTTTTTGAAAGTAGAAATATAATAATGCTAAGTTAAAACCCTCTAGTAGCAGTAGTCCGGTGGTTAGTTCGGTTGACCGAACTATTGCAACTTTTTAGTAGCAGGTAGTTCGGTTGAAATATAATACCGAACTAGCGATACTCTTTAGTAGCAACAGTTCGGTTAGTAATATTAAGAATAAAATTAAGAATTTTAAGAATATACTTTTTTACTTTATTGTTATTTTAAAATGAACACGTAACCTCGTTGTATAAAAATAGTCATTGGTTAAAAAATCGCAATTAAGCCATGCAACCTCTTTTAAACTAACTAAACTACACAATATATTTTATAAATTGTATTTTTAAGCTCTACAATACAAAATTTTATTTTTTCTGAATATTTTTTTTTATTTTTATTTTTAAAAATGGATTGCAACTATTTCGTGGCAACATTCCAGATCAGCAAGCCGAATGCGGGCCGGAGAGATAATGAAGACATAGTTTCAACTCTGCGATCTCTTCATTGATACATTCTATTCTATTCATTGATATTTTATATAGATTTCTTTACATGGTATAATTTGAAGTCGCTTTCCTGCTTTGCAAGGGTGCAATTTTTGCTACAAATTATATACATAAAAAACCTTCCTCGTTTAATTTTTTTTTCATTAGTGAAAACCGCATTAAAATCCGTTGAGTAAATTTTGAGAGCATCGCGAACATACATACAGACACATAGATAGACAGATGCGGCGAGGACTTTGTTTTATAATATGTAAGGATACTAAATGTTTTTCACTAGTACATATCAAGATGTAAGTAATTTTTTTTAATCTAAGCCTACATGCAGAGGGACATACGGCAGGAAGCGATTTTATTTTATACCATGTTTTAGATGCTGCGATTTACGTTTAATTCGGTTCACAAGGCACTTTAATAAACAACATGTAAACTTGGCTACATTACTGTTTATATAATCAATTTAAGATAGCATATCCACAGCTGAGTACTCACACTCCTCCACAGAGACTCATTAAACTAAATTGGTACCTATGTAAAGGGCTCATAATTGTGTTACCTTGTCTGTGGTTTTCAAACTACGAGTATGTAAGGTAAGTAGATGCCGACAAAGACAGTGTGAATCGCCAAGAAAACGACATCATCAGCTTTGTTTCTTGTGATGTGATTCTTATTTTTTGTATCTGGGTCTCAGGCATTAATAAAATTAAAATATTTGAATTGGATGATAACATGATCTATGGATGATGGAATCCTTTGGTTGAGTGGTTAAAATGCTTGCCTTAGTGCTTAGACTTAGTGACCCCGGGTTCGATTTTTGGCCGGGCCATCTTTAGAAATGAACTTTTCAAAATGGGTTCTGGTTTGGTATGTTCTAGTCCCTTATCATAGAAGGTCGGCAGCGCACTAGAGCACCTGTGGCGATGCTTGTGTTAAAGGCAATTTTTTTAACGGATCCTTAAAATGTTTAATAAAATTAGAAAATCCATTATGTAGTTCGAATTATCGATGAATTCTAGAACTTCAAATACGTTTTGGATTTCGATGTGAGGCATGTTCTACCAGTAACCATGTCACATAGGACGGCTGGAACAATTATCCAATGCACGTCATCTAATTGTCGTCACCGACTTCCATCTGTCACCATTCAAATGACATAATTGACGTACCTACCCATTAATTACGCTACACGAACACAGCATACCTAATACACCACATTATATTCAAATACATACTTACATAATTATGTCCTATAAGCCTAGGTGTTAATTTTATATACAAATTATGTTAACGGATCAACATCCGTTTAGTAGTCTTTATAAACATTCTCCATCTTACCCTGTATATTTTCATTTATTATGAATTATTCGTATTATCAAAAGTTGTAATTATTATCAGTTAACCGTAAATCTGCCTCGGAACATTACATAAAAAGTAGACGGCAGTTGAGCTGTTAAGCAGTTTTCAGTCGTTAAAATTTATATTGTTTTAAAATAGAACTCAATATATGTATTATTACAATTTGACAATTGTTAAGGATAACGTCATGCACACCTAATGCGTTCTACACCTGTTTAATAAGCAACCTGGTAACTGCCACTAGCAGACTGCATAGTAATTCGACGTTACAATATGGCGCGATGGCGCAGTTGCAATTTCATCTACCACCAAATTCATAGAATACATTAAAATTGCTCATCTCTCTGTCTATCGCATAGATACAGTAACAATACCTATGATCTATTCTTTTTCTATTGATCAAAAACGTAAACAAATATACGTCGCCATGGTCACTGGACTGTTTTAAAGATGGAATTTGTACATTAGGCATTATCAAAGAGAGTTAACTCAGTGATTAACTCATTTAGAATTTGTTCGTATTGTTTGTTTAGTTCTATAACGTGAATTGTTTGTTTACCTTTTTGATCAATGAAAAAATAATACAATATACATGTATTGATTTTTAGTTTAGTTATACAGTGTGTCCTGAATGGCCCCAGAAGGTTCAACAGAATGAGTACAAAGAGACAGAAAAGGAAGAAAGGGAGACGAAGTATAAGATGGAGAGAACAAACCATATTTTCAACCAGAGATGTGGACCCTTATTTATGCGAGAGGCGCGGGAAAGGTTTAGCAGAGGCGACTTACTAAACCAATATCATAAAAATACATGATACTGATACTTTTATATTAGTACTTAGATTAATCTTATATCAAGTTTAAATAATAAATAAAGGCTATAATTTTTATTTTTTATTTTATTTATACAGTGAGTCCACTCATTATAATAGAAACTATCCTTCTGCGAAATGCGGGTTGGATCGTTTTATAGAATGCTCGATGTATAGAAATGAAAAAACGTTACATAGTTTTTAAAAAAAAAAATACCAGTATATTTCATAGAGAGCCTTTTCATAACACGAACGGCTGATTACGAAGATATAATATGATTCAATTCCCGTGTGGTTGTAATGTAACCCTATTTATCGAGAATTAAATTCTCAAGTCTATTGAAAATTTTCTTTTACAAAATTGGCTTTTATATTGCTTCCGCTTATTTTTTATATTATCTGAAAAGCTTTTACGTTACCATAGAAGGTAGGAATCATACTCAATACGTGATTTTTTTTTCTCCACAACACACTTGGGTATATTATAACCATTGCAACCCGAATTCGATGTATCAGTTCCCAATCAGTATAGATAAAAATAATAATATAAACAAATAAAAACAAATAAACAAAGTGAGTAAGTACCTTTTTATACACATTATAACAATTTATAACAGTCTTTTTGATAAACATTTTCTATCAATAACTACTAATAATAAATCTGTAAGTGTAGGTATTGTATGTATGTTCTTCTATATAACTCTTAAACGAATTAACTGATTTTCATGAAACTTGGTAGTTAAACATTTAGACGTACGGGACACAGGATAGGCTACTTTTTTCTTTTTCAACGCGGACGAAGTCGCGGGCGAAAGCTAGTATTCTATAAATTAGTTTGAATTTTGGTCTTTGTAAAAAAAAATACTTTGTCTAGTTTTCTTAGATCCTTTTTCGCTTTTTTTTCCGATAAGTATATTGAAATCTAGATTTTTTTCTAGATGTTTCCATGTTTCCATATTCTTCCAGGTCACACAACAACTCAGTAGAGGTTTTTGAATATAAAGTAGGGATCAATATAAGCGGATTAACACATGCAATGACACGCGTAGACTTAAGAGAGGACGCACTTACACGGACGCAATTCTGAACTCTTTAATGTAGAACTCTGAAATCATAATAACGCCCTCGAGGAACAAAATATTACTTTGTCATCTTGTGACACAAATAACTATTTATCAATTGTTATCTATGAACATCGAAATACTACAATGGTATTTGCGTCGCAAGTGCCAAAGGGGACCATAAAAAGAACGCCTTTGACAGAATCATGGCGGACTCTTGCCTTCACGCGTCAATGGTAAAAGGTAGTAACGATCAACTTCTACTATTTCATTTTAAACTCTAATGGGTTGACGTAAAGTCACATTTTCTTTAAATTGCGTACTTATTATTATGTTTATTTTGTTATAAATGACAGTTCATGCTCTACGCATATGTCACTTTTAAATGTTCCGTAAAATTCGTTGTGTTTTGTATGGCACGCGTGTTCCATGTTGTAGTAATTTGATGTCTATGAAAAAATAAATCATGATTATGTGCCTATAATATAATGAATTAAAAAAAAAAGAAACACAGTCGTTGGACTGCACGTCAGAATTGAAAACTAAGCTTCACTAAATGGTAAATGACAGTGTCGTGAGTTTAATGGTTTTTTCCCATCTCCAAAATGCCTAATGCGCCTAAAGAAGTTTTCACTTCAAAAAATGCTGTATTCCATCAAAGAATTAATTCAAGTCCAATCGATCGAACCTCAGCCAGCCATTTTTGCGAGCAACAATAATAATTATACTATTGAAGCTATAATTTTATAATTTTAAAATCGGAGCACGCAAAGATGTGCGACAGACATACAGCATAGCAGCTAGTTTTGTTTTTAAATTGAGGATATCCATTAGAATTAATTTAATAGGCAAACAATCGCGATTTATTTTCTTATACGAGTAGATAACAATTGACAAAATATACTTTTCATCTGGTAAACAGGTATTAGATGGGTGAAGGATCAGATATTAGGTACTTTATTTATTCTAATTAAAAATTCTAAATTCATTCTAATTAAAAAGACGTTAATAATACGATTTTATTCCAAATTTCATCAAAGAAATGACTCCAAATTGTTATTAAAGCGGGTGATTAATGGGAACAATTTCGATCAACGATGCAAGTCACGCTTTACAATCCTAAACGCAAATTATAGGTAGGTCGCGTGAACATTTATCTTTACAACAATAAATTAAAGGATCGGTTATAATTAATGGCTACGTGAAATGGACAGGGATGTTTTGTTTCAATCAACGACATTTATTTGGAAAGCGAGACGAATGATTTATAGTTACAATTTAGAGTTTCCTTCGACTGTTTCTATAAGATGTTTTGAAAATATCAGACAAAACTTTGAACTTTTAGTTTAGTGATCGAGGCAACTTCTAAACAACTTCACATTGCCAAGTTACAGTGTAAATAAAAGAGAAAAATAATAATAATATCAGCCTGTCCGCTGATTTTAATATACGAGTACAAAAAAATGACAATTTTTGAGATACCAAAACGCCATTATTTCTCAATTTGGTTATTTAAACAAACAATAAAAGGCTGCTACTATGACAACTATTGCCGTTAAATTAGGACACACGCCCACTGACCCGTGATTAAATTGGCTTACCTATTAATACCTATAAATCCTTAGTTTTATAGGTATGTAAAAATTTCCAAGTTATCAAAAAACAATTTAACAGTATTGACATTGAATGTCAGGTTAGTTTTAATTTTTTTGGTCAGTGGGTGAATGGTATTCTACATTAGCAATAGTTCTAGGGAGAATCGGGAGTCACCGAGTATACCTACTGACTTCTTCGTCCATTTGGCTTAGTGCAAAGTTTCACTGCTCTCTATGAAGAGCGTACACTTCCGCCTGTAAAACCGTACATTATGGTTCGAGTGTTTTGTTTCAATAATGAAATTTCAAAGTATAGAAAAAAACATACCTAATGAAAAAATCTCTTCCATTATATATACTCGTACAGTAGCAAAATCGGGCGGGCTGAGTACCGACCAGAGAATTGATTGCTTTTTCTTCTTTCATTTCTCAGAGAAAAAGTAGGCCTCTGTTGTTAAGAATATAGTAGGAAAACGAAAATAATTACAGAAATTGATTTATTTTATCCCAATTGTTTCTTTTGTGATTTTTTCATGATAATTTTGCTTGTGAGAAATGCAAATTATTCATTACTTCAGTTTGTTAAAGGTATGAACACAACATAAAATGACACCGCACACCCTGAGTCGCGTCGGCGTGACATTGATTTGTTGCATGATATTATTATAGGAGATATTATGTAATTAGAAATAATAGCCCATATCTCTAACAAGAAAGTGTAGTAGTCAACAAAAGTTATTATTCAGTAGAGGAACGCAGTTTTTTGGGATAATCATACTACACACATGGGCTAAAACTTACACGCCCAGAGCAGAGTAATTGAAAATATAATTGAAAAGTTCATTTATATTTTTATTTAAATATTTCTATTTTAGATACGCTATGTGTAGTAATGAATGAATGCAATGAATTTCATTATTTATTTTTGTAGTCATTAGCGTTGTTTTAGTTTATATTCAATATTTTTGAATGTTATATCGTCTTTTAGAGTTCAATATGTTTTGAAATTATTAAAAGTAATAATCAATAAACAGCTTCAGAGAATCCATATAAGGAAATTGAATTTTATTTCATTTTACCTCAGTAATTAATTGAATTTGACGTGTCTTTTAAAGGTTGTGCTAAGTAACGAAAATTGTCCCTGCGAAGGCAACTTAGCAAAGGTCGCGCGTAATAATATTAAAATTAAGTGAGAGTTGGTATTTATAAAACGAAATGAAAGTAAGATTTGTAAGCGATGCTACTTCTTATATACATATAAAGAAAGAAGGTAAAAGAAAAGAGGGCTACATAACGATCTCGGATGTTCGGTATCTGACTATGACACGTACAATTCCTTTGTGCCTCATTATTATTTTCGCTTCTAAGTACACAATGGGCAGAAAACTTGAATAAAAGAGAGTGACACTTCGAGGCAATATTTCACTTTTTGTTATTAGCATTACATTTCAAATAGTTATTATTTTCCTTATGCTTATATATTTTTGAAATGGTATGAGTTTTTGTTAAGTACACATAATATATACACATTTTGTGAGCTCTGATTACTTGATGGTAGGTGGCTATTGTCACCTAGTAAACACAAGCACAGCACTTGTCCTACTGTCCTACTGGATATTGAAAATTGGCTTTGGCATCCTTTACTCACTCACCAAAACACAACAGCACACATGCTGCTGATATTTCATGGTGGCCTTGTGGCGGCAGTAACCACCACACTGCGAAACGCAGTGTGACCTGCGACTACTTTCTTCTTTTATCTTTTTTCTACAATTTTCTCTCTTCTAAATTGTAATGTGTAAGTTACATGGTAAAAAACTAAATATATTATATTATTAATTTTATTTGGCCACTAGAAACCTTATGGTTTTTGGTGTTACTTTTTCAGAATTTCAGGATAAAAGGTTAATCCAATGTGTTAATAATATGTTAATCCTATATGTCAAACTTCATCCAAATTCGTTATGCCGTTTTTGCGTGAAAGAGTAACAAACATCCATACATCCAATAATACGAGTAGCTCATTGATAACAAAGTTTGTTATTCATAACATTAGTAGGATTCAGTCATCATAGGAACCTAAATAATAACTGAAGGTTTCATGGCAATGGCTCATTTTAAAATGTCTTTTTTTGGGAATTCTCAAACGCATATAATACAATATTTTCAAATTTTTCATTTATCTACAGCCCGTGAAAACTTTGAAACCAAACATATCGATAATGGTTCAACTAATGGGTGTATTGAAACTAAACTTAAACTTTCAAAGTTTGTCTTAAAGAAAGTTTAACCAACCAACTCATCGAAACTGGCAAATTTCCCAAGTTATACTTATATTATGTAGATAAATGCTATGATGAAAGATTCCTGTGGGATTTTCAGTACATATAAAGTCGAGGGCACATTTACACAGTGAAACATAACTAGCTATACACGGATATACACAGCTATAGCACAGTTATACATAACTAGTTGGAGAGTCACCCCAAGAAGAAGACCTTTTTCTTTGCAGAATTAATTTCAAGGCAAAACTGAAAAACCAAACTAATTTCACGTGAAGCACTTGCGATTTGTCTAGAGCAGTCTTGATTTCCTCGACTTCCTAATAAAATTCAGTCCTCTCTCATCTTTATTCAGTGTTCGCGTTCTTTTATTGCTAACAATAAATATTGATTAACAATTGCTTACAATGAACATAAATTGGCTGTTGCCCAATCCGTTGATTATTCAACACAGCTTTGCAGCTAAATACGACTGTGATTTTGTGACCTGAAACTTATCTGACGAATGCAGTACGTAACGAAAGTTGCATCCGTCGATTTTATTTAAAAAAGAATCTGACTAAAACGGATCTGTCGAAATAAGAATATGAGAAATGTCGTGAGATCCACTGCAATCATGTGAATATATATTTTCCCTTCAGTCATCTATAATTTAAAGCAGTATGTACAAAAGAGGATCAACTATATCAATGAGTGAATTCTTTAGTAGATTTGGAGTTTGTAAGATTTTGTAAGTATATAATATTTTACAAAACATTAAGGTAAGATTAGAAGCTTCTAAGTAATATAAACAATTTATAATAGTTAATTTTTATAATGTCTAAAACAATGACACCGTAAATTTCGGCGTCAATTTGTGAAGAAGCTATCAATGTGATGAGTTAACAATGCTTATGACAGAGTGTGATGAAGCGTTCCACGAGTATTACTCGTAACTCAGGTCGAAAGCATTTTTTTCATACGATCCAAAGTACCCGATCGTTTGGAGGTTAGAGATATTTTTAAAAGGCGAGGAAATAATTTCCCAGTATCATCTATCACGACGTGGGTTGACAGCATCGAAGTGACTGCTAGACAAATGTTTGCGGTTTCTGCTCTTTTGGTCTCCGACAACTTTGGCGTGGCTCCAAAATACTTGGTCCACTTTTTGCATAACGGAAACATTATTCGCCCTGACAATATACTGCCTAAAATTTTACATACTACAAGTATGAGTAAGGGCCAGCGCAAATTGGTGGACGGCACTATAAAGTATCTTTTTCATAGAATTGAGCTTTTAATATGATTAAAATTTCACTGAATTATGCTATGGCAACAATCGGAATTCAAATTTAATTTTAATACGAAAAACTTGTAAGATGCAAAATACTATAAAAAATTTAACTAATTTGCCGTGCCGTCCTTCAATGTGCACCGGCTCTAAGAATGCAAAGCAAATAATGTCATTTAATAGTGAGTCGGAAGAAAAACATTAAAATAAATCACAAGCATTTCTTTAGTGGATACTTTGAACAGTGAAAATTTTAATTGTGATTCTATAGAGAAATAAATAAAGATTATGTCTAACATTTCTCTCGGTTTAAATTTGTTTTTTGTATTATAATACCTTTCTTCCCACTGCAATTACTTGGTCATGACTGTGCCAATGACAGGGCAAAAAGCCTTTTATTCTGAGAAAATACAGTCTAGCCAGGAATTTATTTCCTACAGCTACGCATAATGTTATTCTATTCTTAGATCCTTAGATGTCCTCAAATTATACTCAAGTGTAATGATAAAAGAAATACCGCCAACTGCATTTCTTTCTTAAAAATACAGCTTCCAAATTTCTTGAATTTTTTAAGACCCTGCATTTTAAAGGCTCTTGTGTTTATTGCTATTGTATTTATGGTACGTTGAACATGTACTGAGCGTATCGCTTACCTCAGGTGGTCGCTCCATTTCGTTTTATAGTATCAATATTTTATCGTTAGTATTTATTATTATTTAGTTTAATCCTCAGTATTACTTCGCTCGATTCATTTGGATATTTCTTTACATATTCAACTGTAGTGACTTGAATGTTTTGCTTTGTAAATTATGACATATCTAATTTACCTATTATTGACTAATCCAATTTCAGTATATCTTAAAAAGTATCCTATACAACTTTTTTTCTTGTTAATAATTAAATATTTATCATGTCGTAACATAGGAGCTTAATTACAGCACAATACGAGAAATATATTTTGTATTTATAAACAACTTATATTTTATTAAAACAAAAGGTTTTTTCCGTTTTGTGTTATTTTATGTCATGTATACATTACATTTCGTCTGTGAAATATATTTAATACAATATATCCCAATAATAAAGCCGTTCATTTTATTTACATGTTGAATAATGTTATAGGAACGGAATCCTGTAACTGAATTGAATGGTATAGAGTAGGTAGGTGGGGGCCAAATCTCTCTTATTTGTATATTTGTGAAGGCAAATCTATTTAATATTTCCATTTCCGTAACAGCGGAGTTGCTCTTTGGAAATATGCTTTAATTTTGCAGTCTAGCAGAGGTATTTCTCTCATAAGAAAATACAACCTTGACTATTGTTAAAAGTGACACTTGTTTTAGGTTTATTCATTGTATAAACATATAACATTGCAATAAGGCAAAATTTTGTCTTATTTTCTCCATACCGGTTGAGCCGATGTACAGTCGGCCGCATAAGTCGATTAACACATTGAAAAGTGCAAAACAACTGAACACTCAACTTACTTACTTACTGAAGCTTTTTACGATCGTTTGTACGTCAAGTTTATTTTGTTCTCTAGTCGTGACAACGACTTATGGCGCGTTGAGTGTTCAGTTGTTTTGTACTTTTGAATGTGTTAATCGACTTATGCGGCCGACTGTACACGCACCTCTCCTGAGGCAGGCGACATCACGGGCACGGCCGTCCAGGAAGTGTCCAGGCGTCGGAGAAAGATAATCGCACGAATCAACCAACATTGATCACAAAGAGCAAGAATTTACAAAGTCAGCCTGCCGGAAATCAATCCAGGGATCCGTGAAACAGAGCGCTAATATAAGTCAAGCATCTTAAGAGCGGGCATAAAGAGAAATAGCCAATCCTAGATTTGAATTTTATCTAAGTAAACAAAGTCTAATTTAATTAATTTTTTTAAATAGATAAATACATTATAAATGAAAGTGACGTCTGTAACCGAAAACATAATATAATGAAATTTTCTCGATAGAAAAAAATCACAAAGTGAGCTCTCATTTCCATTGATTTTAGTTTTATTTTCAAAATGACACACATTACAAAGCTAAAAGTGTATCAGTAATTTCACTTCACATATTATCTAAGGCTTTATGCAACAATTTTTCATTTGACATTGTAGTTTACGAATAATTAATATTTAATACTTTTGGCACTTATGACATCTTTATTGAGCGAGTTGCGCTATCTTCCGTCGCATGTTGTGCGTAGTTCTACGTATTTTGTGTCACTGTCATGTCCAAGGGGCCACGCGGGTGAAATTACAAATTTTGTTTGCTTTATACGCATTCTTAACCATTAAACCAATGGACTCGTTGAAAATTAAAACCACAGTAATTAAGTAACGAATGAAAATAACATAATTGAATACCGCCTCAAAAGAAAATATATTTTACTATAAAGGAATATTTAATTCGTTAGCTTTTATTTGTTAATAGTAACTGATACCATTCTTAATTAACCTTGTGTTTGTTTGATTCAATGATATTGTTAAAGTTAATTTCGCAGAATTTAAACAAGCTTTCTTAATACGAGAATTATTTTACAAACAGTATATTATTTTGTTCGTAATGCATACATAGTAATAGACATATTTGCAAATGTTAGAGTCTTGCAAAATCTCGTGTAAACATCTTGAGGTAAACATTTACAAGCACTCATCTTAAAGCTACGAATATAAGCTATGGAGAATGTAAAATTTATATAGGAATCTGTAATATATTAGAAAAGGAAATTTATATAAATATTTTCATAAGAGCTTTTAATGGGAAGACAAAAATCATCATCAATAATAATAATAAATCTGTAAGTGTAGGTATTGTATGTATGTATGTTCCTCCATAACTCTTAAACGAATTAACTGATTTTCATGAAACTTGGTAGATAAACTTTTAGACTTACAGGACACAGGATAGGCTATTTTTTTCTTTTTCAGATACAATAAATTCAGACGCTGCTATTCGTCGATCTTCTAGAGTACCTATTGTTTTATATTCATTTCCTGTTTTGTAAGACAATCTCACAAAATGGTCAAAATCTTACAAAAAGGCTAAATGGAAATGGGCAGGTAGGTAACTTTAAATGACAGTTTGGCCTAATTGACGTTTGTGAAACAGGCGCTTCTCTATCAAACGCGTCGAACGCGTAAATGTCAATTTGTATGGAAATGAAGCAGCGCTACCTGGTGGCTAACGTAAAGCACTACTTTATTCCCATACAAATTGACGATTACGCTTTCGACGCGTTTGATAGAGTACAACTCGCACTAGGCCCCCTGATGGTGGCTGGGGCCGGAAGGTCGTCGGTGGTTCCAGGCTACTTCTGACCAGTCTTATTGAAAAACATGGAGGAGGCCTATGTAGCAGTGGACGTCTTGCGACTGATGAACGTCATGATATGATGAATATTAGAAAAGCACGAACAACACTCCTAACAATGAAATTCTTAATGATAATTATGTAAACCAACCGTATAAAATTGTACAATAAAATTTATACAAAACTACTCAAGTTTTTCTCTATAGCGACGTGATTGCAAAAAATTCCCATTTAAAAGTATTGATTCTCCCGAACAGAGGAAAATGTATTTTAATTGTATTAAAAATATTCATTATGTAATTATCATAGGCGATTTAGGCTTTTATTATAAAAAAGACTTCATTAAGAATTTAATATCCGTTCGCATTTAAGAGCCGAACTGTCACAGTGAAAAACTCTCCTTTAAGTAATGAAACCAAAGACATTTAAAATGAAATGATCAAATTATTTTTTTACGAGTTCATTAAATCAAGGATATATACTTAGTATGAATATTGAAAATAAAATGTAGAAAAGAAATAATAATTTTCAATAGTATTTTTAAGCTTGTTTAAATACTTTGATTATGATTTAAAACCTTGACTTTGTCATAAGCCAACAATACGCAACATAAAGGTACCTACAATTCCAACAAGTAGGTAATACGCAAGCTATCAATGGAATTCGGACTACACTCAATTCGTAGTAACACACAGCGTTACATACATTTCCCTAGAGGATTGCTATTTTGTTCCCAGAATTACTGGATGAATAAATCATTAGTTAATGTTGTTAGCGAAAAGAAAGCTGCGTAACAAAAAGCTCCTTTCAAAACTTGATTATGGTTCACTGGAAATAGATACGCGTAAAAATATCAGTTATTTTTTTTATTATTTTCTTCGTGGGAAATAACGCAGTAAACAATAATATTTGGTAGCCTATTGGCCTTTTCATTTCACCCCAAGGACCGCGTTGAGAAATTAAATCACGCCGCAGGACAACCGATCGCTTTTAACAGTAGGTCGTGCATTGGATACAAAAATGGATTTAAAACTTCCGCATGACTTTTGTTTAAATTATTAACACTAGTTCTATCACACAGGTTTGCATTCATGAATTTTTTTTCCAGGTTTCAAAAGATTTGTTCTCATAAGGACAGATTCTCAAAAGCACAGATTCTTTCTACATACTAATATCATCTTAATCAGTGTTTCCCATTCGAATTATATAAAAAAAAAACAAAATAAAACATATTTACATAAATAAAAAAGTTAAAGAAATGATCGTAATTTTCAAGTTAATTAATTGAGAATTCGTTTACATAATGGAGTTTAAACTTATTAGTATAAAATATCAAACAAACTCATAGTAAAAGTTTTATTTAATAGAAGGATACATTGTATTTTTTATATTTCCTTTTACAACTAGAAATAAGTACGCAAGAAAAAGATGTAGGTGCCAAAAATACAATGTCTAAGGTCGCTGCTCCTTGCCTATAGTATAAGCACGCACATTTCCGCGTTTCCCTCTTCGAGATCCACGCCTAATGTATGGACGAAAGGGTTTTTATGAGGTATTATTATGAAGGAACTGCGTAATGGTGAGTGGTTGAGTGAAAGGCTTCATCCACAGGGACCTTCATACGATTTTATTTCTTCAAATAATCAAAAATGCAGCAAATTAAGTTGCTAACTCGTGCAATTACTTTATAGACGAACAGTTATGAAGACAGTGTGATTTAGCATTAATTACAACAGTCCACATCAAAAACACATTATTTCTAGGTGATAGGCTATTTTAACTCAACGATAAAGTTATCTGTATAAAAGAAAGTCGTGTTAGATACACCATTTATAACTATCTCAAGAACGGCTGAAGAGATTTTTTATGAGCTTTTGTTTGTTGAATTTGCGCCCCGAATAGGAGAATAACTACTAAAACATGTACATTATTATATAATCAAGAAAAAAAATTCTTACATTCTGTATGGATCGGGTTTTTAAGCATAAAAAAAAACTCTCATACATTTTATATGGATCGGGTTGTTCGCCAGATGTACTGTTTGGATTACAAATGCAGAACGCCTAAACATTTATTGTACTTTCTCTCCTGTAATGTGTCTTCACCTGATGGTTAAATCGGTATTGAGTACAGTCAAATGCAAGCGCCAATAAAATTTAGGTTCCGAATGTCCGATAGTGTAAAAAAATGGTACTGCTTTTAGGGTTATATTATACTGTTTTATAATAAATTTTCGAGAGCGTGCCCGCGGACATTCTCTCGATGGTTTTCTGCCAAATTTTGTACACGTGTGTACTCCAAAGTACCGATACATTTTTGTATACTGTCGGTTATGAATGAGTTTTTGCAATTTTGCACTATAATATTGCAATATGTTATAAATTTAAGTATAAGATTTTTTTTAATGTTAAGGTCGTCCTTTGCATACGGTCCACTTGATAGTAGGTTGGCTTCTGTCTCCTACTAACCCTAGAAACGCCATAGGTGCTGTAATTGCGCTGCCGATCTTAGTAGGATAAGGAATCGGGAGGGGATACCCTTACATAATTAATGCATTATATAAAATTTATGCATTTAGACGACTGCTGCGTACTACGTTTCTGTAGCGCATCTGACATGTTTGCTGATGCGAGAAATTGCAGTGCCTTAGTATAGGTAAATTAATTGCATCAATTGTGCATTCTCTCAATGCGTCAATGCATCCTGTTTGCCGGAATTATAAGACAAAATGGATAATCAAATATGCTGAGATAGTAGGTGGATATATGCAACAGAAAAAACAATTGATTTCCTTTTATTAAAATTTGTTTTTCTCACACTATAATAAACTTATATTATAATAATAAATAAAATAATAAAATAAGTATTTGGACTCATGCGTTTTGCTGTTATGTTGAAGAAAAGTAGGCTCAGTGTCTATGAAAATAATGTCCGCATTCAAAAATTTTTTTATGTAACATAATGTTTTCCGTATTCCCCGGTCATTAAAATTACATAAAGATTCCAGTTTAAACCCAGTGCTTGAATTTTAGAACATAGATACCGTTGGTGAAACTAGTTTCGCGTGCACATTTCAACTTCCGACCACACTGCACCCAGATTTCATATTCGCTTGGTTACGAGTAGATTATATAAAGTCTTTAAGGTAACTTTTTGAGGTTTATTCAAAATTGAAAAATGATATTCTCAAGATAATATTTACTTTCTTATTGGCAGTACTTTTTAATACTAAAATATAATCATTTTTGAAAAACTTTGAAAAATTCCATTTATGAAATTCTAAACCTTAGGTTAAGCACCTTAAGCTTTACCTACTTAAAAGCTTGTCGAATTTCAAAGTATGCTAAAAATATATTGATGTTTGGAATCGTTGGGTTTAGCCAATATAAAAAGGGAAAGCGAGGCCAGGAAATGAGTAAAATATATCTTTTATCTTTCTTCACAGCGGCACGTAACATATTCTGTTTGCAAATTAGTTTTTTTTTATGAGCTACCGCCGCGTTACAGTTAACATTGTTCGTGAGTAAACTTCTTAGTAAATTTCTGCAATATTTAACGCTTTATGTTTCCCCTTGGAGATGTAGAGAAGTTTTAGAAGAAAATTTACTATCTGGTTTAATCAACAAATATAAATTGCATTTGTGGTTCGATATAAAACGTCTGCTTTGTCTTCTGATACAGCAAAATTATATTAGGAACGAAATGTAAAAAAATGTCATTCATAGTAAATGATCATGACAAAGATACTTGCTCATATATGACCGAATATTTCTGTAAAATTACCTTCTCTTGTTACATAGTATATGGTTACAACATATAGCTTACTAGCTTTTGCTCACGACCTCGTCCACTCCGCATTTTCAACCGACGAAAACGAAAAACGACGAAACGCGTCGAATTGAGAACCTCAATTCGACGCGTATATTTTTTTTATTTTTTTTTTATGTATGAACACGCATAACTTTTGACAGGGTGGTCCGATTTTGATAATTCTATTTTTATTTGAAAGCGTGCATTTTAATTTGAAAAAAAAGGGGGACCCCTATAAAGGAGTCCCATTTTAATTTGAAAAAAAAAAAAAAATTCCAACCCTAAGGGTAGGAAAACAGGGGATGATTGATTGTTCTCTCACCGATTGTAGCGTATAACCACGCATAACTTTTTACAGAGTAGTCCGATTTTGATAATTCTTTTTTTAATGGATAGGGTATACCTCAAAGTTGGTCTCGTATAATTTTGGAAAAAAAAATTCCTACCCTAAGGGTGGGAAAATGGGGGTGAAAAATTAAAAATTAAGCATGTAGTAAATATTAGATTAGAGCCACAAAATATATAAAATAAAACTTTTTAACAAAAAATAAAACCGCCGAAAAATCTGAAAAGCATAAAATAATCTTATTATTTTTACCTAAGTAATTTTGAGTCGGTGCCAAACAAGCAAAAATTACGTAAAGAGTGATGCGCGGCGGCGATTCAAAATTACTTAGGTAAAATAATAAGATTATTTTATGCTTTTCAGTTTTTTCGGCGGTTTTATTTTTTGTTAAAAAGTTTTAGGTTTAAAAACATTTATTCAATATTTATTGCTCATATATGTATTTTTGTCAGGCGTTGAATTTTTTATTTTATTTTTAGAGTAGCAGACCGCACTCGGCTGTGCATGGATTTTTTTCTGTAATTTATATATAAAGCCTTCCTCCTATAATGCACTTACCATTAGTGAAACCCGCATTATAAGGAGGCAAAGTTTATTATTTGTTTGTATATAGGAGAATGTACCTAAATGTATAAAATTTACGATGTTTAAATTCACAAAATTTAATGATATCCTAATTAAATTAGCAAATAGAGACCAAAACTAAGCTATTGTAACAATTTTTATAATACATTTTCTAGTTATGTAATTTAAATGAATTATACCAATTTGTGTCAACTGACACGGGATTGTATAGGAATCCTGTTACATTATTCAAACGCTCGGTCTGCGTAGAATATTTTAGGCAGTAATTAGATAAATCTTGATTAATTTATTAGTCTGCTATATAGGTTGTGTTTCGAGATTTACATTACTGAAAATAACACTTACATAAACTACCTAGCGACTAGTTGCAAATACTTATACTTAGTACTCACTCCCAGCAATATCTTCACATGAAGTCACTGTACCAATTGATTTGATATGGAAATGAAAAGATAACAATAATATTTTATGAAGTTTCTCTTGTGAACGGATACTGTGCAGAGTTTGGTTTGAGTTTAGAGTGAATAGTTACCTGCCGGTATGGGGAGCTTAATTAAATCTGCGTGAAATACGAGCCACAACTAGAAGTTAGCAGCAGCTAGATAATTTATTAGAATTAGTACAGTTTGACAATAACAAATACTGTTTTATGTTCAAAACTACGTTGAAATATAAATCATACACCTATACATATCATCATCAATCATCAATAGAGTAAGTTACTTTGTTTTCAGAGATATCGTGTTTATAGGCTCTATACATGATACTGAAACCAAATTGACCATTTTTAGAATTTTTTTCTGTATGTATGTTCCTCCAAAACTCTTAAACGAATTAACTGATTTTCATGAAACTTGGTAGATAAACATTTAAACGTACAGGACACAGGATAGGCTACTTTTTCTTTTTCAATGCGCACGAAGTCGCAGGCACCAGCTAGTAATAAAATAATATCAACGTCCGCCTCTGACTAACTTATCTAAACCACCGACACTAACCACTCATCCAACGGGCTCCTCAATTTGATTGTCAATTGTCAATCTTCTTAATAAATGGAATTTATTACGATATTTACTTACGAATAGGTATTTTTAAAAGTATAAGTGCCTGTTTCACAAACGTCAAGTAGGCCAAACTGTCATTTAAAGTCACCGGTAACCGGGGATAATGGAGCTGATATACCTTTGTTTGTACGGTAAACGTCCCAAACATTAAATCAAAAATAATAATAAAAATTCGGCTATCGAATGATGCAGTAAACCGAGTGCATAATTCAATATAACAGAAAATGATTTCTAAAAGTAACTAATCAACACTTTACTTGTAGTTTGTGAAAGAGGCCCTAAATGAATGAAATTCTTACATCAGAGGATAAACCAGCAGGTATTATCATTTACCAATTAGCGCTGTCTGCCCCTCGAAATATTAACGAGTCTGTATGTACGGTATTACGTTATAATATCATTTCCGCCGAGGCGAGATGGAGTTCGCAGCGGTAGACTGGCATCAGGGCGCAACAAGAAATAAGCTATTCTCGTATTTGCAGTCCCGCATTTCAAATGGAAGCATCGAAAGCCAAATACAAAGATTTTAATATCAGTTCGTGTCTACGACAGTCAATACCCCCTTTCATCCGAATGGCTAGAGGTAGAATGCTAAATATATAAAATATTTGAATTATTATCACATAACAATTTTACCTAATGGTATTACTTATCATATCTTTGATTCCTTCTTCAAACCAATGTTTTCTGCAAAGCTTGATATACTTTCAAATGTCTTTCATGTCTTGATTTTTCGTAAACAAAATTGAAAAATATCTATTGATATTGGAAAAATGATATTTCACGGCACAAAGAAAATAAAAGAAAGTTCTTCCTCCAAATTCTCTAATAAAACATATAGGTCTCAGTTGAGGTAGTTGTACCTAATACGTGGAGGGACTAACATAATTCTAAGTAGACGTATAGTTTGTCACATCACATCTACTGCGTTATAGATTAGAAGAGAGGAAAAAGTATAGACATTATTTTTTTATTTAATCTTATAGAAACAGTTAAAAAATCGCTTATGTTTAATGCCAAGATCAGACAAAAATGAAATAAAAAGTATGACTTACATTTTATACGAGAAATTTTGTCAGGTCACTCTTTAGCTACAGGCCTTTCTACTGAAGTACTGACTAAACTGTTATAAATGATGTAATTATAATGCTCAAAACATGAGTTCCACTTTAAAGAAAAAGGTATTTTTATTATTCCTTCGTCTTTTCAATAAATAGCGTCAGAACAAAAGTGAAATCCCACTTCAGAAGAATATTTGTTTAGTATTTGGGATTTCCAAGTTCGACCCACAGGTCGGAAGTCATAATGACAGAGAATCGCTCATCCGTGAACACAGTGAAATTGATTTTCGCTTTGCTGAATTTCAAATGGATATTCGCCTAGATTTACAATAACACAACTCAAAGAAAACATCAGCTACTAAAGCGAATAAACGTTGCGATTTTCACAACAAAGACGTTTTTGGAGAAATGCGCTTCCGTCCGAAGGTTGAAATTAAACTTTGACAAAAGATATCTAAAATTAAAAATCTTCTTTGTTGGTGGAATGGAAATATATGCATGCAAGTATTCAAAAGGTTATGCGCGAAATTAATGTGGCGTTGTGAATTATATCCCTACTTAATATTATTATGAATGTGAAAATTATTATGTGAATATTATGTCTGTGTCTGTTTGGAATTTTACTATTTTCAAACATAACTTTTAAATCGTAAATTTCCAATTTTATATTAGTAATATATAACACTTTTTAAAAGTATTGAAGTTTTGGTGATACGAAAAAAAAATTTTTTTTGTCTAAACTTTGATAATTCATATTTTTTTTTAATTTCATATTTCATATGTTATGAAATGAAAAAAAGAAAAAAAAAGAATCAAATGGGTACTTAAGATACATACTGAACTAAGGGCCTTAATTTATATTCTAAAATATAAATTTATTAATTTCGAATCTTTACAAAACCAAAGGAGACATTCTCATAAATATATTGGTAGGTAGGTATTTACAACGTGTCCAAAAAATGTGCTCAGATGTAAAGATTTAGAAAGTCAACAAAAAACAAATAAGGCATAAATCTACTTGTCCTGTAATAACACTACACTTTATGTACCTAATAATATGTGTTTGTGATATGATGTCAGTTACAAGTAAGACCAGACCAATACAAGTAAGACTCATTTCCAAAACTATTGAAAAAGAGACAGAATATTAATTCTTTTTTAATTGTTTGCTGTTAAGTAGATAAAAATAAGTAAAGAAAAACAAACATTTTATTTAACATTTACAAGATATTTGTCAAGATATCAATAAAATAGAAATTCCCTATTTAGCCACTACGTATTGAATTTTGAAATGTTCCTCTTGTCTTCTCATCTCATCTCTCCTATCGCTCCCATCCCTCCCAAGTCCCATCCTCTCTCCTCTCGTATCCTCTCTTTGACTTTTGGGTAACACACAAGTACCACCACAGGCTCTGATATAATGCAGGTAATGTCACAAACATATATGTCTAATTTATACATATCGTATGCACCAGCAATGAGGGCAATTTACAAGTGTACGTGATACTACGATTCTATTCATTTAAACCTCCTTTTTAGTATTCTGTAAGCTTGCCAAGATTTAAGAGAGTGTAGCGACGGCATTTTCATTCCAACTTCCGGGAGCGAGAACTTTATCGTTCCTTTCAAAATATGTTTGAAACTTAAGAATAGATATTTGACTGCAGTGTAGAGACGTCACTCGAGTTATGTCTTGATTCTTGAGATTATATTCTTGAGATTTAATAATTTTTAAATTATGCTAATAAGCTTTTTAATAACATCATAATAAGGTGCCGGTTTGGACCACTGAATATACCACTAATATTATAAATGCGAAAGTTTGTATGTTTAGAAAATTTTAGCAGTTTTAAAAATATTTTAAAAATATTTTAAAAAATGGGCGCCACCGTCATCACAGCGGTAAAGATATCAGGCGTTTCTCACGTATATTTTTCATTTTTCAAAGCGGACGAAGTCACGGGCACAAGCTAGTATACAACATATAACAAAATATAACACAGCTGGTAAAATATACTCATACTGTATATATAATTTAAAACATCATTCTTGAGAGGTTGGGAAATAAATTACTTGAATTTATTGTGTGACGTTAATTTACTGTGTATGGGGTGTGGTTAAGTTTAATTTGCCGTTTAATTAAAAATAAACCTAATATATCTTAATTTTACCCATTTCTGTTATTTCAGAGCAGAAGAGCGAATCCTCTTACGTAATACTGGAATATTATGCGTATCTAACCCTATAAACCTTATTATGTAAGGTACATGTTGCTTAAACAAGTAAATTTTCGAATTCCATTTGTACTCGTATTGTATTATTGTATTACGTTAGCACATGTAAAAATAAAAATATATGTTTTAAATCATATAAGTTAATTCTATAAATTTTTACAACTTCCAATTTATTCAATTAATAAGGAATAAATTAAATATATCATTAGAAAAATGTGTGTCTATATAAATGAAAGTTTTGTTAGCACCCTCTACTTTGGGTACATTAATTAAACCACTTTATATTTAGTCCAAAAAGTTTTCTATGATGTGCGGACATACGACGACGAACTCCCTTCGCGAACGCGTTCGTTCAACTGACTGATAGATACCCTTTTTAATATCATACCACTGAATGAATCTGAACGAATGAACATCTCTTTTTGAAACGTCACAGAGCCCATTTTCAATCAACTTCATTCGACATAAATAACAGACGCTAACAGTGTAAATGTTCTTTTGTTTAAAATCTTAATTATCCCAACTCACAATGGATTTTGTTAAAGCACAGTGAAATTCGAGTACGCGCTTGTTTTTGTAGCTTGTATGATGAAAATATAGTACCTACCTATACAACAGTTCTACAATTAACAGAAGTAATTCTATAAAAATACTTCTTAGAAAGATAAAAAAGGGAATTTTATCACCCACCCGGAGAAAAAATGTTTTCAAGTAAATCCATTCCGACGTGAGCTGAGAGTTAATGATGTTTCCAACTTAACGAGCTAAAATGTTTATGCAAGAGAGTGAGGACGACAATAACCCTATTCTCTTTTTCACGATCAGAAGAATAAAGAAGAAATGTATGAATCATAATGGAGATGATATTCACTTTAAATGTTTGTTGATACAAACACATACAGATTTTATGTAAGTATCATCATCTCAGACCCCATAATTTTCAAAAAAGATCTGTCTGAGGCAGCCGGGGTTGATTTGCTAGTCCTTGTATACCCCGAGACTTTACGATTACAGCAGATCTGGCAGCATTTAGCATTGTATTCTGTATATTTTATTATAATGCATTATGATCATCGAGAACATACAATAATTATGTTCTCGATGATCATAATGCTCTGTTTGAGGAAGAAAGGCCATGAAGATTGCTAGTATTCTCAGATACACAATCTGAATTAAACCATTGATTTTGATGTGTAGAGAATTCCATTTTTAAAATACCCTCAAATAAGTATAAGGCCAACCCTCAATATTTTTTGTTAAATTAAACTTTCTATATCTTGTTTCTGAAAGATAGGAAAACTGTGAGAATATTTAACCTATGTAAATTACGTTGATGATAATTTTAGTGTTTCCTAAGCGATATAAAAGATGCTGTAGTGTTTCGGTGCAAGCTTAATGGATTCTAAAGCTAATTTCTTTATCCCTATAGGATAGATTAGCAGCGAATGAATTTCTCTGGTATTTCTTTATTTTTTAAGCCACAGATCCTATCCCCGCGATTTCTCGAAAAAAAAAAAAATTTAAAAAAAATTAAAACAAGTCGATATTATTATAGTATTGAATATGGTAAAGGTGGTTAAAAGGAAACTTTATTACATATTGACTTGCGCATTACGTAATAATTCGGAATTTAAGAATAGATATTCTGAACAAGGTAGCTCTTGGAAATCTTTTGATAGCTATTAAAAAGGCAATAAACGCCTTAGTTGAATCTCATTAAAGTCGTATGATTTTAATTAATTAACGAAATTTTTAATATTATTGAAACGTATTATTTTATACTTAAGATATTTTTTTAATTGGAACATAATACTTCCTTATTAAGATTAACCGGCCATATTTAAAACGAAAATTTTGATCACAATATCACCCTACTTGTAAGCAAACAAATTTTATCTATAATCCTAGTCTAATATTATAAATGCGAAAATTTGTATTTTTGGATGATGCCTGAACGCCTTTATTACCTGGATTTATATATAAGGATCCTATAAGGATATTATATCCTAAAAGTAAGGTTTTTGTGGGATTTACAAAAAAAAACTAACTCGCTGTAGTTAGTTTTTTTTTTTCGTACAAAGTCGCAAGCTAGATAATAATACAATCTATAACACCTGTAATATATTGGTATAATTTTATAACGTACAATGTTCACACCAATTTTTAATATATAGGTAGGAAATATAGGAATTTGTGTATTTCGTTTTCCGACTGATCCTAAACTTTGCCGTTCGATCATTGTGCCATCAAATAACGCGTGAAATTGTTTTATAACGTTATTTCGCTGTAAAAAGAGTAACGATAAAACGTGATTGAAAATAAAAGAGGATTGTATTTTTATTAAGATGTCAATGTAGTGAAATTCCTTAACATTTTTATTTTGTGACTACAATCCAAATCAATGTAATCACTAAACTTTTTAAGACAGTCGTAGACAGTAGACCGTTGAAAATAATGTCTTCCCAAATATTCATTTTGATCAGTCAGAAGCAATCTGGATCCAGAATCGACCTGGATCCAGTTTGTGGATTGACATCCTTTGCTGCGCTTGTTACTCTGTGGTCTACACTCAAGAATTTATCGGCTCCAACGACCATAGACTCTCTGAACAATGTGCCGTTACTAATCTGTCATGTTATGACGGTGATTTTAGTTTATCTACTATTTTTTTTATTTCTGATTTGATTTCACACTGTAACCCCGAGCGTAATCCTTCTCATAAATCATTGAGCGACGTTGTGTTTTCAGTAAGTAAGTTAGATCATTTCAGAACTCTACATGTCATCATCATTGGCAACTAGCAATACACATTGCTCAAAAACCGTTCGGTTTTGAAATAGATAAATCTCATGATTAGTAAATATGTACTGTATTGTATATTCTCATACTGAACATGTCTATAGGGAAGTATAAAATACACATTATCAAAATAAGGCGCTATCCGCCTCTTGTCTGTTTCTCCGCTAACTGGTTAACAGAACTTAACAGGACAGAACTAAACCACTTAAAAGATTTTAGTACAGTTTTCATTAATGGAAAGAGCGATAAGCGGGGATGGTTGCCATCCCCGTTAAAGGTTAACCGATAACCGCACTTTCGTGTTAAAGGTATGTTTATATATAATTTATTGTATTGATTTGGTATAGGTACTTTACATTATTACTCATGATTCGGTACTCGTGAAATATTTTCACGCCATCGCGTCGTCGCGTCTTTTTTTTAATAAATTATATTCGATAGTCAATTTCATTTGGTGCTTAAAAATATTCCAATTTGTGAAAAATATTTCTTAAATGTAATTTTATAGCTGAAATTGAGATGACCTCGATGTTCAAACGTCTTCACAATAATTCACTTTTATAATATTGCGAAAGACGAAATTTTATTACTAAATTTATATTTATATATTTTATATCAAATATTATTAATTAGGCTGGCACTGCTACGAACTGACTGATTCACAATATGGTGATGTAAGGTCCATTGTTCCACTACGCTGATGCATTGTGGAATGACAGTAACTACTTCAGACGTCTACAAATATTGTAAAGATGAAATTGAAAACATTTAGAGTTACAACATTTAGAGTTAGAGATGAAATTGAACAAGGCGGTTGCTCTATCAAATCGTACCGGACACTAACTTAAGCTAATTAAATTTAAAGATTTTCACAAATATTGTGGGTCTCTGTTAGGCTTCAAAATGAAGAACGCTTCAAATTGACGCTAAGATTATTGTGAAGCCGTGAACTAATGTGTATACACCCTAAGAGCCTTTCCATCAATTAAACCTTGACGGAACATCGTCAATAACATCGAACATATAAAATGACTAATTCCATGCGATATTGCCCGAAATGTAACAAAAGACACACCCCATAAAAGGTTCAAAATTTATCTCGCTACTGTGAATAGATGCGTATTACGGGATCGCAAATTGATGTAATAAAAAAGATATTGATTGCTCTATAAAAATGTTATATATCGTCAAATGAGGATGAGCTTTTTGTCTGTATTTTTGTAGAATGTTAGTGTAACTATTTTAAGCGTCAGCATTATAATATTGAACAGTCTTTCAATAGATACAGCAAAAACATACCATTATTAGGCTCTATAAAAAAGCTAGTTATCGTCAAAGGGAGGAACAGAATTTTTATCTATATTTTTTAAAGAAGGCTAGTGTTTTTTTTTTCTATTTTAAACGTCGATTATGTAATATTCAACAGTTTTACAATAGATACTTCAAAAGTTCACCATCAGTTAAATAATTTACATTAAAAACCAATAAGATCAAAATTTATGGTCGAATAAATTTCACGAATTTGATGTAATGTGGCCTCGTAAACGAAAAACAGACGGAATCACTTTTCTTTGAAAGAAGCTCTATTATTTGGACGGATGTTCAAATAAATACATCTCTAAAAAATGAGTTCAAATAAATTAGATGAGTGTTTGTCTTCCGAGGTCGTAACCGTAGTGCGCACTCAAGCCACTCAAACCTGTTGTGGTCACGAACTAAAAAGGAAGTTATGAAGAAAATATAATAACGCTTAATGAATAATAAGAAAAGTATAAACTTTGACATTATTTAATGTACCTACCTACTTGAAATACCTACTTGGCTTTCACAGGCAGATAGTTGATGTTATAAGGAATAACTTAGATGATTTTCCTCGGACTTCAACGAATATATGAAAAAAAAAAAGAAAAAAAAAAGAATTCGTCATGCCGTTCGAGCTTTGCAATCCATTTTTATTTTTATAGATAAGCAGTCTCCGTACCGCGTGCACCCTACTTGCATATCATCATCAATACTAATAATAAATCTGTAAGGGTTGGTCATGGAGTAAGTTACTTTGTTTTCAGAGATATCGTGTTTATAGGCTCTATACATGATACTGAAACTAAATTGACCATTTTTAGAATTTTTTTCTGTATGTATGTATGTATGTATGTTCCTCCATAACTCTTAAACGAATCAACTGATTTTCATGAAACTTGGTAGATAAACATTTTGACGTACGGGACACAGGATAGGCTACTTTTTTCTTTTTCAACGCGGACGAAGTCGCAGGCACCAGCTAGTATAATATATATACTTCAATAATGTAACTGACCCTATTATTTTTAAAAATTTTAAGGGCATTTATAATGTCAGAACACACTAGAAAAGACTTACATTTAAATGAAATTTTCTAGTTTTAGGTTCAATAGTAAGTTTTGTTTTTTATTATCTAATGTTCATTTGTAAATATATATAACTTAGTTTTAGATTAGTTTAGTTTTTATAACGTAAATTAAAATAAACAATACAATTTTATTTAAATGAAATATATCTTAACATGATGCTAACATTGTCCACAGCGACATAGAATCCACAGAGTACTCGTTACCCATGGTATCATCTAACTAATGGGTCGTCTGCTAACATAAAACGCAAAGCAGAGACTAGAAACGTAAAAAATAATTTCAGATGTTGACAACACACATTTAATTACGCACATTACGCATACTATTTCTTATTTTCTAAGACATTATTTAAGCAGTTGAAATTTGAATGGTTAGATAAGATATACATTTTAAATATTTACCGAAGCGATTTGTGGCGAGGCGTCAAGACTTGCGACGCAATGGTTCCGGTTGTATGACAAGTGGAAAGTAAGGTCGCCCTGGGGTGACCCACTTTGAGCAATTAAAATTAATTATTGTGTAGACCTTTTACTTCTAAATCTCTTTTTTTCAACCGACCGAAAAAAGGAGGAGGTTCTCAATTCGACTGTATTTTTTTATGCTTGTTACCTCAGGACTTTCGACTGGGTGAAATGATTTTGATGATTCTTTTTTTATTTGCTTCCCGTGTGGTCCCATTTCAATTTGGTCCAGTTCTGACAATGGCATTCATGAGAGAAGACCATAAGACAGTTTGAAGTCGGTTTATTTATTGTTAAAAAGACTTATTATTTTGTTGAAATTTTTACTAGTTATTTTTATTATTTACCTCTAAACACAGAAACCGTGTGCCAGCCGGATTACAGAATAACTTCAAGAGTCACATCCTCTATACGGTAATAGGTCCTAGAAGAATACCCTCGTTGAACGTGACTTTCGTCTTATCCAAACTCGTCCCAAGTCTTAGGCGACATTGAGGCTATCAAACATCTCTCTGACAATGATCAAAGTACATGCAATAGAAATAAATGCGTCTAAAAAAGATAAATACTTCCCTTGCCTATAAATCTGACAACAGTCTTGCAGGAGAAATATGATTTATATAATATAGTGCACTCTTCATGCATTGGATTGCATTGCATTTCTCTTAAAGAGCTGTCTGTTGCAGATGTCTATTTAAATTTACAAACGATTCTTGTTCTACATATTGAATATTTTAATGTCAAGTACATTTCAATCCATTTGAAATTCACACAGAGGAAATATTGAGGACTCGTCCAGGTTTTGAACTTTTTCAATTGATTTACTCGTATTTAGCATAGCTTTGTAGGAGCTGTTGCCATATAACATAATTATTAAAGTCTTGTATTGCGTTCCGCAATAATTTAGACAGTACGTTTGGCGCTAATCCTTGTCGACCCCTTGTCTGTTGACCTTAAGATAAAAACCTTAAGATAATATTATTATCTCACACTTAATAACGAGTTATTACTACCAAGAATTAATTCAGTACATTGTAATTATATCCTCGTGTCGGATGATTTCGCGTTCGTTAATGACCGAGTAATAATTGCACATTCATAGTATTGTATTCAAAATTATAATTCGAAACTTGGAATTTGTTTAATATAATCCTTCGTTTAATCGTCATTTCATTAAAATTTAGTGGTTCGGAATTGCGATTCTATTTTAATTATGAATATGATTAAATTTTACTACCCTGAACGTTCAGTCATGTGAACAGCCATGTCCCGGAATGCCCCAAAGTAGCGCCACACATAGGGCTATATTTCACCGGGACACCATGGCGGCGCAACCAGTCGCCGATACCAACAAAATGTATACAGCTCTATAGTGAGTTACTCACCTGGTGTCCGTTTGGTTGCGCAACCAATTTGGCGGCGCGACCAGATCGAACGCGTGCACAGAATGTTACTGGTCGCGCCTACTACTTACTAGGAGAACAAGTTTTATAGGTATTGGAGGTAAATTAATTTGATTGCCACAAACACGGTCGTGCGTAACCTTTCTGTAAGTGTGATTAGGAAAGTAGGTAATCTCCGGAAAATTATAAGAGAAAGAGTTTGATTTGAACGAATCATCTGTATAAAACTTTTCGTACAAGTAGCTCAACTGTATACGAGATGGGACGACAAGACATACACTATCTTTCCTTACATATTATAAAGCAAAGTCCTCCGTCGCGTCTGTCTGTCTGCTACTGCACCGATATTCATGCTGTTTTCACCAATGGATAGAGTGGTTCTCGAGAAAAATTTTAGTTTATAATTTACAAAGTTACGCCGGCGAAGTCGCGGGTAGCAGCTACTTATATATAAAGAAAAAAATTTTTAATAAAAATAAACTTTTAACAAGTTTTCAACTGATATTTTTTTTAAATATTTTCAATCAAGCTATGTACCTTTTTATTATGTAAAGGTCGCCAGACAGTCTTTCAGACAGGCTGGTAGGTTGTTACCATCAAGTGCACATCAAGTACACATGCAACGCCACAGGATACTGAAAGTGCTTTGACGACCTTATTAGGTATTAAGGAAAAAGAATGAGGAAACGACAGAGAAATGGACTCTGATATACTTACTCACTCATAGAAATAAAACAGCACAGTTTGTGCTATTATTTCACGCTAATATTCTGGTGGTGGTTACCGCTGCGAGACGGGCTGCCCAATTTATGACTGCAAAACGCAATGGTGCCCTGCCACTACTTGCCATATACCCAGACTGGAGCCAGATTTGAAAAATTCATTTCATATTATGGCCTTCCGGAGATCGAACCTGAACCTCTGAGTCAGAGCGCTAAGGCAAAAACCTTAACCACTCGAAGGTAATGGAAAACGTCATCCAGGTGGAAAAAAATATCATGTTAGAAAAAAAAAAACAATTCTAATATATAATGGCAAAACAACGATCGCAATCATTTTAAGGAAGATGAAACAAATTTCACATATTTGTAATGTACAGAAATTTATTTCTCACTCTGGTTTCATCACTTTACAAAACGTCGGCTTCAGCTAAATAAATGTTCAACACATTACTAAAACGCGCGGAAAAGGCAAAAAGCAGTGTATTGTATTCCTTTTTCACGAGAATAGATATAGTACTTACATTGCATATATTACATGAACAAATATTTAGTAATAGTATTAGGTATTTATTTTTATGAATATCAGCTCATAAATTTTCCTACAGTACCTACATACAGACAGACACTTCATAGTATAGATATAAATAATCAAATCATGTACTAATAAAAACCATCACTGCAACAGCACTAATGACTTTTTTCATTTGTTCGATTCCCAAGGGTGACAAATAATAAAAAATATAACAATACAAGTAATACTCATCATTACATTTATTTTTATATAACATTTAACAAACACAATTTTTAAAACAAAAAATTAATTAATAATACTTAGCGCCTCTTTCACCAACTACAAGTAAAGTGTTGATTAGTTACTTTTAGAAATCATTTTCTGTTTTATTGAATTATTAAATGCACTCGGTTTGCTGCATCATTCGATAGGCGATTTTTTATTATTATTTTCTATTTAAAGTTTGGGACGTTTACCGTACAAACAAAGCTATATCAGCTAAATTATTCCCGGTGACAGGTGACTTTAAGTGACGGTTTAGCCTACTTGACACTGATGAAAGAGGCGCTTAACTTTATGCTCTTATAAAACTTTATACTTTATTACAGTATTCTTAACTTTATTATTAAAGCAAAACTAATTTCCATAATTAAAGTTTTACGAGTAATTTCACCAAACTATTAAGTTCAAAACAAAATTACGTCTAAAATCTAAAATAAATAAAAGATTAGAAAAAAAAAACATAGATTTTCTTATATTATACAATATATTTACATTTATTTTTAATTTTCCATGTCTTAATTAAACTTTTCTATAGTTAACATTTACGACTGAAGATTCAGTTAGACTGTAAATAGGACTTGCCATTTTTTCATAGTAAATATTGAAACACTTGTTTAAACTCAGCAATGTTAAACTTATAATATAAATATAACTTCCGAAATTAAAGGCAAACCAAAAGTTAATCAATTCCGTCATAATTTGTATGAATTATAATTATATATAAATATATAATTAGTTTGAATATACTATTCCAACTACTAATATAGTTAGTAGTGAAATATCGGCATATCCAACAAAATAAATCTTAGAATATTATTTTACACTGTTATTAATACATATTTTTTAAAACCTAACGAGATAATCTTCTAAAAAACCAACAATTACCAGTATTTACCAATCCTTATAAGCTATACCTGCTAATAAATCTACGTATTTTGCTTTAACTTGAAAATAAAATTTTCATGTTAATTTTCATGCTAACAGAAATGGTTTAATTCATGTTAAATTTATTAGTAAGCTAATAAAACTAAGACGCGCACTAAAAAAAATAAATCCAAAAATACTTGACACCTAACAATATCGACAGCAATGTTCGCGTAGGGCGCAACACGATACGGTAAATAAATACGAGTGCGGTAATTAAATTTATTACCCCTTTCGATTCCCAAACCGTTGAATAATTACAGTGTGCAAATTCATTGTTTACAAAATGCATTAAGTGGCTATTCGAACGGAAATTCAAATGATGAAATATTTCAATATTTGAACCCTTGCTCCGTTAGGGCCGCTGCACATTGGAGGGCGGCACGGTAGAGGTTTTGTATTTTTTTCATAGAATTTTGAACCTTAAGTCTTTTGAATATACTCATAATTAAAATTTCACTGTTGCTACGACGATGTCAGTGCAGCGCTAGACCACGTGAGTCCACGTGTTTAAATAATAGTGTTTGCTTGAATAAAACATTATTTCTGTTTATTACATTCCTGCTCCTCTTGTTCTGCAAGAAATCTTAGCAAAATTAAGTTCCAATCAACTACTGTATCTTAGCAAAATTAATGTGTATGTTC
This sequence comes from Synanthedon formicaeformis, assembly GCA_945859745.1. Lineage (NCBI taxonomy): Eukaryota > Metazoa > Arthropoda > Insecta > Lepidoptera > Sesiidae > Synanthedon > Synanthedon formicaeformis. The sequence goes on from OX243963.1 coordinate 6,338,860, forward strand.
CATTTAACTACTGTATTTAAGAAATCTTAGCAAAATTAAGTTCCAACAAGTGGCACGTTCGATAAATGATTCGTTGTCAGTCATTAATCAAATGCTACAATTACAGTTACAGTTACATTAGGTACATTTTCAGTTACAATTACAATTTCAATTGGCGAGTAAAAGCTCAGGCGGAATGCTGCGGCACGCCGCGGCGTCCTAAGCGAGCAAGAGTTGTATATGCGTTTAAGTTAAAGCCTTTTGCGTGCCATAGCGTCCTTTACCGTGACATCGTCCAATGAGCGCCGGCCCTTAGAAGTTCAATGCACAAAAAATGTGTACACCTGCGAACACGTTCGTGTTTGATGCCCTGGGGGAAAGTACATATTGAAATTCCAAAGCATGGAACCGGATGTAATTTTCACCCTTTCGCTATATCGGTTATCGATAAAGTTAACCGGCTTCTAAAAATAAAACTGAAGGTTTAAAGAACAAGGGACTCGATTTGAAATTCATTTAATACTCTCGAAGGTAAATCAATACTAATAATAAATCTGTAAGGGTTGGTCATGGAGTAAGTTACTTTGTTTTCAGAGATATCGTGTTTATAGGCTCTATTCATGATACTGAAACTAAATTGACGATTTTTAGAATTTTTTCTGTATGTATGTATGTTCCTCCATAACTCTTAAACGAATTAACTGATTTTCATGAAACTTGGTAGATAAACCTTTAGACGTGCAGGACACAGGATAGGCTACTTTTTTCTTTTTCAAGTCGCGGCCGCCAGGTAGTCAATTAATAAATGTATAAATAGCACGCTGCTAATCATTAATTCAACACGTAAATCTGTTCTGTGAACAATAAAAAGTAGGAATGTTGGAATAATTTAAGAAAAATCGCGAGAAACGCGTCGACTTTTGTCAACATCAAAAATTTACATAAACATTTAAATATATTCCTCACCCCTGAACCACAAAATCTTTTTTATATATCACATACATTGGGACATTACACAATTATTAAGGATGATCAAGCGCTAAGTATGCATTTCAGAGCACGAATCTTGGACTTAATCAGTGTTCTAAAAATAAAATAAAATTCATCGCCTGGAAAATTGCTTATATATTTTTTAAAAGGAGCGCGGACGAAGTCGCGAGCATAAACCAGTTCGTTTGATAAATGATTGCCACTGCTGTTTTACAATAGCGCTTTATAGAGGAAAACTTTTTTTCAAGTGAAAACTTGTTTAGGCGCACTGGGCACTTTTGGTATCGGGAAAACACTGAACTCGCCTGTCACGCTCAGTGAATAACATGCTCTGAGCGTGACGCGTGACGCTCAGTGACAATGAAGTTAATGTTTAAGTGAAATTATTTTTAAGAAAGTTGGGCAATTTTGGAGTGGGGGAAAAAACACTGAACTCGCGTGACCGTCACGCTCAGTGACACTCAGTGTGTATTTCTGAAGCTAAATTTTCACTTCTGACCTGCAGTCCTACGCCTGACAGTTTTTTTTGTAAAATTTTGGCAAGACCGCATGTCGTTCAAGAGTCCAAGATTCTTGCTTCAAATTGGCACCTGCTAGTTTTAAAGTTTCTTTTACAAACGTGGTGGATAAAGAATGACAGTTGATAATGCTGTGAGGAAGGGTGTAGTGAGTGGTGGCGGGGTCGCAGTGCAATGCGCCCTAGGGTGACCGCAAGCTGCGACGTCTTGAGCCAGTAGAAACGCCATACGCCGGATCAGAGTGCTCGCCTGAACGGAACACGTTCGACTTGCGTGCACGACGCAAGACAAAAACGCCTCTCTTGCGCTGAAAAATAGTCGGATTTTAATAGTTATTCTGCTATTTGTGGCGGTGACAAATTTAACAAAACAAGAACATAAAAATCCGTCCAGTCTAACTCAACCAGAAACTAACATGACTGTTTTAAAAAGAGCACATAAGTAGATTAAATTGTAATACAATATTTTCATAAGCAAAAGGTTTCAACGTTTACCCCAAAAGAATTGCCACGTAACTCAGAACTTGGGGGTCCTTCTAATGGAAGTTTTATGATCCAGGTAGGAAATTAGAGTAACGTTTATACCGAAAAAAGAATTATCGGAATCCCTACTTAACCCTAAAAGGTTACTTTCATCAGTTTAGAAAAGTTATGACAACAGTTTTTTTATTACTATATTATTTTATGTAGATTTATGTTATGAGAATCAAATGGATGGTTGTAATAGAAAGAACTGTTATCAAGTATTGTCATATTCTTTTGGGTATAGGTCGTTAGAAAGGCTGACGGATCAGTTGATGGTAGGTTGCTCTGTCACACATAACACAAGCATCGCCATAGGTGCTGCAAGTGCGCTGCCTAACATAGTTAGTTTAAAGATAAGGGTAGAGAAGTGGGCTCTGACATCCCTTATTATTCACCGAATAATTAGTTAAAATAGGTTTAGACAGAGTAGAAAAAAGGATTACGAAAAAACAGAAAAACCTGGGATTCTAACCAATTAAAAGTGTCGATCTATTTTCCCTAATCTAGTAACGTAGTCCAGTTATCGAACCACGTTCAATTATTTTTTCCATGTACAATTAAAAATACAAATCCCTCGTACAGTTTGTCCAAAGAATAAATTTTAAATTTAAATATTTGGTAATTTGTTCCTCAATAACTCAAAAATGGTTGGATTCAAATGAAATATTATACACAGATAGTTAACACCTAGGATAACATAAAGAATACTTTATATCCTAGAAAAATGTTAGGTTCCCGTGTATTGCCTAAAAATTAAAAAAAAAATCGGCGTAACAGTGGTGGCGTTTCAATGTCGAGTCGATAGGTACTAATATATAAATAGAATATATAATATTTTCTCAGGTCTTATATTTTTCATTTTCCAACGCGGACGAAATCGCGGGAACCAGCTATTTCAATATAATTAAGACATACAAGGCAGTTTACGTCATAAGTTATAGTTGTTAATAATACACAAATAGGTAAACATGTCGTCATATAGACATCATACATACTTACCAACATAGTTCAACGTTTTTATTGAAATATGCGAGAAGTTGTGCCCGTTCGGTTATTTCTTTGACGGCTTCTTTCAATTCTTCAACGCAACGTGACCAGTCCGGAGAAATTCGCGCCCAACAAACCGGCTCCTTTAGGAATTCTAATAGAGAAATGTACACCACATTTTATATTTAATTAGAGTGACAATCTATCACTCGATTGCGCGATTTCAGTTTGAACTAACTCGCATCACAAACACGTGCTACTGAAACTTTGATTGATTGCAGCCCATATATCACATTTAAAAAAGTCAACGTTAGAGGATATTGTAAAAAAAATCATTTTATATATTATAATGATGTCAGAATTATTACGAAATAATTTCCATTTAACTGTAATGTTAGAAAAAGATGTAATATTTGAATTCCCAAATAAATCATAAAAAATATACCTAAGCCAAATAATATTTCTTAAATAAAAAAACATACAAAAATATACTAACTCTACCTCTTTATAATATTAGTATGTATAAAAGAAAAATCGTACTTGTTACTAATTTGTGTAATAATCAACATTATGAATCCCAAGTATAATAACAAAAAAAAAACTATAGTAAGTAAAACAATTATTTTATGGATATTTTTTCCATAAAGTACCCACAGATAACAAGTGGTTAACATTTCTTAAGGTCAAAAGAAGTTTATTAAAAGCTATCTATTACTGATTTATGCAAATATTTCATAGATAAAATACCTCGTCTAACTGCAGTCTCATTTGAACATAGCAAACGCATTATCGCCTTCGCCCCACCGATCTGTTGATATACCAATTTTTGACCATCCGTTGGTAGACATCGCTTCATCCATTTATCCATACACGACATTCCAGTGTTGTAGGCTCTAAAACACAATAACATTGTTAATTTAGTCTGCAATGTTATGCATGACAAAAGTATCGTCCTTTTTTTTAACGTTGGGATACCCGGCAATGAAGGGGACACTGCAGGGTTATGCCGGATTCCTACCGGCTAAAACCCAACGACTTTCTATCTATCGCGGCCGTTGATGGGCGGGGTCGTGGGGACGTTTTTACACGACTTCGGTACCCCGCCACGGCTATCCAACGCGGGGAGGCCTGTACTCCCTGTCAGAACCTCGGCGTACCCGAAAGCGGAGGTACGCCGGCCTACTCGGGGGGCGACCTTACGATGGGCGGCAGTCTCCCCAAAGACTACCGCCCAGGTCCATTTAAGCGCGTGACATTAAATATTTGTATTATAAAATACCTTGACAATACATTGTTAAATTAGAATTAAGATAAAGGTTTTGTATGCCAGTAATGGTAGGTCATATAGATCAAAATACATATATGTTAATTGAAATACCTATATTTACATTATGATCAACATATAAATTATATTATTATTCTATATTTATATTCAATTTCTCCAGCTAGATAAAGAAGTGAATAATAATACATTGTGATATAATAGGTTATTAAAAACGAGTTGAAATGAAATTCTAGTATTACTTATTTATGTCACAAGAGATTTTCTAATTTAGTTACGAGAACAGGTTAATAGAAAGCTAAATTAAATTTTCCGAGAATTACTTGGTTTTTCTGTGTCTCCCAAGATATGTAATTACTACGCGATTTTTGTCGCGTGAATTTCATAATATAATATAATTTTTGTTCATTTGCTTTATTATTTTAAAAAATTAAAATTTGAAGAAATTTGTTACTTATACCAAATTCAATTTTATTTTTTAACAATTCAGCTATTGTTAAAAAAATACGTTTCAGTAATAGTAGGACTGCACGTCACGACTTCACTACATAGTATAAAACAAAGTCGCTTCCCGCTGTCTGTCTGTCCCTATGTATGCTTAGATCTTTAAAACTACGCAACGGATTTTGATGCGTTTTTTTGATAGTGTGATTCAAGAGGAAGGTTTTAGTATATAATTTTCAACGCGGGCAAAGTCGCGGGCACCAGCTAGTATGTTATAAGATCTACTCCTATGAGGCTTCATATTAACTTTTTTAATTGACAGCCAATTTTTTTATTTTATGATTTTGAATAAATTCTTTCAGCTTTTGTTAGTCTATAGCTAGTCTGTAGTTTGCCTTACAAAAGGTGGAGTACAAACCGTTTTGAAAGCAATATTGTTTAGGTGTGGACCCTCAATAAAAATCTTTAATAAAGAAGTCTGTAGGGGCATAAAAGTTACCCTACGTGGGGTTTGTATGGGTACCCAGGGTTAGGTAATTTATGCAAGTATACTTTATTGCACACGTCTCTAAACAGGTCTAAATTAAATAGGACATAAGCATTTATTTCTTTCCTTGTCATCGTTTAATTTAATATTATCTTCACGAGAGTACTACAAATAAAGGAACATTCCAAAATGTCTTTAATGGTACCGTTTATGAGCACTCATGGTAGATTGAATTCACCACGAAACGGAGCGATATGGAATTTGAGGTACTAAACGAAATACCTCAGGACTTCGTGGCATGCCTTTGGTTATTATGAATACATTTTCTTTTAATATTTAACAAACTGAAAGCGTTCTGAGATAAAGGAAAATTCTCCTACTGGAATTTTTATATACATTTTCGACCCTACTTTCCGTGTTAAATGTTGCTTATATCATGAGTTTATATAGTCCAGAAAAATTAACTAACAAATCAAAAATCAGACAAGTTTCTAGAATATAATATGCGGACTCCTCTATCTTCTTCCAAACCATTCTTCTCTATACCATTTTTACTAATGGAAATAGCATTAAACGAGTAAGGGTTGTGTGTTTAATTTAAAAAGAAAACCTATGCGAAGCTGTAGGCGGGTCGCTAGTAAAGTATAAACTAACGCCGAAAAACATCAAATTCGAATAGACACTTTGTATCTGTGACACTCAATTCAAATGTACAAATTGTAAAATCTCGTTTTCCATTCGCAATCGCATGACTCCTATTTGTATGTAGATAGTTCGTGGCGGATTATCTTGTCAGCCAGTGCCAAATCATTCGTATCGTTTTGGTTATGAATAAGAAATTTTGCGTTTTGGTTTTGGCTCAAAGTTAGAGGCAAAAACCAATTAAAACGTATACTTTCCTTCAACAGTAAATAAAGTTGGCCAAACAGTAAATAAACATCTTAACAATATGCAACTTTTACAGGAATTGTTTTCCTCAAGAGTAGTCAAGAAATCTTTACAAGGGATGTCTCCTTTCTGAAGATTTATGGGTGTAACTTTATCAGTCATATTATTGTCTCCTACGCTGTGAGAAATAACAAAGAAATAAACTCCTTCGTCATCCTTTTCATATCATTGGCTTTTCTCAATCGCTTTACCACTTAATTAATGTTGGTTTTTGAGATGACATCGACACCCCCTATTACAAGACACAAAATTGTGTCACACAAAAAAAGATACACATACAATATCTAATGAGCACCAGTGATAAATAATTTAATTTCTTCTTATTCACCACGTCATTGACGCTTGGATTCATCAATGACGTTGGCTGTCTGGGCGGTTGGAACCCGTTACCGGAATTATATGTATATCTCGATAATAAAGTAATTTCACAGTAAAGAAATTAAATACTTTTCATTTACAGTTTCTTCATTATAATTCATTTACTTAAAATTTCATAATTTTAACTTCTTCTTTCACAAAATTTATACAATAGCTTAAGATTAAAACTCTACAACTTAAAGACAAATGTTTTTATTTTAATAATGTTTTAAAAACTCACTTGCAGAGACTATCTAGTTCTTCGACATTTTTTGGAAGGCCGACTGGAGTCCTCACTGGTAATTCAACGCATTTTTGCAGTTCACTTTTGTCGCAGGTATCTTCACCAACTTGAGCTCTACTACCTGTAAAAATCAATACAATATCAATCAATACCATCAGAGAATGCAATCTCGTAAAACAAATAAAATCCCAATTGTTACAGTGTCATTAGAAATAATCGCTCTACCGTGGAAGTAAACATTGCAATGAGACTGAGTCCAAATAAAAGTCTGTGAAGTTCATCATATAATTCGATGGTGAAGTTAGAGAAATCTTGTGGACTCGTACTGGCTCAATAGATAGGCAAGATGCAGTTTAGCAGTGGCAGGATGCAGTGCTATTTGCGTGGCCAACGAGCACGTTATATCCCGCAAGAAGGCAACGGGAAGAGGATCCTCTCTTCCAGGCTCGGGCGCAGGCAGTTGGCCTATGTCCGCCTTATTCTTCCTCGACCGGGATAGTAACCGCCCGTCGTGAGGACCCCCGAGATGGCCTGCGTACGTCTACTTTTGGGTATGCCGAAGTACCGACAGGGAGCACGGTTCTCCCCGCACTGGACAGCTGTGGCAGTTCCCGGGACCCTGCCTGTCTTCGGTTGGGCTATAAAGTTGTTGGGTTTTAGCCGGTAGGAGTCCGGCATAACCCAGCAGTGTCCCTTTCGCTACCGGGCATCCATGATGATTTTCCAACGTTAAAAAAAGTATGCATTGCTTTTCGCAGTCATAAACTGGGTACACACACTAACTAAGTTTTCCTGACGAATTGAAATAGCGGACTACGGATACAAATAATACCACATGAGTAGACATTTTAGCTTTATATATCCATTTTACAAAAAAGTGGACAGTAATTTTATTTTAAAAAGGTTTGCATCGCTATCAACTTGTTCACTGAAAACAGAATAAGCATTAATGAATTGTATCGTGAATATTTATTGTTTGATTTCAAATTTAGTTAAGCTCTTTCAAAGTCCTAGGACTAAAAGCTACGGACAAACCGAGAGAGATTTTTAGTGTGGTAAGCGTCCCTGTGAAAATAAGCAGTTCAAAGTGCTGTATTTATCCGTTCACAGGATATCTTTTGAAGATTTCCCTTCTCGTAAAAAATATATTTTGAATTTAAAAATTGTATAAAAGTATCTAACGAATGCATATTAATGCAAAGGTTATAAAGTTAGTCTGGATGGAATCATTAGAAACTTTTGAAGTTTGGATTACGCCAATTTAAATAGTATTAATAATAATTATATCGTTGACTAAAATTTTTGGTCAAGGTTGAAAAATTTAAAGAGTCCTTTTCTTTGATAAATAGTCACAACACAAAGCGCTCTTAAGCGTTGGCAGACAATGGAGGTTAATAAATATTGTCGCAAAATACAGCTATACACTGTCCCCCATTCCCTGTTACGAGTACACAATAAATTTTCACGAAATTTGGTTGTTTTAACTGGTTTTAAGGTTATTTAGCTCTCGAAACGACTTTCAGTAAATAAAAAAAAATTCAGAATACACACACCCGCCGTAATTTGCAACTTATGGCTAATATTAGCCATAATTATTAATGTCTTGCTTAAATGATTTTTAATGTTTTGTCTAAAATAGTAAAGGCTAGATTCAAAATAATAATGATTAATTAACGTTAACTGAACAGGTAAGTAAATTCTGTTTTAAAATAGGCATTTTGAAGGATACTCAACCATTGTTAAAGTTGTAAAAGTTAAAATTTTCCTTAACGAACCGTTTCTAATTTTGTACCAATTATACGGTACCCGCTGTTTAATTAACTCAAATAGTTGTATACAAACAAGTACATAAATTTAGTAATTGAAATATGTACTAATTTTAAGAGATCGTAGTTTTCTAATATGATATAAATAGCTGGTGCCCGCGACTTCGTCTGCGTTGAAAAATGAAAAATATGAAACGAAAATTTATCAATGTGACGACGGTGGCGCCCAATTTTATTACAAGCTTTTTATTAACTTGCAATGTATGTATGTATGTATGTATGTTTGTCCGGGTGGAATCTTGCAACTGAATTTTAAATAAGTTTTCTTTAGCCGATTGAGCTGAAATTTGGTATACACGCTTACTTTGGATGACAATGCATGCTTAGCTATGTGACGTAATTTTAATTTCAATATGGTGGACCATCCAAGATGGCGGACTAGTTTTTCTTTCTGCACTACCACAACATGGGTATCAAATGAAAGGGCTTGCTGAGGAGAACACGAAAAACTAATACAACTAAACTTTTTAGTCCTCAATCGTAGCTAAAAAATAAAAAATAAATGGTAAAAAAAACTTTTTAAAAACAAGCTTTTTAATTAAGTGCCCTAAAAAGAAGAAAATAATCTTTAAAATATTAAACATAAAAGCTTGTCGCGAGATTTGCATATTTTATAGGAAACATTTCTTTCATAGAATTAGGCAAGACCAGTTAGTACACAGGTAAATCTCGCGACAAGCTTTTATATTTAATTTAAAGATTATTTTCTTCTTTTTAGGGCACTTAATTAAAAAGCTTGTTTTAAAAAAAAATTACCATTAATTTATTTCTATATTTTTATACGATCACTCGACAACCTAATATGCAGTGTCCAGTAGGTACCGCGCGCACAACCCTTGCACCCCGCACCGAAGCGTGGCCGGGTTCAGCTATAGTTTATTAATTAATTTAAATTTATGCATCCAGTTATAGGTTAATTTTGTTTCAGAGAAACAAGGAGCGCTTTGCGAAAACGATGCAGTATTTCACCGCTTCAAACAATCTCTTTGCTACACAAGTGCAATTTCACCTCATACGGAATTTAGCGTCAGTAAAGTTGCCTACGTATAGAATAGTCGACATCATTACACAAGCGCGACACTGACATAGTAGATATAATACGGGGAAGCAGTAAATGCTAAGTTATCAACCTTTAAGCGTATGCTTGATGGGAGTAAAAAAAAATATTACATTTTCAAATGGCCTCTTATCAAACAATCGTGTTCCGGATTATCATTGACTTGAATATCTTCCTAAATCTTCACTGCAGTTCTTCAGTGCACTTCAGTGCAATTCATAAAAGCCAATAGTACTCAAGCTCAAAAGGTCAAAGCGCGGGTTTACCTGCGAAATTTTTATCAAAATCCTCTTCCGGTTTTAGTGTGATTGAATAACAGTATATCTACATAGTCATGTATAATAGTAATTACAAATACAACCAAGACATAATTTCGAGGGCAAGAGTAAGTATAAAATACCTTCAATAGTATAAATTACTAGCGACCTTCTTCCGGCTTCGCCCGGGGTGCAACTTTTATATAAACAAACTTTTACCTTTTATCTCTCTTTCCAAAGGTTAAAGGTGTTTAAAAATATACGATCCCAATATAATCAGTATTCACGTCTCAGCTGGTGTCGAGGGTTTCTTGTTAATAAACGACGATGAAGGTAAAGGAATTTGACCTAAGACAAGAGAAAAAGGTTTTGTAGATAAAAAAAATTCACGGTATATTCATGCGGCCTAAATTTATGTTAATAAATTTAAATATTCAATGCGCGAAAGCTGCGGAGGAAATTAGCTACACTTTTGTAAGGTACGAGTGACTTATAATAATCTCTTAAGGCGCTTGGAGTCGTCAATGACTTTGGCCGTCTGGCGAATGAGTATATCAAGATGTTTTTAATGGAAATGTTGATTGATTTACATATGATAATATGTTGTCTACATATTTTTTTCGGCCTAGCAATAAACGAGATATAGGCTTAAGAAAGTATATTAAGCGCCTTAAGTTCATGTTTTAATAAGTCGATCTGTGCATTGGAACTTTATTAAAAAACGCAATCGTTACAATTCCCGTCTCAACAATTTAATTGAGGGGACTTCTTCAAGAACTCGAGTTGATAACTTTTTAAATCAGTTTGACAACACTTCAAAGGTACTGAAATATCTTGATTTATCTGTTATTTATGTTTGCGAGTATAGAATATTGATGTAGGTGGATAAGAAGAATAAAAGGAAAGTAAATAGTTAAATACTTTATTTATAATCAAAGGAAAAGCGTTCAATGTTATTTAGAAGATAAATCTGAATTAAATATTTAAAGTTCACAAATATTATAGAACATTATATCATTTTTATTAATGTGCACTACACCAACATGGGTCAGACCTCCATCTTGGGATCCAATTGAACAAGTGCGGATAAGGGATCAGGAAGGGATAGAGTAATGGGCTCTGACATCCATTACTCACTCGCCGAAACACATAAGCAAACATGCTCTTATTTCATGGTTGTCTTCTGTAAGGTAGTGGTTACTACCTCCATACGGGCAGCCCAAATGACTGCGATTTGCAGCATGCGCCCGCCACTACTTAAACTAAAAGTAGGAAATAAATTGAAATTTTTTAGTAAAAGTTAGATACACCGGGTGTCCTAAGACTGTACGACATGAAGGGAAAGTACCTTAAATATCGTAGATAAGATATTTTGCTGAAAGAAGACTTTGTTATTTTCTAAAAATTACTTGAAAAATTTCTTGAAAGAATGGACAAAAGATAATAAATCTTCTTAATTAACATAGTATCTTAAAAGATACTCTGAACCAGATTTTTTATGTAACGGTCGTCAGACAGAATGACGGTTCACTTGATGGTAAGTGATGGTAAAGGTTCTGCAAGTGGGCTACCGACTAGTAGGATTAAGGATTAAGAAGGGATAAGGAAATGGGTTCTCGCATCACTTGCTCGCTCACTCAATTTTAAAATCGATAAAGTTGGGACAAACAAAAACAGATAAGTAATTAAATTGCCGCCGGCCATTGTTTTGAACGCACCATTTTGAAAGTAATTTAATGTATTTTCAACAGAGTATGTTGAAAATCAGTAGCATGTTCATAATGTGTTATACCAGGTTTTGATGATTCTTGAAGCAGAAAATTAATTAATGTATATGTATACATACATATTGCTGCTTAAAAACTAAAGGACCATAAAACAAAAAAAACCAAAAATACAAATTCAATCCTTCATATATTTGCAAAAAGACTTATTAAATGGTTGTTTTATTCCATATTTAGTATATTTTGATCATTTTTTATATATTCAAAAGTAACTTATATGCTTATTTATATCTCTTCTAGTATTCAGTTTATTATAAAAGTACTTGAAACATAGGTAAGAAGCCATGTTAACAAATGTATGAAAAAGTACCTAACGTGACAATAGTTTGCGTAGTAGCCAGATAACAATACACGTGCTTGCGCGACGAAGAATTGAAACTAACTAACACATGTATCCCGATTTTTTGCTAAGTGCCACTCTAATGTAGCCAAAAACATGCAAAACTAACCAATGAGGAAGCTTTCTATAAACCAAGCGATAAAAAATTTAAAAAACGTATTAAAAAAGTAACTGCTTTAGAAAAATTAACAAAAGTGTGGAACCTTTGGCGTCCTCTACCTGCACCGGTAAAACATCTGTGTTATGAATTACATGTTTTGTCCATGACATTTATAGTCCGGGAGGTGGCAACGTCGGGAAAAAAAGCATTTTAGGTCAGCTGATTTTTTGATATGTCGTCTCTCTTGCCCTTTCGGTTAGGATCTGGGCAGTCTGGCTAGCGGTAGCAGTTGCGTTTACCTGTGCGCATCCTATTTGTGCAGGTAATATACTGACTTTTAAAATCATTTTATGAAGGTTCAATTTGCATATTTTAGCTTAAGATAAGTTTAACAAACATCAATCTCTTATTGCCAGACATTTTTATCGTTGCTAATAATGAGCCAGACGCGAATTTTGATTTCATTTTTATTAAAAAATTAAGTTATTTCAGAATGTCTGTCATTTTAATATTATGTTGTTTAAGTATGAACAGACCTAAAAATAATTTGCCAGACATTAATTCAGTTGCTAAACCATGAATCAGAACGATTAAAGTCCTGAAAACTCTTACAGTATGATTCTACTCTTACAGTATGAATTAGACTTATGTAAACTGTATATCTATATATACATACAATAGATATACAATTGCGTAAGTTCAATATTTTTTAAATTAGGGATATTATTTTTTATTAGCATTTAGCAAATTTTAACATAAAAAAAAATTGAAATGAGATAGAATTAGATAGCAGGAAATCAAACAACATTATTGAAAATTTAAAAGTTTTTTTTTTATTTGAAATACTCTTGTCGCTATGATACACTGAGAAAATTTTACTTTAACATTTTGGCTCATTTAAAGGCAGATTATTTAAAATTAACTAAAACTCGTTTAAGAATATATAAGCGCAGTTGGTTATAATCTAACACGTCAACATTGTTATGGATACTTGGTTATTTTTAACATTGCACTTAATAATTTTTAAACAAAATTGTTAGCATTCTGAACCAATTCAGACTTGTTTAAATTTTAATACTTAATATTGTTAAATCTAACCAAGTTATGTATGTAATTTTAAATATGTTTAAAAAGGGTTAAAATTAACTCTTTTTTTGGTTAAAATTAACCAATATATCTCTGTTACCACCTACAACGTAATCGGTTACAAATAGCCATTGATATTTTGTTGTTATTAAATAAGTGCGATTGTAAATTTTACCATGACACATTTGCTAATCTTTACAAACAGCTTACTAAATATTAACCAAGTAAAAATACTTAGCAAAGCAAAATGGGTTACCTATAAGTGAAAACGAATCATTCATTTCGTCCAAATCTTTCTAGCGTGATAGTCATTGCGTCTCGTATTTAATAAACTCGTATTGCCTAAAAAAAATTTATAATTGACAAATATTCCTAATGGATGACGATGTCAACAACCTTTTAATTGCATGGAAATTAGAAGAATACATAGAAGTATGTAAAGATGAGTGAAAAACCTACATTTTTATCTACCTAGATATAGTTACAACTAAGTTAACTCTACACCATATTATTATAATTTACTAGTTATGTTATTATTGCAGTGAATTTTGCGTTTATCTTAATTTAAAATTCTTAATTTTCTCACAAGAAAAGATTATTAACCAAATAAGAAATACCTATAATATAAAATAAAAAAAAGAATTATGTTACATGTCACCTGTTTGACATCATATAAGTAATTACTAAATTCTTATTTTAGATATTTTTTGACTTTATTAATTATATTGTAAAAATTAATAGTCAATTTATTAAAATTAAAATTAAAAATAAATTAAAATTAAAATTAAATTATAAATTGTTAAAAGCCAATTTTATACTCACATGCCGAGACCGCCCATCGGCGGCATAGCAGAGGTTACAAACCTTATAGTAAATTAACGGATATTAGAATAACAACTATTTCACATAGTACTACTATGATAACTTTGATAAACAAGACAACTAGATAGAAGGTCTCTAAGTAAACACGGAACATTTTTTATTGCTTTTGTTCAAACATTAAAACTAAAACAGAAATGAGTCATACGGATACAAGAGATTTTTTTTTCATCAAAACAATTATCATTTATGGATGATACCTACAAGTAGATACAAAAGATTGCCGACGCACCTGCATTTTGTTTTGTTGAATTTTTATATATACTAATATTATAAAGAGGAAAGATTTGTTTGTTTGTATTGAATAGGCTCCGAAACTACTGGACCGATTTGAAAAATTCTTTCACTGGTGGGAAGCTATATTATCAGCGAGTGTTATAGGCTATATTTTATAAAGTTACGCGGACGAAGTCGCGTGCAACAGCTAGTGTTCTATTAAAAAACTATAATTAGGAAATATAAAACGGTATTAATTTTCATTTATAAAATATCAATATCGACGTCGATATATCGAGGTAAAATGTCAATATATCTAATTAAAAATATCGATACTTTTTCAACAAACCTACGGGCTCGTAGATCGTGGCCAACGCGATGCCTAGCCCGACAGCCTGAGATTAGCACGTACAACCAAACAAACAAACCTTTCAGCTTTACATATTAGTATAGATAATTTAAACATTGTACCTAACAATTTTATATAATAATAATAATCATCACGCGTTAATCCTTCATTTAATGAATGAATCGTGGTAATGAACGATAGCCATAGCTCATTAAGTTTTCGTAGTAATACTGAGTATAAAGTAAAAAAAAAAAAGTACTTAAATAGTTTTTACTGAGTATTTACTCTGGCTTGAGTAATACTACAGTGCTTACCCATCTATAGCTGAGAGCACTCAACTGTCTCTCTCTGACCAGTAGAATCATACTGTAAGAGTTTTCAGGACTTTAATCGTTCTGATTCATGGTTTAGCAACTGAATTAATGTCTGGCAAATTATTTTTAGGTCTGTTCATACTTAAACAACATAATATTAAAATGACAGACATTCTGAAATAACTTAATTTTTTAATAAAAATGAAATCAAAATTCGCGTCTGGCTCATTATTAGCAACGATAAAAATGTCTGGCAATAAGAGATTGATGTTTGTTAAACTTATCTTAAGCTAAAATATGCAAATTGAACCTTCATAAAATGATTTTACTGTATGAATTTTCAGGACTTTAATCGTTCTGATTCATGGTTTAGCAACTGAATTAATGTCTGGCAAATTATTTTTAGGTCTGTTCATACTTAAACAACATAATATTAAAATGACAGACGTTCTGAAATAACTTAATTTTTTAATAAAAATGAAATCAAAATTCGCGTCTGGCTCATTATTAGCAACCATAAAAATGTCTGGCAATAAGAGATTGATGTTTGTTAAACTTATCTTAAGCTAAAATATGCAAATTGAACCTTCATAAAATGATTTTAAAAGTCAGTATATTACCCGCACAAATAGGATGCGCACAGGCAAACGCAACCGCTACCGCTAGCCAGACTGCCCAGATCCTAACCGAAAGGGCAAGAGAGACGACATATCAAAAAACCAGCTGACCTGAAATTCTCTTTCGAAAACGTTGCCACCTCTTATACTATTATACCTTTTTGGAAAGCTGATTAAATGTAGATATTTTTCTAATACTTTGTACACTTAGCGTAGTAGATTTTTTTTTCAGATAGACGTCATCTTTTGAAACATAAAATGTAAACTTTAAAAAAAGTAATTGTTGGTATGGCTTATAATTTCAAATTGCGACGTAATTTGAGACTTTTTTTAACTGTAATAACTAGATTGAAGCATCAGTTGTAAAAGTAAATCTAAATAAAACCCATTGTTCAAGCGATTTTTTTAAATTTTTGATTTAAATGACAAATTCTGGGTGATTGGCAAGAAATCATTAAAACTGAAAAAACTCGAAAACTACTGAATTTCGGCCATACATATGGGGGATCAGAAACATTGCATTTTAGCTCCCCTTTCACGTCCTGGCAGGAATACGTCGCGTTACCAGTAACCCTGTATACAATATAAAATAGTTTTCAAGTTAGTCCATATACTTTAGTAATTTATTCAAATTATTTTTCGGTTAATTTAGGAACTCCCTTGGTTTTGGCGTGAAGGAAGTTCAATAAAGTTCAAATGAAAGTTGAAAAAAAAATAGTTTTAGAAATAAAATGAATAAATTAACAATTATGGCGTTGTCGTCTCACACTTCTTTGTGGTTATTATTTACTCACAACTGATCAATCGGACGTTCCTCGATGACCTATTTGTTCTTACAAATATCAGGCGAAACTTAGTCCTAAAAGTAGTAAACATAATTAATCAACATTTTTGTATGCTGAAATGGTTCCACTTAGCGCTGTAAAAATTGCCGAAGTATTGTATATTAAGGTTTCTCTAACCTCTGTTTCTCTGAAACTCTCTGTTTCTGAAAGTCTAAATTAATTGAGGTTTAACTATGTATGTACTAGCTGTTGCACGCGACTTCGCCCGCGTAACTTTATAAATATAGCCTGAGCCAAATAATATGACTCGCTGATAACGTAGATTTCTATAGGTGAAAGAATTTTTAAACTCGGTCCACTAATTTTCGAGTTTATTCAAAAACTAGTTTTAGTATATAATTTACAAAGTTACGCGGGCGAAGTCGCGGGCAGCAGCTAGTATCTTATAATATTATCTTATCTGTTATCTTCTCTCTTTATAATATTAGTAAAGTATTAGGTTTCTCTTAGTGAATATATTTTGCTTTTATTTCGAGTTTATTTGAACACACCTTAAGGGTCAATTCATATTGGAGGAGCAGCGACGAGCAGGGACGCGACGCGCCTATTTGTTATTGTATCCTGTACTTTATGCTCAGTCAATAAAGTGCGTTGCTTCTTGGCATCGTTGCTAGAGGGAGCGCACAGTCGCGAGGCGCCGCGAGCCGGCACGCGGGCGGCGCCGCGTTACCCGTTTTTTTCTGCTATATGAAATTGCGTTTTATTGACTGAAGATAAAGTACAGAATACAATATGCAAATAGGCGCATCGCGTCTCTGCTCGTCGCTGCTCCTCCAATATGAATTGACCCTTACGGCAACAAATAGTCGACACCATACTTTAGATTAGATACGTATATAGAGGTAGAACGTGCTGAAGTGAAAATGGCAGGATTTATAAACGGCTCCCGTTAGAAGAATAAAAATTTGTAACAATTATTTATTACAGAATTTAATCTATTGTTCCACAATCGAATTTTTTACGATAAGTCAGTGAAAGATTCCTGTTCAAAGGAACGTGATTTCTGAAAGGTTTTTTATCCTCACCATTAGCTATGTCGATTGAAGTCAAGAAATTATCGAGAGAATTTGCCATGCCAACGAGCAAATAAAAATTGTTTCCTATTTTAATTAAAGAAATATTTTTATTTTTGAATTATTTTTGTTACGGTATTATTTTCTTCAATAAATTTATGTTTCCATAACAATGATTGAGAGCCTTACTATAAAATATTAATCAAAAGAGGAATCGCTTGATAAAGTTTATCTCTCTGATTAGTAGTTTGAAAGGGATAAAGAATTAAAAAGAAGCAAAAACGGCATTCTGTAGGGGGTGGCCGCCAGACAGGTTGACTGGAAAACGAAGAGTTTCCTGCCACTAAATTTACCAGACCCAGAGCCCATTTTGAAATTTCATTTCCAGTGTCGGGAACCAATTTCGGGACCTTTGAGACAGAGCGCTAATAGACAAGCGCCTTAACCGCTCGAATGGGCTCGACAAATGGAATTTAAAAGAAAAAATACACTAAAATATACCCACAACTCATCGGCGATGAGTAAATTCTCTGTAGAATTAGACGTACCTACGTATGTAAAATGTGTTACGAATTCATCAATGAAACAAGATGTTTCGGCTTATATGTTTTGTTTCTGTAGAACAAAGAACAATATTATCTAATCAATACTAACAATATGTATGTATGTTCCTCCATAACTTAAATGAATTAACTAATTTTCATGAAACTTGGTAGATAAACATTCACGGGACACAGGATAGGCTACTTTTCTTTTTTACCAACGTGGACGAAGTCGCGGGGGCCAGCTAGTACTTAATATACCTAATTTAGTACACAAACTAAGAACATGCCTTATTAGCAAAACTTAGTTGGTGTTTTTTTTAAATATTAGGTATGTAGTTTCGTTATGGATTCGCGTGTTACAGTGTTTGTAACCAATATCCTCCGAAACGGCTTGACCGATTTTTATGACATTTTTTGTGAATATTCGGTAAGTCTGAGAATAGGTCGTAAACTATTTTTTATACTTCTAAGTGATAAGGGTGGCCCATCCCAATAATTATTGCAAAAACAACGCTAGAATAATATAAAATTAATTCTTACATAAATAACTATGATTTCTTTTAAATATAGAAAATATCTTAAATAAAAGTTAGCAGGCAAATTGACGGACCATTTGCTGGCAAGTAACCACAGTTAACGCCAGCTAAGCAAGTGCTTGCAACCTCGAATAAGATAAAGGTTAAGGGATGAAGTTGGGATAGGAGAAAGAGTTCTGTTATCCTTTCTTCACGTACCAAAATACAGTTGATTATATTTCATATTTGTATTATGAGGATGATTATAGCCTCCAATTTAACATAACGTATCTGTCTAGTCGAAAACACGTACCTACAACTAGATATAAGCATTTTTTTTTCACATTTTACTTATAGTGCTGCTATTAGGTATACTAATAGTTCGGCTACCAAAAACCACCCCTGAAATAGAGTACTTAGCCGTAATAAATAATATAAGACATTAAGGGCTTAATTTTTACTACTCTGACCACAGTTATCTCTGGCACTTAGATACCACTCGCAAAATTTAACTTAAATAGCTCCGCAGCGATGATGAGGGTATTATGCTTATCATACTGACGCCGTGTTTTGGGTGAAAGGTAATAAAATTATCTTAACTTTAAAGTTGCTATAATACTTATAAAAATCTAAACAATATCAAGGTAATAATAGAAAAATGTCTTTATTAAATTGAATTAATTGGAAAACATTAAATAAATTAGTGTTTTTATGTCGTTAATTCTGTCTTAGTTTAGAAAAATATATATTCCAATTTACAGATATATGAATAGACTACACAGTCTATTCAAGTCTAAAAAAGCTGTTTGCGCGTATAATGAAAAGTGAAATAATTTCTAAAAAATCAACCTTACTTGACTGTAATAACAAGATAATCTGAAAGTTATCATATTTCGTCTAACAGACAACACTGCGTTCGCTATTTATATATCTGCATCGTGGCTGAGGTCACTTGATAACCATTCGCCTTGACATTTGATACGATCCACTCATTGCAATAATTTTGCATTGGCTTATCCTTATTATTATTATATAGTTATATATTATTGTGGGAAACAGAAAGTAAGTAGGAGTGAGAAGGATGAATGGATAGGAATGAAAAAAAAATAGATATATAAGAGATAGAAAAGAGATGAAGGAAGCTCTTGTAAGATGTTGTATGTTGTGTTGGTTCAAGATTAAAATCAAATACTATTGGCGAAATTAAAAAGTTTTCGACCTAATCTCAAAATCACCTAAAGACTGAATCTCAATATCTGCAGAAAGCTTTGCAGAAAGCTTATCATATTTGGTGGCCCGCACTGGGCTCCGCCAACCTTTTCTTCCATTCTTGGAGGAGGATCTTTTAGGAGTATCTCCTCAACCTGACGATCCCCTCCAACATCAAGTCCGCGCCATGCGACCAAATATCTGCGTATTCAATACAAACCAACATATTCTTTATTAGTATAGATCCATACAAAATAATACAAAATTCGAGCCAGACGGCGTTTCTGTTTAAAAATATCTACTGAAATTGATAAGACCGTCCAATGCAACTGTCAGCTGATATTTCAGTTATAAATAACATGCTACGAGTTTTCGTAGCACTCGTAGCGCAAAGCGATTGCAATATTTGTAGTACCGTAGCTACGACGTAGCAATAAACACTATTGTAATGTATAAGTGTACCGCAGTAATCTTCTTAACGTCATGTTCCTACATTTTATTGTATAAAACATAATACATAATGAATCGTGAACATGTTTTGTATTAATACGACAAATTCATACACAGTCATAAACGCGCTCGTAAAACAATCGCTCTGAATACGTTTATAGCGTTAATATTCACTCGTAAAGTGTGATAATTTACGGCCTTCAAATTAATTCTCGAAGAGGGTGGCAACGAAATTAACTTCATAAATAAAGCTTGGGAAAAGTTTTCAGGAAATGTGTTGTTTTGTGTTTGTAAACAATGTGGTCCTATTTCAATAACATCGCAACATGTTTAATAATTTCAAAGAAGGGACAATTTTGTGTTGTGGTTTTTTCATGTTAAAGTGTGAGCTCTTTCTATCTAGCTATATAAATTAAATTATTATAAAAAAAGGTAAAGTCTGCATGTTTGTTTATTAAAAAATATTCACATATAGTTAGAATAGAATTTCGAGATGGACATAGGCAAAATACTCCAGTCTGAGTGTGATTTGAAAGAAAGAAAGAAATAATTTTATACACGCAACACAAAGACAAACATAATACAAAAACCACTAAACAGAAATTATTAAACAGATAAAACATGTGTGTGTCCTCGCGGCAGTGAATCGGGTACTGGCTCAGCATTGTACTGAGGTGCTAGAAGGCAGCTGCAGCGCTGATTTTTAGCCAGCACCTTTTGATTGAGTCACATGTTCTGTCTGTTATTACAGAATTGTATTCCGTAAGAGAATGGTTGCTGCCACTGGTTTATGAACAAGAATAAAATTAGAAGTAGAATTAGAATTAGAATTAGGTTTAGAATACAATTTAGAACGTCGTAAAGAAATTTATGATTGTAGTTTCTGCTAATTTTGATTATTAGCATTTTGATAAAAAAAATACTGCATAAACACCATATCCTGGATACTGGATCGGTCAAACGAAAACGTTACATAAACCGTAACCTAAATAATGAAAAACAAACGAAGGCTTCACCCACTAACTAAATATAAGAAAGTTTATTTTGTCTTTAACCCAACTATAAGTTTGTTTGGCTTTTTGTACAAAACAAATTCAATTAAGTAAATACCTAATTGTGTTTCAAATGCATTATAGAATATCTAACCTAAGACAAAAATACTTGAAATAAGTTGTTTACTCCTTAAAATATATTATTTGACTTGTTGTGGTAAAGATAGCCACAAGATTTGCTCATAAATATTTATAAAGATGTTTTATTTATTTATTTATTTATTCAGTCCTTAATATACATTAACAAACAAACGAATAACATCTAAGGATAAAGGATTACAAAATGATAGGGAACTGGGCTCTGGGATCCTCTACTCTCTCATCGAAACATAACATCACAAATGCTAATATTTCATGGTGGTATTCTATAAAGGAGTGCTTTCATTTTCTTTCCTTCAACATATTCTTTCCTTTAAATTTTATCACAGTTAAATTAAGAATAAGAACTTGTTCAAAACACGAATTGAACGACGCCATAATGTCGCTTAACCTTTCCTGTTTTGTACAATCCGTTGTCAACTATTGATTTCCAATCATTATTTTGAAGACTCTATACATTTATATTGTTGTCTTGGTAACCATATATTACCGATGTATATTGTTAATTTGTTAATAAATTGTCTAGGTAAGAATAACGGTATGTGCTTAAGCAAAATCAATTTGCTTCAGTTAAGGAAGTTTCCATGTGGTTATATTCGACAAATAATAAGAACCATTATGCTTAAATTCAAAGGTTTAATTGGATGTCTTTTGGAAAATGAGATCACTTCACTTTTGGTAACAATACCTTAAAAAGCTGAATCGTGTTTCAGAATAGCCCAATCAACAACTTGCCATGATTTTGATATGACGTAATCTTACGTAGTACAAGTATAAATTGAAGTCACTTTTCGCGTCTGTCTATTTATTTGCTAAATTCTCCTAAACCACACAATGGATTCTGATGCGAATTTAGTTAGATCAGTTAGATATATTTTTACAGAACCTTTATATTTATATTTAATAAAATCTAATTAGGTTTTTATGTAAGTAGAAAAAACAACAATATTTTGCCAACAAGTCGCCAAAACTGTCCGCGGCTATCAGTTTCTCTGGCAACAACTTCGCTAACCCAAGGGATTTTGATACGGTTTGTGTAATTAAGAATTAGGTACGTACCGGGCGAAGCCGAGAGCGAGTCGCTAATATTATAATATATTAGCGAGACGTCCAGCATGGACGCTGGACATCCTATGCTGGACATAGGCCTCCCCCAAAATTTTCCAATAGGAATAGGAATATGGTACTTATGACGTTCATACACATATCATCAAGTTAAGTAAATCGTAATAGCTCCACATAGGAGGAAAAATGTCAGAATTTTATTGTTATAGACACTTCAATGGTCAAGCCCGATGTAAAAAGGGAAAATTAAAAAATGTTAAAAGGTATACTAGCGTTTTTCTTTCTGGCAACTTTCGTTTGGATGGTTAGAGGAATAAGTAGTGAAAAATATCATTCAAGCATTTCCACGCATCTGAACTTTAGTAATTCTATGAAAGTAGGTATGTAGCTATGTGCTCAAATGTGGAGAGCTTTATGTCACTACAATTCGCTTGAAAGAATTTCAGGAATTTGTGGAGTGAAATCTGCGTCGAGATTTTAATATTTTATATCACTTGAGAATTCAGTTTTAGACTTTTTACGAATTATTTTTTTTAATAATAAACTGGTAATAACGCAGATAGCGTTTCCTCATTAAAGTTTTCTTAATAAGGTCTTTCAAGTTATCACTTTTATAAGGTGTTTTTAACTGCGGAACAAAGAATGTTGTCATTAGTATTAAAATTAATGGCTACTGCAGTTTTTAATACTCTACTATGATTTGTAAATGCAGAATTCATCTCCTATTACTTTAAGAGTGCGTATAAAGCAAACAAAATTTGTAATTTCACCCGCGTGGCCTACGTAGAACTACGCACAACATGCGACGGAAGATAGCGCATCTCACTCAATAAAAATGTTATAAGTGCCAAAAGTATTAAATATTAATTAATCGTAAACTACAATGTCAAATGAAAAATTGTTACATACAGCCTTAGATAATATGTGAAGTGAAATTACTGATACACTTTTGGCTTTGTAATGTGTGTCATTTTGAAAATAAAACTAAAATCGATGGAAATGAGAGCTCAATTGGTGATTTTTTTCTATCGTTTTCTATAGTTGTGTTTCGGTGAGTGAGTAAAGGATGCCAGAGCCCATTTCACCTATCCCTTATCCTTAAATCCTATGGTCGGCAGCACACTTGTAGCACTTCTGGCGTGTATAAATCTATTCTATTCTTCGGGGTGATGTATTTACGACTATGTACGTTGTGTTTCCTCTGAAAGCTTTATGGCTCGAGAAAATGATTTTAAAACCTTTGCTATTGTGTGAAAGGTACGCGCGTTTCAGAGATTTATTTCATGTTTTCGTATAAATGGAAATGTGTATCACTATTCATCTGAAAGGTTACCATGCTATAGCACATATAAAGGGTGTACATTGTACAGGAAGGGATAAGCCGTTGCGACAGCGTATCCTGTTCTGTTTTTGTGCTGTAACGTTTTTCATATTTAATTACTTGAATGTATTTAACATTAAGGGCCTCTTTCACAAACTACATGTAAAGTAATTGTTAGTTACTTTTAGAAATCATTTTCGGTTATATTGAATTATGCACTCGGTTTACTGCATCATTCGATAGCCGATTTTTTTAAATTATTTTCTATTTAATGTTTGGGATTTACCGTACAAACAAAGGTATATCAGCTCCATTATCCTTGGTTACCGGTGACTTTAAATGACAGTTTGGCCTACTTGACGTTTGTGAAAGAGGCGCTAAGTATAATAAAAAAATCATACTAATATTATAATGAGAAAACATATATTTGTTATGTTCGTAATGAATAAACTCAAAAACTACTGAACCTACTTCTATTGGTGAAAAATATTTCACCAATAGAAAGCTACACGGACGAAATCATGTCTCAACAGGTTAGTACTCAATATTTAAATCAATCCAAAGTACTTTTTTGGTTAGTAGAGCTTTTGATTGTTTAAGGGGAGGTTTTAAAAACTTTGTAATAAGTAACATTTATTCTTTAAGTGTTCGTTCTATTCACCGATTTTCCTTAAATTTCCATTATATTATTTTCTACTTAATCTTTCGTGCGAAACATACACCATTTTTTCTGAGCGCTAAGTGTTCGTGACACAATGTCATGCCTAGTTACGTAGAACACTTGTGGTGATATTACACCTATTAAGTAAATTGGTTTGGCATTCAAAGTTAAACCAGCACCTAATTGCTTAAACAAAGTTTGGTTCGAGTTGATTTCATAATTTACAAAATTTGTTTGTCTATTAATTGTTTTAACATCTCAAAAACATTCCAAAATTCATAATCTGTTAATAACCAATTGTTACTCGTTTAAAAAATATATTTACTACGTCGTCCACTTATCTTGATCCATTTAGTAGATTTTTCGTGAAAGTGTAAAAAAATACGAGAAGATAGATACTCGTATACACATTGCAATTGCAATGCATGCAGGTGCAATGCAATCTTAACAAACTTTTGGTAACAACATTTTGATACATCTTAACAAACTTTAACATCAATACTAATAATAAATCTGTAAGGGTTGGTCATGGAGTAAGTTACTTTGTTTTCAGAAATATCATGTTTATAGGCTCTATACATGATACTGAAACTAAATTGACCATTTTTAGATTTTTTTTCTGTATATATGTATGTTCCTCCGTAACTCTTAAACGAATTAACTGATTTTCATGAAACTTGGTAGATAAACATTTAGACGTACAGGACACAGGATAGGCTACTTTTTTCTTTTTCAACGCGGACGAAATCGCGGACGCCAGCTAGTTTATAATATTACTATACTTACTATTGATCCGCCCTCCGCTTCGCACGAATACAATATTTTTCTGCAAATTTTCTGCAAGTGCATACACAACCCTTTCTGGCTTATCGCTTTATCTATCTGTTGCGTACTTTAGAAGTAGTTAGTGGAGAAACAGACAGAGGTGGAAAGCTATTTTATTTTATTTTATACTAGCTGGTGCCCGCGACTTCGCCCGCGTTGAAAATTATGTACTAAAACCTTCCTCGAGAACCACTCTATCCATTGGTGAAAACAACATGAAAATCGGTGCAGTAGTTTTTGAGTTTATCGCGAACAGACAGACAGTCAGTCGCGGTGGAGGACTTTGTTTTATAATAATTATGTAAGTATATAGAGAGAAAAGCCTATGAACTCAAAAGTAGCTTCTTTGTTAATTTGTTCTGCGCTAATCATTGTCGTGTTATCTTTACATAGTATTACATACTCTCCTGTATGGACACTAACTCCATCTAAACCTCGCAATGTATTTTGATGCAGTTTTCACCATCAGTTAGGTAATTTTTACACGGAATTTTTATGTAAACTAATACAATAAAATTTAATAAGTTTTTTTCCTGGGCGAGGCCGGGATCGAGTCTTAATTGGCGGTCTTGTCCCTTACTCATCCACCGAAATACAGCATCCGGGATGTTTACTGCAGGCAGAAGGGAAATCCAGTTTATGGCTACGGAATAGTTATAAGTTATAACAGGTTATAAACTGCGGAACAGTTAGGCACTACTAATTAATACTAGAGTTTGTTGTTATCGATTGTACTATATGTTTATTTTTTATTGCTTGACAACAGACGCAACCTCGCATTTGCGCAATATTGTGACTGTCTAACTAATCCAATATAAAATTGAAATATCTGACTGTCAATTCGATATAATCTCTGTCTCATATATTTCATACTGTCGGTACGTCAACAATAACGTGAGCATTTAAATGTCTGTTTGTTTATTCGTACTAATCTACGAAACATTTTGGACTTTTTGAACAGAAAATATTGAAAGCTTTTGCGCAAAAGTAATTCGGGTCACCCCTAGTACAATATAGTACAACTGAATGGAATTAATATAGAATAGAATATAATAGATCCTATATGTTGGATGTTTCAAAATGTATACCTACGTATAGGTAAAAGGGACATATTTATGAGAGGTAAGAGGTAAGACCGTCCCAATCAACTCATTGTTATATTGATGATCGCTCAAGCGTAGGTCTCTCTTACAAGTAAAATCCACTTTAGAATCCTACTTCTCCACGACTGAAGATCTTAACATCTACTTCAGTTTAACGTTTTAATCAACAACTCAATAAAATACATTTATTTTATTGCAATTATTAAATTCCTTCCTTTTAGTTTTATTTTTTAAATAATACAATATTTTTGAACCAATTTAAAAATAAAAATTAACGTAGTATACATAACGCTTCTTCACAGTATAAGGGTTTATAAAAATATAGAAATATGAGGGCCACTCTGTCGCCGTGGAGGCGCCGTTGTCACAGCGATTAAAAGATGTTATTTTTTTATTTTTCAACGCAGTCCCGAGCCCCAAGTGCCTTATATTTATAGGCACAAGATTACATCGTTTTTTTTTGTTTTAAATTCATCGAACATAAGTCGACTATATCACGCTACACTGCCGTCTGTCTAAGGCATAAAGACAATATGATTATGGTAATGTGATTTGACATGAGCCTGTTACTAGAAGTGAGCAGGCAACGTTACTTAAAACTGGCATAAATTAATACAAAATGTTCTTGAGCAAATATAAGTTCTGTTCATTTAAGCGTGTAATTACAAAGTCTGGGTAAAAACAGATTTTAAGAGCTTTTCGTGGTATTAATGCTGGCCCATTTACCCTTATGAACGTGCAAACATTTAAAACAAAATATTCACGAGAAATTTTGCCTAAAATTAACATATTCTATAAACCAAATAAGCAGACATAACAAGATATGCTCTGGGCATTTTGGCAATATTCGTTTTGTAAGTAGCATATAATAATAATTAGGTAATTTAAATTCCTTCACAGATCTTCTAATAATAAAATCGTAAGCGAGCCGTGTCCTTACGTATTTAAAAAAAGAAAAAAAAATTGAACACGTTTGTATGCTTATGTTGTTGAGGGCAAAAAAATATTTAGAATTTATGTCTGTTTCTTTGTCTGTTAACGGCTAAACGTATTTGGATGAAATTTGTATGAATTGGGCAAAATGTAACGTCTGACATACAATGACACCTGAAACTATACTTTTGACAAGCGTTGGATCTTTATTTTGCCCGCGGCTTCGCCCTTCTTACTTGGTGAAAGATTTTTTTAAATCGGATGGGTAGTTTCAAAGATTACCATTCCTACATATACACAAACTTCACCTCTTTATATTAGATTAAGTTCATTTTAAGCATTGGGTCCATGGAAAACATGAGTGTATTGCTAGTCCAAAAATAAGTAAAGAATAAAACAACAACATAATTCAAAACAGAAATTAATGATCTTAGTTTTATAGCAGTAATTTAGTAACATTAGCCTTATATATAATATGTTATGTTGCTTCAGTAATCCACCGGAAGGGTTCTGATTTGCCTAATCATCTAATTGTGTTAACACCAACATTTTCACAGGTGAACAAGGTTTTCGCATACTTAGTCGGTGTCTTTGGGTTTATGCAATTTAAGCCGGAACAATTTAAAAATTGGTTCTTTTTTTTGTTATAAAGTAAGCCTAAAATATGTTACTTAAAAGTTTCAAGCCTTAAAAGTTATTTTGAACTTGTGAAAGACTCACTTCTCATCTCATCACAGAGATTAGAAAGTTTTATGCCCAAAAGTGTCATAATAAGGAACAAGTACCGAAAATTTCGGTACACTACAGGGGTACCTCCAAGCTTGCTTCAGATACCGTAAATTATTGTTACCTATCATTGGGTGTAAAGTAATCATGCGACAAGAAAAGTTAAGCTTCTTTTCTTATCGTTAAAACTCTTATCAATCTTTGCGAAATGTTTATATACCTATTAGGGAACAAACTGCATCTGTATAGATCTGCACAAATTTTAAACTTATTTAATGTGATAATAAAAAAAATTAAAACCCAACTTTAACAGAATTTTTTCTGTATTGAATATTCTAATAATTTAATACGTATTCCAAAAAAAATTTTTTTGTAATATAATATAGAAGTGTTTTAATATAAAAAATTAGCTGACGCCCGCGACTTCGTCCGCGTTGAAAAAGAAAAAAAAGTAGCCTATCCTGTGTCCTGTATGTTTAAATGTCTAAATGTCCTAAATGTTTAATTCGTTTAAGTTATGGAGGAACATACATACATACAATACCTACACTTACAGATTTATTATTAGTATTGAGTATTGATAAAATAGCATTACATTAACAAAACTGTGGTATGCTTCAAAGTAAATACTGGTTAAAAGGTTTTAGTTTAATCGTAAAAGCTTTTTGTAGATACAGGATATAAAAAGTTTAACAAAAAAATAAATACCCCACACATAAAAAAGCCCAGCAAAATCAGTATATTTTTAAGAACATTAGATAAGTACTTACTTGCAATAAACAAGGCACTCAATATTATAAAAATCATTTTAAAAATTAATACTTCAACTAAATTTTGATTTAGTAGAAAAAAATATTAAAATTTTAACTTTAATGTAACTTTACAATGTTCGTAAGAATTCGTTTTATCAATTTGTTCTCAAATAAACTTTAGAGTTTATATCGAAAGTATGTCTCCAGAAAATCGAACACGACCGTCCCGAACGATAACGTCCGCTATACTGAAACTGAGTCTCTTCTCTTAAATCCTTGCTATCAGAAGCGTTGCAGTGATTGTACTCGTACAATAAGGCCACGTTCGCACGGGAGCTTTATAAAGCGTTCGGAGCTCGGAGTTTAAAATGGAGCATAGACGGATCCGACGTAAAAAAGCGCCCGCATTTGAACACACAGCCTAGAACCTAGAAATCATGGTCTATTCGAAACGTCAGCAAACACGCTTTAACACGCGTTAAAGCGTCGAAAAAGCTCTCGTGCGAACGTGGGCTAAAGGACTCTGTATTGAGACGCGAACTACGTAAGTTATTTGTTGTTGAGTTAAGACATTACGTAACAAACATCGATGAATTGTTACGTAATGTCAAACAAATGCGTTCACGTGTATGTAAAACTTTTCCGTTTAAAGTTTTCTAGCATTATTTGTTTGTTAAACTTTTTTTTGGAGTTTACTCATTAAGAATCGATTTGCATATATACTTATACCAGCTGCCACCCGCGACTTCGCCCGCGTAACTTTGTAAATTATATACTAAAACCTTCCTCGAGAACCACTATCCATTGGCGAAAATAGCATGAAAGTCGGTGCAGTAGTTTTTGAGTTTATCTTGAACATACAGACAGACACACACGCGGCGGAGGACTGTTTTATACTCGTAATATGTAGATAAGATGTATACAAATTTATGGGAGTAAAATCAAAATTGTCACACAAATGCGAGCACGAATGCGTTCTATTTTTTTGAAAATTTAAAAATTTGAAAATTATTTTTTTGAATTTTAGAATATGTGAAGTTTCATAGATATTGCGCCATCTTCACAATAATTTATTTTTTCAAATCTTCACATCTTTATTCTTTTGTAATAATAATAATAGTTCTTTTGTTAGTGTCACTGAACTTCTCCTAAATTTAATTATTACTCGGATTTAATCCATTAACTTTAAAAAAAATTACATATATTTTATATTACCCCTTCCCTTCCTTATCTATCCTTAATCCTTTTATGGTCGGCATCGCACTTGTACCTATGGCGTTGCTTGTGTTATAGGCGACGGTAGCCACCTACCATCAAGTGGACCGTTAGCCTGTCTGTCGACCTTAACATAAACATAAATATTTGTTTTCGGGATGTGAACGTAACACAAGAAAGGTACGAGATTCAAGAGGGAGTTTCATAGCTTTCTTTCACAGACGACTTGTTTACATAAACTTTTCAGCTACGCATTTTGTTAGTAAACATAAACTAAACCCATTTCCTTTTATTCAAACTACCTACCTACGTTTCCTTCCGACAGTTGTAAAGTTTTGTTTCAGTAATAATCTCAGTCAAACTTTGTATTCGTACATATCGCACCTTCGGCAAGAAAAGGGCATAACTGCACTTTTTGTAATTTTACATGAGAGCCATTTATAGTTAAATTTTTTGGATTCAAAATCGTATTCTTCTGCTTATATTGCTTTTAAACAATTCATCAAATAAACCCCATAGTCTTGTAAATATATTTTAATTTAATAATGTTTTTAAGACAATGTTTTTAAGGCATATAACTCTTTTAATTTTTAAGGCATTTTAAGTTTAACTCATGTTAAAAAAATTTGCAAATTATGCCCTTGTCTTACCGAAGGTGCGATATGTATTAGAGAACTTACAGTTTCATTTCAATTGGTCTATTTAACTGGCATGGCCAGATGCTACGAAGTTTGCCTTGTAACTGCACCGTATTTTTGTACCGTACAACTCTTTTGATAAATTTAATGTATTTACTAATCAACTTCCATCAACGCTGTAAACTCCAGAGATTACATTATTTTTAGCATTATAGCATAAATTTAGCTTTGGACATAACTATTTAATAAAATTTATTTAAAAAGATATATAAATATTCAGATGCGTAATATTTAATGGTTTAGAACTCCCTGCCGTCTGTGTTTCCAAGCTCATTTAACCCATTTTTTTAAAGTTCGAATGAACTTCTTCTTTCATCTTCTTGGTGAGTTCGTTCCATCATAGGCCTCATCTTCGTTACACGGCTAGATGCTGGCCAAGAACAAACTCATCTTAAATAAAAAAAAAAACAGATATTGCCAGTGTTATATATTATATAACACTGTTCTTATATAAAATTTTTGATTTTTAATATCCCGTGATTTTTAACAATTGGTTTTAGAGGATGGCGGGAACAAAATTCAATATTATCCCCCATGAGAATTTGAGTTTTTTCTCTTCTGATTGTTTCAAGTTTTAAATATACATAAATGTTTAATTTTTTCATTAATAAATTAACAACTAATCTATATCTAAAACTAAGTTAAATATATAGTTAACGAACTTTTTTTCAGTCCAACGTTTATACAATAAAAGCAATATAAAAGCTTTCTTTTTTTCTCTAGTTACTCGTAGTATAATATTTAAAGGATAAGAAGTAGTGAAGATTCTTTTTTGAATAGTCCCACATCTAAATAAAAGTTTAACAATTTCAAAAATCGGCCTGGGCAAATATAATTTACAATAGTTAAATTGCTACAGGTAAATTTTTATTTTTGATCAAGCAAAAAACATATAACATATTTTAAAATAAAATGACTGTCTGATTTTATCTGTTTTTTCTAAACCACCGAAAAGATTTAGATATTTTTTCACTAATAAAAAAGCGATAAACGAAAACGGGAGAGAGATGCTAGTATATAAATATTCAGCCACCATACTGAAGCAGCTTCATTAGTCAAATTAATCATTACATGAAATAAATGCCTTTTCATGCATAATTTTGTTTCAACTGTTTTAAATTTATATAATTAAATGCCTTAAATTGGCTTTGAACTGTGTACAGAAGCATATTAACAATGATTTGCTGATTGTACTGTTTTTTGGTAACCTGTATAAACGGAATAATAATTGTATAAATGAAATTCATAGATCAACGTGAGAACAAATATTAATTCCTTGATAAAATCACAATACAAAGAAATATATTTCACTGTTACTAACCTTAATGCACACTTCGCAACAACTCTTTCTTAACTCTGCAAGGCAGGAAAAATGGCCGACATGACATATCGAAACAATGTCAATGTCTCATAGAGTTTGACATAAAATAGATTAATGATTTACATCCAGAAATGTTATTACTAAATATTAATTACGATCCGTTACACCTGTTTATGTTATAACCATGACAATATTATTGCCGACATATTTTGCTGTCGTAATTTTCATTAATTTTTTTTTTTGTTGCTCTCGAAGAATGCTAATAGAATAATGTATAAATAGGTCTTATAAAGGGTAAATGTAGGTAACATGTGTGTGCGTAAGTACTACAGATTCGTTAAATTCGTTGCGGCCAACAAGACAGATTAAAACTTCCTCTGCTCAGAGTTTCAATCGACGACATTTATTCAATGGTTGTGCTTATTTATTCTGGCTACGCGTAAATTGCAAAGGGAGAACGAGAAAATTGCCAACATTTCATTCATTACAATGAGAAAAAATATAAAGTTATATCTTATCACGTTGTCAATTACCCGCAGAACTGAAAAGAGGACATGAATTTTGTTTTACGAAGAAAAAAATCATAGGATATTTAGTTTACGATCAAGATTTACTTTTTAATAATTATTACTTATCTATAGGTTAAGGTAAGCAGACAGGCTAAAGGTCCACTTGATAGTAGGTGGCTATCGTTGCCTATACACAAGCAACGCCATAAGTAGGTGTACAAGTGCACTGCCGAGTACAAGTAATATTAAGGATGCAATGTTTTGAATAAAGATTTTGATTTACTTACATACTAGCTGAATCCGGCCACTTCACTGTGGCTCAGTCAGCAGTCAACGTATGAAAATTGTGTTTTTTATATATGTAAAAAAAACTGTACCCGTTGGAATTTTTGAAAAAAGGAGGTAAAGTATTCCTTGTTTAAATGCAATGTTGTGTTTTTGAGTTTTTTGAAGCATACACAAACCAACATAACATTTTCTTGGTATGTTGTGTGTAAAGTACAACAGATTCTTTATTCTATAGTGTGTAAATGTTTCCAATGGCCGCGCCGTACCGCTTGGGAGCAGTATAGGGATTTAAAACCAAAAAACAGGGTTTGGTTAAAAAGTGGTTAAAAGTTTTGGTGATACGATAAAAATATGTACCAAATTCTGTTTAAACTTTGATAATGAATTTTTTTTTCAAGCCATAAACATGAAGTAGGTTTAAGAAAGTAACCATTCGGCGCCACTAAGCGTTCAAATACGCGAGACAATAATAGGTTATAATTAATTAGAATAACGATTGAAGAAACATTCCAAGAAAACCTCCTGAAGACTAACAATCTTCGTAGAGATATCTATATCTACGTCTAGATATATACATATAGCATAGTTGAAATAGGTATATCAAGACTTGCTCACACTGCTAGTTGTAGGATTTTATACATGATATCGATATTCGACACGGTTCAACTCGCTAATTAGGGCTTGAAATATAAATAGTATGTTGTTTAATTGCAATGCACGAGCGCACATTATAAAATTTATTCAAATAATAAAATTAAATATAAATAAACTAGTTTGTACTCCACATAATGGAGTCGATGAGAAAAAATCTTATTAGGTAATTCATAATATCAATCTTATGAATATGAATTATGATTTCTTTTAAAGTAGTGGCAGGGAACATTGCGTTTTGCAGTCATTGGGCAGCCCGTCCTCCTTACAGAAGACTACCGTGAAACAACATAATTATGGTTGTGTTGCGGTAAGCGATTCATTTTTATTTATATGTCTTTGATTATATACTGACTATAGAGCGCTGCAGCGCAAATGCGTCGAAAAAATATCAGCCAAAGCTTGTGTTCGTTTGTCACTATATAAGTATATAATAAAAACGTTTTGACAAAAAAATTAAATCGCCGAAAAAACTGAAAAGCTACAAGTCAGCATTAAAATCTTTGTGTGAACAATAAATTACCCCTATTTTCCCACCCTTAGGTTAGGATTTTTTTTCCAAATTTATATGGGACTATAATTATAATTACGAGGTATACCTTATCCAATAAAAAAATTTATCAAAATCGGACTACTTTGTAAAAAGTTATGCGTGGCCCATGGCCATATATTACAATGACAATGAGTGAGTGAACAATCAATCATCCCATGTTTTCCTACTCTTAGGGTTGGAATTTCTTTTCCAAATATATATGGGACCAACTTCGGGGTATACCCTTTTCAATAAAAAAAGAATTACCAAAATCGGAGGATTCTGTAAAAAGTTATGCGTGATCATTTATAAAAAATATATACGCGTCTACTTGAGAACCTCCTCGGTTTTTTCGTTTTCGTCGGTTGAAAATTGGCCTGTTTTTGTCGCAGTGATTACATGGTGACACTCTATCCTCTGAGACTGCGTGGTCCGACTGCTTCGTCCGAGATCGAATGACGCGGACTTTTTGTCCTGTTGCTCCGAATCTAAGTCAGTATATAATCAAAGTTATAATATGTATTACATACTTAGAATAAATCAAATTAATTATTTATTGGTTTATCTATCTGTGTGTAAATTGGTTATTCTATTCTATGCCTATTTGAGACATGCTATGAATATATAATGTTCCGTTGTCAGTTCTCATCAGTCACGGTGATATGTTTGGCAAGATATTATGTTTAATTCCTAAATCACGTCACCAAGACTATTGCCTTCCCCGTGGTAACTGAAAAGTGTTATTATTGTAGTTATTTACGTGAAAAATAAATACAATATGTTGAAAACTGATTTAATTCCTATGTAAGTAACTACTAATAAAATGTATGTTACTACGCCTCCAACGTTTGGATTAAACGGTACGTGAGTTCTCGCGTTTGATGGTTAATGCTGTGGGCAAACACAACGGAATCACATCCAACCAGGTGGATTCTATGACTATTTACAAGCTCTTTGTAAATGTAAACATTTTTTCTATATAATACAATGTAAATGATATCTATACAATACATCATCAATCAATCATCATCA
Organism: Synanthedon formicaeformis; assembly: GCA_945859745.1. NCBI lineage: Eukaryota > Metazoa > Arthropoda > Insecta > Lepidoptera > Sesiidae > Synanthedon > Synanthedon formicaeformis. Next base: position 6,373,805 of record OX243963.1, read on the forward strand.
TCAATACTAATAATATATCTGTACGTGTAGGTATTGTATGTATGTATGTATGTATGTATGTATGTATGTATGTATGTATGTATGTATGTATGTATGTATGTATGTATGTATGTATGTATGTATGTATGTATGTATGTATGTATGTATGTATGTATGTATGTATGTATGTATGTATTATGTATGTATGTATGTATGTTCCTCTATAACTCTTAAACGAATTAACTGATTTTCATGAAACTTGGTAGATAAACATTTAGACGTAAAGTTGCTGAGGGGTTGGTTATCCCGCAAACTACTAGATTCTGCAGCATCAGGTCAACGTTACCATGACATGGTACCTGCTGCATCAGGTGAAGTTACTCGCTGATAATATAGCTTCCCAACAGTGAAAGAATTTTTCAAATCGGTCCAGTAGTTTCATACCCTATTCAATTCAAACAAACAATCAAACCTTTCCGCTTTTTAATATTAGTAAGTATAGATAGTATTACTAATACTGACTTTTTTTTACACGCGAATTTCAATGAATAGGTTAGTACCTATTCATGTACATGTACTATTATGTACATTATATTTGTATATTTACATGAAACATACATTAATATTGAAGGATGATAACATTACATGTGTCGGAATATTCAGAAAGCTTTTATGTTAAAAGCTCCTAATTGTGTCAGCATAGTATAATGCCAGCCCCTATGTCTGAACTTAAGGGATTTCAATATTTCGATATAATCAATCAAAGACTAAACCCTCGGCATTGAACTGAAGGCTTCCGTGGTCTCTCTAATTGTAGAAGTTTGGTATGTAGATATATAAGTTCTGGTTATGTATACACTTATATATTCACAGTATTATTATTAGTCATCATCATCATCATCATCATCAGCATGAATGGGTGAAAAGTACCCTATGTCCTTGAAAGCGAAAGGAGATAGAGAAAGCAGATTCATCCAGAAAATAATACTATTTCCAACTATCTAAAATAAAATAAAAAACTAACACCTGGCCAAAGTGTGATAGCAGCAAGAGGTCAAAAGTTATATTGCTTATACATATATTTAACAATTTATTTTTTAACGAGAACGAAGTCGCGGGCACCAACTAAGTTGTAATATAATGCAGATTATGCAATACGCCGAACAAACAGTAACAGCAAGCTGCAATCTGTTTGAAAACATAGTTGCAGCCACAAATTGTGTCTAAATGCCGAATTTGTGGTTTTAAACTTGTATACAAGTTCAAAATGTACGCTCATTTCGCTTCGACTGCATTTATAAAACTAAAAGTAATATTAACAATTTTCACTTCCAGGATGGGTTTTGGTTTAGCAGAGATAATCTTGCTCCACTACCTATAGTGGAGCAAGATTTGATCATACATAATATGTATTTATCATTCCTATATTATTGTTGAATTATGTAACCAATTTTTTTCTAAAAAAAACTCGATTTAAACTTATTGAACAAGAGCGTACAAGTATTAAGAAATTTCACATAATTTATCAAATAAAATTAAACCTTTGACCTAGTCAAAGTAAAAAAAAAAAACATGAGACCATGCTAAATATTACCTATAATTTTCAGGCCTCTTGGTAGAGTTACATTAGAGGTTTCAAGTCACATTACACATTACAAGAATGATCCTTAACAAGATTTAAAAAATTCTAACGACTTTTATACTTTTACGTTATTTGATTTAGAAGAAAATTTATTGGTTAAAAGCAGGTATATTATTGGCTCTTATCATATTGCAGGTATATTATAGGTTTTATTGTTTAAAAGGTTTGTCCTTAAATTTTCTTGCCACAGTATTTACTATTAACCCTACATCTTTATGTGATATTTCAGGTCAGTCAGATTTTTCCAAAGCTTTTCCAAGAAGCAAGAAGGAAAGTTTCTCAATTTATTTAAATTCTTGTTCCAGTATTTTAACATTGACTCTTGTTTTTATTTAATTAAAATAATGTTTTAATAATTTTAATAATATCTGGAGCTTTAACAGATGGTTCAAAGAAATTGTTCAACTATTATAATTCCACGTCATATTTAATTAAAATGTAGATGTGAATTTTCTCTATGCATTAAGTAAATATGGATATAATATATACTCTTAACATTAAATTAATTAATTAAGTTAATTAAACAGTATTAAGTTAGTTTAGAGATTGTAATATTTTTTCAATTTTTTCATAGTTTATTGTGTCTTAAAAATAGTCACAAACAAATAACGAACACTGTACATCTGAGTGGCTGGTTTTAGTTAAATGAAAAATTTTTACTGAAAACTTTATAATTGGACGTAAAAATCACGTGCAACATATGTATCGTACAGATATTACTTACTCGTAGCTTGCGCCGTGTGTTGTTTAGTACTCAATCCTTACTAACTCCACGAAAACGTTTAGGTATATCATAAACAAAGCACGGTCATGTCAAACTTAGAATTAAATAACTTTCGCTTTATTCAATTCTTTCTGTTGTCATAAGCAGACAGTACCATGTATAAGTCTGAATAGAAAAGACTTTCCTTTTACAAATTTTATAATAACTAAATACATCTAAAGTGCAACGATACCAGTGTTTACAATGTTGATAAAAATATTCTAATATTGCTTATTTAAAATAATATAATTATATTTGTTTTTAGATTTTTTTTTATTTAAAAAAATACCGTTACATGAAAAAGATTTTTGTCAATGTAATTTTTAATTTTTGAATAATTTTTGGAATGCACATTTTTAGGAATCAATTTGATTATTTTCGTGATTCGGTCTTTATCTCGTCATCACTTGACAGTTATCCCATCTTTGATTACAGGAAAAGTGAAACCTTTTTTTCTGGCCAATTCTGGCAAATAAGATAGTTGAGGTATCAATTCTGACTGATATTTTGTCAAAAAATTCGCGAACAAGACGCGCACTCCTCATGTCTTAATAAAATCGACGGCCACCATAATTTATTATAAAATTGTATGTCAATTCAATTTCAGCAAAGCCTAAAATATAGGTTTATGCACGTGGCTGAATATTTAAACTTACAAATCTACCTTAATAGGTATTAAAACCTCGTGCCTGGTGGACTATTTCTCTTCCTAGTGCATTATTACATAGAAGTCCATTTTTCTCGCATTATTCCACTATATATTACTCCATTTATTCTCGCATTACTAGATTTATTATCGCAGACTTAGACAGAAAGTCCGCTGTGCTAATGTGTCCAAAAATGTAACGCAACACTATTTTAATTATATTATGCTAGTTGTAATAATAAATCTCTAACATGGACTTAATAGGTAAAGTTTGTGAGTTACCTCTATACCTACAAGAGTAGCAACTACGGACAGTGGTGACAGCTGGGGCGTTTTGAATTTGCTTTCAATGAAAATAGACTCACTACTATGATTTTCTCAACTTATACAATTTTTTTTATACTATCTAGTGGTTAAACTGAAAATTTCAATTTAGACATACTTACATGCAAGTTTTTGTTTTAAAAATAATTGAGGTATCAAGCTGACGGGCGATTAACTAACGGTTCATGTCAGGAAATACACAGGGAACCTCTCAAAAAGTATTGATTATTCTTATGCTGTTCTTAAGATTTGTTTCAATCATACAAAAATCGGAAATAAAAATATCTAAAATTTGGTTTGTGAAAAGAGAAGCTAATAAAGCTAAAATTCAAAGCAAAAGTGTAAATTTAAGTGTTGGCGATAAAAAAAAATTGTGGTTGAAATGAAAGTTAGTAAAACTTTCTTTAAAGTAGGAATAGTATAAAATAAACTAAAAATAGGGCGACTATAATTTCTTACTAAAAAAACAAAAAAAAATATCTCTCGAAATCATAGTAGTGGTAAATGGATTACACACAGTGTCACAGCCTAGTCGGCTGTCAAAACCCTCAAACAGAACCTGAAAATTAATTTATACAAAATTATGTACAGCTTAGTTACAAGTGATAGGTTGTCGTACGAGTACACTTGTGAAATTGGAAATTTGCGAGACTGAATTCGATTTATAAAATCGTAGATTTTATCGTCTGGAAATTTGATACGGCTTTTACCAATGAAAAAATGCGATACTTATGTACCAAGACACTGTTATTTCGAAATGGTTTTCTGTACTAGTTACTACCATAAAGCAGAAGAAGGTCCAGTTTATTTATTACTGGGTAGGGTCTGCCCTACGTATGTAAATCGCATATCGTTTCTCCTTTTTAGCCTATATTGAAAATTTTGGAATATATAAAGCGGAGAGAATATATAATTCGTTTAAATTAGACAGTGTGTACCCTTGTTAATTAAAAGCTCCCCGAAAAAGGAGGGGATTACAGAATAAGGAAGGGTTTCAGAAATAGCAAAAACCTAATACGCTTCGGATTAAATTGGCTGTTTTTAATATACCTAACCAATGATTCATTAAATTGGTGTAATTATGATATGAGGTAATCATATACTACACTTCTCAGAATTCTTTCGCAATTATTTAGACAACTTTCACCAATTCTATTGTTATTCGATAACTTGATATTCTTTTTAACTTTACTTCATGTATTATGTTGTATTATAGGAAATTTTAGATGTGCTTAAAAAATAATCAAAATTACCCAATGAGCATTTTCACAGTCCATTTTTTTTTAGAACAAATAATTATATATCTTATTTGTAAGTAAATTTCATATTAAAGACCCTTACTTTTCCAAACCCTTGTCCTTAATCCTGCTTTGGCAGCGTACTTGCAGCACCTGTAGCGTTGCTTATGACATAGGCGACGGTAGCCACCTACCATCAACTAGCTAGACCGTCAGTCAGTACCTGACGACTTCATAAAAAAAGACAAAGCCGCCATCGCGTCTGTCTGTCCGTACGTCTCGCGATAATCTCATAAGTTACAGAATGGATTTGGATAGGTTTTCAATAATAGAAAGAGCATTAAAAGAGAAAGGTTTCTATATATTATTTGCAAAAAAAAAATTGCACCCATGTGAAGTCAAAGTAAGACTTTGTCTCCGTTAATCAGTTTTCAGTGTATTTCATTGAATTACAATGAATAACAATGGTATTAGTCATTATTCTACCGTATTCTATGTCGATTGTAATAAAGTACATAATTGAATAGTGCGACTCTCTGAAAAATTAAATTGAAAAATATTGCTTGCACGGTTAACATGTTGAGTTAAGTGAAAAGAAAATGTGTATATTTTTAGTAGGTATCATGTTTGCATATATGAGATCCCCGAGAACATAAGACTAATAAAACTCTACTGTTACATCCTTTGCACGTAAATCCTATTTGTACATACATATTACATGTTTTGCTACGGTTGTACCCAATAAATATATTAGTTTTAAGGGCGTAATAAATTTTTGCCAAACCATTGTTTACGGGCGATTACGGTATCGTGGAGAAAACGAGCACATGATACCTAAAATTTCCAAGTTTTAAGAATTATCATTTATCTTCTTTACATAGTATAATTTGAAGTCGCTTTCGGCGTCTCTCTGAACCACGCAATGTATTTTGATGCGGTTTTCACCATCAGTTAAATAATTATTCACGAAAGGTTGAACGATGCACGAATCTTTCATCTAACACTGCAACCTTAACAAACAAACATTATTTTATTATGTGTAATAATTAACTAAATCTATTTTAAAATATTCCTATTGCGTACTACGATTACAACTATTATATCAATATTCCAAAAATAAGTGATTTTAAACTACATATCCGATCTCTTTGTTCCTACATACAAATACATCATTGCCAACAAGGGTGATATTTAATAAAACCGAAAAACTCTGCATTGCAACCACTGTATTGTTCAAACTCCCCAATACCCATTACATTCTATCCACCCTCAAAATATTGACACTGTGATCCATATAAATGATTTTTTGCGAGGTGCCTCTAAATATTCTGTACGGATATGAAAATCACTTCGTTCTTTGTTCTGGAAATTACTTTCTCTTTTGTATTTCTGTTTAGATATAGCTTTTACTCTCGGGTTTAAAAGTTAAAAGAACAATAATAAACCTTTCAAGTGTTGAAACGTCACACAGATTGTTCATATTTTTAATATAACATGCAATGCAATTAAAGTACAAAACTACATAGCATATTTAAGTAAATATAGATTTACTTCTAATATCTAATCCACATATTTCATGGTTGGCTGTTCCTTGAAAGAAAATTGAATACTGGCCAAGTTACGTCAGCTAAATCGTTAATTGACTGTATTGAGGAAGAAAATACAGTCATTTGATATTTGAAAAATTTAAAACATATTGAAAATGTCTTGTATTCATTATTGTATTTTTATTGTAGAAACATCGTGTATTCTTTAATAATAATAATAATAATAATAATAATTTTTTTTTTTTTTTTTGTATTTATATTGTAAAAAATTTAAAATTAAGAAAATTAAATAAATAAGTGCATAATAATAATAATTTATTTGCTGAATATAGGTAATTTACAATGTTTTTATTTATAATGTATAAGGCTCGCTACATTCTACCCTTTGGGGTGTGCAAATATTTTGAGAACACTACATAACAAAATAAGCTATTAATCACCACTATCCACAAAATTATCACACATATAGTCTTTTAAGTCGTAGTAACATTTATCAACTAATAACTCTTTAATTTTCTTCTTAAATATATTAATGTTGAGCTGCTTGATATTGTTCGGAATCTTATTATAAATGACTGGTGCTTGGCAAAAAACACTTTTGGACACAATTTTTTTTCATGTTGAAAAATACAATTTTTTTTTTTATTAAAACTAAAATCAAATCTTAGTCACATAGTGACAATTCTATTTAATGGCGAAGAGAAATATTTTAAATAAATAAAAATTATTCATATAAAAATAAAATACCTGTTTTATACGTAGGTTAACCAGGGACAACTGGACAATTACCACCAACAAATGGATTGTCAACTTGTCAGCTAATTTTAACAACAAAATATTGTACTAAGTTATGTTAAAATTAAAAAAGAAACAAAAAGAAATCTGATGGTTTTTTTTTCTTTATATGAGAGGTTATCAATAACTACTCTAGACTGTAGAGATGATATAAATTTTTGACTAGTATCTACAAAAGGGTGATAAGAACGGACCCGTATTAACTTACCCAACTTATATACCTTTATAGTACAGCACAATTATTTGGCTAAACGGGAAACGGAAGGTCGGGTACCTTCAGGTTAGAGGGTTGAAACTTTCTCAATAAGATAGAATTACGGGGATTCACTGAATTGCTTTTCCGTTGTAATCTTTTAACCTGAACTTGATATATACTGGTAGATACATAATATATATATCTATCTATCTTAGCACTAATTTTAGAGATACTTAATACTAATCTATCTATACTTATATATAAAATTCTCGTGTAATAGTGTTTGTAACCAAACCTTTTATGAATTTCTTTGTGTAATTCGGTAGGTCTGAGAATAGGCCGTGAACTATTTTTTGTTCCCAAAATTTTTTTTAGCTAAACAACGTATGGTCATTTACATTATTTCCTTCTTGACTGTCGGTACGTTTAGGTCATTATGGAGGGTGTCATTGATGAAAAATCAAGGTACGTCAGTTATAACTCGTAATATTTTAGATTGAAAACTTTGCAGAATTTCAATGTTAGAGTTTGACGCAGTTCCCCATAACTGAACACCATAAGTCCAGATAGGTTTGATGAGATGACGGCTTTATATAGAAGTATTTTATTGTCTAGACTCATTTGTGATTTACTTCCGAAGTTGACCAAAAGATATAAGGATAAGATCCTCAACCATCCTAATTGTGAAGCCAAACTAAAGAAAATGTTCAATGACACTTGCCTTGTGAATGGCTTAAATCAGGAAGCATCGCTGGATGATCCTGACTCATGTTATCGAGATGTCACTACTGTTGCTGAATGTCTGTTGTGACAGATTGCAACTTTTAATGGAGTTAAAAAAAAACAACGTTTGCTGGTCAGCTAGTTTTATATATATTTTCTTTAACTTCAGTGAATCCATTACACAAAAGTTAAAATGACATCTTGTTATAACTGGACAGATTTTGATAACGTCTACAAATTATAACCATTTCACGCGTCAACAATTTTGATATTACACTGCAAACCACAACGACGCATGTGGTATTATTATGAAGATAAAAGGATTATCCTTGCAAAGGACGAAGTCTGGGGTTAATATACTCTGAAAGAAAATGTTTTTACTCTATCCATATGTATGGAAGTTTTAATAGACACCTATAACATAGCGCGAGTTAATTAAGTAAGTTCTACTTGCAAGATATTTGAGCGAATTTAACTTAACTTATTCTATCTGAATTGTCTTAAGGCGCTTAGTACCGTCAAATGTGTACCTACTTTCTTAAGCCTACTCCTCGTTTATACGAAAAAGCTTGAAAAAAAATTAATTTTCAAAGTTTATACAACATTTGGTATGTACCTACCTACATTTTTTTCGTAGCACTAAAACTTCTATACTTATTTTATTTTTTGCTTGAATTCCCCACTGCTCCTAAGCGGGTACGGCGATTGATTATATTTAATTATATATGCCCTAAAAAATAAATAATCTTTTGTACTTTAGCATATGTATAATGAAGTCAATAAACATTTTCATTCAAAACATAGGGCGCGGGTGAAACAGGCTACACCACGCCCAGAGGGCCAATGTCATTGAGGAGTCCAAGCGCCTTAACGGAGGCGCGCCCCGGAATAATCTCTCGTTAAATTTGCTCTTCAGAGCGTCTCAGAACCAAAATAATAGGACATTATAGCTTTACCAAGAATTCCTATTTTTATTTATACGTCTATAAATAAAAATATTATTCAGAATCAATCACAAACACATTTTTATTTATACTTATTTAAATAGTTCGTAATTTCGATATTAGTCCACACGTAGATATTTTATTTTATAAAATATCTTATTCTATGTTACGTATATCCATGTTTACGGTTTTTCAATGTATATCTTATTATATTGATAAATGTATATATTGCCACTAGGGATGAACGATACATAATTTTTACAATAGGTACCAATACCAATTTTTGTAGTAAATAACCGGCGATACCTGCCGATACAGATACCGAACCCGTGTCGAATTTAGGCATTTACAATTTGATATTTTCTTTAGTCAATTGTGTCTATGCGAAGGCTTCGCATTGTGTCTATCCGGGTGAAAAGGACAGTATAAAATATATTACTAAAATGACACAAAACTTTCATAAATATTGGCAGTTAAAGATAAAACTGAATCTACTTACTTACGTTATACATCATACTTGTCGAAATGTTTTCTAACTGAAAAGAATTGGTCAAGTATGTTATTTCTCGATAATTCTTTCGTATGTTTCTGGCAACTGTCTAGATGCAGCTAAATTTTATTTGTTCAATGTTCAAATCTCAAGTATCTAACAATTTTAACGTAATCAAAAGTTGGCAAAGTTGTCCGTATTCCAGGAAATATAGCTAAATAAGACAGGGTCGAACAAAGGGTGATTTCGGATAAGTTTACAGTCAACAGAAGTTAATAATTTATTAGAACTTTTCAAGTACCTCTATACCTATACAGATTTAGGTACAATTTTTTTTTATTTTCAATTAAAAATTCACATTTCGTGAAAATTTAAGTCAAATTCAACCTCTACATATAAAACTTATCTATACCTTTTAAGGCTTTTATTAGATAAGACTAGAAAAAATAATATTTTCCAAAACTTGATGAATTGTGGAAATTTTAAAATTTCAAGTATTGTTAACTAACTGAATTTATATTTTTAACTCTGAACAGTTACACAATAGAGTCAGTGAGCGTAAAGGAAAAGCTCGACGAAGCTACACGTTTACGAGAGCTTTAAAGTTCCTTTATAGCAGCTCTCATAACAGTCGCCTATCGAATGGAATGTTTCACATAGTCAACAAAAGCTAGTTTTTTCTAGTAGTCCTGGGATTTTTTCAATTGTTATTTTTACAGTTTCGATGTTTTGTATAATTTTATGTAACTGAGTCTACATAGTGCCTCTCTATTAGGTGTTACACAACTGTCGACAGTTGTGTAATACCTAATAGAGAGGCACTAAAACTATTTTTGCAAGTCTAGAAAGTAGATCTACTTTCTAGACTTGCAAAAATAGTGTTTTTTTATTTATTTCTTTAAAGGTTTCTAATCTTATTACGGTACCGAAGGTGGCGAGGCACAAGCCAATCAACGCCAGAGAGATGCAAATGCATTGCCAAGCTTATAACTGTGGACAGCAGTGTGCAAAACAATACATAATTCTAATTATAAGACCAGCTCAAACAAAGTCCGTTAATAAGACAAAAGAAGAAAAGAAAGCACACAATAAATTAGTTCATAATGATTCCAATTAACTTGAAATCGAATATGCAGAAAACAAATTTTAAATTTTTAGCAGATTAACCCATTAAAAATCATTTAGGTTTTCTGTAAGCTATTTGTCACCAGTTGGCGACCATCCAATAAAAGCTATTGGGATAATTTTTGCAATTTTCTGCACTAGTGCTGAATACGACAGGTTTATTCTGAACTTACTCAAGACAGTCGCTTAATAAGTTTATAGTGCATACATATTCTTTGCACAATTTAAATTCTTAATAAAGTACTTTCCAACATTTCTGAGTATATATACGTTTTCAACTACAAAGTAGTTTTCAAGTTAAAGTTTTGAACTTTCAAGGAATGCGAGAATAATTGAATATAAGCACTGAGTTAACATTTATTTAAGGTTTTCCATAAGAAACGTATTAAGAAAATGGCGAAGTACCGAACTAGAATAGTTTCTCAATCTGTATTATGCTTCGAAATAATATATCTTTTATGTAACATGTAAACGAATGGCAGTATATATATGATTACATGAAATGTTAATTTCTATTACCTATTATTTCGTTACTAACTGCGCGGCACTTATTAAATACTCTGTACCTCAGACCAAATAAGAACTATAGACGTAGTAACTATTATTTAATCTGAGACTATAGACCGAATTTTGCGGACAACTTATATACTAAGTTACTAACTTATTTTGACTTTTTCAGATATAGTAAAGCCGGTTTTATAAACATGTGTGCGTAGGCCGTTCACTGTGTTGGATTAGGCTCGGGCGCAGGCGGCTGGTCTATGTTCGCCGCCTTCCACCCTTTTTTTTTTTTTTTTTTTTTTTTACGTGGGGAAATCAGCGATCCTGATTCACTGCCAGCAATGGGGCGCTGGCAGGATATGCGGGATTTCTACCCGCTAAAACCCCACGGTGTTCCTTGGCCACGCACGCACATGGGGCGGGAGAGAGGTGTCAGCGCGAGCATTTCGTCCTGCTCTCCCGCCTGCGTTAGCCCAACTTGGGCACCTCAAAAAGGTCATCGGTAGGAGGAGGGATGGTAGGCTCCCTCCTCCCCGGGTCTCAAATATGTGGGAAGACGTGCCGGAACACGAGCACGTCTTTCACCAAGGCCGGGTTGGTAGGTGAGCGGATCCCCATATCCGCTCACCCTCCGGCCGATCACGGGGGCGCTAGGAGTCGGCCGTAGAGCCTTCTCCGCCTCCCCGGTCGTTTTCGGCGGATGTCGTCAGCGAGGGCGGCATCCTCCCTCGCTCGCTCCGCCGCCTCCTTCAGCGAGAGGACATCCTCGCTGAAGGAGATCACAGCCTGAAAAGCCTCTTTGCTGCCGACCATGGACAGAACCACGGCCGGCAGCGAGAGGTCTCCTCCGACAGTGGAGACTAAAAGCCTCCTCTGCTGGTCCCATGCCGGGCATTCTGCCAGCGTGTGCTGGGCGGTATCCTCCGGGCCACCGCAGTGGTGGCAAGAGGGTGTCGCCTCTCGTTTTGCGACGTTGCACAGATATCTGCCGAAGCAACCATGCCCCGACAGAATCTGTGCAAGCCTGAAGGTGATCACACCCTTCTTGCGTCGGCACCACTGCTCCAGGACCGGACTAATGGCCCGGATTGTGTGAACGCCGGCGGTAGGCTCCGCGAGCCTGTCGGCCCACCGCGCCAGTGCAACTCGTTGCGCCGTGCGGCGCACTTCCTCCGGCAGGGGACCAGCAACGCCCCGAGTGTGAGCTGCCGCTCGACTCTCGTACACCGAGGATAGGACCTCGGCCTCCAGGTCCCACGGGGGGGTACCCGCCATAACGCACGCGGCATCGCACGATATGGTGCGGTATCCGCGTATCACCCTGGTCGCCATCACGCGCTGAGATCTTTTCAGGAGCGTGACGTTGTGGCGATCCAGGGCGTCCGCCCACACAGGCGCACCGTAGAGCGCCATGGAGCGCACCACCCCCGTATAAAGACGGCGGCAGCCGACACTCGGTCCGCCCAGATTTGGGAGGAGGCTACCCAACGCCGAGGCTGCCCTGATCAACTTTGGGCTCAACCGCCGGAAGTGCTCATGGAATCGCCACCTGGAGTCCAAGGTGAGCCCCAGGTAGCGCATGTGCACTCCGACGGCGACGTCCACATTTCCCACTTTAATGTGGGCTTGTTGCGGTGGACCCTTCCGAGGGCCATGGAAAAGCATGGCCTCGGATTTTTCGGGTGCCACCCGCAGGCCCAACAGCTCAATACGCTTGGCCACGAGAGCGACGCTCACCGTGGCCAAGCTGGACACGTCCTTGAAGTTGTCTGCACACGCGACGACCAGTGTGTCGTCGGCGTAGCAGACAACATGTACATTATCAGGGAGGGCGCCTCTCAGCGCCCAGTCAAAGCCAAGGTTCCACAGGAGCGGTCCTAAGACCGACCCCTGCGGAACGCCACAGGACATGGTCCTCTCCAGGACCGTCCCGTTTCGGCTGGGACACAGGATCCTCCGATCCCTCAGGTAATCTCCGACAATCAGCTGGAGATACGCGGGCAACCGGTGAAACCGGAGCGCCTCCGTAATGCAGCTGAAGGGGAGGGTGTTAAAAGCATTGGAGATATCTAAAGACACAGCCAATGCCACTCCTCCCCTTTCTACGGTCTCCTGCGCGATGACCTTAAGGCGCAGGATGGCGTCGATCGTCGATCGACCCGCACGGAAACCGAACTGATTGTCGGAGAGACCTGGCCCCGCCGAGTTTAAATGTCCGGTGATGCGGCGGGCAATTATTCTTTCGAATATCTTGCCCGCCTCGTCGAGCAGCACAATTGGCCTGTATCCCGAAGGAGAGTCCGCAGGACGTCCCTCCTTCCTTAACAGGACCAACTTGCCCTCCTTCCAAATCCTGGGAAAGGACCCCGCGCGCAGGGCAGAGTCGAAGACGGCCCGCCAGCGGTCTCCCAACTCGCCCGACGCCAGGACCCAGACACGACCGGGTATCCCGTCCGGCCCGGGGGCAGTACTCTTGCCGCGAAGACGGGTTATGGCCTCCTCGAATTCTCCGCTGGAGATAGGCGGAGCTCCGTCTTCGTCTACGGTTCTGGTGATCACTCGACCGCCCATGGGCGGTGGAGTGTGCTCTCCCCGTTCAGGGAACAGTGTGGAGAGCACATCCCGGAGGAACTCTGGGTCCAGCGTCTCGGCAACGGGTGGACCGTGCGGGCCGAGCTTGGCCCTGGCTGCAATGTAGGGGCGGCCCCACGGGTCTCGGTCCAGTGTCTCGAGCATCTGCTTGCGAGACCGTGATTTCGCCTCCCGGATGGCGACATGGAGCGACTTCCTGGCCCCTCTGTACTCATCGTACAGTCGCGCCTCCAGCTCAGGGTCCTTGGTCCGGCGCCTACGGCATCTGGCGTACTTGCGGCGGGCGGCTACGCACGTGGCACGAAGATCTGCCACCTCTTTGCACCACCAGTGTACCTGCTTCCGGCGTGGACGTGGCCCGGCACGCGGCATGGCGGCGTCGCACACAGCGGTCATGGCGGTGCGCATGCCGAGTGCAAGGTCTTCAACCGGCAGGTCCTCGCTGGGCTCTTGTGAGACCCAGCCTTGGACGATCGCCGCTTCGACAAGGAGGCCTCTCTCGGCCACCCGGAGAGGGGCAGAGCCGGCGGCACCCACGATCGCGACCGTGGATGTCGAATCCGATGCCCAATTGGGGCGGGGCGGTACATAGTACGGCTCCGCCGCCACCGCGACGTCAATCGACCACTGCGCCATGGACTGGAGGAGGAGATCCTGAGCCCCGGCGCAGTGGTTGATGTTCGCTTGAAGGAGACGGACGTAAGGGACGTTGTCCATTACGTAGCCGTTTCCATTTCCTCCTCGCGCGTGGATTGCGCGTTATCCGCGGCGGCGGGTGTACCGTCCACCTTGGCCTTTTTCTTGCCCTTGTTGGCCTTGGGAGCCTTGCAGCCCCGACTGCCAACAGGGTGATCCGCCCGCTTTTTTGCTGCGGCGCAGGGACCGCAGTGGGGAGGGTTGGAGCATTGGAAGGCTTTGTGGCCTTCCTTGCCACAGCGGAAGCATGTTCCGCTGCGATCTTCCTCCGCTTGACACTTAGGGGCAACGTGCCCGGTCTGGAGACACCGGAAGCACCTAAGTTGGCGCTGGGGCAGCACTTTAACTTGTGCCGACACCCAGCCAACCAAAAGCCGTCTGCCGTCGGCGACTTTTTTGGCGCTCTCCACCGGACACGAGACCCACAACGAGCCCATCCCGAGGGGGCCGCCTTCCACCCTAACCGGGACCTGGGCGGTGGTCTTGGGGGAGACTGCCGCCCGTCGTAGTAGGCCGGCGTACCTTCACTTTCGGGTATGCCGAGGTTCAGACAGGGAGCTCTCCCCGCGCTGGATAGCCGTGGCGGGGCACCGAAGTCTTGTAGCAACGTCCCCACGACCCCGCCCATCAACGGCGGCGAAAGAAAGAAGGAACCCGGCATAACCCCGCAGTGTCCCCTACACTGCTGGGGTATCCAAGAGGATTTCCCGTTAAAAAAAAGGCTTGGTTTCCAAGTATACTTAGGTACATGTGAAATGTGATTTCATCCTGCTATTTTTATTCTTTTTTTTTTCTTAACCCTAGTTTTACACAATTTCACTATGCAATTCGGCATTTTCACTATATGGTAAATATTTTTAAATAAATAATAAGGCGAAGAGTAGTTTGATTGCATTTGTAAAAAGCCGTGTTACCGTGCCGTCGAAAGGGCTATCTGTAGTTCTTTTTTTGTCTGAAGTATGTACCTACGTGGAAAAACTAAATTTAATTAAACTAAACTTGTTTGCATTTGAAACTCAGCCACCCTTGCAAAAACAGTAATCTCTTTCAGTGTATTAAGCAAAAATGTCTTTTTACGATTTTTTTTTTCTGTCCATTAATGTAAAGTACTTAAATGAGTATTCTATCTTTTAGTAATTTATTCACAGTTTCTCTTGACTGAAGTCAGACCATTGTTCGCTAGAAAGTTTCTATAAAACACTTTCTTTTGTACAACAGACAATTCAATTTCATTGAATATCTCTTTGTAAAAAGAATCCATTTAGGGATCCTGGATCGCTAGGAGTATGAAAATGTTTAAAGAAATAAGTATTCAATTGTAAGTGGACCTCTGATTAAATGGTGCGAGAACTACTTAGGAAGTTGAATATCCATTAAGTATCGTAACAGAATGAGTCGTTCCGCCTTCTTTTGTAATGATCTTTATAAGGCCCATTACATATTATATCACTAACATATAAAGTATTGTTACGCGTAGGGTAAGTTAAAATGCCGTTTAGGGGTATAAGAACACTATTTAATTTCGCAGACCAAGATGACTTCCAATTTTACAAAGCTTCTCCAATTAAACCGTAAAACTTGCCAATCTCGTCACTAATTCACTCAACGTGTCACTAATGCATTGTCGCAGATATCTTCGAAAAAGCTCTAAGTGTTGTTATCGTATTGCTAGTGGTCGCAGACAGAACTGTCTCTCTCGAGCGATCGCACCCGTATTTATACTCGCGCAGATAGCCTGGATAGTTTTGGAAATTACTACAAACTTAAAAGTCGTAAACATGTTTTAAATAATAAAATTCTGGAAGGCTATCGCTGTTAGTGTTATGTCGCTGTTATGTCGCAACCGTAAGAAACAGTTTGCTTGAACACTTAGAAAAGGGGCGTGGTCACCATCTATTCATTGTGGGGCGTGGAGAAGTGTAGAATTTTCCATGCGCCCAGGGCTTACGCTCTAGCTTTCGAGAATGTTCCATATCCTAGGCTACGACTAGTCATAACAGTATTATTAGTAACAGTAACAGTTACATAACATAACATAACAGTAACAGTATAAAAATATTATATATTATTTTAATAGGCGGATAAGTCGCGGGCACCAGCTAGAATTTTATAAATGCGAAGGTTTGTATGTTTGTTACTCAATCACGCAAAAACGGCTGTGGATGAAATTTGACACATAGATATTTTATTAGCTGGATTTTTAGGATAAAAACTGTTAAGTCCATGTAAGATTAAAAAAAACGAACTACATCGCATACGAATTCGTAGGCACAGCTATAGTAAGTAAATAACTCTTTTTTAACAAAAAAAAACCGACCAAACCGTTTTCTCGTGGATGCTATTGTCAGAACTGGATCAAATTGAAATGGGACCACACGGGAAGCACCAGCTTTTAAATAAAAAAAGAATCATCAAAATCATTTCACCCAGTCGAAAGTCCTGAGGTAACAAGCATAAAAAAAATACGGTCGAATTGAGAACCTCCTTTTTTGGAAGTCGTTTGATAAATAAGTTTTATTGGCCTCTTTACTGTTGACCAAAAAATCATCGCGGTAGTCACGTGACTATGACATTTGTAACATTTTTCAGGTATCGCTTACATCTTACATATAGTATAAGAGGTGGCAACGTTTTCGAAAGAGAATTTCAGGTCAGCTGGTTTTTTGATATGTCGTCTCTCTTGCCCTTTCGGTTAGGATCTGGGCAGTCTGGCTAGCGGTAGCGGTTGCGTTTGCCTGTGCGCATCCTATTTGTGCGGGTAATATACTGACTTTTAAAATCATTTTATGAAGGTTCAATTTGCATATTTTAGCTTAAGATAAGTTTAACAAACATCAATCTCTTATTGCCAGACATTTTTATCGTTGTTAATAATGAGCCAGACGCGAATTTTGATTTCATTTTTATTAAAAAATTAAGTTATTTCAGAATGTCTGTCATTTTAATATTATGTTGTTTAAGTATGAACAGACCTAAAAATAATTTGCCAGACATTAATTCAGTTGCTAAACCATGAATCAGAACGATTAAAGTCCTGAAAATTCATACAGTAAAATCATTTTATGATGGTTCAATTTGCATATTTTAGCTTAAGATAAGTTTAACAAACATCAATCTCTTATTGCCAGACATTTTTATCGTTGCTAATAATGAGCCAGACGAGAATTTTGATTTCATTTTTATTAAAAAATTAAGTTATTTCAGAATGTCTGTCATTTTAACATTATGTTGTTTAAGTATGAACAGACCTAAAAATAATTTGCCAGACATTAATTCAGTTGCTAAACCATGAATCAGAACGATTAAAGTCCTGAAAACTCTTACAGTATGATTCTACTGGTCAGAGAGAGACAGTTGAGTGCTCTCAGCTATAGATTTGTAAGCACTGTAGTATTACTCAAGCCAGAGTAAATACTCAGTAAAAACTATTTAAGAACTTTTTTTTTTTTACTTTATACTCAGTATTACTAAGAAAACTTAATGAGCTATGGCTATCGTTCATTACCACGATTCATTCATTAAATGAAGGATTAACGCGTGATGATAATTATTATTATATAAAATTGTTAGGTACAATGTTTAAATTATCTATACTAATATGTAAAGCTGAAGAGTTTGTTTGTTTGGTTGTACGTGCTAATCTCAGGCTGTCGGGCTAGGCATCGCGTTGGCCACGATCTACGAGCCCGTAGGTTTGTTGAAAAAGTATCGATATTTTTAATTAGATATATTGACATTTTTCCTCGATATATCGACGTCGATATTGATATTTTATAAATGAAAATTAATACCTTTTTATATTTCCTAATTATAGTTTTTTAATAGAACACTAGCTGTTGCACGCGACTTCGTCCGCGTAACTTTATAAAATATAGTGATAATTGTTTTGATGAAAAAAAATCTCTTGTATCCGTATGACTCATTTCTGTTTTAGTTTTAATGTTTGAACAAAAGCAATAAAAAATGTTCCGTGTTTACTTAGAGACCTTCTATCTGGTTGTCTTGTTTATCAAAGTTATCATAGTAGTACTATGTGAAATAGTTGTTATTCTAATATCCGTTAATTTACTATAAGGTTTGTAACCTCTGCTATGCCGCCGATGGGCGGTCTCGGCATGTGAGTATAAAATTGGCTTTTAACAATTTATAATTTAATTTTAATTTTAATTTATTTTTAATTTTAATTTTAATAAATTGACTATTAATTTTTACAATATAATTAATAAAGTCAAAAAATATCTAAAATAGGAATTTAGTAATTACTTATATGATGTCAAACAGGTGACATGTAACATAATTCTTTTGTTTTTTTTTTTATATTATAGGTATTTCTTATTTGGTTAATAATCTTTTCTTGTGAGAAAATTAAGAATTTTAAATTAAGATAAACGCAAAATTCACTGCAATAATAACATAACTAGTAAATTATAATAATATGGTGTAGAGTTAACTTAGTTGTAACTATATCTAGGTAGATAAAAATGTAGGTTTTTCACTCATCTTTACATACTTCTATGTATTCTTCTAATTTCCATGCAATTAAAAGGTTGTTGACATCGTCATCCATTAGGAATATTTGTAAATTATAAAATTTTTTTAGGCAATACGAATTTATTAAATACGAGACGCAATGACTATCACGCTAGAAAGATTTGGACGAAATGAATGATTCGTTTTCACTTATAGGTAACCCATTTTGCTTTGCTAAGTATTTTTACTTGGTTAATATTTAGTAAGCTGTTTGTAAAGATTAGCAAATGTGTCATGGTAAAATTTACAATCGCACTTATTTAATAACAACAAAATATCAATGGCTATTTGTAACCGATTACGTTGTAGGTGGTAACAGAGATATATTGGTTAATTTTAACCAAAAAAAGGGTTAATTCTAACCCTTTTTAAACATATTTAAAATTACATACATAACTTGGTTAGATTTAACAATATTAAGTATTAAAATTTAAACAAGTCTGAATTGGTTCAGAATGCTAACAATTTTGTTTAAAAATTATTAAGTGCAATGTTAAAAATAACCAAGTATCCATAACAATGTTGACGTGTTAGATTATAACCAACTGCGCTTAATATATTCTTAAACGAGTTTTAGTTAATTTTAAATAATCTGCCTTTAAACGAGCCAAAATGTTAAAGTAAAATTTTCTCAGTGTATCATAGCGACAAGAGTATTTCAAATAAAAAAAAAACTTTTAAATTTTCAATAATGTTGTTTGATTTCCTGCTATCTAATTCTATCTCATTTCAATTTTTTTTTATGTTAAAATTTGCTAAATGCTAATAAAAAATAATATCCCTAATTTAAAAAATATTGAACTTACGCAATTGTATATCTATTGTATGTATATATAGATATACAGTTTACATAAGTCCAATTCATACTGTAAGAGTAGAATCATACTGTAAGAGTTTTCAGGACTTTAATCGTTCTGATTCATGGTTTAGCAACTGAATTAATGTCTGGCAAATTATTTTTAGGTCTGTTCATACTTAAACAACATAATATTAAAATGACAGACATTCTGAAATAACTTAATTTTTTAATAAAAATGAAATCAAAATTCACGTCTGGCTCATTATTAGCAACGATAAAAATGTCTGGCAATAAGAGATTGATGTTTGTTAAACTTATCTTAAGCTAAAATATGCAAATTGAACCTTCATAAAATGATTTTAAAAGTCAGTATATTACCTGCACAAATAGGATGCGCACAGGTAAACGCAACTGCTACCGCTAGCCAGACTGCCCAGAACCTAACCGAAAGGGCAAGAGAGACGACATATCAAAAAATCAGCTGACCTAAAATGCTTTTTTTCCCGACGTTGCCACCTCCCGGACTAATACGAGTAGGTGTCGCGTTCAGGGACATGGCTGTTCATATATCAGATCGTCCAATTGTTCTATTACCCATGTGCTAAATAGTACGAGCAAAGTACGAGTGTCAAAGTTGTACGTAAGAAGAACAAATTTTAAAACAAAGATAACACAAATATTGAACTTGTATTTTAGGAACCTCTTAATAAATCTCAAATATTAAATGAAAATCTTAATTTTAAATAAATATTATCTTTTAATATCTAATAGAACTTTAGAGATGGATGAAGTTTCATTAAAACCAGAAGAGGCGTTTAATCAATTATTCAATTTGTTTCAATACCCTTTGCGAAATTGGCTGAAAGTTCTTTTGGTACATTTAATTAGTATTTAAACTTCTCGATGCTGAGTGGAAATGTGCAAATATAACCTAAATTACAGCTTCTCAGTTTTTGTAGGTCAGTAGAAAAATTATGATCGAAATGGTGTAACTGTACTAAATCTGTGCAGTCTCGGTCTTGTCTGTGTACCGAAGTTGTTAACTTTTTAACGCACTTGTTTAACTCGCGAAAAGAATAAAACGTACCCCAGCAATTTCAATATTTTAGAAAAAAACATTTATAAATAGAACCTACTCGTATAGTAGTAGTCGTAGCTAGAACTATTGACATCTAATTTTAAATATACATTTTGCAAATTTTAGAAATTAATTATATCTATAGTAGATATTAAATTAATTTGAGATTTTTTGTTTCCATCCAATTATGTCTCAAAAATGTCATTTTTTTAATGTATTGCTACGACCGATAACTAATGAGTAATTATGGAATTACATAGTATTGGTAATTGGTAAGCTTCTCGAGTTGGAAAGTGAGCTCTCAAGTTACAATGCTTATTGTACTTCACCTTGTAATAAAAGATACTTTTGTCAAAGGGCCTACCGGGATTCTTGCCTATGTCTTGCGAAGGACTTACCTTAATGGAATCACCCTTGTGATCCGTAAAGCGGATAAATTGAAGAACCTTCGCTCTCTATCACGTGCGCATGTATTGAATGCTCTTAGGGTTTTTAATTCATTATTTACCATTTTTATTGCACTTTTGTGCCATTATATTAAACTGAACCCATCAGACTTTATTTTGAGGCTCTTATTACAAGGAAATATACTAAAAATAGAAATTCTAGTTTCTAATAATGGTGGCCAAATGACAAGGACTAAGGACACTTAGTACCTACGAAGAGCCCACGGCCGCTGGACCGGTAATGTAAAAAACCCGAGCAAATAGCGCTTTCCATAGCACAGAGAGATTTCAACAAAATGTGAATGGTAAACAGCCGTACGTCTGATTGTCCAATAGAAGAAAAAATACTCTGTTTATTAAAGAGATTTGCGACGTATGATTAACCCTATCAATTGATGGCATAAATATATCAGGTGTTATTTTTTCGGATTTTAGCTGGTTCAGTTTCCGGGTGTATGAGTAGGTACTTCCTAAATCTGCAGTAGGTATTTAGAGTACTTTTTCTCCAGGTGCGGTTAAAAAATAAAAAGTAATGAGAAAATGGCGGAGGACAGGAAAAGATTCTGTCTGAAATGCTATATAACATGATATTATTATTTTTTTCATTTTGTGTGAACATTTTTGATAACTAGTTTAATTTTAAAAAATATATGAAAAGACAAAATAATATCTAATACTTTTATAAGTTTCATAAAAGTATGTTCAAATTCAAAACAGTCTTGGTTTGGTAAAGACCACCGAATTAAAATAAATTTTAATTCATTCATTTCATTTCATTGTTATACTCGTAAATGTGATATAAAGTAGAATTATTTCTAGTTTTATTTCTTTATACTAAACTATGACCACTATTTTTTCTACCAGCTTTTGAACTTTATTTTTTTAAATTTAGTTTGTATAGGTACATATTGTTTGTTTTCTATAACTCTTTTCTAATTTTAAAACTGGATACCATAGTAGGTGCTTTTAGACCTGATGAAACTTCCTAAGTTTCATCAGGTCTAAAAGCACTTTGAACATCGATCTACCGGACCGTGACTGCACGAAGAACACTAGAACTATGCGACCCAATAAATTCACTTTTAAACTTAGTACTCAATCCTGCTAAAGGAAGGGCTTTTAAAAGAATTAATGGTCGGACAAGTTTTAAAACACTATTCAGAGACTGTTGTTACAAGAAAAGGTGGATAATTATACGATCTCCTGCAAGAACAGATGGGCCACATAATGTGCATAATCAACATATAGGTAATACATTTTTCAGAGATCAAGTATTATAATAATTATTATAAATCATTTATTAGATGTAAGTTTTTTCACAAAACATTTATCTTCGTCAACATTCTTTACAATTACAAACTACCACCGGTTCGGAAAGCTGTTTCTAGGGGGAAGAACTCGGCAAGAAACCCCCTAGTTGCTCTTTTCATAAATAAATTTACAACGTAACACGTAACAATACATAGCAATCTATATAACACAATATTCAACTATATTCTGATTAGATAATCTCTGTTCTGTGGAGAGGCATGCTGGAAACACACAGCATGTCTCCCCCAAGTTGTTCGGTGTTGTGATAACGGCAGACTACCATGTCCGACGCCCTCGTGTTAACCTTTCAACTCTTAAAATCTAATAAAAATCGATTTATTAACATATTATTAACAATACTCATATCGAAATTTAATAATAAAGGCCAAGTACTTAATCATATGAATGTCTAGTTCATGTCAATGAACCTGATTTGATGAGACCAGATTTATCGAGATTTGAATCAAGAAATCTTACATTTAATTTTGTATGAAAATATCTTATTTACCTAAGTATTTGAATTAGGGTCAGTTGGCAAAAATTAAGCTGAATAACAAATGAAATGTAATCAAAATAATGGAGGAATTGGAATTTATATGTAGGTATCACACCTATTAAGTTTTAAACTAGAGTAATATATCAATAATAATATGTCAAAATGAATAATGTCGCAAAAAATCATATCGAAATTCTGGGTCAGAAACTTATAAAGGGACGATAGTTTGATCCAACTTGACAAGGGTGACCAAATCGGGTCCCGCCTTGCTGGCGAATATTAAATTTTGTCTATACTTTCGAACTTTGTAGGAGTAGGTAGGATATGTCATACCTACATATTTATGTGGTAAAATATTAAATTGTTATATTATCAAGATTGCTGTAACGGCTGAAGCGATACAACAGTTTGTGTTAAGCGCTAAAGCGATACAAAGGATTTTCATTAGTCAAGTGAAAAAATGTGAAATTGTGAGTATGGGTACAAGCTTCAAAGTAAGTTAAGGTATGTTACGAGCTGAGTTATTTTCGACGATACAAAAGTTAGAATTTATTTTATTTTTAACCATAACCCTACGGCAAAACAAAATAACATATACACAATATTACTAACTAAATTTCCACTTACAGGGTTTCATTATGTAGGTCTTAAATAGTTATTACCTAAGTTAGACTTCAATCGTTCTATTTATTTCTTTTCAGTAGGTATATTCAGTATATTCACGACACTGCGCTTGAAAGATATTTTTGGGAGGTGGAAAATGTCCAATTGTCTAATGTAAACTTATTATTGTAAGTTATTATTGTAAGAGCCCAAAGAGATTCAAATAGACTGTGTATTCGCAAAGCACACACAGCTCTTATGCACAAAAGTGTTTTTTGTCTAGCACCAGTCATTTATAACAAGATCCCAAACAGTATTAAGCAGCTAAATATTAATTTATTTAAAAAGAAAGTGCAAGAATTACTAGTTGATAAATGCTACTACGATTTAAAAGATTATATGTCCGATAACATAGTGGATAGTGGTGATTTTGTTATGTAGTGTTCCTAAAAATATTTGCACACCCTAAAGGGTAGAATGTAGCGAGCCTAATTCATTATAAAACCATTTAATTGTAATTACCTATATTCAGCAAATAAATTATTATTATTATTATTATAGGTAATCTATAGTATAAAGAGATAGGTAAGGTCGTCGTAAACTATTATTTCGAGATAGTGGGACGTGGAACAATTTTGTCAATCTTCCACGCCTGGGTCCGGTCTGTCCTCTAAGGTCATAAAGTCGTGACGCTTGCAAAAATTAGCATAGCATGCGAACGACAATGTGATACGTCATAACGCTCAATGTGATTCCTAATTTCCCATATGTCAGATTCAGATACGTACTGTGGGTTATATTTTAATCTATGTCTCTTTTTTTAAATCTTGGTTACTACGATTTCCTCTTCTGTGTACTTTATTTTCACATATTTATCATGTGATATGACATCACATTATTCATGACATTGACAGTTGTTAGAATATTTTTTAGTATTAAATGTCGAATCTCGATTTTTGATACAATACTGTAAAATATTTATTTACATTGTGAATACAGTGAATAACTCGAATTGCTTCTTTCATAAATAGATAGCTAATCTTTGCGAGTGATATTCAAATGAGTTTTACAACATTATGGGTTGTTTGACGTGGATTCGAGGTATGACGTTCTAACATTGGCAATAACTAATTTATTTTTACACAAATCCTTTCAGCGTTACATTATTGTGTTTTTATTTCACACCAATAATAAATACAGATTTAGCGTTAATCCTAATTACGTTCTTACAGAGTCATGTCATAACTACTTACGTAAAATTTAGTAGCAAATTACATGTAGTTTTACTTATGTACATTGTAATGTATTATGTGACCTTTCGTTTCTATTAATTCCATTATGCCCGGTATTTACACGACATTGTATTGATTATGCGTTTTATACCCATATACTAGTTGAACAGTCCAAGACCTCCCATGAAGAACCTCCCCAGGGTATCTATTTATAACTAGTAGTATCGAAGCAGTGTGCATTTTCACATGATTTAAACTGCTAATTTTTTCAATGTCGTCTGTGTCTAATGTTTAAAGGTTCTAAATGTATACACTTGTAACTGGTTTTCCATTATTTCGTTGAGGAAATAAATGGGTAAACTAATTTTATAAATGAATTTTAATTGTGGTTTTCCTGTATTTATTACAGTTAGTGAGAGTAACAAAATATGAAATTTAAGTGTAATCTAACAACGTCTGTGAGATAAATTTATAGATTAGTATTAAAATTGTTTTAAATCAGTATATAATTGAGATGCTGTTTATAATAGACAGTGCAATAAACTAACAGTGATACATGTTCAAGTTAAAAATAATAATTGACAATGAAAAAAGGTTGACCTTTTTGACTGAAAATCAAATACCTCTATTTATTAAATGCCAACTGAGAAGTAAATGGATTTATTAAAGAATTGAATAATATTAAGTTATTTAAGATGAAGTTTTGTTTTTCAGGCTTCAAAATGGCATTCCCATTTAAAGACAAGGAGTTTAATAAAATAGCTGCATTCTTCAACATGACTACATTCCTATTGACGTGTGCAGCCCTAGTTACTCCTAGTTGGTTCAGGATCAAAGGTTTACACTGCACACAGAGCCTGTCATTGGTTCAATTTTTTACATTTGATGACGATGATGATGATGATGATGACCAAATTAGCATTCATCAAAATAATGACTATGATCCTATGAAACGAACCGATTTTAATGGTTAGTGTATTTTAAATTTCGAACGCTACTGCAATAGATTACAAAATATTACTAATATTTTTAGTAATATTAATAAAATTATTAGTATATCATTAGTTAATGAAATGAAATTAATTACATGAATTTAGTTATTTTATTAAATACTGATACTAATATATTTTTATTCATTATTTTTTTCCAATGCAAGCAATCAAAAGGATTCAAATGTGTAAACCCAATTGTATTTGAAGTAAAATCCCCAATTTTACTTTCTTCCAACTGTCTATCATGTTAATGAAAAGGTTATATAAAAATATATAATGTTTCAATTATGACATGAACTTAATCGATTAATAAGACACATTCGTTAGATTCCGTTTACTATTTGATGAATACAAAACTACTTGGCTAAGTTTGTGAATAATATGTGGATTTTTTTTTTGCAGGATTGCCACCGTGTACTACACCAGAAATAATAACTTTGATGAGGATATTAATTTTACTTTGTTTTATGGTGCTACTCTGCTCTTGCGTCGGTGTTTTGATCAATATAACAAGCCTTAACAGCAGAGCTATTAAGATGTTACGAAGGAATGCTGTTCCGAGCATTATGTGCGTGTTTTGGGTGATAGCCATTGTTGGCGTGTGCTATTACACGACAGTTGTTTTGGGCAACGCGAATAATAGCGATCCCAACACAATACAAGTAGATTATGAGTATGGGTTCTACACAATCACTGGAGCAGGTTAGTTTTTTTTAAGGTGAATAATAATATTAATTAACAGTTATCAGTAACACTTATTATGCATTCATCTATCTATACTAATGAATAAAATTGGAAAGCTATATTATCAGCGAGTAACATAGGCTATATTGTATAAAGTTACGTGGAGGAAGTCGCGTACAACAGCTAGTATTATATATAAGCGCCGCACGCATAGACAGTTTTGAAGTCTAATATGAGTCTAATCTATAAATCTAATTTAGAAGACAATGTACAAAGCTAAAATTTCGGAAAACCATAAGCTTTATTATTGTGTATTGTCTTGCAAATTTGTTTAATTTATTATTTTTTCCATTAAAAATCCTATAACATTATAAATGAACAATTTCAGGTGCGCTTGCCTTATTAGCATCTGCGGCTAACCTGTGGGGCGCTCCCTTGTCCAACGATGAGGATATACAGAGAAGAAACCTCATGGAAGACTGGGACGGGTACGAAGCCCACAGCGTGGGGCCCACTCCGGCTGTGCCCACGCTCCCACCTTACACCCCAAATGCCGACTATGTGCCTACTATCCATCCGGTACATCCCACTTACGCCCCACCAGTACTCGGCACCCAACAATACTTTCCCTTCGATGATCTCTCCATTCTTCCACCACCGCCTCCGTACACTCCATAGAGTTTCACTAATAATTAATTAATAATGTTTATAATTATGCTTTATTTCATACGGCTTAAGGAATACTATATAATTATGTTACACTAGTTATTTGTTTATCTCAAAGGGTCAACGTTAGCACTGTTCTAAACTTCGTTTGACTTCACCTATAGTTAGGGAACACCTAACTCTGGCCGGCTTAAGTAGCAGTTATGTGTTCCCTAACTCTAGGTGACTGTTGGTTAAAACGGGCATTAATGTCGAGATTGTAAGCGTTTCTTTCCATTGTTCGTTGTTTTAACATGCACATCATCAACACAACTCAATCATTTTCAATCACTACTTGTCGAAGAGATATCCTTAAATTACTCTATTCATTTGAGCAAATGATTTTGTGAAAACGAAAATTTAACAACCGCGAAACATGGATTTTCAATTATGACTACATTACAGTGTTAAATTACAAAAACTTGTAAATTTAAACTGCTCATTTGTTAGAAAAATATAATTTTAGGTACTTATAACGTTTACAATAGTAAGTTTAAGGTGCATTTTTTGTTAATTTTTCACATAAAATCTCTTGGTCGAATGAATAAGAGTATACTTGTAAGATTTTACGCCTTGAATCTTTTGAATCTTTATATGCATACATTTATTGTTAACCGATAAAACCAGGATCTGGTTCTGGTGTCTTTCCAAACCATTTGTATTTTTCAGATCTGGCTCATCTATTTTTTTTTTTCATTGTTGACATACCATGGTATTTATGTACCACGGTCGAGTTTTTTTTTTTAATATAAACCACGGCGCATAGGATATCTGTTTGAGGATATTGGTTCTGTCTGTACCCTCTGATTTATAGATGTTCGAGTCACAGTTGGAACACCAAAGCTGATAGTCACAAGTCCAAATAGAAACGTAAAACATTCTTGCAGATAATACCTTGTTGTCTATGGAATTTTTGAATTGAAGAAAATTTAGTGTATACCTTCGACTTGTAACAATTGGCTAAACATACACAGTTGCCTTTTTGAGATGTTAAACATTGAACAAAGGATCAAAGGAAATTTAATCCAACAAAGTTTGTAATGGAAATATAGTTATAACGTTTAATATTAAAGGGGAATGTTTCTCTCTCGTTAAACAAGGTCGCCTAAAGAGAGCGTTACTATTGCTCTTCTTAAAATTAACTTTATTAGTTTAAAACCGTTTAAAAACTTTACTATTTATAAAGAAAAATAACATTATTGACAATTTGAGTAAGTAAATCTAGAACAAAATTGAAAATTTAATACCTATTTAAAAATAAATTTTAAAATTTTCAATAGTACCGCCATGTGGTGACGAGCAAGTTTTACGTGATTCTATGTAGATCACGCGAGGGTAGTTCAATGGAATACTTGAACTAAACTTAAAAATTCAATGGAATCTCATAAACTACGTGTTGCTTTAAACTTTTGAATCATTTGTCGAATATTCTGAGCTAAAGTGTGCAGATAAATGACCCTATTTTGTTCCACATCACAATGATTTCACAGTACTGATTTGTAGACATTAGGTTTTGCTCGAATTTTGTCAAAATAATAAAAAGTGGAACAGAGTTTAAGTTATTTCTAAGCTATACCAAATTTAGTCAAAACCGTAATTTAGCCGTCGAAAGCACGAACAAAAATAAGTCCCGACAAAAGCTGAGTGTTTCAAAAAACAGTCAGCAGGTTACATGAAGTATCTCGATAAGGTTGAAACTTATTTTACTACTTACTAATTTCAACCTAATATAATCCTTTTCTGAAGAGATTTTAATAATTGTAAATATTTTCGAATTGAGGTAATTTGTTGTTTGGAATTTTCATATACATTTACTTAACGAGGCTATTATACATTTTATTATACATAAAATGCACTATATTATTGTGGTTTTTTTTTTAAGTTTCATAATAAGATGTCCAGTGAAATCAAAATAACGACAGAGCTATAATGTGACGTCAAAGTTTAAAACAAAACGCAGTTTTCAATCGTAATAATATAATTGTATGTATATAATCGGTTGTAGCATAACATACTATAGATATATTTAACATCACAAAAATTATATAGTAATAATGTATGTCACATAACTCTTAAGAGTGGTGTGATATTATTAACATAATAAAAATGACAATATCTCTCGCTTTTAAGTTCAATAAAAAATTTCAAGTATATATAAAAATTATCTTGATAATGCCTAAGCAATTTTTTTTCCTATATTTTTTTATATATATTGTGGTTGTGAGTTTATTGTTAAAGGCTTTACTCTTCACTTCAAAATGTGATTTGCCATTCTAGTGCCTCTTTCATGTCGTTCTCGAAATGCTTTAAAAACATTTTAATGTATGGAACTTTGTGTTTTTGTTAAAGCATATAAATTGTAGATAAATTTAAGCTAAGCAAAAGCATTTCCCTTTAATCCTAATTATAAGCACCTATGCTGAAAACACCATTAACAACTGAACTAAATATGTATATTTGATATTGAAAACGTTAAAGTTAGATAATGAAATTTTTTGTGTGTTAATATTAATATAAGTGACAACATTATATGGATTATTAGAGGTCCCGATTCGCGATCAAATCAATATTTTTTTTTATAGTTTTGAGCTGAAATTCAGATACGTGTAAATTAAATGCAATTTCACATACTTTTTAATCAATGTATGGTATCCATGGCGATAGGTTTGTTTGGTTTATAGACTATAATTTGTGGTCTATAACTAAGATAAAGCTAATAACTATACTTTTTCTTCTAATGTTAAGGTAAACATACAGGCTGACTGTCCATTTCATGGTAAGTGGCTACCGTCGCCTATAACAACCAAAGTTACTGTCATCGTGTTACGGAATGTTACCAATATATTGGTTTAGAAACTCCCCCGATTTCTACTTAAAAATGGCTCTAAATTAGGAAATTGATTTTACTATTTTATAGTATATATAATATAATTTTATTTTATATATTTATAGTAGGTACTATTTTGCTCACTAAGGTAACTAATTAAAAACTAGCTGCTGCCCGCGGTTTCGCCCACGTGACTGTAAATTATATAATAAACACCTTTCTCGAGAACCACTCTTATCAATTGGTGAAAACAGCATGAAATTCGGTGCAGGAGTTTTTGAGTATATCGCGAACAGACAGACAGACACACAGACGTGGCGGAGGTCTTTGTTTTATAATATTATTATGTGTAAGGATGTTATGTTGGTTTATGTATGATTAAAAAACACTAAAATTAGCCGACAGATTGACTTGAAATATTTACACAACAATGCATTTAAAAAGAGGATTAATCTTATATGTTTTTTTCCTAAAATTCTCTCTCTCTAAAGACATTAAACAGGAGCCATCATCAGATTCATTCAACAAACCTATGTGGCCACGGATACCAAACACAGCCTAGTAACTTTGTAAAAAAAATGAGCTTTTAGATTTAGTGGTGAAAAAGCAGTTATTTGTGTATTAATGTTTAACTTCTAGCATAATGTCCACAATAAGAATCTGATTTTGCTAACCGAATATAAAGATGCTATAAGTATATATTAAGCTCCTATATTATTATTATTATTATGATAACTTTGTG
Organism: Synanthedon formicaeformis; assembly: GCA_945859745.1. NCBI lineage: Eukaryota > Metazoa > Arthropoda > Insecta > Lepidoptera > Sesiidae > Synanthedon > Synanthedon formicaeformis. The sequence continues at coordinate 6,404,451 of OX243963.1, forward strand.
AGAAATTCTAAAGGCGTGATAATTTTTTTGTCGTCAATGTTTAGTATTTCTTTCAAATGTAGACGATATTAATAAACGAAAAAGTATTTGTTTTTTTGTAAGAAAATATAAGTAAATTTAATGTATAAAGGACCTATGAGATTATCGGTTGCAATTGTCAATCTGTTTGTTGAGTTCTAATTGAAGGTTTTTTTTAGCAAGTGGTTGACGAAGTCAATTTGATTCGTTGGCCGCATCAATAAAATCAATCAAGTAGATTGACAGTTGAGGTTGACAGTCTTTCAATGCCTAGTGGTGTAAAAGTGCTAGTAGCATCTGTAAAATATTTCATGTTACCAAAAATATTAAAGTTATTAAATATTGTTCGTTAAAATCATAGGGTTTCCTAGCCTTAAGAATAGTTATTCCTAGTTTTGAAACTGGGAAATTTATTTTTACATTAAAAACAAAAATAAAATTTTATTTTTATGTAAGACCAATATTCAATACATATCTAAAAATCACATGGTTTTTGATTGAACACCAAATTTTCCGATAATTCCACACATTTTTTTATGTTAATGAATAGCAGACAGGCTGGCGGTCCATTTGATGATTTAATTGTAGCTGTAATCCTACAAATATGTATTAATAAATGCGAAAGATTGTGAGGATGAATGTATAGATGTTTGTTCGCGCAAAACGGCTGAACAGATTTGGATGAAATTTCGCACATATAATTATAGTTTTAACCTGGATGTTAATATAGAAGACTTTTTACTGTCTAAATATATAAAAAAATTGTCGTCACGGCGATAGTCGCCGGCACCAGCTAGTATGTGTATAGTTAATTTTTCTGCATTCTCGTATGAAGATATATAAAGGTTATAGAGAGCAGATGCCAAGGAAGATGAGACGCAAACATTATGGGAGACTACTGCTAGATGTTCAAGATAGAAAGCATAAGACAAAAATAAAATAAAGAGGAAGGAAAAAAGATATATACCATAAGTCTTTTTGATTTACAGTCTCTTTAGCATTGTTTTTTGTAACTACATCAAAATTGTTATAAAATCCTAACAAATATTTATTGAAAGAAAATCTAATATTTTTTTCAATAAAAAAGTTGTATACATTGGTACTTGTTATTGTTACACCAAGCTAAAAAAAAATAGTTTTACAATTTTTGTCTGTCTGTGCACGCTAATCTCAGAAACGGCTTAACTAATTTGAATGCGGTTTTCATTGATGTATTGTGGCAAGTCTCCCGTAACATAGTGTTTGTTTCATTCCAATCGGTTCACAAACAAACACAGATAGTAAATAAAAATAATCTCGATGTGCTAGGAAAAAAACCGATATATAAAGTGTTAGGTATATAAAAAAATAACCTAATTGATTGGAAGGAAGAAAGATTAAGCTTGCAGGGCTATTATTTATTTATCATCGAAATCAAACTGGCAAGTTAATTTTTCATTTATTTATTTTGCATAATGTTACATTAATTATCACATGTTTATATTACAAATAAAGTAAGTTATTTATAGGTATTTTATTTATATTTCCAAATATATTATTAACTAGCTGGTGCCCGCGTTAAAAGTAAGGGATGTGTAGCGCCTGACTAAATGTGTAAAGCAATATAACGCCTGACATCTTTGCTGTTATAAGTTTTTTAGGGGTTGTATCTTTATTTTTAATAGATAGCTGCTGTCCGCCACTTCGCCCGCGTGAAAATTATATACTAAAACCTTCCTCTTGAATCACTCTATCTATTAAAAAAACCGCATCAAAATCCGTTGCGTAGTTTTAAATATCTAAGCATACATAGGGACAGACAGACGGGAAGCGACTATTTTATACTATTGTCATTAATAAAATTTTGACATGTTGACTTAATTTTTAATAACTAATATTAAATAAAATCTTTATTTCATTCATCAGTTTTCTTTTTTTTTCTTATATTTATTAAATATTATTATTTATTTATTTCATTCTTAATTACTTAAATATTATTGTTAACGAGTCTACACGCCCTCATAGGTGGCGCTGCTACCACCCAATGCAGCTAACATCTCGACTTTATTTTACAATAGGTACTCATACAAATTTTCCAAAATCATTTAAATCTCATTCTAAATTTTAACAGAAAAGTGCTTTAAAATGTTATTTGTTTCAATTTATAAGAAAATATGTAAATAAATATTGACTAATTTAAATACAAATCCTTAAATTTGGTACATTTTAAAAATATAAAAATGACGACTATAAATAATGTAAGTCTTCTTATAAACCTGACCTTGAAATATAACTTCAATAAGACCGTGTAACACATAGAAGTGTGACAAAAAATACTTTTAATATCATTGTGACACCCATAGTTAAAGGTTAACCAAAAGAAGTTGAGGATCAGTGGCGGATTTACCAGAAGGCTGAGTAGGCTGGAGCCTAGGGCGACAGATTTTAGGGGGTGGCAAATTTGGCCAAAAAATTATTTTTCACAGATATAATTAAAAAAAAAAAATTATTATTATACAAATGACCCAGAAATTGCTCGCATTTCTCTCGGGAGCCGATACTGTGGCTAAATTGGAGTATCTTATTACATCAGTTTTTTTTTTCTTCATATTATTATCATTGTGAATTGCAGGGGTAAGTAGTGGTGGCAAATTTTAAATAGCCTAGGGGCGGCAAAATTTGAATAGCCTACTGGCAGCAAATGTGTAAATCCACCACTGTTGAAGGTAGAAAATTTAAGTAATGGAGAATTAGTATGAGTTAGTCATCTTTTAGTGCAGATAAATCAAAAGTTGGTTGACTAGTAGGTACATTTGAACCAGCGGCAACATTTTTTGGTGTTGCAGGCAACACTGGTACATCAACAGGTTGACTTATCGGCGAATTCCAAACTATCCTATCGTTGTAACCTGATGGTAAATTAAGATATTTGACTCTTTCTTTCTCTAAATAAGCTAGACGTTCTTTTAAACAAATATTGTCATCTTTTAAAACTTCCACTTGCATTACCAATTGTTCTACTAATGATTGTAGATTGTGACTCAATGTTCCCAATTCTTCAATTACTAATTCCTGTGTCTTTTCAGTCCTTTTACCATCTGTGACATCTTTAGATTTTGTGTCTTTAATGATTCCTACATCTGTGGTTACCCTTTTGTTGTTTAATAAACTGAGCAGTGAACTCGTGTCATTGATATTTTTGTATATTGCTATCTCTAATCTTGTATAATCGTTGCTCTGTAAATCTGCTAATGGATCTTTACTTAGCCATTTAATATTTTCCATGGCCTTTTTGACCCTAGCATATTGATCTTTTTTTACTTTGATAAGATCCTTTTGTTTGAGGTGATAACTATGTTGGAGGGTAATTGACTCTAGGGCCGCCGATGATGTGGTGGACTTCATTGCATCTAGCAACAATTCTGCAGCATTATGGTGACATTGCATTGCTTCGTCATATTTGTTGCTCAACAGATGGGCGTCAGCGCGACGGTGTTGGTAGTGGGCCTAAAAAATTTTCAATATTCCTTTAAAATCTATACCAATAAGAAAGCTGAAGAGTTTGTTTGGTTGTACGTGCTAATCTCAGAAACTACTGGTTCGAATTGAAAAAATCTTTTTGTGTTGGATAGTCCATTTATCGAAGAAAGTTATAGGCTATAGAGAACGCGGACGAAGTCGCGGGCACAAGCTAGTCTTTAATGTAGAAGAAATTTTAAATTATGTAGAAGAAAATGTGAATAATAAACTCGTGACTGAATTATTTGGAATAGAAGTAAATCAACATACCAAATTGAGAGGATGACTATCCATGTTCCGAGTAGGTGTATCTTAAATTTTAGAAGCACAATGTATTGTATTACGTGAGGTGACTGTTTCTATTTGGTTTCTTTCTATTGTTCTCTCCTGCGAGTTCACTTGTTGCCTTTTGAATTATGTTATCGACTATCAATTTGTCCTTGCTTTGTTTTGATTTATTAGTTTTACACCATTATAATATTACGCGACAATAAGCAAACCAAACAAATACCAAATATCTATGATTTATGAATGTAACAAAGGAAAAAGGAATTGAATTGAAGAAATAAACAGAGTAGATGTAGTGTTATAGTGTAGGTTAAGTATAGATATAGTAAAATAATGTTATTGAGTAATGAAATGAAGTTCAAAGAACACTATAATATAAATATATAAACAAGGTTGAATATAAAATTGCAAATCTATTTACGCATAATATTACAATATACCATAGTATATAGAATAAAATTAGTTATTATTCTATATGCAATATACATACAGGTTTAGTCACAGAACACAATATACATACTCACAAGCTGTTTGTAGTGTTCTGTGAGATTGTAGTACAACTAAATAGAACAAACAACATGACATGTCATGTGAGCCACAAACTAAATAATAACTATCTAACGAAATTGTATGTGTTCTTTATAAAATAGTACCTATGATTTAGTTTATGCTTTAGATTTACTTTCTAACATCCGTCACCGAGTGATATGTTAAACAAGAAATTCTTGTTTAACATATCACTGCCGTCACCCCACACTATTTTAGGCGGGAAAATTCAATTATTCTCAGTAGGTGGACTTTTGGATTTTGATGTTCGAGGTCTAAAAGCTTCACGGTGATCACGCGACTAAAGAAAGACATGACAGGACGGAAACTCAAAAAAGAAACATATAATATATATACATATAAGTTCTTGCATTTCACAAGAGCGCGCGAGTTTAATGTTTTATTTTTCATTTTCCAACGCGAACAAAGTCGCGGGCACAAGCTATTTTAAAATAATATCGTGGTAACTTTTAAACTACGCATTGTAAACTAAGAAAGTAGGTACAAGGTAGTTGTTATTCGTACCAAAATGTATGAGTTGTTATTCATTTGCGCAACACCATACTTTGTTTCCATAATAGGCAAACGTAAGTATTGTTTGGTCGAATCAAACAATGTTCGTTTATTATTTCGCATTCTTACTTGATTCGAAGTATAGGTAATGGCACAAAATATGCGCTATTTGCATTCACTACTTCTAATTACTTTGTGTAAAATATATCGTGCAAATTTACAATGTACGATGACAGACGTAAAAAGTTTACTAGAAGGATGTGATCGTTTGTCTGGACTGAATCTAACTAGTATTGGAGGTACTATTGTTAATGATCACAACTGCGATATTCTGCTTCCTAAGCAAGTTTTCATGGAAGAACCTATCTTTCAGTACGCGTATGCAGACTCGGTAAATTTTTTAGTTTTTATCTTAAAATCTATACCTAAGGCTGGTTAAAACCTATAAGTACTGTAGATACCTATTAGGTACCTATGTGGGTTACCTGTAACGTGAACCAATATTTTTTCTCGTAATGTAACAACGTTTTTTCGTAATCGTAATTTTGCAAGTCATCTGTTGAAACTTATACCATTTGGTAAATTATGGATTGTGGAAAATAATATAGCACTAATTTTCCCCTTTGACTTTTCCCTTTGACATTACTGTTACTGTTTTTGATAAAGCTAATTTTATTTTTAGAAAAAATTTTATACTATCATGCTGCTAGATCCTGATGCAACTCAGAAGGACGGAGATTTCTATTTACATTTGTTGAAATCAAATATACCAGTAAGTTGTTCAGGATTCATTAAACGAAAGTTATAAGCTTCCTCAAGAATTAGGCTATTAAATTCAAAAGGATTTTTATGAAAATCCGACTAGTACCTACTTCTAAAGTTCAACTAAACAGACAAACAATCTTCGTTATATTTAGGTATATCTATCTATAACGGCTCTAACGATTTCGAAGAAATTTTGTATGTAGGTACGTAGGTTTTGCTTTTTAAGTCTACTTATGTAGTTTTATTTCTTGTAAATAAAAACACAATTTTTCCCAAAAGAAGGAAGTTTTTTAAATTATTTATTAAAGAACCATCTAGAAAAGTCAAGTCAAATCAACTGTTACCTAACATTTTTTGTATCAAATCACTAACATTATTTAGCAGTACCTAATTTTAGCCTCGCTTATAATAGTTTGTTTTAAGCTAATAGGAAGCCTCAAAAAATAATTTTATTTTCAGGGTCTGGTTTTAAAAGCTAATGATATGAGCAAAACAGTTGGCATTGATTATAGAGGTAAGAAAGACAATATTATTAATTTTTTATTTCTTTTTTATAGAATCGACTAGCGACACCATTCGACATTCAACAGGTCCAAATTTATGCACCCAATCTTTTTTTGGTTACCGATCTTTCCATTTGTGTGAATCATAAACAAAATCCAAAAAAAATATACCATACAGTGTTTCGGTGAGTAAGTAAGGGATGCCAAAGCCCATTTCCCTAACCTTACCTAATCCCTTATCTTTAGTCTTACTATAATTGGCAGCGCTGTTGCAGCACATGTGGTGTTGCTTGTGTTATAGACGACGGCCCATTTGATAATAGGTACCTACCTATTATCAAATGGGCCGTCAGCCTGTCTGGTGACCTTAACATAAAAATATCATGAAACATAGAACAAAAATATCTTATGTACAGGGTATAAGCCACCAGCGCCACCTCGTGATAGTGGCATACATCGCTACATAAGCCTACTGTACGAACAGAATGACGGTAACAACTTCGTTCCTTCAGTGTCGCCACTGCGCAATAGATTTCGACTCGCGACGTGGCTTCGAGGCAAGAGTTTGTGCGGGCCTGTCGCTGCGATGCAATTCCGCACACAGTTCTAGATGGCGCTACATGTTTCATTATTTTATAGGATTCGTGTAGTGTTTTAGATCGACTAAGGGCCTCTTTCACCAACTACAAGTAAAGTGTTGATTAGTTAATTTTCAAGTAAAGCTAATTGGCGAGTAAATGTCACGAATATCTTGTGTCAATTTCATTGAAATTACCCTTGAGTAAATGCAACTCTAAGATGATGGATCTACGATTTCTTACCTGTGACTTTAAATGGTGGTTAGCCTACTTGACACTTTATTAAGAGATGGTGAAAGAGGCCCTTAATTTCTTAAACCTCAATTAAATGATAATTGTATAGATTCATTAATTAAAATACGATATAAGTTTGAAAAATAATTAATAAATCTTATTTATATATTTTTTCACTGTGAACCTTTTTAGCGTACCGGCCATTGATTTGTAGGAAAAGATTTATGGAAAAATATGTTATTTTAAAGTTATAGGCGACGGTAGCCATAGACCATCAAGTGGACTGTCAGCCTGTCTGCCGACCTTAGTATAAAAAAATATCATGGCCTACAGTCATATTAGTCATGATATTTTTTAATCAACAACAAACCTATTATATATTTATATACTAAAGTTCACGTGTCCTGTTCTGATAGACATTACATTGCCAGATACGCGTACATTTAGTTGAAGTAAATCAGACTAAAAACTAGAAACTTCTTAGTTTTTAGAAACTTCTTAGAAACGTCAAGTAGGCTAAACCGCCACCGGGAATAATTTAGCTGATATAGCTTTGTTTGTACGGTAGGTAAACGTCCAAAACATTAAATAGAAAATAATAAAAAAAAATCGCCTACCGAATGTTGCAGTAAAAAGAGTGCATAATTCAATATAACAGAAAATGATTTCTAAAAGTAACTAATCAAGACTTTACATGTAGTTTGTGAAAGAGGCCCTTAGTTAAGTATAGGTTAATAGGCCATTTATAAGAAGCTAAGTACTTTATGAATGAACATTGAATACTTCACCTATCTACATGCATATTGAAATACTAGTATTTGCGCACGACTTCGTCCGCGTCCAATCGCTACCAATCTTCACAGGAACACCCGCTGCATTAATCTGAAGATCTGCACTGTCTGAAAGTTTCATCAGAATGGGTTCAGCGGTTTAGGAGTCTATAGAAGACATACGGGGACATACCTACATACACACTTCGACTTTTATATATAAGATGATTAATTTTATTATATACACAGAAAAATTTGGTTAATTTCTTTATTCTCTTATTACTTTTATAATTTTAACGATTTTTTTATAAATGTTAACCGACGTTAACCTATCTTCCAGCAAACTCCAATCCTTATTAAATAAAATATTTTCAAATATTAGGTAATGTAAATTAATACCTATTAATCGGCTCTTTAATAAATGCTGGGTCTGTTTTTCAGTCTTTGTACTGGAAACTAATTATATTAATCGATAGTTAAAATAACCGTTTAAGGGCCTCTTTCACCATCTCTGAGTAAAGTGTCAAATAGGCTAACCTATTTAGGTAAATTAGGCCAATTAACTTTACTTGAAAAGTAACTAATCAACACTTGACATGTAGTTGGTGAAAGAGGCCCTTAGTGTTATAATACACGTAACAAAAATGAAATAGGGTACATAAACAGAAAAAGATCTTTGTTTCATCGCAAGCAGTCATTGAGCGCAATGCGTAGGCTGCGCACGCGACGACAAAGCTTCCCTCTCACCTCGCACCTCGCCGACCCACGCCACCACCGTCTCTAATTTATACAAACAAATTATTTTCTCATCCCGCGATAACTACTGGTTTTATATCGTGTGATTTATGCTTGACTGATGGCCGGAACAAATGGGTTTACGTATGCCTTTATCGCTACCGTGCATACCTAAACGAGTAGGTACATTTTTATGAAAGAACTTATACGAATAATGTCAGCGTCTAAATCTAAATTTGTAATTTTATTAGACTACTTACCAAGCAACTATTCAAGCCTTAACAAATAGAAAACCGTTGGAGAATAATATTTCTACAGTGGCAAATATGTTTTTAAAAATTGGCCAATATGAAAGGAAAAAGATATTGAAAAATTCAATAAGACTTGTAGTAACTCAATACAGACCAGAGCCAACTTTGGAAAGTTCATTCCAAAGTTTACCCTGCAGAGAATCGAACCGGGGACCGGGACCGGGGCTCGTGAAATACCATAGTAGGATTAAGAATAAGGGATAGGAAGTTGGTCTCTGAAATACTCACACACCGAAGCACAGCACACGTTACTAATATTCCAGTGTGGTCTTCTGAAATGAGAAGATCATTGTCGCCTATTCTTGGCTTGAGATCTATAACAAAATAGGAACCTTTCTCTCTCTCTCTCCATGTGCCTCTTCAGTCCTGAAGGTTAGCCGTCAACTTTTTGAACCGGTCCCTGTCAAGAGCCAATTGAAAGAGCTGCTCTACCGAGGCAATCCCAGTCCACTCTCTTTACACACCTTTACACGGTATAAAATAAAGTGGATTCCGGTCGTCTCTCCCTTTGCTATAGATCTTTTAAACTTTTTAACTTATTTTAATTAGGTTTGCACTTATGAAAAGAGCGTTAAACAAGGAAGGCTTTTATCTATATAAATGCAGAAAAAATTCATCCATACAAAGCCGGGAGCGGGTCACTATAGTTTTGTTGTACATCTGGAACATTGTTTAATTGAAAGTTAAATTAAGTTATCAATTTTCCGGATACTTACATGAAATATATGCTATACATAATTGAAATCTGCACTAACCATACAGGCAGAGGTTTGGGGGCATAAATACTGTGACATTGTGGTCATCGAAATAATGAAAGTGTCACGTGGTGTGAGACATTTCTCGGAATTCGGTCCGTGGCTCGGGTGGTCCGTGCCGTTTTTATAGTGGCACTTACATTATAAAGTATTATGACACTTTGTTACTCTTACAAATATCAACTGTATGATATTGCATTTTATATTCGCTTACTTTAAAAAACTTAATTTGGGTTGGCGTCTGCCTACGTGAGTATGACACTACGTTGGTGGTAAGTACCAAAGGATTGAAACTGAATTTTCCTGAATGGTTCTTTAACTTAAACATTAACTTAAACATGTCCGCTTTTTACGAGTCCGTTGGTTGTATGAGTGATTAGGGTGCTCCAGGGTACCCGGGTTCGATTCCCGGCATCGATGTAAATGAATTTTTCAGTTGGCTCTGGCCTAGATCTGAAAAGTAGTAGCAGGGCACACTTCGTTTCGCAGTTACTTGTGATTTTTTTTTAATAAATAACCCTATATGCTTAGATATGCATTTAGTAAAAAATAGTCATTTTGACTATTTTATAAACAAAAACTAAAACTTTTATTTATATGTAAGTATTGATTTGATGAAATTTGTTGTGATGCTATCTCAAACTTTGGTAAGCAAGTATATTTTCCTTTCAGTTTGCAAAATCAAATAATTATAATCAAACTTTACCTATTATCAAAGTATAATATTAATTAAATATGAATGAACTTGATACAATATTTGACTTTCAAGGCATGTCTGATATATTCAAGCACAATTCCACGTAATAATTATGTGTAAAAATATACATTTTTTTCATAGTAGGTAGGTATGTTCTACGAGTATTCAAGTAAGCTTAATTTTTGCAAATAGAATTGGTAATTTTATAAAAAGACTCGTTGAAACAAAATTATTAGTTATGAAATACATTATACGTATTTTTATCAACTACTTATTATATTTAAAGTATTAACTGAAATAATAATTGTATTTATATTATTTTTGGCTTGTTTTTAAATGACGTCATTGCGGGTTTACTGTTGTGTTGCATTTTCTTATTAAGATTTATCGAAGGGTTATATTAACTGAGGTTCTTATTTACAGTGTACATATTGTTTTCTTATTACCTACATGCTAGCGGCTCGCTCCCGGCTTCGCACGGGTGCATTTTTTCTGCGAATTAATATATAATTCATCGTTTAACGCTCTTTCCATTAGATAAACCGCATGAAAATTCGTTTAGCAGTTTTTGAGATAATCGCGAACATACATACAGATATATAGACAGACATACGCGACCGGGGACTTTGTTTTACAATATGTATGTAAGGATACTCGGATATAATATTACACTTGTATTCACTGTTATTTAGATATAATTTTAGACGTAAAATATGGCACCCGTGCGAAGCTGGAAGCGGGTCACTAGTATAGAATAACACATGTTATGTACAAATAATATAATTATATATGTATTTACAAAATACAGATATAGGAAAAGGTAAGAAAAGGGCAGGCGCACTTGTAGATCGTTGAATACCAGGAGAGATGCTAATGTTCTATCGGCAAGTTACCTTGAAGGCCACATGTTGTACTATGTATGTATGGCCGACCAGAAAAGTGCTTTATCAGTTTCGATAACAAATTCCATTCATTTCAAAATTCGCTAAGGCTTAGATTTGAAATAGGTATTGATTACTGATTGACATAATTGTTACTTTGAATTTTCAAAGGAAAACAGACATTATCATTCTACAACATACAAAGAATGTTCATCTTGATAAAGCACTTTATTTGTTGAGTTTACAAGCACCTTAGTTAGAAGTTTATTCTTATTCGAATCTATGAATGCATGCGTGCAACAAAGTATAAATAAAAAAATGCGTAATTTACATAAATAAACAATGAATGACTAAAATTAAAAGATAAAAAGATTCTCGGAACGTAAAGTATCATTCAAAGTTGAAAACACAGTGATTAATAACGGTTAACCGCAACATTTAATGACACGCGACTAGGTGTATATAAGTATATACCTAAACTAGCGATCCGCTCCCGGCACCGATGCAATTTGATTTTGCAAATTATAAACAAACCTTCCTAGTTTATCTCTCTTTATATTAGTAAAAAAAATATCAAATTTATTTAGGTGGTATAGAAGAAGTTAGTTGAGGGACAGATATAGGCTTTATTTTATAATTTTTATAAATATATCTTCGTGCCCGCAACTTCGTAAGTAGCCGCTGTAGTTCGTTTTTTTTTAATCCCACAGGAACCTAATATTTTTCTAGGATAAAAAGTATCATCATCAGTGAAAATCGCATTAAAATCAATTGTCGTTTCTGAAATTAGTATGCACAAAAGCACAGGCAAAGAAACAGACAAAAAATATAAAAACGATTTTGTTTTACCTCGATAACATATGATAAGTATATATACGACTAGTATTAATTGTTTCTTTTTTTTAATATAAAACAGTCTTTCGCTGCGTCTGTCTGTCTGTTCGCGATAAACTCAAAAAATACTGCACCGATTTTCATGTTGTTTTCACTAATGGATAGTGTGTATCTCAAGGAAGGTTTTAGTATATAATTACAGCTAGCTATGTATAAATATATAAATCTTTGATTTATTAAGAAGTATTATTAAATACCTCTTTATTCTATCATCTTTTATCTTTGTTATTCTCTTATTCCATGTTTTTACCTGTCGCCAGCGTCAGTCTCATTGTCCTATAGCAAAAAAATTATTAGAGTAATTATTGTATAAATTAAAGAAGTTGTAATTCTGTAATTTTTTTTGTTAAGCATAAAATTTTCTTAATTATTCTGATGTCACCTAGACAAGATATTCAACTCTCATTTATATAACATCATTAATCAGCGGCAAATAGTGGATAGTCGTATCTGTGAAATAGAAATTATATCATAACTGGTATACCGTCATATTGTCATAGAATTGACATGTGTCGTCAAGTTATCTGGCTAATTAACATGTCTGCCGGCCGATAGATACAATGTGGTGGTGTGGAGACGTAACTAAATTCTTGAGTAATAGCCGAGATGTCATATCGACGGTTTGAATGTTGAGTTTTTTACAGGAAGCTGGTCTATCGTAAATTAATCGAGATGTACCTCGAGAAACACCAAATTAGGGAGCCGGTTTGGCGTGTGCTCAGAGCGGCTGGCAAGCGATCGACCGGGCCGCTGACCCACAACTCGACAAAGCCTCACTTACTTATACATAGATAGGTAGGTATGTGTCTCAGGCGCTTATACAGTTAATTGCGTTTTAGTTTAATGAGAATTAATGAGACTCATTAATGAGAATGCAATTAATTAGGAGACAATCCATACTCGTATTAAATAATTGTATTTAGAACTCTCTGTGCCCGCGAATTCGTACGCGCTGTAGTTCGTTTTTTGAAAATCCCACAGCAACCTAACATTTTTACAGGATAAAAAGTATCCTATATGTTAGTCCAGGTAATAAACTAAAGTCTGTTTTTTAATCTCAGACCAAAATGACTCATTCAAATGTCAAGTTTGCATATAATGATACCATGTAATGTATGTAATGCATGTCACATGTAATGTCACGCTGGCCCCTTCCCATCTACATGGAACCAACAACAGAGCTGGTGCGGCTTGTGAAGCGATTGAAAAATCTAAAACATGCAAATACAAGGGTCTAGGCTCCGAATATGATTTTGTCCCATTCGGTGTCGAGACCCTTGGTCCGTGGGGTCCTAGCGCTATAAGGCTTTTTAAAGAAATAGCAAAAAGGTTAGTCGACATCACAGGAGACCGAAGAGCTGGCAGCTACCTCGGACAAAGAATTAGTCTAGCCATTCAAAGGGGGAACGCTGCCAGTATCTTCGGAACCTTGCCCAAAGGGACTCCTTTTAATAATATATTTTAGGTATAATATTATATATATTTTTTTTTAAGGTTTCTAGTTTTAGGTTTAATAGTAAGTTTTGTTTTTTATTTAGTGTAGTTATTATATGTAGATATATATAGGTATTCATGTTGTAAATAAAGTTAAATAATGTCATTTTTGTATCTGAGATTAAAAACAAACTTTATCCGTGTGACAAATTTTTTTCAAATCAGTCTGAGATCAGCGTGCACAAACAAACAGACGAAAATTCAAAAAACTATTTTTTTGCTTCGGTAACAAGTATTTTTTTTTTTAATATTTAATATACAGACACGGCCCTTTATATTATATAGATATATATTAATATTGTATAGATATAGATTGTCATATTATTTTTATTTAATTGCGGATATGTTTGAGAAGAGCTTGGATCAGTGCATTTTATTTTTAAAATTGTCAGGCAGGCTGACGGACCACATGATGGTAAGTGGCTAATATCTAAAAATAAGAGCAACACGTAAACTGATGCAAATGCGCTTACAACTTATCTATACTAATAAGTATACATATAAACCTCAAGAGTTTGTTTGTTTGTTTGGCTTTATGCGCTAATCTCAGGAACTACTGCTTCGAATTAAAAAATTTTGGATAGTCCATTTATCGAGGAAGGCCATAGGCTATAGAGAACGCGGACGAAGTTGCGGACACCAGCTAGTATAGGATAAAAATTAGGATATAAAAATTCAACAAGTATAGGGACTTCAACACATATTACTAACGTACTAAGTACCTAACGTACCTACATAAGTACTAGTAGAGAAATATAGTGTAAGGTACACTAACCCTACAAAAGACAAACGCAATTTAGACCTTCCTTCTCATTCATTATAAACACAATGCACAAGACATTCATTAAATCGCGTGGTATTAAAGACTGACTTTATTGAACGGACACGTAACAGGTTCATTATTGCACCACACCGATATGAATACATTATAAAAATTTTAAACAGATGGTGATTTAATATCATTTATTTTATTCTATGTTGATTAGAATAAATTTAATGGATTCCGTTAATGACATCCAAAAAAAGTATATACTAGCTGAAGCCCACGGCTTCGTTTTCGTGGACTTTTATTTCGACATGAATACATAATTTTATAAACTAAACAAAAAAATTAAATGTATAGTTAACTAATATTCTAATTAAGCGTAGCGAACAACTACTTTTTTTTACTATTTTAGCATTTTTAATTTTTATTAAACCCGTGGTATAAAAATGCTAAAAGTAAAAGTTATAAAACTAGTTTATAATAGTGCTAAAGTAAATATTTATTATAGTATATTATAAGCAATGATTTATCGAAAAATATGTCGCCCTTCCAGTTAAACATACGCCGCAAACGAAGATACTTTACCGCTTTAGGGTGACGACAGTACCTAGATCTTGACAACCATACTGCTACATAGATTGTTAAAGTTTACACATGCCCACAATCAAAGGTACGTCTGGCATTTGCAGTACCTGGTGGCGTTGCTTAACAGGCTGTCTATCCACCTTAACATAACAAAAAAGTATCCGAAACTCAGACATATTCTAATATATTCTGAACATTTATCTTGTGCACAATCGGTGCCAAGTAACAATGGTTTTTCTATGTGATTACCCACAATGTGTAAGCTTTATAATTTAATGTCGATCGTGCGCTAAAGTCGCACAATAGTATGATGATGTGAAAAGCCAAGATACAACTTCCTTCCGGCCGCCCACTCCGCCCACACTCCGCCCCCGTTAAGCCATAATATCAATCACTGCACAACATGTAAACAATTCATAAGATAATGGCCGCTAAAGCGTATTATTTGTATTGCGACTCGGTTTCATTTAGCATTATCGCATTAGATTAATGACACAAATTTATATATACGTGATAAGTATAAACTTAGGTCACAAGTAGTGGCAAGGCATACTGCGTTCGCAGTCATTTCGGCAGCCCGTCTTGCGGCAGTGACCACCTTTACAGAAATAATAGTACGTGTGCTGTTGTTTCGGTGAGTGATCAAGGAATGCCAGGGCCCATTTCCTATCCTTTCCTTATCCCTTCTAATTCTTCTTCGTCTATTCTTCTACTATGGTAGGCAGCGCACCTCAAACAATAACCATGAAGTTTTGCATACACGTTGTCAGTAATACAGAAAGGGATACACAGGATACCTTTCATCCCGAAAAAAGTATTGTTCACGAGAATGAACAATGGGAATAGCTTAAAATTGCTGCAATGATCCAACGTTTCGTTTATTAATTAAAACACAAATAATATTTCTATGGAAACTCAGACGTTCTAATATCTAAAAATATATTCGTATTTAAGGGTAGATGCCTCTTAATATCAAGTATTATTAGAGTTTATAATCTTCAGTTTCATTGATGTAAAGACGATGTAAAGGGTAAATTGCGAGTTTTAACCCTTTTCACCGTGTTCATTTAATTGTTAAATAAAGCCTTCATTTCAGTGCTTGTCTTAGACTAAATGTAACTTAAACGAGTCTATCTCTTTGCGGTGAGCTGACTAGCGTTTATTTTACTGAACGCCAGTTCATTTCTAAGATGTACGTACTCTAAGGTCAAGTGCGTTAGATAAAATTACATTAAGTTTCTAATGCAGTCATCGCCAAATAAAGCACTAGTCGTTTCTCAATGCCCAACATAACTGCCGCAGACGTCATGGTTAAATCTAAATGAAGCGAAGGCTAACTGGAGGCGTTAACAGTGCCAGGGCAATTAAATAAATTAATTCCTATTTCCTTTCAAATTCGTAAGTGTAAATTTGTGTCTTTTATTCTTTAAACTTAAAGTCTAGACTAGGGATATTATGGGTAACAGCGCAATGAGTTAATATTATACAAGATTGAACTAAATTGGGGTCTAATGTAATATTATGTGGCTTTATTGTATTAGAAATTTTTCCAATCTAACATAAATTTAAACAAGAGGTCAAGCATACCGTTTACTAGGAAAATATTGGAACTGATCTGGGCTTTGAGTGAATTGATGCCACTCCGATCCGAAGTGAAAATACGTTCTTTGTCATAAACCCGATAATTTTAAGAGTAGCTATGCTTTCCTTTTGAAAATTTACTTTGTTCGAGATGTTGAAAATTGAGATAAAAATGTTCTCAAGCTTAGTTCTCAAGCATTTTTAAAGACAACGTTCCAAAGTGTAAATTTCCGTATATAGCTCATAGGGGTAAGGCATAGCTCTGTGTTTTCTCGTACCTATTAAATTGTACAAAATTCGTGTAACCAAATTTTCGAGCGTATGCACGCCGATTTTGTTCAAGACTTCAACTCTGATACAGAGCTATAACTCTCTAAAGTAACGTACTTTACCTCAGTGGTGATATATTGATATTTTTCATTAGCAAGGTTGGCTGGTGTTGGCAGGTTGCAGCCTCCCGGTCGATCGGCCGTGACACGTTACGCTGTGACGGCGTGCGTACGCCACAAATTTGCCGTTCATTGATAAAAACGACTGCCCACGCTCGAAGCTCCATTCACCGGCGCCTGTGGTTGTGCAAGGCGCATGCGTGGCACTACTTCCCCCCGTGAGCCCCGCACCCGCCCGTTCCGACCTTCATTTCAAGCAAGCTGCCTTCCGTAACGGATGTCCCAACACCATGTCTCCGCCAAAACATATTTGGAAGAATATTATCACGTTTATGGGTTCAAAAGGGAAAATACTTTTTTCAGTAAAGAACTAAAGTTCTTATTCAATAAAAAATTACAGTTCGGCTAGACCATTAGTTTAATGGATTATTTTATTTGTAAAAAAAAGAGTAAATGAAAACGGATCGATCAAGGAAAGGGTTCTGGAAATACTTAACCATGCGAAGAAACAAAACAGTACACGTACTTGATAACTATTCTTCGAGAGAATGATGGTTACCTGCAGCCACCAGTATTATGGTTACAGAAGCCGGTGTGCCATGATTGATGTATTTATTCATTCTAGGTGTTGTTAATTTGTTGTTGTTGAAAGTATTTACTTATTTCAATTAAAAGATAGATCTATACTTAGTTAGAGATTTTTCTTCTTGCAAGCCTTTATTTAACCGAACCTTTGTTTTGTAGTTATTTTTGCTACCCATCTGGCAGAAGTAACCTCCCCCCTTAGAGAATACCAATGTAAAATCGATTACATTTTATAAAGCCTCCGGCACATATACAACGTGTATTGTAGCCGCCGCAAAGATGCACGTCACACCGAGTAAGCATCTCCCGTTCAGTTCAATACTCTTCAACTTCCTGCAGTTGTACCTACATTACCTACAGACCCGTCGGATATGTGCCAATCTCTTTACTGAGCCACAAATCAAATAGTTAAGTGCCTCCTTAAAAAGATCATGTAAATTTAATTCGATGTAATCTATATTGACGACACTTGCCACGCCACGAACCACCATAAAACGTCACATTAAAAAGGTGAAAGGAGTCTCAATTGTGATTATGGTTTTACACAAGGTAATATAATATCGCGAATCATAAGTAGGAGTCTGTTCGCTATCACATTAATGTCGCTCTATGTTTGTGCGGTCGTCTCTGGGACAGAATTAATTGATGTGAATTTTATACGGATTTACAAGCACATTGAATAAGTAATCCTATCGGATCGAAAGCGCTTAGCATGCAAACATGATACTCCGCGAGCAGATTATGCTTTTACACAAAGAAAACACAAGTCCCAGTTAGTTAATTATCGAGAGATATTGCGTGCTTGTGGACGGAGGCGCACTTAGCCATCGTACCTGAACCAGTTTAGAATTAAGAGCGCATTTAAATTCATTAAAAAACATTAAAACTTTCCTTCTGCTGCGACAGTTTGAATAAAATCGACACTTTTAAGTGGACACACCAGTTCCGCTAGTTAAAGCTTTTAAGTAATACGAATGAAGATATACACGAGGCATCTAAAATTAAACATTGAACATTTAATGGCCGCCACTCACCATCAGTTGGCATGATCCAATGGCTTGATTAAACTGGAATATATATGGAATATATATTATATATATATGTCAGACAGACTGACGGTCCACTTAATGGCAAGTGCGCTGGTAACCATAGTAATATTAATGATTGAGAAGGGATAGGGAAATAGGCTCTGGTCATCCCTTACTCACTCATCGAGGCACAACAGCACATATGCTGTTATTTCACATAATATCATGTGGTCTGTAATTGGTTATTTGTGTATAATTTGTGTATATATTATTTCTGTAATATAGAATCATCACCAAACCGATAATTATGAATGTTATTTATTTATTTTATATTGGATATTATTGGAAAATGATTTGGATATTATACAAAGGAACTAAACCCTTCGTACCTTTTTAACGAATTGAAATAACAGTTATCTCAAAGACGCTATTGTTGACCCAATAACATAGCGTAGCAGGAAAATGAAAATGTATGTTAATATTATAACAAGATCCTATCCAACAGGAAAAATAAATGTTATTTCCTGATATATTCCTTCCTTCCTCCAAAAGAAGCATACAGGACTTATGGTAAGTTGCAATTAGCCTATTAATATTGTTGGAAGATGATGGAAGATAATTAGTAAAAAGAAAAAATAGATGTTGCTACGAACATGTTTTTATTGATATTCACCTTGGTTACAATATATCAGATTCCATATTATATTCTTCATATTTTAAAATATGATATAGAAAAAAGTATGTTTACAAAGGTTAATTATTCAATTAGTATTTACAACAAATACTCGTACCTTATTTAATTTAGGTCAGGTATTAATTAGCAAAGTTTTGAAGTTTGTTTGTAGGAGGTAATTTTATAAATTGCTCATCCGATTCTTTCTTTTTCACCAATAGTTAGAATAGAATTTTAAGATCTAGGACAAAGGCTACACTCGCGGGAAAAGCTGCAGGCCCCAGCTTTTTCAAAATAAAGATCAAACACTTGGCAAAAGTATTTATGCTTTTGAGGTAAAGGACTAACAAATGGTATAACGTCAGGCGTCAAAATATGACAGACGTTATAATATGGCTTTAGATATTTTGTCAGCCGTTATATCTTTTATTTTCAACGTGGCCGAAGTTAGCATTCTATAAATGTTATTTAACTATTAGACAAGACTTCAAAGTACATTCAAAATATTGCATCTAACCAATATATTGAATTTCTTCTACGCAACAGGCTCAGAATGGCGTGTATAAAATGACTGCTAAATTGATCGCTTGATCAATATAACGTCTTATTTAAAATTTCACGATTAAAACTTGAAACGGCTATCGAATGATCAAAGTTTTAATAGCCGCTTATAAATTATGATTTGCAAATGATTACTCGTATTGACTCGAGCGCCTATTAAAATATTTATGTACAGTAAACCTTAACTAATGTTTAACTTAATATTTCGTCACACTGACTGTTACTTGCTGCTTATAATACTTGTGTGTTTATAGCCGGTACTTAAGTGTTCATATGACTCTAATATATTGAATTGTGAAAGGTAATTAAGAGTTGACTACATTCGCGTATGTAGTAGTATAAAAATCCTTTTATTTCTTAACTGTTTACTAGATAAATATATTTTATACAATTATATCATTACGTATTATAAAACAAGTCTGTCTTTCTGTCTGTTCGCGATAGACAGAAAAACTACTGCACCGATTTTCATGCGGTTTTCACCAATGGAAGTGATTCTCGAGGAAGGTTTTAGTATATATTAATTTACAAAGTTACGCGGGCGAAGTCGCGGGTAGCAGCTAGTCTATGATAAAATAAATTGGGATTGTGTTGTCTATTAAAATATACTCATGGATATCCTTAATACAAAAAAAGAAAAAAACTAGCTGCTTTGCTGCGTCCTTCTGCTTTGCTGCGTACTGTGGAGTGTAAGAGAAAGGGCGCAGGATAGGATAGGATAGTACTCGTAGCTACTGTTTTTTAGAAAACCAGGTTATCTAGGTTACCTGAATTAAGATATATATATCAGTGTGCCAAATTTCATCCAAATTCATTCAGCCATATTTGCGTTATTGAGGTACAAAAATACAAACTTTCGTATTCATATTATTGATTAGGATTAGGATGGAGCTAGAATAAGCTGAGGTCAAACCGTACATATATTTTAAATTGACATTAACATAGAGGGCCCTCTTAAAAAAAAAAGTCGTTGGATTGCACGTCAGAAGTGATAGCTTCACAAAATTACATTACATTAGATGTAATGTAGTTTTTTTCTCATTGTTGTTTTTTTAATTATTTTAAATTAATATCAGAAAAAATACGGAGGTTTCGGTTACGTTACATTACATTACATGACAGTGTCGCGAGTTCAATGGTTTTATCCCATGTCAAAAATGCCCAACGAGGCTGCAAAGGAGTACGGAAGCAAAGACGATCCTCAGATACAATACATAAATAAATAAGAAAATTTTAGCTGCATATATTATATTCGTATAGATTTGTATGAAAGTAAATATAGTGAGTCTACATTGATTACCATCACGCTGTGTACAATGCGTTTTGTGGCTTTGCGCGGAGGCGGCATGAATGGATGCTGTGATTCACTGAAGGCTCATTCATAACGGCTGCGCGCGCGCATCATACCTTTACACCATTATACCCATTGCAAATAATTGAATAGAATTATTTGCAAACACGTCTTGTCTGATGGATTTTTTTATCGTTACATTCAAATTACTATTTCATTATTTTGATTTGATAAACTTAGAAAATAATAATTACACATGTTGTTTTAAGAATGTTAGAAACTTATTTTTAACTTGCTGGTCCGAATTTCGAAAAAAGAGATCCGAAAAATTAATAATTAAATAACTAAATGACATTTTTATCGCTGTGACGACGCTGGCGATCCTACGGCGACAATGGCGCCCAATTTATTTTTTATTTTTTAGTCGATCCCCCGGTAACCTAACATTTTTCCAGTACACAAAGTATCCTATCTATATTAATCCAGGTAATGTGTGTGCCAAATTTCATTCTAATCCGTTCGTAGTTTTCATGTGAAAGCGTAACAAACATACATATATCCATCTGCAATATATTCCGAACAATAAATACTAAAACAGTTGTCTGGTCGTAGCTGCATTCGAAAGCTGGCTTGTGAATAAAACGTGAAATAATTTCGTTAAGTATAAATGTCCCTATCGCGGCCAGTCGCAACTATAGAATTGGCTTTCGAGCCAAAAGGTTATAAGATTTCAACCCATAGATTCGCTGATAGCATTTAACTGGACGAGTAATTGTTTGGCGAACGGGCTATTAATTTTATATAATGGCCAACACACATTTAGTTACTTAACGAAAATTATGGTTGAATGCGAATCGCCATTGAAAAGTTTTAAACCTTTCAATAAAACAACCATGGGTTATTGTTTTTTATGAAAATGATTACGGCTTTTGTTTGTGTTCGTTTTCTTTTTAGTTTACGACACGATAAACGTACGTAAGAATATAAAAGTAATAAATAAAAAGTGTCGACGATTTTTGACGTTTTTGTTTTTGTTCATCAATGCGGACGTCGATCGTCTACTCGTAAATATGGCACTCCGAATTTTGGATCCATAAATGAGTGAGCCAGTTCTATATACAAATTTTAAGTATATAATAAAATATCTACTTATTTATTAATACTATAAAAAATACTCATTTAAATTTCATCTCTATTCGCTGTTTCAATGTTACGAGCCTCATCTGGATATTAAACTCGAACTCGTAAACTAGAGTACGAACGACGGGACGACGCCATATTTGTTCTGTTACAATATTTAGAGATAAATGGAAATTACACGAGATACGTAATCGAGACACACAATATATTTACAACTGACTATTTGCATTGAAAAACGGTCATACAATATACAGAAATGGAAAATATTCCGCGAAGGTTCCACTAACAAGAACACTCGTAAAGACCGGTGTAAGGATTTGTTAAGTTAGATAAGCATAGTAGGAATATGAAAGAGAAAAAATGCAAATGATTTTTATAAATAGGTATCGTCGCAAACTAACCAGAAATCTAGCTTTTGTTTAACCATTTAATAATGCTAGCCCTACACGATTATATCTAACGTCCAATCGGAATAATACGATTAGCTTGATCAAGTCAATTGGATCGTATAAGTATACTATATGGTTGTCATTTTGCGTGACAAAGTATGGCTTTCATGCAAAATTACACCCATAATAACGTAACCAAACACAAGCAACACCAGAGGGTTTAAAGGAGAAAAATAGGAATCTTGTATGAAAAGTGTAGTTCGTGTTGAGAACGAAACGATAGCGCGTTATAACATCTGTAGTCAAAAAAATAAACTACATATATTATTTTTTGTGAAGCTATGTTTTTACTTCTAAAGTGCAGTACTGCGACTGACATTTTCTTTTTAGTATTTTCTCTGTAAACTTAATTACTCAATAAAAAAACGTTCTGTAAAACATGTTTTCATTCATATAGCACACGACCACACATGTTACGGGGAATCCCGAATTAGGGTAAGAAAGAAATAGTCATATTACCCATACACCATCCTAATAGCTTGATCAAGCTAACTGTATCATGCCGATTGGACGATAAGCTTGATCGTGTATGGCTGGCATAAATCTTTGAATTTATGGACTTTTTTTATCACTATAACTAACAGGAACTTGTTCCACGTGGCTTAAATATGATTGACGAGCTTTAAAATAAAACCCTAACCATTATGTGTTCTCATCTTTTGCTCGAGGATACGTTTCGTAATGTAAACAAGATCTGATTAGATCTTTTACTTGATAGTCTAGACGTTATTTATTATCACTTGCTTCAAAACTGATCCTATCGACATAATTTACTTTACCAAGTAAGTACACATGTATATTCTATTTAACATAAAAATAGGAAATTTATTTTTATTCTCTTGGTTATTCACTTAATCCGTTTACTTATCCATTTTTATGGCAATGTTCTTTCTAAGTTTACTTTTATTGTTTCCGCTATTTACACAGCTTTCGTATAGTGAGTTATAAGCAATCCATATAAATAAATTAAAATTATCTAATAAGTCAAGTTGATTTACTATCTTAGAGAGAAATTTGCTGGCTTCTGAGTCTCTCTCTCCGTCGCTCTCTCAAAAAAATAATAATAATATGTATATCAAAAAATAAAACTGTAGTGTTAATGAAAAGTAAAGTAAAGATGGAAATGGAAGCTAGTGTATCGTAGGTGGCTACAGTCATTTAACACAATCAATGTCATAGATGTTGCAAATGCATTGCAGGCCTTGATATTTCGCGGTAGTCCTTTACAGAACTTGCTAGAGCGGTTTTTTAACTAGGTATATCTCTATCTATGTAATTATATAACGACTTCAACTATCTCACTGCGGCATGTAGATAGTTAATAAATTTGGCGTTTATTTTCGTTATAATAAAATTTATGTAATAATATCTTGAACATGGAGCTTAACTCAATTGTAATCAGGTTTGCGTTTGTTTACGGTCACGATCGCTGCATTGAAGGTTATCAACACAATAAAATAAAATAATGTAGGTAACTTTACTTGTTTATGTCGATAACATTTAGTTCCGTACGTTTGCTCTCCTCAAATAAAATATTAACTCCGAGAACCCATGTATTCTGATTTCATAATAATGTCATCTATTAGATGACACATTTTAAATTTAGAAAATTATACAAATTTAGAAATTAACAAAAATAGATAACTCATTGGAAAGCATCGAAATAATATATCTTTCGCTGTTGGAAAGCCTCTTACCCAGTTGTATAAATAGTTAGGAAATCACAGACATACATTTCCATTTTAATTAATTGGACACATATATATTATAGATTAGTATAGTATGAATCCCTAATAGCAAAAACTAGGATGAATGATAAAAAACTTGTTTCATAAATTTGGATACTTTTTTTTTTCATAATATTTATAATAGAAATTATTTGCTACAGCTGATCTATTTAAAATCTCGATAACTGTTCTTATCACAGAGTCGCTAAATTGGTTTAACTCATAATCGTATATCTGTTAGGAATTATGCGAAGGCAGCTCTATAAAGATGCTGTCCTATGTCCTGAGATGTGTATCTTTTAACTAGCACTCACTCGGTCACAACTCACATCCATTTTCCTTTAAGTTTCACATAGTTTCGATCAATATTCAAATGCCTCCTTTCACTTATTTAGAATACTGACATTTCATCAAATCTATTTGTGTGTTTACGACGTGTGCTCTAATATGTTTTTTAATAATTATGTCTTTTTTATATTGTCAAAAACCGCCTATTTAATCAATGCGATAGATATATAAATATAGATATATATAGATATATAACTACAGCGAGGTTCCACGGCTTCGCCTGACAAAGGGTGGATTATTAGATAAGCCTACATACTTCAAACAAGTGCAAAGAGACGTAAAGATTCTGGAGAACTATAATGCATAGAAATAATCTTCCATATGAAAACACATAAAATACAATTCCCCTCTTCGTGATAACAGTAAGTATAGATTAGAGTTGTAGTTAATTAGTACCAGGAAATTCTCAAGGCACAGGAAACAACCACACATCATGCACCAATTAATAGAATAATACAAAAAACATTCATAATCGCCAAAAATAAATGAATCACTCGTCCACTGACAGGATAAAGGAAGCGCACAGCGATTCTTCAACGTGGATTATTATTATTTTTGATCATACACACGACAAGAAGCAAATTCAGTAAAGAGTCAAAAAGTTCAGATTGAAAAGTAGGTTAATGGAATAATATTACATTTACGTTAGATAATAATGTGTGGGCAGTCAGTACGCCTACAAACCACAGCAGTTCGTGAATGGATCACAAACCGAGTCGCTTGCAACATTCGCCTACACGCATCTGGAGGTCGCCAACTTTCATTCATAAGCTCGACAAACTAATTCGTATCAGAAAAATTTGCTAATCTATCAACTCTGTGCAAATAATCATCAACTTAGAAGGAAATATTTCTGCACAATCGTTTCAACATAATTCCATGATGAAGAAATTGTGTTTTTTTTTTTGTAACTTGATTGCAAAATATGTACGAGTATGTCATAGATTGTTGGTATCTTCTGCTCGTCTTCGATAATGTTTCCATAATCAATGATCAATGAAATGATCGTTGATTGATGATTGATTAAATTTATCATCAACACATCAAATCGAAGGACCGGGACTTAAACCGATTTACTATAATCTACAGCTTTTATCTAAACTTACTATGCAACCATACAAATTAAAGTCATTCTGCCTGATACCTTTCTATAGTGAATCTTCTAAGTCTGTATATAATATATGGTGTAGACTTAGTCTTTTTCAGGGTTAAGCTTGAACTATCTGAAGTTTGTTGAAGTTCCAAAGGTATATAATATTTATGAACCTATACATATACCGTTCAAAATTTGAATAATTTTGACTAAATGCTTGGTCTACATCACTAGCTATCTTAGAGTTGACAACTTCTTAGAGACCTTAGACCTAAGAGAAGACCTTAGAGTTGAGTCAACTTAGACTTAGAGTTGAGTTCATTGACTGCTGAATTTTACATTGAAAAATTCCAAATTCCAGTCGGGCCCTGGGTATTTGGGTTTGTTTTCATATTATCAGGAACTTCTGGAAGAAATCTTGGTGTCCGAAAAGCTTACAATCTGGAAAAACTAGCTTAAAGGCTTACATCAGCACATACATAAAGGTTTATGCAATAAGGTACTTAATTGCAAAAACTGAACTTTGTTACCAGAATAAACTTCATTGTATACACGTCTCTTCTTCATTAATGGGTGCTTAAGAATCGTCTTCCTTGTTCAATTAAATAAACCCATAAACACCTCATTAACTGTAATGTAACAACGTTATCTAATATCTACAGAGCGTTGTGTAACCGTACTGTTTCACACCAACCTGTGATGTATTTATTAGCCAATATATTTAACTTATAAAGCATAAAATAAAAAGTTAGTTCGAGACGATTTTAGTATTTAACTGTTATAGTATATCTTATTTGATTTATAGATTCATAATAGAGTTTAACTCTGAGATAATACATACATATATCTATTCGAGATATATGAATAAGATATATGCATATAGTATACAGAAAACCCTTAACAGAATTGTAATATATACCTAAGCCAAAATTTTTTAATTTAACATCTGACTCCTGGATCTATTAAAGAAAGAAGTTGAAAGAAAGAAACAATTTATAAAGTTGTGATAAAGATATATAAATATTTCCAATGGCTGTCACGCTAGGCTATGCCTGTATTGTGCGAGCTATTAGTTTTAGCTCACAATTTATTATAGAAATATATGCTTGAAACGAATTGACACACTGCATGTAATTGTTTTTGAAAACGAATTACGCCCCTAGAGCTTGAATTGCGCTAGAATCGCGTCATGAAGAAGAGATACATAATCAAGAATATATTCCTATTCTTGAATCTGTGGTAAACACATCACTTAGTAGATGAAACTAGATGATTTTGTTACTTTGATACTTTGTAAGATTACACTAGACAAACTGTACAAGTACTCGTAGTTTGATCCACAAATATTTTACTTAGTAACTAACAATTTAACAAAGTTCTCTTAGCTTCAGTGCTCAAGATCTTGTCAGGCTCAAATGGAGTCAAGATGTGTGATCGCGACAAATAAGATCTTCGTTAATTTTTTTTTTTTCAATGTAGATAGGTACTAAGTATAACTTAACTTGTATTTGCCCAAAACAAAGATGAGTTAACCTACTATGTTGCATGTGCTTGTCCGTCTCAATGTCGCCAGAAAACGTTGAATTATAATTAATTCCAGCCATTGAAACGAGCGTCTATTAAACAGTTTAAATCATCTAACCGGACAAGTTTAGCTCAGCGATGGCGATGGCGTCCAAAATATTACCGGCGTTCATTGACACGTGCTCAACCTGTTTTTGGGCAAGTTTTTTTCTGAATGGCCGCTTCCTTTGTGAGAGTAAACATATTCAAATGTTGCGATTAATTCATGGCTAGATAGTACATCGCTTTATGAATGGAAGCTGGGCATCTGTGTGCGTCCAACGCTCATCGAATGCCACGCACACTTGGCTGCACAAGATTTGCATACTTGCTTAGGCGTGCCACGTGCTGACTTTGCTTTCATTATGACAGTTACCTGTTCAATATTCGAGAGCTTCGTTTCTGATTTAAATTAAATTAGAAATTTTATACTTTACAATATTGACTTTGTTGCCTTACAGTGGGTGGCCATATTATTAGGCACAGTAGCTACTGGGATTTTTGAATTTTCTTGTCTAATTGGATTTTTCTAACAAATGATTGGTTGTAGGTCTCTTACGTATTTTTTATTTGTATCTGTATTTTATTGGGATCATAAAAACTACAAAAAAGTATATTCTTCGTATGACTAATATTAATATTGATAAAAATTAAAAAAACAAGTTTCAATATTTAGTGATGCCTCCATTTGCTGAAATAAGAGCTTCTATTTGTCGGGGCATGCTCTCAATACATGTTTTTTGCATTTTCTTGGAGTGTGGAGATATGATTCCAATTTCTGCCCAACGAAAGAACTTATTGGTAATAAGTTCTTTCGTTGGGCATCGCCCGTTTGTTGAGTCAACATGTGTTCGATGGGTCATGTCTGGTGAATTCCCTGGCCAAGTCAAAACATTTTTTCAGCCAAGAATGCAGTACAATTCTGGCTTCGTGACACGGTGCAGAGTCATGCATAAAAATGTAGTTGTCATTACCAGGGAATCATTCATTGATTATATTAATATGAGTACTGTCCCTAATAATTTGACCACCGATGGTAAAGGTCCGGCTACGCCCGGGGTGAAATTTGTATATATAAAATCCTTCCACATTTATCTCTATTTCCGAACGAAACGAAAAATTAAAAAAAAAAACGGATCTACGTTTTCCCAACAAGATTTTGTGTAGAGGTAACATTAAATTTTGTAGTACCTAACATTTATAAAACACGTAGGTGTTTGACAGTACAAAGCCAATAGCAGACGGGTTTGTTCTTTGTATTTATATAGGTAGAGCAGTGATGAGATCGCGTGCCCGCACAAGAGCCCTCGGATGAGCAAGCTTCAAGTCATTTCCGGTGCTGCGACTCCGTTGTCTACCAAACTAACGCCTAGTTCACACCTATCACCACTCTAACCAGTTTTATTTATTTTAGTTATACTTTTTTGAGATTGCATTAGAAACTAACGATTAGGCCCGACTTGGCACAAATGCAATAGATACAAGACAATCTGCATCGTACGATGTTTATTTTTCTAGTCATTATTTTTTTATTTTTTTATTAGAAGTGGCATCTAGCCGTGTGGCGAAAACAACTCACCCAGAAGATGCCTGTTCACTCGTAGGTAGGTACTTTGAAATTATTTGGGTTATATGAGTTCGGAACCACAGAGTTCCAAACATGGAGTTACCTCCAAGTGGAAGTTTTCTTAAATACCATTTTTTTATTCAAAAAATATATTGAATTACTTAAACATATTTTAAGTTAACATGTTTAACATTTTACATAATATTCAAGCACATTAATCACTCTTCCAAAGGGACTTCTCGTTGCTACAAGAATAATGTCCTACAATTTTTTTTTTTTGGGGTTAATCTGTTGTGTAGCATTATGTGTATACCAATGTGGAATAGACCCAAAAAAATGTTGCAATCGAGAAGAATCACTGCTAATTTATAATCGTCACTTTCATAAACACTGACTCACGTATAAACAAAACAGGGCGTCGTGTTGGCGGATTTAAATTGACGTAATGCATGTATATTGCACAATAATCGCCGTTCTCATCGCGGATAACTGATATATGGTGATAATTAGGTGGCGCCTACAATTTTTTTAATACGACCTTTTGCATAATGTATGTAGAGGCGGCAGAGCTCTTAAATAAACTAAGAAAACATTGTAATTGTTATTAAAAGAGATATTTGAAATTTAATAATTATATCTTGAACGTCATTTTCCCTCCTAAAAAAGGCATAATATTTAGGTATTTTAAATTTTCAGCAGCAGCAATTTTTAAATTTTAAGATTTGATAAATTGAAATAGTCCTAATATTATGCTTAATTGGGAAAGTGACTTTATTTATTACGCTTCAACCAATCATCATGAAGTTTTTGATACACGTTATCATGTTACATACTTTCATTTAGGAAAAAAAAAACTTTTTGGCGGAGGGACTAAATACACCAACTGTATGGCACTCAAAGTATACACTATTATAGGCATGTGTTATGGAACCATACAAAAGACTGGTTACAAAATCCTGTGCATCCAAACCAGAGTCATTTCTGATATTGACTCTGCCAGAAGTCGAGTCTGGAACCCACGAGACAGAGCCCAAAGTTAAGCACCTTAACCACTTCACCAATGAGAGATTCGAGATTCAGATGTTTTCATTTAGAAATTATAACTAAGACAGACCATTTAAAAATTAAAACCTGCTCTGCTCATGGTGGATAATATATATATAAAATAATTTCAAAATCAGATTGGAGTTACAGCAGTCAATTCAATTCAATTCAATTCAATTATTTATTGCGAAACCATAATGTACAAGGATGTTATATAAAAATAAAGACCAATGTTATGGACCCTGTTGGGCATGCAACTTAGGGACTAGGAGAGAGGAAGCGTATATATATAAGCATATAATTATTTATTTATATAAATATATATAAGAATTTTATTTTATTTAAATTAAAATTAAATTATATTTACATTTATATTATTAATATTTAAATGATAATATCATCTAAAAAATATTCATTTGAGTTGTAGTAACATTTATTATTTAGAATTTTTTTTAACTTTTTTATAAATATGATATAATTTTTTTCTTTTTTTAAATTTTCTGGTAATTTGTTATAAATTTTTATAGAAGAACTGAAGGTATTTGAAGAATTTAGCTTTAATCGTGATGTTGGTAATATTAGATTATTTTTATGTCGTAGCGTATATTTGCATGGTAAGTCTTCGCGTTTTGTATAAAAAATTTTATATTTTCGGACATTCACAAGTATCACTTTTTGATACTTGTGCAGTTTTTTAGTAGCAAATTACCAGCAAAAATATTAAAAAGTGTAACCTTTTTTTTATGTATTTTGTGAAAGTTGATTTGTTTTAATGCCATTTTGGCATTGGTAAGTGCCATAAATCCTCTGTTTCTTGCCAGTTGGCCATCGACTGTTTCGACACAATGATGTTGACACAAAAGTGCTTATATTCGCTTGTCAACGATCACTCGTAACTCATGAAATAATGATCACTTGAGACAGTGGTCGGCGCCACGGTCGAAAGTAGCCTAATTTTACCGGCCCCACCTGATTGGTGGATTGAATTCATTATTAGATTTTTATTGGTTTATTATTTATATATGCAAATTTATGCACGGAGAAGATGATTTTTATACAGTAGGTGGTTCTAAGTAACAGAAATTAATAGGTATTTCCGTTTTAGCGTAAGGTAAAGGCCAAGTTTCTTAAAACAAAAAGCATGTTTTTCTTAAAACAAGAAGCTTCCATACTTAAAGGCAGTTCAGAAAAGTGATGATAACAAAATCGGGGGATACAGTTTGATGCTCAATATCTATTATCTACATCCAAAATTTAATTAGACCACTAAATAGCTAAAAGATCAAAGTTTTTTTTTGTATATATATATATGGAATATCCAAATTCCAAATCCAATCGAAAGAAAAAATTACTCGTAACATACGCGTATTCAAGTAAAACGCACTCCCGTTTCCACGACAAAGCCACACACTATTTTTTTTAGGTAATATACGAATCGTGACTGAAGAACTGATTCACCATTTAAAACATTGTGAAGAGGCTTAGCGTGTGTACAAAAAACTAGAAATCCTGAAGACACGAGAAGTCGTGCTGACCTGCAGTGCAGGACTGTTGTCCATATCTTCACATAGTAGAGGCATGTTTACGATCATAGTAAACAATACTTAATCAATACTAATAATAAATCTGTAAGGGTTGGTCATGGAGTAAGTTACTTTGTTTTCGGAGATATCGTGTTTGTAGGCTCTATACATGATACTGAAACTAAATTGACCATTTTTAGAATTTTTTTCTGTATGTATGTATGTATTTATGTTCCTCCATAACTCTTAAACTAATTAACTGATTTTCATGAAACTTGGTAGATAAACATTTAGACGTACGGGACACAGGATAGGCTACTTTTTTTCTTTTTCAACGCGGACGAAGTCGCGGGCGCCAGCTAGTAGCATATATAAAAGAAATCCAAATGAACTGTTATTGTGATATTATTTTTGAAAAATTAAGTTATTACAGAAATTGAAAAATAAGCTAATTTTATCAAAGTTTTCCTTTATAGCCTGAAAATATACAATGTTCCCATTTTTTATAAATTAATTCATATTTTTTTTATTACATATAAATTTTTAGAAAATATTGAAAAAATGCAAATTTTATCAGTTTTGCTTTAATTAAAAATATGATTCATTACGTTAGGTACCTATTTTCTATTTATTTTTAGTTAAATTAACAGTACAGGTGGGCACGTGACATTACACAAACAAAGTAACGTCAGTTAATTAAAAATTTACACAATTTGACATAGCTTCAAAAATTGATTATATTGAAATGTCGAGCTGTAGGTATATTCTTTCTTGGCAATATGACAAAACATTGCAATATATTAAGTTTTTTTTTTTTTTTTTTTTTTTTCAATAAATTAGTAAATAATTGTACAATGGATGCTAGCATGTCGTAAGAAGGCCGTAGGCGGCTAACGGGACTAAGTGGCGCCAGCCGTTCGTTACGTCGCCAGTGCTATACTGATGAGCATCGTCGCAATAACGAGACAGTACAGTGGTACAGCATACAAATTGTGAATTTGTCATAAATTAGCTAGTGGCCGTGACTGTTCACGATGAAAAAAGAAAAATACAACACCTGAGAAAATATATGACATCTATATCGCTGTGACGACAGTGGCGCCGCAACGGCGACAGTGGCTCCATTTTTATATTTAGGAGATTCCTCGGGAACCTAAAATTTTTCAGGATAAAAGTATACCTACTATATGTTAATCCAGGTAATAAACTACTTTGTGTCAAATCCGTTAAGCCGTTTTTGCGTGAACGAGTAAAAACATTTAAATAGACAAAGACATGCTCATTGCGGCTCTAAGTTTTAAGTTTTAGTTCGTTTTTGAAAAATCCCACAGGAACTTAACTTTTTAAAGGATAAAATTTATCTGTTAATCCAGGTAAGGTCTATCTGTGTGCTAAATTTCATCCAAATCTGTTCAGTCATTTACGTGATTGAATAATCACGTAATAACATACAAACTTTCGCACTTATAATATTAGTGGGTTCGTACGGATTTTTTTTCTGCAAATTATATTATAACAACCTTCATCCATTTAACGCTCTTTCAATTAGTGAAAACAGCTTAAAAATCCGTTGCGTAGCTTAAAAGATTTAAGCGTACGTACAGAGTGACAGATGACGGAAAGCGAGACTTTGTTGTATACTATGTAAAATTTAGGATTAGGATATATGCTGGGTGTAATTATTGAGTCATTGTATTTCTTTCACAGTCGCTTGTAAAAAATGACGGTATAAAAATGAAGCTGTCCAATTGTACATGTTCATTTCATAATTTCAATAAAGGCTTATACTGTCTACTGCAGAATCTGAGCACTCAGCAGGACCGCTTGACTCAGCACGCGCTGTGCCGTCTTACAACATGTCCATATTGTCAGACGTGCGGGTTTGTAAAGGATTTAATTAATTCCGATCTTTGATTTATATTGTATAATAAGAATTTACTATCATTGGTGTCTGATACAAAACTGTATCACGCAGTTTGCGATTAGTAAGGACTAATATTATAAATGTTAAAGTAGGTAACTCTGTCTGCTGTAAAGGTTAAGACAGACGGATCTGTCTGAACCTTTACAAGCATCAATTACTTAACTGATCTTCATGACATTTTGCAATACACATTGTTATAGATGAAAACGAATATTTTTCATCTAAAATCTAAAAACAAAACTGTCATCATATATTCTGTCAGGGTTTTATTTTTAATTATTCAACGCAGACGTTGCGGGCACCAGCTATAGTATTTAAACAATTTCCTTTAAAAATATTACTTTAAATTATTTTGAAAACCGCATAAGAATTGGATAGCAACTTTTTTTAATACTCACCTAGACAGGTGTTTTTTAAAGACATATCACGACGACATCCTTATATGCATATCTTGCTTACGCATCATTTTTGGCTTTGATAAAAGAGTCTTAGTGAGTTATTAGAGGCGCCCACACTGGGACGTGCTCATCACATTTGGCTGAATCTAATGACTGATTCTTATTACTTTTTTTATTATGAGAGTGAAAAAGAGTAATATTTTTGTATTACAAGCAATTTAGCTGTAGATAACATATTGGCTACTTATGTCCAAAATAAAGGTAATAATATCAGTAAAATAATTCCTTCAATCTTAAGACTAATTGGAGAGATATCACACTCATGTACAGTTATAAAAATTAATTACCTACTCATAATATTACTCGCTTGACTGCCAAAATGGCTTAGGTATATATCCGGTCTGGCCCACCCTTTGAGTATTTTTAGACTTGGCTAAACAGAAATAAACCTTATTAACTAGAAGGAAATAACAGTGAAGAAACCTACGTTTCCTAAAGGTCACCTAAATCAATCAATCACCTAAATCTGTTTGTGTACGAAGCATTTCTTCGTGTGCATCCACGTTACAAGTAATTATTCAACTCATACTGTCTCTGCGTAATGTAATTCATAATAGCTAATTGACATTTAATATTTTTTCTCATAAGTATATCATGCAATTGTATGTAAATTAAATCTTATCTAACTTGACCTTAATTACTTAGTTGTATCGGAAGAGTTGGTATATACAAGTAAGTAGGTAATACTTATCTACAAACTAGTTTCTCGGTCAACTTTCGTGTCTTGCGAAACTACTTAAATTTAACTTTTATTAATCACTTTTTTATATACTATTTTTATAGACAAACCTTCTCCGTTTATCCTTCCTTCCATAAGTGGAAACAGAATTTAAAATGGTTGAGCGAGAGGATAACAACGACCATTGATTTTTATACATATTAAAGAAAAAAAAAAGAAAAAAACAAGAAGAAGATACGTATTGCTAAGTGTTGCTAATGTTGAAAAGGCACTAACTGGGCTTCTAACTTCTAACTGTTGGCCTAGCAAGGAATATTAAGGTTGCTTATCGTGCTATGTATTATTTTCACGACAGAGGAAATCCGCCGGAAAACTAAAATTACCGAAATAACTTTATCTCGTAAGGGACTCCGCACACTCGAGGAATTTGGAGCGGGCGGGCGTTGCGTCGGAGGCGACCAAGATTCGAGCCTGTCTATACCTTACTACTAAATAAAATTTAACTGTTTGTTTGTAATGTCAAAATAACTGCTTTTAACTGAATGTATATCAAAGTAACAATTTTTATATACAGAAGGCCTTAGCGAGTCGTCCAAGGTTTCGCACGGATTTTTTATGCAAATCATATTAACACCTTCCTCCTTTAACGCTTCTTCCATTAGTGAAAATCGCATTAAAATACGAAGATCTCTCTCTGATGGCGGAAAGTGACAGACGGCAGGAAGCGACTTTGTTTTACATTTATTATACACTTGCTGCTGCCCGCGAGTTCGCCCGCGTAACTTTGTAAATTATATACTAAAACCTTCCTCGAGAACCACTCTATTCATTGATGAAAAAAGCTTGAAAATCGGTGTAGTAGTTTTTGAGTTTATCGCGAACAGACAGACAGACGCGGTGGAGAACTTTGTTTTATAATATGTAGTGATAAATTATGCAGAAAAAAATCTACACCTGTGCGAAGCCGAGAGTGGGTCTCTAGTAAGTATGCAATAAATTTAAATTTTTACTTGTTATGCTTATGTAATATGAAGTTCTTATAAAGTGTAATCCAACAATTTCCAATTTCACTGACTGATAAAGAATTGAGTCTACCACAGGATTTCAGTTGGTCTTGTGTTATATTTTCGCGATATCTTGTAATAATCGGGGGCGTTACGTAAAAAAAGTGTTGGGCGGCCTGCTACTGAGCACCGCCTTACCCCTCTCCCCTTCGCGCTGCCTGCCTCGCCGCTGGCACCCTCATATCACCTCGTGTGTATCGAAGCATGTGCCTGAGCAAATTTTTTGCGCTCTACGAACGCTTAATATGGCCTGGATTCCTCAAACCAGTGAGTTTTATATGGTACTAGCACAGACCTGGCCCCGGCTTAGCACGGAGTTGGAATTTTCAAAAAATGCTTACGTCATAAAATAGATTTATGTTCCTAAATTCAGCTCTCTAGACTTTGGAGTTTTGGCTCTGCGTTGATACCTAGTCAATCACTTTTAAATTTCTAAAATGTTAGGACAAACGATTTTGTAACAAATTACAAAAAAAAAACAAAGATATATTTAATATGTAAACTAATTGGTGTCCGCGACTTCGTCCGCGTTGAAAAAGAAAATGGATGAATAATATAACGCCTTAAATCATTATCGCTTTGACGACGGTGGCGCCGCCACTGTTGACGAACAGAATAACCCTTTGTTTCAGAATAAAAAGTATCCCATATGTTGATCCAGGTAATAAACTATCTGTGTGCCAAATCTTAGCCAAATCCGTTCAGCCGTCTTTACGTGACTGAGTAACAAATATTGTATACTAGCTGGTGCCCGCGACTTCGTCCGCGTTGAACGATAAAAGGTACCCTATGTCCTTTCTGGTGTCCCAGACAACGTGTATGCAAAATTTCATGGTGATCGGTTCAGTAGTTTTTGCGTGAAAGCGTAACAAATAAACAAACTCACATTCACATTTATAATAATAGTATGTATATCGTTCATAACATATAACCGGTTTAATGGGTTCATTTTTATTTTTATTTTTTCAAGTTTATTTTTTAGATACTTTAACATAAAAATTTATTAATATTTTAAGTAACAATTGAAATAAGAATTATCTAATTTATTAAAATTAGATAATTCTTATTTCAATTTAATAACAACAAACAAAGGCAAACTATTAAAATCTTATGAGACGAGAGTTAAGCTAACCTCGCATGCAACCATAAAAGGCATTCAGTTAAAATTGAAGACGCAAACATTAATGATATTGATTCATTTACATTACAAATTAACAAAAAAATATTCTTTCTACGCTAACAGGACCACATATGGCGTCGATTCGCCGTTGCCCACTAATTGAGAGCGACACTAGACAAATATATCTCCTTTTATGGGCGCGTTTGGTATTAACTGTAGTAAATAAACATAACACAGAATTGTGAGGCAAAGATGAATCAGCTCTCGATCGGGTCGTGATTAGAAGCGATTAGCATGCGCCACAGTCGGTGAGCGCGTCTCTTTAGACAACCGCCGTCGTCTCTACGAGATGACTGTATTGCTAGACATATTGCCATTGAATATGACATTATAGAATATATGATGATGGAGTACCTACCTGAAAATTACTCTATTAGTAATTTTCAGGTACTATTACTATTACTCTGAAAAATCAATTTTACTTCAATTCTTTCTTCTTCACATTCATATTCTTCATATATCATATTCATATATATCATATATAATATATAATATATCATATTTCATGTTCATATTCTTTGGTTTTCAAGTATCTTAAAATTACATCCCAGCAAAAAGATTTATTTTTACAGAAAGCCTTTTATATTAAGTACACAAGGTACTTAGTAAAAGTTTTATTAAAAAACAGACACATTGAAATACTTATACTTAACTTTATTTATTTATTTAAAAATTTAAGTACTATAAAACATTATCTACAAAGGATTCGGTACAGACGTATGAGTATTTTTACAAGTCAAGGAACAAGCCGACAAATTATAAAAGTTTGTAAGCACACTCCTGAAAAATAAAAAGTACTAGCGTCATTGAT
The DNA here is from genome assembly GCA_945859745.1 of Synanthedon formicaeformis. Lineage (NCBI taxonomy): Eukaryota > Metazoa > Arthropoda > Insecta > Lepidoptera > Sesiidae > Synanthedon > Synanthedon formicaeformis. Next base: position 6,441,960 of record OX243963.1, read on the forward strand.
CCCCGGCATAGGTTCACGTAGGAGGTGGGAGGGACCTTCCTCTATTGTCTTACAACACGTTACCAGCATTATAATAGTAGGCAATGTATTGCACACTATTTATGTAAATTCGTTTGAGAATTCAATTTGTTACTTGTAATGTATTCATGTACAGATATTAGTGCGTGGCACAAATTAAGGTACAGTGTTAACTAGGGACGCGTGTGTTGTCACATTGTCCATTCACAATCGTACAGTTTTAAAAAGATAAGGTCGACTGTCCCATACAAAAATTTTGGATGGGACTAAATACGAAAAAAAAATAACTCAGGGACTGTGGAATTAATAGAAGCCAGACCAAGTTTGTGTCCATGTAACCACGATTTTATATGTCAAACACTTTTTTATATTATTTTTTATATTGTAATATAAACCTTCTGATTGAAATTTATGTGTTGATTCTCTATCGTTTATTTGTTTATTAGCGACTTTATGTTGCAATATCTATAGATAATAGAAAGTAGCTAAGGGTGTTGCTTATCTTACGTTTTTCTTGTTTTGACTATAAATTTAAGAGTAATTTTTTAGGAGGGTATCAGGATGCCTAATTAGAGCCTACTTGCCTACCAAAATTAATCTATTAAAATAGCCATGCCTAAAGCGCACAGTTTTCTTTATATTGTAACATTCTTATGCATTAATAATGTTACCTAGACCAATCTGTAGTAAAATTCAATACACAATAGTCGACAAGTTGTGTAAAGGTGAAATATTATGATTCGTAGCATGATTTGTGAAGCGAATGATAAAAGTACGAGCAGTAATAGCTCCGGCGGGCGGTGGATTCGGGTCAGGGTTCGTCCTGACTTCCATTTGTCGAGTACCACCGTACTTACCTGCAGCGCGGACTCGCGGTGCTAACAGATATTCCGCCTTATTGTTACACTGTCAGCGTAATGTATGGTCATCGAGCGCAGATACTATCTCGACTCGTACGGCCTCGCAGGATAACAGCGACCACAATACGATAAACGCTACGCATGACTGAATATCAGTTTGAGTTATCGACGGCAGCGCATCGCCACCTCGCTGCATATGACCACGTGTACTCGAGTCTGTCTTCGCTATAGACTTCTATTAAAAAAAAAACTAGCAGACGCTATAAAAGTACGGACAGTTTTGTATCCCGTCTTTAAAATCAACTCCTTTAACACAAATAAGAGACGTCATTTGTTGTATTGTGACATAAATTATGGGGGAGACCTATATTCAGCAGTAGATTTCCAGCGGCTGAGATGTATGAATGAATGAATGAAGTTAGTTAGGAAATAATTTATTTTTTTTACTTACTTAGTATTGAATTGTTTCAGATTATTTTAGATTTGTAATATTAGATGTAATTTGTATTATTTGTAATAATAGATGTTATTATTATTATTTTTTTATGGATCGAAAATCATTCTATCGTGTAATGGAAGACGGATATTTTCTTTTTAGAGATAGGTTTGCTCTTGGCCAGCATCCAGCCGCGTAGCGAAGATGAGGCCTCCACTATGATATATCTTTAATTTCATTATATTTAACTTCAAACATAAATTTCTAGTTTTCTATCTTAAAAATGGAATAAAAAACTTGTTATCACCTGTATCCATCTGTCATTGTTTATTTAGTCTGTGGTAGCCGCGCGTGCGTTTTATTGATTTTGGCGCCACGAGCAACTTTCTCGACGCGCAGACAATGGGCACCTAATTTGAAAATCGAAGAAATTTTTACGGCTTACCATTGCACAACGTCTTGTTCCTCAACAATAGTGACGGATAACTCAATCGTTTCGTCTATTACGGTGAAATGTCGTAAATTCCGTACACCACTTAACGCGACAGCGATAGCCGAAGTTATTCCGACTGTTTGCTCGTTACCGCGTCAAGTAGGTACTTTTAACGAAGGCACCCAGAAACGTTCCCACAGTCGATCACCACGTAAAAAACCAACAGTGTCTACGAATTAACACGTCCCAGCGGCGTGTGTACGAAAACACTCGGTGGCTACGCGGAGGGCTCTCGTGGTGACGTGACGGGCGCGGGCTGACGCCACTACACGGAGGATTGCGCGTAAGATAGATTCGATGTCTTTAATTTACTTTAATTTTATACACTTGAGATTACAGACAAGCCATGAAGAGGTGTCGAGTGCCGATCGAACAATTCAACGCTTGTTTATACGCCTCAATGGGTGGTGAATAGCGATGCTTCAATACATTCTACATAGTTAACTAGCAACCAGTCTGTTTAGCGCGGCTGTAATGCTTACACGACATAGATGAGTGAGTGGTTAAGGTGCTTCCTTAATCACACTCATCTATAGGACTTATGGGTCCCGGGTTCGATTCCCAGCACGTCAAATTTTTAAAAAGAAATTTTCAAAATCAGCTATGACCTGGGTCAGGCCATCTCAGTACTGTAACCCTCTCCCTTACAGAAGACCTCCAGCTCTCTTACAAAACTCCAGCTCACAGTGCATCCGTGCGAAACCGCTCCCGGCTTTCTACGAATGCATTTTTTTTCTACAAATTATAAACACAAACTTTCCTCGTTTGTCGCTCTTTCCATAAGTGAAAACCGTATTAAAATCCGTTAGGTGATGTAGAAAAAAATAGCGGAGACATAGACAGTGGCGGAAAGCGAAATCATCAATACTAATAAAAGTGTAGGTATTTTATGTTGTATGTTCATAACTCTTATGAAACTTGGTGGATTATGGTAAACATTTAGACGTACGGGACACGTTACAGGATAGGCTTTTCTTTTTCAACGCGGACGAAGTCGCAGGCATCAGCTAGTTTTATAATAAATATTATGTATAAAAGAAGGAAGATTGAAAAAATTCAAAATTGTTTGGGTTTTTTTTTTCTATGTTTAAATAATGCTCTCTGAATTCAATTCCTGGTTCGATTTTAGCATGCCTATGAAAGTGATTTTTTTTAAATTATCCTCGGTATGAAAATCAATGTTTTTGGTCTGAATGGATGTTACTTTATGTTGGTTTCTCTATTAGTCAAGCTTATAAATGCTTAATTGTGGGCTATAATAAGAAGTAATATATTACAGAAAATCACCCGGACAAACAGACAGACACGGATAGTAGGTACATAGTACCTTTTAGTACTATTTAGAAGACACAAACGTGAACAGTACGAAGTGAAAAGGTACAGTCGCGACACCACGACAGTTACACACTTTTCCACTAATATTCTGTACAAACACGTGAGCAGTTTGTGTGTGAACCTCACCCAGTTCGAATCAGACACACTTGTTAATGCACAGTGTAAACTGCACTTAATCTTTCACTTTGTAACGCTTAAACAAAAATTAACAGACACTGAGCAAACTTTTTTAAAGTCGATATTTAGCATGCTATTTTACGGATTGTTCGATTTTTAAACAAGGATTTAAGGTGGTAGGCACTGCAATCGCGACCACCATGAAATTAATGGAATCACTTCCATTTGTGTCTTTGTGTTTCGAGGAATGAGTAAGGAATGTCAGAACCCATTGCCCTATTAGGACTTACTTACTTAGGTACTTACTTATTGAAGCAACGCAATTGAAACAACAGTGGCGTAACTTGTGTTAAAGGCAACGTTAGCCATCTACAACAAATGGATCATCAGCCTGTATGACAAAATGTATGTATATAAAACAAAATGTAACATTGCTCATTTTTTTTTAAGGAAGGAAAGGAATGAGAGAGAAAGCAATCTACGAAGAAGGATTTCTTCCTCTATCCGTCTTTTCTTTTCATTCTTATTTCTTCCGTTTTTCCGTGATTGACCTTACCGGAATACCGGTAGCATATTATTGCTTGGGGTTAAGTACTTTGCGAGATAGAATCGGGAATGAGGAGATCCATAGACAAACGCAAAACACCGATATAACGAGGCGGATTAGTAATTTAGTAACATTATAAAGGCGGCCTGGTGACGCTGGAAATGAAGTAAATGAGGTAAAATTTTATAAAGATGGACCGTTAGTTTATTTTCTCTGTTTTTAAGTTCCGAGTTCTCATTTCTTAGATCTCTACCCTCTTAGATTCTAAGATATCTAAGGAAAGGCCTTAATAAGTACGGTAAAAATATTCCATTTAAAATTTATTGTTCATAATTAGTTGTCACTTTTTTACGAATTTTACATGTAGAGTTATATATTTATAACTCTAATCAACACTTTGGAATAAAGCCTTGGTACAGTCGACATTGGAGCGTGGTCAGAAGACGCGAATAAATCAGCATTTGCCAGTAGATGGACGTTTAATTATTGATTTATTGTACGGTGTTGGAACGAGGCGCCGACTAATTGGTCGTGGCTAGCGCTCGCGTGACAGCGGCCCCATGCGCAATTATTGAGACAAAATCGTCCAATATTGCGCATAACATGCCGCGCATGGCTTCGTTATATTGTTCAGTTGCAAACTAATTTAACAACAGTGTTGGAAACATGCTTACAATAGGAACTGGTGGTAGATGACAGTGACATTGGAACTAAGTATAAATCACAATATGAGGACGGTGTACAGACAATATATTATATGTTAGTGTATCTAAGAGTAACGGGATTTATATCTGCAATAGATTTGCAATGATTTGCAATGCAAGGAAAGCAGAGTATGCTACGAATAGTGCAAGAATATTTCAAATATTTATCTAATCTGTACAATTTATATCATAAGGCATAATAAGAAACGTTTGTTTTTTAATTAGTTGATTGAACGGGAAAAAATCATTTTTTGTTCGATAGCCCACTTTATAAGTATATTTGGGAGTATAGACACGGCGTAGCCCGTAAATAATGGTAGTAGTACAATTCGTCCACTCGAGATTGTCCACACGAGAGAGAAAGAGAGAGAAGTGGACGAATTCGCACTGTCGCTCGCTAGTGCTAGTATGATTTTAATACTACCAAAGATTTCGGGGCTTTCTGCTTGCTACGCCGCATCTATAGTTCAGATCAATGTAGCCAACAAAAAAAATCAAGAACTCCAAAAAATCAAGAACTTCCACCGGGCAGGGCACACTGCGGTTTGTAGTTATTTAAGTAGCCTGTCTAGAAGCAGTAACCACCCCTTTAAAGAAGACCACAATGAAATAAGAACAGCTTATTTGCTTTTGTGTTTTAGTGAGTGAGTAAGGGATGCCAAAGCTCATTTCCCTATCTTATTCTTAATCATACTGTAAGCGGCAGTGCACTTGCATCACCTGTGGCGTTGCTATAAGTGGGCCTTCAGCCTGTTTGCTGCCTTAACATAAAGAAATAACACTAGTGCTGTTATTTTATACCTACTGCCGATAGACTGGCTGCCTATGGTTGTGGAAAACACTGTCATTAAAATAACTTATTAATAAACGACAATATGAAAAGTACACCGAATAGTGGCTATACCTACACATGTCGACCGCAAGGATGTTTATTGTTTGCTCGTCACATCGTTCACTTCCGAAGGTGAGGGTCGTTACGTCATGCGTCGTGTCTAAACAGAAACTGGTCAAACCAGTGCGTTTCGCAGTGGACGCGGTGTGTACTGAACTTTACCGGGCGCAAACATTCTGCTAGCTATTGGACTGTACCATGTAGCGAGCAAACATGAGTTTGAGACACCTCAAGGTGACGATCTTGTGCATGTTGTGCCCCTAATTGAAAGTTTTAATCGGAAAGATATCCATATCAATTTCGCACTCGCTATATTGAATATTATAATTTTTGCGAAATATTAACTGACTAGCCCTGCCTGCGACTTGAAAAATGAAAATATATGAGTTATAACATCTTTACCACTGTTACGACAGAAGCGCCGAATTTATTATAATTTTTAGACGATCCTTAGTGCACCTTTTCCAGGATAAAAAGTATACTATATGTTAGTTTCTTTGTGACAAATTAAAAAAAAATAACCGTTAAGCCGTTTTTGCCTTATTGAGGAACAAACTGAAAACATGCTTTTACATGCTGAAAAAGCAATCCATACCTAAAATCGTAAATGTGAAAGTAAACTGTCTGTTACCTTTTCACGCCTTAACTACTCAACCAATCTTCATGAATTTTTGTATGGGTACACGTTATCAGAGATATAGGACCTTTCCTATATCTTCCCAAGGGTATCTTCCCAAGGTTCTGTTCTAGAGGGATCATCTAAAAATATTAATCCAAGATAATATAACAGAAATAAAGATATTAGGCGGAATATTAAGTACTTATAATTTTTTATTTTCAACGCAATCGAAGTCGCGGAAACCAGTCTGTTATTGATAAATTTTTAAACTAGCTAGTTCAATTTCAAACCATTTTATATATCACAATAAAATTTTAGACAATGAATACCTAAGTCTAAAGTTGCTTATCACAGAGAAAACAGCTTTAAACACTGCTTTGGGACAAAGTAAAATGTGTAAAGGCATAATCGCAGAGAAGAGCACGTACTCGGCCCTCGTTTCAATATTTTAGTAGCGTTGAAGACAAACAGAACTTCTTTGTTGGAGGTCAAACTTGTGTGAAGAGAGTTCCGTGTCACTCACGGACTCGCCTGGTTACACTTTACCGCTGAGTTGCCGGACAAATATTTTTTGTTCTCCCATGATCACCATTAGCCGGCTAGTAAGTAGGCTTGACATATTTTACATGTTTGTTGCGACGACATTCCGTTGTCAGTTTTGTTTGAGACGCACGTTGATACACGACGAAAAAAGCGAGTTTTCACGTTTTCCCTCGACTAAAAGTTTCGGTAATCATTGGTACTAAGTAATTATGTCTGCCCATTTTGATGAGTATTTTGTTATAATTACAAATAGTTTATTTGAAAGTTTTCTCAATAAAAATACAAAAAAAATATCAGCCTCTATCCATTTTCTGCTATACTAGTTTTTGCCTGCGACTTGTTCCACGCCCCTGTTTAGCGTTGAATTTTTATTTTATTTTACATGATCCCTCGGGAACAGTACTTTTTTCCTGATGAAAGGTAACCTATGTACTATTCTGTATCTTTGAAAACGTGTATGCAAAATTGCATGATGTTGCAAATATGCAAATGCATACGGTTCAGTAGTTAAGCCGCAAAAGCGTATCAAATAAACAAATAAACTTATTTTCACATTCATAATATTAGGATATACAATTTATTATTAAAAAAAAATTTGTTCAATTTAATTTTGCTTCTAATATGCGATCAATAAATGTTGATTATTGCGCCATAAATGTTATCATATATTAATATTTACATTATTACATTTTGATACTACAGTTACGGATATAATGCCGATAAAATGTTATTGCAACAAGAAATAACCATAAATGCAAAAGGATTTATAAGCATAAGAATGAGTTTGAAGATAAGCCTATTAGTATTAATAAATTTTGTTAATGCATACCTTAAATATTACACGAGATTAGGTATTAGATATTATTAATGTTTACATAATTTTAGGAATAATAGGTATAAAACGGTCATTTTAAATCTTAATCACAGCCATTACGTTACAAATAGTAGAAATAATAGGAGAATAATATCTTTAAAAAAAAACACATAATGGACAAGATGGAAGAAAAAAAACTGTAGGATCTACATAGTTATAACATCTTAGAAAATATCGGTACTCGTTCAATGACATTTTAATTAGGTAGGGACAATTTATATTAGATACAATGAAATACTTAATTAAAATAGGTACACTTAAGTAATTGATTAAAAAAACCTAAAACTCTATATTTAACTCAATTAAAAAAAAACCTAATACTGTTGTCTTTAGCTTGTACTAAAAACTGTAACAAAATCTGTTTGGAAGAAGTAAGCGAAGAAACAGAAAGAGGCGGGCAGCGACTTCATATGACTTTTTTACTATATATTTATAAAAATATCTTGCATGTTTAATTTAAAAATTAAAATAAAATTAATAATGAAATGACCTATGTGTTACCATCGGCACTTACTGTATCAAGTGTTTTGCACAGATAAGGTCTCTTTACGAACGCCACTCCTATATCTGTAATACATAAATTATTGATATTTTAATGTCACAAATGATCTGTATGTAGCTATGAAATACTTGAGCAATATAAATAACTTTATTAGCGCTTTCATTGTGCTACGATTTAACACTTATTGCGTTTTAAATTAGCACCAAACTCGCACGTACGAAGCGGACTCCATGAGACTTTATTTATACGAGCGATCGCCGACGTGTTGCTGGAGCGAGCGCCGCGCCTAGTCCATAAGTTATCGTATGTAATAAAATTAAATGTAACACATTTCTCTTTTTCATGTAATCTTCATAATTTATACACATTTTTAGTCCGCGACTTGTATCGGCGCCCGCGGGTACGTGCGGACGTGAACCTCTCCACCGCTTTGTACACTGTTAAGTCGTACACACATGTCTCGGCTTGCCGAATATCATTACGTAGTTATAAATTTATTTTCGACGTCCACCGTATGAGTTACGATTGTTTGCTTTGCGTATTCAATTTCAATATTCTCATTTGAGGTCCCAATTAATTATTGTTAAATGAGGTTTGAGAGTTTATCAAAAGTTTTCCCATTTAAAACGAACATTGGGTAGATAGATAGTACTTTAACTACTCGACCTAATATAGGTTCGTCATTAATTATTTTAATGTAAATGTCACTTCCCAATCCTGTTTCGATATTCATTCCAGAATAAACAGAATAGAAGGCTAGAGCCTATTTCCCTATCACTTTCCAACCCCTAAATTGTACACTTCCTTCAACACCAAATTTGCAGCACATGTGTCGTGTTATAGGCGACGATATATAACCACCTACCATATAGTGGACCGTCAGCCTGTTCTATCGACTTTAATAAAAAAGGTCGCCAAGCAGTCCATGGCTACCGTCGTCGCCTATTAATAACACAAGCAACGCCACTAGTGCAACAAGTGCACTGCCGACTGTTACGGTGGAATTCTGCTAGGGGGTGGTTACTGCTGCTAGATGAGCTGCCCAAATAATTGCGAAACGCATTGTACCTCTACTTGAGAGATAACCATATCATAAGCAACAATAAAAACAAGGAGCAAAAACAGAAGGTGGTTCTTCATGACTCGGCTCGTATTGTCAGGTCGTCATGTGGGATGTCGATTCGACCATCATCGTCCCGATAATCGTATCGGCTAACGGTCTTATAGCAAAGAGCCTCGACCAACACCTCAAGAGGCTCTCACTAGATGGCTGGGTCAAGGAACAGATACTGAAGGCGGTACTTCTTGACCGGCACGAAATGTCAGGAGGTTCCTCACTCTGCAGCCCTAAGCAACGGTAGCTTGAGCCTTACTCAGCTACCTACGATAAAATAGTTTTTTTTTTAAATCATATTTACTGTTTTTTTATTTTTTTATATTTGTAGGGTGAAAATTTTACAATAATTCAATACAAAATTGAAAATTATTTTTTCTAATTTATTAAACCACATGTTGGTTACATAGTCAATATAGCCATATTAAAATGGTATTATTGATTCGCTATGTGGAGTGAGACAAGCGCTTCTAGTACTTACACAATAATACGTTGTGGACACTTGCGCAACCGAATATCATTTATTATAATTAGGTTACCGACTGTAAATGTCACTGAGTCAAGAACTGCTTTCATACATTACGACTATCTAATGATGCGTTTCGTACTGATTTGCAATAATGCAGTGAGTATGAATAATCGATGCAGATCTCAAAATGATAAAATGAATTTAAAGTAATAATAATTTTATCTAAAATGGTATTATGAGAAAGTAATGTCGCTTTTTTAAATATAATAATGATGAATGCATATAAATATTTAAATTAAAGTAATCCTTACTTACGTAAGTAACCCGGGAAAGCTTGAGTTTTTTAAATATAAACATGAGCGAAGTCGCAGAAAACGGGTGATTAAATATCAATATCATTTTCAATCGACAGGCTTCCTAAACGGTCTCTCATCTGCCAGTAAATGTTCGTTATTCCAGAACCTTTCTTACTTCTTCTGTGCCAAAGACACTTTTAATGCGAGAGCAACAACTGCTCATTCCTTTACTTCCGTTGTCGATGCTCATTGAATTGCCAACTAACGCAGTTTTCTATGAGCATTGAACGTGATTTATGCATTGGAATTTGCTTGTTGGTAAAGATGGCCAATGGGAGGCAATAGCGCACCTCCTGCCGAGGCGGCTTGCGTCCGAGGCATCGACAGCACGGCGCAAGCCTCTGTCAGGTGGCGGGCACAAATATCGCAATAAATACCCCGCTTATCTTAAATCAGCTCGTCTCACCGTGGGGCGATTTATTCATGAGTCTCGCATATGCTTAACCCCTCTTACATTTATCATCTACACGTAGCCCAGTCAATTAAATTAAACCGGACCGTCAGCACCCTCGCACCAGATACAACGTTTTCCCATACGAACGTTATTTATTACTTTGTAATTTGTATTTGTATGATTGTCTAGATTTATGGTAGATTTATCGACAAATAGCGCCGTTTGATGTCGCCGCTCCGTAACACCGCGTTTACTCTATCTGTATCAACTATTGCCTCAATTGCGTATAAATTTAAGGCCACCGGTATTCGGTTTATTCAAATCGAGTACTGGTAAATAAATTACTGTGTAATAGGACGGATTTGGCACACAAGCCTTGAAACTTCTTTTAGAGGACCACAATCTTTTCTGTATTGATTGGAGATGTTTAATAGAGACAATGAATCTGCATTAAATTATAAAACATATGTCTTAGAAAGTATTAATAGTTTTGGATATTAATTTAGAAAAGCCTAAATTTTTAACCTAAATTTTGATAGACTAATAGACACAAACTGAGAATTGTACTAGTAAAATTTAGTAGAAAGACTAATGGAATTGCACTACTAGAAATTAGACCATAAAATGTTTACCGAAACATTTGCGAAGGCGAAGGAACCACTAGAACTAGCCTAGTGTAACTAGACTAATAGAATCAGACTGGTACACAGACTAATAGAAACAAAAAAATAATTGAACTAGTAGTATTTAGTAAACTAGTTGTAGTAGTAGAATTTAGTAAAGAGAATCTAGCAGAATTAGGCTAAAAGAGGTCGATAGTTCGACAAATAGAAGAGGCTACCACAATCGAGCTGTTTACCGAATGTGACTCGTAGGAGTTACGTTTAACCTTATGATAATTTATGTAGTCGTCTTCTTCGATGCAATACATGAATAAAACGTTTTCAAATTGAAATAGTACAAGGTGATCGTTTAAACTCATATACGCATTTGATTGTTAACATCATTCACCTGTCATTGCAGCACTTCCTCTTCGTGATCAGGCCATTCATTATGCGTCTCACGTCGCATCTCAATAATGTTTGTTGTAGATCGCTGTCATTATAACAATTTCAAAATATTATATTGTCTGTGGCTCGCCTAGCTTTTAATTAAGTATAAATAAAACTATTGACAATTTTTTCAGATGCAACACTACTTCTTTTCTATTTTTTCAAGAGTCTACAATCAAACTAGCTGTATTTCTAACTTTGGAATTTTGATATTTTGAATTATTGTTATTTATTTCAAATATCAGAATTCAAACTAGTAGGAAGCATTAACTTAATTGAGTACCTCTGCTTCATGGCAATGTTTTATTAAATTTAATCTTATTTATACTACGAAATTTTACTACCACTGACTAAAAAAAGTCATTTTGATGCAGTACTTTTTTTCTTAATCTTGTACGCTATGCCCCTTAGTGCACATTTGACGATGTGTTTGCAAAAATTCGTGAATGAAAAGTTTAGTAGTTAAGGTGTAAAAGCGTAACAAACAAACTCTCTTTCACATTTATAATATTGAGTTAGTAGCAAAATGACTAAATCTGCAATATATGACGAGACAAAGACCGTATAGAAAGACTATGAAGACAGAAAGGCTGAATATCGAAATAGCTACGTTTCGAATAGACTCCTCGTTAAAACGACGAGATAAAAAAGGACTTCACGTCAAAATGAGTATAACACAAATATTAGGTAACAATTCGGTAGATGTTGGAAAGCAAAAAGTTATTTTGCTTTCCAATATTATAGACCACATGAAATATCACTACTGTTGTTATAAAGTACATACTTATATTTTTCAATATATACGTAAGGTTTTATTGTAATATTTCCATTGCAAGTTTCTTACGCAATTTCATTTGTGATACCTCAAAGAATCTTTTTAACGCAATATTTGTTGAAATAAAACAGGGTATTCGATATTAGACGTAGCCCCATAACATTCGGACAGATGTCCTCATATTTGTTGATGGACACTTTGTGATCGCCGCCGACAAGGCTCCGCTTTTAACGCGCTAAACGTTTTTATACGTTCATCACAACATTATCCTTTCGACACGGTAGCACTAATTGGATAAAACATGTAAATAAAATAAACCCCTATGAAACAAACACTAATAACGGTGCGGTTGTAATTTAGAAAAGGGAATTCCATTTAACATGTGAATTGGATGTGTCGGGTCGGCGCGAGAGCTGTCATTAGGAGGCGTTGCGCATACGCAACGTTTACACTGAACCCTGAATTCGAAAATACGAGTCGAATTGTAAAAAAATATAATCACTTTTAATCACATCACAAAAGACACACCTCAATACTTCTTTTAGATTGATTTTGCTTGACTACGCCTTTAGGACTTTGCTGGTGTAGGTACAATTCATATTTAGATGAAATTCTGTCTAGAACACTATCAATATCAACCTTATAATTTAAGAGGCGCTGTTTCCCTTATAATATTATAAATACCAGTGGCCTTGCCGCTCTTTGTGTTATTATGTTATTATGTGAATCATATTTCTACTAGTACAAAGTTTATTACATGTCTTTTTACTTGACATATTTTGGGAATAGTCGACACTTAAAAAAATGTCACTTTTAAGTAATATTTATAAGTAATAATAATGTCACTTTGAAAATATTTTTAACTAAACAAGAACCGCTTTGTTCGATTGTAGAATTTTCGAATTTATATTATGTAAATCGTTTTCAAAATTGGTCCCTAAGTCGGTGGTGCCAGAGCCGTCAGCGAGGCGACAGCCGACGGCAAAGCGTCAACCGCACCCTGATTGATGTGCGCACACATCGACTGTTTGTTAGTGTTTACTAACAGTTACGATTCCAAACAAAATTGGATCGTGATTGATGAACTAATGATAAAGTAAACAAGAATACCAATAAACGCCTCGAGTGAAAGACTATTACAAAGGAAAGGATTCATTGTGTATCTATAAAAGAAAATATTACGGTCATTGTTGTCTTAATGAAGTCATAATTAAATGTTAAATCTTTTCAATTGGTTGCGGATTATAATAATTGTGAACACCTTTAAGTACAAAATTAAAGCGTTATTTTTAAGCTTACACTCTGATTTTCGTCATCTATTTCTCAGAGTATTTTCCAAAAATAAACAGTGTTAACTAATTAAACAAATAAGTAAATTAATGAAATTAATAATATTATATAGCATTTACATAAATACATAGCATAGCATATTATATAGCATTTACATAAATACATATACATAGCATTAAACTTATTTTTATTGAGGTCATCTACAGCTAGGCCGATATATATAGATATACCTAAATTTTTTTTTTATCATTACTAGTTGCTAGATCGAGAACGAGGTACAAAAGACATCAACGACAGAAAAACAAAGTTCTTCACTTATAAATCGTTTCTTATAAAACTGATTTGTAATTATGTTCTTAAAAGTTTAATTAATTCATTAAACTAGAAATAATAAGAACATACTCAAAAAATATATTAACTACTCGTAATTACATACGAAGTATACCCAGGTTCTTATATATATTAAATTATAACTGATAATAATAATATAATAATGTAAAGTAAATAAATAAATGCATATAATAATAACTATAATATAAACTATAAAGAAATAATCTAATAATATTAGCTCACTTAAGCCATAAAACTAGCTCACGCACTAAAAGTTGAAAAGATGCGTGTAATTCATAGCTTATCTCCTTCATATGGCAATTGGTAGGGGAGCCCACGATACTAAATGTGGAGTCACTCGAGCGTTGTGGAGACCTATTGGATTTTGAAGATTAGATGGTAGGAAGAAAAAAAGGTTATATAATGTTTTTCATTTCAGCGATGGAGTGAGCGTCAACAGGCGTTCAAAAGTTTGTAGACGCTGTATTAAAAAAATACTCCAAAAATCGTCACATTAAGAATCAGCACGATTAGGAATTCAGGCTGAACCGTCTGTATGAAAATCTGACGCGCTCGAATATTACAAAATGGCAATCGCCAAAAATATTTTTTGCATCTTCAAAAAGCTGCCACGAGCATGCGTTAATCTTCTGTATTTTAAATGGGAACTTAGTTTGGGTTCTCTTTTAACATCCCTTCTGAAAATCTGACGCGCTCGAGTTGTATTTAAATTTTTACCCCAACCCCCACCAACCCTACCATCCAAACCGGCAGATTAATACATATCCGTTATCGGAGACATGTAGGGAGTATACATTGGCAATATCTGACGCCCTCGAGTAAACCCCTCTTGGGCTCCCCTACTAAATCTGCTATTATAATTTTTATACTTACTATTTTTTTTTTGTAGTCTTATTTATTGTGGTTATAAGCTTCGTGTATGTTCATTTGTGCTTTACTATCATCTCACACTTTTCAGTTAGTCTGTGTTTGACTCAAATTGACCTTACCTGCTGGTACATAGTAAAATTTAGCGATTATTTCCGGCCAGATTGACCGACGCAGATGTCTGTGCGCCCCTCGGTCTATCACGTACATTTAATATTATAAGCTATTAAGCTGCTCGCCGACCCTCCATTACTGTGTCCATATCATAATACGGAATTGTCTGTTGAGCGTTTAGATTTTGTACTTTTTACTTTTATAAAACAAAAAGGCGGGAGGATCGGCGCCGGCCATTGTTCTCGGCGGCCATTCGTCGCACTTCATGCTATTCACATTCAAATTAAATGCCTTGTGTACAAAATTAATTTGTCTTTTGTCTTAGTCCAGACGTACAAACTTGGCCCAGCACCACTGACATGTCACTGCCCAGCGGGAGGCTCGATACATTTATGCTGAACCATATTCCCTTTATAAGTATAGGTATTGTGCATACATATTACATAGTATAGCATACATATTGTGTAAAGTTTTTGATCATTAAAAAATATTCTTTAACTTTTATTGTAAAATTATATTTATGAAATCATCGGAAAAACTTCTGTAACACAAAACGTTGATCTCATAAATAAATAAGGATTTCCAGCTCCGCGCTTCATTCAGCAAAGATGGACTTTGGAAGCTCATTACTTCGTGCGACTACGACATGATATTGGAAGCTCTGCGCTTTTCACAACTTATATATGACACTAGAATCTCAGCGCTTCTTGCGGCTGCGTTAAGACGTTGAACCGAACTTTGTACTTTAACATTGTAAGTCCCTTGTTTTACATGAAGACAGAATAGCCCTGGAAGGCCCAGAATTCATGTACCTACACTGCTTGTATCAGAAGTCTTATAGTTCTTGTATTGTAGATAACTTTGCTTCGAGTGTTTAAGTCCGCGGATGTTTCTTTGGGTCTAGCCGAATCTAGCCGAAGGTTACGCCTGTGAAGTTTCAGTAAATTCATAGCAGATTTACAAGCGTTAAAATGTATAAATTTATATCCCTCAGCTTCAAGTTAACACCATAAAAATATCATCAAAATTTATACAAAGAATCAATTACTTATAGTAACGTAACAGGCGAGAAAGTATATTATTCACATACATTGTCCCTGTCAAGGGTTGTCAAAATTTTCAATGTTATCGTTTACATAATCTGGCTGCCAGTTAATAAAACACGAAATTGAAAACACAAATTGATAACGACGAAATGTAATTTTTTTCCTCCAATGTTAAAATGACTTTTGTCATACTGATATTAATTTCATGTGTTGAGAGCACGAGGGAAAAGTGACACAGTCAATTTGTTGGGACCATCGGGTGACCAACGCAAGTGGGTTACGAATGTTACTTCGTATCGAGGCATTTTTAATGATTGATGAACGCAAGCAACGTCAACAGTTAATTTAATATTCAATCGTGAGCCATGTGAAGTTTTTGTACAATGTTGTTGTATTGAATTTTTGTATCTGTAAATTGGTAACGTGTTATAAATCACCAACTGGTCCCGGCAATAAAAAGTGGTTTCATCTGGGTACGTCTGAGAGTTAGTTGTGCAGCCGCTTGATGGAAGTCCGTTGTGTATGGAACTATCACGTTTTGTAGATTGCCGTGACGGACGTGTACAGAATGTCCGCCTCCCTAATAACACGTCTTTAGTTACATGTAATTAAAAACTCAAACATCGACAACTAACAAATTACAGCGTGTCCGAATAGCTCCAATGAATCACTGCGAGTGTCAATTAAGCTATTATTAACGTGGATAGACCGTTAAAATCACAATATTGTATTATTCTTCGAAATCACCGGTGAATCAGGGCCACACCCCTGACAACTCACTCGTTTCGACGATAATCTTAATATCTCAACATGTAGCGCCACAAAACAACATGACTTTGTAACATTTCATGGCGCGTACTCCGGAATGCAACAGCAGAATAGCAGAATACCGCATGCGGTGTGCATGCGGATTAATTCCGCTCTTAAACTGAGTGAGATAAAGTGATCATTTTCAAGTATTAAAAGAAAAGATCTATCTTAAGGGTTTTTTAATATCCGACGTCTAGTATCACAGTAAGTTTGTTTTTATCATCGCCACAGGTGCTGCAAGTGAGCTTCCGACTTCCGATTAAGGATAAAGGGAATGGCGTAGGGAAATGGGCTCTGGTAACCCTCACTCACTCACCGAAACACAACAGCACACATTACTGTTATTTCACTGTGGTCTTCTGTAAGAGGATGGTACTGACGTCATAGACCCAAATGACTGCGAAAGGCAGTGTGTAAAAACTTTTAAATGTCGTATTAGTTTATTATTTGTAAGTAAAGTACAGAAACTTGGTAGATACCAGTTATACCTGAAAAATACAGATAATTGATTATTATTAACTTACCTAAGCGCATTCTCCAGCGCATACGTAACGCGTCTTATGTCCGTCTCTAAACATTGTTTATGATAAACACAGCATTGAAATGATATTCGTAAGAGTTCACGGTTTCATTTAATTAATATTCAGTGACGAAGCGAATTCAACATGTGGTCACTAATAATCTGTGGCCTGACCACTAATTTAGACCAATTGTTTACGTTTTCTTTTTATGATCAGAGTCAGATTAGACGGCGTTTCTAAGAATAAAGAACGCGGTTGGTCTTCATTAATCATTCAATTGGACGTACGAAAATTGAAATAGCAAAATATATCTGTGGAAGAAAATTAAATTTATGGAAAGGGATAAGGAGTTAGCCTTAAGCATCTCTTACTCAGTCACCGAAATACAACATCTCATGTGCTGTTATTTCACGGTGGTCTTCTCTAAGGGGATGATTACTGCTACCAGGCGAGCTGCCCAAATGACTGCGAAACGCAGTGTGCACTGCCACTACTTTCCACATCCAGACCAGAGCTAACTTTGAAAAGTACATTTCCGAAGTTGGCACTGCCGGGAATCGAACCTGAGAACCTTCGAACAGAGCGTTGAGGCATTAACGCCTCTCAAGAAGGGGGTCAAAAGTCACTTATCCAAAAGGCTCGTCAAAAGTGTGCTTTGTCGCGTTACGCTGAAAATACCATAATTTAATTAAAAAATGTTTGCGTTGTTCTTAGGTAGCTTATTTAGCGTTAATGTAATACGTTAAAAATAAAGGATCTCAGAAGAAATCTTAACAAGTATCTTGGTGAGCGCGTGAGTGGCGAATTCGCGGATAATTAAATTTTGACGCATGCCCCTGGCTGCCGTCGCATGCGCATCCGATACCATCGGTGCGTGTAATTGTGCACCGACAGCCAGCACACTCGATGAATCAATATTCTTAACACGATTTATACAAAACCTTAAAACGATGACAGCTAATGATATTTAATGTGTTGACCTCTTGTGTCGCGACAAAAAATTATTGAACTTTTTAATATTGTTGAACGTGCTGATTTTTCATAAGATAAATGGGCTCTGTACAGTAAGGAATCATATATTTTGACAAGTCCCAGGTTCGATTGCCGCGGCAGAGTCAACTTTGAAAATTAACTTTTCATAGTTGGCTCTGGTCTGGATCTGTGAAATATTGACTGCATTTCGTAGTCATTGAGCAGTCTGTCTGTCAGTCCACCTTACAGAAGATTACCGTGAAATGTTTAAAGCATGTGTGCTGTTGTGTTTCGGTGCGTGAGTAAGGAATGTCAAAGACATTTCCCTATCGCTTCCCAATACTTTATCCTTAATTTTACTATAGTCGACAACTCACTTGCCGCACCTGTGACGTTGCTTGTGTTACAACAGTAGGCACCTATCATTAAGTGGACCGTCAGCCTGTCTGTTGACTTTAACATAAAAAATAACTATAAGCGCCAAACACATTATGTAAGCAGAATATAAAAAATATACTACGAACTTTTGTAGTTAGTCAATTTGCTTTAAAATAATTCAATTATTAGCAATTTAAAAAAAAAAATTGTAGTCAATCTTCAAGACTACCAAGTCATCAAATTAATTTTAAACAGCCATGTTCAATGAAATTTAAGTAACAATAGACCACCAATTCATTATAAATCAGTAAATAACGAATAAAAACAAACCAAACCTAATGAGTATTGCATAGAGCGTGAGCTCTATAATAAAATACCTTAATTGTTTGGGTCACTGTGAGTGGAACGCTGTAACTTTTGAGTTGGTAAAAATGTGAAGAGCCTGTAAGGACATTTCTCGGAATGTCCAACAAGTAAAGGACTCGAAGCGCGACTGTACCTGGCCATCGAACGGCACTTGAAACCTGTCTCGATCAATCCACCTCTTGTTGCTCGTGTTAAATAAAAACGTCTCTTAAAATACCAAACGAATGAGCTCGCTGACACTTGTCATTCCGACCCTCAATCCTTTATATTTGTCTTTGAAATGTGATGACAGTGGTACAAATTACGAGTACAAATCTGTGCGTCGTTAATAAAGCGCTATCTGGCGCGCGTGATGGATGCGCGTGCGACATTGCTCTACACTCGAACGGATGGATCATTGCGCCCGCGTCGTTGTAATTAATACGAGCCGCGCGCCTATGGGAATCCCTGTCGCCATGTCTTCTTCCACATCGTGAAGTAATACTGAACACTGTTCTGTCAAATCTCCGTCATTTATTACCGATGTGGCTTGACTTAAATCCGGTCTAAGTAACAATTATAAGTTTCTAATTTGTAACAGGAAATGTCAGCGGCTAATGTGTAGTTGAAACCGTGTCCATTTTTAGCATTCCAATTAAGAATAGTTCAAGAAAACATCGCGAGAAAACCCTAAAGCGATTATCAATGTATAATAGTTTAATTTAAATTCGGTCTAAGTAACATTTATAAATTTCTAATTCGTTAAATTCGATTTAACTAACAATTATATAATTCGTAACAGGAAATCTTAACGTCTAGTATGCAAAAACTGCGTTCATTTTTAGCGTTCCAACGAGTCAGTAAACATAATTTTAAGATAACGAGTGAATCGTAAAACTCTTGCGGTAAATGGGGTGTGTTGTGGCGCGGGCGCATGCCATGGACGAGTGCTATTGTTGGGCGCAATTTACCGCCGCTTCAATCGCTGAAATATTTCGTGCAACGGGCATGTCCAATTGCTAACGAGCCGACTGCGACGCTCAAATGAATAAGCACTTCATGCATAGACTAACGCGTCAGATAAATACATGTTTTAAATATAAATTAGCATTTGCGTCCGAATTTATTCCTTTATAAATATACTTTGTGCATTTAGCCGATAAAGGCTATAACATTGACCTCTTTAAATAAAGTTTCTTCTAAAATTTTGTTAACAAACCTACAGAAAACTACTGTGAAACATTGGCTCGTGCGATGGCTTTTAGCGTGCGAGTAAGAAATGCCAAAATCCTTTGCTTCTTAATGCATCGTCGACGGGGGGTCTCTCGATCGCTAATTTGTTTGATTGTAATATGTAACATTGCAAAATTTAGTTTAGTCTGTTAGTAAGTTTAGTTTATTTATTTTTTCTCTGAGACCACGATTAATTAAGGACAATTTAAACACTTGTGGTTTTTAGAGCTTCTTCCGACAATTTCGGCAGATTTAAAACCAATACTCTTAACTAAGCTTATTTTACGTTTTAGATCTTTTTGAGACAAGTGTGTTTAGACATTTTTTAGACAGCTAAAATATTCATATTAAAATATTATCACAGGAAGTAATTATTTTAAGAATTGGACATTTACAAGAAGTTAGTTTTCACTTATTTTCCTAAACCGCCGACAAAATGTAAAGGTGTATTATGCCTAACTGACCACCTGCTAGAAAGTACTCTTAACACGCAACGTCAGACTTGAAGAGCGGGAATTAGCCGCACTTATCCGTTCTAATGGAGTCTGCACGTGTGTGAGTGTATTATTGTGTCCGCCCGATATCAGGACGGCTCGCGCCTCGACTATCTCTCATTTATTATATAAAAGGACAGGGGAAATTTTAAAGAATTATCTCAATAATTTATTGGATTCCGTATTATAATTTGATATGCAGAGACCATGTATGATAAGTTAACTTTAATGAATTTCAGATAATGGTTAAGTGATATCTGTACAAATAAATAAAATGGAAGTTTTCTTTTTATGATAAAGGTACTCGATATTAGACCGATTTTAAAATCCTTTCGCCTATAAAAAGCTACATTATCACCTAGTAACATAGGCCATATTACGCGGACGAACTCGCGTGCTACAGCTAGTAGTAGATATGCAACGACGTCTATAATTGTTTATATGTATTAATAAAAGTGCTGGTCAGTTCAAGGCAAAGATGTTCAAGGTACATATCCAGGAATATTTTCCCATACGAATGTTTTATGAGAGCCCCCGGGCCCCGGGCTCGGCCGCGTGCGCCCGTCAACCTCGCAACATACGCTTTGTTTAGCTAGCATTAACCTCACACAATTATCTTCAAAAGCAATATACCACTTTAAATTTTAATAATAGCCACGGTTTTGATTTACTATTTTACTTCATTGTGCTTAGTAAATTGGATTTTATATGGTTTCGTATTGTATTAATATTCTTTTTTTTTTAAATAATTTCTATTGATTTTAGCTATAAGTTTAGTAGTCATAAATTGAACATCTTGGTCTAATTGTGGCAGATGTGATCGCCTCTAAAGACAACTTTTCAAAATTATTCCTCACGATACTTACATACTTTCTTGTGGCGACACGATGCAAAATCCTAGAGATCGCTTTATATTAAGTAGTATCTGTAGTAATTTTATTGAAAAAAAAAAAGATGTAAAGTAAAGACAAAAAAGGTTCAATCAATTGAACTCGTAATTGAACTAATACGAATAGAATAGATAGACCATTTGAATCACAATGATTTTACTCTTATTTCATTGTAGTACTTAAAGGGTGGTTTCCGAGAGCCTACTATAATACTGTGAATTATATAATAAATATACTTAAAATTCAGTACTGTAATTACTTTACAGCAACTGTAATTACTTAATACTGAATAATAAAATTAAATAAACTTACTGTAATTATATTTCATTTTATCTAAAATATTTACGATGTAAAAACTCCAGTAGTGTCAAAGTTTTATAAAATCGGCAACTTTTAGGCATAAAAGTAAAATGGGCAGTGTTGTATTTGTTTTTCAATCGGAACACCAAATCTGTATGATAATTTTCTTTGTAAACTATAAGATAAAGAATTTACAACCGGTGATGTCATTCGAGACTACGAGCAATAGTTGTCTTAGATCCTTACTTGGAATCGGTACTTGCAAAGTGCAATGGAATTAAACGCCTTTTCGTTTAGACTTTGCAGAGATTGGAGCGTTTTCGCAATCCTCAATTTTAAAATATGTAAGATATCTTTTAGGCAGTCTGTCCAACGGTATAACCACCCCTTACCGTGAAGACAACCGTGAAATAACAGCATGTGTGCTGTTGTGCTTTGGTGTTTGGTGAGTGAGTTAGGGAGTTAGGGACTGGTATCCAGTAAAATTCACTAAGAATTAAAAATTTGATTCCCTCAGTGGCATTTTTGAAATAAGTTTTTACAATATGTATACATATGAAATATCGATGGTTAAAAGAAATTTTCGATTCCAAACTGTAGAAAGTATGGATATTTTTTTTAATTATACATAAATGGTGAGCTACAAAAAAGCTACAGATGTACAATATTGTAGAGAATTTAGTTTTATATAATAATGTTAATATATTTTTTTTTGCTAAAATTAAAATTAAGAGTTAGGGAGGATAAAAGATAATATTATGTAAATTTTTTAATTAAAAAAAAGCCTAAAAGTTATTTTAATGCATTATACATTATGATTCTTTTACATGTATTATTTTCTATATTTACGTATACAAAAACCATCCCATACAAAAACCTTTTACTTAGAGTATCATAAAGAATACGGAGTTATGCGAATGAATGGTCGGTAACAAAAGGCTTAGTAAATACAAATGCAAGTTAAGTTTATAACAACTCCAAGAGCGATGCGATGTACAAAAGCATTAAGCACTAAAGTAGAAGTTTCCTACTTATTCACTATTCAAGTTAGTTACGCCGTTCGCATCGGACTAAAATACAAGGTATCCATTTTTACAGCTTTACTTACTTAATGCAGATATGTATATATATTTCTATTCTTTATATAATGATAATGACGTTATATTGTATGTGCCTTTATATTATGCCGGCGGCTGTGTTTCCAAGCTCATATAACCCAAATCTTTTTAATTCGAGTGAATAGACATCTACTGGGTGATCTCGCGCTTTATCGTCGGCCTCGTCTTTGCTCCACTGCTCTATGTGCTCAATGCTGTGTGCTCTGCCATGCAATAAAACTAAAATTGTATACTTTGACACCGACAAAATGCAATTTCTATAATCTATATCCAACTTAATATCGAAATAATAGACGAATTACCTTACACAATCAAATCAGGTGATTTTGTTTTATGCTACTCAGTTTACTATCGAATGTATGAGCATATCAAATTTACTTAACGAATACTTTTTAAATCTTATAGTAAGGAATTCTAAAGGTCTGCCTAACAGCCTAGCCTCTGACCCTTCCGACCCGAATAGGTCTCGAGATTCCATTACACTAGCAAGCTTTATTGTCTATAAAGTCTTAACTATCCATTCTGAGACGACAATTCGCCTCATTCTTTGTCAGAACTATTACGCAACGTTAAAGAATCCGATACTCTTAAAATGTTACTCTTGTGATAAATTGTAAATTTGAAACTCAATAACTTACAAAAGAATTGGTCGTTTACGACGTAGAAGTCCATTCACAGCTAATAGTAAAATAATATAACTCTCAACGAAACATATATTATTAACAAAGACGTGTAAAATTTCTCAAACGTCAGATTTATAGAGCAATCTTCGTGTAAAGCGTCAGTATTTCAGATGGCTTAAGGCTCAGACTGCACCGTTTTGTAGCGATTGTAATGCCAAGACTATTACGACTGATCGGGAATACCCAATGAAAAAAAAATTAAGAGGAATCAATTTACAAACAAAATTGTGGCAATGATAAAATAACGCATTCTTAAAGTTGTGATGATTTTTGGTTATTTAAAAAACGAATTATTAAGTAAGTAAGAGTTAAAACTCGCCATAAAAACTTTAAATTATTTAGTTTAAATTTCTGGCATTTCGTTCTAAATTATATCATATATATTATTTATAGTTTATACATATACTGTAAAGTTTTATCAAAATCTGCTCATTAGTTTTTGAGTAAAAGTGTTTCAAACATGAGAGTACATTAGCGTCATTAAATCTGTGAGAGTTCAGCGTCATGAATGCGTATAAAAACATGTACTCGATCACCGGGCAAATTAGAATGAGAAAAGAAATATTGCAGTAAATAAAATATTAGATAGAAATACAAAATTATTCCGGCACTCTTTAAATTGGTGAGACTTATTCTTTTGAATAGTATTAAATTATGCATTAATTCTTAACACCATCGCAATGTCTTCGCTTAACCGGTGCAGCCTCACCTTAAATGTTTAGTTGCCCGGTGGGAACACGTGCGTGTAACCAAATCGTCCACAAAAGATTAAGAGGTGGTAATTTGACGTTGATTTAGGAAGAGCGAGCCTCCTTTCATCGCTTGGATTGTCTTACCCCGGATCGACGGAGACGTTTTGTCTGTACCGGCGATGACTATCCCTTAAAGCCCCTTTATAATGTTCTAATTTATTGCTTTTGTCGTTAATAAATTTTAAAACAGTACCTATCGCATTTGCTGTATTAGTTTCATTTATGTTGACATTGATTCTATCTCTCGCTAAAAGATTAATGTTGTTTTTACTGACTATCATCGTGAGCTATAATTGCATAAATCGTAGTAATCTTGGTTTAGTACGTGTGGTAGAAACGGTAGACCTGCATTAGTGAATCAAAGATTAAATTAAAACAGTCTACTAATTATGAATCTACCGTAATTATTCAAATTTCAATGTTCAAGAAAAATGCTCCATTCATCAACGCTGATAAATCATGATGAATGGTTGATTGATGAATGATGAATAGTAGTGTCAGCCTAGTGGTTGGGTGAGCCCAATTTTGCGGCCGTCGGATTTGAATCCCTGTTACGCCTGGACCTCTGAATGAAGAATGTATTTGCATATTAGCTACAACATCAACATTTACTAAAACACGGCCGTGCGTTTTAGGTGAATACGTGAACATTACGACTAATAATAATATGTATACATAATATTACGTATACATAATATTATATATCGAACGATTTCGAATATGCCATACATGCCAAAAAAAACCTTTGTTTCTTTAGCTATCGAGCGGTGTAATTTAATTTTGGGTGTAATTAATTTTTGATTAATTTTGGAGTGGTTAAATTTAATTTTTGATTCTTTAGCTATCGAATAGTGTAATTTATAGATATTAAACAAAGTCCTCCGCCGCGTCTGTCTGTCTGTTCGCGATAAACTCAAAAACTACTGCGCCGATTTTCATGCTGTTTTCACCAATGGATAGAATGCTACATACAGCATCAAATTGTATCCCCCGATTTTGTTATTATCAGTTATTCTGAGCTGCCTCCCACTATGGACGCAAATTTAAAGACGTATCAAATTTAAAAAAATCAAAGGCTTCGCACAATAATTGAAGTGTGCGGTGTGGCAGGCGCGTGCGCGAGTGCAGATCGCGGCAGCTGGCGGTAGCAGGCGCGGCGCAAGCGCTGATGTCATCGCTCGGTTTAATGTTATTTTCCGTCGCTCACGGCGCGTGGGTGCGGCAACTACTTTCGGCTGCAGTCATACTTAGTACACGTAAGCCTTTTTTTAAATCACTTCCTTAATTTTTTAATTAATAACCTCAACTATGAAGTCATCTGTCCACATAAGTTCCTCATGAAGTTGAGATAAACAACTAAAAAATTTAAGGTCGCAGTCATGCGGTGCTTGTTACGGGAAAAAAGTCAAATTTTCCAATCGAGCAAGGAAATGAAACGAAGAAAATATGGCAGAACTTGAAGACTATATTTCATTAAAATGAAATTTAGACAGGGAGTATCAATAATATTATATTAGGGCTGCAGTCCTTTAAAAATTAACTCTCGTCGATTTTTTGGCGCTGCTGATAACATTGTTTTCAAACTAATTTAGGGAAAAATTAGAAATATTTTTATTACCACACCAAGCTACACTGCGTTTTGCAATCATTTGGACAGCTCGTCTGGAAGCAGTAACCACAAAATAGCAACTGTTGTGTTTCGGTGAGTGAGTAAGAGCCCATTTCCCTATCCCTTCCCAATCCTTAATATCCTTAATCCTATTGTACAACGCGCGCGAGTCAACTCTGCACCTCGCAGGAATGCGATGCCCCTATGATTTAAATATTTGTTTATTTATTTTTTTTTTAAATAAACAGTATATGTAATATAATATTAATATAGAACAAATATTTAAATAATTTTAATCATTGCATATTCAGCCTGTCTGCCGAGCTTAACATAAAAAAGATATTAAATACAATTACACCATTTCATAAGTGTATAAAGCAACAAGGCCTATGTGTAATAAATATTAACTAAATATAGTGTTATGTACATGTGCATATTGCGACACGCGACATCAATAATCATAAAGTATGAAGTTAGCAATAATTCTGTACTCGGTGTAAACACATCACGGGCTAAAGTTATGAATGAAATAACGTTTTGCAAGAGCGGATGTTGCGAGGTTGCCCGCGTCGAATTAGGTTTAGAGCTTTATGGAGCCTGATGAATGAACTAATGCCCCCTCCCTTCTCTTACCTCCACCGTAGCCACCTCGCCTCTCTACTGTACCTGTACCCGAGACCATGATTTTATCTGCACTTAACGACTTCCTACTTAATATTTTAAGTGCAAAAGTTTGTGAGGATGTTACATTACTCATTCAAGTAAAAACTGCTGAATGGATTTTAATAACACTTCAGAGCAATATAATTCAGTTACATACTATAAAACAAAGTCGCTTCCCGCCGTTTGTCCCTTTATATGTATGCTTAATTCTTAAAAACCAGCTACTATTTTATATAATAATGTCTAGAAATATTTAAATATATTATTATTTAAATATTTATAGTCTGAAACAATTGATTACAACGAAATAATAGCACATCTATTGTTTTGTTTTTGGATTCCACAGTTCATTCCCGTATCCACAACTTGACCCTTTATGTTTTATCATACAAGTATGTGTGGCTTTTAGTTATTTTCTGTTTGGACTTGTTTTTTGTCTATTTATGTTCATCAAGCCCTGCCTTTTATATGTGCTAAGTTATTTTATTACATTGTAGCATTTTAGTGCGAAGTAAGGAAGTGTGCTTTAATCATAATCATAGTATTTACGACGGTTAGACAAACATCCGTTAAGACGAGCTTCAGACGAACTTGCCCGTCCACTATATTATAAGCTACCAATGAACTGGACTCATTTATACAATGTTTATGGATTGTGGTGTGCATTAATTTAACATGCATATTTACATTAATAAATAATTGTAATAATTGCACACTGGCAATGTAATTAGGTACTGCTTTGTAATTAGTGTTAGCGCTTTTATAACATTTGTGTAAAATCAATTGCGTTAAAAAGACTGATAAAAATTCGTTGGTGTTTTCTGAGAACTTCGTCTTTTATTTCCCTATTAAAAGTATTAATATATTGTCGACATTTTTTTATGATAAGGTCGGCAGACAGGTTGGCGGTCTACTTGATGGTAGGTTGCTACCGTCGCCTATAAAACAAGCAACGCTACATGCGCTGCAAGTGCGCTAACGACTACAGTAGGGTTGAAGGTAAGGGATTGGGAAAGGATGGGGAAATTGGCTCTTAGGTACATCCTTTACTCACTCGCCTAAACACAACAGTACACATGGTGTTATTTCACGGTGGTCTTCTGTAAGGGGGCTGTCAAATGACTACTCAAAATGTGTAACCGACAGGATAATAGCATCAAAAAATATAGCAAGAAAAACAGTACAACTTTTTACGAACAAACCGAAACACTTACAAGTAATATACTCCAGAAATTGTATTCTCTAATGAGGGTGGTGTCAACCAGTTCATTACCGAACACCGCAGTGTGTCCAAATCATACTAAATTCTTGATTGTTTTTGTTGTCTATTCCGTTAAATGTCAATTTTCGTAAATGATTTTCTTCGACCTCAGGTCATATGAGGCCGTAAATTGATAAGATTGCAAGACGGGTCGCCACGAGCTAGTTGGCGCTGTTATAAAATTATATTTGACGCCTCAGATTGTTTATTACAATTTGAAAGGGCCGACGTATACTTGAAATATTGGCAATTGCATTACATGTACACACAGTGAGTGCAAGATTAGTTCAGAAATGTGTAATGTGAATGTTATAGCAAGAAAAATGCTCAGAAAAGTTAATCTTTTTGTACTTCACCTTTATTTGTATATATATTAGCTCAATATAATTATAATAAAGAAACAAAGATGTACAGTCGGGGCACAAAAACCTTCGTCAGTTATCAAATTCATTCCTTTGTCAAGTCTTAGACTCTTAGGAACTTTTTTATATTAAAGTACTAAACAGGCAACTGACAGACGTTTGAAATGAAATTTTAGTAAGACTGATAATACTGAAATGATGACTCTGGTGCAAGCAAAAAATCTCAACTTTAAATTGACGACCCTTTTTTTACTCCGATTGCACCTATAACAGTCCATAATTTTTTAAATTTATAATTTTTTTCAAGCAAATATTAAAAAAATATTACAATATTATATTCAATGCAATTAACCTCGGTAACTACATGGCGGGTGACAAGTAGCGAACTACTAAGGAGAATCTTTTGAAAGTTAAGGCTAACTGTTAACACTGTTGTTGATTAACTGTTGACTAAAATTGTTAATATTTTTTAACATTATAAAGGGTGGCGGACAGGCTGACAGACTGACAGGGAGGTGCTGGTGCGCTGCTTACCCTATAGGAATCTGTTTACAGCTCGCTTGAAGAAGCCCTTATATTGTACCTAGGTGGAATTTCTTAAACCTATCCTATGTATATGCCTATATATGCTCTAAATCTATCCTATGTTTGCTTTACACATGAAATGCCGTTTACACAATCTAATTAATTAAATAATTGTAAGTATAATAACTGAAGTTTCATTTCCAAAATGCTCTTAGAACCTTAAACGGTTATTTTGATTAAACTGTCTCAGTTTAAGCAACCTGTAATGTGTTAATTAACAGTTATTTGAATTGAATTCCCACCTCCCTCAGGTGGGTAGTGTACCAATTTGTAAGACATAACTAATATCAGTGTCACTTCGTATTATTATTCGTACATTTCAACGCTTTATTTGCGACAGCGTTTTGTTAAAACACGCACAGTTTAAGCGCATAAGACAAGTTGTCTGCTATTTACTTGTAGCTCGTATGTTATATTCATTGAGTAGGCCGTGAATGTTTTATGATTAACCATGTTGCGTTAACAGTGACTTACATATTTATCATTTATGTGTTGTCTTTGATAAATGAGAAGCTATAAAGATATTACATTCATATCACAAATTCACCTTTAAGTGACTAAACAGAAAATTTTAAGTAGTTAATAGACGAAACACTCTTGATTCATATTGCCAAATTTTAGTGAAAATTTAAGTTCTTCCGAAACGTAATACTGATTTTTAAGAAAAACTCGTTAAAACATAAATGGTATTTTTAATTTATAATTTTTTTAACGATATTAAAAAGAGTGGCAGGCAGACGGGCAGTTTAGTTAATGATAAGGGTAACGGTTACCTAATCCCTTAAGGACTCATGAAACACCTAGTTTTGTTTACAAAATAAAAAAAAAACTTTTTTTATTACATCACGTCCAAACCATTTTGCATTAAATTTATCACGTACATTATCAACACATGGGATGCTTTTCATTCCGTTGAAAGCATCGAAATACTACAATGGAATTTGCGTCACAAATGCCAAAGCGGCACATAAAAAGAACGCCTTTGACAGAATCATGGCGGACTCTTGCCTTCACGCGTCAATGGTAAAAGGTAGTAACGATCAACTTCTACTATTTCATTTTAAACTCTAATGGGTTGACGTAAAGTCACATTTTCTTTAAATTACGTATTTATTATTATGTTTGTTTTGTTTTAAATGACAGTTCATGCTCTACGCATATGTCACTTTTAAATGTTCCATAAAATTCGTAGTGTTTTGTATTGCACGCGGGTTCCATGTTGTAGTAGTTTGATGGTTGAAAGAGTAAAATACATCACTTTAGTTTTACGCATTATCAATAGATGGCGGAAGTCGGACCACAATCTACAGTTGTCATTTAGTAGTTGAAGTCATAAATATATATTTTAAATAATTCGCCTATTTTTATGTCCATTTAAAAATTCCAAATTAAATAGTCATTATTTCCAATTGAATCTTATTGTGACTACAAAATCTACTTTAAAAGAGTAACATGTATACGAGATACTTTTCATGATTTTTGAAAAAAAAAAAATACAACTGTTTTTTTGGAATTGACGTAAAAGCCTTACTAAAAAAATGTTTTTAGAATTTTTGTCTATTTGTCTGTGGACGCTAATCTTAGAACGGATTAACCAATTTGAATGCGGTTTTCACTTATGTATTGTAACAAGCTTCCTGTAACAGCGTTTATTTCATTCCAATCGCTTTAAAAACAAAAAAGCTTTAATACCAAGCGTATACGAAAATAGCGCGTAAGAAGTTGCGGGCACAGCTTATATATTTTGTCAGTCGTTACATTTCTTTATATTTCAACGCGAACCAGGTCGCTGACATAGACTAGTAAACAGTAAAAGTAAATCATGCTGACTATAATTTTCATACAAAATAGATTTTAAGCTGCGCCACCATTAGCAAGTGCTATCTGCTGAACATCAGCGAATCCGAGATTGATACACGACATTTGCGAAACGAGACCCTCCTTGCTGTCTCTTCCCTAGTGGTGCCCCGTGCACACATTTCTGCACCGACTTTACATAAAACCACGATTTGCATAATGCATACGGAATATGTAAACTTATCTCCGACACACCCTTCAGAGTGACATCGGCTGAGGTGTGCCGGGATAACATTATTCGCGTTGCAACGATATCCAATTCTAAATAGGACGCATTTGCAAAGCCACATGTTGTGTACGATTTTATTGGCTCCGCAGATGTTCAGGCCAGATATGATTTTTTATGTACGATTTAAATGTCAACTCGTATGGAGTCGCCTTTAGGGCCACAATTTTTTTTTTATTGTAAAGTGTAGGTGTTGCTATGTGAACTACAATTGTAATTCGCCTACTCGAACTTTTTAAAACTATACATTGAAGGTCGACAGCGTATGTTTTTTTGTATACATATAAATAGGTTTTGATACAGTTTTCACTATCATTTAGTTAGGGAATCATAAATTTAAATTATTGTATAGTAAAGAAAAGTTTATAATTAAAATAAAATTTGTTCACTCTATTAAACTGATAATTTTTTTTTGTTTTATTTTTTGACATTTTAATTACTAATATGATTGATTTATTAATATGGAGCAAAATAGTCATTAAATTAATTGTGCACCATGATGATAAAGTGTCATTTATATCTTTTTTAATAATATTGTGAACATTAACTTGAAATTATATTTTTTTAATGAATTTATAAAATGCCTAAATAATTAAACATATTGAACCACTTTACATACACTGAGATATAGAACTAATTGGATTTTTGTAAATTTCGCCGTATTATTAGAACTATCGGTGATACTAGGTAAGACTAAATTTTAATGTAAGTAAATATAAAATGTTAAAAATAAATAAATTTAAAAACATATTTAAAAAAAAAATTAAATTAAGTAACAAAAAGTTCTCAATGCCTCTAAAAGAACACTTGTGAGAATAATAATGAAGTCATTACTTTAAGAAACAGTAGAAATATATAAATTTGCTTTGTAGGTACATTCAAGTGTACAAGCTGTAACTAAACCATTAACATGAGGACACGTTTTAAAGTTGAACGTAATAAAACGTGATTTCATTTCGCCACACGATGGCAAATATTATCGGCATACGATCGTTAAGAGCGGCCATCCGTTCCTTATTAGCCAAACACGCGCCGCGAACCCTATTTTGCATGCAAATAAAATTATAAGGCTACCATAAAAAAGTGTTTATTAAGACTTTATACGCGTTTAAAAATTCGTAAAGACTTATTCAGCGGTCGCGTTGCCCACTCGTATAGAGTTCCGGAGTTTTAAAATGATAAAATTACTGTCGGACCCCACTCCGGAATGAGACATAAATGGGGATGCCTGCGAAAAGTAAACATGGCACAACATATCTTCGTTTGCAACACAATCCGATCGTTGCTGCATAAAATGTCGCGTTAAGATGCGAGGAGTATTTCCTAAGGTTACCCACCGCAGCTACGTGTCGTCCGAAGTACTTTCCTTCGCCTGGTAATCGATTCATCTTTTATTGCCTTTTGATAGCTTCAATATATCGCACATCTTCCAATATAATGTATATTTCGTTGCCGTACGCGACAATGCCGCTTTATGTAAGCGATTATATTTTATTCGAAAACTTTAGTGAATATTTCACCATGTTATATCCATGATAGTGGATGATCCTGCGATCAACTTTTTGTAGATGAACAGTTTTTTTTTTTACTTTCAAAATGTAAATTTGTTAATATTTCTTGATCAACTCTCTTTTACTTTGAAGTAATTCACTTGTTTTTGATTTCAAAATTAGACAAAAGTCTGCAGTCTTCTTATTCGTATGACTGTGTATCCTCAGTTTTAGATCTAATTAAATCCGTAATTTGATTATTTTCTGTCGCTTTTGGTAGAACTGAACAATGTGCATCTTGAAAAGATTGCGAAATCGAAATTTGGTGAAGCTCGAGGACGTGGAGTATTAACAAAATATTGGACATTGCGAAAGGTGCTTATTTAATTATTATAAAATTTTAATATTTAATATTAAATAATTATATTAAATATTAAATATTAAATATAATTATTTAGGTGCTTATTATAAAAATAATTTTAGGAAATAAATGTGTCTACAATGTTCAAAAAACTATCTAAAATGCGTCCGGAAATATTAGTTTTAATTTTAAAATAACTAGACAGTATAACATTTTGTACGTTTTTTTTTTTTATAAAACTACGTCACATACCTGTTTTATATTTTACAGATTTATAAATGCAAAGTTTGTGAAGTTTGTTACTTATTATGCAAAAGTCTATTAAACAGATTTTGATGAAACGTCACAGTAACATAATTTATACAGATCTTTATTATCTTATTATCTCACTTTTATAAATTATAGTCTACGTGTGGTGTGATGGCAAAAGCTAGTCTATGTATAATAATTAAAAAGCATAAGTATGGCATAAATGTACATTTCATTTAATTCAATCTATTCCAAATTCAAAAACCTGTCAGCACTTTCGAGATTATATCAAAATAACGAGTGAACTTTTATGTTTCGAGTATCAATTACAACTGGTTGATTTACATTGCAAGTGAATGGTAAACATGTAAACGACATTAGTTTATTCGACTTTTCTATATTAGAGATAAAATCGTGTAATAGCCTTTGGAAGGCCATAACTTGTGTGGACTCGATTGAAAGGTCAGTCGATGCTCGTGCATATGCTCGTAGAGATATGCCTTTGCCGAGAGCCTCTCTCAGACTTTCCAATTAAGCAATTTAGATACGGGGACCCGGCCTCGACACGACGCTATAAGAATGTAAAACAACGGCTATCGAAATGATAATTCAGTGATGTAAATAACAATAAAGTTATCAGGGAAGGCAGCGAGGTATGGGTTTTGTCAATAAAATGCGCCGTGGAGTGCGCGGCCTGCCGCGAGGTATTAGGGCGAATTTATGATGGCCTCAACATTGTCTCTCAGCGAGAGAGTGTTGCATCAGCCGTCACCTCTTCGACTAGTGTTGTCCAATGAGACTAAACGGCTATACAATTTATGCTGTATTTTAATGCTTTTAGAGATTTTTTTTAAGTTATGAGCGGCAGAGGTCACCAAGGCCTATATATAATATATAGTAATAGTTAATGTCGACCCTGAAAAATAAAATAACTCAAGGTTATGAAAGATATGATGACATATGATGCTGAAACGTGGTCTCTAACTATGGGTCTCGTAAGAAAGCACAAACGAGCTATGAAGCGGGTTATGGTTGGGGTTACCCAATCAATAATGAGGAGATTCGTAAACGAAAGAAAGTTACCCATATAACCCGATGGATCAGTAAAATGAAGTGGCAATGGGCAGGACACATAATATGGAGACCCCCTGGATTAGGAAGGTTCTTCAGTGGAGACTACCAATGTAGTATGTATGGTATTTATATAAGTTCGTTGCCAACCACATAGGATAAAGGATAACAAATAAAATGGACATAAGACGTGACAACCCTTACTTATTGAAACTCAACAGGTCATTGCTGTCGTTTACACCGGTCTTTTGTAAAACAATGGTTTTACTACTATTTATAATTATATTCATGCACCATAAAGTGTTCATCATAATTTATTATGTAATAGTGATATACTGTGTTACATAGATTTCTTTTTATTTCCTTTAATGTTATAAAGCCTACAATTAAATTCTAAAAAAAAAACGCCTGCCAGTACTAAGCCTATGTCAGTACTTTCAGTTATCTTGTGGTCACTACTCTACTCTTCGATCAAAGAGTCAACTCAGGCTTTTACACGCTATAAATTAACCATTCTCGACAATAAATCAAGAATTTTAGATAAATATATGTTTTGTAACTAAAAACGAAACTATTCTAATAAATAATATTAGTATGCCTACTAGTAAGATTTTTATTGCAGGTATTTGACTAACAGTACTCCAAAAAGATGCCTTAAAAGGAACATTTCAAATCTGAGTATACTTGGCGAGGTCGCGCGTTGAACTCTTTTGTTAGTGATATTGCACAGGGAGACAAATAATATAGTACATACACCCGTTCAGGACAGTAACAAAGTAACACATTGAATTGAACTAGCATGTATAAATCAAAATAGACAAAATTAGCATACAACGTTAATTATGTACAATTGTGTGCGGTTATTGCGAGCGTCGTCGCGTTCCCTACGAACGCGTACAGATAGGTGTAATCCAGTCATATTAAACATGCGGCCCGGATTCCTTAAGTCTATTATTATAAATTTTATATAAAATAAAATCAAAACATGTCAGTAGTTGGACTGTGCGTCAGAAGTGAAAACTAAGCTTCACAAAATTACATTACATGAAAGTTCACTTCAATAAAAAAAGCGCTAGACACATTTGGTATCCAGCGCGGTATAACCTGCTAGCATTTATAACAATGTCTAAAAGCGATTATTAAATAGGTGCTGCTGTGCCTATGCGGAACCAAACCTTTAGCCAGGCCTTCAATTAAGGCTTAATCACACATACGGCAAAAAAGATGACTATGTATAGCTGTAATTATTGCGATTACACATAATATTTAATATACTACCATCGACGGTCCGTGTTGCTTATATACTTTATAAGCAACATAATGTAATAATCTTCTATGAACTAATACACAACCAGGTACCGTTGGAAATTTGACACTAAAACAGACACATCCCATTAAATGTTTAGCGGCCCAATTTTAACTTTGAGTTGGGTATACCTGGCGTAATCTATTGCTATTTAAATTACAGATGGTACAATAATGGCACAACAAGAAAGTTTAGTAAAGCTCGCGCTCGGCACGGGCTGCATTATTTGGAACCCGTTTGTGTTGCTCTAATTAACAATACACAAATCGTAGCTTGTATGCAAATGAGATCGGGAGAGGATTTACTCCGAGGCCTCGTTCGCTCGCACTACGACTTGAATTTTACCTGTGATAACAAACACAGTCGGTTTTATTGAGTCGGGTCAATCCCGAGTGCTACGTGAAATCGTGCGTTTTAAAAGTAATTTACAATTTGTGGATTTAAAATTTTGATATTAGAAACTTTGTTGCCAAAAAAAAAAACATTGCTCTTGGGTATGAAGGTAGGTGTCATTCACTGTAGGTACCTTTATTAATATTATAAAGAGGTAAAATTTTTATGTTTGTTTGTTTGTATGTAGAAGATAATCTTCGATCCGATTTAAAAAAAAACTTTTACGAAAAGTTAGAATAAAATTTCAGGATGGCCATTGGCTAAATGTTCCACCAGCTGTCTTCAAATAAAGATCTAACGCTTGACAAAAGGCAGGGAGTTCCAAACCTTGGCAGTGCAGTGGAAATTATAAAGGAATTTTTTAAAAGAGAGATTTTGATAAGATGAGGATGGTAACCAGGCGTACGTTTCAACGTCCGATAGAAGAAAGGGTAAGCAGCTTCTGCGTACACTCTCCAAAGTGCATATTATTATAGAAGGCACATAAACAGACGATTTTGTTTCTATGTGCCAGACTTTGCAGCTTAGTTAAATTATGACGTCATAAATTGATAACGACACATAAATAATATTATTTATAAGTCTTACGTAGGTATAATTTCTTACTAGCTGATTTATTACGTATACTTTTTTTTAATAATGGACACTTGTTTAAAGTGTCTACATTATTAAATAGAAAGAAGTTGAAAATGTATCAGTCGGTGTGTACGGGGCGTTATCGTAAAATTGAATTAAAAAAGAGAGATAATAAAAGAGGATCGCGCCGTAATTCTGGCGCGCGACAACACAGCGCTTTTTATTTGGAGGGCGCGCGTGTGGCGGTCGCGGGGTGAGGGGACATCGAGGTGCGGGGTACACCTAATCGTGCAAGCTTCGCTTTCTTCCACTTTAAACCCATGTCTCCCAATTTGCAATAATCAAATTAAATATTAAAACGACCAATATCAACCAAATAGATACATCTACGATTTCACAGGTACTGACTTACATATATGTATAACTGTTTTAGGTTCAATTAATTATACAACTCATGGTTTTAAGTAGTTAATATCTCATGATATAATTAGTCTAGTTAGTACCAGTCCTTTACAAAAGACTAAAAGACTAAATCACGAAATAAAAGCACAACTGATGATGTCGGTCTTTATTATTATTATTTTTTCAAAATTTATAACACACTTACTTCTCTCTTAGTTTGTGTTCAATTTATAGGCGACGGTGGTCATCTAGCATCAAGTAACCGTCATCTTTCCTGTCGATTTTAATTAAAAAAAAGTATAAATAATACAAAGTGTTAGCACCCTCTACTTCGGGTAGATTAATTGAACCACTCTATGTTTAGTCCCAATACTTTTATTTCCAACCGATGCTTAAAAAATAACAATTCCAACTCTAAGATGTGCGGATATACTACAACGACCTCCCTTCACGGATGCGTTCGTTCAATTGACTGTTTGATACCCTTTAAATATCGAATGAACCGAATGAATCTGAATGAATGAGCACCTCTTTTTGAAACGTTACAGAGCACTTTTTAATCAATTTCAGTAGACATAAATAGCAAACGCGAACAAAAGCCTATTTGTATTTACACAATATACAGGCACCAAGTGGAACACAACGCGCACGTTATGGCCCGCGCTCCTCGGAGACAATCTTCTTTTATTTATATCCGCTGTAACAAGTCGCACCTCGATCTCATACGCCTCGTACCGGTCGCCACTCAAACCCGCAAAGCTCATTCAAATACAACGAATACTTACTAAGAGTAGGTACTATAAATACCAAAAATGTATGTACAAAAAGAACGCCATTTGGAAAAAGTATGTAATAAATGAATCTTCTTGATTTGAAATTGTAAAAACAAACCAATGTAAATTTAAAAAGGACCAATTTTAATTTGCATAAATTAAAAAAAATTAAAACATGGCAGTTAAAAACTTTTTGGTGTTAATTTTTTTTACCAATGTTTCTTCTAAAAATTACACAAAAACAAAACGTTTTCTATTTATGGAAAATATTAAATCTATTATCTACTACTTCATCTAAATTTAAAACTAAGAAAATAAGTCAAAACTATGTTATATTAATTTGAATAGTAATGCATGCATAATATTTTTTGTTCATGTTATCGTTAAATATATCGTAAAAATGTTGTAAAAAATAAATCGATTTTGAAAAATAACATATTTGAAATTACATAAATACATTGTAGGCTTTGGTTCTAAATAAATTTGCGTTATATTGTCTTATATAAGAAGACCGCGTAATTCACTGGGAGTATATTTGTCTTGTCTATTAGAAATATAGCGATTTCGGGATTTAAAAAACTAGGAAATAACAATCAAGCGAAACATGGAGTATGTTTCGCTTGAATGTTATTTCCTAGTTTTTTAAAATAAATTCTCTATTTAAGAGAAGTCCTTTTTTCTAAATAGATCGTAATTATAAAAGTTTAATGTAAACTTCGAAGTTCGAACTCGAATGTAAAAGTATAATGTCAGTCAGCACATCCTGAAATTCTATTACATTGATGAAGTTTTTTTTTAAATCGGATGATTTCTTTATAGAATGGACGTGTATTAAGTAACAGCACGTGAGCTGTTGTGTTTCGGTGAGTGAGTAAGGGATGCCGGAGCTCATTTCTCTTTATCCCTATCCCTTTTCAATCTCTTAGGCCTATCGCCCACTAGGCAGCTAGGTTGCGGCAGTCAAGCGATATCCAAAACATTTTCATATCGCTTGACGTTTGGGTAACAACTGGCCGTCGATTTGGCTGCCATAACTGGCTGCGCAAATATTTTGGCTACCACAGCCAGGCAGCCTAGTGGGCGATAAGCTTTATCCTATTGTAGCCTGCAACGACCTTGCAGAACCTGTGGGATTGCTTGTGTTATAGGCGACCTAAAATCAAGTGTAGCGTCAACATAAGAAAAGAGTTGTTTCGAAGATTACCTCCTACATACAAACAAATAAACATACAATCTTTATCTCCTTATAATGTTAGTATAGTAGATTAATAAATTATATATTTTGTATTGAGTCAAATTATTTTATGGAACGGTACGGACTGTTAATGTAAGATTTGGCTTTGTGAGGGCAAGGGTCTGGTCCTCTGAGATAATCGTCCACGTTGACGTAGGAAAGGTAGCTGTCGGAGTTGACTTGTAATTTCAAGTGTTTACCCACCGAGCGCTCAGCAGGGTGTCTCACAACAATGCCCATATCCTTTTCATATAAAATATATGAAAAGTCCGGCTACCAGCGACGCTCGGATCGACGGTCCGATACAGCGGCTGCATTATACCGGCAAGCTGCCTACCGAGAACTTTTTATGAGGGATCAAATTGATTGGTTCGGTGATAATATCGAAGTTGCGTTCATTGTGACCAACACGCGGTGCGACCTCGGTAACGCACTGGCTTCTGTTACGTACTTACACCTTCACTTCTCACCTCTTAAAAGATGTAATTTAAAGATAGCTGGAATACTAGAGTAAAAGTATTCATGTTTTTAATGTGCAGTTAAAGAGCTTGTGGCATATCGTCGAATAAACTAGGTTTTAAGCCTTACCAACCAATTCATATTTATAAAAATGATTTTTTAGTCAATGGTATTTTATATTACTAGACCCAAGTTAAATTAATTAGCGACCCAGCTTCGCATGGCTGAATTTTATTTCTGCAAATTATAAACACACACCTTCCTCACTCTTCACAAAACCGTGATACGGTGAAAATCGTATCAAAAACCGTTAGTTACTTTACAAAGTAGTTGAAGAGCATCTTTTGTTCATAGGTGTATTCTTCATAAGTTATTAATGTATAATTCATTAGGGCTTCTTGGATTATTCCTTGTAATCTATTTATTAAGTTACATATTATTATATGTAATTATTTATTTAATTAATGTTGGTTTTATTTTTAATTTAATTTTGTTTTCTAACTTTTTTGCTTTTCTTATGTCAAAATTTAAAGTGCACCATACAGCACAGGAGTTTACCTACTTATCTTAAAACCACACGACTAAAGGGCTTGTCAGAACCTAACATTAATATTTTTATTTCGAAATAAAAAGAATTAGCTGCTTATTCACGGTAATAACAAAATGATCGTGGCATAAGTTTGCGGTATCGATACATTAATGTCTTATTTCGTTACCGGTACAGTTAGATACTGAGTCGAAAATTGAGTTGTAGATAGCGTTAGGAATTTATTGGATATGCGCGCAACAATTCGTCCGCAGGCGGGCCCCAGGACGTGCCCCGCGAGAAACACAAAACCACGAAGATAAAAATATATTACAAAATGAGGCCCACTTTGTGTTTTGAAATTACAATCAAATAAATTACTTTTTATTGCTCAATCTCGTTGGGTTTTATTAAGGTATCGGTGCTGAATGCAAGAGAATAAAACACGGAGGGATTACAAGATGTTTCCGTGGCCGGGCTGCGACCGTCTGATAAACGGAGGTGCTTTACATGGCCCTCGACTTTTGGAGATAAGCCATCGTTGCCCGTGTTCATGTCAACACGAGACCAATGAAGAAACATATGGTCACTTTCTCTTGTACGAATACACTTTGCTATGAGATCGCTCTGAATTAATGCACTTTTTGTGTTATTTTAAGGTGGATGTCTTAAATGTCTCTCTGGGATTTTACGATGGCGTAGAGACGCGATTTCTAATCTATGAAAACTACCTAAGTTGACCTTGGTCTTGGCCAAGGTTTGCGACCTAAGTTGACAGTATTGTCGAGCATCTTAATGATTTAAATAGTAAATTAATTTGGGTAGAGTAGGGGTAGACACTGGGATTTAGTTAGGTTTGGAGATTTTTTTTCGGGAAAACTTTTTTCTCAATATCACAAAAGTATAATTTTTGCACATCAGAGTTTGGTTTTTTTGTAAACCGTGTTTCTGTATTATTTTTTTGTAAAATTTAAATGTGCCTATATGTTTGTCCATTGTGGAAACACCTTTGGTTTCACATTACATCTTCCATTTGCAATGGCAACAACTTGTCACATATATTCCCATTTAGGCGACGTGATTTTCTCTTCAATTAGCATTGTCTGTTCTGTTGTTCTGTGAAGTTGGTTAAACGGCCTGTCTACTCATCATACTGATTAACGGTCAAATACATTTCACCACATTCGCCTCGAGCCCCTCTCGAAATATATTTTCAGCGTGAAAATAAACAAATCACCGCTCGGACATGGGAGACGCGGGCATATTGTTGATTAATGCTGATTGCTAAAGTGCGTCAACGCATACATAAGTAATGTCGCACGAGAACAACCCACCGAGACATTTCCGTTTCAACCGGTCCTAGAACAATGTGCCCAAACATTTCCTCATTTACTATTCGAAGGAATCGCCCCCATAACTCGATCAGAAACTTACTCGTTCCATTTGGTCACGAGCTTTTCGAGACAACTTGATAAGCTTTACGTTTTAATGACAAATTGCAAAAGCTCTCGTATCGTTATTCCAATCACGAAACAATTTTCAAATTTATGTGTGGTCTTATTTATTTATTCATTAACCACACAAATAGCTTAACATAACAGTAAAATAATAATTTAGTTACACTAAAATAATAGATATCCGTAGTCAAACCGAATTCTGCTATGTGGCATTTTTTGAAATTCTAACATTTTGACCTGTTCACTGCCTTATTACATTTTTTATTAAAATTATGATATAATTTAAAGTCTATTAAGTACACAGCAATTATAGGTATAAAATATAAATATAATAGATATATTAATCCGTTATTAATATTATTTTTTGTAATAATATTTTTTTAATTATATTGATTTCAAGTTACATTTTTAGATGCAACTAAAAAGTAATTAAACATCATAATATCAAATCAACCAAGAAACTCTTATGAAAATAACCTGGCTTCATAAAATGAACAAACCCACAAAGATCTTTATTGCGATCTTAAGTTTGTAATTAACCACTTGACCTAGATCAAAGCTAGATAAAATAGTCAAGATGAAAAGTGGAAATCTGCGCAAGAGCACAATATACAACTTCGTGTGTCCCTTGCCCAAGGAAAGCCATTTATCATCGTCAGCGAGCGACCGGCGAGTTGTAATTGTGTGTTATATTGTTACCTTGAGTTATGAGCTCTGTACGCGAATATACAACCTCTTCCGCTTCACTCCTTGAGACCATCACACACAGACCTTATAATTTGCAGAAAGTATTAACGTTAATTACTTCATTCTCATAACTATTATATATCTTTAGAAAGAGTAGTAAAGCTTTCTTAGTTAATGACTTGAGCAAAGGCCGGATTGCTATGGTATAAATGGCCCTGTTTATTATAGATAATTACAGTTGCTCAGGTGAAAATATATTTAAGATATTTTTAATCGAAATAAAATACACAATAACAACATTGTTGGAATTGGAAAGCGCATTCGCGTTGTTATCAGTTTGAATAATATTACGACATTCTTGGTAAAAAAATGTTCGATCACATTTATTGATTTAATTCCTGGAGTAACAAACGGCACAGCGTTTTATTGGAAGCGTACCCCACGCAGCGCCACTAGACAAAAATCGCTGTATATTCCCATATATTTCCCTTGTCAGTGTACGGGAGACAATAAGGTAAAATGTTTGTAGAAAAGTGAACGCAGGCGCATCGGGTAGCGTCGATCGTATGCCACATCAGTATTGTGACGAGGGATGCGCCAGCGCGTGGTGTACACACCACCACATATACTACCAGACGATAATCTCACGACTAAAACGTAAAATTTATGCCTATTTTTATAGGGTTGACAACTCTCCCACATAAAAAAAATGAAGTATCTCTAAAAGTAATATTATGTAACTTAATTTCTCTATCTCACTCGTACAACCTTTATCAAATATTCCTTTACCCAAGCACAAGTTATATAGGACATCCCACTATAATATATTATATCTTCGCTACACGGCTATATGCTGGCCAAAGCAAACCCATTTCTAATAAAAATGATTAAATAAATAAATAAATAAAATCAATGTGCCGCAGTGAAAATATTCAGAGCTGCCTGCGAGGTATCTAACCTGGATCGGTCGTTCCACAACGCATGAAAATTTTAGATGTAGAACTTTCATGTTCGATGTTCCTTGCAGCGTATTCACTGGTAGTATTTTCAGTAATGTGGCGTGGGTCCAGGGGATTTATCGATATAATATAAGTATGTAAAGGCGCATGGAAGCGGCCGAGGACGCGCCAACTTATGACGGCCCTTATCCACAATCGCGGGATTCGTCCGCGCCTCCCAACATACCCTACCTAAAACCACCTACCCGGTGCCAGTATTTCTCACAGAAACAATGAGCATTTAAAGTTTATTATGACAACACTACATAACGATAAAATTATTGACGACAGATTTCCTGTAAGATTCCATCGACGCGAACGAGTTCTAAAAAATAATCACTACCTAATCTAATCTAAGTATAATAACCAAAATTTTCGGCATAGTAAGTAAATCGTCGCGTTTTTCGCGCAAATTTTAAGGTGCTGGCAATGAATTTGAATTTCTTGCAAAAAAACAAAAACCACAATGAATAATCATGTGTCATCCTATTATTCCTAAAAGCGAAAATCACGTTATTTTTTGTTTAATTAGAGGGATGAAAACTTTTTGAAATATAGATTTTTAATATCACGAAATTTAGACCTCGCCTCATATTAGTTTTCACTAATTTGAAGATTTTCGTAAAAAAAGAAATATTATGTGGAGATTGAACATTTCTCTTTGCAATGCGATGTGTTGGGTCGCATTGCAGAATGGAACCTTCGATTTATGTCAGCGAGGTGTGGCGCAGTGGCGAGTACGCAGGCCTTTGTTGTGATGCTATCGCTTGCCCATTATTTGTACATCATTACCTCAGATATCCACATATGCATATTTATTGAAACGGCCTCATGTTGGATCTTTGCAGGCGACTTTCCTGTATTTGCGACATACAGATATTTAAGGAAACAAATAGGTACCTAACTAAACTATATAACTACATATTTGGTTCTATTAACATCTTAATTATTTTATTGCATAACATTGCCCATCACTATTCCTTTTACTCAATATAACTGAAATATATGTGCGACTAGCTGGTGCCCGCGACTTCGTCCGCGTTGACGACAATCTCCTATTAGGAACCAAACATTTTTCTAAGTTAAAAAAATATTCTATATGTTAATCCAGATAAAAGTTATCTGTGTGCCAAACATCTAAATACATGCAGTAGTTTTTATGTGAAAGAAAGTAATAAAAATAAATCCATCCATCTTCACAAATTTTCACATATAACATTAGTACGATAAAGACTGAAATATTGTTTTAACACCTAAGAAAAAAGGACGCAGACGAAGTTTTAGGCAAAAGCTTGTATTTTATTATTATCTAAGCAAACCAAGATATTTAAAAACCCTTAAATCTTTAACTCATTGGAGCAATCATCATCAATACTAATAATAAATCTGTAAGTGTAGGTATTGTATGTATGTATGTATGTATGTATGTATGTTCCTC
The DNA here is from genome assembly GCA_945859745.1 of Synanthedon formicaeformis. Classification (NCBI taxonomy): domain Eukaryota; kingdom Metazoa; phylum Arthropoda; class Insecta; order Lepidoptera; family Sesiidae; genus Synanthedon; species Synanthedon formicaeformis. The sequence continues at coordinate 6,486,207 of OX243963.1, forward strand.
CATAATTCTTAAACGAATTAACTGATTTTCATGAAACTTGGTAGATAATTATTTAGACGTACGGGACACAGGATAGGCTACTTTTTCTTTTTCAACGCGGACGAAGTCGCGAGCGCCAGCTAGTTATTAATATCATTGGAGCACTGTAAAGTACGTTAATTCGGCGAGGTCATCACCGAAAAGTTGATGCCGCCCGAAGCGCGAACGCTCCAACCTATAATAACGTTTGTACGACGACGGTATCAGTCCGATGATCACCTCCGAAATCAATTTTAAACAAACTCTAGCCACCACCTACAATTATCATTGTGTCGAACAATGCGTGCCCACTAAATATCGGTCTAATGTTAGAGGTCACTTGAGTCCTATCTATACATAATAGACGGTTCTTTACTGAGATACGATCGCGATGATTTGTTGACTCCATACAACTTAAATATTGAAATTAACATCCATTTGTGATTTTTATCTGTATCCCGTTCGTTTCGAATCTCTATGAATTTATTTAATCAATACGTATTGAAATAAAATCATTTTATCATGATTATGTTAATAAGCTTAGTACGGAGCTTAGCAAACACTCTAGCTTTAAACATATTCAAATTGAAATAGTTGTACGGTTTAAGTACGTATTTGGACAATGAAAGTGTCAAGCAAAAGCACGCAAAAGAATATTTATATAAAGTTTTATGTTGGAAATATTAGAGTTTTATGGGCAGTTTCAATGTAGGCGATATTTGCACAAACTGCATTGTAAGTATTTGTCATTCTAACATGTCATCGTGCCGTAAAATCAGCACTGTAATATATTTTACTAGCTGGTGCCCGCGAATTCGTCCGCGTTGAAAAATGAAAAATATAACACCTGAGAAAATATCTGACATCTGTGTCGCTGTGACAACGGTGGCGCAGTCGCTATGACAATTTTTATATTTTTGGACTATTCCTCGGGAAACTAACAATTTTCCAGGCTAAAGAGTACCTGTATTTTAATCCAGGTAATAAAGTATCTGTGTGCCAAATTTTATCCAAATCCGTTAGCCGTTTTTGCGTGAAAGAGTAACAAATATCCATACATCCATCCTCACAAACTTACTTATGGAGTAAATACACGATCAATCATTTGGCGTGACGACAAACTGACGTGACGCAACGGCGCAATTTGAAATACAGTGTTTGACATCAAGCCATCAGTTTTTACCATTCACCATCAAACTACTACAACATGGAACCCGCGTGCCATACAAAACACTACGAATTTTATAGAACATTTAAAAGTGACATATGCGTAGAGCATGAACTGTCATTTAAAACAAAACAAACATAATAATAAGTACGTAATTTAAAGAAAATGTGACTTTACGTCAACCCATTAAAGTTTAAAATGAAATAGTAGAAGTTGATCGTTACTACCTTTTACCATTAACGCGTGAAGGCAAGAGTCCGCCATGATTCTGTCAAAGGCGTTCTTTTTATGTGCCGCTTTGGCATTTGTGACGCAAATTCCATTGTAGTATTTCGATGCCATTCACGATCAAATTTTGGCTTCACGTCAGTCATTTTGACGCGATGCACTGATCGTGTATTTATATAATAGTACTTTCATTTTGTCATCTTAAACTTCTAGCATTTTCTTGAACAAACACTTGAGGCAACAAAGTTTGTTCATAAGTATACATATGTATAGAGTTGTACAGCTATAGGATGCACGTATAAGGCGTTGTTTTTCAGGATTTAAATAGAGGGTGCGACCTCTTCGCATTTGCATGAGAGTGCTTTAGCTTTAACATGTTGCGAGGTTGCCACCTCATTTAGGATGCGCGCAAATTGTTCTACCGCGCCTCTCACAGACCACCCGCGAAAAAGAGCACGCGCAAAAATACAATTAACAACAATTATTTTTATCTTAATGAATTTTTTTAACTAAATTAGTAACATTTTTTTTTTCTAAATATGTATTTATTTATAAGTAAAACTGCAATAAATAATCTAGCTTAAGATAAAGTAATTGGATGTTAATTTTATCATTACCTCATTTATTCATTGCATACATAACATATAATAGTAAAAACATTATTACTGTGACGAGAAATATTTTTTCGGGCAATAGATTACAATTTTTTTTTTCTCAGAAAATAGAATATTTTGAATAAATCTGTATAAAAGTATTTATACTTCGCCGTGCTGTCCTCGCATGCGCCTATCCTTTCTTTGAAATCCTACTTATTATCTTCTCTACTTTATTATGTGACATTTTTACTAATGAATTAGTGAATCCATATAATTAATATTATATGTTTATGATTGTGATACGTCAAACTCACAATCTTCATCATCATCCTACTATGGATTTACGAGTATATTTTCAGTTTTACGTTATCGTCTTATTTTGTAGGGAAAATTTGTGTACGTGGATAAAATTGTTGAAGATAAAAAAAAAATAATGTATTTATGCTTTGGCTAAACACTGGCTGAAAAAATATTCAAAAGAAATTCCTACGTATCGGTGACATATGAATAAAGGTGGAAACAAACTATCGGATATGAATGACCGTGCACAAAAACATATTAAACTCAAAAACAACCTAGAAACGAGTCTAGAGTCTTGAACTTGAACTTGAAGGTCACTTTATATAAAAAAAAATACTATAGATATGCATTAAAAGTTGAGTGCCCCTTAACTCATCAGTTTTATTTACACATTTTAATGTATAAAAGATATCATTTCCATTCATTAGACGGTGAACAACGCTTGTCCATCATTTTTAGCAAAACATGAAAAAAGTATAAAAACATTTTGATTTATCGACGGTACATTCTACTTGCCGGCAGCCCGCGGCCGCGTCGCAGATACTAAAATTAAAATTGATGATCATGTAAACTTTATTAGTGGACGCATAAAAATGTTGAGTAAATCAAATTGTGTACTGCATACTGCATCACCAACACCTTCACACTGAGTTTACTTAGAGCGACAATGGTAAGGGTGTTGAGATACATACCTACTTTTAAAATAACTACAGAAAGTTAAAGAGACGATATAATTTTATGATTAACTAGCCCATTTCGATGGCAGCTACGTAAACTATCGTATCCAACAAATTGACGTTTTTGGGATTTTAGATCAATAATTCGAATTAAAAATTTATCTTTATTATGGTGTATTCAAAATTAAAATATCTGTAAAAATGACTGATTTTTTTGCCGAATATAATCGTATCTTTGGAATGCGCGCGACGTAAACTACCGTATTGTCTTTCACGATAGAGAAGTGAGCGGGGCCGCATGTCGTAAGAGCAAGATACTACACTTTACGTCGACCAATGCACGTAAGCACGCGCTCTGATTTTGTATAGCTTAAAAAGAATTTAGTACTTGTTTAAATATGATTGTTTATGCCTTAATTTATATAGTTTTAGTCATGAATTATTCAAGAAAACACCGACACACTAGAGCAGAAAAAAATGTTGATTTTAGCACTCAAAGCAAACTCCCCAAAAAAAGATAATTCAAATTTTAATCATCAAGATGACGTACTGTTAAATACGATTAATAATAGTGAAGAAAATAAATCAAGTTCAAGTAAATTGTAGAAAAATATTACTTATATTATTCATTTTAGGAATTTTAACGACTTTTGAGTTAAACTGTGGTATGAGACAGATACGACTGTTTACACTGTTTTTTACTATAGAAATTGTATGGTATGTAGCTCATACGGTTTTTTACGTTGCATTGATAATATTAAAATAAGTCGTATGTGCAACATACCATTCTTTTCTAGGCTTGTGTATAAAAGTTATCATCAGTATGTGTTACTTACAATTATTTACGTAGTAAAGTAGTGTGTAATCTATAATCGTAAAATCAATTCCAATTAAATGTATCGACATATTCATAATTTCTCCCCATTCTAGGATTTCCCCTGCCCGAGGGGGCTAATTTAGAGGAAATAGAACAACTTGCCATGATGCTTGCTAAAGATATTTTCGAAAAAGACACACTTTAAATCAATGTTAACAATGATGAATTCATTGACATATTAATAATTATTACTAGATTTTCAATTAACTTTAAATGATTTTACACAACAAGACAATAATACCAACTAGCAGCTCCAGTATAAAATATTATAGATAATTCAAATTTTTTAATTACTCCTCACCCTTCCCATTTTCAATATAACCATTTTAACGACTTTTGTTGATATTTTATTGGTAAAATACAAGAGCCATTATCTCAAATGTCTAACGTGTCAGACTATTCAACACCCCAAGCCTATACGCTACTGTCCTCTTATAAGAGTGATGGTATGAATTTAAATAAAAGAAGAAAATTGAAAACATTTCAGAAAATATTCTAAAAAAATCTGCGCGTGAGCTAAAAATAAAGATAAAAAAGATTACGGTAAGATTGTTAGTACTATTTTCAACTTTCAGAAAGTACTGAACACACCTTATGGACAGATGTGTTTCATACAACAAACGAAAACTATCAACCATGAAATTTTACTATGTTAAACCTATCCAAAAAAGGAGCCACTTTCTACATGTGGCACGAAGGAGAAGGTAAAAGAGGTGCCAACGAAGTAACTAGTTGTCTTAGCGATTTGATATCTAAAAGTCTAAAAGCTGGAACAATCGAATTCAGATTTTGGCCTGACATAAAAATAACTGTAATGGCCAAAATGGAAACCTTATTGTGTTTTCCACTTACTTATTCTTGTCACAAAAATATAAAGTCACTATAAAACACACGTTTTTAGAGAAAGGGCATACAATAAGAAGGAGACAGTGTGCACGGGTTAATTGAAAAATGAAAAAGCAAGGTAATTTATAATCCTTTTGTGCATTAGTAACATGGGCAAAACAAGATAGCAACCCTTATACCGTAATAGAAATGGACTAACTAACTTTCTCAAATTTAAAGAAACATTAAACGGTAAAAACTAGTCTAAAAATTTGAAAAGCGATACTTTAAAATGGCCCAAGATAGAAGAAGGTTTCTGCCTGAAGATCCCAATAATTTTTATTATAAATATGATTTAATGTACACAGAATACATACATGACAATAGTTACAAAAATACACGAGACGACGACAACAAATAAATATTGCTGTAGGTTCTTTTTACAAAAATCCACTACCCATACATCTAAAGTCAAAAAGGATGATTTAATACATCTTGCAATAGTGGTATAGTTTCTGAAATTTAATACACATTTTTTTAAATAATCTGCAGATTCGAATATTAGTCAAGTTTCATATAAATCTGATTCGGAGTAACATTTTATGTGTTATATTTCATTGGTCCAAAGTTGTTAGTATATTTTTGTTTTTACCTGCGCGTATATTATGAAAGATTAATTACGATTTTATAATCGATTCCAAAAATTTCCGATTTCTAATTTTGTCAAATAGATAATGATAAAAAAGATTATGTAAAATATTTTGAAACACTAATAAATAACTTTATCAACCGACTTCCAAAAAAGAAGGAGGTTCTCAATTCGACTGTATTTTTTTTATGTTTGTTACCTCAGAACTTTCGACTGGGTGAAACGATTTTGATAATTCTTTTTTTATTTGATAGCTGGTGCTTCCCATGTGGTCCCATTTGAATTTGGTCCAGTTCTAAAAATGGCATCCATGAGAAAACGGTTTGAAGTCGGTTCTTTTTTGTTAAAAAGAGATATATATTTTTTATGATTAAAATAATATATTATGGTACAATAAATTGTTACTTATTTGTATCTATATACTTATATTATTATTACTGTCTAAGTAAACAAGACATAAAGACATGTAACTAATACTTTGGAAACAGTTTATTATTTTCAGAGTAGGTTCAGGAAAATTCCATTTTTTTGAAATAAAAATACGTTACTACTGTACTATACCTCCTTTGTTTTATTTAGTAAGTTGCAACTTTAAATTACAAATTAATTACCCACTAAAATAAGCTTTACTTTGGTAGTTTATAAATTTATACGTTATTTGTACACACTACTTTAGCAAAGTATATTATTGTATGTGCAACATACGATTAAAATTAAGTTGCTAGTATCCAAGTAAAGTGGCGTAAGTGATACATACAATTCTATGAATGCAAAAATATCCCAAGTAAAAAATCGTAACAGCAATATCTCAAAAAATAACAATAATTTAATATCATTACTTAGAGCCAACGAACACACATATAATTTAACTTAATATAACAGAAATTCAAATAAATATACTTTAATCCATAACTTTGACAAGCTGATTTGTCTTTAAACAGCTCTCCTGTAAAGTTGGTGTTTTGAAGATACGATAGTTTACGTAGCTGCCATCGATTTGTCGAGTGGTTAATGAGTAGCCTCATTGACTCAGAGATCCCAAGGTCCAAGTTTGTGAATGAACTTTTCATAAAAACTCTGGTCAGCCATACTCTGGTTATCACAAAATTTCAAGCCTTACTTTAGGGGCCATATAAATTGTATGTATTCTTAGCTTTTACTATGTCTTACAAACGGAGATCAAAACATTCATAAAAATTTGTAATTTGACACAAAACGTGCATATCTTAGTACAGTCGAGGTCGAGCTCATTAATATATTCAGTTAGCAGAGAAGTAATTGTGAGATAGTTATTGTGAGAAGAATATATATGATAATTGATATTGAGAAATTAACTTCAATAGGAATTAAATGAACTTGACTGTACTCAAACTCTGATTGAAAGGATATTAGAAGAAATTTCAGGAATTCAGTATTCCTTGAACTATTATCGAGTATTATTTAAAAAGAATTATTTTTACAAGTATTTGTCGCTGATTGCTACTTATCGAAGATAGGTATCAAAATTATTGTTGCTTTTCTAAACATTAATAGTAACGCTGCTTTCACATTAGTGCTATTGATTTGAATTTAGTATAACGAAATAGCTATATCGTTTAATTTAATTTACAAATCTTAGATTTTTAGACAAGTTACACAACACAGTTTCAGTATTTGCTTATTTCGATCAAGAGGTAACCCGGTTGATGGTAACTATTATCGTAAAGAAACGAAAATTGCTTACCAAAATGCAAGTTTATCATCTCATACATAGGACGTCCAACGCTGGATATAAACTTCCCCCATAATTTTCCAACTTTAGATAACTTAATATAATAACTTTATATAGTGATAAGGTTAAGGGTAGAGGACAAGGGATTGGCAAATGTACTTGGAATCCCTTACTTATGTACCAGAACACATTGAGATAACAGCAGATAAAAGACAAGCAAATGTTTTTTGCTGTTGTTTAATATAGCAACATTTCAAAATATATAACATCCATTGACAATACTGGTACCTAATTTTTATCATCGAGTGAATTTCATTTTTGATTCCGAACTCATAGTAGGGGTCCTCGGTGATCTAGTATCTGGACACCGTTAACACTTTACTGCTCTTCATACTTCTTGCACCATTCCGAGAAAGTAAATTATTCGAGGCGATCGTAAATACAGTAATACGAGTACTTTAACTTGTCAATGTCAATTTTTATGACGCTCTTACCAGATATCACGAAATACTGGAATCTATTAAAACTAATTTATTTTCTATTACTATCGAGTATTCAAACAAATCGGTCGACGATGAGATTGGTTACTGGTTTATTTTAAGAGATGTTTAAGAGATTTTTTGTGGTAGCATTGGTGGCAATACTGTTTTTAATTTTGGAAGTCCGTATGGTGGCAGTAACCACTCCCTCACAGAAGAATACTGTGAAATAACAGCATGTGTGCTGTTGTATTTTGGTGAGTGAGTGAGGCCCTTGCCCTATCCTAATTCAATCCATAATCCTACTATGTACAGTCGACAACGCACTTTCCAGAACCCTATGGCGTTGCATGTGTCAATAGGGGACGTCAAATAATGGACTTTCAGCCTGTCTGACGACCTTTACATAAAAAAGGACCCTCAAAATTTGTCACAGACTTCTAATTCATTTCATTTATTCTAAACTACTCTTCATCTAATTTCATCTAATTATTATATCAATATACATATACATATCAATCTATACATATCAATCTATACATGATACTGAAACTAAATTGACGATTTTTAGAATTTTTTCTATTTTTATTTTTTTCTATTTTTATGTATGTTCCGCCATAACTCTTAAACGAATCAACTGATTTTCATGAAACTTGGTAGATAATCATTTAGACGTACGGGACACAAGATAGGCTACTTTTTTCTTTTTCAACGCGGATGAAGTCGCGGGCGCCAGCTAGTAAGTACATATAACCGCATTTATTTGTCTGATATTTTTTATGTTAGGCCTGATAATAAGTGGAGAACTTCACCTATAAGATAAAGAATAAGATGTAATTAGGGATAGGGGAATGGGCTCAGCCAATCCCTACGCATACTGAAATATAATACCACATTTACTGTCATTTTACAGTGGTTAGAGGGTGGCTAGTGGCTACTGTCTGCCAACTAGTGTACCCTGTGTTTGTACTCAACAGTACTAACAGTAACAGTACAAAGAGCTGTTATTAAATACTAAAATAGAACTTGTTTATTGTAAATAAAGAAAAATGTGTAAATTTTTCATTGAATAATTTCCAAGCGCCAATGAGTTGTACTCGTTCAAAGTATGTATTATTAAATTAAATTGCATTTCAACGAAATATTTACGAGAGTAGTAATTTTTCAAGCCGGACAGGCCCCGCAGCGAGCGAACGGTGCCTACTTTTGCCTGCAATGCTTTAAGACATAGCAACCACTCGCTTATCTTAACCATAGCTTTGTGCTAACCCACAATCAACAATTTTGTAATTCCTACAATTATGCTCAGTGTATTAATAAATGATACTTAATTATTCCTTAGCAAATAGTTTTATAAATTATAATAGCATAGAATTATAATAAATAGACTGAAATGTTGATAAGTTTATGACATGTATTCAAATACGAGTATGAAGCTACATTAAGTACTTAGGGAATGAAATAATGCATTATTTTTAAAATATCTAACTAGCAAATTATGTCGACAGATAGACCAGTGGCAGTGGCAACGGTCGCCACAGGTACTGCAAGTGCTCTGCTGACCGTAGTAGGATTAAGTATAAGGGATTGGGAAAGGATAGGAAAATTGTCTTTGCCATATGGATAGGAAAATTGTCCACAAAAGCACATAATATGCTATTGATCACTACATATTATAAAACAGTCTGTAAGTCTGTCTGTCTGTCTGTTCGCGATAAACTCAAAAACTACTGCACCGATTTTCATGCTGTTTTCACCAATGGATAGAGTGGTTCTCGAGGAAGGTTTCAGTATATAATTTACAAAGTTACGCGGGCGAAGTCGCGGGCACCAGCTAGTTCACTTTAAATATATTTATGTTTAAGAAATCATAGATATCTACATGATACTTACTTGATAGTATATTTTTTATTCATTTGTCTTCTAACTTAAAACCAGGCCCGTCATACTCAAAATACAATTTCTGTCAAAAGACAAAATAACTTCAGATTTTTTAATTTAATTTTAATTTAAGATTAATAAAAAAACAAAAACAAAACAAAATTCAGTAAGACGAGACAAGGAAATCGATAGATAAAATATAAAATCAATACAATTCAAATTTATAAACAGATATATTATAGCGTCTTTACAAAAAAAAGCCGGTGTACTTATTTATTGTGTTTTATAGGGTAGTATTTTAAATTTATTGTAGCAATAACCTATGAAAAAATATTGTCCATTCTATCATAGCAGCGATACTACATTATTTTGTAGTAAAAGTAATTGTCGCATATCATACTCGACAGAATTAACAAGCGGCTTCACGGTCGTAAACTCATCATATGCCACCGTCTTTGAAAGTAGTTTGCATTTTTTTAGTTATGTCTATTATTTTACAATCGCATTTTAAAAAAATCATTAAATAAAGTCGCTATATTTACGTGTGTTTGTTTGTTCACTTCCCTATCTTTTCTTATTCCCAAATCCCAGTATGGTCGGCAACGCTCTTGTAGCAACTGTGGCGTTGCTTCTGTTGTTATTTTTGTGTGTTCACCTACCATCAAGTGGACCGTCAACCTGTCTGTCAACTTTAACATAAAAATAAATAAATAATATGGAGATTACCAATTATAAGTTTATAAAAACTAAATAGTTTTTGAGAGAAAACGCTCTTGCAGCAACTGTGGCGTTGCTTGTGTTGTTATTTTCTGTGTCCACCTGCCTGATGGTAAACTTAATAGTGGACCGTCAGCCTGTCTGTCAACTTTAACATAAAAATAAATATATAAAATGTAAATTACCAATTACTTTACTACTTTGAGTTACTAACTTTTAATTTATAAAAACTAAATAGTTTTTGAGAGAAAAGTCGTGAAAAGCAGCTAGTATAATTCTTCTAAGTCGTACCGTATTTCATAATCTATACGAAATATTTAACATTTACATGCGCGAACAATGTGTAAACACGCAAGGAGACTAACTAGACCCATCTAACGAATGCGCGCATTTGCTATGCCCGCGGGCAGCGTCCATGCCTATCTGAAACAAAATGCCCCTAGATATCGCTACATTGCTCGCTTGAACACAGCCTACCATCATTCACCAACGGCACATCAGATTATTCCATAAAAGCCCATGAGTATTCCATTACCGCACACAACTCACCATTAATGGCACAGATAAATATATTAACACAACAAGGGGGGGCAATTAAATCCGCAATATCTTTGGTACTTGTTCGAAGTAAGAAGTTAATACTAATACTAAAGATACGATTTCAAATTAGTGCAATAAATTTCACAATAGATTAATCTATACTAACATTATTAAGTGGTAAAATTTGTATTTTTGTTTGTAAGTTATCTTCGAAACTACTCATCCGATTAAAGAAATTATTTTACCAATTCAAATTATTTATTATTTACTATAACACATTATAATCAAGAATACACCCCAAATCGATAATCGAGTAAAGATTATGCAAGCCACTATCATGGGTTTAATTTTTAAGACAAAGTACTTATGATCTAAAGTTACAATTACAGCAAAACTATGAGTATAATGAGTGAGTAATAAAGTATCTCAAAAAAAAGAGAGGAAAGGATATTTCCATGGTATATAAAAAATATCATTTCAGATTGCCAGCGAAATGTTATATATGTTGAAATATGCTGAGATCGAATATCAAAAGTAAATTGTTATATTATAAAACTTTGTTTTCTCTTTTGGTATTGTGCTGGAAATCTGATATACTAGGAATCTGGTACTGGTATGATGGTCATCTGGTGTTTTAGGAATCTGGTATAGAGGGAACGAAGCGGTCTGCGTATACTGTAGTGAGCATTTGAGTTTTACTGGCGAATTACGGTGCGGCGAGCATTTAGTTCAAATAAAAATCTATCGCCACATATTTCATTCGCAATTTAATAATGAATAACATAATATTCGTCTTAAACGTGTACCCGTGTTGTAAATAAGCCGAGTACACGTTTCACTTGATAAATGTCTCCGGGAGCGGCAGACGGAGTAACTCTGTAACCCGGGGGCTCTTGCAAAATAATTAAAACTACTTAACATTCAAACAGAAAGTACATAGAGGGGCCAGTTTGCGGCTCATTTAGAGAGGGAGCCGGTTGGCCGGCCGACGACTGCCCATTACTCTCCGCGCCGATTGATATATTCCTCCTCGACATGCGATCTGCGACACGTCACTCCACTCGCCACTCTCGATTGCCGCGTGCAACAGATTAACAAGAGGATATCATAGTGGAACAAACTTATTATAAGACAAGTCGCGACTCGACATCCCAAATGGAATCTCTAAAAAGACGATTAAAGACCACAAAATTTTTCGGAATAGCTGTTTGGTGGGACAGCTGCCTGCACCCCTATGCAAGAACTACGTACGCCTTGTTTTCACCCTACTTAGTTTTTCATAAAATACAACTTAACTCCTCTCTGTACTATTCTTCACAGAGAGAGTATTCTACATCAGGCTGTTTCCATAGTGTTAAAAAAAATCATTCAAGGTTCAACATTGAAAAGTTAGAGAAAAGCTTTGAAGAGTGATAGAGTTAGTTCACTTCACTCACACTTTACACACATAAAACTTTTATAATAATACCAGCGACCCGGTCTAGACGTCACATGATTGCAATTTTTTTCTGGAAATTATACTCACAAGCCGTCCTCGTTCATCGCTCTTTTACTGTAATACTCATATAATCCGTTATTACAGGTGATTTAAAAGAAACCATCGGAGAAACAGACATTTATAATAATAAATACAGATTATGATAGACAATAATGTTGATAAAATAGATGTTGATAAAATGCACGTTCAGTCCATTAAATTCTATTTGCTAAAAGATTGCTACTGAATGCTAACTACGCCTTGCAAACAAACATTACATGTTGATAAACGTCTCGTTCACTTTTAATGTGCACATAAATCGGATTTTTCTTTTATTGTGCGCGCCTAGTCAGCTCCAAATTAACTCGTTAATACTAATGAATATATCGCTGTAGCGTTAACAATTTTATTGTACCAATACGTTTTTATCAACGCTCATATAAAAACATTATTATACCGAATAAACCACTCGAGCTTAAAAATGCGACTTGTTTCTTTTAGACCAAGTTTATTATTACTGTAAAAAGTCTTAAAAAATATGCGAAATCCACACTTTCATACTTTAATAATATAAATGTGATAGTAACTCTGTCTCTCTGTCTTTCTGTCTGTTACCTTTTACACCTTAACTACTCATGAAATTTCGAATTCACGTTGTCAGGGATAGAGGAAAGGACATGGGGTATCTTTAATCCAGAAAAGAAATACTGTTCCCAAGGGATCATCCTCATTACATATTATAAAACAAGTCTTCCGCCGCGTCTGTCTTTCTGTCTGTGTGTCTGTCTGTTCGCGATAAACTCAAAAACTACTGCACCGATTTTCATGCTGTTTTCACCAATGTATAGAGTGGTTCTCGAGGAAGGTTTTAGTATATATAATTAAGGTTTAAATTACGCGGGCGAAGTCGCGGGCACCAGCTAGTCTAATATAAAATAAAAAGTAACGCCTGGCCAAAGGCGTTTGTCAACGCGGACGAAGTCGAGGGAACTAGCTAGTATAGAATAAAAATAACTATAGACTACGCCGATGTAGCCTAGACTAAGGTTCTGTCTTAATTACTTACCGAAATAAATCTCAATTCTACTAAGGTCAGCATCGCACTTGCAATCCCTTAGCTTTGCTTGTGTTAAGGCAACGATAGCCGCCTAACAACAAGTGGACTGTCAACCTGTCTGACGACCTTTACATAACAAAAAAATATCACAACAATAACAGCAACAATCCCACTAGACACACAACATGAATATTTACAAGTGCACAATGGGAGTCAGATAAAAGTTTCAACTTTTACAAGCAATTTGAGGTTATTTATCATGTCGTTGGCGCAGTCAGGCGCACACCGGATTCGATTTTGGTGCAGCTTCTTTATACAGAAGCCATTATAAGTATCAGTTTCAGATCATAGATCATAAATGCATTTATTATATGTGAGGCGGAGGCTCGATTACGGGGGGTCCTGTCGCACGTCTCTCCATTCTTTGTATGTACCTTTTTATTGTCGCGCGTATGTCACAATTTCGTGGACCTCACCAAAAGAACTCGAAACATAAATATAGAACAAGTTTCGGATCTATGAGTATTTATGTGATGACCCAGGAATGTATTTAAATCAAATCGATGGGGCCTAATCTTTATTTTATGATTATCGTAAATTACACTTTGATTTTAATAACTTATTTGCCTTTTTGTTGTATTGATCATATATATAGAAATTAATCTTGATAATCCATTTAAGCGTTAAAGTTCTCGACTCAAAATATTTCGGTATAATAAAATATTGTTTTGTGATATTTCAAATGTATCGCGGTTCATGAAGATTTATACCTAATCTACTGGCTGTGTTTTGTAGTTCGTTTTTTATAAAATTCTCAGGAACCTAACATTTTTCCAAGATAAAAAATATTCTATATGTTAATCCAGGTAATAAACTATCTGCGTGCTAAAGGACATAGTTCAAAACCAGGCCTAGTTTTTTTTAACTTACACTTTGTTGAATTTGGTAATAAAAGTCTTTCTTAAATATCTATCAGTAAATTCCTGTGACAGATTTTATAAAATGGGGATAACATTCGAAAATTAAAAAGACTTTTTTTATACTATCTAACTTTTAATACTTTCAAAATTTTTTATACTCTCTAACTTAAGTTAGAAATAATATATTTAATATCTATGAAACCTTATTACCAAATTACACGATACTATTACAAAATACACCCAGTAAAATCTTTAATTTCTCTTTTTTTATTTTGGTATTTTTGGTATTTTTTATTTTGGTAATATGATACCATTTTAACTTTTTACATACTTTACCATTTATAAATACCAAATACCAATGTACCAAATAAACATTTTTTCTTTCTTTCTTTTCTTCTTTCTTATGATAAAAAGCTGACGGCCTGATCTCCTTACAAAACTGATTGATCTCCTTTCATCCAAATCTTTTCAGCCGTTTTTGCGTGATTGAGTAAAAACATCCAAAATTTCGGATTTACAATATTATTAGGATAAAAAAGACGGTGCTATAGATTCATTAATAGAATAGAATTCACAGCGTGTTTATCGAAAGGAAAATTAAATAGAATGGAAATGAAATTTTCTAAAAATAACTTAGACGAGTCTGTCTGACACGTGGGCAACATACTAAGAGAATAACCTTCATTCGTATTAATCAAGTTCATTTCAACGAATTTGAATTATTTATGTTTTGTTATATTGTCTTGGTAAAAGATAAAAAAAAATTGTTTTTCACATTATCTTTTCCCACAATTTGTATTACTTTCACTAATATACTAGCGGTCCGGCCCCAGCTTTGTATAGACGCAATTTTTTTTGCAAATTATAAGTACTTTATAAAATATAACTTATGTTACTCGCTGATAATGCAGCTTGCCATAGTTGAAAGATTTTTTTAAAATAGGTCCAGTACAGTGGGTGGCCATATTATTAGGGACAGAGCTACTGAGATTTCATCTCCTAAAATTATATCCTACGTATGACTAATATTAACATTGATAAAAATCAATAAGACAAGTTTCAATATTTAGTGAGCTTCTATTCGTCGGGGCATGCTCTCAATACATGTTTTTGGATTTTCTTGGAGTGTGGAGTTATGATTCCAATCTCTGATGTGAGTTTCAATGAATTGGCGCTTGGTGGTAATCAGTACAATCGGCATCGCCCGTTTGGTATCAACATGTGTTCGATGGGGTCATGTCTGGTGAATTCCCTGGCCAAGTCAAAAAAAATTTTTCAGCCAAGAATGCACACTTCTGGCTTTGTGACACGATGCATAGTCATTGCATAAAAATGTAGTTGTCATTACCAGGGAATCATTCATTGATTACATGAATATGAGCACTGTGCCTAATAATTTGGCGATGGTAAGTAGTTTTTGGGTTTTTTCATTGCAAACAAAAATAAAAATCTTTTCTCTTTATAATATTAGTATAGAAAACACACACCCCTAACCTGTCCTCACCCGAGATTGTGCTCTCCATGAGAAACGTACAATATGAGGGTGAATAGTGTTAAATAGATACATGGCGCCTCACTCGGCTCATCGCCTTTTAAGTGCGTCCAATGCGATTTGTTACGGAATTTAATTCGAATATTACATCCTTCGCCTTTGTGTTAGGCGGCCATAACAATAAAAGCCAACACAATTATTATTCTTAAGAACAATCAACTAATAACATTTTCTATGGTTCAACGCATCATTTTTTCTATTGTTTTCATATTGAATGATACTTTTTAATTATAATATTATATCAAATATTTTATTATTTATATTATTTCTTGAATATTTAAAAGATATTAAGTAAAAAAATATAAACGTTTAGGCAAAGTTTTAAAAGACTGTTTTATAATTTAAGTTTTAAGAATATATTAAAACTTTGTCCTGAGCTTGTACCTATTGCAAATAAAGTATAATAAAACAAAGTGACTAAATGTTCATTAACTTAGATTTTATAAATAACGTAACATTTTTTATGTTATTTTCACTTACATTTGTAAAATTTCTTTAGAAAAAATTATTTATATGGACTTTATTGCTTATTGGACATTTGTCAATGCTAAAGAAAATTAGTGGAAAAAGTCGCCCTGAAACAATTTTTGAGCGCTTATTAGAAAACCTTAACTTGTAATTCATTAAATGAATGTTGCCCATTGAATCAACATTAGTGGTAATCACTAACTTATTTATAAAGAGTCGTTAGCTTGTTTATAAAACATTTTTACAGCGTTATTTTATTTATTGCATCCAATCCATTCTTTTTCCAGTTTTGAAGACCGAAATGAAAATGTATCATTCATGTTTTATGTGACTCTTGTAACGTGTCGATAAAGTTCGATACATCAATGCTTTCTGCTATCTATAGCTTGTAAAAACCTGCTTTATCTTTATATCACTGCAGCCACACATTAAATCACTCATGAATTTAATGCATTTTATTGTCATTTTGAAGTGAAAACAATATAAATGTATTTTGTGTCACACTTGATTTATATTTTATATGTGAGATGTGATTTATTGTGGCTTGATTTTAATACAATCTTGAGGCTTACGTCTTCGGATGTGGCCGGCATTATTGAAATAGGCTCTTGACGCTCATAGCCACAGGCTGTGATGCTCGTACATAAACCTTAATGTGACGGACCAAATGATATTAAATCAGTAAACACTTAAATGGTTGCTCTAGAGACTCTTGTTACAATTAAAATTCTTTAATTATTATGTAAAATGATTATCCTTTTGTGGGTGATTTTTTACATTAGATAGGTATAACTTGAAATATACTTGACAACAATTACCTACTTAAGTTAAGAATATTAAAATAAGTTGAGAATATACACAATTCATTGAGCTGCCTCCATATTTTAATATCATCATTATTGGCGTTTATCACGTTAAGGCGTTTAAGAGGAAGAGTAAATAAACTAGCATAGGTGCTATTGCATAAACAAAAAAAATAAACAAGCCTAAAAAAAACCAGATAACTTAAGGTCGGACAATCTTCATACAAAATTACATTGAAATCAGTTCAGTGATCTTCTATTTATCTTCTACGATTATACTAATAATAAATCTGTAAGTGTAGGTATTGTATGTACGTATTTTTCTCCATAGCTCTGGACGAAATACACGATCAATCATTTGGCGTGACGCCAAACTGACGTAACGCAACGGTGCGATTTTTCAATACAGTGTTTGATATCAAGCCATCAGTTTTTACCATACACGATCAAATTTTGGCTTCACGCCAGTTAATTTGACGCGATGGACTGACCGTGTATTTCGTCCATTAAACGAATTAACTGAAAATTCCAAGTTACCAAGTTCCAAGTTCCATGAAATGAAAATTCATGGAACTTGGTAGATAAACATTTAGACGTACAGGACACAGGATAGGCTACTTTTTTCGGCCGCCAGCTAAGTAGCTTATCTATAAAAACGTATTCTAAAAAGACGGATAGGTAGAACTAATTATTTACAAATTAAGATATTTCTCTTCCACTTCAAGTTAAACTTATAAATCAGCTTACTGGAAAAATATTTGCACTTTCCAGTTTTCTATGTAAATTAATTCAATTTTTTTAACATAAACATAAATCAGATTATATTTTAAAATCAGTAGCAACATGAAACTAATAAAATTAACTTAAAATACAGCTTAGAAGCAAAGAGAATGGTAATTTCAGAGATTGGGTGAGGCCATAACTTCTTTGACGGCGTTTTTTGTTATTTGACATAGCATGCGAATGAAGAGATATCTTGATGTAATAAAATGCAAGCATGTCCGGGCGGCTAGCGATCGGTGCGTTATCGCTCTCGGTCCCCACTGGGTGGCCGCTACTTGTCTTAAACTGAACTTATCTTTACAATCGATCCAGGAGATAAAAATAAAAACACCTATGCATGTTGGATCTTTGACGCGCCGCGAACCATTACCTCTCGAATTTTATCGAACGACAACTATTCACATTTGCATTTGTATAGAACGCGATTTCAAATATTTACACATAAATAATGTTAATAATCTATATAAATAAAAATGATTAGCTAAATGTATTCTAAGCGCAAAACTCGAGAACGGCTAGACCAATTCGGCTATTTTTTTTAATAGTTATTGAAGTCCGAAGAAGGTTCTTATGAAGGGAAAAATTTTATAATTGCAAGGAAAATTGCATCCGTGGACGGATATTATAAAAGATTAAAACTATCTACTTCTATATTTATAAAAAATTAGCTTCCGTATGTTTGTGTCCACAAAACTCAAAAACTAGCTAATGGATTGCCTTGAATTTTTTTACACATGATTGCATTTTAACTTAAGTGTATATATTATTGCAACGCGAACGAAAAACAACACAGCGAAGCGTGGCCGGGATCAGCTAATATAAATAAAATTAATCGCGAAAAGTATTTCTAAGCCCAAAACTCGATTACAGCTGAACCTACATATATGGCTAGTTTTTTCTTTTCAAATTTTCGCTAAGTCCGAGAAAGGTTCTTATGAAGAAAAAAAATCAAACATGCATAGAAAATGTAGAAAAAAAAATATTTTTCCCGTACAAACTTTCCAGCGGTTAATTCAAAGATTTCAATCAAACATTGACGTCAAACACTTTAATAAAAAGCGAAAGAACGACGTCTACTTTTAAATAAAAATAAAACAGATATAATAGTAATATTACAAATATATTGACTTGAATGTCACTGTAATATTCCTCAGTGACATCAGTACTTGTAGTTCATCGTTCGATCTAATCGCATTGCCTCCGAGTGCGTACTTGACGTCAATCAATCAAGCAAAGTTTCAATATCGTGATTTAGGCTTAATCGCGTAGAAATAATGGCGTATTGTGCGATACGAGAATAATGTTCAATGTTGCGGCGTGTCCTACATGTGTCTCTCACTCGATAGACAGACGATACGCATATACTCGTATCTATTTACATTGTGATGTCTACTTAGAGGTGTATGAAATTTGTTGGTGAAAAAAAAAACTGTAAACTGAAGCAAACCATTGACAGCAGTAAGGAGGTTGTTATGGTCATATCGCTGCTTAAAAACTAAAGGGCCATAAAACAAAAAAATCCAAAAATGTTTTTATTGCAAAAATACAATCACAATCTTTCATATTGTACGTTGCAAAAAGACTTAATGGTTGTTTTATTTCATATTTAGTATATTTTGATAATTTTTTATATATTCAAAAGTAACTTATATACTTATATCTCTTCTAGTATTCAGTTTATTATAAAACTACTTAAAACATTTAATGCTTTTTAAAAATACGCTTCTAACGATGTATAATATGCATATATTTGATATATGTCTAATAAGAAAAAAAATAGACAAAAATAATTTATTTTTTTTCGATTAGCTCTCCTGTAAAAAGTGAAATTTTGATATGTGGCCCTTTAGTTTTTAAGCAGCGATATGAAGAGCTTGAGTGGCAGGCGATGCTAGGCGTTTTGTAAAACACGTTATGTCGCGCATGGAAGCGGCGGAGAGACAGCGGGAATAGATCCTTTCCGACCGCGATAGAAAGTTGGGTTAACCCTGCAGCGTCCCCTGCGTTGCCAGGTATCCATGAGTATTTCCTAACGTAAAAAAATGGAATAGTCATATGAAGAGAAATATTACGCCTAATATTTCTAACTGTTCAATTTTGGTTAAATAAAATATATATAAATTTATATATTCGGCGTTCTATGAGACCGCAAAATAAATCTGTCACCGTGAGTGTGAAGTGGGGTCAATGGCTGCGTATATAGCGAAATGTCAAGGTTCGAGTTTTGTATTGAATATGTTGGTCCGATGTGTATACATAGGTGACGGTTAGGTGGTCGTGTAATGTCACTCCGAGACTCTTTATCATTACATCAAAGCGTGCTTCGGTGCACCATCGCTGCATCGCTATACGTCTATCGCGAGTTGATTGTGTGATTAATAATCCAATCTTAGAGCCTTTAAGCTTTGGTATAATTTTTAAATTATTTTAAAAATACAATTTATAAATGGTCTTTTGTAACCCTTTTGTAAGCACGTGGACACTGCAGTAATTAAAAATAAACTTGTTTAAAATAGAAATTTAAAATTCTATTTTATTTAATCAATAATTTAATCGATTTAAAAAAAATGAAAACACTGATTTAATTGTTTTTTTTTATCAATAATTAAATCTAATAAATAAATCCTTAATATATTTTTTTATATCAAGTTCGCCAGACTTGCTGACGGTCCAATTGATGGTTGTGGACCGGTTCCCGAGGGATCATCTAAAATGAAAAAAATCAACACCGACAAAAACATTATGAGCAATAAAGATTTTAACACCTAACGAAAAGGGGTGCAGAAGAAGTCGTGGGCAAAAGCTAAAACCGATTCTAAATATAAAATTGCAATGGCAATAAAATGTGAGTTAGGTTTGCGTTAACCGCGTATTGAGTTTAGATTAAGCGTCATAACAATAATTATTAGAAAATTGTATGTCAATACCAAATATGTAAAAGCGATAGTTTATTCACAGTCACGTAGCATTGTTAGCAATTTGCACGGAGTTGGTTGTGGCCGAGTTACTCAATGGGCTTGACGGGAATGAATGAAGCAATCTAAACAGCAGTAAATGTTATTTATATCGTTTCTCTTCCATAAACGTAGCGGCCATTGAGCCAGCCGTTAAGGGGCAGCTTCTGTTCAACGATTAGGTAAAGCGCGCACATAAGCTACGCTTATCACATCACGGTAGTCCACAATCGTTGCACAATCTCACGAAAACGCCATTGAAGGCTGCACCTGTCATAAACGCAGGGTTCAACTGGTGTTGCCATTTCGGACACTTTTTCTCTAAATATAGCAGTTTTTTGTACAATCTTTTAAACCATTTGAGCGATATTGGAATTGGACATTAGAGCTTATTTAGAAGGCCCATTGTTAGAGACACGTTTCAACGCCATATGTCATCATTGGCAATACACATTGATCGAAAACTTTTAATGGGCAGCGTTTGGGAAACTCCGAGACATCTTCCCGTCCAAAATTGCTTCAGTTAACATATATGAAATTAGAAATTCTGTCAATATTTTAAGGAATTTTTACTATGCGAGATGGCAACACCGGGTTCAACGCACTTCCATTTCAATTAGCCACAATGTGGAGCGATTTAAGAAAGGTTAGAAAAGTAAACAAACATGATCCTCAGGCTATTTGGATATGGAAGGCTCTCATCAATAATGCTTCGGCGACGATAATATCGCGGACGCGTGTCTCGAGTAGAAGAACTTCCAACACCGTTATTAACCTTGCGATATTGATCGCAGCCGAGAGATCATTTAGTGATACGCTTTATATTAAATTACTCGGTCGTGCGTTGATAATATATTCCAGGTATTCTATTACCGAAAAACAGATAAACACTGTCGGTGATATTAAGAATATTTCTCTGAAACCGCTTCGAGGGTGGAGCGGAATGTCGTAACACTGTTATTTCTTACCATTGAGTGAGAACGAATATACGAGTAACATATAGAAAACTAGGTAGCGACCGTTTCTTAGTGTAAGATAAGGCACGTTATAAAATAAACCTATGTTCCAAATTTCAGGTTTCTAGACACAGGAGTTTTGGCTGTGCGATAAACAAACGATTTTATAACGATTTTACACGCAAAAATGGAGTGTTATAAGTTTGACATGTGTCTATGTGTCCTTCTTTGGGATCGTAGATCGCAAACGGATAGACCGATTTTAATTTTTTTTGTTGTTTTGAAACTGACATGATCTGCTTATTAATTATAATTTATAGAGGTCTGTTCAGGCGTTTGAAGATAATCAACCTATTTCCTAGTTGACGAAAGGATCTCGTTAAATTTCACAGGTTCTATTGATGTGAAATTTGGTATAGGTACTGTTGCTTCGGTGGTATTTCCACGACATAGTATGTAACCTTGATATGATGCTGCATCAAGTAGTCTGCGAGACACTCAATTCCTCAGCAACTTACAGCAGATATAGCGTGTTTGGGCTCAATAGAAAATCGGGGATCAGTTTATAGTTTTAATTATAGCTTGTTATATAAGTATAGATTATACTACACAACATAGGTATGGGCAATGATGCTGGTGAATGCTAATGAGTGTTTTAAGAGCGCACCATGCGTCAAGTTGCGTGTCGATATAAAATCGCCTGTCGCGTGTCACCATTTTGCGCCAGTTAATCCTCGTGTCACCATATTCACTTTTTAGCCACAACTCAGCGTTTGCACACAGCCATTCTTTATGTACAAGTCACTTTAATAGGCCTTTTAATCTACAGCTTCATCAAGTGCCAATGAGATATTGTGTTCGACGGCCGATACGATCTACAAACAAGTTGTGTCAAAATAATTCCGTTCGAAAAGATCATCACATTATCACTTCGAGTGGCACAAAGTACTTTTATCATTTTGATTTTTAATAAGGTGTTTTATATTTTTAAAGTGACCAACGACGGAAATTTGATATATTAAAATACAAAACTAGCTGTTATATTAAATGTATTTATAGTATGTTAAAACTAGCTCTGTTTTGTTGTTAAAATCTATAGGAACCTAAAATTTTTCCACGATAAAAATTATCTATAAAGAATCTAGATCCAGAGTTGATTCAGATAATAAACTAACTGTGTGCCAAATTTCATTCAAATCCGTTAAGCCGTTTTTGCGTAATTGAGCAACAAACAACCAAACAAACACACTTTTGTAGTTATATTATTATTTAAAATTAGGATATTTTTGTTATAATAAGATCTTTTCTGCGTTATTAAAATTCTACATAACCATCTTCCAGAATATTTATTTTTCCTTTATAAAAATTATTGTAATGTTTTTAGTCTCGAGCTTGTATTACGTGCTACTTCGTGTAAAATGCGTACAAACAAACGACATTCCGGAAGGGTTTACTGCAAAACGGTATCTGTCTCGAGTTACAATATAACCTAATGTAGACTCGTTTAGAATCTGATTAGATGTTATGTTAACGTAGACTCTGTTAACTTCTTGCCTCATTTCGCATACTGCGAATGTTTGTTATGCTAATTGAGTGTATTTTTCACGCAAATGAACAGTTTATAGACTAATACGAACATTAAAGCTGCAGAATGTGGTCTGGTTGGCTGCGGTCGGGACATGCTATTTACTCATTAAGAGATGCAGCTAGGTTTTGTATTGCCAGGACAAACTGCGTTCTGCAGTCGCCAAGTGTGAAGGCATACTAAAGGTGCAATTCGGATCTTAGCGACAACGACGCGCGACCGCGACCTTGTGACTAGGCGACCACAGTCGCCTGTCGCCTGGCGAACGATAGCTTACGAATATCCGCGACCAGTGCCCAACCCAATCAGTGTTATTTCAGTTTCTGTAATAAATAGTTGCTTCCAACATGTCGAACGCTTTAACTAAGAAAAGCATGACTATCTTTGATAAATAACGAAAAACCACAAAACTTCATTTAGGAAATCGAAAACTCTTTTTATAATCTCGGTTTTATAGGTTTCACTTTATTAAGTTGTTTATATACACGAGTAATAATTACACATAAACATAGCATCTAACAAGTATATTTCATATCGAGTCAACCTTTAACACTAATAACACCCACTCGAAACCAATTTGTAACATCTTCAACAGTGTGTATCATTAATCTAACAAACGGCCCGAATGTTATTACTTTAATTTAATTGCTTTTGCTTTATAAGTATTCCGTGTACAATCACTATTGACACGTGAAAATTTAACACCATAAAAAGTGCTTCCATTAAAGTCTCATTAATATCCTAATCACGGCTAAAGCAAAACGGTCACTTAAAGTACACTTAACTTTACAAGTTATTATTATTTTCATTTACCCAAAGATCATCATCGTCATCTCAGCCGCAGGACGTTCACTGCTGGTCATAGGCCTCACCCATAAAATTAATTAATCAATACTAATAATAAATCTGTAAGGTCGGTCATGGAGTAAGTTACTTTGTTTTCAGAGATATCGTCTTTATAGGCTCCATACATGATACTGAAACTAAATTGACGATTTGTAGAATTTTTTTCTGTATGTATGTATGTATGTCCCTCCATAACTCTTAAACGAATTAACTGATTTTCATAAAACTTGGTAGATAAACATATAGACGTACGGGACACAAGATAGGCTACTTTTTCTTTTTCAACGCAGACGAAGTCGCGGGCGCCAGCTAGTACTAATAATAAATCTGTAAGTGTAGGTATTGTATGTATGTATGTTCCTTCATAACTCTTAAACGAATTAACTGATTTCCATGAAACTTGGTGGATAAACATTTAGACGTACGGGACAGATTATACTTTGTATCATAATTTTTTGCCCATTCAAGATACCATTACCATAAAATTAATTATCATTGCCATAAGTATATTAATTTTATCATTAAATATAAATATTGTCATAAATTAATTATCATTAAATATAAATATTGTCATAAAAATAATTATCATTAAATAAATTAGTCATTAAAATTTTGTATCAAATGAACCATCATTAAAATAAATGAACCATCCTCGTTTATCCCTTGTTCGGTTAATGAAAACCGTATCAATTTTTTATTTTATATAAAAAGTTAGCTGAGATATGGATAAAAAATACCGGCGACTTTATTTTAAAATACTTTAAGGTATAGATATAAAAGATTAATTATGTGTGTAGAAAAATATATTTTTCTATAACTTTACCTACTCGTCTTGTTTAGCAACTTATTGTTGACTTAGTCGGACAGCGATTTTATTTTTTAACTAGCTGGCACCCGCGACTTCGTCCGCGTTGAAAAAGAAAAAGTAGCCTATCCTGTGTCACGTACGTCTAAATGTTTATCTACCAAGTTTCATGAAAATCAGTTAATTCGTTTAAGAGTTATAGAGGTACAGACAGAAAAAAATTCTAAAAATCGTCAATTTACTTTCAGTATCATGTATAGAGCCTATAAACACGATATCTCTGAAAACAAAGTAACTTACTCCATGACCAACCCTTACAGATTTATTATTAGTATTGATAACATGTATATATTAAATGAAAACAATAAAAGAATGAATATATGCTAATGAGCCACGTGACACAATAAATAAACCAGTTCTGTCAGGAGGCGCATTCCTCTCGCTGTCAATAGAATCAATAGAGTACAATAAAATGGCTCCCTTCGACGTAGCGTAGTTAGGTCTAAATGAGGTTTGAGTAATGCGGCGGGCACACGAAAGGCTCGCGTGGTGAAACGCATTATTGTCCTCCGGCCCTCCATGTAACACTTCCACTCATTTTGATCGCAATCATTTTCTACTTTCAACGCACAAACTGCTTTAAAAATTATCGCTTAAAAATACTCAACCCTTTTAAGATATCGTCTAATCTTAAGGTTGGATTGCCAATACTTACAGTCGTTCAATATTAAGGGCCTCTTTCACCAACTACAAGTAAAGTGTTGATTAATTACTTTTATGGACGAAATACACTATCAGTCCATTGCGTCAAATTGATTGACGTGAAGCCAAAATTTGATCGTGAATGGTAAAAACTGATGGATCGATGTCAAACACTGTATTTCAAATTGCGCCGTTGCGTCACGTCAGTTTGTCGTCACGCCAAATGATTGATCGTGTATTTTGCCCATTAGTAATAATTTTATGTTTTATTAAATTTTGCACTCGGTTTAGCGCATCATTCGATAGGCGATTTTTTTTATTATTTTCTTTTAACGTTTGGGACTTTTACTGTACAAACAAAGGTATATCAGCTCAATTATCCCCGGTGACCAGTGACTTTAAATGACGGTTAGCCTACTTAACAGATGGTGAAAGAGGCCCTAAGAGTTTTTAAACGACGAAAACATTAGGTGATGTATTTTTGTTCAATTGCAATTTTTTGCAATTCATAGATGTAATCATTGCAACTTAATATTAAAAAAATATACGCGCTGTAGTAGTTCGTTTTTTTTTTAATCCCACAGGAACGTAACATATATTTCTCCAAGGTAAAAAGTATCTTATAGTTTAATCCAGGTAATTATCAAAACATCAGTGAAAACCGCATTCGAAACGTTTAAGCCGTTTCTGAGATTAGCGTGCACAACATACAGACAAAAATTAGACAAAAATTCTAAAAACTATTTTTTTTTACCTTGGTAACATAATGTGTACAAAATTGTTTACTTGATAAAATATTTAAAGTACAGACACAGCTTTTTTACGATTTATATGTAGGTATAGAAGATAAGGTATTTATAGAAGATTGAGAAAGTAACAAATCCATGGTGTTAATATATCACTGGGTATTAATGAACCCATATAATAATGCAACTGATTAAATTAACTCATCTATCAATGCGCACCGATTAAGTTATCCCTTGAGCAGTAGGCTAATAGACGTTTAAATTAAATTTGTAACCATTATATTTTTTTTTAAATAAACTGTCCAGTCATCTGTTACGATGCCGACAAAGGCCCGGCAAGCGACCGCTACGTCAATTTATAATGCGATTAACTGAAAGAATGGCGATCCGACTGATTGCGCGGATCCTTATGCGACTGACCAAAAATCCTCAATCACAACAATGATGATCGCTTCCTTCATCTTCAAAGGGTGCCTCGCCGCAACGAACGCCCATAACTTATCGACTTTCATTTGTTTCACCATATTTGTTTTGTCTTGACAGCTGTTGAATATCATAATTAACATTTGGCCTAAAGTCAATCAGTAATGAGGCCTTTAATCTAGGAGTGCGTAAGCCAAGTGAGTTTACAGCGAGCGATTAATATGACGAAGTGAACACATCCATCCAGTGTGTATTGGAAGGTAGTGCGGACCACCGTGCTACCAGAACGAACCGATACAGGGTCAGCGAGCCGTACTCGCATCTAACTAATGCCAGACGTTAATTGCGACCAGACTTTTCATAACATTTCACGTGTGAAGGGATTAACGTTTCGTTAATCCAAGCGCAGTAAAATGCATCTGTGGGAATATATGTTTTGGTGATCGGGTTTTGATGTTCTCACGGGCTCGAGTTAGTATCATTTTAATTAAATTTATAAAGCCATTATTCCAATATTTAATAATTAGTTTTTAATTTAGATTCACTAAATATTGTAGTATTTTCAAAAGAGACAAATCAAATATGTAAATTATTGTAAATGTATAAATTGGTTTCTTTTATACAAGCTATAATAAAAATTATATACTAAGCCTCGGTATTCTATTGAAACCATTCTAATGAGCCCAAATACGTTATATCTGTTGAAAGTCATTGAGGATCAAGTATGAAATAAAATGAACTATAAAAATACAATTTTGCCAAACTTAAAAATGTTAACAATGATTTAATCTCATACTTTGTTAATGGGCATTATATATTTTGCCAGGTTTTCGGAAAAACATAATATATAGATTTTTGGATGACCTGTTGTATGTAATTGTTTGAGCTCTAATGCAAAAGTACAATCAAGTTAGAGCTTGCCGCCACAATTTTAATAATAAAAAGAATCCATTCCGCCGAATTAAATTTTGTTTTTATTGAACTTAAAATTCGCCTACTTTAAACAGTTTGTCTCCTTCGAATACTTACATGCACAGTAGAAAGTAGATGTTAAGCCAAATGTTGACATATAAAAACATATTAGGAGTTGACGAAATTAGAGTCTAATAAACGATGGGTACAAGTTTCCGTTTACGGCGTGCACCGTTCAATATCTATACACAGTAACTGATGGGAGTCAACGACCAAACAAAATAGATGTTATCCATCGATTTACCGATCGAGAATGGTTACGAGCGTTAGCTTTTCTCACTTCACTAATTTAGACGTTCCCAAAGTAGCTCAATGTTAAACGGAGAATGAGCGGCTACAGTAAATACGGTCAGTTTATGTGACCGGTAAACAGTTTGACGTGAACTGTACACAAGATGATTTTTTTATTTGTTCACTCCACTCGCCACAGTTCTGGTTCAAATACCCGTGAGAAGAAACTCGCTGGGAGGCGAACTGACTCGTATGACACCACAGATAATCTTGAATGACACCGGGCTCGAAACAACTAGACCAATCAGCACATTTCCCATAGATTAACTAATCAACGGCCATGTCACAGTGTTGTGACCGAACGTGTGACATATCGATAATTACACTTTGTGTCAAGAGTCATGAGTCATGCGCGAGTTGCGGAACATATTCATTTTATTAATCCATACTACAAATAATAGGAAATTAACCTCGTCTTAATAAACCGAGATTTCTACAATACTCGTATTTCAAAAGAACAATTTTTTTTTATCATTTAATAACTACAGGAACAACATACAATTAGAAACTCTCATACATACGCTCTGAGTATGTGTGAGATTCAGTCTTAATTCGTTTCTTGTAGATACTTTTAATTTAGGTCACGGGATGCAGTCAAATGTTCTTTGATTTTTACCTGCACTTAGGATTTTTATAAAAGTGTCATTACTATGAAAATGACAAGTGTGCAAATTCCGAAGGTGCTAAAAAAAGGACGTTTCATTTTTACCTTTTTTACTTTACGAACTAATCCTACTTAGCGCCTCTTTCACCAACTACAAGTAAAGTGTAGATTAGTTAATTTTAGAAATCATTTTCTGTTTTATTGAATTATGCACTCGGTTTACTGCATCATTCGATATGCGAATTTTTATTATTATTTTCTATTTAATGTTTGGGAGGTTTACCGTACAAACAAAGGTATATCAGCTAAATTATGCCCGGTGACAGGTGATTTTAAGTGACGGTTTAGCCTACTTGACGTTGGTGAAAGAGGCGCTTAATGTTATATAAGCTAAAGTTTATAAGGATGGATGTATGGTTGTCTGTTACACTTTCCCGCAAAAACTACAAACAAATTTAATTTATTTAACATTATTTACAGATTTTCTGTTGCTCTAGTACTGAAAGGAATATCAGCAGCACACGCTAGGGCGCACAAAGAATCCGAGAAACACACAACATGCTACAAATGCAAACAATTTTTGCTTAATAATTTATAGATAGTAAATTCTTTCATATAATAGTAAAATGTCACTACAATACCTTTTCAAAAGGGGAGCGTTGAAACTGTTTATACTTAAAAGAGCGTCTACTTGACACCACTAATTCAAGATTACGTGAAAATCCGATGAGTGAGAAATTTCCTCGGGCCGTAAGCGAATGTCATTTGAATGTAAATTGTATGAACCAGCGGGCACAGGCGTCGCGGGCCCTCATACTCTCATTGTGAATATAACAAGATCAGTATCGACTTAATGACAATATATTGGTAATAAAATTAGATAGTCCACGCCGTCAACGGAGCGAACATCTCTGACGTGTCCCCGAACACTCCGACTCTCATATTTATTGCGAACTAACTAGAAACATTATCGAATGACGGCCACACTCTGCTCTGGATAAACTCTGTGCATTACAAAGGAGATTGTCACTATCGATTTAGAGTCTTATTCCTTGAACGCATGCTTTAAATTCGTACAAAAATACCGGCGTCTAGAAAGCGCGCTTAACTTTATGACAGTAGGCCATAAGAAATCTAAGTTATGGTATAAATATTATGACACTTTTATCGTGAATGCAGTTGAAAAGTAAATACAAGCGGTTTAAGAGGAATCCGCGGAGGTACGAATTGCGCACGCACTGCTAGCCTCGGAGTATCTAATATAATTCATGGCAATTTGATTACGGTTTGTGAGCTCAAATGATCGCGATATACGTTGCTATAGGGATTAAGTCGCTTTAACACTTCTCAGCTGTGCTAATAGGTACTTGAAAACTATTCTATTTTTACTGTTTCGACACTTCAAGAAGAAGAATTGGAATACTTCTTTCTTTCCGAGGCCGTTTTCCTCAACCAGTCTTGCAACGTTGTGCATGTATGTTTGTAAGTTAGAATACTAGCCAGATATCACTTGTCTTAGAGGATTGCTAAGTGTTCTCGTAAGTTTCCCTATTCCTTTTTAACTTTAGTACAAGTAATAATTACAATCAAATTAAGTTACCGAAAAATGATGAAGCAATAGAGCGTTCGTCCCAGGCTATTACTGCCTTATTAGATGGACTTTGTGGTTTGTCAAAATTTCCTCAAGAACATAATATAAATGTATGAAGGTGAAATTTATATCAAAGTACATGTAGCTAAGGTCAATGGACTATTCTAGTTCAGGTGACAACTCAAAAGACTCAACTTTTCAAGCTATTTCAAGCTTCATACAAAATTTCTTCAAAATCGGTAGTAATTATGGCAATTCATATTTACTTAAACTTACTACTAAAACTAGTTGCACTTTTTCATTGACCTAACCTTATTTTTAGTAAAAACCAAAATCTTCCAACATAAGCAAAAGAAAAAAATATTAAAAATGTATTTTTGAGACTACCGAAATAAACAGACGTTACTAACGCTTAATGCAATGGCATTTATAGAGAACATCTCTTTTGCAGTAGAATTATGTTTATCAATAAATCTAACTATCTGATACAGAACGAACGTTCGTCTAATGCACGCAGAGATATAGGTATTATTTCGATGGTCTAATCTCCTCTCAACATCCTTTCAAAGTTTTTACTGAACGTAATCTTCTTTATTCTAAGTCTTTAAAGAAGACTGAACTGTATCTATATAATAAAGTTCTTTTGAAACCTTTAAAATAAGTTTAATATTTGAAATCCACAAAAGGTACTTACTGCATTTGACCGGGTTTTTTGTTTACGAACTCGAACGCCAATATCATTACAATACTTCATTCGAGTCGTAACATTAATCATTTTTGTGTTTTTGTCGTAAATAAAATAACAAGAGAAACCCATTAACGTGCATATGTAGGGTATGTCTTCATAAGAAAATACTCGTACATACATTATAGTGTTGTAATGAGTTTGCATACGGTTCGTTATTGTTCATAGCAGCGGGAGAGACCGGTGGCGGGCGCCTCGCGACGAAGCCACGGTGCACTATAGTTGGAACAGGTAGAGGCCAACACGCGATCATCTTCGATAGCCATCGCCAAGATTAACGGCCTACTGTGTGACAACCCCCTTAATTACTCGTACAATAATCTTTATCGATCGATTTCCTCGATAACCATGAAACTTGCAGTTAATTCACACCTAAGCAGTGTTATTTTATTTTCGTAAGTGATCATTTTTTCTGTCGTATTTTTGTGATCGATATACAGACAGGCAAATAGCCCTTTAGATGCGACATCACTTAGGTATAGGCTAGTAGAATCATAGTTAATGTTCCAAAAACAAAACTTTGGGTTAAATTTCCAATGTTTTGTAGGTACTCGTAGTTCTACGCTAAGTTTTTCAAGTAACGATTTCGATATCAAAACGAAAAGTTCTTTTATTTATCGTTGTTAAATAAGACATGTCTGATGACATCAGATGGTCATCAGACATTCTGACTGTCCACCTGATGGTAGGTGGTTACTGTTGCTTTAAATAATACAAGGAACTCCTCAGGTGCTGCAAGTGCGCTCCCGAACAGGATTAAAGATAAGGGATAAGGAAGGGGTATGGCAATGTGTACTACCATCCCTTATTCACTCCAATAAACGACTACTGTAAGGTTCGTTTACTTTCTCAAAATTATTTAACGGTTATGTGAAAGATAGATACTGCTACCGAATGGGTTTCCTTGCCACATAGGTAAACAATATAAATTGAGCATCTTTAAAAATCAATTTATCAATTCCCGCGTTTATGTGTAAAAACGGGTCGTTTTTCAATTAAAACAATTAAGGTCAGTCGTACGTTAACAATAATAGACGCCCATCTGTTCTAGAGCTTGATATCGTAATATCACAAATTATTTTCACTTTATCCAAACTAGGTGTAAATATTTCTGTCTTTATGTTAAACTGAAGAACATAGCAGTAATCAAATATTTGATAGTCAATAATTATGGTGACTTAGTATGTTATGTATATATCAGTACGAGTATATACCCAATAATACCCATGGATACTAGTTATGTTAAAATACATAAAAAATTAACCCAAAATGGTTTTAACCTTTTAATTTTATCTAATAACAAATTTCCATCAAAGTTTAATTAGTGCCTATAAGAAAAAGTCATAAATTTCACGTGCACGTAATATTATGCTTGTTTCCAACATAATTTAAGATATTATCAGTCTATTGATAAATCACACTAACTCAGTTTCAAAAACTAGTAGATAAAGATGCAAATGAGTGGTCGGACGTTAACAAAATCAGATCTTTAATTTGGAAAGTTGTCAACAAATGAATTTTTATGTTTGATTTTGTGTTAGCATCAGTAACGTGGTCTGAGTCGGTGACATTCGGATCATTTAATGACCACGTTACGGCTCAATGGACATTTACCACCCATCATCAAGTATTCCAACGTGAATACCAGCCAGTGTGGAATCAATTCCCGAAAGTCTATGACCATTTATTCTAATTATCGAATCCGTATCGGCCACATCGAGCTTAAGACCGTTATCATTAACATTCATAATAGCGACGAATCCGTTTAATTCATCAATTATGGTCCGGGAGATGCGTATACAGTTTGTTCGGGTGCTGTTAGAGAAACGGACATCTGTAGTCGTATTTAATGGTTTATCTGGTTCATTAATCTGTGAGTGAGCGCGTGCTGATGTAGATTAATGGGGTGGCGCGGGCGCCGGCGATAGTGTCGCCGGATAGCGTTCGATCCGGCCCTGATGCGGATCTCGGTGCGCGGCTGCCTTCTTGGTGCGGACACCCGCACGCGACCTTGCCACCACTGCTTGTGTATAAATTGTACACAATTAAGCTTATTGACTTGCAAATATTAATGGCTGTGTTAAAGTTAAATGTATTTATAGCTTTTGTATTGAAGCTTTGCTATCGTGTAAAGTCGTTTTCAAATAGGAAGTCACTTGAGACTTCACCGACACACTCGTTTTAATGTTTCTCTGACAGTAAATGGGGAAATAAAGAAATGGGGCTTTTACGATTTTCCGGACATTTATTCCAATTTTTCTTCTATATCTTATAAGACGAGAAATCCTTTCATGGAATATTTTGAATATTTGGAAAAAAAAATAAAGAATTGGTCCAGTCGTTCACGAGTTTTGCAATTAACACATTTAGTGATTAATTTTTAATTATTTATCTAAATAACCGCCAGTGATGTCTACTAATCGTAAAGCACAACTGCCGACATAAAGGACGTAGAATAAATTCTCTATTCGACATACATCTTTGAGTTTTTCAGTTTTGTGCGTCTGTTTAATGAACAATTGTTGGAGAAAACCACATGCCGCGTCAGACCCTTTGATCCTGCTGTGTGTGCCATTGTTCATGAGCTTTATTTTACCAGCCTAGTCAATTAAGGTGTTTTCGACCTTTTAGTGCCTCCAATCCCGTTTTACTGGACGTTCAGGTTATTTACAGGCACATGAATATAATGTGGATACATAGATTCATAAGCAGCCCACTATACATTTATTTAACAATAACTAATCCTTACTAATATTATCAATTTAAATGTGAGTTTGTTTGTTTGTTACGCTTTCACACAAAAACTACTGAACCGATCACCATGAAATTTTGCATACACGTTGTCTGGGACACCAGAAAGAACATAGGGTACCTTTCATTCAGAACGCGGACGAAGTCGCAGGCACCAGCTAGTAAGATATAAAGTACAATTGTACAATATTGTAAAGCTAACAGTTAAGCAGTGTCTTTCAGAAAGTCCGACTTAGGCCTTGTCAAGGTGCCAGTAGTGTCTAGTTACTAATTAGAATCTAGTTAAGATATGCATCTGCGGTTGTTTATTTAGTTCTTTCGATTGCATTCTTGACTTATTTAGAGCAGTACCTAGTCTTAAGTAAATAATTGTCGGACACCTTACTAGAGTTTTATCTGGACAATCTTCGCGGTATAATCACCTTCCTTGCACAGCATCCGTTGAAACCTGCGCCTCGAGAACAAGAATTCAACATATTTAAGAAACCACCATTAATTATCCAAATAATCGATCGCGGTCGTTAGGTGATTTATCTAGCGTCGATAAGATTTTAATGAAGTACTTTGATTGGGTGCGCACGGACAGCTCAGACGCGGTTATCGGTGGTACGATAGCGTGCGCACCATTGCCTTCTTATACCTATCCATGTATTAAGTTATTAAATTAAAAATAAATTTGCCCCAACGCCCAAACGACAGTCGACCTTACCGCGCTTTATTTAAGGCTCAACTTCCCGTGCGAGTTCTAATTAACAAGGAGGCTCATTCAGATTAGAAATTGGAAGATATCGGCACGTCGTTCATTGTAGAAACTGCTCTTGATACTACCGTGCGATAAGATAAATCGGACTTGAAACTTTTATTGATAATGCCGAGGCGGAGGGTAGCAAGCAACCCTACATTGGCCTACATTCAATGTAATTGATATTAGAAGTAATTAAACGACCTTAATAACCGTAAAAGTTATTAACCTCATATTATACTGTCTGACCCATTATAAGGGCAATTTCGAATTTACATTCAGTTTGTAAGATATTGCGACTTCATTTGTGATTGAGAAATAAGTACCTAACCTGCACGGTTCGTAAAAAGAAAAGTTCGTATTTCCAAGAAGTATTATATAAATTTTTGCTTGTATTAGTCTTGATAAATTATTAGACTTCATTAGGTATTTAATAAAATTTTATAATATATGCAATATTATTTCATAACTAGCTGTTGCACGTGACTTAGTCCGCGTAACTTTATAAAATACTAGCTGTGCCTGTGATTTCGTCCTCGTTGAAAAAGAAAAAGTAGCCTATCCTGTGTCCTGTACGTCTAAATGTTTATCTACCAAGTTTCATAAAAATCAGTTAATTCGTTTAAGAGTTATGGAGGAACATACATACATACAATACATACACTTACAGATTTATTATTAGTAGTATTGATAGCCTATTTTACTCGCTGATAATGTAACTTTCTATTGGTGAAATATTTTTGTAAATCGGTCCAGTAGTTTTTTAGTTTATTCATTACAAACAAAAACAATATTATTAGTACGAGTATAGACACCCGCATTGAAACTCAAAATAGAGGCATTGCATAATTCTGTCTAAGCAACATATACAATACGTTAACACTATCTTGTCGATCTTAAACATTTTTCGACGTTTGTTTTAAATATATTTTATTATTATGGAATTCGGTTGCGTGTGCATTATAATTAAGCTCTATGAGACACTGCATTGTTAGATCTCGGGACTAATTAACGAAAAGTAACGTCAGTAGTACGTGTACGGACTAATGATCGGGAATATAGGTTCATTTGCATTAAACAAACGACGGCGGCGCTGGTCTTAATTACTAGGAAAATTACAAATTTAACAAAAATAATGGTAGGTCTACTTTTACACCACATACCCAACCCAAGCGTATGCCATAATAATACATTACAATACTATTTATAGTAGTAGTAGTAGTAGTAGCAGGACACACTGCATTCCGAAGTCATAAGCTGAACAGGTCGTCTTAACTCAGTAACTTAGAGAAGACCACCGTGGAATAAAAGCACTTTTTTTTCATTAGCGTTTGGTCCGATTAGGATGGTAACCAGCCGTAAGTCTGAATATCCGATGGAATAAAGGCGAAGGCAGTATGAACTCATGCAGCTCCTGAGCACTCTCCGAACTACATCTTATAAAAGACACATAGACAGGCGATTTTACGTATATGTGCCAGGTTCTCCTAAGTGTCACCAATGAGTCTCCTAGCTCTGCGTTCCACCGAGTCGAGTGCGGCAAGTCAAGTGTTACTCCACACTGCTGAAAACATTAAAACAGCCCTATTAGCAGTAACCAATGAATTTGATCTTTCCAAAAAAGTAAATTTTGTTGTTACTGACAATGCGGCAAATGTTCAGAGAGCCCTTAATGAGATTCAATGGAAACATTATGGATGTTATGCACATTCATTGAATCTCATTGTGCAAGACAGTTTGACATTGGTTGCCGAAAATTTAAATAAATTAAAAAAAATTGTGCGTCACTTCAAAACAAGCTCCACTGCTCTCGAAAAACTTTTAAAAGAGCAAACTAGAGATAATCCAAACGTTGTACCCAAACGGCTGATCCAGGAAGTGCCAACAAGATGGAACTCTAGTTTCTACATGATTAAAAGATGTATGGAGGTGGAACCTCACCTGAGGGCTACTATGGCAGTTTTGAAAACAGATTTGCCTATAATTTCAAATGAAGAGTGGCAATTGTTCGCCGATCTTACTAAGATTCTTAAACCATTTGAAGAAGTGACACAGTGTATGAGCGGAGAAAAATATATGACAGGAAGTTTAGTAATCGTCATGACCAGATGCCTAATTACTTCTTGTCAAAATCTTCAACAAGAAAACTTTTCAGAAGCAGCATTACGCGTAGTGATAAGTTTAAAAAATGGTTTGGAGTCAAGATTCGCCAATGTTGAAAAAAGTACCACATTCTCTGTTTGTACATTTCTGGACCCAAGATACAAGATGACTGTGTTCACTGACCAGAATGATGCAGGGAGTGCAAAAAAAAAGGTTCAAGATTTGCTTGCTGCATTAATATCTTACAAAAGCCAGCCTAGACAACCATCATTGCAAGATCAGAATTTACCGGGCCCATCTTCACAGG
Source organism: Synanthedon formicaeformis (assembly GCA_945859745.1). NCBI lineage: Eukaryota > Metazoa > Arthropoda > Insecta > Lepidoptera > Sesiidae > Synanthedon > Synanthedon formicaeformis. Next base: position 6,523,056 of record OX243963.1, read on the forward strand.
TGCAGGCACCTGCACATTTAGACAAATTTTCACCGTGGTTGATTTTAAAAGACATCGTTGGCGTTCAGCAACCACTCGGTACACCAGTTTCTAGAGCAATTAAAGAAATCGACACGTATCTCAATGATGACATGTTACCAGTCTTTGCCGAGAATGGTTCTTTTAATTGTCCTATAGAATGGTGGCGCAATCATCGCTTCACGTACCCTTACTTAGCTTGTCTTTATAAACAATACGGAAATATAATGGCAACATCAGTTCCATGTGAGCGAATTTTCAGTAAAACAGGGATTATCATAAGCGATCGACGTACACGACTGACAACGGCAAAAGTTAGTCAGCTTACATTCCTTAACCAAAATTTGTCCCCTGACCGATTCAAGTTGTAAATATAACTAAATTGTATATATGTAAATTTCTATAAAAAAAATAGTAAATAGGATAAATAGGATCAAAAATTGTAAATAGAACTTCTAAATACGCCTGCGAATTATTTATTTCATTCTAATTATTAAAACAAAATCATTCTAATTTTCTGCAGTCAGTCCTAAGCCTGAAAAAAGTATGAAGGGAAGTTCATTGACAATCCTCTTTTACTGTGGCGAAACGAGACAGAGGCATATATAGCGCAAAGCGCACCCGCTACTCGTTCCCTACACGTTTATCACGAACGCATTAAAGAGAATAGAAAAAGCTGCTACTTAGAAAAAAATAGTTTTAGAAACTGCTATTGTTATTCAAAAGCCGTTATCGTTTCGTTTCGGCGTAAAAGTCGCTATTGCCCACCACTAAGTGTTAGGTGTCGGTGAGTGAGTAGAGGATGGCTAAGCTCTATCCCCTCCTTATCTGTTATCCTTACATATTATAAATTGAAGTCACTTTCCATGACTGTCCGTCTGCATATATGTATCCGCAACGCAATATCCGCACTGAACTCCTTAAGAGTGCGTATAAAGCAAATAAAATTTGTAATTTCACCCGCGTGGCCCCTTGGACATGACAGTGTCCAACAAAAATGTTATAAGTGCCAAAAGTATTAAATATTAATTATTCGTAAACTACAATGTCAAATGAAAAATTGTTACATACAGCCTTAAATAATATGTGAAGTGAAATTACTGATACACTTTTAGCTTTGTAATGTGTGTCATTTTGAAAATAAAACTAAAATCGACGGAAATACGAGTAAGAGCTTACTTGGTGATTTTTTTCTATCGAGGAAATTTCATTATATTATGTTTTCTGTTACAGTCGTCACTTTCATTTATAATGTTTTTATCTATTTAAAAAAATTAATTAAATTAGACTTTGTTTACTTAAAATTCAAATCTAGGATTGACTATTTCTCTTATACCCGCTCGTTAAGAGCGGGTATAAAGAGAAATAGTCAATCCGAATTAGGTTGTGTTTTCACACCAGTAAGATAATTTTTCACGTACTTTCAATTTAGGTACATTGCACTGTACTGGTACTGTTTTAAGATATAAACGGTATCAAGGTTCATCAAATTAAAGCTGATTTATGAATATTACGTACACCTTGGGAAATATTAACATAAAAGTAGTGGCTAATAAAAATGTAAAACTTACGTTCACTGCCTAGGACCAGTTTTGCTAGAATCGCATCAGGATCATAACACAGGGAGAACACAGAGGGGTGCCTGCGGACATATAGTGATCTTTTTGATTTCATATTGTCCTAGTCAAAAACGTATGTAATCATTTCTAAAAAATTTAAGCATAACTTGGTAATTTTTTTATACGGGTAATTTTAACTAATTTGTTCGGTTTATTCCCAACTCGGCACCCACTAATTTATATAATAACTAGCTGCTGCCCGCGACTTCGCCCGCGTAACTTTGTAAATTATATACTAAAAACCTTCCTCGCGAACCACTCTATCCATTGGTGAAAACAGCATGAAAATCGGTGCAGTAGTTTTTGAGTTTATCGCGAACAGACAGACAGACGCGGCGGAGGACAGTGTTTTATAATATGTAAGGATAATTGTTAGGTACAGTTATCGAAATGATAGAAACACAAATTTACCTGATTAATTATAAAGTTTAAAATCAACATTCTTAAAAAGTTATTAAAGGTGTAAATAAAATATTTATATTCGATTGTTCTTTAAAATGTTTAACAAAAATATTTTTGCCGATACCTTATTGAAAATAATTCCTTAAAAATTTAATGTATGCGAAATATATATGGTTATTAGTGAACAGTTTAGTGAAATTCTGAGTATTAATATAATATTAAAAAAAATTATAATAAATAATTTAAATAAATAACTGAACAAAGGCAATATTTAAATTTCACTACTACATATTAATATTTACTTCTATTGGATAATTCAATTTAGGTACATATTAAAAAACAAATATGAGGAATTAAAAATGTTAAGTGAGCCAATGCGGCAGCTCCGAACTATAGGTAATGATCTGAATTAGATTAAGAATCTTCTTAAATTACGTACTGATTAAAGTACTAATCTTATTAAGTTATTTTTCGACTAAATATTAGTTGAATGTTTGGTGCCGGGTCTATGAACAATAAAACTTTAATTTATGATTATCATCTAATTATAATAAATTCATTATCTCAATGAATTCTTAATTATTTCAAAGTTAATGCAGTAGTTCTGTATTGGTATTTGATCTGAATTACCTACAATGCCACTCCGCGGGGGAAATATTGACCCCCACATGAAATGGTTACATCAATAATAATATCTTCTATAAATCATCTTATCTTCAAATTATATCAGATTTAGCTCGGCTCTCTGTTCAAGAATATTGTTTCGAAGCCATAAATTAATCATGTTGGCTGTCGCTAAAATATCGCGTTTCTAAGGTGAGGCTCGGCCGCGGGTCGGCGCGAGCGCATCGCATTGGCGATAGAACATGGCCGCGCAGGCGCTCGGCTACAACAAAACCATTGCGGACCATTCGTGATCATTTCCTGGCGACAAAATCCGCTGATACAATCAACCCTCCGCGCCGTGTCCTTCGCACACATCAAGATATAAATCAACGGTCAAGTACACTCGGCACAATGAAAAAGAGCTTTGTCGGTGGTCAAAGCGTCAAAATTTATTCAAATTACTTACTTTTTATACTTTTAATTTTTGTACTTTTTGTACTTATTGACAAATTTCAGAACTAAAGTATCTATTGTATTATGCCACATTCTTTTTTTAGAAATGTTTCTATATATTTTGTGGGTTTTACAGGCGATTGTCCTCAGGAATTGTATCCCCTTATAAGACTTACACTAATATTAAATACGTAATAGGTACACTAAAGTAATAATCTTGCTTTATTGCGTTCAACAAAACCCACTTAGCCGAAGTTGTCTCATTTGAATAAAATGTTTGAATTCTAAAAAAGTTACCGCGATCAATTTAACGAGCATTTCTTAATTATCTATTAAAATAATAGTAGGATTTAATTGGAAACTTTTAAAGGGACACGCAAAATAATTAAGTGATCAATTAACCATACAAGACGATGTGTATTCAGCGGCAACTTTATCTCTCCACATCTACAACATTGTTTGAAGATATATCATACGTCTTACCATAGACTAAGTGATTCATGTAGCGCCATCAAAAAATAAGCAATAACCTACTTTTAGCTTTTTCTATGGAAATATATTTTACTAGCTTTGCCCGCGACTTTTTCATGCTCTTTTCTCCATTCTTTTATCATGAAATTTTGAAAACATGTTGTCAGTGATACAAAAAAGAACATAGGCTACCTTTAATCCAGAAAAAAATTGTTGTTCCCAATAAAAAACTAACGCCTGTCCAAAGTGTTATAGAAACAAGAGATCAAGCGTTATATTACCTACTTATATTATACAGACTAAGTTGTGGGCAGCTGCTAGTTACAATATATTATTATTGAAATTCTATAAAAATACTACAAATATCAATAACATTCAAGGTCCATTTCCATCTAGACAGCAACCCAAAAACATGTGTACACGGCATATCCAAAGAAAACAAAAAATACAGGAACAAAACAAAAGAAGAAAGCTCTACCTAAACTAGCATCTGTTTTGTAAAAAATCTTTGACTGTAATATTTTCCGGTGCGCACTGTTTCTGTGGTTGCGTGGTCAGTGAACGTTCGCCGCTTAGTAATCGTGATGATTGACGATTCATTTAAACTCAGTTGCCCACTAATTCCCCATGGCTCTAACGTACCCCCTGCTTCTAATTAACACTTAATATAAAAGTGTACATTTAACATAGATAAAATCTCCCAATAATGCCATGTTTGATTAGTAATACAGCTGTTTAAAATTATCTTAAGATTAAGTTTAATTTTACGACCTACCATTATGGGAGGAATTTCTTTTTTGGTGAATTTCATTTTCATTAAGAAACGACTATTAAATATGCTTAAACTTATAAAAAAATCGTAAACGAGCCGTGTCTGTACATTAAATATAAAAAAAAAAAAAATTGTATACGTCGGTCTTAATGTATTAACGGGGTCAAAAAAATAGTTTTTAGAATTTTTGTATTTGCGTTTGTGTTTGCGCTAATCTCAGAAAGACTTAACCGATTTGAATGCAGTTTTCACTGATGTATGCAAGTAAGTATGCAAGCTTTCCGTAACATTTAGTGTTTGTTTCATTTCAATCGGAATTTTCTCTCTCGGTTGTCCTCGGTTCTCAAATTTCGGCCTTCTTCGGCCACCGACCCACCTGATTGCATCGTTCGTTCGTCCTATGATAAAATATTATTTTTAAAAAACATTTAAAAAAAATGAAAGTTTTAAATTTTTAAAATTAATAACTGTGGACCATAATCCAAGCCGACGATGTAAAATAAATAAGTGAATTATCTCGATTGTTTATTCAAATAGGCACGTTGGGTGTCAATGAAGACATCACATCACAAAAGGTGTTTCCAACCACCCACCGTCAATATAAAAATCGCTGAAATTATACGGTGTGTACACACGGACGGGTGAGTTATCGATGCTATTAGTTTAATCGTTGGCCATCTAAGCGGACCGCACCGTGTGCTTCGGCTAGTGGCGACGACGATCCATGTCCCCTGATTGACCAATACATGTTACTATTAACCTTATCGCTTTCCTTTCTTGTCACCAATATTATAGTATTCATCTGATGCTTACGTTAACTATTGCATTAAAACTAGCGGTATTTTTATGTTTTTTTTTAATTGAAAACAAAAAGAACTCTTACTTATTACTAATTTCTAATTAATTGAGTAAGTACTTACTAAGAATATTTTTTTGACATTTTGTTGCAAAGCTTTATTACAAGAAAAGTCTTATCATAAAATAATTTTGTAATATATTATCATTAAATAGAAAGTGATTCTTAAATATGTAATTTTTTTAATGTTAAGGTTCACAGACAGGTTGACGGTCCACTCGATGGTAGGTGGCTATCGTCACCTATAAATAACACAAACAACGCCATAGATGCTGCAATATGAAAATAAAAAATCTTTATTGCTTTTTATAATTATTACTTTATTTTATATTATTAGAATAATTACTGACCAAAGACAACTTATTTCTTTGGGAGTAATGAAGAGCTGAAGTAATGGGAGTGTTGAATTTATTTACTAAAGTTTCTATAACTGAATGTTAATGAAGCTCGAAATTCAAAATTTGTGTAAGGACCTCTTTCACAAACTACATGTAAAGTGTTGATTAGTTACTTTTCGAAATCATTTTCTGTTATATTGAATTATGCACTTGGTTTACTGCATCATTCGATAGCCGATTTTTTATTATTATTATTTTTGATTTAATGTTTGGGACTTTTACCGTACCAACAAAGGTATATCAGCTCCATTTTCCCCGGTTACCGGTGACTTTAAATGACATTTTGGCCTACTTGATGTTTGAGAAACAGGCGCTAAGAATAATATACTTTTACAAAGTATGTCAGAAACACATGAGAATGCAATAAAAATATTTTTCACACCGATCCATGAAACTAAACTGAAGTTGATTATGCTATCATCGATTTAACAAGAGTTAAAACAAGTTATATCTAACAGAACATGATCAAATAATACAGTTTATAGACAACGTTACAAAATTTATGTCGGCATATAGTTGAACTCGCGGCGCTTACTTATATACTTATAATATTTAATGACTGAAAAAATACACATCTCTCTCGCAAACTAATTATGTCAATAATAGAGTTGTTTACTATACCCATTCATTACGTATGTCGAGCAAATTGTTTAAAACTATTTTCCCATGCCTCTTATAGGCAATGGGTTATTTCATGCTTAGTTTTATTACCAAATGGTCAATTAATTATTGTTTTAAAATATGTAGTATCATAGCAAAATTATTTAAATTAACAAATATGTTTTTTATTGTACTAATAATAATCCAAAACTGATGATTTCGCTGCTTAAAAACTAAAGGGCCACATATCAACTAATCGAAAAAAATTAAATTATTTTTTGTCTATTTTTTTCTTATTAGATATATAGAAGCGTATTTTTAAGTAGCTTTAAATGTTTTAGTACTTTTATAATAAACTGAATACTTGAGGAGATATAAGCATATAAGTTACTTTTGAATATATAAAAAATTATCAAAATATACTAAATATGGAATAAAACAACCATAAGTCTTTTTGCAAAATACAATATGAAGAATTATGATTGTATTTTTGCAATAAAAATATTTTTGGATTTTTTTGTTTTATGGCCCTCTAGTTTTTAAGCAGCGATTTAGTTTTTGTATTATCTTTTTAATTTTTGGAAATTATACCTTACAAAAAAGCATCTGACAGCTATTCAATTAAAAGCAAGCTGCACAATTGTTAACGGTTCGTTAGAATCTTGAAATAAATTCGACGATCGAGACAGTACCGATACCGGAGGCGAGAACTGCATGAAAATTTACAGTAGCTATTCGTAAAATCTAATTGAAATATTTCCCACATAATTGATTAAGTGCTCTCGTGACTCAAAATATTATTTTTTTGAAGGCGCGTTGGGCATTTCTGAGATGGGAAAATCATTGAACTCGCGACACTGTTACCGTAACCGACACCTCTGGTGACAATTATAAAAGAACACAGTAAAAACACCTCTTATCAAAAAATCAACATGTAATTGTTCAAGTTTTCGCTTCAGTCGGCACTCCCGGAGTGCCACTGTTTTTTTTAAGGTTATTCTTTGGAAAGTACATACTTTCACGGTTAATTAACACGATTTTTGCTGTCTCAATTAAGAGAAACACATACCTTTTTATTGTGCTCTTTATAAGTAACACTAACTTTCCACTAATTTGTCACTACACTTATTGAAAAGGTATTATCTTTTTAAAGGTCTAACTATTATATAACCTATATCGAGAAGGAATAATATACTAATAATATGCCAATCAACTGACGGATCACTCGATCTTAGGTGATTTTTTAATAAACCTAGATTTAGGATATAATAGTAATGAATGGTCTTTCTTTATATACTACTAGCTGGTGTCCGCGACTTCGCCCGCATTCTCTATAGCCTATAGCCTTCCTCGATAATTCCTCGACTATCCAACACAAAAATAATTTTTCATACCAAACAAACAAACAAACAACTCTTCAGCTTTATATATTATTATAGATTCTATAGAAGTATTAATTAATTATTATTATTATTTTATATTATTACTGTCATTAAGCTATACTGTGTCATTCTCTGTTGGCTGTCTCCCGTCGATTCTAAATGCATATAAACGTTGTATCGACTGAAATCGATGCCGATTTGATTTTGCGGCCTTCATTAGGGATCCGGTTCTTCATTTCAATGAGCTTTCGTGCCTTAATGATTCCGCGATACAACAACGCTGTTATTCTGTTTAATGCCGTATTTAGGAAGCGGCCTCCTTTGAAACTGCCTCAATGTTACTCATTTAGTTTGTTTAAGTTTTGTTTTCCCAATACAATATTGTCGACACGAGACCCTTATATTTTGTTTACCTTTATAAATTTTAACAACTCGCTGTAGCAATAAGTTTTTTTTTGTTAAAATGTAAAAGTAGACTATAAAGTTTTTATCGTTTTCGTGTACGAAACAATCACTTCATTAATTTCGTATATTATGATAGAAATCCAAAGTTTATGATTATGAAATTATTTTGTATAGTTCTATCATAAGTTTACAACTGAATCTGCAGTAATAATCATTTAAAATTCCACAAAAAAGTATCTCAGTGACACTTAATACATTTTCAATCCAATACAATGTCATTGTAGTTCGTTGGGAGAACTTTCGAAATCTCTCGAGAGGCAGTAGCGTGCGCGGCGCGACGTAGCCGCTTAGAGATAGCGCCTTTCCAGCCAATTAATATGCCTAATGCTAACATCATTATTACTAGGCTCGGCGCACTTAACATACTATATCCATTTACATTTTGATTTGTGTAGAGTTGCGCGGCGATTAATCGGCAAGCGGCTCGCGCCGGCGCCTGAGATTTATAGCAAGCTTTTGCTCTTCGGCGCGCACGCCACCCGATCCTATACTGTTCAATCGTTTCCAGTTCACACAAATGTAAACCATCGCTTTGCACAACAAATTAAAGCCCTTTAAGAGACACTTAAACTAAGAAAAATTAGAAAATGATAGCCTGGCTTAAATGTATACTCAGAAAATGTCCCATTTATTCAATATCCAATTGATCCATTTATTTAGAGTAAAAATTATTTTAGTATGCAGATTTCACATAAAAATATGTTTTCTTTCGAACTTTACACTATTACAAGTAAATTCGCTTTAAAATCGAAGTTTATTCTATTAAAATAAAATGAAAATATTTTCCAATACTTAACACATAATGATAAATTAAAAAAAACTCAATAATTTATTACAGAAAAAGTATTTTACGAGTATTAAATGTTTTCTTATGAACAGTAACCGATAAAATACACGAAATGTATCAAAGTTTTAGTTAAATTAACTATCAATCGGAAAGCGTCTATGAATAATTTAAATACATAATGTTCTCTATAAATAAATTTCCATATTAATAACGGTGCATCGATAATTTATTAGCACTGTAAGCTTGTATATAAGTATTTTTTGGTACTTACTTCATGTTAATTCATAAAATCGCTTATATTTAACCATATAAAACAAATCTAATCTTCTACCGTATAATAGGATCGTTTGAATTATTGCAGTAGCTTAGGGCCTCTTTCACCAACTACAAGTAAAATGTTGATTAGTTACTTTTGAAGTAATTTTATGTTTTATTAAATTATGCACTCGGTTTAGTGCATCCTTCGCTGTTACTAACTGCTGCCCGCGACTTCGCCCACGTAACTTTGTAAATTATATACTAAAACCTTCCTCGAGAACCACTTTATCCATTGGTGAAAACAGCATGATAATTTGTGCAGTACTTTTTGAGTTTATCGCGAACTGACAAACAGACAGGCGCGGCGGAAGACTTTGTTTTGTAATAATACGAGCGTGTAGTGTGAGTATACACTTATTACATAAATAACAGTTGACAATTTATTGTGCTGTCTTCTGAGTTACGTGATATCACAGAGTACGTTATATCTACATGTATTATAACATAACCTTGAATTGTCTTTCTATTCTAACTGATCAAAATCCCCTTTTCTTTTAAATGTTTATTTAAATAGAGCTTAGAAAAAGCAAGAGGCCATTATCACATTGCGGATTTCAAGAGAAACACAATTTACCGACATTTTTAATGTTAATATAAACCGTAGACTAAAAAAATATAAGTTAGTTAAAATATAAATATAAGACTAAGTTAAAATTTTAGTCACTGTAATGATTATATAATTTACTTGCTTGATAATACGCAAATGAAAAGAATACAGGACGTTAACATTAGATTTTTCATACGCTTTTAAAACAGTGACATCATATTCAGGCATTTCTAAAAAGTACTAGCGTACTTTCCAAGTAGATGTAACAAGATATTTATATCATTGAGGTAATAAATGTGCTGATGGTTTTATTTGTTATCGGATTGATTGCAATTTAACTTTTGTCGTTAACAAAACAATAATATTGTAACATCCCTAAAACTTCTTCAAAACATTATAATAATAAAGATTAGCAAATATGACCTCAAATAGCTAGAAATTTTACTATAAATATTTCTAAATTACTAAACGAAAGAAGCAAGGGATATGCCTAAAACAAAACAATTAAAACAAAACACGAAATAAGGTACAATAGTGTACATACGAATTTTCCACAAAGGATTTTAATAGTTCGTGTTATCCTAATTTATAGACACAATTAAATAATTAAACTAATTAGTCTATTCAATATAGCTCTGTTACGGAACTGCATTTCAACTTAGATTTACTTAATGTTGCTGTGATAAAAGAGCCTTTCCAATAAACATTTGAAATCACATAAATCTATAGTATATAGCTCATAAACTGCTGCAGTTTGTGTTAAGTGCTAAATCATGCTTATTAAGTTATTCCTACATGAATTGCTGCTATAAATATATTAATTATATATTTATTTTTCTATTAATAAAAGCCTTATTCCTCGCTGCGAGTTTGTTAAGAGCGGGCATAAAGAGAAATAGCCAATCCTAGATTTGAATTTTATCTAAGTAAACAAAGTCTAATTTAATTAATTTTTTTAAATAGATAAATACATTATAAATGAAAGTGACGTCTGTAACAGAAAACATAATATAATGAAATTTTCTCGATAGAAAATAATCACCAAGTGAGCTCTCATTTCGACCGATTTTAGTTTTATTTTCAAAATGACACACATTACAAAGCTAAAAGTGTATCAGTAATTTTACTTCACATATTATCTAAGGCTGTATGTAACAATTTTTCATTTGACATTGTAGTTTACGAATAATTACTATTTAATCCTTTTGGCACTTATAACATTTTTATTGAGCGAGATGCGCTATCTTCCGTCGCATGTTGTGCGTTGTTCTACGTATTTTGTGTCACTGTCATGTCCAAGGGGCCACGCGGGTGAAATTACTAATTTTGTTTGCTTTATACCCATTCTTAAATGGTAAAGATCGTAAAGATTGTCCAAGTGCAATACAGAATATAACCTCAAATAATTATATCATAATTTCAAAATTTATCAATTTTGTATTTTTGACCTATAGCTCGTTGAGCTTTCTTTCTAGCCCCATTTTTCGACTACAATAATATTTGTTTTTTATTAAAAATATATTACGTAATTATATCGGTAAACAAATCTATAACTCAAAAATTCTATTTAGTCAGGCGAAATTAATTCTAGTATACAGTTGAACTATCTCATGGAAAAGTATCTACTAATTCTATTCAACAAATTTAAATAATTTTATTGTTATTTTATCTATTTCCTTATGTAAATAATATATGACATCATAAAAATACCACATTTGCATGTGGCGCCGTGCTGACAGAACGATGTAAAAATCATAAATTGAATATTTTATGTATATTAATACTGAAATGTTGTATATCTGTTCAGACACAAGTAATTAAAAAGTGCATTGTGACTTCTTTATAAAATGATTCTTTCTGTTGACTTTTTTAGATTTTTTTTTCTTGTGACTTGCCCTTACATTGCAAAGATACACTTAATTAAATGGCATTAAAAGCCAGCTAATAATGTTATGTTATAATTGCTAACATACTGAAACACAGGATATTTTTAAGGTTTAATATACATCAAACCTTAAACTAACTCCACGAGTAATGTAAAGAAAATCGCATCAAGTTCAACATCATATCAAAACTAAGCGAAAATATTTACATTGTGAAAATTTTAAGATTTCCTTCGAATAATTTAGCAACAATTTTCATAGTTTTTGCTATGACGAGAAGCTATCCCTTGGTTTTTTATCGCGAAGGAGACGCAATAGTTGGAATAATTTTGTTTCTGTAATAAACTACTCTGTAATTATGAAGTGTGTCATGAAAATATATTTTTCCCACTTCAACACTACACTACTGTATAACTTCTTATAGAAATTAAATTTGATCAGTTAAACATCTAATTCTTAGTCAGTGATAGCTTAGTTGAATTCACTTTAAGAAGCATTAAATCAAGTATCAGATGATCAAGCGCAGGTAAACGGTAGCGGTTATTTAGCGGAGTCAGTGCCGCGAGCCCGCGCCGCCCACTCCCGTGATTTATCCGTCCGCAGACTCGCCCTGGGATTTACTGGCCTGTTGAAATATCAGTAGATCTGTGACGAAACGCGACGGACTGTCGGCGTTATAATATGTCTCGTGGACTCTCATTTGTCAAACATCAACGCCAATTGCAAATGCCTCGAGCGCTACAATTTCAAATTACAATTCCGAATGTTATTTTAATCAGCTCCAAGCGCGTATATATTGTACGTTGTGTACTAGCTGGCGCCCGCGACTTCGTCCCCGTTGAAAAACAAAGTAGCCTATCCTGTGTCCCCTACGTCTAAATGTTTATCTACCAAGTTTCATGAAAATAATTTAATTCGTTTAAGAGTTATGGAGGAACATACATACATACAATACCTACACTTACAGATTTATTATTAGTATTGATGATGATGATGATTGATACCCTATGTTAGCTGATAATATATTTACTGATAATGAAGCTTCGCATAGGTAAAATCATTTTTTAAATCAGTATCAGTAGTTTTTGAGTGCAGATTACAGACAAAAATACAAATCCTCTATTTAATTTTAGTACTTACCTATAGATGACTTAGATACTCAATACACAACTATATATCACTTGTGTAACATTTTTCCAACAACAACAACAAGGATTTCCTGAAGCCGATGAAAGTGGCTTTGTTGAAGCCACAAGAGGAAAAAAGGAATACAAAAATATTTATGTTTATTATTTTATGCTAAAATTATATTCCTTATCCCCTTTCTTATCCTTAAATCATCGGCGAGCGCACTTACAGCCCCTCGCAGGTGTTGCTTGTATTGTAAGCGACGGTAGCCACCTTCCAAGTAAACCGGCCGTCCACCTTAACATAAAAAAATAATGAAATGAATCACTTCTAGATTCCTGCTCATTGTATAATATTTAATCACAACTTAATAAAGTCTTTGCTGTATCATTCCATTACATTGTTAGCTTTTACAAGCAGACACCACCAGAGACAACAGTCTGTTAATGTATGCACTTTATTGCGTCAATGTGATTGCCAATGTCGGAACACAACTTGATCGATTTTACAGCAACCAATGAATCAGATCCTGGACACAATTTAAATAAATTTAACCTCACTAAATTACGACAATGACGACATTTATAAGGCAAGTATTTATCAAAAGTATGCGCAAGTTGGAGCAACTCCTCACTGGGCAGCTTTCAGGCAGCTCGTACTGGCTGTCAGTTAAACTTGAATAGAATAATATAGTGAGTGGATAGTGTGCCTCCGACATTACCATACCCGTCGGTTTATGAGCTCTTGTAGTGTTTAGGCGCCCACTCGTACACCGCTGGGTTACCACTTAAATTTATCACTAGTGTGTAATGCCAACAACGGCTGTCTTGGATAACTGGGCGTTTTACGCGAATGTTTTACATAAAACGGCCATTTTTTTTCCACTGCACTAAGAAAAAAAAATGGTAACCTTAAACACTAAATATTAACTCTCAATGTGTAGTGGCACGACACGTCTCATGTGGCGGTAGTAATAGTAACAACCCCCCTTAAATCCACCGCGATATATCAATATGTCGCCGCTTAAAAACTAAAGGGCCATAAAACAAAAAAATGCAAAAATGTTTTTATTGCAAAAATACAATCACAGTCCTTCATACAATATGTTGCAAAAAGACTTATGGTTGTTTTATTCCATATTTAGTATATTTTGATCATTTTTTATATATTCAAAAGTAACTTATATGCTTATATCTCTTCTAGTATTCAGCTTATTATAAAAGTACTTAAAACATTCAATGCTACTTAAAAATACGCTTCTAACGATGTATAATATGCATATATTTGATATATATCTAATAAGAAAAAAAATAGACAAAATTTTTTTTTTTTTTTCGATTAGCTCTGTAAAAAGTGTAATTTTGATTTGTGGCCCTTTAGTTTTTAAGCAGCAATGTGTGCGGTTGTGTTTCGGTGAGTGAGTAAGGGATGCCAGAGCCCATTTCTCTATACCAATCCATTATCCTCAATCCCACTATGGTCGGCAGCTCACTTGAAGCACCTGTGGCGTTGCTTGTGTTATAGGCGACGGAAGCAAAGCTAATACCTCACCAAATGGATCGACAGCTTCTGTCGAACTTAATATAAAAAAGTTTTATTGAGAAAATGTTATTATTAAGCCTGATCCGAAATAACTATAAGACGGCACCCTGAAAAACCTGGCTACGTAACGTCAAGGAATGGAACGAGATGTTCACTTCAAAACATTTGTTGTGTCTAGCCCAGAATAGGCACAAGTTTTCAAAGCTGACGGCAAACCTCCAGTAATTAAAAAGAAGAATATTGCGTCTATACTTAGTAAGTGTTTTTTAAAGTAATACATTCTTTTTCTTCATAGTCTTCTAAACACATTTGTCTATTAATTTTCTTTGACACAAGATAAAGACACATATCTGTACAGATTGCGTTTACGATATTGATATAATATATTAATAACATTGCCTATTAGCGAAATGTTACCAAAACAGATCAAACATTTGATTACCACTTAAATGTTACACAAAAGATTGTATATAGCATTGAATGCTCGTCACGTAATCTCGCATCTCAATAAGCTACATAACATCTTAAACCATTATCTTTCAATAGTGTTGCGCGAGCGCTCGACTTATCTGGCAATTAAATCGACATTCAGAAGCCGATGTGGCTTTAATTCTGTGCATGCCACCGCCAAACGCTTTACAATGACTCGGATCGGATGCATGACAAATAACGTTTTGATTGGACACTCGGCATCCAAATGCCGTCTAGTACTTGGCTCCATTACACATTCGAAAATGAAATTACGACGAATACAAAAATTTACTTTTACTTTATCTATAAAAATAAAAATAAATTTACATAAAACGCTAAATGTGTTGCGAAGCGCTTCGAAATTCGGCTTTTTTTAAATAATGGTTTAAGTCCGAGGAAGGTTCTTATGAATAGAACCTGGAAAAAATTACCGGAAAATTTAATTTGTGCGAAGCGTGTTTTAAATTTAATAATAATTACAAATAACATGTATTTTATATTAGCATTAAAATTGTTAAAATTACTTATTAAAAAAATAGGTATTTTATTTATTCCGTTTATACTTCTACTTATCAATACTAATAATAAATCTGTAAGTGTAGGTATTGTATGCATGTTCCTCCATAACAAACGAATTAACTGATTTTCATGAAACTTGGTAGATAAACATTTAGACTACTAAACATAACATTTAGATAACACAGGATAGGCTACTTTTTTCTTTTTCAACGCGGACGAAGTCGCGGGCGCCAGCTAGTATTTAATAAGCTGTTGCACGCGACGTCACTGGCGTAATTTTATAAAAAATAGCTTATGTTAATCCCTGATAATATAGCTTTCTGTAGATAAAAATATATATAATCAGTCCAGTAGTTTTTCAGTTTATTTATTACAAACAAAACTACCAAAATTTTCTTCTTATAAATTAGTAGATAGACATCGAAATAATATATATGCATTCAAGTTCGCTGTTTATAGCGAGCTTCATCCGGCTTTGCAAGGTTGTTTTTTTCTATAAACTATAAATCCGAATTTTCATATATCTAAAAATATTAAAGAAAATTGCATCACTGTCGCCGTGGCGGAGCCACCGTCGCCACAGCGATAAAGATGTCATATATTTTCTCGAGTGTTATATTTTTAATTTTTTAACGCAGTTGAAGTCGCGGACACCAGCTAGTAAAAGTCATAAATGTTCATGAATAATTTGTAATTAATATTTCTTAATTGACCACATAGGAACAAATCATTAAAAATCATAACTTTCTGATATATTATAATGGAAACGTATCAAGTAGAATGATATAGTCATCTGCTTCGTTATTACGTTCCATAATGAACACGGTGTGATGAACTTTCATATCGGATCATAGGTGGGCCATGACATTTTAAGCCACCACAATCAAATATTAATTCACTTATGTAGCTCAAATTCTCATTATTTATGAGTTTCGATATTAATTTTTATGTGACTTTTCCGAAAGCTACTTTTGTATGCCTGACGTATATAAAAAATATTTGTTACTACCCTAAAACAAATGTTAAACTGAGTATGTAAGGATTCTAAGGTAATTTTTAATTTTAGTATAGTAATTCTCTATAAGGTTTTAGTGTAAGGAGCGATAAATGAGGAAGCTTTGTATACATCATTTGCGGAAAAAATTGCAACCTTAAGAAGTCGGATGGGGAGGGGGGTTTACTTGTCCGTACTAATATTATATAAATGCGAAAGTTTGGATGGATGGATGTTTGTTACTCTTTCACGCAAAAACTACTGAACTGATCACCATGAAATTTTGCATACACGTTGTCTGGAACACCAGAAAGGACATAGGGTACCTTTCATCTAGAACGCGGACGAAGTCGCGGACACCATCTAGTATTTTATATTCATTTGAGTGTTGTAAATATTTTTTCACATAACATTCAACTGATTGAATGTTGTTGGGCGTGTTCTTAAGGTTGAAAGTATTCACGCTTGGAGTAAAAAGAGTACCTATTGATATAGGTTTATGGATGTCCCACCTGATTTAGGATTCAGCAGCGAGCGAGTAAGTGAGCGAGGGTCCCGGACGGGGCGTGTTCACGCGCAGGACTTGTAAATATTCATAGCCGCAGCTGGCGACAAAATCCTTTTCGTCGGCAATAGCGGCCACCCGACGCGAGACTAATGGGTGACAGTACTGGAGATGACGCACCTTCATATATTCAATGCACTTTTCAGTCTAGTCAAGTTCTAGTTACACAACTTAAGTAACTTTAAGAAATTCTGTGCTTTATCCTAACCAACCAGCGGACACAATGTCTCAATAGCCAGTCAGCTGTTATTACAGGGTTCTTTTTAAAAAGTTATTTTTTACTTCTGAGTTGTTTTTAAGAATATTAAGATTTTATATGAATGGAAGAAGTGTAGAATCTTAACTGCTACTTCACTTTTTTAACTTCTTGACCAAGGAAAAGAAAAAATTGTGCATAAATCATTGAACTACTAAACCAATAAACTGCTTTGCGGTTTGACGAAATTTGTACATTAAATTATCTAAAAAAGAAAAATGAAAATGTTTACATATTGGCAGACGGCGAAACGCTTGGTGTCTCGGCGTACCGACGATCCTCGCCTCGCCTTGAGGATCCAATTTCGCCGTTCCCACAACAAATCACCAAGTCAAAGTTCATCGCCTAATTGCGCGGCGTTATCGACAGATCCAACCGCTCCGGGAGAGAATATATCAATAACATGTAATTAAAATTATTTAGTCGAGCCCGAGCGCGTTCCGTGTCCCCGAGGCGAATTATTACACATTCGCCGCGAGAGGTCCGCGCCCGTCATTAGCCGGGACATTTTTATTCCTTTCTCTTTAATTTCCGTCACTGGACATAAATGATGGCGCTAGTACCGCTGCAGCGCCCCGCGGGGACACAGCCATTTCCCCTCCCCCTGTTCCTCGCACCGCTCACCGCTACCAAGCCAGTATACCTGATCATAGTGGTCATGCCGGTCACTGATCACAGTCACACTATGGGTTTTATTAATAACGTTGTTTCCGTCTTTCTGATTGGCGCCCCGCTCCTAATTTACCCAAAAAACGCATTAAATAATTCTAATTTACCATTAACCTATAACAGTTTCGTCTCCCATAAATTTCAATAATTACACAGCTTATAATTTATGGTTAAAAAGGTCATTTGTGGCAATCTAACATCCAATTCGATACTTATCCATTACGAAATCGAATAGAGATTAAGCAACATTTTAAGCTTACGAATATTCAAGTCAAGACACACACGAGTACCTTAAGAATACGTCAAGAAATCACAAATCAATCTATCCAATACTTCTTAATTGAATTTCTGGTTAACATGCCTCGACGTCACATAGAACTTGTCGTCCGACGATTGTGGCCATTTCCGTCCACCATTACTTAAAGTTAGATGGCTCATTCTGTTTCTAAGACCATCAATTCTCCGCGAACAAAAGACATTTGACAGGGTATATGCGATAAATGCTACCGTTGTCATATAAGAGTATACAGTTAGCGACAATATCTCGGACCGTGGCGACCATCATAATATTCTGAATGTATCGGCGTGACCAGATAAACGTGCTCAAAAGCAACGCACAATGGCGAAGTGCATTTACAGCACCATTGTGAACCAGTATAAGCGATATAATAACGAAAGCTATCTGATAAGGCGGCACTAAGTGGTCGGGCGCTCACGAGGCTCGTCCACTTGATGAATTATACAAACACCAATCAGTTAATTATTTTATTCACGTCGCTCAACCTCTTATCTGGCTTTGTGTTCGACATAATTGATATGTTAAGTCTGTGGAACAATCGGGCCGTCATACTTGGAGATAGGGCGGCTTGAGCGTAGATCGCTTCGCTTCTCTCCCAAACATGTGCCACTACAAAATTTTTAACTGTATTATAGTAATCTGTATTTTATGTCTACCTTCCCTCTACACTTTGACTTGTCTTCAGTCCCAATAAACTCGATCACTACAACTATATTTGTATAAAAGACATATCTAGGGAAAACTATTTTTAACAAAATATAAAGTGAAAATCTATGTAATAAACTGATGCCAAAGCAGAATAACAACGTCAAGTCCTATACAAAACCTTCATCACGGCCTCCTTACATCTTACTTTAGTCAGCACAATGAATTATTTTAACATAATGCGACTGAGCCCATTCTTTTTACGTCTATTATGATATAAGCCAAATTATTGTCTAACGTTTGAGGTCGTTGATGCGCTTTGTGGCAGCTGTCGGACGTAACAAGGCGTTACAAGGATTATCCTGCATCGTAAATGTGAAGACACCATTTTAAAAAGGTAGTTTTATATTTTAAATATTGTTTCATTAGGTATACGTGTGTTTGTTTAGATTTTTATCTATGTTAACAGACATTAATGTCTGCAAAGAAACTAATTTTCAAAAAATTTTTTTGCACAACACAAGCAACGCCACAGGTACCTACTTGAAGTTTTCTGCCGACCATAGTAGTAGGATTAAGGATAAGGGTTTAGGAAGTGATCGGTAGGGCCGGGCCAACTTTGAAAAGTTCATTTTCAATGTTGGCCCTATCGAGAATCAAACCATAGGGAAGAGAGGGTCAATGGGCTCGTTAAAATTTTACATATTTTCGATCTAATTTTTTAGCCAATAACAATTGTTGCTATAATCATTTGCTATCGGCAGCTGGTGTTTCATCTTTGATCTAAAAATTCGATAAGCTCGAATAAATATTTTCAATTAAGTCATTATTAATTGAAGCCCGTGCTAAAGCTTTTCGCCTCAAACATTCCGCTGAGGATTTAGGCAACCACAAAAAGCTATTAAGTTATTCGTTTCTAAATCTCAAACAGACCGACTTATCTATAACGCATATATTGAATTATTATTAGCAATTAAATACATCTCAAAATATGTGTTATCTATAATTTCAATACAGTAGCCTCTTATATATTTAAATTTTATGCACGCGTGACTGAGTTCGTTATAGAAATATTTGTCGGCATACTAATTAGAAATTGAGTCTCCTTCAAATAGATATCGTGAAATTTACTTTAAAATACTATCAAATTAAGGATTACATATTATATTTGCTTTATACTTGCTGGTGCCCGCCGCGCCGCCACTACAGTCGCGTTGAAAAATGAAATATATAACACCTGAGAAAATATCTGACATTCTTATGTTTATCTGTTATGTTTTCTTTATCTATTTATCTTTATCTTTTTTATATTTTTAAATTTTTTTTATATTTCTCTTTTTTCCCTTGAAAACACAACATTTTTCCAGGATAATAAGTACTCATAGTCGTACTTATATGTTAATCTAAACCTGAAAACGTGTCTTTCAAAATGGTTGATGCCTGCGATGTCTCTTGTTTTATGGAGATAAAAAAATCATCGCCAACATTTTGTTGGCATTCGTTTGTCTTTAAACAGAAATTACTATGCATGATGTAAGTTATAAGAAGTACGATCGTAGGGCACTCTATTTTCTAATCGTCATAAAACCTTCGGGCGATTTGACAGCAGTGATATCGGCATATTAGAGTCGCCACTCGATCGAGTATCGTGTGTAGGAATGTGGACGGAGGGCGACGCGGGATAAGTGTTGGATTAATAATTTGTAAATATTAAATATTCATGAGGCCCGGAGCACGGGTCAAATATTCGTTTTTATATGAGCCAGAGAACTGAGGCCGCCCTCATATTTATTAAGGAGATGCACGTAATTATCATAACTGACTTAACGGAACAACTTTCCGTCTGCCTAATGGACGACAGACACAAACGCCAATGGAGTATCACTGAATTTTAAACTATATCCACTGAAACCATATTTTTTATTTTATTTCATTAACTCCCGACGCGACGCCCGAAACAAAAACGAGCCAATATGCGCTTTAGCCCGTTTGAAGGCAAAGCCTTATAGAAAGCCACCGAGCAATTTTGTTGTATTGTGTTTCTCTTTATTCCTCATTCCATGCTTTTTTTTATATAAACGCCCGACGCAAATACAGGGTATTATAAGTTTGACGTGAGTTTCTGTGTATGTGTGTATCTTTGTATGTCGGTAGATGTGTGTCTGTGTGTTTGTCTGTGGAATTGTAGCTTCCCAACGGATGGAAGATTTTGATCAGATTTTTTGTTTGAAAGCTAACATAATCGGGATGGTTCTTGTCTTAGGTATAATTTATGAAGATCTGTTTGAGCGCTTGAAGACCTAAACAGGCCATTACTTGGTTGTTTGAGGGATTTCACTTACTTCCACAGGTTCGATTGATATGAAATTTGGTATACTGTTACTTCGGTAAAATTTGCATGACATGGTAACCTTGATCTGGTACTATGGCATCTAGTAGTCTGTGAGATAACCAACTCTTTAGAAACTTACAGGACATATAGCGTGTTTGGATTCAATAGAAAGCGGGGGTTAGTTCATAATTTTAATTATATCTTGTTATTTCTATAGTCTCACTTAAAAAAACATCTTTACGTTTAAATAAACTTGGGTCAAACGTCTCACTCAATTGAATATAAGAAAAAAAATGTTGAATCTTTCGGCTCCATTCCTTTATAGCGGCAATACTCGTATGTTAATAATTTAAATAATAAATGTAATTACATTTTAACGTTGCAAATTTAACTTGCATACAATATGTTACATAAAACAAATTAAAATTCATTCTGTTTCATTTTTATTACTTCTTAAAAGGAGTACAAGAAATTTAATTATAATTTTATCGTCGTATTTTATCAAGAGTTAACATTTTGGTGTATTTCATTGCGTTTCGATAAGCAATGAAATGTACAATCAATACACAAAAAAATTGTATTCCTAAATACCTACTGAGATTTTTTTATTGCTATCCTACTAATATCATTAATGCGAAAGTTTATGTGAATGTATGTATTGATGTTTGTTACTCTTTCATGCAAAAATGGCTCAACGGATTTGGATAAAATTTGGAACACAGATAGTTTATTAAGTGGATTAACATAAGGATACTCTTTATCCTGAAATATCTTAAGTTCCCTAGAAATCATCTGAAAAATATTAAAAATATATATATTGTCGGTCCACCAAGTAGTTGAGCGCCGTCTAGACTAGTGATGTCTACAGAATAGTTGCCAACCCACTCAAAACACCTTCATCGATTCTACAAGCTAGACAGTCTGCAAATGCGGCTTGTTAACTCTTAAACTAAGTTTATCGGATATTTCGCATTTTCTACGGACTTTTCCGTTATGAAACTTTTCACGCAGAGAAACCCCGAGTATGCCCTTTTCCACTCCCTGAACGCTGAGTGACTGTAAGCCTCTTCACAGTAATTGTACATTTTATACGTGGGGAGTATGTAGTGAAAATAGACCTGTCACTTGGAATATTATTATTGGCATTTATATTTTCGTGTATTTTTTATGTACGTAAAAATATAAAAATGTCTTTTTTTAATGGGTTTTAACCCACTTGATGTTGGGTGGTTACCGTTACCTTACCACGCAGCAGGTGCTGCAAAAGCGTCGCTGATCTTAGTAGGATTAAGGGGAAGGGGTAAGGACGGGATAGGCGAATGGGCTCTGGTATCCCATGAAAGAGCCACTCACGAAACACCGAAACACACTTGCTGTTACTTCACTGTGGTCTTCTATAAAGAGGTAGTATCTGCGGCCAATCGGGCTGCGGACTGACTGCGAACGTAGTGTGCCCTACATCTATAAGAATTATTTAAAGAAATTCTTTTCATATAGTACACGTCTAGCTTATAACCGATGTAACTCTGAGTGGTAATTTTTATTGTCTCTTTCCTGAAACATGCAACTGCGATGTTCCTGCAGATTGTTTTATATTGGTATTTAAAATTATATGCTACTTATGCAAAGCCATTTAAGTAGTAATGATCATGAGACGATTCACAAAAATGTTCTTATAATCAACTCAACCTTCAAGGTATTGATTTATTAAGTACAGCTGAAAAGGAAGTTTTCCCGAGAATTTTTATACATATATTTTATTTTCATATTTAACACAATATTTTATTAAAAAAATATTAAAATATAAGTGAAATTAAGTTTTTATATTAAACCATGCTTAATGTGCTTATATTATAGCCCGGACAAACTAAACTTTCAAAGATACATAAATTCACAACAAGCTGAAAGTGAGTATAGTTGTTCAAAACCAAAATTTAAATCTTTGTTCAAAACATAATTAAAAATAATATATTAAAATTATTATGTTTTAATATGTTATTTTTAATTATGTTTTACTCACTTTACTCACAACTTTACTCACTTTCAGCTTGTTGTGAATTTATTTTGTTTTAGTTTGTCCGGGCTATTAGAGTCTAATAATAAAATCCTAAGATTCTAAAATTTAAATAATTGTGATGCATCTTCAACTCGGCTTATTATGATTGTAAAGATAAACAACAAGTATAATTTATATAGTACACAAAAACAACATTTGGACAATGAATAAAAATGTCATAATAAAGTCATAAAGAAAATAAAATTAGTATTCACAGTTGGAAAGAAAATGTTTCGAGGGTATATTGAATTACACATGAAACACAATGGATTGGTTAAACATTAGCGTGATAAAATTTTGTGACGTTATGTAAATAACTTGTTAGGACATTTTTGGGTGCATTCAATTATAACGAGTTGCTGGACTACTCGCGAGAATTTATCTCGCCGAATGGGCGAGTTATCATGTTTGATTTTTACCTATTATTTCTCTAGACAACTCGCTCGCTAGCATTATATACATTATAGAGACCGTTACGTAAAGGCATTAAACGAATTTTTAACTAGAATATTCTTATCGAAATAGTATATCTACAAGTATTTAATAGGTTTTGTTAAAATATGTATACAGTTAAAAAAATGCAATTTTCTTGTTCTTGTTCATAATGTACTGTAGTAAATAGCCTTGTATGATTTCTTAAATACTAAAACAAAGAAGTTTTATTTAACCAAGTCTTAAAAAACACAGGTTGTTTTATACTTATTGTGTATTATCCATATATCTATGTACATATTATTGTATTTCATATCGACTGTTGAGTTATTATCAATACTAATAATAAATCTGTAAGGGTTGGCCATGGGGTAAGTTACTTTGTTTTCAGAGATATCGTGTTTATAGGCTCTATACATGATACTGAAACTAATAATGAATAAGTTCTCGTGGGCATTATTAATTAAGTTTATTTTTGTTACATAAAAAAACCAAATTAAAAAAAATTGAGCTCGGAGTGCGACTGCCTGTGATTGTTTTGCTACAAATATGTAAAGGTTAGAAGATAGAGTTTCTAAAAAGACTCAAAGTGTAGTCTCTAAACAAACATACTTCGATTATGGTACAATGTGCTTTAAAAAACTAGCCAGGTAAATGAAGGCTAAGTTATCAGTAGACGCGGCTGCAGGGTTGGAGTTCCAGTAGCGAACACAGCGACGCAACTTAACAAATGGCTTGCGCGTGGGCAGGGCGCGTGCCGGCTACGGGCAGCGCGTGCGCCTTATCTCAAACCAAAAACTCTTAACATTATGCTGAGGTAATTTTAAACCAACCTTGTCTTTGAGAACCACTGATTAAGAAGCATTTTAAACGAAGAAAGTACACAACGCAACATTTTAATCTGCAGAGCGAACAGTTGAGACAAATTTGAGCGATCTTATAAAGTAGGTACCTACCAAAAACGGGTCTAAAATATTTCTTTTGGTTAAAAAAATGTTTTTGTTATTTTATAAACAACAAAATAAAGTAAGAATCCTTGTGCCTGTGTGCTACATCGACATATTACTTGTAATCGTCTCAATAAGTATCATTATCATTATATTCAACTCACATTGAACAATAAAATAAAAATGTAGAATTTTTATAAGTGAACACTTGAGACGAATCTAAGCTGTCTCAAATACGTCTAAAACATTTTATTGGTAAAAAAAATTATTGAAATTTAACATTTCTGACATATGTATTGTTGAGAAACTTAAAATTGATGTGGTGGGCGGAGGGCGCGTGCCGGTCGCGAGCGGCGAAATCTCAGCGGGGCAGACGGGACGTGTGGGTTGTCTTTGATACAGTAGCATGTTACTTGATAACCAACAGATTAACAACAAGACACCTCTTCACAATATGTTTATGTGATTCGATATTTCTAATCTACAATGAATATTGTTTGGTAAGGTGACACTCGCGACATACGCGACATTGAATTTGTATAGGTGCAAAGATTATATTCGTCCACAATTGAAGTGTGTTTATAATGTTTATAAAATGTTTATAATATGTTTATAATGTTATTGTACCGAACCTTGTAATTATCGTCAAATCGCCATAACTTCCATATTCTGCAAGGTTATGGAGAGAGTACTGAACATATCTTGTAGCTACCTGTTCGATTATTCGTTATGGCTTTCGCCATGGACGTTCAACTGTAGATTTTCTTGTGTATGTCACGCACCACATGGATGAAGCAATCGAGAGACATGGCGAGCCTCTCTCCATGTCACTCGACAAATCAAAAGCCTTTGACAGTGTTTGGCATGCAACTCTACTAAGTAAATTTCTTACATATGGCATCCCCTCTGACTTTTGTAGCTGGATTTCTGGTTTCCTGAGTTAACAAAGTGCGCTGTAACGACTATATTAATATCATTATTAATATCAAATTTAATAAACATAGATAAACCAATTTGATAGGTCCATTCCCAGTAGTCCGGTTAACAGTCCGGTTGACCGAACTAGAGACCTAAGTATTTACTCTTCTAATTACAGCTATATTTATATTTACGTCTATATTTTTATGTTTTATTTTTAGGGAACCGCGATTTAAAAAGAGGTTTCAATTCCTGTTCTACATCGAGGAGTCTAAGTTATAAAGTTGGCGATAAAATCGCACAAGGTTAAGAAATTTGTTACTAACATTTGACAAAGTTAACCAACATTTTTGACATGGAAGAAAAATAAACTTTTTATATCCAATAGCGTCTACGTTTTTAATAACATTTATTAAACAATGAATGAGCCAACAGTTAAGGCAATATTTCTATTAGTTATGACAGTTAAAAAATGTGTAGACAGTGTAAACGAATGTGAAAGCCATAAAAATATGATGTCTGACCGCGTCGACAAAGTCTCTAGACGAGACCGAACATTCATATATGATATACGGAAAATGGTCCTCACTCGCCGGTACAAGACTCGCGACCAAGGCGCCAGAGAGACCGCTGTGGCGTTTCGTTGACTTATAGCCCATGTAATGTATCGCAATGCCTCCATCACTCATGAATATTTATCGAAAAAAATACATTTCAACATTATCTCCGTTCAACTACACCACGTGGACATGTCTAAAAACAATAAATATATCGAGAACAATTTTAAGTTCAAAAGTTACATGTGTAATTAATTTATTTTTTATAATAAAATAAGACGGCCGGTGTAATAAGAACATTAAAGATGGTGTTGGATGCAATGGAAAATTCTTAAGTGCTTGTAACGCGGCGGGTGATGAATTACTGATTAGTTTAATACTGCGGCCAATATGCTGTTAAAAATATATTTCACGCCATTTAATTAAAGAAAATCAATAAATGTCCGTAAGTTGTAAATAATTTATTATAATATTATCCATACTAATATTATAAATGTGAAAGCTTTCTGTCTGTCTTCCAACCGATCATCATTAAATTTTGCATATCCGATGTAAGGGATACAATAAACAAAAAAAGTACTGTTCCCAAGGGAACATCTAAATCTAATCTAATCAAAGTGCTATAGCGACAAGAGGTCAAGCGTTATATAATATAACTAGTTATAAATATGTTAATTTTATTGTATTCTGAAACAACTAAATCTGTATGATTGTAATCATCATCAGAACTTTGAGTTTAAAGTAAAGTTTTCTCTTTCTACTGCAACTATATTATAATTGATTCCTTCATGACATCATATATCAATATTTTGCCACAATATTTAAATTAATTGTATTAAAATTCTTATAACATTAAAGTAATAATGGAACATCAATTTGTGTTATAGGCGACGGTAGCCACCTACCATCAAGTGACTTTGTCAAGAGTTAAATGCACTTTAAATTATGCTAAAACTCCAAACTCCATTAGTCCAATTTGAGATTTAACGAGTCATATATATTTTTTTTGACTCATAAACCGCATCTTGTTTACGCTCAATTAATTTAAATATAAAATAAAAACGCCTAAAGGCCATAAACGAAAATGTATGTGTAATTTTTCTAATCTGTAACAGGTGGTATAACGATTGGATACTTTGCGAGGCGACCGTCTCACCGTAACCAGTTGATAATAAAATACATTGGGGTAGTCGTTAACAGTATGTTTTATCGCGTTTTAAATATTTAGATAGCTATCTGGTGAAAGTTATCTTAAATTTAGTTCATTACTGACTTGGATACACGTCTTCCGTGAAATAGAATCTCTCGCACCATTTGTCAGATGGCGTTGTAAAAACGTACTATTAATAGTTTCTTGAGATAAGCTAAATAAAATTGTTAATTGCATGAGAAACGAACGAATGTTTGAATTTTTTAAATACAGATTTGGCGGTGCCTCTCACTTCTTGGTTGTTCATTTTTTTTTCACTTGTTCTATGCAATCTGCCACATGTGAGGGCATTCAGCACATCCAATGACGTCCATAAATATTATTGAGCAGCAACTGGTGCTGGGATGTCCTGGGGAAGCCTTTTCTTGAGACTGCGATGGAGATATGCCACAGAGAGCACTGTCTTTGCTTCCTCATTGGGGTGCTTAAATATTTTTTCTTGTATTTTTGTGATGTTGTCACAGTCACTTCATTAATGAATGGAATGAATCTCTCTCTCTTGCGGAATCATTTGATTTGTTAGAAAACAGTAGGTATGATCTTAACAGTAGAAGACAGTAAGAATAATTTTAAAAAATACATATGTATTATAAAATAAGGTCACTTTGTGCTTATGTGTATTTCTCCGCTGACTTTTTCCGTGCGAAACCAGGAACTGGTCGCTAACACTAGCGCTAAATAGACACCTATAAATATAAATAGTAATAATGAAATCGCTGTTCGGCTGCTATCAGTTTCTCCGCTAACTTCTTCTAATGATAAGTTTTCACTAATTGAAAGAGCTATAAACGAGGAAGGATTGGGTATATATTTACCAAAAAAATCTTTGATTCTTTAGCTATCGAGTGGTGTAATTAAATTTTGGATTTAGATGATAAATATGTAGCTACAGCATCAAACTGTACCCCCCGATTTTGTTATCATTTTTCTGAATTGCCTCCCACTATGGAAGCAAAATTAAAGACGTGTTCATACGAGTATCAAAATGGAATAAGCATAGGATGCAATAGTTTTACAAATACGTTTGCTAAACCATGCCTCTTCTCTAGAGGGGGTAAATTGAAATTACAGACATAAATTTAAACTTAAAACTAATTTACATGAGCATCACCAAATCCGTTTAAGATGGAGGCGAATAAAAATTTAAATTGCCTAGTGTCGATTAAGAAACCGGGTATTGCGTCTTAATGAGGTCGATACGTCTTCCACTGTGCATTATGAGATCAAACGAAGGGTCAGAACCATTGAATAATTAATTTACAAGCATACTCAATTAATCGGAGTTTTAAATGAGTCTATTCCTATAATGTCGAAAACTGTTACTTAAGCAATGAGTTCAACGGTAACCACGATTTATATTTACTTAGTATGTTGATAAGACTGAACTGAACCCAGATCAACTTTGTCTATGTAACTTCAAGTAAATGAAAAAAATCGCAGGAAAATTTCAAAATCCCTGCTTATTGAAACAAGCAACGCCACAGATGCAGCAAGTGCACTGCCAACATTAGTAAAATTAAGAATTTGGAAAGAATAGGGAATTGGGCTCCGAAATCTCGTACTGTTATTTCACGGTGGTCTTCTCTAAGCGAGAGGTTACTGCTGCCAATGTATGACAGCGTAACGCAGTGTGCCCCGCCACTACTAAAACATTTAACAAGTAACGTCATAAATTGTAGGCAATCCAATACTTGGTGTTCCAGAATGTGTTTTATTTCGGCAACGTACCTACTTGTAAATGGTATCGCTTACACCCAAAAACTCCAATAATCGAAAGAAAATTTTGAGGTTAAAATTGAACTTTAAATTATCAAAAAATTTGTACGTCACACGAGACCAAATAAATAAATACCTTTTTCATATTTATAAAAAATATTTTGAGAGATTTATTTTCAATAAAATCACCGTTTCATTTTATTAAATCACACTATTTTAACAGTTGTGCGAATGAAGTGAAGCAAATATAAATCTAGTTCTCTAAGCCTTGTTTGAAGCTTGTATCGTTTTGTCGGATAATTAATCATTAACTTTATATCTGATCACTGAGAAACTGAACGGGTATCGTGTTTGTGACGTAAGCATCAATAGAACCTTGCAGTAGGCAGGCACACGTATATGCGCATCGAGTCCGGCTGTATGTCGTGCTGGCGGTACTAATTGCGGATCAGAAGATGTTCACATAAATATAATCCGTTGTGAGCGGCTCCGCTCATTTGTAGTGCGCCCGACGGTTGTCATGTAGCCGTATTAATATCGATGAATAAGAAATTCGTTATGGATGGGCTACAAGGCTGGCCATTACAGCGGCGATCTGCCGCTGACTGCGCCGTGTTGGATGGCTACCATTCTCTCCTGTCGTCTCTCGTTTTATCAGCGTGTATTTATGTTGTAACTTGTACAGTTCATTACTCACTCCGTTTGTTTACCTTACTCATATGTACGCCTATTATCTGGCTAGGATTTATGAAAATTCATTTCCACTTTACAACTCTATAGAGACGATGTGATTTATCTTGTGTATTTACGGTTTTGGGTTTACAAAAAATGACACCAGTCGGATGAAAGTTGATTACATTAACATTTAAAGTAAGAACGGTATCGTACAAAAAGGTAAATGAATTGTGCGTTTTATTTGCTAGATATCGTTTGCCGGTAGGTCGTGTTGGAGAGCAATATGCCGCGCGGGGGGTCCGCTTCGGCCGATCCATCACGAAACGCCGAAACGCCGCCAACTATACCGATTATTATATTCAATAATCGATGAGCATTAAGTGAAATTAATTTTATTGGGTAATGGCGAGGGTCGTGACGGCGCGCGCGCAAACGAGCCGTATTAGTAGCTCGAACCGGGCCGCTAAGACCCGCTGCCCGTCGTTCGTGACCACCGCGCATTGCTGCGAAATATGCCCAAGTAATAAGGCAATTATTGTTGCATTATATTAAATAAACCTCTAATTTATCTCAATACCACACTTAACGGGATAATAAATGGGATATCTCGTTAAGTGGATCACAATCTTTTGTACGTTTATATTACTCGCCTATAAGTCACGTTTATCTACCTCGTCAGTGAATTAATCTATAGATCATTATTTAAAATGTCCTTAAGAGGTATCCCACTGTTCGATGAAGTAATAGAGGTGGCTGATGCCATTTAGGTACTTAATCTTGCGTCATTCTGTTTTCTATTGTAGTGGTTTTAGTATAAAGGCTTATGCTTGACCCAATTGACATCACCTGTAAGGTATCTTCCGTAGATCGTTAAGTGCATTAAAGACTTCGCCCTTTAGTACCCGTCACACCGATCCACTTGTCGTAGATTTAATAACATACACGCCCGACCCCGAACCATCCATTCCCACAGGTGGCCCACACGCCATTCTCGACCGAGACGACCCCATTACGGCCTCCAATGCCGTTCTTAATGACCTAGATGATGTCGCACAACTGACACTTAAGCGCCCGCAGAGAGGTAGAACTCCCAGACTCTCCCATAGGCCCCGCATTAGCGCTTCTTAACGCTAATAACATGCGCCCTCAAAGGATAGAACACCCGACCCCTGCCTCATAGCCATTAGTGGCATTTCCCACTACCTAGATGATGTCTCTCCACCGACACCTAGGCACCAGAGAGCCAGAAAAGGTTCCCGGGTCTAAAACGACCCTTCCTATAATTGATTGCTACTCCCTATCTATGTATTATACGAATTACCCAATCGCTTTGTATGATTTGCAGGGCTTGAGTGTTTTTAACGCTCGCGGCATATGTGACGTATTTCAATGCGTTATTAAAGGATACTTCATACCCTCTCACATTGTCTTTTATCCTTTTCTAATGGGCAGCTTTCATATGTAACTTGTATTTATTGGAAACTGTAGTCATCTACCATCAAGATGACCATCAGCTTGCCCGCCACTGACTCTCAAAAAAAAAACACCAAAACAAATAAAAAAGAGCAATCGATTCTTAATAGTCACGAAGGCGTTGAGTGCAATAGTAACAAATGGTCGGTCCAATTCATACACTTGGAAGTAATTTGAAGTTGTTCTTATCAAAACAAATTCAAAAGAGAGAACAATGATATTATGGCGTGCATTGCTTGTAGATGATCCTATTTATACATTGCGAGTATTGCGACCAAATTTTGTTACATCTGCTTAAATTATCATGTATGCCAACTGCCGAGTTTCTTATTGACAAGTTCAGACTTCGTTGTATGTATTCTATGCGAATACTTAATAAGTCCAATAAGAAACTATAAAATGTTTGTTAGAGCGAGTCGAATAAATTTGAGTGCCTATTTGTCTTAATGGAAGAAAATTTACCCTTTGTATCACCATGTGACATAACTAACAAAAATTGAAAACAGGAAATGTATTAAGGATAGCTTTAAAACTAAGAGGCGAATTATTAGGACAGAGTGCTGATAGGATTTATTATATACGATAATTACTAGTGACTCAATATAAGGTTTTTCAAGAGTGGTGAAATTAGAAGAATTTAAAAAAAAAATCAGTTTTTAGTGTTGGACCTAATTGAGTGCCCTGAGACCGCGTGGTCCGACTGCTTCGTTCGACTGATCGCACGACGACGACGCCGCCTACTGTTTAATAAATATCAGAAGTACCTTTCAAATTCACCTATAATAAAAACTGCTTTCGTACCACAAATTTCAAGCGGTTTGGTTTCGACGAGCAATTACTTATTTACCCCTTTTTTTAAAGGACAAAGCGTCATTTTCTGCTTCAGCATCTCGAAGTTCCATTAGTAGTATCATTGTGGCCACGTGGTTCGATAGTCTTAAAATTATACTGAACTATCTCTTAGTAGGACCATACAATATCTTTTCGGATTGTGATCGTATGGTATAAACAGCCTCAGTTAGTGTCGTACGTCGTAAAGTAAGCGATGCGTCCGGAGCGCGCGTGTGGCCACCGTTAGTGTCATTCAACAATGCTCCACTGATATAAAGAAAATATTTATTCACCAAATCCACAATAAAATGCAGCGGTCATTATGTAACGGCACTGTAATGTGGGTTACACTTTACACGTGACACATCGGATCGTTTGTCTAAAGATATCGAAGTTTATTTGTATAGGATGTTGCAACAATTTTGAGTATTGTTATATGTAAATCATTTGATATTTCTTTTAATGAGGAATGTAGGTGGCTAAAATCAGAAATATATACGAGCAACACCAGAACTTAAACTAGTATATAAAGAGTATATGGTTCACTTTAACAGAGTGGTCTTGGAAAATCTTCTATTTCTGCAATATTAATGAGACAATAATCTTTATGAATTACTCTTTAATGGCTAAATGCCTCTGTTGCGGACTCCATTTTGTAAAAAAAATACTGTTAGTCCCATATTTTAGTTCAAACTTTACAAATTCTTGCCTAGGCAGTTTTGCGCCAATTGGCAATTTCGTCAATTTGGCCGTCAAATTACTCACTCACAAAAACACAAAAACATACTCATATAATATACTGTTATTTGAATTTTCATGGTGGTCTTCTGTATGACTGCGAAACACCCTGCCAGCTACATTTCCATTCCTTTTTTCAAAGTAGAATATTAAATTTATAAAATTTCATATACTTACCTACTTATCGAAATGGTTATGTAATGATGAATCGATTTCCGAGGATGGTGCAATACCTGGAACAGTATTGCTCGGAACGTCATCGGCGGGTAATTAAACTATATTAATGAAAGGTACGTTGCGTAGATCCACTAACATTTCATCGGCAATAAATCAGCTCCATATGCCGCCACACTTTGTAGTGTTCTCAATTAATTAGCGCGATCAATGGAGCCGGTACGATCACGAATGTTACAATGAAACTATACTTGTACACTTCAAAGTAGAACCAACAATAAGGCTGAGTATCCCTTTTTTTCTTTTGTTTTATGTTAAAGTAAGACAGACAGATGTTAAGCTGATGGTCGACTTGATGGTAGGTGGCTACGGTCGCCTATAACACAAGCAATGCCATAGGCGATGCAAGTGCGAAGCCGACCGTAGAAAGATTGAAGATAAGGTATAAGGATTTACCTACTTGCTATGTTTTATTACACATAGATTGAATTGAAGACCTTTTATGAGTCATCATAACCAAAGACTTCTACACCGTTTCAATGTCAAGTCCAACTAGATTTAAATTAATGATACGACTAAAAAACTTCTATCTGGCGGAACTAAAACATATTAATTGATTTGTACAATTAGTAATGCGTTATGAGCAGACTCAGTATCATATATTATTTATTTTTCTTGTCGTGTTTATCCTCATCGAATAATCGGTGGTAATTTTCAAGTATGACGACCTTAACTTAACTAAAAGTTGGACCTAAGCAATTAAGAGATTTGATTGGATTTAGAAACGAAATGAAGTCAATAAAACTTTGAAGTTCTACTGGGTATAATTACCAAGTAGAATTCTAAAGTGTGCTTTATTAAATAACTAATGAACTGCCCGGTTTTTCTTATTAGATGAATTATCGCTCTTTCTAATAAGGAAAACCGATTACTAAATTAAAACCTACTACTACTAATTAATTATAAAAGGCTTACAACTTTATTTTTCTTTGTTGTTTACTTATCGCAATATAGGCTAAAGATACAGTTTTTCTCAATAAATTTTGAAGTCTTATCTAATGTGGCAATTACGTAAAGGAAAGTCTAATACATATATACTAAAACTTAGCACTGCCACTTTTGTTTTCCGAAAAACTCGACATTCTGCAGACTTGTGCTAGGTTGAAAATGACTAAAAAGCGTTTTTTGCTTCAGCATGGCCACTTTGCTTTTTCGAAAATGTAACTAACGAATCTGCTGGATTGTGCTGCAAACCGTTTTATATGGTCTTCCATGGTTCTATGGTACTTTCGTCAGATATCTAGTTAAGAAAATTGTATGAAATCAATTTGTAAGCACATAAATTAATTGAGTGTGACTACCGTAAAATTGTTGCCAAGTTATAAACTCGTTTGTTACCCGTAAACATAAAGTTGTACGTGTAATTAAAATGAAAACGTTATAGGTAACTTGATTTCATATTAGCTTAATTATTTGTGCTTTTTTGGTCCCATTCTTATACTCATGTTATAAAGAGATATTATTAGAATTTTTTGTATGTTTGTATATCTAAATTCAAGAACTACATAACTGATTTTAAAAAAATTCTTTCACCTATAGAATGCTATGTTGTCATCTCATTTTCATACAAATTTCAAAGATCTATATGTAAAATCATTATTACCCACATTACCCACAAAAAGTCATCAGGCTATAATGTTATAGTTTGAAAAGCAATTTCTGCCATTGCCGAATGTTCAACTCGCATGAAATCATTATTTCTTTCACAAGTCCTACACAATGCCTACACAAGAAAAATCGTTAAAAACAGAAGTTGTACGTGGGCTGGATCATTCATTTGAATTAGCTAAGTTAACTGTGAAAGTTATGGTATATCCGGCGCGTATTACACTGTTGGAGATGTTATATAAATCAATAGGCTCTAGATATTGTAGGTGAGCTGTAATATTCCTGCGTGCATTACTAGTAGCGTCCGAGCAACGGTGCTCACCGCAAGAGGCCGCATCTATTTACCACGATTTATCATTTCCAATCAAACCCTTGTCGCAGTAGCGTTGATTAAACGTTTTGCTTATTGAATGCGATTACTGACACTGAAAATGTATGTGCAGTTATTCATACATTTTGGTCGCATGTATATAGGATACATTTGTACGAGAATTTGTTTTTAATATCACTATAACCTAGCACCCCCCCACCACAGACTTCAAATTACGAGACTCGTACATGTTATGCAATAACAAATATAAATGGTCGACAACTCAGATGTTATAAGTTTATACACCTAAACTGTGCACAACCAATAATATTTTTTGTGTAAATAAAAAATAATAATAATATAAACTAACCTCCAAGTTTCTATTGAGCACAAACAAGCTATATCTGCTGTAAGTAGTTAAGGAGTTAGACTAATTTATGCTGCAGACTAATTGATGATGCAGTATCTAGTCAAGGTTACAATGTCGTTGAAGTAGCACCGAAGTAACAGTATACCAAATTTCACATCAATAGAACATGCGGTAGATAGGAATTAATCCCTTTGTCAATTAGGAAATGGGCTGATGGTCTTTCTGAACATGCCTGAACATATCTTCATAAATTATAGCTAAGAACGATCCCATCATAATAGCTTTCAAATAAAAAAATGGATCATCCGTTTGGGAGCTACGATTCAAGAGACATACACACAGATACGTGTAACTTGACGTATGTAAGTTTGACATGTAACTTATAACACTCCGTTTTCCCGTCGGGCGTCAGGTTTTAAAAAATCCCTTTCTCGTTTTTCTTTTGTTTTATCGACACAATAGAGGAGGGATACTTAGTAAGGATAGGTGGAACTGGCGAATAGGACTTCATCAACGGTTTAAACCTTAAACTCCTGAGCGTACAATCCGATAAAGTTTATTTTTCATTGAAATATATATATTATAATAAACGACAATTTATAAATAACTAAGTATATCCCCAGGATTCAACAGAATCCTTGTCTAAAATAAGTATTTTCATGGCTTGGTAAACTGTGTTATTATAGCAACAAATCATTCAAAGTGCAATAACTGCTCCTATAAGAATGAGAGATATTTTACCCGTTTGTTCGCTGTCGCTTAATTACATGTTGCTGTTTTCCAGTTAGATTTAATTGTCGCCTGTAATGTTTAGAACTTGTTTTATTGATATTCAACTGGAATCATTACGACACGTTATACGACGTGAAACACTATATTAAATACGTTGATATTGGACGTCTTAAGTCGATATGATAACACAGATGGATGTACAGATAGATTACAAACAGATCGCACTGTCTCTATCAAACTTAGTATAAGCTACTGCACTTATAGATCAAAACAAGATCAAAAACTGCTGAGTTACCACATCGATCATTCAGAATAAATGGAAATAGTAAGTTGTCGCACTTAAGACCGGCTTACACGGTAAGCTAGCTTGACAAATGCTATGTGGTCAATATAATATCAAAACTTCCTTAGAACGCTCAAGTTCGGAGAAGATATGGAACTTTATACGATCTAGACATTAGACGACTCTGTAATTAATAAATGGATTATTTTTTGTAATATTGAGAAAAAAATTACTTTAGATATAGCGATCATAAGAATCAATAGGTTCTACTGTCCATTTGATGGCTACTGTCCCCTATGACACAAGAAACACCACATGTGCTACAAGTCACTGCCCTGGCGCTGTAGTTTAAGGATGAATGATTGGGAAGGGACAGGGAAATTGGCTCTATCATCCCTTACTCACTCACCAGAATACAACAGCGCACATATTTTCATATTTGGAATTATCAAACAAACAATAAAGATATATATCCTAAACGCACATTAAACAATTTTATACATAAATTTATACACCGAGCTTAACACTTTTATTGTAACCCTTTAAAAAATAAATGCTTAAAGTTTAAAAATATCTTTCATTGTCCTGTAGGCTTTAACGAGAAGAGTTTCCGCACCGAGGCGATCCGTTAATGCCGCACGCGGGCCAAGCTTGTTACGTTCATTGTACGAGGCGACCGCCCGATGATACATTATTTTTATAACAATAAA
Source organism: Synanthedon formicaeformis (assembly GCA_945859745.1). Classification (NCBI taxonomy): domain Eukaryota; kingdom Metazoa; phylum Arthropoda; class Insecta; order Lepidoptera; family Sesiidae; genus Synanthedon; species Synanthedon formicaeformis. The sequence goes on from OX243963.1 coordinate 6,559,852, forward strand.
TCGTTGTAAATAAAGCACAGTGCCCTGGTGGTCCAAGACCATTCGCCGCCCTGCACGCTCTCCCATCATGCACCAATGTCTTAACACCACTATTTTACGACCACTCTACTGGCAAACAAGTTTCTTTCATTACAAATTAATTAATGCTCGCAAATTAAGTGAATTAATTATCGAATAAAAGTAAGAGTCTCTAACTTTTATTAATATTTTTTCTTCTATTAATTTTCTATTAATATTTTTAAAAACACTAGCTGTGCCCGCAACTTCGTACGCGCTGTAGTTTTTTGAATATACCACAGTAATCTAACATTTTTTTAGCATAAAAAGTATCCTATATGTTTTAATCCATACAATCATCAATACATAACTTGAAACAGCATTCAAATCGGTTAAGCTGTTTTTGAGATTATCAAAAAAGATATTAGCACGTACACAAACGCAGACAAAAATTATAAAAACTATTTTTTTTTACTGACTGACATAACAAAAGTTCTGTTTCTAACAAGTTCATTATTATCTAAAAGTTCTTGATTAGTACGGTTCAATCTTCTTTGACATTATGCGGTTTAGGATAGAGATGTTTGTTTTCCTGGCCGTCCATGGAATGCGCGACATATTGTAAAAGACTCAGCCTATCGAAAAGGCCAATGTTCTTACTATTCTCATTTTGGTGTTTTACTGCTAAAAATCTAAACTACTCTCTTCTTCCAGGAGTTAACAAGTCTCTGAAGAGTCTGCTCCTTCAACTGACATAGACTTGGAAACTTTATAAGTTTGAGCGCCTCTTTCACAAACGTCAAGTAGGCCAAACTGTCATTTAAAGTCACCGGTAACCGGGGATAATGGAGCTGATATACCATTGTTTGTACGGTAAACGTCCCAAACATTAAATAGAAAATAATTAAAAAAAATCGGCTATGGAATGATGCAGTAAACCGAGTGCATAATTCAATATAACAGAAAATGATTTCTAAAGTAACTAATCAACACTTTACATTTAGTTTGTGAAAGAGGAATACTACTTTTATATTGAGCTTTTCAATTTATATTTACCTACAGCATTCATATCATTGCGAGGAGATAAGAAAACGATAGGTTTTTAATAATAATTTATTCATTAGTTATCTGACGAGATACGATCTATTGGTTGCATGCATAAAGATAAATAAAATAGTGGTACAAGTAAACAGTGATAGTGATCGTAAAAATTAATAGTCCTTGACACGCACAGTTTCAATTTGCTTTTTAATTAGTGGTCTCTTGCCGAAGGGTCGTACGTTACTGACGACAGCAACAGATAAACATCTATCAATAATCAATTATTTACTCCGTTAAAGACAATCAAAAGAATATTGAAAGTTATTATAGTAATCATGTGAAAATGCCGCATACAAATTAAGCGCTTAATTTTGCTTGTTCAAACTGTGCGAACAATCCAAATGATATTAAGGAATGCCTTATTACAATCTAATTAATAAAAAATAAAAACCGAATATATAAAAAATTTAAAAAAGGTTTCTTCTACGTATGAGGTCATCTCGGTAGCTTATGAGCATATATTTTTTCGCCAGTTCCATCTATCCCTACTAAAAGGTACTCGTATGTCCACTGGTGGATATATAAAGTGGATTTTTTTCCACTTATCCCTACAAGTAGGTATCGGTGAATATTTTTCTTCCACCCATCCCTACTACGTAAATTAAGATAAAATGCCTTTTATAAATTATTGGTAGAACACTTTGTTGCATTTATAGCAATTTTGTAACCTAATGGGAATAAAGAAATGGGAAATTCGAGTAAAAACGAAACGAGGTCGAGATATAGGTACATCTATAAGGTCGTAATGTTTACTTGGGGGTACATGGCCAGAAGAAAAATATAGATCAGATCATTGCTCCTGAACAACAACAAACAATTTAGGCAATATTTTGGAAGTTCATATTGTGTAAGTTGCGTACGAAGTCAAAAGCAAAAACTAGTGGCTTATAAGCCAATAATTACATAGACAACTTACCTTTTTTATATTTAAAACTTAAAACTCAATATATCTGGAATAGAATTTCTATAACATGTAATTTGTGTGTATTTATTACAAAAACATACGATTAAAAAGTCAATAGCGGTGGGTATTCTCTTAATCAAATGTCAGATTTAGTCAATATTGACTTTAATAATAGCGTCGGTTGGGTTAAGCTCGAATGATTAATGGCAGTAGTCACATACAGAAGTCGAAAAAGTTGAAATTTTAAGTAGAGAATACGGGTGTGATTGTGGTTGCTGCAGGCCTCGGCGGGCATCGAGCGGACTCACGTATAGCACGGGAGCGCTATCGGCCGCCCATCGCCACTTGATTTACGACGCGCCATCTCACAACACACTTCTACTCGCCATAAAAATGGAAAATGAAAGAAACGAATTAAAACCAAATCAAACGGGACATAACCAACGAATTTATAATGTCAGTGACTTCATGAGAAGTGGTTGGTACGTGAACGCCCAGTATAAAAATGTTTTATATTGTCAAAGAAAAGAAATCGATCACATCGTGAATCAGATTTTGGTGAAACTAAGTAGTTCAACTTCAATTTACAATGTAAGGATGACAGTAATAAATAAAATTAAAAAATTAATAGTACCTAACATATTGTACAGAATATTTGAGCTATATGAAAAATAATTATGATGTCAAAATGAAAATTACTAAGGAAACTTGCATTGGAGGAAGTCGGTCACAACTCATTAGTGGTGAATTTATCATAATATATTGAGCACGCATGCGTAAGCAAACGGGGCCCTGATCGCCCATTACTTGGAATGACGGCGCGCGTGCCCGTGGACACTCAACCACCTCCGAAACAAGAACTCCCCCTCCCCCCGCGGCTGCCTGCTTCCCGCTATTGCACCAGGGGACCCTTGACTCTCTCAGAGGTCACCTTTAAATGGAAACGTTACGCATGCCCGTCGCCTTTAAATAGGAAACGACACGTTTATCCAATTAGAAATTCACCATATCTTTGTGATAGTTGAGGAGGAAATTTGAGCAATCAACTTGCAGTGCGCCTTGGCATTCCTATCAAAGTTTATTCAATTGAGCTCGTAATGAAGTTACGCGACCTATGAACGAACAGTGTTCCTGGCGCTCGATGACTTCACGTTTTGATCAAATAGTTGAAAAAGTATTAAGTAGTGAATTTATTTATTTATTTTCATGTAAAGGTCGGCAGACAGGCCGGATTCATGTCTTGATGGAAGGTGGCTACCGTCGCCTATAACACAAACAACCCCAAAGAGGGATAATAGTTGTCGGAATAAAATATCTGGAAATACGTGGGAAAGGAATTAATAAACAAATCTGTAAAAGCGCTTTAAATGTACATCGGCTAAAAATAACATCGGGGCACTAGAAATAGTAGTGAAGCAACTAAGTATTGACCAAAAACAGGAAGACGCAAGTTGGGAGTCGGTTAAGCGATGTATAGGAGCAGGCAAGTGTCGTGACGGTCGGTCGTGTGCCGAGCGCGTGTCTGCCACCGATTGATATAAAGAGTTAACCGACCTAACCGCACTGACCTCTTTCATAAATCGTCATATAAACATTTTAAAAGAGCACAGGTCTAAAGTGGACTATAAATTTTCAAGAAATTGAGACGTTCATTTAAAACTTACTGCTAATTGTCATATTTTAGATTTATTGTAACTTTTACTTTTAAAAACCTTTACTTAGAGTATCTAATATTATTAATTGTAATGTTAGAAGTATTGTTAGGCGGCAGTGAATATCTTACTTTACTGTACCTTACAGAAGACCGCCTTTCTGCACTCTGTTGTGTTTCAGTGAGTAAGGGATATCAGAGCCTATTCCTATTTTCCTTATCCTCTCACCGCCAACTTACATCTCTTTTGGCATTGCTTTTATAGACCGCAGTGCAAGAGACCGTCAGCCTGTCTACCATAACATTTAACATAAAAAATCTTGTTTAACCTAATTGGTTAGATTTATCCATCAGTAAACCTTGTGAACAAAGATAAGAAGTCTGGAGTGCTTAACTTGGGTACACGTCTTCTTTTTTTTTGTTATTGTTATCATTATTCTTTTCAAGAACATAGAGGGAAGATAAAAATGACCACATTCCAATTGACACCTGTATACAGAACAGTCAATTCAAACTTGGTTTACACTTCCAAAGGATTTGACAATTTTTTCCGACCTGAATTCAAAATTCTCAATCTTTCCGTTCCATACATAGAACGGATTGAACATGCTGTCAATAAATTTTTTTATGCAAAAAATTCCACGTGTCCAAGTTTAATAAAGTGGTGTGTAAGTAATTACCTTCGTAACCCGAGAGACATCGCGTTTATACAGACTTGTGTCGAAGTAATATGCCCCATCATGCAACAAGCACTTGGAATTAATATATCCTGGCGCGAGCCGTGATTCCTAATATTATATTTAGACGTGACACGCGCTCGTTTGTATCAATTGGTCCCGTCTGCCTTACTGATATACGGCCGACGCTACATTAGAACAATGATGGCACAAATTGCGCGATTACGCGTTTTACCGCCGCCCCGCCCCGCGACCGCGGCGCATCTGTTTCGCTAATGGGCAAATTAGCCTGCATTGATATACTTGTATGCACAATTCGCATTGTTAAACTGAAGTACTGATGGAAATCAGTACTTATATTGTGAACGTTAAATAAATAAATAGTAATAAATAAAAACAAGCTATTAGGGAAGTTCGTAATTGACTGTTAAATATCAAGACGTCCTCCGGCCGAGACGACGATGGATATGACGAATGTGAAAATTCCATTCAACTCGATTTTTTTTGCTAACCGCACATTATTGCGATGTACACAAATACACGAATACGCAAATGCACCATTTTCAAGAAACAAAGTAAATATTTATTAACACTGGTGTTAAATTATTGTAAACTCTATCATATGAGCTGTCTGCTCGACGCGTACCCTAATGGCTTGATTAGCGACAAAGTAAACTTTATCTCCAGACAATTTTACAAGAGAAAATTGATATACTTAACTTACAGTATACCCATTCGTATTTAGAATTACCATTTAAGCATTGATGTGTTGAAGCACTTTCGAGGTAGCTAGATAAATGAGCGCTCAAACGATCTTCATGTCAGAGACAACCGATTACAATAAGCATTAATAACTCCTTGTGCGGCGCCGCTAGCCTCACAAATACAAATCAGTGTAATAAGCGGATCTCATGAAAGCCTTTTAATTTCCCATTTGGTGCGGCCACCTTCGATATCGAGTGACGGTTATTAATATAGGGCCGAGGCCAGGCCGGTGGCTGCGCTCCCGACTGCGTCCGTTGAGACTATCGCGGACGCTCTCGGCGACTTATCTCGCGCTATTAATTACATGCTGATATGCAACGGACAAGTTTTAATGCAACCGCTTCATTTGTTGGCGCACTAAGAGTGCCATATCGGAGACGTTATAGCACGATAACTTTGTACCTCTGACAGCCGGTCAGGCGTCGAGACAAACGCGGGATCAATGTAAGCCACCTATCTTATTAACTACTGGCTGTTGCCCGCAACAACTGGTACGCGCTGTAATTCGTTCTTTGAAAATCCCACAGGAACTTAACATTTTTCCTGCGTAAAAAGTATCCAATAGTTTAATCCAGGTAATCATCAATACATTAATGAAAACCGCATTCAAATCGATTAAGCCGTTCCTGACATTAACGTGCACAAACGCACAGACAAACAGACAAAAATTCTAAAAACTATTAATAAAAACTTAATGTTCCGTGAAAAAAATCAAAATCCGTTGCGTAGTTTAAGAGGAGTTAGCGGTTATACAGAAAGAAACAGACGCGGAAAGCGACTTCAAATTATACTATGTAAAGATCTGCCGGCTTGCGTAAATGACTGATAGCTTCTCTGGGGAAAATGCGGTTAACACTTAACATTGATAACAATCTAGCGATAAATCGGTTGTAGCGTTTCGCAAGCGGTCTCGGTCTGAGCCAGTGGTGCCTGATGCAATTACAGCTAGTATAAAAGAATCAGATCGGGCAGAGCCCCGGGCGTTGGGCGCAAGTAGCTAATAACACCCCAACAGGAATATTGACTGCTGTTACAAATTGAACTAAACTAGTATCGTGCTCTATTTAAATCGCTATTTATTTCATGACGCTGCAAACAACTTGTATTGAAGAATGAAACCAAGTATTTAACGAGGCTTTTTAATGGACTCGCTTTGTTATACTAAGGAAACTGTTATTCCGATAACAGTTATTCTAACAGACTATTACATATTTTGCAATATTGTGGGTTTTTCTTTGAATATTGATATTATTAAAATAATAGAGGTTATAATATAAATGTCAATGAAGATGAACACACAGACCGTTATGTCAGCTGTCATATTTGGCGTCAGTTATTTTCACTCGCGGCTGAACCAGTTCGCTAAAAATAATAATTGCTGACCGTCGTCTTACAGTGCCTTGAGGAGAATTTGTGATAAACATACAATATTATATTATACAGTATGTAATATTAATTACATATTTTAGTGTTATTAACAAAAAAAGAAATATCGAGTACCTACAGTAAAGAAAATCATCATCCTCATCCCAGACGTAGAACGTCCACTGCTAGAAATAGGCTTCCCACATAATTTCCAATAGGACCAGTTTTTTTTTATTTCCCCTGGGGGGAATTCATCGTCGACCCGCAACCCTTGTCAGATTATCTGTCTACCTTGCAGGTGGACGTCCTATACTGCGCTTGCCGGTGACGTGGCCTCCACTCGAGAACCTTCTGGCCTCAGCGGACATCAGCCCTCCGTAATATGTGTCATGCCCACTGCCTCTTCAACTTACCGTCCGTCTGGTTCGTCGGGTTGGTAACTTTCATTCGATTCGATCTCGTATAACCAGTGTAACCCTGAGTATAGCCCACTTCATAGCTCGTTGAGTGACGTTGAGCTCTCTTACGAGGCCCATAGTTAGAGACCACGTTTCAGCGCCATATGTCATCACTAGCAACGCATATTGGTCAAAAAGTTTTGGCAATGAAGAATTTTGGACGAGAAGTTGTCTGAGTTTCCCGGACGCTGCCCATCCGAGTTGGATTCGACGTTGGACTTCCTTCTCGTAATTGGTTCTACCTAAAAATAAATAACTAATATTTAAGAAAATAATAAATAACTAATGTTTCAATAACAGCTTTAGTCTAAGCACGGTTGAATAACACAATGAAGGAAATGCTTATCATGGATAAAATGATTTATTTTATAGCTTGAAGCCAGTATTTTAAACTAGGCAATAAACAAAACGTTAAGACCGAGCAAAGTATGGAACTTAATTATTTAATTTATTGACATTTGACATATTTTTGTTACAACTTGTAAGCTTGTTGTATAAATAATTATATAATAACATTAATGTTATTAATTTTATTTAATAGATTTGAGATAAGGATTTAAAAAAAAATGTAATTTTAGTGAATAAAATAGTTACTTCTAAATCAAAGGCCACTCCAAGCTTGACCAGTAAGAACATATGAAATGCACGTGACAAGCTGTCAGCAGCTGCATGTTATCTATGTATGTGATGACGGACGGACACCATTGAAATCCGAGACGAGCAGGAGTAAACCTTAGTGTTGAACGGCAATAACTCAACGCGATAACGCGATACACCACCAAACTGTTAACGACAAGTAACTGAGATAACGCAACGTGCATCTAAATGGCTACTATCAACTGTTTTGGTAATATTTAATAATTATTTATCAGATCGAATGAATGGACACATATGATGCCGTTGTATTTTAGTCGATGTATAGTGATGTTGAAGTACTCTGAGTTATTTTCAGGGCAAAATCAATATTTATCACCAGTATTTAATGTCTATTAAAATATTAGTTTTTGTCTCACTTACTTAATAAACGCAATAAAACAACACATAAATTTATTAAATTTGCTCAAAAAAAAATTCCACGACAATTCGTATTCATACACATGTTTAATTTTAAATTATATTTAAATCATGTCATGGACTAAGAAACAAGTGATCATTTTGAGTTTAAGACATAAAATCGGACATTACCTACTATTTATGAATTTAGATAACTTGTTTCATTCGTTGAGTATCGTGACACATTATTTTATTTAAGACCAAAACATTTATTAAGGCAAATACACTTCAATAGAATCATTGGCAAGAAATAGTACAACAAATTAATAAAATTTAGACTTTTTAAAATTAGTTTTCATTTTGAAACACTTTTAGTTTATTTATTTTTCTTTTTAAATTGTTTTTTTGTTTACGAACTATATTCGGTTTGAGTCTATAATATTATTTAATATAAAATAAAAAATACAACTAAGAAAAGTTAAAAAACAAGACAGTTTGTGTATATAATTTTCAGAAAAAAAAATTGCACCAGTGCGAAGCCAGAGGGTCGCTACTTGTACTTAACAATGATCTTAAAATATTAATTTTCTATTATTTTATGACGATGAATTAATAGAGAATGAACATTAATTAAATTACTAGACTGAAAAAGTACAAATCCAACTAGGTTAGGTAACTTTTTGTATAACTTCCCTTTAAGAACGACGATTTAAACCACGTCACTATATGGAAGTAAATTAGGCAATATGAAACTCGATATGCCATTTATGATTGACCTTATCACGGCACAGCTATTTCTGCTTCCAGCCTTATTAAATTCGGTCGATAATGGCTGTACTTTCTAATACTTAATAATATGGTTTATAGTTTATCGTGAACTTAATTTTGAACGGTCAAAAATCCATTTATTTCGTTTCTAAATGTTAAATTTAATACGAAGACCTGTTTCTTGCTGCGTTATAGCTCTGAACAATGTTCGGACAAAGCTGCTTGCCTAGCCATAATTAAAGACTAGTTTAATTTGATTCATTTAGAGCGGGCTATTACTAAAATCATGTTCCAAATGTTACTAAACAGTTATTATAGGTATTGCAAAATACAATTCCCCCATATCCCAATAGTTATCTTATCCTCAACCATCACTATGGTCGGCAGCGCATTTGCAGCACCTATTGCCTGTGTTATAGGCGACTGTAGCCACATACCATCAAGTGGACCGTCAGTCTGTCTGTCGACCTTAACATTAAGAAAAAATCTAGTTATTTTCCTCGTGAATCCCTCACAACGATTTCCCAGAAATTAACTTTACCTTATATGTATGTAATTGACAGGTTCAATGAAGTTTCTTAGTAATTACTTTATGAACAGTCTAATGGTACATTCTTCGCGTCTACGTGTATATTTATGGAATATGGTATGTGGATATATATGTGACGTCACATATAGGAACTAGCTGACGTGACAGACGTCCTTTTGTTGAAAGGTACATACGTTTTGATTGATGTGTTTGACGTTAATATTTGAATTGTCAGCAAGGAACTTTGGATGGGAAAAAGAAAAAAATGGGGTTTCTACATTATCTTTAGCTTAGCTTTAATTTTTTGCTAAATAATTATTTTTTTGTTACTTTAAACAACTTAATTCGGTACTAAGGAAGGCTTCGTGGTCTAAATAAATACTTCTTGGTCGTGTCTCCTACTCCTACTCGTGTTACCTCCTAAAGGTAACCAATTATATACATTATATAAGTATTGATTTAAAATAAGTAGCACTTCTTAACTCAATAAAATGTTTTAAATAAGGTGTATGCTTAAAAATGTGTAATAATAAAAATGGTTTAAATTAAATAGGTTAATTAATTATTGAATAGGGGTCATACAAAAATGATGTTTAGGCTAATCAAAAAATTTAATTAAAATTATATAGAAAATTATAATTTAAGCGAAATATTTACATATAAATATTAACTAGAGACTTAGATAATATATATGACCTAAAACTAATATATTTGCAAGATTTATAAGGGCCACTTTAAAACGATTATTTAGAAAACAGGTGTCGTTTCCTGTCCGTTATTTATACCTGTGCCTATGAACTGATTTACATTCAAACTATGCTAATTCGCTTAGACGACCCCGTTTAAAATGGTTTCCACGTGCGACCTCTTCTTTTGGAGGACATAGACCCTGTACCCATATTTTAATGTGAAAAAGTAAGGGATCGGATTAAATTGGGAGCTCATCACTTTAAATGCTTTCTCATTTAATTTGGCAAGTATAATAGCTTCACAAATCTTTATTGTAGCAAATTTGAACTTGGATTGTTTTATACTCTACTAGAGTACAATTTGTTTTTATACAGTTAAAATCGGTTATTCAAGAGAACACAAAAATTGGTTGTAATAAACGGATAGTCATTATAAGCAATATTAAATCTTTATAGGCATTCAACAGGGACCTTGCCATTTGGTCGCTGTAACCGATATGTCCTTATAACCGAAGTCGTTATATCCGGTTTCTACTGTATTAAGGTCGGCTGACAGGCTGACGGTCCACTTTTGATGCTAGATGGCTATCATTGCCTGTAACAGAGGCAATGCCACATGTTCTGCAAGTGTTGTACCGACTACAGTTTAGTAAGATAAGGGATAGGAAAATGGGCTATGGGCATCCCTTACTCACTTACCGAAACACATCAGCACATTTACTGTTCTTTCACGGTGGTCTTCCGAAAAGTCAAGACGTTCTGCCCAAAATAAAAACCGGAACGTGAAACGCGAAACATTAAAAAAACACAAAGTAAAGCCCTATACAGGCGAGTAAGTTATCCAATAATCTCAAAAATACCTAATTTTTTTACTATTTGTGATAATTTTCTACAAAAATATTATGGGAGCTTAGATATTCACCATCGATACATAATATTATAACACAAAGTCACTGTCTGCCTCTTTCTATATAATTTATTTTATTTATTTATTTATTCCAAATTCACAGCTCTCAACATAACAAATTACATAATATTTATCACAGCTTACTTCTTCTAAATCATTCAATGGTTTTGACTAATGGAGAGAACGATAAACGTGTGAGGTTTGTTGTATATAGTTTACAGAAAATATTCGTGCGAAGCCAGGCGAGGCGGTTAGCCAGTATTTTGTAATAAGCCTATTTCGAGCAAGATTTAGCAAATAGTTTTTCCCAGAGAGATTTTCCAAGTTTTCTTGTTTTTTTTTTACATTAAATATTACATATTTATGTAAAAAAAGCGATATTGTAAAATCGTGTATTTTATTTCTATTAATTTCATCAAAATTCGAAATCACTACAAGGTAAAATTTTGTTCTCCTTTTCTAGAACTCACTACACGTGTGACTCTTTATTTGGATCAAATAGTTTTTCTACAGACAATAATAATTAACAGCATAAAAATATTTTTTTCATATGAAATCCGTTGTTTCTTTTACACCTGTGCCAACCTCTATTTATACCGTTTTCGAAATTTGGACAGAGACCAAATATAAGTTTGACCTATATACGAAAATTGTTTTGTTTTACATAGTTATGTCGTCTGGTAACAAAACAGGGCAAATTATGTTTGCAAATTAGTATTTACTAGCTGCTGCCCGCGACTTTACCCGCGTAACTTTATAAATTATATACTAGGTAAAACCTTCACTCAATCCATTGGTGAAAACAGCATGAAAATCGGTGCAGTAGTTTTTGAGTTTATCGCGAACAGACAGACAGACAGACAGACGCGGCGGATTACTTTGTTTTATAATATGTATAAGGAAGGATTGTAAAAATTGTATTTTTAATATTATTATTAAATTGCATAATAATCTAAAAAAAATTGTAAAAAAAATAAATTAGTCCACAATACTTTTCAGCAAGAACTATTGTTACCATATTCGATATTTATGAAATAAAAAAAAATTATCGAAACTATGAGCGGTTTTTATGCCCACCTTCCATCGCGAGCGGAGCGGACTCCGTTTAACTCGCACGACTCTTTTTGCTCGCTGACTCCTTGTTGGTGGAAACACAAGTATGCAGTTTAGTCGTGCGAGTTTAAACGGAGTCCTTAATGGGTCCGCTCCGTTCGCGGTGGAAGGCGGGCATTAAGGGGCATTTACGAGCATTAATTTTCTAGTAAATTCTATGATTATTACAACTGTTGTACCGCCACACCTTCAGAACGCGTTTACAAATAGATCTGTATTCAAATATATACTTATAAGCCACTTCACAATTATCATTTAATTAACTTTGTCATTCCATTGGTTCCGTAAGTCACGTTACGTGAAATATAAATATATTTCTAAATTATATAACCACTGAAATATTTACAATCAAAAATAGTTATATACATCGCTTTTGTTGTGCCAATATATTTTTCCAACGCGGAGACATAATCAGCATCTATCAGTGTGGATGTCCTAGAAACCTTTGTGTGGTGACCACTCAGCCCTTCTCACTTAATGTCATAAATAACTTTGTCAATCTGCTAACTTAATAGCATAATTTATCCGTCTCAGGACAACATAACGAGCAATGCCGATAATAAACCAGAAAAGCCATGAGCTGATAATAGTTGTTCGTAAATAATGATGCCTGATTGCCGGTACACACCTCATCGCGGAAACATGGCTCAAGCGACCTATAGACATTTATACTACGTATGTTATACAAAATATGCTTTTTTTTAAAGTTTGAATACACTTTCAATAAAGCGATTTGACAAACAATTAGTCTGATTGTTAATTCAGATTTGAAAGATATAAAAAAATCGATTTATTCTGTGTTTGAACCAAATTTTCTTTCCTCTTTGAAAGTTAATTTTTAATTTTCAAATTAGCCACTAAGATAAATCTACCTTATCAATTCTATCTAGAGTATATATTTTTCATTTTACCCATTTTTTTATCAAGTAGGTTAATACTTGCACACTATCCCTAACTTATACTAGTTTCCATAACTCATAACAGAAAAAAGTATTCTGAATGAGCCCCTGAGCCCATTTGCCTATCGCTTTCCAATCCCTTTTATCCTTAATCCTGTGGCGTTGCTTGTGTTATAGGCGACGGAAGCCCTAACATCAAGTGTTACCATCACCCTGTTTGCCGACCTAAACAAAAAAAAAGAGATTTAAATTTTATTCTTCTAGATGATGCTCATCTGGTACCAAAAACTCTTACAGAAAACCACTGCGAATAAAATTCTTGTGCTGTTTTGTATTACATACATACATAATTATACTATACATACAACAAACCCCCTTTTTTATATTTGAAAACCGAATTAAATCGGTCTACACATTTTCAAATTTTTAAAGCGTACACAAACAAACTTAACATTTGTATTTTGTTTGTAACAAATATACTCAAAAACTACTGGACCTATTTTGAAAACTCTTTCGCCTATAGAAAGCTATATCAACTATATTTTATAAAGTTACGCGGACTAGTTCGCGTGCAACTGATAGTATATATAATAAAAAGAAGAAGATAATAAGAATATTATCTACTATGCCTACATGCCCTAAAAGCTTAATTCATTCTCATTGCATCCAATGTTCACGTGTAAGGGTGTTCTTGGACTAAGATCTGACCTCTCTCGAATGCATCTTTAAGCATTGTAGAATGCAATCAGAGACTAATTAACGCAGAGCCAAGACACGGTCGGGGATGTTCCGATTAGACTTGTTCGCCCGTTAAGGAGAAACAATCACAATACCCAACGAATGATAACCAATATTGGTACCCCATTTACATAAATACAGGACAAAGGGCCGACGTTTCGACGCAGAACATAATCAACTTGTAGGATAGTTGTCTAACATTAAACAAAATCTGTAGTACCATCTTGAAAAGAAATTTCTCAATGACTTTGGTGATTCTTCGCGTTCCAGGGATATCTATGAGACATATATACATATAGGTTCGTATCCCACGGTAGTCTACATTTAAATATGTATAGACTATATACCAACATTGAAAATAGATCTCTACTCGGCATTGTAAACTTGAAGCGAAAAATTTTGGATTTCTTTTTTAAGAAAATGGCGCAGACGTAGGAGTATGATATTTGATACACTCAAAGAATATATGGAGAAGAACTGGAGAAGGTTAACTATATGTAATAAGAATTAGAAGTACATTTAATTAATTAAAATAGGCATTATACACACTACCGTTTGTTTTAGACACGCACACACGTATGATACTATACGTATATGTAATATGTGTAGTGTACTCTTGTGTTATGGTCGAATTTAGACATTTAATTTTTGTAGGAAGCTCAAATTTTTTTTTAATATAAAATACAACCTATATTACTCGCTCCATTACAAATCAATATATTTTTAAATAATAAAATGTTTTAAGTAGTTTCAGTTATTTAACAAATGGAGAAACCTTCGTACATTCGCGTTACTCTTTTGACCTGAATTTAGAATCGTGTGCGATTTATTTCTCTTGACCATAGTAAGCGCCTCTTTCACCAACTGTCAAGTAGGCTATATGTCATTTAAAGTCACCGGTAACCGGGAATAATGGAGCTGATATACCTTTGTTTGTACAGTAAAAGTCCCAAACATTAAAAAGAAAATAATTAAAAAAATTCGCCTATCGAATGATGCAGTAAACCGAGTGCAAAATTCAATAAAACAGAAAATTATTTCTAAAAGTAACTAATCAACACCTTACTTGTAGTTGGTGAAAGAGGCCCTAAGAGTTCCAGTAATAAGTATTTATGTAGTCCGTTATTCGCGTGCATTGCAGTGTCAGAGGCGGTGGCGAGACATAGGCGGGCAGTGGTTGCTGCACGCATGAGCCGACATCTGCCTCGGAACACGGCTCCTGTGTCGATATGAATCCCGATAGCCCCCGCTCCACTGGCCACACCATTTATTCATGGCGCAATAAATTCAAATTACCGGATTAACAATAGTACGGATAGTATCTCGTGTACCGATACTCTAAGACCGATATTGACGATGTAAACTTACCTTTTCTATTTTACTACGCGAATATTCGGATTCGCAATGGGTTCGGAGCAATTAGTGCTCTCAATTTACAAATTATGTTATGTGACTTGTAGAAAATATTCATCAGTTCATCGTATCTGCACAATAGTTATTCAAAATTTAATCAATAGATAAAATTTTTGAATGACAGTTCTAAGGTTACCTTTTGGTGGTGCCCCCAGATAGAATGATTTATAATCCTACTAAAGATATTCACAAAGAAATATACAATAGATGTAGCTGAAGACGGCACACAAAGTATTTTTATTTTTTTTCATAATATTTATTTAGTGTACCTTTAGCGCTTTTATTTAAATTGTTTTTTGAAAAAATATTTCATGTCAACACGGCTCGTTTATGATTTTGTTATATGTATAGATTAGGATTTACTTCAGCTTGTGTGAGAAGTTGAGGCGAGATATCACCAAGTAAGAAAAATAATAAATGAATCACGCGTTGTCAATAAGAAAATAAATAAGAGTAAAAGGAATACGGAAATGAACTTAAGGCTGTCGGTTATTGGAGAACAATTTTAATAATAACATTTTACATAAAGACAATGCCATTAATAAACGTCAAAAGTAGAAAGGGCATAAGTGTCGTGTGCCGGTATAGGAATCGAGCGCGATATAGCGCAATGAAATCCGACACCGCGACGAATCGAACGCTGTCCTGTCGCGTTTGAAATTTCTGCAATATTTCGCCCTTTTCACGCAGATATCCGCGGCCCGTGTCTAAACCGCCGGACATGAAACACAATATCTCCAAGTGAGTTCCATAATTTATACGCACAACACTTACACAACACAGAGCAGATATTAGCTATGTGGAATTTAAATTATTATCTGTCAATGTGCTGAAATATGTGCACCATTAATAGCTTTTACACATGTTCTTATGTAGCTAACTTACTAAGATTTGTATTGGGTCCATGTTGAGAACTGTTACTTGAATGCGAATTAAATAGGATTGCATACGAGTATCATTCTCCTGATATTTGCGGATATTTAAATATAACAGGAACAGGAGCTCTGACAACATTAACTCACACACGAAAACACAACAGCAGACCTGTCTTTATTTCACGATTATTTTTCTGTAAGTTGGTAGTCAATGCCTTCAGACGGATTACTATATGTATAGGCTACGGTAGCCACTTACCATCAAGTTTAGTGGGTCGTCAGCCTGTCTGATGTAGACAATTGATTAGTCTAGTTCACACTACAGTACTCAATCATCATTATCTCAGCTATAGGACGTCCACTGCTGGATATAGGCATCCCAACAATTTTCCAAAAGGATCAGTCAGAAGTAGCCTGGATCCACCTAGGCCTTTTACAAATTATTACTTTCCAATTGTAGACACTTAAGTTAAGCTAAGTTACTCCTTATAACATCATCTATCTGACACTGTAAGTCCCGTCAAAATCAGTTCAGCATTTAGGTGATTAGCCGGAAGACAATTTGGTTTTTTTTTTTATAAGTATCTTATATACTTTGATATACATTTAGTAATACATAAGCAGTTCTTTTGACATTACAAGCATAACATACACTTATTTTTTTGTAATTTTTTTTTTGTTTTTAGTTTTAACATATTTTATTTATTAGTATAAATATAGATAACTACGAATGTAACTAGACAACTACGTTATTTGTAACGTACAGTTGTAAAAATGGTTGTAACTTCACGATTGGTCCATAAAACTATAAACAATATTGAGGCAGTAAAGTCTGAGTTAGTTTTCAAATAATTAATTTATAACTTTTTATTTATTATAGACTAGCTGAACCGGGCCACGCTTTTATTTATGAAAGGCGGCGTGCACGTGGGGCGCTCGAGTTTTTAGACACTGCTTATACCTAATTGTAATTTTGATTTTCTAAAATAAAAGTAGCCTTATAACGTCAGATATCTATCTGCCAGTGAAGGTCCCGTCAAACTCGATCCAGCCGTGTCGGAGATTAGCCGGAACAAACAAACAGATAGACGAAAATTTTAAAAATTGATTTATTATATACTTTGATACCTATATTACAATTAGTAAATATCAGTTATTTTGATATTGCAATTTTATTTATTACGGTTTTCACTAATAAAAAAGTGAAACAAGGAAGAATATAATATTTCAGTAAAATACGATAAAAATGCATCCGTGCGAAACCTGGAGTAGACCGGTAGTGTAAGATAAATATAAGAAAGGATCAACATATTTGAGTAGTTGGTGTCACAATATCAACATTATTATAATTCATAAAAATTTCGTTCGTTTCGTGAAATTACTTAAGGGATTCACATAGGCCAATGACATTGACGGTTTGACCTTCACCGATTTGACCTTGAAAATGTCTCGTAGTCCAAACCTCAACGCAGTCACTGAGACACTGTAGCTTCATATATTTAGAGCTCCCACTGCTCCCAGGCGGCGGAGACAATTCAACAGGCCTGACAATTGTGGATTTTTTCGTATTTACCATCAAAACTATTTTAATCGGTGCTTTAACTTATCAATCGGTGCAAGCCGTTTTCGAACAATTTTCAGTACCAATTTCAATTCAATTCAAAACAATATTTAAAAAAAATACATTTTTATCTAACATTGACATCAATCGGTGCAAGCCGTTTTCGAACAATTTTCAATACAAATTTCAATTCAATTCAAAACAATATTAAAAAATAATAATACATTTTTAACTGACATTGACTTATCAATCGGTGCAAGCCGTTTTCGAAACAATTTACAATATAAGTCAAATACTTCTTATGTGCTAACTTTTATTGTGGGATTTCTATTACTTCAATGGAAATTCTAAACAATACAATTTGTTCTTCACATGTTTTTTTTTTTTTCAAACCAATTGCGTTGACACTTTCCACTAACAATTTTTTAAACAATGCAAATTTTTAGGATTGGCCTTTGTTTACACCTTAAGAATGTTGTTATATTTGCTATGGTAACAACAATACTGGCGTTTTATGTATCATATATTTTATATTGAACCAGCTTAGAACTATCAATCTATGAGACGTGCCCAGCATTGTTACATTACGACATGCGAGCGACACTCCCAGCAATACAGCCATCCATCAGGAAACCACCTATGTATATAATTATATACACGAACACCATGTTGAGGATATCAACTCATGAACACTAAATAAACAAAACACTGAAATTACTATTACTCTATAGAATTATTATGTTGCATATAAAAATAATGACTGTAATTATATATACCAGTTTTAATCCCTTATTCCTTCCTTACATAATATAAACGGAAGTCGCTTTCAGCGTATGTATGTTTGTATATGCGCTAAATACTTCTAAACCACGCAATGCATTTTGATGCGGCTTTCACTAATCGCTGCTTAAAATCCAAAGTGCCACAAATCAATATTACAGGAGTGCTAATTGAAAAAAATTAAATTACTTTTGTCTATTTTTTTTATTAGATATATGCATATTATACATCGTTAGAAGCGTATTTTTAAGTACCTAGCATTAAATGTTTTAAGTACTTTTATAATAAACTGAATACTAGAGGAGACATAAGCATATAAGTTACTTTTGAATAAATTAAAAATGATCAAAATATACTAAATGTGGAATAAAACAGCCATAAGTCTTTTTGCAACATACAACATGAAGGATTGTGATTGTATTTTTGCAATAAAAACATTTTTGGATTTTTTTGTTTTATGGCCCTTTATATTTTAAGTTTTTATATAACTATCGACCCTGTCCCGGTTTAGCCGGGGATGAAATTTTTCATATACACTGTGAAAAACGAATTTCCATAAGTGAAAAGCGAATTAAAATTCTTTGAGTGGTTTAAAATTAGTTAGCGGAGAAACAGACATGATGGATACATAATGTAAGGATTAAGTTTCAATGAAAGAAAAATATGACCAGACATTTCTATACTAATATTATAAAAAGGAAAGATTTCTTTGTTTGTTTGCATTGAATGGGCTCTGAAACTATAGAACCGATTTTAAAAATTCTTTCACCTATAGAAAGCTAAATTATCAGCGAGTAACATAGGCTACATTTTATAAAGGTACGCGAACGAAGTCGCGTGCAACAGCTAGTGTTACATATGTTGACTCGCATTTTCAACCTACTTCCAAAAAAGGAGAAGGTTCTCAATTCGACTGTATTTTTTTTAATGTTTTTTTAACATCAGAACTTTCGTCTGGGTGAAACGATTTTTGATTATTCTTTTTTTTTATTTGAAAGCTGGTGCTTCCCATGTGGTCCCATTTCAATTTGGTCAAGTTCTGACAATGGCATCCATGAGAAAACGGTTTGAAGTCGGTTTTTTTGTTAAAAAGAGTTATTAAAACCTGGCTAAATGAAATTGCGTCTAAATGAAGTACAGACGAGTACTTCATTTAGATTTAAGTGGGATTGTAACCTTGACATTTGGCCGGATTGGAGGTTGATTTGTTTACACAAATTCTATTTTCTCATGACAGAGGCTTTTGATTGAACAAAAGGTAAGGCGGAATTAGATTTAATTAAATTGTTTAAATTCTATAAAGGAGATATTTAGTGAATTATTTTAACTAATTAAGGCTTTAGAATTCAATACACTGACTGACTTCATTAGTTGGATTCAGATATACCTACTTTTTTTTTTATTAGCATAATGAAACGCAAATAGTTTGAAACCAGCTTCTGATTAGAAGCTACTAATCAATACTAATAATAAATCTGTGTGTATGTTCCTCCATAACTCTTAAACGAATTAACTGATTTTCATGAAACTTGGTAGATAAACATTTAGACGTACAGGACATAGGATAGGCTACTTTTTTCTTTTTCAACGCGGACGAAGTCGCGGGCGCCAGCTAGTTAAATAATATAATTACTTAGAAGTGATTCAATTACACAGTTTACAGTTTTGAATTAAACATAGGTATGTACTTTACAACTCACACAAATCTTACGAGGCTCATAGTTAGAGACCACGTTTCAGCGCCATCTCATCACTGGCAACACACAAATTGATCAAAAGTTTTTTTGTTTTAAGACACTGGGGAATTTAAAAATTTGGTTCAAAAATTTGAGGAACAAAATGTAAATACCAATTCAATTATATTCATTAGTGAGTAAACGTTGTTTGTAGTCATAAATAAACCGTTGAATTGCTAAAAATATACTAATGACAATCCTCTTGCCGAAATATTGGCAGTAACCCAAACCAAAGCACTGTACTAATTGTTTCCGAGCACACATTGTTTTAAGACAGCGAGTAGATGAATGTTTCGTTTAAGAAAATCTTTAGCAATTCTTATTTACTTTGTATTTGTTATATTTTTAAACTCTTTAGTTAGGGGTTTTTTTAGAACATTTTACCTCCACTCACTATCAGCATGTTCTGATAAGTGTGAATAGGGGAACAAAGTTTTTAGTGACTCGAGATGGGGCTTTTTATGTTACTTACTAATCAGAAAAATGCTTAAAAATCGCGAATTTTATTTAGAAATTTTAATGAATAGTTTTATTAGTAATGGTATATTTATTTATTTATTTATTTATTTAAAAACAAACGCTTACATTACAATGAAATAGTGGATAAGGCTTGAATATTATTTATCGTATAGTGTCAGTTATTTAAAAAGATTGCATACAGTTTGTTCCAATTTATACATTCATTATACTTTATTTCGTAATAGAAAATATAAATATTATCATGTAATTTTGCCAACAACATTCTTTTAATAAATCCTTTGATCTTGTTTTCATTTGTTTTTAGATGAACGATTTCTTCTATCTCATGTGAGGTATGTAATTTTTTTTTGCACCGAGCAAAAAGGTAAAAAATAAGTGTTTTAAACACGCTTTTAAAATAGCCACCATTAATTCCGGAACATAAGGGTAAGTAGTAGTGTCGATAGCAAAAAAAAACTGATCACGGCGAGACTATCGCCGCGATTTTCTCGCTCGCTCTCTCGTTAATAATAAACAAGCTTCAATTTGTATAGAAAATATGTGAGTAGGTATGTTTTTCTATCGAATCCCCTTTTTTGTAGCTACATATCTTCAAACGATTCGTCAGCATACCTTGCTTTATATTTGTAGCAAATAAATTTAAATTACTTTTCTCTATGTTAGTACAGTAGATTAATGACAACAAGGCTTTATTTACAAGACAAGTTCAGCCTTAACACCTAATAACTACATATTCCCATCGCTTAGTTTTATTCGTTTACCGACATATGATATACCTGTCGTGTGTGAACGTTTAATTGCACCTTAACAAAGCTGCCGGCTATCTCACAAGTGCCGAGTCGCAACTGCATTCTTAATAATCGTACTCGCTGTTCCGATTAAATAGTCCATTAAAATGTATTAAAGTGTTGTGTATTAAAACTTGAAGCATTGTGTTTGCGAGTAAATTGTATATATTAGAGAACTCAATATAGCTGCACCGAAGGATTTCATCCCGCATGCAGTATGCGGGGCCGTAAAACGAACAGAATCCCGTAGCTATTCTCTAAATTGACATGAAACTATGCTATTACTTTTCATGGTTAAATGGATCTGGATAATAAATAGATGACATTTGAAAAACAGAAAAATAAAAAGTAAAAACGGTTTTCTGTCATTTTTCTGTTGTTGTTCTGTCCGCCAAAATGAGTGAATCTAAAGAAGAAATTCGACAATTTTTCGAATTTATTATCGAATCGAATCGAATTTCTTCGAACTGTGTTGCGACACAAGCCACGAAAACAAATTATTTCATCATCTACAAAATGGCAACATAAGTTATCGAAAAATCAATCGAAATAACTTTTTCCCCGAGCTATTATATGTATGATAAAGTCAAGAAATTATCCCGCTAATACCAGATTTTCGGTGGGACGGGGACTATTCAGTCCCGTAAATACTGAGATTTGAATTTATCTTATGGGATTGCATTCTCTAGTGTGTATGGATAGCTTTCACATTCGCGTTCGACGCTCGAGGCGTGATGGTGCTGCATTCGGCCGGTGGTCGATCCTGCGAGCGATTTATGCACCCGCTACGATAATGGCCATATTAATGGAAATTGACACCGTACCGGACCAGGCTCGCTCGCTCGTGGGAGAGACCTCACCGTCGTCGATTAAGGAAATATAATATTAACGGCCCAATCGTGATATAATAATCTCATCCTCACACGATGAAACGACCTGTCTTTGCCTCGATCACAACATCGAGGGGCAATAATTAATTGGGAAACAGCCTCAATTTATAAATGTGTTTATGACGAGAACGATAATGTTTTTAATAATATAATGACAATAGTACCTGTTGGTGTATAAAAGTTCGAAATTGATTTTGAGTCTAGTAAATAAAAAACGATGTGGACTGTATGTAGGTTTAATGTAGAATGATTGATTTTAAACAAAGAAAAAATAATAAATTTTAGTATGGAATTGGTAGGTAGCTTCAAAATATATTTAGTAAATTTTGTATAGATTACGTTAGGTAGTATAAAAACATTACGAGTACATTTTTATTATTGAAATCATCGAACATACCGCCCACCAAAGGACAGCATGGCCTTTTATTGATGCAGTATGCGCTAGCTAAAAAATGAAAAAGTGTAACTAAATTATGCAAAATTTAAGTGGAACTGTTTAATCTAATGTAGCAACCCATTCCATACTTTACAACACAATATTATTCACCAAATTTTTCACTATTTTCACTAAAATTTTCTGAATTTGTTTCTATAGGTAATGCACACAACTTTGTAACTGTTCGTTTAGTGACACTATCACCACACTTAACACTATAGACTCTTGTGATTCCGTCGGGTCCGGGATGTTTATCGGTAATTCGACCAAGTGCCCATTTCCCTGGTGGCAGATTGTCAGTCTTTAGAAGAACAATTTCTCCTATGGTGAATTCTTTTTCTCTCTTTAGCCATTTAGGTCTCTGTTGCAATCTGCTAAGGTACTCCTGCTGCCATCTTGACCAAAAGTCTTGTAATAGACGCTGAGTGTACTGCCAACGCGATAAGGTGTTAACCTTTGCTTCCTTTAGACTGGGCGACGGAATGGTAATCGGCGCTTCTCCAATCAAAAAATGTCCAGGCGTAAGTGGCCTCAAACTATCAACATCTGAATCGTCCATCGGACACAGTGGCCGAGAATTTAGGCAAGCTTCGATTTGGCAAAGAACTGTGGACATCTCCTCATATGTCAAATGGGTTGTTAGAACACGCTTCAAATGATATTTTGTCGACTTGACGCCTGCCTCCCAGAGTCCACCGAAGTTTGGGCTGTATGCTGGAACAAAATGCCACTGAGTGCCTTCTGATGCTAGGGTTTTCACGATTCGGTCACTGAATTCTAGGTTAGCTTCTTTCCACGCGATTGCGAGTTCTTTGTTTGCTCCAACAAAATTCCTCCCTTGATCACTCCACAGGTGTGTACATCTTCCTCGCCGTGAAACAAATCTTTTGAAGGCTCCTATGAATGCTTCAGAAGTTAGATCTCCAACGAGTTCTAGGTGTATGGCTTTTGTAGACATACATACGAACAGCGCTATGTAAGCTTTGTTTGTCTTCGCTCCTCTGCCTTTAGACATAAGTACTTGGAAAGGTCCGGCAAAGTCTACGCCACTGTGTAGAAATGCTCTCGTCGGAGTTACTCGTTGCCTAGGTAGGTCTCCCATGATTTGTGCCCTTGAAATTGCATTTTGTTTGGCGCATATTAAGCATTTGTGGATATAGTTCTTGACTAATGGTTTGCCTCTCAACACCCAATACTTAGACCGTATGAAATTCATCATAAGCTGTACGCCACCGTGCAAGGTCTTCTTATGTGCGTCAGCTACAATTAAGGGGATGAGCTTATTTTTATGACCTAAAATTATAGGATGTTTAGCGTTTTCATCTAGGTTAGCATGTCGTAATCTTCCGCCCACCCTGAGAATACCTTGGTCGTCCAAGTAGGGATTTAAACTCTTCAAGTTGCTATTCTTCTGGACTGGTTTATTTTTCATTAAAAGTTTTATTTCTTCTGTATGTTCTTCTTTTTGGACTAATTTAATACAAACATCAAGTGAATTTTCTAGTTCTTGCGTCGTTATAGGACCGATTTTGAGGCTTCTTTTGTAATTTAAAAACCTTTTGCATTGTGTAATTGTTGCTAGAAGTTGACTCAGCGAATCAAAATCGTCGAATAGTGTAGAAATGCTTTCTTCTGTGTTTTCTTGTATACTTAGAGAAACTTCAACATTTTCTTTTGCTTCTAAATTAGTAGGTAAAACGTTTGGTCTGGTAAATTGCATGTGGTCTGTGGACAGCCATTCTGGCCCTTCCCACCATAATTTGCAGTTGGATAACTCAGTAAGAAACATGCCTCTTGAAGCAATATCAGCGGGGTTGTCTTGTGAGCTGACGTGATGCCACTGACTATTGCTGACATTTTCAAGGATTTCGACAACTCTGTTAGCAACAAATTGCTTCCATCTGTTTGGTAGACCGAAGAGCCATGACAGAACTATTGATGAGTCTGTCCATGCATAGATCTGTGAAGCAGGAATCCTCATTGCTGTGCTGACATGTTTCAACAGCTTGGCCACCAGTACCGCTCCGCAGAGTTCTAATCGTGGTAGGGTTATTGTCTTCAATGGAGCCACTCTTGTTCTAGATGCGACGAGCTTCGTTATTATGGAACCATCGGATGTGACTGCTCGGCAATATACTACTGCAGCATAAGCACGTAGGGAGGCGTCGCTGAAGCCGTGAAGCTGAATGCTTTGTTTGCTAGCGTTGAAAGTGTTAAGCCATCGATCAATTCGTATGTGGTTAATGTGTTCGAAGTCAGTTCTAAGAATTAACCATTCTTCTTCTAGTGTGGGACTGAGTTTGTCATCCCAATTTACGCCCTCTAGCCACAACTTTTGTATCAAAATCTTTGCCATAACAATTGAGGGTGCAATCCATCCAAGAGGATCATAAAGCTTCTGTATATCAGATAAAATTGTCCTTTTTGTTACCACGGATTGTTTAGGTAGGTTTATGTCATATTGGAACTGATCAGTGTTTAAGTTCCATGAAACACCCAGTGTCTTTATAATGCCGTTCATACTAGAACCCACATTTGCTTTCGAAGACCTTTCAGTTGGATCGATAGATTTCATGAACTCCGGGCTATTCGAAGACCACTTCCGTAGTTCAAATCCACCGCTTCTTAGTAGATCCTTTAATTGATGACTAATATGTATAGCATCTTCTACGGTATCGCAGCCTGACAGAAGGTCGTCCACGTAAAAATCTTCTTTGAGAATCGTAGCTGCTGTGGGATATTCTTTATGTTCATCTTCTGCAAGTTGCATGAGTGTTTTTACAGCCAAGTAAGGAGCTGATGTGGTGCCAAATGTAACCGTTAGAAGCCTAAAATCTTTGATTTCTTCGGTGGTGTCTCTTCTCCAAAGGATTCTTTGAAAATCTTTGTCTTCTTTGGTTACTAGTATCATTCTGTACATTTTCTGTATATCCGATGCAAAGCAGACAGAGTGCATTCTCCATCGCATTATTATGTTACGAAGATCCTCTTGCAAGACTGGTCCCATCAGTAGGTCGTTATTTAGAGAAATGCCATTTGAGCCTTTGCAGGATGCATCAAATACAACTCGTGTCTTCGTAGTCTCCTTATCTTCGCGCAAAACGGCGTGGTGTGGTAAGTATACAGATTCTTTTGTATACATTTCTTCTGGAGGTACTTCTTCCATGTGGTTTGAGTTTAGGTAGTCCTCCATAACTTCTGTGTATTCCTTTTTCAACTGCGGCATTCTTTGGAATCTTCTTTCCAGTTGTAAAAGTCTGTTTAAAGCTATTTGTCGTGTGTCTCCTTCAGCAGCTTTTGGATTTTCTGTCTTAAATGGTAATTTGACTACATATCTTCCGTCTTCTTGTCTAGTGTAACTTTGCTTGTAAATGTCTTCACATTGTTGTTCTTCCATTGTAAGTTTTCTCTTGATATCTGTGTCTATTTCCCAAATTGTTTTCAATAAGTCTTCCATGTCTATTGAGTGATGCATAACATGGAATGTATTATCTTGGTTGCTTGCATTTATGTCTCCAAATAAAATCCATCCCAGGTTGGTTCTCTGTGCATGTGGTGTACCCGGTGGACCAATAATGAGACCTTGTTGTAGTATTTGTCCATATTCTCTGATACCTAGAAGCAAATCTGGTGACCCTGGCATGTAATAGGTTGGGTCGGCTAAGTGGAGTCCGTCTAAATGCTGCCAGGTTTTGACTGTGATATTGTTCTTAGGTATTTTAGTAGTCAGTTGCTTGGGCATCACATAGGCTTGTAGATCTAAACTAAAATTGGAATCCCATTGTGATGATATTTGTAGCTGAACTACTTGCTTGATACTGGTTCTTTTGCATCCTGCTCCAATTACGCTTCCCTTTACTGGTTGTCTTTTAAGTCTCAGTAATTGAGCTGCCTTCTCGCTTATCAATGACACCTCAGATCCAGGATCTATGAGGGTTCTCAACACTGTGGTACCTTGAATACCTTTTACTGTAACCATTGCCGTTCCAAGTAGTGCGATTCCCTGTCTAGGAAGCCTCTCCGAAGCTGTCATTGTGGTTACTTCTATGTTTTCTACACTTCTGCACTGGACTGGTACATTGCTTGAGGTGTTGCTTGTTTCATTACCAATAGAATCTTCGTTTTTTGGTACATGCAGAAGAGAGTGATGACGCTTGGAACATATTTTACACGATA
This sequence comes from Synanthedon formicaeformis, assembly GCA_945859745.1. Lineage (NCBI taxonomy): Eukaryota > Metazoa > Arthropoda > Insecta > Lepidoptera > Sesiidae > Synanthedon > Synanthedon formicaeformis. The sequence continues at coordinate 6,586,541 of OX243963.1, forward strand.
CTGGTACTCGGCACTTAACTACAGCATGTCCTGAAGCTAGGCAATTGAAGCACAAGTTGTTATTCTTTACATATTGGCCTCTCGCTGTAGGTTGTAACTTTGTAAACTCTTTGCAATGACATAACTTGTGACTGGTTTTGCAAAACGGGCATGGTTTATCTGACGTTGGAACACTTGCGACATGAAATGAGCGTTCTTTGATTATTCGTTCTCGTGTGGATGAAGGTGGAGTAATCAGTTCGAGAGTACGGAATTTCGATTCTAAAAATTGTTTCAAATCTTTCCATGTAGGTAGTTTGCCTGTACTTTCATTGTATGCATACTCTTCCCAATTCTTATGAGATTCTGAATCCAATTTTTGCACAACTAGAAATATGATGATGGGGTCCCATGAGTCTATGGATATTTCTAAGTTTTGTAGACTATTTAAACACTCTGTTGTTGTGTCTAACAGAATTCTTATTTGACTGGCAGACTGAGCAATGCATTTCTTTTGTGTGAATAATCTTTTTAACAAAGAGTGAATTATTAAACGTTCATTTCCATACCGCTCTCTCAGTGTGTCCCATGCTTGTTGATAATTGCTGTCTGTGATTTGTATATGTTTTAATAAATGTTCCGGTTCGCCACTAATACTTGTTTTCAAATAATGCAACTTCTGTACATTGCTAATTGACGCGTTGTTGTGCACCAGTGAAATAAATAGATCTTGAAAAGTAGGCCATTCTTCATAATTTCCGTTGAATACTGGTAATTGAATCCGTGGTAACCTCACAAGAGGGTTGTTTACATTGACAGTTGTGTTCATTAATTGAGTTGAATCATCTGGATTACTTTGGCATGATTGACTTGCTGGGCTTAACATATCTTTGAGGTCTGCTTGCATACATAAATATAATTCTTCATAAAGGTAGAATTCCTCGTTGATAAAATATGGTAATAATGCTTTTTGTTCGCGTGGAATACATTTTATCAACTCTTGATGTGTTTTATTTAATGTACTCCAATATTCATTTAAACAGTTAAGTCGGCCTTCCACATACGATTTTGTTAGTCGTTGTTTAGAACACTTCTTAATGTTAATTTGAGTTTTCTTCAAAAGATTACCAGTCTCCTCCAACAGATTTAACAATTCATCTATTTTCGACATATTGTATTTCCCTTTCGATTAAATTGTATGTATATATTGTAATTATGCACTATCACTGATTATCCGGCTCGATTGTGACCATTTATGTTGGTGTATAAAAGTTCGAAATTGATTTTGAGTCTAGTAAATAAAAAACGATGTGGACTGTATGTAGGTTTAATGTAGAATGATTGATTTTAAACAAAGAAAAAATAATAAATTTTAGTATGGAATTGGTAGGTAGCTTCAAAATATATTTAGTAAATTTTGTATAGATTACGTTAGGTAGTATAAAAACATTACGAGTACATTTTTATTATTGAAATCATCGAACAGTACCATATTTTTTTACTGTTTAATAATAATAATTTCTTTATTCAGGTTACTCAAACCCAATGATTTATTAACATTTTGTAAACCTATTGTAAACCTATTGTTAAGAGTAGTACTTAGATAACTATTTATCATCTATGGCTTGCCGCACCATAGAGCAATGTTTCATGTAAAGAAAGTCCAACCCGGATGTGGACTAAAAATGTGACTTTTGTGTTACTAAAAATGGTACTCTGTTGGAGCAAGGTTCAGCGGGTATTGAGACTAGTGGATGGTTTCAAACTGCAGGTCTTGTATTATTAAAACTGTTTCACAGGCAGTGTGAGGTTTTATGTGTTAACATGGAGCATGAATGAGGCTGTTTTTCTGCGAGTTTCGCCATCATTGTTCTGAGTTCACCGTTATTGTTTTCCCGGATTTGAGGAAGCTGTAGTAAATTACATCATAAAGTGAATCCAGACCCACCACCAGATAAGCTATGCTTTGGGGCATTATTGGCGTTTGACCTGTAGTCAGCAATTGCGTTGTTCGCTTGCGATTATCGTAAAGAATCCACTTTTTATCACACGTCACAATTCGGTCCAAAACACCTTCAATACAAGGTAAGCTTCAACGCTCGTTGCTCTCTGCAGATCAGTCAAATCATGAGGCACCCATTTTATATACATTCGAAATTGAAACTTGATTTAGTATTTGATATTAATAATGTGTCTTGAGATAGCGTGTCTGGAATCACTTGAACGGATTTCGATTTTTTTTATGTGCGGAATGCTAAATAGAGTAGATGCCGTCATTTATAGCTTTCTGGGTACTGTAAAACCTGAAGAACTAATGTCATTGACCACAGTTTCCCCCATCCGTAAGCCTGTCATTCATATTAGGAATGATTATAGCGAGCAAAATTACGGCACCGTGTAAACCTTAGGACGATAGCCGTCCTGTCTCTCACACATTATTTATTGGCGTATAATGGAATCTAATGGAGGGCTATTGAAATTGCCACCTGGATCTCTTTTATTTCCCGCAAGTCTGCGAGAGAGGCGTGACTTCACATCTCGACGAATATGAATATTTATAACAGACTTTTAGATTTAATTGATACCCGGACGGCGAAGCAGACAGCCAACACATATGGACTAAATGTAATTGCTCGTGTACCTTTGGTTGGCGATTATTTTTTGATTGTTACAATAAAAATTATCAAGTTTACGGCGCTAAAAAAGTTTAAAGCAATTGTTGGATTAAAAAAAAGCTTCATTTCTTCAGGTCGGTCGATTTAATTGCTACAAGGTAAGCAGACAGACATACGATCTGCTTAATGGTAGGTGCGTACTTTCACTTTCGGGTACCAGTCCTCAGCTCCAGTCCTCCCCGCACTGGACTGACGTGACGGTTGGCGGATGTTTAACGTTCACGCAACCCCGACACCTAAGATTGCGCTAGAAGTCGTTGAATTTTAGTCGATAGAAGTCCGGAATAATCCTGCAGCATCCCCTATGCTGTCGGGTACCTAAAGTAAAAAAGGTAGATGGCTACCGTCCCCTATGACAAAACATCGCCATAAAAATGGCTGAAAATCAGCGCTGTAGGTGCTAATAGCATCACAGCACAATGCTGAGCCAGTATCCGTTTCACTGCCGCGAGGACACACACATCTTTTACCCTATTTTTAATTTATTTTTTATTGTTTTTGTATTATGTTTGTGTCTTTGTGTTGAGTGAATAAAATTATTTCTTTCTTTCTTTCTTTCTTTCTTTCTTTCTTTCTTTCTTTCTTTCTTTCTATAAGGGTTGCTCTGCCAATGTAGATACGAGTAAAAAGAAAAGGAAAGTTATAAGTTACTCATTCATCGAAACAAAGCAATATAACAGTTATTTCACTTAGTCTTCTGTAAGGGGTGGCTACTGCCATCAGACGGGTTAATCGGCTAAAATTATCTTGAGCTTTGATTAGATTTTCACATACATAAGACATCTGTTTTTAATGTGTAAAAAAAAGATCTCTCATTTCATTTTCAGCGTATTCTATTCCAGGCTTTTACTCATATCTGTACAAGTGTGTACTCAAATTGACCTATATTTTGCGTACAACAACCACTATTACAACTTGTGGCCTAATTGTCAGTCAATTTTGAAATGATTTGTTTTCATTTTTCGTCAACAGACCTCGATCAAAATATGTTTTCTCAAATATAAACTTCCTTCTATTCCTTCGGCAATTTCCATTAAAAATACTTCACTCATAATGCTTTTCTAATAAGTGTGTCGAAAGAGGATTACTCTTAATAAATAGATATAATGAAAATCTGAATGTGGGAGTGTCGATAAATAAACATATCACACGTAGCTGAAAGCAAGACAGATGATGATATCAACACGGGAACAACAAATAAGTACATATTCGGATTTATTTAGACCGTTGGTCGATAACAGACAGAAATCTGTTTCTTTTATTTGCACAACACGACGGACGCAAGTGCAATTTATTGATACAGTGTTCGATAACCAGTAGGTGCCGGCCCACGCGACGAGGGCAACGGTAAAGGCCTCGACACATATCCGACGGGCCGCTGCGGGTTGTAATGTACTGAACTCCGCATATATGACAGGCAGCTTGACCTGACACGGTCCATTGGACATGACGAACCCTTAACTTAAGAAATGCAGCGTGACGTCCTCTGTCCTCAGTACAGTGCAATTTGCATATTTTATGACCTACCATAGTCCTGCTTCGTCAAATATTTGCGCGTCCTTAGGGAGGCCGCACACTGGCTATTATCGCATTATCGCACACGCGTGCTTGCAGTTTCGAAGTTGTCGCAAGCAACAGTATGGAAGCCAAACTTAGACGAACTTAGATGAAACGCGTCGCTCGCGCGATAGTAGCCAATGTGCGGCCTTAGTACAAATCCGGCAAAACAACTCAGTTTTCGCGAAATAGTCGCTAATGTGCGGCCTCCCTTAAGGATTACAGCGCAAGCGCACTCAGCGTTTACAAATATTGCTCGGCGCGCCCATCGTGCATCGGAAGGAAATAGTACCTAAATGCGGATTCCTGTTAAATGCACCCTATAAATAGTTGGGGTTATGGTGTCGTAAAAACAAAGTCAAGCTGTGCGGACAGCCTCCGACGCTATAAAGTACGAACGTCATCGCGCCTGAACCCTCGTCTCGCGTTCATTTGTTTTGCATATCCTTTGTTCCATGTCTCCAATGATATAGTCAAAAACACACTTGTGTATTGAGCTGTCATATAAACCTCTCTTACAATGACATCAAACCAGAATACAATTAGTTTAGCTTCGATTTAAAGCGCTGATTTTAATGCAATTGTTATTTCTATAATGCAGAGACGTATGCCTGTTTGCAAACGTTTTTAAATAAGTATGTAATCACGGTTTTTTTTTTTCTGATACGCAGCACGCAGCAGTGAGTAAGGGATGCCATAACCCTTTGTAAAAAAGTACTCCCTTCCTAATACTACTATGAATGTCAGCGAACTTGAACAACTGTGGCTTTGCTCATGTTATATGCGACGGTAGCCACCTACCATCAATTAATGGTACTGTTAGAAGAACTCGTTAATTGTGTCCTTTATCTCGAAGAAATTAACGAGTTCTTTCCAAATCCTACGAACAGCACCCAACGAATTTTGATATGGTTTTCACTAATGAAATGAGCGATAAACGAAGGTAATGGTAAAGGATTGTGTAATTAATATGTAATTAAATCGTAATATTACATCAATTTGTTATTTGAAACAGTTATACATAATTTACGTGGGTATTACGTTCGAAGTGTTCAAATAAAGTTTTGTGGGAAAATTACTTTAAGCTCTATCAAACTTCATAAAAATGTTATTATGTAATGTAATTATCGTTAGACAAGTTTCATATGAAAAAATATCAAATTTATACATTTAACAGCGACAGAATAAACAGTATTTAAATAAGTCTATAATGTTACAATTCGAAATTAATATGAGAAACAAATATTAACTAACCACTAAACACTCAAATATCCGAGTTTAAGTATTATAGAATTGACAGCACCTACAGAGATACAACACATTAGAAGACACCTATGAATATCATTTACTCGTCAAAAACATCAAGAAATATAATAACATGTTCACGCTGCGACCAATATCATAATTCTCTTTTAAGAAACATATTTGAATTGAAATCTTTACTCTTTAAGTATAGAATTTCAAATACACGAATGTCTAAAGAATGTTTGTAAATCTTATTATTATAAGAATTATAATAGGCGTTAATGAAACATAATGGAAAACTTAAACAGTATAACTCATAAATGCGTATTTGCAAAACCATTTGAATCCAAGTAGAAATTATGTATGTTGTGTCTACTTTCACCTTAAGTCTAAGATTTTCGCACGATTTGAACATGGAATCTTTAACGCTTTGACTTTACTGTGTGAGTACGTACGATTCGTGTGGTTGTTTTATAGTGAAACAAATAAAACGGTCAACCGTTTACGAATAGTGTTTTTTAAACTAAATTAAACAACGCCGTTGACTAACTTTAATAATAAGGACAAACATAATTTTTTGTAATAATTATACATAATTTTAATTGTTTTTATTGTTAATTTTATGGTTTAAATTTTTTTTTTCATAATTAATAATGTGGAAACCACATAATAATTATGTATTGAGCAGTGTTGTTTTATTACATTTTCATTGTTGTTGAAGAAGTACTTTACCTATGACGACTTACAAAAAAAATCAGCTTCTATTGCAGTTTTAATTAAATATAACTTTACTAACTACGAATAATGTTTTATTGAGCAATTATATGTACATACATACATATCTAACAAATTCTTGATCTTTTAACTATCAACTTTTAAATTCTGGATGTAGATGAATATCTACACTTACAGCATCAAACTGTATCTCTCGATTTTGTTTAAATGAGTTTTCTAAATTGCCTACCACTGTGGAAGAAAAGTTAAAGACGTATTCACTTCAAAAATAATAGTTTACTTAACAGTTACGATTAAATAACGTAATTACAGCTTTACGTTTTTCAGGAATAACGTAAACGCCCACCTCTATGAGTAGACTTACAAGAGGTGAGAGCAAGCCAGCTCGACTCCCCCAGCACAATTATAATGTAGCCTCAGGCGGCCGGTGGTCGGTTCGTTACGCGCCCTAAAGGTTTCGCGCCAATTCTTGACTCCAATCTGACCTGTGACTTCTATAACGAACCTGTAAGAATGAACCTTTATTTCAAGTGTCATATCAATACTAATAATAAATCTGTAAGTGTAGGTATTGTATGTATGTATGTTCCGCCATAACTGTTAAATGAATTAACTGATTTTCATGAAACTTGGTTGTACGAGTATATCAATGTTTCGTTTGATTGCCGTGTATTTTTGTGTTCTGTAGACTACCCACTTTTTGGATTATGTGCTGTATTTATTGTCTTGTAGGTGTTAAGCGTTTTCTTACTTTTGTTGTTTTAGTCTACTACGTTGCTTGCAATGTGAATTATGTTTGTTTGTAACTAAGTTTTAATTTAAGTTCTCACGTAAGTGAATTTGTACCTAATTCTCTGTGAGAATAAATATATTTCTTAACCTATAAACATTTAGACGTACAGGTCACAGGATAGGCTACTTTTGTCTTTTTCAACTCGGACGAAGTCGAGGGCGCCAGCTAGTAACGAATATAAGATGTAATTTAATATTTTATTACAGTACTAGCTGATGCTGGCGACTTCGTCGGCGTTGAAGAATAAAATATATTATAACGCCTGACTTTTGCCAAGCGTTGGTATTATTTTTAGATAGCTGGTGCCCAAGTCTTCGCCCGCGTGGAATATTTAGCCAATGTCCATCCTGAAATTATATTTTAAAAAAAAACACTTATTATAGTTTAGCCGAAATCGGTATACAATAGTGGAACCTTACAAGACCTTAGGAATGCGTGGTGAGGAGGGAGAATGTGAGGGAAAGAGCATGGGTTTATATGAGAGCGATATTGTCAGACAGATCTTACAGTATTTTAAATGGGTCGTGATAGAGCTTTCTCTGTATTTATTATAATAATAAACGCAATTAGAATTGCAACCTTATATAGGTCCTTGACAAAAATCAAATTATACATTAAAAAATCCTACAATATAACTATTTTACGAAATACCCAGCGCAATTACTTGAAGAGAAAAAGTACAAAATGTGGTCTTAAAGTAGAAAAGTGAAGCGTTTCGTTGATGGGCTGTTAACCGACTGCCGCTTATTACATCATAAACTCCAATTTTGGACTAATTGAAAAAGGAAAAGCGGAACCCAGACACAAATTACCGACACTATATCAAGTGTTAAACGGCACTTATCGACGCCGAAACGACGAGAAATTATTGATGATGAAAAATACACAATTTGAGGCAATAAATCAATGTCATCTGGAAGCGCGGACGCAGCCGGTAGCATTCGGTACGAATGTTTTATTTTGTTATTTATTACTTATAGCGTAATTTTTAAAAGGAAGCACTTATTAACGAAATGGTTGATTCTTAACTGACACGTTTGTTTCAAGTTTTGAACCGATTCCGCGCCTAAGGCTGGTTTTAGTGTCACGCGGACCGTCAGTACGGATTGCTCCGCACAGACCAATATTTATTAAAGCTAGGGAGCGTTTTAGAGTAATGCGGACAGGTCCGTACGGACGACCGTCGGCGCGGACAGCTCCGCAGCCGTCCGCATTTCGCGTCCGTGCCGCGGAGCTATCCGCGCGGACCGCTACTCGCGCGCCTCTGCCTGTAGTGAGCGTTTTAGTATCGCACGCGTCGGCGGAGTACAATCATGGCGAGTCGATATTGCGATGTTGACACGAGTCGAGTGTACTCTGGGGCGGTCAGGACGATACTAAAACGACATACGCGGACGGTTCGCGCGGATGACGTACGCGCGGACCGCTCCGTACTGACGGTCCGCGTGACACTAAAACCAGCCTAAACGATGAACAAGTTAAAATAATATTTACTGTCGAGTTGTTAACCTTCGTGACAGTGTAGACCTCAGGCTCGGCAACGTTTTATTTTTCATTAGATTTTTATTTTACAATTACTGGGTACTGTAACAACTAATTACAGTATCACTAATAGATTTCTATTGTAGTCTACTGTACTTGAAATACTAGCGAGCCGCTCCCGGCTTCACGTAGTATTTTTTTATTGCTTCATAAAAACCTTCCACGACCTGAAGTGTGCCTATGGAATCAGAATATGAAAGAAGCTATAAGTTATATTAAACGTACATCGTCATCCATACTCAATTGTAAATGCACAACTATCTCTGTGTATCTTTATTGTATTCCCATTTGGTGTTTGATATAGAGCTTTAAACACGTGAAGTAAAATCTGTGTGAAAACGTTAAACTATACAGGTTTGTATTTACTGGAATTTTACAGAAAACAAAATAAATGAACAGCCGTGTCTACGAAGTCCGCGTGTGCCCTCACTCCATTTGTATTCAATACACATGCTCTAATACGGCTCGCGATCTATCGACAGCGCGGCAATTTATCTCAACCGGGAATCGAACCCCAACCTTGCGTTGCAATTGCCGCACTCTATTTCCTGTTACCTTACACGACACTAAATTGCTTTTGCAAACTACGCAGAATGTAGATTGTTCTATTAGACATTGTTTCGTTTCGTTTCAATGGAATAAAAGTTATTTGTATTGCATTTGTAACTACACAAGTAATTGGAAAATGTTATTCGATTTCATTTTACAATTACTTCTCTCGGTGCTATAACAAAAAAGTATTATTGCACACATGGTTCAAATAAAATATAATTATAACATTTGGTGAAATTATTAAGAAAATGTATAATAATAACCTGTACGCTACTGCGTGATGATCTATGCATGTACAGTCGGGGTAAGAAATGGTTCGTCACCTTAAAGTCAACAGTCATTTGCTTGCACTAGTGCAATTATCAGTCATCAACGATCTTTTCAGTCTGCCAATTATTTTTTGTGTATTAGCTAATACGTAGTAATGTTTTCTTTGGGTAATTTTTCCTATCTTCAGTATTTAGAGAACTTTTTCTTCAGATGGTGGCGTTAAACATTTCCACCTGTACAATATACATACTTATTGTTAGGTGCAAACATAATATTCTATTGTTCTATTTGTGTTATTATTCTATGTCACTTGTCAAACTATGCCAATAATAAATTATTGATCTATATTCCAATGTATTGCTTCTCATTTTAATTGTTTTCCTTAATTATTGTCAAAAATAAAGCCATTGAGTTATATTGAGTTTAGTTATTTGATAGTTATTTAAACCATAAAGAAAATTTTGAACTTGTTCTTCATATCGCTTCGATTCTAACAATATACATTTTACCTTCTTGATAAATGTTCACTTTTATGAAGGAAAAAAGACCATAAATTACAAAAGCTCATGAAAAGAGGAACAAGATAGTACGCCGCCGTACATAGGTTTGCATGTAAACGTCACCATAATTAATAGCGAAATGATCCACGGCTATTATGTGTATATGTGTGAATAATCATAACTGCCCTCATACTTTATTGCTACATAGATAACTGGTACTTTATTTTATTTTTATTTTATCGAGCAATTGCTAAGATCTTCTATAGAAATGCGTATGTACCTAGATGCGCGGGCTGATGAAGCGTAATCAGACACGTTGAAATGCGAATAATGATGTAAATAAAATAGATTCATGCCATTCAGAACTACATAACACTTGGTTGACGCACTAATATACTTTATCACTGAAATGCGCATGCGCATGGTCAAAATATCGTAAGCGCGGGTTGCAATTGAATGCAATTAAGTCACAAACTAAGTAATGATACCATATTACTTAATAATTTTGACGTGAATATGTCTTTAAAACTTCCATGGTGGGAGGCAATTCAAAAGGACAGGATATATTTTGAGGTTGTAGCTACAAATCTATCATCTACATCTAAAATTTAATTACAACACTCGATAGCTAAAGGACCAAAGTTTTTTTTTTTTGTATACATAATGGTAGGTACCTACATTCGAATTTATTGGATATAGGTATATAAATATAATACGCTATAAGAAAATATTACCGATCGTGTTCGCAACACAGTCACATACGAGTACCACTTTTTTAATATTCTTTGGATTTCATTTGTACACACTTTAATCTAACAATTGTTTATGGGTGGCGTCATTTTTTTTTCTATTTGCGAGGACCATGAGCTCAATGAATATTTACAGAAAGTTGGGACAAAATAATAGCGCCCGTTCATAGGCCCGATCAGGGCGCTAGCAAACAACAAGTGATCTAAAAAAAAGTTCATGTTACTCGTATGATACCTCACAACTTAAACTTGAATCACCTTTTTAGGCTTAGCAGTGTTTATCAACCACCCAATACACGTATTATAACCATATAAGAACACGTAATCGATATGTTTTTTGTTACCAAAATGTTTAAGAGCGGACAAGCGATCAGTGGTTAAATTGGCGGTGACGCTAGCTCATGCGCGCCGCTTCCTTATAAGTAAATCTTCCTATTCGCCCCCGCACACACAAACTTACGGAACCTCAAATAGCTCTCGCCGGTCCCCCGACACCGACCTTATCAATATGTTAATGTCAACAGATCATTATGTTACCAACATTGTAAATGAATCTAATTAGTTGCCAATATAACGTGTAGCTGAAGTGGAGTGGATCGCTTCAAAAGAAGTAGCTATCATGTAATTTTAAGTTATTTATAGTTTGAGAGCGGAGAGTACTTATGTTTTTTCTGACACGCATGAAGAACATATATATTTTTAATGAAATACACACATGAGATCTAAACAACTATCGTTAAAAGTATTCAAGAATGAACGTTAGATGGATTTGAAATTTGTGGATGATCCTTGATTCCATATGAGTAACAACTTTATCAGTTATATACAAATTCGGCTTTTATGGATGACGTAGGATAAACATATCAATCCTGTTGTGATGGTAATTATAAAAATCTAGCTGACGCGGCGTACTATTGAAACTGACTTTAAAGGATCAAAATCCTTCGTACCGCCTCAGAATCGTTTTTTCGCCTTTTAATAGTAATTCTGCTATTCAGGGCGGAGACAAATTCAACAAATCAAAGATCATAAAAACCAGTCCAGCCGTTCTTGAGTTATAGAGGGCGTAACGTAACTAAGCGAATATACGTATATATAGATTAATTAAAGTTTATTTAATAAGAAATTAAGAAGTATCAAGAGCAAAATCAAGCTCGAACAAATCATAGTATATTCTAGAAACTTATTTCCTGTGAACTATTGACAACTTAGTTTGTTGTCATGTGATTAGTGTGTTAATGTGGCAATTAATCCTACTAATATATTATAAATGCGAGTTTGTGAAAACAGTCTGACGGATTTGGATGAAATTTTATTACCTGGATTAACATTTTGGATACTTTTTATCCTGGAATAATAATAGATTCCCGAGGGATCGTCTAAAAATAGGGTTGTGACAGATATCAGATATTATTTCAGGTCTTATATTTTTAATTTCAACGCGAACGAAGTCGGAAGGCACCGACTAGTATTAATATACGTCCATGGTATTAATATAACGAGATGAGCATTCACTTCCTACGATGAGTGTGTAGGATTTAGTTTTTGTTTGAAAGGTTGCCACTATATAACCGGAAAGCGTGTCATAAGCCTAAAACAAACGAAAATGGTCTTAAATAGAACAAAGTTGTCTCAATCATTAGTGTAACGAAAATAGGAATCTAAATTCGGTTACACGAAAATAGGGAATCAGACTTCGTACACCAAACGTACAAAAACAATTAACCCTAAAATCGATTGTGATGTTCTTTTGTAGAAAAAAAGAAATGGAAAAGTTTTGTAAATTTACATAAGATAGTACGTTTGTTCACTTAGTCTTTTTCTGAGACCATCAATATGAGATTTCCAATTTAATACTGTCCAATTTAATTTAATTTACTGTCAATTTCTAGGCCTAAAAATCTTGTTGTGTTAATTTCTTTTACAGTTTGATCTTCATAGTGTATGTTCAAATATGGTTAAGCGCATTTCCTTAGACTAAAATGCACGACATTAATTTGTTTTAAGCAAATTAATTTTTAAATTATTGTTATTTAACCAAAATATAATCTTTCCTTAAACAGCGTTAATATCATCATTATAGGTATCTTTGTCTCTGCATTTTATTATCATTGTGCTATTGTCGGCAAAAAGACACATAGGATAATAAACAGTTCTTGGTAGATCATTAATGTATGCTATTAATAATAATAGTCCCAAAACACTACCTTGTGGGACGCCGTATTTCAGAGTACGTTCATTAGATAGAAATGTTTCATGTGATTTATTATCTCTGTTTATTCGACTAATCTCAGTAATTTGTTTCTTATTGTGTAGGTATGATTTTTATTAAATTTAGTACATTACCTCTTATTCCATAACTTTCGAGTTTTTCAAGAAGAATTACATGGTCTACATGATCAAATGCTTGCGTCTTATCCATGTATACAGCACATATTTGGGATTTAGTATTTACGTTTGTCATAATTATATCTAAGAATTTAAAAATAGCCTCATTTATTGTTTTATTTTTCCGGTATCCATGTTGTTCATTTGTTAATATATTAAACTTTTCCATATAGTTACTTATTTCTTTGTAAATGTACTTTTCAAAAATTTTTGAGAAAACAGAGATCCGTACTATAATTTACCAAATGCCCTTTGTCCCCTTTATTTTTATAATTTGGTGTTATAACAGCTGTCTTAAATTTTTCTGGATACAGAAAAATATCAATGTTTTGAAACAACTCGTACTACGTTTAACGATAAAGGTCACATATTAACACGAGCATATGTGATTTTCTTTCGTAACTGATAAACGTGGGTGCCGGATACACTCACATCATAGTCCATCCGGCTCCCACATAACATTTTCACCATTTCCACCTTGTCCATGTCCATGGATTTAATTTCGTAACAATATCTGTAACTTATCGGAATTGTATTTGTAGTTGCGTTACTAATTGGTATCATTTCTTACGATTGCGCCATAAATCCTACGGAAGTTGTTATGTAAGAAATCGGTACCATCGGTGGCCAAATTATTTTGCACGTCAAATTTTTGTCTCTTTGACATCTATCTTGTCTCTGAAAGTCAGTGATGTGAAAGACTTAATTTCAGGAAACTAAATTAAGCTTAATATTTTCCAAATGAAATATTTATATATATATTAACACATTTTATTGAAAATTTAGAAAAAAAAAAAACAAAAACTGTGTTCTATGATTTTGTAATGTGATTTAAAAAAGAAAATCGTATTTCGAGTGTTTATTTTTTTTATTGTACAGTATAACTTAAAATTGTGATTGTATAGTAAAATTTATTTTAATCTAAAAATACCCTGAATATATATATTTTAATCCAAACGATTTTAAGTTTTTACATAACCTTAAAAACTTTAAACTAAAATCTCTTTCATTCCAGACTTTGCTTGGTAGTAAATTTTTAACCAGTGAATTCAATAATTCAAACTATACTTTTACATATTTTTCATTTACAGACGCTATTTTTCATTTGTAGTTTTCAATAGTTCCCATCACTAGTTTTTTGATCTAACCATTGACAAAGCTAATATGGCGGACTGTTTACATTATTGACAAGTTCTAAAAAAGACTATACAACCAATCATTTGTTAGAGAAATCCAATTAGACAAGAAAATTCAAAAATCTCAATAGCTAACTGTCCATAATAATATGGCCACCCACTGTAAGTAATCTTAAAAAAAAAATTATAAAAAGAGAAGATTTGTATGTTTGTAATGAATAAACTTAAAAAGTACTGGACATATTATGAAAACTCTTTCACCTATGGAAAGCTATATTATCAGTAACTCACTGATAGCTACATTATTAGCTAAATATTTTTCTAATATAAATTGCCTGTTTATTAATGTTTATTATGTTATTGTGTTTATGAATAATGTGAAACTTAGCTTAAATGGGGCTGTTTATCATTCAGAAAAAGGATGATCAATTTTGAGTTGTCAATTAGAAATAGAATTACCTCAAAGGTATGGCGAATTTAGAAACTAAGTAATCTCAAGCACAGCTAACTCAAAGGTAAATATAATAATATATTTAAATTGAAATCTTACATAAGAAAACTATCCAAAAAGTTATTATAATATTTACACACATTGAAAAAAAAATGGCATATATTTTTTTTCACTCGGATAAAATATGTGTTAAACGATTTTACGCAAAAACTGCTTGTTACTCAATCACGCAAAAACTGCTTAAACGATTTTAATAAAATTTGGCATACATATATAGTTTATATCCTAGATTAATCTATAGAAATAAATTTATCCTCTAAAAATGTTGTTCCTGTGAGATTTTCAAAAAACTAACTAGAGCGCGTAAAACAGAAAAGAGTAAAGCCAATGATTTTAAAGCCTTAATACGAGTATACAGTGTGGTAAGATAAGTCGGGCCCTGGAGGGAAACTACCTTAAATCCTTAAGTTGGCTCATTTTACATATAGGAGACATTCCTTCATTTTTTTAAATTAGTAATACTGCATTCAAAGATATTCTAAAAATTACTTGCTTTGTCTGGGAATCGAACCGACTTAAATGTGAAAAAAAAAAACACTCGTATTTTTATGATGCCAATCGAAAGAATGGACAAAAAATAAAAATTCTTCTTAAGTAACATAGTATTTAAAAAAAAAGGAATAACGTAAAATGTTTGATTCAAATTTCAAGAATATTATTTATTGCCGATGACTATAGAAATTTTTTAGAAAATCTGAATGCAGTTTTGTTTCTTTTTAAAAATAAAGGAATGTCTCCTTTATGTAAAATGAGCCAACTTAAAGATTTAAGGTAGTTTCCCTCCAGGGCGCGACTTATTTTTCCACACTGTCTATGTCAATGTATAAAGCGTAATCAGGGATCTAATGTAACATTTGATAATGTCAAAAATTGACATTTAACTAAGTTCACTCTGTAATTTCGTTATTAAAATCTCTTTGAATTATTTATGAGATTCGTTTTGTTTTCAGAGGGATTTCAGCAATGGGAGTTTGCAGGTGGCCGTTATCAACCACGCAGCGTACTACCTACGTTTCGTCCGCCACCCACTCGGCGCACTTTGACATTTACCCGGCTAAAAGCGTGGAGGATCAACAGGTGGTTGCCATGGCGACGCCCAAACACTCCACGAGCTTTCCTCTTTTCGAGAATCGTGTATCCTCGTAACGAGCTGTGCCCGGATGTCCGTAATAATTTACTTTCGCACCCACATCTAAACGTTTGCCTTGTTTGCAAGATTTCTTGATAAAGGTGGAGGCAATTAGCAACTAAAGGTCAAAATAATAATAAATCCATCGTGATTACATACATTATGCAAAAGTATGTGCTTTTCGCACTATTTCAGCGAAATTGTAAATAGTGGAAAACAAAGCTTGTCTGTTCATTTTCAAATAGCTCCATTTGCTTGAATCAACCAAATTTTATGGGGTTTTAATTGTAATGAAGGTAAAATTAAAATGCAAGTAACATTTCATAAGAAACTGTCAAACATACTCACACTTTGATTTGTGACTAAGTCGATGGATGCGAACGTCAATAGAATTCAAAAATAGTACCATGAACAATTCCTTTTTCACGTAGCCGCGAGTAATAGATTATATTTAGCCGAAGCGAATGATTTATCCGAACTACGCCACGTCTCAGCTATCTGGACGTGAGTTCGACGTCACTGGAGCGCGCGTGCCACGCGGCTAATTGTGGCGTTGCCTAAACGGTACCCGGCAATGGACAGTTGTGTACGAAAGCGGCAGATGATTCAGCGGAGAAAGTGTTGGAGCTGCAAGGCACAGGGTAATCGGCGGGCGACGTGACGTGCGAATAGCGCGACGAGCCTCCGCCGCCCACACGCCGCCCACGCGCTCATGCCGCCCGCCGTTCGCACAGCCATCACTACACTTGTGCGCCCCGCGCTTTTCGCGCGCCTCCCTTCAAACGTCGCGACGCCGCGCCATTTTCTCGCGCACGTGGGCGACACCGGCTCGACGAGGGCGCCTAGCTCGAATGCCATTAAAGCGGCCGTCGTGAATGAACGCCGACCTCGGCCGGGTGGCTGGTCCATTGATAGGGCGCGCGGCCGACGACCGCAGGCCGCGATTCCGTCGAACGGGGGCGTCTTGCTGCACGCCCTCGCCTCCGTTCCGATCACGCCTCAGTCGAGGATGTGGCGTTCTCCGCGCGAACACTCTCTACGCGTGCGAAACTTGTGTTCATTTACCAGTAGACACTCCTGACCACAACGGTGTGATCACCGCGTGTTTCTACCTGTAATATTCTGTGATCGCGTCAATTTCGATAGAACTTAAGTAGTTAGTTGTTAACGGTGAATGTTTGATTGTATTGTTGGGGTGTTGAGTGTGATCTGTGGTGTGTGTAGGCACATTGAGTGCCCGTGGAGTGTGGTGTGGTTAGTGCGGTACGGGGATGCGCTCGTGCGATGCTCTCGGTGATCGCGATGCGTCGGCCGGAGGAAGAGGAGCTGGGCGGCCGCGGCGATGGAGACGAGTTCGTGGACATCTCGCATATGCAACTCCTCGTAGAGGCTGGGCCCAGCGGGCTACACTACGGTGGGCCTCAACCGCCTCACGCCCAGCCTCAACCGTATCAGCAGCATACGCAGCACGTCCCCATTACACAGTCAGAGGACGACTTCTTCTCGCTATACTTTCCACCTGCGACGCACGGTGAGCATCATTTAGGTATGAAAACCGGTTTACATATACACATAAATAACCTGAACCACCATAACTGTCACAACAAATTATTGTTTACCAGTTGTGCCCGCGAATTCGTACGCGGTGTTGTTCGTTTTTTGAAGATCCCACAGGAACTATATACTTGTATATATTATTACCCTATATGTTATATTAGCTGCGTCTGCGACTTGGTACGCGCTGTAGTCAGTTTTTTGAAAATATTTCGAGGATAAAAAGTATCCCACGTGTTAGTCCAGGTAATGAACTATCTAGCACAAAAGTTCATCAAAATCCGTTCAGCCGTTTTACGAGTAAAAAACATGCGAACTTTCGCATTTTTAATATTATTAGGATAAAAATAGTTAAGACGCATCTAAGAATCAATATATAAAAAATATTATTTTCCGATTCTTTTTTTAATATTTTAACAATAGGTACCTATTGACGACGACAAATATATTTTTCTAATTTGGTTACCTAAAAAGGAAGAGCGAGTTCTTCGCATACATTATGAGTCACAAAGTGGTATGACTTGTGAACCGAACAAAAAAGATGCTTATAAATTATAAATGCGTCCAGTTTCTAATCTGAATTTTTTAGAATACCCATTTGTATTTTGAAGAAACTCGTTATCAATACGATGTTATCATTCCGTCAAAAATATTAAGAATACAATTTCATCAAGAATTATTTTTATTTAATAATTTAATTTAATATTTAAACTACGTGTGATTGCTCCATATGGATGAATATTTATTGAAAATAATTAATACATTATAGGACAAAAACACGCTTCGTATTCGCCCGGACGACCAGCAAATAACATAACTGAAATATAAACAGTAACAGATATTTTATTACTTGGATTAACATATAGGACTTTTTATCCTGGAAAAATGTTAGGTTCCTGTGGTATTTTCAAAAAACTAACTACAGCGCGTGCGAAGTCGCGGGCACAGTTAGTTAGGAATAAAAGTTAGAACTGTCGAGTGTTAAGGCGAGGACTTAGCAGAAAAGCCTTATTTTCATCACCGAATTTGACTTTTTGGAGTAAAATTAAAACTAAATAAAGATACAGAGCATAATAGACTATATTTAAGAAAGTTTTTTACAAAAAAATTAACCTTTTGTGTCACAGTAATCAAAATTTCCAGCGACAACTACATTTGTTTTTAAGCTTATTAATTAACTTAAACTCTGTACTAGATTTTCTTCATATTTTACACCATATTTAAGAAAAACCTTTAAATTTTAAATTTCCATTATCTCAAAAAAGCTACAAAAATTTTGTTGTGCAATATTGCGCCTTAATTCATATGTTATTAGGTTACTCTCATTTTGTTTAAAAATTGTGTTCTGTCTGAGGTTAGTCCTTGTCTTAATATCATTCATCAGTAAATAATATATCAGGTGTAGTATTTGTTTATACATTACATTCTGTTTCATGTGCTCATTGAACCGTCAGTTAATAAATACAGATAATATTTAGATGATCACGAGCGTTTGTTAAAAAGCAAGCGTGAGCAAACTTTGAAATTACTCGGATCAGCGTTCCATATAGCGTTATCTGGACCGGACGTCGCTAATCGGCTGCGTCTGCGCAACCAATGCTATCAGGTTCAGACGCAAACCTAAACATTTATTTTACATCTTTATTAACCGTTTAATTAATGTCGATTAAAAAATAAACACATACCTATCATATGAACAGTTAAAAGTTTTATAGTTGCTACATAGTTTCACAGTTTTCTTTACAATAAATAATAGGTGAAGTAAAATATCACGATGTGTATATTGCATCTTGTTATTTTATACTGCAATTTGCGATCTACGAGAAGCGTCCAGAATTGGCCAATAGGAAGGGTGCTGTTGTGTTCCACAAAGACAACGCCAGGGTGCAGACATCTTTAACGACGCGCCAGAAGCTCCTAGAGCATGGATGGGAGTATATATCGCACCCACCGTATAGCTCAGACCTAGCATTAAGCGACTATAACCTTTTCATACATTTCGAACATTGTCCTCAAGAAAGGAAAAGGAGCTGGTCAAGGTTTTTACCAATAGTGACGAGGACTTCGTCGATCGCGAAATTATAAAATTGCCTTCAAAATGGGCAAAAGTTATCGAACAAAAAGCGCATATTTGATCTAAATCGGAAAACTCTAACTCTGTTAAATTCATCGTCAAAATAAACGCTCAAAAAAACTTTTGACGTCACCTAATACTTACTC
Organism: Synanthedon formicaeformis; assembly: GCA_945859745.1. Classification (NCBI taxonomy): domain Eukaryota; kingdom Metazoa; phylum Arthropoda; class Insecta; order Lepidoptera; family Sesiidae; genus Synanthedon; species Synanthedon formicaeformis. The sequence goes on from OX243963.1 coordinate 6,606,076, forward strand.
AGAAATATCCGAGAGTGGACCGGGATTGCCTCGGTCGAGCAGCTCTTCCAGTTGGCTCTTGACAAGGACCGGTTCAGAAAGTTGACGGCTAACCTTCGGGACTGAAGAGGCACATGGAGAGGGAATATTTACTCGTACAGTTTTAGAGTAATTAAGAACAGTAAAATTATTAGTACAAATTTCACTTACTAGATACCGGAATGAGGTAAAAATTATGTAGGTGACACTTTGCTAACGAATACGCAGATACAAAATATTAAATAACAAGAAATGAAAAAGAGAATTTGGTTTGAAATACTAATTTTAAAATTTAACAAAAATGATAAATAAATGTGCTTCTTAACCCAGAGCTTGTTTAAATTAGATGTTTTGTAAAGTAAACAAATGGGTTAATTAGATATTTCTAGGTTCTTTTGTTGAACGTTCTATCTTGTTATTTATTTTATTTTTTAAATGCGCCAGGCAGACTAGCTGTCCGCTTGTTGAGCCTACCGTTCCCAAAATAACGCAAGCAAGACTAAAAGGGTCGACTCTTGGTTGGACTTTTTTAGGCTAAGAAGATAAAGACCAAGCACCAGATATATTTTGTGTTAAATTATCCAAAAACATGAAATGAAACTGTAAATACGATTTATTTATCATACCACCTTAGAGCTGCAGCCAGCATATATGTATTTTTCTTAGGATGGTTGTTGTGTGGCCTTGAAATTTTCGTTTATAGCTTCAATGGACTCAAAACGCCATCGTCGTAGTGTAATTTTAGCTTCGGAAACAGAAAAAAAATCAGTCATATGAAGTGATACCGTGCTACATTGATAAATGTATCGATAAATGTGTTCTTTGTTCTGAATGTACTATGGGTAGTAAAAAAGTATTTATGGGACTATGGCAAATTTAATAGCAAGGTACTCCCGTTAACCAAGAGCATAAACACCTAAATATATTCATTATTCACAGTTTGCTTTTCTGGAGGCAACTTTAAATGGATACACCACGGTTATCAAAGAAAATAATGAAGGTAAAGTTAATCTTTGAACTAATTTGTCGTGGTTTTTCGTAGCCTTTTTGGACCAAATTTAACTTGTGGAAAAAATTGAGTCTTATATAGAAGTATTTAAGACTCAAAACATAAGTTACAATGTAATAACTAACTGAAAAGGTAAACTCTCTAAGACTCATATTATGAGGATTTATCGTGCTTCTTTATACAATTATAGCACGTGTGCTGTTGTGTTCGGAGAGTAAGGGAAGCCAGACCCTTTTCTTTCCCAATCTCCATCCTTAATTCTTCTATGGCGGCAGTGCGACGGTCACCACCTACCATCAAGCGGACCGTCAGCCAGTGTGCGTCAGCGAGTTATTATGTTTGTTTTTTAACTTTTATTTCATTAGACAACTCGCTCACAATAGGTGATTTTATACAGTTGAACATAAAAACTAAGTAAATATTAGAGTGGAAACTAAATATGTATTGCTTTAAAATAAAACAAGTCATTTACAAACTGTTTGCTTCAATCGTTTATCTATTGTAGAATTCGCATAGAACCGAAAAGTACGATTAGGAAAAATTGTTCCGATTAACAGAACAAGTCAAAGATTCCGCCTAAAGGGATTTCCCTTTAGGCCTGAATGCCTTGTCAACTTCACAAAAAATGCCTGAGATGAAAAAAATGAATATTTTACATAAACAGAGCATTATTTTCAGTTTCGTCTAAATAACTAAAAATATATTAGAACAATTATTGTGAAAAATGGCAGCCCATACTGGGCAGGGCCTTCTGGCATCAGCAACAATCTTCATACATAAGACCACCACATACTAAGTTTTGTGTTATAAGGTTCCTTTAAACTCACTCTCCAAACAATTTCTACTGTCAAAACAATTCTACTGACACCATTAGTTACAAAGTCAACTTAACAAACTTTTCAATAACCTGTTAATAGGTATTGATATATTTTATTTTGTTTGTCTCCATAAAAGTCCAATCTAGTCCGGCGATTTCTGTATCCTGCTATATACAGAACAATCTATATTATATTACAGTTATATTAAGACCCTCAGCTGGGTACTGGCAGAGGTAGTATCATAGAGAGGATAGCTTCTCTATGAAAATGTTTAGGTTAGGTCCACCACGAGGTAGTGGTAGCCACCAGTAGTGGTAGAGCACACTGCGTTTCGCAGTCATTTGGGCAGCCTGTCTGGCGGCAGTAACCACCACCTTACAGAATACCACCGTGAAATAACAGCATTATGTGCTGTTGTGTTTCGGTGTGTGAGTAAGGGATGCCAGAGCCCATTACCCCTTCCCTTCCTTATCCCTTATCCTTAATCCTTCTATGGTCGGCAGCGCACTTGTAGCACTTATGGCGTTACTTGTGTTATAGGCGACGGTAGCCACCTACCATCAAGTGGACCGTCAGCCTGTCTGTCGACCTTAACATAAAAAAATAAAAAATAAAAATCACGCTAGCCTAAAGGTGAATTGCGTGTATCAAATTTACGTTTCAGAAGATTGCTTAGTCTTCTACGCAGGATTCCTCTCGATGTTTTCTTCTACCATGTAGACTAGCAAGCGATTTTATCATTAGTATGTATTAGTATGTAACTCTCATAATCGAAAAGGCTCAGATGTGCAGGCCCGAGGCAGCCAGGCGTTACAAGCAACGCCACAGGTGCTGCAAGTGCGCTACGGACTATATTAGGATTAAGAATAAGGGTATAGGGAAAAGGGTGTGACCTCTTTTACTCACTCATCAACACACAACAGCACGACATGTTCTGGTATTTCACGGCGGTCTTCCGTAAGGGAATGCCGTCAGACGGGATGCCCAAAATGACTGCGAAACGCAGTTCTGCCACTACTAACTAGATCGAAACCAGAGCCAACTATGAAAAGATTTTTCTAAAGTTGGCACTGCCGGGAATCAAACCTGGGACTATTGAGGTAGAGCGTTAAAGCAAGTAACAACCACACGACCGAGGTTCTCGCCATGTTTTTTTATGTACATTCACAAGTGCGCAATAATTGCCTACTGCTGTAAGTGGGTGGAAATGTATTATTAAAACCTACTTTCTCGTTGGCACGATTTGAATCTCCTCATTGGCGCGTACTAAATCTAGTAATAATAGAAAAGTTCTAATAGAGAAAAGAGGCGGAGTTAATACGGCCCCACCTTCGAAATTCTGTAATAGATTTTGCAAGACATTAAAAAATGTTTCATTTGAATTTCGGTTTTCGCAACACACACATTAGAAGCGGACGAAACATTATTTTGTCGTTTAGAATCGTTGGTTTAGAAACGCAAAATTGTATAATAGTGTCCAAAATTTAAAATGAATTAACGCTCGAGAAAGAGATGTAAACATTGAGTCCAATCTATATACCAATATATAAAGCTGAAGTTTGTTTTTTGTTTGAATTTGTTTGTTGAATTTCAGCTATGAACACAAGAAACATCAAGGAAATGTTAAAACACTAGAAGAAAAGAATTAAGTTCCAGACAGAATGACATAAATATATTAAATTTAAGGATAATCTCTGGCCCTTTTAGCACATCTCTTCTTCGGAAAAAAATATTGTGTAAAATTTAGTGGTCAGAATGGAATACATATAAAACTAAGTTTAAGAACAGGAGCCAACAGTTATGTCAAAATTCCACATCGAAAGCTTCTGTAATCCGCGCTGATAATGTCGAAAAGGTGGCATCCCACGCCTAACACGTCACAACGAGGCCGTCGGCTCGTCAGAGGTGCCCACATGCGGGGCCATTACACCTTGCTGGATGTCCCAGATGTGCGATAGCTGACGCACTCGCTTTGAGGGGCCGCTCTGCCACTGGGGGCACGCACGTGCCTTTGTCAAAACCACCGCCGCCTCACGTCACCACACATAAATTTACAATCTAACTCTTTACCAGACAAATTCCAGCCCTTTTCCGCCGCACCATATTGCGTTCTGTGTCTCCGCACGTCGTAGCTCTGACGTGCGTGTGAAATTCACTAACAATCTCACATATATCTACTTATGATAGAGATGTAGTATTTAAATCCAGTTCCATTCTAAACTTATTTCCATTGCATTTCCATTCTTTTTTTATCAACAATAAAAAAGATCATTTTATGCACTTTATTCTTCAATGTCCATCAGCTTCGAAGGACCAGGTTTAGGTCTACACTATCGGCAGCCAAATAATATCGAGTCTCTCTTTGATGCAGCAGGTAGATGTCAATGTTGTGACGTTGCAGACTTTGTTACGAGGCCGGCGCCGGCGCACCTGCGAGCAATGAAGTAGAACATTCAGTATCATTAGGGACCATCGGCCGCCGTGCCCACAACACGATACATATTCAAATCGTCTACGACAATGCAAGTTTGTTCCAAAGTCAATAAATTATCGCTAATGCCCAATTTGCGTCGACCGGCTAACAATGCCTGTTCCCGCAATTACTTAAACGCGTGTAACCGCTTGCGATACGATCTGCATTCGTTCGTCCACTGTCATTGTCTCTCGATTGTACATTGTATCGATTACTGACTCAGTCCAATCCAAACGAATCGCCACCACCATAAAACATTGTTTTTAGTATCCATAATTAGTGTTGCCGTTAAACTTGATTAAATCTTGTAACCAGACGTAAAGCCAAAAGCGTCAGAAGCATTAACATTTTGTGATTCATCATGGGCCGAAAATTCGTGCGACATTCGCTAAAACGGCTTCTGGAGATCGCAAAATTTAGTGTGCTTCTCGTGTAACCTACGAGTATCGCCGCATTCCGGAACCAGAACATGACCATTTCAAAGGTTATTCTAAAATCATTTGTGTCACTTCAAAAATATTTCGTCATCCCGAAAAATAACTTCAAATGGACTTTTATCTGATTTTGGGGCAATCGTTTTTAACAAGTTTCTGTTCTGTTTCTAGTTTATTTTTATATATTTCATTTATAAACCTATACCGCAAATCTTTTCCGTGTTATGTACAAATTTCCTGTGATTGAATTCTTTCAATAGCAGAACTGATTAAACTTGAACAGAATTGAGGTGTTGATTACCTCAATTTTGCAACCGTGAAATTAGGGCCACTTATTTCATTAATTAAAATATTTATTACGTTGAGATACTACCACGCCATATGCTATACAATTTAATTGCTGTGACTTATGTGGCATAATTGTATGTTTTATTTCAATAGACCAAATCAACCTCGGAAAGGTTCTAGTAGAGCCTTCTATCTTGATCGATCACAGAGGATATACTGAAAATGATGTCGCAGGAAAGAAAGCTAGAATAATTGGATAGGGGAATAAAATAACAAAATATGGAAAATAGTAGGATTAGAGAACTAAACACGTAAGCTTCTTAATAATCCTTACCACGAGACAGGCTGTCCTTATGGATGCAGTATAACCTATTACCATTATTAGTATTACCCACCTGTCATCCTAACGATTGTTTGAAATATACCTTGTATATTAGGAAAAATATAATGAATAGACAAAATGACAAAATAAATCAAAATTTTACAGAATATATTTTGGAGGAGTGGTTGGAAATTCCGTGCAGATGACTATCTTCAACGAAATACCAACAGAATACAAAATTCCTGAGCTATTGTTACGTGACAACGGATACTACACACTGTGTTAAGCAATAAAATATAGCAAATTAACATCTCACAATAAATTCATGTAAAGAATGGCCAAATTCAAATTATAAATTGCGATAACAATGTTCGGACAGCTAACAGCAATAATACTGAAAGAAATAAATCTGCTTTAAAGTTTATCTTTAGTCCATGCAATTTACGAAAGTCGACAATTTAATAGTATCAGAGTTTCCAGAGCTGGATGAGAGCCAATTGGTGACTCGTTCAGTTTGTGCAATCGCCCTATTTTTCTAAAACAGTTACATGCGACACGGTCGCCAAGTAAACAGGAATCACTTTTTCACAAAGTGTTCACAAAACTCTAGATAAAAATATATAATATACGAAACTAACCTTTGTTTCAGAGAATATGAGTTAAAAAACAAAATGAAAAAATGTGAGTTATAACGCCTGACATCTTTATCGCTATGACGACGGTGGCGCCGCCATTGTTGACCACAGTGGCTTCCAATTTTTTATATTTTTAGATTTTTTTTTTTTTTTTTTTTTTATTAGAGATGGGTTTGCTCTTGGCCAACAACCAGCTGAGTAGCATGGATGAGGCCTAAGATGGAGCGAGCTCACCCAGAAGATGCCTATTCACTCGAACTTTGAATAGATTAGGGTTATATAGGCTCGGAAATACAGACGCCGGCAGGGAGTTCCAAACCTTGGCAGTGCGCATTATAAAGGATGTTTCAAAGCGTTTGGTCCGAAAATGAGGGATTTCGACAAGATGAGGATGGTAATCAGCCGTACGTCTGTGTGTCCGATGGAAGAAAGGGGAAGGCGGTATGAGCTCATGTAACTCCTGAGCACACTCTCCGAAGTACATCTTATAAAAAACACATAGACTGGCAATTTTGCGTCTATGTGCCAGGCTGTGCATCTTAGATTTTAAAAGAGTACTTTTGCCTATGAGTCTCCTAGCTCTGCGTTCCACTGAGTCGAGTGGCGAGGTTAGATGATCTAACCTAACATTATATATGTGCCAAATTTTATCCAAAGCAATTTTTGAGTTATTGAAGAACAAACAAACTTTGGTTTTATAATATTATTAGGATTAGAATGAATATATACGTAATCAAACGATGCACTCCAATTGCGTATCTAGTATAAAAATCTGAATTGTGACTCTCGACTCCTTTGTATTGAAAGCTTTAACTGTAAAAAATTTCAAGATTGAGAAAAATGGTAATCACTAAAAACTAAGTGCGGAGAATAATGCGAGTGTTGGATTTCCTAATTCCTAATTCAAGTAGTTGGTTAACGTCGATTGAGAAAACGATTGTGTGGTGAGAAGTCTTCATATCAATTCTTGTAATTGTTGACACTTCGGCAGTTTTATTGCCGAAGTCAAGTCAAGTACTTAGTGAGTTCGTATAGTACCCAAACCCACTTATCTTCTATATTTCGGATTGTTTGGGGTTAACTTTTGTTAACCCCGAACAAATATATCATTAACAAATTTCATATCACACACTTCTATTTTTTAATTCGTTGTTTTTAATATATATTTTCATATTTATTAAAACTTTTGACAGTTACATATCATAAATAAAAATTAAAATAGAATATAATGTTATATTAAATCTAAATTGCAATTCCTCAGTACAAGGCATTAAAGGCATTAAAGCTATATTGCCACCACAACATAGGATAGCATTGCCTGTTCTTTTATCTTTATACAGTATACAATGAAATATATTTGCATTGTTCATTTTATTTATGATTTATTTAATGAGTCAACAATGAGTTAAACCGAGATTAAGTTCAGTTAGTGCGGTAACTAATTGCCGTCGGTCGCGTGCCCTCGGTTTTGACTCATCGCGTCCTCGAGGAAGACTAATGTAATAAACAGCGTAATAGAAAAAAAACGGATACTCTAATTGATGGGCAAGAGCAAGGCCCTGACCGCCGGCGGACGTTAAGACGACGAACCGTGGATAAATTACTCTTCTCAACTCAACGAAATTTAAAAGACTAACCATTTTTTGACGGACCATTTAACAGCCGCGACCTTGTCATGGACTGATTATTGTAGAGAGAAACAGAACATTTACTTATCTTACTTCCTTAAGACGACACGTCATCAGTCATTCTTGAGACTAATTAATCCGACCTAAACCACTTTTGCAGACTTCCTGATGCTCAGTGTTTATACTGACCGTATTTATTGCATAATTTTAGAATATAAGTCTTAAAAAAGATCAAATTAAATCAAAATCAAAAATCTTCCGCAGAAAGATATATATTATTAAAATAATGTTGTATGTTAAGGTAGACAGACAGGCTGACGTTCCACTTGATGGTAGGTGGCTACCGTCGCCTAACACAAGTAACGCCACAGGTGCTGCAAGTGCGCTGCCGACCATAGTGGGGCGTGATGATAAGGATTTTAGGGGAATGAGGTTATGACTTTACGAATTCTTGAATTCAGAGACTATATTTTGAACAATTACCCTTTCGATATAGGTATATCGCTGCTTAAAAACTAAAGGGCCATAAAACAAAAAATCCAAAAATGTTTTTATTGCAAAAATACAATCACAGTCCTTCATATTGTATGTTGCAAAAAGACTTATGGTTGTGTTATTCCATATTTAGTATATTTTGATAATTTTTTTATATTCAAAAGTAACTTATATGCTTATATCTCCTTAGTTTATTATAAAAGTACTGAAAACATTTGATGCAACTTAAAAATACGCTTCTAAAGATGTATAATATGAATATATTTGATATTTTTTTTTTCGATTAGCTCTCCTGTAAAAAGTGTAATTTTGATTTGTGGCCCTTTAGTTTTTAAGCAGCGATAAATACCCTAAATAAAGCAAATAAATAAAGCAGCGATAGATAGATGCCCAATTTATTATTTTTAAAATTATATTCAAACTAAGCATGGCGTTGTGTTTCACATTTAGCTAGCATTCCCATGGTGTTCACTCATACGAGTACATTTGTAAACCGAACTTAATAGCAACGCTAAGTTTGAAAACTTCGTTGCCAGAGTTTTACCGACCGAGGAATAGAAATCCACAGCTACAAGAGTGCTGTTCAAAATAATTGAAAGTCACAGTTACACGTTATGGTTTGTCGACAGTTAGTAGCCGACATATTGGTGTGAGTCAGAAACGTCCTATATCGTTGATTATTTACGGGTTGCAGTGCAGCGGTAATTGCGGTCGGGACCCCGCGACACACGGCTCGTTTATCTAATTAGCGTCCTGGCGCGAGCGTCTACGCAACCGTCTGCTCCACAAAACACCCAGCCATCTTGCACAAACCAGAATAGACATTCTATGAATTAGTATGCGACCACACCACGCGTGCCTTTTCTAACCAATAAGTAAAACATCTTGGAAATATGTCATAAAATAATTAATGTTTCTTTTTGACGTGATTGAAGCAATTCAGAAAAGTAATAATAACAAAATCGAGGGATACAGTTTGATGCTGTAGCTACATACCTATCTATCATCTACATCCAAAATTTAATTACATCACTCAATAGCTAAAGGATCAAAGATTTCTTTTGTGTATAGTATGTGGTAGTTTATTCGAATTCGTTTGATAAAATACGCTCAAAGAAAATATTACCCGTAACATACATAAAACACGCGCAGCCTTGTCCACGACACAGCCACATACCATTTTTATTTTTTTTAACTAATAACTCGCTCCCGGCTTCGCGCAAGATCCCGCATCATAGGATTCCGAGTCCATAGAGAACAACCATACTTTGTTTTTTTTAAAATAAATTAGTCGCAGGGAACACTGCATTCTTTATAAATTGCACATATAGTTATTTCTGTTTAGTGTAACAGTTTATGGGAATTAAATCATTGATTAATTAAACAAACAATAAAAATTAAGAATCTGTTAAAGGTAAATTCGTTGAAATAAACTTAGTAGAGTCTACGTCTATTTATAATTGAGTAAGTATTGTGAGCTACTTTCACTTCTTAGTAATATAAACTATAAATAGTTAAATAATTACCGTTAATAGCCAACAAAAAGTTTTGTATACGAGTATATTAAAGGCAAATAACAAGTAGATACAAAGTGTTTTTATTAGACTAGAACGAACGTCTTTCCAATAAAAGACAAGAGGTATCTTTTAACTAAATTTAAAATGTACAATTACAAATAAGTAGAATTTATTAAATTGTGTTATATTCATTTCTGCTCAGAAGTGAAAACTTAGCTTCTCAAAAAAAGTTTACGTAGTTTATTTCTGCGCCAGCAAATTATAACGCGCTACGGTTTCGTTCCTCAACACGAAATACACTTTTCATAACAATATTCCTACATTTCCTCTTTAAACCCTCTGACGTTGCTTGTGTTTACTCATTTCGTATACACAACTGCCTCTGCCAAATTCTCCTTAGAAACTGCCCAAGCCCGCCTAAAGAAGTTTTCATTTCCAAAAAAAAATAATTGAAAAACATATTTCAATACAGATGATAAATGATATGGTATAAATAAATAAGTATCGAAGTCTTTTAGCTTGATACAAACGCGATACAAAGTATATATATACAAGTAGGGGTGCCTTACTTTAGAAAATTACTTAGCAAGTATTCCAAATGTTAAGGTCAAGAGCGGCCATTATAAGTACGAGTATTATTCTATTTCAGGTCGTGTCCGATTTAACTCATGAACTATTTCACTTAATGATACGACGCCCACTCAATTCAATTACCTAGACACAAAATACACTCATGTCTTTACAACATTTTAACATTTTTTGTAGCCTTTTATTTGCCTATTAATAACATGTATCTAAAAATAATAATGACTATGGTAATTGCTCTCTATGTATGTTTTTTTATATATCGCTACTTAAAAGCTAAAGGGTCACAAATCAATATTACACTTTTTACAAGAGAGCTAATCGAAAAAAATTAAATTATTTTTATTAGATATATGTATATCAAATATATGCATATTATATGTACATCGTTAGAAGCGTATTTTAAGTAGCATTAAATGTTTTAAGTACTTTTATAATAAACTGAATGAATACTAGAGGAGATATAAGCATATTCTTCGAGTAATCTTGAGAAGACGACCGACAAAAAAAATTGAATTTTTTGGTTTTTTGTAGGTCAGATTCAAAAACTAGACACTTGGAGCTACAATTTGCTTTTTTAAAATTTACTGTACGACAATTCGTCTTCAAGTTACAGTCTGTTGAAAATAACCTAGAAATTTGTTTTTTGCTCCTTCAATTTTTGTGAGTATACACAGTATACAGTGTGGATAGATAAGTCGGGCCCTGGAAGGAAACTACCTTAAATCTTTAAGTTGGCTCATTTTACTTAAAGGAGACATTCCATCATTTTTAAAAATTAGTAATACTGCATTCAAGAAATTACTTTCTTCGTCTGGTAATCGAACCGACTTAAATGTGAAAAAAAAACACTCGTATTTTTATGATGCCAATCGAAAGAATGGATAAAAATAATAATTCTTTCAATGACTTCTATATTACTTCGTAAGGACAAGGCTAACGCTCCTAGTACGTGGCACCGATGCGCCGGTGTCAAAATCGGAAATTGGCACCAATGACGGGTGTTCATTCTGTGCGTAGAAAGATACGAAAATGCCTACTTACCAGTGATATGTCCAACCAACCAATGAGAACACTTTACAATAACAGAATACGCCAATAAGAAATAAAAATACGTATTAAGATGGCAATGAAAACAAATTATTTTTAGTAACTAGATGTGCAAATTGGAGGACCATTTTTTTGTCACTAGTAGTAAGGTAAGGGCGCATCTTGTCTTGTTTAACATATCACTGAATTCTTCTTAAGTATCATAGTACCTTAAAAAAAAGGAATAACGTAAAATGTTTGATTCAAATTTCAAGAATATTTTTTATTGCCGACGACTATAGAAAATTTTAGAAATTTTTAGAAAATCTTTAAATTCAGTTTTGTTTCTTTTTAAAAATAAAGGAATGTCTCTTTTATGTAAAATAAGCCAACTTAAGGATTTAAGGTAGTTCCCTCCAGGGCCCGACTTATTTTTCCACACTGTGTATAAAAGCCCGTGGTATGAAAATTTATGGGAGTAAAATCAGAATTGTCACACGAATGCGTTATGTTATGCGTTATAGTTACGTTCTACTTTTTTGAATATTTTATAATATCTCTGAAGTGTCAGAGATATTGCGCCATCTACACGATATTATTTAAAAAAAGAACAATGGGCGTGTTCAAATTGTGAAAATTTAAATTTTATAATCGTTCGTAAGGAGTTCTCCAGTCGTGTGTCGGAGCTGACACACACTTTTTTTTTTTATTTTAACATTGACAGGAACTCTGATGACCCTTCCTATCCTAAAAAAAAAATATGACTAGCAAGGTACAAGGTGAGGTGAGCTAAGGCCTCCATTATTCAAGCACCGCAACAAAACAGCACACCTGCTGTTGTTTCACGATAAAATTCAGATCGTTGATCCTGTCCAGAACATCGTTCAAAAACGACATTTTCTATTAATATTAAGCAGAAACGTTAAGACATATATTATTAAAAAAAACTAGCTGGTGTCCGCGACTTCGTCCGCGTTGAAAAAGAAAAAAGTAGCCTATCCTGTGTCCTGTACGTCTAAATGTTTATCTACCAAGTTCCATGAAAATCAGTAAATTCGTTTAAGAGTTATGGAGGAACATAAATACATACAATACCTACACTTACAGATTTATTATTAGTATTGATTATATACAATTTATGTACTCACAAAGTGACGTATTTCACTAACGATTAACTTGTAAGGATTAATCAAAATGTTGACGGCTTCATTTACCACACCCAATCAATTGATTGTATATAAGTAAATCTGTAAGTTTTACTTATATACAATCAACCTACCTATTGTATGTTGTTTAAATAGAAAATGTCGTAACTTAAACCTTGAAACAAATTACATATTTATGTTAGTAAAGGAACTGCTTCAATATATTTTTCATTTAATAGAAGTATAATTTACTAGAGGAATCAAGAGATAAAAAGTCAATGGCTTTTTTATCCATAAAAATATTTATTTCATCCATAGAAAAACATAGACAGGGACTGTGAAATTTCGTCCGCTAATATAGACTTTGAGGAAGGCCTATGTCCAGCAGTGAGCGTATATAGGCGGTTAACGATGAAATTGATAAATTGGACTGTATGAACATAGAAATCACATATTCTATATCTATACATATTATAAAATAAAAAGTCGCTTTAGTCTGTTACTTCTCAAACTTCTTCTAAAGCACACAACGGATTTTTTATACGACATTTACTGATGGAAATAGTGATAAACGAGGAAGGTTTTTGTATATAATTTGTAGGAAAAAAAAATTATTAGCCATAGTACCTACTATAAGACTGTACAGGACTAATGCTACTACTATTTATTTTATCAAGGTCTTATATAGGATTTATAAATTTCTAATATTATTTTAGCCGTCTATTTTCTTGATTTCTGCCATCATTCACAAATGATAAAATTTCTTTGATATTATATAACCACTAACCGTCTATTACCAACCGACAAACCACGCTGTCCATATGGTTGGTCCGTTAGTATATTTTTACCTACCTAACCTAACCTAACCTAACTGGCAATCTATCTAGTCTGCTGGTTAGTAATCAAAATTTTATTCCTAACTGCCTACCGGTCTATCTAGTAAGTTTACTGATTTGTTTAAACTTAGCACACACATTGGAGCCGTGTCCTAGATACCTATTTTCTGAACACAAACTTGCTTTTCCATACCATTACAAAAAAAATCTGTCAAAAGAAATAAAAGCTCTAGTCTGTTTATAATGCTTACAGATAACATGGAAGACTAAATATTAAATTTGCAAAATAAACATCGTAATATCGTTTGATACGGAGTTAAGACGCTTTTATAACGCCCACATGATAATGTTGATGTTGGCAATATAAAAAAAATATTAAATGAGGTTTTAAAGGACACATATATTAAGTGAAAATCTAACTAGAATTTCTTTTAAAATATATTCTAATCTTTAAAGCGTACTTTTTTATATATTTTTTATTTTTATTTAACACTATAATATACAATATAATAGATTTATTAAATTTATGGGACCTAACATCAGGTTAATAATATGCTTGGGACGCTGCGTATAATTCATCAGCTTTCTAGACGTAGTTTTGGCTGTGCATTGATAGTCAGTCAGGATCAACAATTTTATATGGGAAAAATTGCGAACCCGGCCCATAATGTTCTTTTTAAAGTGTACAGAACATCGAATCGTATGACATTTTGTTGACCATAGAACATTTGAGATCGTTTTACAAGTGACAGTTTTATGCAGAACACTAACATATATGAAATCCCTAAAATAGATTACTTATTTGCCGAATCTTAATTAACGAGTAATTGATAAACTTAGTTCATAAGTAGTTGTATTTGTGTCAAAATAATTTATTAATTGAGTAAATGAGGCGAGTGAGCCAATTATTGTAGATCGTGCGGAAGGCAGCCAGCGACTAAACCATTAAACATAGTCGTACAGCCACGATTTCAAGTAAAACCATGGATACATGCATGGGTTCAGAATTCTAGATAGGCTCGTACCGTATGTTAATTTACTTAATTGCCACCACTATTAAAACTATGAACACCGATTATAAACAATAATAAATTATATTATGCCACCAATTATAAACAAAAACAGTACCCAGGTATGTTATTTACGTTATAATTGTTATGATCTAAATATCTGTCGTGTCGTCATTATCACCTGTCACTGTTAATGTCATTGTTAACCCAACATCATCATTTTAAGGCGGTCAATTTCTACCGAAATTTCAAGAGTATCTAAATATATAATGATTTCAGGTATCACTTAAAAATTAGTTTTTCAATGGAAAACTATACTCTCGCTTACATGCTAGTATATGCAGGTATCTCCGAAGGATTATAGGAGGATTGATCATATTGCTCGTCGTTAATCTGGGATCACCGATGACCGATAAAAAAATAGACAAAGTGCAATCAATACACAAACCCGAATGAATATGAAATACGCTATCTACGAAATTAAAAAAATTACTGCTCTAATTATTCGTTATTTTACAATTTTCCTTCTTTTACTAATTTAACACCTAACGTAAAAAATATTTAAAAACATCTTTGCATTAAAAAGTTTATACTTACTTAAGAGTAACATATTTGAATATACGCGGACGAACTCGAGGGAAAATCTAGACTAAAAGAAAATTTGATACCATTTTGCTAAGACAGACCGAATTTCTTCACTTATTAAGAGAATATTTTCTATTTATTACTGCCGGTTTTATTTTTAGTATTCTCAATAAATAATAATTTTATATGACTTATGTAGGTAAATGTTAACGATCATAAAACGCGGCTCTTAGGAACTCTTAAAATAAATATATAAACCAATTCCCCATTTAAAATTTAATAACATTATGTTATATGAAATGATGAGTAAGACTGCAAGTCGAATGAATCTCGTCAGCTTGATCAAGTCACCAATCGGTGACTTTATTTAATTTTTTAAATTTTTTGTCCTACACCCTTTGTATTGAGTGTGACACATACAAACTCGGCTTGCCTTTATTTAATTTTATAATTTTTTTGTTCTACACCCTTTGTATTGAGTGTGGTGACGTTCCTTTATAAATGCCTATATCTGATAGTATAAGCTTTGGGCCTGATGGTGATGATCATGATAACTCTTTATATAATTTTCAACAATATCTCTTATCATACAGAAGCAACGTATATGTACCTAGTCCGCACCAAAAAACTATCGACCTCTGTTGTTTCCGGCATTAGTTCGCGCAAGTAACGCGCAAGCAAGTGACGTTGGCTGAAGTTGACGCGCGTTCTCTCTGATTGGCTGATACCTGCTTTTAGCTATTGTTGTGGTCGATAGTTGTTTGGTGCGGACTCTACCTATGTGTTCTCAACGTAAAATGTTGAAAGTAATCAAGCGACAACAGCTATTTGACCTTTCGCTGTGCTGTGTCCCGACCTAGAAATCCTTGTACAGTTCACCAAATTTGAGAGACCACGATACAACGTCACCTTGCACTAATTAATGACTACTATTATTTCACTATCTATCTTTCTTTTATTTTATGTCAAACTCAAAAGACAGACTGACGGTCTTATTGATGGTAGGTGGCTACCATCGCCTAACACAAGCGAAGGTACGCCATTGCTGCTTGATCCGTCCATCTTTTGTTTTTGACTTTGCCAACAACGACCAGCTTTTCCAGATTGTCCTCACCTCTTCTTATTTCACTATATCGTCGCTGTCAAACCAAATGTCTAATTTTTTGAGAATCCGACATTTTCACCTTAGTGAATAGTTCACTGCCCAATCTATCGTTTAAAAAACCGCTTATTGCTTATGAACATAATTTGTCGAACTACAACCTCCTAATAAAATATACCATGTGCAGCAGCTAGGATCTGTTATGTGCAAAATTTACTCTATTATCAAAATAATAAATAAACTATAAAATGGCAAATAACTTTACGTGTGTTTCAAATAAAAAACTAATTTTTTAATAAACCATAATGCTTTATTTAAATAGACCAGAGGCAAATTTTTTCACGAGAATATTATCTCAAAAGTATACTTTTTGCACATATTATAGCAGATTTTGGTTTGAAAATGACGATATACTGGTCTAAGTACCTACACAATCACTTTGATCCTAAGGATGACAACCGTATTCGTGGAAAATTTCTATGATTAATTAATTCGTATTTTGGCCTCATTTCTCTACTTATTGCAAGGTCTTTTGTCTCTGTTTTATTATCTACTAGCTGGCGCCCGCGACTTCGTTCGCATTAAAAAAGAAAAAAGTAGCCTATCCTGTGTCCTGTACGTCTAAATGTTTATCTACCAAGTTTGGTGAAAATCAATTAATTCGTTTAAGAGTTATGGTGGAACATACATACAATACATACCTAAACTTACAGATTTATTATTAGTATTGATTAAAGTATGAGTACATAGTTTCGTAGAAAATAACGTTAAAATTGCAATAAAATATTTTTAAAAATTGGCGCCACTGTCGCCGTGGCGGCGGAAGTTATCAACGATATAGATGTCAAATATTTTAATTCACGCGGACAAAGTCGCAGGCATAGCTAGTTTAAAAGAATTAAAAAAATAATAATGATTTAAATCACATTAAAAAAAAATTTAGTACATTTTAAAAAATACATTTTAGTGATTTAAATCATGTGAATTTTGTGATATGAAACAAATAAAGATAAATTGTAATCTGAGACTCACAACAATGAACGTATGTAGGTGGGATCACCAAAATTGAACATTGCAAGTCGATTTAGCGCGCGAATACCGCTATGTTCACCAAAAAACAATGCAACGGATGAATCAATGAATGAGTTTCGCAGCAGATGGCAACACCAATTGTTGGCGGAGACAATGCTTCTAATCCAACGAACGAGTCGAAACCTGCAGGCCTTACCTTGACTCCTACGCCTGGCTGTTGCTACTCCTTTTACTAATCGACTAAACCTTGTCATAGACACTTCCATGTGTGTCCCAAGCTCGAATGAAACAAATTATTACGCTACATTTATAATTTAAGCACACCTTGTAGCAATCTTAAACAGTTTTTGCTATAGGAACAAATAGGAATATGGATGAAATCAGTTGAAAAAATGACAAATTTAATAATCGTTTTTAATAATTAATATATTTTGCAGCCTAGAAATGCATATAATTATAAGCTAAATAAATTTATTTTACTACTAGCTGGTGACCGCGACTTTATCCGCGTTGAAATATGAAAAATATTATTACACCTGAGAACATATTTGACATCTTTATTGCTGTGACGACAGTGGCGCCCATTTTTTATATTTTTATACGAACCCTCGGTAACCTAATATTTTTCAGGAGAAAAAGTATCCTATATGTTAATCCAGGTAATGTATTAACATGTTAACGTTGGCCCACTATCTATGACCAAATCTCATCCAAATCCTTATTTAAGCTTTTATTATGATCATATATGTGCGAGTACCTATATATAGATTAGGTAATTATATAGTTTGCTTAATGTTCTATTGTTGAGAATATGTTTACCAGTTTTATTTATTAAACACTGAGCAGAAGTAGTTAGTATATTTGTTTTAATTGAACTACATTATAGTTGTATTGTTATTGACAGGTTTTGTTATGGTATTATTCATGAGGAGTGGCCTCAGAGCTAATGAATGGGCCTCGCTCGCCGCCCGCCCACGTAGGAGTTCATTCATACGCAGCCCTGCGTGGTCGCGAGCACAATCTCAATGTCGACCTGCATCGCCGTTACCACATACACGTGTAATAGCAAAAACATTGAACGCTAAACGACACTTCTTTTAAATCATTGACATATAAAAAGTATTTTTTACTGCATAAAATACCAAACGAACAGAAAATCATCGTGAGATATTTTATTATAAGTTTTGGTGAACGAGTAACCTATGTCTCAGATTAAATAAGAGTTCCTATGTCAAACCTCATTGCTCTGTCCCTTCCTTAATCCTTATTCTAGAACCATCCTTACATATTTATAAAACAACGTTTTGACACGTTAAAGAACGGTTTCGTTTCTGATATATGTCCAGTTATACGAAGCACACATTTCGAATGCCAGTAGACATCCGAATCGTCCGATGGTGTCCCCCTTGTAAGAGTTCATGTTTCCCAGCCACACATAATGATTGACCAGATGTAACACACATTAGCAACCTCACTCGAATGTTTAGTTTAATTGGCGAGAACACAAAAACATCTCATTTTATTGAAAGAGGCTCGGGCCAGTTCAATCCGGGATTTAATTTTTCGGTCGGACTCCCATTTTTCATTTACCCAAGGCCCCGAGGTATTTGTATTACCAAGTAGGCCGCCTTTATCTATACTAACTAATATTATAAATAGAGAAGATTTGTATGTTTGTAATGAATAAACTCTGGGTAGTTAGTAACATAACAGTGGTCAAAAACTACTGGACCGATTTTAAAAATTCTTTCACCTATAGAAAGCTACGTCAGCAATCAGCGATTAACATAGCTAGTAAAGGATAAAAGACAAGATTAAGATAGGGGACCAGGACCAGATTTTGGAATCACTTATTAACTCACCTAAAAACAAGGTAACGTGCAATTATTTCACGATAGTCTTTTGGTAAGTGTTAAGTAGTGTTGACAAGTTTATGATAAGAGAACGCAGTACGCCCTGCCACTAATTAATTTTTGTCTCACTTAGCTATGTCCGCGACTTCGTACCCTTGGTATTCGCAATAGGGCATAATTTTTTTGTTTGTAAACAAAATGAAATGAAACAAACACTAAAATTTATATCAGTGAAAACCTCATTCAAATCGGTTAAACCATTTCTTAGACAGCGTGCACAAAAGTACAGACAAATGGTGAATTTAATGTGTACATGATGATTAGGAAGAGAA
Organism: Synanthedon formicaeformis; assembly: GCA_945859745.1. Classification (NCBI taxonomy): domain Eukaryota; kingdom Metazoa; phylum Arthropoda; class Insecta; order Lepidoptera; family Sesiidae; genus Synanthedon; species Synanthedon formicaeformis. The sequence continues at coordinate 6,625,222 of OX243963.1, forward strand.
ATACAGTAGAAACAAGAAAGAAAACAATGAAGAGTTCGCCGCATTCATTCAACAAGTGACCTTTTAAAGGTTACAATCGATACAGAAATGGCAGAGTTGAAATATGAGCCGCCAGTGAGGTCCGTTGCAGAAGTGGCTGCAATGAATGGGAAGGGGTGGTCGTCTGGTGTGAGGAGGGAGGCAAACACGCGCTCGTGGCCATGGCCACGGCGTGACGTCCGACATTTAGCGGCGCGTGCGCGTTTCAAAGGAGCGGGTTCAAGGACGATTCATCGATCAGGCACAGTGGCAAGCCGCCTGAGGCCACGGCCGGACGCCGCTACTCGGAAATCGATGCCTCCATGGCCAATGCCAGGGACGTAACGGTATCGGACCGATTAAAATGTCGTTCGTACATAGAGAAAACTCGGAAACTCTTACGGATGCTAGTCTAATGAAGGGTGTAACTAGAGCATTTTAGAAGCATATTCGGGCCTGTCTTAAATAATTTAAGACAGTTTAAACACTAGATAAACAAAATGAAAGTAGATGATTTTGAAGACATAATATAAAAATATAAAAACTGTGAAGAGTCCAAAATAATTTTTAAAGCAATCAACTATAGGGACATGTACAAACAGAATGCGAGAAGTAATGAAAAGAATAAATAATGATACATTGTGCCGGCGACAATCGCGACATGTGCGTTGTAAAGTATTTTTTCCGAGTATGAGTGTTGATTGCGCGCGTAATCCGCCGTAAATAAGAGACGCGTGCGCAGCACTGATTACATTACAGTCGAACGCACGCACACTGAAAAGTATTGACTCGCCTCTAATAAATTATTGTTATTAATTCAATTATTATCTACTTATACTCTTCAAATTGAAGATTTAACTAGTATTACTTGTCATTGTGATTCACTTAGAAAGACGGATTCACTTTCAAATACCTACAGCTAAAATTGCTTAATCTAAATCATACGAGTAAATATTTATATTATAGGTATATGTAACATTTTGTTACTTTTTCATGCAAAAACTACACGATGAATTTTGGTGAAAAGTTACAGTATTAGTTTACAAATCAGAATAGCACTCAGGCTATAATTTATATAGATAGGTAGACGGCGAAGTAGTGAGAAATCCTATTAGAACATGTTAGTAAAAATAAAGTATGATATTAGTTAAAATTTGGTATTTAAATCGTGATTTATTGGAAAATATTTACTTCTTAGTTTATTTCCTGGAAAAAAGGAAGAAACCTTTTGAAGTCGCACATGTCTATTTGATGTCAGTTAAAAAATCAGTAATAAAATATATTAATTAATTGAAAACGATTTTTTTGTAATTCGCTTTTACTTTTGAATTAATCGCTATTGTCTTTTTCTACATTTTGTAATAAAAAAAATATAATGTAAAATATTGTAGGGAATCTCCAAAGGATGTGTATAGGGCTGATTGCGAATGCAAGTGTGTCAAATCGCGTCTCGCCCACTCATTGCCATACGGTGGAGGAGCGGAACGCTTGGCTTATGATGTCGTCTGCTTAGACTGCGCCGTGGCGATTAATACCTAAATGATAACATTTTTTGGATTTGTGTATAAAAATTGAAATTTAGAATATCTATTTAAAATATTTTTTGACATATATGAGGAGGTTATCACATTAAGGACTCCGCTCACTGGGTAAGAGTCGAGGAAGGCGTCGCGTCGGAGGCGACCAAGACGCGCTTCTTCTATATTTTCCATGTAATTATATAGGCGTCCGCTCACTGGAAGAGTCGAGGTGAAGGCGCGGCGGCGGCGTCGAGGTGGAGACGCGCGACTTGCTTCCTACTCGTCGCCAGGGAAATTTGGCTATATATGCTACTAGCTGCTGCCCGCGACTTCGCCCGCGTAACTTTGTAAATTATATACTAAAACCTACCTCGAGAACCACTCTATCCATTTGTGAAAACAGCATAGTTTATGAGTTTATCGCAAACAGACAGACGCCTCCGTCTCGACGCCGCCGCTTCGACTTCTGCAGTGAGCGTAGTCCTTTACGTTACCATTTTACGTTTACTAGTCTTCTATGGCGTCATAAAAGGAAACTTAGTAAAGATGTAAACCCTTAAATAGGCAACTTGGCAGTTGAGTTGACTTACTTACTTTCTTCTGTAGTAAGGCATTTCATGGGTTACTATGGCCATTAATTCTAACATTTATAATAAAGAATCATAACGCCCGAGCCATTTAAGGCGACTTTTTTATATTGCTCTGTCATATTTCACATATATTTTTTCCTATTGGAATTGAAAGCTTTATCAGCCTGGTTTCGCTTGTGTTCTTAGTACTTAAAAATCTTTACAAAGTATCCTAAAGTCTAAAACAAACACAGCTGTTAGTAAAATATATCCGGTGTTCCATCCGAATTTTATTGTATTGAGTTGCATTTTTTACTATATTTATGCAAAACACACACTAACACATGGTATAAGTTAATATGGAGAGTAAATGTGTATGCGTCATTCATGAATTTCCCCCGTTGAGTGAAAGGTAGCGTAGTGTGAGATGTGGGGGCAAATAGCGTAAACAGGCGTCGGATGTGGGGTTTTGGGGTCTGCCTCCCCGCGAGGATCGATCGCAGCGGCCTCTACTAAGGTTACCCAAGCAAGGGCAATGTTAGCGCGGTCGATCAACAGGTTGCTGGAGGCATTTGACGCACGACACCGCCCCGATAGCCGCCGGGAGGTTTCCGCTGAACTCAATTTTTATCCTACAAATGACGTCATACGTAGCAATTGATAAAGATTTTATCTTGGAGCCAAATTACGTTATGGGGGATAATATGAAGACGATTGTTATGTAAAATCGTAATACGAGTACCTACATTTTCTACTATTGTCATTTTACTCCCATATTACATCAGGATGTTGATTTTCTCCGTTCAAATAGTACGTTTGTTTGACACGTACAACTTAAGTCGTAAAATAGCTTATTACTTATTGTGTTAATTTCTTTAATTTCTGTTATTCATATTTTTTTTTTTTTGTTAAGGTCAACATATACGCGCGGTCCACTAGATGGACCGTCAGCGCCTAGCTAGCTTATGTCTATGACTTCGTCCCCGTTGAAAAATAAAAGATACTTATTTGACAAAATATATAAAGCAATCAAACGCCTGAGATACGTTGACGTCTGACATTATACTTTTGCCAAGCGTTGGATCTTTATAACAAACTATAAAGCCGATTATTTTTATATAGCTGGTGCCCTATTAGAATATTTAGCCTATTTCCATCCTAAAATTCTTTTCTAACTATTGGTGAAAGATTTTCAAATCGGACCAGTAGTTTCGAACATTACCTCCTACATACAAACAAACATTTACAAACTTTAATTTTATAATATTAGTAATATATAAATGTGCAATAATCGGCTACTAAGGTCACGTATTAAATTACGCAATTAGCTAAAGGCTCTAAATTCGTACTATTGCCACTATTCCAGTGTTGTAATGTGTGTTATAATAATGTTTTTTATTATATGTATATAATATACTACCAATAATTGAGTGCATTTTAATTAGCATTAATATTCGTACTTGATGATGATGACGAATAAAAACACGTTTTTTGAAGCAAATACTTAAGCCTGGAAAACCACCTCACAAAACGACATCACACAAATCGATCATTTAAAGTTTTAACGAAATTACTTTTAAAATTATTAAAACCCTTTATGAAGACAGGAAACTAATCCCTATCAGTTTGGTTTAAAAGCTAAAAACTAACCGGAAAATCTTATAACCAGATATGGATAGCGAGTAAAGTTTTTTGTTCATTTAGAGATGTGTATTGTGTACACACATGTATCTGATAACTGTTATCGATAACTGAACTTGAATATAAGTATAGTAGCATATTGGCGAGTGGTGTGCGTCACGGGGATAATTCCCGCTGGGAGGGTGGCGTGGCGGCGGCGGGGGGTTAGACGACGTCATCCAGTCACCTCTAACGCGTAAAAACCTTGTCGCAATCCACAACAATAACGATATAATTCAGCATTAAATTGTTTTCGCTAAAACGTAAACGGTTTTCTTGGAAAGCATATTTGCGTAATAAAATAAGTTAGATCGCAAATGATTAAATGGATTAATAGACTATGGGATACTTTTTATGAGTCCATGGATTACTCGCCCGCCCGCCCGTCGGGCAAATTGTCATGTATTTTATAGACAACTCGCCCGCATTTGGAAAAATGTTAGGTTCCTTACGGATTTTCAAAAAAGTTCAAAGATGTTGCTATCACCAGCTAGTAGAGAATAATTTTCAATTTTAATTAAAGAGAGAATTTTGATTACCTAATTACTGACTATGTGGAAAGGTTAATGAAATATAAGTAAAATTGTGAATGTTTTCTTCTTTTAGAAAATGCTCATACTACAAAATAAACTACTTGACTCAAAATAAATCATTCACCTATTTCTCTCAAAGCCAGGTATCGGAAATCGGAAGCTCCCACAGAATGCAACAGTGGGGAGCAGTGGGGGATATTTAATATTATTTAATATCTACAAAGGAAGGATCATGATGACAATTTAATTTTTGTTAAAAAAAAAAGGTCTTTTGGCAGCCATTTAGAAAGCTAGTGTCGAATAAGAAAGTAGTTGCCATCAATTGGACCTTCATCCTCTCTGTCCACTTTAACATTAAAAAAATATCTACGAAAATTATATTTTATTTATTTATTATAGATCTAATCAATTTGTATAGATATAGAAACATACAGATCCAAAAATCACATATAAACACCGGTAAGTATCACTGATTGACGTAGGCGAACATGGATTACGTGTGAAAGATTAGACAAAATCTATAAACGATTCGCGATAAACTTAGCGTTTCAGGTGTAGCGTATGCACGTCACTCGGGAGAGTGATGAATTGGTACGAGATTAGTCGCCGAATGGTTTTTTTTAATTATAAAAGTGACGCGCTACTAGTGCCAAAATTATTGCTCGATGAGCACACGCTATTTCGCGACTAAGGCGTCATAAAATTATGTTTACAGACGTTTATCGGTCATCGTGATTTAAACAACCGTCATAGGTCGGTTATGGATCACGATAAATTATTTTGTCCCGTACAAAACTTCTTTCATCTGTATCATAATTATAATGAAATAAGTCGCTGTCCGCTTCTATCTGTTTCTACAGCCAACGGATTTAAACACGGTTTTACTGATCCAAAGAGCGGTAAATCAGGAAGGTTTGTGTCCAAGTTAATCCAAGTTTATACTTAAACTTAAAGTCAAAAATGTATGAGACAAATTCTTTATAGTAATATGAACTATCCCTATTTATGCTTGAAATAAAAATAATAGAATAAAACAAAACAAAAAGGAAAATGAAAAAATAACAAAATAAATATATTTTTTATATTTCCTAACTTCAAAAAATATATATTTCTTTAGACAATTTTATTTTAGTTATTTTTTTTAAAAAAAATCTTTTCTTACTTATATAATATTATAAATTTAATTTTACATAGTGAAAATTGCCGACAGGTTTATATGCATATGCAAGGCGGGCTGATACTGAATAGTACCAAGAAAGTGTCTCTCTAATAGGTTTATATGTAGTTCTCATAACACATAGGTATAGATATTAAACTCATTGAGAAAGTTACAACACCTTAGGTCAATACATTAATATTGATAGTAACAATGTGGTTTCGTCACCTAGAAACGCATACATGCAACGCTTATCTCCGGCCTATTTATAAAATGAGATCTCGGAGCTCGCCAAATGAACAGTGCCCGCGAAAATACTTTCTCGGCGACTAAATCGTATTATACCTATTTTTTTACTGGTACGTACCTACTGATTGTGTGACTGAAATTCTAAGTAGATTCTTATTAGATAATGTTTCGAAGATACGCTGAGTCAGACAGAAAAAATATTTTTTAAGCCCTAAAATAAGTTAATTCTGACTGTCAGAACACTGCGTTTCGCAGTCCGAATATAAAGAAGACCATGCATGTTTTCTGTTGTGTTTAGAAGAGTAAGGAATGCCAGAGCCAATTAGGGATAATTACTTATCCTTAATACTACTAAGATCGACACCACACTTGCAGCAGTTATGGCTTTGCTTATGTTAATAGACGACGGTAGCCACCTACCATCAAGTAGTCCGTCAGCCTGTCTGCCGACCAAAACATAAAAAAAGTTTTGAGGTAAAAGTGCAAGAATTTTCTTTCAATCAAATGAATACATTTTAGATAAGTAATACAAAATACCTATGTTAAGATATTTAATAAATTCAAAGTCTGGTACATGAACTCTCATTACAGAAACATATAAATTATCAACAATGAAAAACATTAAAGCATACTTTAAAATATGTTTTTAAAATTAAAATAAATTGCTAGAGAGAATTGGCATAGTGGACTTTTATTTTTACATTAGTGTCCGCCCACTGATCGCTATGTCAGCAGTCGCCGACTGTTGGTGTCACAGTACATAGTGGCCGGCGATGACACTCAGTCCCTAGACCGTGAGAAGCCGTACAAGATTGTTTGTGTAAATCCAATTGAGCATGCTTACACTGACATTTCACGTCACTTCAAATGACTCATATTAATGTCGTATAAAAACTAATTGACCTAGAGATCAATGGAGCTACGTCGAATTGAACTACTTACCTATCACTGACTGACTATACCTAAGTGATGATACTGACCTGACCTACATGAGTGAGGTATTCTGGAGCTTACTGTCCCTTTTCCCTTGTCCCTTAGTCTTTATACAACTTATTAGAATCATAATTGCATTTGCATTCCTTTATTTGCCCTTATGTTTAATAGATAAAATTCTTACCGTCAACTTGTTGTTTAGAAATGAAATTGTCCCAAATTCTTATATTTCATTATTTTCGCCTATTCCTTTCATTTAGATAAGACAGACCTTGTCTTCGTCCTTTCTAAACCTATACTATAGTTTTATAGAGGTACCAAACCAGTGTCTATTATTGTGGTTACAATACATAGTGACTATTGTCTAAGGAGCTATCAAAACGATTTAAAAAAAAGCATTATAGACATAATTTTTAGTCTGTTAGTACCTTGTGTGGATCTCTTCTATTTCCAAAAAAGATACTAGTGGTATCTACAATATTTAAGAGATAAATACTAGTAATTTTCAAATGAACCAATCTCTGCATCTCGTGCCAGTCAAACGAACACAAGCGCGATCAAAATAGACTAACAGCTGAAGTAACGTATCGAAATAGTATTACGCCTGTGAACCAAAAGTGGTCAAGTTAATAATAGAAAGATTCCCACAGGACGTTTTGATCGTGTGATTCACCTGCCGAAAAGCTCGATTGTTCGCGTTTTACGTCAATCGGTTGCGTGGTGTTTACGAGCGCGGGAGCGTCAGCTGACAGCCAGGAATAGCCCTGACATCGCGGCCACGCTATGCCGCCTGCGCCCGCGCACCCACAAATAGCGTGCTATAATTAGACGCCAGTGAAATCGTGGGTTTGTTATTTTTCTTTATCGTCTCCGTTACGCGATAATTGGGTTAGCGGTTGCATGTGGGCCCGATCGGGCGTCGGAGTGTCTCGGTTACTCGGCAGCCACCACGCGCACAGGTTAATGCCCATGCACCTCGCATGACCCTCGACGTAGATTCTATATTACATTTAGACAAGAGAGTTATGACGGGTAAAAAACTGACAATTTTAGAAAATATAAAAACTGTATACTGACTTAGTTCCTCCATCTACTTTTCGTTGCGAGGAGAGGGTATTCACCCTAACATTGTTGACATACCACCAATTCGCACGAAGCGCTTTGCATCTTCTTTTATTATTGTGCACACAGGGAGGGAGTGGAACTCTCTCGGGATTCTTCAGTGTTAAAATATACAACTTGACACTTTAAGAACAAAGTTAATAGTTATTAATGGCCATACGGACTCCATCTTCGACCTCATCTTCACTTACCATCAGGTGAGATTTAGGTTAATCGCTTTCTCGTATACCTTACCAATACAAAAAAAAACTTATAAAATCGTTTATCCTGACTGACTATCAAAGCATAGCCAAAACTGCTGAGTCTAGAAATCAGAATTTTGAAATATAGGTTCATTTGATTTAATACCTAAAACCTAAAATTTTTTGAAAAGCCGAGTATTCAAGTCGCTAATTATTTATATACAACTTTGTACAATACAATTTAGGAAGTTAGTATGATATACAGCCTTGAGCCTACCCTCGTACTCGTATTATTACCAAACTTAGGTACAATGCTCTACTCTACTCTCTCTAATGTTAGAAATTTATTTAGGCAAGCCACTAATTAGATTCAGTTTCTGAAATGAGTAGGACAGATGGAAAAAATTAACCATTAATTAGTAACCTGTTGTCATGAGGACTGCAGTTGTAGTTAACGTCAAATGTCAGACAAACGAATAAACTTAAGCGTCACCACTGCCTAAACAACTTGACATAAAACATTCAGTTGGGTTAATTAAATAAATTAATCAATCACATATCTATTAAAGTTGTTACGTGTTTTCGTAATAATGAATATGTTGGTCAGTGTTATCGATAGTTGTCGCCTTGCCTTGATCTTGTGCAATTTGTCCAGGCAGGTCGCCGAGCCTCGCCCACTCGCCAAACCTACGCGCTAACTAATTACCGTATAGAGTCAGAACCACAAACAACACCAACTATTCAATTATTAGAACCACAAACAACAATATTAGCGAATACGGTGTTAATTGCGGGTAATCAACTGGCGAAACATAGAGACCATTTCTTTTGCCATTCAACTCAGATTTCTGTATAGGTAGAGTTCATTCAATTAATACTCGTATAAGGGAATGATGAGTATTTAAATATTAATATTATAGTATCGCACAATATTAAAAAAAGAAACTTATTTATTAAGCTATTTTTTTTTGAAGCGAATATTTTTTTAGGCACGTTTGGCACTTTTGGCAAAAAAGCACTGATGAACATGAACTCGCGTGACCGTCACACAGACATAAGTACATATAGGTAATATACAAAACCACATATAGGTATATATTGAAACATTACCTATTATACGTTAATAAAAATAATTTCCAATAAAAAACTTCCTAAAAATTTTTTCTTGACATGTTGACAACAAAAAAATAATGTTTACAAGTTTGTGAAATTAATAAGCTTTCACTGCTGATGTGCAGTCTTATTTTTTTTATTCAATAGGTCATAGCTTAGAAAAAATGTAAACAGTCTAATATCAAATTTTAATAGGTTTTTTAAATTCTTTCTAATTTTCTGATCATATTACCTACTCAGCTTATATGTATTATCATGACTGTTCAAATAATCTTAGCTGAATATGTAATTTTAATTTATATGATAATATAGTAACTTTTAGGTATTATACCAAACAAGATCTTTAGTGCCATTATCAACCATTGCGTGATTAGCATTATAATATGTATTATTGTAAACAACAGTATGTATACCTGCACATTATATGAATGACGTTTAAATAACAATTTGAAAAAAATCTACATTACTGTATCCACGATACAACAAAACTTTCTTAGATCGAAAAAGTGAAAAAATATCATCCTAGACAAAATGTTGGGCGAGTGTGGCATATTGTTGAATGAAAACGTCGCGGAAGCGCGAGTGCATGGACGGAGGCTTTGGCGGTGGCCGTCGGGCTGTGTGGGGAGGCGGGCGGTCGGGGGGGCGGCGCGGGCGGTGGGCGGCGTCGGGCGGTGACGTCAGCCCCCGGGGGGAGACGGCGCCACGCGATTGGCCGACCGGCGCGCGCCGCTACCGAATATGGGACCGCTGCTCCATTGATAAAACTGCGGTGCGGGGTCGCGCGGCGCCAGTCCCCTTCGCACAGGCCGCGCGAGAGGCCGTTTCCACGCTGGCGTTTTTCGTGATACCCATCGGCCCGTGGGCCGAAGAGCAGGTCGTTCCGGACGGGATGGGCACGGATTCCGAGCCCCCGATCGGCTCGCACCTGCTCTCCCTGGCAGACGTAGGCGCACTGGGCTTCGACTGCGCTCTGAAACCGGCACCGACACCGGCCGCCGGCAACGCGACCACAGACCTCAACACTCCAGTGACCACATCGGATTTGCCGGCCTTCTTTCCCAGTCTACTGGAACCACCGCCTATATCAGGTGCGAGTTTCTACTACACAGCACGGACAGATATCGCGTTAACACGCCGACGGCACTCGTAGGCGGGACTCGCCCCCGCCGGATAAAAATTGTAAATAAACAAAACTCATATTCGCGTGTCCTTCGATGTCCTTCACCTGAAGTGCGATAGTTCAAAATAAATAAGTTTTTTTTAACGTAAATGTTTAACTTTTAAAACAAAATTGTTGTTAAAATTTGCTATTTCACGCGAAGCACCCGTCTAGTTCTGAATCCAGTGTTCATTGATAAAATGTTCGCCTGAAAGTTCGCCGCCCCGTGACATATTATGGTCGGATCGATACGAAAACCTGAATGGAGCTTCTAAGTTGTGAATTACCTCCCTACCCAACACAACTCCGGCAGTGTGCGAAAGTGTTTCAGTTTTTTTGTGACAGAAATTTTTCATAAAATTGATTTTAGACTGGTATGTTCATATTTTACCTAATTTCGTAGTTGGTGCCTAGGTATTACCTACTCTTACTTGGATATTTCTATTTAATGTGATTTTCTATTAATGTACACATATTTTCCGATACAAAAAAAGAATAGTTTTATTTTTAAATTACATTTTAAATTAATATTTTTCTATTTATATGATCAAATCAAAATAAAGATAAAATAAATAATTATTTTTACTTTTAATATGAATTAAGCATTAAATCTTTTTATAACTAGATAATTTATACTGCAAATTTCAATTGGACATTACAATTAAATTAAATTAAATTAAATAGGTACAATAATTGGAGAAGATACCTAATAGTTAAATATAATAAATACCATAACCTAAACAAACAAATAAAATAAAATAGGTGTCATGAAGAAAGAAATTAATGAATTCATAAAATTTATTTATAATATTCTTTTTAATAACTACCTAGCTACTGTTACTCCTCGTGTTGTTTCATCATTAAAATGTAGGCATTAAGCAGTAATTATAGGTATACCTACTTTTATTTTCATTACCTAAAGCTTTTCAGTATGGATTTTATAGGTACATAGGTACTTCGTAATGCAAAAAAATAGTAATTTATTAAAAAAAATCATTTGTATATTTGAAATTAAAAAATTGAATAATTTTATAATAATAATAAAAATAAGTTAATAATAGGTACCAACTTACAAAAATATCATTAAGTATTCTTAATCTACACTCTTTTTATTAGAACTCGGTGACTTAAAATAAACAATAGGCTTTGGAATTAACCTCTAAACGGATATCATATCACTGCACTCATTGTGATGGTTCTAACCATGTGTTCAGATAGAAGCAGTAGTAAGTTAGGCAAAACAACGATACTGTGCTATCGCGGCTTCCGGCGGTTATCGCTCGCGCTGCTGTGCCTTCCGCCTGCCGCGAGAGACCTACTGTAATATACACATGCGCAAATAACTTTTTTGTTTGTAAACCGATTGGAATGTTACGGGAAGCTTGCTACAATACATTAGTGATATTCGTAATCAATAGGTAACCATAACGCCCAGACAAAAATTCTGAAAACTATTTTTTTTTACTTCGGTAACACAAGTACAACGTGTCCAATTTTGTTGTTTTTAAATATTTAATAATAATAATAATAATAATTTATTATTATTAAAATGTAGACACTGCTTGCGTTTACGGTTTTATTATATGCACATATATTGATTAGGACATTTCAAAAGCTATTCCTAATCAGCATTCGCTGCCAGTAATCTGTGACAGCTTTCAGTCTCTAATGTCATAAATATTTGTTACAGGTACACTACCAGGCGAAGAGTTGTCATTAGGGTGTTCACCGCGTAGGCACAAGCATGAAGCTTCGCTATCACCGGGCGCCCGCGCCGAAGATGCTAGTAACGCATCGAGTGCTAGCGCCTCGTTGTATGGCCCGCCGGCTGCCAGCGCTAAACGTGCACCCTCACCTACTATGCAATGGCTGCCGGCTTTGCTACCGCCCGGACCGGGTCCGGGCGCTGCCGACAAGTTTTTCCAACAAGAATACGAGGAGAGAGTCGAGTTGCTTCCGCCGGAATGCCAAGCCTACTGCCCTCCCCAACAGACTTGTCCCGTTCCACAGCACTGCGAATATCGGCCGCAAGCTCAACCGCAGCCTCAGCATACGTGGGAAACGCAAGAGTACGCGGCTCAACCGCAACCCACGCCGGGACCCTCGGGTATGCCCAAGAGAGAACCATACCCTAGTCCGGCGGGAGATCGTCCGGTACAGCTCGCCGAGTATAACCCTTCGACGAGTAAAGGCCATGAGATACTGTCTCAAGTGTATCAACAGAGTGCACAGCCGTTACGGCTCGTACCCGTCAAGCCGAGAAAGTATCCAAATCGGCCTAGCAAGACACCCGTCCACGAGCGACCTTACGCGTGCCCGGTGGAGGGATGCGACAGACGCTTCTCACGTTCCGATGAGCTGACGAGGCATATACGGATACACACGGGTCAGAAACCGTTCCAATGCAGAATTTGCATGAGGTCTTTCAGCAGATCGGATCATCTGACGACGCATGTGCGAACGCACACGGGAGAGAAGCCGTTTGCGTGTGACGTGTGCGGACGTAAATTCGCACGGTCGGACGAGAAAAAGCGTCATGCGAAAGTGCACCTTAAGCAGAGATTGAAGCGTGAACGAGGTGGCAGTAGTGGCAATGGGGGATCCGGGCATCATCATGAGCACCCGCACTCCCTCTAGCGGTCACCGGAGGCGCCGATAGCAGCGCCTTCGCCCTCATCCGAATGTTCCTTCGAAGACGCATTAGAAATAATCGCGTCCTCACCAGAGGAACAATGAACTCTTTCTCTCGTTGAAGTTATTAAATAATTTCATCGCTTAGGTGTAAAAATTGTCTTTAACGAAGCTTTATTAACTCTACATTTGTAAATTCATTGAAATTTATATATTTTTTATACATATTTGTAATTACTACGATAGGAAATGGATTCAGCTCGATGTATTTATTTTACATAGATAGTTTAATTGAATGAACTCGACTGGGAACAAATGTAATACGAAGCGACACGTGGCCTAATATTGACTAATTCAAATTGTACTAATATTGGGCATCGAGTGTGGCCGCAGACGGCCGAAGCAGACCAGCCGTTTCGCGACGTCCGCTCGTCTCCTCGTCCGTTGTTAGTTTGAACACATATCTTTACTGGTCTGATCGTAGTCCCTTAGCTAAGCTTACATTGTCTTTCGCATCGATACCCATCACTCATGCGTTCGATTTTGATGTGCGTGCGTTATAAAGTGTTCGTGGACAAGTGATACGTAATGCGCCTATTCTCAGCTGTGTTGTTCTTAGAAAAAGATTCACACATCACAAAGTATTAAGGTTCTACGAAGTCAAGTAAGCGTTGTGAACTTTTTCTGACTGCAACACGACACTTATACATGTAGGTAATTTTGTATGTTAAAATGTTCTTGTATTTGACGATACTAACGTGAAACTGTGCCATTAATTTAACTTTATACTATATGTGCCACTGCACTTTGTTTAAACGTACTACTAAGTTAACATGACTGCTGAATAGGTGATAAATAAAATATTATTGTTTTTAAATTTCTAGTCGAATATGTGAACGTAAGAGTGTCGACTATTGTTTGTTTTTTTTTATAAAGATATATATGTTTTGTCTGTTGTAAAGTTTTAACTATTTATTGTATATATTTCCGACAGCAGCTGTCAAATGATCTTTTCTTGCTCAAATTGATTTAATTTAACAAAATTTGCTCAATTCCGCTTCTCTTGAATTGAACTCTCCTGTGATGCTTTCTACACATCATAAACTAATCATTCGTTATTTTCCTAACAAGTCTCTCTACATAGCTATCTGTAACTTATTTTCCTTGCTAATTTTTCATTTTATATGTGCATATCTTCTTGTTCGTATTAAGTATTTCCCCAGTGGCATATACCTTCTAACGTGCGTATTATTCTAGACTAATATATAGTAAAGGTATTATCGAATAGTGTTTTAAATTATGATCTCTTAAAAATATTAATTATTTTCGATTAAAAAGCGAGGGCCCCTTATTTATAATACTCATAAGTTTTTTGTTTAGATATAAGAGATAAGTGTAAGAATTTATTTTTTACCAGATAGGCTTCAGTCACTGTGATGATGTTGTTATGCCATTTACATGTAAAAAGTGATTGTTTATCAATCAAATTTTAAAACACATCGCGTTGTGAGATGTCATAGCTTCAAATCGGCTTCATTCGCGTCACTAAGTATAGCCTAACACTAATTGTTAATAGTACAAAGATTGAGCACAAATTGCTTTACCCACTAATATCTGTCTAGATATGGAAACTGTGAAAATGTGAGTTTATAAAATTGCCTTCGATATACTATATTGTTATAGCACCGATTGGTGTGAATTAGAAATAAATCTTCTTGACATCGTTGAAAAGATTGAAGGTACCGTTTGGTTAAACGAGGGCCGGATTGTCCACTAGGCAGTTTAGGCAAATGTCTCAGGACCCCGCCTAGGCTAAGGAAGGGGCCCCGAGCCACGAAAAAATGTTTTATTTTGTCATTTGTTGCAAATTTAACACCTTCGTAATATTGTAAAAAGAACGTAACGTAATATTGTAAATAAAATGGAATTGAAAAAATATATTTTATAAAATTATAAATCGATAAAGGGGTCCCCAGACGTACAAGCCCCTGACATGGTTAAATCCGGCCCTGTGTTAACTATTTAGTTTTAAATATTCCGTGAAACTATATGAAGAAAATTCACTCTGTACACATCTGATGTGATTATATATTTATAGAATGTTGAATACTTCATGATTCACCAAGGAAATTGCAAATCGCAAACCCTCAGGTACCTTCTCGAGGGGAACAGATAAAAATAACGTTTAATGCCGTTGGTCGCCATAAAAACAGTGATGTAAAAATAAAACAGGGTTGGCCTTTCACTGACAAATTGGTCGTTATGAATTTAGGATATTTCTGACAATAAAGTGTTAACTTACTATTGCGGCTAAGTTTTTGCACGGGAGCGGACTCTTGCTATATACATCATCACTGTATATCACCATATGATATATATGTATATACCATCACGGTACTTTAATTATTTTGCAACACTGCAAGTACCTTTCCCTAATCAATCATTTGAAATATGAAACGAATTTTTGAGTGCATAAAATTATCGAGAACGCGTCGTAAAATTGTGTGTTATTAACCGTGTGTGATGTTGAAGTTTTTGATGTTTTTAACTGTTTTTAGCGAGACAGAGTCTCCCATAGAAAAGGCTAGAGTAGTTAGGTATTATTAATGCATTCATGTTAGTCAAACGAGTGACAATTGAAACGGAGAAGACTAAAAACACTTTTAACATTTACGTAATGTTGCGAACTGTTTTTGTGTAAGGTTACAAGCCGTTGCGTAACGATTTTGTGTAAGGTTACAATCCGTTGCGTACCGTTTTTGTGTTAGGTTACAAGTCGCTGCGTCAACCTACCCCTGATAGCGACTTTATAACTTATGGGCATGAGTCTACGAATCATAATGTAATTTAGGGCATTTCACATTTTGCTAACCACTCATTAGCTAATCGATCATTTAACATAAAAACATTTCAAGTATTCAACGGTGTTCACGTTGATGGAATAAGTACGAATTAAATATATATATTTATATATCACATATAAATAGATAGAAACCTATTGTTTAAATTTAAGCTATCTTATACATACATTATATACATATGTATAAATTTCACCAGAGTGAAAGATGTTGTTGATGTTCTATTATGGTTAATGTTAAATTAAGTAGGTATTGTTAAATCTCACTAATTTTTACTAAATTCTATTTAATATATTTGTAAATACACTCTGACTAAATTTCGATTTAATGTGTATATAAGAGAATGAAATTTTTATTTAATATGAAAACCACCTAAGGTGCGAGAATACAAATTTTTGAAAACTGAACTCTGTCGTTTATATTTTTATCCCTACATTTAGTTCGTGGAAGGAGACTGGCTAGTGAGCTCAAAATTCATTATTCGACAAGAAGTTTGTTATTTTAAATAGGACGAAATAACTTTGTAAAAACACTCAGTTGGCAACAATGTCAGTTAAATTTAGACAGACAAACATTGGCAAGCAACGTTGACTTGCTTTATTTTAGTATATGAAAACAGTAGGTATGTGAAAATTCACAAACATTGTGTACTAAAGTAAAAATCTTACATACCTACATCATAGTAGGTACTAAATATAGAGCCTAATATAGATTTGTTTTAAAAATCTTGTCATATTATTTAAATTTAGAATAGAATAATATTATAAATGTGAATATATCTCTCTCTATCTGTCTATTACCTTTTCACGCCTTAACTAACTTAACCGATTATCATGAAATTTTGCATACACGTTGTCAGGGATACAGGAAAGGACATAGGGTACCTTTCATCCAGAAAAAGTCTACTGTTCCAATAAAGATTGGAATAAACTGATCATTTATTTTGCCAGGCATTATATTTCTTTTATTTTTCAACGCAGACGAAATAGCAGGCACCAGCTAGTGATATATAAATACAAAAATATAATAAAATTTAAGTTGACCGTTTAAACATGTATCACGAAATCTATTTAATATTTTTTTAAGTTAACTTGGCTTGATAATGTATTTAAAAGAAAATATTTTGATAAAAAAAATTAAAATAACTATAAAAAATCTTTTAACATGAATCTTAAATTCTTTTACAAAAACTTAATTATAACCAATGTTTAACATAACATTGGTTAAAATGTTTTCTTTTTTATATTAGCTGCGCTATAAACTTTCAAAGCTACTAACGCCATCTGTTGACTGAAATAAAAAAAAATCAAAAATGAAATAATATAGATCCATTCTAAAATGTAGATTCGTTTTGTTTAAAAGATAATTAATTTTAATTATTTGAACTCTTCGGTTCAAATGTCAATATTTTTTAACATAACTAGCGCCATCTGATGTGGTTTAAAGTATTTTCATAATACCCAAATTAAGATGGTGTAATATAGAGGGCACCTGTTTAAAACATTCAGTCTCGGGCCAAGAGATGGCATCATTACAGCAGTATCTATTTAAATCAGTTTATATAAAAACTATGAGCATCGCCCGTTCCATAGCTCGCTGAGCAACTTTGGACCAGATTTAAATCGTTTCTCCCAAATAGACATAATCCTGTACAACTTCAAGACACTCTCAACAGTAACAGGCCCTGTGAGAATATCGAAACCTCGAATATTTATCAAATTACTTTCCTTGGAAAAAATGCAACTTTTTGTGGAATCGAATGAATCTGATCACAGAGGGTTTCAAGAAAAGAATATTTTAAACAAAATGTAATTTAATAGAAAAAATATATAATTTGAACAAAGGTGCTTGTTAATAATAGCTTCCCACTGAATGAAATATATCATTACTCCCTTTAGGGAAGTGTATAGTAATGCACTGTGTGCCTTCGTTAAAATTATAACAACCATATTAAAGAACTACAATCGCTATGTGTATTTGTGTACCTTATAAGTTTCACTTTGGATGACGCAAATTTATAAAGCAGAATAGTGTGATTGCGACAGTAGTTTTCTAGCGAGCTTCTCATTAGTATAGTATTCTAGCGAGCTTCTCATTAGTATAGTATTCTAGCGAGCTTCTCATTAGTATAGTATTCTAGCGAGCTTCTCATTAGTATAGTATTCTAGCGAGCTTCTCATTAGTATAGTATTCTAGCGAGCTTCTCATTAGTATAGTATTCTAGCGAGCTTCTCATTAGTATAGTATTCTAGCGAGCTTCTCATTAGTATAGTTTTCTAGCGAGCTTCTCATTAGTATAGTATTCTAGCGAGGTTCTCATTAGTATAGTATTCTAGCGAGGTTCTCATTAGTATAGTATTCTAGCGAACTTTTCATTAGTACGGTATTCTAGCGAGGTTCTCATTATCGCAGTATTCTAGTGAAATTCACATTAGTACAGTATTCTAACGAGATTCTCAGTAGTACAGTATTCTAACGAGATTCTCTGTAGTACAGTATTCTAGCGAGCTTCTCATTAGTACAGTATTCTAACGAGGTTCTCATTATCGCAGTATTCTAGTGAGATTCACATTAGTACAGTATTCTAGCGAGCTTCTCATTAGTACAGTATTCTAACGAGATTCTCAGTAGTACAGTATTCTAGCGAGCTTCTCATTAGTACAGTATTCATTGATCTTTAGTACTCCACAGGATTGCTTAGGGCCGGCGTAAATTGGAGGAAGTCAAAAGTATTTCTATTTATTGATAGAATTTTGTATATTACTGTACGAAGGAGTAAAGTCAGTAATATAATCAGTAAATCAGTTAGAGATATTTGGGACATCAATGCGTATAACCGAAAAAACGTTCTAATTAAACTAAACGTTCATATTTATATCTCAGAAATGTTATGATTTATTTTATGTATTGCTACAAACAATAACTAATAGATTCAGGATGAAAGTAATGACATTTACGTAAATATGTCATGAAAAATTCTACTTATGTCAGAAAAAATTCTTCATAATCACAAATTAATAACACAATACACATTTATTTAAAAAAAAACCTAATTCCAAAATGAAACCTACACGCTACAATACAATACAATTAACACTTAATAGGAAAGATGCGATTATCGCATCTGCATCGTGTTCTAATTTTATCGCAAATGGAATGCCATAAACCTATTATAACAAAATTAAAAAAAAAAAAAAACAAAATAAACATGTCATAAATATTAAAATTCTTCTAATAATCTGACATAGTGAGTGCGTTGATAGAATTGTAATTACTTGTGCAATTTTTAAAAATATCACATAAAATAAATTCAAAATAACCAAAACCACTGTGAAACTACATAATATAATATAACTATATTATATTTTCGAAATAATTGTGTTACGATCAAAAATAAATATGCATTTCAAGTAATCGCTTGATATTTTGAAAATCGTCCCGTCGTGATTATTATAAGCACCCTTATGTATCAGTCTTAGAATTTAAGCTTTAAAATTAACTTGCAATACAAAAAGTTATTAAGCCTCAACTGTTAATTGCTCGATTGTTAATATTAGGCGAGTCTCGTGCGCTCTTTTTGGTCTACTCATTACACAAAAACCTGCAATTTTTGCTGGCCTCAAAAGACGTAAAAGATTTAAGATTTGTTATCGAGAAGAAAACATATATTTCGAATTGATGCTTCGAAGAAATTATCAAGAATTAAAAATAGAAAATCGAAACATGTTAAAACATAGGAATTTTTTTTTCGATGTTCCTAGTCCAATTTTGAAAAAATAGTTGCAATCATAATATGCCTTGATGTGCAAAACAAAACACGAATGCGAATGTTCATAGACAAAAAATCCTGCGAGAATTGCTGACAATAGTGACAACACTACCCCCCCCCCCCCTTACACTGGGTTTAGATTTGTTTTCCGTGTCAGTCAGTCAGTCGCATGTCAGTCGCAGGATTGCACGTCAGACGTGAGCTTAACTTCACAAAAAAAGTTTAAATTGTGTATTTTTTCAACGACAGATGTGGGCTGCGCCGGCAAGTAATAAACATATTGTTTCGTTCCTCAACACGAACTACACTTTTCATACAAGGTTTCTGTTTTTCCCCTTTTGTGTAGCATGTGTTTATTTTGTATACAAAACACCCGTGGCGATGTCGAATTTACAGTTTTATTTACCACTCTGCCAAATTATTTTTACAAACTGCCCAACCAAGCCCGCCTAAACAAGATTTCACTTCAAATATGTAAACAATGTTTACCACTCTGCCAAATTATTTTTACAAACTGCCCAACCAAGCCCGCCTAAACAAGATTTCACTTCAAATATGTAAACAATGTTTTGTTTAGAAGCCTTTGTGTAATGTGTAGACCAAAACATGCGCAAGAGACACGCCTTTAGGGTCGCAAGGTAAAAAATAACTCAATAAAAATACAATCAATAAATCAACAAAGTCGCGTGTGTCGTCTTAAGATCGACTTATACTTACTAAATTTTCCTCTTCGCTTTTATTACAATAATTTTATTTATACATTACATATTATTTTTTCTTTATCTCACATATACATGTCTCACATACACTATAGACTTCCTTTTGCTGTTGATGGAATAAATACAAAGATTAGTGACTCACTTAAATAATGTCCAAGAGGAAATTTTGGTATTTACTCGAGCGCGTCAGATTTTTAGAGGGGACGTTAAATGAACAGAAACTTAGTTCCCATTTAAAATACTCGAGCGCGTCAGATTTTCACACAGCCGGTTCAGCCTAGATTCCTGATCGTGCAGATTCTTAATCTGACGATTATTTTTAGATTACGTAATCCATGTATTTGTACCATTAACGCCTTTCACTTAAAATCTATGACTATAAAATTTCTTGTAAAACATTTTGTTCCGAACACAAGAGGACTAACGGTAGTTGACTTGATCGGACGATTTTTTTTTTATTTGACATGACATGACATTTGTATCATGACGTCACGAGAGTAATTTATGATGTCACAAAGGTTGAGAGTACGTACGTACTCTCATTATTTTATTTAGTAAATTAAAATATCATTTAAATCCAGAAACAAATTAAAATCTCAACCTTTTTTTAAATTTGTTATTATTAGATTGATTGAGCAATGACTGTATATCTAAAAATCCCAGTCAACTACATTATATCCTAATAATTTATACACACTGTTTGAAGAAATGAATTATATACACATTTTAAGATAAAAAATTAAGTACACTTATTCAGCTCCATTCGCGTTTCGCTGGACGATTTTGGTTACAATTATACAGCTTTAAAGTTCTATCTATAGACAAAAACTGAATTGAGATGAATAAATGTAGTCACTTCCTTGCATGTCTTATTATATTTATATTTTGCTAAAAATACGCGACTAATAGAAGCGGAAATGTATAACTGTAACCAAAATCGTTCAGCGATATGTTAATGAAACTGAATAAGTGTAGTTACTCCCTAAGGTCCTCCGCTATGTGACGCGGGTAGCGCCGGTCACCGGTGCGCGGGTGAATTGAAACACGATTATGTTCATAGAGCGCTATATGAAGCGTGCACCCGCGACCGGTGTTTCGCCAGCGGCGCGGGTGTCACCCGCGCCACTCTCACGCGCGCTTTCGTTGTTCCATTTCAATAGTGCAACGCTGACTCGCTCGTGTAACAGATTGGAACGTGTATAGCTGAGCACATAAATTCCAGATGATTGATATCGGTACACGCGTGACACTGCGTTCACTAGCTTCGAACGGACGCTGGCGAAGTAGTGAACCGTGCGCCGGCGACCGACGCTACACGCGTGACTTCGCACATTCGCCATTACGAAGACAATTCGCACATTACGATACTCAAGTCGAATGACAGTTTCGTACTGGTTCGCGACTCGAGGTTTGTATATAAATGCCTACCGACTTTCAAAAATGTTGAACAGTCTTGTTGTCTACGTGTCGCCTAATTTGTCAAATGTAATTTTGTACTTATGTTTATGTATGTGTTTGTTATGTATGTGTATGTATGAATGAATGTATGTAATAATGTATATTATGTATCTGTGGATAAGTGTGTGTATATACGTATAGTTTAATATTATGTAATATCTTATATATCATCTACAAGTATGTTATGACTCGTGTGTGTTTGTGAATATAATAGTAAAAATTTTGGAACTTATTGTTAGTATAAGTATTTTCTGTACGTGTAATGTCAAGGGTCGATAATGATGTTAAATGTTGTGTATACCTATCATTGGAATTCACATCAGACCAGGACCGAATGTATAAATTGTATTATTGTGTTGTATTGTCGTGTCTTCTGTTTGTCTACCTTAATAAATAAGTAAATAAATAAATATTACGCCACTGAAAATTAAATTTATCATTTTCAATTACACAACACTTTAACGTCATTCATATTTTTTTACTCTAGTGATAAAAAAGTACCTACTTGCGGTCTTTCTATTTTATAAAAACCGAAACTAGTTCGAAAATAATTACTGGACTAATCCTTTCGTTGACAGAAATATAAATTGCAAAGCTTTTTTTTTGCCTCCCAATTAATTACAATATAATAAAAGGTAGAAAATGATAATGGAAAAATTGTATAAACATGCAACAAGATTTTCTACTTAATCGCCATTTTGAATTTTGATTTTTGAATTCTTGCTTCGTCCCCATTTTGAAGATACTTTTTAGACACGTTACATATAGGCGATCGAGAAGACAAGTATCACAAGACTAGTTGCGAAACTTGCGAACAATTCACCATACAAATGTATGTGAAACTCAACCTAGAGACTTGGGTAGGATACTTAGTCTTCTTTGAGTATCGTAATGTGCGAGGGGCCTAAGGCTAGAGAGAGACACACGCCCACACGTCATCGGCTAGGGACGTGACGTCACTTATGTCGTTTGCAAACGACATTCGCTACGTCGTCTCGTCGTATTCGTCGGCAGTGAGCAGGTTCGGTTCGGACTCGGAGCGACGCTTGATTCGACCTTCCGTCTCTGGTGATAAGGGTCGTTCCGGCTGAACAGGTGGCGGCTCGTCCGCGGCCGAGTTGATGTCCGGTGCGCTACGAGTAACGTCCACCTAAAAATCAATTAAGACCACATTGAAGGCTTTCTCTGCCAATAATTTTAGTTCACAAAATCTCTAAATCCAACCATAGAGCGACCAGTTAAACATACCTATAACTGATTGCTTCTACGTCGCGATTTTCCCAATCGCTTTGTTTGCAGGGCTTGAGCGCTTTTAAACGCTTGTGAAAAAGTCCGGTTACGCTTTCAGTATAAAAATCTAGGACTAGAAGCGATAAGCAAACCGAGAGGCGTTTTAGTGCGGTAAAAGTTCCCCCATGCCCTGTGAAAATAAGCAGTCCAAAGCGCCTATGCTTACAGTTCTATAAATTTCAAACAACTACATATCTTCGAACAATTTAATTAAAGGCCTTTTCGTAAATAAACCCTTCTTTAATATCCTAATTACATATAACATAATTGGTATGTGTTTTTTTTTTTATTTTAAGGTTATAGCTTGACTTACGGGATCCGTGTCGAGATAATCCGCTGGCTCTTGTTTGACGGGTGCGGCCATTTTGTCGTTTAGATAGCAAACGCCGTTCAAATCGATCGCGCTGTTGGAGAAAATGGCCGCCGCACCCACGGACGAGTCAACCAACGGGTCTCCCTTCAAATATGAACACTTTGTTATAAAAGGATACAATTATTAGGATGTCAATGATGTCCCCGCAACTCTGTATTTTGCGGTAAAAAGTGGGCAGCCTTTGTAAATTTTTAATAAATTTTATATCGTTGTAATTTTTTTTTATGGTTAGCTCACTGGAATCCATCGTGGTGATACTTTTTTAGAAAATATTTTTCCCAGTCCTAACTTAATGTACTTTTCTAAATATGTAACTTAATGTTCTTTAAAATAGAAACAAACATCACTAAAAAGGCAGAGAGAAAGAATTGTTTGCCTTTATAATATTAGGATAGATTAAAATAAATCTTAATATATATGTAAATTTATATAATATGAATAAGCCAACATACTATGACTATATCTTCTGGCACTTGAAACTTCAGTTGCACCGGTTTCTTCGGTTGGGGTGTATCCAATTCTGGCGTTTTGTTAACGCACGACGTGTCCTTTGTACATTCCTTATATTCCCTAAAACGTGACAATATTATCATTCATTTGTATCAACCTTTAAATATAAGTTGACTCTCCCGATTGCGAAGTATTATAACATTATATATTATATGTATACTTGTTCCAATCGTTTATTTAACTTTTGACAGACCACGCACGTGAAGTTTTACAATAATTTTCTGTACAATCTACTAAAGAGAACACTGTGGACGTTCTTCATGGACGTGCACTGCCCACTTAGTGATGTGCGATTCGTAATGAATGACCACAGACTATAAAAACCGTTTTGAAATAAATCGATTAAAATAAAACAACTAAAATAGGTACTGTAATACTTTTTTTAATTATAAAGAATCGTCTGTTTCACTCAATCACTCGTGATAAAAATATTAACAACATAAGTGGTTTATTTTAATATATACTCGTAAGATAAAGTAACTTAAACACCTGTGAATGTTTATAAAACAATGCAAAATGTTGAGCAAAAATAAAATATGAATGTGTTAATCGATTAAAACTTCTTCATGAATAAAATCGATTGTTAAAAGAAATGGATTCGGTAACGCATCAGGGTATCACTATTTGATTAGTACTCGAGCTGTAAAAAGTTAAATAAACGATTGGAACAACTACAGGCAAAATATTGATACATATTGAATGATAACTTTAGTGACGATACAAATACAAAATACAAAATAATTTATTTATAAACATAAGCCTACGTACAAAAAGGGTGTAGGGGACCTCCTATTAAGTATAAAAATACTTGTATCAGGAGACCCCCGAATAAAACGATACTCGCCTTTTAGGTGTTGTATGTATGCTATCACTTTTGTCCATTTGATGTTGCGATATCAGATCGCAAGCTTTGCCCAAAATCACTATGGAGACGAGAACTCTTATTGATATCAGGCTCAAGTAGGCTAGGAATATCAACAGGATCGCTGCAAAACTGAAAAATAAAAACAGGTTTTGGAGTAGGTAGGTATAACATAATGGCGTATTGAAGTTATGGAAACGAGTTTTGAAAGTAGTTTTATAAATAAATATAAATAATATTAAGAAAAGTATAATTTTCATCATCTTTTAACAGTGTTGTCATCAAATATTTATACATTAAAATGCCATCTTCTGGTGAACAGAGGCCAGAACAGATGTTTGCCTTGTAGAGTGCCATAGACAGAGATTGACTTAAGTGTTCCCTATTCACCTAGAATTCTGATTGGTTACACTACACACGTAAGGCCGCACGGTGGAGTTCTCTCTTTCGAGAGAGTGTCCAATTTCGTGCGGGTAATGCTCAGTCCGTTCTCAACCTTAAGGGCATAGTTGTAGAGTTTAATGTGGCACTGACCCGTCCAGCTTGACAGCGTGCACGAGCACGCGCGTGATGACGACCCCTAGCGGCAGCGGGATGAAACCCATCCGACGAGCCACCAAGTCCGAGTGGTCGCTGAAGGCGTACTTCTGTCGCGTCTGCGCCACGTCGTACGCCAGACTCACCGTGTACTCTCTGTACACGCCGTACGGTATCTCGTTAAACCTGAATCACACCCATATATGCAACGTTAATGAATGTCAGTTTCATAGTCGTGAAGACGTTTTCACCTCCAAGCACAAAAAAGATTTCACGTGATAACCTCAACCGCAAATAGAATTTCAGTTTGTAGTGAAATTATTTAGTTTTAATGAATATACATATTTTCTTCTAATGGAGTCAAGGATGTTAAGAATGTTAATAATTTATGAATTGAACGGAGTTTGATTGTCTAGTGTGGAGAAATAAAGATTTAAGTGTTTGTTTAGGTACATTGTCGACAAGTTCTAAAAAAAATATAGTATTAATTAGAATGTAAGTACATTCTTACCTAGTTATAAATGCGTGTTTCACCCAATCAATAATGACCTCGAAGGTGAGTACGAGCACACAGTCCGGAGCCAATATCCAGAACCTCTCCTCTCTCCACATGTATTCCTTCATAGTTTGCAGAACAACAATGAAAAGTAAGACGGACAGATGAAGCCGTTCCCTCACATCACTGCACGACACTTGAAATAAGTTGTTCTTGTCGAATTTCTTGAACACGCTGCCTTTTAATTCTACGAACTGGAAAAACATTTTTTTTTATTTGTAAATAAACAGTTCACTAACATTCGTTTAACAAACACTTTAATAAAAATATCTTGAGCTTTCATAAAATTTGCATAAGAAAAGTACTGAAATTTCCCAATAAACATTAAGTTATAACATGACAACTATTTTACATGGATCTATGAGAAAATCATAAATTTAATAGCGAATTTACTTACATTATTTGACATCATTATGATGAGTAAACTTTTATTGTTGGAGTTGAAAGCAACATTGAGTGTTGTCGCTTGAAACAACACCAATAAACTGTGTAAGACTGATTTAGTTTTTAAGGAAAAGTAATAAATGTTAAAGCTGTTATATAAATAGAAATTCTTAATTAACAAAATTTTGCTCTTGGCCATCATCTAGTCGTGCAGCAAAGACAAGGCCGACGATGGAGTGAGCTCACCCAAAAGATGCCTATTCACTCGAACTTTAAAAATAATTTGGTTATATGAGTTTGGAAGCAGACGCCAGGAGCTCCAATCCAAGATTGGAATATTAGAAATTCCCAGTTCATACCCACTATTTTGGCAGAATGTGTAAGTTACAGTATAGAAAATTTTTAAAAGGATACAGACATAAATCACAGCAAATAACAAATGTGGTATAAGCCCTAAATGTTCTCTCCTCCTATCCCTGGGCTCTGTTGCTGTCCAGAATAGGGCATCTATAGTGTCCTGTCCAAATGCAGAGAACAAACGGTCTCCAACCTCGAGCATATTGTAGAATATATACAATTTCATTACACTTTGACTCTTTACTAAATGATACATCATATTCGTGTCTATATAACACATTAATACACTACAGAGTAATAATATAAACCCTTTGAGAACATCACATGTTTCTGCAGGCTTCAGGATGTTCTTACGTGGATGGGAATAAATTCTGAAAATGAAAACAAAATATTATAAAAAACTATGCATTTCTTAAAAAAACTATGTATACATTAATGCTACTTATTACTGTATTTTATATTTTTCTGATAATGAGAATAAATTCTGAAAATGGGAATAAATTCTAAAAATAAGAACAAAATATTCTTAAAAACGGTGTATTTCATTAAAAACTCTGTAAACTCGATCAATAAAGTGCTTTATCACCCTAAGATTGAACATTCTTTGTATGTTGTAGAATGATAAGGTCTGTTTTCCTTTGAAAATTCAAAGTGACAAAGCCTTAGCAAGTTTTGAAATTAATGGAATTTGTTATCAAAACTGATAAAGCACTTTTCTGGTCGCCCATACATGCATTAATGCTACTTAATTAATACTGTATTTTATTTTTTTAAACCCCAACGCCCGACACAAAAAAAGGTGTTATAAGTTTGACCTGTGTGTCTGTCTGTGTACCAGTATATCTGTGAGTCTGTCTGTGGCATTGTAGCTCCCAAACAGATGGACCAATTTTGGCCTTGTCTTTTTTATTTGGAAGCTATTAGATCAAGATGGTTCTTTAGTTCTTAGCTATAATTTATGAGGATTTTTTCAGGTGTTTGTAGATCATCAGCCCATTTTGTACTCTTTTATTTTATAGATTTTCAAGTGAAAAGTGAAGTAGGTAATGGAATTAATAAAATTTCAAGAATAAAACAATAAATATCAAGAATTTAAAAATAATTTAAAAGAGAACTTTCATTATTATATAATTTTATTATAAACTAGCTGGTGCCCGCGACTTCGTCCGAGTTCTCTATAGCCTTCCTCGATAAATGGACTATCCAACACAAAAAGAATTTTTCACTTTGAACCAGTAGTTCCTGAGATTAGCACGTACAACCAAACAAACAAACTCTTCAGCTTTATATAATAGTATAGATTAGTTAACTATTGATGACAGTATCTATGTAAGAATAAAAATTCTTGACAGATTGTTCCTTAACAATGTTATTCAGCATTTTAATGGTGGTAATTACAATAAAAGAATTAATAACTATTACATTTTATAATAAAAATTACAATCCTAAACATTAATGATTAATTTATGTTTAAACTTACCCAAAACATTTCCTAAACAGTCTATTCAAAAAAGACCAGAAAGCCATTACAAATCTTAATGGCAAAAATGTGTACACAAATAATAAAGAGTCGGCACATTGGAAGAAACCGTAAGCCATGAACTTCTCAAGTTCCTGTGGGATTTTAATAAAAGAGTATACTTTTTCTCTTCTAGCCGAAAATCTTTCCTCATCATGCTCAAGAAGATATCCTCGCGTGAGTTCAACATGAAGAAATGCGAATAAAGACGATGAAGACGTCTTGTCGGCATCTGAAAGTTTTTGTTGTATTACAATAACCTAAGATAAAGAATATATTATACGGCAAAAACATAAGTATTTGGCTATTGCGTTTCAAACACTTACCTTTACTTTTCATTTCTTTTGTGTTCTTTGAATCAAAGGTAACATCGGAAGGAGAAAAATTAATATTAGGCATCGGTTTAAAACGTAACTTCTTAGTCTGCTCTTGCAGCTCTTCATTTTTCACTTTTATCATTTTGTTTACCTAATTCGGTGTATTAAATTGTTAATTAATTAATATTAATTTAACATATTTTACACTAAAAAGAATAAAAATGTGTTAGCATATTGAAAACAATTTTTATCTACTCCGTGTTTATCTCACCTTTCCTTTATTTCCTAATTTTAGATTTACCATTTACCAATTTATTTACCATTGTGTTGACATTTTGCAAAAGTCATCTGTCATCGGAAGTTGACATTGATATTAAATTTGGTGAAACTCATAAATGACACATGCCACAGATTATTTAAATGCGAAAATAAATTTTTGGTTGTTAAGCTTTCGCCCTCTAACCGCCGTAACCCTGGATAAAGTTACAAATAATGCAAAAGCAAAAGCAGAAATCGATGTAAAATTTTAGGCTCCATCCAATTATGATTTTGGAAAAATTGCTCTAGCTTATAAAATTAAATAATGATATTCGCAAAAAACAAACTGGACTATTGCAACGCACATATCTTAAGAAATACGTATTATTTCCTTGTCTAGGTTGCACGAAAAATCTCCTCCAGAACTCGCAAAAAAAATTCTCTATCATTATCATTTAAAAACAATCAATGATTCATTAATTAAATGAAATTACGGACGGACGGACGGACGGATATTACTTCGTGTAAGGTTGGCAACACAGTCGGACGCGGCTGCTAATGTGCACGGTTGTTCACGTCCATTGACTCCAGATGTGCTCCAGATTTCTATCGGACGTCCTAAGAGCGTTTTCAAATTATCCGATCCGATATCGGTGTCGGATGACGATAGCTGTTTTCACGTATTATCCGACATAAAAAATTCTTAACAAAAAATTAAACCGCCGAAAAACTGAAAAGCAAAAAATAATTTTATTTAACCTTAATAACTAAGTTCTTAAACCAATGTAAGTACACCCAAGTAATTTTGAGTCTGCGCGTGATAGCGCCGCCGCCGGGCATCACGCTTTACGTAACTTATTAATTAATTTGCTTGTTTAGCGCCGAATCAAAATTACTTAGGTGTACTTACATTGGTTTAAGAACTTAGTTATTAAGGTTAAATAAAATTATTTTTTGCTTTTCAGTTTTTTCGGCGGTTTAATTTTTTGTTAAATAGTTTTTATTTTATAATTTTTTGTGGCTATAATCTACTAATTATTACATGCTTAATTTTTGATTACTTATTTTAATTGTAATACACAACTCCGCATTAAAATCTGTGAGTGAACAATAAATCACCCCTATTTTTCCACCCTTGGGGTAGGAATTTTTTTTGCCAAATTTATATGGGATCAACTTCGAGGTATGCCCTTTCCAATCGGTTTCCAATCCAATCTTCATCAAAATCGGTTTATAAACGACGAAGTTATCCGCGAACACATAAAAAAAAACCTGCGTTTTTCGTTTTCATCGGTTAAAAATCGTTCCGATACGGCCATTTGCTCGATAGCTTACACTGGGCAGGTCATCATACCAGTCTTTTTTTTCTCATTCTGATTTAAAACTTCATATCCCTCATCAAGGTATTCACATACTTCTCGCCAATTATTGTCTCGGGGTATTTTATTTTTACATTGCTCGTGAGTTATATCACACAAGCATGGTTTAGATTCTACCACTTCAAGTAATGGAATTAAATCGTATTTTAATGCTGACGATGCTATGATGACAACCAAACTAGTAAACCCTAAACAGGCTCAAAATATTCGCCGCGCATCGAGCTCTGTGCACACAGAAATAAATTTAGATACACGTATAGCACACATACAAACATTATCGTCCGACGGCTCACGGGCGTCCGACGGCTCACGGGCGTCCGATGGTGCCGCCAACATATCGGTGTCGGCTCTGATATCTGATATCGGATCGGATAATGTGAAAACGCTCTAAAGTTCAAAGGTCACGTCAGCGCCTTAAATCTGGACTAATTAAACTGCTAATGTGCACGGACGTGAACAGCCGCGTCCGACTGTTTGCACCTTTCCGTGACGAGTTTGGACGAGATGTGTAGGGTAAGGAAACATAGAGTAAAAACACCATTAGACTTATCACAGACACAATACGATACATTGAATGGTCTGTTGACAAATATAAAAGTTTAAATTAAACTGCTCTGTAAATTATAAAAAACAGGAAAAAAATTGATTGTCCACTTATTTTTGCGAACAGATTTTTCGTATTAGAATTAAGTTAATAAAATTTGTACATACAATCAGCTTAAACTATGCTCAAGGCAAGTCAATCAAGAGGAAAATGTGAAAATATCATTTATTATTACAATATTAACTGCCGGTTCTAATTTTTCTGTTTTTTTTTTTGCAGGATAAAGGACAAGTTACTTTTGAGGATAAATGGCCTAGTATGCGCCCGATAGTTTTAAAACTTTTAAAACAAGAACCTGTTACACAGATAGAATGGCAAGATCTTTTTGGAGCTGTTCATTCTGTGTGCTTATGGGACGAGAGAGGTACTTGCAAATTAAGGGATGCCCTTCAACAAGATATCACAATGTATATTAAACAAGCACAGGCTCGAGTACTTGCACAGCGAGAGGATCAGGCACTTCTGAAGGCTTATATAGCAGAATGGGGAAAGTTTTTCACACAATGTAATTATTTGCCTACACCATTTCGCCAGTTAGAAACCACTATCAGTAGTATGTGTAAAGTTTCTACTTCGACTTCCACATCATCTCAGAAGAAAAATAATAACAATAACAATGAAGACAGCTTAGTAAGAAAACTGATGTTGGATTCATGGAATCAAAGTATATTTATGGATATCAAACAGAGACTGCAGGATTCTGCTATGAAGTTGGTACAAGCTGAACGTAATGGTGAATCTTTTGATTCACAACTGGTCATTGGTGTCAGGGAGTCATACGGTAAGGAAGTTGTAATTTTCATATTTCATTAAAATATTCAATTTCGATTATCTGATAAGGGCTGCGAATCACTGGTGGATCCAACATGCCTCCGACTCTCCAACCAATCCTAATATATGAAAAATAGGGGCAGGCCAATCTCCAGCAGTAGATATCAGCTCGTCACTACCATGAATAAAGACACATACAAAATTTGTTTGAGGTTCACTATTAGATTCTCTGTTGGAGATTGATGAAGATGATGACAAATTTTTATGTTGCCTTAATTAATTCTTATTATTGTGACACTCTCTGAAATTCCTATAAAATCTACGATGTTTCTTTTCAGTTCAGTTCAGAAGCATAAGATATGTTCATCATAATCCAAAATTTCTTTACCTAGTCTCCTGGCCTCTTATGCCTCTTATATCCCATTTATGTTGTTACAGTAATATGTTATATTGTTACGTGATGCCTCTTCAAGTTCTAAAAGTTTGTTGTTCAAGTTCTTAGAGTTAATACATTCAAAGTTGCAACATATATATATTTTCTGTGGTTCAAGTAGATTGTGGTTTCTTTGATGTTCTTATCTAAAGAGTTGGGGACAGATATTATAATCATACTATAGTACTATATTACCATGACAGGACTATATTATTATCTAATCTGAACGTTTAAATCATTTGAGCCTTAAGAACCCTTGAGCCTACTATTTTTTCACTCAAATATGTGTTCTCTTTTCCAGTAAATTTATGTTCAAATTCACTCGATAAGCTTCACATATATCGAGAAAATTTCGAAGCTGCCTACATGCAAGCAACTCAGGAATTTTACAAGCTAAAAGCCAATGAGCACTTAGCTGCCAACGGTGTACAATCATATATGAGATATGCCGATCAACGCCTTAAGGAGGAAGAATCTCGAGCACATCGATATTTAGAACCAGGAAGTGGCAGTGTGGCTGCACTAACGCAATGTTGTGAGAAAGTGCTTATTGGCGAGCATCTGCCTACATTATTGGCGGAAAGTGCTCCTCTAATTAAAGCTGGAGAGACAGAAAAACTACAACTCATGTTTCGTCTCTTAGACAGAGTTCCAGAAGGAGTGACGCCTATATTACGGGATCTTGAAGCGCATATTGTGTCTGCAGGACTTGCAGATATGGTAGCGTCTGCAGATATAATAACTACAGACTCAGAAAAATATGTGGAGCGTTTATTAGATCTGTTTAAAAGGTTCAGTTCATTAGTAAAAGATGCATTTATAGACGACCCAAGATTTCTAACGGCCCGAGATAAGGCATACAAATGTGTCGTGAATGATACGACAGTTTTTAAATTAGAACTTCCATCGTCAGCTCTGACTCGCAGTAGCAAAGGGACGGCACCCGAGAGTAAATGTCCTGAACTTTTAGCAAATTATTGTGATATGTTACTGAGAAAAACACCTCTAAGTAAACGCTTGACTAGTGAACAGATTGAAGCTCGATTGAAAGATGTGTTATTGGTCTTGAAGTATATTGAAAACAAGGATGTGTTCATGAGGTATCACAAAGCGCATTTAACTCGAAGGTTAATACTAGATTCGAGTGCTGATTCTGAAAAAGAGGAAGATATGGTGGAATGGCTCCGAGAAGTAGGAATGCCGGCTGATTATGTGAATAAGTTGGCGCGAATGTTCCAAGATATTAAAGTCAGTGAGGATCTCAACACCCAGTTCAGAACGGACACTACCAGACATGATGCGATAAACATCAAAATTTTAAACGCCGGTGCATGGGCTCGCGGCTCAGAGCGAGTAACAGTTAGTCTCCCTTTAGAACTGGAAGACTATATACCTGAAGTGGAGGAGTTCTATAAAAAGAAGCATTCCGGTCGGAAACTGCAGTGGTATCACCACATGAGCAATGGTACAATCACTTTTGCTAATTCAGTCGGAAGATTTGACTTGGACGTTACAACGTTTCAAATGGCGGTACTGTTTGCTTGGAATCAAAGACCAATGGAGAAGATTAGCTATGAAAATTTGCGTCTTGCAACTGAATTACCGGATCCGGAATTGAGAAGAACCTTGTGGTCTTTAGTGGCGTTCCCTAAGCTCAAAAGACAATTACTCTGTTACGCGCCATTGGTGCAAAACCCGAAAGACTTCACTGAAAACACAATATTTTGGGTGAATCAAGAATTTGCTCTAATCAAGAACGGAAAGCCTCAGAGGCGAGGAAAGATCAACTTGATTGGTAGATTGCAACTGAGCACTGAACGATCTCAACTGGAGGACAACCATTCCATAGTCCAACTCAGGATCTTAAGAACTCAGGAGGCCATCATAAAGATATTGAAGATGCGAAAACGTATCACAAACACAGCCCTTCAGGTAATCTTAATTGACATTTATTTTTAACGCCCGACGCAAAAACGGGGCATTATAAGTTTGACATGTGTATCTGTCTGTGGAATCGTAGCTCCCAAACGGATGAACCGATTTGTTCAAAACCTGTCATGATCAAGATTGTTCTAAGCTTATGTTCAAGTGTTTAAAGTTCAGCCCATTTTCTAGTCAACCAAGGGGTTTTACTAACCTCCACAGGTTCGATTGATGTGAAATTTAGTATACTGTTACTTTGGTGGTATTTCCATGACATGGCAAACTTGATCTGATGCTTCATCATCAAATTGTCTGTCAGACAGCAGCAACTTACAGCAGATATACAGGGTGTCCGGTAATTAATGGATAACCTTGCACGTACTTGTAGACAAAGGTAAAGTACCCCTACAAACTGCTTTTATTTTATTTTTTATTTGCACGGAATTTTGAGTTACACCTTTTTAATTTTTTTTTAAATAAATCCACTTTTTATCATAGTTTTACATACCACAGTCATATACTGTCTTATTTCATATTTTTTTCTCTGAAACTAATCTACAATAGTAGTTCTGATGATACCACACATATCACAATATTTAAGATACACACAGTTTTCAAAAAACTACTTTGAAAAATAAAAAAACCAGCGGCTCACATTTAACTCCAAAGTTTGAGCACCTCTGGTCTACTTTACCTTTTTCTACAAGTACGTGCAAGGTTATCCATTAATTACCGGACACCCTGTAGTGTGTTTTAATCATCTATTTAATACTAGCTAAAGTCAAGTGATTTTGGCCTTAATACGAAGTTTTGCATTTTTTTTACAGAGTGAACTCGTAGAAATATTAAAGAACATGTTCTTGCCATCAAAGAAGATGATCAAGGAGCAGTTGGAGTGGCTCATCGAACACAAATACATGCGACGCGATGACGACGATATCAACACCTTCATATACATGGCCTAATAACCGCCTTCACTCATCACATTGTAAAAATATAAAAATATCACATTGTAAGTTAAATAAATCTAAATTTATCAACTTTTGTCTATCTTTCCGTAATCCCTGAATTATTTTGAAAAAACATGAGTCTTTTTTTCCTTTTTATTTGATAGCAGTCGTGGCAATCTACACTAATAAATTAAACTATACTAGCTGGTGCCCGCGACTTGTCCGCGTTGAAAATTATATACTGAAACCTTCCTCGAGAACCACTCTATCCATTGGTGAAAACAGCATGAAAATCGGTGCAGTAGTTTTTTGAGTTTATCGCGAACAGACAGACAGACGCGGCGGAGGACTTTGTTTTATAATATGTAGAGACATAAAGAGAGAAGATTTGTATGTTTGTAATGAAAAAACTCAAAAACTACTAGACCGATTTTAAAAATTCTTTCACCTATAG
Source organism: Synanthedon formicaeformis (assembly GCA_945859745.1). NCBI lineage: Eukaryota > Metazoa > Arthropoda > Insecta > Lepidoptera > Sesiidae > Synanthedon > Synanthedon formicaeformis. The sequence continues at coordinate 6,660,371 of OX243963.1, forward strand.
CATCACATCATCAGCGTGTAACATAGGCTATATTTTAAAAAGTTACGCGGACGAAGTCGCGTGCTAAAGCTAGTCAAATATGATTATAATGAAATCCACTGTCAACTTTAACAATAATTACTAGCTGTGCCCGCGACTTCGTATAGAATTAATCTAGTAGGTAACTATATAGATATAATTTGTGAGAACTTTCTTTATGGGCTGCAGTTACTTTGACACGGTTAAATCTTTCTGCGAATTCCTAGCTTCCTAAGATTAACGAAATTGTTCTTTCAAGTTCATAAAATTTATTTTAGTAGTCATTGCATAAAAATATAATAAAACAATGAAAATAGTTATATATTTTTTATTAATATTATGACATAGGTACATATATAAAAAAATTATATATAATAATAAAACAACACTAATTCTTCGCGGGTTCGATAGTTTCACCTCCTTGGATCTGTCCCCAACCGATTAATCTGAAAAAAAAATATCAAAATTTTTACTCAAGTTTAAAGTAGATAGTTTTGTTTGGATGGTGAAAGAATTCAATATCATTTAGGTATACATAGCTAACATTAAAAAATATATATTCCGTAAATCTGAATAGTTAAATATTATTATTAATAGGTGAAAATCTGAAAAGGAAACAATTTATGAAACACTATATTACCTCCAGTGATTCTCAACCCTCCTGCTGAGGGCCACCTTTTCCCCGATCTCGGTGCAGACGGGGTTGGTGAGAGCGATCTTGGCCAAATCAGCCTTTGTGGCAATCACTCGTCCACCAGTACTCAGCGAACCAATGTTCACTAGCAGCACCTAAACACACACACACATTGCTCAGGCAAGTCTTTTTTTTGTACTCAGTACATTAAATCTACAGATTGTCTTTGAATATTTGAAATTCATATCGAGTAAACCAGAGTTCCCCAAACTTCTTTGTCTCGCAGACCACTTTTCATGTTTTTTGGGTTTAGGTAGACTCCTACTTTGCTAATATGTATATTGCATTTTTACAAATTCATCAACTTGAAAAATGTGGTTTTTGACTAATTTTTAACTTAGGTACGTTAGGCCCGGATCTAATCCTAGCGAGTCTCCTTTGAGTTTTTGATTTGAATAATTGAATCAAACACTTAGATTTGGTTCAGAAATACTTCCGGTGGCAGTGATGAAAAATATCACAAGAATCCCTCGTCTGATTACATTCAAAGATACTACACAATAGAGTGGAAAATATTCTCGGAAAAGAAGAAAGGTTATGTATGCTGACCTCGTTCTTGGTGAGTTTCTGAACTTTAGCAGCCTTCTTGTCGCCCTCAGTGCGAACACCGAGCAGTCGCTTCAGCAAGTAGTAGGACACTTCCAGCTTCACGAAGATACCTGGGAGCGCGCCCACCGCGCCCAATACCTGAATAAAACATCACTCATTTAAAAGACATTCACTAGATTTACAAGTAAGTATTTAAACAATAGAAAAAATATGTAATACACGAGAAAATATATGAGTATTATAGCTGTGACTAAGGTGGCGCCGCTATCGATGCGTTGAGAGAGATGTTTTTCCAGGATAAAAAGTATTCTATATGTTAATATAGTTAATAAACATATGTGTGCCAAATTCCATACAAATCCGTTGCGTGAAAAAGATACATCCTCACAAGCTTTCACATTTATTTAGTTGGATTTGTTATTGTATCTATCTAGAAATGACTGACTTTGCACTGTGTTGAAATTCCCAAAAACACTTAGCGGATATTGATGAACAGCTCTTTTCGGGGCTATTCCGATTGATCTATTTATTGGTTGACTATACATTTATTTCTTACAATTCATTGTTTATACATGGTCCCAGCCCATACACGGATGACATAATAGGATACATTGACATCATCTTACCTGTCCTACGAGACGATCGGCTCGACAAAGCGTCGGCTCTATTCTCGTTCCTACGCCGATGAGTCCACCGGGCACAGCGAACTGAAGCTCATTTTGCTCAGCAAACAACGACACTATGCGCGAGAAAATCGGCTTACAAGTGAGCTTGCCATCGGCGTCTTTGCTCACTAGGCCCGGACGGACCTCGATCTCCATGCCCACCGTTAGGACTCCTTGCAAGATTGAACCACCGGCCACACCGCCCCGAAGATCGTCCACTTCGCAACCCGGCTTGTTGACGTCGAACGAACGGATCACAATCATGCGAGGCGGCGACGTGAAATCGCGCATAGGCAGCGGTATCTTCTTCGTTATGTACTCGCAAAGCACCTCGATGTTGTACTTGAGCTGGGCAGAGATTGGCACGATGGGAGCTCCCTCGGCGACGGTCCCCTGAACGAACTTAACAATCTGTTCGTGTTGCTCTTTCGCTTGACCTTCCTTCACTAAATCTATTTTGTTTTGAAGGATGAGTATGTGCTTCAGTTTCATAATCTCGATGGCGGCCAAGTGTTCGCTCGTCTGCGGTTGAGGGCACGATTCGTTGCCTGCAAGGTGAGAAAAATGAAATATATTTACATCTCAAACCGGGAGACAACTCGTACCCATAGACGACAACCCTTATACCATAGTGTCGATTTTGGTTTGTAAATATTTGTAGGTCTGACTGTTTGACTGTAAGCCAGAACTTTCACAGATATTTTGTTTGTTGGTTATTTATTTATGACAATTGATCTAGATAAACAAATATGACGTACATTTTTAAGTTATATTTTTATTTTATTTAATATATTGTTTTAATATCTTGAACAACTATAATATTGAGTGTCGAAAAATTGAAAACCATAAGGTACCTACTTAATATTTCATAATACCTACATATTATATTAACCGTCACAGGCTTGATGGTGCAAAGTTCTTCTGATAATTTTACCATAAGCAATTTTAATTTAGTCTCAAGTTAACGTTTTTATGCTTTGTATGCAGTTGTAAATTTCGATATCAAGTTAAACCATTTATATGGGATGGGAGCCCATTTCCCTATTAATTTCGCGTTTCGAAAAATCCTGTGTTTCATACACAGTTTAATACTCACCGGCAATTAGTAAGAGAGCTGCGTCCATAACCGCAGCACCGTTAAGCATGGTTGCCATAAGAATGTCGTGCCCGGGGCAATCTACGAAGCTGACGTGACGCACCAATTGAAAGCGGCCAGTGCAGGTTGGCTTCAAACACGGGAAATTATCATCCTTCGAGGATCCGCCGGAGATGAAACTTGTGGGCCGCGTGCACTTCGGGTTGTCGCATTTGTAAATTTTCGCGTTGGCATAACCTTTGAAACAAGCATAATTATAATTATGGTTGTAGAGTCACAATTTTAGATATATACGTAACTAGCTGGTTGGGTTGCTGAGGAGTTGAGCGTTCTGCAGACTGCTTGATGCCGCAGCATCAGATTGAGGTGACCATGTCATATAAAAATAATAATAATAATGGGAGTTAGTGAAATCCATTCATCAACTAGGCATAGGAAGTAGGCCAATGGTCTTCAAACGCCTGAATAGATCTTCATAAGTTATAGGTAAGAATAATCCCAAATCACGTAGTTAGTGAAATCCCTTTGTTAGCTAGAAAATGATACCTTTATCAAATCTGCTCATAGTCCTAGGACTGATCGCATGATGCAAATTAAAAAAAGCCAGTTCTAAATCGGTCCATACGTTGGAAGCTACAATACTACAGATAAATACAGACACATTCTTCAAACTTATAACACCCCGTTTTTGCGTCAGGCGTCGGTGGTTAAAATTAATTTTAAAAGGAGAATTGAAATCATACAAGAAAAAGAATGTTACAGTTTATATTATAAAAATAAAGGAACACAAATGCCTGCAAAAAAATCTTATGCAGGTAATGCATACCTATCATGTTATAAAAAAAGAACAAATTTTTTTCAAAATCAATACTTATTGTCTCTTACATTTAACATCAGTATTCAGTACATAGTAGTAAGTGTTTTTCACTTCAACTTATCGCTTCTAATTTCCTTATTAATTTTAGTAATTCATTTATTGTGATTGATTGTGATGTATTTAGGCATAAACCATGACCTAACTTTAAACCACTGGGGAACATATATTTCCAAGTCTTAGTATAGAATATCAACATAAATAGCTAACTAAAAAATAACTAAATAAACACATAAAAAATAGTTATTGCAATTATCTACTTAGAAATGAGTGGTAAGTGTGCTAGTTTGAACTTTCATACATTTCCCTAGACACACCCTAAGGCAACAAAAACATTTGGAGTAATAACTAAAAAAAATAACAAATCTCTACCCATACAGTTACAAAAAATATATATTTACTGCTACATATTTTACTTATAACTAAGTAATACAAATCCTACATTATTATGTTCATTAAGAAATATCTCATGCAGTTACTCTTAATGAATTAAAAAACAATATCGTCATAGTCAAACCAAAATCTGTTAGTGCACTTTCTATATCTATCTTATAAATAAATTGCTAAGTTCTTATGAGCACTGTTTGTCGAACTATAACCTCTTAATAAAATATGCCATGTGCAGGAGCTAGGATCTGTTATGTGCAAAACTTACTCTATTATGAAAATAATAAATAAAAAAAAACAATCCTTTTTCATGTTAAAGAAAAATTAGTTTACAACTATTTTAGAACCCTCAGCTTTAATTAAAATACATTTTTTTTATTAAACGCACATAGCTGATTTTGGTGTAACAATGACAACATATTCTCATTATAAAATAGTAACTTGACATTTTAACAATTATATATAATGAGAATAACGTGTCTTCTGACAAGTTTTATCAGGTAAAACGATAAAAATAAAACTTCATAAAACTTCAGTAAAAAAAAATTTCTCGAGTGGTGACATCGTGAAAAAATTTCTCGAAAGACGCTTTCGAAGCGTTCTTTCGAATGTACTGAGCCCCTTAGGGTCAGCGCGGACCGACGGAGTGGCGGCGCAGAGACTAATGAGCTATCATTTGAAAATCGACTGTAGTTACTTCAGTATGTGATTGAAAGTGGTATAATAAAAAAAATACTCCCGCGTCGGCAAGCGCGGTCGAGCGGCGCTCGGTGAAGATTCAAATGATGGCTCATTAGTCTCTTCGCCGCCACTCCGTCGGTCCGCGGTGACCCTTACGGTAACGCCCACAGCAGGCAGTCAGACCGCGGCGGTCAGAGTTCAGAGCGGAACGCCGCGTTCTAGAGTTCTTTTGCCGCCGAGACAGAGAACGCCGCGTTCACCGCGATGTTTGAAGTTGCAAATACGAAAAAACCGATTGAATTGGTTAGAGAAAGGAGATTATTATATGATTTAAGTCTGTCTTAAATACTGCCAGCTTAAATAGACTTCCTCCAGTTAGTATTTTGCTTTTCGATATCATGTTTTATGATATCATTCAATTCATTGATTTTATTTGTCGACATGCGATAAATAGAATCGCTCTTCGTCGCTAAGTAATTTATGAAAAATACTACTGAATTCGCCTTGTTCTTCTCGTGTTGTGTTAATTGGGTGCACCCAATATTTTCTTCTTTTTTTAGAAGCGTCTAAGCTCAACAAAAGCAATGCTTCTTCTTCGGAAGATGAACTTTGTAGCGACATGTTGCACATACAAAGACATGGACGAAAATGGAACGCAAGAATTTGAACGCCTCTTGTGTGTGTGAGGCTCTAAACACTCTCTTTCAAATACAAATTTCTAGGTAATAACAGTCTTTACACTAATAACATATAAAGACTCCTCGAAAATATATCTCAATGTAGGCACTAACATATACATTATTTACATTTTAACTAACATAACCTAATACATTATTTATTTTTAAGGCACAACAGTTTCACTGATGATAGGCAACAGATGGCGCTTAACACAGAGCGCTAAAGCAGTATTAGAACAATAAAATGACCAAAGCATTGTATAATTTGGGATACTAATTCATATATCATATTAATGTAAACAGCAAATTTTTATAAGTATCATACTATCAAACACAAACTCAACGGATATTAACCATAAACAACGATATCTACTTAATCTTTAAGAGATATTTAATTTAATTGTGGTTCAATTTGGCCCCTACATATTCCGACACTCAAATCACATGCCTCTAAAGCTAAAACAAATATTTTCTACACTTTGGTGAACCACATTTACACTCTGTGAGTTTTTTTAAATGAGTGATGTTTTCCTGTTGCATCTCAAATCTTGATTTTGATGGAGATGTTAATGTACTGGTTGTTGCTGCTTCTGTACTGCCAATACTTTTTGAATCACCATTTTCATTAACATCCGATGACTTTTGCAAATAATCAAAACATATCTCCTCACCCTCTTCGATGTCTCGGAGTGCAAAGAGAGCTAGCATTGGTAAATTGGGGTCCAAGCAGTCAGCCCATACGGCCCACACACCGAGATTCGGGTCACAGGAGTGGTTAATGAAATGTGAAACATTCCCCATACTCCCCGCATCTATAGTATAGGGATTATCTACTGAATTGAAATCTAGATCAAACAAATATGTAAGTCCGTTAGCATCATACTCCCTTCCACGTTTCTCGGCCTCATCAAACGTGATCACTTCCCCAATGTACTGACAAACAAATTGTCCTCTTCTTATTTTTTGGTCTGTTCGTACTCCCCAACCGCAACCACTGGGTGTTTTGAAGATGCAAAGCTTCACATGTCTACCGCTTTGCACAACACGATTACAGCAGTCTGATGAGCATTTACATGCTTTATTACATTCATAAATAGGAGTCCCCGGTGCAACCCTCAAAATTTTCTTACTAGTGTAGGCAAAAAAGCCACCTTGCGTACCGCAACATGTTCTTGATCGACAATTGCAAATGACGCATTCACAGCCAATCGGTGGCTCTTTAGGAATTATGACTCCTACTCCAGGTATGCTTTCATTTATATAGACAAAATCCTCCGGGGGGCCTGCTAAATCCACATTATTCTCAATTGTTATCTTTTTTGCTTCATCCACATGGTTGATAAGCTTCTCCCAACTGCTCAGAGACATCAATTGACGACATCTTTTTCTAAGGAGCACATACAATTGTAAACAATTCCTCGCATCCTCAATAAGTTTATCTATGTGGTCTTCCTTGCTTTTAGAAAAGTGTTCTAATGTTAACAGTTTAACAATAAGGTCGTCTTTTATATTGAATAATTCAACATCCTCAATTTCATGAAACCTTTCCAACAGCTTTTCTTCGGTTAACAAAGCTCCCTTAGAGATTTTCTTTTTTAGTTTCTCAAATTTTACACAGTATTTTTCTTCTATGGTATGAAAAAAACTTCTTCGAAGTTTCTGACAATTGTCGAGGTTTTCAATGGGCTCCCATGTATTATCACTATCAGACCAACCTTTCCATTTTATATAAAATAACAATTCATTATTTTCAAATTTGAAATCTAAAATTTTCTCTATAATATACTCGTCTTCCTCTAAATTTTCCAAAGAATTCTTCTTCTTTTTGCGTTCTACGTCTTCTGGCTCATTAGACTCTAGTGAGAGCTTTCTTTTTTTCAAAGGCTGTGAGTTTTTCAACTTTTCAAGAAATAGAAGTTCACAGTTTTCTTGAGCCCTCTCTTGGTACATTTTCAGTACCACATCCGGCACGTGCTCTGCAACATACCATGTGTTTAAGTTAGCATTACCTATACTTAAAAGATCTGAACAAATACTAAATTTTACTGTTGAAACAATTACTATAGTTTAGAAAAATTAAACCATAATAATTTATTGTAGCTATCATGTTATACACATGGTACATTGCAGGGCTATATAAATAAAAAAGTTATAATAATATTGTTAATTCTCTGGCATCAATGCCATTATTACTTTATTATATTTATCTGAAAAACAATTCAAATGTACAGGTCTGATTCCATCACAATGTATTTTTATAGCACTAATTATGACCAATTTTACAGCACTACCAATTTTGCAGTTTTTCTTTTCATTATGTTCGTAATTGTTAGGACAAGGGTTGTATGAAAGAAAATTTTTGGAAAATCCACAGGAAAAATTTAGATGTTATTCTTAATTGACAAGGCAATGAAGGTGAGGTAGTGAAATATAAAGAAAAGTTAATGAATGAATGGAGTGTCTCAAATATAATTACAGTTTAAAAACAATACATACCCAATTTAATAGTGATATTTCTTTCCAATTCATTTTTGAATCTGACAGTTTGCACTCCTGATATTGCCTTTACCACAGTAGATTTACCGTGGGCTACATGGCCAATAGTTCCTATGTTTATAGTTGCTTGTCGAGATATTACTTCAGGCGATAAAGCCGAGAGTTTGGTAACATCCTGAAAAATAAATTAGTAAAATTATGAAGTCTTAATTCTTAGTATGAAGCAATGGTAAAACATTAAGACCTCAAAGATAATGGCATAAATGTAAAATATAAATCATAAGTTAACTAGCGAGCATACACTTCCTACGTGGTAAAACTTTGAAATTATTCCTAACCTCAAAACTTCACTATAGAAAACAAAAATAAGCAATATAAAAATTAAACAAGCCCAATTGCTGACACAAATATTCCCAAAATATAGAAGTCAGCGTATTGTACGTGCCTACTCACCAGCTTTTTAAGGTCTTGCTGATGCAAGTTTGAAGTACGACTTTCATTCGACGCCATAATTCAATTCTGTCTGTAACCTGTTACGATTTATGAACTTTATAAAAAAGTTACTTCAATTGAAGTACATTTAGTACAATTATTTTCTAAAAAGTAATAATGCAAAATCGTTTTGTAGTTTGCATCACCTTCCTTCACAAATAAAATAACCTCGTCTCTCCTCTCGTTTCGGTATTGCTCAACCAACTCGTCTCAACTCAACTCATAAGCAGAGTACTATATTCCTTGCTCTATAATCAATTCCAGTTCGTTCCGTTCCGCTGTACTTCCGTCCGTCTTGCCTTGTTTTGAGCTCACTGATCTGTAATAAAGCACTGGATAGGCTGCTCTCAAATTATTTTTATGCCACTTTGGCGCTGTAGGCTATGGAGTGTAATACATGGAACTACAACTAGTTATGTTCGCATGATAGGGGCATTTACAGAATACACATTTCTTCATGTTTCAAAACTCAAGCGTACACAAATAAACTTACAGTGCCTAAGATATCAACAAATAGAATAAAACGTGAATAAAACAGACACTATTATACTTATCTATGGATAAAAAATACGCAAACCTCATAATTAGTTCCCGTACTTTCGTACGGCGGCGCTTCAACACGAAAGTATCTATTTTGTATGGGATTATGGTGGGATAACCTGTCCAGGTTTATTGAAGTCAATGTTTAAGCTTGAGCTCAGTGTTGCCAACCACCAACCCCACAAAACTTAAAAAGAAATGCAAATAATAAAAACAATAGAGAACTATTTTTTTTTATTGCATATCTTTTGCATTCTTTTTCGTACAGCAGCTTCCAAGATCAGAATAGCCATGATGGTCGCCAACCTTCGTAGAGAAGTGGCACGCTAAGAAGAAAAAGCATATGTTTTATTAAAAAAAAATGTTAATTAATAATTTAAATTGTGATGTGACAGTTGACCCCAGTTGACTCCCTCCCACGTGCCCATGATTTTCCCATGAAATGGCCCATGATTATACAAGTCTTGTGTGGACACAGAACATAACCATACACAAGTGCAACGGTAGTCTATGGTTTCTGCAACTGAATACTTATTAGTAATCTGTGTGAATGTCATTCAATTCAATCATCAATCATTATTCAACCAATTTTCAATCCTTGTTTTCAATTGAATTGAAATATTGTGTTTTGTATTATTCACATATATTTGTTTTGTTTGTATTTCCTTGAGTTTTCTCATTTCTCAACTCACAAGAAGAAGTCAAGAACCAGCAAGCAACATCAAAGTAACAAGTAAATTTCATTAATAGTAATTATGACTACTTTTGGTGAAATTGTAGAACCTACTAGTCGTACAACATGGGAAGACTGGGACGAAGTTTTTACTGAAGAAATAAGTGTTGAAAAGTAAGGATTTACTTAATCTGTTATAAAGCTTTATTATAATTTAATAATGTTTATTATGACCACACTGTAATTTCTTTTTTAACATTGCAGCTTAAACTGGCACGAGAACATAGATTTGCCTAATCTAATCGACATTTTTTTCGTATTTGAAGGCAAATACTTGTCCGATTGTGTAAAAACACAAAGTCATCATAACCTGCAACTTGTAAACTCTATTCCTGAAGTGAACTTATATTTATATAAAAACTCGAGGAATTTTGTTTGTATAGTTAAGGACTACAATTTACTACAAAGTAGTGAAATTATAGAAATGTTAAAGCCTTATTTACTAATTAGTCAAGAAGTAATAGCTATCCAAACTAAATCTTTCCCGGAGTTCTTCACTACTGGATATTCAACAAATGAATGCATCATAAGAGCAATAACTACAACAAACCTTCCAAAATGTTTGAAGGATGAATTCACAAAATTGGAGCAACCTAACATAATTTCTGGAATATCAGCTGGAAGTAAGTAGAACTTTTTTATGTTAAGACCGACAGATAGGTTAACGGTCGTACATGTTGATATCGCCTATAAAACAAGCAATGCCACAAATGGTGCTTGTGCGATGTCAAACCATAGTAGGATTAAGGATAGGGAGACATGGGCTCTGGCATCCCTTACACGCTCCCTGAAACACAACAGCATATTCAGCACACATGCTATTATTTCACAGTCTTTTGCAAAGGGGTGGTTACTGCCACCAAACAGAGTGCCCAAATGACTACAAAACGCAGTGCCAGAGCTTTATTTTACTCAAAAAGCTGTTTAGGATTAGTTCCCACTAACATTTATAATGATAATATAATCAAAAGTAATATGTATGTGACATGGAGGGAACATTCTTTAATATAAGATATTGTAAATTATACTGAATTATAGAGAACTGAACATCATGAAAGTTAACTTTAAACATATTTAGGAAAAAAATCCACAAAAAAAACATATGGCTTTATATATAACATGCAGTTGTGCATGCATGCATGCATTGTGCAAAGCAAAGTAACTATTGCTTTTACTTTGGTAACACTGTCCAAAATTTAGTAATAGATTAATTTATCTATTACTAGGCTTGAGCTATAGAAACCTAACACAAAAGACGGAAATAAACCTTTCAGGACAGACCAACTTTGAGAAGTCCATTTCAGTAATCATTCTAATTAATACATTTAACCATTCCTCTTATTTATAAATTAAATGCTCATTATATTTTTTTAGTTGTATCCATGAGAGAGTATTTGGACAAAACTGCCATAGCAATTGTTTGCTATTTAGAACATGCAGAGGAACATCAAATAGAAGATGTACAAAAGCTGTTGAAGAATTTCAATATTCTGCAAGATATTAAATCAAGACAGACAACAATATTAAATTCCAATTTATACATTTAAAAATTGAAATAAAAAAATAATGTTAAATATTTCTTTGTTTTACTTATTGCTGTACTGTGTGCGTTTATTTTAGTAACCTTTTAATTGGTTTTCTGGGTGAGAACACTTGACTACTAACATCCTGTAACTGGCAACACCAGAGGCAATACTTTAAGACTTACATATGTTAATAAAGGAAAATTGTTGCTAAAATGCCAAATACTACTATTTTGTTTAATCTCAGTAGTTCAGTTATTAGTCCAGCGAATGAACTAATGAGCCTTTTCTATTTCAATAGTTCGATAGCAAGAATAACAATGAAATCAACCACTCTCTGTGCAGACATAAACACTTTTTATGTTGACTAGGCATATACCAACCGCCAACAAAAAGTTAAGGAAGTTAGGTACTGCTGCCAGGTATAGAAATAAAAGAAAAATATTCTTACTTTAATAATTTATTCAACATCAATAAATGAAACACAATATACAATGATTTAGAATATGTAAAAAACATAAAAACTAAAATGAATTTATACAAATTAGCACAGCCTATTGAATCGCAGACCAGTATACGAGTTTGGTTTGTCAGTAAATAAAATAATATAGAAGCAGCATTGTTTTCATTCGATAGATAAGCATAGATCAAAACAAAAAGAGGATCATTCTGAAGTTCAACCAATAGCAGCAGTACTTCTAGTGAAATAAGACGGCTTTAAACTTCAGCTGAATTTGTTGGTTTTCTATTGCATCAAATAAAAGTTATTACGACGTATTTATTCCTTGAACTTAATAAGCAAGTTTTTCTTAATAATAATTTTTATAATCAATTAAAAACCCTTGGGGGACTTTTTTGGTCACTATATTTAACTTGACAACTTCCAAAGTCGCCTTATTTTAACCTGTTTACTTCCTAAATCGTCCTTTTATTTAATCCACATAGTGAGATATTGTACAATAAGTTTCATCCTATTTCGTAAAACCATTTTTTTTAATTAGGTAGATTTCTTAATTCTGTAACTTAGATTGATTATTATGCAAATTAATCGTAATCGATAGGACTCGATTATGCTCTCAAAATCAATAAAATTATACAGCGTCCAAAGCAAGTGTGAAGCTATATTTTTTCACCTTTAAAAACATGACGTAATATAGGTATAGGTACTCTTAAAATTCGTCAGCAATATTAAAAAGTATCAGACTAATGAACTTGAGTACTATTTAGACTGTATCTTATAATAGTGATCAATTCCAGCAGATTCGATAAAATAGATGTCTTTCTTCCCCTCATTGTTTTTAACCTAAAGCTTTAATTACATTTTAAGCCTTTAAAACTTTTGCAAAGTGAATTGTTTACAGCTTTAGTTTTTTTTCTATACCTATAGAAAAAAAAAACAATTAAATTAAGCGTAGCAAATATAAAAAATCACATTAAATTACTTATATAAACAAATTGCTTAATACATACCTACGTGAAGCATGAATTGTAGGAAATACGTACTGCTAATGTATAACATTAATGTAAATTCTTAAAATTTACTTATATTTGTAACTTTATTGCAAAAGTTTGGATCTTACATGAGGGAAGGGGTTTTTAGGTAGCTATATAGCTAAGTATTATATAGCTGCTTTACTCATGAATGTCTACTTTTTAATGAATTCAGTTAACTCCCGTGTCCATTATATAGGGGCGCTGTTTCGTCTCGTACATAGACATAGAGATATGGCCTGAGCGTTCCCTATCCACCTGTAAAATAAATACGGGGAGAGAAGTGTGACCCCTGGGCCACGAAAAGAACGCTAGAAGCCATTTCGCTTTGCGCTGCAAGCGACGAGCGTCGAAAACATCATTGTAGTTCATGAAAGAGGCCACAACACGGCGCTTTAAGAGTTGGTTTCGTGGCCCAGGCATGAGAGAGACGAAGCGATCGTGCGGCCAGTAGATGTCTTTTTCTAGAAGTTACTATAGAGACCTACAGGAAAGAGATAGGTGTTGGCCGCGCGATCGCTTTCTCTCTTTCTAGAGTTGTCAATTTCATGCAGGTATTGCTTTGACCACTCCCTCTATGTCTGTGCTCGCCCCGAGCGTCTTAAATGTTGCAAGAGAGGACTCACTTGAATTTTTTTACCTATATTGTTCGCCTTTGCAACAAAGTTACCATAAAATATTTATCAATAAACCATCCTAAACTTATCTTGCCACATATTACGAACAATGTATAATATAAACATAGTGAATTACATACATGAAAAAGTAATTAATTCAAACAGTAAAACTTAGAGAATTATTCTAAATACTCTTACATTTATTTATGTATATATATTATTATGTATTTTCTAAAGCTAAATTCATTATAGTAAAATCTTAAAATAAATGGCAAATGCTTAAATGACACGTCGCTCGGTACCTACCATTTCTACATTCGGAAAGGGTACATACTTAAGTGTAATCAAATTAAAAAAAAAGAAAATACACAAGTTACAAACGACATAATAAAATTTGTAGACTTTTGGCCTTTTTTAATTGGTGTTGTCAGAGTGCTAGTTTATATACTGTTGGCCTAATAACTTGTTTACACATGTCCATTCGACATGGACATCACAATGAATTATGGACAGGATAAACCCCGTAAATAGACGAGTAATTATCCTACTAGTTTGACTTGCACTATACTGAGTCAATTAGTCAATACTGAAAGTATTAACTTGCTAATGCAAATCAGTATACTATGATTTACCCTATAGTTTATTTTACTCAGAGCAAGAAATACTTGAAAGGCATAAGATTTAAAATATCGTTTGTAGATTTAGATGCGACTACAAAATAGCTATAGTCAAGCGCTCGAGTGACTAGTCATTTTAAATTTGTGATGTTGCTAGTGAATTTTAAATTATATGTGTAAAAAGATTAAAAGTAGATATAACTTGAGAAATATGCAATAGAAAGTTTTTGCTCGACTCCGTAAATAGAAATAAATGACACTGAAATTGTTAAGCTGAAGTGATACTTGTATGGCACCTAATCACCTAAAGCTCAATCAGATTAATTACTTAATTTTTTTAGATATAAAATATGTATAATATCAATTCAACTGTTGAAAGGGAAACCTTTGAAATTACTTCCCTTTTTTCACTTTATACAAAATATTATTTTGGAGTGTTTGTTTTCGAAATTATCATAACTTTAATTCATCGTATTGATCGTATTAGATAAAGGAAGATAATTTCTGTATAATTTAAAAACATGTTTTCACACAAAATTCATCACAATATGATAACAGTTATTCATGATATCAATAAAGTAAGGATCATTTTAGATTAAAGCACTATTTTTTATTTTTATAAAAAAAAAAGCTAAAACTTTATACTCGCACTTTTATTTTGTTATTAAAATTTAAGAAATTGCTTTTAGGTCCCGCAGATCTACATACATATTATTATTCTAATGCCACGACTTCTTCTACTATTGGTCATAACCACTGTAGGCCAAAAATTCTATATCTTTAAGGCTAATTTTATTTTTGACTGCTTAAAAGGCTTACTTATTTAATTCTTTTTGACTTAATTTATTACAAATATTTTATTCTTAGATGATTAACACTTTTATTATATGTAGAAGATCTCAAATACATATACATAAATAGTTAGCTTATTTAATTGTGCTCGCTACACTCTCGCATGAAATTAGCTACCGAACCTACGTCTTGTTATTTATTTATAAAAAATACTTTTAAAAAACCTTAAAACTCTGTCGCGCGTGAAATTTTCATGTATATAAAGAGATATAAGCCCCGCAAAGTGTTAATACGCGTGGCCGCAATTTTGGTGACGTTATTTTGTGACACACTCGGTACCTTTAGCAACACTGGCCGGCAAGTTGTTACTTGCGGATGACGTCACGGCGGGGCTTATAATATAGTAAAAAGTCCGAGGTACTTATATAATTAATAAGTAAAATTTCGAGTTCGTTATAAAATCCATTCTTCTTTAGTAAAAAGTGCAATTGAACAAATTACTTTTTAATTATTATTCTCATTTTTTAAAATACAATTTAAAAAATGAAAGAGCAATCACTCACAAATACAATACAATACGACGACACGAATATTTCAATAACACTATGTTTACTGATATTCAATTTCTTTTATCCCAATATTATATTATATATTCTATTGAAAATTGCATACACGACTGAAAATATTCTGATGTAAGTCAATGATACCAATAGAATATAACATTTGAAGAAAAAATCATATAATATGTATGAGCACATCTGGAAACATCTATAATTTTAAACTTTGTGGGACATTACGCGTGATTACGCTACGTACATCCTTTTTTATATAAAAAATGCGATTCTTAATTTCTAATTGAGAAAAAAAGGGTAGGTAGCATAGCATCAGAAAAACGATATACTCTTTTATTCTTTAAAAATTCGTCATTACCACTAAAACATATTATATGTTATATACAAAACCATATTATACTAATCAGAAACGTAGTAAGAAAACAAGACCAATTGCAAATGCTTCTCGCATATCATAATAATAAATTGACTGTATAACAACCGAATTATATAACAAATCAACTTTAATAATTAGTGAAAATTAATTTGATTAAGAATTATATAATTAATGCCTTTTTAATCAAATATGATAATATGTAGTTAAAAAATTCTACATATAAAATTTTACGTAATATACGTAAGTAAATATACGTAGATATAAAATTTTATATTATCAATGGCAGAATACCTACCCGAGTATAACTGTTATAAAACCGTTGTAAACTTAAAAAAAAAAAAAAACTTAAAACATCTATAAAATAAAATTTAACAAAAGTAAAGCATTATATCTACTAAAAATAAATTATAAAGAAGTCAACTTTAATTGTTATCTTTATCACTATACGTGTATATCAGAAAGTCGTGTTAGTTACATTATTTATAACTAGAGAACTGCTGGACAGATTTTAATGATCTTTGATTTTTTAAATTTAAGTCCGCGAAAAAATAATTCATTTTCCATACACTTTGTATGGAAGGGGTTTTTATTTCTGAGGCAATACGAAGTTCACCGAGTTGGTATTTTTATAGATTATCAATTCTATAGTCTTACCTATAATTGAAGACGTGAGTGGGTGAAGGTGATACGTCGCATAATTCCAATGTTGACTAAATCGAGGTTAAAGTTTTACTTTTAATTTTTGAGATAAGCCGCCACGGAACTGATTTTTGTACTAAATTATGATGCAAAGTTGTGTAAACAACCTAAAATATTAATGGTAAGACAGCAAGTATACACTTCTATTATCTAAATAAAAAAAGTCATACATCAAAAAGCTCCCTCTTCTATTAAAAAAGTAAACTTTTCTGCACTTTTTGCTTTTTAAAATTACGTACAGTACTTAATTTTAAAAAGCAAGTTACATACAGTACGTAACACTTTTTTGAACTTTTTAATATCCAAAAACGTCTTAAATTGACGATCTTAATGTCTGTAATCATTCATATGGACATATACCTTCATCACCGCAAAAAAACGATTAAACCCAAAAATGCGACATACCACCTTCATCCACACACGTCTTCAACAAAATAATAGACGCTTTATGTACTATTATTTTGTGTTATTATTATTTTCGTATAAAAAAATATCAACGTCATATAAAACGTTATCAACGTTATGCAAACATGTATAAAAGATTTTTAGGTAATAATCGGCTGAGATGAAAGACTGAAGTTTATTCTAGATCAAAAATCAGGGTAGCCAATCGAAATTAAATGCACATTTCACGAGTGCGAGCTATTTAGATTTATTAATGTGTTGAATAATTATTATTTTAATTATTATGTATATATATATATATATATATATATATATATATATGAGTTTGCTATTTTTTATTATCACTTTTTCTTGACGTTATTAGGATTATATTATAATAATTAATTTTATAGTGTTATTCAATGACTACACGTTTTCCTTAAAAATATGAGGTGATAAATATTGTTACTATAAATTCTAGATTTTACGTAGCTAATTATGATATAATTACTTATTATATAACCTATTTATCTAAATCCTAAACTATTTGATGTTTAAAGTGGCAATTGATTTTATAGTACTTTATATATCTAATTAATATATTATGTGATGACTTTCGTTTTAAATAATTTTTGCGCACGACTGTACACAGACTGGGAAAAAAGTAAAAATAAAAAAAATCAACAAATCAACATTTCATAAATTGTAGCCGAACAATTATGATTATGATTAATATTTCTTATGATATTTTTTTACAAATCACTGTGTATGATGTAGACTTATTATAATAATATTATAATGTATACAGGGCGCCCCAAGACTATGCCACATGAAGGGAAAGTACCTTAAATAACGTAGATAGGATATTTTGCTGAAAGAAGACTTTGTTATTTTTAAAACTAAGTAATACTGCATTCAAAGATTTTCTAAAAATTACCTGCTTCGTCTGAGAATCGAACCGACTTAAATGTGAAAAAAAAAAATCACCCGTATTTTTATTATGCCAATCGAAAGAATGGACCAAAAATAAAAATTCTTCTTAAGTAACATAGTATGTATCTTAAATGAAAGGAATAACGTTAAATGTATGATTCAAAATTCAAGAATATTTATTTATTGCCGACGACGACGTAATATTTAGAAAATCTTTGAATGCAATGTTACTAACTTTTAAAAATAACATAATGACGTATTCTTTCAGCAAAATATCCTATCTACGATATTTAAGATGACACAAGTCGGCGGCTCGAACTCATCAGTGCGTGTAGCTAAAATTCATTCTGTCTCACACAGCACAATGCGCGGGAAGAGCAGTCGACCGAGATGCACATTGATTCATACCAAAAATAAAATCATAAACAGACCCTTGGGCATAATACTATTACGACCGAACATTCTCGAAGCTAACAGCGTAAGTTGTTGTTTGTTTGTGTGAGGCGTGGGTGGGCGTATGGAAATTTCCTTTTGTCGGAGGCCCCTTTTGTAAGTGTCAAAGCAAACTGTTCCTTATGGTCGCGACATAAGGTTAACATTCCATTAACAGCAATAGCCTCCGCGCCTCGAGCGCGGGTATCGGGTATTGACTGACAGTTCTGCGACAACTAGCAATACGACAACAACTCTTGGGAGCTTTTGCGAAGATATTTGCATAAGTGCATAAGTGAACCGTTGAGTGAATCATTGACGACTTTTGGCAAATTTTAAGGTTTAATTGAAGAAGCTCTGTTATTTTGGAAGTCATCTTGGTCTGAGAAAATAAATCGTGTTCTTGCAACCCTGAACGACATTTTAACTTACCCCGCACGTAACAATACTCTTTTTGACAAAACTACTGCATATATATATTCTATTTCATGTAAAGTTATTTGAACTCTTGAATAACTAATCAATGTTTGTATTCAAAGTATTTTGGAGTTTTTGTACACTAGATAGAGTGACCTATTCACCCTCAAAGTTGCATTAAATCTTGTGTTAAAATATGGATTTTTCAAGGATCATATCTTTCAAATTAATACTTTTTTTTAAAGTTTGTATGACAAGGAACCTAAATCGGTATCATGCTTACTTTTGTAAATTAAACACAAAACATACGGAGTAATAATCATTTTACGTTTGTATGGAGGAAAGCTGACTTGTATCACCTTAAGGTAATTTTCCCTTCATGTCGCATAGTCTTGGGACACTCGATATTCTATAATGAAATCAACACTAAATCTAATTTCAATGTTTCCCATTGGTGTAAATAATTTTTACCATTATTTTCATTCAGATTTTACGATTTTTAAAATTCATATACATATATATTCTTCTTAACTTGTCCTGTGGACACTAAAAACTATTTTATATAACAATAGAAAAATATATATGCAAACCTTAGTCCCATTGTGATTTAAGTTAAAATATTTTTTTGGTTACAATATTTTTTTTATGTATTAAAGTTAAGAATGCAATAATTACTTCATATAATTTTATAATAAGATTATAAAATATATTAGATACATTAAAATATTTTCAACAGACGAGAAACAAAAAATATATGTTACTCATTAATACCTTACACACATACTAATGACTATATATATATAATATATTCCATTTTTTCACAAATATAAAAATAAAATTGTCTTGGACAATTAAGCATTTCACTAGGTACAGTCGCCATCAAAAATCGCAAGTGAACGTCTAAAAACATTCAATCAAAGCGAACACAATAATTTTAGTACATTGGAAATTGAAATTTAAAAGGTCCTAAAAGAATAAGAATGAATAATATAAAAAAGTATTTTTTATAATTTTTGAAAAATTACAAATTAAAATGTAGAAAAAAAAATTAAACAAAAATTGGTTTTATTACATGCTAAGAGACTTAAGAGCAGACTGTTCCAAATTTTACTTTGGCATTGGCCTCAATTCAATTAATTAACAAACAAAAATACTTTGGTGTTCTCACTTTGAAAATTAAATTGTTAAGTTTAAATAAAACAATTTAAACAAGTGCAATTTGAAGAATTTTGTTTTGTACTTTAATAAAGTGAACATTTTTTAGAAGAAATATCACAAGCATCGTTTGAGACTTTCTAACGCTGACTGTACCTATATAAAATTTCTCATCTCTAACTAACTTTGGAGGTACATAAAACAGCCTTTCGTTAAAATTTCAATATCTGTACGGTTTTTTTTTACCTTTAAATGTCGTACAAACCCCCGTCTTGTTGTCCAGATCTTATATTATCCAATATTTTGTTAAC
This sequence comes from Synanthedon formicaeformis, assembly GCA_945859745.1. NCBI lineage: Eukaryota > Metazoa > Arthropoda > Insecta > Lepidoptera > Sesiidae > Synanthedon > Synanthedon formicaeformis. The sequence goes on from OX243963.1 coordinate 6,680,592, forward strand.
AAACTCCGAAGTTTTCCCAGCGATTTTAACCTCTGAAATGGGTAATGAATTTCATTTTAAATGACCAATTGAGAGTAGTATTAGCATCCTTAATTTCATACATATTATAAAACAAAGTCCTCCGCCGCGTCTGTCTGTCTGTCTGTTCGCGATAAACTCAAAAACTAGTGCACCGATTTTCGTGCTGTTTTCACCAATGGATAGAATGGTATATAATTTACAAAGTTACGCGGGCGAAGTCGCGGGCAGCAGCTAGTTTTTAATAAGACTGTTGTGTTTCGGTGAGCGAGTAAAGAATACTTGATTTTATACTTTTCATTTTCCAACGCGGACAAAGTCACGTTCACCAGCTAGTATTATAATATGTCACTTATATAGGCATGATTTCACTATATAAAATCTAATTAGATATTGTAAATGTTGCTTCCGAAGCAAGAGGAAAAAAAAAGGGTAGTTTAACAACAAACGGGGGAGAGGGTAGTCGACAGTATTGCAAATATTATATGGAGTTTCCATACATACCAGTAGCAGTGTTAACGGCATTTGTGATGTGTGAATTCCAATCGACGTTGTTCTGCGGATTCGCAACCCTATTGGTTAGGATTTGCTTCATCTGTTTAATACCATTCAAGAGACGCCCTGAAAACAAAAAATAAGTTGCTTATCGACTATATTCAACGTGGTAACATGTTATTATTCTAAATATTGTATTCTAATACAATATTTAGTAGTTAATCTGAAGAGTTCTTTCTTATTTTCATATGTGAGGAATAGGGTAGGAATACTACTCTATTCCTGACATTTTACGTTTCAGAAAATAAGTTATGTCTGGAGGCCGTAAAAATACGATCTAAGAATGTTCAAAATGTAATCCAGGAGTCTTCAAGCTGCACAAATAACTCAACTACTCAAATAAATAACAGAATTTATATTTTTTATATCAATCAAAATTATAGAATAATCACAGATATTTGTGATTTTAATTTGGCGGTATACTATATTACTAGCTGTGCCCGCGGCTTCGTACCCACTGTAGTTCGTTTTTTGAAAATACCAATGGAAACTAATATCCCATATGACAATCCAGGTAATAAGCTATCTGTGTGAAAAATTTCATCAAAATCCGTTCAGGTGTTTAAGTTATAAACAAACATTCATACACACTTTTGCATTTATAATAAATCAAAGATCATAAGAATCGGTCCAGATTATAAATGGTGTAAATAAAGCGACCAAGTAAAATATTTGTGCATTGGAATAGCAAAGATTTTCTGAGTTCTTCTGATATAAACCAAAACTATACTCACTGTGCTCTTGTTGTAGGCCATAGAGTTTAAGTTTGTTCGCTTCGTGTTGTGCTTTCTTCTTTAATCGGCAAGCTCTAGAAGCGAGCTTGTTCTTCTCTTTCCTTGTTTTTGGTCTCACATTAAAAGGCAGTTCACTGACTGGTATCATGTCATTTATTATTCTTCCCAAATTGTCTAATTCTTTACCGATGAGATACAGTTTTCTTGGATTCGGTGTAAGATCATTTCCATCGCCTTTTCTCGCTTTTCCGCTGTAAAGAATTGTGGTTATCATTATAATACAATATATATTGGCACCTCAGCTACTACTATAAAAAGATAAATTTCATAATAAACATGCTGTATCATCCCACAGACAGTCATAATCGGGATAAAAAAATCTTATATCTTGTTTTATACAAGAAAAAAAAATATTAAACATTTTCACAGACTGTTACAAAAAAAAATTCAAACCATCACAACTCAGTTTTCATAAAGAAATTGTTACATAAAATTAATATTCAACAGTTTGCTTATTTAAAATTACACTATCAGATCAACTGGTGTCGGTATTAAGGACTTAAGGTCGTCACAATAATTGCATTACAACCAACACCGGTTAACACAACAGTTGCATTTAAAATTACGTATTGAATGTAAGCGGAACAAATTCGTATAGTTCGCCATCTCACAAAATTTCCATGTAATATTATTACATGGAAATTTTGTTGATTATTATCTATTGGCGTCAATACAAGTACCACAAAAAATTACATGATGGTGCTTTATTAAATAGTTAAAAATTACGTTTTTTTGTTTAAGCCTTTTCAAGAAATACAACTATAAAAAGCAAAACCTTATCTAAACATAAAGTTTTATCCAAAATGTTAACCGTTTCCGTGATATACAAAATATACATTACTACCAAATTAAAAGAAACAAATAAGGTTTTTCCTCGAATTACTTTAAAAGCTTTCAAGTTACTAAGGTAATGATTAGATATCACAATAATTTGATATCTAAACAAACAATGACTTGTAAATTATCTTATGTTGGGTTTAAATTATGTTTAATAATAAATATAAAACAAACTTTTTTTTTACCTGTGCTTAATACCTCTGACACTGCAACTTGGACTGAAAACTGGGTCAGTAACTAAATTCAAAATATGTGGATCCTCTGACTTTTTCTTCAATACTAATCTTTGCCCTTTGGGGCCTTTCGCTTGGACATTGTACTGCCAAAAGTATCTTTCTTTTTTAGCATTATTACGCGCCTTGATATCTAAACCTTCATCTGAATCTGAAATATATGAATATTTTCTTTAATAAGTGTTAATATAGTTAAATACAAACACACATAAATATTCTGGTTTATCTTGTAAATCAATACTTCAATACTAATAATAAATCTGTAAGTGTAGGTATTGTATGTATGTATGTATGTATGTTCCTCCATAACTCTTAAACAAATTAACAGATTTTCATGAAACTTGGTAGTTAAACATTAAGACGTACAGGACTCAGGATAGGCTACTGTTTTTTCTTTTTCAACGCGGACGAAGTCGCGGGCGCCAGCTAGTAAATATAATATCGATAAATCTAGAGTATTTCATAATAATAATAACCAATAGTAAAAAATAATTGAATCAAAACACAGCATTTTAAACCACCACATTCACATTAATTTTTTATAAATATTTTTATATATTAAGGTTGACAGACAGCCCGACAATCTTGATGGTAGGTGGCTACTCCTATAACACAAGCAATGCCACAGGTGCTGCCCATCAAGGAAGGAGAAGTATAAGAGATTAGGAAAGGATAGAGAGATGGGCTCTGGCATCCCTCACTCACTCACCAAAACACAAGAGCACACATGCTGTTATTTCACAGTCTTCTATAAGGGGTGGTTACTGTTTATTACTGCCAGGCAGGCTACCCAAATGACTGAAATGCAGTATGCCCTGCCATACTGCATTTCAGTCATTTGGGTATCATGCCATATTATGCAATAAAAATAACATATTACATCAGCTCCTGTGAGTTTTACAATATTGATAATATAATTTAAGAAAAATTTATAATGAATCTTTACCATCTGAAGACAAATCTTCATATCTATCACTATCTTCATCTGACTCTATATCCTTTTCATCCTCATCCTGCGATAAATCTCCTTGAGTTGGGCTTAGAAGACCGCCAGAAAGTGAGGACACCGATCCGGCCTCAGCTAGAGAACTAGTTGACAGCAAATGTTTTCGGGGCTCTCGTCTTTGCCATATCTACAAAAATAAATTTTACATACATTAAAATAAAATGAAAAAAATTACTTACAGGGTTTTTAATGCCTATTTTATAGCTTTCTATTTTATTTCAATTGCAACATTTAATGTGCCTTATTATATTAAATTATATAAATTCTCGTGTCACAGTGTTAGTTGCCATACTCCTCCGAAACGGCTTAACCGATTTTGATGAAATTTTATATGTACACTTGGTAGGTCTGAGAATAGGTTTTTATCTATTTTTTATACGCGGGCGAAGTCGCGGGCAGCAGCTAGTAATATATAAAACCAGAAATAATGAGAAAGTAAGAGAAGACAATTGCCCTAGTCTCACCTGTGTTATGTTTCAGTAAATAAATAAGGAATGTCAGAGCCCATTTCTTTATCCCTTACCTTTAATCCTATTATGGCCAGCAGCGCAACACCTGCAAGTGCTTATGTGATTGGTGTAGCACTCGTAGTCACCTACCATCAAGTGGACGGTCAGCCTGACTGTCAACCTTCGCATATAAGATGTACTGTAATTCAAATAGAATACCTGATCCATAGTGAGATGAGTTGGTGCCGATGATGAAAGTTGAGCATGCTGTGCGTTAACACTGCTGGGCATCGGAGGCAAAACAGTTGACGCTGGAACAGACTGTCCCATTGTTATCTCATTACTGAAGCCATCCATACGCAGTAGGAGTTCTGGAAGTTGGCTCATGGGCTGAGCAAAACTGGATGACGCCGAGCTGTGCTGACTGGATGGTGAGAATGCTAACTGAGCCCGACTGTAAGGACTGCAAGGACTTTCAGGTGCCAGAGTGTTCGATGCCTGCAAAGTGCTAGGTACTCGGCGCGATCCACTCATAACTCCACCAATCTGTATACAGTAACCACTCTCCTCCGGCAGAAGTAAGTCATCAAAATTCAAATCATCGAGTAATGTATCTGGGTTAGCGTTCAATTCGGCTAGAGTCGGACCTAATATTAAATCAGCTTTATCTACTTGGAATATATCGTCGTCATCCATTTTAAAATTTTCCATCTTGTTATTGTCTGATTCGAATGCTAATTTACTATACTGTAAAATGGGAACGTTGTGAAATGATCCAGGCAAGTTGTCCTGTAAACATAGATCTAAATCTGTGTTAAAGTCGCCTAAATCGGAACGTCGTTGAGGTATGGGCACAGAAGCTGACATGGTAGCTTCAAAAGGCGACTCCTGTTTTATTTCAACACCCGGTTCTAGAAGAAAGTCATGTGTGTAAATAGAATCAGACATTGCACGTGTTTATGTTGGTTGACCTTGACGTAAAAACGTCTCGTTGATAGAGACTGGCGCACGCCTTGTACGTATGTAGGTAGGTATCTATTGATTGCCGAGGCACCCCACGTGTCGAATGTTTATTTATTTCCTCGAAGCGCCTCAATGTTTATTCTATTTAATCGAAAATTATGCGAACGAATAGCACTGATTAAGTATTCACATCTTTCAATTACATAACGCACGAAACAAGTCACAATCCCAAATAAAATTTTTGCATTTGATTATTCACAATGACTTTTGATATTGAATTAGTCAAAAACGGACAATGGATTTCACAATGGGAGAATTAGTGGAGTAAGATCTTTGATAACACTTTCTTATATAAATCTTTCACTATTCACAATGCTTTTGTAACACGGTATTACTCAAATCAAAAGTATTTTATCCAACAACAATAACAAAAACACTCGATCGAGAAACACAGTTGTGATATGAAGTAAACAAAGTAGGTATATATGCTGTGGTATGTGTGGTCATATATATATAATTCAAAGGTCACCGAGAGAGACGGCGCGAGCGACAGCATCATTATTAAAAAGAGACAACATCATTTGCAAATTGCCGTGCTATATAATAGGAAAAGGTGGAAAAGGACGAAGATCGTGAAGGGAAGGGAGGGGTACGAGACGAAGGGAAGGAGGGTAGGTAGGGTGTCTACATATTAGTAAACAAACTAAATAGGTATCGATTTTTTTAAAAAAATGTTCTGTTGAACAATATTATAATATAAGTGGCATTAGTCTTATAAACGAAACCGTTAATGCAAAATACAGTGATTTCTTGTGTCAATATTTTTGCACTACATTATAAATTTTGAAACCAATCCCAAAATTTATTAAAAAAACATTGATTCAGTTTGTTATCTTTTTTAACAAGGTTTAATTTATATTTCTCGATAAAAAGACGGTTAAGATATGAAAAGCAAAAAGTGCAAAATGTGCACGAAAGTGCAAAAATAAGACTGAGTTACACCTTCTTTCCCATGTATGTAGCTGTGCCAGAGATAATATAATAATAATAACATCCAACTAGGCAACAAACAAGGCAATTGTACAATGTTCAGTTCTCTAGGTCGTTAGCAGTGATCGGAATAGGAATAGACCGTGTGTAGATTTTACTACAATTTTTAACTGTCTTTTGTCGGGGTTGAGTATTTGTATTGCATTATGTCCCAGTGACCCCAGTGTACTTGGCCTATTCCAATCTGTGGTCAACAAGTCAAATAATATATGTCACATTGACAACTATTTGACAAATGACATGACGTACATACAAGACAGGACACTGTTGCCCATCACTTAATTTTATATAAAGCAAGTATATTTATCTTGAACTTGAAAATATGGGCGATGATAATTTAAATTCTAGTAAAAAATGTGATAGTAATAAATATAATGTAATAATTATTGGAAGCGGCATGGCCGGGCTAGCCGCTGCTAACTATTTTGTGCAAAACAACATGAATGATTTTAAAATTTTAGAGGCCAGAAAACGTATCGGTGGTCGAATTATATCGATACCAATGAAAAATCATAAAGTTGAATTAGGAGCTAATTGGATACATGGAGTTTTAGGTAACCCTATTTTTGAATTGGCTATGAGTAACAACCTAGTTAACATCATAAACATACCTAAGCCACATAAAGTCATAGCGGCCACAGAAGACGGTAAACAAGTTCCCTTTGGTGTACTTCACGAGATACACGAGGCTTATGTCTGCTTTTTGAAGAGATGCGAAGAATATTTTTTATGCCAATACTTGCCACCTCCCGACATCCACAGTGTTGGAGAACATATAAATTTAGAAGCTACTATATATTTAGAGCACTTACCAACTTCAGAGGAGAAGCATTTGCGTCGTCTAATATTTGATTGTTTGTTAAAACGTGAGACATGTATTTCTGGTTGCACTAGTATGGATGAAATCGATCTTTTAGAGTTAGGCAGTTACACAGAGTTACAAGGAGGCAATATTCTTATACCAAATGGATACAGTTCAGTTTTGGAACCAATGACAAGAAATATACCAAAAGATAAAATATTAACAAATCATCCCATTAACAAAATAATCTGGGATACAGATGAACACAATTTGGATGATGTAGGTGAAGAATCGGAGGATTCCGATCAAACTGTAATAGAAGATATATCTAAATCGACATGTGAAAAAACAACAAATCCCAATGAAGATACACGACTCAGAGATACTGCACACAAAAAGAAAAAATCCTCTCAATATGTAGAAGTTGTGTGCGAAAATGGGCAGAGTTTTTTCGCTAATCATGTGATATGTACAATTCCCCTTGGAGTTCTAAAAGAGAATGCAAAAGAATTGTTCAAACCAAATTTACCTCAGTATAAAATGGAGTCTATTGAAAAATTACTATTCGGCTCGGTAGACAAAATTTATTTAGAATATGATAGGCCATTTTTAAATCCTGATGTTACTGAAATTATGTTGCTGTGGGAATCGCCTTCATCACCAGAAGATATGTCGAAATCTTGGTATAAAAAAATTTATTCATTTAGCAAAGTATCAGAGACTCTTCTACTGGGATGGGTGTCTGGGAAGGAAGCTGAATATATGGAAACATTGTCAATGGACGAAGTAGCGAGTACATGCACAAAAGTATTACGTAAATTTTTAAATGATCCATTTGTTCCTGAGCCACAAAACTGTGTCTGGTAAGATATTTAGTCATTAATATACATTGTATAGGCATCAAATACCAAGTACTCTTACAACAAATTACACTATGTGTAGACTAAAGTATAGTTTTGTAGCTAATAACTACTGATCTATGGATTACCTACTGACCCATATGAATATTATAAATTTGAAAGTAACTCTATCTGTCTGTCTGGTACCTTTTCACGAACTACTACTCAACCGATGATCATGAAATTTTACACACATATTGTTAGGGATACAAGAAAGGACATATTGTACCTTTAATACAGAAAAAAAGGACTGTGATTTTAGTGATAACATGATTTATCTGCCTTCTATAATACACAAAATTATTTTATATTTTTATAATGTTTCAGCACCAGTTGGAAAAATCAACCGTACACAAAAGGATCATATACCGCCATAGCTTTAGGTGCAAGTCAAAGTGATATAGAAAGTTTAGCTCAACCAATATTTAGAAATGTTCAAGATAAAAAGGTTTGCATTTAATTGCATTACTGGAATAATAGGATATAGGGCATATTCATACTATAATGTCATCCACTTAATTTAAGATCATAGGCGATTTCCTAGTTAACAAAGGAATTTCACTAACTTCCACAAGTTTGATTCATGTGAAATTTGGCATACTCTTCAGTGTTATTTCCATGACATTCCATAGTCTGCGGGACACCCAACTCAGCAATTAACAGCAGATATAGGGTTTTCGGGCTCAATAAAATGTTTGGGGTTAGTTTATGATTTTCATTATAGCTTGTAAATACTATTTTACTACTCTTGAAAACGCATGGTTTGGGCTCAGCCGAGCCAATGTGCACCCAATTCACATCTAACTAACAAAGCATTAGGCTAGCGAGCCCTTGTGACTAGTGTGGATGCAGCTATTTAAAAAAAACCTGTCAGTTGTGGGACTGTGCATCAGAAGTGAAAACTTCTTAGCTTCACAAACTTGTAAATATTATTTTTAAGTGACTTCTTGGGTATTGCATTTATGGGGTGTGCATTACTGTCGTTACCTCATGAGTCCAATGTTTCATCATCATACCAAATTCGCCATACCTAAAGTCCCCAACATGCCTAAGAAGATTTCACTTCATCAAAATGTTGACCCTTTGTTCATTTAAAAGATATATAAATATTTATTTAAAACTTTATTAAATGTTGTTTTCAGCCTACGCTGCTTTTCGCTGGCGAACACACGCATAGCAGTTATTACTCCACAGTTCACGGTGCTTATATTTCTGGTCAGACAGCAGCTCGACGCATATTGAATCCAGAGGAGCCAACGATTAATGTTCTTGAATGTTCTCAATCAGCGGATCTCAGCTCGTGGATACAAGGCATCCAATTGGAAGGGTAAGAAGTGCTCTTATGGGGGGTAAAACTGTATTACCCCAAATCCGATGGGAACTTATTTTGTCCACTCCTTTCTTACAAACAATTGTGTCCTACAAATGATACAAAATCTGTCAAAGATATTCAGTATTTCATGAGAACATCAGAAATCGAAATAAGGAAAAGGAAGGAATTCTATATGAGTAAAAGGCTTCTAACTTGTGTGATATATAGGACTTTTAAATAATATCGTCATTGTCAAACGAAAGATTTAAGATTAAGATTCCAACATCTTGGTGTTATACCTTGGTGATTACTTCACTGCCTTATATTTATATTGTTTAAAAAAACTGCAAAGTGCTTATTTGTCGAACTATGACAAGGACGATATCTCGTTTTCTGTGTAAACACCATCGAATTATATTTATTTACATACAGTATTTATTATGTGATTTGTCATTACAAGTTATGGTAAAAATTATACATGAGTTATGATGAGACTTTAAATTAACAATGACATATTATTTTGTATGTTATCAAAATTTTAATATTAATAAAAAAAAATATTTATAATATTTGGACATAAAAAGTTCACATGGGAATGGTGGTAATTAGACTTTTTAACAATACATACAATATTAGGCATGAAGATCTTAAGTCTAGAAGGCAATATACATATTGATACCTCAATTCGCAAAACGAATAACTCCACTTTTGGTTGAAAATGACTTTTTGATACGGGAGAAACTTAATGACAATTAGAATTTAACTTTTAAAAGGTCTATCGGGTAATACGAGCCATAATTTCCAATATAAAATTGTCTTTTTTCTTTTCTCGTATCATACAAAAAAACATAACGTTTTTAGTCTCCCCTGTAAAGTTTGCCTCAGAGGAGTTATATGGTTTGCGAATTAAGGTATCGATATGGAACATAACAGTGAATAACTTCAGAAGTCTTGTTTTAAAGAAATTTAGAAGAAAATAACAAATAGAATTCTTTAATTTATTTTTTTGTTTTCTTGCTGACCATACTTTCAAGACAACATGGCGACGGGTACAATTCTGTTTTGATCGCTTGCAGTAAATGCCACGCGAAGACAATTTTTATGTTCAACAATACATACAAGTTAGGCGTTTCCTAACTTGTATGTATTGTGAAACGTATTATTACATATTATAGCTCTTTAAATTGAAATTTTTACATTATTATGCCGGTGTACAAAAATAGATTATCTTTCTCATGACAAGTAATTTAATACGCTCACAAAAGCCAAAGGTAATTTATTTGTAGTCATTAATAGTGCAATTATTATGACTATGCGTACTTAACACTCTGCCCTCGAAAGCCACCAAAGGCTTATTTTGTGATAAATTATTGAAAAATTTGTTATTTTGACTTTTACGTTTATGGTGGCACGGGCCATTAGCATTTTTTTTAATGATTTCTGACATATATATTATATCTCATTGGCTATTTTTATTATGTTAGATTATGCGAAAAATGACAACTATTACCCCTAACTGAAATTTACATATTATGTATTTATTATGGTAATAAAACTCCATTTTGTAAATTATTTTGAATGAAATGCAGCTTACCTTACCATAGGAATAACAAATAATAGTAATGTTAATATTATTTCTTATTCTTAAGCTTTTATTTAGGTAGGCATTAGTAGCAGTTTACCTGGCTTTCTAATACATAGAAGATTATCTTCATTTATACTTTTTTTTAAAATTAGTTTTTGGTGTATTCTGTAGAATAGTTTATATTTTTTTTTAATTTTTCTTACATAAAATTGTAACTATTGTACTATCATGATTTTAACTGTACTATCATCATTTGTAACTATCATGATTTTTAAAAGCTATGTGATGAATGAAGTTGATGTTGTTCTATTTGGCTATTGTTTATTAAATTTTAAAATGATTTTTTTTTTACACTTTATTAGGTTGATAATTATTTAGTATTATTATTTGTTAAATGAACTTCACTGTGAAATTAAGTTTTTTGTATTATATGTATAATCACAATTTGAATTGTTTAACTGGTGTAAACTTTGTAGATATTGTTGGTTGATAAAAATACTCATGTTAAAATTTATTTTAAAATACTTAGGTAATGCAATATTAAATGTAATTTTAATGCATTGATGAACTTAAAATATTGCATAAATTATTTTTGAAAATTTTGCTTGCATAGAATAATAATTGCTTATGGGATAAGCAAGTAAGTAAGCAAATTGCACTTTATTATTGAAGGTCTCATTAGTTTTTGTTGACTGAAAATTGAAGTTTCTTCAACATAATTTGGTTATTACTAATTAATAATAATCACCTAGCACAAGTGAAAGGATTACAAATATCACCGTTTTTAACTGCGCAATATAATTCCTGGTCTTGGGACGTATTATTATATGATCTCTTAATCTTAGAATGATTCCAGCCATTAAATTTTCGGTGAAAATGGCAAATTCGCAAAACCGTCATTTAACAGCCCGTTGGTCACATGGTTTAGATGTAAATGTTACCACTCAAAAATAAGACATCCAGGTTCCATTTCTGGAAAGTTGAATAGATTTATTTGATTTTATTTATGACCAATATGATACATATTGGTCAATAAAACAATAATTCTCTATAATAAGCACCTACAATAAAATAATATCATAGTTGAGGGGGAAAGAGATGAAAGTTACACATAAAAGGTCAATCAAATGTATCAAACAGAATGGTACTTAGGTTTTTCTACATAAGTAGAGTAATTACAATAGCCGACATGATAGTTTTTAATGTATTCTTGCAAAATATGACGATGTGGATATGGCACATTTTGATTAAAAAGGTATCTGTATTATTGACATCTACAAAATAGTGGTATGGAGTCTTGTCAAGTCATCCACAAGTAGGTGTTATTTTTAGTTAAATAAATAAAAGTATTAGTTTACAATAATTCTGCCATGTTAAAGCCATTTAACAAGATTTAAAAAAAAATTGTAAAGCTTATGTTATATATTTTTTATTACCAGTGAAAATATATGGTAGGTAAAAATAATTTGAATGAATTTACAGTTAATGCATTTCCAGGCAGCGGTAACCTTCGATTTTTTTCTAGTCAGTGCAATGTTTTGTATTGCTTCAATAAATCAATTTGAATAGTTTGTTGATTTTTATTTTATATCCAGAAGTTTAACCTTATATAGCATTTAACCAGAATATATGGGCAATATAGCGCCTGATATCTTTATCGCTGTGACGACGGTGGCGCCGCCATGGCTCACCGTCGTCACGTCGTCACGGTCGATTTCTCGGGAACCTAGCATTTTCCAGAATAATAAGTATATCATGTTATCCCAGGATTCGCAGGTAATCTGTGTGCCAAATTTCATCCAAATCCGTTCAGTTGTTTTTGCATTAAACAGTAACAAACATTCATCCCCACAAACTTTCGAATTTACATATTTATTAGTAGGATTTCTTCTGTCCATTGTATATTGGTTAGGGAGCCCACGATGCTAAATGTGTAGTCACTCGAGCGTCGTGGGGACCTATCGGACTTTAAAGACTGGATGGTAAGAAGAAAAAAAGGTTATATGAAGTTTTTCATTTCAGCGGTGGGGTGAGCGTCTACAGGCGTTTAAAATTTTGTAGGCGCTGTATTTTAAAAAATCCTCCATATAATCGTCAGATTAAGAATCAGCACTTTAGGCTGAACCATCTGTATGAAAATCTGACGCGCTCGAGTATTACAAAATGAGAATCGTCAAAAATATTTTTTGCATTTTCAAAAAGCTGCCACGAGCTTGCGTTACATCCAAATCGTCTGAATTTTAAATGGGAGCTTAGTTTAGGTTCACTTAACATCCCCTTTGAAAATCTGACGCGCTCGAGTTGTATTTAAAATTTTACCCCCACCCCCGCCAACCCCACCAACCAAATCGTCAGATTATATAGGTGGCGTTGCAATCGATTTTTTTCTGTTTCGGACAGCACAATTTCTGCGTGCTAGTATTGCTATAATAGATAGATAATAAAGCTTAAAAATGTTTTTTTTTTTTATTTGAACGTGCTAATATCTGGCACTACCCGTCCGATTTGAAAATTTCTTTTTGCATTTTATAACCCAATTCTTTAGTTATATAAAAAACATATCATGGTACTTCTTAGGAACACTGAAGCGACTTAAACACTTCATTAGAGTGGGCAGTCGATGCGTTTAGTCAGTGAACAAGTTTGGCCACCCAATGAGAACTGAGAATAACCAAGGAAAGCCAAAACTTTTTTTATAAATAATACAATGAGATGCTTTTTATGATAAATAAACAATAATGGTTATAATAAAACATCGTTTATTACTCAATATACATTAAAATATGATTTAACAAGTACATTTATTGGGTAATATTATTTTGTTAATTTTTAAAGCCCTTTACCCATTATTTCTAATTTGTATAAGTACATACTTAAAACATTTTAATAAGTTAATATAGATAGTATATCAGTAATAAATCATTAATTATATCAATTTAATAATAACATTCACAAGAATAACATAAGTAAAAAAAAACAAGTATAAACATTTTTTTTTATTTAAGTACATGAATTGTAAATTATTTTTTCGCATGTTGTGTATTGAGATTCTATTTCAATAATGGAAATGACTAGTTTAAATGTAAAAACGTGGAATGTGTGTTGTAACCTTGGAATAAAAATAATACTTTTAAAATTAAGGTGGTATTAAACTATTGCATATGGGTATTAATTCTATTGCAATTTCTAAGATATGAACACATTAATTATGAACGAACATAACTTTGTAACCAAAAAATGGACAAATCAATTGATTAAAAATATATGTAACATTCAAGCATAATTTGCTCATTATGAATTGTATCCACTTTGACCTGAGTGAAAGACCTAGATAACATTCTATGTCTCACAGCCTAATAACCATTTTTATATTTTAATTGGTTATCTCTTTGTTTAATCATACTTTCAGTTGAATTCAGCCCATTAAATCTTAATTTGAACATCTATTTTAAGATTATATTGTGATGACAAAGTACTATTTCCTGGATAGAAACTCAAAACTATCACTGGACTTAATCTACAAGGCTGTCATAAAACCAGTTTGACCTATGGGATTCAATTATAGGTAGCCTGATGTGATTCCAATATAAATAAAATTCAAAGAGCTCAAAACTACAGATGTTCATTAGAAACAGTAAAGGATGAAATAAAGGCATTCATAAGCAAATACAAAATAAGAGTGGACAACCATCCTAACCAGCACGCTGTCTGAATTGCCTGAAACAGCATAGAACCTTGGATCTCGGCGCCACTGACTAAGCCAATATATTACTAATTGGAGGATGTTCCTATTGGGGAATATCTTTACATGAATGATAGTCATTCAACACATCTGCTCATAGTCTGAAGGACTGATTGCATGATATATAAAAAATTATATAACTACTATTTCATATAGTTTTATAATAAGACAGCCAGGTGTAAAATTGTCGAGGTGTAGACTCCTTTTGTTAAAATGTTAGTAAATAGTAACAAGACTTAAAATAAGATTAAACAATAATATAACATTAAAAATAGAGAATACTGAGTATTATAGAGTTTGTTATTGGTAAAATAATGGTAAAGTATATTAACGTACTACATGTAATTCTACTGTTGAAAGTTTCTTACTAATGATAGAAAGCAATCTATCTTCGGACTCTTGAGGTAATTCGTGCCAAGCACATTTTCCTATGAACGGGACTTCTTCTAAAGGAGGACGGAATGCCACAAGAAGTGTTAAACAACAACCATCGGCCGAAGGATCCGCTTCCACATTAAGCAATCCTAAAGGTCGATGTTGACCCACATCAGCTCCAAACATTTCAACCATAAACCTTCTTAATGTTGAATGAACGCTTTTGGCTGGATTTATTTCACAGAGTGGAAAATGTATGGCGGTTTTTTCACTTAATAACACATGCATTTTATTTGTACTTCTCTTCTTTATGACAACTATTAATCTAAGCAAATCCTTTGTGTGCGGAGTGGGCGCTGGCAATATATCCTTGTACCAAGAACGGTTTGCAACATTTTGTCTGTATAGTCGTGCTTTTTCAATTAAATGTACAATGTCGTTTGACCTCAATGATATTTCTTGTAGATTTGAAATCCATTTGGCTTGTAGAGACTCTTTATCTGCTTTCGCTGGCGTTTTAAGTTCTCCCCCTAATACTTCACCAAATAGAACAAACCTGTACCACATACCACCAGCGGTTTCGACCATTAATAAGGTTTTCGGCTCGCACTGCAAACCGGTTTCTTCTAAAACTTCCCTAATAGTAGCTTCAGCAATAGTTTCACCTTTTTCCATGCGGCCGGCGGGTAAATACCATTTACCTGCGCAACTTTCCTTCGCTTCTTGCATCATTAGCACTTCATTAGCTTCATTTAAAATTACGCATGCTACAACGTAAGTGACATTTCCACCAAGTACCGGTTTAAAATTCGACGGTGTCGTTGGAGTTATTCCTTGAGATTCGGCAACAGAGTTTTGGTCGGCTATTGTGAAATCACACAAATCATTGTCTTCTCCTTCTAAGCCCAAGCCATCCAATAAACGTGTAATATTAGTATTCACTTGCCGCGACATACTTTCCTCTTACTTCTCAAACTGGTTTTATAAATAAGATATTATTTATGTATGGTACATCCGTTTTAAAGAAAATGAAATATTTAACTAAAAACTAAAATAATAAAAATGAATGTTGCAGTTTGTTCTGTTTCTACTTTTTAATTTAAAACAGTAAAAGAAATCATAAATACACAAACACTTTCGCGCAAAGATACTTTCGCGTTTCAACCAAAATTCAACTCGGCGCACTTCATTCCGTCAACTACTGCTATATAAGCTACGTTTATTCCATACTCTCAAACTCTCTCTGTACACAGTAGCGCCATCTCGATTTATCGCTTTTAGTTGCCACTTTTTCAGTTTAACACCCATGTAAGATTGCGCTCCTTATCTCTACCCTCCTTACTCAAGACAAAACATTTTCACACAGCCAAGGAACATAGTACTCTCTAGCGAGAGCACAAAGCCGATAAGTAAGTACAGCACTATGGAGAAAACGCTGGTAACATTATTTTAAAATTTGACATTGATCCTGTAAACTTACTCCTTCAAATTGTGAAACACACTAAGATTGCTCAGTGCTCACCAAGGAACATATATACGGTACTCTCTAGCGAGATGCTCACCACAAACTAAATATTATGTTAGAAACAGAATATTATGTTCTATGGTTGATAATAATGTTCTGTGGTTTCATTTGTACGATTTTGGTTTTGGTGTCATAATTGTCATTCATTCCATTCATTTCATATTGTCATTTGGTTATTAAGTTAACGCGACTTAAATACATCGATCGATTCCTTTTTTAAATTAAACTTTTCGCCTATATCTACCTACAGAGACAATGTCTGTAATTAAGACCAATATGCTGGTAATGTTTTAAAGTACCTAGTTCTTTTTAGAATTATTTTACATCTAGTGCCATAGCTTAATAATGTGCATTACGTAATATTTTCAGGTGCGTTCTTTGAGCACATCATCAGTTGCAGGTCAACTTATCAAGCCTCCAGTACAAGTATTTGGGTTAGAAGGTCGCTATGCATCTGCTTTATATTCGGCAGCTTCTAAGAGTAAGACTCTGGACGCCGTTGAAAAAGAGCTGTCACAATTTCAACAATCTATTAAAACTGATGCAAAACTTAAAGAGTTCCTCATTAATCCGACTTTGAAGAGAAATTTAAAAGTTGACGCTTTAAAACATTTGGCAACCAAGGTACGAAGTTTACTTTATTGTACTTTTTAATAAAACCATTGGATGAGTGGTTAGGTTCTTGCCTTAACACTCTGTCTGAGGGGTCGCGAGTTCGATTCCCGGAAGGGTCAACTTTGGAAGTGAACTTAATTCAAAGTTGGCTCTGGTATGGATTGTAAAGTAGTCGCAGGGCATACTGCAGTTCACAGTCATTTGGGCAGCCTATCTTGGGGCAGTAACCACTATTATTTCGCACTAAACATGCTAAACGAAATGATAGCATGTGTGTCGTTGTGTTACTGAGAGTAAGGTATGCCAGGGCTGATTTTTCTAATCCTTGCAGTGTCTGTGAGGTTGCTTGTGTTATTGGGTAGCCACCTACCAACGAGCAAACGGTCAACCTGTCAGGCTTTAACTTGACAAAAAAAAACATAGCATAAATTCAAAAAGTCGAGCTCAAAAAAATATTTAGATTGAACGTAGTCTAGTATCTATGCTGAACCCATTTTAAAATGTTTCAGATAAGCCTATCTCCTACTACAGGCAACTTGTTAGGACTTCTTGCAGAGAATGGCCGATTGAGTAAATTGGAGGCTGTGATTAATGCCTTCAAAATTATGATGGCTGCTCATCGCGGTGAGGTAACTTGTGAAGTTACCACAGCTAAACCTTTGGATCCAGCTCAAAAACAAGCTTTGGAAGCTGCACTCAAGGTAAATTATTAGTGAATTAAATAAATCAAGCTATGTATAATGAGACTGAAAATATCTATGTGATACACAAAATTAAATCAAAATACCCTTTAAAGCAGTGAATTATTTAAAAAAAAAGCTATTAAAGTAAGGGGACGTTAAAGTACTCATATTATGTTAATTAATTATAGTATTCATAGGGAGAAACTAACATACATTTACTAGTTCCAGACATTAGTCTAAATTAAAGTCTAAAGAAAGTCCAATGTAATCACTGCTTTTTATGTTTCCTCACATTTTAACCTTTATTTTGAGCAAATGAATAAAAGGACCGAGTTTGTTAATTTTCATTGATGTTAATTTTATAAACTCAGTTTTTTATTGTTTGTAATATTTTGAGGTAATGAGCATGTATACAAAATACATATCCTATGGGCAGTAGTAAGCATACTGTGTTTGTGCACCTCTTAATAGTATAAAATAGTATTCTTCAAGTAATATTTGAGTTTGTGTATTCTTTGTTACAGAAATTCTTAACAAGCAACGAAACCTTACAGTTAACAGCTAAAGTGGATCCCTCACTCATTGGAGGCATGGTTGTGTCTATCGGTGACAAGTATGTTGATATGAGTGTTGCCAGCAAAGTGAAGAAATACACTGAAATCATCAGTGCCGCTGTTTAAATTAAGATCAAAGTAAATATAGAAAATAATGTGCATACAAGTGTCATCATAAATGTTGTAGCAATAATCTAAAAATAAAACACAGCTGTTGAGGTTAATTTTTATTTTATGAAACCCAAAGATTTATGAAACCCTGTTTTTTAATCAGGGATACCAAAAAATTATTCATTTTACATTATCAAAAGAATGAGATTATTTTAATACTTAATGATCTGACTACTTGTCGCTAAAGACAATTTTCGAACAAATTTCAACCTTATAGATTTTATTTTATGATTGTGTAAAAATTATGGTATGGGTACAGTATGCAAAATATGCATCATAGCCTGAGAAAATAAGAAAAATCAGGGGAAATAAATCGTGTAGTTTTGAAAATTGGTAGAATTATACTTTACGGTATCCAGATCAACATACTAAAAGTCCTCAAGGGTGGGGGTTGTGCTAAGGGTGTAAGAGGGGGTTGAAGGTACCTTTTTTGAGGTTTTTGCTCATATCGCGAATATCTGTAGGAATAGCATTATGATTACTTCTGACAAAAGTTTCTACATAAAATTGTCTACAAATTTAGATATATTCATTTTTACTCTACGATCAATACTTTAGGGACTACAGGCTGTGTAAGTTTACAGATATATAAAAATAGACGATTTCAGCAAACGGTGTCGTTTTTTTTTTCGGCGTTATTTATCGCCATTTTTAGTTTAGAATAAGCAAGCTTAGTCATCGGCCTACCCAACATAAAAAAAACCCATGAAGATCCATGGAGAATTCTAAACAAAAAAGATGATAATGTAAACAAGGTCCGAGGGTTCAAGATACCGTGTGCCCTTAAGCAACGAAGGGCGTCAGCGGGTCGTGGATGGTGAGGTTGAGATCCGTGCATACCACTGAGGCTGAATCGACGTCTTTTCTACTGCATATACAAACAGGCCAAGATTTATAGCTCAAAATTGGGTTCGATCCGCAAAAAATCCTGCTATTTGATTTTTCGATTGGATTATGTCAGAGACTGTCTCCCAAGTATAAATCCAAGTTTGTGTCGCTTGAAACCGCGAGCGTTAGCCGCCATCTTGAGAAACGCCTTTTTGCAAATATCTCGGCAACGGTGAGTTTTACGTAAAAATTGTAAGAATCTTTTTTGTAGAGAATAAAGTTTCCCATCGTTTTTATTTGAAACGTTTTTCTCTACTGTTAATATTTGCCGATATATGGTCTATTAAAAAAACCAAATTTTTGTTTTTGAAAAATATTTCGATAAATTTTAGAAATACGAAAAAAATGTGATAGTTAAAGTTGTAGAGCATAAATTTTTCTATAATTTTTGTAGGAAACTTTTTTTTGTAAAATCAATAGTTGCTGAGCTCTACCGCAATTAATAGTAAAGCAAAATAAAAGAAAATCTTTTTTTTTTTAAATTAACGACCAAAAAAATTACCAAAAAAAATTTTATGCCGCAATTTCAAATGGGAAACTTATATTTTATATTTCTGTCTTGTGTTGCTTTTCATAAAAGTTGCCGTAGCTGTTTTTTTTTACCTGACGGAAACTTTAATTGCGGCAGAGCTCAGCAACTATTGATTTTACAAAAAAAAGTTTCCTACAAAAATTATAGAAAAATTTATGCTCTACAACTTTGATTATCACATTTTTTTCGTATTTCTAAAATTAATCGAAATATTTTTCAAAAACAAAAATTTGGTTTTTTTAATCGACCATATATCGGCAAATATTAACAGTAGAGAAAAACGTTTCAACTAAAAACGATGGGAAGCTTTATTCTCTACAAAAAAGATTCTTACAATTTTTAACGTAAAACTCACCGTTGCCGAGATATTTGCAAAAAGGCGTTTCTCAAGATGGCGGCTAACGCTCGCGGTTTCAAGCGACACAAACTTGGATTTATACTTGGGAGACAGTCTCTGACATAATCTAATCGAAAAATCAAATAGCAGGATTTTTTGCGGATCGAACCCATTTTTGAGCTATAAATCTTGGCCTGTTTGTATATGCAGTAGAAAAGACGTCGATTCAGCCTCAGTGGTATGCATGGATCTCAACCTCACCATCCACGACCCGCTGACGCCCTTCGTTGCTTAAGGGCACACGGTATCTTGAACCCTCGGACCTTGTTTACATTATCATCTTTTTTGTTTAGAATTCTCCATGGATCTTCATGGGGTTTTTTTATGTTGGGTAGGCCGATGACTAAGCTTGCTTATTCTAAACTAAAAATGGCGATAAATAACGCCGAAAAAAAAAACGACACCGTTTGCTGAAATCGTCTATTTTTATATATCTGTAAACTTACACAGCCTGTAGTCCCTAAAGTATTGATCGTAGAGTAAAAATGAATATATCTAAATTTGTAGACAATTTCATGTAGAAACTTTTGTCAGAAGTAATCATAATGCTATTCCTACAGATATTCGCGATATGAGCAAAAACCCCAAAAAAGGTACCTTCAACCCCCCCTTACACCCTTAGCACAACCCCCACCCTTGAGGACTTTTAGTATGTTAATCTGGATACCGTAAAGTATAATTCTACCAATTTTCAAAACTACACGATTTATTTCCCCTGATTGCCGATATTTGGCTTAATTTGCCTTGGTTATCATGTATGTATGCGGTAGCGCTGGATGGGGCATAGATAGCGCTGGAAGTGATCTGTGTATGTACTGACGAAAGAATATAACTACTCTGTACTAACTGTGGAACACAGTGTGGATGTATTGTTGATCTGTAACATTAACCTAATCTGTAAATAATCTATGGTTGGGTTTAATTAGTCTATGGTCAGTCGGTGCCAGCTCCAGCTGCCAGTTACTTACTATATTTATAACTCATTCATTGCTTTGCTAATTTGTTATTGAAATTGTTTGTTTTCAATTAATTAAATTAATTTGTTTTATCTGTGAGACATTTTCAATTATATTCTTAAGAATTAATTAATAAATAATTTTATTTGTTTCGTTTATCTAGATTTTGCATTGTTATTTGTTTTTTCTTTAAAATTCAGTGCAAAAATCTCAAAACGAAATGTCTTCTTACAAAGTAAGTAAATTATATTTAATGTTTCATTTTAAAATTAATTTTCTGACAAAATTAGTACCCAGCAATTTATTTCACGTAATTTTTCAGCCTATCGACTCTAAAAGAGAAGAATTCAGACGTTATTTAGAAAGGGCCGGAGTGATGGACGCTCTAACGAAAGTTCTCGTCAGTTTGTATGAAGAGCCAGATAAACCGGAAGATGCTTTAGAATATGTTAGAAAACATTTGGGTACTGACGGTGGTGATGATGAACTGGAAGCAGCTCGGGCACGTATCGCCGAATTGGAAGCGGAAAATGCAGTTTTGAAAGGAGAAGCAGCCCCGGCAGAAGGATAACAATCATAACAAATAATAATTTTTGCAGTAAATAATTAATAATGATCTCACCATGATCTCAAATACAATATATTAATGTTGATGTTTAAAAAGAATAATAATGTTACTAATTAAGATTTTTTGTTCTTTTAAGAAATGTTTTAGTTGCAGTGCAGAATGCACTAAGTTTTAATTTTATGTTGTGTCAGAATGTGTATTCGTGTATTAATATATGGACAACTTTATATTTGCACAAATATAGTCTTAATATAGGTATTTAATAATAACATTTTTGTTGTAGTAAAACATTTTGATTTTGTTAAAGTTAGACTGATTTGTCACTTTCAAATCGAAAGATGGTATTAGATACAATAAAAAGTGCATTATTGATAAATGGTGTTTTTTTAATGATCATCTCAATCATTTGCAATTTTTAAATCTACAGTAGAATCCGGATGTAATGACCCTCAAGGGACTGACGACAATGTTGCGCTGAGTGGATGATACACAAAACAACTTGATAATTTAGGCTTTTGTTTTAGTATGTGATCATAATATATGAACATGAATAAACTATTTTTTATTTAAATTAAAAACTAACTTAAATATTGCCTACAGATTATACATATAAAATCTGTCAAAGTTGCAATAACTCATCTATTCCATAGAAAGTGTAATACTTATTGGTTTGTTTAGGACTATTATTCATTCAATTATCATAGAACTCATTCTAGTACAGAAATGCGAATGCATTTTCGTTATTAAAAACGGCTACACGTTATAAGCGAAGTCATTACATCTCGTTTCTACTGTACTTGTGGTGGATACCTATTTCTGCTATGGGCATAAATATAATTTTTGGCTGACAACCAAAAATACAGGTAGGTATGTATAAGTATAGTATAATGGTACTGTACCGTTATATGTAATGTAATTGTATCAAAAAAATAAAGGTATGTAAAACTATACAATCGAGGAAATTGTGTAGTTATTAATTGCCAAACTTGCTAGTTTCTCTCATAATATCTTTATGTTTTGGGATAATATTATGTTACATCATTCACATAAGGCGGACATATTTTATGAGAATATTCACATTTAATTCAAATAATAATAAATCTTTTTATTCTGAACTATAAATGAGTGTACTTACCTATGTTAAAAGTATAAAAATATTTTATATTATCTTCTTTTAGTTCTTTCTCCTCACTTTGTGGTAAGTGACAGTTTCACAACCATAAAGGCGTCAAGGACTTTCCTTTTGATCGCCATGTTAAGCTCCTCGGATTTCAAGGTTCTTTTGTGCATTAGTGCGAGATTATCTGTCCTTGGTAGTTGTATTTTTGCACACGAGCCCGTTGGGTGCTTGCCTTATCACTCCGACTCCGGGTTCGATTCCGGCAGGGTCAAATTTCCCGGCAGGGAAATAACCTTTTCAAAGTTGGCTCTGGTCTGGATAGTAGTGGCATACTGCGTTTCGCAGTAGTTTGGGTTGCCCGTTTGGCACCAGTAACCTTACAAAAGACCTCGATTAAATAACAGCGCATTTGCTGTTGTTTCGGAGAGTAACAGATGCCAGAGCCCCATTTCCTGATCCCTTATCCTTGTCCAGTCGGCAGCACACTTGCAGCACCTGTGGCATTGCTTGTGTTATAGGCAACAGTAGCCGCCTAAATTTTGTTTTGAAGACATTGACCAAATAAAGTCTTCATTTATTTGTCACTTATACCATAGTTTTGGGTTGATCTAACAATAATAAAAAACACAACGAAGGTATAAAATTTTATTAATAACTTTATACCAACAGCGAAGAGACAGAACAATTCAATACTGAATAATTAATGGATAAGTTTAAGTAAATTAATTAAATAAGCATAAGTCTTCAGAGAAACTTCTAATTAGTAATAATAGGTTAAAATTATAAGTGTTGTATTAAAAACACATTTACTCTAAATGCAAAAGAATGTCGATTCTTCAGCTAAACAAATCACGCGGAGCTCATACATATTCTACAATAATAATTGATTTATTTGTAAAAATATTTTTTACTATTAACTTTTATCGGGCATGCCCTTAGAAATTTAATTCAAAGGAATCCACATAAAACATGTAAAATTTGAATTTATTAATAAAATCTTTATCTCGGTACAATGTCATTTTTCATACCTTTTTTTTTTATTAGATATTAGGCCAATACCTTTCTCTTTAGGTCTGCAGTAACTTTGGACCAATTAAAATTTTAGAAAAAGACAAGTACTGACCGAACGATCGCTCCATCTCTCATACTTTTGTGGCGTTATTTGCTTTAGACAGCTGAGTTCTTTTCGCTATGTCTATGATAATATCAGATGTAAAAGCCCTGCGTGCAGTGTTTAGTTTAGACGGAGCTACGATTGTCTTAGGACTCGTCATCGCTTCCTGCTGGAGCCCTCGGTTTGGGGCCTCCGGCTCTCTTGGCCATGATTATCTGGTCCACCTTCAGGATGGTGGTGGCAGCACCGACTGCGTACTTGAGTCCCCAATATTTCAACGGATATAAATCTAAAATTCCATTCTCCGCCGCGTCAAACACTTGATTGTCGTCCGACTCTATGTTGTAGCCTACGTTTTTTTGTCCATCCTGCAAAATAACAATAGTTGTCAATTTGCATGTGGGAGAAATTAATTACATATTAGGACGAGTAAGGCCACTTTTGATACTTGTTTGCTTCATGGTTTCATCTTCTCTACTTTTGAACAACCGATAAGATTAGCATCCCTCGACTTTGAGACACGTGATTTCCCAGAACCAAAATCTCGATAATTTTTTTTTGTCTCCCTTTTCATAGCCATCTGTCGCAGTGGTGGACATTCAGCATTATATGCCAATAATAATAAACTTGATTATAATTTTATTCCTTAAAATCTCAAGACATTGATCGTGAGCTGTCTCGGGATTTTAGACTGTCGACACTTCCCAAACTTCAATATATGATTTCATTTTTGTATATATAATCTTGTATTCATGTTTATTTAACTATTTATGTTATCCTATGTAAAGAACTTCAACTTGTAATATACATATAAAAAGCGCGTCAGAAGTGAAGCTTCTTTGGCGATCAAATAATTATTATAAACATGATCGTTATACTGAAGTGTCACACAATATTCGACCTTGAAACTAAGCTCTCATTGTGCGCAAAGAATTTTCACTTTAGAAATACAAAGACATAATCATACAGTAGAAACTTAAAAAGATATTAATATAAAAATGTCTCGCCTTGTGAGCTTTGTAGATATTGTTGACCACGACGGTGGCGTTGGCGCCGCTGTTGTCTGCCAACGCCCTCGGTATACTCTCCAGGGCCACAGCAAACTTCCTCACAGCGTACTGCTCCAGGCCGGGCAGAGTGTCGGCGTATTGCAACAGTCTCTGAGCGAGCTCCACCTCCAAAGCACCGGCACCAGGTAAAAACCTGGTAAAAGTTGCTCATTTTACCATCGGTGAAATTGCTCATCGGGTCCAACGGAAGACCAGCGCAGGTTTTTACAAACTGCATTATGCTGAGTTGGAGCCGGTTTGTGGCGGGGGTCGTTTGTGCTTGTCTTTATATATGTTACCTTTGTATGCTCTTAAATGTCCTTTACTACAATAAAACATTATTCTATTCTATTCATTTACAATATTAACATAATTATACGAGTAAATGAACATTTTGTGAAATAACAACGTCATGAGATGACCACCACTCATTTCATGAGTCATGCGCCATTGTATGAAGTATGACGCAATTCGTACTGGAGCCATGAGTTTTTTTTATTCATAAGAATAGGTTTGATCTTGGTCATCATCTAGCCGTTTCTAGATATGTGTGTCTATTTTATTGTGAACTAGCTGCTGCCCGCGACTTCGCCCGCGTAACTTTGTAAATTATATACTAAAACCTTTCTCGGAAACCACTCTATCCATTGGTGAAAATCAGTGCAGTAGTATTTGAGTTTATCGCGAACAGACAGACAGACAGACGCGGCGCAGGCCTTTGTTTAATAATACGTAGTGATAAATGGATTCCACTACCGATCTTGTGATTAGTATCTCACTTTGAAGGTCTATGGAAACTTATCCTATAAGATTATTAAGACAAATTATTGAAAATGATCATTTTAATATATTTTTATTAAGTACATACTCAAGCTTTTAA
Organism: Synanthedon formicaeformis; assembly: GCA_945859745.1. NCBI lineage: Eukaryota > Metazoa > Arthropoda > Insecta > Lepidoptera > Sesiidae > Synanthedon > Synanthedon formicaeformis. Next base: position 6,706,264 of record OX243963.1, read on the forward strand.
TAGATAATCGAAACAATTTAAATTTAAAAACTAAAAATCCACCTGACTTAGGACCAGCCCCAGCAAAAGATTCGCAATGAATACTGCGGATGTCATCCAATGCAACAACCCTGGCACTGTATAATAATCTTAAATCGACCTACCTTCCATCCCGTGCGATGCCCTTGAATGTGTTGACCCCGTCATCTATGGCCCTCTCGATGTCGTCCATGTAGTTGTCTGTGGAGCCTCGGATGACGATGGTGGAGATGCGGCTCTCCGTCGTCTCCATCCGGAAGACCACGACGCGCGTATCCCCGACCTCTTGCACCTCCACCTTGTCGCAGTAGCCCATCTCCTGCGCCGTCGGTGTGGTGATACGAGGCAACACCTAGCACATTCACCATATCATATAATAGTTGCATCTGTCTCATACAATTTAATTTTCAACTTTATGACTGTCCAGTAACGTGGACTTAGCGTAGGAGAATCCTATCTATAGTTTCTTTTACCTCTTAGACTGTGGTGCTGAATAAGAGATGGTCATTTACCAGATAGGATCTGTTAATATCATTTTCTTATAGATATAATAAATACATTTACATTTACAAAAAATAAAAACCATATATTTTAGATATGGTTTTTATTTTTGAGCCTACATACCATAACATATAGTTATATTTCTTGCAAAAACAACTACACAAAAAAAAAACATATTAATTAAAAAAATAAATAGTTTTTGTGGTAATGTAATCTTGTATTGTTGCCAACAGATGATAAAACAATTGCTACCTCAAAATTTTGTAAGATTATGATTGAATAAGATCGGTAACATCAAATAGGAACTGGAACTCAATCACCCAGGTACTATTTTACAAAAGTAAAACAAAGTCCACCGCCGCGTATGTCTTGAGTCTTTTTGAATTTAGACAGATGTTCGCAATAAATTCAAAAACTACTGCACTGATTTTCATGCTGTTTTCACCAATGGGTAGAGTGGTACTCAAGGAAGGTTTTAGTTACGCAGGCGAAGTCGCGGGCACCAGCTAGTTAATGTATAAATACTTACTGTAGCATTAACAGTTTTTGCAAGTCGTCTAAGATCAAACTTGGAGTTAAGACGGACAGCCATCAATCCATACTTGTTCAAGTAATGGAGAGCCATGTCACCAAACTTAGCACCGGCGACAACAACTTTCACACCAGTATCTGCTATGTCCTTGATTTGCTTGTCCAAAAGTGACTCTTCACCCCTACTGAAGTTGAGTAGTTCGTCGGCTGTCTTGATGAGTACAGTGCCCTTGGTTTCTGTTTGCGTGATGTCCACGGGGCAAGAATAAACTACCACTTTGCAATTAGCAGCCGCTTGTACATCTCCTTCAACTTCTCGCTTGAATACCATACCAGAGAGGACTTCAGACTGCAGGAGACCAGCTCCTAGAATCTTTTAAGAAAATTTTCATAAGTTTTTTTAAAACAATAATGTTCTCAAATGTAAGCTGTTATTCAGTTAAGAGCTATATTCACAAGTCCTTTGGGAACAAAATGCAAATTTGCAATTTTGTTTGCCAAAGTAATAAGGACTCCTCTGCCAATTCTGCATTTAAAGAATGGGATTATGCATTTAACAAACTTGCAATATTACATTCATTGCAAGTCTGTGAAGTAATACTGAAAATTGTTTCTTTCCTTCATTATAATATTATATAGGCACTATTAGTTAGACAGACGAGAAACAATCTATTTCATTTAAATAAGATACAAGACAACAAAATTCAATGACATTTACAAAGAATAAAATATAAACAAAGGAGGCTTACCTTACAAACTCTGACATTGTCGACATTAAATGTTGTTTTTTCAGGTAAAATGGCAACACAGGCCCTTGCGACGAGACTTGAGATAAAATCTTCACTACCATACTGTTTAGACATAATTGAGGGTCTTATACCTTTGGTGACAAGATCAATATTTTTGTAGTCTTTGATTTCGTGGCACACAAGCTCTGGGAGTATTTCAAGGCATTTATCGAGAGCTCTCTCATATCCTTCGGCGATTTCACTCGTGGTCACACCTAAACGAAGCAACTCTTCGGAAGCTTCCAAGAGAGCACCAGAGAAAACGATTACAAAATTTGTGCCATCGCCAACTTCGGAGTCTTGCATCTTACTAGCCAAGACCATCAATTTTGCGGCAGGATGCTCAACATCAAGCTCTCTGATGATTGTGCCCGCATCACTTGTGACAAATTGTTTGTCAATGTGATTGATTATCATTTTATTCATTCCATTTGGACCATAGGCGGAGCGTACGCTTTGAGCGAATTGTTTGCAAGCGTTTATATTACGATAAACGGCTTCTTCTAACCCAGAGAACATCTAAAATGAGAAAATTTAAGGTTAATATTTTTTATAGTGCAATTTTCAAACATTCCAGACCTCAACTATTAACAGAAGTGAAGACATAAAAATATATTAGTTATATTTCAGTATTATATTGTAATACTTAATATAAGTTCAATAATAAATTTAATTTAGGATTCATTGTAAATAATATATACCAACTTAATACTAAAAAAAAACGTATGAAACATTAATTTTTCCATACTAATATTTCAATAAAAGTCATATCAAGTGATTTAAAATAAGAATAAAAGGCAATTTGAACAAAATAAAAAACACATTGAATTTTCGGTACCTATCTAAGGTTATGTTTTCAACTTACCCGTGCCCCATCCTTCAGCATCGAAGGTACACCGGGAGCTTTAGGAACATGTAAAGCCATTTTTGTGTATAATTATTATTGAATTGCAATATACTTATTGTTCAAATTTATTCAATTCCAATTATTCCAAATTGAAACAGAGAACCGAGAACTCTCACACAGTCACACAATTAAAAAAAAAAGACAAGAAGAAAAACTTCATTTGCCACAGCCACAGATCAAACAAAACATCTTATAAGGGTCAGACAGAGTAGTATAAATACCAATAGTAGCTTTTTTAGAGCGCGCTCGTTTTATGTTTTAAGAAAGTTTTTTTTTACTGCGCAAATGGGTAGGTAGGTAGGTAGGTAACAAACGGCGTTTGGCAAACGCTGTTCAGTGAGGAAACGGTAGAATCTATGGAAATAACACTCGCGGCATGACGTCATCGCAATAGCGCGCGAATGAACGCAAATTTAAAAAGCGGTAAAAATTTGGAAATCCTAGCTCGATTTCGATGAATCGAAAACTATTATATTCAAGAGTACGCATCAAATGCAATAATTTTTATAGTAATATTTTGGTGTGACTCATTCGGCGCTACTATCGTCAACAGATTTATTTACCTATTTATTGAAATTAAACAAACTATAAAAATCACATATTAAATATAAATTGTATATACATAGAATTGCCACGTATAACGCATAAACATAATCAATGTAGTCGCTAGCCTGGAATGTTGCCAATGCTGTTCCTGAATGTCAGCAACGACGAACAGAACAAGTCTGCCGAGGAAAATTTGTCATTGTACGATTTCTGAAGACAGCGCAACACTGAATTTTGAGCATAAATTACCTACAATGGACGAACCTACAATTGAAAAGTCTGGAGCGTCTTGTTCCGACCGCTGGAGCCCACAAGTTCAATGTATTATTTACCAGGTCAATGTTGTCAACCATGCCATTGCAGATTTTCTACAAGAACATCATATCAAGGAGAGTATGTCTATCCTCAAGCGACATCACTCGGTACATGCTACAGGCATCCTTATAGTCCGAATATGTGCGAGCTGCGGTAGCACATTTGTTTGAGAAACTTTCACTGTATTTTCTCTATGCCATGTAAATGCGAAACATACAGAGAATTCCATATGCTACTACAATACTCAAGGTGACTCCTACTAACGTATGTGCAGTAGAGAATTTTCAAACATTTTCAGACAGTGTATGTCTGTGAAGGGTCTAGTCACTCGCATAATAAAGCCAAGGTTCTTAAAGGCTTTGGATGTTAAGAGTTTCTCGGATGTTATTGTTACCTATTTATTTAAAATAAATATTATTAGAAAGATATTAAAGAAAACAATATTTAATAAAGGTATGGAGTTTATTAGAAAATATATTTAACACATCTGACCACTTAACTAGGTGTTTTTACAATCCCACACCTACAAATCGATCACACAAACATCACTTAAGTATATCAGTGAAAACCCACCTGCAGTAAGTATTACTTTACCCAAATATTTATGTAACAATGTAGGATGGAATTGAATACTTATACATATTAAGCATGTTCTAAAAAGGAAGAGAATTAGCACAAATTAAGAATTTGTTTGATTTGGAATCTGTCTTTTGTCATACCTATACCATTTTTTTTAAATTCAAGACTAGTATAAAATTTCTTCAATCACCTGCTGAGATTTTTCTGCAATGAAAAATAAATAGCAATGTGAGTTTTAGGTCTGTAACGCATGTCGCGTCGTGACGATTATTTTTAGTAATTTATTAATTTTGTAGAAACAGTTTTACCCATATTTATTGATCGACTGATATTACATATATGTATTTTGAAGTGCTTACGATGACTAACTACTTGTAGTAAAATCGTGGAGCAAATAATTTTTTTTTTTCAAAATTAACGTTATTTGTTTTCATTTACCTGAACCAAATCCTACATTTTTACAAAAATATAACACACCAATAATTCCCTTTGCTAAATAAATTCATCTTAAAATATTTGAGTAGTAGTACCATTATTATATATGTCTTACAATAAAATAAAATACATTGAATATATGCAGAAATTAATCTAAGATCAGCCCATGATCACATAATACCTTTTTTATGTATCGTCATTGTCAAACTAAAATCTGCAAAAAGTATACTTCTGAGATATTAACAAAAACTTTTCCTGATTATTAAAAAAAGGGTTCAGAGGTTTATTAAAAAAAAGTAATTTATTTGAAATTTTGGGGTTATACGTAAACTTATCACGTCTTTTAAACATGAAAATTTATGTTGTTATTTTTGTATTATAGTGTAAATTTTACATAATTATAACAGATTCTAAATGCTGTACATAGCATATTTCATAAAAAGGTCGTAGTTCGACAAAAAGTGGCAGTTTTTATACGATAGATAAGGCATTGAAATATTCACTCTAGGTCAAAATGTTGGAAACTCAACAAAGTGCACAACAACAAAGCAGCTTTTGGTTTGACAACGACTTTATGATGATTTCAGAACCACCTCTCACCAAATTAATAACTACGTAGGTATTATTATTTAATTACAATAAAATAAAAGTGTGTGAAACCCAAAAAGCTAATTACATTAAAGAGCAATTTCCTACATTTTTCTAAAGATATAATTCATACAAAATCCTACATAATTATATTAGCGGTGCTACGTTTTTATTATTATAACACAAGAAATGCACAATTTAAAAGGAACAATGTAGATGATCATTTTAAAATGTACTCAAAAATTTTATACCTAATATTCGACACGTTATACAAATGTTTGGAACATTTCATTGAAAAGAACGTGTTTTTTTTTAAAATTTACCTAAATAAAGGATTGGAATAGTGTGCTAAAGTTATCCAATACACTTCTATTGATCACATAAAAATTTCATCTACATATTTCTAACAGTATAAGTAAATGTCTTAACATTCTAACATCACAGGACGGTCCCCTACAAAATAAAAAAATATATATCGAAATTTATTTCGTAGAAAAATATAATTATGTTCTAAATTGAAAATAATAAAAAGAAAAGACGTCACTAACTTTTCGGATATCAATTTCTCGAATTAGTTTTAAGGAACATCAAATGTTTTAGTCACAATAGTTTAACTATTTTTGTTAAGTTGTAACTATTGAGATAGTTATCTGACTCAAGTGTGAGACAAATGCTATTAAATACTCTTCTCTCTTACGAGCTCGAGTCCATGACGAAGTAACTAAGCAAAATATGTTTCAATGAATGCACTATTTAAAAAAATATATAAAAAAGGGGACCACTTGCCTTAAAGATATTTTACAAAATATTCACTAAAATTTTAGTATATTCGATAGCTAGTCTCGTTACATTTGTTATTTCTAAGTACAATCTAACAATATTGAGATCACAAACCAATAAGTGTAGGCTTAAATTTCATTTAATTTTTCTTAAGAGATATTGAATCTTAAATGCAGATAGATAAGGTACACGATATATAGTAAAATTACATCAATAATTAATCTATACGATACATAAAATGAGATTTTGTAAAGTCTATTTCAACATACATTTTATGGTTGGAGATCGAAATAATACAATTTTGATATAAAAATATTTCATATTCTAAACAATGGAGATGGAGTGAGAAAATACACTGTAAGCTCTATTGAAACTTACCTATTCATCAATTCGGTAGTATTTTAGACACATTAGTCCCACACAAAGGCGCGGCAATCTTAAGATACCAATAAAAGGAAGTTATAATACACAGGTTCTTCTTTTCGTTTAAAAAAATAAAAGAAAAACAAGACAAGATTCTATATTAATGTTTGCAAAACTAAAAACGTTTTAACGCCTCAAGAAGTACGATAATAATTTTAAACGTATGTATAGTTATAAAAGATTTCGAATACCCAATCTTTTGAAATTTAATTTTTCAGGCCATTTTAAAAATCTACCTGTACTTAGGCAGTAAACCTTACACCCTTAATCACCCTCTTCTGAATCTGTGTGATCTTTAATATGCGCGGTCGCACCTTGGTGTGGAACGGTTTAATTTCAGTCATATCGATAATAGATTCGGTTCTCTTAGGGACGAATGGTTGGAATAAAATTCTTCGAATCGTAAGAGAAACGAGCCGACCTTTGAAAATGGAAACTGGACATTGTGGTTCCTCAGAAGAGGTTCTTGGGTGGGGGCACAGCGACGAGCGCAGCGCCAGCACGGCCAGTGGTGAGCGGTGCCAACTTGCGCCAGCAATCGGCGGCAGAGTCGTACACTTCCACTACGCACAGGTACTGCAAGCCGTCGTACCCGCCTAAGTATGCACATACATAATTACATCAATATATTGTTACAAACAATGTAGAGAATAATAGAGGTAAGGAGGAGCAACTCTAAGGAGGAGCGATCCGAAGAGAGGTCGGCCTTCAAACATCTGTTTACCACACGAAAAGTATATTTCATATCACAAAATAAATGGCGATTGTGTTGCTTATTAATATACTCACCAACGGCGACGATGCGGTCGCCCAGAAGACAGGAGCCGATTGCATCGCGGCCGTAGGAGAGACGCGCCAGAGTGACCCAGGCGTCTGCCAACGGGTCGTAGCGCTCCACGCAGGCCAAACGGCCGCCCACCGTCATGGCCGGCGCCTCGTGGCCGCCCAGCGCGTACAGGAAACCGCCCGCCGCGCACACGCTGACGCCGCCGCGGCGCCGGATCATGGGCGCGCACGCCGACCAGTGGTTCGTGTTGGGGTCGTAGCACTCCACGGAGCGCAGGCACGCGCCGCCGTCGCGCCCTCCCGCCGCGTACAGGCGCCCGCGCAGCGCCGCCACTCCGCACGTGCTGCGCGCTCCGGCCATCGCGCACACCGTCGTCCACGACCGCGAGCACGCGTCCCACCTTCAGGCGTTAGAGTTGCATTGAGTCATTGAGTGGTAGATGCAGCAATTATAATGAGGATTGTCTACAATACTCTTAAAGCAAATACCGTTCGACCGAGTTGAGGTAAATCCAGCCGTCATGGCCGCCGACCGCGTAGACGGGCGCGTTGGGCCCGTCCCCGAGGACAGCCACGCCCAGCCCATGCCGGTGCGTGTTCATGGGCGCCAGAGTGCTCCACGACAGCGACGTCAGGTCGAAGCACTCCACCTTCAATACAACCGATACAAAAGGGATGCAAATGCGTTGTAGTTTCTTATAATGATAAAAAATAAGAGCATCCGTTTAGTAAGAGTAACATTAACATTAGGGTAAACTCGCAACAGACGTTTATTTTTAAATAATAAGGTATGCAAAATATTGTAAAAGTTTAGCTTTTCAATGTTCTTCAGCAGTCAACAATATAAAAACAAAAACGAACTGCTATGTTAACAAAAACCCAAGTACCAACTATTATAAAGTAGATGTCGCCACAAGCACTAGGACAGTAAAGTAGCCAGAGAAGTGGGCTAAAGACCGAAATTAATCATGTATCTATCTAATACGAGATTGAAGTCTATTTTAAGTTTGTTGCTATCGGCCGATCGATCTCCGATCCGCGTACCAATAACAAAAATCAACCATTCTTAATTCTTTTAGCGCGGTTCGCCGAAATATTTAATCTCGGTTGCTTTATTGTTTGATAGTGTTAAAGTGAACGTACCGTGTTGAGCGTCTTGAGCCCGTCGCGGCCGCCGACCACGATGAGCTTGTTATTCATGACGGCGACGCCGAACTGTAGCCGACGGGCGCCCATTCGCATGAACGGCGTCCACGTGTTCGTTCGCGGGTCGTACATCTCCATGTTGCTGGCGCCCTACACACGGTCACATTCCATTTTCAACTTTACTGCTATCACTATCACCAGCTTAAGTGTAAAATTCTTATCCCTTATCCTTCTATGGTCGGCAGCGCATTTGCAACACCTATGGCGTTGCTTGTGTTATAGGTGACGGTAGCTACCTACCATCAAGTGGACCATCAGCCTGTCTGTAGACCTTAATATATATTAAAAAAAAAGAGCTCGTTCATTCCTAGGGAGCAGAACGGAGTAATTATGTAGTCTGTTTAACTCGCAATGACATACAAGTAGTAACGTTTTCACCGAGAAAGGAGTGAGTAGAGCTGACCAAATGAGTAAAAGAATCCGCTCATATGTTCGCCGAGTTGTGCCTGCGGCTTCGTCAGTGTGGAATATTTAGCCTATGTCCATTCTGAAATTCTATTCTAACTATTAGTAAAGGATTTTTAAATCGGATGAATAAGTTTCGAAGATTACCTCGTACATACAAATTTTATCTCTTTATAATATTAGTGAAAAATTTTTTTTTCAATTGTGTATGTTTTTTTTTAATAGTAACATAAAAATTGTTCACCCTGATCTTCTTTTCACACGAGTATACTTTCATACCTTATATCCATCCATGCCTCCGATGGCGAGCAGACGACCAATGGTGGAAGTCCGTGGCCTCGTCCTGTGAGAGAACAGCAGCGAACGTCTCTCGGGCAACAAGTGCCATTTCACAGCCTCCATTATCAACGGTTGGCATTCCGGCACATTGCCACATGCCACCTCCACTTTGTCTATTAGGTACTGCAATGTAGTATTAATAATAATTAAATGCAAGGTCCATGGTGTCAAAAGGGTATGACTGACCCACAACGTTGTAGTTGTAATCGAATTGAGATATTTGTACAAAAATGTTAAGAAGCAGCACTGTTGTATTGGGAACCCTAGCTTAGTCTTATGTAATGTTGATAAAACCGCAACCATACCTTAGCTACAACACAATAATGAAACAAAACAATGTCTGGGAAACTATTGACTTACAAAACAAATTGAACTTTATTAAATTTTCCATGTCTTAAAAACGGAGCTAGAATTTTTTCTGTCGTGATAACGAAATTTTGAAGTAAACAAAATTTATAATTTAATGTTGGATAAGTTCCAATAATGTTGGAACCAAATCTATTGACTAAAATGTAACGACATCCGCCAGTTTTAAGATGAGTAGTTTCAAAAATTATTTGCTACATATAGACATAGAAACTCTACCTCTTTATAATATCAGTATAGATTAAAATGAAAATAAATCAGATGAAAATTATCACATCACTATTTTTTATACTTACAGAAGACCCAACTTATACAAAAATGTACCTAAATGTAAAGAAAATAACTTAGTTTTTAAACTTGAAAAATAAATATAAAATTGAAACATTTACCTCCGAAGACATCAATGGTAACTTGATAAGTTTCAACAGAGTTGCCAAATGTTTTTCTCTGTTGAGGGTGTCATGTTGGACCCACACCATTAAACTTTCAAAAACGTTTTCTTCAGTCACAACATTGAGATCGTCCGACTTTAGCAAACTGGCCAACTGGTCAGGTAGTAACGACAGAAATTCTTGATGCTTCACTACCTGTAAACCAAAAAATAATGTCTTCAATGATTCAAGTAGCAATGACATGAATTCTCAGTAAAGTTGAAATTCAATCATTGTCAGGTGATCTTTTCTCAATCTTTACAATGTAAGCAGATTCCAAACCACAATGATCTGATTACTGGCGAATATCAAGTATTAATATTTGATAGACATAAAAAAAAAATACTTTACTTAAGTATGTTTCATATTTCGAATAAATTATATGCAGAGAAAATTTTGCATTCAGTGGAAAGTATGAATCATGTGTTGATTCACAAAGACTTTAAAGACGCGCAAAGACACAAGACGCGCAATTAAAGGACAAAACACAAAGGATTTGGGTAGTTCTAAATTTAAACCAACTTTGCCATCTCATATAGGCCATAGCCGGGATCCCATTGGGTTGGTAGCCCTCTGCATGTTACTGTAAACCTGCGTTTAAGAGTGATCAGATTAAGTCGATAAACAAGCAACTAGCACACTTATTAAAAAACAGTTATTACGAGCTGAAGAAACAACCTGAATTTTAATAGAGAGACACACAAATTTTGATGACCATCAAGTGGACCGGTCAGCCTGTCTGTCGAAATTAACATAGAGAAAAACTTCCTTATACAAGTTAGTTACCAGTAATTATTTCTTTAAATTCTTCTATAGTCAAAGTTAAACGGTATTTATGTTTTTAAACACATTTAAATAACAAAAGTAGTAAGAAACTAAAAGTGCACTAATGATGCAAGTTGAGTTAGGTGCGATAGATATTTTTACTATAGTTTATTTTAATATTGTAAACTATTTTGAAACATATTTTGTTTGGCACTTGTTTGTTAAAATAAACTATAGGTATTTTGATAGGCGCTAGTTGTTTAGAAATGGAGACATTGGAATTACCTGCATAAAATGTTGATATGTGAACTCTAAAGCGTTTTTGTGTAAAGCCAAACATGACTGTTGTTCAGCGAACATAGCTATTCCTAAACAATTGCAAGGGTCCAATTGCTTCTTAAGGAATGCGCAACAAGCGTTCGTGACTGACGTTAACTGCAGCAAGCTCGCTGTTGACAGCAGTACCTCAACAGACTCCTCTTTTAATTCTACAAATTCATGATAACAATGTGAGCATGTTGAATAAATTACACAATTTTGGGATTGCAACATTGTAAGAGACAAAATTAGGGATGCAACAAACAGTATTTTAACGAATACGAATATCAAACTAATATTCGTCGAATATGAATAAAAAATGTTGACAAAAAAAAATGTTAATTAAAATTAACGATAGGCAATCTTGAGAAAAGAAACCTTCTTAAGAAAATTATTTGGAATCAGTCCGTTCCTGTCTTGTTTGTATCTTCCCCGCCGTTGAAAATAGACGTTCTGAGTCAACAGTGGATGCAAAACGAAGAAAGTCAAATGAATGAAAGAAATGACGACGTCACATTAGGTTCCATTTCACTCAACAAATTCATGAAATGAAAATATTTGCTTTTTAAATATTAATTCGAATAGTTGTAACAATATTTGGTGAATTTAACAAAAGTATTCATATTTCTTGCATCCTTAAATATCTGATTTGTGTAAAAAGTCGAGTTTTGAATTTGCAATGTAAAATAACTAAAATATTTGATGAAGATGCAATTACAAAATGAATAATATTATAATAATTATTATGGAATTTATAATATTCAATGAAAAAACTATATAATTAAGCAAATTTGTGCAAATTGTACCTATAGTGCCTGTGTAGCAATAATTGACGAGAGACTGCAGTGCTTGTGCGTCAACTCTTTCTAATGTTATTTCTGTCAATTGCGCCTCCCTCAATGAGCCCGTGAACATTGCTGCAAAATACTCACTGCACGACGCTAACACTACTTTATGTGCAGGTATCCTGTGTTAAAATAAGGTCTCATTACAATAAAAACCACTACATTAGAAAACTTAGGGCTGGCACAATTTGGAGGACAGCACGGCAAAGTATTTAAATAATAACATAGTGTGTGTTATGTGCTTACGTGCATAATATACCTTATGTGCTTTTAACAAAATTGATATTTCATTGTATTATGCTATGGCAACAATCAGCGTGCTGTGGTATTCCGCCGTAGTGTAATACAATGAAATTTAGATTATATTAAAAGGCCTTAACATATAAAATACTCCTCCAATGTGCACCGGCCCTTAGTGAGATTAGATATAAAAAAAATGGCATATTAAAGAACGAATTTAATACTGAAGTAAAGTCATGGCAATAATGCAAACAAACGAAACCCATACTGAGTTTTACACATTGAGTGATTATGTATCTCTGTTCCTTTTCTTTGCACATAAGCCCTGAAAGTTTGTTTGCATTTTTCTATTGTCTCCATGGCCTTGCTTTAATTAGGAATCCACTAGGGTCACTGTTAACTCAAAAAAATATTTTGTTTCTTCAATTTCGATAATCTCAATTAAAAATATGAAAATTTGAAATTAATTTGTACAAAAACAAAAAGTGGTAGGATTAAATTTAATAACGTAAGTATTCATAATTATTTTGATGTAGCAAATAAGCACAATAGCTTAATCAATAACTTCTGAAGGTGGGTTATTTTGTGTTAAGGAAATATTTTATAAAAGTTTAAGTTGCTTCGCTTAATTACAATTAAACTATTATTAAAAGTCAAGCAAAAATGATGTGCCTCTGAACTCTGATATAAAATTGTATTAAGAATGTTATAGCAACGTAAATCATTGTTAAGTTAGAATTAGTTTCAAAACCACTTAACATTATCTTGATAATATTGTGTATTTATCAATTTTATAGTACTGTATTTGGATTGGAATGTTATATATGCTGAATAATATTGTAATTAGTAGTAGTAGATTCATGATTGAATAAAAAACATATCAAACCTGCAACCGCCAGCAATAAGGACTACATCACAGAGTTTTTGAGATTGAAAATATCCGCAGATATTTTTAAGTGTTATTTCGGAATGTCCTTGATCACAAAAAAATTCTTCCTGACTGGAATTACTCGAGAGACTTAATTGGCTAAGTTCTCTTGGTAAACCTTCGTCGATGGAGTTTGTGGAAACGTTATCCTTTGCAGGTTCCTGTGAATCACAGCCCGACATCGTTCTGCGAAGAAAGATAATTAATTTACGTAAAATATAAAAGTGATCCTTTCTTTTCTTCGTTTACAAATCAATTGTCGCGATGATAGTTGCGAAAACACAACACAACAAAGCAATGAACGTGAACGAGCAATCCAAACAAAAGCAAAACGACAGCAACGACAGTCAAGAGAACTCAACTCAAACGAAAGAAAACAAAGAAATGTCAGTCATTATTTCGTGTCACTGATCTCTATGTACCTCTGGATCGGCTGCTGTCAAATTATTTTTATGTCTATATGAAAATCGCCATTTTGGCGCTGTAGGCTATGGAGTGTAAGTACATGGAACTAAAACTAGTGATGTCCGCATGATAGGGACATTTACAGAATACACATTTCTTCATGTTTCAAAACTCAAGGGGACACAAATAAACTTAAACAGTTGTTTCGTGTTGTCTGTCCACTGATCTCTATATACCTCTGGATTGGTTATCCCATACAAATTACAGATACTAAGCAGCGTAGAGATAAGGAGCGCCATCTTACATGGTTGTTAAACTGAAAAAGTGGCAACAAAAAGAGTTTGAGAGTATGGAGAGTATGGAATGAATGTAGCAGTAGTTGACGGAGTGAAGTGCACCGAGTTGAATTTTGGTTGAACACTAGCCTCACCAGCGCCACCAATTTATCGTCTTTCTACGGACACTTTTAATACTCAGAGATTGTCCTCCTTGTCTCTACCCTCCTTAACAGATACTTTCGTGTACCATTTTGAAGCGCCGCCGTACGTAAGTACTGGAACTTAATTTTGACGTTTGCGTATTTTTAATCCATAGATAAGTAAATAATGTCTGTTTTATTCACGTTTTATTCTATCTGTTGATGTCTTAGGGACTGTTTAAGTTTATTTGTGTCCTCTTGAGTTTTGAAACATGAAGAAATGTGTATTCTGTAAATGTCCCTATCATGCGGGCATCACTAGTTTTAGTTCCATGTACTTACACTCGATAGCCTACAGCGCCAAAATGGCGATTTCAAATAGACATAAAAATAATTTCACAGCAGCCGATCCAGAGGTATATAGAGATCAATGTGTCTGTCAGTTGCACTGATCTGTAATAAAGCACTGGATAGGCTGCTATCAAATTATTTTTGTCAATTTGAAAATCGCCATTTTTTGGCGCTGTAGGCTATGGAGAATATGGAGTGTAAGTACATGGAACTAAAACTAGTGATGTCCGCATGATAGGAACAATACAGAATACACATTTCTTCATGTTTCAAAACTCAAACGAACACAAATAAACTTAAACAGTCCCTAAGACATCAACAAATAGCACTATTATACTTATCTATGGATTAAAAATACGCAAACGTCAAAATTAGTTCCAGTACTCTCATATCATACTAGTATATAGTATATAGCCATATAGTATTCCGTGGAATACTTATCTATACTTTAATTTATGTCTGTATTTAGTCATATCATTATTTTGTTGAATTATGTATTAATTATAATTAAACATTTACCTTTGTACCTGAGTCATGGATGGTTGTATTTGTAATGTTATGTATGTATTTACAAAAAAAAAGTAATCTATGAGCTATTCTTTTTCTATTGATCAAAAACGTAAACAAATATAGCGTCGCCATGGTCACTGGACTGTTTTAAAGATGGAATTTGTACATTAGGCATTATCAAAGAGAGTTGACTCAGTGATTTAGAATTTGTTCGTATTGTTTGTTTAGTTCTATATCGTGAATTGTTTGTTTACCTTTTTGATCAATGAAAAAAGAATACATATATGTAGTATGCTAGTATGTATTATGTATATCATATCAACTGTTTGGTATTCATCCATAATACAGGAATTAGTTGCTTACTGTAGAACTAGATGGTGCTGTGTGGAATGTATGAAGATATCTATTTTATTATTTATTTATTTATTTACTATTATTATAGCAGTGAAGCTTCTCAAATTACTAAAACCGCTGCCAGACAATAATTTTGATAGAGTTTTAATATCAGAGCCGACCCCTTGCTGCGTCAGTTAAGGTAGCTTCCTGTTTTCCAAATCCTATTTTCTGTTTGTTTTGATTACTTATTTAAATAAAAGAACACGATCTTAAAAATCGTTTGTTATTTGGACCGATGGGAGGCTTATACAGTGCCATTTAGTATGCCCTAATCCTACTATAGTCGGCAGCGCACCACCTACCATTAAGTAAACTGTCAATCTGTCTGTCGACCTTTAATAAAACAAATTGGTAGGTGTAGGTACGCATTTTGTTTAAATTGTTTCCAAAAGGAAACAGTGCCGTGTGTGTCGTTATTAAACTAAATAAAGAGTTTAAGTAGGTAAAAATGAAACATTTATCATCTGGCTGAGGCATTTATTAATAACATTTATTTTTGGTTTTCATTTTTTATCTTAATACAACATACATAGTAATTAACAATACATAATAAATAGTCCAAAAGTATATTACGCCTACAAAATAGCGTAGTCGTTATAAGATTATCGCCATATGAGTTGCGTACACATATTTTGCGGAATGTCAAGGCAACTCATCCATGACACGTATGAAAATTAGAAATACCCTCTGAGAGAATTAAAAAACTTTTTATTCATATTCAACAAGTGGGTGAGGAGTAATAAATAGTGGTTTCAGTAGGTTTGGTTTGAGTACTTATAGGCGAGTCTATTTCTTAATTTAATCTCTTCGAGGTTATTTCCTTTTTCGTTTAAGCTATGCAAAGACGACTACCGAACGGCGGCCAGTTGATCATTATCTTTTCTGGACTATCACCAGATAAACTGTCGTGTCCTGTTAAGGTGGCGTGTTAGTTTATTTTCCTCTTAAGTTCCAACGATTTAAGTTAAGTTTTGTGCGATTAGATGTGGATAATTTTATATTTTCTTTTTTTGACAAACATAACATTATGAGAAAATATATATAAATCTCTATCTAGTGGTAATCAAATAGATATCTACAAAAATAGTTGCATTTTTAAATAATGTCATCAAGGAAAACAGCTGATTAGATTTTAGGTTTTCGTGAAAAGGACGCAAGTTTGTTCGCAGGAAAAACTATGTAGATAATATAAATAATTATAAGTGTTATGATAACTACAATTCGAGACATCTAAAAATATTATCCCTCAACATTAAACAGTGTTGAAGTAAGTTATTTTTACATTAAAGTGAAAATTTTCAGAAGGTAGGTATATATCGGGTATGAGAAATAGGTATTTCTGGGTGTAGGTAATTTGAACTGAGTTTGGAAGATTCAATGAGCATCTCTTTAATTTTTTTTAATCTCAGTCGCAACATTGCGGAATGTAAAAGTGACTAGAAAGGATTTAAGAATCATTTTTCACTTTTGTATAGAATTTAATACATGTATAGAAAAATTGTGCTCATGGTGTGTGTGCTTATATTGTAACAATAACTAGATACTTGTGTCGCAGAATTATTATTAAAAACGGAATATTATAATTATTCCACATTCTGACATTACAATCGTAAGGATTATCGTTTACAAGTTTATCAAAATATTTCTGCATGGAGCGTTGTGTAGGTATATTTCGAAAATTTCGTTGATTTGTTACTTTCTTGTAAGTTTAAAGTGGAGATTGAACTATTAATTTGTCAACCGAAAGAAAGGAACGCAATAAAAAAATCCTAAATTCCAGAATAAAAATTTAATTTTATTAATAAACTTAATATGCATACTTAGACTGTTGCAGATCGCGTCAGTTGGTTTCCAATTAAAACTTGCGATGTATATTAGTCATAATATGTTTCGGATTGCAATACCTACATAATTATGGAACATGGTTAAGCTAGATAATAATAGGTATAGAAAACAGTCGGTAAAATTGCAAAAATTCGATGCGTTTACAAAAAAAAATTGCATTCACAATGTTTATGGAACGTTTAGAATATGCCGATTTTCATAATTATCCTGCGACAATCATAATATATATACGAGTATATGTATGTATAGTGAGGTGCGATGAAGTTACAATGCGGCCGCTGCACTGAGCGCTCGCACGCCATTCACCTATACATCACGCGACAGTGGACAACGATTAGCTTTTTTTATATTATTCTACATACAGATAATGTATAATACAATTAAAATTGACAAAAATTGCTAAATGTTTCCAAAACAATGAGGGTCCGTGCGTTAAGTGATAACATCTACAAATAAGAACAGTACTGTAACAGAGAACATAAATGCGGGGAAAAATTGTTGAACACTGTGAAAATTGTAATATTGGTTTGGCCTCTAAAAATTAAATACTGGCGAATTTCGTTCTTTATTGCCTAATAAACATAAACATTTATAGCGACAATAAAACATTGTTATTAAAATTCTTGGGCAAACGTGCGCTTGGCAAAGACGAACCAGTTTTTCCTTCCCCTCTACCCATAGTGGTATAGCCAACTCCGTGGGCAGCCCAGGTCTTGTACAACTGCCATGTGCTATGCTGTGCTATAATATTATACTATAGTAGTTATAGTACTCTAAAATACGGTACAATACTAAAAGGCCTATGGTAATCCGTCGAGGCGCCACTAAGAACCATCGACGTTACCACGCTGTCCTGGGCCCCTAGACAAAGTGCCATAACGATAACGATAACGAAGTTCGATAGTTATAAATGTATGGGAAGTATCACGTGATTTAGCGAAGGCATATGTCAATCCCATACATTTTATTTTTAGCGAATCGAATCGCTACGGAGCGAATGCAACTTGTCTAGGGCCCCTGTTCCGTACACAAAGGGTCAGTTCATATCGGAACGCGACGCGGTGTTCACTTTTTAAGGTATTAATAGAATATAGCTCTTATTTACCACACAAAAAGGTACACAGTTCGATGATTCACGTGTAGTAGCGTGGCGCGCCGCAGCGTGAAGCAGCCGACACCATTCGCGTACTCACTGAACTGTATACGTTTTTTTGTAGTAAATTAGTTTTACATTGTATTGCCTTGAAATGTGCACGCGGCGTCGTGTATCGGTTTGAGCTGACCATTATGCCTGGGCCACGAAACCAACACTCGAAGCGATTTCGCTTTGATAACACTGAAATGAAAGCGTTAGTGTCGAATGTAAAAAAGTCGATGCAATTTTCAGCGCCGTGTTGTGGCCTCTTAAACTATATAAGTACATTTATTTTTGACGCTCAACGCTGGCGCTTGTAGTGCAACGCGAATTCGCATCGAGCGTTGGTTTCGTGGCCCAGGGTTTAGAATATGATTTTATACTGTGAAGATACTGTGATCTTGGGATTCCCCGACAGTTCTCACTTTAGATGATAACGTTAGTCGCCTCTGATTTTTATTTATCGATTCAGAATTCAGAACGATCTTTTTTATGTACAATTAAAACGTATTGAGGATTTAAATTTCAAAGTGTTGTCTAGTTTAACACACGCTACGTATGCCTGTTTCTTTAATGTATGATTTCATTATTTTTCTAACAGTCACGTCGTTTTATTGATTAAGTTGGGTAGTTAAAAAAAAATAGGTAATTTATATTTATGCCACGACACTAGAAGAAAAAAAAGCATAATGTTTAACAATATTTCCCGCATACTGGCAATTTAATTGTGGCCCTTGACATACACGCAAGCTTAGACAATAAACAATCGTACATCTGTATTTCATACAGACAAAATGTATAATATATTAACACATAGTAGGTGTGTAAATTAATAATAATAATCACATTGATAGGTACATATAGTCTATTCGCGAGATCGTGTTTTGCGTCTTAACCTATAGTATTTAAAATATCACAATAAATTGCTGTGCACATACGAAACAGGCAAATTTTGAGTGCAATTACATTAAATTTATTTATTACATTCCGTACTAATAAAATATGTACACTTAGTAAATCATACGATCCTTTATGAAGATATTAATACAAATACAAATATATATTGTGACAATTCACTAATCAAGTCAAAATTCCGACATAAATGCAATCAAATAAACGTGAAACGGTTTGTTATATTATATTTAATCAATTGTGAATTAAAAACAACGAAAATCAATATAAAAGCTTCATAAAAGTGACGAAAATATAAATTATATAATATAATTACTTAATGACTTAATATTTTTAAACAACCAGGTACTTAAAAGATATATTATTTATTCATTCGTAAAGGATTAAATTATTGAGCCGCTATGAGTATGACAGAAGTAACGAAAGAATTCATTGGCATTTAACTTTTTGTACATTACAATATTTTGTTTATATTGTGGAAATCAAAAATAGTTTTTATTCAATAAAAGTTAAGCTCAGTTTTCGTGCGTGCGATAAATCTAATCGAGGCATTCCCACCAAAGCGGATTATGATCATAATTTATGAATAAGCATAAATACCGTTCAGTCTGATGGCTCAAGAACAAAATGTTCTAACAGACTACAACGGTGTTTATTTAAAATTAATCCTAATGCTATTGCTTTTAAGGATTGTTTTTTATTGTTAAATTATGTCTCACTTTCATACACAAATGGGGCGAAATCCATTTGATTCTATAGTATAATCGATAAGATAATGTGATTGTCATGTAAACATACGTCAACATACGAAGAAATATATATAAAAATATAATAGGATTTTTTTTTACTTTGATGTGCCTCCTTGCCTCGTATAGATTTGTCACTAATATTAATTTTAGTTCACATCCATTGATTTTTAAATTTATTCTTACATATACTTACACATAAAACTTTCCCATGTGCACAGAGACATGTCAAAGACAAAGATTGTCTTTGTACAGATAGGAAGATAGTTTACTTTATAGTTTTACATTAAAATCTAATAATATCGACATTTATTATATTACCATTAAAGTGCTGTCCACGTTGGATATTTCATCCGCAGTGATTTATTTTTTATTAATAAAGATAATGACTTTGGTGCAGTATAACTAAATCTAGTTAAATATTATTAAAAATAGACGGAATGTCTATTTGTCTAACTTACAAGCAATAAGTGCCATAATCTATAGACCTAATCGTATCTAACTACATAAATGCGTGTAAATATCAAGCATTTCTAAGTTGGCTCTTTTCATTAACATTTCAAATAGATGCGGCAAAGCAATAATTATTTCTAAGTTATGACTAAGTATGTCTAATGGATGTGAACCAAATGGTTGCATTTAATGCAACAGAAAATAATAATATATTTTTCTTTAATTTTTGAAATAAATTTTATGATAAATTATATTAAAAAAAAGTTTATTTTTTAATTTACTTTAATTTTTAAAAGTAATTATATATACTTAAAATTAACTGTAAAATAAAAGTCTACAAATTGATCACAAATTAATTTTTTGTGCAACATTTTTTGCAAATAAATATTTATTTATAAATAAGTAAGTTTAAGTATAATATTATAATGTATAAGTTCGTTTGTTCAATGTCTTAAAGTTCTTGAAAAATACAATTTTCATACAATTGTTTATAAAGAAGCCGCGGGTAAAAATTAATAAGTAAAATAATTTCCACATAAGACTTGATTAAAACAATATTGTACCTCTAATTTTGTTCTATTATGTATTGTGTACTCATTACAAAGCATGCCAATGAATTCTAACTACAAAATCAATGCGTTTTCCCTATATTTATAAATATGGTTTAAGCACAATAGAAAAATCAATTAATTCGTGTTCGTAAACGCTTATGGCAGATGATTATAATAGGAACTGATATCTTCGGTAAACAATATAATTAACATATATATCTTCAGTCGACTTACTAAATTCCGTGCTATTTCCTAAGGAAGAACCCAATAAAACTAATGTCTAAAAACATGATTAAACGAATTTTATTGACTAACAGTAAATATTAGCTGCCTGCAGTTAAAACACTAATAAAACTCTTAAAGTTAAGATAACTTATTTTTTTATAAAACTGTATTGACTTAGTTACCGCACTCTGCGATTGCTTTCGCAATAAAAAAACGACAAATGCCTTCATTAAATTAAGTAGGCCGAATAACCGAACGAAAAACAAGAAATATTCAGTTACACATTTCTATTTACAAATTCTTTATTTTTTTTTTATTTAATTTACTTACAACCCTCATTATAACGTGGAATGTCGTATTAGTACAGATTACATACATAAAGTGAATAAATACTATAACATATCGACAAACATTAATATTTCGTTAAACTGAAGAAGTATTAGTCTAAAATATTTATGTATACGTTCTACCGACTAACAATGTCGACTACCAGTCTCACATTTTAGTTTAATAAGTGTTAGAAAGTATGAAATACTTGGAAAATAAATTAGCCGCGGAGAGGTCGATCGGGTTGAAACCAGGTCGCAACACTAACCAATTAGTTCCGTGAGCGCTACGCGCTTCCATTCGTCTTTTAGGCGTACGCAGTCAGCATTCTTACAAACGTTTGGCATATGTCGCACCACTACTTGATATGTTTCAATACGTTCAACGCGTGTAACCATACTCTTGACTGGTTGCGCCCGTAGGGACATCGCAGCTTCACTGATCGCATAAGAGCACGCGGGTGATACACTAAGTATCACGCTATAATATGAGGTCCATGTAGCACTTGCGGTTTTAGGGAGCATTGTGGGATCAGGGTCCTGGCCGGAGGTGTTTAGCGGCCGCGCGCCCATCGGAGTAGCGCGTCGGCCAACACGTCCAAATGCGCTTTCGTCTGAAATTCAACAACAATTGCTCACTGTTGGAAATAATATAAACTAGCGATAGCTTCGCAAGGGTGCAATTGTTTCCCGCAAATTATGCACACAAACCTTCCTCAAACAAATTAGTGAAAGAGTATCGAATTCTGTTAGGTGCTTTAGAAGAAGTTAGCGGAGAAATAGACAGACGCGGAAAGCGTCTTCATAATATGTATAAAGATAAATAGAAGATGCTACGCCGACCTTAACCCTTGGTAATTGTAGAGTGAGATTTTCTTTCAGCACGGAAATCGGATCGGATTTTAGATGATCTTCATGTCTGGAGGCCATTTTGAAGTATTAAATTATACATTGGATTAAAGAAAAGAAATTCCAAATGACTTACCGTCTTGTAGAACATGCAGGCCTGTCGATCTTCATCCTCGCCGTTAGGGCAATCGATGAAGCCGTCGCAGAGCACATGGTCGTCAATACAACGATAGCGCCCTTGACGGTCGGGGGTTGGACATGCAAATCGCTCCATACCGTCCGCAGCCGGAGGACATTCTGTAACATCAAAATAACAATATAAATATTTCATACATCTTTTCAATACACGATGATCGTCTATAAATATATTTGCATAGTAGCAAAAAATAAAATATTGTTAGAACCATTAGAACCGTTTAATGAATTTTAACATGACGAAGATGCTTTGGTTGAGTGGTTAGGGTGCTTGCCATAGCAGTCTGTCCAGGTTTTGATTCCCGGCAAGGTCAACTTTGGAAATGAACTTTTCAAAGTTTTTTCGATGTGTAATACAAGCCTAGCTTTTATTTTTAAGATAATACGATGTGTTAATCTGTCGATTTTTATTAGTATTAATACATACAACATTTTGGGATTTTAATAACGACAAAACTGATGCATTGTCATAAGTATGATTAATGGGTTGTGTTAAATGTACAATTACAGATTAAGCGAAGTTTATTATTAATAGAGTTGAGAATGAAGGCAACGGAAAAGCGAATAAAAGGCTGCGTGTGTAAATGAGGAAAGCTACTCGAGGATGCGGTCGGTGAGCGACCGGCGCCTTTCGCACTTCGTCTATATAGAGAAGGGTAGTCCGAGAAGGCAGGCTGCGTCTATTTTTAGCCGAGCCGGGGAAAGTGAGGCCGTATCTCGACTGCGCACGCCTCCCGTACAACCTCCCCTTATTCACTTTTGTGGAGACTAGGCGACGGCGACGTCCCGTGCATTCATAAGCAGACAAACTGTTCAGCTGAACTGAACTCTCGTTAAGAAATATGTTACGTTTATATTTAGTCTATCGCAAATATTGCGCTTTAGGTACGTTCGTGATCCGCTTACATTATTAGACTATAAAGACATGTATCCATCCATGCTACATCTTTCTGTACATAGTATAAAACCCGTCGTTTGTTTTTATTGTTGACGACAGTGGCTGTCCTTACCTGTATCCCTGACAAAGTGTATGCAAAATTTTATGATGATCGGTTGAGTAGTTAAAGCGTGAAAAGTCAACAGACAGACAGAGTATCTATTATTTTAACATACTAGACACGAAACTTGTTGATTTTTACTCACGACACTTTAGCGTTAGCATGTAGAGTACGAAGCGAGGGGGTCGACGAACTCTACTTTTCTTTTGCATACACGAAGAAAGCGTGGAGAGAGGTAATACATGTGTACGGCTCAGTAGGTATGTGACATTATTAAAATACTTTGTATTCTGGAACTAAATATGTAAAAATTCACAGATTTCGTGCCTCACACGACTATCGAGCACATTGTTGACTTCTTTCAAAAAGGTTAAGCTACAGGGCAAACCCTTAACCCGATCGTCTTTATTTTAGGCTCAAATTATAGCTGACTAAATAGTCCAGAGGAATTTTTCTCAAATTTTTGATATCATTCTTCGTTTCCAAAATATCGTGCGCCAAAATCAAAAATTCGGATTATTTTTTTTTTCAGTATTTCGGTCATAACTCTTTTCGTTTTTAACTATTTCGAAGAATTTCTTTTTGCACCTTACAGCTCTCATGAATACACGTCTTTTGAGCTCTTTTTGAATATCATATCTTCATAACTCTCCGAGATATAAGGGGATCGCACTTTTTCGTGAAATCGGGGCCTATACTGAAGCGAACGAAAAGACATTTCCAATGTCAAAAAACGCGAGTAAGGTATTTAGCAATCACTTCTTTAAGGTATGCCACGCACATTACTGTCGTAAAAGGGTTGCAGCGTACTGACCACCTACCATGAAATAACTAGCGACCCGTCCCTCGACATTTAAAAAAAAAAAAAAACGGATGCTTACGTTATAAAACAAACCCGTATATACCGCATATACATCGAAATAATATGTATAATCGATATAATATACATCGAATAAATATATATATATAGTTTTTTCGAAATCTTTATATTTTATATATAAAAATTTAGCTTCCGTATATTTGTGACCACAAAACTCGAAAACTAGTCGATGGATTGACTTGAAGGTTTTACTCATTTAAATTTAATAGAAGAGTGCTTTATATACTTTTATTGTATAACGGCAATGAAGGGGCGAAGTCGGGTTGGATATTTTTTACTCAATATACGAGTAGTTCATTACCTAGATTAATATATAGAAAACTGTTTATCCCGGAAAAATGTTAGATTGCTGTTATGTAATACAGCTAGCTAGCACAGCTAGTTATGTAAAAGTATTTAAGTTCTATTCAAGGTATTTAAAATTGAAACAATGTTGAATGTTAAAATTTGACTATTATTAGTATTAATTTTAAAAATAATAGCAATATCCGGTGTGTCCACTTTATTTCGATGAGGTCATGGTTTGTGTGGGCTGAGTACTGACTTGTTTGTCTCGTGTATCGTGCGGAGAGTAGACGTAGCGGCGACTTATACATCATATCACTCGGTTGCTATAAATAAACTATCTGAGGAGAACAAACAAAATTTATTAATGAAAAAATTGTAACGAAAAGGCTTTATATAATTTAGCAGGGTAATGCTGCAGCATTATGAGTCCCTTCGCTACAGTAAAGATAACGTGTGGCCTTTTTGTTATTAGTTCTTCTGCTTAATCTTTATATGTATAAATGTGAGCACAATTAACATAAAGACTAACATTAAGTTTGACTTGATGTGTAAATAACAGTAGCATGTATGTCTAAGTAATATGTTCATTGATAACTAGCTATCTGTTCACGGCTTTTTACTAGAATATTAGCGGAGAATCGGACGGACGCGGATGGACGTAAAATATTGTTTTTTTTTTTCATATTTAAATAAAAATTGGTTTTTATCAGCTAGATATTCCGTGAAAAAATGTCTAACTGATGGTGAAAACAGTGTAGAAATTTGTTGTGTGGTTTAGGAGGAGTTAGCATATATACACACATACAGACGAGGAAAGCCACTTCAAATTATAATGTGTAAATTACATACGTATTATGTATTGATTGACTAAGCGTACTATAATTATTGATTAATTTAAGATTTTTTATTTTATAATACAGTCTCGCACATTTAAATGATAAAAAAATGAGACGGGTAAAACACTTTTATTTTCAGTATATTTCAGTTGATCATATTATTATCACAATTTTTTTCTATAGTATAATATTAAACCAAAACAAGATGATAAGTGTAAATAAGCCGACCTTTTCTCAGTTATGCATAAAAAGGAGAGACCTTTTTTTCGCATCGAAAATGTACCTGTCGCCGAGTATCGCCTCGAAAATGGAATTAGTCACCATGTGATTTTAACGATAAAATTGGAATAGGGTTAGGCTCATCATCCAATTGAATGAAAAATTTGTAATTTAATTCAGGTAATTAAATCATCAATACATCAGTGAGAACCGTATTCAAATCGGTTAAGCCGTTTCTGAGATTAGCGTGCACAAACGCACAGACAAACAGACAAACAAATAAGCAGACAAAAAGTCTAATGTAATAATTGTTTTTTTTTGTACAATGTACAACGTGTAATAATTGTTTTTTTGAAAAAATATTTTAAAAAATATTAACACACGGAGAGCGAGAGAGAGAGAGAGAGAGAGAGAGAGAGAGAGAGAGAAGAAAAGCGACTTTTAGTAAATATCTTTATTATTTTTGCAATTAAATAATCATATTTACTTGTCTATGTATGTCCCCTATAGACTCCAAAACCACTGAACCGATTTTGATGAAACTTACACAATCTTCAGATTAGTCCAGCGGGTGTTTCTGTGAAGTTTGGTAGCGGTCGGACGCAGACGAAGTCGCGAGTAAACACTAGTAATAAATAAACGGATTTTATTTAACGTAAGAGACTAATTAAGACAGTAGACAAATTAAATGAACATTAAGTGTACCGAGCTAACCCCAATTAATGATAATGAGTTTCTCATAAGAATTAATCAGAGTTGGAATGCACCTTGAGTAACGTTTTTGTGGCTCGAAGGAGCGTGGCGCGGCTTATGAACCGGCTCATCTGATAAATATTTACGAAGCGTAGTTCGTTCGTGCCCAAACTAACAAGGGTGTAGTCGGTTGACTGCCGCGTAGTCTCGTGCCGCCGACGTTTCCTCACTCCATCATTCACGACACCCGAAATCGTCAGACTCACGCAAACACAGGAGTTAAGTGATGTTAAAAACGTACTCCGCTACAACGTCTACATTAAAGGAAAAAGGGGATTTAGATAAAGCAATAAAATAACATCTGATTATGACGCAATTGTCGTGTGTGTGGGCTTAAATGTAATTGGAAGGGTATCTCGAAAAATAGACTGAGGTGAGACGCCTTTGTACAAGTCTGTTTTTCATTCCGTGTATAAAAGAGAGAAATGTTTTTCATAAAAAAAACTTGAAGCGATTTTTTTTTAAAACCTTAAAAAACAAAGCGTTTGACACTTGGAAAAAGGAATTAAAAAAAGTTACATTATAATATGAGCAAAATTTTTATTTCTATACGAACTTTTTCCCGCGACTTCGTACACGCCTCCTTTTCCTAATTGTTGAAAAATAAAAAATGGTCGCTTCATAAAAATATATTATGATTCAATCTTTGCTCATACATTTGTGCAAGGCGTTGAATTTTTTCATATTAATGTAGATCCTTCAGGAACAATACGTTTATCTGGATGAAAGTAAACCTATATCTTTTTCCGTGTCTGAACAATTTTATGCAAAATTTCATTATGTTCGTTTGAGTAGTTATCGCTCGAATTCACTGGAAACCCAGAGGCCTGAAGCTTGGACAGAAGAGCCCTAGCCCATATCGTCAAAAGCTTATTAGATAAGCAAGTTAATGTCTGCAATTATACATATTCTTTTATTTTACTGTTTTTAATTTAGAAAAATAGCAGAAGGCAGAATAAAGGTGCTTTCACAAGTAGTTAGCTATTTTCGTCAATAATTAAAAGGAAACACATACAATCTAAACATCCACGAGTATAATATAAGTTAGCTGACTATATTAAAGGATGACTATGAGGAAAAATTAGCTCCGGTAAGCATAATAAATTCAAAGTTGCAAACGATACTTAAGTCAACATTTAATATAAATAATTCAAAAACAACTATATTTTGTATGTGTGTATGGGAGAAAATGCGACAATGGCGAATATCAAGACTTCGCGGCGTCTACGTAGGCGGTGAAACTTTATGCTCGTAGCACGCCCGCGCCTCGTAGCAAACGCTACGTGGGCAGTCCGAGAACTGCTACGACGTAGACGTCCGTAGACGCGTCATACTTTGGCGCCGTATTATATTATATTGTAAATGTTTTTAATAGTTTTCATAACCATAGTTTTAAAATTTCTACTTTTTATCATAAAATTAAAAAAAAAAATTTGAAAAATATGTACATTCCTTAAGTTTTCTTCCTCATTGTTACATACTCGTAGTATTAATTGGTCACTTCCCGGCTTTGTCTGTATATCCGAGAACTTCTCCTAAACCATCCAACTGATTTTGATGCAGTTTTCTTTAACTCAATAAGAAAACTCAGAGCAATCAATAAGAAAATAAAATTGCAAGGATGCAATGCTGGGATCCGCTATATTTATAGAACAGAAATGGCGGCTATGGGAATGATTGTCAATTTGATGAAAAACACTACCGGAGTCATATGATGGCGTATGTGACATATGAGACATATTGCTGTTTAAAAACTAAAGGGCCACAAATCAAAATTACACTTTTTTACAGGAGAGTAATCGAAAAAAAAAATTTTTTTGTCAATTTTTTTCTTATTAGATATATATCAAATATATGCATATTATAACATCGTAAGAAGCGTATTTTTGAGTAGCATTAAATGTTTTAAGTACTTTTATACTTTTATAACTGAATACTAGAGGAGATATAAGCATATAAGTTACTTTTGAATATAAAAAAATCAAAATATACTAAATATTGAATAAACAACCATAAGTCTTTTTGCAACATACAATATGAAGGATTGTGATTGTATTTTTGCAATAAAAACATTTTTGAATTTTTTTTTGTTTTATGGCCCTAGTTTTTAATGTCTATTTTTTAAGGCAGCGATATGTCCTAAGAAACTATTAATGATTATTTTACTCATTCTATATCTAATCGATATCTTACTATCATTGATTTTACATTTTCAAATATTTATGGAAATTGTTATATTGGGCAGGCGTTATAAAACCATTACCAACCGAGCACAATAATAAAATGTATATAATAAAACCGCTAAGTGAATCGAAGATCTCTCCATTATCCAATAATTGTTCACGGGCGGCCTCGTCGTTATGTCTGATTGATTGGTGTATTCCCTCGGCACAAAGAGCTGTCGGCATTTTGAATACGTTTGACGTGGTTCGTTGTCACAATGACGAACCGGGCCTTTTCTGAGCTATGAACCCAAAAAAGCCCACATATTTTTTAGAATTTTTTTTCCTGTATAAAACCGAATTGTTATTCTCACTTTTATTACATAGCAGTTAAGTCATATAGTTTCATTTCAAGGTATGGATCTTTATTATTTTATTTTTATTAAAACAAAGTCAAATTCCACAATATTATAGATAGAAATAAATATATATCTATGTTTTAAATATTAATGCCAATAACGAGCATCTCTTTATGCTAAAAGTAGCTATGAACACAAGTATTAATACTAAAGATAATAAAGAACTAAATAACTTTATAAATAAACAATTAATAAAATATTAATAGATGTAAATTAGTAGTTCATGTATTGTGTACCTAATAAGCGCGTTTGTGAATGCGTGCATTTGTGTGTTGTTTGTGTATACTTAAAATTGAAAGAGAAGATCGACAAAAATTAAGAGATCCAGGTCTGAAATAAACAAAGATCTTAACAGAATAAAAATGTGATCCTACTACTTAGAATGGTTTTACTTGATAGTAACGGCAGGATATTATACTAAGGGCCTCTTTCACCAACTACAAGTAAAGTGTTGATTAGTTACTTTTAGAAATAATTTTATGTTTTATTAAATTATGCACTCGGTTTAGTGCATCCTTCGATAGGCGATTTTTTTATTATTTTTTATTTAATGTTTGGGACTTTTACCGTACAAACAAAGGTATATCAGCTAAATTAGGTATTCCCGGTGACAGGTGACTTCATGACGGTTAGCCTACTTGACAGATGGTGTAAGAAGCCCTAACACTAACCTTAACTCGACCTAATTGCTTCTTCAACGGATGAGTTAATCATGAGATTTCGTCGACATTTAGTTGTACAATATCAATACTAATAATAAATCTGTAAGTGTAGGTATTGTATGTATGTATGTATGCATGTATGTATGTATGTATGTATGTATGTATGTATGTATGTATGTATGTATGTATGTATGGATGTATGTATGCATGTATGTATGTATGTATGTATGTATGTATGCATGTATGTATGTTCCTCCATAACTCTTAAACGAATTAACCGATTTTCATGAAACTTGGTAGATAAACATTTAGACGTCCGGGACACAGGATAGGCTACTTTTTTCACGCGGGCGAAGTCGCAGGCGCCAGCTAGTATATGATAAGGCTAATACCATCTACTCTCCGTTCTAGATGCATGTAACGAAATATTTCTGAACGTGATATACAAATTTAGAGGATGGAATAATTTGGCTGCTTTAAAACTTGTTTGTACCCTTGCGCTCGTTATTCTGAAAGTGACAGCCAATTAAGAGGACGTGTAGCGAATTTTAAGAAAATAATCCAAAATTGAGTGCAGAAATAGGTACGAACGAATTTCTTTTTAAAATACAGGTTTTTTCTAAGTATAATAAATAATGATTTGAACTAAAACTGTTGCTCGTGACTTCTATATGTAAAAGAAATGTTATAATGTATAATGTAAAGTAGCTTTTAATAGGTAAAATAATTTTTAAATCTGTCCAGTAGTTTTTGAGTTTCTTTATTAAAAACAAAATACAAATATTTAATGTGTATAATATTGGTATAGATAAGGAATAAAGACGAAGAAGGAAAAGGGACGAAGATGGGGTTAATATAAGTTCTTTTTGTGCTAGTACCATAATCTTTATTATTTTTAAATCATATCCGCTCTCGGCTTCGTATGGTGGCAATTTTTTCTGCAAGTTATATACACAAAAAATTATCGTTTATCGCTTTTTCCATTAATGAAAACCGTATCAAAATTCGTTGGGTGGCTTGGAAGAAGTTAGCGGAGAAACAGACAGACGCGGAAAGTGACTTTATTTTATAACTAGCTGTTGCCCGCAACTTCGTCCGTGTTCAATATTTTATATAGCCTAAACCTTTTTTCGATAAATAGACTATCCAACACAAAAATACTTTTTTCAATTCGAACCAGTAGTTCCTGAGATTATCGCGTTCAACCAAACAAACTCTTCAGCTTTATAATATTAGAATATAGATGTGATTGTGTAGACAGATACAAACTTTTCTTTTATTTCTTTAAAACTGAATTGAAAGTTCAGATTTGATAGATTGATAAATTGTGGTCAAGGCTAACTTGTGTAATGTAAACTTTTTGTAAGTTGTGACGTACTCACAATATAATTGTAGTTATTTATCTATGAAGCAAAAACAATTTACTTATATTATATATATTTATTTATTTGTAATAAAGAAAACATTTATGGCAGTTATGAGTAAGCATGAATCAGTATCTCATGGCGGAGTCACGATTCATGACCCAGACTAGTCGAAATGTGTGGGCGTCGAGTGGAGGTTGCTGGCTCATTAATCATATTACTGTATTCTTTATTGCTTCAATGCAATGGGGCGCCCGCCAATACTCAATACGAACCGCGGTGGGCACAAGTCAACTACAATACACATTTCAACTATCGAATTTATTTTTTCTTTGACATAATTGGCAATTTTACGTTTCGAAGCAATCCCATCTGAAGGGATTTTTATTTATTTTTATATTTCATTCATTTAAAACGTTTGTTAGGCCAACCATTTATGATTGTTTTTTTTTAAAGATCTTCGTACCAGTTGAATCAATACTAATAATAAATCTGTAAGTGTAGGTATTGTATGTATGTATGTATGTGTGTTCCACCATAACTCTTAAACGAATTAAATAATTTTAATGAAACTTGGTAGATAAATATTTAGATTTACAGGATACAGGATAGGCTACTTTTTTCTTTTTCAACGCGGACGAAGTCGTGGGCGCCAGCTAGTATTTAATACTTAACATAAACTAAGTAACAAATAGGTTAGTTTTTATATTGTATAAAAACTAATTATATTTATATTCTTAAAGAAATTTACGAGGACTTTTGGAGCCAAGTCGTGATTTTGATATATTGACAAAATCTTTTATTAAAAAAAATAATACCTAAAACTTTTGTTACCCTTATTAGAATAACACTGACCTTTTTGTTTTTAACGTGACCCTTTCCGTGGTGGATGTACGTTATAAATATCTCGGTGGTAAGGAGGGCTACATAATTTAGTGATACGTTCATCGATCGATGGGATATCGGACACCGAGTGCGGGATTATTATTTCCATTTGAATATATTTCCGTAATCTTATGAAAATGTAGGTATCTGCGCAAAATATATTCCATTCTTTCAGACTGGACTTATATAGTGAAGTATTTGGACGTATTTTGTGCTGCTAGTTTATGAAGATGAAGGACGTACCGGTTGACGGTCTACTTGGTCATTAAAAGTCATTAAGGGTGTATATGTATTGCATTTCAATTCATAGAGATGTTAAGGGCTCTAACATAGAGATGTTCAAGCACTAAAACATAACCATCTTCTCAGTCGCAGGACGTCCACTGCTGGACATAGACCTTCTCATTTTCCAACAAGACCGGTCAGAAGCCGCCTGGATCCACTTTCGACCTGTGGCTCTTATTAGGCCATTTGTCCACTTTGTGGCCTCCACTCGAGAACCTTCCGGCACCAGCATCCGTCGGCTCTCCGTAATGTGTGTCCTGCCCACTGCCACTTCAACTTACTGATCCGCCGGCTCATGTCGGTAACTTTCGTACGTCTACGGATCTCCTCATTTCTGATTCAATTTAATCTTAACCCCGAGCATGGGCCTTTCCCTATCTCGTTAGGCGACGTTAAGCTTTCTTACGCGGCAAATAGTTAGAGACCACGTTTCAGGGCCATATTATGACCTCACTGGCAACATAAAATAATAATATTTCGCAGTGGTACAACTTAAGGGAACAAATATTATATTTCTTCTCTGAGGTGGTGTTTACTGCTGTCAGATAAGCTGCCCACTTTATCACCGCAGAACGCGTGTGTTTTTTGATTAAAGAGGCCAGCTTTCATTCTGTATATTACGGAACAATATTTTTTAGCTCAGTTCAGCGTGTTACTTCATTACTGATATTTTGTTTCGGTTGAATCGTCTTTCGCTTTCAAGATTCTCATTTTTTTAATAGAAGGGTAGTCAAAAGAATGGTATTTTCATATATCCACATCTTTGGCATCTTTATGGTACGTAAGAGGGAGCTTCATTTATTTAACAATTTTTACAGATTAACCCATCAGGAAAAATGTTCAACAAGAGATTTAGACATATTTATCATCGTATGCCTTTTATAATTTTTTGTACCTTGTTAACAGTAATTTCTAATACGTCTTGTTAATCTCGTTATACGAGGTTACCTTATTTTGAAACAAATCAATGTTCTGTAATAAGGATAGTTGACGGGAGGACTCAAGGTTTGTTGTTACAAGGTTTTGTGAAGGTAGGGGTCACACTGCGCTCCGCATTCGTGAACCGCTGAGCCGGTCTTGACGACTGTAACGGTAAACGGTAACCGACCATTTGCAAATATCATCGTGAAACAACAGCACATATATTTTATTGTTTGAGCGAGTTTTGTTAGAACCTATTCTAATACTAAGTCAGCCTTGTTTATCAGCCTGATAGGTTTATCAGAACTCGTGTCCTCCTATAATCTTCTCATGTTTATAATAAAAAAATTGGCAGATATTTTATACCATGTTTTTAACAGCGACTTTGTCAGCGCCCCTTTTTCTTAAGTGTCATCTATTCTATCATTTTTGATAATCCTATCCTTATTATAATATTATAAATGTGAATGTTTGTTTCGCTTTCACGCAAAAATTACTGAACCGATCACCGTGAAATTTTGCATACACGTTGTCTGGGACACCAGAAAGGACATAGGGTACCTTTCATCGTTCAACGCGGATGAAGTCGCGGGTACCAGCTAGTATTATATATTTTCTCGAGATCTCGGGAGCAATACTTTTTTATTGGATGAAATGTACCCTATGTTCATTTCTGTATCCCTGACAACGTGAAGGTATGCCAAATTTCATGATTATCGGTTGTGTAGTTAAATTAGTAAACTCTATTAAGTTATACTTTCTGCGAATACCAAATAATACTCGTATAACTGTATTATCTTAAGCAGAAAGCGTATCAGAATTGTTGTCGTATTGAGAATCGTTATAATGTTTATGTCAACTATTTCGTTATTTATTATGTAATAATATGGCAGGAAAAATGTTTTCTTATGTCCTTCGGCGTTATGAAGCGAATCTTTCTTCTCACGTTTTCAAGCAACGGATGTGAAGATAATATATTAAGTTACTTCATTTTTGTTTCTGGATACAACAACTAACTGTCTACTGAGAGAACATTTAACAGATGACCAGCTGTTTTTCAGATGTAAAATTGTTCATTAAAATACTAGTTGGTGCCCGCGACATCGTTCATAATATTCATAAAATGAAACATTGTGACAGTTTATATTAGCATTAGCTTTTAATTAAAACTCCTAAAAGGGGCCATTGTGTATCTGTTATTTAGTTTTATAAATAAATAAAAAATAGGCTAGGGTTTGCGAGACAAAATTTTAAATGATAAAAGCTTGTCAGTCGTAGGACTGCACGTCAGAAATGAAACTTAGCTTCAACAATATGAACAAGCGTCACTGAGCATGACGGTCATTGATCACGTGACTCAGCGAGTCCACGGTTTTTTTTCCCCCACACCAAAAGTGCCCAACGCTCCTTCACTTCAAAAATCCTATAAGAGACACGAGTAAACGATGCGAGAGATTTTTCTTGTTGTTATATTGTTCAACCTTTATTCAATCGAGTTTTGCACCGTACTTGACAAAATCACGGATCGTAAACAATGCGGTCAAGTATACAGTGTGTTCAACTCCAAGTGCTGATGTTGAATAAACATATAAGTAATAAAAAAAGTTCATAATTTCACAATTGGCATATCACTGTGTGACATGACCTGGAATATTTTGTGTATAGTACTTACCCACTCAAAATCAACATAATATGACATTATTGTTACATGACGCAACAATAAGACATTATTGTTACGTGGCCCCTTACAGAAGCCCATCGTGAAATAATAGGATGTGTGCTGTTGTGTTTCGGTAAATGAGAAAGGGACGCCATTGCCGATTTCCCTATACCTTTCCTAATCCCTATCATTGCACTTGAAGCACTAGTGGCTTTGCTTGTGTTATAGGCGACGGTAGCCACCTATCATCAAGTAGATCGTTAACCTGTCTGTCGAAATTAACAAAAGAAACTACCATAATCCCATAAATCTATAATTTTGAATAAATGTCTTGAATATGACATTAAGAAAATGATAAAGAAATCGCACACAAGTTTAAGTATTCATGGTGGAAAAACATAAACATCAACTGCCTTCAAAGTTACCTGCGATGTCAGAACATAAACCGCACTGGTTACATATTTAATGATGTCGACTGTACCTACGCTTGAATCGGATTCGATGAAATATTCGTGCACACGTAACGGCCAATTTAGTACTAAGTGTTACAATATTTCTACACTTAAATTGACTCTGTTACGTAACATATTAA
Organism: Synanthedon formicaeformis; assembly: GCA_945859745.1. Taxonomy (NCBI): domain Eukaryota; kingdom Metazoa; phylum Arthropoda; class Insecta; order Lepidoptera; family Sesiidae; genus Synanthedon; species Synanthedon formicaeformis. The sequence goes on from OX243963.1 coordinate 6,741,545, forward strand.
AGTGCTTCCGAAAATACTGTTAGCTAACAATACGCAACATATTACGTAGGTACTTAGTGTGTACGTGCGTATGAAATTCGATGAACAAGTTTGGTAGCTAAAGCAATTTTCTAATTATAATAATGGAGTGTTGGTATATACTTCAACATGAGTATGTTAATACACTATTCCCTCGCTATTTCACCGCTTCGTATTATAATTTCTTGTATATTTTCATTTATATGTCGGTGGGAACAGTAAGATATATAAAGGTATTCTGTTAAATGTTAAGGTTATTAAAACTCCATATCAATTTTTTTGGTATATTAAACTGTGCCGGGACTTCTAAAAAATGGAAAATATTGTTCTACTGCAATATTGTTTTGAATATTACATACACAAACCTTCCTCGTTTATCGCTCTTTCTGCTAGTAAAAATCGTATCAAAATCGGCTGGAAAATTTAAAAGAAGTTATCTGAGTAACAGACAGAAGCCGATAGCAACTTTATTTTATACTTAATATGTATAGATTTAGACATAGATATAGAATAGATTTCAATTCATTTCAAATCCAGCTGTTGGTGAGGTAAGAAAAATAAATAAAGATTTCCAAGTCTACAAAATATCTATATCAAAAATATGAAGTTAACTACGTTTAGATGTGTAACGAAAAAGGTGTTCAATTACTTTGATATGATCTAATTTTCTTCTAATATATAAAACACTGTTTTAAATAACTATTGAAACATCGGAAAAATATTCACTAATTTACGAAAAATACATTTTGTATGGATTTTTAATCTGATATGAGGCGGTACGATTTCGCCAAGTCAGCTGACATGTATTTCATTCTTTCATCTATACAGAGATTTGAAAGCCTAATAATTAAATTATCTTATTACGAGCAAGTAATAGTCAATTGATTCTCAATATTAATGTTAGCATTTCAAGCATCGAAATAATATATCTTTGCAAGCAAAGTCATTTCTTGTCCTTTGTTTGTGAGAAACCAGATTTGTCAAATTATAGCAATAAAATAGTTACGTCTTTGAGACATATATGTTAATATTCATGCATTATAGGAGCAAAGTACTTAAACTGACAGTGCATTCGGTTGGCTCGTTTAATGTTCGATGCCAAGAGTTGAAGATGCCAAACAATAGACAATATGGTTCTGTGTTGCCATAGTTGTGTTATGGTTCCGCTTATTGCGCTGTTCGACTCTCGAGCCGGAAGTCATTCGCTTGGGCGTCTATGGTAGGTAGTATACCATGGATACCTTACAAATAATCTACGCTTCTTCTAACAAACCACTTTTCTGATTAATTATATTATTGACTATACTCTGCAATAACACGATGAAGTTATAGAAAAGATTTTACTACAAAATTTGCTAATATAGTGGATATAGTGTATGTCAGACAGGCTGACAGTCCACTTGATGGTAAGTGGCTACCATCGACTATAACATAAGCAACGCCACAGGTGCTGCAAGTGCAGAACATAGTAGGATTAAGGATAAGGGATAGGTAAAGGGGCTCTGGCATCCTTTACTTGCTGACCGAAACCCGAAACCTATTTTTTGTGTAAGGGGGCTGCCCAAGTGCGCAATAAAAATAAAAAATAAAATAAAATGAGTGTATTTAAGATTAAAAAACCAATCATAATTGGTTATTAAAAAAGTATAATATTTATGTCAAATCAAAATAAATAAAAGTGAAGAAAATTTTAAATAAATTTTAAACAAAATGCATTTATATTAATATATAGTTTTTTTATTTTTAAACATTATATATAGTGTGATAGAAGGGACTTAACAATGGGATGTGTTGTGTCGTAGACAAGAAAAAATATATTCATATATACCATTCATACCAAAAAATCTTTGATCTTTTAGTGGTGTATTTAAATTTTGGATGTACATAGATGATATATATGGTGCTACAACATCAAACTGTGCCCCCCGATTTTCTAATCATCAATAATTTTCTTAATTGCCTCTCACTATTGCAGCAAATTTAAAGACTCATTCACATCAAAGATATTTTTCTTAATTAGTTATTCATCACACCAGACACAAATACAATTAAAATAAACACAAAATATAATATACTTGTGAAATTAAACCGTGAATTACATCATTCAGCTAATTCGCTTAGGGAATTTAGTCAAGGTTTCAACTTAATTCTTTTGGCGCGATATAACGCGTTTCTCGGAATTGGCGTCAGGTTTCTGTATATTCATATAATTTATAATTAAACTTTATAATATGATTGCCAATGAGGGAATAGACAAATAAGTCCTTACACTATTAGATCATGGTTAAGTTTACACGATTTACTGAATATATAATTCATGATTAGATTTTATAATTTTTAACTAAACCAGATACGAGTATTTTTATAGTTATAAAATAAAAAAATGAATCACTAAAGGTGTTGCTTAGCGCAATACTCGAGAACAGCTGGACCGATTTGGCTCATTTCTTTTTTGTTGTGTACGTTACTGTCCGGACAAAGTTTGTATGAATGAAAATTTTTGGAAAATTTACGGAAAATTCGCAAATTTGTATGGTATTTTTATATGAAATTAATAGGGTAACGATTGTCAGCTAGTAATGTATTGAGTTTTTCTAATAAATTAGCGAGCCGCGCCCAGCTTCGCCCGGCATGTAATTTTCAATATACGCAACCCCTCCTCGCTTATACTTCTTTCCATTAGTGAAAACCGTATCAAAATCCATTGGGTGGTTTAGAAGTAGTTACCGAAGAAATAGAAATATGCACAGTTTCGGCGACTTGGTTGCAGAATACATGTATTGTGTTTTTTTCTACTTATATAAAAACATCATTATATTTTATTATACACATATGCATTATGTGAATAATTATCTATCTGATGTTGATAACCGCATCTAAATCCCTTTTTGTAGTTCAGGAGGAGCGGATATACAGGGTGTGGCATGTAATAAGAGCAATAAATTAAAATATAGACCCTTTAACGAATCAGTAATTAATTCCGAATGGTTTCCATTAATTAAAATGGAAAACAAATTTACTGTTATTTTCTAACAAAATAAATCGAGCCAGCAATGTACTACTAACAGACATAATGTGTCCAGTCGGAGTACTTGACATTGACATTTACCATCGTTCTCGCCCCAGTATCCTGTACCAAGACATCTAACGAATGATAACCGACAATTTAGCGGATCATGAAATTCATTGATTATGTAATGTAACTTTGGATTGCTATATCTATGAGTTTAAGCCCTTTGGAGCATTATGATTAGGTTAAGGTGACTGCGTATATTCTATAGAATCGTTTAAATTTATTGCTCTTATTACAAGCCACAACCTGTATAGCTAAACAGACGCGGAAAGCGACTTCAAATTATACGACAGGGATTATCCGTGAAAAAATATCTATCTGATGGTGAAAACCGCATCAAAATAAATAGTGTTGTTTAGGAGGAGAGGATGTACAAACTTGTACATACATACTATGTAAAGATTATACATACTACGTAAAGATAAACAAGCGCAAAATAATTCATAATCTATCTCATAGAAGCCAAACTAAGATTTTACAAATTGTTATAAATGCGTTCGAACTCTGGTTAATTATAATTAACTAATTAATTTGGTTAATTAGGTTTCTTGGAGAAACCTAATTGATAAATAATTTGATTTTGATGTTTATGTTCAATGTGTAGGTTCAATATGTATAGCTTTTGTTTTTTGTTTTGTTTGCTTTGCCAGTACTTCCTTTTGCTCATCTTGTCTTACCTTTGCATGATGAACGTTACCATTGTTGGTTATCACTATTACTAGTGATGATCGTCATGAAACTTTGCATACACCTTGTCAAGGATGTATAAAAGGATATAGACTAACTTTCGTTTGGAAAATTCCAATTAGTCTGAATAAGTCGGAATACAAGAGTACCAATAAGTCGGACTCTTAATTGGTTAGTGATAAAAAAATTGTTGGATTAAAAAATTAAATTAAATTAAATATTTAAATAATAAAAAATTTTTTTAATCAAGTGATTTGAATTGCCAAAGAGCGGATAGATTGCGGTAAGTTCTGAGCAGTGAGACTGAGACCACAATTTACGGTTAGGCCGCGGCTGGCTCTCCGCCAACCTTACTCCGCCGACACACTCGTTAGCTCCTGAACCAGCAATATCTAACAGCCTCGCAATGTTTCAGGACTCTTGTGTAACATAAATGCTCCTCCTATATTTTTTACATGATACAAATATTCAACTAAAAGATTGACCACTAATTAATAATCGACTTTGATACAAATGTTTCATGTAAGTGGGCACTTGTAGCACCATGGTAGACTCGGGTTCGATTCTCGGTTTTTCATTTTTCATTTTCAATATTGAATATGAATAGTAATGATCATCATGAAACAGAATAGTTTTGTGTGAAGCGTACTCAATTAAAAGTTTTCTTCAATAAAATAACAATAATTACCTATTTTTTTAATACGTAATAATACGAGTATCATACAAAAGGAAGATTTTATTATCAATATCGAAATTTAAATTATAACACACTAGTGACCAGCTCCACAATATTTTTCAGAAAATTATACTCTTCCTCTTCCTCGTTTATAGCTCATTCCATTAATGAAAACTGTATCGAAATTCGTTCGGTGGTTTAGAAGTAGTTAGCGAAGATACAGATAGATACGAGTATAGATTGCAAATGCACCTATTAGTTGTTATAATTCGCTTGCACTGAATTGAAATTCCTAAATATAAAAAGAATCATTCAAGGCATGATATTAATTAATGATAATTAGTGAATACTTACTGAACATAATTTAATGATATCAATTTTATGATAACAACGAAGATTCTATGATTTTACTTTAGTAAACAAGAAAGAAACCTGTAAGAGCATGTAAGAGCAGTAAAAGAACAAGCAAAAGCAAAAGCATAGTACACTTGTTATGTGAATAAGAGATCTCAGACCCTACCTACTCTTTCTTCTTACTTTGTCTCCTTCTCTTGGGAGACAATAGGAATCGGGAGTGGTAGGTTACCTAACATCTAACCTAACATCAGTGAACCGCTACAGCCTGCTTTCAGCTAGGGATACAGTGTTGGGGTGACAGCTTTTAAGGATATGCCACCACATATGATAATTCGCGCACTGCAATTGTCGTCCCACGGACTCATCGTCCCTTGAGCCGAGCATCCGCTAGAATGCTCGACGTGGAGCGTTTCAACCGTAGTTAATCATTAATTATAGTTAAAGCAAAAAACAGCAACAAAACCTGTTCATAGCAACGATAGCCATAAGTTTTAATTTGTTAAACTGCGACTAAGACCTCCAATCACGACATTGTTAATAGTACTTTGAAAGCAGTGTTGACTTGGAATTGTTCTTTTTAGCCTTAATTGTGGGCTAGAGCCCTAATCGTTGATCGTGAGATACGTCCGAATCATACTATAAATAAATTTTATGGAAGCGTGCGTGAGAAGGTTCCGAATAACTAGAATAACCGCAAAGAATGGGGTCATTTCCCTTTCGTAGCTATTTGTGGCCATTTTTATTTTTAACCTCTAAGTAGGTTACACAATATATTTTTATAACACAGACGTGCACTGTACATAATTTTAACATATAAATGCTATTTCGTATCGTAACCCAATATTCCAATGTCAGCAATGATCGTAGATATGTTTGAAAGTTAACCTCAACTGAGATTTTACATGAAACTTAATATTATTATGACGTATTTGAAGTGGTTTGATGCACGTCTATCATCTACATTCAAAATTTACAATTACACCACTCGATAGCAAAGGCATCAAATAATGTTTTGGTATGGTATATTCGAATTCGTTGGATATATACATAAGAAATAATCTAAATAATAAAGTCTTGGTATGAGCATAAATAAATGTCATAATTATATGTCATAAACACAGATTTCAAATTGCAAAACAAGATTCGCTTATTCAAAAATGTTAATAATAACTCCTTTTAATTTTATTTAAGCTCAAGTTAAGAAACCCCGAAGTACCGAGATCACGGTCAACTATGAAAAGCTCGTTTACAAAGTTGACCTCAATGAGCAGCGAACAGTAGAACCTCGAGTCAGTGTACTTAAGGCCAAATACTCTACGTCAATGGTTTGGTTATTAAAATATATTTTTAACTCGGCCTGCCTGCCACTCTTTTTAACCCCGACGCCCGACGCAGCAACGGAGTATTATAAGTTTGATGTGTGTGTAACTGTTTGTTTGTGTATCTGTCTGTTTCAACGAACGACCGATTTTGATCCGGGTTTTTTGAAAGTTGACGTGATCTTAGTGATTATTCTTAACTATAATTTATGAAGTTCTGTTCAAGCGTTCAGGTGTAACAAACAATGACGTTCAAATTTTTTAAAATATTACTGACATAGACATCTGCAGTATTTGCACGCGAACAACAGTAATTAAAAACATCATTACAACCAGATTTCAATATTTGATATCGTTATTTTAAAAAATGTATATGAATACTATTTTTTTCCACATTGAATCTCTTTTCATTCAGCGAATACACACGCATATACCATTGGAATAGAATGGAACGTAGAAATAGAATAAAATTCTTCCGCTGTTCCGTTTGTTTGTTGTTTACTTGACGCCGTAACCGTACTTTGTCCACAAAGTTAACGATCCGTCCAAAATGAAGTTGGTTCGTTATCTAAACTTAGTTCAGAAGCAATAATTCCTTACAAATTACTCATGGAAACGCAATTGAGTAACATTCGACATTATTTCTTTCCCGTATTAATACTATAAATAGGTTTTATGACGCAACAATATTGTCTTATTTATAGTCAAAGTGGAAGATGAGTGGAAGTGTAAGAGTTGTTCGAATGCTGAGTAAAGAACGACACGAAGAGAATGGAAATAACTTACGTCTTGTCCTTGGTACGGACGAATGGATGGCCTCGAAAATAGTTTTATGTTAATTATATTTTGTTTGTTACTTAATTCTTTTACAGATTCTTGACTTTGTTTTTTTGGAACTTCTATAAACCTTCCAAGATTTTGACCTTTCCTTTCCAAGATTAGGTGAGCTTGAGAACTTAAGAGTGCAGAAATGTGGAATTTTTAAATTTTACTCAAAACCTTAGTAAATTATAGAAGTTTCTTTTAGAAACCTAATTGATAAATAAATATTTTGATTTTGATTAATAAAAAAATTTAAATGAAATTTTAAACATCTTCTATCCTTAACACAGTAAAATTTGAAGTCGCTGTCTGTCTGTAACGGCAGTATCTGTGACCACACAACAGATTTTTATGCGGTTTCCACCACCAGTTATTTTCACTGAAGATATTATAAATATATTATAAAACCTAATTAAGTTTATATATAGGTAATTAGAAAAAAAAAAAACAATATTAATTTTGCAACCAAGTTGCCGAAACTGTCCGCTTCTCTCTGTTTCTCCGCTAAATACTTCGGTAATCGGTAAAATGGAAAGAGAGACAAACGAGGAAGGTTTGTGCAAATAATTTGCATACAAATGCATTCGTTCGAAGCCGAGTCGTTAAAATAACTAAAAATACTAATATAAAAACTCCAATTTTTTTTGTAATTCGATTTAGCTAGGAACATTTCGCGGAATACTCGTTAATACAGATTGGAGATCAATTAAGTTTACACAAAATTATTGGACCCTTTGATTAAAGGTCAAAGGGAATTCCAAATGACAGGAAAATTGGAATTGTCAGAAATTTTTAAAAAGAAAGACAAAAATATAAGAAATAATCACAAAAATTAAAAATAAAAGAATCAAATCTAATATAAATTTCATCTGAACCGGCTCGTACTTTTTATTGCGCTACTGCTGCTCCATCATGACAATTTTATGAAACTCTTCACATGATGTGTTCTTCAGATTGGGTGTTATAATTATTGTGGGTACTCTGGGTGGCTACCTACCTACCATTAATATAACACTTACACAAAATGACAGGAAATTTATTACTAAGTCAGGGATTTTTCGAGGAAAACTCATTTTCGTATCTGGTAACCCTACTAAAGGCGACAAATTTAGAAAATTCCAAATAAACAATTTCATTTCATTTTTATCGCATTGACGATTTCTACCTCGCATAAAATATTTAAAATCAATGCCACTATATTTGTAGTCTATACGTGCCAAGGAAATATGGCCGATCCACTCTAATTGATCTTCCATTTTGTCGCCTCGTATATGAAATATTAATGTACGCTTTGAATATGGTACAGATTTTATGTGACCACAAAGTGTTTCCGGGTTTGACGAGAGACAGGCCGCGTGACACATTTGGCCTGTTAAGGAATTAGGGGTAGGTACGAGAGAAGTGTGCGCGGGGCGTGGGTCGAGCACCTGCGCAGGATGCACCGGCGTGCAGTCACCGCGCCAGCCTGTCTGGCGCCGCCGATCACCCCACTTCCCCCTCACCCCAGCTACCTCACTTCACCCCTTCACCCCCTATCCGCTCCCACGCTCCTGCTTGTTTTCAACTTTGATTGATAATTTGTTATCGGAATGCGTATCCCATTTCGAAAACATTACAACGTTTTATTCAAACTGTTCGTAATTGAGATTTCATTTACGATCACAATACAAATGGAGGTGCGATAGGCAGTTTCGTTATTATTAATTTGTTGATGTTAATGTTACGGCTCTCAAACTAAAGGTTTATCGTATGACACCCACTGCTGGATATAGGCCTCCCCCATAATTTTCTTTTTTATATTAAGATCGGCAGACAGGCTGACGGTCCACTTGGTGGCAGGTGGCTACCGTCGCCTATAAACAAGCAACGGAACAGATGCTGCAAGTGCTTAAACTAGCTTAGAACTAGTTTAAACTAGCTTTTGCCAGCGACTTCGTCGGTCCTCCTTTTCCTAAGGTGTTAAAAAGACAAAATAGATAAAAAATAGACATGCATTTGTTTCAACGCGGACAAAGTCTCGGGCACCGGCTAGTTTTTAATAAATATGTGTTAAAACCAAGCGGAGGTATAATTCGAATTAACTTTTGGAGTAATCGTCTCCGAAACAACTTTAAGACATTGTGTTACTTAAATAAAATCTTAACAATGTTCATTATAATTAACTTATTAAGTTTCCAAAGTGAGACTCCGTTAAATTCTAAAATAACAATTCTCATTTTCTTTCTATTAATCTGTTTACGCGATTAAATATTAGGTAAGCAACTTCGCTTGTTTTACTTTCACCTTAATTTTAAGTTAATGTTTTTGTATTAACTTCGATAGCACAGACAACAAATTTATTAAACACTGACTGGTATCTGCTATTTTGTTCGCGTTGAAAATTAAAACATATAATGCTTAACATACATTGACGTCTGATATTAAATATACTTTTGCCAAGCGTTGGATCTTTATTTTTAGACTCTACTACGCGATGGCATATCTCTATCCATTACGGTTTACTCATCCATCTCATCCATTCATTTCATCCATTTCTTTCATGAAAACTTTAATCTCTACATATTATAAACAAGTCATGTCTGTTTTTTCATTAAACTACTTCTAAATGGGTTTTAATTCTGTTTTCAATTATGGAAAGAGGAATGATCAAGAAAAGTCTTTGTATATAAAAAATTGCATCCCGGACGAAGTCGGCAGCGAGTCGCTAGTAAATATTAAATTGACATTTGACCTTTACGATGTGTATAGTTTTTACACACCTACTTGGCAGAGTTGTATAAAGTTGTCCGTTGCTGTGAAAATACAAATATTAAACAGGAAACCGCAGCTCTAACATAAAGCAAACAATTTGAAGTCGCGGCAACGTCTAAATCCGTGAAACTAAAATAGAACGGGAGCTCAAAAGCGGAGAGTGCATACCTACCTATATCATATTCTATGTGAAGCTCTTATTATGTAAATATCAAATATGCAACTGCTTAAAACTTGCTTGAACTTTTCCATTATGAGTCACTAACAAAACGTTTGAATATGTTATGTTAGATCTCTTAATAATTCCTGCTTGATCTACAAAACCACTGAGATCTTCCAGTTTTGCACAAGTTTTAAATGTATGCTAACCTAATATAAATGCGATAATGATTTCATATGTTTGTTTGTTACGATTTCAGGCCTTAGCTAGCTAATCGATCATTATGAAATTTTATATACACTTTGTCACGGATACAGAAAAGGACATAGGGTACTTTTCACCCAGAAAAAAGTAGCCGGCTTACGTCGGTAACTTTCACCGTAGGATCTCCTCATTCCTGATTCTATCTCGCAGTGTAATTTCAAGCTCTATAGTTAAGCTCTTTCTATAGCTAACAATAAGCTCGAGAACAGCTAGACCAATTTTATTATTCGTCTATTTTATTTTAAATATTCGTTGAAATCACAGAATAAATAATACCTAGTAAATTGTATTAGTGCGAAGCCAGGGGCGGATCGCTAGTATTTTTAATAACTACTTTATTAGTTAGTTTTATATTGTTTTTCATATTTATTATATTAGCGAGAGTAAATAAATAGAAATAAAAATACTTTAAACAAAAAAAAAATTTAAACAACTAAAAGGCTCTACCAAGATTTTTCACATGGGATCAAAATCTATTGTTTCATAATCACGTACCCACCGGAAACCCGACAGCGATTTCACGTCAGTTTTCCTTTAGAGTGTGACTTCGACGACAAACCCCTCGTGTCCGGGCGAGGTTTTTCCTTAAATTCAACGTGCTATAGCAAAGTTATGCGAATTTTTACAAGTTAGCAATTTCCTAACAAGTAGTTCGGCGAGTCCTTGACTGACCTCAAAGTCGCGCGTGGGCGGAGAAGGCGCCTTGGCATATAAACTGAATTATCCGTAGTCGTAAAACCCTCAGCCTGAATCACAAAAAAATCTACGACTGTCCAAGATTGGAATGGATTCAATTTTCACTCTTAAAGCATCACAAAAAAAACACAAATAAACAAGATGCAGTTTGCTATCAGACTGTTTGCGATCCGATTCGAAAACTCTTCTGTGAAATTCTGTTATTTACTTTGAATAATGTGATTCGACGAGAACGGTTACTTCTGTCTTTTAATATGATTATTTCTTCTGAGTGCGCAAAATATTTTGATACAGTTTTCGTTATCTTTGTGGGAATTTCTTTAGCAACTTTATGAGAACAAACGAACACATTATCATTAGTAGTGTAATTATTGTTACAATTTTATTGTTTCACTCTTGTATGTATATAAATTGATATATTTAAAAATATATTTGCTTTAAGTATTTATTTATTTATTTATTTCTACATTTATGTTATATTATATTCTTACAGACGTATATGTATTGCTCTAGGTATATTTTATTTATTTGTATTATTAAGGGCTTGGGCGGACGTCCGTTAAGCATATGCTGAGTTGGGTGACCATTTGAGTTGAGGCACTGGTATATACACTGTGCATTTTTTGTTCGTTCTCAATAAAATATGTTTTCCACTTGATGATAGGTGCATACCTAGTGGACCTTTAGCCTGTCCGTAGAGCATAACAAAAAAACCTATTTAAGTTTTTCTGGGCGAAGCCGGGAGCGTGTCGCTAATTAAATATAAAAAATACGGCAGCTATAGTAAATTAAATTAATTTATTAACATGTATAAGGAGCAAAAAGCAAACACAAAGCAAATGTATGAACCTTTTTTATCGGTCTCTGTTTCCCATATAACATTTGAAAAGAATATAATTGAAAGAATGACGGTGTGTACTTTCTTTGAATTGTTAATTATTCTTTCATTATTGTACAATTGAAAGCATTTCCTAACATTCCCTGAATATTAAACGTATACGAGGTTAGTTAAAATTGTAAATGGATTGGAGTAAATTTAAAGGATAAAATATTTATTTAAAGAATCATGTAAGAGTTTACTGGCTTCTAAATAATTTAGTGGATAATATTTTTTTAATAAACTAGCTGACTTATTTTCTGTATAAAACTTTACAAAAAAATTAAGGGTCGCTAGTTTAATATAAAATAATAATTTTGAAAAATACAAACGATGTTACCTTTGAGAACATAAAAAAAAAAAGATTTTTCTACACTAAAAGATTGTGAAGAGCGTACACAAAAACTTTAAAACAAAAACTTGTAAGTATTTACTTACATTAAATGAAAACTTTATTTAAAGTTCTAATAAAATATATCTTGGTCAATTTTAATTTTTTGACTGTTATTCAAATCGTGAATTCCAGTATACTCGTTAATTCTTTCCAACCCTGTAATCAAGTAAAATTAGTCCGCCATTGTACTTTTTTTACAATATTATTTTCAACTATAGGCAAGAGCAAAGATCTAATAATGCAAAGTTAATATTTGAACAACGTTAAACAGAATCAGATTGTGCTGCCCACGCACATTCTCAAATGGAAATGTGGTTTCAATTTAGTTCGATTTTATTCAAAAGGTTAATACAGATTGGCCTTGCAATTAATATATCCATTTATCACAAAGTTACAACGTTTCTATAAGAACTGTTCTTAAATTACTATTACTGGATTACTATGTCCTCATGTCATCCTATTAATTAAACTAAAAATAAACTTTAGTTTTACAATTTTTTTTAAAATAAAGTTATGGAAAAGGAAACAGGAAACCTGACAGACTGCCTGATGCCAGTGGACTCTGATATTAAAGACAAGGCGAGGACATAGTAATGAATAAAATCATATATTCTATGTAATTATCTATGTTACATGATCTAAAGTATAAATGGTCTTCATTTATACGTTATAGAATCTAATATGTACAATTTTATAAATTATATTACGTAAAAAATGGTTTGTAACTCTGTTCATGTATTTTATAGTTACAAATGTGGTAGATTTCACATATATTATTTGTGGTATGTTCTTTAAAATAATGCAGTTAAAGTTATTCATTTACTATTGAGTCAGTTTGACTTATTTGTAGTATTTTAAGGATGAATGTTAACTTTGAAATATTTACTAAAAACCCGGATAATTTGGTTGGTGAATCTTTCTGAATTATAGCTTATATGTTATTCGGTGTATAAACTATAATTATTGTGAAATTTTATCGAAATCCGTTCTGTAGTTATTGCTTGAAATGGTAACAAATATCCATAAATTCATACAAATATCGCATTTATAAAAACACTAGGATTAGAGTATATCAAGTTCGCTGGATTAGAGTAATGCGAATACACGTAGCGGAGCTACGTCATTGGACGCTTATTTGACCGGTTATGTGTGCTACGAAATATCTACGAGCTACGAAATATCTACCAGCTACGAAATAGCTACGAAATCTCACATCGAGTGGAGTGATATAAAGTGCTCCATTGTTTCTGAAAATTCGAGTAGTCTTAACATAAGGTAACTTGCATGACGTCGTAGGCTGCTAGTTCATCATCATATCATCATTGTCAGTCTATAGACGCCCCTTGTTGAACAAGGGTCTAAGGATAGCAGGTAGGCATAGATACATCGAACAAATAGACCTGTAGTACTACGGGCAAAAAATAATCCCCGTGGTACCAATAGTACCACGGGTTAGAAGCGATATAATTTTATATATCCCCTGAATCAAATTTTCAATATTTTATAAAACTAATTATTTTTATATTTTGGTTTTAAGCATTTAAGTGCTTAGTATTTTGCCTAATTATTCGGTTAAACTCAAGGATCATTAATTGAATTGAACGAAGTTCATGGTTTCAAGTTCGATATTTCGCAAAAAAAATACTCATATTACAAGAAATCTAGATAACCTTGCATTTTATCACATCGAATCATCAATTTACATATTTCATTAAACCATTTGTGATATACAATGATAAAATGATTGTTTAAATTCTTAATTTTTCCACTAAAAATATGTCATTTGAAAGCAACACTATCTTCGAGCTCTTCGTATGATTTAAAGCTACAAATGGCAATAGATTTTAATAGAAAAGAAATAAAGGCGACGTTACAATAACCACATTCCCAATGGAGCGGAATTAAGTTTGTTCTGTGCAGCGATTTCTATCAGTTAGACCAGGCATTCAAACCGCTCGGCTTGTTTTAATGTCCGAGATAAAATCTAAGCAGCTTCTGTAGCTTTGTCTATGCGATACAACGTTTTTATCTAGTTAATAGAAATGTGCTGTGTCCTCGATTTGTTTCTTTCATGTTTTCACTCTCCGGCTCCTATAAACAACAATCATTATGTAATTAATGCTTTGCTGTTTACAAGAATAACATTTGATTTTATAGTGTGGTTTATCTGGTTATATTTATATCTACACTATAAAAGCAAATGTATTTGTTTGATAGTTTATATGTCCTAAAAGACTAGTATATTGCTTATTAAGATGTGTTTCAACGGATAAAAACAGCATTTAGACGTAACATAATATTATGTTAATGTTATATAATATACAATATATAGTACAATATTATAAAATCTACAATATATAATAATATAGATATAGATTTATATATAACTTATACAGACTGAAGTCTGGTATAGGTCGCAAGAAAATGCTCATTTAGTATTAATTCGTGGTAATTTAAGACATATTTCTGATGCCTTTTGGAAGGCGGAAACGGTATTAAAAGATATTCTTGTTTAAAAGGATTATCCATTAACAAAATTGACTGGGCGCGGCAAACAAGGTTTACGATTAGCCGTTGTCAAAAACGCGCCATTTCATTTAAATCTCTTTTCCCTTGAAATAATTAATAGTACTAAAACCCAGTCTAGTTCTCATAATAGCAAAGCTTAATGCAGGTATAATTTATACTGTTATTCCAGCTTACCTACATTATAATAAAAATGCAAGTGAAAAATACAACCAATACATCAATGAGATTCGTTTATTCTTAACCACCTGCCCCTGACTTCGCACTGATGCATTTTTTCTGAAAATCTTATATACACAAATCTTTCTCGTTTATTATTCTTTCCATTAGTGAAAGCGGCATCAAAATCTGTGGGGTGGTTTAGAAGAAGTAATCGCAGAAATAGACAAAGGCGGACGTTATTACTTAATTTATCCATATACGATATAATGATATAGGTATAAAAAAACAGTGTGTGTGACTGGAGTTTACTCCTTACGAAGGATTATAAAATACATAATAATGAAACATCAGAGATATTCCAAAATATTCGAAAATAGAACGTAACGCATACCGTGTGACAATTTTGATTTTATTCCCATAAATTTTCATACCCCTGGCCTATAAAATGAAAATAGGCCCAGTCCAATCCAGTTAGGTAGAGACAACTTCAAGAGAGGTCAATAGTCAAATCCAGCTCGGCTGCTCGAAGCTCCGAGACATCTTCTCGTCCAAAATTCCTCAGTGTATCAAGACAAAAGTCTTCGACCAATGTGTGTTGCCAGTGTGAACATATGGAGCTGAAACGTTGTCTCTGACTATGAGCCTCGTAAGGAAGCTCAATGTCGCTCAACGAGCTATAGAAAGGGCTATGCTCGGGGTTACACTGCGAGATCGAATCAGAAATGAGGAGATCCGTAGACGTACGAAAGTTACCGACATAAGCCGGCGAATCAGTAAGTTGAAGTGGCAGTGGGCAAGGCATATAGTACGGAGAGCCGACGGCCGCTGTGGCCGGAAGGTTCTCGAGTGGAGGCCACAGACCAGCAAGCGCAGCGTAGGACGTCCACAAGGTGGACAGATGACCTAATAAACGCCGCGGGTCAACGGTGGATCCAGGTTGCTTCTGATCAGTGCTATTGGAAAATTTTGGGGAAGGCCTATGTCCAGCAGTGGACGTTCTGCGGCTGAGATGATGATGATGATGATATATGAAAATCGATTCTTAAAGAGTAAACCCCAATAAACTTCAAAAATGTATTGCAGATATATTATTATGTGAGCACATTTCCTTTATTGGCCGGTGTTTGTTTACCATTACCGTCCATATTTGGAAATTTTCCTACCTTTTATTATTATTTATATTTAGCAACGTTTACTCGTACCATTATAATTAAAAACAATATATGAATTAGACGTAAATGTGTGGTGTTTGGATAAAAATTGTATACATATTATATGTATATATCATTTTTGTAAGCAAAAGAAGACCGCACCTGAATCGTTAGTGGAAGTAAACACGTTATGATTGTTCTCTTGCAGATAAGCCGCTCGTACGGTGCTGAACACCTTATCCGTGCTTCAAGCTGCGTTTCACATGTAGGGGTAGGGGGACAAAGGCGTAGGAGGTAGGGGAAACGGGGGTAGGTCGAGTCGTCGCGAGGTGTCTACAATTTTATCATATTTCACGGTGCAATCTGCGAATGCCGCTTTACGACTTGTGGGCGTGCTTTCATATTATCCCTCGAGCGTAATCTTTATAATATATCACATTTTCTTCTAATGTAATATATTATACACACTTAGTGTTTCGCTGTTCGCTAAGCAAAATAATAATACTGTAAGGCTAGGTTTCCACTACGCCGGACCGACTAATACATGATTCCGCATCATCGAAGTCTGGTTTCAGGTCTGTTTAAAATATTTTCCCGAGATGCTGATAATTTCAAAGCGGAGGGCGAGCGGTGGACAGGGACACAGGTGCGAAACTGCGAACTCGATCACATTACTTCAGTCCGGGCGTTCTGCCGAAGGTTCGCAGTGACAAAACACCCGGCAAGAATGCCGAACTTAGTGTTTTTGCCAGATCTGGCATAGTGTGAACAAGCTTCATATAAATTGTACAGTAATCGGACTTTCCGGCAGTTTTACCGGCCCGAACAGGCGTAGTGGAAATAATAATACCTAGTAATAATAATTATTCCCACTTCGCCGAGCCTAACGTTGCCGTGAGGCATTTGAAAACGTGGGTTGGTCTCAGACGGTCTAGAACGTAATTTGACTAGTTGTAGTTTTGCCTACATCGCAATATGTCTACTATGTAAAATACCTAATTCTTATATTGACTACAACGCAGTGGCGTAGCGTGGTCTAATATGGGCAAAGTCGCATCAGCACGAAACAAAAGGGGCTTCCCCTTTTGTTTCGTGCCCAAGATCTACCCAGTAAAACTATCTTACCAAACATGCTTTGACACGACATACCTACTTATGATAGTAAAAAAATATAAATACACGGTGGGAGAATATTGAAAAGCATATAAATTAAAAAAAAAAGTTTTATTTTGTAACTTGAATAATTTAATTTTTACAAAAATAATGTTTTTCGGCTTTTCGACTTACAGAAGTCCTCTAGTAAAGATTTGTAACTGATTTTTGCAGCTAAATCTGCTTCTATTGACAGTAGAAGCAGATTTAGCTGATGGTGGCATCGCATTTAAAGAGGCCTCGCGAGGCCCCTTTAAGTGCGAGGCCGTGGGCGTGGGCTCACTTCGCCCACGCCTAGCTACGCCACTGCTACAACGTAAAATGACTAGTTAGTATATTTCCTAAATAGTATAACGACTTAAACGCAAAATGCCCGGATAGGTAACTGAAAAAGTTTCTTTCTCTATACGTAAACTAGCTACCCGCCCCGGCTTCGATATCTTCCATCACAATATTTCTTCGTTTATTGATCTTAATTGTGTCAATAATTATTATTACAATTTATGTACTTTCTTTCGAAAAATGATGTGATTTGACAAACAGAAACATTATTAATGACAGAAATAATAAATCTGATAATCTGATGTCAGAATGATAAGCATTCATAAGTGGCCAGTATGTGATACAAATCAATACTAATAAAAAATCTGTAAGTGTAGGTATTGTATGTATGTATGTATGTTCTTCCATAACTCTTAAACGAATTAACTGATTTTCATGGAAATTGGTAGATAAACATATAGACGTACAGGACACAGGATAGGCTACTTATTTCTTTTTCAACGCGGACGAAGTCACGGGCGCCAGCTAGTTAATAATAAGATAACTGAAGACAGTTAAAACATTTTTTAATAATTTTCTTTTCGTTTCTTATTTATACTCGTTCCTTGAACCAAAGGAGATGAAAAGGCGAATAAGTACCTATAGATAATTAAAAAAATACATTACTCACTGCTCACTGAATTAAAAACAAACGCCCACTATTTCATAAGAATTCATTAGTTCATAGTTTTTCAATTTTCTCAGTCTAACTAATATTTGCGAGAAATGAAGCAGTTTTAGATACTTCCAAAAATATTCTTCTACTTGATAACGGATAATCATGTTATTCGGTTCGGATGTTTTGAAGTTTAGCTGCCTATTTATTTTCTCTGGAATAAAGAAACAAAACAATCAAAATAACAAACATTTTTATACTTTTATTTGTATACTAGCTGACCCGGCGAACTTCATACCATCTTTGCTCTATTAATAACATCCGTACATCTAATGACAGTGAAAAAGTTATCAACAACGGTTGCTAGGTGACATGTACGTTTAGTTTTGATATTACTCGTAGCTGGGTTGTAAAGAAAATTGTTGCTTTTAATTTTTCCTCGTATTTTTTTTACGTTTTTTCTCTCCATGAGAACCTTCCTCAGACTTCATCAAACACAACAAAAAAGAAATCAGCCAAATCGGTCCAGCCGTTCTCGAGTTTTGCGCTTAGCAACACATTTAGTGATTCATTTTTATTTATATAATATAAGATATGCATATTTATGATTAGGATTCAGACTAATTGTCATCCAAATACTACTATGACTGATTAATTGTCTTAGTAGTCTTAGCAGTCGATTGGGCTTGGGCAGTTCAATTTCGTCTCGCGGCAGTAACCATCCCTTACAGAAGACCACCGTGAAATAACAGTATGTGTGTGTTGTGTTACGGTGAGTGTGTACCTTGAAACGTTGTATTAACTATGGGCCCCGTAAAAAAAGCTAAACGTCGCTCAATGAGCTATAGAAACTATGCTCGTAATTACACTACGAGATCGAATCAGGAATGATGAGATCCGTTAACGTATGAAAGTTATCGACATAAAGCAGTTATTACATTTCTACAAATTGAAAACAATTTGTAGAAAACCAATTTAGGAACCTAAGTAGTGAACTAGTTGATCACACTACACTAAATTGATTTTTAATTCGATAATAGAATTTAAAACCTAAATTGGATCCAATCTCTTCTAACTGCGATTACACCTTCCGATTTCCTAAATTGGTTTCCTACAAATTGAATGGTGTAATAACTCAGTGATGTGTTAAGTAAGTACTAGATTGAGCACTTCCTACGATTTCTTGCTAAATTCATGTTCTAACGTGGAAGGTGCGCGGGGGTTGGCGGGGGACGGCGCGGCAGTAGTGTCAAGGTCAATACGTCAAGTCGTAGACAACTGAATATTAATATGGCCGACCCGATTTTAAATATTAACCTATTAAACGTTTCAATATTAATAAAACTTACCTATAAAACGTCACACCAGCAGTTTTACCAATATTTTTTGTTGTATTTTTGCAATATTTCATCACATAAGACGGCATTTTTATTGGTTTTGAAAATAATAACGCGCCTAATCTCTACGAGCGCGTATGACAGACTGTGAACGGGTAGGACGTCGGAACTCCAATCACTTGGAACACTCATCGCGTCTTGAATGTTCCATCTAGTACGTAGTACTTAACATATCACTGTAACTGCTTTATCCAGCGGATCAGTAAGTTGAAGTGTTTGTAACACATAGTATAGAGAGCTGACGTCAGCTGGGTGCCGTAAGGTTATGGAGTGGATGCCACGGACCGGCAAGCGCAGCGTAGGTCACCCACCCACAAGATCAACAAACGACCTGATAAAGGTCGCGGATCGATGGTGGATCCAGGCTACTTCTGATCGGTCATATTGGAAAATTATGGGGAAGGTTTATGTCCAGCAGTGAACATGTTGTGGCTGATATGATGAGTTCTAAACCCATGACATTTAAATTTGAAATTTCAAACTTCATATCCACTTCAGTGACAATCTGACAATAAAAATCATAACGCATTGTGGGCATTAATTCTATTTGTAAAACAACAATGTTGTGTTCATACAGGTTTCACGAACAGTTTCTGTTCCGTGAAAGGTCAACTTGTTGAATATGCATACAAACGAATTCTAGGTAATTGGTTTTTGAATTCTCTTTACTATGTTACAACAATGAACAGAACCGTTTATGTCATTGTAGATAGAAATCCTACTAAGTAATATAATAAATGCAAAAGTTTTTGAGGTGGATGTGTGGATCTTTGTTACTTTTTAACGCAAACACGACTACAACACGACACAAGGCGTTTAATTTTTATTGTTAGATGATCCCTCGGGAATAGTACTTTCTTCTGGATGAACAGTACCCTATGTCTTTTTAAGTATTCCTTACAAAGTGTATGCAAAATTTTATGATGATTGGTTGAGTAGTTAAGGCATACAAGCGTAATAAGCAAACCAACTCATTTTTTGCATTTATAACATTATTTAGGATAGTCATTAGGGTGAATTGTATATAAATATGCAAACCCAATCATTACCACCTTATTCTCACTTCAAATTTTTCAAAAAAAAATCTTGAAAACTTAACACTAATTACGAAGAGTATGTCTAAATTGAAATTGCACTGATTATTAGGTATATAATAAATTACTCGGTAAATCAAAAAAGGTAGATAAATTATAAAATACGGCTGGAGCTATAAAGAACTTGTTATTATAAATAATAAAATTGGCATTAATAGGCCTTTTATGAACATTAATCAGAGTTGCGTCTCTCAAGGGGAATGTAGGAAATTAAGGGGTCTGCCCACGTAAAAGGCGTCGCAACACGTAAACTTGTATTGATTCTTATTTTTTCACTAATTGGAAAAGTTGATGTTTCCAACTCGATTTCCTCGCGTATATTAAGGGAGAAATTTGTTAAAAGTTATCCTCTGATCTTTTGGCTTGATCGAAATTACTTGTTCACCTTCTTGATTTGTACATTAAAACGTACCTATATGGTATACTTTATATCATTATATTACTTAGTAAATGTTAATTATTGCAAAAATATGGCCAACAAAAAAATAGATGCACGAATTGTCAGTTTAAATAATTTAGTAAAAATAAGTTTAATCTTTATTTATTTACTTTTGCCTTCAACTTTGTCTGTGTATTTTTATAAATCTTCGGCTGTGTTTTTTCCGATGTAGAAACCATTTTACCGAATAGTTTTATAAAAATCCATTCAATGCCTTTTCCATAAAAGAGTAACAAACATCCTCGCAAACGCTTTACATTTATATTATAAGTAAAATATTGATACTAGCTGATGCCCGCGAATTTGTCCTACTTTGAGAAAATATGAGTAATATCTTACATCCTTACCGCTGCGGCGCCACCGTCTTCACAGCGCCGCCACATGATTTTTTTATATATTTTAGACGATACCTCGATAACATTTTCCAGGATAAAGAGTATCCTAGACGTTAATTCAGGTAATAAACTATCTGTCCGCAAAATTTTTTCTAAATCCTTGAGTCGTTTTTGCGTTTTTACCATACATCCGTCCTCATAAACTCGCATTTATAATAGTAGAATGTAACAGAAACAATACTTATGGTTATACCAACCCACTAATTAATTATACTAGCGATCCGTACCCGGCTTCGCATGGGTGCAATTTTTTTCTGAAAATTATATATTACAAACTTTTCTCGTTTAACGCTTTTTCCACTATTG
The DNA here is from genome assembly GCA_945859745.1 of Synanthedon formicaeformis. NCBI lineage: Eukaryota > Metazoa > Arthropoda > Insecta > Lepidoptera > Sesiidae > Synanthedon > Synanthedon formicaeformis. The sequence continues at coordinate 6,763,198 of OX243963.1, forward strand.
AAAACCATATGAAAATTCATTAAGTAGTTTTTGAGATTATCGCGAACATACAAATATATACAGAGCTGTCTGTACGCATCTGCACGTGGAGGGGGGCTTTTTTATAATATGTAAGGAATGAAAAATAAGCAAAATAATCTTTAACTTAATTTAAATTATAATACAAATGCGTATTAATAAGATAATTTATATTCCTTAAGAGTACGTCGTAGTTAGCACAGAAATCCCTTCAACTTTTGACGTGCCTTTTGGTAGAGTGGTTGAAGTGTTATCTCCTTGTGGGCTCTAATATTCTTGGAACCGATTTTTATCAAACTTAACCATATAATATGTCTCTATATGGCTTAATTTGAGGGAATACAATCGGTGTGATCTCCTGGCGTCATATTAAATACAAAATCGTATACAAAAACTGCGTGAAGCCAGGGGCAGGTGGCTGGTTAAGAATAAACGAATCCCAATACTACGAGATAATATAAAAGTGTATGTTTGAATGTATGTAGGAAGTAATCCCTTAAACTACTCATATCCGATTAAAAAAATTCTTACACCATTATATAAAATAGCTGGTGCACGCGAAGCCGCGTGCACCATCTAGTTTCCCATTAGTATAATATAATATTTAAAACTATTAGGTGACTTTTACTTATTTAAGGGTAAACAGTAATTAAGTTTTATTTTTTTAAAGAAATTGTAACAAGGAAAGTAATAGTAACAATTTTTGTTACTTTTTATTTTGTGAAGGCTTTTATGTCATTTTGTACATTTTGTAAAATGTAATAGACTATTTGAAATACACACAAAGTCACCCACTTTAAACTACGCTTGTATTATAGGAATAGGAACCACACATTGCGATGGGGGCAAAAATCCATTACAGCAATATTAAAGACAAGTTTCAAAAGTTCATTGAGATAGCTTATCCATCTAGTACTCGAACCCAAGAGCCTAGAGTAAGAGAGCTTATCACTTAAACAAAAAGGCTCGTCAATAAATTTTCATTATACTAACACATTTTAGCTTCTGACGTAGTGTTATATTTTAGATTATTCATAAACCTAATGTCGTCATAGATGCTATTGGATATCAACTAGTTTGACTTTCAATAGCACTCATATTTTGGAACAATTATTTTTGAGTTATTTTTATGGCGTGACCGTGAACCAAATAAATAATTTAATACTAATTAAAAGAATATATAATGTTCCCATAATAATTAAAGATATCGATTGGAGCCATAGAAGTCAAAGTCTATTAAGGCTTTTGGTTTTAGCAGACGTACACATAGACAGTTCGGGCTAACGTCTTTGTGAGTATTTGATTCTGTACAAATATAAACTCAACATTGGGATTTAACTAATACTATCACGTTATCAAAGTGTAAGATCTAGTAAAATAATATACACACAAACATTAATAAATATCAGTTATGATATGAGAATGACAAGGTGAGCAGACCACAGCAGTTACATTGAAACGTAGGTGGCTTCTGCCTTCTATGAATACAGGAGAGGTTGCAAATGAGCTATTATTACTAGTTCTAATTGCGGTATAGTTCGGTTGGGCGCCCGTTAAGCCGGGTGCAGACAAGTGATATGACCGTACTATTTAGGAGAGACGTGTTTAGGTAGGGCGCGTAGGTGTTTCGCGGTGTGTGCGTGCGATGGTGAATGGGCCAGGGTGAGGGGTAGCAAGCGGGGTGCAGAGGTGGTATCGACGCGCGCGCCACGCCTGCGCCGACAACTCACCTGTTGCCGTGAGGCCATGGAAAGATACTCTTTCAAATTAAGGCGGACACCTGATACGGAAATAAAAGTAAAGTTTCGCATCTCTTTCTCAACACTCAACGGTTACCACTTCTGCTCAAAAACCATTATTTAAATTAATTGCTAGATATAAAAGATTAAGGTTGCTATTTGTGTTTTTGTTTTAAAGCAGTCTCTTCGCGACAAAGTGTATATATGTTTTATTGAAACACTTAACATTATTGTATATCTTAGTATGTAATGGGAGCCCACACTGTTTTTTTAAGTCAATAAATTGCTTACCTTTTCTTTCATTTTCTTTTCTAATAAAATTGTTTGTATTGTCTATCAACGCACAACCAAAACTACAAAGTCTAAAAAGTTGATTTTAGAAAATTTTAACTCCTTGCGAAGCCAGGGGCGGGTTGCTAGTTAGTTGTTTATATATAACTAGGTTTTGCCCGCGACTTCGCCTGTGTCCGATCGCTACCAATAGTATTTTACAACCAGTACGCACTTCACCAATTGTTTTTAGAATATAGACTCTGAACCATAAGGGAAATTTAGAATTAAATACTCAAAGTAGTTAATGTTAATAAGAAAGCATGAATTAAATAAAAATATTTTCCTGCGAGACATATAATTGACTTAATTAAGGAGACATTATGTCAAATCAAATATGCAATTATGAATATTGATTTCAATAAGCACACAGCTGTATAAAACATAAGTCTTTGAAAACTTTAACTTTTTTTCTTGGAAGTGTGGTTAATTTTGACTTAGTGGTTTAAATACATACGATTTACGGTTGCATACCAACTACATATTTCTTTTTTTTATGATGATAGGTATATGTTTTGTTTTTTAATTATCTTTATAAATTCATAGCTACTGTCTTCCTTGGTACGTTATAGTTTGATGCTTGGTACTTTTAATTTTCAGTTTTTATGCAGAAATTGAAACTTTTAGCAAATATATAGAGTATATAGCTCTTGCCCGCGACTACGTCAGCGCCCCATTTTCTAGTGTTTTCTCAATCTTTATTGCTCATATATTTTTGTCAGATGTTGAACTTTTTATTTTTATTTTTAAACGATCTCTCGGGAACAGTACTTTCTCTCTCGATGAAAGATACTCTACGTCCTTTTCTGTATCGTATGCCTGATAACGTGTTTTTTATTTTATTTAGATCCTGTATTAACTATCTATTACCGACTATTAGCGACTTATGAAAAAATATATATCGAATTAGAATAAATTGCTGGGAACGTCGTGAATTACAGGAATTACTTGACAAAGTGTAAATTCAACGTTGCTCGGAGACAATTAATTAAGTATCTACCCACGCACATGAGAAGTTCTTGTAAAAGGAGTTTAACGTTATTACATAAAATTTTAATTTCCATTACAAATTTACACGCAATCTTCTATAGTTATAAAATCCATACATCTATACGAGTACGCACAAGCTTTCGCACAATTGGTACCCTAAGGAGAATCTTTCGGATATGTACTATAGGCGATTACCGAAAGGCATCAGGTTTCTTGTAGGAAGATAAAGTAGTTGGTTGGGGAAGAAGATAAAATGAGGATACAAATAGCGACTTCACTACCAACATAGAAAAAGTTACTACTGCCGCGGAAGATGTAGAAAAAGAAAGATTAAATGGCTATGAGATTTGGCCTTGGAGGGCCAATGCGGGAATCAATTTAAGCCTATCAAAAACATTTGCAAGCGCTCGTTCACAAAACTGGCAAGCTCGTTATTTAGCTCAACAAGTAAGCAATGCTATCTACCGAGGTAAACCTGCCACAACGTTATTTTTTCTGATCTATTTTGTGTATATAATTTATAATGTAGCCATTTTTATGGAAATTCTTCACATTAAATTTTTTGGAAAACTTTAGGCACCAAACGTAGTTTCGCAGCCCGTCTGGCGGCAGTGACAACTTCTGTAAGAGCTGGTACACACTAGGCGTTTTGAAACGCGCGCTTTTAGAACTATGAAGTTCTCAGAGCGAGTACACATTGAGCGCTCGGGGTTGCGTTAGAACTTCATAGTTCTTAAAAAGCGCGTTAGCAAAGCGCGCGCTTCAAAACGCCTAGTGTGTACCAGCTCTTACAGAAGTTGTCACTGCCGCCAGACAGCCTATGAAATAGCAGCCTGTGTTATGTTTCGGTCAATGAGTAAGGAATGTCAGAGCCCACTTTTCTATCCCTTATCATTAATCCTTCTAAGGCCGGCAGTGCACACTTGCAGTACCTGTGGCGTTGCTTGTGTTATAGGCAACAGTAGCCACATACGATACCATTCAGTGGACCATCATCCTGTCTACCGATATTAACATTAAAAAAAACGAAGTCAGTTCACACAGCACAAAGTGTCATAGTTAAGCAGGACAGTGGTACTTCCTTATAAAAGATATTTCATCTCTTCCAAGTTCCATCTTATATTTTGCCGGCTGAATATATCCTTAATCTCACCGTAATTTTTTATCAGAGTAATAACGTGTTTAATACCATCGACCCACCCCAGCTTTGCCATTGGATTTGAGTTGAAATTTGCAAAAATCCTTTATTTAGCGAGTGCTTACTTTATAAAACAAATTTATGTTCAATTTTTCAGCATTAAATGATAATAATAATAATCGAATTTATAAGTATTAGCTTTATTCATGTTAAGATCAGCAGACAGGCTGACGGACAACTTGATGGTAGGTGGCTACCGTCGCCTATAACACAAGCAACGCCACAGATGCTGCAAGTACGTTGCCGACCATAGTAGGATTTAGAATAAGGATTAGAAAGGAATAGGGAAATGGGCTTTTTCGTATACTACTGAAAAAGGAGTCATTTTTATATTGTTTTTGTGATTTTGGTTTGAACAAATTTGGGGCAGATGTTACAAGATTCATTTCAATTCGCTACATAGTTTTCAATATGAAGCTGTTAGGATTTTTGCCATAATCATCAAGTTTGACTAAATATGTTTGCTGCTTTCGAGTATGTTTGCTGAGGCGGGGGTGCCCGACTTTTTCGCTCTGATTCGAAACAGAACGTTTTCTTTCTGGGCGAAAAATCAGGAATTCCGAAAATGGCATTCTTGGGGTCATCGGTGAGGACTACTCTGGTCCCTCTCAAAGGCACTGGCTTAGTGTTCACCAGAGTGCAAATAAAAAAATAGTAAATAAATAAATAAATATTATAATTATAGGATATTATAGCTTTAGGAAAAGATTGGAAATTATGTAAAACATTGTGATAAGTATAATGTAAAATCCTTTGTAATTACTACTAAAAACATATGGACTAATAGTCTGAAATAAACGTTTATTATTATTATTATTAAAATTCCTACATAAAATCTATGGCGACACCAAGGTGATTTCCGTAACATCCTGTATACTCAATGTTACACTGAAACAGATAAACACTCTGATAGTACTTTTTTACATCTAAATTCACCGCCATTCAGTTATGAATACAAAAGCATATACATAAGCTTACGGACGTCTCTCACGTCACGCCAGTCACGGTCATCAATATCTAAATATATTTCCATTTTTCCATTAAGCTACGCGGACGTCGATGAACTACTAGACCGCCTAATATCGAGGACAAATAAAAATCAATAAAAATCAATATATAACATACTACCTTCTAAACTCAGATAAAATAACAACTAAAGATAGATTCCTGTGGACGGCAGAGTGAAGACGGTAAAATTATGCTTTCGCTTGTAAACATTACACGATTACACGCACACAAATGCAAACGAACTATGGCTCGCCTTATAGAAATATTTACTAGTGAAAATGTTGAATTGCGTAGTGAAAGGGTATAAAAAAATAGGAAAAAAAGCAGAATGAAATCACCTTTCACGCGTAACTAAACTTGGAATCCAATATTTTCAATAAAAATATATAAAAATTTAAGTTATGACTGAAAACAAAATAATAATACAGTAAACGGCCTACGCACACATGTTTATAAAACCGGCTTCACTATGTTGTCTTCAAAATCCTGTCTACAATTCTTATTTGGTCTGATTTTCTAAATTGGTTTAATTTGAGAAGGCGACGCGACACGAGTTCTTCAGCTGATATGGAAATATCTTGTAGGTCGACTATGAATGAATATAGATCGCCCTCGTAACGGTCGCGTCGGCTTGTTTTACGACCTTCGCGAAGTGAACATTCATCTTAGTCAAATTGTATTTTATGGTTTGGAAGGATACATTTTGTGGGCCATATTTTATTTGGAGTTGGACGGTTCTCACTCCCACCTCCACGGTGCCACATTACCATCTAATATACCTTGCTAAAAGGATGGGACATAAAAAAATATTGAGTGGAAATTGCATTATACTTATGGCTGAGTGTTAGTGTAATGGCATTTTTAACGTTATTATTGGTCACGGGTCGGGTAGCGAGTGTTGCGTGGGAGTTTACAGCTCCTTTGAACTACAAGGGGACGCATTCCGAGAAAAGGTTAAATGGAGTTTATTACATCGATCGATAAGTTAACATGTGTCTATAATTATCTGTACTTACAATAGCTTATATAGTACGAGATACGGCATTAGAAATATATAGGTACCCTCATCTGTTATTTAATGATGGCAAAGTACATATGTCTGGTAGATAATTCTTACATAGGCAAATGGCGAATGGGTTGCCTAATTAAATCCGGTGCCGATGCTGTTAAATAAAATAAATCTCGCCATCCCTAAATTAAAACTTAAATTTTATCGAAAACTTAAATTTTATTACCAGTATAAAAAATTTTAAAGTAAATAATTAAGTAAGTGGACAAAACTCGCGTTAATACGACTGTAAAACTTCACATCTTCATTGCAAAATCTCGCTAATAAGAACGCAGTTAAGGAATCTTTGAGCAGGTACACACTAAGCGTTTTGAAGCGCGCGCTTTGCTAACGCGCGCTTTGAGAACTATGAAGTTCTATTACGGTGTACACCAAGGAGAATTGAGTAAGGAGCGCCATCTTACATGGGTGTTAAACTGAAAAAGTGGCAACAAAATCCGATAAATATAGATGGCGCTAGTGTGAACACTGAGAGTTTGAGAGTATGGAGAGTATGGAATGAAAGTAGCAGTTGTTGACGGAGTGAAGTGAATTTGGTTGAACACTAGCCATCACCAGCCCCACCAATTTATCGGTGTCGTCGAACACTTTTAATACTCAGAGATTGTACACATTACAACAGCAACACGCGCGTCAAGCGCGCGTTCTCAGTTTTCTCTGAAGCGCGCGTCAGGCGGGCGCTTCTAGATACATGGGTCGCCATTTGGTTGTACATTTAAACACGCGATTTCGTGTAGAGTGGACACACGACGCGTACAAAAATGGAAATTGACCATGTTGATACCGATTTCTTTATCGACGAAAACCAAAAGCGACCATTTATTTAGGATGTGGAAAGTCCAAATTATAAAAATAAAATATTAAAAAAAGTATCACGTGACGAAGACGAATTTTGATACTAATCAAAAATTAGTATCAAAATTAAACGTTATAATAAAATTTGGTCTCTTTTTCAAAGGTTAAATAGAACAAATTGTTTTGAAGAGTAAGTTCGCTTTCGGTACAAAATTTCATATTTGTTTTATTTTTGGATACTAAACTTCTCACATATCCACGTGACACACTTTTAATTATTTAGAGGAAAATATTTAGTCATGTGAAAGTAAAATTAAGATATTAATATTGTGATTTACTTTGTCTGGGCACCCATAGTTACTGTATACTGATTTAGACAGTAAAATGGTATATTAATTTCCATGTTCGAGGAAGACTACGTATGGCTGATCCTAAGTAAACCATGGCAATCCACAGTTTACGACCCTCCTAAAATTTATCGTAAAAGCGGTTTCAAAATTTTCATTTCCATTTTATCTCTTTATACTTTTTAATTATTATATTGAACCTTCTAGATAAATTGATAATTGTTTACAATTAATACTTAGATCAATTAATTTAATTAACTTCTATTTCGTGAAACACAATCTTAAAAATAGTTTCTGTGCAAAAAGTATTCAATTCATTTTAGAATGTACTTAGTTAGGTGGAAAAAGCAATAGTTTTACACGTATGGTTTATATACGAATGGTACATTTAATTTTGCAATTCTATTATACTATCGGAATACATTACCGTCAGCCTACCTTCATATAAAAAAGATACACGAATAATATTGACCATTTTTAGTCGTAGCATTGAAAGGGTGTGTTTTTTTTAACAAAGAAACAACATGTAATGGAATGTAAAATGTAATTAATTCTAGTTCACAGGTAGTGCGGTTGTTGCGAGCTGTCGGAAGTGGCTAATGAACTTGTTGCGCGTGACTGATGACCGAAACGACGTCTTGGCACACCGCACACCGCAAACCGCAAAACGTTCAGACCCACCCTGTCACTCTTGTCCATCTTATAATCAGATCGTAATTGACGTTCACGATAAAGAAATACGGTTCGGCGTGACAACGCGAAATCGCAGTCACGGTTCTAGTCCGAGAGCTGACTGACAATATTATTAAGTAGATATAATAAAATTGCTTCAATCTTATCTTCACTGATGCCTTTAAAGATTGATATCTTGGCTCAAAGATAAAGATTGAACATAATTTTATTACGTATTTACTTATACTTTTTGTAAGTTTCAGTTCGCTTTAAGTGCAAATAAATATACTGTTTCGAAAATAATTCAAGTATAATGTCGCCTGGAATATTATTTTAACTCAACCGATTTACCTGGTTTTCTATTATATTATTCTAGCTGGTGTCCGCGACTTCGTCCGCTTTGAAAAATAAAAATAAAAATGTAAGCAATGTAACGCTCGGCCAAATTAACAAATTAAATTGAGAATTTTAACTAAAACGTGTATTGCTAAAACAAATGTATTTTTATAGCATCAAATGTTCTTATAGTATTTATTCTTATAGAATTTCTGCGACAGTAACAAAGTTAAATTAAAACCCACTTTTCATACTAATTTTAAATTCGACCCTTCTATTCACACTTGAGCCGGTCCTCATCTCCGCAATCCATCAAACTACTCTCAAACTTCACACCGCTAAAATATTTATATTAAAACTCCTTGTGAAATATTAATCCGAATGCTTTTACTACATTATACAGCAGAAATGTGCTATGCATGGCGACAAAAATTCTCAATAGATTCTGCCACAGCAATCGCAAGACAGTGTTATATTTTTATTTTTCAACGCGCACTATGTCGCGGACAGCAGATGCTATAAAATAAATATTACAATAACTTTTGTGCTTGAAACAATTGAATTTATTGAGCTATATGATTGATTAAACGTTTTCGCTTAACAAAAACAATTACACAAGAATTAAGAAGGGTTATACTACTCACGCTATACTCGCCTTATACTGTAATTCTGTGTTTTAAAGACAGATTTTTTGTTATTTTACATTTTTTACATAGAGCACAGATATTGTAGAGATTGCACAGTTAAGATAGTGAGTTACCACTGGCCTATATACCCAGGAAACTATTTGTTTTATTCAACAGGCTTCGATTTTACGCTTGCACAGTAAAAGTGGCACAATGAAAATGTATTTTCTTGTCTAATTAACAAGAAAAAGTAGTAAACATGAAAGAGGAAAAATCTTTATTCAAATAGGCAAGAAATTTAAAAATAAACAAACCTTCTTCACCCTTTGAAAGGTATTTCTATAAAAATACCTAGATGTGTATGAAAGGATATCATAAATTTATTCATAGAGCGCATTTGAGTTTATAACAAGGCACTTACAAACACATGTAAATAGGTTTTATACGTGAATAACTTATTCAAACATTTCTCTGTATTTACTGCTCTTTGAAATTTCATAACTTCAAGTACTCACGTACTTAACATGATATTTATTACATGCTTTATAAATAAATGTTTTGTTTGGCAACGGTTTTCTTCTAAGCGAGCTTTTGCCTATGTGTCTCTGAGTCTGTCTGTGGAATCTCCCAAACGGATGGACTGATTTTGTTCGATTTTTTTTGTTTGAAAGCTGATGTATCACATATAATAAAAATTTTGATTTTTGACAAAATAGCGTCTATTTGAAAAAAAAAATCATTTTTGACTGAAATTTTCGCTCCAAATTGTTAAAAAAAAGTAATATTTTTTTTAAATATTATTCCTTTGTTCAATACCTGGATTAATCTATCATTTAAAAGAATTTACCATATTTTTTGATTTTAGATAATCCAAACCGTCGAAATGGAGATCACCGCCAAGTGCTTTTTTTTGGGAGGTCATTCGGGACATCATCTGCAGGAGCAGTGCATATCAATATTTTTACATGATCCACGTGCTATTTTATTCTTAAATGTAGGCTCTATTTAAATTACCATCACTTGTAATTGATAAATAAAAACTCTTTCTATTAAACATTCATTAAAACACGTCTTTTTTGAGCCTCGCAACTGCGTATAACTCGTATAACGTATATAGGTAAAAAAAAATAAAATCGAGTTATTTCAATCTCAATACAAATGCAATGTTTCAAGGTAGAATCTACAGCGCAGACCTATACAACTCAAGGCTAAAGGGGCCGACAAAGGATCAAAAGGATATACAGATTTAATCCCCATTCCATTGGACAGTTAAGGTAGGATCGTGCCTATATTTACAGTTGAATTCTATTTAAATCTCCTGCTCGCCTATGTACACTATTAGCTCATAAAATGTTTATAGCTAAGAATATCTCCCTTCCCCGTTATTGTAATTATAGAAGATGTTTGGATTATTGGACTTATATACTTATAAGAGATAGTTAATTTTATGTTGAATAATGGTTGAATAGAAAAAGGAGAACTTAGATTATCGGGTTTGCGGTAATGCGAGCAATATCTAATTTTAAATTATATTAATTTAGATGATCAAATTTAAGAAGCAACCAGATTGTTTCAAGTATAGTTCAATATCAGGTTGAGTTGTTAAGCCTTGAAAGTGTAACAAAAAAACAGGCTACAGGTAAAAACAAAGCGTACTAATCTTCACAACAATATCTACTTTAACTTAGCATTATTATTTTTATAATAACTGGAATTTAAATGAGACACAATTTGACGCCAGGATTCTCTATAAATTCTCAAAAGGAAAACTTTGTTACAGTCTAAATAGGTATAGTTGTTCCAGTACCCTTGAAATTTAGACAAACAGAAAAATAAACATATATATTTACAAAAAAGTTAACTGTGATATAGAGACTGAAAATGCTCTCGACGATAAAACAACAGCAATGACATCTTTATGTATTTAATGAGAACTGCTGCTTTGTCTAAAGAAACAATTACTTTTTAAAATAATTAACCTTGCTTGGAAGAGTTGAGTGCTTAACGAGAGCCCTTGAGAGTTGCTACAGTAGAAAGCGTTTGAATTGCGGAAAGAATACATAACAATGAATAATTTTTATTGATAACTAGCGACCCGCTCTCGGCTTCGCCCGGGGTGCAATTATTATAAATAATTTAAAAAAATCTTTCTCGTTTAACCCTCTTTCCATATGGGAAATACCGAATTATGTGAATCCGATTATGTGATTCCATATGTGAATCAGATTCTCGACATTTTGAAGCGTATCAAATAAACTTAATATTTTTTGCATATAAAAAAGATTAGTTGTGACCGCGACTTCGTATCCGCTGTAGTTCGTGTTTAGAAAATTCTACAGGAATCTAACAATGTTTTTTTTTCTTCAGGATATAACATACCCTATAATTTAATACAAGTAATAAACTATCTGTGTGCCAAATTTCATTCAAATCTATTAAGCACTTTCTGAAATTAAAGTGCACAAACGGACAAAAAATGTTTTTACTTCGGTTTTTTTTTTAAGTATGTAAATTTTAATAATACTATACAGGCACGGCTCGTTTACGATTTTATTATATGTAGAAAAGGTATATTAAGATTATCACTAAAGTCTGTCTGTTCGCGATACTCTCAAAAACTACTGCACTGATTTTCATGCTGTTTTCACCAATGGATAGGGTGGTTCTCGAGGAAGGTTTTAGTAGATAATTTATAAAGTTACGCTGGCGAAGTCGCGGGCAGCAGCTAGTATATAAAATTATGCAAAGAGAGCAATTAGTATATCAGCTAAGAAAACTTAATAAATATTAAAGTCTAGCAACTTGCCCCCGGCTTCGTACGATTGCGTACGATTGCAATTATCCGGGCAATTTTTCCAATTTCTCCCTTCATAAGCACCTTCCTCCGATTTCAATATAGCCGAATATATTTGAAAATAAAATATATAACTGAATTGGTTTAGCCGTTATTGAGTTTTGCTCTTAGCGATTTATTTTATTCATATAGATAGATTTATAAAAAAAATTATGAAACTGATGTTGCTGCAATAAATTTACAAAATTATAGTAGTTTAAGATATTTGAAGATGATTTGAAGACGTCACTGAATTACTTGTAAACAATATTACAGATGGCATCAATCTTAACACGCAGAAATATGATGCTCTGATAGTAATAGAATAAATCTTCAGTAATAGGCCCGTTTGAAATTAAAACAAAATTTTCATTCATAAAGCGACGAAGGCCGCGAGCAGAACCGCGGCATGCAGGTAATAATAAAGTATAGAAATCAATATACAGGAAAACAAATGTATTTACAGGATAATAATTATAACATGTTAGTTCGAGTTACCGCGAACAAGATTGCCGCCTTAACTTTTAATGAAGCTGAAATTGAAGAAGTTTCAAGCAGACTTTTCCTAATTGTTAGAATTTATATTTTAAGATTATAGATAATTATTAAGTTATTAATACTAAATTCTATTAAATTCTTTGGTTTCACTTTATAAAGTTACCCAATTTAAGCATTACTTTTACTGAACAGCAAAGGGAAAATTATAGTTGCCAACTGGAACTAATATTTAAAGATTGGCATTAACTGTCACGTATATTCTAAAATGTCACCTTCTTTATTAGACTAAGCGCCTCTTTCACCAACGTCAAGTAGGCTAAACCGTCGCTTAAAGTCACCTGTCACCAGGAATAATTTAGCTGATATACCTTTAGCGCCTCTATACCTTTTAAGCGCCTCTTTCATCAACTACAAGTAAAGTGTTGATTAGTTACTTTTAGAAATCATTTTCTGTTTATTGAATTATACACTCAGTTTACTGCATCATTCGATAGACGAATTTTTATTATTATTTTCTATTTAATGTTTGGGACGTTTACCGTACAAACAAAGGTGACTTAAGTGACGGTTTAGCCTACTTGACGTTGGTGAAAGAGGCGCTAAGCGCAGTAGCCGTGTGCATAATTCAATAAAACAGAAAATGATTTCTAAAAGTAACTAATCAACACTTTACTTGTAGTTGGTGAAAGAGGCCCTAAATTTCATTAAAAATTCTAATTTAGAATATATAAGAGAGATTGAAACGTTAATCCTCAGGATTTGATTATTTGGTTTTCTAATTAAATTAAACAGTGTCACGCGAAGGTTGCTTGTACAAATTCGTTTAACGGGGCATAAATAAGATTAAGTAAATGACAATATATTTTGGAACTCAATGTTGAACTTTGTTAAAGAGATTACTTGAAAACTTTAAGTTATGTTGGTTCAACTTTTTGCTTTTAACTCGAAGATTAATAACAATGGTTTGCCGAGTTGGTGGCGTCGTCGCGTACTTGCTTCAGAGGAGTTATATTTAGAAAAGTGTTGGTATAGAAGCGTGAGTGAGTGCATGGTGAGGTGTTGGTAAGTTTGGCACGTATTTGAGCGTACGTGACCCGACGCTTCTCAGTGGAAGAGTAGAAATGCGTGCCTGTGACGACGCCACCTTCTTAGATGGGTACAACCCTAAGGAGGTGGCGCGACCTTCAACGTAATAATACCCGGGACAATGCTTAATCCGAACACTTATTTTGTTTTTCATCATAACACGACCAAAATGTTTCATTATGAGATTTTATGGCGCGCACATAAAGTTCAACAAACATTTGTAATTATTACTAGCGGGTACACGTGACTCCTTATGCGTTGAAAAATAAAAGATACAACGCCTGACATTGACGCCTCATATTATAATTTTTCTAAGCTTTAGGGTCTTTATTTTTAGATAGTTGGTGTTCGCGGCTTCGCCTGCGTGGAATATTTAGCCTATGTCGATCCTAAAATTCTATTCTAATTATTGGTGAAATAATTTTTTTAAATCGGATGTTGAATGATTTTATTTGTTTTAATATAAATTGTCTTAATATAATAGAAACATACAAACTGTACCTCTTTATAATATTAGTATAGATATAACTAATAATACATTTTTTTCGTGTTTAGAAGCAAGCGCTTGAAAATCTGTGAACAATTTTAATTTTCTTTTTTCAATCAAGAGTTGTGACGCCCGAAATTCCTTAACAAAGTCAACGGACAAATTCGGTTTAAAGTTTTAAGGTTCAAACGTAAATGAAATACGTCGCTTTGTGTTTGTAGAAGATTAAGAGATTTTCTTTGTTATATTTTTAATAAATTATACATTCAACTTGCTTCAACAAATCTATAGAATTTTATTTGATCACCATTTTTTTTATATCATAAAGGGTGACAGACAGGCTGACGGTCCACTTGATGGAATTAGGTGGTTACCGTCGCCTAATGACACAAGCGACAAAAGCCATGAGCGGATCACAAGTATATTAATAAAATCTAAAAGCACTCAGAGGGGTATAGGAACCTAACCAGGGTTATGCTGTTTGGATAGCTAATCGTTCTAACCACTGAGGTATCACTGCATACTTACAGAATTACACTTTAATTCATTTATATTGTCTTACAGCGTATCATAAAAAATTGTAAATGTATTAACTTTTAATTTGTAATGTTTAAAAGTTTGTAAGAAATCTCGAGCAGCCAAGAGGTTCTTACGTTTGCAAACTTGAATAATTAATTCACATTTCTTTGTTAATATTGAAACATTTTAACAAGAAAAATATTTGAGGCTTTTTTTCACTTGATCGCGGGTGGCTACCGTCGCCTAAAACACAAACAATGACACAGGTACCTACTGCAAGTGCGCTGCTGATCATGGTAGGGATTAGGACGGGATTAGAGATATCATCTGATATCATCTGATTACAAAATTATTTATAAGATCTAGTACTCATACAAACTTATATTATTGCAAGTAAACCATGTCTCACTGAAAAGAAAAAAATCCTAAAAAAATCGGCTGATAATTTTTTAATGATTTTTTCAGAGCCCTCTGTGATTACAATAAAAAATAAAAATTTTTTTTTAATATATACAAAATACAACCAGTAATTACTTTTAGGCCTAAAATGTTAAGAATACACCTCTTGATGCTCTTGTTTGTACTGATTCATACTTTCAGGACACCCGTATATTATGATTAATAATTATAATAAAATTAGCGTTATTAATAAAATAAATGATTTGTTCATATAAAGTGAGAATAAGATGATGATAAAAAGGGATTTGCGGTTTATGTGTGTGGATCGTAGTAAACCTACCACCGTTGTTTATCAAAAAGAAATCCGGTTTTATTTATCGTTATACAGGCCATGATATTTTTGTCATTAAAAAATGCTTCTGATATTAACTCAAGTTACATTTTTTGCGACTCTATAAACTCTTTGTTCGAATTGGAGACATTTTATTTTCTAATAATTTATTATCAAGACAAATAAATTCACTAACTTCACCAAAGTATTACCGCGTCTTTTTTTTGTAAAAAAAGAAGAGAAAATAATTGAGCCAATTTACAAGCCTCTTGCCGCTATACAGCTTATTATATTTTATTTTCAATGGATTTAAACGTCCGGAGGGAAATGATTTGGGTACGCAAAAATTCAATTAAAAAAACGAGATACCAACTACTAGACTAGAAGACAAGAAAATTGACTGGTTGGACTGAAAATTATTATTCTGAGTAGGTACTTGTAGATTGTAAAGTATATCATTTAATAACAATGCCAAAATAAAGAGCAACCCACCCCCGGTTTCACACGAACAACTTTAACGCTGTGACGACAGTGGCGCCGCGATATTTTCAGACGATCCCTCGGGAATCTAACATTTTTTCAGGATGAAAAGTATCTTATATTTTAATCCTGTTTGCTAAAGGACAATGTTAAAAAAAACCCAACCTCGTTGCAAACGAAATATAACTGAAAATTCTCGATGGAGGTAGCTAAAGTAGTGCGCACCCGTAAACAACTTCCAAGCGTAGGACTGGAAGAACGTACCACTCAATTTGTAGGACTATGAGGCCATTTTATTATACAAATTATTACTAAGCTGCAGACAAAAAATCAGCTGGTATGTTTTTCCAGTCCTACGCTTGGAAGTTGTTTACAGCTGCGCACTACTTTAGCTACCTCCATCGAGAATTTTCGCAAAGGAAAAAGGTGGGCAAACAAGGAAAAAAGGTCTTGGCAAACTACTACTCACGAAGATTCAGCCTGTTCATAATCAGAAAAAAATCCAGGTGAGGGATACTGGACTATAACGCATGTACAACTTATAACTGAGTTAGAGGTAATTCTTCATTGTTCTTTGAAGTAGTCGAGTATTAACTTTTTTTTGGAGTTTACTCCTTAAGAATCGATTTTCATATATAAGCCATATGAAAATTTATGGGAGTAAATTCAAAATTGTCACACGGTATGCGGTACGCGTTAGTTTTAATTTTAGAATATCTCTGAAGTTTCAGAGATATTGCGCCATCTAACAATATCTCTGAAATTAGAATATGTTACATAAAAATACGTCCTTGCGAAAACTAGATGGCACCAGTAATCATTCGAACAGAGATAGCGCTGATACTATTCGTTATGATAAATGTTTTTATAATTTTTATTATGTATTTTATAATCATTCTTAAGTAGTAATCTCCAGTCGTGCGTCGGAGCTGATACACACACACACTTTCAACACTTCTTGCAGTTCGATGAGAATACAGGAAAGTCTAATTGCCCTCAATTGTCACGTACCAAAGCGTGTTAATGACAGATGGGCTGTCCGTGCAAATTACTATACAATTCCGAATGCGGGTGTCATCGCCGCCTATTCTCGATACAATAATGCTGAACCATTGGCATTTGATTGTCACTCGTTGAACGAACGTGTCTAAGCCATGTCTAAGCACAGTGCTTAATAATCTATGCAATTGATGCATAGAAGCATAGAAGACACAGAAATAGATCTATATATAGAAATAGAGGTCGATCAAAGGGTAGTTAAGGTATATTAGAAAAATAGCCACATATTACCTAATGTTTGCATAAATGAAATAAATACTCGAACTAAAGAAAAATCAAAGTACAAATTTATTGAAAAAATTAAATAACAAATTAATTATTTATTAGCACGTAAACTATCAAGGAGTAATAATTTTAACCTAAAACTGTTCTTGAGATTTTTTATTGTTTTATGTACATTTATATGTACCTAGGCCTTAGAAATTTTTCTTAGGAATTGTATTAGAGTCTTAATCACTTCATTCGTGGTATTCTGTAAGAGACCTTTATTGGCTATTCAATTTATATTTTCATAAAAATGTAATTTGTGGTTGTTCAACATATTCTTATGAATCTTGTGAGTTAATCTTGTGTTCCATTTTGATATTCAATACCATAGTTTGTGTTACAATTAGTTATTTAAATAATACAATTGTGTATTACATCATTAAAATATTCGTACATTATGAGGAGAAAAAAACAGAAGCAGAAAAAGTCTTGTTGCGCGAATACATTATGTAGATTTGCGTGTTGTTTTTCCTTACGAAGGAATATAAAGGTGGACACATGCTGTATTTTATACGTTTTAACGAAGTTATTAATTTTATCTAAACTTTAACAAAATAAGTCGCGTGCATGATCTCAGCGTCAATTCACACCGAAACGCTACTCGACGTACTCACTTTGCTATATTTATTATAGTAGCAAATTAGTTTTACTATGTGTTGTTATTATTACTTTAAAAAGTGCACGTAACGTCGCGTTTTGGTCTGAACTGACTCTAAGGGATATTACATAATAATATATTAAAGAAAAATCACTCACCAATTTGGGGTACATCGTAGGGTCGACTGGAGCGCGAGGCCCGCAGCATCATTTGACTAGCGATCTCTGCGGGTAATCGCGGTGCGCGTTTGTTCCAATTGTTGCGTGAGCGACGCCGTTCCTTGTGCAGTGCGCCTGGTGGCAGCGGCGGGGGTTGTCTCGGTGCGAACGATCGTTCGGAGTCGATCGGTGGCGTTTCCGGATCGAATAGTTCGTGGAGCGGACGGGAACGCGCGAGGTCTCGGTCATCCCGCCACTCCGCGGGGTGCCTCCGCGGCGCGGGCTCAGCCGCTGAACGCAGCGCTAGCGCTGCGAGCACCGTAGTCACGCAGCACAAGCGCATGCTGACCCCCACCCGCGCGCGCATTAGCCTATACTAAGTACACACCCGGCTTCGCGCACCCGCAGGGCGCTCGAACGCCCACATTATTTAACCTCCTCTTGGTTGTGAGGACCTTTTCCTTTTTCGCTTCAGCTCAATTACTTTTTTTTCGCTAACTACGATTCCTACACTGCTATTAGACCTGTAACAAAATTAAAACACGAATCAATATGCAATTTATATAATCTACTTCCATGATAATTTATGACGTAATTTTATACATGTATTTGGCATATAAAAAACAAAACTTACTATTAAACGTAAAACTAGAAACCTTAAAATATATATATAATATAATATAATACCTAAAATATATTATTAAAAGGAGTCCCTTTGGGCAAGGTTCCGAAGATACTGGCAGCGTTCCCCCTTTGAATGGCTAGACTAATTCTTTGTCCGAGGTAGCTGCCAGCTCTTCGGTCTCCTGTGATGTCGACTAACCTTTTTGATATTTCTTTAAAAAGCCTTATAGCGCTAGGACCCCACGGACCAAGGGTCTCGACACCGAATGGGACAAAATCATATTCGGAGCCTAGACCCTTGTATTTGAATGTTTTAGATTTTTCAATCGCTTCACAAGCCGCACCAGCTCTGTTGTTGGTTCCATGTAGATGGGAAGGGGCCAGCGTGTCTGAACAGGTTGCATCCCATACCAGCACCCGGCCCATCTTCCATGGAATCAAACTCATACCGTCCGGTCTCTTGCCATCGTCTCTTGCAATACCAGTCGGCTCAAGTAGACTTGGCACGTTGACGGTGGCAAGGGACCGGCGGATGATATCGTTAAGTGCGGCATGTCTCGAGAAACGGCCTGCACTTTTTTGGCATGACAGTCCGTGATGTCCTAGCTTGTCGACATCACTGCCACAGGGACATTTATGAGGAACGCAGACCGGAACCCCAAGCCGTAGACAGGTTGCGATTCGGAGCGTGTCAGGCTCAAGAAATGTTCCTGTATTTGACGAAGGGTACGCGTGAAGCCAGTAGCCGGCCTCATGCGTACCCACGGCCAAAAGCCTGGCACGCGCCGAACCTGTACTACAGCTCAAAAGATTGTCATAAGTCAATTTACAGTTTATGTCGTCCCAGCTCCTCTGTGAATTTGGAGAGATTGGAAAATTTTGACCTGGGCATGCAATTAAGAAAGCGTTTCTAGCTTCTTCCAAGCCAGCAATCTCAAAGTTTGAAGGGGATGCCCTTAAAATTTTACTTATGAGATTTGCTGAACTATGGACAGAAGATAGGAAGGCTGGTAAAGCGACACTGGAAATTTTGCGAATCCCTAAACCACCATAACGGATGGGTAGGGATGCTTGGGTCCAAGATTGCTCGTTCAGCTGCATATTAAGAATCGATTCTAAGCTAATTTTGATTAAGTCGTCTACTTGTGACAAAAGATGTAGGTGATTCCAAAAGGAGCAGCAACGGAGCACATATGTAAATTTTGGGACGAAAAGACAGAATTTTAAGATGCAAAGTGCATAATGTGGACTAATTTCAAGGAGACGGTCAGCAGAATTTTGAAATTTAGTAATTGAGTTATTAATATATTCAGAAATAGATTCATCAAAAATTGGAGAACCTAAAAGGTAAAGGGAATTACTGTTTACTATTTTAATATTTGGAGCCAAAATATTAAATTTTTGTTTTACGTCATTTAAATTTAAATCGCAGTTATTTATAAAAAGTTCGCATTTGCTAAAATTAAGCTCCAAACCAATAGCTTCAAATTTATTTTTGATTAGAAAAAGGTCCGAAAACACAGTATCCACATCACCTCCTAGGGTTCCGTCGTCCAAATACCAAACGTTGAATTTAGAATTTAAATTTTTGATTATCGGATTTATAGCCAAACTAAAAATTGCAGGCCCAAGGGGATCACCCTGTTGACAACCTACTTCCGAGGACAGTTCATTAGAACGATATAACAATTTTGTTGGGTCAGCGTAACTGAGAAGAAGATAATTGTATATTTCCGGTATATGTTGTTTTATTTCCGTCAGCAGGGTATCCCTATTTATCGAATTGAATGCATTTTTGACATCAATTTTGAGCAACACGTCAGGCTGTCCGTAAGTTAGGAAAGAGCGTAGGGCATGGACGGCTGCCTCACACCCTCCTTTTACACCGAAGCCTAACTGTACGGGTTCAAATTCCGAATTTAATTTTGGTAAAATATGTCGAACAGCAATTTTGGAGGCCAGACGTCGTAGTGTTGATCCAACAGCAATTGGTCTCACCCCTCCGTCCTTTTTGGTGAGGGCAATGAGGTTCGCGCCGAAAAGAATGGGAACAATTTCTGGATTGACATTACCGGAATACATAAAGTTGATTAATTTAGTGATCGAATTTACAAGTTGCTTGCCTGCATCGCCCACAGAATGCGATGTTAAGTCTTTCAAATGTTGGGGTGAGATTCCATCCAAACCTGCAGCCGAACCTGGTTTAAAAGATAAAAAGGCATCCATAACATCTTTGTTTTGAATTTGAAGGCATGCTTGCCCTGCTGTTGGTGGGTCGAGAAAATATGGGTTTACTGGAGCTATACATATAGAATATTTTATACAACAATATTATATAACATGGACACAACATGTTATACGTAAACAGGGTGTGGCGCCTGTAATAAGAGCAATAAATTAAAAAAAAAAAAACCCTTTAACGAATCAGTAATTAATCCCAAATGGTTTCAATTAATTAAAATGAAAAACAAATTTACTGTTATTTTCTCACAAAATTAATCGAGCCAGCAATGTAATGTGTCCAGCATAATGTGTCCAGTCGGAGTACTTGACATTGACATTTGCGATCGTTCTCGCCCCAGTACGCTGTACCAAGACATCTAACGACTGATAACCGACAATTTAGCGGATCATGAAATTAATTGATAATGTATTGTAACTTTGGATTGCTATATCTCTTGAGTATAAGCACTTTGGAGCATTATGATAAGGTTAAGGTAACTGCGTATACTCTATAGAATCATCGTTTAAATTTATTAGAGGCCACACCCTG
Organism: Synanthedon formicaeformis; assembly: GCA_945859745.1. Classification (NCBI taxonomy): domain Eukaryota; kingdom Metazoa; phylum Arthropoda; class Insecta; order Lepidoptera; family Sesiidae; genus Synanthedon; species Synanthedon formicaeformis. The sequence continues at coordinate 6,784,438 of OX243963.1, forward strand.
TATAACTTTGTTGTATAACATTGCAACATAAAACAAGACTGTTTCAATACGGTTTTATGTTAGATGTTAATGTTAGTTGTTATGTTAGATAACAATGTTACAATTGCCTCAGTCGCATCATGTATACAAGTGATAACGTGACTCAGACATAATATGTTATTTAACTTTATTTTATAACAGCCACAATTTAAAACATACCATATAAATATGTTTTATGATATATTTTGTTATATAATCTGGACTCATCTTAAGGTAATTTATATGACATTCGACCAACGGGCTTGTCAAAATAACACTAAGCAATCGTTAGTACCGAACTTGAGACGATTTGTTTTAGTGTTTAAAGGAAAATACGTGTAAGGTTTTAAATGTCATCAAAGTAGACACAGTGCAATATACAAGTCCCCGTTACGGTTAAGTTTACGGGGAATGTGAAAACTTTTACAATAAAAACAAATTAGCTGTGGTCTAAGTGCTAGTAGCATCTCTCTCCTGCGATGACTTTCACGGTGGAAACTTCGTCCTCAATCTTATTTGTTGCTAAAATACACCGAACTGACGGAGGCGAGGGGACATTTAAAATTCAAAACGGATAACAATGTCATGGATACTTTAGGAACAAACCTGTTTACTAAGTGTGAAGGACGATTTATAAAATGATTTCCGTCTACAACTTTCTTGAGCGGTGATGTTTTGTATATAAGAACTTCAATTTTTTTGGTAACTTTTTAATACTTATATGTTTATTTAAAATAAACTAGCAACTTTCCATCAATGAAAACCTAATTAAAATATATTGCGCAGTTTAAAAGGCAGTTAAGCGTACGTACAGAGGGACGGATGACGGGAAGCGACTTTAATGTAATATTGTTTGTAAATAATGTTTCGATCAGTTTACGACTTCAAACTATCAGCTCTGACAGTCAGGTTTCTAATATTACTTACCTTGATAAAGTAAGTAATATTAGAATCTATATATTAGATCTAATATACGTATAATCGTTCATCAAAGATTACTTACGTTAACTTTGTTATGACAAAGAAACTTTTGTTCATTATTATTTTCACATAACTACCATACTTCACAATAACCGATGCTGAGAGTTCTTTATTGTTTTAAAATTATTAGCACATCATTTACTTATTTTTGCACATGGTTTGAGTTCTTAGTACTCAGTTCCTAGTAGTTTTGTTATTAATCAATATAATTTACTTTTAAGACAAAGTACAACAAATTGATAAAGTGGATCCAGGAATAACGTTCCACGTACTAAATATTTATCTATCTTCAGGCCACTAGGGGATAAAGTTGAGCGACATGTTACGCGAAGTCGTGGTATATTTATATACTACATTCTGGGAACAATGTTCAAGGATATTTTGCTCATCCATCGAGTATGCGTACATGCTCTCTAGACGGCTATTAAAAAAATGGAATGAATATTTAGTATTTCCATTAGATTCATTAAATTAAACAGCACAATAATGACTGTTATTACTTTGTAAGCGTGAGGATAATCACGTTCGTATATTAATAACATAATTACACATGTAATTTTCGTAATTCCTGTTTTATCTATTGTTGAGTAATAAAAGCACACATGGAGTGTATAATTTTTCCATAACTTTTTGTACTTTTACACCATTTTTACTTTTAAGAGCAATGTCCAGTGGCCGGCCTACGGCTGAGATGATTATGAAGACGATGATGATCATTGAATTAAAATCAGGAAAAAAAGGTGGTCTAGTCACATATAGATCTTTGGTCTTTGTCTATATACCTAAATCTGTCTTATTGCCCAGGCTAAAATAGATAGATAAAAACTTAAGCGTTTTCCGAGTTACATACGCAAAGTTGAATTTAATTTTATTTGTATAGATCGCTAACGACACGTTTCTCGTATCGATCGAAAACTTTGGTCGGTTACGTAACTTCTTAAAAGCAAACAAAACTCGGTTGACAATATATCTAAGCTGTTGTGCATAAAGATTTGGAGAAAAGAATGCTTTCACACACCTCCGCTGGGACTTTAAACATTTTATATGATAACGGTCTGACCTTTTCTTACGCAGATTTTTGTTAGTAAAGTGCACTTTATCTTCCTTCAAGTGCTTTGTGTTTTAAATAGCTGTGTAAAATAAAAAGGAAATAAAACAGTTTCATATTATAAAGAAGTGAAGTTTGTATATTTGTTTGTATGCAAGTAAGAGGTAATCTTCGAAACTACCCATCCGATTTAAAATTCTTTCATAAATAGTTAAAATAGAATGTCAAGATGAATATTTATAAAAGAGAAAATATTCTACGCAGGCAAAGCCGCGAGCACCAGCTATCTTAAAATAAAGATTCAACGCTTAGCAAAATTATAATGTCAGGCGTATATTATTTTACATATGTGTTAGGCGTTATGTTTTATTTTATTTTTCAACGCGGGCACTAGCTAACATAAAATATATGCATAATTAAAATATACGTAAGCCAAGGCACGTATTGCAAGTGGGCGTACAAATCTACTTTGTTAAAAGTTGATTACTTTGTAAGGCAATTAAATCACGTCTTGCTGCTAAAACGACACCGACCTTCCCCGTCTTCACCCTCAAAAAGTACATCACTGTTAGGTCTCTTTATATGACGTATATTGTTATATGACGTAAATATTACAAATCTTTGTATGTCTTGCTGTCTGCTACTCAAACTCGATCTTCATTTTTTTATGTAAAGATCGGCAGGTAGCCTGCTGTCCACTGCCGTAAGTGCTGCCAACCTCAGTAGCATAAGGACAACCAAAAAACAACTAGCATGCTGTTAAGTAATTTCACTGTGCCGCCAAACGGGCTGTCTTTTGTGAATGCGAAGCGCAATATAGAGAAAGTAAAAAAATACTGCGGATTCATAGTATGGATAGCATTAATTTTATTTGGCCTTTTTATTATTCATTACTATCTAGAATTAAAACTATTTCTTTATTTTTACCTCGCTTTATGTTGTTGCATAAAATAATTTCACACCATAACAAATAACAAATAGGTGTTATTGCTAAAAAAAAGACAACATAAAAATTACATAATACAAAACCATTTTCATATAAATCCTGCCACCAATTTGAAGCTTTTTTTTAGATGTTTTGATCTTATTTTTATAATTGACAGTTTTTTTTCAAGAAACATAAAAAAATAATTAAGACTGCAGCTTGCATATTAATTACTAGCTGGCGCCCGCGACTTCGTCCGCGTTGAAAAAGAAAAAAGTAGCCTATCCTGTGTCCCGTACGTCTAAATGTTTATCTACAAAGTTTCATGAAAATCAGTTGATTCGTTTAAGAGTTATGGAGGAACATACATACTTACATACATACATACATACATACATACATACATACATACATACAGAAAAAAATTCTAAAAAATGGTCAATTTAGTTTCAGTATCATGTGTGTCGTTCATTGTAAAAGTGAACTATCTCCTTGTAACTGAATTTTAGAATAACGAGCTTTTTGCGAATTATAGTGTAGAAAAAAAAATATAAGCATTCATTCATTGTTTTCATCTATGGGATTTTAATGCAACTATTGGAGTTACTTCACTTTTATATTGAAAGTTATGACTAAATGTGATACCATTAGGCAAGAAAAGATGGTTTTAAAAATAGGGAGTTACACCACTTTTACAATGAACGATACATGTATAGAGCCTATAAACACGATATCTCTGAAAACAAAGTAACTTACTCCATGACCAATCCTTACAGATTTATTATTAGTATTGATTTCGATGAAATACTGTCAGTCGTTCATCGAAATTGCACGTCAGAAGTGAAAACTTCCTACAGATTGGAACCGGTGTTTCTTTATTGTGAGCGCAGAGTCAACTCGTATGTCTACCACGCGAGCTTCACAAACTTGTAAACCTTATTTTTGGGTTCTTAATAAATATTTTTTAGGAAGTATTTTTGATAAGAAATTATTTTTATCAACGTGTTAATATATTGCCTTAAGAAATTTTCACTTCTTGAATACAATTTTGGAGCATTTTTCCAAAACAGTGTTCAAGAAATTTTATATATCATTTTAGAAATCTGTCTATGGACTTTCTGCCTGTCCGTCCCGCGTAAAAAAAAAACGTTAAACATTTTAAAATTGTTCAGCTACTAGTTTTCTACAAGTACTAAAGTATCAATAATCGAACTAGCTTCAACTGCCGTTCGCAAGTACAGACTATACCGTATTGAAACTCACTGGGAATTGGATCGGTTATTTGAGAGATACGTTAAACTTAGTTACGGATGAGGCGGTAAGTAAACACGAGGAGACAATTTTCTAAAAAAAGTGGGTGTAATTTTTCTTGTATTTCTCTGTAATTTTTTTCATTTCATATTGATTTTTTCATAAAAACTTAACGTGTAGTGGATACTATAAATAATGAAGGCCATGTAATTAAAAACAAATAAGAAAAGGTTTCGTAATGGTTTGATTTGACTGAAATATATATTTTTTTAACATTAAATGTTACTATTTTGTCATAAATTCCAAGAAAGAAGTGATGACACTTGGAGTTTTGTGCTCAGCAACATATTTATTTATATAGATTAAAATTAATATTGTTTCTATAATAAGTAATAATTACCTTTATTGTTAAGGTTATTGACAGTTTAGATGGAGGGATGATTGTTCAACCAAGGTGACGAAGCATAATGGACTTCCAAACATTAAATTGCCTGAAAATGAACGCAGAAAAGCTCAGAACAGAACATTTCAGCAATCAATAAACTTACCTCCAGACTGAATAGATCGTATCACTTTAACCAAAATATTTTTCAAGCTCAAATGTTAATGACTGTGCATTATTCAATAGGCTATTCGGCTGTTAACAGCACGTTGTTGACGTCCAAAAGTCAATAATTCGGTTATATTTGGGGTTTCTACATCGAAATACTACAATGGAATTTGCGTCACAAATGCCAAAGCGGCACATAAAAAGAACGCCTTTGACAGAATCATGGCGGACTCTTGCCTTCACGCGTCAATGGTAAAAGGTAGTAACGATCAACTTCTACTATTTCATTTTAAACTCTAATGGGTTGACGTAAAGTCACATTTTCTTTAAATTACGTACTTATTATTAAGTTTGTTTTGTTTTCAATGACAGTTCATGCTCTACGCATATGTCACTTAAATGTTCCATAAAATTCGTAGTGTTTTGTATGGCACGCGTGTTCCATATTGTAGTAGTTTGATGGGTTTCTATTTAAATATTTAAGAGAAATCTTTGAAGGAACACTTTTAGCTGTCCGAATGGATAAATCAAAGATTTATCGAGCCTTTTGAGGCTCTACAGCCTTTTGAAGTTGTAAAAATTTACACCCTCTGATATTTAATACTTAGACAAGTTCTCCTGGAGAATTAAAAGAAAGTCGTGTTAGTTACACAATTTATTACAAACTCGAAAATGGCTGGACCGATTTTTATGATCTTCTTTTTATTGGATTCGTTTTCATCCCGAATAGCAGAATAACTAAATATAAAAAAATAAAAACAATAAACAGAAAATTACTATATAAGGAAATCGACATAAACTGTCATATCGATGTGCGGTGTTATTAATAACAATGATTTTGGGACGGTACGAAGTTCGCCGGGTCAGCTCTTAATTATATAAGAAGTTTGCACCTTGAGATCACTTATCTTTGGATTGATCATACTTTAAAATGAATATCATGAATCGGTCATTAAAAATAACCTTTTTGGTTCCTTTAACATAGAATCGGCGTTAAAAAATATGTAAGATAAATATTTGTTATCATCATCATCATCAATCATCATCAATACTAATAATAAATCCGTAAGTGTAGGTATTGTATGTATGTATGTTCCTCCATAACTCTTAAAACGAATTAACTGATTTTCATGAAACTTGGTAGATAAATATTTAGACGTACAAGACACAGGATAGGCTATTTTTTTCTTTTTCAACGCGGACGAAGTCGCGGGCACCAGCTAGTAAATAAATAAAGTCTTCCATATTAATAAAGTATCGTCACTCACGAAGAGAACTTTTAACCTTCAAATTAAGCTATGTATAAATTGAAATAACTCGAAGCAATTTATGTCTCAAGTCTGAAATACTGGAAAGCAAAGGGTCGAAACCTGTGGCGTGCTATCGGCACGGCTATTTTTAAGCGGGTGGCGCGCGGTGGGCTTTTGACGTCATCGCGGGTAAGAGGGCACCACCGCGAAGGGCGAACGAGGGGTGGAACAGGGGGTGAGATGGAGGGGAGGGCGCACCCTCCTCCGATACGCACTCGCAAATTCGCACCTCCATGAATGGAGGAATTAAATTACCCTCAGCCGAGCGCTGAATTTAGACGGGCCTGACCTGAACTCTAATGCCTATGTTCTGTAATATATTCAATCAAACACCGGAACTTTTTTACTACCCCAACAATAATATAAACAGCCACAATTTAGTTCAGTGTTGGCCAATCAAATAAAACACTTCTTTGCATTATAAATATTAGTACATTACTGCCGAGGCCGGAAATAGAGCAATTGAATAGTATTGAAAGTACGAAGGCGCCGAGTATACTAAACTTTCAATACTAAACCAACGAAGCCGATAAATGCTAATTTGGCTGAGACTTTTACTTTACATTTTTTCTCTAAGGTGCGAAGAAATAATAGGCAAAAACATGCAAGAAAATCAATTTCTTCTAATAAGAAACTAATTTTGTAATGTAAAGTCTGTTTTTTAATCTCAGAGACAAAAATTACATGCAAATGTCAAGTTTGCATATAATGATACCATGAAATGTATGTAATGCATGTCAAATGTAATGTCATTTTTGTCTGAGATTAAAAAAGAAACTTTAACAAAGTTTTAAATGATTTATTTGTTAATTCAAAATAGAATTGACAATATATATGAAAAAAAAATGGCGGTCGTCTTCTTCTGATATAGTTAATCGCGCTTTGAAACTGTCCAGGGGCCCTAGACAAAGTACAATTTTAAAAACGATAACGAAGTTCGATAGAATAAATGTATGGGAAGTAGCACGTGATTTAGCGAAGGCATATGTCAATCCCATACATTTTTATTTAGCGAATCGAATCGAATGCCAATCGAATGCACTTTGTCTAGGGCCCCAGTAATCTCTATTATTGTCCTTTTGGACTTTGCCGAAAATCGATTGGTATATTCTTTTTATTTAAATAATGAAGACATTTCCGAGCAAGTGGGAGAATATTGGAGGGTGACTTTGCCTTGAAAAGTTATTTTAGGCCAATTTAGTTGTCCCTTTTAAGTTATTAACAAGCAGGTGTTTTGACGAATGTTCAATTAAAAGCGTATTAAGGCTTATGACACCACTCCAAATCTATTAATAAGGCTCAGCGATTTACGTATTCAACACGACATCAGGCACCACATTTTATATTATAAATTGTGTTTTAACGATGTTATTTTCATGTAGAATAGAATGGCACGATATATAATTTAATTACAGCGCTGGTGTCGACTATACACCTATAAAAATAATAAAAACATATTCGCAATAAGATCTGACGTCATGTTATTTACCTGAGAAGGTGGAACAAATCAATGAAATAGGTCGCGATAAGAAGTGACAACTGATTCTTGTACGACGACGTAATATTGGATGCTACCTTTATCTGTGCAAACGCTGTATCTCCTGTTATGAAATGAAGCATATCCTTGTGTAATATTGATACAAAAGGACTGTTGTTTTAAAATGTGTGCCATATTTTCGTAACAACAAAGAGAAATCTAAATATATATGTGGCAGGCGTCATTTTTGCAGCCTGTTTGTAACCACCCCTTTACAGAAGCCCACTGTTAATTATTTTTTATTTTTAGTTAGAAAAATGGAATTATTCCTTAATTACAACGATGGAAACATATTTTTTCTTTAATAACTAGTTATGAAGTAAATTTGCTTTTTCGTATCGTTATAAAAAATGGTTATGAATTGTGGACGAAGGAAATCAGTTGTGTTCAGTGCTTCGGTGAGCGATCCCTTTCTAATCCCATATCCTTAATTGTACTATGGTCGGCAGCGCATTTGCAGTATTTTTGAGTTTTACACAAACATAAGAATGACAAGTTCCTGTTTCAAAAGTTTATAGCCTGTTAAACAGTGTAACTAATGCATATTCTGTCCTGAATGACAACAAAAAGTGATAATGTACTGAAGTCAGTGCACAAAACGTTTAATAAGAACCGGACCGCTTTCAATAAAATAAAGATCCGTTTAGCGTCACCTGACCTGTGTGCATGTCTAACATTTATACGATAAACGGTGTTACAAGGAATTAAATTGTTCTCTTAGCAATTACATGCAATTAGTTTGCAACTTATTGGCTCTGAGCAACAGTGAAAGGGCGCTTTAGTTTGTTAAGAGTCGTTTAGTAACTTTTTCTAACATGAAGGTAAATATTGATGCGAAATTTCTTAGGTAGAAAGGTTTACTGGTCGACCAAACGTATTTTTCAGACCACAGTAGACAGATGCCACGTTAGTGCTTGCTCCGGTAACTTTGACACCAGAGTGAAATAATAGCATATTATGTGCTGTGTGTTTTGGTAAGTGAGTAAGGGATATCTAGTGCCCTTCTTAATCCCTATGCTTGCATTCCTATGCCTATGATCTCTATCATAGGGATATGGTAGTGAGCGCATTTACAGCACCTGTGGCATTTCTTGTGTTATAGGCGACGGTAGCCACCTACCGGCCAGTGTACCGTCAGTCTGTATGTCGAGCTTATAACATAAAAAAAAATGCACAAATTTTAACCGCTCGCTCCTTTTATGGATTCTAAAGTGTAAACGGTTCTTCTGTGTTATCTGAAATTACATTAGCTAGTAATGATCAAACGATTCAATAGTATGAGAAACTAATGCTATTAACAAACAAATTTTACCTCTTTATAAAATATAGTTATAGATTACTTGGTGCCTGCAACTTCGTACGCTCTGTAGTTCGTTTTTGAACTAAAATTTTTCCAGGATAAAAAGTATCCTATAGTTTAATCTAGGTTAATATTCAGTGAAAACCATATTCATATCGGTTAAGTCGTTTCTGAGATTAGCGTGCACAAACGCATAGACAGACAGACAGACAAAAAAAATCTAAAAACTATTTAACCTCGGTAGTTTACGATTTTATTATATGGGTAGATGATATATAAAAATATCATCATAAGACATTCTATATAAAAAAATTATCAAAATGTACCCTTTCTTTGTATAAGTATACTTTCTTAATTACCCTTTCATCCCCTGTTCAATCCCAATAAAAGCAAATATGGTAATTATAAACATGAAATCTGTGTAAAATTTTCATAAAAGTCTGGGCTACGTCGGAGGTATGATAAAATATAATTTAAGTTATCCCTTCGGGTTTTATGTTAGAACTTAAAAAAATACATTGTGCTTTCACTAAACTAATAGTAATTGTATAAAAATAATGATTTATTAATTAAACATTAATATTTCCTAAAAAAGATATATTGCGATAGCTGCCTGACAGTTAACAGTCACCATATAGGTATTTAATGTATCTGAAGACTGATTATGGACTCTATAGAGATACTTTACTTTATTTGTGCTTTCACTTTTATTACACCTCATATTATAATAAAATAGTAAAGCTAATGCTATGGTATTTTCAGTATCAAAAATAAATGACTCCATAGAACGTTGATATATAAAAGAAAACCAGTGGGAGAAATTCGTGTTGTAACTTCCACAGAACTTCATATTGTAAAATTATTATTCATCAAAATTATATTCAACATTATACGGTTAATATATTATTTAGAAATCTGGAAAATTTCATCGCCTGATGTCAGATTTAGTTTAATCCGAAACATGAATGGCGGCGTTTGAGGTGGCTACGCCCTGTGGCGTCCCAACGAAACCTCTGTATAATGTAGTTATGCCCTCAAGAAACGTTTCATTGTGTCAAGAATATTATTTAGAGTCATTATTACTTTGTAGCTGAATATAAAACTGTATTTTTGTATTAAACTTGAAGCTATAAAAAGCGACCATTTTATTTAGTAAAATTACTAAGGGCGTCTTTCACAAACTTCAAGTAAAGTGTTGATTAGTTACTTTTAGAAATCATTTTCTGTTATATTGAATTATGCACTCGGTTTATTGCATCATTCGATAGCCGATTTTTTATTATTATTTTCTATTTAATGTTTGGGACGTTTACCGTACAAAAAAAGGTATATCAGCTTCATTATACCCGGTTACCGGTGACTTTAAATGACAGTTTGGCCTACTCGACGTTTGTGAAACAGGCGCTAAGTTTAAAAAATTGCTACTATAAATCTCAGAGAAAATAAGAATTAAGAATAGAGAGAATTTTGCGTACAAAATAGTGATGACAGTTTTATTAAATGAGATTTTGTTTTTCCAAGCTATAATCTAAATTTTTGTTTATTTTTAATGAAAATAATAGTTTCAAAGTTAACTTAGTTAAGGCGAGACGTAGTTTGATTGCACTTGTGTGCGTGTAACCGTGTATGAACACGGTGATGGAGTAGTTGTACCGGCTTCAATCTGTTTCAATCTGTTTTTTGTTCTGGATAAAGAGTCTATGTCTTTTTCTGTATCTTGACATTTCATGATGTTCGGTTGGTTGGTAGTTAAAGCGTGAAAAGGTAACAGACAGCCAGAGAGACAGTCTTTTGTGTTCTATTATAATGTCATTGCGTAACAAACATCCAAATTGTTTCCTACTACGCAATAACGAATGGTTGATAAGACGTTGATAAATAAACGCAGATATTCATTTATTAACTGGCGACAATTTTTGCACAGACAATTTGACATATTGTTCTCTTCATAATAATACTCAAATTGGTACAGCCGTTCTCGAGTTTCGCGTTTAAAAACACATTTAGCGATTCATTTTTATTTATATAGATAGATGACTTAGATCCCTATAAAAATCCATTCAGAGCAAAATGTACAAAAAGCAAAATAACACCGCACTAATTATTGAAAACTTTCAAAGCTTTCAAACTTTCACCTCAAACTGAAAATGTTTACTTATTGTTTCCACATAAAGCTATTCAACTAGAAATAAACTTTGAGAAAATGTTTCTACCCCAGACCGACCTATTAGAAAGAAATATTTACAGGCTCCTGCCTGCTTTCACCGATACCTACAATAAATAATAACTTTGTTATAACAAAATACGCAACTTGGCCAACATTGATGATGAAATTATATTCGAATAGAACATTTTGTCTAGAAATAAAGTTCAATTTTATTTAAATATTACTTAATTACTTAAAATAAATAATTACTCAATTATTTAATTTATCTTTTAAGTTGAATGCTCACGATCCACCTTTTTAGTAATAAATAAGGGGAAATAGAAATAAGGATACTTCCAAACAGTTAGTACAGATATTACCTGAATTAACTTACAGGATACATTTTATCCTAGAAAAAAGAACCTTTTTAGGAGGATCATCTAAAAATATAAATAAAATTGTATGTCGATCCAAAATTTTTAAAGTAAATTAAAACGTGATAATGTTTTTATAGGTCCAAGGTTTCAGGCAATTGAAGGTAGAACTCACAGTAGAATTTAGTAGTACCGAGAAAAGTTTGCTCACATAATCCTCATTATTATTTACATTACATACAGGTACTTTTTGTTTACTCTAAAATATAACACAAAATTTAAAGGTGTTATATTATTACCTCACTACACCTACATCCTGGCTTTGCTCGCATGTAGTTTCTATAGGTATTCTATGTAGTAATAATGTTTCTATAGGTGCGGAACTTTTAAAATCGCTTCAGTATTCATTACAAACATTAAAAAAAATCTTTTAGGTTACATTATTGCAGTTTTCGTAAGGATCCCTAATTTCTTTGTTACTCAGTAATAATGTAGCTCTCTATAAATGAAATAATTTTTAAAATCGGTCTTGAAGTTTATTTATTACCAACAAAAATACAAATCTTCTCTCTCTCTTTATAATTTTAGTATAGATAGATTATCATGTGTCTAAAGTTATACAAGAGTTGTAAACGAATTTCAAAAGCAATAAAAACTTATTGGCATTATTATTTGTACAGCGCTTGTACCTATAAACAGTAATATGAAGTTCATTTTTATTCCAACTTTTCATTGTTGGTGAGTCAAAGGCTAGGCAGTGATAAAAGCTACTTAAAACGAAATACAATAAGTCGACGTAGCGAATATAAGAGACGCGACGATGGGCGACGCAACGCCAGCAACTCATTCTTTGTACTCGCAACCTACTTGGCCCTGAATCTTTATGTAAATCTTTAAGAAAGTAACGCGACGCGAACAACAGACTTTTACTGGAATCCTTTCCATTTTAGAATTCTTTATAAAAGGTTATTAAGAGAATATTACACGCACTTTCCCAAGAATTTATCTTTCGGTACATAATGTCAACAGATTAATAATTCAATAGGTGAACGGAATTAATTCAAATAAAAGAGAAATAACCAACTGCCTGGTAATACTTAACGATTATATGTTCATTATTAAAATTCTATTAAAATTATAAATGCGAAAGCTTGTGAGGATGGACGTATGTTATTATTTCACGTAAAAACGCTTAAACTTTGGGCGTACATTTTGTCGTGTGTTATATTTTTCATTCTTCAACGCGGACGAAGTTTAAATATAAAGAAGACAACTGAAATGGATAATAATAGGTTGAATTTAAAAAATTATAATGAAATAAAAAGATTTAGTCAAAAGAATTTAAGAATAATAACATTAATTTTCTTGATATCTGAACAAATAGAGCCGGCACAGCACTTGAATTCCCCGATGAAGCTTGATGTTAGTTATAGGATTTTGCTGGTATAATATGGTAAATATAAAAATATATTAAGCAATAAATAAGAAATTAAGACACGATATGCTTTTCTGAAAAGATTTATTTGATTTTTAATATTGATGCACGCAGTATTGATTTTTAATACATGCAGTATTTAATTGACAAATGCAGTGGGAATAATCCTGTTTCTATGGGTGACTATTACCCCATTTCTTTCTTATCCCTTATCTTTAATCCTTCTATGGTCGGCAGCGCACTGACTGAGATATTCTATTCTTGAGTATGTATATGACTTGTGTAGTTCGGCGGCAGTTCTACGACTGATGCTTAAATATACTTATGCAAATAGGAGTGTGAAGTAGCCGAGAGATCTGGCGGACCCGCTACGAGACAATGTGACGCTATACTTGCAACTACTAACCTAATGGGCAGTCATATAAATGGGTTTTTTATTCCTACGGAGATACAATGCCTAAAAGAAATTCTCAGCTGATTTAACTAGAAATATGTTTATCATCTCTTATTTATTCAATTCCAAATTTATAAGTTCCAATAAATATTTTTATAATACAAATAAAGAAATAAATCGCCGAGCCCCTTGAATGACTGCTGGTGGTTACCTTAACGCTTCGTCTCAGGGGTAACGGGTTCGGTTCCCGGCAGGGTCAACTTTGGAAAAGAATTTTTCAAAGTTGGCTCTGGTCCGGATTTGGAAACTCGTGGGAGGGTACAGAAGACCTAAGTGAAAAAACATCATGTGTGCTATTACTCTATCCCTTATCATTAATTCTACTATGATCGGCAGCGTACTTGCAGCACCTGTGGCATTGCTTATGTTATAGGCGACGGTAACCACCTAACATCAAGTGGCCCGTCAGCCTGTCTGTCGACCTTAATGTAAAAAACGACTGAGCACACTTATTTTATGGCACCTCAAAGTAAGCAAACAATTGGCTACACTACAAGTTTACTTCAATTTTCTTCATCTACCGACGACTCGTGGGCGTTCAACTCCATCCTGCCTCGCTGTATATGTGCCGAAGCTTTAACTTTTAGTTGTACAATGTTGAAAGGTGAATGTTTGTGACAGCGATTTTGCGTTTTCGTTACAAAGAGCTGCGTTTTCGTTAAATGTGAAACAAAGTATAGTAATTTGGGAGTAAAGGCAGATGTAGTGCGTGAACACTCGTTCGTGTGTGTGAGGACAGAGGGAGTAGGTACGAGCGATCTTGTTTGTTCAGTTCAAAAACCACAAATCAAGCGTTACTGTCCCCCCGATTGGACGTTTAACGTTTGATCCCTTTTGCTTATCCTTTTTTTTATTAGTACACAAAACTCATGCCCCTCACCCACGTTGTGCTTTTCATGTTTTTTATGTTTTTACAATTTTTAGTTAATATTAAAAGAAACAATATGCCACACAAACTCCCAGTCACATTTGCGTTACAAAAATATCACGATTTGACAACTGAAATTAGCGTTGTTGGAAACGATTTGGAAGTGTAGTATTTTCACAATATATACTTCTAACAAAGAAAAGTTTGATACTTAAAGTTTGATAAGAAAGTTTATTATGCCGTTGTACGGTAATAGCGTTGAGTTTAAAAATAAACTGGAATCTTATAAGAAATGAATACTTTTATAATAAAAAAAATTGTGTTTCTAAGCGCCTCTTTCTCAAACGTCAAGTAGGCCCAACTGTCATTTAAAATCACCGGTAACTGGAAATAGTTTAGCTGATATACCTTTGTTTGTACGGTAAACGTCCCAAACATTAAATAGAAAATCATTTTAAAAAATCGGCTATCGAATAATGCAGTAAACCGAGTGCATAATTCAATATAACAGAAAATGATTTCTAAAAGTAACTAATCAACACTTTACTTGTAGTTTGAGAAAGAGGCCCTTAATCTTCCTTAATCCTTCTATGGTCGGCGGCGCACTTGACACACCTATGGCGTTGCTTGTTATAATGTGTATATAAAAAAAGTAGGAAAAATGTGAAATGTGATGAGATTATGAAGTGTCACATAAGTAGATAAATAATAGAGTAAGTCTGACATAGAAGCTTTTCAGCGAGACCTAAAAACCATAAGCCAGCTATTCACCATGACTTGCACGACGGCTTTCGTACTTGACAACTGAGCTAATGATAAATAATACTCGGCAACCGCGTGTTGTAACTGAAACTAAGTTATAAATACGTTTCAGGTAGGTTTGAAACGCTATATTTAGAATTCATGTTTACACTCCTTACTGAAGATGGGATAGAGCAAATTTGATAAAATATATGCGTCGTCTGAAAAATTATACCAAAAATCCTCTTTAATTGCAATGTTTGTTAAGCTGGTAGACTGTCATCCAGGATGTAAGAGTATTTCTGTCACTGACTGTCTGTAACGAGGTTGCAACTACCGCTATCAAGTGTAACAAACACCCCTGACATTTAATGAACTTTAGTGTTCATATAATATTAAATAGTCGTTTTTTAAACAACGCTAATGAGTAGATTGTTCAAATGACGGATCAAAATCACCAATCAATATCATTTGCTTGTAAACTGCGAACGATGTAACGAAGATGGGGGAAATAAAGTTATCTGAGGGATGAAATAAAAGTGGCACAGGAGTTTTAATAGCAGTCAGCGTAGGACTTTTAATGAGTAAAAACTCATATTGCCCGGCCGTTCTACTCAGAGGGGTCAGGCAATTACCAAGGCTTCCTCTGCATCACTACAAAAAGTTCACTTGCAAAATGCCAGACCGCGTTTTATAATTCAACGTCCTATTATTTTGATAGATTGCAATTTTGTGACTTTATATTTTTACACCTAAGTAATTTATTTAATTGCGAATAAATCAAGCATGATTTTAGTATAATAGTATAATTTATAAGAGCCTCTTTCACCAACTACAAGTAAAGTGTTGATCAGTTACTTTTAGAAATAATTTAATGTTTTATTAAATTATGCACTCGGTTTACTACATCCTTCGATAGCCGTTTTTTTTATTTTCTTTTTAATGTTTGGGACTTTTACCGTACAAACAAAGGTATATTAGCACCATTATCCCCGGTCACCGGTGACTTTAAATGACATTTAGCTTACTTGACAGATGGTGAAAGAGGCCCTAAGTAATTAATTTTAATTATCAATCACCTAGTTACCTTATGGACAATAAATTTTTAATTAGGCTACTATGATTATTTCATTACAAGTAAATTCAAAACGTGAAGTTGGCTTACCAAACGAATAATTGAACCTAATTGAATCCATTTATAAATAAAAAGCGTGTTTCCATTAAAAAAAAACTAACAAAAATACGGGAAATTTTATTACCGTCTATAAATTTTACACTCTTTCCATTAGTAAAAACCGTTCTATAATCCGTTGGGAGGTTTAGAAGTAGGTAGTGAGCGGATAAATAAATAGAGAATAAATGGACAGTGACTTCATTTAATATTATATAGATATAGATATTATATTAAATATTATTAATATATTAAATAGATCTATAGATATCTATAAATACATGAACATAGATTTAGTTAGTGCCTTGTATCAACTCATATAAATGTAAAAAAAGGCTTTATCTTCAGAGAGCATTACAAATCGGCGGTAATTTTCAACCGACTTCCAAAAAAGGAGGAGGTTCTCAATTCGACTGTATTTTTTTAATGTTTGTTACCTCAAAACTTTCGACTGGGTGAAACTACTTTGATGATTCTTTTTTTATTTGAAAGCTGGTGCTTCTCGTGTCTAGTTCATTTCAATTTGGTCCAGTTCTGACAATAGCATCCATGAGAAAAGACCATGAGACGGTTTGAAGTCGGTTTATTTTTGTTAAAAAGAGTTAAAAATTATTAGCTACAAATTATTAAAATTTGTATTTTATATTTGTTTATATGTAATATAGAATATTTTTACATTTAATTTATTTTATTTGAAAAGTATAAATAACGTAAACTCTTGACTGTTTTTTTTTTTTTTTTTTTTTTATAAACTCTTGACTGTTTGGCACCGTTACTTAGTATATTTTTTAAGCAGTGAAGTCAAGGAGTCTAGATGATTTATTCGGGTTATGGTGGATTTGTGGGGTATGAAGCCTCGCAACCCGAAATGTGTGATAGATATGTACATGTACAATGTACCCCAAGACCTGACTACCTTTCATAGGATGACGCAACGGAAATTGGTAAGTGAATTCATAGACAGTAAACGTAACATACCGTACGGTATTTTATGATATTATTCAAGACTAACTGGTGCTCGCGACTTCATCAATGTTGAAAACTGATGAAATCATAGCTAAATAATTCCTGACATCTTATACTGTGATGCTGGTGGCGTTACCATGGCGACAGTGGCGCC
The DNA here is from genome assembly GCA_945859745.1 of Synanthedon formicaeformis. Classification (NCBI taxonomy): domain Eukaryota; kingdom Metazoa; phylum Arthropoda; class Insecta; order Lepidoptera; family Sesiidae; genus Synanthedon; species Synanthedon formicaeformis. The sequence continues at coordinate 6,801,667 of OX243963.1, forward strand.
AATTTATATATTTTTAGACAATCCCTCGGGAACCTCACATTCGTTAGGATAAAAAGTATCTTCTTTGTTAATCCAGATAATAAGCTATTGTGTGTGCTAAATTTCATCCATTTAGTAGTTTTTATGTGAAAGAGTAACAAACATGCAAACATCCATAAATCCTCACAAACTTTCGCATTAATAATATTAGTAGGACTTCCAATTCAATATGGGTTTCCAGGTGATTTGGGGTTTGGTCGCCTGTGAGATCGCCAGCGATGATATGATTGGACAGAGCCAAGTGGGTCAAGAAGGTGCTACGATGTTCTAGATTCTAGATAATGTGAACATTATTCCATGTGTGGTGAAATTTACGTTTTATGCAGGAGATCCGGGAAAGTATGGTTTATACTATTCGATGCTTTTCTAGCTTTTTTGGAGCCATTATATTTACTTGCTGCAGCGATGCCGAATGTCAACTTTATTTAATTAACGCGATATATTAGATCGGAAATTTTTTCATGAAGTCGATATAAAATGAAATAATTTCCTTCTAATTGAGTAAATCGATTATATTTAAAAACCTTCTTCTATGTACGGAGAAGAAAGCGAGAGGACGGTTAAAAGAGTGGTCCATTTAATGGTGGGTAGCTACTGTCGTCTATAACATAAGCAAAGCCACAGGTACTACAAGTGCGTTGGCGACCATAGTAGGATTAAGGATAAGGGATAGGGATAGCACGGATTATTCAGTCCAGTTCACTATTAAATGTAACTATTTATTTATATACAAAATGAAGTTTTTGTATTTAAAAATAGTTCATATCCGTATTGATTTCAGCTTTTGTAGAAATTTACGAAAAAAATAAACAAAAAATGAAACCTTCTGTACATTATTTTTAGCCAGACAGACATGAAAAAATTTACGGTCAAGTACTCCTATAGTTTCGCGTTGAATTAAAAATTCATGTGGGTTGATTGTTGCTCTTAATCACTAGTCTACATTTTTTAATATTAAGGTCAACAAACGGGATGACGGTCGACAGATACTTGATGGTAGGCGGCAACCATCGCCTATAACACAAGCAACGCCACAGGTGTTGCAAGTGTGCTGCCGACCGGAGTAGGATTAATGTAACATCACACATGCTGTTTCACAGTGATCTTCTGTAAGATACTGCCGCTAGACAGGTTGCCCAAATGACTGCGGAACGCAGTGTGCCCTACTTTCCAAAGAAAGTAAAGCATTAAGAGCGAAGCATTAAGAGCATTTAAAGGAAAAATCATGTAATTTAACTTGAACCACTGAATTGAACCACACTGGGATCACTTCTTGTTTCATTCAATTAGAAAAGCTAATTGAGCAATTCCGTCGCGTACAACGACTCAGTTGGTTGTACCCACGCTGTACCAATTCATTGCACGTGCGTTGAGCGTTAGCTATTCCCAAATGTACCTTTTAATTTGGATTCTAACATTTGTATGCTCTATTAAGAACATTTACAGCAATCTTAATAGCTTTTTATGGCTTTTGTAGATGTTATAAACTTTTATGTTGAATTACTTATTAGGTATAGACATACATAATCTATAAATGGATATATACTGGTTTTATTATTCTAAATCACATGTCTCAACTCCTGCGAATGATGAGCTCGTTGGATGAGTGGTTAGGGTGTTGGACTTAACGCTCCGTCTCAGAGTTCCCAGTTCGAATCCCGGCAGACTCAACTTTGGAAATGAAGTATTCAAAATAAGCTCTGGTCTGGATCGGGAAAGTTAGTGACATGGCACTGCCAAGGTCGACAGATGGGCTGACGGTTCACTTGATGGTCTTGTGATACAGTCGCCTGTAACACAAGCAACACCATGAGTGCGACCATAGAAGGATTAAGGATAAGGGATAAGGAAGGGATGGGGTAGTGGGCTCTGGCATCCCTTATTCACTCACCGAAACACCACACATATGCTGCTATTTCACGGTGTGTCTTCTGTAAGGGGGTGGTTACTGCTGCTAGACGGGCTACCCAAATGACTGCACAACGCAGTATGCAGTATGCAGCAGTCTTATAAAAATAAGTTGAAAAGGAATAGGAAATAGGTTGAAAATAGGAAGAAATAGAATATACTCGAATATGGTGATATATTGGAAAGCGTGATTTTACAACCTAGATGCGCTCCAATTGTAGAATGTTAGAAACTGCAGACCTTGAGACGTCTCGAGTCTTAGAATCCTGAACACGAGTGGGTTCACAAGGACAGACAAACAATGCGCGCGTTAATTCACCGTAAGGTTTTCTTGCTCACCCAGGCCCACTCACCTTACCAGAGTATCTCGTAATTTAATTTTCACGCCCCGAGATTGAATGTTCTCTGTTCTCCAACGGGCGAGGCAGTATTGTTGCTATTTTCAGAGCAATACAATGACAAAGAAAACGTTCTTTTGTTATTTGGAATTTGCTACCTGTATAGCAAACATTGCTTTGGATTCCTAGAGAAGAAAATACGTTTTTTTAATGGCCTTCAAACACAAGAAATGATGTAGTTATCTGAGAATTTGACAACAGGAATTAGTCGAACAGGGACTTTTTCATTTGTGGGTTTACTTAAAATTAGGCTTAAAAAATGATAATTTAATAAATAAAATATCTGACCATTCGTCATCCTCGTTTCGATCAACTAAAACTGTTTCTATAGTGAAAACCTAATAAATCAATACAAGTTTTTAACAATAAAACTAATGACAGTGAAAATTAATTTGGCTTATGTAACAGGTTAATTTAACTTTAATTCTATTTTGAGATTTCGTTGTAACAATTAGCTAGTTACGTTTTTTAATTATTGGTTGTTAGAAGATCCAATTTAAAACGCTAATAGTTTAACGTGAAAAGCAATTCTATGTAAAAGAGGAGGAAAATTTAATTTTATCTATTATTTTGATTTCCTTTTTAAGTAATTTGAACGGATACAGCAGTGTGAAATTTGGTACGCTTAAAGTTTATATGGACACGGACAGAAGAAAACTAATATTTTTATATAATATGCAAATACATTAAATTTATTAAAATAAACGTTCCATACTCTACCGCGTGTGAGCACATACTAAAAGTAAATAAATAACGGTCACTGGGCGACCACTAGTAATGGTTTAATGTATCCTATAAATGCTTTCTAGACCAAGTGAAATGAAATCTTGATTTAATATATTATGTAGTAGTTAATTATGATTGATCTCTTTGAAAAAGTAGGAATAATATGAAAATTTCATACTAAATCGATTCACGAATCATAATAATCATCCATTGCAATAAAATATTCATTTTTATTCATTCAAAAATCTATATTTATTCAAGCCTTTCACATTAGTACGCGGCGAAAGGCTAAAAACATACACTTAGTTATTTTCGTTTAATAAAATGTCAACGTAAGCAATCTGAGTGTACCCCTAAAAGAATTGCCCTTTCTTAATTAAATTTCTATGCAAAAGAAATACCTACGCAAAATTGGGTTATGAACGAAATTCTTCGCATTTGAAGAGCGTTTTCCAGCTTTATTTTTTGCTACACCTGCGCAAATTTAATTTAGTGTGAAATGCCCCTAAAGTGCTTAAGAGAAAAAGCCATGTAGACTTTTGTCGTTGCACTTACTAAGTCTGCTGACGGTTAGCTTAGTTCATTCACAGCCCAATTTAGTCACGAATTTAAGGAGTGCTTTTTCCAAATATTTTTAGTGTAAAAAATTATTTTTCGATGAGCTTTGACAATTGTACTGGACGGAGTCGCGGGCACCAGCTAGTCCTTGCATATAATGTATTTCTTTGATTTTCAATTATCTTTTTCAGCGATCTTCAATATACTTAAAAATAGGTTACTTATTTTTAAATTACCATTCTAATAATACTATCAATTACCAATTATATTTTCAACCTCGCTTTTTTAAATATTTTTTTATATCAAATTATAAGATTATCTTGATTTTTATTTTGCAATTTTTGTTCTTTTCAATCCTACTAATATTATAAATGCGAAAGTTTGTGAGGTTAGATGGATGTTTGTTATTGTTTCATATAAACTAGTAAACTTTTAGATGAAATTTAGCACAAAAATAATTTATTACCTGAATTTTAACATACGTAAGATATTTTTTATCATGGATAAATGTTAGGCTACCGAGGGATCATCTTACAATAGAAAAAAAATGGGTGCCACTGTTTGATATTCTCTTAGGTGTTATATTTCTCATTATTCAACGCTGACGAAGTCGCTGCGCTGGTACCAGCTAGATTTTAATAATGTAAAAAAATGTATCCAGGCTTGGCTGAATCATCACTTCTTTATAATAAAATCTCATTTAAAACTTGCTAAAGTAACAATTTCCATGAAAGATAGTAAGCACCTATTTACTATTAAAGTAAGTAAATACTATTTCCCATTAAAGTAAGAAAGATAGTAAGTACCTCTTGTTATATGTACTATCCTATACATTTCTGTATGTGAATTTACAGTAGGTATATAAACAAACTTGCCTCTTAACGAGGTCTCTAAAGTGTCCGGGAAGCTCTCACCCACGAGAATTTCGAAACCAGCAAATAGAATATTACTCGCTACAAAGTTTGAACTACCTGTTAGATGACATATCTGTTTTTAATATCTTTTTTATTATAATTTGCAAAAGCAAATTTTTGTGTTTAATTTTAAGAGGCTATTCCAAAATTTTTTTTTAATAAATATATTTCCAATCATTTTGTTAGCTTAGGAAATGCCTTTACAGAGTTAGGTATCGTTTTTTATATAAACAAAAAAATTCAAATTTCAGCATAATAATATATGTGTTTGTGTTTCAATAGTGAAATTGTCTTTTATCTATTCAACCAGTTCAATTGAAAATTAGCTATTTTTGGTAATGTACTTCAAATCCAATGAACATCGGTAAGTATATCGAAGTGTTTATACAATAAAGCCTTTATGTCGGTTCGATTACAGGAGCAGAGCATGCAGTCAATTCAATTGCGAAGAGATGTGAGATAGGGATGTGTATATGTAATCTCTCCGAAATGGTTCACTGCCGCCTTGGAAGATGCATTTAAGCTCCTTGAATGGCAAGGACTCGACATCAACGTCGACGATATTATTGTCGTGGCGAAGTCGAAAAGAGACGATGCTCCATGGCCTCAATTGAGTTTCCCAAAGAGTGGGCCTTAAAATGAATATGAACAAGATGAAAGTTATGTCTAATGTCCTCGATGTGCCCGCCTCAGTAACCGTTGAAAATCCAACTCTCGAAGTTGTTGACGAATGCATTTATTTGGGAAAACAGCCCAAATAGGTAGAGCTAACTTCGACAAATTATATATTATACAAATAATATTTCGACATAAATTTTGGATTTTTATACTTCCATGATAAAAACCATTTATTAATCATACCGTCATAGATTTATTATTATTATTATTAGATTATATACTGTAGGTAACTTATTGTAACATCTCTTCATTATCATAGCATATCGTAATAAAATAACAAAGCACACGTGACAGGTTGTTTCTTTCGCTACATAAACTTTATCGCTTAATAAAATGTTTTAAAGCCTTTAGCCCAGTTGCAAAAACAAATGCCTGACGACATTGTAGACTCACGAATAAATTGCAATTGCGGTTTAATAGATCGCGTACTTTTCTTATGTAAGATTCGTCAGACAGGCTGACCGTTCACTTGATAGTATGGGGCTACTGTTGCCTATTACAAAAAAAAAAAAACCGCCAGAGGATTGCAAGTACGCTGCCGAACTTCGTAGGATTAGAAATAATAGATTATGAAGGGATAGGGGAAAAGGCTCTGGCATACCTTACTCTAACATTGAAACATCACACGTTATTTCACAGTGGCCTTCTATAAAGGGATTGTTACTGCCACCACACAGCTGCGGGATTGTACCGGATTCGTACCGGCTGAAACCCAATGACTTTCTAACGCGGCCGTAGATGGGCACGGCTATCCAGCGCGGGAAGGGCCACACTCCCTGACAGAACCTCGGCGTACCCGAAAGTCTCTACTTTCGGGTACGCCCTGTACGGTACGGTACGTACCTCTGTACGCCGGCCATCTCGGGGGAAGACGCAGCCAACCTGCGACTGCTTACCAGATTCAGACCAGAAACAACTTTAATCTTAACTCCCCTATGGGAATAAAACTCGGGACCCAAGATTAAAAGCACTAAGCAACCAATCAAACGATGGGCTCGTAAGTCAATCTTCAAAAATCTTCAGAGATATATAAAATAGCTATCGTGATGGATCACACTCCTATGTTAAGGAAACACCTGTGACTATGACTATACCTGATATGTAATACCAGGTAATATATACCGAACAAACAAAGATCGATCTTTGAAGCTCATGAATAAAACACGTGAAATGTATAAATAGTTTTGGTTAAATAAATAAAGAGAAAATTGCGTAACTTAGAGCATCTTCTATTTTTTTCTCCAAATATAGGTTACACGGTTGCCATCTGACAGACACTAGTGCCAGCATCCACTTTTATCTCGGACTAATAAGACGACGTTTGTGAAATAAACCCGACGTAATAACCCACTTTTGGTGCGCTGTTAGTTTTAATGAGAAAAGTGTATACCGCCTACAAATGTAAACTACATATATTTGTGTTGAGCATCATGTGGGCTTTACATGGCCTTGTTTATATTTATCTAACTTTAGATACTGATCGATGTTATTAACGTGGGGAGGTAACTTTAAACGAGTTATTAGACGTATTAAAACTTTTTAATAATAAAACTTGAAATAACGGCCCAATTAAACTAAAATAATCCGAATTAATCCAAGTTTGGAGTACTAGTTAGTAATTCTTTAAATTTTTTAAAATTAATTATTTGATTGTCCCATGAATATTACAAATACGAAAGTTTGTAAGGATGGATGTATGGGCGTTTGTAATACTTTCTCTCAAAAACGGATCAATGAATTTGAATGAAATTTTTCACACAGATAGTTTATTAACTGGATTAACATATATTATAATACTTTTTATCCTGAAAAAAATGTTAGGTTCACTAGAAATCGTCTAGAACCGTCGTTACAGCGATAAAGATATCAGATATTTTCTCAGGTGTTACATTTTTCATTTCTCAACGCGGACAAAATTGCGGACACAAGCTAGTTGTTAAATAAAGGCCTGGCATCCCTTACTTTAACAACGACGCCCACGGTCGTCTTTGTTCCGACAATTATGTTTTTACTTAATCAGCCCGATCGGGTCTGTTACATTATTCCCCCGCCCCTATTAGAAAATAAAAAAAAAACATAACAATAATACAATAACCTGTATATTGCTACAAAGTCGTAGAGCTATATCACCAAATAGCGATAGATCTTCCTCCGTGCATGGATAAGCCGATCGATGAATGTCGCTTGCGCAACCTATTATTTCTTTTACTATAAATAACTCATATTAGCGAACTAAATTATTGCTTTTAATTTTCAACAGGGGTTTTAATTAAATTTATAATAACTACATAAATTATAATAACTACAATAAGATTTTTTATATAAGATTTTTCTTTTTTTTTGTCAAGCATGACAGCCTGACGATACACACGATAGTAGGTAACTACCATCACCATTCCCCGTTCCCGAATGCATTTTTTTATATACACTAACCTTCCTCGTGTATCCCTCTTTTCATTACTGAGAACCATATCAAAATAAATTGAATTTGGTTTAGAAGTAGAGTGGACAGTTTCTTGTTTGCTAAATATTGTTTTTTTTTTCCTACTTGTTTAGGCAATTTAATTAGGTTATAAAATTTCCGTAAAAAAAAAAACTATCTAACTGATGGTGGACACCGCTTTGAAAACCCGTTGCATGGTTTAGAAAGAGTTAGCAACATTTCCTTAACATAAAAAAAATGTTAACTAATAAAAAATATTCTATGTAAGGATAGTAATTATCGCAACCTTCAGCTATCAAATGGCTATTATATGGTATTAAGCTCAAACTTAATTTAATTTGAGAGTGTATGTGGAACGGAGCGAGATCTGGGCCGCCGCTTTTGCGAAGTTTGTTATAGAAACTCTATTACGAGGTTGCTTGTTCACTTGGACGCCTACTCAGGGATCGCAAATACTTGTGGCATGTCCAGCACGCTCCCTCCACCCCATTTCTGGACTGCTATGCTCTATATTAATTAACTTCGAGCCAGCATCGAACGAACGCCGTTTAATTAAAACATCGATCGGATAACCTTTTACAGTGCAATTTCATTAACGTTTCTGATAAATTTTGCGTTATCGTTTGCGTTTTTGTGACGCGTATCATTGTAACATATTCCTTGAACATTGAAATATTCTCGTGTATATTCCGCTTAAATGTGCATTACGAACAGCGAGCAACGAACCTTATATAATCTTTTAAAGAGTAGATAAAAAGCTTCATTATGTTCCAGGGAAAACCTCATTTCACGTGATGTTTCGTTGTATTAAAGTTTAGTTCTTGAGATTATTTCACACCAGTTGCAGCACGCGACTCCACCTGCCCTATACATTTGTTATGATATTTTTTAAACTAAGTTATACTAGCGGCCTGTTCCCGGCTTCGCACGGATGCAAATTATATAACAAAACCTTCATCGAGAAACCACTCTCGGTGCAGTAGTTTTTGAATTTATCGCGAACACAGACAGACAGAGGACTTTGTTTTAAAATATGTAGAGACTATGCAATAAATTTGAACATGTTAGGTAATAAATATGAATCTGAATGACATTCATATAATTTTTTTTTGATATAATGACCATCTAAATATTTGATTGATTGATATGATCAATACTAAACTTGAACGTGGTATTATATGTTGCATAATTTCAAATGAAAATGTTTTGATGTAATAAACATCTAAGCAATCAAGACATTTGATAAATGTGGTTGATTGACTAATAAAATTAATGATTGTTGTGATCAACAGATAATTACATCAACAAAATTGGACATATACATACATGTTGAAGTGTCAAATGAATATGTTTTTGTTTAATAAACATCTAAGCAATCAAGACATTTGATAAATGTGGTTGATTGACTAATAAAATTAATGATTGTTGTGATCAACAGATAATTACATAAACAAAATTGGACATATACATACATGTTGAAGTGACAAATGAAGATGTTTTTATGTAATAAACATCTAAGCAATCAAGACATTTGATAAAGGTGGTTGATTGACTAATAAAATTAATGATTGTTGTGATCAACAGATAATTACATCAACAAAATTGGACATATACATACATGTTGAAGTGTCAAATGAAGATGTTTTTATGTAATAAACAACTAAGCAATCAAGACATTTGATAAATGTGGTTGATTTACTTATAAAATTAATGATTGTTGTGATCAATAGATAATTACATCAACAAAATTGGACATATACATACATGTTGAAGTGTCAAATGAAGATGTTTTTATGTAATAAACAACTAAGCAATCAAGACATTTGATAAATGTGGTTGATTTACTAATAAAATTAATGATTGTTGTGATCAATAGATAATAACATCAACAAAATTGGACATATACATACATGTTGAAGTGTCTAATGAAGATGTTTTTATGTAATAAACATTTAAGCAACTCATCAACACATTTATAAGTTCAGCACATTATATTAATTAAGTTTGTTTATGCACTGCAATATTTACGAAATAATGTGTACATATTTGAGTTTTCTATTAATATTCAATGTAAGTCAGTAAAACAGAAAAATATTTAGTTGGTTGTATTGTAAAAATAAGAGTTTAGTGAAGCGAAAACTCCCGATCCATTCATCTTGTGTCTATGAATGAAACCCTAACGAAGCCTTCTTTTTAAAGGGACGAACAATTGAATTTTCTTTAGGTAGTAGGTAATTTATTGGAACTGTAATTGTTAGATGTTTATTTTATATTTTCTAAAGTCTGAATATAATTTATAATGGTATTCTTAGAAGTTCTTTCGTAATATGTGTATACAAAAATCCAATATCTTTTTACTCTCTTCATTTTAAAGTTACGAAATATAAAAATATTTCTAATGAAATATTTCTAAATACTATAATAACAAAATTATTTTTAAGCTAGCATGACGTAAAAATATTAACATCACAATTTAAATTTATATATAAAAAACGGAAAATCTTATAAATATTTATTCTATAACTAGCTATGCCCGCGACTTCGTAAGCGCTTTTTGCATTGTCAATGCATTTTTGCATTGACAATTCCATTTTTTTGTCAGGAATTTTTGCAAATTCCGCAGAAACCTAACATTTTCCGAGTATAAAATTATACTATGTTTTAGGTATGTATGTAATCTTGTAATATTAGGTAAATAAACCACCTGTGTGACAAAATTTCTTCCAACTCTGTTTTGTCGTTTTTTAAACTTTCGCATTACTAATATTATAACTATTTGAATTCGTACACATTGATAATTTATCCAATTTGTAAAAAGCCGCATCAATACAGTATAAACAATGATGTAATAATTTGAAAAACGTTGGGTGGTTTACGCCTCTTCCTCCCTCCGGGAGGCCATTGGGGTATACCTTTAAATTAATATAAAATTTCCTGCAACTTCTCACATTTCAAATAATAAATGAAAAATAAATAAAAAATGTATGAAAAACATTAATATCCTGAAAGGAAACAAATTATAGTTGTAACTTGTGTTTAAGCCCAAGCAAATGTACTGAGGCTACGATAACGACTGCTACGCCGTTATCTTGCTACGGTGCTACGAAATGTTATATGGTCGACTTTTGGATCCCAGATGTAATGAATAGCGATACTGATAATTTAGAATTAAATCTGTAAATTTGCGTAGTTTATATGAAAAATATTTTTTATTAATATGTTTGACCTACAGGACAGGCAGTACACACTAAATTCCGAAGTCATAAACCACGGCATGACGTTTGACTTGAGAAACACATTCGTAGCACATGCGTTTATTGTATTCCGGGGTATCCCCTGTCCATGTCCCTTTACTAAATTTTACTATGGATTCCGTTTATATCCTTCTATATATATCCTTATCCCATTTCTCTATCCCCAATAAATATACAAAAAAAGTTCATATATTAATTTCTATTAGTCAAATAAATACTACAAGAGTGTTTAGAGCCTTTTCTATTAAAAGAAAATAATTTAAAACGATACTTCGAATATTCTAAAAATAGAAAAAAAAAAGACTGAAGCTTTACGACGATAAAATTATAGCGTAACTTGAAACCCGCTAACTAGGCTCTTGTCCGCATAACTGTTAGGTGCGACCCCTGTTATATTCAGTCAGTACTCAGCCTCAATTAACATTTCTGTAGCAAATAAATTTAAAAACCTTTTTCGGTTTAACAAATCTAAATAGTAATTTATTTCTTATAACCTATCCTTATATAAGGTGGACAGTCGACCTGATAAGGGGCGCGGGTCGACGGTAGATCCAGGCTGCTTCTGATCGATTATAATTATTGGAAAATTATGTGAGAGACCTATGTCCAGCAGTGGATGTCCTGCGGCTGAAATGATGATGATGAACCTATTATAAGAATTATATATAATATAAATAGTTCTTATTTGGTCTAACATATGAAAAAGTAGCTAAAGAATCGTAAGACACTTTTTTAGTTTTATGTTTTTTAAATAAAAATAAAAACAAGGATAATAGTAAACATAGTATTTAATAACAAAGCAATATAGGGATTTTTTTTTGTAATGGCATTTTTAATCTAAATTTGTACACATTGACCTATCTAATTAGCCCTACTGTAACTTTGTAGGTATAGATATTTACTATCGAAAATTTTAACGTTGATATTAGACCATTACGAATAGATTTATTTTAATGATTTCATTTTATTTATGTGTTCTAGTTAGTACTTATTAAGAAATTGAAAAAAGTAAGTCGTAATTTTTATACAATTAATGGTCAAAAATTTAACTTTTTCTTAAAAATAAAACCGGATATCCTAAAACAATTGAAGCCGATTTAGTTTTTAGACAGCTGTTAATTTATGAAAGCTAATTACTTTCTCATTCGTATCTTATATAGGTTAAATATACTAATATATTTTCTATTTATTTTTTGTTTATATTTCTTTAAATTAGTCAAAAATATTCTAAACATTTGTAGTAGCATATATTTTTAAAGTTAAAATACGTTCCTTGAACTCAAAACTTCTTTTAGAGCTTTTATTACTTAAATCATTTGTAATTGACAGTACCGTTATATTTATACTTATGATAAATAGATAAGAGTTTTCAAAAATTTATATTAGACTTCGATACAATACGAAACATTATAGATATCATGTATGACGTAATTCCTTAGTACCCAACCAATGAACGTTGCGTAGGCCTAAATCCCTTCTACGAAATTTATATCAAAACTAAGACAAACTAAAGTAAAGAGTAACCGTATTGTATTAGTCAATATATCTTGTAGCAACATTTCATTTTTTATTGACTTTATTAGATGTAAATATGGTAATGTTGTTGTGAGAATTATTGCGTAATATTTAATTATACAACATACGAGTAGATTTACGAGCTAAATCTAAAAGTAGTATAATTAAACATTAACATTATAGTTCTTTAATATACATTTATTAACATCCCTCTACAGGAGCCTACTGTGAAATAACAGCATGTGTGCTGATTTGTTTTGGTGCATGTGTTTTCGATGTCAGAGACCATCCTCATAGAGTCGCATGTCTCCCGATGTTTCTTTAATTCTTTTATAAAATATACATATAATTAGAAAAGTTTGAAATTAACTAATGTTTTTAATAAAATTTTGAAATATTTAATTTAAACTGCAAATTTTATTGAAATCACAAAATAATAAAGACAGTTTTGATAATACGAATATTCAAAGGGTATCATAATACGTCTCCGCGGGATATTGAGCTGAGCCGAAAGGATTTCACATAAATCCAGGATATTGAAACGTATTTATTACTCTACAAAACATTGGTCGTCCCTTTGAAAGTTTAGCGGCACGTACCGTGTGGCGGTTTTTAGTTAATTTATGAAATTACTAGCCGGCGCCCACGACTTCGTCCGCGTTGAGGGGGAAAAAGTAGCCTAACCTGTGTCCTGTGCGTCTGGGTGTCTATCTGCCAAGTTTCGTATTAATCAGTTGATTCGTTTAGGAGTTATGGAGGAACATACATACATACATACAATACCTACACTTACAGATTTATTATTAGTATTGATAACTAAATTATCAAATATCAATTAAAATATATAAACACAGTTCCAAATTTTATCCTACAATCAAAAATAAAATAATATATAGTGATATGTAAAAGAAAATCATATAAATTTGGTTAGCAGTTACGTCAGTGAATTTACTTGAATAACTAGCGCAAACTTACCGAGTAGTGTTTGCTATTGCGGCCGGTGAGTCCCCGCCGATGTCGGAAGAATCAAAAGCACATATACTATATCCACAAAAGAACGGTTTTGTTGTGCCGAACGGGCGGGCGGTGCGGTGAGCAGCGACGTCAGAGGTAGCGCTCTTAACGGCCCGCGGCACTGCAAAGACAGGGCGTGTGTATGACGCGGCGGCTAGCAGATACTGAGGACATCGCGCCGCCAGTCGGCAGGCCGCGCAGCCTGCCCGCCCACGGTTGCCCGTCACCCGCCCGCCGTAAGACCACCCCACAATCTTTACATCTAAATCAAACAGTACCTATCACGCCAAATAATCCCCCGACATCTTAATAACAAATTCCTCTGGTACACTAATTCCGAGATCGGTAGAGTGAAACTGAAAAAAAAAAATCGTAGAAAAATAGCGGTTTCCGGCAGCTACTATTGCACCATCTACTGATAAGTTTTAGTACTATTACTAACGCATTATTTATATAAAAATTATTATTATGTGGACATTGTGTTTATGTATACTAAATATTGCCAAAATTAATTCAACGGCTTACACGTAAAAAAACGTAAACTTGTTGTTAATAATAATAAAGAGGAAAAATTTGTTTGTTTATATGCAATTGCACTATACTTTGCACTTTGCGGGTTCGAATCCCGCTAGGGGCAATTGTTTATGTGTTGACATTTTACCTTTGTACCTGAGTCATGGATGTTTTGTATTTATTATAGGTATGCATCAACTGTGGTATTCATAATACAAGCATTAGTTGCTTACTATGGAACTAGATGGTGCTGTGTGGAATGTGTGAAGATATTTATATTTATTTATTTTATTTATACTTTATTATTTTTCTTTTTATGTAATTTCGACAGATAGGCTGACGGTCCACTTGATGGTAGGTGGATACCGTCGCCTATAAAACAAGCAACTGCTGAAACTGCAGCAAATGTGCTACCGACCATAGAATTAATTTATAATTTGTTGTAATCCATTTGAAAATGTACGTCCCCTGGGGGAGTCGTAGCCCCTGGGGGGAAACATTAAAAAAATGCTGTTATTTCCCGGTGGTCTTCTATAATACCTTTATAATATTATAAAGGTGAAGAGTTTATTTGAACGCGTTAATCTGAAGAACTACTGGTTCGAACTGAAAAATTATTTTTGTGTTGGATAGTCCATTTATCGAGGAAGGCTTTTGGCTATATAACATTTTGAACGCGGACGAAGTCTCGGGCACCAGCTAAGTAGTGTCTATATATTACAGACTTTAGACCAGCAAAAGAAGGTAGATAAAGTTTCAAATCGAAAGAGCAAAAATACGTGGGTGTTTCCAAGTTTGTTCAAAATTATTGAATTGTTAATTCACGCCGTAAGTGTTCGTTACATATTCGGTTCAGTAAAAAGAAATATAGTAAGCAATACCTTTTTGCATCGCTTCTGTAAATTTTATAATGAACACTTGCTAGATCTGGATATTTTCAGTTGTCCTATAGGAGCCTATAAACGAAGCCTTAAACAAGCCCTCTAAAATATAGTTGTGTAGTCTTCTTTTTCTAACGGCCAATTTATTTATTTATTTATTTTGTATGATATGTTATTTGTTAATTGGTGTATTTATTCGTTTTTCTCTTTTTTTATGTTTACCTTTTTATGTGTTCTGTAGTCTTGTAACCGTCTTGTAACTTATAACCGTCTTGAAACTTTGCTGATTTATGTTTTTCTTGAATGTATGTGTATAATGTGTACCGTGATATTGTATGTTTTCCTTAAATAAAAAAATATAATATAAAATAAAAATAGTTTCTGTCACCATTAGTTAGTTGTAGGGGTGAGATGTAACAAGTCATTAACGAGTAATATATACAGAACATGTTCTATTTGTTCTATAGCTCTCATATAAAAGTATATTCTAAGTGTAAATATTACAGGTCATTGTATTTATTGTGGGTTTGAGTAGTTGAATTTCATTTTAACGAAATACTTACGTTCTTTTAATAAAATATTACTAGTATAGCTGTTAGGGATAATTTTTAATAATAATTAATATGAATTGAATATTCTCACATTGACGCCCTCACTTTGCGAGAGTGCTACGTACGATGAGTGAGTCACTATGAGGTTAGAGCTGAGGTCGGGTCTTAGTCATATTTAGTCATCCCCTTACTCATTTCGGCAAGAATCACTCATTACATTTTAAAGTCTTCTTCACTTTCTTAACAATAAAACCTTTTTAAAAAGTTCTCACTTATGTATAAGTTATTTATGTAAGACCCTTGTGTAGCCTTAGACATTTTTGTTTAAAATTTTCGCCAATGTACAGTCGATGTCAAAAATCGTGATTTTAATATTAGGGCTCAAATAATAAAATTGCCGTTTCGTACTGAAAAATTACAACAGTACCCTCTTTGTCTATACATTTTTGCTAGCTAATACACGTCGGAGTTTCACGTTGTAAATTGCATTCTCTGATCTTCACTATACGTTAAAAGCTACGCTTTACGTTAAAAGTTGTATGTAAAAAAACATACAGGTTTAATTTTAATACAATATGGGAACTGAGGTAAGTAAAACTTCAATTTCATATTTAAACTCCCATTATTTTATCAGACTATCCACGACAGCTTAAACCACAATTCATAATTACAGATCTAAAATAATATTATTTCATGATAACGATGTATCATAATTGTTGGCAACTGTCTAGTTAGTGGCCACAAATATTATAAAACATAATTTTGTCAGTTGTTCATAATTATTTTATTCTGATTTCAATACTTATTATAATTTCATCATTACTTTATTTCATACAATACATCCCTCAACAAGACATCATAATTTATGGTAGTGATATGTATAGGTATCAATATGACTGGATCAAAATATATATAAAGCTTTTTTTTATCATTTTCGGTTTTTCAATTTGACTCTTTTGAATGAAAGAAAGAAAATTATATCCATATTTGTCTCCACATGCACATTATTATAGTATAAAAGTATATTTTATGTCTTTTAAGGGACTTGGGCGGACCGCTGTCAAGCCTACATAAGTGTCCCACGAAAGATACATAAGACCCCCCACAGCGCAAAACAGCAGTTTTAGGTGCCCAATTGAGGCAAGGCGCGGGTGCATGCACTGGCAAGTACGATACTATTATACAATACGATATGTGTCCCGCAGGCAAGTCAAGGTTATAATTATAAGGTTATAAATTATAACTAAGAACAATTCCGATCACGTCAGAATAAAAAAAAAACGAATCAAAATCGGTCTATCCGTTTGGGAGCTATGATTTCACAGACAGACAGACACACAAGTTAAACTTAAACACCCCGTTTTGCGTGGTCGTTAAAAAGTAGCGATGTTATTATTTTAAAATCTCTTTTACTATTGAAATAATAAAATATATTTTAATATTTCACGGGACCTCTAAAAGCCACCAACACGTGGCATGGCTTGCCCAGTTCCCGGGAACGCCTACGCATTTCATCTGATCTAAAAGCCTCCGATCCACGTGCAACGCTCAAAACTTTAGTACTATTATATTATTTGTTAATATATACCTAAAGTGTGAAGCTATCGCCATCCCAGTTTCATTTAAAAAAACTGTATATATATTATGCTTGTACAGGTGGCAGTAAACACTTCGTTTCCGGCGTACCTCTAACTTCGGGTACGCTGAGGTTCTGACAGGGAGCCTAGTTTTCCACGTGCTGGATAGCCGTAGCGGGACACTGATGTCGTGTCATAACATCCTCGCGACCCCGCTTATCAACGGCCGCGCTAGAAAATCTTTGGGTTTTAGCGGGCACGAATCCGGCATAACTCCGCAGTGTCCCCTACGCTGCAGGGTATCCAAGAGGATTTCCTAACGTTAAAAAAAAGGACACACTTCATTTCGCAGTCGTAAACTGGGCAGCTCGTCTGGTGGCAGTAACCACCGGGTTACAGAAGTCGCCCCGGGAATAAGCTTTGTGTGTGCTGAAGTGTTTCGGTGAGAGAATTCCATTTGATTAGAGGGAATATATTAAATTGTTAGGATTAGGGATGAGGAAGGGTCAATATTCCTTCCTCATCCCTAATCCTAACAAGATCCGCAGCGCATTTACAGCATCTGTGGTGTTGTTGTTGCTTGTGTTAATAGGGCCACAGTAGTTTCTTACCGTCAAGTAGACCGTCAGCCTGTTTTGGCGACCTTGAAAAATCAATTGGTATTGGAATGAATGACGAATTTTAGATTCAAACTCCTCATTAGGATGTGGAAATAATTTTATCGGTCGGAAATAATATCAACGTTTCTGAACGGTTTATTTGTTACTATTATTTGCAAATGACTGTACTCTATATTTTAAGGTCGTTCTTAAATAAATAAAGGTAAAATGAAGCCCGAAACTTTTGAAAACCTTACACTTGAGACTGAAATAACTTGGCCCTTCTCTACCTTTTTCTACTTTAAAACATCTAAGATCAGTTACTTACATCGTTTTAACCTTTTTAGGGTTTGTTGACCGTTCAAGTCTTGGAACTTAATTTGAGGTTTCATTTACTCTACTCAACCGAACTTGTGTCAAAGACGATTATATTTCCCCTCTTTATTAAAAAGGTTTTATTATGAGAAAAGTGTCATTAAAATTTCCTTTAAAATTTCCTTAATTTGGAAGTTTGAACATTGTTAAGTGTACAAACTAAACCTTTTGTACAAGTCTGGGTTGAACATCTATACATATAATAAGATCGTAAACGAGCCTAGTCTGTTGTCTTAAATATTGTATTCAAAAAAGCAAGTTATTGAGGTCAAAAAAATAGTTTTTGTCAAATTTTTGTCTGTTTGTCTGTGCGTTTGTTGGAGCGTTTCGAACTTTCTTGTTTTGAGTACTTTTGTAATAATTTATACATGTTTTTCTGTCACTCTAATATAAAAAAGGGCTTAAGCGATTTGAATGCGGTTTTCACTGGTGTATTGATGATTATCTGGATTAGACTATAAGATACTTTTTATCCTGGAAAAATATAATGCTGATAAAATAAAAACATATGTAAAGCAATATACATTAACATAAATCGACATACAAAGCTTAACATATGACGCTTGACAATATACTTTTACCAAAACGTTGGATTTTATTTTTAGATAGCTGAAACCCGCTGCTTCGCCCTCGTAGTCTATACTATGTCCATCTATTCAGTTCGAACCATTTGTATTTTTTTTAATTGGTGCAGTAGTTTTCGAGTTTACTCATTACAATACATATCTTTTCTCTTTATAATGTTAGTACTTATAGATAAATTAAGAGACATCGGTGTTATCTGAGTAAAACTGGTAAATTTAGATAACTTTTTGCGAACTTTTTACGTTAGCCAACGCCTATTTCAGCTTAGGGATAAGCTCAATAATTACCATAAGCTGACTAATTCCTTGCCCAGAACAATTAATTTAGCCAATCAGCAGAAGGAAGCTTCTGGCTAGTTAACTTGGGAGCCCAATTTTAACCCTCCACTGATTAGTTTCATTTCAATAATTAATGAGGTGAACGACCTTATTATTGTCATCATCTTTACAGTATCTGTTTTTTTTTTTATGATATGGTTGGCAGACAGGCTGGCAGTCCACTTGATAACATAAGCAACGCCACAGGTGCTGCAAGTGCACTACAGCCTACACTAGGATTGAGGATTAAGGGATCCTCACTCATCCGTGGTCCATCCCCCGGTGGACAAAGTATGTGGACCACGGGCAATACCCGAACAGCATGCGTGCTGTTATTTCAAAGTTTTCTTCTGTTAACTAACTGCTGTCAGACGGGCTGCCCAAATGATTGCGAAACGCAGTGTATGCCACTACTTTCCAGATCCAGACCAGAGCCAAATTTGAAAAGAAATGGTGTTGTTTCTTAAGGGCGACGAAGTCGCGGTCACCAGCTAGTCCTTTATGTAAAGTTGGCATACATTTTTTGTAATTATGATATAATGAAATAACAACATTTAATTATATTATTAGAATAAATCTTACAATCTTACATTTAGAATAAATATTTACAATATACTCACCCTATTATCACCCTTTTCATCCTAAATAAATAATTATACCTATGTACATACGAAATTATCTAATTTGCAATTAACAATATGGTTAAAATCGCAAGTATATGTAAGAGGCAATCTGTAATGAGAATATTTCCACATCTTTTTATTTCAGTATTCAACTCACATTTCATGTTATGTTAAAATAACTACTCCCACATATACCCTTCATAAAATTTGCATATACTTTCCGTGTGAAATGAAAACGTTGAATTAATTAATGAGGAATCATTTGCTTTTAGTAAAGAAATAAATAATATTTCGAAATGTACCGTCATATATACCAGGGAGGAGCACGCAAAACCCATCTTATAAAATTGGGAAGGGCACAAAGAGCTCTGCTTAAAGTAATGACCTTTAAACCCTTTAGTTAGATATCATTAAACTATACTCTGAGTGTGACTTTTATGTATTAGACAACTTTTTATGAAAGATACCATATTGTTCCAACATCTAAGACTTCCCTACGAAAATAATCTGACATTAAAAAGGCGTAAAAACAGAGTCGGTCCAGTTACTGCATTTAACACATCGTATATTAATAAATTCCAATGTTATTTGGGTCTTTTGCTTTATAAAAAAAAAAAAAAATTAAAGAAATATATTCATCTACAAAACTTCATTTATTATAATAATAAAATTATTATAATATGAGCAACAAGCTTCTATGTTTTCGAAATCTAATGTCAATATTTAGAATATATATTAGATATGTAAGCCACACACAGTTAAATTTACTATCCAAAAATTACAGGAACTACAATAGAATTAGAATCTCTCTCACACCATCTTATTCCCCGTGCATGGGTTTTATTTATTAGACCTATAAATGCGATATTATTTTTATTATAATTTTAGTCATGTCCTCAAAAAATTTTCGATATTTTTCCATCTTTTTCCGTAACTTGACAGTGAGAGAGGCCCCTCTTTCACCATCACTGAGTAGTGCCAAGTAGCCTAACCATTTAAAGTCACCGGTGAGAAAGCGTACAAGTTTGACCATCTTGGAGTAGCATTACTCAAGGGCAATTCTATGAAATTGACACAAGAAACTCGTAACATTTATTCGCCAATTAGCGTTACTTGAAAAGTAACTACTATACATTTTACTTGTAGTTGGTGAAAGAGGCCCTAAACATAAACAAGAAAACAACGACATAATTATACTTCTTCATGCGAAGAAAACAAGAAGGGAAATAAAGGTAATATCATCATTAATAATGGTAGCTGAAAGCTACCTGGCTACCTACATATTAATAGTAATCTGGAAAAACTTTTCTTACTATAAATATTATACGAAAATTGTATCAAAATAAGATAATATCTTTCATATAATTTTATAAATCCGTTGTCTAATTATTTATTAACCAATAAAACTCCAAGAAGATATTTAATTTTAATACTTCACCTTTTTTTGTGATAGAAAGACCGCGGATTCTTAAAAATAAGAGGACTGTCAGAGCTACAATCGAAGCTTACTCTAAGCCGACAATAAACCCACCTCCGCACAATTTTACTTGAATAACTTGAATAAGCTTATTCATTTAAAGAAAATTCCTTATTGTTTTTAAGAATTTTAAACCATTCTAAAGTTTAAGATGCTAAATAAAGCGATGGCATTTTGTTAGGAGTTTATTATGTAAGTAAATTCATTGAAACTGAAATAGTCTAAGCGCCTGTTTCACAAACGTCAAGTAGGCCAAACTGTCATTTAAAGTCACCGGTCACCGGTCATTTAAAGTCACCATTTAAAGTTTGTTTGTACGGTAAACGTCCCAAACATTAAATAGAAAATAATAATAAAAAATCGGCTATCGAATGATGCAGTAAACCGAGTGCATAATTCAATATAACAGAAAATGATTTCTAAAAGTAACTAATCAACACTTTTCTTGTAGTTTGTGAAAGAGGCCCTAAACCCTTGAGATATACGAGTATTATATGAAAATAATTGGATGATCAAGTCTTTAACAAAAATTAAGCTATTTAAACTAAAATTATATATGAAATTAATTTGAAAAGTTTCTCGCCGTAGTGGACCCTTGACACCTTGTAGAATGCTAAAGTCATAGCTGCAGTCTCCCTCGGCTTATACAACATCCTGATAACACTGAGATAATGTTCAGATTCAAAACTTTATCATGTGAGACTTATCTGCATAGAGATCGTCCGGTTTGAGAAGTGTAATAAAATTTCCATTTAAGCCCCCAAGAATTAGGTAACCTAAGATAAGAAGGTTTAAATAATTACAATATTTTTATCTATTATCTCACGAGTGAGAGGTCTTGAGAGGATCGCTTGCTTGGCAGACGTTAATTCAAATGTTGCTCGAATCAAAATCTCGTTTAATACCGTACGCCTCTGTGTAACGGACTGTACATTATACTAGCGGGCGAGTGGTCTATAAAAATAATAGGTAAAAAACACATGCCAATTCGCCCGTCGGGCGGGCGGGCGAGTAATCCATGGACTCTTCATAACAAAATCTGTGGATTACAAATTTATTTATCTGCCTTTTGTGTGTAAATTTTGACACTCACGTTAACGATCCACTTGATGGTAGACGTCAACTATCTTAGCTTAGGATACCAACTATAATAGGATAAAAGATAGGAGATGAAGAGAAGGTAGGAGGAGAATGGGCTCTAATAACTCTTATTTACTTACTGAAACACAACAGCTGTTTTATTTCGGTAAGTGAGTCTATTTCCCTATTTCTTTTGTGTGCCTGTAGGTTATGTGAAAAGCTATACCTGTAAGAAAATCTATAGGTTTTCAATAACATATAGATTTCCTCTAAAAGGAAAACCCGTGGGAAATCCTAAGGTTTCTAAATAAGTGTCATCCTGAATTTTGGGTGCAGGTTTGAAAATACATTTATGTTATTAAGGGTCGAATCGAAAGAAAATGGTTTTTAGCATCATTACATTCAAAATTGAATTATGAAAAGAAAACCGATCACGGAAATACTTGCCTTTTAAATTAAAACAAGCCATTAGGATCGTTCAACTGTGCAAACCGAATCAAATTTCACAACAAATTCTCCGATAGAGTGCCTCTCTTATCAAATTATAACAATGCGATTTTATGTTTTTTCTCTATTAGTACAAAAATCTTAAATATAAAAACGTAAGATGTGAGAAACCAACAACCTGACTTGACTAAAATGTGAGAATTACTTATTGATTTATTGAAATTAAATACAGAAGTAGGAACAGAAACTTATAGGCTTCTTTGCTCCGACGGATCGTAATACCTCAAGTTTGCTTATTATGTAAGTGGAAACGAAAATTTTACAAGTTCATTAAATAATACTAAGGAAAGAGCCTATTTCCCGTAGAGATACGAAGTTCAAGTGCGTGACCTAATTAATAGTGTATAATTACGAAAATATGAACATGCTGAAATGAGATGAGAGAGGCATGATTCCAGATAAGGGTTCCGCATATATCCGAACGGGTCGAGCCGGCTATGTGACTCTGATGGGTCACTAATTGATGGTAGCAGCCTCGTCCGTTATGTGCCGAAGCCCTTTACGGTGTAGTCTGTGGGCAGCAGAGCGAGTGCTCCGTAATGCGTGCACTCGTAAAAAGTTTTCCCACAGACATTTATTCCACCCGCACCCGCTTTTACTGCTTTTAGTCGAGTCTCTACGGACCTCGGACTACATTACAATATATCTGATAATACGTCACACAATAACAGTACATGGTAATTAAGCAATATTAAATTTCTTTATTTGTCATGCTATGTTGTTATGTTGGCCAAAGTTTGGTGACCAAATTTTTTCTTAAAAATCTTTATTTAAAAAATACCTACTAGTTCCGCCAAAGTGTTGGCCAAAGGCCGGTATCATTATAATATTTAATAACATTTAATTGATAGAGAGTGATGTTTTATATTTTATCCGATAAAAGAAGGAAACACGAAGTACTTACGAAAGAAAAAATCTCATCCAAATACAATTCAGACTGTAGCAAACAGAGCCACAATTTTAAAGGCGGAAGAAATTTTAAATGGACACAGAGTTTTCAAACAATTGATTTCATTCGTGTTAAGATCTAAAATTACTTTCCTACACAAACATTACACAAAGATGTAACGATTTTTCCTGCTTTTTTGTTACTTGATTTTTGAATAATATTTGGTGAGCAAGTGTTGTCTTATAGGCGACAGTGGTCACATTCCATCAAGTGGCCAGTCAGCCTGTATGTCGACTTTAAAAATGAAAAAAAAAAAAGGAAGAAACTTTTTTCGAAAATGTTTATATTGTTTTAATTTTAGAGGCTTTTTTGTTGTGGTGTACCAAGCTACAGGAGAGCGGATAATATTGAATTCTCAAACTAGAGGGCAATTTAGATAAACTAGACGGGAACTAGAAAAGTCTTAGATAACTTGAGCTGTGTAGTATAAGCATTTGGCGACTAATGCTTAACTAATGTATAACTAGTAATTTAATATAATAATACTGTGTAAAATAGAATATCACGGTTCCCACTATAGGGTTTTCCATTTATGTAACTTTGTGTGTAGGTATTGTGAACAAGCTCACAATACTCGTATATCTGACTGTTGGGCACGGGCCCCTTGGTAATGTGAATTTCTTGAAATGTCTACGTGTATTGATCGATGAACTTATAGAGTGGGTGATCAGGCACGTGTAAATGTTCATAATACGAAGAAAAACGATGGAAAAAATGTTATTACATTTTACAATATATGTGATGAATATCAACAATAAGAAAATAATCGACAAACAAACTAAAAAGGTTTATAGGACGCAAAAGTCTAGATTGGCGTCCATAATGAAAGGTAATTATAATGTGTAGAATTAGATTTTATTTTAAATAGGCTTATTTTTAAATATAGCCTATGTATTCGCTGATAATGTAGCTTTCTATGGGTGAAAGAATTTTTAAAATTCGTTTTAGTAGTTTTTGAGTTTATTCATTACAAATATAAATATAATATACTTTTTTTGTAAAAATTAACTACAATAATAAAGGCTATTTTTGTTAAGCTAGCCAAAAAGTGACCACAGCGAAGCTTTTTTAAGTTAACTGACCTGGCGAAATAAAAACCCGTTCCATACAAAATCAACGCCGTACGTTTCCAACCTAAGAAGGATAAGAGATAAGAGAAAGATGACGTATAAGGTATAGAGAAATAGCCTTAGTATCCTTATTCCCGCATGGAAACATAATAATAGTACCCACACAGGACTTTTATTTGGGGGTGATCTTCTGTAAGGAGATGATAGACGGGCTTAAATAATGTAAGTATAAACAAATTATGCTTTGTCAAAAACTTCTCAAGTTCGGTAACGGATTGTGCAATGGGAGTGGACGTCAAATGGTGCTACTGTGAAATGTGTGCAAAGACCCGAGTGACGCAGACTTGGTAAAACTTTTTACTTTAAGTCCATTGAGATATGGATTGCCGATACGTCGTTAGCGAGTGATCCTCTCGCTTCTAAAGGCGAATCGCGATCAAGTCAACGTTATTTATTGGAGAAGTTCCCTTTAGCGTGGGCGACACATGAGCCGTTTAAATTTTGATAATAAAATGTCAAATAGTTAGTCGGTGCTGTGTCAGTGCACTGATAAACATTTTATTTTTACGTATAGAACACAGTTTTATTCGTAGTTTGTGGACGAATTTGTCACCCGATAAGAACATTGTTTTAAATTTTACGATATCGAAAGAATTAGTGTTTTTGGTGAGAGCGTGGTAATGAAGTTTTTGTATTTATTGAACTTGTCTTAAGAAATCTCGTAAGCGAAGTTAAGCTGTAGCGTTGCTTGTGTTATAGACGACGGTAGCCACTTACCATCAAGTGGCCTGTCAGCCAACTCTCAATTTTCCAACTCAATATATCTTCCTTAATTACAGAGTTAGTGTTGTACGCGCGTGCAATTATTCTGCTCCACATAATCCCCTCCAAGAGACCGTTGGGCCGGCGGGCAGTGTCGGCGACCAGACTAACCTTTCTCTCTTTGCGGACAGTGACACAGTGACCGTGTTAGCGGCGCAGGGCCTATGCCATGCACAAGTACAGTGTTCCAGTGCAGTTGGTGATTGCGGTGTACCTCATGACCGCGTTCGTTGTGACCGCCGAAAGATTACGCCGTGCTGTTGACCTCGATCTTACGTTCGCTGAATCCGTCTACGTCAAACTATCTGGTGCATGTGAGTGAATGACCTTCAACTTTGATATGATTCACCATTTATTAATTTATTTAAAAAAAACCTGCAATTTCACGAAAGTTTAACATGAATAAGATTAATAAATAAACAGTTCTGTTAACATTAAGTAAATAAGAGTGTCGACTTAAAAGACATCGAGCTTTCTCTACAATTCATACATTTAATTGGCAATTAATATTTATAAATGTTTGTCAAAAAAAAATCAAAAATCAAAATATTTATCAATTAGGTTTCTACAAGAAATTCTTATGATCGTCATTATAAATGTAAATTTACCAGTTTCAGAAAAAAAGCCAAGATAAAAAAATGATCAAAATATACTAAATACAATCATATTGTATTTAGTATATTTTGATTATTTTTTTATATATTCAAAAGTAACATAATTATACTTATATCTCTTCTAGTATTCAGTTTATTATAAAAGTACTTAAAACATTTAATGCTACTTAAAAATACACTATGTTTATATGCATATATTTGATATTGCATATATCTAATAAGAATAAAATAGACAAAAATAATTTAATTTTTTTCGATTAGCTCTCCTGTAAAAAGTGTAATTTTGATTTGTGGCCCTTTAGTTTTTAAGCAGCGATGTGTAGA
Source organism: Synanthedon formicaeformis (assembly GCA_945859745.1). NCBI lineage: Eukaryota > Metazoa > Arthropoda > Insecta > Lepidoptera > Sesiidae > Synanthedon > Synanthedon formicaeformis. The sequence goes on from OX243963.1 coordinate 6,827,978, forward strand.
TAAAATTAATGTTTGTATTATCTATAAACGAACGCAGCGCGTTACCTGAAAAATATCTTGCATTAAAATTTTTTTAATGCAAAACATTATAGATCTATCTGTTTCGTGCCAAGTTTCATTCAAAAATCAATTTGGGCGTAAATAATTTTAAGCTTAATTGAGAAACAAACATTGCATTTATTCTGTCTCTATTGCCTTATCTAAGTTACAAAACATATTAATCTATTTAAACATTATTTTCATTGAATTTTTTTTTATTTTTGCGGGATTAACCTAAAAATACATTTTATGCCATAAATTCTTAAAAGTAGTTGCGATTATACTAGATTTGTCCTTTTTGTTTCAGGTAGAGCAATCGTTGATCTGCGTTATAATGGAGTAAATGATCAAAGCGATCTCATAAAAACTATGAAAATAATACATTTGGATAACAACACTATCAGGACTTTCCCTATAGACGAGGCGTTCGTTGCTCTGACTCAACCGTCAATGTTTGATATCACAAAACAAACTAAAATCGTAATACACGGATATAAGGACAGTTCACAATCTGAAGTACCTTTGGATTTGGCTAGAGCTTACAATGAGAAAAACATGTTCAATGTATTACTAGTCGATGCGGAAGAATTAATCAACAAGTGGTATATATTATCGGTGCACAATGCTCGGTTAGTGGGTAAACGATTGGCAAATTTGATTGCGAATTTGGAGAATTTCGGAGCTAATGCGGAAGATTTCCACCTCCTTGGCATAAGTCTTGGAGCTCACATCGCTGGTTGGGCAGGGAAATATTTTCGCCAGTATAAATCAAGAAATTTAGGACGCATCACTGGCTTGGATCCGGCGGGACCGTGTTTCTCGTATACTTACAGTGATCAGAGGTTAGACTTGACTGACGCTTCGTATGTGGATGTTGTGCATTCTAACAGATTAGTGCAAGGTGTCATTGAATCCTTAGGGCATGCTGACTTTTACATAAACGGTGGAGGTCCCACGCAACCTGGATGTTTTACACCTAATTGTAGTCATTTGAGAGCCGCTCAGGTGTATACGGAGAGCGTGAGAGTTCCAAAATCCTTTGTAGGTATCAAGTGTCGAAGTTGGAAACATTTTAATGCAAACGCTTGTGAAGAAGGCGACTATGCAGTGCTCGGGTACGGGTCATCGGCCACGACCCGAGGACTTTATTATTTACGAACAAACGCAAACAAACCCTTTGCGCTCGGTATCGAGGGTACTGAAACCCAAAAGAGGACTATGGATAATTGGTTGAAGACCTTAAATTTAACGTGATCTGTGATTAATTTTAATTATATTGATAATGTTGCCATAATTATGTATAGTTCAAGAAAATATTTTTCTACATAATACAAAGCGAATGTATTTTCAAATACTTCGTATTTCGTCACACAACTTGTAGTTATAGTCATTGTCGTGTTGTAAGTAGTAGTGAGAATGTTGAAATATAAATATATGAGGGATCAATAATATTTAGTTATCTATACTTTTATATATATTTGATACACACAATACACATATAACACGTCTAAAATGTTTTATATAGGTATATTATCAAAAACTTTCTTATGACATTTAAATCGTCATGCAATCTTAACATTGTAACTATCAATTAGTTACAAAAACAGATTTAACGATGGTCTGAGTAATTAGATAATAAAATCGTAGATTGAATGTATATTCTGATAACTTAAGTTAAGAAATGTTTTAGATTCTCACTAATATATACAAATCAACCTTTGGCTTTCACTGTTCAAGGTGTGCTATGATATACGGAAATAAATACAATATTAAGTTGTAAATCTTTAATGTTCTCTGTAATTTCGTTTTTTAAAGTCATCTAATGAATATTATATTATTAAAAAATATTCAGTGACAATGTAAAACTTAGTAAGTGCAAAAAATTGAGTAAGATAAATGTTATACTTAGTACGCAATTCGAATGTAGTCCACTCGTTTGTAGCCTTGTGTTACATTACATTAGTATCAAAATAAGATCACAAATGTGCAAAACTTGTATTGAAACATTATGGTATTATGTTAACAACTCAACAAATAAGATTTTGTTATGTAGACAAGACTTGCTAATTGACATTATGATTTTTTTTATTGTTTACCAGATTTATGGGTGTTATCGCCTGTTTACGAGTATTGCTTAATAAACTGTTGGCAATTGTAAATAAATGAAGCATTGAATATAATATTCTCTTATCGTGCAACACCAAACATCACTGACTTTAATTTTACAACTGCCGTCGTTTATGAGGAATGTAGAACTTGTGAGGAAAAATCTGACAAGAAACCTATAGGAGCTCTTTTCAACGAGCGTTTTTCATTACCATGAAAAATAAAATTAAGATTTTTATACTTTTTTCCGGTCGCTAATAATATAATTGGTAATTAATTTACTAAAACTGTTTCAAAAAATACCTATACACCACTGTTAACCGAAGTACTGGGAATACACCTAATATTGTTGATAAATGTTATTATTGAAATAAGAGATATTTATAAAATACAGATTTACTGTTAAAATTACAACATTTGTATATATTTTGACACTGTATCATATCATATTATAAAACAAAGAGCCCCGCCTCTGTCTGTATGTATGTCGCGATGATCTCAAAAGCAACTGAACCCATTTTCATGCAGTTTTCACTAATGGAAAGAGCGTTAAACAAGGATTTTTTTTATATATGATTTGCAGAAATTGCACTCGTGAGCCGAAACGCTCACGAACGCTAATAGAAAATAATTAATTACACAGTACTTAATTTGTATATGATATGGCTTAAAATCGCTTAAAAATCTTTAAAAGCAATAAAGGTCACAACCATTGCGACAATAAGTGTGACAGTAATTAAATTTATTCTGCTAACGACTTTTGGTTTACATAAGAATTACTCAAATAGTAACAGTTCCTCAAAACTGTGACGAATGAAGAAACGGTTCTTAATCGCTTGTGAAAATCTAAGAGAGACGATGAAACAACTGATGATACTGTTACTTAAATAAGGAATATATGTTCATTTTTATTTTTCTTATTTTAGACTAACGCGATTCCGTACGTGTGTTACTTAACTTACTTGTTTGTAAATCGATTGGAATGAAACAAACATAAACTTTTACTAGAAGCTTGCTACAATACACAATTAGTGAAAACCTCAGCCGTTTCTGAGGTTAGAGTGCACAAACTCACAGAGAAACAACAAAAATTCTAAAAACAAAAACTCTTCAAAGAGTAGGTATGTAAGTAAAAATTTAAAAATAACCCAAGCAAACGGATATTATTGTGTGATTTGATGGTTGGTGTCGCTTACCATTAATGATCTCTTACTATGAGTAACTTTATATTTATGTATACCCGCTAACTCCTCTTAAAACACGAAACGGATGTTAGACAATTTTTCACAGAAGGTTTATATTATGTAAACTAGCTGGCGCCAGCGACTTCGTCCGCGTTGAAAAAGAAAAAAGTAGCCTATCCTGTGTCATGTGCGTCTAAATGTTTATCTACCAAGTTTGATGAAAATCGGTTAATTTGTTTAAGAGTTTTGGAGGAACATACATACATACAATACTTACACTTACAGATTTATTATTAGTATTGATTATAATAAAATCTACTTAAGTTTTTATGTAAGTAGAAAAAAAAATTGTAACCAAGTCGCCGAAACTGTCAGCGTCTGTCTCTTTCTCCGAAAACTACTTCTAAACCACGCAACAGATTCTGATAAGGTTTTCACTAATTGAAAGAGGGATTTTCTTATATGTATAAAAAAATTGCACACCAAGAAAAGCTGGATGCGGTCCGCTAATATACATTACTGTTTGTAGCATATATGCCGTTAGTGGTGCAAAACCCATTAAATACGTAGATTGCTTAATTGAAATTCAGTTCCACTATATCTTTGTCAGTTGAGAAGACAATTTAATTCGAGCCGGTGTTGTGAAGTAAAATGGTAGGTTGCGCTTGACGATAACACTGTAACTTCACGGTAGCGGAAACTGTTCGTTACCGGTCACAGACATCCACACTCTTATTACGTTACAAAGTAACGACTATGTTGTTAAAACTAACTTTATTTTCTCTGTTGTTTATAAAAAATTCAAAGCTATTTTCTTTTTAAATGTGCTCGAAAATCTCAGACCAAATAAGAACTTTAGACAGAATTTTACCGACAACGTCATAGTGAAGCCGGCCACATGGCCAATACAGTAAATATTGTATTGATATTTTGTGTTCCAATTTTTAGTTATTTTTATTGAAAATATTGTTTTTTAAGTTTATAGACGCTAGTTTCTTCCAGTGAGTTCAATATTATTTTATGTTTTATGTAAGTATACACTTTTTTTGAACTCATATGACCTTATATGCTTTTTCTTTTTTGAAGACTGATTTTTTTTTCACCCTTTCACTACGCAATTCGGCATATTCACTAGTAAAAGTTTTACTTACTTCACTCTGCCGTCCACAGGGCTCTATCTTTACTTCTTATTTTATCTGAGTCGAAAAAGAGTAAACTCGTTTCAATTAAAAATTAAAATTCGTATATTAATCGCTTAGATAATATTTAAGCAAATATTGTATAGGTATACCTATATATTTGCTTATATAGGTAAACCTATATATTTGCTTGTACCCAGTCGAGCATGGCAACGTTAAAGGGGCGAAGCTATTTTAATTAATTCATTACAAAATGATGGAATTAATCTAAGGAGAATATATATTTTCACTAGATTAACTCCATCATATATTTCTAATATATTATGTTACATAAAATTACAAAGACGTAGTGTTATGTTTGTTCTTATTCGAAACTACTCATCCGATTTAAAAGAACTCTTTCAAAAATAGTTAGAATAGAAGTTCAGAATAGACATAGATTAAATATTAAACTGAAAATTAACTTTTCAATTTTGTCTCTAGTCTGAATCTGGAAAGTAATGGCAGGGCACACACTGTATTTCACTTGATCCTCTGTAGATAGCAACACAGTATCAGTGCAGTACCCGTGGCGTTGCATGTTTTATAGGCGACGGTAGCCACCTACCATCAAGTGGACAGTCAGTCTGTCTGCCTACCTCAACATAATAAAATGGGATAATTAGAAGTGAGTTTACAGTGTACAATATGAATAAAGAGTGATGTTTTATAAAGCAAAGAGATAAAACTTTCACAAGAACTACTAGGTACAATATTAGTTAGCGCTTGTTATTACTCAGTTGCTTTTACTACAGACATGTCAGTTGAAGCTGCAGATGCTTCATGAAATTTTAAAAGAACTTTCACAAGGTTAAGACTTACTTATCGCAGAAATTATTATAACTTGCTTAAAAGCGAGTTGATTAAAAACAGCGTTAAACAAGAACACAGTTTCAGTTAAAGCTATAAATATTTCAACATTTTCATGCGTTATTTTTCGAAAATGTGTTGTTGTTTTGTCATATTGTGGAAATAAGAGCTAACTTACCAACGGAAGCTGCTTACCTACTCTGACGTTTTGAAATTCGATGAAACTCGTTTTGAAATTGAAGCCGTGGCCGTGTTGCTAGTTAAAAATAAATGTAATTGCCATAATATAACCAAGCTATTTTCTGTGCTTTGTAGGTTAGCAGTGAATTTTATAATTGCTTATAATAAACCTTAAACATTCCAGCCTAATTTAAGAAAAGGATAACGTTTAGAATAATTCAAATGAGGTCAGAGGAAATTCAAGAACATTAGCTCAATTAAATGGTTACCTTGTAATTACACCGAAATACTTGAAAGACCTTCAAGCCTGTCTCTGTGCCACAAATGATCCAAAATTTGTTTTTTTTTTTTTCTTTAATATAATCCTAGTACTTACACGACTCCTAGAGATGGTTTAATATGGTGAGAAATCGGAAATAATTTAATAAGTTTCATCTAAAAAATTAATTACTAAAATAGTAATTAACAAAAAGAAATTGTAGTAATTAGTACTTACATGAAATTTGTTGATGATGGAGGCTTTGGACTACATTGTGATGCTGGTTAGGTGTCTATATAATCTATACCGAAATATATGAATATTATTTCGGAAAGATAACGATAAAATCGTGTCTTTTTATTGTGAATACGTATTTAAATTTAAGTGAGAGGGAATTCAGAAAACCAATGATAGCAAGCAATTTAATTACACCACTATCTTTGAACTTATACTAAGGTTCAGTTGAGCTCGTTATTTAAAAAAGCGAAACCATTCTAAACCACGTATAATGTTTTTACTATTTTTATTTATACAAACACGAGTCAACATCAATCACGTGAAATAATAATCTGTCTGCCACCTGTTCCATAGAAGACACTAACAACAGCATAAAAATAGGTCACGCGATCCGTCTTCAACTGTTCATAATAATCGTAGAAATATTATAATAAATGTGAAAGTTTGTATGTTAGCATGTTTGTTTCTTAATAACGCAATAACTGATGAATGGATTTGGATGAAATTTGGCACACTTTAGGCCTCTTGTTCACGGTACGTTTTCTTAACCGTACGGCAGTTAGCCGTACGGTTAACAAAACGTGCAAGCCTGTACATCGCACGGCAAAGTTACCGGTGGCGACAACGGCCAGTTGCGGTTCAGTTGAGATTTTTCTGCTCCAAGCTACAGACGTCCAATTAAATCTTGAAATATGGGATTTATCTGCATAAATATCTCTTTCCAGCAATCATAATTAAGCCGCTTATTTTTATAGTCTTCGATAGTCTAATCCCTTATTACAGGTCTTTCTTGAACTAATGTAATTAGTAATTCTTGATTTATGCTCGTTTTACTCGTTAAACAAAATCAGCGTATATAATCTGTCACGAAAACGTGAAATCGTCCGGCGTCGTCGACACGTTCGCAAATGCGATACAACACTGCACAACACGGCAAATTAACCGTAGATTTTACGGCGAAAAAACGTGTGTGAACAAGAGGCCTAGTATAGTTTATTACCTGGATAACATATAGCAAAATTTTTATGCTGGAAAAATGTTAGGTTCCCCGAGGGATAGTCTAAAAACATAAAATAAATCTTTTTTCACCAGCTAGTTTAGAATATATCTTTCAACTTGGAGAAGTTATAAGTAAATACATTTTACTTTTTTCTTTTAATATTATAGCTGGTTACCGCGACTTCGTCCGCGTTAAAAAAGAAAAAAGTAGCCTATCCTGTGTCCTGTACGTCTAAATGTTTATCTACCAAGTTTCATAAAAATCAGTTAATTCGTTTAAGAGTTATGGAGGAACATACATACATACATACATACATACATACATACATACATACATACATACATACATACATACATACATACATACATACATACATACATACATACATACATACATACATACATACATACATACATACATACATACATACATACATACATACATACATACATACATACATACATACATACATACATACATACATACATACATACATACATACATACATACATACATACATACATACATACATACATACATACATACATACATACATACATACATACATACATACATACATACATACATACATACATACATACATACATACATACATACATACATACATACATACATACATACATACATACATACATACATACATACATACATACATACATACATACATACATACATACATACATACATACATACATACATACATACATACATACATACATACATACATACATACATACATACATACATACATACATACATACATACATACATACATACATACATACATACATACATACATACATACATACATACATACATACATACATACATACATACATACATACATACATACATACATACATACATACATACATACATACATACATACATACATACATACATACATACATACATACATACATACATACATACATACATACATACATACATACATACATACATACATACATACATACATACATACATACATACATACATACATACATACATACATACATACATACATACATACATACATACATACATACATACATACATACATACATACATACATACATACATACATACATACATACATACATACATACATACATACATACATACATACATACATACATACATACATACATACATACATACATACATACATACATACATACATACATACATACATACATACATACATACAGAAAAAAATTCTAAATATCGTCAATTTATTGTTTCAGTATCATGTATAGAGTATAAACACGATATCCCTGAAAACAAAGTAACTTACTCCAAACCTTAGAGATTTATTATTAGTATTGATTGATGATAAGGAGCCATCCATAACTTACGCCACACAAATTTGAAGATTTTTTTGCATTGCTAGTAGTATAGGTATAGGTTATTGTGTTCGATTCACAAAATTTGTACGAGATAGAGAATAAAATTACCTACTGCTGTTATGACATAATTAGCGAGAGCACTGAACTATCGATTGGCATGTACCTACCTAACGCAAAAACTCAAGTAGAAATAACAATTTTACGTAACGGACGGAATTCGGAACTGTGCTAATTTTACGGTGTTTGACATCAAATAAAAAATGTAAAGAAACGTTACCTATTGTTGCAAGAAATTAATTCCTACTTGTTGATACTGACAGTAATATTTTGTGAAGTTTTGGCGCGTTTTAAACGAATTGCATTTTTATAACACTATGAATTTGAAGAAACCCACGTATAGGTATAGGAAAAAGATCATAAAGTTATAGGTCGTTGGAAATAAATTCATAATATACTTCCGCGAATATCTAGATAATAATAACATTATTAGAAATGCATTAGTCTATGTTTAAAATGTAATAAATTCCTAACCGGTTCTATGGCTGGATATTTTGATAATCAACAATTGTGGCAAAACAACAACAAGCCATTTTGATCAGTGAGTATCATGAAGGATGAATTATTGAACTAACCCCCACACAGGGAAACGTAGTTCCGAGAATACCAAAGTATATCAGAGTGTTATCGTACGATATACGCATTTATTTTTACATAAAAAAATGTATAGAAATGGAGTTGAATTAACAATAATTCCATGATAATAGGATATTGTTACAATCATATTTACATCGACACAAATAGCAAAAAAATTAACATGCCAAATAAAAGAAACAAAAGTTTACCGAGTGCGAACGGCTACACCCCGGGGGACTTGTCCCGGGAAATCTCAATTTTATTTTACGTTTTCCTGTTGAGTACCCTTAATGAACATCCCTTCATGTCATTCCATATAACAAACGTCTCCGTTTCTTTACTCAGAAGAGTTCTGCAATCCAAAATTTCAGGCTTTTATTGGCAGTAAATTTGTTGCACAGTACATTTTTTGTGTCCTTATCAATGCCCAGTAGTTTGCTAAAAAATATAGGTTTCTTTTGTGTAATTTTCGTCAGGCACGCTGACCGTCAATTTAATCGTAGATGGCTACCGTCACCTATTAACACAAGTAAAGCAAACCTGAGTAGGGTTATGCATTAGGAAGGGACGGGGAAATGGGCAATTTCAAAAAGATTAATTTATGCCAGTTATACAAAGATCAACATTCTGTTCCACTCTGGTGTGACATAATGATGTGACAGAGAGTCTGCACCAACATTATATTTATTGAAGCTTGAATATGATTTAAGATTTTCTTTTAGGCATGAGCTCTATGCCTATGTGTGGACATTTCTTCCCCCTGGACCGGGACCAGGCGGTAGTCCTATTCTAAATTTTAATAAAAATTATAAAAAATAAGATATTAAAATTATTTATATAATTAACATTTATTTAGTATTTTGTTATAATAATTTGTACAGACTCCCCAACGAGACTCAATACAGGATATATTCACAAAATTCATGTATGGACTGCCACTAACTCAAGTTGTTGCTTGTTGCATGTTTGTACGAACAACCTTACCCTAACGAGGGTGACATTTAAACAACTGCTTCATAACTTTCTGCCGCTCGTAAATATACAATACACGTGCCGAGATAGCATTTACTCGCTATTAACTCCTACGCGAACATTGTTCATGTAGAAACAGGTAGATGCTTCCTTGTGAAAATACAGCCTCCGAGGTACTATACCGCATTTAGTGCTATGCAAATTTTAATAATATAATGTACACGATTTAAAGTTATATAATATAGAAACAACTAGACGCTTCCTTTTGAGACAAGGGGACCGTCAGTCAAACCGTATCAAAATTCGTTACATGGTTTAGTAGTTCGCGGATATACTGACAGACAAACGCGGAAAGTGACCTCAACTAGTACAATATCAGGAAGTATTGCCGTAGTTAATGGTATTAGGGTTGTATAACAAGTTGTTGCCCGCGACATTGCTCGCACCGTTTATCGATCAACAGAAATAAATTATTTAACAATTGCATAACTGGTAAAAAATTATATTTTCTTATGTTTCGAGTGTTACCGAGTGTTGTGAAATTAGCGAAAACTTAAATTACTTTGAATAAATATACGTTAGTTTTGTAATGGGCGAGGTGATTTTATCATTAATATATAATAGAAGAAAATATGGCTCAACAGTCTCAAGGCGAATCCAGACTACATAAAATATGTTATAAAACATTATATAAGCGACTGTCACATTATCACGTGTAATCACAATGCGACCGAGACAATAATTGTAATCATGTTAAAAACAAAGTTTTATAGCATGTTTTGTATGTGTAGACGATATGTGTTATAAAACAAAGTTATATAACAATTGTGTCTGAGCAACGTCATCACGTGTACTCACAATGTGGCCGAAACAATACATGTTCAAATATATAACAATATAACATATATAACAATATATTGCACTGTTATTTTGATGTGTATATCATCACCATTAGCCTGTGTCTATTGCTGGATGTAAGCCTCTCCCAAGACTCGTCACCATGCACGGTGTTTTGTCGTTCGCATCCAGCGAAGCCTTTCAGGTCGTCTGTCCACCTGGCCGCAGGGCGTATTACTTTAACCTTTCCAATCCGTGGCCTCATTCGAGAGCTCTTCTACCCCATCAGTTAACTGCTCAGCGACAGATGTGACCGGTCCACTGCCACTTTAACATGTCGACAATCTTGGTTCTTCGGCGAATTTCAGAATTTCTGGTCCCACCTACTGAAGAAACTCCGAGTATACTTAAACCTTAAACTTGTGGATCAGTCCTGACGCCATCACTGGCAGGACGCACTGATGATATAACTTGGTCGTTAGAAATTGCGGCAGTGGAGACGAGAACAGATGACGTAGCTACCCGAATGCAGCCCAACCCATCTGGATTCTTCTGTAAACCTCTTTGTCAAAGTTGTTCCTACCTAATTTTGGACAAAAAGGTGTCTCGGCCGCTTCCTTCTGCTATCCGAGCTTGATTCGACGATTGACCTCCTTCTCGAAGTGTGCTCTCGTCAAAAGTTTCGAGATTTCCAAATAATATCAATAATTATTTATTAACATTAAGTGAAGTTTAAAAAGTTTTTATAATCCTTCGTCAGCAGTCTGGTTTCCAAAAACAACATTCTTTTCTCTTCACAACACAGTGAAATTAGCACACTACATTATAAAAAATAAAATCATTTAATAAATTGAATTTTTCAAAGAAAGCAGACTCTCACGTTTTTAAATAACGCAAAGTGTTGTTTAAAAAGTTTTACTCCCACATTATGCGCGTTAAATATTTTTTCCTATTTATATTGTTATTCTTTTACTGAACATATAGTCGTTTCTTTTGTTCTTTTTTATAATAAAGGATGTTCTCATAGACTCATCTGTACAAGACTTGTCTATCAACTGAGTTGATAGGCAAGTACAGTAAATACAGAACATCTGTCTTGTCTATCAACTCCTCCCTCCTGAGTTTCAAATCCCTACTAGCGACCGGCTCCCGGCTTCGCACGTGTGCAATTTTGTTCAAAATTATAATACAAAAACCTTCCTCGTTTAACGCTCTTTCCGTTAGTGAAAACTGCGTTTTTGAAAAAGTCGTTTTTGAGATCATCGCGACATACATACAGACAGCGGCAAGGCGCGGCGGGGCACTATTTGTTTTGTGATATGTAAGGGTTTTTTTTTATTAGAAATGGATTTGCTCTTGGCGAACAACCAACTGTGTAGCAAGGATAAGGCCTATGATAGAGCAAGCTCACCCAGAAGATGTCTATTCACTCTAACTTTGAAAACATTAGGGTTATAATATGAGCTCGGAAATACAGACGCCTGCAGGGAGTTCCAAACCTTGGCAGTTCGCATTATAAAGGATGTTTCAAAGCGCTTGGTCCGAAAAGGACAAGATGAGAACGGTAACCAGCCGTACGTATGTATGTCCGATGGAAGAAAGGGGAAGGCGGTATGAGCTCATGCAGCTCCTGAGCACTAGGTTGATGGAATTATATAACTTCTTATTGCCTCTATTCCCCCTGTTGAAAAATATATTTTAATTACCTTAGATAACCCAGCTAGTATTAATACTAGCTGTTGCACGCGACTTCGTCCGCGTAACTTTATAAAATATAACCTATGTTATTCGCTGATAACATAGCCTCCCAACAGTGAAAGAATTTTTCAAATCGGTCCCGTAGTTTCAGAGCCTATTCAATGCAAACAAACAATCAAATCTTATTAGTATATAGATTATTCCAGTTAAAAAGGTCAAATGTGTAAACGAGTCTATTCAAAGAAACCGACCGACGCGAAGAAAGCGCAATACACTACAGTTTAAATTCAATCTTTGTATAGTAAAGTGAAATAAAAACAGTGCTAAGCGAGCGCTTTTATTAAAGTGGGATTTGTTGTGATTTCTTTTTTAAACGAACGCGAACTTATATCACTTTTGTTTATCGTTTCCCACTTTAACTAACTTTTCCTCAAGAATGTGTTTAAAGCGCTTATCACACTATTCAATATGAAGGACACCAATTTAGGAACCTAAGTAGTGAACTAGTTGATCACACTACACTAAATTGATTTCTAAAGTCGAAGACATAGCTTATTGTTTACTTATTGTATACTAGCTGGTGGCCGCGACTTCGCCCGCGTGACATATTTAACACCCTCTGAATATCTACCGTAAAATTCTATGCTAACTATTGATGAAAGATTTATTTAAATCAGATGAGTAGTTTCGAATATTACCTTTTATATACATACAAACAAAGAAACATACAAACTTTACCTCTTTGTAATATTAAGTACCAACCTGTAAATGTAAAGGAGCGAAATGTGTTCTCAACTTCTGATTTATTGATGGGGCATACTGAATCAGTACTAATCAAAGTGCTGGCATTTAACAGTGATTTCACTTCAAATAATCGTTTCATTCTCACCTTAAACGTTGTCGGCAGATATTTCATCTGAATTACCGCCTCGTTTGGTCGACTCGCCGACAACTTGCCGTCAATCGAACGGGCTCCTTTGTAAATTATTCAATTTCAACATTCGCCATGTTTGATCAAAAGTTGCTTTCGAGATATTTTCCATAAGCATAGCGTTAACAAGGCGTAAAGCTGCGGTATATATCTAATGCCAATGGGTTGTTAATAATCATAGTTCAGTAGGTATTCCGAGTGGACTGTCAGCCTGACTGCCACTCTTAATAATGTAAAGTGTAGCCGACGACTGTAGCGGCAAGTCGGGGAATGAATATAAAAAAATAAAATTCACGGTAATAATAACATATACGTATAACCTTCATTATAATAACACATAAAATTCATAAATAAAATTTGTTCTAAAAATATTTCACCCAAAGTATCTCTTATCGGTGAATCACATACATTGTATGTAAATGTATAATATGTTTTAAATTTGAAATTTCAATATCTGTAGATAAATGATGTCGTATGAAAGGCATATTACTGTGCTGGTGTGTGTGTAATATATTTATATATTACACACGCATAAGATATTGCTATGGCTAAACAGCAGGCGCTTCATGAATTCCATCAATTCTCGTACGATGAGCTAATTATACCTAAGGCATAAATGTCGAGTCCTATTCAATAACAATAACAGTTGCAATTATTATCATCAATCAATACTAATAATAAATCTGTAAGTGTAGGTATTGTATGTATATATGTTCCTCCATAACTCAAACGAATTAACTGATTTTTATGAAACTTGATAGATAACATTTAGACGTACAGGACACAGGATATGCTCCTTTTTTCTTTTTCAACGAGGACGAAGTCGCGGGCGCCAGCTTGTACTAATAATAAATCTGTAAGTGTAGGTATTGTATGTATTTAGGTATGTTCCCCCATAACTCTTAAGCGAATTAGGTAACTGATTTTCATGAAACTTGGTAGATACACATTTAGACGTACGGGACACAGGATAGGCTACTTTTTTCTGACGAAATCGCAGGCACCAGCTAGTTTGTTCATAAAATCTTGTGCTCATGTTGAAACGAAAATCCAGCCAGTTGAATTGTACGCCTGTCGAAATACTAAAACGTCGCCTATAAAGAGCGAACGGCAATACCAATCAAATACTGAAGACGGTGGCTTTAAAACGAATGCCACTAGCACCGCCTGTAGCAAATAGGAATCGAATGAATGGGTTGTTGAATACAGCAATAAACACGTTTTATAATAAACAAAACTTTGCTTTCAAACCGTTACTCTAACTTAAATTGGTTAACATAAATTGTTAACATCTTCGTTACGTATCAAAGACATGATTTATTCATGAACAACTGCGGATGCGGTGAAGTGATTACCGCTCAGGTAACATGCGGCGAACATTCTCCACATATGGAGCTAAACTAACACCTTGATCTGTTTATAATAGTGGCGGCAGCGTAACAATTAAATCCTAAGAGAGCACATGTGTTTCGAAATTCTTAATAGATTAAGCGCCAATTTCACGAACGTCAAGTAGGCTGAACCGTCACTTAAAGTCACCTGTCACCGGAAATAACTTAGCTGATATAGGTACCTTTGTTTGTACGGTAAACGTCCCAAACATTAAATAGAAAATAATAATAAAAAATCGCCTATCGAATGATGCAGTAAACCGATTGCATTGTTCAATAAAACAGAAAATAATTTCTAAAAGTAACTAATCAACACTTTACTTTTAGTTCGTGAAAGAGGCCCTAATACAAATATGTATAGCTATAAGTATAAAATCTTAGTTATTAGTCGTTTCACCTATAAAGTTTTTATCTTTCGGTGGAAAGTATTTCATAATTATCTCACTTCTTATAAACCCACAATTATATTGTATAATCATCATATCAGCCTCAGGAAGTCCACTGTAATTTTCCAATAGAACCGTTCAACAGCAGCCTGGATCCAGGCTTATCAGTTCGCCCTTATACTTGGTAACTAGGCTAGGATCATTATAGGTATCATTTTAGATAGCTAAGGAGACGTGTATGTTTTTGAAAAACAACTGCTAGACTGTTTTCATAGTTTTTTCTTTAAATAAAGGAAGACACACATAAAAAAAGAAACTTTCTGATCCGGCAACTTAAGTCGATAACTTGCGTTGGTCTACGGATCTCCTCATTTCTGATTCGGTCTCGTAGAGTAACCTCGAGCATAGCTTTTTGAACGAGGGCGAGGAGCGCCAATGGAAACACACATTGGTCGAAAACTTTTGTTTTGAGACAAAACGGATAAACGGAATATAAACAACGACCTTTTTTCGAATAATCTATGAAGTCTTCCTTATAGGTGAATTGGCTGAACTAACTCATAAAAAGAATTCTTAGCTACGAAGATTCTTATTTCATTTGACCAGTCTGCTGAGCTCCATGAAAACAAATCCCAAATGAACTTCGTTATCGGATATATGTGACATAAGTCATTACTTAGTTGCGTAATAGTTACACAATTCATTTGTTGAGTAATGGTTACATAATTCCTTAGTTAGGTAAACGTCTAGAGCCACCCACAAAGTCACGTAACGTACAAAGGGAAACACAGGGGAACGGGCTCTGAAATTTCTAAATCACGTACAGAGCTATGTTTCCGTATATTTCATATCATTTTCATGGTGATATTACATTTGTATTTTGTAAATAGGTGATTAATGTTACAAGACTAGTGACTACAAGACGAGTGCTAGCAAAGTTAAAAATCGATATTATTTTCTACTGCTAATATAATTGTGTGAAACACTAACTGGTGCCCGCGACTTGGTCCGCATTGAAAAATCCTACATCGTTCCTATTAATATTATAATTGCTGTGGTACTTTTCATGCAAACATGCCTAAACGAATTTAGATTTTTGGAACACAGATAAAATAATTTATTGCCTGAATTATATATAGGATACTTTTTATACCAGAAAAATGTTATATGTTTTTATATTTATAGACAATCCCTCGGAAACCTAACATTTTTCAGTATAAAAATATTTGTGTTAATCCGGGTCATTATCTATCTGTGTGCCAAATCTCATCCAAATCCGTACAGCTGTTTTTGCGTCATTGAGGAACAAACATCCATCCATACATCCTCATAAATTTTTTCATTTATAATATTAGAAGAATTGGTTAAAAGCTGCTTTATAAATAAAATGTAGCAATAACAAGTGTGTTCCATAAATATTTCCCGAGGAAGCTAAGTTGTATTGTGTTTAGTTTGTACAAAGTAGTTTGGAACTTCAAGAGTATTATGTTGTAATGCAATTCTATTGTATAGATAAGACGAAGAGCACACAAGAGCCGCGATTCTAATAGTCCAGAGTGAAAATTATTTTGGTCGACGTCTGGCACCGATTCAATCGGATGCCCGCGAATTTAGGATCGCGGTGTGTCACCTACATCTTCAGTATGCGCTTCTCCACTGTTGACGACATTTTAAAAATAATAATATTCTATGTTTTATATTTTACCGTGTAACAGCAAGGTCTAAGGATTGTCTCCTCTGCGAAATCGAAAGCAGATATTTATATTCTTAAGGAAAGAAATTCAAGCGTTATTAGCATAACCAATTCTAATTTTTATAATCTCACATATATTATGCGATACTAGAATCTATTGGGCTGACAGGAGATTGACAGAAGAATCCAGCTACGTCATAATTTCTCGTTATCTCAGCAGGAATTACTGAAGGCCAAGGTCTATAATCAGTGCGTCCAAAAAAATGGTCGATCAGTACTCTGTACCATTGTATAGCAGTACCAAACTCTATAGAGCAAGTGAACTTGTATCGTTAACTCTACTAGCTACATAAGGTCTCTGACCCATGTCAGAGGAACCCTAGCCGGTAGGACAAAAAAAAAAAAATCAGTGCGTCCTGCCAATAATGACGTATGGTTCCGAAATGTGGCCTCTCATGGCAGGATTAGTCGACAAATTCAAAATTGCTCAGCGAGCTATAGAACAGGTTATATGCTCGGAATGTTTTTGTTGTATAGGATCAGAAATTCTGAAATTCGCCGAAGAGCTGAAGTTGTCGACTTGACGAGAGAAGTGGACATGGCTTGTTTTCAAAAACAAACATTTTGAACAACAAATGTGTTTAATATTTAAAATTACTAGAATAAAATACACTCTAATAACTTCTGTGTTATTAAAATTTAATAACACAATGAACCCGTAAAACAAACGTTTGGCTTCATCTTATACTTTAACAAGAAATCTTTATTTATTTTTTAATCTAGTTACGTTGACCTTTCAACTACAATCCGGTACGTTTGAAACATAGGTAGGTACCAACCTACCTATGTTTAAAAACTTTTCATGCACAAAGAAACGTTTAATTAGTTCAGAAGCTAAAAATACGAGACCTTTTTTGTTATACGAGATCTTTTTTATGCTTCCCTTTGTAAATAAGTAATGTCTAGACTAAATCTCCAAAATGTTTAAGTATGTGAATCTGGAACGTACAAAGACAGTCTATTTGATTCTAGCTATGTGTTCTAGACATGTAAAATTAAAAATGACGGATTAGATATAGAAAAGATATGAACAATAATATTCTAATCTAATTAACTTGACTTAAGCTGCTTCAGAATTTATACATTTAGTACATTTATTACATTTAGTAAAAAGCAACTATTTTGATATTACAGACGCTTCATATATATTTATTTTAGTATAGATAACTAACATAAGATTAATATTACATACATCAAACACTACACCAAACAAATATTAATGCCAAATATAGATACGAACTGTTTGTGTAAGCGGATAGTGCACTCTCCTAATTAAACTGTGGTCTACAATTCTGAATATATACATCATTTTTTTTTATTCTTATACTCTAATATGGAATTATAATTAAAAAAAAGAAGAAATCTTTCCAGAACCTAACACTTTTCAAGGATAAACACTATCCTATATGTTATTTCGGGTAATAAACTAGGTGTGTGCAAAATTTCATCCAAATCTGTTCAGTCGCTTATGCGTCATTGAGTAATAAATATACAATCTTTCGCATTATATTATGTACTTAGCTGGCGCCCGCGACTTCGTCCGCGTTGAAAAAGAAAAAAGTAGCCTATCCTGTGTCCTGTACGTGTAAATGTTTATCTACCAAGTTTCATGAAAATCAGTTAATTCATTTAAGAGTTATGGAGGAACACACATACATACAATACCTACACTTACAGATTTATTATTAGTATTGATTAATTGATGATAATTAGGATATTCTACTTATGGTGAGTTTCTGTCGAACTGTACGATGTGAAAAATCAAGGACACCAAGGAAATGTGAAATCCCTTTTTATATAAAGGTCACCAGACAGACAATCCTTACGAAACACAACAAATGTGCTGTTATTTAACGCCTAATTACAGGCTTTGATTACTAACAATTGATTTACTATTAGTCTCAATGAGATTATATAATACAACAGCATAACCTATACATTAAATAAAAACGTAAACAAGCCTTGTTTGTACATTAAATATTTTTCCAAAAAAAAAAAAATTGTTATGTTACCGAGATCAAAAAAAAATGTTTTTGAGTTTTTGTCTGTTAGACTGTGCGTTCGTGCAAGCTAATCTCAGAAAAGGCTTAATCTATTTGAATGCTTTCACTGATATATTGATGATTGATTACCTGGATTAATATAAAGGATACTTTTTGACGTTCGGTGACGGTTCAAAAGTTCCCTCAGGACTGAACCATACCCATCTCGAGTTGGAGTTTTAGTGCGGTCAGAATCCCACATAACCTTGCGTTGCATGTGGCATTTGTCATAAGGTACTTTTTGAAAGTTTCTTCGCTCGTAAAAAAAGAATCGGAGGCAGTCATGAAGACTGCCGACAAAAGTGAAAACTTAAAACTGAGCGTCCAACGTACACACATACAAGGTATATGCAATGCAATGTGTTGGCGTGATGGCGTACGTAGGTAGCTGCGCGCGCATTAACTGTGAGCATTAGCATGTTGCTGACGCGAACCCATACATTTTTTCCCTACCCAAAGTCGTAAAACGCGGCTATAGAAGTTTTCACTTCAAAAAAAGGATATATACATTTTATTCTGGATAATGTTAGGTTCCTTTGGAATTTTCAAAAAACGGACTAGCAGCGAAAAAGTGAACTTCCGGAAAATTAAGTAAAATTCGTCTAAAATTGAATTCGGGCACCTAAAATTCAAAAAGCTAGTAGAGAATAATAATAGTGTGGTATATTGAAGGCGTCGCGATTCATCACGAATCATACTACTTCTACTTCATCAACATACTTCAAGCTTTAATTGAAAAACTATATTCACGTAAGAAGCAGTTTAGGAAAAAATATAAAAGTTGCCATCTCACAACAGTAACTGCTTAATTATTTGATGGTATCACATTTTTAGTTGAACAAATATTATTAAATCGTAACATTTGAAACCTAAAACACGTCGCCGTAATTAACACACAGTTGCAAACCACGAAGCTTTGTGCTTTATGATTTTAGATCACAACAGGTCTGCAAATATTTGCATTCACGTTCAATATTAAAATTAATGCTTAATTCAACTAATAAACTTTACTAAAACTCTATATTAGTCTAAAATTATTTCAGTTAATTATATAAATAATGAAAGGAATAATATGAGTGACAATCAATAAGAATAATATTTATTTTTTCTTAGTCCAGACTAGCTGGTGCCCGCGGCTTCGCCTGCGGTTATTTTTTATATGTACAATACAAAAAATTTACAGCTTAATTAAATTAATTTTAAGTTTTATTTTAAAGGTCCTTAAATTGTTGCTTAGTAACCAGAAAAAAAACAGCTTATACTCGTACCAAAATTAAATTTGAGTTCGTCCTGTATTTTTTAACAGATAAAAATGTTTCAGCCATTTAAAAACTAAACATGAATTAATAAACATAAAGACGAAAATCCATTTCGTATATATTTTGATTATCTAACTAATCAAACACCTCAATAAGAATTTCAGTGGGGTGTCGCTCAGAATGCAAAGAGAATGTACAAAACTCGGTCAATGTAATGTAAATGTCGGTCCCTTTATTAAAGAGTTGTGAAAAAGAAAATGTGAAAATTCACGTCATGTGGAAAAGCTCTATTACCATACGATATTTCGTAGCGCAAGCGAGCTCCTCCAACGCGTTCAGCTGTACCGGTCATAACGTAACATAAAGTCACTGTTAAACCTACGTGTATTTCAAAACTCCTGCAAACGTGAACACATGAATGAGAGACCGTTTCATATTGCACGATACATTACAGTTCGTGGAAATATAAACATGAAATTCATGCACAAAACGGAATGTTCATATAAATTTAGTCCCGCCAAAAATCAATGACGGACTTTTATCATTGGACGGAATATTTATAACTAGCTCTTGCACGCAACTTCGGACGCCTAACTTTAAATATAGCTCCTATCACTCACTTATAATGTAGCTTTCTATAGGTGAAAGAATCGAAATCGATCCATTTGTTGTTGAAGATAATTCAGTGTAGACCCTCCCAACAATTGGCACAGTTGGATAGCCTAAATCTATGGATAGCCCTCACCTGATTCGACAGTCGTTGGGCGGTTACGGTGACGGCTGGTTCAAGGGCGGGCGGATTCCCTCGCAGGCCCCAAGTGTGCTGGCAGTGGTGGTCGCCCTGATCGCGCAGGTCTTGGTCGCGGCGAAGGCGGCGTTGACCCGTCATCGTCACTCGACGTGCTCTTGTCGACGCCGCTTCAAAAATCCTCCGCCTAGGAGCACGGAGACGTCGAGACGGGCGGTGATGGTGATATTAATAATAATAATTTATTTTATTTTGGATTACAAAGATCCATATTGGTCAGTAACAATTAACTTGATTTAATTATTAATTATTATTTATTCGTTATCAATTATTGGTTAGTAATGTTAGTAAATTCACAATCGAATAATAACTCAAAAAAGGCACAAATCTTTAAGTTTCAAACAAAAGGTACTCTTTTATTTACATACAAGCTGGCGCCCGCGACCTCATCCGCGTTGAAAAAAAAAGTAGCCTATCCTGTGTCCTGTACGTCTAAATGCTTACCTACCAAGTTTTATGAAAATCAGTTAATTCTTTTAACAGTTATCGACGTACAAACATACAATACCTACACTTACAGATTTATTATTAGTATTGATGATGATGATTGACAACAACAATATTACAAACAAAAATAAAAGATACAAACATAGAAAAACATAAAAATACAGATCTTTTCTCTTTATAATATTAATATAGATTATTTTGGTTTGATTGTCTCTAATTCTTTAAAAAAAATTGGTTTAAAGTAAAAATATTTTCCAGATACGCATAAATTTAACAGGCTATTCTCTCGAATTCATAGAGGCTGCTAGTTTGTGCGAACATGGAATAATTGGGTATTTCAATTAGATTCGGACCGTAAAGCAGTCAGCGTTTGAACGACATAATCCCAGCTGTTCGTGTAACGATACGCTCATATGAAATTCGTTACAAACAGACTTAATGAGCTTGATCTTCCCACATATTGTGCGCTTCTAGGTTAACGCCTAACCGTTTAATAATTACAAAGGTCATTTTGCATTTTCACAAAGAGCATTCTCTCACTCGAGTGTTTCCAGGACTTTCACACAACGGATTTTAACTGTCTCACTCTCTGTTTAACCACTGCTCTTCAAAATACCAGAGAAATATATGCATGTTTCTGTAGATATATACATCTTGTATATCAAATCAAGCATGTACCAAATCAAATCAATGTACCAGCACATTTTGACGGAATTCAACTTAATGTGAAACCTACTTATAGAGAATTGATCTTGATAGGAATCCAACTTTCGGAGAGTTCAATTTTAAACTAATTCAACTTGGTAGGTAAGTATAATCAAAAATATATTTATCGATTTATTAAGATACTAGCTGGTATCTGTATAAATCGATAGCGACTTCGTCCGCGTTCAAAATTAAAAAATAAATAGGCAATATAAAGATATAATTTATTGCTTTTACAGTTATATATTCTTGTATCCTTTCTTGTATCCCTTAAAACGTGTATGCAAAATTTTATGGTGATATGTTGAATAGTTATCGCGTGAAAAGGTAACAGACAGACAGAGTTACTTTCACATTTTTTTGTTTTATGTTAAGGTCGGCAGACAGTCTGACAGTCCACGAGACGGTAGATGGCTACCGTCGCCTATAACACAAACAACGTCATAGGTGCTGCAAGTGCGCTGCCGACCATAGAAGGATTAAAGATAAGGGATGAGTAAGGGATGGGAGGATGGGTATCCCATACCTATTCACCGAGTGAGTGACTTAAAATATTAGTATGGACTATGGAATATTTTATTCACTACTATGAATTACTATGGATTCTTCACGATTCTTCATTAACAAAGATACCAAAAGCTATAAACATACGCTTTCTATTATACAAATCATCAGTAAAAATAAATTCGATTTCAAGCCAAACAAAACACTACATTAGGGGTCAATGTAATGCTTGTTTGTCTTCTTGACTCATATTCTTGGCATGTACTGAAATTTTTTTAAGTGTTTACGTTTAAATGTAAGTATATTTAAAAGTGTTACAATTATCTTAAGAAAATATGTATGGCCGACCAGAAAAGTGCTTTATCAGTTTCGATAACAAATTCCATTCATTTCAAAATTTGAAATAGGTATTGATTACTGATTGATATAATTGTCACTTGATATTTTCAAAGGAAAACAGACCTTATCATTCTACGACATACATTCTTAGGGTGATAAACCACTTTATTTGTCGAGTTTCCAACGTATCGTTTTTGACATTTAACTATTATTAATTAAAAAATAATAACTGAGAAGCTTTAATCAATTCATTCACCAACTATTCTAATGTCGATTCAATATCATTTATATAAATCATTTGTTAACAGAGATATATTGAAGTACATTGATATATCTTTGTCAATTAATTCAATTGTCAATGATCAATCATTGTCAAAAGATTTACAAAAGGACTGTTTTTAGCTGCCCGGACCATACTATACGATTTGTAGCTTCATAGACACCGACTAATTGAAAATTATCGCAGATAAAAAATCGGAACGCCATCTTTTTTTCTTTTCCGATGGCATTAGTCTCTGCTATAATATTAGTATTGCAAAGAAGCATGTCATGTGGTTAGTACATTATCAAATTATCTCGGGTGTTATATTTTTCATTTTTCAACGGAGACGAAGTCGCGGGCCCCAGTTTATATTATAATATGGCTTAGTATATATATCAATAAATTTAAGAATTAGATCAAAAACGGGCTCATATATAAATAAATGGCATAGTATGATTAGATACTATAAATATATCACATTAAATCCACGAATGATTTTAAAATATTTTTCAAGGAGAAACGCCTCTGTCAGTTTCTTCGCTAACTTCTAAACCACCCAACCGATGTTAATACGGTTTTCTATAATGAAAAGACCAATAAACGAGGAAAGTTTGTTTATATAATTTAAAAAAAAATGCATTCATGCGAAGCCGAAGTGGATCGCTTGTAAACTATAGGCGGACGGACAAGACGTTGTATTACTTATAATAAATGTAAATTTATGATAACTGACATTAATTATATGAGCAGATGAATTTATCGCTATGACAATCACTGTAATTATTTTCACTAATTTACGTCTCTGAATGCGCCAAAAGCCACAAATTTAAGTTTTATTAAGATATTTTGTATACGAGTATGTAAGTATGTGGGTGTTTGAATGCATGACATAGTTTTTGCCCCTTTTCTTATCACCCATTAGGTAACTGGTATTTTCATTTGCTCTTTACTAAACTATGGACCATTACTAAGCTATGAATTCTTTTTACTATTTATACCACCTACATTGATTATTATTTTTTTGATTACTGATTGTAATAAATGTGTTTTATTTATTTACAGCGAACACCTCAATCTGGTCTTAAAACTAACCTTGACACACTAAAATATAGGTCATTATTTAATAATCCTACTTAATCAAAATTAGAACAGCATTAAATTTAGTAATTTAAAAAATAAACTCCCCAATACGA